>OZ034818.1:14219196-16719196 GCA_964030455.1 Linum trigynum
TTTTTATAAACACATAAACCGCTTAATTGTGTCATAATGACAATATATGCACGAGTACGAACTCTTATTACCGAGTTCAAATTGCACAATAAGGTGGATTTGCACTCCAAATGTCTTGTAATGTTGATAGACATGTGATTCTTTGATTGGTTTAGTCATATAAACACATAAACCACTTAAATTTTTCATAATGACAAGATGTGCACGAGTACGAACTCTTAGTACCGAGTTCAAATTGCACAATAAGGTGGATTTGCACTCCAAATGTCTTGTAATGTTGGTGGACATGTGATTCAATGATTGGTTTAGTCATATAAACACATAAACCGCTTAATTGTATCATAATGACAAGAAGTGAACGAGTACGAACTCTTAGTACCGAGTCCAAATTGCACAATAAGGTGGATTTTCATTCCTGTGATTCATTGATTGGTTTAGTAATATAAACACATACACCACTTAATTGTGTCATAATGACAATACGTGCACGAGTACGAACTCTTAGTATCTGGTCCCAATTGCACAATAAGATGGATTTGAACTCCAATTGTCTTGTATGTTGATAGACATGTGATTCTTTGATTGGTTTAGTCATATAAAAACATAAACCACTTATTTTTGTAATAATGACAAGACGTGCACGAGTACGAACTCTTAGTACTGAGTCCAAATTGCACAATAAGGTGGATTTGCACTCCAAATGTCTTGTAATGTTGGTGGACATGTGATTCAATGATTGATTTAGTCATATAAACACATAAACCGCTTAATTGTATCATAATGACAAAAAGTGAACGAGTACGAACTCTTAGTACCGAGTCCAAATTGCACAACAAGGTGGATTACGCACTCCAAATGTCTTGTAATGTTGATGGACATGTGAATCAATGATTGGTTTAGTCATATAAACATATAAACCACTTAAATTTTTCATAATGATAAATGTGCACGATTACGAACTCTTAGTACTGAGTCAAAATTGCACAATATGGTGAATTTCCTCTCCAAATGTCTTGTAATGTTGATGGACATGTGATTTAATGATCGGTTTAGTCATATAAACACATAAACCGCTTAATTGTGTCATAATGACAATATATGCACGAGTACGAACTCTTATTACCGAGTTCAAATTGCACAATAAGGTGGATTTGCACTCCAAATGTCTTGTAATGTTGATAGACATGTGATTCTTTGATTGGTTTAGTCATATAAACACATAAACCACTTAAATTTTTCATAATGACAAGATGTGCACGACTACGAACTCTTAGTACCGAGTTCAGATTGCACAATATGGTGGATTTCCTCTCCAAATGTCTTGTAATGTTGATGGACATGTGATTCAATGATTGGTTTAGTCATATAAACACATAAACCGCTTAATTGTGTCATAATGACAAGATATGCATGAGTACGAACTCCTATTACCGAGTTCAAATTGCACAATAAGGTGGATTTGCACTCCAAATGTCTTGTAATGTTCATAGACATGTGATTCTTTGATTGGTTTAGTCATATAAACACATAAACCACTTAAATTTTTCATAATGACAAGATATGCACGAGTACGAACTCTTAGTACCGAGTTCAGATTGCACAATATGGTGGATTTGCACTCCAAATGTCTTGTAATGTTGGTGGACATGTGATTCAATGAATTGTTTAGTCATATGAACACATAAACCGCTTAATTGTTTCATAATGACAAGATGTGCACGAGTACGAACTCTTAGTACCGAGTTCAAATTGCACAATAAGGTGGATTTGCACTCCAAATGTCTTGTAATGTTGGTGGACATGTGATTCAATGATTGGTTTAGTCATATAAACACATAAACCGCTTAATTTTGTAATAATGACAAGACGTGCACGAGTACGAACTCTTAGTACTGAGTCCAAATTGCACAATAAGGTGGATTTGCACTCCAAATGTCTTGTAATGTTGGTGGACATGTGATTCAATGATTGATTTAGTCATATAAACACATAAACCGCTTAATTGTATCATAATGACAAAAAGTGAACGAGTACGAACTCTTATTACCGAGTCCAAATTGCACAACAAGGTGGATTACGCACTCCAAATGTCTTGTAATGTTGATGGACATGTGAATCAATGATTGGTTTAGTCATATAAACACCGAGTGAAGTGCTTACACCCCTTCCCCTTTAGAGATAGGGGCGCGCTAGCGCTTTACTAATAGAATAGAATCGCTCCTGTTATATATATAATAGAAAGTAAAGGTGGCTGAGAAGCTGTTGCTTGCTGTCTACTTCGCGAGCCCACTGCCCCGTTCTGTAACTTCCTGCCCTTCTTTCGTCCGTCCACGAGGCTGTAAAAAGAGAGAAAGGGGCGGCTATCTAGTGGGAGTCGTTTCGGTTGTATGCCACGAGGTCCCTATGGACAAGGGGACAAGTGAATCATCGCTTTTGGGTGCAGGCAGCCCTCTACCATCCATCCCATTGCATTCCATCGTCTCGTATTGTACTGTACCGTATCTGACCAGATACATCTATTGAGTGAGAGAAAGGTACACATAAACCACTTAAATTTTTCATAATGATAAATGTGCACGATTACGAACTCTTATTACTGAGTCAAAATTGCACAATATGGTGAATTTCCTCTCCAAATGTCTTGTAATGTTGATGGACATGTGATTTAATGATCGGTTTAGTCATATAAACACATAAACCGCTTAATTGTGTCATAATGACAATATATGCACGAGTACGAACTCTTATTACCGAGTTCAAATTGCACAATAAGGTGGATTTGCACTCCAAATGTCTTGTAATGTTGATAGACATGTGATTCTTTGATTGGTTTAGTCATATAAACGACATAAACCACTTAAATTTTTCATAATGACAAGATGTGCACGAGTACGAACTCTTAGTACCGAGTTCAGATTGCACAATAAGGTGGATTTGCACTCCAACTGTCTTGTAATGTTGGTGGACATGTGATTCAATGATTAGTTTCGGCATATGAACACATAAACCGCTTAATTGTGTCATAATAACAAGATGTGCACGAGTACGAATTCTTAGTACCGAGTTCAGATTGCAAAATAAGGTGGATTTCCTCTCCAAATATCTTGTAATGTTGAGGGACATGTGATTCAATGATTGGTTTAGTCATATAAACACATAAACCGCTTAATTGTGTCATAATGGCAAGATATGCATGAGTACGAACTCCTATTACCGAGTTCAAATTGCACAATAAGGTGGATTTGCACTCCAAATGTCTTGTAATGTTCATAGACATGTGATTCTTTGATTGGTTTAGTCATATAAACACATAAACCACTTAAATTTTTCATAATGACAAGATGTGCACGAATACGAACTCTTAGTACCGAGTTCAGATTGCACAATATGGTGGATTTGCACTCCAAATGTCTTGTAATGTTGGTGGACATGTGATTCAATGATTGGTTTAGTCATATGAACACATAAACCGCTTAATTGTTTCATAATGACAAGATGTGCACGAGTACGAACTCTTAGTACCGAGTTCAAATTGCACAATAAAGTGGATTTGTACTCCAAATTTCTAGTAATGTTGGTGGACATGTGATTCAATGATTGGTTTAGTCATATAAACACATAAACAGCTTAATTGTATCATAATGACAAGAAGTGAACGAGTACGAACTCTTAGTACCGAGTCCAAATTGCACAATAAGGTGGATTTTCATTCCTGTGATTCTTTGATTGGTTTAGTAAAATAAACACGTACACCAATTAATTGTGTCATAATGACAATACGTGCACGAGTACAAACTCTTCCAAATTGCACAATAAGGTGGATTTGAACTCCAATTGTCTTGTAATGTTGATAGACATGTGATTCTTTGATTGGTTTAGTCATATAAACACATAAACCACTTAATTGTGTCATAATGACAAGACGTCCACGAGTACGAACTCTTAGTACCAAGTCCAAATTGTACAATAAGGTGGATTTGAACTCCAAATGTCTTGTAATGTTGATAGACATGTGATTCTTTGATTGGTTTAGTCATGTAAACACATAAACCGCTTAATTGTGTAATCATAGAAAGATGTGCACGAGTACGAACTCTTAGTAGCGAGTCCAAATTGCACAATAAGGTGGATTACGCACTCCAAATGTCTTGTAATGTTGATGGACATGTGAATCAATGATTGGTTTAGTCATATAAACACATAAACCGCTTAAATTTTTCATAATGACAAGATGTGCACGATTACGAACTCTTAGTACTGAGTCAAAATTGCACAATAAGTTTTATTTCCTCTCCAAATGTCTTGTAATGTGGATGGACATGTGATTCAATGATTGGTTTAGTCATATAAACACATAAACCGCTTAAATTTTTTCATAATGACAAGATGTGCACGAGTATGGACTCTTAGTACTGAGTCAAAACTGCACAATAAGGTGGATTTCCACTGCAAATGTCTTGTAATGTTGATGGACGTGTGATTCAATGATTGATTTAGTCATATAAACACATAAACCGCTTAATTGTATATTAATGATAACAGATGCACGAGTACGAACTCTTATTACCGAGTTCAAATTGCACAATAAGGTGGATTTGCACTCCAAATGTCTTGTAATGTTGATAGACATGTGATTCTTTGGTTGGTTTAGTCATGTAAACACATAAACCGCTTAAATTTTTCATAATGACAAGATGTGCACGAGTACGAACTCTTAGTACCGAGTCCAAATTGTACAATAAGGTGGATTACGCACTACAAATGTCTTGTAATGTTGATGGACATGTGATTTAATGATTGGTTTTTTCATATAAACACATAAACCTCTTAATTGTTTCATAATGACAAGATGTGCACGAGTACGAACTCTTAGTACCGAGTTCAAATTGCACAATAAGGTGGATTTGCTCTCCAAATGCCTTGTAATGTTGATAGACATGTGATTCTTTGATTGGTTTAGTCATATAAAAAAATAAACCACTTATTTGTGTAATAATGACAAGACGTGCACGAGTACGAAGTCTTAGTACTGAGTCCAAATTGCACAATAAGATGGATTTGCTCTCCAAATGTCTTGTAATGTTGGTGGACATGTGATTCAATGATTGATTTAGTCATATAAACACATAACCGCTTAATTGTATCATAATGACAAGAAGTGAACGAGTACGAACTCTTAGTACCGAGTCCAAATTGCACAATAAGGTGGATTTTCATTCCTGTGATTCTTTGATTGGTTTAGTAATATAAACACATTCACCACTTAATTGTGTCATAATGACAATACGTGCACGAGTAAGAACTCTTAGTACCTGGTCCAAATTGCACAATAAAGTGGATTTGAACTCCAATTGTCTTGTAATGTTGATAGACATGTGATTCTTTGATTGGTTTAGTCATATAAACACATAAACCAAATAATTGTGTCATAATGACAAGATGTCCACGACAACGAACTCTTAGTACCAAGTCCAAAAATTACAATAAGGTTTATTTGAACTCCAAATGTCTTGTAATGTTGATAGACATGTGATTCTTTGATTAGTTTAGTCATGTAAACACATACACCGCTTAATTGTGTAATCATAGAAAGATATGCACGAGTACGAACTCTTAGTAGCGTGTCCAAATTTCACAATAAGGTGGATTACGCACTCCAAATGTCTTGTAATGTTGATGGACTTGTGAATCAATGATTGGTTTAGTCATATAAACACATAAACCGCTTACATTTTTCATAATGACAAGATGTGCACGATTTCGAACTCTTAGTACTGAATCAAAATTGCACAATAAGGTGGATTTCCTCTCCAAATGTCTTGTAATGTTGATGGACATGTGATTCAATGATTGGTTTAGTCATACAAACACATAAACCACTTAATTGTGTCATAATGACAAGATATGCACGAGTACGAACTCTTATTACCGATTTCAAATTGCACAATAAGGTGGATTTGCACTCCAAATGTCTTGTAATGTTGATAGACATGTGATTCTTTGATTGGTTTAGTCATGTAAACACATAAACCGTTTAAATATTTCCTAATGACAAGATGTGCATGAGTACGAACTGTTAGTAGCGAGTCCAAATTGTATAATAAGGTGGATTAAGCACTCCAAATGTCTTTTAATGTTGATGGACATGTGATTCAATGTTTGGTTTAGTCATATAAAAACATAAACCTCTTAATTGTTTCATAATAACAAGATGTGCACGAGTACGAACTCTTAGTACCGAGTCCAAATTGCACAATAAGGTGGATTTCCACTCCAAATGACTTGTAATGTTGATAGACCCGT
Source organism: Linum trigynum (assembly GCA_964030455.1). Classification (NCBI taxonomy): domain Eukaryota; kingdom Viridiplantae; phylum Streptophyta; class Magnoliopsida; order Malpighiales; family Linaceae; genus Linum; species Linum trigynum. Next base: position 14,225,500 of record OZ034818.1, read on the forward strand.
GATTCTTTGATTGGTTTACTCATATAAACTAATAAACCAAATAATTGTTTCATAATGACAAGACCTGCACGAGTACGAACTCTTAGTACCGAGTCCAAATTGCACAATAAGGTGGATTTGCACTCCAAATGTCTTGTAATATTGGTGGACATGTGATTCAATGATTAGTTTAATCATATAAACACAGAAACCACTTAACTGTGTCATAAGGACAAGACGTGCACGAGTGCAAATTCTTAATACCGAGTCAAAATTGCACAATAAGATGGATTTGCACTCCAAATTTCTTGTAATGTTGATATACATGTGCTTCTTTTTTTGGTTTAGTCATATAAACACATAAACCACTTAATTGTGTCAGAATGACAAGACGTGCACGAGTACGAACTCTCAGTACTGATTCCAAATTGCACAATAAGGTGGATGTGCACTCCAAATGTCTTGTAATGTTGGTGTACATGTGATTCAATGATTGGTTTAGTCATATAAACTCATAATCCGCTTAATTGTATCATAATGACAAGAAGTGAACTAGTTCGAACTCTTAGTACCGAGTCCAAATTGCACAATATGGTGGATTTGCACTCCAAGTGTCTGGTAATGTTGATAGACCTGTGATTCGTTGATTGGTTTAGTCATATAAACACATAAACCACTTAATTGTGTCATAATGACAAAACGTGCACGAGTACGAAATCTTAGTACCTAGTCCAAATTGCACAATAAGGTGGATTTGAACTCCAATTGTCTTGTAATCTTGATAGACCTGTGATTCTTTGATTGGTTTAGTCATATAAACACATACACCACTTAATTGTGCCATAATGACAAGACGTTCACGAGTACGAACTCTTATTACCTAGTCCAAATTGCACAATAAGGTGGATTTGAACTCCAATTGTCTTGTAATGTTGATAGAAATGTGATTTTTTGATTGGTTTAATCATATAAACTCATAAACCAATTAATTTTTTCATAATGACAAGACGTCCACGAATACGAACTCGTAGTACCAAGTCCAAATTGTACAATAAGGTGGATTTGCACTCCAAATGTCTTGTAATGTTGATTTACATGTGATTCTTTGATTGGTTTAGTCATGTAAACACATAAACCGATTAAATTTATCATAATGACAAGATGTGCACGAGTACGAACTCTTAGTACTGAGTCAAAATTGCACAATAAGGTGGATTTCTTCTCCAAATGTCTTGTAATGTTGATGGACATGTGATTCAATGATTGGTTTAGTCATATAAACACATAAACTGCTTAATTGTGTCATAATGACAAGATATGCACGAGTACGAACTCCTATTACCGAGTTCAAATTTCACAATAAGGTGGATTTGCACTCCCAATATCTTATAATGTTGATAGACCTGTGATTCGTTGATTGGTTTAGTCATATAAACACATAAACCACTTAATTGTGTCATAATGACAAGACGTGCACGAGTACGAAATCTTAGTACCTAGTCCAAATTGCACAATAAGGTGGATTTGAACTCCAATTGTCTTGTAATGTTGATAGACCTGTGATTCTTTGATTGGTTTAGTCATATAAACACATACACCACTTAATATGCCATAATGACAAGACGTGCACGAGTACGAGCTCTTAGTACTGAGTCCAAATTGTACAATAAGGTGGATTTGCACCCAAATGTCTTGTAATGTTGGTGGACATGTGATTCAATGATTGGTTTAGTCATATAAACACATAAACCGCTTAATTGTATCATAATGACAAAAAGTGAACGAGTACGAACTCTTAGTACCGAGTCCAAATTGCACAACAAGGTGGATTACGCACTCCAAATGTCTTGTAATGTTGATGGACATGTGATTCTTTGATTGGTTTAGTCATATAAACACATAAACCAATGAATTATGTCATAATGACAAGACGTCCATAAGTACAAATTGTACAATAAGATGGATTTGCACTCCAAATGTCTTGTAATGTTGATAGACATGTGATTCTTTGATTGGTTTAGTCATATAAACTCATAAACCGCTTAATTGTATCATAATGACAAGATGTGAACGAGTACAAACTCTTAGTACCGAGTCCAAATTGCACAATAAGGTGGATTTGCACTCCAAATGTCTTGTAATGTTGGTGGACATGTGATTCAATGATTGGTTTAGTCATATAAACTCATAATCCGCTTAATTGTATCATAATGACAAGAAGTGAACTAGTACGAACTCTTAGTATCGAGTCCAAATTGCACAATAAGATGGATTTGCACTCCAAATGTCTTGTAATGTTGATAGACCTATGATTCGTTGATTGGTTTAGTCATATAAATACATAAACCAATGAATTATGTTATAATGACAAGACGTCCACGACTACGAACTCCTAGTACCAAGTACAAATTGTACAATAAGGTGGATTTGCACTCCAAATGTCTTGTAATTTTGATAGACATGTGATTCTTTGATTGGTTTCGTCATGTAAACACATACACCGCTTAATTGTGTAATCATAAAAAGATGTGCACGAGTACGAACTCTTAGTAGCTAGTCCAAATGGCACAATAAGGTGGATTACGCATTCCAAATGTCTTGTAATGTTGATGGACATGTGATTCAATGATTGGTTTAGTCATATAAACACATAAACCGCTTAATTGTGTCATAATGACAAGATATGCACGAGTACGAACTCTTATTACCGAGTTCAAATGGCACAATAAGGTGGATTTGCACTCCAAATTTCTTGTAATGTTGATATACATGTGCTTCTTTGATTGGTTTAGTCATATAAACACATAAACCACTTAATTGTGTCAGAATGACAAGACGTGCACGAGTACGAACTCTCAGTACTGATTCCAAATTGCACAATAAGGTGGATGTGCACTCCAAATGTCTTGTAATGTTGGTGTACATGTGATTCAATGATTGGTTTAGTCATATAAACTCATAATCCGCTTAATTGTATCATAATGACAAGAAGTGAACTAGTACGAACTCTTAGTACCGAGTCCAAATTGCACAATATGGTGGATTTGCACTCCAAATGTCTTGTAATGTTGATAGACCTGTGATTCTTTGATTGGTTTAGTCATATAAACACATAAACCACTTAATTGTGTCATAATGACAAGTCGTGCACGAGTACGAACTCTTAGTACCTAGTCCAAATTGCACAATAAGGTGGATTTGAACTCCAATTGTCTTGTAATGTTGATAGACCTGTGATTCTTTAATTTGTTTAATCATATAAACACATACACCACTTAATTGTGCCATAATGACAAGACATGCACGAGTACGAACTTTTAGTACCTAGTCCAAATTGTACAATAAGGTGGATTTGCACTCCAAATTTCTTGTAATGTTGATAGACATGTGATTCTTTGATTGGTTTAGTCATGTAAACACATAAACCGATTAAATTTATCATAATGACAAGATGTGCACGAGTATGAACTCTTAGTACTGAGTGAAAATTGCACAATAAGGTGGATTTCTTCTCCAAATGTCTTGTAATGTTGATGGACATGTGATTCAATAATTGGTTTAGTCATATAAACACATAAACCGCTTAATTGTGTCATAATGACAAGATGTGCACGAGTACGAACTCCTATTAATGAGTTCAAATTGCACAATAAGGTGGATTTGCACTCCAAATATCTTGTAATGTTGATAGACATGTGATTCTTTGATTGGTTTAGTCATATAAACACATAAACCGCTTAATTGTTTCATAGTGACAAGATGTGCACGAGTACGAACTCTTAGTACTGAGTTCAAATTGCACAATAAGGTGGATTTGCACCCCAAATGTCTTATAATGTTGGTGGACATGTTATTCAATGATTCGTTTAGTCATATAAACACATAAACCAATTAATTTTGTCATAATGACAGACATCCACCAGTGCGAACTCTTAGTACCAAGTCACAAATTGTACAATAAGGTGGATTTGCACTCCAAATGTCTTGTAATGTTGATAGACATGAGATTCTTTGATTGGTTTAGTCATGTAACCACATAAACGCTTAAATTTTTCATAATGACAAGATGTGCACGAGTACGAACTCTTAGTACTGAGTCAAAATTGCACAATAAGGTGGATTTCCACTCCAAATGTCTTGTAATGTTGATGGACATGTGATTCAATGATTGGTTTAGTCATATAAACACATAAACCGCTTAATTGTGTCATAATGACAAGATATGCACGAGTACGAACTCCTCTTACCGAATTCAAATTGCACAATAAGGTGGATTTGCACTCCAAATGTCTTGTAATGTTGATAGACATGTGATTCAATGATTGGTTTAGTCATACAAACACATAAACCGCTTAATTGTTTCATAGTGACAAGATGTGCACGATTACGAACTCTTACTACCGAGTTCAAATTGCACAATAAGGGGGATTTGCACTCCAAATGTCTTGTAATGTTGATAGACATATGATTCAGTGATTGGTTTAGTCATATAAACACATAAACCGCTTAATTGTTTCATAATGACAAGATGTGCACGAGTACGAACTCTTAGTACCGAGTTCAAATTGCACAATAAGGTGGATTTGCACTCCAAATGTCTTGTAATGTTGGTGGACATGTGATTCAATGATTGGTTGTCATATAAACACATACACCGCTTAATTGTATCATAATGACAAGAAGTGAACGAGTACGAACTCTTAGTACCAAGTCACAAATTGTACAATAAGGTGGATTTGCACTCGAAATGTCTTTTAATGTTGATAGACATGAGATTCTTTGATTGGTTTAGTCATGTAAACACATAAACGCTTAAATTTTTCATAATGACAAGATGTGTAGAGTACGAACTCTTATTACCGAGTTCAAATTGCACAATATGGTGGATTTGCACTCCAAATGTCTTGTAATGTTGATAGACATATGATTCAGTGATTGGTTTAGTCATATAAACACATAAACCGCTTAATTGTTTCATAATGACAAGATGTGCACGAGTACGAACTCTTAGTACCGAGTTCAAATTGCACAATAAGGTGGATTTGCACTCCAAATGTCTTGTAATGTTGATAGACATGTGATTCTTTGATTGGTTTAGTCATATAAACACATAAACCGCTTAAATTTTTCATAATGACAAGATGTGCACGAGTACGAACTCTTAGTACTGAGTCCAAATTGCACAATAAGGTGGATTTGCACTCCAAATGTCTTATAATGTTGGTGGACATGTGATTCAATGATTGGTTTAGTCATATAAACACATAAACCGCTTAATTGTTTCATAATGACAAGATATGCACGAGTACAAACTCTTATTACCGAGTTCAAATTGCACAATATGGTGGATTTGCATTCCAAATGTCTTGTAATGTTGATAGACATATGATTCAGTAGTTGGTTTAGTAATATAAACACATAAACCGCTTAATTGTTTCATAATGACAAAATGTGCACGAGTACGAACTCTTAGTACCGAGTTCAAATTGCACAATAAGGTGGATTTGCACTCCAAATGTCTTGTAATGTTGGTGGACATGTGATTCAATGATTGGTTGTCATATAAACACATAAACCGCTTAATTGTATCATAATGACAAGAAGTGAACGAGTACGAACTCTTAGTACCAAGTCCAAATTGTACAATAAGGTGGATTTGCACTCCAAATGTCTTGTAATGTTGGTGGACATGTGATTCAATGATTGGTTCAGTCATATAAACACATACACCGCTTAATTGTTTCATAATGACAAGATATGCACGAGTACGAACTCTTATTACCGAGTTCAAATTGCACAATATGGTGGATTTGCACTCCAAATGTCTTGTAATGTTGATAGACATATGATTCAGTGATTGGTTTAGTCATATAAACACATAAACCGCTTAATTGTTTCATAATGACAAGATGTGCACGAATACGAACTCTTAGTACCGAGTTCAAATTGCACAATAAGGTGGATTTGCACTCCAAATGTCTTGTAATGTTGGTGGACATGTGATTCAATGATTGGTTGTCATATAAACACATACACCGCTTAATTGTATCATAATGACAAGAAGTGAACGAGTACGAACTCTTAGTACCAAGTCACAAATTGTACAATAAGGTGGATTTGCACTCCAAATGTCTTGTAATGTTGATAGACATGAGATTCTTTGATTGGTTTAGTCATGTAAACACATAAACGCTTAAATTTTTCATAATGACAAGATGTGCACGAGTACGAACTCTTAGTACTGAGTCCAAATTGCACAATAAGGGGGATTTCCACTCCAAATGTTTTGTAATGTGGATGGACATGTGATTCAAAGATTGGTTTAGTCATATAAACACATAAACCGCTTAATTATTTCATAATGACAAGATGTGCACAAGTACGAACTCTTAGTACCGAGTTCAAATTGCACTATAAGGGGGATTTGCACCCCAAATGTCTTATAATGTTGGTGGACATGTGGTTCAATGATTGGTTTAGTCATATAAACACATAAACCGCTTAATTGTTTCATAATGACAAGATATGCACGAGTACAAACTCTTATTACCGAGTTCAAATTGCACAATATGGTGGATTTGCATTCCAAATGTCTTGTAATGTTGATAGACATATGATTCAGTGATTGGTTTAGTCATATAAACACATAAACCACTTAATTCTTTCATAATGACAAGATGTGCAAGAGTACGAACTCTTAGTACCAAGTCACAAATTGTACAATAAGGTGGATTTGCACTCCAAATGTCTTGTAATGTTGATAGACATGAGATTCTTTGATTGGTTTAGTCATGTAAACACATAAACGCTTAAATTTTTCATAATGACAAGATCTGTAGAGTACGAACTCTTATTACCGAGTTCAAATTGCACAATATGTTGGATTTGCACTCCAAATGTCTTGTAATGTTGATAGACATATGATTCAGTGATTGGTTTAGTCATATAAACACATAAACCGCTTAATTGTTTCATAATGACAAGATGTGCACGAGTACGAACTCTTATTACCGAGTTCAAATTGCACAATAAGGTGGATTTGCACTCCAAATGTCTTGTAATGTTGGTGTACATGTGATTCAATGATTGGTTTAGTCATATAAACACATAAACCGCTTAATTGTATCATAATGACAAGAAGTGAACGAGTACGAACTCTTAGTACCGAGTCCAAATTGCACAATAAGGTGGATTTGTGGTCCAAATGTCTTGTAATGTTGATAGACCTGTGATTCTTTGATTGATTTAGTCATATAAACACATACACCACTTAATTACGCCATAATGACAAGACGTGCACGAGTACGAACTCTTATTACCTAGTTCAAATTGCACAATAAGGTGGATTTGAACTCCAATTGTCTTGTAATGTTAATAGACATGTGATTCTTTGATTGGTTTAGTCATATAAACACATAAACGCTTAAATTTTTCATATTGACAAGATGTGCACGAGTACGAACTCTTAGTACTGAGTCAAAATTGCAAATTAAGGTGGATTTCCTCTCCAAATGTCTTGTAATGTTGATGGACATGTGATTCAATGATTGTTTTTGTCATATAAACACATAAACCGCTTAATTCTGTCATAATGACAAGATATGCACGAGTACGAACTCCTATTACCGAGTTCAAATTGCACAATAAGGTGGATTTGCACTCCAAATGTCTTGTAATGTTGATAGACATGTGATTCAATGATTGGTTTAGTCATATAAACACATAAACCGCTTAATTGTTTCATAATGACAAGATGTGCACGAGTACGAACTCTTAGTACCGAGTTCAAATTGCACAATAAGGTGGATTTGCACCCCAAATATCTTATAATGTTGGTGGACATGTGATTCAGTGATTGGTTTAGTCATATAAACACATAAACCGCTTAATTGTTTCATAATGGAAGATATGCACGTGTACGAACTCTTATTACTGAGTTCAAATTGTACAATATGGTGGATTTGCACTCCAAATGTCTTGTAATGTTGATAGACATATGATTTAGTGATTGGTTTAGTCATATAAACACATAAACCGCTTAATTGTTTCATAATGACAAGATGTGAACGAGTACGAACTCTTAGTACCAAGTCCAAATTGTACAATAAGGTGGATTTGCACTCCAAATGTCTTGTAATGTTGATTGACATGAGATTCTTTGGTTGGTTTAGTCATGTAAACACATAAACGCTTAAATTTTTCATAATGACAAGATGTGCACGAGTACGAACTATTATTACCGAGTTCAAATTGCACAATATGGTGGATTTGCACTTCAAATGTCTTGTAATGTTGATAAACATATGATTTAGTGATTGGTTTAGTCATATAAACACATAAACCGCTTAATTGTTTCATAATGACAAGATGTGCACGAGTACGAACTCTTAGTACCGAGTTCAAATTGCACAATAAGGTGGATTTGCACTCCAAATGTCTTGTAATGTTGATAGACATGTGATTCTTTGATTGGTTTAGTCATATAAACACATACACCGCTTAAATGTGTCATAATGACAAAACAGTCACGAGAAATTATTCTTAGTACCGACTCTAAATTGTACAATAAGGTGGATTTGCACTCTAAATGTTTTGTAATGTTGATAGATATGCGATTCTATGATTGGTTTAGTCATATAAACACATAAACCGCCTATTAGTTTCAAAATGACAAAACGTGCACAAGTTCAAACTCTTACTACCGAGTCAAAAGTGTACAATAATGTGGATTTTCAATCCAAATTTCTGGTAACGTTGATAGACATGCGATACTATGATTGGTTTAGTAATATAAACACATTAACCGCTTAATTGAAACATAATGACCAAACGTGCACAAGTACAAACACTTACTACCGAGTCCAAATTGTACAATAAGGTGGATTTTCACTCCAAATGTCATGTAACGTTGATACATATGTGATTCATTGATTCGTTTAGTCATATAAACACATAAATCGCTTAATTGTGTCATAATGACAAAACATGCATGAGAAAGTTTACTTAGTACCGACTCTAAATTGTACAATAAGGTGGATTTGCACTCTAAATGTCTTGTAATGTTGATAGATATGCGATTCTATGATTGGTTTAGTCATATAAACACATAAGCCGCCTATTAGTTTCATAATGAAAAAACGTGCACAAGTTCAAACTCTTACTACCGAGTCAAAAGTGTACAATAAGGTGGATTTTCAATCCAAATTTCTTGTAACGTTGATGGACATGCGATACTATGATTGGTTTAGTAATATAAACACATTAACCGCTTAATTATGTCATAATGACAAGACATGCACGAGTACAAACTCTTCCTACCGAGTTCAAATTGTACAATAAGGTGGATTTTCACTCCAAATGTCTTTTAACGTTGATAGACATGTGATTCATTGATTGGTTTAATCATATAAACACATAACCGCCTATTAGTTTCATAATGACAAAACGTGCACAAGTTAAAAATCTTACTACCGAGTCAAAAGTGTACAATAAGGTGGATTTTCAATCCAAATTTCTTGTAAAGTTGATAGACATCCGATACTATGATTGGTTTAGTAATATAAACACATTAACCGCTTAATTGTTTCATAATGACAAAACATGCATAAATACAAACACTTAATACCGAGTCCAAATTGTACAATAAGGTGAATTTGCACTCCAAATGTCATGTAACGTTGATATAATTGTGATTAATTGATATGTTTAGTCGTATAAACACATAAATCGCTTAATTGTGTCATAATGACAAACCATGCACGAGAAAGTATTCTTAGTACCGACTCTAAATGTCTTTTAACGTTGATAGACATGTGATTCATTGATTGGTTTATGCATATAAACACATAAACCGCTTAATTATGTCATAATTACAAGACGTGCACGAGTACAAACTCTTAGTACATAGGCCAAATTGTACAATAAGATGTGTTTGCACTCCAAATGAATTGTAATGTGGATAGACATGTGATACTATGATTGGTTTAGTAATATAAACACATAAACCGCTTAATTATGTCATAATTACAAAACATGCACGAGTACGAACTCTTTGTAAGGTGTCAAAATTGTACAATAAGGTGGATTTGCAGTCCAAATGTCTTGTAATGTTGATAGACATGCGATTCATTGAATGGTTTAGTCATATAAACACATAAACCGCTTAATTATGTCATAATTATAAGACGTGCACGAGTACGAACTCTGAGTACGTAGGCCAAATTGTACAATAATGTGTGTTTGCACTCCAAATGAATTGTAATGTTGATAGACCTATGATACTATGATTGGTTTAGTAATATAAACACATAAACCGCTTAATTGTGTCATAATGACAAAACGTGCACAAGTACAAACATATACTACCGAGTCCAAAAATATACAATAAGGTGGATTTACACATCCAAATGTCTTGTAACGATGATAGACATGTGAATCATTGATTGATTCAGTCATATAAACAAATAAAGCGCTTAACTGTGTCCAAATTACAAAACGTGCAAGAGTACGAACTCTTTGTAAGGAGTCAAAATTGTACAATAAGGTGGATTTGCAGTCCAAATGTCTTGTAATGTTGATAGACCTATGATTGATTGATTTGTTTAGTCATATAAACACATAAACTGCTTAATTGTGTCATAATTAGAAGACGTTGACGAGTACGAACTCTTAGCACGGAGGCCAAATTGTACAATAAGGTAGATTTTCAATCCAAAAGTCTTGTAACGTTGATAGACATGCGATTCATTGATCGGGTTAGTCATATAAACACATAAACCGCTTAATTGTGTCATAATGACAAGACGTGCACGAGTACAAACTCTTCCTACGTAGTTCAAATTGTACAATAAGGTGGATTTTCACTCCAAATGTCTTTTAACGTTGATAGACATGTTATTCATTGATTGGTTTAGTCATATAAACACATAAATCGCTTAATTGTGTTATAATGACAAAACTGCATGAGAAAGTTAACTTAGTACCGACTCTAAATTGTACAATAAGGTGAATTTGCACTCTAAATGTCTTGTAATGTTGATAGATATGAGATTCTATGATTGGTTTAGTCATATAAACATATAAACCGCCTATTAGTTTCATAATGACAAAACGTGCACAAGTTCAAACTCTTACTACCGAGTCAAAAGTGCACAATAAGGTGGATTTTCAATCCAAAATTTCTGGTAAAGTTGATAGACATGCTATTAATTGATTGGTTTAGTCATATAAACACATAAACCGCTTAATTTATATCATAATGACAAGACGTGCACGAGTACAAAATCTTCCTACCGAGTTCAAATTGTACAATACGGTGGATTTTCACTCCATATGTCTTTTAACGTTGATATACTTGTGATTCATTGATTGGTTTAGTCATATAAACACATAAATCGCTTAATTATGTCATAATGACAAACCATGCACGAGAAATTATTCTTAGTACCGACACTAAATTGTACGACAAGATTAATTGATTAGTTTAGTTGTATAAATATATAAACTGGTTAATTTTCATAATTAGAAGACGTGGACGAGTATGAATTCTTAGTACGGAGGCCAAATTGTACAATAAGGTGGATTTACAATCCAAATGTCTTGTAACATTTATAGGCATGCAATTCATTGATTGGTTTAGTCATACAAACACATAAACCGCTTAATTATGTCATAATTACAAGACGTGCACGAGTATGAACTCTTAGTACATAGGCCAAATTGTAAATAAGGTGTGTTTGCACTCCAAATGAATTGTAATGTTGATAGACCTGTGATACTATGATTGGTTTAGTAATATAAACACATAAACCGCTTAATTGTGTCATAATGACAAAACGTGCACAAGTACAAACATTTACTACCGAGTCCAAGTTGTACAATATGGTGGATTTGCACTCCAAATGTCATGTAACGTTGATAGACATGTGATTAATTGATTTGTTTAGTCATATAAACACATAAACTGCTTAATTGTGTCATAATTATAAGATGTGGACTATTACGAACTCTTAGTACGGAGGCCAAATTGTTCAATACGGTGGATTTTCAATCCAAATTTCTTGTAACGTTGATAGACATGCGATTCATTGATAGACATCCAAATTTCTTGTAACGTTGATATATAATTACAAGACGTGCCCGAGTACGAACTCTTAGTACATAGGCCAAATTGTACAATAAGGTGTGTTTGCACTACAAATGACATGTGATTAATTGATTTTTTTTAGTCGTATAAACAGATAAACTGGTTAATTGTGTCATAATTAGAAGACGTGGACGAGTACGAATTCTTAGTACGGAGGCAAAATTGTACAATAAGGTGGATTTACAATCCAAATGTCTTGTAACGTTGATAGGCATGCGATTTATTGATTGGTTTAGTCAAATAAACATATAAACCGCTTAATTATGTCATAATTACAAGACGTGCACGAGTACGAACTCTTAGTACGTAGGCCAAATTGTACAATAAGGTGTGTATTCATTCCAAATGAATTGTAATGTTGATAGAACTGTGATACTATGATTGGTTTAGTAATATAAACAGATAAACCACTTAATTGTGTCATAATGACAAAACGTGCACAAGTACAAACACTTACTACCGAGTCCAAATTGTACAATAAGTTGGATTTGCACTCCAAATGTCATGTAACGTTGATAGACATGTGATTAATTGATTTGTTTAGTCATATCTACACATAAACTGTAACATCGCGTTCTGGCAAAACCCATATTTCGATCGCTAGAAAGTTCGCGATTTAAAATCGAGCATTTCGACACTATTTCGACGAAAATCGGATTATCGATCGATCGGATAAGTATACGTATTAATTATATATATATATATATATATGTAAAAGCGGTCGGGATATAAATTTTACCGTCCATTTCCATTCTCTCATGCCATTTCTTCTTCCACTTTCGAACCGAGAGAAAAGCAGAGCAAGCGAAGTTCAGGGGAACGTCGGGGAAAAATTCTCCAGCTCAATTCTTGAGTTACAGTGATCCAAAAATCCCGTAAGTAATGCCTAATTCATCTATTCATCGTAATTTATCGATTTAGAGCTTTAAAACGAGTTTTTGGTTCAGGAATTTCTTGAATTCCCGATAAGCCAAATTAGAGTTTCGGAGTATCCGGAAGCCGGATTGAGCCCAAATTTCATATACGAGCTTCCTGCAGCGAGGTAATCAATCCTCTAGTTCTAATCCCTGAATTTCGGCTATTATTTAGGCCGGGGTCCAAACCGCTGAATTTAGCTCCGGCTAGGGTTTGATGTGTTTTTATCGAGAATTTGACGCGGAGCCTAGAACTAATATTGACGGGGATACTGCAGGGGATATTAGGACGGTCTCGGATTTTAATTCGGGGTTCGTTCGTGAAATTGACGTTTTAGTACGGGAGGCTAGAATCGGTATTTGAACGACCAGAACTGGTGAGGGATTAGCACGGCATACCGGGTTTGTCGTATCACGATAATTATATTGATGCTTAGAATTGATCTAGGTGAACTAGAATGGCATGATTATGGGTGTATGGACTTCTCTGCTATATGATGAACTATAGGCTTCTGTATGATATTATTGACTTGCCCTAATCGATATGGACCTTGTTTATGTTGATAATTCCATATATGTTGCCAGATGTGGGTTTAATTGTGAATATGCCTTATGATGGTTCGAGAAGGTGATTGGATATGATTTTTCATGATTGTTGTATTTGGATGCACAAGTGGGAAAATATATATTCCCTGGTGATATCATGATGTTTTAAGGAGGATGACTTGCACGAGGGTTTATCCCGAGGAAGTGCAACTATACGACTCCTGGTTTACCTATGTTGAGCCAATTATGGCCAGGTCAAGTACATGTGCAAGTAATGAATTATGATTAAGCAAGATGAGATATGAATCATGTATAAGGATACCAAATATGAGTGTTGTGCTCTCACGGTCAACTACATAGTAATTAGGGCTCCCTATGCTATTACTCTATTATGATATGTATGATAGTCACACCTCTCATGTGGTGGTGACTGAAGAATTCTTACGAGATATGACCACACCCAGAGTGGTGTCGAGGTATGACTACACCCATAGTGGTGTGGGTATGTATGACCACATCCGACGGGATGTTGGGGTATGTATGACTACATCCGACGGGATGTGGGGTATGTTTCCCGGGAGAGTTATTAGCATGGGAGTAGCCAGGCGCCTATGATTAAAACATGATAAGATGCATATGCATAAGACAAAGTGGTTGAGTCTTTTGCTTATTGGGATATGAGGATGGCTGAGGTCCGATCCTAGTGTTTTGGCTCGTTTGCTAGATGTATGGCAGGGGTATGCTCTGTTATGAACTCACGATGCTATGATTATCTCACTCAGCTATGAGCTGACCCTCTTTTATTCTTCTTCTCTGCTTATGCTATGTGTAAGCAGATCATCAGCAGCAGCAGTAGATAAGTGTTAGGTGGGAGAGGAGCTAGAGTTGAAGCCAGGATGAGGTATGGTCTTCAACTATTCTGTGCTTGGACTACTACTCGTGATTTTGGCCAGTGATCCACACCTTTTTGTAAAAGAATGTTTTGAGAACGTTTTTCATGTGCATACTAGCTTCTGATCTAGTGTGAGATATCCACAGGTGTGGAAAGTTAATGATATGTGTATATGTTGTGAAACTGTGTAAGTTGTGACGATTATGGTATGTATAAGTATGGTATGCAGTTAGGAAGTATGAAAAGTGTGACTATGGCTAAGAAAAGCCAATGCATATGGTTGTGAGTATATATGTTTGTGATGAATTATTTTGCAGGTTAAGTTGCAAGAACTGTTAGCCCATTACGCGAGTAATTCATGTCGAAATTTTATTTAGGTAAATTTTGATAATTAATGTAACACCCGAGATTATTTCCGCTGCAATTGTATGAACAATATGATTAGGCAAAACGTATAGGGTAGGGTGTTACATAAACTGCTTAATTGTGTCATAATTATAAGACGTGGGCTAGTACGAACTCTTAGTACGGAGGCCAAATTATACAATAAGATGGATTTTCAATCATAATTTCTTGTAATGTTGGTAGACATGAGATTCATTGAATGGTTTAGTCATATAAACACATAAATCGCTTAATTATGTCATAATTATAAGACGTACACGAGTATGAACTCTTAGTACATAGGCCAAATAGTACAATAAGATGTGTTTGCACTCCAAATGAATTGTAATGTTGATAGACCTGTGATACTATTATTGGTTTAGTAATATAAACACAGAAACCGCTTAATTGTGTCATAATGACAAAACGTGCACAAGTACAAACACTTACTACCGAGTCCAAATTGTACAATAAGGTGGATTTGCACTCAAAATGTCTTGTAACGTTGATAGACGTGTGATTAATTGATTGGTTTAGACATATAAACACATAAACTACTTAATTGTGTCATAATTATAAGACATGGACTAGTACAAACTCTTAGTACGGAGGCCAAATTGATCAATAAGGTGGATTTTAAATCCAAATTTCTTGTAACGTTGATAGACGTGCGATTCATTGAATGGTTTATTCATATAAACACATAAACCGCTTCATTATGTCATAATTATAAGACGTGCACGAGTACGAACTCTGAGTACGTAGGCCAAATTGTACAATAAGGAGTTTTTGCACTCCAAATGAATTGTAATGTTGATAGACCTATGATACTATGATTTGTTTAGTAATATAAACACATAAACCGCTTAATTGTGTCATAATGACAAAACGTGCACAAGTACAAACATATACTACCGAGTCCAAAAATATACAATAAGGTGGATTTACACATCCAAATGTCTTGTAACGATGATAGACATGTGAATCATTGATTGATTCAGTCATATAAACAAATAAAGCGCTTAACTGTGTCCAAATTACAAAACGTGCAAGAGTACGAACTCTTTGTAAGGACAAAACGTGCACAAATACAAACACTTACTACCGAGTCCAAATTGTACAATAAGGTTGATTTGCACTCCAAATGTCTTGTAACGTTGATAGACATGTGATTAATTGATTTGTTTAGTCATATAAACACATACACCGCTTAATTATGTCATGATTACAAGACGTGCACGAGTATGAACTCTTAGTACATAGGCCAAATAGTACAATAAGATGTGTTTGCACTCCAAACGAATTGTAATGTTGATAGACCTGTGATACTATTATTGGTTTAGTAATATAAACACATAAACCGCTTAATTGTGTCATAATGACAAAACGTTCACAAGTACAAAAACTTACTACCGAGTTCAAATTGTACAATAAGGTGGATTTGCACTCCAAATGTCTTGTAACGTTGATAGACGTGTGATTAATTGATTGGTTTAGACATATAAACACATAAACTACTTAATTGTGTCATAACTATACGACATGGAATAGTACAAACTCTTAGTCCGGAGGCCAAATTGTTCAATAAGGTGGATTTTAAATCCAAATTTCATGTAACGTTGATAGACGTGCGATTCATTGAATGGCCTATTCATATAAACACATAAACCGCTTCATTATATCATAATTATAAGACGTGCACGAGTACGAACTCTGAGTACGTAGGCCAAATTGTACAATAAGGAGTTTTTGCCCTCCAAATGAATTGTAATGTTGATAGACCTATGATACTATGATTTGTTTAGTAATATAAACACATAAATCGCTTTGTTGTGTCATAATGACAAAACGTGCACAAGTACAAACACTTACTACCGAGTCCAAATTGTACAATAAGGTTGATTTGCACTCCAAATGTCTTGTAACGTTGATAGACATGTGATTAATTGATTTGTTTAGTCGTATAAACAGATAAACAGGTTAATTGTGTCACAATTAGAAGACGTGGACGAGTACGAATTCTTAGTACGGAGGCCAAATTGTATAATAAGGTGGATTTACAATCCAAATGTCTTGTAATGTTGATAGGCATGCGATTCATTGATTGGTTTAGTCATATAAACACTTAAACCGCTTAATTATGTCATCATTACAAGACGTGCATGAGTACGAACTCTTAGTACATAGGCCAAATTGTACAATAAGGTGTGTTTGCACTCCAAATGAATTGTAATGTTGATAGAACTGTGATACTATGATTGGTTTAGTAATATAAACACATAAACCGCTTAATTGTGTCATAATGACAAAACGTGCACAAGTACAAACACTTACTACCGAGTCCAAATTGTACAATAAGGTGTATTTGCACTCCAAATGTCATGTAACGTTGATAGACATGTGATTAATTGATTTGTTTAGTCGTATAAATAGATAAACAGGTTAATTGTGTCACAATTAGAAGACGTGGACGAGTACAAATTCTTAGTACGGAGGCTAAATTGTACAATAACGTGGATTTACAATCCAAATGTCTTGTAACGTTGATAGGCATGAGATTCATTGATTGGTTTAGTCATATAAACACATAAACCGCTTAATTATGTCATCATTACAAGACGTGCATGAGTACGAACTCTTAGTACATAGGCCAAATTGTATAATAAGGTGTGTTTGCACTCCAAATGAATTGTAATGTTGATAGAACTGTGATACTATGATTGGTTTAGTACTATAAACACATAAACCGCTTAATTGTGTCATAATGACAAAACGTGCACAAGTACAAACACTTACTACCGAGTCCAAATTGTACAATAAGGTGTATTTGCACTCCAAATGTCAGGTAACGTTGATAGACAAGTGTTTAATTGATTTGTTTAGTCATATAAACACATAAATTGCTTAATAGTGTCATAATTATAAGATGTGGACTAGTACGAACTCTTAGTACGGAGGCCAAATTGTACAATAAGGTGGATTTTCAATCCAAATTTCTTGTAATGTTGATAGACATGCGATTTATTGAATGGTTTAGTCATATAAACACATAAACCACTTAATTATGTCATAATTATAAGACGTGCGCGAGTACCAACTCTGAGTACGTAGGCCAAATTGTATAATAAGGTGTGTTTGCACTCCAAATGAATTGTAATATTGATAGACCTGTGATACTATGATTGGTTTAGTAACATAAACACATAAACTGCTTAGTTGTGTCATAATGAAAAAACTTGCACAAGTACAAACACTTAATACTGCGTCCAAATTGTACAAAAAGGCGAATTTACACATCCAAATGTCTTGTCACGATGATATACATGTGATTCATTGAAGGGTTTAGTCATATAAACAAATAAACCGCTTAATTGTGTCATAATTATAAAACGTGCACGAGTACGAACTTTTTGTAAGGAGTCAAAATTCTACAATAAGGTGGATTTGCAGTCCAAATGTCTTGTAATGTTGATAGACATATGATTCATTGATTTGTTTAGTCATATAAACAAATAAACTACTTAATTGTGTCATAATTAGAATATATTGACGAGTACGAACTCTTAGTACGGAGAACAAATAATACAATAAGGTGGATTTTCAATCCAAAAGTCATGTAACGTTCATAGACATGCGATTCATTGATTGGTTTAGTCATATAAACACATAAACAGCTTAATTGTGTCATAATGACAAGACGTGCACGAGTACAAACTCTTTCTACCGACTTGAAATTGTACAATAAGGTCGATTTGCACTCCAAATGTCTTATAACGTTGATAGACATGTGATTCATTGATTGGTTTGGTCTTATAAACACATAAATCGCTTAATTGTGTCATAATGACAAAACGTGCATGAGAAAGTATTCTTAGTACCGTCTCTAAATTGTACAATAAGGTGGATTTTCACTCTAAATGTCTTGTAATGTTGATAGATATGTGATTCTATGATTGGTTTAGTCATATAAACACATAAATCGCTTAGTTGTGTCATAATGACAAATCATGCACAAGTACAAACACTTACTACCGAGTCCAAATTGTACAATAAGGTGGATTTGCACTCCAAATGTCTGGTAACGTTGATAGACATGTGATTAATTGATTTGTTTAGTCGTATAAACAGATAAACTGGTTAATTGTGTCATAATTAAACGACGTGGACGAGTACGAATTCTTAGTACGGAGGCCAAATTGTACAATAAGGTGGATTTACAATCCAAATGTCTTGTAACATTGATAGACATGCGATTCATTGATTGGTTTAGTCATATAAACACATAAACCGCTTAATTATGTCATAATTACAAGACGTGCACGAGTATGAACTCTTAGTACTGATAAGCCCCAAACCACGAGGCTAGGTGACCGCTGCTCGAAATTCTCTCAACTTCTCAAGTTTCTGTTGAGAAAGCCAGATATGTACCAAGGTAACAGGGAACTGGATGGAGTTGGGTTGTGCAACTTCAACACCGACGTTCGGGGAAGAGGCTCGTCCCAATTGAAAAGGCAACCCGACCACGATTGAGGTGATGACTCAATCGATACAAGGCTCGCTCGTCGTGGGAAAACACTCCGCACAACAAGGACAACTTCTTTGAGCAAAACACTCAATGAACTAAGTTCTCGATTATTGACGTCCCAACATTACAATGGAGTTCTAGGCCTTTAAATAGACAAACTTAAACCTAAATCAACTACAAAACGAACAAGGAAAGACAATTAAACTACACTACAACTAAGGTAACAATTCCCAAACGGAAAAGGACTTCCAACTCGTCTATAATCCTCTTTCTTCTAGCTTAAGTAAACTGCCTCCAAAACAGGGTCCATAGCATCTTTAAGCACCTCGTTCACATCCCTCCAGGCCTCCATCTTCTTATCCAATTCCTTTCCTCTGTAGACAAAAATACTTAATTTTATGTAGTGCAAAGAACTTCCCTTGAATCGACTCCATCTGCTCAGAATAGAGCTCCAAAGTGACCTGCCTGAACTTGCCTCCAGACTTAGCCAAATTCTGGCTGTTCGCCAGTTTTGAGATAGCTACTTTGACGCCTTGAAACACAGCTTTAATGGATTTGTATAAGCCCGAATCCCATGCCATATTAAAGAGGGAGTTCTTATATTCAAACCAACACCTTAAACTCTCATTTATTCCAACCCAATCGGAAGATTCGAGCTCGCAAAGTAGGCTACCCGAACTCGTCATAACACTTAGCCAAAAATTCAGGTTGTGCAAATGAGTTGGCTTAACTTCTTGAACAAACAAATCGAGCTTGGAATGGAAGCAATTCAAGCTCATATCAAGTACATAGGCCAAATTGTAGAATAAGGTGTGTTTGCACTCCAAATGAATTGTAAGGTTGATAGACCTGTGATACTATGATTGGTTTAGTAATATAAACACATAAACCGCTTAATTGTGTCATAATGACAAAACGTGCCTAAGTACAAACTCTTCCTACAGAGTCCAAATTGTACAATAGGGTGGATTTGCACTCCAAATGTCTTGTAACATTGATAGACCTGTGATACTATGATTGGTTTAGTAATATAAACACATAAACCGCATAGTTGTGTCATAATGAAAAAACGTGCACAAGAAAGTATTCTTAGTACCGACTTTAAATTGTACAATAAGGTGGATTTGCACTCTAAATGTCTTGTAATGTTGATAGATATGTGATTCTATGATTGGTTTAGTCATATAAACACATAAACAGCCTATTTGTGTCATAATGACAAAACGTGCACAAGTTCAAACTCTTAGTACCGAGTCAAAAGTGTACAATAAGGTGGATTTTCAATCCAAATTTCTTCTAACGTTGATAGACATGCTATTCATTGAATGGTTTAGTCATATAAACACATAAACCGCTTAATTATGTCATAATTATAAGACCTGCACGAGTACGAACTCTGAGTACGTAGGCCAAATAGTACAATAAGTTGTGTTTGCACTCCAAATGAATTGAAATGTCGATAGGCCTGTGTTACTATGATTGTTTTAGTAATATAAACACATAAACCGCTTAGTTGTGTCATAATGAAAATACGTGCACAAGTACAAACACTTACTACTGAGTCCAAATTGTACAATAAGGTGGATTTACACATCCAAATGTCTTGTCACGATGATAGACTTATGATTTATTGAAGGGTTTAGTCATATAAACAAATAAACCGCTTAATTGTGTCATTATTACAAAACGTGCACGAGTACAAACTTTTTGTAAGGAGTCAAAATTCTACAATAAGGTGGATTTGCAGTCCAAATGTCTTGTAATGTTGATAGACCTATTATTCATTGATTTGTTTAGTCATATAAATACATAAACTACTTAATTGTTTTATAATTAAAATACGTTGACGAGTACGAACTCTTAGTACGGAGAAAAAATTCTACAATAAGGTGGATTTTCAATCCAAAAGTCTTGTAACGTTGATAGACATGCGATTCATTGATTGGTTTAGTCATATAAACACATGAACAACTTAATTGTGTCATAATGACAAGACGTGCAAGAGTACAAACTCTTTCTACCGACTTCAAATTGTACAATAAGGTCGATTTGCACTCCAATTATCTTATAACGTTGATAGACATGTGATTCATTGGTTGGTTTTGTCATATAAACACATAAATCGCTTAATTGTGTCAGACTGACAAAACGTGCACGAGAAAGTATTCTTAGTACCGACTCTAAATTGTACAATAAGGTGGATTTGCACTCTAAATGTCTTGTAATGTTGATAGATATGTGATCCTATGATTGGTTTAGTCATATAAACACATAAACCGCCTATTTGTGTCATAATGTCAAATCTTGCACAAGTTCAAACTCTTACTACCGAGTCAAAAGTTTAAAATAAGGTGGATTTGCACTCCAATTTTTTGTAACATTGATAGACATGTGATTCATTAATTGGTTTATTCATATAAACAAATAAACGGCCTATTTGTGTCATAATGACAAAACGTGCACAAGTTCAAACTCTCAGTACCGAGTCAAAAGTGTACAATAAGGGGGATTTTCAATCCAAATTTCTTGTAACGTTGATAGACATGCGATTCATTGATTGGTTTAGTCATATAAACACATACACCGTTTAATTATGTCATAATTACAAGACGTGCAAGAGTAGGAACTCTTAGTACATAGGCCAAATTGTACAATAGGGTGTATTTGCACTCCAAATGAATTGTAATGTTGATATACCTGTGATACTATGATTAGTTGAGTAATATAAACACATAAACCGCTTACTTGTGTCGTAATGACAAAACGTGCACAAGTACAAACACTTACTACGGAATCCCAATTGTACAATAAGGTGGATTTGCACTCCAAATGTCTTTTAACGTTGATAGACATATGATTCATTGACTGGTTTAGTCATATAAACAAATAAACCACTTAATTGTGTCATAATTACAAAACGTGCACGAGTACGAACTCTTTTTAAGGAGTCAAAATTCTACAATAAGGTGGATTTGCACACCAAATGTCTTGTAACGTTGATAGACATGTGATTCATTGATTGGTTTAGTCATATAAACAAATTAACCGCTTAATTGTGTCATAATTACAAAACGTGCACGAGTACGAACTTTTTGTAAGGAGTCAAAATTGTACAATAAGGTGGATTTGAAGTCCAAATGTCTTGTAATGTTGTTAGAAATGCGACTCATTGAATGGTTTAGTCATATAAACACATAAACCGCTTAATTATGTCATAATTATAAAACATGTACGAGTACGAACTCTGAGTACGTAGGCCAAATTGTACAATAAGGTGTGTTTGCACTCCAAATGAATTGTAATGTGGATAGACCTGTTATACTATGATTGGTTTAGTAATATAAATACATAAACCGCTTAGTTGTGTCATAATGACAAAACGTGCACAAGTACAAACACTTACTACCGAGTCCAAATTGTACAATAAGGTGGATTTGCACTCCAAATGTCTTGAAACATTGATAGACAGGTGATTAATTGATATGTTTAGTTATATAAACACATAAACCGCTTAATTATGTCATAATTACAAGACGTGCACGAGTACGAATTCTTAGTACATTGGCCAAATTGTAGAATAAGGTGTGTTTGCACTCCAAATGAATTGTAATGGTGATAGACCTGTGATACTATGATTGGTTTAGTAACCCGCTTAATTGTGTCATAATGAAAAAACGTACCTAAGTACAAACTCTTCCTACCGACTCCAAATTGTACAATAAAGTGGATTTTGCACATCCAAATGTCTTGTAACGATGATAGACATGTGATTCATTGATTGGTTTAGTCAAATAAACAAATAAACCGCTTAATTATGTCATAATTACAATACGTGCACGAGTACGAACTCTTTGTGAGGAGTCAAAATTCTACAATAAGGTGGATTTGCAGTCCAAATGTCTTGTAATTTTGATAGACCTATGATTCATTAATTTGTTTAGTCATATAAACACATAAACTGCTTAATTGTGTCATAATTAGAAGACGTTGACGAGTACAAACTCTTAGTACGGAGGCCAAATTGTACAATAAGGTGGATTTTCAATCAAAAAGTCTTGTAACGTTGATAGACATGCGATTCATTGATTGGTTTAGTCATATGCACACATAAACCGCTTAATTGTCATAATGACAAGACGTGCACGAGTACAAACTCTACCTACCGACTTCGAATTGTACAATAAGGTGGATTTGCACTCCAAATTTCTTTTAACGTTGATAGACATGTGATTCATTGATTGGTTTAGTCATATAAACACATAAACTGCTTAATTATGTCATAATTATAAGACGTGCACGAGTACAAACTCTTAGTACATAGGCCAAATTGTACAATAAGGCGGGTTTGCACTCCAAATGTTTTGTAATGTTGATAGACCTGTGATTCTATGATTGGTTTAGTAAACCGCTTAATTGTGTCATAATGACAAAACGTGCCTAAGTACAAACTCTTTCTACCGAGTCCAAATTGTACAATAGGGTGGATTTGCACTCCAAATGTCTTGTAACATTGATAGACATGTGATTCATTGATTGATTTAGTCATAAAAACACATAAATAGCTTAATTATGTCATAATTATAAGACGTGCACGAGTACAAACTCTTAGTACATAGGCCAAATTGTACAAAAAGGCGAGTTTGCACTCCAAATGTTTTGCGATGTTGATAGACATGTGATTCTATAGTTGGTTTAGTCATATAAACACATAAACTGCTTAATTGGGTCATAATGACAAAACGTGCACAAGTACAAACACTTACTACCGAGTCCAAATTGTACAATAAAGTGGATTAACACATCCAATGTCTTGTCAAGATGATAGACATGTGATTCATTGATTGGTTTAGTCATATAAAAAAATTAAATGCTTAATTGTGTCATAATTACAAAATGTGCACGAGTACGATCTTTTTGTAAGTAGTCAAAATTCTACAATAAGGTGGATTTGCAGTCCAAATGTCTTGTAATGTTGATAGATCTATGATTCATTGATTTGTTTAGTCATATAAACACATAAACTACTTAATTGTGTCATAATTAGAAGACGTTGATGAGTACGAATTCTTAGTACGGTGAACAAATTGTACAATAAGGTGGATTTTCAATCCAAAAGTCTTGTAACGTTGATAGACATGCGATTCATTGATTTGTTTAGTCATACAAACACATAAATCTCTTAATTGTGTCACAATGACAAAACGGTGCACGAGAAAGTATTCTTAGTACCGAGTCCAAACTGTACAATAAAATGGATTTGCACTTCAAATGTCATGTAAAATTGATAGACATTTGATTCATTGATTGGTTTAGTCATATAAACAAATAAACCGCTTAACTTTGTCTAATAAAAAAACGTGCACAAATACAAACTCTTCCTACCGAGTCCAAATTGTACAATAAGGTAGATTTGCACTCCAAATGTCTTGTAACTTTGATAGACATGTGATTCATTAATTGGTTAAGTCATATAAACACATAAATCACTAAATTGTGTCATAATTACAAGACGTGCACGAACTCTTAGTACATAGGCCAAATGTCACAATAAGGTGGGTTTGCACTCCAGATATTTTGTAATGTTGATAGACATGTGGTTCTATGATTGGTTTAGTAATATAAACACATAAACTGCTTAATTGAGTCATAATAACAAAACGTACACGAGTGCGAACTCTTAGTACGATTCTAAATTGTACAACAAGGTCAATTTGCACTTCAAATGTGAGGTCATCAAGCTTGATGTATATAATGTGCATTGACATACCCGAACTCGGCAATGGCACTGCTTAACTGTGTCTTAATGACAAAATGTACACAAGTTCAAACTCTTCCTATCGAGTCCAAATTGTACAATAAGGTGTATGTGCAATCCAAATGTCTTGTAACATTGATAGCCATGTGATTCATTGATTGGTTTAGTCATATAAACACACAAATCGCTTAATTGTGTCATAATTACAAGACACGCACGAGTACGAATTCTTAGTACATAAGCCAAATTGTACAATAACGTGGATTTGCACACCAAATGTCTGGTAATGTTGATATACATGTGATTCATTTACTAATTTATTCATATAAACACATAAACCGCTTAATTATGTCATAATTACAAGACGTGCACGAGTACGAATTCTTAGTACATTGGCCAAATTGTAGAATAAGGTGTGTTTGCACTCCAAATGAATTGTAATGGTGATAGACCTGTGATACTATGATTGGTTTAGTAACCCGCTTAATTGTGTCATAATGAAAAAACGTACCTAAGTACAAACTCTTCCTACCGACTCCAAATTGTACAATAAAGTGGATTTTGCACATCCAAATGTCTTGTAACGATGATAGACATGTGATTCATTGATTGGTTTAGTCAAATAAACAAATAAACCGCTTAATTATGTCATAATTACAATACGTGCACGAGTACGAACTCTTTGTGAGGAGTCAAAATTCTACAATAAGGTGGATTTGCAGTCCAAATGTCTTGTAATTTTGATAGACCTATGATTCATTAATTTGTTTAGTCATATAAACACATAAACTGCTTAATTGTGTCATAATTAGAAGACGTTGACGAGTACAAACTCTTAGTACGGAGGCCAAATTGTACAATAAGGTGGATTTTCAATCAAAAAGTCTTGTAACGTTGATAGACATGCGATTCATTGATTGGTTTAGTCATATGCACACATAAACCGCTTAATTGTCATAATGACAAGACGTGCACGAGTACAAACTCTACCTACCGACTTCGAATTGTACAATAAGGTGGATTTGCACTCCAAATTTCTTTTAACGTTGATAGACATGTGATTCATTGATTGGTTTAGTCATATAAACACATAAACTGCTTAATTATGTCATAATTATAAGACGTGCACGAGTACAAACTCTTAGTACATAGGCCAAATTGTACAATAAGGCGGGTTTGCACTCCAAATGTTTTGTAATGTTGATAGACCTGTGATTCTATGATTGGTTTAGTAAACCGCTTAATTGTGTCATAATGACAAAACGTGCCTAAGTACAAACTCTTTCTACCGAGTCCAAATTGTACAATAGGGTGGATTTGCACTCCAAATGTCTTGTAACATTGATAGACATGTGATTCATTGATTGATTTAGTCATAAAAACACATAAATAGCTTAATTATGTCATAATTATAAGACGTGCACGAGTACAAACTCTTAGTACATAGGCCAAATTGTACAAAAAGGCGAGTTTGCACTCCAAATGTTTTGCGATGTTGATAGACATGTGATTCTATAGTTGGTTTAGTCATATAAACACATAAACTGCTTAATTGGGTCATAATGACAAAACGTGCACAAGTACAAACACTTACTACCGAGTCCAAATTGTACAATAAAGTGGATTAACACATCCAATGTCTTGTCAAGATGATAGACATGTGATTCATTGATTGGTTTAGTCATATAAAAAAATTAAATGCTTAATTGTGTCATAATTACAAAATGTGCACGAGTACGATCTTTTTGTAAGTAGTCAAAATTCTACAATAAGGTGGATTTGCAGTCCAAATGTCTTGTAATGTTGATAGATCTATGATTCATTGATTTGTTTAGTCATATAAACACATAAACTACTTAATTGTGTCATAATTAGAAGACGTTGATGAGTACGAATTCTTAGTACGGTGAACAAATTGTACAATAAGGTGGATTTTCAATCCAAAAGTCTTGTAACGTTGATAGACATGCGATTCATTGATTTGTTTAGTCATACAAACACATAAATCTCTTAATTGTGTCACAATGACAAAACGGTGCACGAGAAAGTATTCTTAGTACCGAGTCCAAACTGTACAATAAAATGGATTTGCACTTCAAATGTCATGTAAAATTGATAGACATTTGATTCATTGATTGGTTTAGTCATATAAACAAATAAACCGCTTAACTTTGTCTAATAAAAAAACGTGCACAAATACAAACTCTTCCTACCGAGTCCAAATTGTACAATAAGGTAGATTTGCACTCCAAATGTCTTGTAACTTTGATAGACATGTGATTCATTAATTGGTTAAGTCATATAAACACATAAATCACTAAATTGTGTCATAATTACAAGACGTGCACGAACTCTTAGTACATAGGCCAAATGTCACAATAAGGTGGGTTTGCACTCCAGATATTTTGTAATGTTGATAGACATGTGGTTCTATGATTGGTTTAGTAATATAAACACATAAACTGCTTAATTGAGTCATAATAACAAAACGTACACGAGTGCGAACTCTTAGTACGATTCTAAATTGTACAACAAGGTCAATTTGCACTTCAAATGTGAGGTCATCAAGCTTGATGTATATAATGTGCATTGACATACCCGAACTCGGCAATGGCACTGCTTAACTGTGTCTTAATGACAAAATGTACACAAGTTCAAACTCTTCCTATCGAGTCCAAATTGTACAATAAGGTGTATGTGCAATCCAAATGTCTTGTAACATTGATAGCCATGTGATTCATTGATTGGTTTAGTCATATAAACACACAAATCGCTTAATTGTGTCATAATTACAAGACACGCACGAGTACGAATTCTTAGTACATAAGCCAAATTGTACAATAACGTGGATTTGCACTCCAAATGTCTGGTAATGTTGATATACATGTGATTCATTTACTAATTTATTCATATAAACACATAAACCGCTTAATTATGTCATAATTACAAGACGTGCATGAGTACAAATTCTTAGTACATAGGCCAAATTGTACAATAACGTGGATTCGCACTCCAAATGTCTCGTAATGTTGATAGACATGTGATTCATTGATTGATTTAGTAATATAAACACATAAACCGCTTAATTATGTGATCATTACAAGACGTGCATGAGTACGAACTCAAT
The DNA here is from genome assembly GCA_964030455.1 of Linum trigynum. Lineage (NCBI taxonomy): Eukaryota > Viridiplantae > Streptophyta > Magnoliopsida > Malpighiales > Linaceae > Linum > Linum trigynum. The sequence goes on from OZ034818.1 coordinate 14,253,767, forward strand.
ACATAGGCCAAATTCTACAATAAGGTGAGTTTGCACTCCAAATATCTTATAATGTTGATAGACATGAGATTCTATGATGTGTTTAGTCTTATAAACACAAAAACAACATAATTGTATCATAATGACAAAACGTGAACGAGTACAAACTCTTAGTACCGACTCTAAATTGTACAATAAGGTGGATTTGCACTCCGAATTTCTTGTAATGTAGATAGACATATGATTTAGTGAATGGTTTAGTCATATAAACACATTAACCACTTAATTGTGTCACAATGACAAAACGTGCACAAGGACAAACTCTTACTAATGAGTCCAAATTGTACAATAAGGAGGATTTTCACTCCAAATGTCTTGTAACGTTTATTGACATGTTTCGTTGATTGGTTTATTCATATAAACACATAAACCTCATAATCGTGTCATAATTACAAAACATGCACGTGTACGAATTCTTAGTACGAAGTCAAAATGGTACAATAAGGTGGATTTGCAGTACAAATGTCTTGTAATGTTGGTAGGCTTGTGATTCATTGATAGGTTTAGTCATATAAACACATAAACCGCTTAATTGTTTTATAATTATAAGACGTGTGCGAGTACAAACTCATAGTACAGAGGAAAAATTGTACAATAAGGTGGATTTGCACACCAAATGTCTGGTAATAGTGATATACAAGTGATTCATTGATTAGTTTAGTCATATAAACACATAAACCACTTAATTGTGTAATAATGATGAAACGTGCACAATTATAAACTCTTCCTACAGAGTCCAAATTGTACAATAAGGTGGATTTGCATTGCAAATGTCTTGAAATGTTGATAGCAATGTGATTCATTGATTGGTTTAGTCATATAAACACATAAACCGCTTAATTGTTTCATAATTACAAGACGTGCACAAGTACAAACTCTTCCTACCGAGTCCAAATTGTGCAATAACGTGGATTTGCACTCCAAATGTCTTGTAATGTTGATAGACATGTGATTCATTGATTGATTTAGTCATATAAACAAATAAACCGCTTAATTATGTCATAATTACAAGACGTGCACGGGTACGAACTCAATACATAGGACAAATTGTACAATAAGGTGGGTTTGCAATACAAATGTCTTGTAATGTTATAGACATGTGATTCTATGATTGGTTTAGTCATATAAACACATAAACCGCGTAATTGTATTAGAACGGAAAAACATGCACGATTACGAACTCCTAGTACCGACTCCAAATTGTACAATAAGGTGGATTTTCACTCCAAATGTCTTGTAATTTAGATAGACATATGATTCAATGAATGGTTGATAGAAACACGTTTCTTATTCCATCATAATTATCATAATGATTATTATTAGGATATTTACATTTAAGGATAGTAGTCTTTTTGTAGGATTAGGTTTGTTATTAGGTTTTCCTATCTTTCCTATAAATATGTAATTGGGGTTTCATTATCAATCAAGAAATAACAATTATCCAGAAGGTATCTCTCCCAAAACCCTAATCCTCTATCTCCTAATTTCTCGTTCTCTTGCCCTCTAAGGCTTCGGCTGAATCTAGCCTCTATTCTTCTTCTTCCTCTAATTTCCAATCTCAAAACCCTAATTCTGTTTTTAATCCCTAAATTCCAATCTAACGACCAAACCCAATAGAACCCTAATCCCAGGTTCTATCATTGGGTATCAGAGCCATGGTCGAAAATCTGAGTTCGTCACAACTCTCACCCAGGGACCACTATCGCGTGTTGAACGAGTGCCTTTGCAAGCTGGAAACCCTCATGGTCAAACAAGATGCATAATGGGAGCAGAGGGACACATAGTTCACACGACTCCTAGACCTGATTAGCAAAAGGGTCACCACGGTTGAATCACCACCTACGGCCGCGACATCTCCTGTCCACGACGAGAAGATAGACCAAACGGCCGTAGAGGAGCTGATGGCGGCGGAGCTTCCAACCTCACAAGAGACAATGAACTGCGTCGAGACTAATGAGAAAAGGGCGCTCGCTGCAGGTATCCCGATCGCTGCTCTAAACCAAGGAAAGGAGACTCCGGGCGCCATCGATAAACATTAGCCTCTGTTAGGAACGGAACAACAACAGGAACGAGGTTACCGAATCTGGAGCTGAGTCGCGGACTAGGTCGCTCTCTTTAAGACGTTCGCGACACTGCCTTCGATGCGCACGGCAGACTATCAACCGGTCGTCTCCAGGATAAAACAGCTCCTCTCAATACTCGCGGTTTTGTGCGAAAACCGAAGCTCTCTAAACACTCTCTCTATTGTGTTTCTGCTCGTTGTCATGTGATTAGAGGGGCTGGGGAGGCGGCTATTTATAGGAGCCGAACCCCTAGGAATATACCCTCTTGCTTGGGGAATAAGTCGGATTAATTAAGGAAGATAATTACTTCCTTAATTAAAACCGTCGGTTAAGATAAACCTGGAGGGATTATCCTTCGAATATTCCGTTTTAGTCGATTATCCTTAGGAATATACCTCAGAATAACCGATTAATAATTAATTATTAGATAATTAATTTCGTTCAGAATTTCTCCAAAAATATATATATAGTCTCAAGTGAACCAACCAACCGGCCGGTCGCTCGGACGGACGGACGGCGCGCGCGCGTGCGTGTGTGGTGGTCCGTTAGGTCCTCCCTCTCCCACAAAAGTGGGTCACCCCAAGGGGCATGCCCTTGGGAGAGAGGCTCCTATCTTTATACACATTTCACCAAGTAAAACTACCAATGTGGTAGTTTTTCCACTAGAGACTCTATAGCTTTCAAAGCTATTCATATACATTTCCAACAATCCCCCACTTGAATAGTTTTGAAACTATCTCTGAGCATCAACAGTTCCATAAGATCGGGCATAAGCTAAGGTATCGCGAAGATTTGAACCTTAGCGTAGTGGTTACACTTCCGATTTCATAAGGGTGACTCGTAGTCTTGAACCCTATCTCCGACAGTGTAGCACACCAGATCTTTTCATTGAGTTGTGTTCTCTTCATAGCCCGTGCGTTTGTGGCCATGCACGTTACCTTGGTTTAGTGAACGCTCTAGCAACTTTGTGCCTCCAAAGTTCCATAGGGAGCGGCCCCACTCCCACATTCACATAGGTGAGTCTATCAAGAGTACCCCCCAAAGTAAAGTACTCCACCCCATATAGGGTATAGATCTCATTAAGAGTTATTAACTCAACCTCCATTGCTTTGGGATTCATGCTTCACCATGCATGAACTTTTCGCATACTACTCATGACTTGTTATTACCCATTGAACCCATTTCTTGGGATCTCCAGTCTATTGGGTCAGGTTACCATCACTTGTAGTCCGTGGTTCGGTAGGCATAAGTCCCATACCCTTGGCGGTATTCTGGACTTTCTCTCTAGGTAATCCTTTCGTCAAAGGATCAGCTAGATTCTGTTCGGATCTTATATGATCCACCCTCACTGCTCCTATTGTTAGGAGTTCTCTTACAGTACTGTGCTTACGACGAATATGTCATTTCTTTCCGTTATAGAACCGGTTCACAACTTTAGCAATAGCTGCGGTACTATCACAATGGATCAATACAGGAGGGACCGGTCTTTCCCATATGGGAATCTCTGACAACAATCCTCTCAAAAAAGCGGTCTTAACATCCATTTGATGTACCACAAGATTGTTCAAGGCAGCAAGAGCAATCATTACACGAATGGATATTATTCTAGATACTGGTGAATAGGTATCGAAGAAATCTATATTCTCTCTCTGCCTGTAGCCCTTAACTACTAGGCGAGCTCGGAACCTTTCGATTGCACCATCAGGTTTCCGTTTCGTTTTTAGAACCCATTTATTACCTAAGACTTTGCAGCCAGGAGGTAAGTCTGTTAGATGCCAAGTCTTATTAGCTTCTAACGATTCCATTTCATCTATAACGGCCTCATTCCAAAAATCTGCATCTACGGAAGTTAATGCTTCCTGCAAACTTTTTGGATCTTCGAGGGTGAATACTGTAGTAAAGTCATCACCAAAATCTTTAGAGATTCTAGCTCTTTTACTTCTTCTGAGTTCATCCTTAAAACCAACACCCCCACTAGTTCCGTTATCTCTAATAGCGGGTAGTACATTACCCCCACTATTTCTCGTTTTAAATGGAAATCGTGTCTCAAAGAAATCAGCATCAATGGATTCTATTATAGTACGAGCATTCAAATCATAGAATCTATATGCCTTACTATTGGCCGCATAGCCAACGAAGACACATTCATATGCTCGACTAGCCAATTTAATCCTCTTAGGATCCGGAATTCTTACGTAGGCCAAACAGTCCCATGTTCTTAAATAGGACAGATTAGGTGGCTTATTCTTCAAGATCTCATAGGGTGATTCTTTTCTATTTGTTTTTAGAAGACGGTTTAGCACATAGCAAACTGTCAACAAAATATCACCCCACCAAGAAGAAGCAGCTCCAGAATTGAGCATAATAGCCACAACTAATTCTGTAAACGTCCTATTTTTCCGCTAAGCTTTACCATTCATTTCTGGTGAATATGGTGCCGTGGTTTCATGAATGATACCATGTGAGCTATAGAATTCCTTGAAGGGATTAGAGTCATACTCTGATCCTCTATCACTCCTAAGTCTTTTTATCTTTCGATTGCACTGATTTTCAAATTCAACCACAAATACCTTGAACATATCAAGGGCTTCACTTTTGTTTTTCATCAAATAAACAAAGCAATAATCAGAGCAATCATCTATGAAAGTGATAAAGTATCTCTTGCCAGACCTAGTTAACGTCCCATCTAGTTCACAAATATCAGAATGAATAAGATCTAAGGGTTCTGATTCTCTAGTCACAGATTTATGGGGCGTTTTCGTTATTTTAGCTTGGGTACAGAAATCACATTTATCAAATTCATTCATTGAGAGTTTAGGGATATGTCCTAGCTTGCTTAAATTCTTCACAATACGTGTGTTCACATGACAAAGACGCGCATGCCAGACATTCAAATCACACACCATGTAAACTGAAGAATTCATCTTATTAATTTCGACATTCAACTTGAACATCCCATTACATGCATATCCCTTTCCCACAAAACTCCCATTCTTAGTGAGGGTATACAAGTCTGCCCCAATAGATTGATTAAACCCAGCCTTATTAAGAAGATATCCCGAAACAAGATTCTTCCTTATCTCTGGAGTGTGCAACACATCCTTGAGCACCATCTTCTTCCCGGAGGTGAAGTTCAGCTCCACTTCACCAGAACCAGCAACCATAGTGGTGTGAGTAGTCCCCAACAACACTTTCTTGTCAGCAGGTGCTTCTGTGTATGTTTTAAACATAGCACGATTGTTGCATACATGCTTCGATGCACCTGTATCCAGCCACCATCCTTCTGAGTCACCGGTGAGGTTAACTTCAGCGATTATTTCTGTGATCATGGCTATCAAATCCTCTTCTGTCAAGTTAACCCTGGCCGCAACGGCAGGGTTTTGCTTGTTCCGGCACTTCTTTGCCATATGACCCGGTTTTCCACAGTTATAGCAGATAAATGGTGGGTCATTCTTAGAGGTTTGGGCCATGACCCTTTGGTTACCTCGAGAGGCACCATTCTGGTGGGGGCGGACCTGCTGGTTCTTACTCTTAAACCCTTTCTGGTTAGGTTTAAGAGCTCTAGGGGTGGGTCGTTTAGCAGTGACGACCATCACCTCTTCTTTCATATCCTGCTTGCAGGACTCTCCCTCAATCCTTAGGCGTGTAATCAAGCTTTCCAGTGAAAATTCTTTGGTTTTGTGCCTAAGCATATTCTTAAAATCTTTCCACGAAGGGGCAGCTTATCAATAATGCAAGCAACTTGAAATTGATCGTCCAGAGGCATTCCTTCAGAGACGATCTCATGAGCTATTTTCTGAAGTTCGTGGGACTGAACTTCGACGGACTTGTCATCCACCATCTGGTAGCGCAGGTAGCGGCTGACAGCATACTTCTTAGCTCCAGCCTCCTCCGTGTCGTACTTCTTTTGGAGCGCATCCCAGATCATCATCGCGGTGTTCTACTGTCCGCATAGTAGTCGTAGAGATCGTCTGCCAGGCCGTTGAGGATGTAGTTCTTGCACAAGAAGTCATGCACCCTTTCCCTGGCAGAAGCAGCCCTCTCCTCATCAGTCGCTTCTTCCGGCAGCTCGACGGGCATGCTGGTGAGGCAGTGGGCCAGCTTTTTGGTTGTCAGGTAGAACTCCATCTTTTGCCTCCAGTGACGGAAGTTGACCCCAACGAAGCGAAAGGGTCGATTGATATCGACAGCACCAGATCCGGCCATGTTGTTCTGTTCAGTCGACATAGCAGCAGCCGAACGTCTTAAAATTGTTAGGAACGGAACAACAAAAGGAACGAGGTTACCGAATCTGGAGCTGAGTCGCGGACTAGGTCGCTCTCTTTAAGACGTTCGCGGCACTGCCTTCGATGCGCACGGCAGACTATCAACCGGTCGTCTCCAGGATAAAACAGCTCCTCTCAATACTCGCGGTTTTGTGCGAAAATCGAAGCTCTCTAAACACTCTCTCTATTGTGTTTCTGCTCGTTGTCATGTGATTAGAGGGGCTGGGGAGGCGGCTATTTATAGGAGCCGAACCCCTAGGAATATACCCTCTTGCTTGGGGAATAAGTCGGATTAATTAAGGAAGATAATTACTTCCTTAATTAAAACCGTCGGTTAAGATAAACCCGGAGGGATTATCCTTTGAATATTCCGTTTTAGTCGATTATCCTTAGGAATATACCTCAGAATAACCGATTAATAATTAATTATTAGATAATCAATTTCGTTCGGAATTTCTCCAAAAATATATATATAGTCTCAAGTGAACCAACCAACCAACGGACCGACCGGCCGGTCGCTCGGACGGACGGACGGCGCGCGCGCGCGTGTGTGGTGGTCCGTTAGGTCCTCCCTCTCCCACAAAAGTGGGTCACCCCAAGGGGCATGCCCTTGGGAGAGAGGCTCCTATCTTTATACACATTTCACCAAGTAAAACTACCAATGTGGTAGTTTTTCCACTAGAGACTCTATAGCTTTCAAAGCTATTCATTTAGATTTCCAACAGCCTCTGCCGACCACAACCGCTGCAGATTCAAAGACCGTAGGACCCTCGTTCGAGAAGGAAGGGGCGTATGCGGGGCAGAAAGATTTTGATATGAAGCTGGACCTTACCTCTCAGGTCGCTGGGGAGACCCCACCGGCCCCGGCGTTAGAGGAGTCGGTGCAGGTATGTCCAGAATTCCTCCGCCTCCAATGGTAGTTCGCTGGATCGGAATGAAGAGGTCAATTGGATGTTTAGAAAAAGGAAGCTGGATGCGTGGGGTGATGGCGAGCCCCCGTCGCTGTTCAAGAAGGATTCGTCGACGGAGAAAGAGACAACGCAGGGCTCGCCGAAGAGGGGAAAGGGTGTGGCGACTCCAATCGAGCAATTGAAGACGACCCTGGTGGCGGCTTCGAATGAAGGGAAGGCACGGCCGCAGACAAGACTGGAATTCAGCTCGTTGCGAGAGGAGAAGATGTTGCTGGAGTACCAGTGGAAGAAGAAATCGACGGAGACGCCGCCATCCACTAGAAGGGAGAGAACCGCAACGAAAGAAGAAGCGGAGCTATGGGTAGAAGGAGGAGGTGACACCACCTCTCTCTCCAACCCGAAGTCGCTAAACGAGCTCCGAATTGCGCGCGCCATCGCGAAGATGAGCAAGGAAGAGTGCGGCGTCTCTCTCTCTCTCTCTCTCTCTCTCTCTCTCTCGATTGAGGGCAAAACCCAGTCGCTGTTGAAGAGGAATCCATTGGGGATGGAGAAGGAAAGAGGTGGTGTTAAGCAGCCTCGCGCAGCGGCGGAGGGGAGAACTGGGCAGGCAACGAGTACGGCTGCCGACCAGCTGGGGGTTCGTCTATGGCTGGAGAAGGAGTCGTCGGAGAAGGAGGTGACGGCGGAGGGAACGAAGAGGGAGGGCATTGGCTCTCCTTTCTCAAACCCTAGTTCACGTCCCTTGTGAGTCAAAGTCGGTTGGGCCGCACAACTTGACAAGATTCGGTGTGTTTTAGTGATCTTTGGGCCCAACTAAGTAATGAGTGGGCTGCATGAGGGTTTGGTTGTTGGCTGATGGGAGCCCAGCAGAACGGATTGAGGCTTGAAGTAAAGTGGGTTGAGGAAGGGAGTTGTCACAGGCCCAAGAAACGAGAGTCTGATGGAGTGCAAGCAATTGATGGGCTAGGGTCTCAAAGGGAACTTGAGCCCAAATTATTTTGTTTAGTTGAATCTATCCTATATTGTGTGGACTTGGAATAAAAGAAAGATGGATTCATGGGCTTAGATGGTGGGCTCAAAGAAGAACAAACCTCTGGTTCTTACTTTGTAGAGTTTGAAAAGGAGGGTGGAGGGTCAGTTGGTCATGGATGCAGTTTAAGCCACATGGTTGGAGAAGAAGCGATGAGAGTCGTAGTTTCTGGAGTGGGATTCATTCGAGTAGTGGAGCACAATTGGAAGAAAAGGAAGCGTATGAAATGGAGGAGTCAACCGCAAATTGTGCGAGAAGAAAGAGAAGAGTGGGTCGAGTTGAAAAACCTTGAGGCAAGGTTGGTCTCAAGGCGGAGGAGATGATAGAAACACGTTTTCGTGATTCCATCATAATTATTATTATTAGGATATTTACAAATAAGGATAGTAGTCTTTTAGTAGGATTAGGTTTATTATTAGATTTTCCTATCTTTCCTATAAATATGTAATCGGGGATTCATTATCAATCAAGTAAGAACAATTATCCAGAAAGTATCTCTCCCAAAACCCTAATCCTCTATCTCCTAATTTTTCGTTCTCTAGCCCTCTAGGCTTCGGCCGATTCTAGCTTCTATTCTTCTTCTTCCTCAAATTCCCAATCTCAGAACCCTAATTCTGTTCTTAATCCCTAAATCCCAATCTCACGACCAGACCCGATAGAACCCTAATCCCAGGTTCTATCAATGGTTTAGTCGTATAAACACATAAACCACTTAATTGTGTCATAATGACAAAACGTGCACAAGTACAAACTCTTACTACCGAGTCCAAATTGTACACTACGGTGTATTTGCACTCCAAACGTGTTGTAATGTTGATAGACAAGTGATTCAATCATTAGTTTAGTCTTATAAACACATAAACCATTTAATTGTGTCATAATGACAAAACGTGCACAAGTACAAACTCATCCTACCGAGTCCAAATTGTACAATAAGGTGGATTAGCACTCCAAATATCTTGTAATGTTGATAGACATGTGATTCATTGATTAGTTTAGTCATATAAACACATAAACCATGTAATTGTGTCATAATGGCGAAATATGCACAAGTACAAACTCTTACTACCGTGTCTAAATTGAACAATAAGGTGGATTGTCACTCCAAATGTCTTGTAACGATGATATTCATGTGATTCATTCATTGGTTTAGTCCAATAAACACATAAACCGCTTAACTATCTTGTAATGTAGATAGATATTTCATCAAATGAATGCTTATCTTATAAACATATAAACCACTAAGTTGTGCCATACTGACAAAACTTGCACAAGTACGAACTCTTAGTATAGAGGCCAAATTGTACAATAAGGTGAATTTGCACTCCAAATTTCTTTTAATGTTGATAGACATGTGATTCTATGATTGGTTTAGTCATATAAACACATAAGCAGCGTAATTGTATCATAATGACAAAACATGCACGAGTACGAATTCTTAGTACCGACTAAAAATTGTACAATAAGGTGGATTTGCTCCAAATGTATTGTAATGTAGATAGACATATGATTCAATAAATGATTTAATAATATAAACTCAATAACCACTTAATTGTGTCATAATGACAAAACGTGCACAAGGACAAACTCTTACTAATGAGTCGATATTGTACAATAAGGTGGATTTTCACTCCAAATGTCTTGTAACGTTGATACACATGTGATTCATTGATTGGTTTAGTCATATATACACTTAAACCGCGTAATTGTGATATAATTTCAAAACGTGCACGCGTACGAACTCATAGTATGAATTCAAAATTGTACAATAAGGTGGATTTGAAATGCCTTGTAATGTTGATAGGCTTGTGATTCATTGATAGGTTTAGTCATATAAACACATAAACCGCTTAATTGTTTCATAATTACAAGATGTGCACGAGTACGTACACTTAGTACGGAGGCCAAATTGTACAATAAGGTGGATTTGCACTCCAAATGTCGTGTAATGTAGATAGATATTTGATTCAATGAATTCTTTAGTCATATTAACACATAAACCGCTTATATGTGTAATAATTACAAGACGTGCACTAGTACGAACTCTTAGGACATAGGCTAAATTGTACAATAAGGTGGGTCTGCACTCCAAATGTCTTGTAATGTTGATAGACATGTGATTCTATAATTGGTTTAGTCATATAAAAACATAAGCAGCGTAATTGTATCATAATGACAAAATATGCACGAGTACGAACTCTTAGTACCGAATACAAATTTTACAATAAGGTGGATTTGCACTCCAAATGTATTGTAATGTAGATAGACATATGATTCAATGAATGGTTTAGTCATATAAACTCATTAACCACTTAATTGTGTCATAATGACAAAACGTGCACAAGGACAAACTCTTACTACCGAGTCGATATTGTACAATAAGGTGGATTTTCACTCCAAATGTCTTGTAGCGTTGATAGATATGTAATTCATTGATTGGTTTAGTCATATATACACTTAAACCGCGTAATTGTGTCATAATTACAAAACGTGCACGTGTACGAACTCATAGTATGAAGTCAAAATTGTACAATAAGGTGGATTTGAAATGCCTTGTAATGTTGATAGGCTTGTGATTCATTGATAGGTTTAGTCATATAAACACATAAACTGCTTAATTGTTTCATAATTACAAGATGTGCACGAGTATGAACTCTTAGTACGGAAGCCAAATTGTACAATAAGGTGGGTTTGCACAACAAATGTCTTGTAATGTTTATAGACAAGTGATTCATTGATTAGTTTAGTCATATAAACACATCAACCACTTAATTGTGTCATGATCAAGACGAAACATGCACAATTACAATCTCTTCCTACCGAGTCCAAATTGTACAATAACGTGGATTTGCACTCCAAATGTCTTGTAATGTTTATAGCCACGTGTTTCATTGAATGGTTTAGTCATATAAACACATAAACTGCTTAATTGTGACATAATTACAAGATGTGCACGAGTGCAAATTCTTAGTACGGAGGCCAAATTGTACAATAAGATGGATTTGCACTCCAAATGTCGTGTAATGTAGATAGATATTTGATTCAGTGAATTCTTTAGTCATATAAACACATAAACCGATCATCGCGGAAACCCCCCTTCCGTCGCCTCTTTGTATCGGGCTTGAAAAAATGAATCGCCATTGCTCTTGGATTTGTTTGGACCTCCCAGGCCTCGCTTCGCCGGAGCTTTGCCCTTCACGAGTTCTGCCCTAACAATTCGAGCCTGCCCCAACAATTGCAAGCGGCGAATTTCTTTTTTTTTTTTTTATTTCTTTTCCGGCGATGACATGGAGGAGAAAAGCTGATGGGGGTTTGATGCTCCATTAGGTATATATATTACACGTTTAGCTTAGGGTTTAATTGGTTCACAGGGTATTTTGGGTGAGGTTAATCTGAAACCCAATTAACATCCGTAACTTATTCATTTTATGTCAAAATTTGACACCGCTTGAACCGATAGTTCCCATTTTAAGTCATCCTCAACATTACGGTGAAACTTGACCCAAGGGTATAATAATCATTTTGACAGCGGGATGTAACAATGAACGAGTACGAACTCTTAGTACTGACTCCAAATTGTACAATAAGGTGCATTTGCACTCCAAATGTCTTGTAACAATGATAGACATGTGATTCATTGATTGGCTTAGTCATATCAACACATAAACCGCTTAATTGTCTCATAATTACAAAACGTGTATGAGTACGAACTCTTAGTACGGAGTCAAAATTCTACTTTAAGGTGAATTTGCATTCCAAATGTCTTCTAATGTTGATAGACATGTGATTCATTGATTGGTTTAGTCATATAAAAACATAAATCACTTAATTTTGTCAAAATTACAAAATGTGCACAAGTACAAACTATTAGTACGGAGTCATAATTGTACAATAAGGTGGATTTGCAGCCCAAATGTCTCGTCATGTTGATAGACATGTGATTCATTGATTATTTTAGTCATATAAACACATAAACCACTTAATTGTGTCATAATGACAAAACGTGCACAAGTAAAAACTCTTCCTACCGATTGCAAATTGTACAATAAGGTGGATTTGCAATCCAAATGTCTGGTAACGATGATAGACATGTGATTTATTGATTGGTTTAGTCAAATAACACACAAACCGCTTAATTGTGTCATAATTACAAAACGTGCACGAGTACGAACTCTTAGTACGGAGCCAAAATTGTACTTTAAGGTGAATTTGAATTCCAAATGTCTTCTAAAGTTGATAGACATGTGATTCATTGATTGATTTAGTCATATAAAAACATAAACCGCTTGATTGCGTCATGATTACCAAACGTGCACGAGTATGTACTCTTAGTACGGAGGCCAAATTGTACAATAAGATGGATTTGCACTCCAAATGTCGTGTAATGTAGATAGATATTTAATTCAATGAATTCTTTAGTCATATAAACACATAAACCGCTTAAATGTGCAATAATTACAACATGTGAACAAGTACGAACTCTTAGTACATAGGCCAAATTGTACAATAAGGTGGGCATGCACACTAAATGTCTTGTAATGTTGATAGACATGCGATTCAGTGATTTGTTTAGTCATACAAACACATAAACCGCTTAACTGTGTCTTAATGACAAAACGTGCACAAGTTCAAACTCTTCATATCGAGTCCAAATTGTACAATAAGGTGGAAGTGCAGTCCAAATGTCTTCTAACGTTGATAGCCATGTGATTCATTGAATGGTTTAGTCATATATACATATAAACCGCTTAATTGTGTCATAATTACAAGACATGCTCGAGTACGAATTCTTAGTACATAGGCAAAATTGAACAATAATGTGGATTTGCACTCCAAATGTCTCGTAATGTTGATCGACATGTGATTCTATGATTGGTTTAGTCATATAAACACATAAACCACACAATTGTATTATAATGGCAAAACATGCACGAGTACGAACTCTTAGTACCTAATCCAAATTGTACAATAAGGTCGATTTGCACTCCAAATGTATTGTAATGTAGATAGACATATTATTCAATGAATGGTTTAGTCATATAAACACGTTAACCACTCTAAACGTGCACAAGGACAAACTCTTTCTACCGAGTTCATATTGTACAATAAGGTGGATTTTCCTTCTAAATTCCTTGTAACGTTGATAGACATGTGATTCATTGATTGGTTTAGTCAAATATACACTTAAACCGCATAATTGTGACATATTTACAAAACGTGCACGTGATGAACTCTTAATATAAAGTCCAAATTGTACAATAAGGTTTATTTGCAGTCCAAATGTCTTGTAATGTTGATAGGCTTGTGATTCATTGATAGGTCCAGTCATATAAACACATAAACCACTTAATTGTGTCATAATGACGAAACGTGCACAAGTACAAACTCTTCCTACCGAGTCCAAATTGTACAATAAGGTGGATTTGCACTCCAAAAGTCTTGTAATGTTTATAGCCATGTGTTTCATTGATTGGTTTAGTCATATGAACACATAAACCGCTTAATTGTGACAAAATTACAAACGTGCACGAGTACGAATTCTTACTACATAGGCCGAATTGTACAATAACGTGGATTTGCACTCCAAATGTCTTGTAATGTTCGTAGACATGTGAATCTATGATTGGTTTAATAATATAAACACTTAAACCAAGTAGTTGTATCATATTTACAAAACATGCACGAGTACGAACTCTTAGTACCGACTCCAAATTTTACAATAAGGTGCATTTGCACTCCAAATGTCTTGTAACGATGATAGACATGTGATTCATTGATTGGTTTAGTCATATAAACACATAAACCGCTTAATTGTGTCATAAGTACAAAACGTGTACGAGCTCTTAGTACGGAGTCAAAATTGTACTTTAAGGTGAATTTGCATTCCAAATGGCTTGTAATGTTGATAGACATGTGATTCATTTATTGGTTTAGTAATATAAACACATAAACCGCTTAATTGTGTCATGATTACAAAACGTGCACAAGTACGAACTATTAGTACGGAGTCAAAATAGTACTTTAAGGTGAATTTTCATTCCAAATGTCTTCTAATGTTGATAGACATGTGATTCATTGATTGGTTTAGTCATATAAACACATAAACAACTTAATTGTGTCTTAATGACAAAACTTGCACAAGTACAAACTCTTCCCACCGAGTGCAAATTGTACAATAAGGTAGATTTTCACTCCAAATGTCTTGTAACGATTATAGACATGTGATTCATTGATTGGTTTAGTAATATAAACACATAAACCGCTTAATTGTGTTATAATTACAAAACGTGCACGAGTACGAACTCTTAGTACGGAGTCAAAATAGTACTTTAAAGTGAATTTGCATTACAAATATCTTCTAATGTTGATAGACATGTGATTCATTGATTGGTTTAGTCATATAAACACATAAACCGCTTAAATGTGTAATAATTACAAGACGTGCACGAGTACGAACTCTTAGTAAATTGCCTAAATTGTACATTAAGGTGGGCCTGCACTCCAAATGTGTGGTAACGTTGATAGACATGCGATTCAGTGATTGGTTTTGTCTTATAAACACATAAACCGCTTAATTGTGTCATATAAACACATAAACCGTATAATTGTGTGATAATTACAAAACCTGTACGTGTACGAACTCTTAGTACGGAGTCAAAATTGTACTTTAAGGTGAATTTGCATTCCAAATGTCTTCTAATGTTGATAAACATGTGATTCATTGATTTGTTTAGTCATATAAAAACATAAACCGCTTAATTATGTCATAATTACAAAACGTGTACGAGTACGAAATCTTAGTATGGAGTCAAAATTGTACTTTAAGGTCAATTTGCACTCCAACTGTCTCGTAATGTTGATAGTCATGTGATTCATTTATTGATTTAGTCATATAAACACATAAACCGCTTAATTATGTCATAATCACAAGACGTGCACGAGTACGAACTCAATACATAGGCCAAATTGTACAATAAGGTGGCTTTGCACACCAAATGTCTTGTAATGTTGATAGACAAGTGATTCATTGATTAGTTTAGTCATATAAACACATAAACCACTTAATTGTGTCATAATGACGAAACGTGCACAAGAATAAACTGTTCCTACCGAGTCCAAATTGTATAATAAGGTGGATTTGCACTCCAAATGTCTTGTAATGTTTATAGCCATGTGATTCATTGATTGGTTTAGTCATATAAACATATAAACCGCTTAATTGTGTCATAATTACAAGATATGCATGAGTACGAATTCTTAGTACATAGGCAAAATTGTACAATAAGGTGGATTTGCACTACAAATGTCTTGTAATGATGATAGACATGTGCTTCATTGATTGGTTGAGTCATATAAACACATAAACCGTATAATTGTGTCATAATTACAAAACGTGTACGAGTACGAACTCTTAATACGGAGCCAAAATTGTACTTTAAGGTGAATTTGCATTCCAAATGTCTTCGAACGTTGATAAACATGTGATTCATTGATTGGTTTAGTCATATATACACATAAACCGCTTAATTGTGTCATAATTATAAAACGGGTACGAGTACGAACTCTTAGTACGGAGTCAAAATTGTACTTTAAGGTGAATTTGCACTCCAAATGTCTCTTAATGTTGATAGATATGTGATTCATTTTTTGATTTAGTCATATAAACACATAAACCGCTTAATTATGTCATAATCACAAGACGTGCACGAGTACGAACTCAATACATAGGCCAAATTGTACAATAAGGTGGCTTTGCACACCAAATGTCTTGTAATGTTGATAGACAAGTGATTCATTGATTAGTTTAGTCATATAAACGCATAAACCACTTAATTGTGGCATAATGACGAAACGTGCACAAGAACAAACTCTTCCTACCGAGTCCAAATTGTACAATAAGGTGGATTTGCACTCCAAATGTCTTGTAATGTTTATAGCCATGTGTTTCGTTGATTGGTTTAGTCATTTAAACACATAAAACGCTTAATTGTGACATAATTACTGGACGTGCACGAGTACGAATTCTTCGTTCGGAGTCAAAATTGTACTTTAAGGTGAATTTGCAGTCCAAATGTCTCGTAATGTTGATTAGACATGTGATTCATTTATTGATTTAGTCATATAAACACATAAACCACTTAATTATGTCATAATCACAAGACGTGCACGAGTACGAACTCAATACATATGCCAAATTGTACAATAAGGTGGGTTTGCACACCAAATGTCTTGTAATGTTGATAGACAAGTTATTCATTGATTAGTTTAGTCATATAAACACATTAACCACTTAATTGTGTCAAATTGACAAAACGTGCACAAGGACAAACTCTTCCTACCGAGTCCGTATTGTAGAATAAGGTGGATTTGCACTCCAAATGTCTTGTAATGTTTATAGCCATGTGTTTCATTGATTGGTTTAGTCATATAAACACATAAAATGCTTAATTGTGACATAATTACAAGACGTGCACGAGTACGAATTCATCGTTCGGAGTCAGAATTGTACTTTAAAGTGAATTTGCACTCCAAATGTCTCGTAATGTTGATAGGCATATGATTCATTTATTGATTTAGTCATATAAACACATAAACCGCTTAGTTATGTCATAATCACAAGACGTGCACGAGTACGAACTCAATACATAGGCCAAATTGTACAATAAGGTGGGTTTGCACTCCAAATGTATTGTAATGTTGATAGACATGTGATTCTATGATTGGTTTAGTCATATAAACACATTAACCACTTAATTGTGTCAAATTGACAAAACGTGCACAAGGACAAACTCTTACTACCGAGTCCGTATTGTAGAATAAGGTGGATTTTCACTCCAAATGTCTTGTAACGTTGATAGACATGTTATTCATTGATTGGTTTAGTCATATAAACACTTAAACCGCATAATTGTGACATAATTAGAAAACGCACACTTGTACGAACTCTTAGTATGCAGTCAAAATTGTACAATAAGGTGGATTTGCAGTCCAAATGTCTTGTAATGTTGGTAGGCGTGTGAATCATTGATTGGTTTAGTCATATAAACACATAAACTGCTTAATTGTGTCATAATTACAAAATGTGCTCGAGTACGAACTCTTAGTACGGAGTCAAAATAGTACTTTAAGGTGAATTTGCTTCCCAAATATCTTCCAATGTTGATAGACATGTGACTCATTGATTGCTTTAGTCATATAAACACATAAACCACTTAATTGTGTCATAATTACAAAACGTGCACGAGTACGAACTCTAAGTACGGAGGCCAAATTGTATAATAAGGTTGCTTTGCACACCAAATGTCTTGCAATGTTGATAGAAAAGTGATTCATTGATGTGTTTAGTCATATAAACACATAAAATGCTTAATTGTGACATAATTACAAGACGTGCACGAGTACGAATTCATCGTTCGGAGTCAGAATTGTACTTTAAAGTGAATTTGCACTCCAAATGTCTCGTAATGTTGATAGGCATATGATTCATTTATTGATTTAGTCATATAAACACATAAACCGCTTAGTTATGTCATAATCACAAGACGTGCACGAGTACGAACTCAATACATAGGCCAAATTGTACAATAAGGTGGGTTTGCACTCCAAATGTATTGTAATGTTGATAGACATGTGATTCTATGATTGGTTTAGTCATATAAACACATTAACCACTTAATTGTGTCAAATTGACAAAACGTGCACAAGGACAAACTCTTACTACCGAGTCCGTATTGTAGAATAAGGTGGATTTTCACTCCAAATGTCTTGTAACGTTGATAGACATGTTATTCATTGATTGGTTTAGTCATATAAACACTTAAACCGCATAATTGTGACATAATTAGAAAACGCACACTTGTACGAACTCTTAGTATGCAGTCAAAATTGTACAATAAGGTGGATTTGCAGTCCAAATGTCTTGTAATGTTGGTAGGCGTGTGAATCATTGATTGGTTTAGTCATATAAACACATAAACTGCTTAATTGTGTCATAATTACAAAATGTGCTCGAGTACGAACTCTTAGTACGGAGTCAAAATAGTACTTTAAGGTGAATTTGCTTCCCAAATATCTTCCAATGTTGATAGACATGTGACTCATTGATTGCTTTAGTCATATAAACACATAAACCACTTAATTGTGTCATAATTACAAAACGTGCACGAGTACGAACTCTAAGTACGGAGGCCAAATTGTATAATAAGGTGGCTTTGCACACCAAATGTCTTGCAATGTTGATAGAAAAGTGATTCATTGATGTGTTTAGTCATATAAACACATAAACCACTTAATTGTGTCATAATGACGAAACGTGCACAAGAACAAACACTTCCTACTGAGTCCAAATTGTACAATAAGTTGGATTTGCACTCCAAATGTTTTATAATGTTTATAGCCATGTGTTTCATTGATTGGTTTAGTCATATAAACACATAAAACGCGTAATTGTGACATAATTACAAGACGTGCACGAGTACGAATTCTTAGGACGGAGTCAAAATTGTACTTTAAGGTGAATTTGCACTCCAAATGTCTCGTAATGTTGATAGACATGTGAGTCATTTATTGATTTAGTCATATAAACACAATAACCGCTTAATTATGTCATAATCACAAGACGTGCACGAGTATAAACTCAATACATAGGCCAAATTGTACAATAAGGTTGGTTTGCACTCCAAATGTCTTGTAATGCTGATAGACTTGTGATTCTATGATTGGTTTAGTCATATAAACACATAAACCACGTAATTATATCATAATGACAAAACATGCACGAGTAAGAACTCTTAGTACCAACTCCAAATTGTACAATAAGGTGGATATGCACTCCAAATGTACTGTAATGTAGATAGCCATATGATTCAGTGAATGGTTTAGTCATATAAACATATTAACCATTTAATTGTGTCATAATAACAAAACGTGCACAAGGACAAACTCTTACTACCGAGTCTGTATTGTAGAATAAGGTGGATTTTGCACTCCAAATGTCTTGTAACGTTGATAGACATGTGATTCATTGATTGGTTTAGTCATATAAACACTTAAACCGCGTAATTGTGACATAATTAGAAAACGCACACTTGTACGAACTCTTAGTATGCAGTCAAAATTGTACAATAAGGTGGATTTGCAGTCCAAATGTCTTGTAATGTTGTTAGGCGTGTGAATCATTGATATGTTTAGTCATATAAACACATAAACTGCTTAATTGTGTCATAATTACAAAATGTGCTCGAGTACGAACTCTTAGTACGGAGTCAAAATAGTACTTTAAGGTGAATTTGCTTTCCAAATATCTTCCAATGTTGATAGACATGTGACTCATTGATTGGTTTAGTCATATAAACACATAAACCGCTTAATTGTGTCATAATTACAAAACGTGCACGAGTACGAACTCTTAGTACGGAGTAAAAATAGTACTTTAAGGTGAATTTGCATTCCAAATCTCTTCTATTTTTTATAGACATGTGATTCATTGATTGGTTTAGTCATATAAAAACATAAACCGTTTAACTGTGTCATAATTACAAAACGTGCACGAGTACGAACTCTTACTACCGAGTCTAAATTGTACAATAAGGTGGATTTTCACTCCAAATGTCTTGTAACGATGATATACATGTGATTCATTCATTGGTGTAGTCAAATTAACACATAAACCGATTAACTGTCTTGGAATGTAGATAGATATTTCATTCAATGAATGTTTTATTCTTATAAACCTATAAACCACTAAGTTGTGTCATAATGACAAAACGTGCACAAGTATGAACTCTTCCTACTGAGTCCAAATTGTACTATAAGGTGAATTGCATTGTAAATGTCTTGTAATATTGATTGCCATGTGATTCATTGATTGGTTTAGTCATATAAACACATAAACCGCTTAATTGTGGCATAATTACAAGACATCTGAAGACGAAGAAGGGGAAGGATTTGGCGGCTCTGATCGAGAAATTGAATCCGACACTGGCGGCGGCTTCGACCGAAGGGAAGGCACGGCCAGAGACAAGACTCGAATTCCGCTCGTTGCGAGAGGAGATGATGCTGCCGGAGTACCAGTGGAAGAAGAAATCGGCGGAGATGCTGCCATCTACTAGAAGGCTGAGAACCCCGACTAAAGAAGAAACAGAGTTATGGGCGAAAGGAGGAGGCGCCACCACGTCTCTTCTAACCTGAAGTCGCTACATGAGCTCTGAATCGCGCGCGCCATCGTGAAGCTAAGCGAGGAAGAGGGCTGTGTGTGTCTCTCTCTCTCTCAATGAGGATGAAACCCAGTCGCCATTGAAGATGAAACCCAGTCGCCATTGATGAGGATGAAACCCAGTCGCTACATGAGCTCTGAATCGCAGGCGACGCATACGGTTGCCGACCAGCTGGGGGTTCGCTTGTGGCTGGAGAAGGAGTTGTCGAAGAAGGAGGTGACGGTGGAGGGAATGAAGAGGGAGGGCAGCGGCTCTCCTTTCTCAAACCCTAGTTCATGTCCCCTGTGGGTCCAAGTCGGTTGGCCGCACAAATTGACAAGATTGGGTGTGTTTTAGTGATCTTTGGGCCGCAGCTGAGTAATGAGTGGGTTGCAGGAGGGTTTGGTTGTGGATTGATGGGGCCCCAGCAAAACGGGTTGAAGCTTGAAGTAAAGTGGGTTGAGAAAGGGAGTTGTCACGGGACGGAGAAAAGATAGTCGGATGGACTGCAAGCAATTGATGGGCTGGGGTCTCAAAGGGAACGTGAGCCCAAATTATGTTGTTTAGTTGAATCTATCCTATATTGTGTGGACTTGGAAGAGTAGAAAGATGGATTCATGGGCTTAGATGGTGGGCTCAAAGAAGAACAAACCTCTGGTTCTTACTTTGTAGAGTTTGAAAAGGAGGGTGGAGGATCAATTGGTCATAGATGCAGTTCAAGACACATGGTTGGAGAAGAAGCGATGAGAGTCGTAATTGCTGGATTGGGATTCGTTCGAGTAGTGGAGCACAATTGGAGGTTGTGGTTCGAGCGGAGATTATCAAGTGGATGGACTCAAGAATCATCTTCACCATTTCTGAAAGCAAGTGGGTCAGTCCCACTCAGTTGGTGCCAAAGAAGGGAGGGATGACCGTGGTTTCAAATGAGAAAAATTAGCTCATCCCGATGCGCATAGTGACCAGGTACCGCATCTTCATCGACTATCGTCGCCTCAACGATGCAACCTGAAAGGATCACTTCCCTCTCCCATTCATTGACTAGATGTTAGAGAGGTTGGCGGGGCACGAGTTCTACTGTTTCCTGGATAGGATTTTTGGGTATTTTCAGATTCCCATAGCACCGAAAGACCAGGCAAAGGCCACCTTCACCTGCCCTTTCGACACATTTGCTTACCAGAGGATCCCATTTGGGCTTTGCAACGCCTCAGCCACATTCCAGCGGCGTATGCTCACCAACTTCGAACGTCTAGTTAGAGAAATCATGGAGGTGTTCATGGACCATTTCTCGGTTTATGGAGACTCATTCTCTCACTATCTCCATAACCTGGAACTTGTCCTTAAAAGGTGCGAGGAGATGAACCTGGCGCTGAGTTGGGAGAAGTGCCACTTCATGGTTCACGAAGGCATAGTTCTGGGGCATAAGATCTCCAAGATGGGGATAGAGGTGGATAGAGCCAAGATCGAGACAATCAGCAAGCTGCCTCCTCCCTCATCTGTAAAGGGGATCCGCAGTTTCTCGGGCCATGCGGGGTTCTATAGGCAATTCATAAAAGACTTATCGAAGATCTCCTTGCCCCTGACGAAGCTCCTTGATAAGGATGCCTCCTTTCATTTCAATGGAGCATGCACAACAACATTCACGACCTTGAAGGAGAAGCTCACTCATGCTCCTATAATGGTGACTCCTGATTGGACCTTACCATTCGAGCTAATGTGCGACGCGCGTGACTTCGCAATTGGAACTGTCCTGGGGCAGAGGAGAGACCATCATTTCTGGCCTACTTGTTACGCCTCGAAGACCCTCAATGATTCCCAGGAGAACTACACCACCACAGAGAAAGAGCTCTTGGCGGTGGTGTTCGCCTTCGACAAATTTTGCCCTTATCTGGTCTTGTCTCGCGTGATAGTGTACACGGATCACTCCGCCATAAGATACCTGATGAGAAAGGACGATACCAAGCCTCAACTCATACGATGGATCTTGTTACTGTAGGAGTTTGATATCGAGATCCAGGACTAGAAGGGAGCCAAAAATATTGTTGCTGATCATCTCTCCCCGTTGGACGCACCTCCTGCAGACAACTTTGAGGACGAGATCAACGAATCCTTTCCAGATGAGCGATTGATGATGATGTGCCTGGTGGAGAGTGTCACCCCTTGGTTCTCCGATTTCGCGAAGTATCTGGTGGGCCAGCAGCTGCGCAAGGGGATGACGACTCACTCCAAGAGAAAGTTCTTCTCTGACCTGAAGCACTACTTCTGGAATGATCCGCATCTCTTCAGGATCGGAGCCGACAGGGTCATCTGTCGCTATGTCATGGACAATGAGATGGTGGGCATTCTTTCTCATTTCCATGAGGGACCTACTAGTGGGCACCATGGCGGTAACCGCACGGCGAGGAAGGTACTATAGTCGGGCTTCTACTGGCCCTCGCGCTTCAAGGACGCCCACACCTTCGCACGCAGGTGCGACCAATGCCACAGGTCAGATAACATCTCTGCCCGTGATGAGATACCCCAGAATGTGTTTATTAATTGTGAAATTTTTTTATGTCTGGGGTATCGATTTCATGGGCCCACTTCCTCCATCGTTTGGTAATCTATACATCTTAGTTGTTGTTGATTACGTCTCTAAGTGGGCTGAATCGCAGGCTTTGCCCACCAATGATGGTAGACATGTTTGCCAGTTTCTTAAGTAGCTGTCCAGCCTGTTCTACTAGTTAGGGATGCCTAGAGCCATCATTAGCGACAGAGGCACCCATTTTCAGGGCCAATTCGATAAGCTCCTTTTTCTCTATGGTGTCCGTAGCCTACCACCCCCAAACAAGTGGTCAGACCGAGTTGAAGAATCGGGAGCTTAAGCGCATAATTGAGAAAATGGTGGATCAGTCTCGCAGGAGTTTTAGGTTGACCATTGAGTTCTTCTCTATAACTCTTGCCTGAAACTCTTTCCTGGAAAGCTCTGCTCACGGTGATCTGCATTCATGGTCACGCAGGTGTTCCCGTATGGCACTATCGAGATTTCCAACCCACAGACAGAGTCGTTTAAAGTGAATGGACATCGTCTCAAGCTATATCTGGGATATGAGGCCAAACATGCGAAGTTGGTGGTTGAACTGGCGGACCCTTAGTTCCGCTGGCTGCGTCTAGCTAAAGACGTAAAAGAAAGCGCTTGTGGGGAGGCAACCCCACCACGGTTTGCATTCCCTTTTCCCTTTGACTTTTGGTCTGTTCGAGTCAGTTTTTGCATGTTTGGTAAAGTTAAGTCGTCTAGAATACCTGGGTTTGGGTTCATCTGGCTTCGGGGTGCTTGAAAGTGCAAAAAGAGGAGTTTTGGTCTTCAAGGGGCAAATACCCGGCCGTGGGGCTCAACATACCCGACCGGGTATTTTTGCCTCGCGCCCGGGCCCCCTAATCGCCAAAGTGCAGAGAAAAGGAGAATACTCGAGCACGTTGGCATTTCTCTATGTTTGTCGTGTGTTTTGTTTTGGGACGGAGTGCAAACTGGATTTTTGTGTTTGGTTTGTTTTTCTTTTGGATATTGTACTTTTGGGTTGACAACTATACCTAACGCCTTTGTGTTTGAGTGATTGTTTTTGCTCTAGCCCGTGTTCTTGCTTCGACTGGTTCATTTCCAGTCCTCCTCTCTCCGACTGGTCCACTTTCCAATCCTGTTGCAGTTTGTTCTTCCCGGTAACATCGTTCCCCTTATCTTTCCCTCTTCTCCATTGAGGGCACTATCGAACTTAAGTGTGGGGGGATGTTTCTATTTGATTGTGTACCTATGTTTGTGTTCTTGGAGTCTAGTCCACTGTCCAAATTTCGATTTGAGGGCTCTAAGTACGTGTCCCTTGCAATTGCCTTCTCAGTATGCTTTGAATTGACAATCTTTACAGTAATATGTAACCTAGGAAGATAGTGTAGCGCTATGCAGGATCCTGACGTATAAGATCTTTCCTATCTTCCTTTTTGATGTGCCGGTTGATTGTGTGAACTAGTGGATATAGGAAATTTGATTCATGTGATATCGATGACTCTCTCTTGCTGTGTATGGACTCATGTTTCGTATAAGGGTGCTTAGGTGTGTAATGATAAAGCAGTTCGTCCTCCATGTCATAAAAATTGAAATCTTAAACATGGGGTAAGCCCAACGTGTGTGGCACCGTTTATTGCACAAAATAGGGTTTTGGAAGAGATTTTAGTGATCCTTAGTGGGGTAGGCCTACAAGGTGAAGCTAAGTCGTCTCTAGAACAAGTAAAAATTCCACCCGTTGAACGGTTTGCCTACTTGAGGATGTGTTTTTAAGAGCACGGATAGAGCTTCCGATCCCCCTTAATTTCATTGACCCTCCACACGAAGTGAGGAAAAGGAGTTAAAAGAAGTACTCTGGCAAGCAACAAATGTACAAAAATTACTCTTGCTCACTAATAAGGGTCGACCACGCATAAAACTGCATTTCGAACCCTAGCAAAGTGAAAATGTGAAAAACAAAAGAAAAAGAAACAAACAAGAAGGAAAAGGGGTTCCAACAAGTGAAATGGAATGAAAGAACACCTGATATGGAGAGTCCTTGGTTGTTGTGTTATGTGAGTGATTCTCTTTGCCCATGAATTGTCTGTCCTAGGTCCACTACTTCACATGATCCTGGTGTGATTCTAGCACTCGCAATGAGCGAAATAGGGGATGTCTTAGAAGACCGGTTAGAGGGTATTTGACCGAGAGAACCAAAAAGATACAGAAGGGTATAATATGCTGGGAGGAGGGTATTCGACCGAGAGAACCAAAAAGATACATAAGGGGGCCCGGTCAGGAACCCAAAATACCCGAATGAGTATTTGTACCCTAGGTCGGGTATTTCCCCAGAGCTGCTGCCCGGCGTTTCAAAATACTCGGCCGGTCCTCTAAATTCCTGGCCGGGTATTTCGGCCGGGTATTGCAAGCTGCAGCTCTTAGCTGCGAATTTCAGGATTGGTGACCTTAGTCGGGAAGTCAATTCCTCCTCTGTACTGGTTTAGAAACCTGTAGAGAAATTTCTAATCAGATTGCCTCAGTTAGTTTACTCTGGTGGAGGTTAGTCACTCGCCGGGTATTCTAACTGAGAGGGTCTGAAGCACTTTAGTCGAGACTTCAGACTGTTCAAGAACTTTCCACAGTTTAAACCTCAATTAACTTGGTTTGGGTGAATTACAACTTGACTTAACTGCAATCTAAGGGGACTAATACCTGAGTGAGCCTTCTCAAACTTTAACTACAACTTTTACTACTTTGTGGTTTGTTTTGTTTAGTTAATGCTTCATTACAGTTAAACCGCTAGATAACGAGAATTCACGGAGTAGTCATCACATCTAGGACCTGGGTTGACAATTAAGACTAAACCCGCTATACTACGCATTAGTAGGTGGTTGGACTTGGCCACTTTCTAGTGTGACAGTACAGGCGAGTCAGCTTACATATTGCATAAGCGGAGGAAAAGAATAAAAGATTGTCAGCTCATAGCTGAGTGAGACAATCATTGTATCATGAGTTCATAAAAACCAGACCCCTACCATACATCTAGCAATCAAGCCCAAACACTAGGATCGGACCACAACCATCCTCATATCCCAATGGGAAAAAGACTCAATCACCTGACTTATGCATATGCATCTTATCATGTTTTATTTATAGGCGCCTGGCTACTCCCATGATAATAACTCTCATGGGTCACCATACATACCCGACATCCCGTAGGATGTGGTCGTACATACATACATACATACATACATACATACATACATACATACATACCACCATAGGTGAAGCCATACCCGACACCGCTCTGGGTGTGATCATATCTCATGAGTAATCTTCAGTCACCACCAGATGAGAGGTGTGACTATCATGCATATCATAATCTTCAATCAGCACCACAAAAGAGGTGTGACTATCATACATATCATAATAGAGTAATAGCATGGGGAGACCTAATTACTATGTAATTGACCATGAGACCAAAATACTCTTGTTTGGTAACCTTATGCATGATCCATAACTCATCTTGCTTAATCTTGGCTCATTACTAGAACATGTACCGGACACAACCACAATTGGCTCAACATAGATAAATTAGGAGTCATATAATTGCACTTCCTCGGGATAAACCCTTGTGCAAGTCATCCTCCTTAAACATCATAATATCACCATGGATATATATATATATATTTTCCCACTTGTGCATCCAAATACAACAATCATGAAAAATCATACTCAATCACCTTCTCGAACCAACACAAGGCATATCAACATTTAAGCCCACAAATGACAACATATATACAATCATCAACATAAACAAGGTCCATAAGCATTAGGTCAAGACTATAATATCATATAGCACTCAAAGGGTTCATCATATAGCATAAAAATTCATAAACCCTTAATCATGTCATTCTAGTTCACCTAGGACAATTCTAAGCATCAATATAATTATCGTGATATGAAAAACCCAGTATGCCGTGCTAATCCCTCACCAGCTTTAGTCGTTCAAACACTGGTTTTAGCCTCCCGTGCCACAACTTCACTTTTCTCAAACAAACCCGGAATCAAAATTCGAGACCGCCCTACTATCTCCTGCAGTGTTCCCATCAATATTAGTTCTAAACTCTGGGTCAAATTATCAATAAAAACACATCAAACCCTAGTCGAGCTAAATTACGCGATTCCGGCTCTGGCCTAAATAATTGGCGAAATTCATAGGTTAGAACTAGAAAATTCATTACCTCACCGTAGAAATCTCGTATATAAATTTAGGATTTAATCCGACTTCTCAAATCGTCCTCAAATCTAATTCAGCCGATCGAAAATTTGGGAAATTATCAAAGCAAAACTTCACTAGAAGCTCAGAATATCATGAACTGCCTCTTGCGGAAGAATGGGGTGAGACCTACGCTAATTTTTGGGTAGCTAAAGCTCCGAGAATCAGCTTCCCAATTCTTTCCAACCTCTCTACGAAGGTCGCCTCTTTCTGTTGGTTTATCCCTCTCGTATGCTAATAGTGAGGATGAAGAAAGGACCCAATTTAGGTATATTTAAAGAACTTGCCAACCGCTTCATGAATAATTCCCCTCCTAATAACTTTTCTTTTCCCTTTCTTCTTTTATTTGTTTATCCATTCCGGACACTTCCTCTCCAGGCGACACACATACGTGTGTGAATAGAATAATTAAAAATATAACTAATCAATATAGCGAAATATATTGAAGTGCAAAAACCATGTGTCAACACAGGCGTACAGCGTACGACTGACGTACGCTAGCCTTTGCTATATATATACATTCTCAGGCTTGCAATCTCCAGTCATAATGCCCCCTACCACTAGATTGCGAAATAAAGAGAAAATCAAAATCAAAACATGGAGAGAGATATTTGATGATGAACAAGGAAGCCCTGATCATTCAAGTGAGTATGAAGGAAGTTCTGATGATTCTGGTTCACACTCAAGTTCATCCAAAGCTTTAATCAATATTGATAAGCTTCCTCTTGAAGCCCAAAATTATCTTCAAAATTTTTTGTCTAATGGGGTACCAAGATGCAGTCGCATCTCTGATTTTTGCCATTTCAAAACATTTTATTGGAGATCCTTCACATCTTAAAGATAAAAATGCCGAACTACTTTCTAATCTTCGTTGTAAAAAGTTTCATGACTTCCGATGGTACAAAGATACCTTTTTAACTAGGCTTATGCAAAGAGAAGATGGAAATCAACCATTTTGGAAAGAAAAGTTTTTAGCCAGTTTACCCCGTCTCTTAGGAGATATAATCCGAAACAAAATCCAAGACACTTTTAATGGTCAAATTCCTTATGAGCAACTTACTTACGGAGAACTTATTAGCTTTAAACAAAAGGAAGGATTACAAATTTTCCATGATTTAAAACTTCAAAAACAGATCAAACGCGAACAAAAACTAACTCGAAAAGAACTAGGATCTTTTTGTGCTCAGTTTGATGAATCTTACTCAAAAATTTCTTCCAAATCTAACTGTGAGGATTGTAACACCAAACCTCATAAAAAACATCGTGATCGTCCCTACCGATCTTTTAAAACCACGAATAAAAAATTTAATTTCTTTAGGAATCCCCACCCAGATAAGGGACCACGATCTAAAAATGAAAATAAAAACAACCCTCGAGCGTCTATCTACCGCTAAATCTAAACCTCTTTAAATACAATATAAACTTTCTAATGCTTTAATTTGTCATCAAAATGTTGAATTCAAAACTCCTTTTGTCCTAGTACGTGACATGCAACAAAAGGTGATCTTAGGGACACCTTTTCTAAATCTTCTGAAACCTTTTACCGTCACCGACCAAGGAATTAACACCGTTGTGTTAGGAAACAAGGTTGAATTCTCATTTCTCCAAAAACTAAAAGTTCGAAACCTAAATGTTTTACGACGTTCTTCTATAAAATATATAAACCATATAATTCGTTGTAAAACTAATCAAATATCTTATTTGCATGATGAGATACATTTTCAACGAATCTTACAACAGCTTTCTCAATGCGTAGATCGTGGTCCCTTATAGGTATTGTTTTTATTTTCATTGTTAGATCGTGGTCCCTTATCTGGGCGGGATTCCTAGAGAAATGAGATTTTTGATTCGTGATTTTAAAAGATCAGTAGGGACGATCACGATGTTTTTTATGAGGTTTGGAGCTACAATCCTCACAGTTAGATTTGGAAGAAATTTTTGAGTAAGATTCATGAAACTGAGCACAAAAAGATCCTAGTTCTTTTCGAGTTAGTTTTTGTTCGCGTTTGATCTTTTTTTGAAGTTTTAAATTATGGCAAATTTGTAATCCTTCCTTTTGTATAAAGCTAATAAGTTCTCCGTAAGTAAGTTGCTCATAAGGAATTTGACCATTAAAAGTGTCTTGGATTTTGTTTCAGATTTTATCTCCTAAGAGACGGGGTAAACCGGCTAAAATCTTTTCTTTCCAAAATGGTTGATTTCCATCTTCTCTTTGCATAACCCTAGTTAAAAAGGTATCTTTGTACCATTGGAATTCATGAAAGTTTTTACAACGAAGATTAGAAAGTAGTTCGGCATTTTTATCTTTAAGATGTGAAGGATCTCCAATAAAATGTTTTGAAATGGCAAAAATCAGAGATGCGACTGCATCTTGAGAAGATTGATTATTGGAGTCTAAAATAGGAGTTCCAGAAGAATTACATTTGATAGCTGTAGAAATAGTTCTTTGGTCTTCTGCGGTTAAGATATTATCCCACCAACCCTTTAATTGACCAGCAAAGCTCGCACGGAAGTTGTCATAATGTTCCTACTGACCAGTCGTGAGGAGTGGGGGCGGTTGATGCAAAGCCGCCAGTATTAGACTATGCAAAGATGAAGAGTTTGGGTGGTAGGGACTTCAAGGGAGATGTGAGCCCAGTTGCTAGAGTAGAGTGGTTGAGAGAGATGGAAGATGTGTTTGAGTATCTTTATGCAATCCCAGAGGAAAAAGTGCAATATGTTGTTTTTCTCCTAAAGGGATACGCGAGGAGCTGGTGGTCCTCAGTCTCTAGAGTTAATGGTGAACGAGTTCAGTTCACCTGGGAGGAGTTCCTGAAGGCCTTTAAGACAGATTTTCTTCCCAAAGCTTTTATTTGGGCAAAGAATAATGAATTCGCCAACCTTAAGCAGGAGAATATGACAGTTACTGAGTACACCATCAAGTTTGTTCGACTACTCTACTTTGAAGATGGGTTGGCGGATACTGAGCATAAGAAGAAGATGAGATACTTGCATGGTCTGCGCATAGGATTGAAAGAAAAGATCCACAGGGTTGATGAAGAGAGTATGGCCACAATCAAGGAGGCAGCACTTAAGTATGAAGCATATGAAGTTGAGAGCCGAGAGGAACACAAGGCCAAAGAAGAGGAGAAGAAGAGGAAGTTTGGAGTAAATTATGCTGGACCTCGTTACCCACCCAGGAGAGGTCCTAGCAGTTTTGGGAGAACACCAAGTCAATCTATGTCGGGAACATCATACAGGGTACCAATTTCCTCGGCCACACAATTTCCATTTTGTCAAGTTTGTCAGAAGAGGCATCTTGGAGAGTGTAGGAGATTTTCTGGTGTATGCTTTCACTGTGGCCAACTTGGGCACATCATGAGGGACTGTCTGCATTCGAGAGAAGTAAGAGCTACACAGTCCGAGCCTTCAGTGCAAACTAGTAGAGCCCCATTCAGGGGTGGTTACCAGGGAGGCCATAGTGGATTTCAGAGTGGTCGTGGTGGTTCACAGGGTGGTAGAGGTGGTGGTCGAAATCAGCCATCAGGAAGTGGTACGCCGGGTACCAGAGCACAGGGAGCACTGAGGGTTTATGCAATGACTCGAGGTGAGGCAGAAGTGGCACCAGAAGTTGTGACTGATATGCTTTCTATCCTTGGCAAGAAATTATATGCTTTGATCGATACTGAGTCCTCTCACTCATTCATGTCATATACGTTTTCATGTATGCTACGCTTAGTTCCAGATGAGCTAGGTTATACCTTATGTGTTAAAACACCTGTGGGAGATACCTTGAAGGTAGACTCAGTTATTAGAAGTTCCTTCATTTGTGTGGAAGGAGCTTTCCTAGCAGCAGATTTAATTCTGCTACCTTTTGATGAATTTGATGTCATCCTTGGAATGGATTTCTGGCAACACATGGAGCTGTTGTGGATTGTCAAAAGAAAGAAGTGTTATTCAACACACCAAATAAAAGGTCCTGTTGTATTCCGAGGCATTAAGAAAAAGGAGACTCATGGTTTCCTTTCTTCCTTGGAAGCTTTTCGATTAGTGAAGGAAGGTTGTGAAGCCTTTCTTGCTCAAGTTACTGTTGTAAATGATAAGAAGGTTGAGGATGTAGAGGTCGTAAGGGAGTTTCCTTATGTATTCCCCAAAGAACTTCCCAGCCTTCCACCAGAAAGGAAGTAAAGTTTGATATTGAATTGATACCTGGTACAACACCAATTTCAATGGCATCATATAGAATGGCACCAATTGAGCTTAAGGAACTTAAAAAACAATTGCAAGAATTGCTAGACAAGGGGTTTATTCGACCTAGCATCTCTCCATGAGGTGCACCGGTTTTGTTTGTCAAGAATAAAGATGGCTCCATGAGAATGTGCATTGACTACCGGAGGTTGAATAAAGCAACAGTGAAGAACCGTTATCCCCTCCCAAGAATAGATGGTTTGTTTGATCAATTGCAGGGTGCATCTGTCTTTTCTAAGATTGATTTGAGGTATGGATACCATCAACTGAAAGGGGCAGATGGAGCGACCTCAAAGACAGCTTTTAGAACAAGATATGGGCATTATGAGTTCCTGGTAATGCCTTTTGGACTCACTAATGCACCAGCGGTATTTATGGCTCTTATCAACAGAGTTTTCCATGAATATCTTGATAAGTTTGTGATTGTGTTCATATATAATATTCTCACCTATTCTATAAGCGAGGAGGAGCACAAAACTCACCTTAGAATTGTGTTGCAAATTCTAAGGGAGAAACAATTATATGCAAAATTCTAAAAATGTGAGTTTTGGCTGAAGGAGGTAATATTTCTGGGACATGTAATTTCTGGAAGTGGTGTCGAGGTGGATCCAAAAAAAGTGGAAGCAATGGTGAGTTGGAATCCACCAAAAGATGTGTCGCAGTTGAGAAGTTTTCTTGGCATGGCGGGTTACTATCGGCGGTTCGTAGAAGGATTTTCTAAAATTGCTGCACCATTGACTAAACTGTTGAGGAAGAATACCAAGTATGTTTGGGATGAATCATGTCAAAAGAGTTTTGATGAACTGAAAAAGAGATTGACCACAGCACCAGTACTTTTATTACCTTCGAATCAAGGAGAGTTTGTGGTGTATAGTGATGCCTCGTATCAAGGATTGGGTTGTGTGTTAATGCAAGATGGAAGAGTTATCGCATATGACTCTAGGCAATTGCGCCCTCATGAAGTAAATTATCCCACTCGTGATTTGGAGTTGGCAGCGGTGGTATTTGCTCTCAAGATTTTGTGACATTATTTGTATGGTGAGACTTTTAAAATCCTAACTGATCACAAAAGATTGAAGTATATTATGGATCAGAAGGATTTAAATAATCGCCGGAGGAGATGGATAGAGTTGTTGAAAGATTATGATTGTACCATTGATTACCATCCAGGTAAAGCTAATGTAGTTGCTGATGCTCTGAGCAGAAAAGGAAAGAAGAATATAACGGATCTGGTTGATTTGATGGCAGTGAATGATGATTTTGAAGTGGATGGTGTAACAGGGTTACTAGCTAAGTTGAACATTCGACCTTTGTTGCACGACAAAATTCGTGAGAAGCAGAAGGAGGACCCAGAGTTGGCAAAAATCATTCAAGACATTGAGGAAGGAAAAGAAATCCCATTTGAAATGGTAGATGGCATGTTGAAGATGAATGGAAGAGCATGTGTTCCTAATGTTGATAACTTGAGGAAAGAGATCCTAGATGAAGCTCATTCTTCTGCTTATGCTATGCACCCAGGAACAACTAAAATGTATCACACGATCAAACCATATTTTTGGTGGCGTGGGATGAAAAAGGAAGCGGCTGAACATGTTTTTACATGTTTGGTATGTCAGAAAGTTAAGGCATAACATCAAGCTCCTGTGGGAAAACTGCAACCACTTCCAATTCCAGAATGGAAGTGGGAAAGAATCACAATGGATTTTGTATATGGTCTCCCATCATCAAGGGGAAAAGATGCATTATGGGTTATTGTGGACCGACTGACCAAATCGGCTCACTTTTTACCCATTAGATGGAAACCATCACTGGAGAGTTTGTCTCAACTATATATTAAGGAGATCGTCAGATTGCATGGTGTGCCAATTTCTATTGTCTCTGATCAAGACCCGAGCTTCAAATCTTGGTTTTGGCAAAGTTTACATGATTCCTTGGGAACTAAACTGCATTTTACTTCAGCTTATCATCCTCAAACAGATGGGCAGAGTGAACGAACCATCCTAACTTTGGAGGAATTACTTCGATCATGTGTAATGCAATGGGAGGAATCATGGATTGACCATTTGCCCCTGATTGAATTTGCTTACAACAATCAGTACCATAGTAGTTTGGGTGTTCCACCATATGAAGCACTTTATGGGAGGAAGTGTAGAACACCATTATGTTGGGATGTAGAAGGAGCAAGGCAAATCTCATGGCCAGAGATAGTTCAGATCACAGTTGATAAGGTCCAGGAAATCAGGGAGCATTTGAGGGTGGCTCAAGATCGACAGAAAGTTTATGTTGACAAAAATAGGCGTGAAGTTAATTTCAAAGTGGGTGAGAAAGTATTTCTCAAAGTTTCACCCTGGAAAGGCGTAATGATATTTGGTAAGAAAGAAAAGCTTGCACCTCGATATATTGGGCCATATGAAATCACAGAGAAGATTGGACCAGTGGCTTATAAGTTGGCATTGCCTCCAGAACTATCTCAAATCCACAATGTGTTTCATGTTAGTATGCTGAAGAGGTACAAAGTGGATCCTTCCCATGTTATACAACCAGAAGATATCGAGTTGGGCCCAGATTTGACATTTGAAGAGGTTCCAGTTGAGATTGTTGATTTTCAGATTAAGACTCTTCGTAGGAAGGAAATTCCAATGTTGAAGGTTGTATGGAGGAATCAAGAAAGTGAGAGTGCTACCTGGGAGACTGAAGCAAGTATGCGAGAAAAGTACCCTGAGTTGGTAGTGACATACTTTGCAGGTTAACAATCTTGCTTAGTAAGTTATGTTTTGAACTTGTTGATGTGCTTTTGTTGTGATAACCCGATATAGGTTTTGGAAAACCTTATATTGGGAACTTGAGGTGTTATGTGTTTAGTTATGTAATTCAGATATCCTAACCTAAGAGTTAGGTAATGGTTTATCTATGATAGACCATGTTAAGGATAAGTAAGCAGACTTAAGGTTTGACTCAAGGATAGATTTCGGGGACGAAATCTTTTAAGGAGGGGAGAATTGTAACACCCCGTTTCGACTAAAATCGTATTACTGTCACTAGAAAATTTCACGATTTAAAATCGTATTACTCTCAGGCTTGCAATCTCCAGTCATAATGCCCCCTACCACTAGATTGCGAGATAAAGAGAAAATCAAAATCAAAACTTGGAGAGAGATATTTGATGATGAACAAGGAAGTCCAGATCATTCAAGTGAGTATGAAGGAAATTCTGATGATTCTGGTTCACACTCAAGTTCATCCAAAGCTTTAATCAATATTGATAAGCTTCCTCTTGAAGCCCAAAATTACCTTCAAAAAATTATTGCCGTTTCTGGTTCTAAACAAAAGCTTCCCACTGAAGCTTCAACTTCCTCAACAATTTCCCCTTCTAAACTAATTCTTTCAAATACTCAAACGCCAAGTGGCATCCTACTCACACCCATCTCTTCCGAAGAAACCAAACAAATCTATCAGCAACATCATCTTGATGTTGCACCTACCGCAACAGAGGTGGCATCTTCGATAGCCCCTCTCAAAACCGTTTTTCCCAAAACCCAAGAGGTGGTGATTGTCTCAAAACTGTTAGTAAAGAAATTGATAATTGGCAAATTTCTAGGATTGCCCAATAGGAAAATTATGAGCAAAGAAAATTTAACTTCCTCAATAAAACGGATTATACCATCAAAACCGAAGAAAGAGATATTCATCTTTTCAATGATTATGAAACTATCAAACTTTTGTCTCAAAATTCTATTCAACAACACAAAAAGAAGTACAACTATATCCATATCGAGTTAGTTCAAGTAGGGATTAAGCCATATCTCTTTGGTTTACCGCTTACACTATAAAGCTATGAAATCTGCTTTCTCTTCTAAAGCTCTTCAATATATATATATATATGGGGAGTTCTACGATACACTGGGTGAAATCCAGGGTACCACATACCTTGAGCAAGAAAACGCTATCCAGAATTTGAATTAACTAATCTTTCGGACATGATACTATACTCTAATCCTTAAATATCAAAATCTAGGTATTAATTCTCTAAATCTTATACCCCAAGATCAATTTAATTAGAAGCAATAATCGACGGTTATGATTCGTCCAAATATAGGCAAAAAAATCAATGCACCATATTAGGGTTTATAGTTTATGATTTAGATGATTAGGACCTAGGGTTCACTCATTAAGGGGTAGGATATAATATCATGCCCAAAAATCCTGCTAATTCGAGGTCTAGATAGTGTTTTTATACTCAAGGTATGCGGTACCCCGAATTTCACCCGTGGTACCGTAGAAGGCACCATATATATATTTATATATATATGATAATCGATACTTATCTGATCGATTGATATAACTATTTTCGTCAAAATACTATTAAAACACCCCATTTTAATTGGAAAATTTTCTACTGACCGAAATATGGGTTTCACAGGAACGGGACGTTACATATAATAAGGGAGATTCTTGCTCTAAATGTCTCGTAATGTTGATGGACATGTGATTCATTGATTTGTTTAGTCATACGAACACATAAACCGCTTAATTGTGGCATAATGACCAAAATGCACGAGTACGAACTCTTAGTACCGAGTCCAAATCGTACAATTTAGGGGATTTGTGCTCAAAATATCTTGTAATGTTGATGGACATCTTACTCATTGATTTATTTAGTCATACGAACACATAAATCGCTTAATTATGTCATAATGACAAAACGTGCGCCAGTACAAACTCTTAATATCGAGTCAAATCGTACAATAAGGGGGATTTATGCTCCAAATGTCTTGTAATGTAGATGGACATGTGATTCATTGATTGATTTAGTCATATAAACACATAAACCGCTTAATTGTATCATAATGACCAAACATGCACTAGTACGAACTCTTAGTACCGAGTCCAAATCGTATAATAAGGGGGATTTGTCCTCCAAATGTCTAGTAATGTTGATCGACATGTGATTCATTGATTGGTTTAGTCATATAAACACATAAACCGCTTAATTGTGTCCTAATGACCAAACATGCCAAGTACGAATTCTTAGTATTGAGTTCAAATCGTACAATAAGGTTGATTTGTGCTCTAAGTGTCTTGTAATGTTGATGGACATGTGATACATTGATTTGTTTAGTCATATAAAAAAATGAACCCCTTGATTGTGTCATAGTGACCAAACGTGCACGAGTACGATCTCTTCGTTCCGAGTATAAATCCTACAATAAGGGGGATTCGTGTTTCAAATATCTTGTAATGATTGTGGTCATGTGATTCATTTATTGGATTAGTCATATAAATAAATAAATAAATAAACCGCTTAGTTGTGTTATAATGACCAAACGTGTACTAGTACGAACTCTTAGTACTCCATATGTCTCAGAATGTTTATGGACATGTCATACATTGATTTGTTTGGTCATATAAACATATAAACTTCTTAATTCTGTCATAATGATAAAATGTGCATAAGTATGAACTCTTAGTATCGAGTCCAAATCATACAATAAGGGACATTTGTGGTCCAACTGTGTCGTAATGTAGAAAGACATGTAATTCATTGATTGGTTTACTCATATAAACACATAAATCGCTAAATTGTGTCATAATGACAAAACGTTCACGAGTACGAACTCTTAGCCGGGTCCAAATGGTACAATATGGGAGATTCGTGCTCCAAATGTCTTGTCATGATGGTGGACATGTGAGTCATTGATTGATTTAGTCATATAAAGAAATAAACCACTTAATTATGTCATAATGACCAAACGCTTACGGGTACGAACTCTTAGTACCGAGTCAAAATCATACAATAAGGTAGATTTTTGCTCCAAATATCTCGTAATGTTGATGGAACATGATACAAAAATCGTTTAGTCATATAAACACATAAACTGCTTAATGATGTTCTAGTGATTCAAAAGGTGTTTTTAAATCGAGAAAGGTTGACTAAGGAGATGGGCTTCTTATTGATAGGTTCACTGAGATAATTCGGCTATGAGGGATTTCTTCGAGTAAGGAATCGACGAGTCATCTTTTTAAGGTGAGTGTAAATGGGGAAAATTCTATACCTTACGTGTTCTTTCCAATATTACGAGCTTTTAAAGATTTTTTTGATGAAGTGATTGTTATTGTTTGATTGTGTATATGATTGGTAATATGTGCGTGGTTTGAGCTTTGCATGAAGCGATTATGTATGAGTTATTATTTACTTTAAAGTTTTATATTTATGAGTTTTTATTGAGGTTTAAGAAACAATTTTCTTTTTAAGAAGTACTTCATCTTCAAAAGGTGGAGTCATTTTAAGAGTTTTTGTCACTAGCGTCAGTCCGTTGCCAT
Organism: Linum trigynum; assembly: GCA_964030455.1. Lineage (NCBI taxonomy): Eukaryota > Viridiplantae > Streptophyta > Magnoliopsida > Malpighiales > Linaceae > Linum > Linum trigynum. The sequence goes on from OZ034818.1 coordinate 14,291,608, forward strand.
ATGAGGTTTTTCAGATAGAGCAGCAGTTATGCTATTGAGAAATTCGAGATAGAGCAGCATTTATGCTCTTGAGACTTTAAGATGAGCAGCAGTTATGCTCTTGAGAATCATGGTGAAGAGCCACCACGATAAGTTTAAGTTGTTAGGGGGATGAATCGTTACGACTCCCCTAACTAAGTTTAAGTTTAAGGAAAGCCTGGATGGGCTCTCATACGTATAAGTTGGCAATCAGACTTGCTAGTGAGGGATCCCTGTATCAGTCAAAATATTTCAGTTGAGATTTGAGTTTTAAGAATGGAGAGTAATAGTAACTCCCATACAATTTTAAGAGTTAAGAGTTTTTAAGAGTGGAAGTATAAACAACTTCCACCAATTTAAGTAAGTGTTTTAAGTAAAGTGCTAAGCAGTAGAAAGTTTAAATCGTAAGGGCGTAGAGTGACCCCAACTCACTCACCAGTTTGAAGAGTAGGAGATAGAGGAGCAGTTAGAGAGTAGCGAGTTCGAGAGGAAAAGTTTGAGGGCAGCCAGCTAGAGGAGTGCAATGCAAGCGTCATGGAGGATGCCTAGTTAAGATTTTCAGTAGCAGCAGCGGTAGAGACTACTTAGTTATATACATTTTATGATTATGAGTATAGACTGGAGATCAGATTGAGATTTTAAAGTTTGAGTTTAATTTGCCACGTGTAAGGGCTTTGCTTGGAACTACAAGAGCGTGTTTTCGGTATTTTATTTATGAAAATTTTTCCCTCTGCAATTTAAGATTTGAGTATTTTATTTTTCAAGGGCATTTAAGTGAAAGTAGTGCTCGGCCGGGTTAGGGTGTTACATTTTGGTATCAGAGCCAACACTCCTCTGTTCTTTGGTCTCCAAGGAATAGTGGAGTGACGATATGCGTTTTTCAAGGGTTCAGTTTTTATAGGAAAGGAAAAAGGGAGTGCCAGTTAAAAGTTTGGCCAAACAAGTCAAGGATTTTCTTTTAAGAGTTTATAGAATCTCAAGTCTACTATGATCATATTAAGTTAATAACTATGACCGCACGAAACGACGGGATGGTATCACGAGGGTGTAATCGGTTTAAGACTAAGCTAGGACGCAATTTAGTTAACATGTCATGGGACGACATATAAGATGGCTGAAACCAGCTTCGATACCACCTGCACCAAATCAGATGACTAGGTGGCTACAACATGCACACCCCGTCCTGGTGCTCGTCTCGATCTTCTCGCAGTTCCCCAGTCATAGCCCTGCACTGCCATCTCTTAAAAGAGTTGATTCAGTTGTGGCGGTGTTTTGGTGAGCATATTCCAGCCACAGACCGAGTCAATCAGCTGCTTCTCTTCCGGGAAGAGGGCATGGTAGAAGGTGCCCACCTTGAAGGCGTCGGTAAACCATGGTTGGGACACTTGAGGAAGAGACTGGTGTATCTCTCCCAAGCATCCCGGATGGTCCCATCTTCATCCTGAGCAAAGTGGATAATTTGCTTTTGCAGGTCCGCCGTCTTGGACGGGGGATGGTAGCAAGTGAGGAACTTGTCCTCCAGGTTGGCGAACATGGTGATCGAGCCTAGAGGTCGAGTGTGTAGCCACTCCTTGGCCTGCCCCTCCAGAGTAAATGGGAAGTACCTCAGCTGGATGGCATCGGCTGGGACCCCATTTATCTTGATTCCATCAATGAGCTCGTGGAATCGCCTCAGATGTGATTGGGGGCACTCCCGCTCTTTGCCACGGAACACCACTGAACCGCGCAACATGGCGATGACAGAGGTGCTCACCTCAAAGTTGTTGGCTGGGACATGAGGGTGTTGAATGGGTGACCTCATGTCCGTGGCTATGGCGGTCCAGTAGTATCCCATGGTCTGCTGCTCAGAAAGTACCACATCATGGTCCTGTGGATCACACCCATCTCTTCTTCGTCGGCGATTTGCAGCTGTGCTAGCGCCTCCTCCGCAGCCAGTCGCGCCATTACAGCCCGCTTAAAGTTCCTGCAGGTCCGTTCAAGCTCCTAGTGTAATGGCCTGACTGGCTACGGGTCATGCACTACCTGCACACAATCAGCAAAGGCAACCCCGTGAAGGCACACAGGTGGAAGAGAGAAAATGCAGTAAAGAAAAGGCTAGAGTAACAAAATTTCACGTTTCTCCAATAACCTAGAAGAATCCCTGGCAACGGCGCCAAAAACTTGACACGCTATGACACAACACCAAAGTGCGACCAAGTGTAATCGCAGTCCAGGGCAGTAAGTGGCAAGTTCTAATTATCAACCCGGTGTCTAGATATACTGCCTACTCCGTGAATATCTATTATCTAGCCAAATAAGTTGATTGATTGTGGTTTTAACTAAAAGCAGTAAGAAAGCGGGAATTGATTCGGTTTTATAAAGCAAAGGAAGAGTCACTCGGGAATGAGTCCCCCTAGCTCCTTAGTTAGGTCTTAGTTGTAATTACCCTGGGTAGATTTACTGTTGATTAAACTGCGGAAGATCCGACAGTCGCTTGGAATCTCTTAAGCTGACCAAGCCCTCTCAGTCCAACTACCCGGCAGACGACTAGTCTTCACTGGGATAGAGAGCTGAAGCAATAAGCACAAAACTCCACTACTGGAATTGGATTCCTGTACAAAGCAGTAGACTGACTAACTCTCGTATAACCAATCAACTACTACCGAATGATGAAGCTCTAACAACCTAATCAGATTCTATCTATCTCAGGTTGCAGCAGAAATCAAGAAAAGCTTATCAGACTTCAATCAATTCAATGAATCATGCATCATTCGATTAAAACCAAACAATATAGCAATCCCAAGTCATTACAATCATGATCCCTAACACATGGAACTAGGGTTCTTCATACCCAAGTGAGAGAGGGTTCTACTCCATAGAGAGAGAGAGAGAGAGGAAAATAGAATACAAAGCAGTCTTACTCATAACAATGGGAAGAATCTGCTCTGGGATGATGATCTTCACTCCTATGATGATCTCCAAGCCCGATTGATGAAACCCATCTCCAAAATCACTTCTAGGATGTGTTCTTCACACTTTCTCTCTCTAGGGCTCTGTTTTTTTTTCTTCTGAAAGTCGATCCCTTTCTTTTTGCTCGAATTTGGGTTAAAACCCAGAAAATCCCGACCACACGGGCAGGCCACACGCCCGTGTGGCTTGCACAGCTGCCCGTGTGAGCTCCAAATCGCGGCGTTTCAATTAAGTGCCTTCAGCCATCCTACACAAACAATCACAACCTAGCGTGAAATCAGCCTAAAACACGAGAATCAACATCTCAAACGGCTCGAGAATAGGGGTAAAAACATGTGCAATGAACGGTCTATCAACTCGCCAGAGTACTTCTTTTAACTCCTTTTCCTCAACTTGTGTGGAGGGTCAATGAAATTAAGGGGGGTCGGAAGCTCTATCCATGCCCTTAAAAACACATCCTCTAGTAGACAAACCGTTCAACGGGTGGAAGTTTTACTTGTACTAGAGACAGCTTAGCTTCACCTTGTAGGAGTACCCCACTAAGGATCACTAAACTCTCCTCAAAAATCCGATTTTGTGCAATGAACGGTGCCACACACGTTGGGCTTACCCCATGTTTAAGATTTCAATGATTTCGACATGGAGGACCAACTGCTTTTCATTTTCCACATGAGCACCCTATTCGTACACGAGTTCATAACACAATCCAAAGAGAGTCACCATTACCACATGAATTCAACGGTCTTAGCTCCACTAATTCACAAAATCAACTGGCAGATCAAGAGTGAATGACGGTGGACGAGGCAGGCTATGCATTCCAAGATGGGAGAGTAGTCGGAGCACAAACACCACACAAAATCTCACAAAGGTTGAGTTATTGACTCTAAAATCAAAGAACAAAACTAACTCAACCGAGGAGAAATAGAGAAAGAAATGCAAACCGACTGGTTGGGTTGCCTCCCAACAAGCGCTTCTTTCACGTCGTGAGCCGGACGATGGCTCCTAAGTTTTGGTCCACCCCAGAACCTCTTTGAAGTTGAGGTTCTCGTCAATCAGGTGGAGTCTCAAGTCACAAACATGTGGTATGACAGGTGATGGAAGCTTCTTCACTTGATGCAGATAACGTCTCTACCCTCGAGACCTCTTCTTCTCTTCTCTCGTCTCATTGCCCCAAACCAGATATGACAACATCGACTGACCACCATCGCGTCCACCAAGAGGGTCCGATGTCAATGTGGCCTTGGTCTGGCAAAGAGACACTTCAAATGGGTCCTTGCTATGTAGTTCCTCGAAGTTTGGTGGAGATATCGCATGTAACTCATGGTCGGTGCAGGCCTCTTCCACCTCAACTCCGTCCTCAGCTTGGATGCCAATTGCTTCTTCAACCTCCCTTCCTTCTTCATGTGGTATCACCCCTGGGAAATGATCAAGAACTCCTTCTGCTTCACTTTCGTCATCCTCCACAACTTCTTTCTGCACCCTTTCTTACTCTTCTTCTTCCAGCACGGATTGGAGGGCAAGTCGCCAAGCAATTTCTTTGATGCGATCTTCTTGCATCTCCTCACTCATGCCCGCCTCTTCAAAGCTCAGTGTGGGATGGTGTGGTCGGCTACGACAGAACATTCCTGATCATGATCATCACAGAAGCTCTCCGTGACAACTTCAGTGTGCTCCACAATGTCCTTGTAGCCTTCTTTTTCCTCCTCCTCCTCTTCTAGTATGGTAGCAGAAGGGTGATCTGGAGAAGGTTGTGCATAAGATCGCTCAAGATCATCGACACTCTTCTTAATGCTCAGGAGGATCTCCTCTATTTCACGATAGGCCTGGGTACGAAGATCCATCCTGGACCATGATCTCTCACTGTATCGAGAAAACTGCTCCATGAGAAGCCTCAATTCATAGTTTGGATCTGGTTGTGGAGTGTAGCATGGCTCTGCAGAATGGCCCATGAAGGCCGCCATAGGTAACTCCAGCTGTGATGGCCCTTCTGGTTCTTGGAGAAAGTCTTATTGCTAATGAGGTTGTTCTTCATATGCCCAGGGGTCTGATTGTTCTCCGTAGTAAGGGGTTGGTACTGGAAGCCGAATCCATACTTTTCTCCTCCTTGGTTACTCCAAGGAGTCTCGGGGTAATACCACTCGGATGGTGGTGGATACCCCCAATGATTGGAGAAGCCATGAGGATCCATGATTCATATATGCACCAACAAAAACAAAAACACCCAAGTGAAAAGCAAGGGTAAAAGAAAAGAAAAACGCTAAAGTAACAAACTTCTGCCTTTCCTAATAATCTAGAAAGTCCCCGGGAACGGCGCCAAAAAACTTGACTCGCTATAACACAACACCTAACAATGGCCAAGTGTAACCAATGAAAGGGACTGCAGTATAGTGGCTCAAGTAATAAATATCGAATCCACGGGTCTCTAGAGTTACTATTACTCAGCTTCAGTTCATTATCTAGCAAACCAGATTAAGATGGAAGAACTAAAACTACTCTAACAAACTACAGTTAAAGTTAATCTAATTACAGGTTGGGAACTCAGTTAGGTATGATTCCCCCTAGCCACTAGCCAGATTAATGATTGATGATCTCTAACTTGTTTCACTTTCATTCACAATGCGGAGAATCCTTGACTAGACCTTGAGTCACGACTAAAGGAACAAGGCCCTCTTGAGTCAATTGCCTAGAGGGACGTATCCTTCTCTAGAACAACCGATCAAGGCGTTCTGAACTAGACTCCCTCTATCGAATGAAGTTCTCAATCGATACAATGTAGTGAATCGACCCTCTACTAAAGCAATCGATCCAATATTATCGATCTATGGTGCTTTGTTGATCTAATCAGGTATTCGCTCTCATAGGATCAAAGCAGAATCAATAATCTCGACTAAAGCAGAATTGAATCATGAAAACATGCATAGATTGAATATGAACTCAAGATTATCAAGTAGGAGTACTCATACAATCATCCAATCAAACAAACATAGCTAGGGTTCCTCAAAACCTAAGTGAAGGGAAGTTACTCCTTAGGGAAGAGAGAGACTGCAGTAAGAATCTTCAGATGATCAGTATTCAAGTCCGGGCTTGTTCCTCGAGCTTCCAAGGCAAAGAAATCCTCCAAGTCCACTCCAAGAATGCCCACAAATCGCCCTCTCTCTCTCTTTGGTTCGTCCCTTGGGTGTTTGGGATCCAAAACCCAGCTCTCCCTTGCAAAAACGCACAAAAAAGGCTTTTAACAGCCTACGTTCGCGATCCCCAGTCAGAATACCCGGTTGGGTATTTTGGGTGGCCACCGGAGATTGTTGAAACGCACCGTCGGAGACAGGGAGTTAATCCCCGATCAGGGTCAATTACCCGACCGGGGATTTATGATTAATGCCCGGGCCCCCTTCTGCTTCTCAAATGCCCAAAACAGGTTTTCCCCGGTCTGCTCCGATTAATACTCGGCCGGGTATTTCTGCCCATGGCTGGGTATTTTGCTCCTCCAGCACACTTCAACCCAAACGTGCTCCTTTCGACCCGAAACTCATTTCTTCGCCTCGATGCCAATGCTAAGGCCTGAAATATGGCGTAAACGCACAACCTAGCATGAAATCGGCTTAAAACACGAGAATCAACATCTCAAACGGCTCAAGAATAGGGTTAAAAACATGTGCAATCAATGATCTATCACCCTTTCACGTCATTGAGGCGTTTCTTCAGCCCTCGTAAGATCACCTTGTTGGATGCTTCAGCTTGGCCATTGATTTGTGGATATGCCACCAAAGCCATAATGCATATAATGCAGTTCCTTGCACAAAAATTTTCAAATGGCCTACAATGGAATTGGGTTCCATGATCTGTGATGATCGAGTGCGGGACATCGAATCGGATCATGATGTAGTTGAACACAAACTTCTGGACCCTGGCACTTGTGATCGTTTCCAATGGTTTTGCCTTGATCCATTTAGAGAAGTAATCGACCGCTACGACTAAGTATTTATTTCCAAATGGGGCTGTGGGAAACGACCCCAATAAGTCTAACCCCCACCGAACAAACGGCCACGGTCCTATCACGCTTTGCCACTCTGAGTTGGCAGGTGATGTTTTGTGGCATGGATTTGGCAGGCGTGACCCTTCTGAACAACCTTAAGAGCGTCCTTCTTGATTGTTGGCCAGTAGTAGCCTTGTAGGAGGACCTTCCTTTCAAGCAACGTGGGACCTACGTGTGTGGCGCATGTCCCTTTGTGTATCGCTCCTAGTTTCCAACGTGCCTCTTCTGGTCCGAGGCATTTTAGGTATGCTCCAGAGAACGACGTTTTGCGCAACTGTCCGTCCACCATTGTGTATCGTACCGCCTTCCGTTTGAGTGCCTTTCGCTCGACTGGGTGTTGCGGAGCAATGTCATGTTCAAGATATTGAATCAAAGGCGTCCTCTAGTCGGCGGTTTCTCCGATGTTCATAATCTCTTCTTGGGATTCGCCCTCCTTTGTGACGGTGACGTGCCGGTCTCCTTAAAAAACCATGGTGGTTGCCATCTTCGAGAGTGCGTCGACGTGCTGATTGTCGTCCCGTCGAACATGTTCGAGCTTCCAAGTATTTAGTTGTTCTAGGGTGCTCCGGACTTTGTTGGCTAGCAGACCCATCGTCTCAACTTTGATTTCAAACGCCTCGTGTACCTGTTTCACCACTAGGAGGGAATTCGGGAATATGTGCAAGTCTGATGCGCCTAATCTAGAGATTACCCTGAGCTCGTTGATGAGAGCCTCATACTCGGCGACATTGTTGGTTTTGAAGTCTTTGAATCTCAGAGAGATTTCGTGGACGACCCCTTCTGGCGATTCAATGACTATTCCTGCTCTTGAGGCGGCTTTTCCCACGGCACTATCAGTGAATAGTCGCCAGACACGGTTGTGCTCCTCCGCGGGAGCGGTTCCAAGGGAGAATCCTTTGTTGATGAAGTCGGATAGGACCTGACCCTTGATGGCCGGCCTTAGGGGTACTCGATATCATATTCGCTAAGCTCGATCGCCCATTTGGTTAGTTTGCCTGAGGCGTCCATGCCTCGCATGATGCTTTTTAGCGGGAGGTTGGACAGCACCGTGATGGGGTTTTCTTGGAAGTACGGTCTCAGTTTACTATCCGTTGAGGCCATGGCAAGAACTTCCTTCTCTATTGGCATGTACCTTGTCTCTGCCGAAAGGAGGGCTTTGCTCACGTAGTAGACTAGCTTGTCCAAACCATTATGCTTTTTACTCACCAGGACTGAGCTTTCAGCCATTTCTGAGACCGCCAAGTAAAGGTATAGACGCTCTCTAGGGACGAGAGCACTCAAGACAGGGGGGAGCTGAGTTGGCTGGTTAGAAGTGCAAAAACTTTGTCGCACTCGGCGCCCCATTGGAGTCTTGTGGCCGATTTTCTTAGCATTTGGAAGAAAGGTGAACACTTGTCTACGGACCGCGGGATGAACCTCTTGAATGCGGCCATTTTGCCATTGAATGCTTGGATCTCTTTTATCGACCTTGGCGGTTTCAAGTTAAGGATGGCCTCGATTAGCTTTGGGTTGGCTTCTATCCCCCTCTTTGTGATCATGAAGCCTAGGAACTTTCCCGCTTCCGCTCCGAAGACGCACTTGAGTGGGTTAAGCCTTAAATTTTTCCGCCATATGTTTTCAAAGAAGGTCTCTCGCAAGTTGGATAGGTGGTCGCTGGCGTTGTTACTCTTAAAAAGGACATCATCCACATATGCCTCTCTATTTCTCCCCATTTGGTCATTGAAGACTGCAACGACCATTCTTTGGTAGGTCGCTCCTGCATTTTATTAATGCGAAGGGCATGACGATGTAGCAGAAGTTACCCATTGGAGTCATGAATGTGGTTAGCTCTTGCTCGCCCTCCGCCATCCTGATTTGGTGGTATCCTGAAAAAATATCTAAGAAGCTAAGTGCTTCGTGATTGGCGGTCCCTTCGATCAGTTGGTCAATGCGGGGGGAGTGGGTATGCATCTTTGGGACACGCCGCATTGATGCTGGTGAAGTCAATACACATCCTCCTGGGACCCCCTGTCTTGCGTCCGAAGACCGGGTTTGAAAGCCATGTGGGGTATTGTACTTCCCTGATGAAGCCTGCTTTGAGCATATGCCAAACCTCTTCTTCGAGGGCCATTTGTTTCTCTAATAACAAGTGCCCCTCTTCTCTGTTGTATGGGTCTCGCCTTATTTTTGACAGAGAGCCAATACTCAGAAATTCTTCGGGGAATGTCGGGCATGTCCACCAGTCCCCTTGCGAAGAGGTCTTGGAACTCTCTGATGAGTGTGAGCAACCTCTATGCCTCTTCTTCATCCAGGTGTGCCGAAATGTGTATGGTCCGGTCCGGCCGTTCTTCATTTAGAGCAACTACTATGTAGCCCTCGACCTCCTCGGGGCGCGGAATGTCTACACTTGCATCGACAAGGTCGACCTCGAGGTGCTCGATGGTCGCTTCGTAGCATTCTTTGGCCTCGTTTAGACTGCCTCGAATGCATCCCGCTTGTCCTCCACTAGGAAATTTTAACATCTGATGATAGGTGGAAGAGACCGCTTCGAAGGTTGCGAGAAAACCACACCCCAGAATGGCATTGTAAGCCGAGGGACAATCTGCCACGTGGAACTCTTCCGGGCGAGTTTCTGTTACACCCCCTTTGCCTATGGTGACCTTGAGCGTGATTGACCCAAGGACTCAAACCTTTGTTCATGAGAATCCCCGTCGATTGGTACTCTGCGTTGGATACTCAGGAAATGAGCTATGTGGTGTCCTTCTGACCTCGGTCGCTTTCTTCCCACCGCGATGGTTATAATCTCCATTCCATCTTCGTCGTTGCGTGGTGGTCTATAGGTGGAAGACTGCCTCTCGGGAGAGATGGATTTATTTTTGGAAGAGGATCTTGACCTCTCTTTCCTTGATCTTCATGTTTTGTCCAGTTTGGGACTATGGTATCTCGCCCGCGTTTCTTGGGAATGATCCCTATGCGATCATCGTGCCTCTAGGCTGCTCTCTTGGTGCTAGGTATCTGAGACTGGCCTTAAACTTCCTACACTCTTCGCTGTCATGGGTAGTGTTTTGGTCGGAGGATGGAGGACTCCTCGTATTTCCTCCCGCCCCTTCTTCTTTCACTTCCTCGCTCTCGGTTAGTGGAAAGTACTTCCCTTCTGCTGTCACGATCTAAGTATCTGTTTCGATACGCTCCTCGCTCCAGGGAGCGTCTCCCCCGTCGGGTGTCTCAACGTTCTTGGGTATCGACCCGAGGATGACCTTGTCAGCTCCGGTTTTCGGCGGTTAATGCTTCCTCTAGCAATATCGCTCTCCACACCAACTGGTCCATACCTGACCGCGACGATAGTGTGGATTCCTTTTTTTATCACGATTCTTTTGAGCTTGATTTCGCATGCGAAAGCGTTCCACCGGTCGTAGAACTCCGTCAGCGGTTTATGAGAGCTTGGATGGTGATCTTACAGCGTCTATGAGACGCAAACTATGTCAAAAACAGTATCACGAATTGTTCAAAGTTTTCGATTATCCCTTTCTGGGAGGGAGGTGTACCATATTCGGCACTGGCCGCTGAACGTGAGTAGAAACACGTGACATAAGTCGGAGTCCGACGCGTTGATGAGCTACATCTTTAGCATGAACGCACAAAGATGATCTGCGGGATCTGAATTCCCGCTGTATGTGGTTAACCCCAAGGAGGAAAAATTAGGTGGGACCAGGGTTTTTGAATAGTTGTCTCGATAGTGAGGGTTTGAAGAACATTCAGGCTCTTATCTTCCGCCTCCAGTCCTCCGCCTTCTGTCCGAGCAGGGCTGTCAAGGACGTGGACGGCCTTCTATTTATCCTCACGCGTCCTTCCTCTTGAATCCTTGGCGGAGTCTTCCTTCGTCTTCAAAAGCTGGAGTATTTGGGTGAGGCTATCTTGTATGCTCGTGATTTGTTGTCCCTGACCTGTGACCGCTTCTTCTAGCTCTGTTTTGTCCTCGACTCTTGGCGATAGGCCTCGGAGGGTGTTGTTCTCGGTCATCCCTTTGAGCGCGGTTTCGAACTCGTCTCCCATCCTTTTCGTAACGAATTCGCGAGGCCCCACGGTGAGCGCCTAAATGTTTGTGCCTGGTTGGTGCCTGGAGGTTTTGTGAGACCTCAATGACTCCTGACGGCTTTCGATCGTCAGGGGCGGTCTCCGAAACCTTGTAGGAAAGGTCCTCGGGAGGGATCCTGGGGCCTCCTCTGATGCAAAAGTTTGTGAGAGAAGTGAGCAAATAATGAATAAGAGAAAGAATGTAGTGGTTTGAAGTTACCATAAATGCGACCCATTGAGGGGTATTTATACTAGCGTTGGCTGGAGTGATGACATTTAATGCTCTATCAGGCATCTAGGGACACCTTCGGGTTCATTAAATGCGTAGTCAAAGGTGTACCTTTGTCAGTCTCCGTACTGAGGGAGTCAGGGGATTGTTAGACCCTTGTGTCGGGTGGTCTTCCGGGTTTCCATTGGGAACAATGTCGGGCGGTCTCCCCAGCTATTCGGGAAGACCACTGCCGAATGGGCTTTCTTGTGCATCTGGGGCTGTTTGGGTCGGGTTTTTCTATTTATGGGCTTTTAGTGATCATGGGCTTAAAGACACATGCGTCTTAATGATTGGCCCAACAATTATCTTATAAAGTAAATATCAATCAGCCAATTTCGATGTGGATGGTGGAACGACCATCAACTGATTATTCACTATATTTGTACAAACCTTTATGCAAATTAATTATCTTATACAATGTGTATCATGCCTTTGTAATGCATATGAATGATCATGTGATTTGAAAAATCTTAAAAAATATTAAAGCACTTTTAAATCTAGAATGTGTCAATGTTATGTTAGTAAATCAACATAATCAAGTTTAATAAATTAATGTCAATAGAAATAAACTTGTAACTGTCGAGATTAAAATGGTGGAATATTCATAAAAAAGGGTTCTTATACAAAAGAAGGTTTTACTTATGAACAAACTCGGAGAAGACTAACAATGCCAAATAACAAACCCTCAACCCTAAAAATTTCACTTATCAATATCTTAATTAATTCCATGTTTATCTCTTAACTTCCCGTACAATCTTACCAACACACTGCGTAAATTAATTATCTTAAATATTCATTTTCTCTATAAATTTATCAAGCGGGAAGATAATACATTACAGTAACAAAGATTCTTCCTGGAATGAAGTGAAGTAGAAGATTCATCTCAAATTTTTGTGCGTGTACGTGGGTTCACAGAACCGGGTGGGGCAATCCGTAATTGATGAACCTGACATCTGGATTTTCCAACTGCTTAGTCTTCGACTTAACGGACTCGGCGAGGCGATTGTAGATCATGGTGTTTAACAGGGGCGGACATAGGGAGGAGGATTCGCGGGACTCGGCTAGAGCCGAGAAGGAAGAGGATCAAATGGCAGGTGAAGATCGCGGTCGATGAGGCAACCGTGGAGAGTGAATGAGCATTTGCTTCGACGCCATGCCAAGAAGGATCAGACGTTTTTCCATTGTGGTGGTAGTCTAGTGATTGCAATGGCAGAGTGATAGGAGGAAGGAAGAAAGAAAAAAGGCGTCGGCTTTTGTCAGTAGAAAACGTAGAAAAAAGTCAGTTTTTCCGTCTAGATATTGGATGAGAAGAAAGACGGTTTCTATAAGGGTGATGTGGGTAATTTTAAGATTTAAGATGAAGAGGGAAACCGTTAGCGCTGAGGGGAGTCAAGATGGAAAAAGAAAGGGAAAAAACAAAACAAAAAATTTAAAAGAGCGAAAGTTACGGGGAAGCTTTCCGCGAGAAAGCCCTTTATATATTTTAGAGATCTAATTGAAGAAGGTCATATAATCGACCCGACTATTTTACTTGAACTTGCCGAAGATTTATGTCATCCAAGTGATATCACAAGTGGACAAAGACTCATGAAATTCCCTAGACCTTCAGCCTACTAAAGTTAACCATGCGATTTAACCATCTATCTGTATGGAATTTTTGAATAGTTGGAGAAGCAACTTCTTGCCTGATTAACATGAATTCAACGATATTGCCTAAAAGGCACTAATCTTATTGCGAAAACTTTGCCAAGTCGAATACAAAAGCTTACACAAATCAAATGTTATATCACAGCCTTTACACAAGATGAACGACACTTTGTAATGCAAATTTGTAGATCAATACTTTAAGCTTGAGGTGTAGATGTATATACCTGTGGGATGATATTAAAATTAAAATATATTGAATAATTTGTAGATCCAAAAAAGCTTTGGTATTCTCCATCCACGGGAGTAGATTGATTAACTATTTACCATAGTGAACGTTACCGTCACATCTATGCATGTGAGACCGATTTAGCTCTTTTTACATGTATCTGGCTGATACATCATATGCCCATATATTTGTGTGCAATACACATGTCTGTAGAGCAAACAATTCATGACATCATAACCCATACTATGCAATATTCTATAACAGATTTGGGCCTTCTTTCACCATTATAAAAAACAGAGTTAGGCCTTCCATTCTTCATCAAACATAATCCTTTTGAATGTTTATCCTAATGGGCAACTTACAACACACAAAAGGAATTTAGGACTTCTAACCTGATTCTTAATAGAAAAGACATCAGTAAAGTCGAGTTTCATAATCCCCAACATTATAAATATATCGCAATTGCTTTGTTAACATCATACAAACAAATCAATGAACTTTTAAAAACATACACGAGTTAGACCCATTATATTAGTACTTTAAAAGAACAAGTAAGAAAAGTATTGTTCCCTAAAGTCATATCAAATGAGGTATTAAAATATTAATTGTCATTTTTGAGTTTGTCTGCCACTTCTCATTGGGTCTTTTCACTAACACTTCCCCTCTCACGTGTTCATCTCTCTACCTCTCTTTCTATTTCTTTTCCCCACAACCACTGACCCTTCACATTCCCTTTCTTTACTATCTCTGCCATTCATCTTCTTCTCAAACTCTCTCTCTCACATGAACTGAAACAAAACAAATCAAGAAGAAAGAAGGAAGAAGAAGACGCCCAACAAAGAAAAAGTCTCTTTCTTTCTTTTATCTGTCTCTCCTTGGCTTCGAATCTACACCCAACCATAAACTTACCTACGAGAGCCAATGACAGTGGTGGTTGCATATGGGAATGCGTGGCAACGGTGCTTGCCGACGGGAACGAGTCATGCCTGTGGCTGCCAACAAGAGCGAGGGGCGGTGGCTGTGTCTGCCAATGAGAGTGAGTGCTAGAGTGCCTGCCCACGAGACCGAATGATGGTTTGGCATGGGTATAGGGTAAGTTTCTTATCTCTTCTTGCTTTTGATTCTTAGTTTTTAATATTTTAGTTCATCTCAGTTTGTCGCTTTTGTTCATGGCTTTTGAGTTTTGATGGTAACAGAATGAATGGAAATTCATTTCCAACGGTCAGATTCCGACACGGCTGCGTTTTGGCTCAAGAGAAAGAACCCAAGTGGAACGCCACCGTTTGGCTTGCATCAGGAGAATACCACGCTTTGGAACGCCACCGTTTTCGACTTTCCTCTTTCACTTGTAGCTTTCTTTTACCTCAAGTTTGTTTTGTTTCCGTTCCAAGCTCCCAAACAAACGCCATTATTGCCTATCTTCTTGTTGTTTTGCTCGGCCTATGAAGGCCAGAAATTGTAATGAAATCACCAAGTTTTAGGGTTCCATCTTCTCTTCAACTTCGTTATTATGGTATCAGAGCCTAAGATAGAACCCTAGCCGCCGTTTCCTCCTTTTCCATGGCTGACAATCAAGTCGCTGCACAACCACATGCAGAGCACCAAAACCCTAGCCGTAGTGGTTTGAATGACAACTATGCTGGTGTCAGAGCACAAGTGCTATTTGGAGATGAGTTACCTACCATAAACAGGGTCTTTCAACGAATGTTACAACATAAAAGACAGATTTATGGAACTCAAACTGGGAAGATGGTTGCATCCATCGAAGCAGACTCTACTGCTCTTGGTTTTCAAGGTGGTAATAGAAGGCCTTCACCAAACACTAAACCACCTTACTGTTCCTTTTGTCGACGAGAGGGCCACACTGAGGACATCTGTTTCCAGAAGCATGGATGGCCACCTGGAATGTCCAAACCTCTAGCTTCTACTTCAGGTCCAGTTATGACTTGCAATCACTGCAAAAGAAGAGGACATACAAAAGAGAAGTGTTTCCAAAAACATGGTTACCTGCAAACTTTGTGACCCCCAATGCCTCTTCAGCACATCCAAGACCATGACAGCAAGCTGCTCTAGTCACGACTTCAATTCCAACTGATGAAGTGAAACTCACCAGGTCTGACTATGACAAACTCATGATCCTGATGTCTTCCTCTAAGTCTCAACCATCTTTCTCAGCTGGTGCATATGTGACTCAAAAAGGTATAACTTCCTCCTTGAGTGCACCAGTAAAAATACTGAATGTTTTCTCTTCCAATCATCGAAAATGGATCATTGATACAGGAGCCTCTGACCACATCGTGTGCTCCTTAGACTACTTGCATAACCCTCAACCTTTGTCCAATGTTTTCATTACCCTTCCCGTTGGTGCACAAATCCAAGCTACAAATTCTGGCACTGCCATCTGCAGTGATGACTTATATTTATATGATGCTTTGTTTGTTCCCAATTTTACCTTCAATCTTGTTTCAGTAAGCAGATTGACTTCTAAGAACTCATTATGCTTAACTTTCCATTCAACCACTTGTCTTATACAGGATCTGAAGCAGACAAGAGTTATTGGTTCTGCTAAACTTTGCAATGGCCTTTATTATCTTGAAGCCTCCCTTTCCCTAAGTTGATCTCAGCTGCATCCACCTCCACCTTTGATCTATGGCATTTTCGATTAGAGCATGCCTCTCATTTTAAAATACCCATACTCAACCAGTTTTGTACCTCCATCACCACCCAGAAAGATCAACCATGTGATGTCTTCCATTTTGCTAAGCAGAAAAGGCTCCCCTTTCCAACTACTCATTCTGTAACTTCTTCTCCTTTTGAACTACTCCATGTAGACATCTGGGGTCCAAACTCTGTCCCAACATGTGATGGCTTCAAGTATTTTTTAACTGCGGTTCATGACTTTTCTCGAATGACCTGGATTATTCTATTACAATTGAAATCAGAAGCAAGGCCTAAGCTCATTGCTTTCTGTAACCAAATGGAAAGACAATTGCAAACAAAAATCAAAGTCATAAGGAGTGATCAGGGTAGGGAATTTCTAATGGATGATTTCTTCCACACAATTGGCATAATTCATGAAATGTCCTATGGGGAAACACCCCAACAAAATAGCAAAGTTGAAAGGAAGCATCAGCACATACTTGTTGTTGCTCGTGTCCTTCAATTTCAAGCCTCCCTTCCTCCTTCTTTCTGGGGAGACTGTGTTAAAAACTTTGTCTACCTCATCAACCGTGTTCCAACTCATGTTCTATCTAGCCAAACTCCTTTCCAAGTCCTCCACCAAAAAAAAAAACCAGACTTAAACAACCTGAGAGTCTTTGGCTGCCTCTCTTATGCCAGCACCCTTGCAAACCACAAAACAAAATTCCAACCAAGAGCAAGAAAAAACAATATTCATTGGCTTTGCTCATGGGATGAAGGGTTACAGACTATATGACATCTCATCTCATGAGGTTTTTATCTCAAGAGATATTGTCTTTTATGAATCATATTTCCCAATCAAAGATTCCTCACCAGATACCACTTCTTCTCCACATCCAGACTTCCTTTTCCCAGTCCCAACATCAACACCTCCACTTCTACAGGATGATTCTCCTTCACCACCTTCCCCACCAACAACACCAGAGCCTATACCTTTCTCTACTCCACCAGTCCTTGACCAAGTTCCAAATCCTCCAGCCCCACCTCCACCCAATCCATCACAACCTACATCACCAAACAGATCACAACCCCCATCTCCACCTGCTATGCCAGCAGTGAGACGTTCAGATAGACAATCAAAACCACCCAAACATCTGGTCCAAAATTACCATTGTTTCTTGTCTCAGGGTCCAAGCAGAACCAGTCACTCAACTCTGCAATAGAACCAAGACTCCAGGTATTCCTTCTCTTCTTTCTTGTCTTATGACAAACTTTCACCACCTCATAAAACCTTTCTTCTCAACAAATCAAGTCATCATGAACCCCAAGCATATCAAGAGGCTTCCAAACATGAAGTCTGGAACAATGCCATGAAGGTTGAATTTCAGGCTCTCTTGAAAAATCATACCTGGGATGTGGTCAGTTTAACTGAAGGAAAGAAGCCTATCAGCAACAAGTGGACTACAAAGATAAATTCCTCTCTGATGGGTCTCTGGAAAGGCACAAGGCCAGACTTATTGCCAAGGGAAACACTCAGCAGGAAGGTATTGATTACCATGATACCTTTGCACCTGTCATAAAAATGACATCAGTTAGAACCTTTCTTGCCATTGCAGCAAAGAGAAACTGGCATGTTCACCAACTAGATGTGAACAATGCCTTTCTACATGGAGATTTAGAAGAAGAGGTCTACATGAACCTGCCAAAAGGCTACACTCCTCCTGCTGGTATTCCAAACCCAGTATGCAAACTCAAAAATTCTTTGTATGGCTTAAAACAAGCATCAAAACAGTGGTTCTCCAAGTTAACACACAAGTTAGTTCAAGTTGGTTACAAACAAAGTCAGGCAGATCATTCTCTATTCTTCAAACTGACAGAAACCTCCTACACTTGCATACTGATCTATGTGGATGATCTAGTTCTGGGGGGCAATGATATTGCAGATATCCAATCCTTAAAAGACATTTTGCACAACAAGTTCAGCATAATAGACATGGGCAACTGAAGTTTTTCTTAGGGATTGAGGTAGCACGCAGCAATTCTGGCATTCACATCAGTCAAAGGAAATATACACTATAAATACTTGAAGAAGAAAATGTTCTGGATACAAAGACAGTGACCACACCTATGGACTACAAGCTTCATCTCAACAATGCTAATGACCAACCATTCGATGACCCAGAGCTCTATCGAACCCTTGTTGGTAAACTTATCTACCTCACCACCTCACGTCCTGACATCAGTTTTGCTACACAGCAAGTGAGTCAGTTCATGTCTTCCCCATCTATCACACACTACAAGGCGGTTCTGAGAGTCCTGCGTTATCTGAAATATGCACCAGCTACAGGTCTTTTCTTCCCATCAAAAGGGACATTCCAACTGAAGTCCTTTGCTGACTCAGATTGCGCAGCGTGTGTCGACACACGAAGATCCACAACTGGTTTCTGTATTTACCTTGGTGACTCTTTAATCTCATGGAAAAGCAAAAAGCAGAGAACTGTATCAAGATCCTCTTATGAGGCAAAATATAGAACACTCGCACAGACAGTTTATGAAATACAATGGTTACAATACCTTATGGCAGACTTCCAAGCATCTTCATCAGCTCCATCAACTCTGTATTTGCGACAATCAGAGTGCAATTCATATAGTCAAGAACCCCACATTCCACGAGAGGATGAAACCCATAGAACTCGACTGTCATTTTGTTGGAGAAAAGATACAATATGGCAATCTCAAGCTTCATCTCATCTCCTCGGCTCATCAATTCGCAGATTTGTTCACAAAGCCACTCTCCCCAGCTCCATTTCTCTCCCTGCTCTCCAAGCTTGGTGTGCGCAATCTCTGGCCACTAGCTTGAGCGCGCGCCCGGGGGGGGGGGGGGGGGGGGGGGGGGGGGGGGGGGGGGTAACAGAACGAATGGAAATTCATTTACAACGGTCAGATTCCGACACGGCTGCGTTTTGGCTCAAGAGAAAGAACCAAAGTGGAACGCCACCGTTTGGCTTGCATCAGGAGAAGACCACGCTTTCGAATGCCATCGTTTTCAACTTTCCTCTTTTAGTTGTAGCTTTCTTTTACCTCAAGTTTGTTTTGTTTCCGTTCCAAGCTTCCAAACAAACACCATTGTTGCTTGTCTTCTTGCTGTTTTGCTCGGCCTATAAAGGCCAGAGATTGTACTGAAATCGCCAAGTTTTAGGGTTCCATCTTCTCTTCAAATTCGTTATTAGATGGTTTTGTTCATCTTTTCTCATTCTTTACATATAGGAGTTAGTGGGGAGAGACATGATGGAAGATGGAGACACACATTAATATTTTTCTAAGAATTGGTTTCCCTTTTAATTTTCGTTGCATTTGCTTTCTTGGATTATCCTCCATGGTCTTCAATTGGTTCATCATTTTTTTCATTTTGTTCCCATCGGAGTTCCCGAGGGAGAGTCGTAATGAAAGCCGGTGGAGGCAGATGGCGGCGGAAGAAAGTGAATCAAAAGAAAAGCAAAAGGCGGGAGCAGTTCTTAGAAGGCAGAGTAGGCAAGTGATGGTTTGGCAGAGGAGAAAGAAGGCAAGGACAGGTTAGGTCTTTCAACTTTTGAGCATTATTTTTCAATTTAACTGTGTGTATGTATAGATACATGTTTGGTAGAATTCATGTTCATGAATTTTCTGCCTTTCCATCAAATCTGTTGGTTGCAGTTTATGCAGATGGAGAAGGCAAACAAGAAGCCAGAAAAAAGGGAGAAGATGTAACGAAACTAGCCTGGGTTTTGTGCTTCTCACTCTTTCTCTTAACCGACCGGTTAAAAAGGAAAGAGGAAGAGTCGATTTGGGTTTGTTTACCTCTTTTGTACTTTTTACTTTTCGGTATTTCCCATTTAATAGCCATTCCTGATTCAAATTGATTACCTCTTTCCATTTCAGATGTGTCCCTCTTTTGCAACCTTGCTCTTTTGAAATTGAACGGAGAAGAAGAATGTCGCGGCTGGAAGTCAGTGCACGTCAGAAGCCTCATCCTTGGAACAAAGGTCCATCACCATAACAAGAAGAAAAATGGAATAGAACAAACAAGAAACCATATCCTCCAAATCAATTTCTTTACCTTTTCTCCCAACCCCGCGTGTACCTAAACCACATAGGACTCGGCTGTCCGAGTATCTCGCGTCCACCGCGCTCATTTCTCAGCCCATGCCTTTCTTCTTCCTACCCAATCCAATATTAGACATGGACCAAAACACTAACACGATCATGATTGAGGTGAGAGAGAGCTCATCAATATATAATCTTCTTCTCCTACTCTAAGAATAATGACCACCGACAATTGCCACACACGAATCCCACTATCTTCTCCATTTTACCATTTTTATTCATAAGCAATAAATTGACTTTCTTCTCCGGGAACGGGTGCAGTAGCAATAAATGCGAGAATATTTACTTCCATAATCTCATCGTTTTGTTTTTCTTTAACTGAAGGTTGTATGCCAGTCATTTCAGATTAACTAAACTCAACGAAGATACATAAGTACTCTTTACGAAGTAAACAAAAAAAATCAGCAGTTCCAGTAAATGAAGCAGATAGAGCTAAAGTTGATGTTTGGTGAGATCAATTATGCTTTCTTCGACGGCTCGGTGGACATTTATGAACTAGGTAAGCCCCAACGCGACCTCTCTTAAGCTTTTGCTAACACCTTAAGAAGGCAGCACTTCCAGTTTTCGTCATTGTAATTCTTTACGTTGTCCTCTTACCATATTGTAATTATTTGAAGTAGTTGTTAACTTTGGATTGCTCTGTTTATTTACAGGTCAATGAGGTTATTAGGAAGCCTTCGTTCGACAAAGTCCAGCTTCTTAATCAATTATTTGACAGCAATGGTGGGTTGGATGATTGACTTCATTCCAAACCTACCGAGCTTTGCAATTTATAACTCAAATGCTTTCAAATTATTTGAGTTTCTATGTTGGTATTTTGGTTATCCGTATAGCTCTAATGATATAATTAGTTTTTTTATATATTTACACCGTACATCTATAAGTATAACTGTATTTTTCATTCACCGCGAAGCGCAAGCGAGCGGGTCCTTGCTAGTATCACATAAATGAACTACCAATGCAATTGATTCGGTTAATGTGCTTCAACCATTTGTACAAGGTAAAAAATGCAGAAATCACGATGTATGAAGGAAAAGGAAGAATTCTGCGACCAACAGTCATACTTTGCTTCTCAGTCATGCAACGGCCACCAACAATATGATGCAGCACCACACAAAAACTATTGACCCAAACTTTGTGAAGCGAAGAGGAAAAAGGTTTGATCAACTTACTCTCACCAAAGTGATCATTATCACTGGATTCGGTAGGAACCATCAAGCAAGCAGACAAAGAAAGGGAAGAATTGGGAGCTCCCTTCAGTCCAAAACCAGAGCAAGAGGGGTTTGTCTGAGAAACCCTGTGTTTTAGGCTGAAAGGAGCCCTCATTTCTGCACATTTCTTCTTCACAGAACAGCAGTATAAGCAAGACAAGCAGTTGATCACAAAACAAATGAAATAGGAATGGCAGAAAGGTGTGGAGGCGTGGGGAGGGCTAAGTTGGTGGGGGTCATTAAAGGGTTTGAGGTAAGAGACACGCCTAAATATTCCCTCTGTGAGTACCATAATTCAACTGTGATGAAAGAAAAGGGGTCTTACCCATTCCAGGAAAGTGAATTTGACATCCATCCAACTCCCGCATAAAAATCAGTCAGTTTGAAAATGGAATTACGTGGCTGCAAGCTTCAGAGCTTTCCTACTCACCATTTTGAGTCAATTTTAGTGACTTTTTTGTTGGTTGTGTATTCTTTGCTCCAACCCCACTGGGAATTGCTTAAAAAAGAACATGATCAGTTTCAGCTCTAGGTGTCATCACTCAGTCAGTCAGTTCTCTGGTTTAGGCACTATGAACTTGCGAAATGAAATTTACACGAATGAGATGGGTTCCCAAGGATGTTATGACAAAAGAGGACTTATCTCACAATTAAACAAGAAGATAACCTATCCATTAGAAAGATTAAATCAGATAGCCAAGGACAGATGCGTATACAATATGATTCAACTGGAAGAGGCAGTTTCATGAATGGACCTTCTATAAGGAATACGCTGTTCGGGGACACCTTCTTCTGAGCGTTTATCTTCAAACCATTTCACCACTCTTTTGCGAGGCAAGTTGGTCACATGCACAATGCTGCCGATCATGGTATTCTGCAAAGTTTAGGCAGCACAAAGGAAATAAGACTACTATAACAAATTCTCTTTTGCATTCAGTTCCATGATCCGCGTGCAATGCATCAAATTAAACACATCAATTATGATTGAATGGTAAGAGGAAGAGCATTATTATGCAGATGCAGCAAACTTTACTCACAGTAGGTCTCTTGGTTCTTCTGTACACTCTCTCGAGGGTTTGAACATGAACTTTCTTCAGTCTCTTCTGAGCATTCCATTTCTGATACATAACGTGAACTGGCAAATTCACCTTGCTCTCATCTTTCACGGCATCTTCGTCAACAGTCATTTCCTCAGTTGCAGATTCTATTGGTGTAGTTGCTTGGACCGGCAGAGTTGGTTCAGGTTCATCGGGTAAAGCAGCACTCAACATCACAAGACTTGGAGGGGGATCACGAAGCAAGTCAAGAACTACACCCCTCTCAAGGCAAAGATCACCTGCCAAGTTCTTAATCTACAGCCAAAGACAAAATCCATCAAAACCTCAGAACATGGAGACTACTCTACAAAAATATAGTGTAATCAAGAGAAAACAGGACGCCTCACTCACACTAATTTTGCGACGGCCATTCTTTAAAGCAGAGGCCAATCTTCGAATTTGCCAATTCCTAAGCTTCAATGGCCTTCCCTCCTCACCCTCTTCTTCCTCACGAGGAAAACTCCCATCAGTTTCCATGTCATAAGCTTCATCCTCACCACCATCAGCACCAAGGGCCTCTTCTAGCTCAAGCTGAAGCTTCTCGATATCTTCTTCGCTCATATCATCATAATCATCCTCGTCAACTGCAGATGACTCGCTGTTCTTCAAGTCTCCTTCCAGCATGTTGAAGAGTGCATCAAAAGCATCTTCGTCTATGTCATCTCCCTCCTCCTCGTCATCAATTTCAGCAGGCAGACTTTTGTTCTATCCAAACAAAGACAACCCAGGATAGCATAGAGTATAAGCATAAGAGCTAATTTGAACAGTTTCTGAATGCATCAACAACAAAAGAAGTCCAACAGTTAATGTTCAATCAATCAGGCCATTGTGGACTTTAAACAAACAGTTGGTGTTCATTCAAAGTATACGACTCTACCAGCTGTCCAGTCACCTTCTTTTTCTTGGACGAGGATGCAACGGAAGAGTTCTGACTCCGCCGGCGAGAGAATGCGACTGAAGAGGTAGCGAGAGGCGAGTACGGGGGAAGCAGATTGAGCGGTGGTGGCATGTACCGTCCACGGATGAAGATTCGGTCGTTCTGCAAAGAGAAGCTCCGAAGAGACGAGCAAGTGTTGAAAGCAGAGAGAGCGGAAGCCATTTCCTCACTCTCTGAATCCTCCAAAAACAAGGATTTTGGGGGAAATTTTTTTTATCTCCGACGAGTAATGTTTAGATTCGTAAAGCCGGCAGCTTTCTCTCACCGTCACCGGAAGAGTTAATATTATCTGATATCCAAACGGTTATAGGTATAATATGCCTTTCTACTATGAAGTTTTATCAAACATGCCATCTACTATTTTTTACATCAAATATGCATCTGTACTTTGAAAAAATTATCAAACATGTCATTCTGTTAAAAATTTCATTGAAAAAATCGTCAATCATGGTTGAATTGAGATTTAGACGACCCGACATCGACAAATGGGAGGGAAAATGTCAGTTTTGTCCCCTGTTTTATTTCCTTTGGTCTTTTCAAAGTGAAATTATTTGAATGATTTGATTATACAAAAGAACCAAAAAGATTCTAAAGTGTATTTATTAGGGATATTTTAGTCATTTGTGTCGCCCAAACTAAAGTTCGATGTTGGTTAACGATTTTTGGATTAAAATTTTAAAAAAAGGGCATGTTTGATCATTTTTACAAAGTACAGGGGCATGTTTGATGTAAAAAATAGTATAGGGGCATGTTTGGTAAAATATCATAGTAGAGGGGCATATTATACCTATAACCCATATCCAAAATATATAAACTAATATCTAAGTACTAAAATATCTAGAGAGCACAAACTATTATTCAAAGTTTGCTAACTGATATCCACCATGAATCAACTATTATCCCAAATTCACAAACTAATATCTAGACAACACAAAATAGTATCCAAACATCACATAATTAGTATCCATATAACACATAAGAGTATCCATATTGAATACTAGTTGATTGATTGTGGATATTAGTTGGTATCTACTGTCTGGATACTAGTTTGTGATGTTTTGAATACTAGTCTGTGTTATCTAGATACTTAGTAGACTTGGATATTAGTTCATACATTTTGGATATTAGTTAGTATATACTCACGACTTTTCAAGTTAGCATAATAACAAGGTTGTTCTCTCGCGGCGGAGGAAAGAGAAGAGACACTGTCGTTCTCTCCTCCACCGCAACGCTGCTTTTCAACTGAAAATGACAGCTGGCAAGTGGTCATTTTATGATGCTCACGTGAACACTAGATCAGAACCCTTTCTCCCTTTCCCTATTCCTTTTTTCTGCAACCAATTGCCCAGGTCAGGTCGTCGATTTAATTTTATCAGTTGACAATGGCGGTACCGGCAGCGTCAAGGAGAGCAGCTGCGTCGTCTCCAGTGGTCGTGCCAGCGTCATCGAAAGGATGGGTGAAGAATCTTCCAGCAATAGCCTCTCGAATCTATTTCTTCCTTATCATTCTTCAGGTCCCTCTCTTTAGGTAAAATTCCCCTTTTCCCTTCGCTTTCCCTCAATTTCTAATCGTTTCTCTAGGGTTTTGAAATCTATTCGAATTCCTCACACTGGATGCTACTGTGCTCTAACTTAATTTACCGAGTACGGAGAGGAATTCTTCCTGCGACTGTTGTAATTGAATCGGGGTTTCCATTGCAGGGTGCCATGCCGATCCGAGATGTTTAAATCACCAATTCACGTGACGTCTTCCCAACTCATTTCTAGCGATATCTTTCCCGTTCCAGTTGTGAAAGCCCTCCTCTATCCTGGCGCTGTGGTGAATGATCTTGTAACAAAGAGGACAGTTCCATCTTGGGATGGCTTACTTGATATGTATAACTTGACAACGGTGAAGGATGCCTCTCCGGTTACGGATCTCCGGTGCTTGGAGGTTTGTCTCTTTGAACATTATCTCACTCTTCATTAGTGTAGATGATGAACCTCTGAGATAGTAAAGAATCTATGTAGTCGATTAGACAAGATGGTTGCTCTGTGCTTTTAGTTGGGTCAGTGGCTAAAATGGTTGCCTCGTGCTTTCAGTTGGGTGGGTGGGTGGGTTTGTTGTTTATGTTTGATCGCTGAACTGCTTAGGGTGTCAATTTTCAGAAGATTGCTCTTTAGCAGTTTTTGAATCTTTTGCTTTACAGAAAGTGCATGTTCTACCACAGTCGTAGCTTTTTACTAATATGACTCAACTGAAATTAAAATGCAGACATAGATTTTTTGTCAATTTATTAACTGTAAGTTTGGTTGGCCCGGTAATGGAGCTGAAATGTTACTCTTCTCCCTAGTAACTGAAACTGATTTTGCTACCATCCCTGCTTCCTCCCCTTTCTTTCTATGATCTCTTTTTTATTGTGAGGTCATAGAAACTAAATTCTACACCCTAGTCTTTTCTTATGAAAACAACTATAAAAATAAGCACCTAATGCAACTGAAGTTTTCTCCTAAAGCCCCTTCATCTGGCCAAGAATTTCCAAATGTAGATCCTATTTTTAATTTGCAATTGTGGTAGTTATTCTCTCTAGGCACCATATGAGCAAAAGTATGATAATAGTTATGTATCTTTCAATAGAATCAGCTATAGCTTGAAAAAGTTATAGAAACCTATTTCTAGGGTTCTATTGATAGTGTTGGTAGATTGGGAATTTGGGGATTTGGGAATATAATTGGGGATTGAGATTGAGGATTTGGGGAAGAAGAAGAAAGAATAAGAATCAGCCGAAACCTTGGATTAGGGAAGAAGAGAAATTAGGA
Source organism: Linum trigynum (assembly GCA_964030455.1). Taxonomy (NCBI): domain Eukaryota; kingdom Viridiplantae; phylum Streptophyta; class Magnoliopsida; order Malpighiales; family Linaceae; genus Linum; species Linum trigynum. The sequence goes on from OZ034818.1 coordinate 14,317,632, forward strand.
GATAGAGAGAGCTTAGGGTTTGGAAAGATAATTCTTCTATTGATTTCTCCTTCCTCGAACAAAGGACCCAAAGTACATATTTAATAACCTAATGGACTATCCTAATATGACTTAAAGACTACTAACTATATCTAATTATATATTAATAAATACTACTAATGGTAATTATGATATAACCCAAAAATTAGGTTTCTATCATCCCCTCTCCCTTGACACCAACCTTGCCCTCAAGGTAGACCAATTGGACCCACTTCTCCTCCTTTTTGGCAAAACCTCCGCGACGACCACTCCTTTCCTTGCGCTCCTTTTTCCAATTTGGCTTCATTTCTTCACTGGGACTTCCACTGGAGATGATCTTCCTTGGGCTTAGTTTACCAATTTGCTCAATTTCCTCCCCAAATGCCTTTGGGCTATGCTTTCTTATGAGCCCACTTGAAAAACCAACAGAATTGCATTTCCATGTCATTGGGCCCCTTTTATAACAAAGAGATCCGCCTAGTCTACACAATTGGGCTGCAAGTCCCTCCTGAAAATGTGGCCCATTTCCTTCTTGATCAAGTAAGCCCACCTGCACTTTCTCAGGCCCAAGATTTGGCTTATGCAGGATAGAGACCGATCCATCGGAAGCCCAAACCTCCTTTTTCAGTTGGCAACCCCACTGGTTTGATCGACCCAACTAGTTATCTAGGCCCCCTTATTCTTTCTCCTAGTACTGGGCTGCGCTCCTTTACCCATCAGAAGGCCTAGGGTTTGTGTGACGCAGGGATGCGCTGCTCTCCACCCTTAGGATCCTTCTTCGACTTCCTTGGCGGCGACGAGCTCTTCCATCAGAAAGTCCACCTGGCCTCCAACGACGACTCCGACATCGCCTCCTATCGGCCACCGCCCTGCTCATCCACTACTCCGACTTCCTACCCGGCACCGCTACTGAGGATACGTCCGGTGGTCGCGACGATCTTGGTGTGAATTCCGTCCCCGGAAAACCCACTCGATGTTGCTGCCACTCCCCGACCCGAGTCAATGACCTAGTGCTTGCAAACAGAGGGGCACCACCCTCCTTCTTCTCCTCATTCGTCGGTGACCCAATTCCCCGGTGGAAAGTTCGGCCTACTCCCCGCGTCATCTCCGCCATCGCATCCTTCCCAATCGACGCCGCAATGGTAGTCGTCGTCAATCGGACGACCTGAGGAGCAGCGCTGGTCTCTTGCTCCGCTTTCTGTTCCGTCGTAGAATCCTTCAACTTCCTCGGCGGCTTCCTCTTTGAATCTCCTCCCGACGACTCCTTCCTCCGTTAGTCACTTAGTGAGCGGCGCTCAAGTCAATAAGAAGTCTACTCCGGCCAAGCTCCCGATCGAAGCTCATCTGCCTTTCTATCCTGGATTTTGCTCTGCTGCTTCTTGCCATCACCTCATATAGCGCGCTGTCAGTAGGTGTCGCTCGTGGTAGAGCTGGCTTGCACCTCCCTCCTGGAGTTTTTCTCGGCCGCGACTCCTCCCTTTCGGTCAACAACGCGATAGGACTCGCCGGTTTCCGCTTCATTTCCTTGGCGGTCGTCAAACTCATCTCCTGTCCTTCGATTCTTCTTCCTAAATTTCTAGTTGACTCTACCATTCTTCACCAGCAAATCTCCCCTTGGTGTTCCGGGATCTCCGAAATTCACATGTGGCAATTTTAGACTGGATTCATTCTCTTCCGCGTACGACCTTTCCACCTCTACTGACCGAGTTTTGGTCTTTAAAGCTGCAACAGTGGTGGTTGGCGGTGCTGGTGCTGGTAAGGCGATGTGGTCAGATGTCGGGGTCGGCATCGGGGATAGATGTTGTTCGGTGGTGGTGACGGATGTGGCCGCCGTCTGTGATATAGGCAGCCCTACGAAGGTCATCAAAAAATGTTGTAGGTTACCGGTGCTGCCTTGTTACGAGTGCCCTTGTCATGGCGGGGCTCTCCCTCGAGCCTTCTTCTTTATTCGTCGCACGTGGATCCACTACCTTGGATGATTGTTCAACAGCTGCTAGCAGTGTTGGTGGTGAACCCACAACAGTGGTGGTTGGTGTCTTGGTTCTCCCAGACGAGTTTAGGAGTCTTAAGACCTCCTCTGCCAACCGATGTCACTCTACTGACCGCAGTTCCTTTGTCTTTTTGATGTCCTCCAATACCTTGATTGCTTGCTTGCCGTGAGTTCCCAAGCGCCTTAGATCGATCTTCATCATCAGTGGAGCCCGGATAATGCTTGGAGAAGTGTCGATTGACGACCGGAAGCAGAACCCCATTCTTCACAACATGTTTTCTTCTTCTGAGCTAGAGTTTGCTTCTCTCTTGGGTATGAAGAACCCTAGACTTTTATGTTAGGTCTGATTGTATGAACCCGAGTTTGAACCCATTGACTTAATTATATTCAATTGAGGATTGATTTTATGAATGGCATGAATCCTGATCAAATTCCCGTTATTTCTGGTTTGACCTAGAAAGAGAATATCTGCCTAGGTTGATAGAGCACTCTTGATTGAAGGTAGTGAATTGACAACTTTAGTCGAGGAGTAAATTCACTTTTCTGTACCGGATGTACTTCGGTAGAGGAGGTTTGGTTCGTTAGGGCCTCAATCTGTTTACTCCGGTGGAGGTTAGTCGCCCGCTGGGGACTCAGATTGAGAGGGTCTGGAGACCTTTAGTTGAGACTGCAGACTGTTTAAGAACCTCTGGCAATATAACTATCTTTGAATTCGAACTTGGTAAATTGCAATCTGGCTTAACTGCAGTCTAGGGGGAACCATATCCGGGTGACCTCTCTCAACTTGAAAACAACCTCTTGCTGTTTAGCTTATTTGTTTACTGAGACCTTCACTACGTTTGAACCGCTAAATAATAAGGATTCACGGAGTAGTTAGCACACTTAGGAATCGGGTTGATATTAAAACCGAAACCCGCTATACTACGCTCTAGTAGGTGGTTTCACTTGGCCATTTTCTAGTGTGACAGTAGAGGCGTATCAAGTGCTCCTTCCCTAACCATTGCAAAACCATTACAGAGCTCTTCAAAATCAAAGCTGAAAGAAGGGTTTGGACCCACCTTGGAGCGAATTCAGAAGAAGCACAGATTGTTGTAACTGATTTTGCAACAATCACTCTTGTTGTAACTGATTTTGCAGTCTCTGCAATGGATATCGAAAGTTTCTGAAATGGATTGGATTTTCCATCCGTTTTTCTTTTGATGGTCTCCTTCTCATTCCTTATAGAAAATATTTCAAGTCACTTTTCGTTGGTGGGGAATGATAAATTTTGATTCATAGATGTCAAGAAGTTGACAGAAGTATCATATGTATCAACTTAGATGCAATCTTATCATATAATGCTAACGATCATCGTAAAAAGCAAATCCCTTGTACGAAGAACAAGTTCCCACTATACGTGACCATTCTATCCGCAAAAAGATGACCTTCCATCTCAAGAACACCTTTCATCCCAGCAGTTTCCCACATCGATTTAAACAACTCAAGAACTCTATCCAAATGCTTAACTCTTCTGAGAACCATCTGCTCCTTATCTGAAGTCAAAATCCTCTGACGGAACCAACTCTTATAATCATTCTCATACAACCCCCCACAAAGATCAACTTCAATGTCTCTCACTTGTCCATAGAGATAATACATCAGAAGTGCAAACAGGCAACGAGAGGAATGACCCAATGTACTGGAGAGCTTCTTCTGCACCAGGTTTTCCTAATGGCGAGCCTCCCGATAATCAATCCCGTTATCGATCAGCACATCCTTGATATGAGACAAGCCTCCTTTCATAACCTCTAGTTTGGAAATTTGATGAAGCGACTCCCTTTCGTGTCTCAAACACCCAACGAGATCATGCACCATCTCCAAGACGTCTTCCCACATCCAAGAATTGTTGCGATTGGTGGGCTTAGATGGTTAAACAACTGGAGATGATCTGATTCCCCATATTTCCTGATGAACAATCGTAGCCCAACCCGTCCATCTCCAACTTCAACGAGTTCGAAACCTCCTGAAGGGCGCCAGTCCATACTCGATGGTAGGTCACCTGTGGGCAAATTGTGACTCGCACCTCCTCCCACTGTTGAGATGATACCTTCAAAAATTTGCCAACTTTAGCTAGTGAGTCCCCAATCAGAGGCTCTGTCTCATTTGGATTGCCGAAATATGTAATCGAGTTGCTTCTTAAACCTCCTCCAGTTGCCACCATATTCTCATTGGTCTTCTGTTGGACCAATGGAGATCCAATGAAGACCCTGACCAGTGACTTCAAAGTGGTGGCCTTGTGCATAACCCTGGAGTTCATAACAAAGGAATTTTCGTTTATACTCACCACCCTTACATCGATCAAATCCACATTCCGCAGCTGGCTCGTCAATTTCTGAATTTTGGGGAAAGCTGTTGGAGTATATAGAGGAGAAATGCTAAAAACTTGAGACCGAGATTAAGTCAGCTGATTTCCCGTATCTCCTACTAATATCCAAGATTCACTTAAGGTGATCTCGTTTATCACCTAATTCTAATCAAAGTGGCTAGCAAGCCTCTAATAAAATCATAATGAAAAACATCTCAAACAAATCAAATCTTAACTACTAATGCTTTCTACGTAAGCAAAGCAACTAAAACTAAACTATTGGGCCTTCTCGTGCATGGGCATGAGCTAATTCAGCCACATTGGTCTCCATATGGACTATGAGTCCATCACTGATGCATCTTGATGGACATATAGCCCATGAAGTCCATGCACAAAAAAGCGGGCTCATATGTAGATGAAGAGAAGTCTAATAAGAGGACGTAGTTGTTGCTTATGTTGGTTAGGATTTGGATTTGATTGTTTCTTTTGTTGGATTTATTAGGTAGTTGTTAGGATCGCCGGGAAGATCGTAATGAGTGACGCGAGCATCCTGGGCAGCGTCACGAAGAGCAGCATCGTCCTCTGTTTCTTGCTCGCTACACCAAGTTGGAGTTTTCCAGGTACTCTGGTGCGGATCCGACTGAGTGGTTCACGAGGGTGTACCAGTTCTTTGATTACCAATATGTCCAAGAAGATCAGAAGGTCTCGTTGGCTACTTATCATCTAGTAGGTGAGGCCAACCAATGGTGGCGTTGGTTGAGAAAGTCCACATGACCGATGGCGTCGTCATCACTTGGGAGATCTTCGCCAGTGAACTTTGGACAAGGTTTGGTCCAGCTGATGAAGATGATGCGGATGAAGCCATCACACGTATCAAGCAAATCGGACTATTGCAGGATTACCAGCAGGAATTCGAGCGGCTCGGTAATAAGGTGGATGGTTGGACTCAGAAGTCCCTTGTTGGTACTTTCATCGGCGGTCTCAAACCCGAGAACTCTGAGACCTTGCGTCTATATCGACCCGACTTGCTCAAGGAAGCGATCCGCCTGGCGCGAATTCGTGAAGATCAAATCTCTCGTATCTAGCGGACGACATCTTTGGGAGAGCCGAAAGAGCTGCCGGGCAATCCCAATGCAAAAGAGAATCATCATGGAGGTTGCGAGATTCAGCGTGGCGACTGCCAATCTTGGTTGCCGCTATCCTGTTGAAATCCTCTCTTAGCTTGTTGGTTTCTCTTTTGAACTCTCGGAGAAGCTGCATGCTAGAGTCGCTAGTTCGATTATCCTACATATGTCCGTCTCTGACAGATTGAGCATGGCTATGATATCAAATGTTGGAACAATGGTTCCAATGTTACGATAGGTGTTTATTTCAGACTCAAACAAGGCGGGAACTGAGTTCCTTTTTCTCAATATCATTCTCTACCCTTTTTATTTCTTTCAATCCTCTTTAGATAGAGGAGAAATCCTAAAGCCGAGGCCTTGATCTCAGCCATTTGGAGAATCAAGCTAAGCTCTATCTCCCTACACCTAAAGAAGTGGTATATCTAATGGGAGCCGAGACTGATGGAGACACACTAGAGGATCTCGAGGATGAATCTGTTGAAATATCCTTTCATGCGATTAGTGGTCTTGCATCGGGACGTACTATGCGCCTGTGGGCTTTCGTGGGGTCCAATAGGGTGTTGGTATTAGTGGATAGTGGGTCAACCCAAAATTTCGTGGCAACAAAAGTAGCGGATCGACTTCAACTGTGCGCCACTTCCATCCGGAGTTTCGATGTGAAGATCGCCAATGACGAGCCCCTCGCATGCAAGTCTAGGCATGACAACGTCGGCCTCACCATGCAAGGATTATTATTTTCAGTTTCCCTATATGTTATCGACGTGGTGGGCATTGATGTTGTGTTGGGGACTCAATGGTTAGCTTCTCTAGGGAACATAATGTGCAACTGGTGGGAGCTTACTATATCTTTTGAATGGCAAGCAGCTCCACAAAAACTCATTGGACTCACTCCCTTCCTTCAATCCTCCAAGTCTTTGCGGAACCTTCTCAAAGGAAGCCATGCGAGTTGTGTGTATCTTTACTTCAATAGATGAGGCTCTCCACCAAGTTCCAGAGGCATTCCAAGACCTCGTTCGAGAATATGGCGACTTGTTTGACGAGCAAAATGCATTGCCGCCACCGCGATCCGTCAATCATCGCATACAGCTTAAAGAGGGCACCGATGCTATTAACGTTTGCCCCTATCGATACTCGCATTATCAACAAGAAGAAATCGAAGCTCAAGTTAATAAAATGCTTCAAGAAGGGTTGATTCATCCTAGTACGAGTCCTTTTTCATCACCGGTGCTACACGTAAAGAAAAAAGACGGCTCTTGGAGGTTTTGCACCGACTATCGAGCACTCAACAACGTTATAATTAAAGATTGTTTTCCAATTCCAACGGTCGAAGATATGCTCGACGAGCTCCATAGAGCCATGTATTTTACGAAGATTGACTTACGTGCTGGCTTCCATCAAGTGCGCATGCATGCATGTGACGTCCATAAAACAGCTTTCCGGAACCACAATGGATACTCCGAGTATCTCGTAATGCTGTTCGGACTTTGTAACGCGCCATCGACCTTCCAAGCACTAATGAATGACATCTTTCGGCCTCATCTCCGAAAATTTGTGCTAGTCTTCTTCAACGATATTCTCATCCATAACAAGGATTGAAACTCCCATATCAACCATCTACGCCAGGTATTTAACATCCTCAAGTAACAGAAGTTCTTTGTTAAATTTTCTAAATGTTCCTTTGGGGTACATGAGTTCTAATACATTGGCAACATCATCCCCACCAATGGAGTTAAGGTGGATTCTTCGAAGATTCAAGCAATGGTCGAGTGGCCACGTCCCGCCAACGTCATGGAGCTTCGGTGGTTTTTGGGCCTCAGAGCATATTGTAACACCTTAGGCAAATCGCACATCGACAAAGCACGGGAGAGATCCATGGTTCATAAGTAGGAAACTGGCCTTAACTGACAAGACGCGTTTTGGGGTGTAATGTAGGAGTTCTTGTGAGAACTCCGGAGTTAAACGTGCTCAGTGTGGAGTACAACAAGGATGGGTGACCTTAAGGGAAGTAACCTTGAATTGCAATCCAAGTCGAAAACCGTGAGGGTTGAGGCCCAAAGCAGACAATATCTTCATCAGGAAAAGGTTTGGGATCTTACCCATATCGTCGCATATCCAACGGAATATTTGGCGGGAGCTAAATCTTTGAGCCCAATATGCATGAGACTCTCATCACCATTCATGGCTCTTGGAGATGATTTAAAGCTGACCTTGAAGAGCCATCCATACCTACAACAAGCAGCTGCCAAAGCTAGAGCTTCTCCAACTAGCGCATTCACTATTAAAGGAGACATTGTTTAGTACAAGAATCGGGTTGTTATTCCTGCCAATTCTGATTTGATTCCGAATCTCTTGCGGGAATACCATGCAACACCGAAGGGAGGACACTCTGGAGTTCTTCGCACCCACAAGCGATTGGCGGAACGCTTCTATTGGCCGGGGATGCTAGAGTCTGTAAAAAGATTCGTCCTTCAGTGTGACATCTGCCAAAGAGCCAAGATCCAGTCATTTTTGCCGGCTGGACTGTTGCAGCCTCTTTCAATCCCCCAACAGATCTGGGAAGAGCTATCAATGGAATTCATCGAATGCCTCCCAACCTCTTCGGGAAAAACCATAATCATGGTACTGGTGGACCAGTTAAGCAAGGCTGCTCACTTTGTGGGTTTATCTCACCCATACACGGCTAGATCGCTTGCTGATTCCTTTACCAACAATGTGATCAAGCTTCACGACCCACCTCGATCCATCGTGAGTGACCGTGATCGAGTCTTTGTAGGCCAGCTCCGGAGGGAGCTGTTCCGTTTGTCGGAAACGACGTTACCCACGTTCTCATCTTACCATCCACAAACGGATGGTCAAACGGAGGTTGTGAATCGTTGTCTCAAACAGTATCTCAGGTTCTTCTCCCCGCTGGATGTCGTACTTGTCATGGGTTGAGTATTGGAACAATACCACGTACCATAGATCAATTGGAATGACTCCCTTTCAAGTTGTGTATGGGAGAATACCTCCCACAATTTCATTCTACTGACAAGGTTAGACGGCGGTTTATGAAGTGGACAAGCCACTCTCGGAGCGCAATGAGATGCCACAAGAGCTCAAGATCAACCTCCAAAATGCTCAAGTTCGCATGAAACAACAAGCCAATGCTGGATAGGGTGATGAAGCCTTCAACGTTGGCGACTATGTGTACTTCCGTCTCCACCCTTACCACCAACACTCTGTGTTTAGGCGAGCCTCACAAAAGCTAGCTTGCTGCTGCTTTCATGGGCCTTTCCTCGTGAGTGAACGAGTAGGACTGGTTGCTTACCGTCTGGGGCTGCCAGCCAGATCACGGGTTCATCCCTTACTTCATGTGTCCCTCCTCCGTCGCTGCACTACTCCGTAGACCCCTCTCAGCTTGGTTGTGCCACCCATTACGGAGGAGAACGGTTTGGAACTGTTTCCGAAGCTATTCTCAACACCCGCTGGACGAAACGGGGAACAAATTCATTAAGGAATCATTAGTTAATTGGCACGCTTTACCAGCAGAGGAAGCAACTTGGGAGCTCACTTCCCTGCTGTTCGAGAATTTGGGGACAACGGACCTGAGGGCATGAACATTCTCGCAGCGGGCGGTAATGATGGGCTTATTCATGCGACCCATGCAGAGGAGGAAATAAATGATGGACATGCTTTCCATGCGGCCCATGCGGAGGAAGGAAGTGCTGAACGTCAAGCGCATGAAGAAGTAGAACCACCCACGTGGCTAGAAGGTTGTTTAAGGGATCTCTGCGTTGGGTTGTTTAAGCAGGTTGGTGTACCTTCTGTTTGTTTTGATTTGTTTTGATTTATTAGGATACGATCTTGTGATTGTCTAGCTGATAGGATTAGTGTCTTTGGAAGATTGCCTTGGTGATTTACCAAATCGTAGGAGAGTCGGGAGTTGTTCTCTTGTGCCCCATCTCAAGTCTAGGTTAATAGTTCCATATATAAGGGTTGAATGAATAAGAAGCAGCAACATAAGTTTTTAGCCGGAAATCACACCAAAGTGGTCGGTTCTCACCGTAAAGAGAATGCCACCTCTAATAACCAAATTCCAACATTTGGTATCAGAGCCTTCTGCGACCGTGAGGTCTTCTGTTCGATTCTCGGTGACCCCCATCTGTTTCTGTTAAGCACACAGTGTCCAGACCTATGCCTGTCCAAACTACAAGCCTATCTTAATGGCTTGAGTTTGAAGGGGGTGTTAGTAAACGGTATATGATCCACGATTGAACCTCTCCCAACAACTCGAGTTATTAGGATCAACTGGTTCAACGATAGTGGGTTTGGGATCCATTGGCTCTGATAACAAATGTTGGAACTTGGTAATCAGTGGTGTGATCATGTTCTCCTTATGACGGGAATCAGCCAGTTTAGAAACTCTGTTTTCTTATTATAATCTATTGCTTCTTATTTAATTCAATACTCTTTATATAGAGGTGAAATCCTAAAAGTAAGATCAAGTTCACAAATGGTTGAGACCTGATCTCTACGATTTGGAGAATCAAGCAAGCTCTATCTCCCTACAACTAAACAACCGCCAAAAAGAAAGATCCTACAGCTACTAAATCATCAACAGAATATCAAAGCAAACAAATCCTCAAATCCTAACAACTACTCTTTCCTTCGTAAGCAGCAACAACTAATGAGCTCTCCCATGGTTTAACGACGTGTATGGTTCTCATGGGCTCCATGGTCCATATGTGGAGCATCCAGGACATCAGGGGAATGGAATGCTTGAGTTCGTCCATCATTATTAACTCCCCGTAGAAGATCAGACTTGTCCCTAAGTCCGTTGTCCTCATCAAAGCCGCTGCACAAGAATATCGTCGATCCTTTACAAAAATGACAAACTTTTCATCACAATTGAAACATAACCCAGCAACATGGCGACGATATTGTTCATTCCATGGAAAGCGTTTGGCAAGGGAAGGTCTGGGATTGGCCAGCAGCTCTTTCGGCTCTTCGAAAGAGGTAGTCCGCTGGCTACGAGAGATTTTATCTTCACGGATTTGTGTTAGGGGGATCGCTTCGTAGAGCAAGTTTGGTTAAAATAGACGCAAGGTCTCGGGGATCTCAGGTTTGAAACCACCATGAAAGCCCCAACAAGGGCCTTCTGAGTCCAACCATCCACCTTATTACCATTCCGCTCAAATTCCTGCTGGTAATCCCGCAATGATCTGATTTGCTTGATGCGTGTGAGGTCTTCATCTGCATTGTCTTCATCAGCTAGACCAAACCTTGTCTAAAGTTCATTGGCAAAAATCTTCCAAGTGATGACGACGCCATCGGTTATGTAGGACTTGCCAAACCAATGCCACCATTGGTCAGCTTCGCCTTCCAGATGATAAGCAGCCAACGGGACTTTCTGATCTTATTGGCCACCATTGTAGCGAACATGAAACAGAGGACGATGTTGCTCTTCTAGACGATGCATGCGTCACTCATCACGATCTTCACAACGATCATCACGGCTTCATCCCGTCTTTCTTCCGGTCAAAACTGGAGGCTTGGTCCGGCTGACGATCGATCGACATCGGTGGCAGGAGCCCGACGATGCTGAAGGAGATGGAGAATCTCATCCACGCTAGTTTGGGATGCAGCTGAGTTCGTCTCCAAAACCTTAAGTCTTCCTCCTAATTCAGCCACAGTCCCTTCCACCCGGCGAATATCTTCGTGGATGGTGGTTTGGACAGCAACTTGGAGGTTTTAAAGGCTAGCTTCAATGGAATCAATTATGTCCTCGTCAGCGGTAGTGGGTTTGGGAGCCAATGGCTCTGATACCAAATGTTGGAACTTGCGGCGGGAACCGGTCAGTTTAGAACCTTTGTTTTCTTATTATAATCTGTTGGTTCTTATTTCATTCAATCCTCTTTATATAGAGGAGAAATCCTAAAGGTAAGATCAAGTTCACAAGTGGTTGAGACTTTATCTCTACGATTTGGAGAATCAAGCAAGCTCTATCTCCCTACACCTAAACAACCGCCAAAAAGAAAGATCCTACAGCTACTAAATCTTCAACAGAATATCATAGCAAACAAATCCTCAAATCCTAACAACTACTCTTTCCTTCGTAAGAAGCAACAACTAATGAGCTCTCCCATGGGCCTTTCTTAGCCACGTGTATGGTTCACATTGGCTCGATGGGAAATACGTGGAGCATCCAGGACATTAGGGGAATGGAATGCTTGTGTTCTTCCATCATTAACTCCCCCAAGAAGATCGGACTTGTCCCTAAGTCTGTTGTCCTCATCAAAGCCGCTGCACAAGAATACCGTTGATCCTTTACAACAATGACCAGGCATAGGCATAAACTTTTTATCACAATTGAAACATAACCCAGCAGAACTGTGACGACATTGTTCATTCCATTCAAAGCGTTTGGCAAGGGAAGGTCTGGGATTTCCCAGCAGCTCTTTCGGCTCTCCGAAAGAGGTCGTTCGCTGGCTACAAGAGATTTTGTCTTCACGAATTCGCGCAAGGCGGATCGCTTCCTAGAGCGAGTTTGGTCGAAATAGATGCAAGGTATCGGGAATCTCAGGTTTGAAACCACCCATGAAAGCCCCAACAAAGGGCTTCTGAGTCCAACCATCCACCTTATTACCATTCTGCTCAAATTCCTGCTGGTAATCCCGCAATGATCCGATTTGCTTGATGCGTGTGAGGGCTTCATCCGCGTCGTCTTCATCAGCTAGACCAAAACTTGTCCAAATTTCACTAGCGAAGATCTTCCAAGTGATGACAATGCCATCGGTTATGTAGGACTTGCCAAACCAACATTACCATTGGTTGGCCTCGCCTTCCAGATGATAAAGAGCCAACGGGACCTTATGATCTTCTTGGACAAATTAGTAAACAAAGAACTAGTACACCCTCGTGAACCACTCAGTCAGATCCGCACCAGAGTATCTGGGAAACTCCAACTTGGTGTAGCGAGCAGGAAATAGAGGACGATGCTGCAGGATGCCCGCGTCGCTCATCACGATCTTCACGGCGATCATCACTGCTTCATCCCGTTTTTCTTCCGGTCAAAACTGGAGGCTTGATCCGGCCCATGATCGATCGGCATCGGTGACAGGAGCCCGACGATGCTGAAGGAGACGGAGAATCTCATCCACACTAGTTTGGGTCGCTGGTGAGTTCGTCTCCAAAACCTTAAGACTCCCTCCTAATTCAGCCAGAGTCCCTTCCACCCGACGAACATCTTCGTGGATGGTGGTTTGGACAGCAACTTGGAGGTTTTCAAGGCTAGCTTCGATGGAATCAATTATGTCCTTGTCAGCGGCAGTGGGTTTGGGAGCCATTGGCTCTGATACCAAATGTTGGAACTTGCGGCGGCAACCGACCTTTTTAGAACCTCTGTTTTCTTATTATAATCTGCTGGTTCTTATTTCATTCAATGCTCTTTATATAGAGGAGAAATCCTAAAGGTAAGATCAATTTCACAAGTTGTTGAGAATTGATCTCTACGATTTGGAGAATCAAGCAAGCTCTATCTCCCTACACCTAAACAACCGCCAATAAGAAAGATCCTACAACTAATAAATCATCAACAGAATATCAAAGCAAACAAATCCTCAAATCCTAACAACTACTCTTTCCTTCGTAAGCAGCGCCAACTAATGAGCTCTCCCATGGGCCTTTGTTGGCCACGTGTATGATTCTCATGGGCTCCATGGCCCATATGTGGAGCCTCCAGGACATCAGGGGAATGGAATGCTTGAGTTCATCCATCAAAAGCCTTCTCGTACCATTTGAAAGGCATGAATTCTGCTGAAGAATAATGATACAACCTCAAGTTGAAGCACACATCATCTCCGAGTCTACCCAGATCGGTAAGAGCTGCACAGGGGAAAAGCTTCCTCAAGTATCTAGTATTCTTGGGACTAACGATCACGTCCAGTATCCTGAGATTGGAGGTCGAGAAACTTTCATTCTGAACTTTTATCTAACAGGTAGCGGGCGTGATGAGTGTGGCTTAGAGGGCGCTAAGGAGATCGTTAGGTTGGGATTCGCTTCTGAAAAATGAGGAGATATCAATCGGGAATGGATTCAACAATAGAGGAGGATGACGATCGAGTGCTGAAAGGCCACACCGCAAGCCGGCTATGGCTTGGCTGCTGAGATATGCAAGAAGTCGTTAACTATGGAACTCCGGTATCTACTGGCTTGGTGGGTAACGTCGTAACAACGTGAAATCAAATGTGATTATGTGAACGAACGAACCAGAGTGGATGGGTGGGCCGAATCTTTGAAACGGTCGGTTTCACCGTTGGGCTTAACATTGTTGGGCTTGAACTAAAAGGGTAGAGTAAGCCTTGACTGGTCGGGGGCTACCTTTCCACATATTTTGCAATAAGTTTTGGGGCTTTTGCCTCTTGTCCTTTTGGCTTTTGTCAATGAATGAGAACAAAAGTGTAAGTATTGTATTGATGGGATACTATTTCTGTTGGAAGAAATTTTTGTTTTTTAATTAATACTTGTACTCTTTATTTTTTTGAAAACCTACTTGAAAAAAAGTTCAAGATGTTTATCGATCAAGAAAAGAGTTTAAAAATATGCTTACTAAAGTGAGATCTAATTCAATTATGATAGGTTGTTTGAGAGTTCTGCAACTAAACTACTCTACTTTGATGATCATTACTTTATAGAACGATGAAGGAAAGTTTTGAAACTATGTCTACAAATATTTATATGAAACTTGACAAAGGTTGTCAAATATTAGTTTTGAGAATAGTTCTTCTATCTTCATTTCTTCTACTTATAGCCAAAAAGTATAACGCGAGCCTGATGAGTGCTCCAACAGTCTAGTGATTCCTTCCTTTAGGCTCAACATCCATGGAGGCTCAGCCACCAGGCCCAAAAATCCAACTTCGTACTTCATTAATTCAATCTTAATGTTAAAGTAGGCTTTATGTCTTTATCAATTCACCAAATCCCTTGTATCGAATTGATTAATTCAATCTTAATGTTAGAGTAGGCATTGTGCCTTTATCAATTCACCAAATCCCTTGTATCGAATTAATGTAGTAAATGATTAATTATCAGTTGTAAATTAGGTACACACCTGAATTTAGTAAAATGTAAGCTATGATATATGGCATGATAAGTCATTGTATAGAGGTTCTTATGGCTATTCAATCCTTTTTTTTTTTTCAAACTAGACACATGTTTAAGGAAGTAAATTTACACTGCTAGTTTTCAGATTCCCTAATGTTGAGAATACGAAAAAGAAATTTAGCCACAACTCATGTTGCAAAGAGATATTTAATTGGTTAGGGTTATTGTTAACAGACTGACGTCTAGCTCAAATCGTTGCTCAGATAGCGGAGGAAAGCTTTGGCAGATTTTTTTTTTTTTTGTAAGAGATCATTTAATATGTGAGAATATCCTTATAGCTTCTCAGTTAACGAAATATTACAATATTTCATTAGTTTTACTTTCCTATGTGTTTCCTATGTGTATTACCACGATAAATCTTATACAAGTCTTTAATTTTGTGAATCTACTTAGTCGTTTTGTCTGGTGGACTAGACATATGGTATGACAAATACCCACTTGTTAGCATTAAGCTTTAACTCTGTGCTTCTGGGTGGCTTATAAGAACAATTAAAGCAAAGGAAAGAAACTAGTTTGGCAAATTCTGAAATTATCAGGGTACTTGTAAAAAGATAGGGGAAAAATAAAAGTTTTAAAGGGCTTAGAACATGCTTGGCTTGTTAAAAGCTTTATTTTTATAAAAGAGAGAATTTTTTACTTTTATAAAAGCGTTTACCCATAAAAAATTAGCTTGTACCATATCGATTAACTGCAAGAGACTTAATAGATTTATATGTCCAGCTCAACATTAATAATTAAAAAGAGCTAGCTGGGCTTTGTTGGGTTGGTTTTTTGGGCCTAAGTGGCCAAACCCCTTCTCCCTTATACGATGGTCGACCCGTATCCTTGGCCCCCATAATCGGGCGTTCCTCCAACCCTTGTTATGAAATTTGACTACCAAAAACTAAGTCTGGAAACAAGGCGGCACAACGGGGTGCCAAACGACCGGGTACCAATCCGAGTAATAAATAGGCGGTCATTCAGAAACTAAGTCTAGAAACAAGGCGACACAACATGGTGCAAAACGAACGGGTACCAAGCCGGGTACAAAATAGGGGGTCATTCAACGGGGTGCCAAACGATCGATTACCAAGCTGGGTACCAAATTGGAGGTCATCCAAAAACTAAGTCTGTAAACAAGGATGCACAACGGTGTGCCAAACGACTGGATACCAAATAAGGGGGTCAACGACGGGGTATTAATCCGACAAGGCAGGGCTTGGTATCATGACATGGAATTTGGCTAAATATCGAGCCAAAGGGGTATCAAGGCGACAAAGCAGGCTTGATACCAAAATATATGAAAATTGGCTAAGTATGAAGTCAACGGGGTACCAAGCCGACAAGACACACTTGGTAGCCAAGCAATAGGGTACCAGGCAGGCAAGACATCCTTGGTACTACTACATGTAATTTGGCTAAGTATGAAATCCCTTGGCAATAGGGGGCCAAACGATAAGGTACCAAGACGAAAGATGCTTGGTAGGCTGAGGGTACCAAGACGGCAAGGCAGGGCTTGGTACCAAGACATGAAAGATATGAAATAGACCAAGTTTGGAACCTTGAGGGTGGAGACTTTTCAGCCAAGTTACTGAGTTGATAGGGTATCAACTTGATGCAGAGTTGGTGCAAAGCCCCTTAGGGGGCTACATGGAGACTAAGTTCCAAGAATGGATTGGTGGCCCCCGTAACGGGGTACCAAGCCGGTAGGGTGCAAGGTACCAACTTGATAAGATTGCGGAAGCTGAGTATGGGATAACAAGCCGACAGGGCTGGCTTGGTATCAAAAGTATCAAACCGACAAGATTGGCTTGATATCAAGATGAAAAGTTGGTGCCATGACAATCTCTCTAAGACTGTGTGGAGATTTGGGGGGTAAAGGGGCCAAGTTCTCATCCTGTCTAGGTGGGTAATATGGCCTAGCTTTCAAGATGGTTTATCGAGGTGGCTAGCAAGGTGAGTAGTGTGGAGTTGTTGATTCGGGCCTATTAACACATGTTTTGCCCCCGGTTTGCTTAGATGTTTGTGCCAAATTCGCTCATTAAAGGTTGGTTTTAGGCAAGGTTCTTCGTGTTTGAGTGCTTTTCAGGATTTAACATGTGGAACCAGCCTCAGAGTTGAAAGATTGGCAAAAAGGATCGAAAATCGGGAGAAGAGGAGAAAACAAGGAGAGTTCACAGTCACTGAGACCGTGAACACAAGCAGTTGCCCGGGAACTGTCGTGATCGATGCAGTGCGTTTTGGTGCATGGCATGAGTTCACAGACGCGTTTGATGGTTCACGACCGTGAACTAAGCTCTTCTCGGGTTTAAAAGCTGAGCTGCAAGGAGGAAAGAGACGGAGATCCCACTTTTGGGAGAGAAACACCTTCTTCGGCATTTTAGTGAGAGAAACATAACCAAAAAGAAGAAGAGGTTAGGGTTTGGCTTCAAGGCTGATTTTGGGAAGATTTCCCCAAGGAGATCTCATCTCAAGGTTGAAGAAGAGAGGAGGCATCCCCAAAAGATTGTTTCCACCTTTTTCCCTTTTGTTCTTCCCACTTCTTCCATGGAGTAGTCCTCCTTTCACTTGGGTGTAGTGAAACCCTAACTCTACCATGTAGTTTTCTTGTATGTGGTTTGGATGATTGATATTGGGTATTGTTCAATTTAATGTTTGAGACATTATTCACCATGATTGTGAATGCTTGTGCTTAGAAACTTAGGGGTTGTGCATATTTTGTTCTTAGCATCCTAGGGATTGTGCATAATTATGCTTAGCACCCCTAAGTTTGTGCATTTAGGTTTTCCTTTCAAGGGAGACTCAATCGAGTTGATTTTCCTTCCTTTTTCTAAGCCACCTAAACTAGTTTGATTTAGGGTAACCCACAATATTGAATTGAACAAGTCGATTAATCGTGGTTCAACCGTCCCACCTTAGAATTGAGTGAGGGAGTAAGCCGATAACCGATTGTCTAAACCGAGAGGGTCGAGTGACACAGCCTTTCATCCTTGCCTCGGTTTAGCAACCGAGACTGTGGTATCTGACCACATACGCTTTCCTCTGTGGTTCACGATTAACGTGCCCAAGGCAATCGTTCCAACCCACGTAGCATGGTAGCGGTTAGGGGGAAGTGAAACCCAAGTGACTTTCCCACAAAAGAGTTTTCAAACCAAATTACCTTTGCTTTCTTTCATTTCATTTAGCAAACCTTTAAACTAAAGTTTTATCGCTAGATAATGATTTCAACAAGCGAAGTAGGGGTAGACAGACCGGGCCGGTTCGATATATAAATAATTTCCCTATACTGCACCCGATTAGAGTTTAAAAAGTTGGGCTCGAATTGGGGTGAAGTGTGGGGTAGTTTCGAGCTAGTCAAGTTTTTGGCGCCATTGCCGGGGAAAACGGTATGTTATTCTAAAAAAGTTATTGGTTGTTAATCTAACTTTTAATTTACAGTTTTGAAAGTTTGTGTTCTTTGCTTGTGCTAGACTTGGTGTTTTCCGATTGTGTGTAGGAGGTGCATGACCTAGAGCAACCCAGAGCCCTTGCTACAACTTGACGGGGACATAAACTGAACTTTCCGACTCCTAGCAAGGGAGAAAGAGCTAGCCGAGGCAAGGAGAAGGAGTGAAAGAGGGGGACAACAATTGGGTCCCGGTGTTAGTGGAGAAGTAGTTGAAGAAGTGGAAGTTGAACCCGTTATTGAAGAGGAAATGGCGGGGAACCGAAGGCAAGATGGAGCCGCAACCCTCCAAATGAACGAGGAGGCGGGAGAAGAAGGAGCCCCGAGGACGATGGGATACTATATGGCCCCAAGGCCAGCGGACATTCAATCGCCTATCCTACATCCTACAGTGGCGGCAAACAATTTCGAGATCAAGCCGGCTCTAGTGACTATGATACAAAGTAATGCTCTCTTCCACGGCCATGAAAGCAAGTCACCAAGAGAGCACATGCAGAGATTCTTGGAGCTCGCGGGGATCTTGAAGATTAATGGTGTGCCGGCCGAGGCTTTGCAACTAAGGCTTTTCCCATACTCACTCTTGGGAAAAGCACTTTGGTGGCTAAACAACCGCCCATCTCGGTCTATCACCTCATCGGACGACCTCCTCAACAAGTTTATGGCTCATTATTGCCCTACCTCGAAGACGGCAGAGTGGAGAAAGAAGATTACACATTTCGAGCAAGAAGTGGATGAAACCTTGAGGGATGCTTGGGAGAGGTACTCCGATTACTTTCTTCAATTCCCTCACCACGGGTTTGAGGAACAGTTTCTGATTGAAACCTTCTACGGAGGCCTAATGCAAGAAGATAAGATCCTCATTGACTCCTTGTGTCAGGGGAAGTTGATGAATATGGCTCCGCCCCAAATAACCAAGATCTTAGAAGACATGGCCCTTAGGGGGTATGATTGGGGGTTGACTAGAAGTGTAAGAAGAAGCAATGAAAGGGGAGTGAGAAGCGTGGGAGCGAGTATTCCGCTTGAGGAAAAGTTGGATAAGTTGCTTGAGGTTATGCTTGAAGATAAAAGGCAAGAAAAACTGGCGGTAATGTCGTGCGACTGGTCCTCGAGTACTAGCCACGAGATAGTGGAATGCCAAGCAATGAAGGAGGCAAGTCAACTTTGTGGCAAATGCTAGGGTCAACAACCCGTATAGCAATACTTATAACCCCGGATGGAGGAATCACCCCAACTTTTCTTTAGCATCACCCGCTAATCCAAGGCCCCCGAGTTTTCAAGGTCTACGGGTAACTTCCAACCTCGGCCAACCTTCATCCAACAAAGGCTCCAACTCTAAGGCTCAAACTTTCAACAACTGTACCAACCACAAGGTGCCCTAGGGTTCAACAACAACATCAACCCGACAAGTTATCCAAGCTTGAGGACCTAGTGAACACCTTTGTGAGTACAAGTAGCCAAAAATTCAAGAAGATTGAGCAATTTATGGATGTGGAGACTAATAATTTTACTTCGGTTGAGGCTGGTCTCCGAAGCCATCAAGCGAGGCTTCAAAGTTTGGAGGTACAAATCGGCAAACTTGCTGATATCCTCACCGAGAGACCCAAGGGAGCTTTACCTTCCCAAATTGTGGTGAACCCCAAGGATCAAGCCGTGGTGAATGCACTTCAAGTGAGGAGTGTGAAGGTGGTTCCGAAAGTTGCCACTAATGAAGTGGTGGAGAATGAGGATTATAACAAGGAAGAGACCATCCCGAAAAAGGGAGAGAAGAAGCCTTCGAGGAATGAGAGGAAGGCAGCAGGGCAGGAATTGCCAGAGGACGGATATGTGCCACCTCTTCCTTATCCCACAAGGATGTACAAGGAGAGTTTGGACAACGAGTGTGGAGGGTTCATGGAAATGCTACGCAACCTCCACCTCAACATCTCATTCCTCTAAGACATGGCACAAATGCCAAGATATGCCAAGTACCTCAAAGGATTCCTAATCAAGAAACCAAGGCTTGAAGGCCTCGCCAACATGACTCTTGGCGAGGAGTGCTCGACCTTCCTCCTCGACTGCTTGCCCAAAAAGCGGTCCGACCCAGGTAGCTTTACCATCCCTCTTGATATTGGTTATTGACACGCTAAAACACAACACCTAACAATGGCCACGTGTAATCAATGTAAGGGTCTGCAATATAGTGGCACAAGTAATAAATATCGAATCCACGGGTCTCTAGAGTTACTATTACTCAGCTTCAGTTCATTATCTAGCAAACTAGATTAAGGATTGATTTATAAACTACTCTACTGACTACTCTACTAATTACAAGTTGTGAACTCACTTAGGTCTGATTCCCCCTAGCTCCTCAATTAGGTCCAAGTTGCAATTACTTTTGGTTGGTCTACTGTTGATTAAACTACGGAAGATCCTAAATTAGCTTGGAATCTCTTAAGCTGACCAAGCCCTCTTACACAGAATACCGGGCAGGCGACTAGCCTTCACCGGGATAGACTGCTAAGGCGATTCACACAGATCTCCACTACTGGAATGAATTCCAGTACAAAGCAGTGAATTGGTTGACTCTCGCACAACCAATTCACCACTATCAATCAAGGAAGCTCTCTTAACCTAATCAGATTCTATCTATCATAGGTTAAAGCAGAAATCAAGAGAATTTGATCACAATTCAATTGAATCAATAAATCATGCCTCAATTGATTATAATCAAACAATATAGCATTCAAAACTTCATACAAGAAAGATCCTAACACATGAAACTAGGGTTCCTCAAAAACTAAGTGAAGGGAAGTTACTCCATAGAGAAGAGAGAGACTGCAGAAATCTGATCTAGATCTTCAATATCCATCTCCAAGCTTGATTCCCGAGCTCCAATGGCGAAGAAATCCTCCAAAATAGCTCCAAGAATGTTCCCAAGTCGCTCTCTCTCTCTAGGGTTCGTCCCTTGGGTGTTTGGGAACCAAAAACCCAGCTCTCCCCTTTCCTTTGGCTGAAAATCGAGTTTTAAACAGAAATTCCCGATAACGCGGCCAGGCCACATGGCCGTGTGGCTTTCCCAGCTGCCCATGTGAAGGCTCGGTGATTTTCACACGGCCACGACCCACACGGCCGTGTGGAGTTCCAGGATGCCCGTGTGGCTTGCTCAGCCTTTGTTTAATGCTTCGTTTCTCCCTCGTCCGGACTCTGAATAAGTCCTCGTTTGATCCCACACGCTCGTAGTCTTGTACTCTTTCTTTTCATGAAAATCTTGCATGATTCTTTGTCCATAAAGTGAGGTAGAAATCCATTCTTCTTCAGGTCATGCCCGAGTTTCTTCTCCCGAAACGTCAATTGATCTCTGATTGATTTGAAACTTGCGCCTATGATTCACTTTATTTGCTAGGACCTGAAATGTGACAAAGGAACAAAACCTAGCATAAAATAGGACAAAGACGCAATAATTTAAGCTCAAACAAAGCAAGAAACAAAGGGGAAAACATGTGCCAATACCGAGTCATCAGTTATCACCATATAGATAATTCCTTGGCACCTAGGAGCTAGTGTGAAGGTGATGCCGTACAAGCTTTTCAAAAAGTTAGAAGTAGGTGACCTTAAGACCTCTAAGCTTAGCATCACCGTAGCCGACCGTTCGGTCATTAGCTCGAGAGGTATAGGCGAGGACATGATTGTGAGAGTGGGCAAGTTATGCTATCTGACCGATTTCGTGATTCTCGGCATAAGTGAGGACTCGGATGTGCCCCTCATCCTCAGTCGTCCCTTTCTTGAAAACGCCAAGGCATTGATAGATGTTAATAAGGAAACCCTAATTTGGAGGGATGGTAAGAAGAGAATCAAGCTTGAAATTGAGCCTAGGGTGAGGAGTGATGAAGTGAAGGGGGTAGTTTCAAATGATGTGAATGAGAGTGGAGGAGAGCCTCCTAAGGCAAACCCCACCATTACTTGTGTTGTCTTTGATGATGTTGAGTAGTAAGTTAAAAAGGGTCCTAAGCCAAAAGGACCGAGACTGAATGCTTGGAGAAGAAGGATGAAGGGAGCTTTGACCTAGAAGACGGGGGAGCCCAAAGCAAGGTTGGCCAACCAAGAGAGCCAACTCAAGGAGCCTAAGATGGGAGGCTACAAGCCTCGCCCCGAGAGTGTGGTGGATCTGCTCTCGGTGGCATCACTTTTGAAGTCGTGATTGATCCCCAACCGTCAAGCTAATTACGATAAACAAGCTCTTGTTGGGAGGCAACCCAACGGAGGTTTGTTTTCTTTTCTTTAGTTTTCGTTTTAGTGTCTTGTGAATGGTTTGAGTGGTGAAGTGGTGTCCCCGTGCCGAGTGTTGTGTTTTTGCGGTTTATGGTTGTGTTGTGATCGATTAGGAGGCACGGAGGAATAGGTTGAGTCAAATTTTTTGCAGAAGTGCCCTGTTTCCACTTCAGTTCACGGTCGCTAAGACCGTGAACAGGCAAACGCGTCCGTGAACTGGGCGCTGATGCATGTTCACCACCTGTCAACCACTCCGTGTTCACGGACGCATTCGCGAGTTCACGGTCTCTAAGACCATGAACTGGCAATGCGTCCGTGAACTCAGAGCTCTGCCTATAAAAGGGGCGTGAACGGCGACCCTTTACTTCA
Organism: Linum trigynum; assembly: GCA_964030455.1. NCBI lineage: Eukaryota > Viridiplantae > Streptophyta > Magnoliopsida > Malpighiales > Linaceae > Linum > Linum trigynum. The sequence goes on from OZ034818.1 coordinate 14,340,290, forward strand.
CGACTGGATTCTCCCCGGAAAACTTTGAATCTTCGCCGGAAAATGCGAAATCTCGTCACTTTTTCGACTTTTCCCCCAAATCCGACGAGAAAAACCAAAAACCAACATCATACCTAGTCCCCTCTTCTCAAAACCGACATGTGCTGTGAATTTGGGGAGATTTAGACCACATTTTTTCCGGCCAAGACACGGGCGGCGAGTCTCCGGCGAGCTTTCGACGGAGCTCCGGTGACCCCTCACTAGGGCTGTTAATGATCAAAGTCGAGCCGAGCTCTGCCATAGTTCAGGCTTGGCTTGTTATATTTTTCCAAGCTCCAGCTCGGCTCGTGTTCGTCATGAGCTTTAATATGCAAGCTTGAGCTCGGCTCGTTTATGAAAATGAAAGCTCGAGCTCGGTTCGAGCTCGACTCGTCCAATAAGCACAACGAGCCCAAAATCGAGTTAAGCTCATAAATGTTCATAATATCTCAAAATTGACCTAGAACTGGGCACAAAATTACATTCAAACCTGTATCAAAGTCTAGCAAAATAAAAACACAATAGTTATCCCAATTTCAATACACAGTATCGATGAATTCTAATCCTTTCTGATGCCAACACGTTAAATGAGCTTGTTCGCGAGCTTTCGAGCTGAACATGGTATGGCTTGAGTTCGGCTCGTTTAGTTAACGAGCATGTTCGCGAGCCGACTCGATTATGACGAATCGAGTTTCGAATGAGTTTTTTTCGAGTAGTACGCCAAGCCGTTCATGAGCGGCTTGGTTCATTAACAGCCCTACCCCTCACCGGTCAGTTTTTCGACCAGTTTTTCACCGTCCTCGCCCGCACCTCACTTCCTCCCTCATCCTACTTAAGTCTTCAGGTTTGTTTTTCAACTTTACCTTTGTGAATTGTGGAGAATCGGATTAGGTAGTGAAGTGAGGTTGAATTTTTGTGCTTGGCATGATTGAATCTAGTCAGGGCGAGGACTTAGGTGAATTAGGTCGTGTGATTGATGGATTGATTTTTGCATGAGCTTAGTGAGCCTTGGTGGGCGTGTTGAACCAAATTGTTTTTATTTTCAGAATTTGCCCACCAAGTGCTATGTTATGAATGCAAGTGGAGTTTGTTTTTGATTGGTGGATGGTAGCCGCCATGTAGGGGTTGTGGTTCTAATTTTTGTGTGCTTGAACCGTGAAATACCCACAACCACGCCACGGTGGTTTGAGGTTAAATGTTTTAGCCATGGTGGAAAAACAAGTGTGGGGGGAATCTCTTTTCCTCCCAATGAGCGGTATTTGACAGATGTTTCCATGTATGGTGTGTGTTTTTTCTTTGTACACGATGCTTAACTTGGAGCATGAGTTCATCGGTTACCTGGTGAACCACCCGGAGTTTGGCGACAAGTTTTCCTACCTGAGTGACAGCCGATCGGGCATCACTGTGGCTGGACCTGCATAAGATCCCGTTTTGGCTAAATTCGTATTACGGTCACTAGAAAAATTTCACGATTTAAAATTGACAGTTTTGACAGTATTTCGATGAAAATCGGATTATCGATCAATCGGATAAGTGTACGCATTAATTATATATAATATATAATTACATTAAGCAGCCGGATATATATAATTCACCCGTGTCCATTCTTTTCCATTATCACCTTCTTTTCTTCTTCCATTATGAGCCGAGAGAAACAGAGCGCTCCGCCACAAATTCCAAAGCTCAAATCTATAGCCCTAGTGATCCAAAAATCCCGTAAGTAATGCCTAATTCATCTATACATCATGATTTATCGATTTAGAGCTTTAAAACGAGTTTTTGGTACAGAAATTTCTTGAATTCCCGATAAGCCAAATTAGAGTTTTGGAGTATCCGGAAGCCAGATTGAGCCCAAATTTCATATACGAGCTTCCTGCAACGAGGTAATCAATCCTCTAGTTCTAATCCCTGAATTTTGGCAATTATTTAGGTCGGGGTCCAAATCGCTGAATTTAGCTCCGACCAGGGTTTGATGTGTTTTTATCAAGAATTTGATCCGGAGCCTAGAACTAACATTGACGGGGATACTGTAGGGGATATTAGGACAATCTCGGATTTTGATTCCGGGTTTGTTTGAGAAAGTGAAGTTCGGGTACGGGAGGCTACAACCGGTGTTTGAACGACCAGAACTGGTGAGGGATTAGCACGGCATACCTGGTTTGTCGTATTACGATAATTATATTGATTCTTAAATTGACCTAGGTGAATTAGAATGGCATGATTAGGGGTGTATGGACTTTTATGCTATATGATGAACCATGGATTGTTGTATGATATTATTGACTTGCCCTAGCCGATATGGACCTTGTTTATGTTGATGATTGCATACATGTTGCCATTTGTGGCTTAACCGTTGATATGACTTCATGGTTGTTTGATCAGGTGTTTTGACATGATGTGATATTGTGGTTTTATTTGGATTCCCAAGTGGGGGAAATAAAATTCCCAGGGTGATATTATGATGTTTAAGGAGGATGACTTGCACGAGGGTTTATCCCATAATGACTTAAACTGGGAATTGAGTTTGACATTATGTGATATTATGGCGTACTATACCCTATGGGAGGTTAAACACTCCTAAGGAGGGGAGTACCCCATAATGACTTAAACTGGGAATTGAATTTGACATGATTATGTGTATTGGTATATTGGATGAAATTATCTGCATCATGGTTTTCAAAATTGTGTTTTGAACTTATTTGTTTTCAAATAATTATTTCGGGAAAATGTTGTTTTAACCAAGTGAGAGAGTGGGTGAAGAATGAATTTTGTGTGGATCAATCTAAGCCAATATTTCCTTGTAGCTCACACGGAAGTTGTCATAATGTTCCTACTGACCAGTCGAGAGGAGTGGGGTCGGTTGATGCGAGACCGCCAATATTAGACTATGCAAAGATGAAGAGTTTGGGTGGTAGGGACTTCAAGGGAGATGTGATTCCAGATGCTATAGTAGAGTGGTTGAGAGAGATGGAAGATGTGTTTGAGTATCTTTATGCAACCCCAGAGGAAAAAGTACAATATGTTGTTTTTCTCCTAAAGGGGTACGCGGGGAGCTGATGGTCCTCACTCTCTAGAGTTAATGGTGAACGAGTTCAGTTCACCTGGGAGGAGTTCCTGAAGGCCTTTAAGACAGAGTTTCTTCCCGAAGCTTTTATCAGGGCAAAGAATAATGAATTCGCCAACCTTAAGCAGGAGAACATGAGAGTTACGGAGTACACTATCAAGTTTGCTCGACTACTCTACTTTGAAGATGGGTTGGCGGATACTGAGCATAATAAGAAGATGGGATACTTACATGGTCTGCGCCTAGGGCTTAAAGAAAAGATCCACAGGGTGGATGAAGATAGCTTGGCCACTATAAAGGAAGCAACACTCAAGTATTAAGCCCATGAAGTTGAGGGTCGAGAGGAACACAAGGTGAAGGAGGAAGAAAAGAAAAGGAAGTTAGGAGTAAATTATTCTGCACCTCGTTATCCATCAAGGAAGGGTCCTAGTGCTTATGGGAGAACACCAAGTCAGTCTATGCCAGGAACATCATACAGGGCACCATTTTCCTTGGCCGCACAATTTCCATTTTGTCAAGTTTGTCAGAAGAGGCATCTTGGAGAGTGTAGGAGATTTTTTGGTGTATGCTTTCACAGTGGCCAACCTAGGCACATCATGAGGGATTGTCCGCATTCGAGAGAAGTAAGAGCTACACAGTCCAAGCCTTCAGTGCAATTTAGTAGAGCCCCATTCAGGGGTGGTTACTAGGGAGGCCGTATTGGATTTCAGAGTGGTCGTGGTTGTTCACATGGTGGTAGAGTTAGTGGTCGAAATCAGCCATCAGGAAGTGGTACACAGGATACCAGAGCACAGGGAGCACTGAGGGTTTATGCAATGACTCGAGATGAGGCAGAAGTGGCACCAGAAGTTGTGACTGGTATGCTTTCTATCCTTGGCAAGCAATTATATGCTTTGATCGATATTGGTTCCTCGCACTCATTCATGTCATATACGTTTGCACATAGGCTACGCTTAGTCCCAGATAAGCTAGGTTATACCTTAAATGTTAAAACACCTGTGGGAGATACCTTGAAGGTAAATTCAGTTATTAGAAGTTCCTTCATTTGTGTGGAAGGAGCTTTCCTAGCAGCATATTCAATTCTGCTACCTTTTGATGAATTCGATGTCATCCTTGGGATGGACTTTCTAGCAACACATGGAGCTGTTGTGGATTGTCAAAAGAATGAAGTGTTATTCAACACACCAGATAAAGGTCCTATTGTATTCCGAGGCATTAAGAAAAAGAATCATGATTTTCTCTCTGCATTGGAAGCTTTCAATTAGTGAAGGAAGGTTGTGAAGCCTTTCTTGCTCAAGTTACTATTGTAAATGAGAAGAAGGTTGAGGATGTAGAGGTGGTAAGGGAGTTTCCTGATGTATTCCCCGAAGAACTTCCCTGCCTTCCACCAGAAAGGGAAGTAGAGTTTGATATTGAATTGGTACCTGGCACAACACCAATTTCAATGGCACCATATAGAATGGTACCAATTGAGCTGAAGGAGCTTAAAGAACAATTGCAAGAATTGCTAGACAAGGGGTTGATTCGACCTAGCATCTCTCCATGGGGTGCACCGGTTTTGTTTGTCAAGAAGAAAAATGGCTACATGAGAATGTGCATTGACTACCGGAGGTTGAATAAAGCAACAATGAAGAATCGTTATCCCCTCCCAAGAATAGATGACTTGTTTGATCAATTGCAGGGTGCATCAGTCTTTTCTAAGATTGATTTGAGGTCGGGATACCATCAACTGAAAGTGGCAGATGGAGCAACCTCAAAGACAGCTTTTAGAACAAGATATGGGCATTATGAGTTCCTGGTAATGCCTTTTTGACTCACTAATACGCCAGCGGTATTTATGGCTCTTATGAATAGAGTTTTCCATGAATATCTTGATAAGTTTTTGATTGTGTTCATAGACGATATTCTCATCTATTCTAAAAGCGAAGAGGAGCACAAAAATCACCTTAGAATTGTATTGCAAAATTTAAGGGAGAAACAATTTTATGCAAAATTATCAAAATGTGAGTTTTGGCTGAAGGAGGTAATATTTTTGGGACATGTAATTTCTGGAAGAGGGGTGGAGGTGGATCCGAAAAAGGTGGAAGCACTGGTGAGTTGGACTCCACCAAAAGATGTGTCTGAGTTGAGAAGTTTTCTTGGCATGGCTGGTTATTATTGGCGGTTTGTAGAAGGATTTTCCAAAATTGCTGCACCATTGACTAAACTGTTGAGGAAGAATACCAAGTATGTTTGGGATGAATCATGTCAAAAGAGTTTTGATGAACTAAAAAAGAGATTGACCACAGCACCAGTACTTGCATTACCTTCGAATCAGGGAGAGTTTGTGGTGTATAGTGATGCCTCGTATCAAGGATTGGGTTGTGTGTTAATGCAAGATGGAAGAGTTATCGCATACGCCTCTAGGCAATTGCGTCCTCATGAAGTAAATTATCCCACTCATGATTTGGAGTTGGCAGCGGTGGTATTTGCTCTCAAGATTTGGCGACATTATTTGTATGGTGATGGATTGAACTTATAAAAGTTTATGATTGTACAATTGATTATCATCCAGGTAAAGCTAATGTAGTTGCTGATGCCCTAAGCAGAAAGGGGAAAAAGAAAAATATAAATGATCTGATTGATTTAAGCGCAATGAATGTTGATTTGGAAGTGGATGGTGTAACAGGGTTACTAGCTCGGTTGAATATCCGACCTTTGTTGCATGACAAAATTCGTGAGAAGCAGAAGGAGGACCCAGAGTTGGCAAAAATCATTCAAGACATTGAGGAAGGAAAAGAAATCCCATTTGAAATGGTAGATGGCATGTTGAAGATGAATGGAAGAGCATGTGTTCCTAATGTTGATAACTTGAGGAAAGAGATCCTAGATGAAGCTCATTCTTCTGCTTATGCTATGCACCCAGGAGCAACTAAAATGTATCACACGATCAAACCATATTTTTGGTGGCGTGGGATGAAAAAGGAAGCGGCTGAACATGTTTACACATGTGGGGTATGTCAGAAAGTTAAGGCAGAACATCAAGCTCCTGTGGGAAAACTACAACCACTTCCAATTCCAGAAAGGAAGTGGGAAAGAATCACAATGGATTTTGTATATGGTCTCCCATCATCAAGGGGAAAAGATGCAGTTTGGGTTATTGTGGACCGACTAACCAAAGCGGCTCACTTTTTACCCATTAAATGGAAACCATCATTGGAGACTTTGTCTCAACTATATATTAAGGAGATCATCAGATTGCATGGTGTGCCAATTTCTATTGTCTCTGATCGAGACCCGAGCTTCACATCTCGGTTTTGGCAAAGTTTACATGATGCCTTTGGAACTAAACTGCATTTTACTTCAGCTTATCATCCTCAAACAGATGGGCAGAGTGAACGAACCATCCTTACCTTGGAAGAGTTACTTCGATCATGTGTAATGCAATGGGAGGAATCTTGGATTGATCATTTGCCCCTAATTGAGTTTGTTTACAACAACCAGTACCATAATAGCTTGGGTGTTCCACCATATGAAGCACTTTATGGGAGGAAATGCAGGACACCATTATGTTGGGATGTAGAAGGAGCAAGGCAAATCTCAGGGCCAGAGATAGTTCAGATCACAGTTGATAAGGTCAAGGAAATCAGGGAGTATTTGAGGGTGGCTCAAGATCAACAGAAAGTTTATGTTGACACGAGTAGGCGTGAAGTTAATTTCGAAGTGGGTGAGAAAGTATTTCTCAAAGTTTCACCATGGAAAGGGGTGATGAGATTTGGTAAGAAAGGAAAGCTTGCACCTCGATATATTGGACCATATGAAATCACAGAGAAGATTGGACCAGTGGCTTATAAGTTGGCATTGCATCCAGAACTATCTCAAATCCACAATGTATTTCATGTTAGTATGCTGAGGAGGTACAAAGTGGATCCTTCCCATGTTATACAACCAGAAGATATCGAGTTGGGTCCAGATTTGACATTTAAAGAGGTTCCATACGAGATTGTTGATTTTCAGATTAAGACTCTTCGTAGGAAGGAAATTCCAATGTTGAAGGTGGTGTGGAGGAATCAAGAAAGTGAGAGTGCTACCTGGGAGACTGAAGCAAGTATGCGAGAGAAGTACCCTAAGTTAGTAGCAACCAACTTTGAAGGTTAACAATCTCGCTTAATAAGTTATGTTTTAAACTTGCTAATGTGCTTTTGTTGTGATAGCCTAATATAGGTTTTTGAAACCTAAACATGGGAACTTGAGCTGTTATGTGTTTACCTTCTATGCTATGAATCAGCTAACCAAAGAGTTAGGTGATGGTTTATCTACAATAGACCATGTCAAGGGTAAGTAAGCGGACTAAGGGTACAACTCAAGGTTAGATTTCGGGGATGAAATCTTATAAGGAGGGGAGAATTGTAACATCCCATTTTGGCTAAACTCGTATTATGGTCGCTAGAAAAATTTCACGATTTAAAATCGACTATTTTGACAATATTTCGATGAAAATCGAATTACCGATCTATCGGATAAGTATACTTATTAATTATATATAATATATATATATATAGAGTTACATTAAGCACCGGTATATATAATTCACCCGTGTCCATTCTTTTCCATTATCATCTTCTTTTCTTCTTCCATTCTAAGCCGAGAGAAACAGAGCGCTCGGCCAAAAATTCCAAAGCTCAAATCTTGAGTCCTAGTGATCCAAAAATCCCGTAAGTAATGCCTAATTCATCTATACATCGTGATTTATCGATTTAGAGCTTTGAAATGAGTTTTTGGTGCATGAATTTCTTGAATTTTCGATAAGCCAAATTAGGATTTTGGAGTATCCGGAAGCCGGATTGAGCCCAAATTTCATATACGAGCTTCCTGTAGTGAGGTAATCAATCCTTTAGTTCTAATCCCTGAATTTCGGCAATTATTTAGGTCGGGGTCCAAATCGATGAATTTAGCTCCGGCCAGGGTTAGATGTATTTTTATCGAGAATTTGATCCGGAGCCTAGAACTAACATTGACGGGGACACTGCAGGGGATATTAGGACAATCTCGGATTTGGATTCCGGGTTTGTTTGAGAAAGTGAAGTTGGGGTACGGGAGGCTAGAACCGGTGTTTGAACGACCAGAACTGGTGAGGGATTAGCACGACATACCGGGTTTGTCGTATCACGATAATTATATTGATTCTTAAATTGACCTAGGTGAATTAGAATGGCATGATTAGGGGTGTATGGACTTTTATGCTATATGATGAACCATGGATTGTATGATATTATTGACTTTCCATAGCCGATATGGACCTTGTTTATGTTGATGATTGCATACATGTTGCCATTTGTGGCTTAACCGTTGATATGACTTCATGGTTGTTTGATCAGGTGTTTTGACATGTTGTGATATTGTGGTTGTATTTGGATTCCCAAGTGGGGGAAATAAACTTCCCAGGGTGATATTATGATGTTTAAGGAGGATGACTTGCAAGAGGGTTTATCCCGAGGAAGTGCAATTATATGTCTCCTGATTTACCTATGTTGAGAGCCAATTATGGCCAGGTCAAGTACATGTGCAAGTAATGAATTATCATTAAGCAAGATGAGATATGAATCATGTATAAGGATACCAAATATGAGTGTTGTGGTCTCACGGTGAACTACATAGTAATTACGGCTCCCTATGCTATAAGTACTCTAGTATGATATGTAGTATAGGCACACCTCTCATGTGGTGGTGACTGAAGAATTCTTACGAGATATGACCACACCCAGAGCGGTGTCGGGGTATGACTACACCCATAGTGGTGTGGGGTATGTATGACCACATCCGATGGGATGTTGGGGTATGTATGACTACATCCGACGGGATGTGGGGTATGTTTCTCGAGAGAGTTATTAGCATGGGAGTAGCTAGGCGCCTATAAGTAAAACATGATAAGATGCATATGCATAAGTCAAGGTGGTTGAGTCTTTTGCCTATTGGGATGTCGGATTCCTGAGGTCTGATCCTAGTGCTTTGGCTTGTTTGCTAGATGTATGGTAGGGGTATGCTCTGTTATGAACTCACGATGCAATGATTATCTCACTCAGCTATGAGCTGAACCTCTTTATCATTTTTCTCTGCTTATGCCATGTGTAAGCAGATCATCATCATCATCAGCAGTAGATAGGTGTATAGGTGGGAGCTGAGCAAGAGTTGAAGGCAAGATGAGGTATGGTCTTCAACTATTCCGTGCTTGGACTACTACTCGGGATTTTGGCCAGTGATCCACACCTTTTTGTAAAAATGTTTCGAGAACGTTTTTCATGTGCATACTAGCTTCTGATGTAGTGTGAGATATCCACAGGTGTGGAAGGTTGATGATATGTGTATATTTGTGTAATTATGTAAGTTATGACGATTATGGCATGTATTAGTATAGTATGCAGTTGTGTAGCATGAAACTATGACTATGGCTATGAAAAGCCAATGCATATGGTTGTGAGTGTATATGTTTGTCTATGAATGCATGGATTCAGATGAATTATTTTGCAGGATGAGATGGAATAACTGTTAGTCCATTACGCGAGTAATTCATGTCAAAATTTTATTGGGTAAATTTTAGTAATTAATGTAACACCAGTTTCCAAATTCCGTTGCAATTGTATGAACAATACGATCAGGCAAAATGAACAATGGAGTACTCTCCCATCCCTAGTAGCGCCAGCTCCTGATCATGGACGAGGAGATTTTCCACGAGCTGTGTGTGGAGTTCTACTCCACCTTTTCCCACATCATCCCGGCCAGCAAGAAGAGCCGGCCCCGGGTGGAGTTTATGTTGGGCGGTCAGCCGTGAGTGTTGACCTATGATGGCTTCGCTCAAGCCATGGGGCTCGACACCGCTCACATGACGATGACAGAGCGGCAGTACACGGTCGACTTAGACTATCAGGGCGCATTCAGAGCCCTCTTCCGCCCAGAGCACGAGCAGAGCGAGTTCGAGGGGAGCAAGACTAAAGCTATCAAGCTGAAGATCCAGTGAATGATTCTCCATACTCTGCTCACCCAATTCGTCGTCCCCAGCCTCCAGTCAGGCCACTTGATGACGAATAGAGGGCTCATTGCCCTGTGTTTGGGGCGGAACAGGGTGGACACGATGCATATGGGGGGGCATCATCACGAGGATAGCCGACACTTCCAGGTGGATCTGGCCCATTGCACTAGTGTGGGAAGGATGGAGCCCTTCCCAGTGGAGACATTGTACAACCAGAAGCTGGTACTCCAGGGCTAGAGAGGAGTGGAGTACCTCGATGGACTCCGACCCTCCGGAGTCATCCGATCTGCAGTAGCACCATCTGCAGTGGAGCCCGACCTCGAGTTCCCACCAGCAATAGAGCAGCCACCTGCTCGTGCACCCGGTTGCCGCCGGCGTCCAGCACTCCCGCGCCCTGCACAGCAGCCACCACCACCAGGAGCAGGCGATCCCCTCATCTAGAGGGTGAATCGCCTTGAGACGAGCTTCTTGGGATTCTCCTCCCGCCTCAAGCGACAGTCCGACATCCTCGAGCGCAGGGCTCGACACTAGGGTATCCTACCCGAGTCTAGCGAGGGTCCATCCACCAGAGAGAGGTAGCCGATGGGAGAGACATGTGGCAGAGCAGACTCCTTTCGACCCACTTCTTGTAACACCCCGAATTTTGAGTTCAGGTTCGACCCAAATACGTAAACGGTTGGATTAACGGTTACGTACAAAGGATTGCAACCGTGGATTAGGAATAATAATAATAATAACTATTATTATTATTATTAAAAAAAGCACGGGCCAAGAGGGCGCTCGGCCCTCATTGTTTTTCCCATCACCACTCCCCCACGCCAAACATCCATCCGGATTCACTAAATAGAGAATCCTAAGAGGGAAAATCCGCCACTCAAAGACCCAGCTCTCCTTCCATATAGCGGCGGCGAGATTTGCCTTGCTTCTGATCAGAAAATTCAGTGTCCCCATTGATTGCTTCAGATTTCTGGTACTGTGGTTCAATTTTGCGGCTGTGTATAAAGGTAAATAGCTTTCCCGAGCTAGTCACCATTCGGAAACGTCGATATAAATCAAGAGGTAAGGATCTCCCTCTTTAAACTCGGTAATTGTGTTAATGACTATGGTTAATAAAGCTTGAGTGGGCACGTATGTATGTAAAACAGTTGGAAGGGATTAAGTGACGTGTGGACACGTATTGTTCTTGCATGGAAGAGGTGTGTCCAAGAGTTAGATTGGGTAAGTCGCGGACTAGGTCGCTTTCTTTAAGACGTTCGCGGCACTGCCTTCGATGCGCACGGCAGACTATCAACCGGTCGTCTCCAGGATAAAACAGCTCCTCTCAATACTCGCGGTTTTGTGCGAAAACCGAAGCTCTCTAAACACTCTCTCTCTATTGTGTTTCTGCTCGTTGTGTTTTTTTTTTTTTGGAGGGGCTGGGGAGGCGGCTATTTATAGGAGCCGAACCCCTAGGAATATACCCTCTTGCTTGGGGAATAAGTCGGATTAATTAAGGAAGATAATTACTTCCTTAATTAAAACCGTCGGTTAAGATAAACCCGGAGGGATTATCCTTCGAATATTCCGTTTTAGTCGATTATCCTTAGGAATATACCTCAGAATAACAGATTAATAATTAATTATTAAATAATTAATTTCGTTCGGAATTTCTCCAAAAATATATATATAGTCTCAAGTGAACCAACCAACCAACCAACCGACCGACCGGACGGACGGACGGCGCGCGCGTGTGTGTGGTGGTCCATTAGGTCCTCCCTCTCCCACAAAAGTGGGTCACCCCAAGGGGCATGCCCTTGGGAGAGAGGCTCCTATCTTTATACACATTTCACCAAGTAAAACTACCAATGTGGTAGTTTTTCCACTAGAGACTCTATAGCTTTCAAAGCTATTCATATACATTCATTTCCAGCAATCCCCCACTTGAATAGTTTTGAAACTATCTCTGAGCATCAACAGTTCCATAAGATCGGGCATAAGCTAAGGTATCGCGAAGATTTGAACCTTAGCGTAGTGGTTACACTTCCGATTTCATAAGGGTGACTCGTAGTCTTGAACCCTATCTCAGACAGTGTAGCACACCGGATCTTTTCATTGAGTTGTGTTCTCTTCATAGCCCGTGCGTTTATGGCCATGCACGTTACCCTGGTTTAGTGAACGCTCTAGCAACTTTGTGCCTCCAAAGTTCCATAGGGAGCGGCCCCACTCCCACATTCACATAGGTGAGTCTATCAAGAGTACCCCCAAAGTAAAGTACTCCACCCCACATAGGGTATAGATCTCATTAAGAGTTATTAACTCAACCTCCATTGCTTTGGGATTCATGCTTCACTATGCATGAACTTTTCGCATACTACTCATGACTTGTTATTACCCATTGAACCCATTTCTTGGGATCTCCAGTCTATTGGGTCGGGTTACCATCACTTGTAGTCCGTGGTTCGGTAGGCATAAGTCCCATACCCTTGGCGGTATTCTGGACTTTCTCTCTAGGTAATCCTTTCGTCAAAGGATCAGCTAGATTCTGTTCGGATCTTATATGATCCACCCTCACTGCTCCTATCGTTAGGAGTTCTCTTACAGTACTGTGCTTACGACGAATCTGTCGTTTCTTTCAGTTATAGAACCGGTTCTCAACTTTAGCGATAGCTGCGGTACTATCACAATGGATCAATACCGGAGGGAGCGGTCTTTCCCATAGGGGAATCTCTGACAACAATCCTCTCAACCAACTTGCTTCTTCACTAGCCGTTGCTAGTGCTATCATCTCTGATTCCATAGTTGATTGAGCTAGGATTGTTTGTTTCTTTGACTTCCAAGACACAGCTCCACCAGCGATGTTAAAAACATACCCGCTGGTTGCCTTGGAGTCATCTGATAGGGTATTCCAATCCGCATCACTATACCCTTCTAGTACAGCAGGAAACCTTTGATAATGTATACCAAGGTTTGCTGTTCTCTTGAGGTATCTCATGACCCTCTCTATAGCATTCCAATGCTCTCTACTAGGAAAGCTGTTAAACCTGCCAAGCAATCCCACGACATATGCAATGTCTGGTCGAGTGTAATCCGCAGCATAACGGAGACTGCCAATGATGCTAGCATATTCTGATTGTCTTACACTGTCTCCAGTGTTCTTAAATAGCTTTACACTAGCATCATACGGAGTACACGCAGGTTTACAGTCGAAATAGTTATACTTCTTCAAGATCTTCTCTATGTAGCTAGATTGATCTAGAGAATAACCATTTGCTGTTCTAGTTATCTGGATTCCAAGCATAAACTTTGCTTCTCCCAGATCTTTCACTTCAAAGCTCTCTTTTAACATGGCTTTTGCTTCATTGACCACGTGAATATTTGTACCAAATATCAACATGTCATCTACATACAAACATATGATAGTACAAGTGTTATTTTCTGACTTGCAGTAAATACACTTGTCACTTTCATTCACCTTAAAGCCATGTGAGAGAACGAGAGTGTCAAACTTCTCATGCCACTGTTTTGGAGCCTGTTTCAAACCATATAATGATTTGTCTAACTTACAGACTTTCGAGGCATGTTCGGGGATAACAAACCCTTCTGGTTGTTCCATATAGATTTCTTCATCTAGATCACCGTTCAAAAAAGCGGTCTTAACATCCATTTGGTGTACCACGAGATTGTTCAAGGCAGCAAGAGCAATCATTACACGAATGGATGTTATTCTAGATACTGGTGAATAGGTATCGAAGAAATCTATATTCTCTCTCTGCCTGTAGCCCTTAACTACTAGGCGAGCTCGGAACCTTTCGATTGCACCATCAGGTTTCCGTTTCGTTTTTAGAACCCATTTATTACCTAAGACTTTGCAGCCAGGAGGTAAGTATGTTAGATGCCAAGTCTTATTAGCTTCTAATGATTCCATTTCATCTATAACGGCCTCATTCCAAAAATCTGCATCTACGGAAGTTAATGCTTCCTGCAAACTTTTTGGATCTTCGAGGGTGAATACTGTAGTAAAGTCATCACCAAAATCTTTAGAGATTCTAGCTCTTTTACTTCTTCTGAGTTCATCCTCAGAACCAACACCCCCACTAGTTCCGTTATCTCTAATAGCGAGTAGTACATTACCCCCACTATTTCTCGTTTTAAATGGAAATCGTGTCTCAAAGAAATCAGCATCAATGGATTCTATTATAGTACGAGCATTCAAATCATAGAATCTATATGCCTTACTATTGGCCGCATAGCCAACGAAGACACATTCATATGCTCGACTAGCCAATTTAATCCTCTTAGGATCCGGAATTCTTACGTAGGCCAAACAGCCCCACGTTCTTAAATAGGACAGATTAGGTGGCTTATTCTTCAAGATCTCATAGGGTGATTCTTTTCTATTTGTTTTCGGAAGACGGTTTAGCACATAGCAAACTGTCAACAAAATATCACCCCACCAAGAAGAAGCAGCTCCAGAATTGAGCATAATAGCCACGACTAATTCTGTAAACGTCCTATTTTTCCGCTCAGCTTTACCATTCATTTCTGGTGAATATGGTGCCGTGGTTTCATGAATGATACCATGTGAGCTATAGAATTCCTTGAAGGGATTAGAGTCATACTCTGATCCTCTATCACTCCTAAGTCTTTTTATCTTTCGATTGCACTGATTTTCAAATTCAACCACAAATACCTTGAACATATCAAGGGCTTCACTTTTGTTTTTCATCAAATAAACAAAGCAATAATCAGAGCAATCATCTATGAAAGTGATAAAGTATCTCTTGCCAGACCTAGTTAACGTCCCATCTAGTTCACAAATATCAGAATGAATAAGATCTAAGGGTTCTGATTCTCTACTCACAGATTTATGGGGCGTTTTCGTTATTTTAGCTTGGCTACAGAAATCACATTTATCAAATTCATTCATTGAGAGTTTAGGGATATGCCCTAGCTTGCTTAAATTCTTCACAATTCGTGTGTTCACATGACAAAGACGAGCATGCCAAACATTCAAATCACACACCATGTAAACTGAAGAATTCATCTTATTAATTTCGACATTCAACTTGAACATCCCATTACATGCATATCCCTTTCCCACAAAACTCCCATTCTTAGTAAGGGTATACAAGTCTGCCCCAATAGTTTGATTAAACCCAGCCTTATTAAGAAGATATCCAGAAACAAGATTCTTCCTTATCTCTGGAGTGTGCAACACATCCTTGAGCACCATCTTCTTCCCAGAGGTGAAGTTCAGCTCCACTTCACCAGAACCAGCAACCATAGTAGTGTGGGTAGTCCCCAACAATACTTTCTTGTCAGCAGGTGCTTCTGTGTATGTTTTGAACATAGCACGATTGTTGCATACATGCTTCGATGCACCTGTATCCAGCCACCATCCTTCTGAGTCACCGGTGAGGTTAACTTCAGCGATCATATCTGTGATCATGGCTATCAAATCCTCTTCTGTCAAGTTAACCCTGGCCGCAGTCGCAGGGTTTTGCTTGTTCCGGCACTTCTTTGCCATATGACCCGGTTTTCCACAGTTATAGCAGATAAACGGTGGGTCATTCTTAGAGGTTTGGGCCATGACCCTTTGGTTACCTCGAGAAGCACCATTCTGGTGGGGGCGGACCTGCTGGTTCTTACTCTTAAACCCTTTCTGGTTAGGTTTAAGAGCTCTAGGGGTGGGTCGTTTAGCAGTGACGACCATCACCTCTTCTTTCATATCCTGCTTGCGGGACTCTTCCTCAATCCTTAGGCGAGTAATCAAGCTTTCCAGTGAAAATTCTTTGGTTTTGTGCCTAAGCATATTCTTAAAATCTTTCCACGAAGGGGGCAGCTTATCAATAATGCAAGCAACTTGAAATTGATCGTCCAGAGGCATACCTTCAGAGACGATCTCATGAGCTATTTTCTGAAGTTCGTGGGACTGAACTTCGACGGACTTGTCATCCACCATCTGGTAGCGCAGGTAGCGGCTGACAGCATACTTCTTAGCTCCAGCCTCCTCCGTGTCGTACTTCTTTTGGAGCGCATCCCAGACCATCATCGCGGTGTTCTTACTGTTCGCATAGTAGTCGTACAGATCGTCTGCCAGGCCGTTGAGGATGTAGTTCTTGCACAGGAAGTCATGCTCCCTTTCCCTGGCAGAAGCAGCCCTCTCCTCATCGGTCGCTTCTTCCGGCAGCTCGACGGGCATGCTGGTGAGGCAGTGGGCCAGTTTTTTGGTCGTCAGGTAGAACTCCATCTTTTGCCTCCAGCGACGGAAGTTGACCCCAACGAAGCGGAAGGGTCGATTGATATCGACAGCACCAGATCCGGCCATGTTGTTCTGTTCAGTCGACATAGCAGCAGCCGACCGTCTTAAAATTGTTAGGAACGGAACAACAAAAGGAACGAGGTTACCGAATCTGGAGCTGAGTCGCGGACTAGGTCGCTTTCTTTAAGACGTTCGCGGCACTGCCTTCGATGCGCACGGCAGACTATCAACCGGTCGTCTCCAGGATAAAACAGCTCCTCTCAATACTCGCGGTTTTGTGCGAAAACCGAAGCTCTCTAAACACTCTCTCTATTGTGTTTCTGCTCGTTGTGTTTTTTTTTTTTTTGGAGGGGCTGGGGAGGCGGCTATTTATAGGAGCCGAACCCCTAGGAATATACCCTCTTGCTTGGGGAATAAGTCGGATTAATTAAGGAAGATAATTACTTCCTTAATTAAAACCGTCGGTTAAGATAAACCCGGAGGGATTATCCTTCGAATATTCCGTTTTAGTCGATTATCCTTAGGAATATACCTCAGAATAACAGATTAATAATTAATTATTAAATAATTAATTTCGTTCGGAATTTCTCCAAAAATATATATATAGTCTCAAGTGAACCAACCAACCAACCAACCGACCGGTCGGACGGACGGACGGCGCGCGCGCGCGCGTGTGTGTGGTGGTCCATTAGGTCCTCCCTCTCCCACAAAAGTGGGTCACCCCAAGGGGCATGCCCTTGGGAGAGAGGCTCCTATCTTTATACACATTTCACCAAGTAAAACTACCAATGTGGTAGTTTTTCCACTAGAGACTCTATAGCTTTCAAAGCTATTCATATACATTCATTTCCAACAATTACCGCTTGATGTAATGGACGGTGGTGATAATGGAGAGTGGATGATTATTGTCAAGGTGTATTCCAAAGGGAATTCGTGATTGTGAGTAAACCTTCTGTAGGCGTGCTTAGTTTGATTGTCTAGAAACCATGGGGCAAGTTCCATTGACGACTACTATGAGGCTATGGGTCGACCATGGGGAATACAATGAGCAAGTCGACTGCAAGCAACGATTTCGTTTGTCGACCCATTAATATAAGGTGGGTGTAAGGGGGTAAATTCTATGTCTTACGTATTCTTTGAAGTATTATGATTTTAAGTATTTTAGTGAATTGGTTAACGTTGCTTGGTTATGTTTATGATTGATTATTTGTGCTTTGCTTGAGCTATGATTTGAGGTGATGTTGTGCTATTTGAGGTGATATGAGGTGATTTTTAAAGCGTTATGTTGAGTTATTGTTAAAGTTTAAGAGGCAAGTTCTTTTTAAGAAGTAACTCACCTTCAAGAAGGTGAAGTCGTTTTAAGTGTTTTTAGTCACTAGCGCCAGCCCGTTGCCATTTGAGATTTTCAGATAGAGCCGCAGTTATGCTCTTGACATCTTTGAGATAGAGCAGCAGTTATGCTCTTGAGATTTTTAAGATGGGCAGCAGTTATGCCCTTGAGAATCCTGGTGAAGAGCCACCACGATAAGTTTAAGATGTTAGGGGGATGAATCGTTACGACTTCCCTAACTAAGTTTAAGTTTAAGGAAAGCCTGGATGGCTTCTCATACGTATGAGTTGGCAACCGGACTAGCTAGTGGGGGATCCCAGTGTCAGTCAAGTATTTAAGTCGAGATTTGAGTTTTAAGAGAGGAGAGTAACTTCAACTCCCTCAAAGTTTAAGATTTAAGATTTTAAGATTGGAAGTACAAACAACTTCAACAAGTTAAAGTTAAGTATTTAAGTGAAGTACTCAAGATTAGAAGTATTAAAACGTAAGGGCGTAGACTGACCCCAAGTCACTCACCAGTTTGAAGAGGGAAAAGCTAGAGGAGCAGTTAGAGAGCAGCGGGATCGAGAGAAACAGTTCGAGTGAAGCTAGCTAGAGAAGGACCGTACGAGCGTCACAAAGGATGTCTAGTCAGAGTTTCTCACACAAGCAGCAACACCTGCGACTAGTTAGTTATTATGTTTTATGATTATGAGTATAGACTGGAGATCAAGTTGAGTTTTTAAAGTTTGAGTTTAATTTGCCCACATGTTAGGGCTTTGCTTTGAACTACAAGTGTGTGTTTTCAGTATTTTATTTATTAAAAATTTTCCCCAGTTGGAATTGAAGATTTGAGTATTTGATTTATCAAGGGCATTTTAGTAAAAGTAGTACCCGGCCGGGTTAGGGTGGAATACTGGAATATCGGAATAACTAAAAATCATAAATGTAAATAGCTAAAAATCTCTAATGTTGATGCTACTGAAACCTTGACTAAGCATCCTCTGTGACGCGTAAACTGCCCTCCTCTAGCTGCCTGCCCTCGAATTCTCTGCTCACTAAATGCTCCTCTAGCTCTTCCTCTAGCTCTTCAAACTGGTGAGTGAGATGGGGTCAGTCTACGCCCTTACGTTTAAAATTCTTACTGCTTAATACTATACTTAAAACACTTACTTAAATTTGTGGAAGTTTTTTGTACTTCCACTCTTAAAATCCCTAACTCTTAGAACTATATGGGAGTTACTGTTACTCTCCATTCTGAAAGCTCAAATCTCGACTTAAATACTTGACTGACACTGGGATCCCCCACTAGCTAGTCCGGTTGCCAACTCATACGTATGAGAAGCCATCAAGGCTTTCCTTAAACTTAAACTTAGTTAGGGGAGTCGTAACGATTCATCCCCCTAACATCTTAAACTTATCGTGGTGGCTCTTCACCACGATTCTCAAGAGCATAACTGCTGCTCATCTTAAAAGTCTCAAGGGCATAACTGCTGCTCTGTCTGAAAATCTCAAATGGCAAAGGGCTGGCACTAGTGACTAAAAACACTTAAAATGACTTCATCTTCTTGAAGGTGAGTTACTTCTTAAAAAGAACTTGTTTCTTAAACTTTAACCATAACCCAAACATAACGCTTTAAGGTAAATAGCACAAAATCACCTCAATCATAGCTCAAGCAAAGCACAAATAATCAATCCTAAACTTAATCAAGCAATGGTAACCAATTCACTAAAGTACTTAAAATCATAATACTTAAAAGAATACGTAAGTCGTAGAATTTACCCCCTTTACACTCACCTCGAAAAGATGACTCCTCAATTCCTTCCTCGAAGAAACCCCTCCTTAGCCGGATTATCTTGGGGAAACCTATTAATAAGAATCCATTTTCTTAGACGACATTTCTTGATTTAAAAGCCTCCTTTGAGCACACCCATTTCTACATTAGCATTTGTCCACCACGTGACTATCGCGAATCTCGTTTGCGAATGCTAAAACCAATTTTTTTGCATAAGCATTGTAAAACAATTCAGCTCCTTCCAAGGTATCAAAAACCATGGCTAATATTGCTTCATGAGAAGGCATAGAGACTGGTCTTCGTACCTTCGTCTTTTTGTAGAGGATTCTCAACATTGGCTTTTGATGACTCGGTATTTGCACATGTTTTCCCCTTTGTTTCTTGATTGTTTGAGCTTGAATTATTGCGTCTTTGTCCTATTTTATGCTACGTTGTGTTCCTTTGTCACATTTCAAGTCCTAGCACATAAAGTGAAGCATAGGCGCAAGTTTCAAATCAATCAAAGATCAATTGACGATTCGAGAGAAGAAACTCGGGCATGACCTGAAGAAGAATGGATTTCTACCTCACTTTATGGACAAAGAATCATGCAAGCTTGTCATGAAAATAAAGAGGACGAGACTACAAGCGTCTGGGATCAAACGGGGACCTTGTGCTCAAGCTCTACTGGCAGATGACACGCCTTCCCATAGACAAGCCTATAGGGAGAAGAACCAATCGGGTTTTTATAGGCAGTCCTATATGCCCAAAGAGCATCATCGAGCTTGGTGGACCAATCCTTGTGGGACTGATCCACCGTCTTTTCAATTATCCGTTTAAGTTCCCGGTTCGTCAACTCGGCTTGCCCATTTAACTGGGGGTGGTAAGCTACCGACACCTAATGCTTAACACCATAGCGAGAGAGGAGTTTAGTGAATTGCTCTTGAAAATGGGTTCCTCTATCACTAATGATGGCGCGGGGTGTCCCGAACCGGGAGAAAAGCTGCTTCATAAATGAGCAGACCCGTCTTGCATCATTGGTGGGCATGGCTTGAGCTTCTGCCCACCTCGAGACGTAGTCCACTGCAACCAATATGTACAGATTGCCAAAAGATGGTGGGAATGGGCCCATGAAATCGATACCCCAAACATCAAAAATTTCACAAATGACAGAAATATGTTGGGGCATCTCATTCCGGGCAGAAATGTTACCTGACCTTTGGCAGCGGTCGCACTGTCGTGCGAAGGTGTCTGCATCCTTGAAGAGCGAGGGCCAGTAAAGCCCGACTGTAGCACCATCCGCGCCGTGCGGTTTCCTCCATGGTGACCTCCAGTAGGTCCCTCGTGGCATTGAGACAGGATGTCTCCCATCTCGTGCTCCATGACATAGCGCCGGATCATGCCATCTGCTCCGATCCTGAAGAGGTAAGGATCCTCCCAGAAGTAATGCTTCAGGTCGGAGAAGAACTTGCGCTTTGCATGAGTGGCCATCCCCTTAGGTAGCTGCTTGCCCACCAGATAATTGGCAAAGTCAGAATACCAAGGGACCACGCTTTCTACCAGTGTCATCGCCAGCAATCTCTCACCCGGGAAGGAGTCATTGATCTCTTCCACGAAGTTGTCCACCGGAGGGGCTTCCAACCGTGAAAGATGATCTGCAGCAACATTCTCGGCTCCTTTCTTGTCCCGGATTTCGATATCATTTTCCTGTAGGAGCAGGATCCAACGGATGAGCCTAGGCTTTGCATCAGCCTTGCTCATCAGGTAGCAAATCGGCGAGTGGTCAGTGTAGACCACCACATGGGAGAGCACCAGATAGGGTCGGAACTTATCAAACGCATACACCACGGCAAGGAGCTCCTTCTCAGTGGTTGTGTAGTTCTCCTATGCATCGTTCAAGGTATTGAACGCGTAGTAGATGGGCTGGAAGTGTTTCCCGCGTCTTTGACCCAGAATTGCTCCGACTGCATAATCGCTCGCATCGCACATCAGCTCAAAAGGAAGAGACCAGTCAGGAGTCACCATGATAGGTGCATGGGTAAGCTTCTCCTTCAGAGTCTCGAATGCAGTTGTGCACTCAGGAGTGAACTGGAATGGTGCATCCTTCTCCAGCAGCTTGGTCAGAGGCAGGGCAATCTTCGAGAAATCTTTAATGAAGCGCTGGTAGAAGCCTGCATGACCCCGAAAGCTGCGAATCCCAGTCACAGAAACGGGAGCAGGTAGCTTACTGATCGTCTCAATCTTCGCGCGATCCACCTCAATCCCCTGCTTGGAGATCTTGTGCCCGAGCACAATCCCCTCACGGATCATAAAATGGCACTTCTCCCAGCTGAGTGCCAGATTAGTCTCCTCGCACCTCTTCAGAACGATTTCCAGGTTATGGAGACAATGAGTGAAGGAGTCTCCATAAACCGAGAAGTCATCCATGAAGACTTCCATGATCTCTCCGACCAGACGGTCGAAGATCGCCATCATGCATCTCTGGAAGGTCGTCGGTGCATTACACAGCCCGAATGGAATCCTCCGGTAAGCAAAAGTGTCGAAGGGGCAAGTGAATTTGGTCTTCGCCTGATCCTCTGGTGCAATAGGAATCTGGAAATAACCAAACATGCCATCCAGGAAGCAATAAAACTCATGACCAGACAACCTCTCCAGCATCTGATCAATGAAAGGTAAGGGAAAATGATCTTTCCTGGTGGCGTCGTTCAGGCGCCTGTAATCGATGCAGACTCTCCAGCCGGTCACGGTCCGCATTGGGATCAGCTCTTTCTTCTCATTCGGGACCACAGTCATCCCGCCTTTCTTCGGGACCACCTGAGTGGGGTTGACCCACTTGCTATCAGATATAGCAAAGATGATCCATGCATCCATGAGATTCACAATCTCTGCCCGGACCACTGCCTCCAAGTTAGGAGACAATCTCCTCTGCGGCTGCCTTACTGGCTTAACCTCATCCTCCATCAGAATTCTGTGGGAGCAGAAGGATGGGCTAATGCCTCTGATATCTGTGATCTTCCATGCCATGGCCCGGGCATACTTCTGCAGTAGAGCCACCAGCCTGCTCTTCTGCTCGGGTGTCAGATCCAAGCTAATAATGACCGGGAGCTTATTCCTCTCCCGGAGAAATGCATACTCCAGGTGAGAGGGGAGGGGCTTAAGCTCCAGCTCTGGTGGCTCCTCCAATGATGTAGCGATCCGGGGCGAGATAGGGATCGGCTTGAATGGTATCTCTCGCCCCTCGATCGCGGCCTCGTCTAGCTCCACGAGCTGCTCCTCCAGCTGCACGTCCTGTGATGCCTGTTCCCCTAGCAAAAGACAATGCTCAAGGAAATCATCAGTACCCGCACTCGTGTTGGCGAGCGCGGTCTCAAAATCAGCAACAACATCACAGTAATCTAGATCATCATGGAGCTGGGGGTGTTTCATATTATCAGAAACAGAGAAGGTGATTTGTTCACCCCCAGCTCGCAAAATCAGTTTTCCATCATTCACATCAATGGGCGCCTTGGCGGTGGCGAGAAAAGGTCTACCCAATATCAATGGCACATCCCCATCCTCATTTATGTCCAAAATCACAAAATCAACAGGATAAGAGAATTTCCCTACTGCGACTATCAAGTCCTCTGCAATGCCCCTAGGATGCACAATGGATCTATCAGCAAGTTGAATGCTCATCCTAGTATCACTGGGTTCACCTAGGCCTAGCTTTTTAAACAGTTTATATGGCATGACATTTATGCTAGCGCCTAAATCCGCCAAGGACTTCCCTATATGCAAACTACCAATCATGCATGGGATAGTGAAACTCCCTGGGTCTTTTCGCTTCTCTGGTAGTTTGTTCTGCAGGATGGCAGAACACTCCTCGTTGATCATCACCGTTGAAAGCTCCCCAAGCTTCCTCTTGTTGGTGAGGAGATCTTTCATGAACTTGGCATACTTGGGCATCTTCGATAATGCCTCCACAAAGGGCATGCTTATATTCACCTGCTTCAGCATTGCCATGAACTTGGCAAACTCAGTCTCCAGTCGGTCCTTGTGCAACCGAGTAGGAAAGGGGAGCTGGGGTACATACTCCTTCACCACTGGTTGCGGTTTAGGAGCAGGCACCTCAACCTCCTTCTCCATTTCCTCTTCATTAGCTGGAAGTGCTGAAGCAGAGGTCTTTCTCTCTTCTGCCCGAACAGGTGGATCGGCAGTCACCTTGCCACTCCTGGTTGTGATGGCATTGCAGTTGGCATTCGGGTCCTGCGGATGAGGGATGGTCTGACCGGGTAGAGTACCAGGAGTCCTCTGAGCTACAGCCTGGGCAACACTCCCAAGCTGGGTCTGGATATCCCGAAGCACAGCCTGCGTGTTTCTCTGACCAGCTTCTAGCTCCAAGAATTTGCCTGAAGCTTTCTCCATGAACTGCTCGATGTTATTGAACTTTTTTGCACTGGAGTTGGCCAGAGAGCCCACCGGATCTCGCAGTTCCGCCATCGGGTCACTCTGTGCTGGGGCTGCAGGTGCTGCCCCTGTCAGCTGAAATGGCCGCACCTGTGATTGAGATGGAACTGGACCTTGTCTGGGCGGGTAGAGAGGCTGCTGTGGCTGCTGAAATTGCCCTTGTCGGGGCTGGTAAGGAGGGCTCTGGAAGCCAGGTGGTACCTGCAATCATCCCGGAACAATCGATAGCTGAAACCAGCTTCGATACCACCTGCACCAGATCAGATGACTGGGTGGATACAGCATGCACACCCCGTCCTGGTGCTCGTCTCGATCTCCTTGCAGTTCCCCAGTCATAGCCCTGCTCTGCCATCTCCTCAAAAAGTTGATTCAGCTGGGGCGGTGTTTTGGTGAGCATATTCCCGCCACAGACCAAATCAATCAGCTGCTTGTCCTCCGGGAAGAGGGCATGGTAGAAGGTTCCCACCTTGAAGGCATCAGTAAAACCATGGTTGGGACACTTGAGAAAGAGACTTGTGTATCTCTCCCAGGCATCTCGGATGGTCTCGTCTTCATCCTGAGCAAAATGGGTAATCTGCTTCTGCAGGTCCGCCGTCTTGGACGGAGGATGGTAGCGAGTGAGGAACTTGTCCGCCAGGTTGGCGAACGTGGTGATGGAGCCTGGAGGTCGAGTGTCTAGCCACTCCTTGGCCTGCCCCTCCAGAGTAAACGGGAAGTACCTCAGCTGGATGGCATCTGCTGGGACCCCCTTTATCTTGATTCCATCGATGAGCTCGTGGAATCGCCTGAGATGTGATCGGGGGCACTCCCCCTCTTTGCCACGGACACCACCGAACCGCACAACATGGTGATGATGGAGGTGCTCACCTCAAAATTGTTGGCTGGGACATGAGGGTGTTGAATGGGTGACCTCATGTCCGCAGCCCTGGCGGTCCAGTAGTATCCCATGGTCTGCTCCTCGGGAAGGACTACATCATGGTCCTGTGGATCCCCCATCTCTTCTTCTTCAGCGATCTGCGGCTGTGCTAGCTCCTCCTCCGCAGCCAGTCGCGCCTTTAGAGCACGCTTGAAGTTCTTGCAGGTTCGTTCAAGCTCCTGGTCTAATGGTAGTAGATCTCCCGACTGGCTACGGGTCATGCACTACCTGCACACAACCAGCAGAAACAACCCGTGAAGGCACACAGGTGGAAGAGAGAAAATGCAGTACAGGAAAAGCTAGAGTAACAAATTTTCACGTTTCCCCAATAACCTAGAGGGTTCCCCGGCAACGGCGCCAAAAACTTGATACGCTAAAACACAACACCAAACTGCGACCAAGTGTAATCGTAGTCCGGGAAGTCGGTAAAGTGGCAAGTTCTAAATATCAACCCGGGGTATAGATTTACTGCTTACTCCGTGATTATCTATTATTTAGCAAACTAAGGCGAGTGATTGTTGTTTTAACTGAAAGCAGAAAGAAAGCAGGAATTGGTTCGGTTTTCTCAAGCAAAGTAAGAGTCACTCGGGAATGAGTCCCCCTAGCTCCTTAGTTAGGTCTCAATTGTAATTACCCTGGGTTGATTTACTGTTGATTAGACTGCGGAAGATCCGACAGTAGCTTGGAATCTCTTAAGCTGACCAAGCCCTCTCAGTCTAACTACCCGGCAGACGACTAGTCTTCACTGGGATAGAAAGCTGAAGCAATAAGCATAGAACTCCACTACTGGAATTGGATTCCAATACAAAGTAGTAGACAGACTAACTCTCGTATAGCCAATCTACTACTACCGAATGAAGAAGCTCTAACAACCTAATCAGATTCTATCTATCTCAGGTTGCAGCAGAAATCAAGAAAAGCTGATCAGACTTCAATCAATTCAATGAAGCATGCATCATTCGATTAAAACCAAACAGTATAATCATCCCAAGTCATTACAATCAAATCCCTAACACATGGAACTAGGGTTCTTCATACCCAAGTGAGAGAAGGGTTCTACTCTATAGAGAGAGAGAGAGAGAGAGGAAAACAGAAATCAGAGTAGTCATACTCATAAAGATGAGGAAAATCTGCTCTGGGATGTCAATCTTCACTCCTGGGGACGCAATCTGGGCTTTAATGGTGAGAAATCCACTCCAAATAGCTCCTAGAGTTTGTTTTTCGCCCTTTCTCTCTCTAAAACTCTATTTTTGCTCTGAAAAGTCGATTCTCTCACTTGTGGCCCGAAATTGGGTAAAAACCAGAATTCCCGACTCACACGGGCAGGCCACACGGCCGTGTGACTTACCCAGATGCCCGTGTGAGGTCCAAAACGCCGAGTTTCGATTGATTGGATTTCAGGCTTCCTACACGGCCAGGGACACACGGCCGTGTAGAGCCTCCAGTCTGCCCGTGTGAAGGCTCGCACAATCCCACACGGCCACATTGGTTCCTTGCACGGCCATGTGGGTTTTATGTGTGCCCGTGTGGCTTCCTCAGCAACTCGCTACACGTCCGATCTTCGTCCAATCGACCCCGAACTCGCTCCCAAACCTTCATTCACGTACTAGGACCTGAAATATCACAAACAAGCACAACCTAGCGTGAAATCGGCCTAAAACACGAGAATCAACATCTCAAATGGCTCAAGAATAGGGGTAAAAAAATGTGCAATTAACGGTTTATCACAATGCTAGTTGAATCTCCTCAAACCTGAATCAGTCCAAAAATTTCATAAACGAGAACCACGATTACCTCAAACCTAAAAAAAAGCCAAAAGAGTACGACTATGTTACCTTAAAACTATTACTCTATAAAATATTTATTTTATGATACGCGAAGCGATAGTGAGCGGGCTTTTGCTAGTTTATTTTAAAAATATAGAAGTTGCAAAGTGTCTTTTGGGTTGAATGAGATCGCTAACTGACTTATGCTTTTTGCAATAGATAGTTCAAAATGTGCCTTAAAACTTTTGTTTCCACCAATGTAAAAGAATTGTTTGAACCAAATGATTGTAGTATCAACAAATTTGGTAGTAAGTATTTTATACTGAAATCATAATTTAACTGTGGTTCAACCGTTCCATGTTGCTAAATATCACATATCGATTTAGCCTATGGTGTGAAGTTTTCTGGTCGAACCGCAATACATACGATCTTTCAATTCAGACTTTATATAAAAAACCACTAAAATATTGACATTATCAAATACCCTTAAATCTCAGAAATTACCATAATCGTATTAAGAAAAAAATCATTTAAATGATAATATTGATTTAGGATTTTAAAGGGTCGTTTGGAAGTTGTGATTGTCAAATAGATGTTTTGTTGTGAATACATGTATACTATTATATATGTATTGTCGGATTAGATGAATTGTGTATGTCACATAAGCTAAAAAGCTGAGACAAAACAATCTCAACTCAACTATCTCAACAATCACAACTAAAAGTTGAGATATAACAATCGCTCATTTTGAGTGATAATTTCTGTCACATCACAGATGTAATCCATGTATTATTTCTACTAAAAAATATAAAAATGATACATTCTAAACAATACATGTATAGTAACAATCTCAAGAAAATAATCGCAACTTTCAAACGGCCTCTTAATTGAAATGTAAAAAATCTATCAAATATAATGTCATCTCCTAAAATAAATCAAAACTCAACAGGACTAAGAATACCTACGAAGCAAAGCATAAGGGAAATTATTTCACACTACCTCATTTTCCCCCTCTTAAATGTGTCCTCTCACTCTCTTATGCCTCGTTCATCTGTCATTTTGTTTTCTGTTTTCTGGAGTGACAACAAAAATAAAAAACCAAATGGTAAGAAACGTGTTCACTTGCGATTTCATTATTGTTGGAAAAACCATGGGGAATAAAAGAGGCAGCTGGGCGGAAACAATAAAAGATCGTTTGTTGGAAAATGAGGGACGGATTTTCCCTCGTTACCGAGCGGGTTACGCCCCCATTCCTTTTATTGAGCCCAGCGTTCGAATCCTCAACCACTTATTTTCCTTTTGTTCACTTAGATCACCAGCGTCGTTTTGCTAACCCCAACTCCCGTCCTTCTTCTCCCAGCCTCCCCAAACTCGACCTCCCCATCGAATGAAGCTGCTACAGTCCGCCTCTTCTTCATGTAGCGGAGGGAGAGAAGATCGATCAAGCGAGCTCCTTCTCCAGTCGGCGAAACTCCATCAGGCGAGCTCCTTCTCCCTTCGGCGAAGGACGGGATTGCTTTGAGATGCTAAGTTAATCATTCTCACGGGCTTATATCCTCGAGGTCATATCAACAGAGGTGTCGATTAGGCTGGATGAGACGGTGATGGCTACACTTTCCCTACGGGTCCTTGATAATCCTCTTTGTTTTTCCATTTATTCTTCCATCTTTCTCTCTCTGAGCTTTGTATCTCACCACGCTCCCCCTTTTCCTTCCTCTTTCTTCCCGCTGCCTGGAATCGAGAGAAACCTAGAAACATCCCAATTACTTCTCCAATTTTGCGTTCGAAATGTTTCTTCTCCATTCCCAGTCGATAGTGCGAATCAGAGGACCTGAAACCTGGCGAACATATGGCCGCTTATTCCTCTCAAATGGTGCATTTCTCCATAAAACATGAGTTCACCAATATAGACTGTGTGGTGCTTGCACTTGTGCGCGAGCTCTTGAAGTTTAAGTCTGGTATGACCCATGAAGCATTCATGCTTGTATAGGGCTGATCCATATATATTGTCTTCATGATATGCTCTAACTGTGTCATGGTAGCTCGACCATGTGCCTGGGTATAGTGATATGCATTCTAATAATTAAGTTTTTACCTATTCGCAACACGAAGATAAAAATACAGTCATAAATGCACTCAGTATTTTATTTTGACTACCTGATAAAATACTACATTTGAACCAACTACCACTGATGCCATAAAATATGAGTATATCACTAAATCATACATAAAATATTTCAAACATAACAAATATTAAGATTAAATTAATTATTACAAAGAGTAAAAATTGTATAATGAGGTTAATTATAACTCATTTATATGTTAATGCCCTTAAATTGATCAACACATCCAAAAATGGCGAAATGAACATCACATTAAACACAATATCGTCTCATTATTGTCGGGTCCATTCATGCCAGATTAGGAAGAGGTTTAATGTTTAGCAATTAACCAGGCTAAAATTTTAGAGAACTAGTCACCTATAGTTTATACAAAATATTATTGCTTCGTAGTAGTTCTGAAAATTTAAATTAATTTTAAGAATTTGACATCTCTTTTGAATTTTCAATACTGCTATTCGATATGCAATATTTCAGGCATTGAAATTTGTGTTGCAATTTTAAGATTACCCATCATTTTATATGTTATAAAAAAATTATACCTATTGAACTTTGTTGTTCTCAAAATTTCATAGGCTAGCTAACAGTGATAGAAAATTCCTCTGCTTTCAAATCTTCGCTAAGTGTATGCTTACAATTCAAGAAGATAAAACAATTTTTTTAGTGTAATTGGTTGTGATTGTTGTTTTGTTTAAAGAGACCATGGTTCAAATCTTGATATTGATACTTTTTTATAGGAAGTAGATAAATAATTGTGATGACAAAAATATTCTTCCTACTTTCACTGTCATTTCAAGAAATTTGAAATACAAAATCTTAAAACGTTGAATATATCTTATAGAAAGAGCTTCTTCAACCAAGTAAGAAGGACATTTTACCTGAAATTATTATATCTTATAGAAATAATTAACTGTGAAATCGGAACTCAAGTAACATTGATTGAAACATTAAATATTAAATTGTATGTGTATTACAATTTAGATAAAATACATATGTAGCCAAAACATGGGTCTTCGTGGCACATATAGTAATATTTTGTGACAAATCTATACATAATATAAAATTAAATTTGGTGCTCTAACGAAAAATAGATTCGTAGAATCACTCTCAGGCCACAAAATTTAAAGGGAGAATCTCATATTTCAATTTTATCATTATATTATGTGTAGATTTTGCCTTCATAAATTTTGTAGATTTGTATGAACTCGTGTGACAACTAAGAACAAGACAACCACTACCATGTTTACTTGGTATCACAACTAACTAAATGTATTAAGCTAATTCCATGTCCTAAATTAGCAAGCACTTTAACCAATTTATCAATGCCCAAGTTTTTATGGAAAGTTCATTAGCGGTCTCTCACAAACAACAATAATTTAAATTTCAATAGATATATAAGTTCATAAAAAACACCCTAAGCAATTACCATAAAAGGATTCATTAAATCTAGAATCAAATAAAGTTCAAACATTTAAGAAATAAAACATCGGGCATATAAAATATTGTACTTGAACTAAATGAAATACTCACACTAATAATAGCTCATCTATTTATCTTACAATTATTTTCAAAGACAAATTTTTATCATGTCGTTGCATTAATGGGAGCACTACCATTTCAATGATTCCACCAAGCGATGAATTGATTAATCTGTCAAGCATTGTTGCATTTCTTGCTTCTCATAACATATTTTTAGGGCATAATTCAAAATTTTCATTCCGTTATGGGAAAGAGAGTAAAACGATATTGGTGTAGACCCCTAAAAACAATTTTCAAATAACCTCCATATTGGCCTGCAACCACTCCAATCTCGACTCCTTCTCACTAAAAATGGTCGTCGCCAAAGTTGAAGATATAATGAAACTCACAAACTCACAGGGATCCCACAATTCTCGATGAAAATGGCCAATCACACCAAACTAATTACCGGGCTTAATAATCATTACAAATTTCAAGGGATTGACCAATTGGTAATATGAAAAGCTAAAATTTACCACTTACTTTGTTCTAACTATACGGTAAAAAATCAATTTAAATAAAATAATTAAAAAGATATAAATTATCAAATACTAATTTACTAGTAACAAATATGTATCTTCAAACAAATTTGTGGTTGATAATAGCTTACATTAGCATATGAGAATGGTTGAAAGCTATTATAATGACCAAATTTAAATTTTTAAAGTATTTTTTTAGATTTTAATTAAATAAAATACTTCATTCTACAAACATATAATTACTTGTTGTGAAAATATAATTTTATAAAAATATTCATGATTTTAGGAAAAAATAGTCATGAGTATTGAAACTATATATGGTCATTTGGATCATGGTGCTGCAATTGGTGGCAATGGATATGATTGTCGAATACTAAAGGTAGATATTTTAACAGAAATGAATTGTTTTTAAATCCACAGCTATAAACATTTGCATGAATAAGTGTATCCTTATTCCTACCAACAAGTTAAAAGACACTCAATCAACGCACTTAGAACTCGACTTTGAATATCAGATGATATCTTGTATTTCAACCTACTTCCACTATGGGACACATACTAAGTATACTTCTAAACAATACATAAAATATTTCAAACATCACGATATTATAAATGTATCAGTTATTGTAAATGATAAAATGATAGACCAATAATTACATATGTTTCTACCCCTATTCTTCAGCCGTTTGAGATGCCGATTCCCGCGTTTTAGGCCGATTTCACGCTAGGTTGTTCTTGTTTGTGATATTTCAGGTCCTAGTACGTGAATGAAGGTTTAGGAATGAGTTCGGGGTCGATTGGACGAAGTTTGGACGTTTGGCGAGAAGCTGAGAAGCCACACGGGCATGCCTAAAGGCCACACGGCCGTGTAGGAGACCGAATGTGGTCGTGTGAAGGTTCGGCAAATTCCACATGGGCAGCTTGGTCACTCACACGGCCGTGTGGGTCGTGGCCGCGTAGGAAGCCTGAAGTCACTTAACGAAACGCCGCGTTTTGCAAAGCCACACGGGCAGCTGGGGACGTCACACGGCCGTGTGGCCTGGCCGTGTGAGTCGGGATTTTCTGGTTTTAAGCCAATTTTCAGCAAAGGAGAAGGGAGTGCCGAGTTTTAGAGAGACAGAGCGATTCCTAGAGAGAGAAAGCGACGAACAAGAGTTCCCAAGTGCCCTAACTTGATCTTCATCACCATTGGAGCCCGGCTTGAGCTTGGAGAAGTGCCGATCGACGCCCAGGAGCAGAAACCCATCCTTCACAGTATGGTTTCCGCATCTGAATCTGCTTTTGCTTCTCTCTCCATGGAGTAGTTTTCTCATTCATCTGGGTATGGAGAACCCTAGATTTGTATGTTAGGTCTGATTGTATGAACCCAAGTATAGATTTTATGATTTGATTATGTTCAATTGAGGCTTGAATGATTGAATGACTTGAATCCTGATCAAATTCCTGTTATTTCTGCTTTAGCCTAGAAAGAGAATATCTGCCTAGGTTAATAGAGCACCCTTAATTGAAGGTAGTGAATTGGCGATTTTAGTCGATGAGCCAGTTCACTATTCTGTACCGAATTTGCTTCGGTAGTGGAGGTTTGGTTCGTTAGGGCCTCAATCTGTTTACTTTGGTGGAGGTTAGTCGCCCGCTGGAGACTCAGATTGAGAGGGTCTGGAGACTAACCGCTGAGGTTAGTCGAGACTTCAGACTGTTTAAGAACCGAAAAAAATCCAAAAGTACCACAGTTTAAAAAAAAAATTCCAAAAATACCACCCAATCCCAAAATATTCCAAAAATACCATCCTTTTTCAAAAACCGCCACCCCACCCTGCGGTTTACACGAAAACCGTTTGTCGGGGGCGCGGTTTTCTATGCAAACCGCGGGCCTAGGGGGCGGTTATAAAAAAAAAATTTCACTCCCAACTTTTTTTTTTTTTTCGATCAACTCCCAACTTCGGCCGAAACTTCAAACAAACGTAACTTTGCACTCGGGTATCCGATCGATGCGATTTTTTTTTTCATTTCGCATAACTTTTCAAGATCTACAACTTTTAGTAGGATGAAATTTTCAAAACAGGAACTATTTGTGGATATACGTGACCTTGAGAATAACTTTACCTTTACTTTTCACAAATCCATGTACATTTTGAAATTATGATTATATTAAAAGTTGTAGATCTTGAAAAGTTATGTGGAATCAAAAAAAAATTCATGACATTCAGATTTTGGAGCACAAAGTTATGGCCGCCCAAAGTTTGACGAAATAAAAAGGGCTCGTTCGGGGTGGCAAATGACGTTTTTTCGAGACGAAGGCGGGACCCGACGGTTTGCGGCTTGCAAGATCTCAAAAAGTTATTCGGATTCAAAAAATGGAGGCCGCAAACTTTTTGAGATCTTGCAAGCCGCATACTACCGGGTCTCGCATTTCGTCAAACTTTGGGCGGTCATAACTTTGTGCTCCAAAATCCGAATGTTATGAATTTTTTTTTTGATTCCGCATAACTTTTCAAGATCTACAACTTTTAATATAATCATAATTTCAAAATGTACATGGATTTGTGAAAAGTAAAGGTACAGTTATTCTCAAGGTCCCGTATATCCACAAATAGTTCCAGTTTTGAAAATTTCATCCTTGTAAAAGTTGTAGATCTTGAAAAGTTATGCGAAATGAAAAAAAGAATCGCATCGATCGGATACCCGAGTGCAAAGTTACGTTCGTTTGAAGTTTCGGCCGAAGTTAAAAGTTGATCGGAAAAAAAAAAATTTGGACCAAACCGCTGGGTGGGGTGGCGGTTTTGACCTGGGTGGGGTGGCGGTTTTGGGTCAAAACCGCCACCCCACCCAGCGGTTTGGTCCAAAAAAAAATTTTTATAACCGCCCCCTAGGCCCGCGGTTTGCATAGAAAACCGCGCCCCCGACAGACGGTTTTCGTGTAAACCGCAGGGTGGGGTGACGGTTTTTGAAAAAGGGTGGTATTTTTGGAATTTTTTGGGATTGGGTGGTATTTTTGGAATTTTTTTTTAAATAGTGGTACTTTTGGATTTTTTCCGCAGGAACCTTCCGCAGTATAACTATCATAGAAACTGAACTTGGTAATTGCAATCCAGCTTAACTGCAGTCTAGGGGGAACCATATCCGGGTGACCTCTCTCAACTTGAAACAACCGTTTAACTTGCTTTGTGTTTTTGTTTGTTTGAGCCTGCACTTAAGTTTCACCACTAGATAACAAGAATTCACTAAGTAGTCATCACATCTAGGACCCGGGTTGACATTAAAACCCAAACCCGCTATACTACGCTTTAGCAAGTGGTTGCACTTGGCCATTTTCTAGAGTGACAGTAGGAGTGAGTCAAGTTTTTGGCGCCGTTGCCAGGGACGGCTAGGTTGTTGAAGAAAAGTGATTTTTGTTACTTTAGCATTTTCATTTTCGCATTGACTGTTTGTTCTTTCCCACTTGTGCCTTCACGGTTTTGCTTGCTTGATTGTGTGCAGGTAGTGCATGACCCGTAGCCAGTCGGGAGGTTTACTGCCGTTGAATCCGGAGATTGAACGCACCTTTCGCCAACTCAGGAGGAGCGCATAGACGGCCATTTGAGCAGCGAGTCCGAGGACGAGTACGAGATGGAAGGAGATTACAATCCACACCAGGGGAATTCTCACCAGGTTCCCCCGGTGAATCAGGTCTTGGGGAACAACCCCATACCCCAGGCAGATGGGGCTCATCATCATCCACCGCCGCCGGGTCCCACCTTGGAGTACTACTACACTCCACGGATTGCTGACATCCGCCCGGCCATCCTCTACCCGGCTATTCCAGTGAACAATTTCGAGATCAAGCCATGCTGGATTCAACTCATTACATCCTCTATCCAGTTCCATGGCTTGAAGGATGAGGAGGCAAGGGTGCATTTTTCCCGTTTTCTGCAGCTGACGAACGGGTTCAAGCTGAACGGTGTCCCTGATGATGCAATCCGCCTTCACCTCTTCCCCCATTCTCTGGCGGGGAATGCTAAGA
The DNA here is from genome assembly GCA_964030455.1 of Linum trigynum. Classification (NCBI taxonomy): domain Eukaryota; kingdom Viridiplantae; phylum Streptophyta; class Magnoliopsida; order Malpighiales; family Linaceae; genus Linum; species Linum trigynum. The sequence goes on from OZ034818.1 coordinate 14,374,948, forward strand.
GGTGGTTGGAGACCCAGCCCCCATTGTCCATCACCTCTTGGGACGATCTGGCCGACAAATTCGTGCACAGGTACTACCCAGCATCGAAGACCACAGAGATCCAGCGGGAGATCACTCACTTCCGCCAAGAGCCAGACGAGTCACTTCGTGATGCATACATGGGATAATTCTGGCAGTGCCCCCATCATGGCTTCAGTCATGCATTCACAGTGGGGAACTTCTACAGTGCCCTCTCTCCGGACAGCAGAGGGTGATTGAGTCTCTTTGCCCAGGAGGGGATATTCTTACTAAGACTCCACCCGAACTAAACCAGATGATCAGTACCTTGGCTGCCAGAGATCATTCCTGGGGGCAGAGCAGCAGAGGCAGAAATTCCTGGGACATTGGTGTGCACGCCATGGAAGCCAGGTCCGGGCTCGAGCAGCAGGTAGCCGAGTTAGTGCAGACATTGAAGCAGCCCAACAGTCTTATTCCGGGCAGAGGTTTGGCTACGCCTCCAGTAGCTCAATGTCAGTGGTGTGAGAGCTCAAATCACCTAGTGGAAGACTGCCAGGCTATGAGGGAGTCTTCTACTTTCCAAGAGCAGTTGGACTTCATCGCCAATGCTCAACGCCTCGACCCGTACAGCAATACCTATAATGAGGGGTGGCGCCAGCATCCCAATTTCTCTTGGAGCAGCAACGCCACTAAACCACCTGGTTTCCCAGCACCAGCTGGTGGTTTTCAGCAGAGGCAGCCTTTCCAGGTTCGACAGGGGCCAGCCCCACAACAGCATCCCTACCAGCCTAGGCAGGGGCAACCATTCCAGCAGCCCCAGCGTCAGTTTGCCGAGCCAGCAACAGCTCCGACTCCAGATAATAAGATAACGGAGCTGAAAAACATTCTAGCGGCATTCATGACTATCAACCAGGAAACTGTCACGAGACTGGACCAGAGCATAGCCTCACTGGAGGCAGGTCAGAGGAACCAAGGTGCCGTTTTGAAAGATTTACAGAACCAGATGGGTAGCATGGCTCGCCAAATTAATACCCGAGCCCCGGGAACTCTACCTGCCACTACCATCCCCAATCCACGGGAGCCGCACCAGCAGCTGAATGCCATCACCACCAGGAGTGGCAAGTCCACATCGGTGGTACCTGCCCAGGATAGGGAGGAAGAGCCACTGCCTGCTTCAGCACTTCCAGCCGATGATGTAGAAGTGAGGGCGGAGAAGGAAGCCCCTGCTCCCAAGCCACAACCAGTGGTTAAGGAGCATGTACCCCAGCTTCCCTTCTCTACTCGCCTACACAAAGACAAGCTAGAGACTGAGTTTGCCAAATTCATGGCAATGTTGAAGCATCTCAACATCAACATGTCGTTCGTGGAGGCACTGTCGAAGATGCCCAAGTACGCTAAGTTCATGAAAGATCTCCTCACCAACAAGAAGCAACTTGGGGATCTCTCGACAATGCTGCTAAGCGAGGAGTGTTCTGCCATCTTGCAGAACAAGCTGCCCGAAAAGCGCAAAGACCCAGGGAGTTTCACTATCCCTCTCAATATTGGCAGCATGCATGTAGGAAAGTCCTTGGAGGACCTAGGCGCTAGCATAAATGTCATGACATACAATCTGTTTAAAAAGCTAGACCTAGGTGAACTTAGCCCTGCTAGGATGAGCATTCAGTTAGCTGATCGCTCTATTGTGCATCCTAGGGGTATCATAGAGGATCTGCTTGTTAAAGTAGGCTGTCAAAACAGAAGCGTGCAATCGATAATCCAAACCAACACGAACGAACGTAAATTTAATGTGGTTCACTAACACAATGTGTGCTAGCTAATCCACGAGCAGAGGGAACAAATTTCACTGATTTGAGGAGAGTACAGGTTACAAACCAAATTTCAAATGGACAAACCAAACAAACTAACCTGACTGACCTTACTACAGACTAGGGTGATGAAGAGTATTTATAGAACTCTTCTCCTAATCCCAAACAGAAAACCAAACACCTTTTCCAAAACCTACAAGGAAAAGGTCAAACAAAGCCCAAACACAAACCCAAACTAAATAGGCCCAAACACAAAACAAACCCAAATCAAATTCAAGTTATATTCTAACAATCTCCACCTTGACTTGAATTCTCTGTCAAATACCAAATGTACCAGACGCAACCAAAGTTACCAGATGTACCAAACGCAACCAAAGTTGCCAGATGTACCCAGACGCGATACATATCGCCAGATGTATCCAAATGCGATCGAAACCGCCAAACTCAAACGCAATCAAGATTGCCAGACAGATCCAAATGTGATTGATATCGCCAGACCAAACGCGATGCAAATCGCCAAACTCATATGCAATCAAAATTGCCAGACATACCAAACTCCTCCAAATCAGTTGTACCAGAATCTCCCCTGCCTCCAGATGCCCCTAAGGGCGGTCAACAAATCAAAACATGTAGCAAGTCCAACCCATGTTGGGACTTGCCATGCAAACCTGCAGTTTGGTGTTATTTCCATCCATAACACCAATATAAAATGTATCTCTAACTCCAAACTTACAACTCGAAATTAACTTTTAAATCTTCAAATCCATAGCAAACATCCTTGATGATCGGAGTTTCTAACCACCACACCGATACAATAACCAAAATTCTGTCAAACCCTAACAAACCACCTCAACCGAGCTTGGTGTCAATCGTTCACAAAAGTTCCCAACTCAAACTTCAACTCCAAGGAAACACCAAATTTCAAAGTCCATAACGAGACAAACGCTAGCTGCAACTTCCGCAAATACTAATGAATTGTGATTACTCCAAATTGTGATAATAATCAGAACTCCAAATAAAACAAAACTTCACCAAGGCCACTTTGTCTGCTTCTCCTCCAGAATTGGCGGCAAACAATTGTGATTAATAATCACAATAATCCTACGCCAAAGCACAAATCCAACCTTTTCAAATCAACAACAACGAATTCCAGAGAACCAACCCGATGCTCTGATGTCAAAGGAACGATGCGAATAGCGACTTCCAATCAATCAATCTAGCAACCAGCAGCGTGATCCCAAAATCCACAGACAATTTCAAATAACCCAAAGATCAACCAGGCTCTGATACCACTTGTCAAAACAGAAGCGTGCAATCGATAATCCAAACCAACACGAACGAACACAAATTTAATGTGGTTCACTAACACAATGTGTGCTAGCTAATCCACGAGCAGAGGGGAAAAATTTCACTGATTTGAGGAGAGTACAGGTTACAAACCAAATTTCAAACGGACAAACCAAACAAACTAACCTGACTGACCTTACTACAGACTAGGGTGATGAAGAGTATTTATAGAACTCTTCTCCTAATCCCAAACAGAAAACCAAACACCTTTTCCAAAACCTACAAGGAAAAGGTCAAACAAAGCCCAAACACAAACCCAAACTAAATAGGCCCAAACACAAAACAAACCCAAATCAAATTCAAGTCATATTCTAACATAGGCGCATTCACATATCCTGTTGATTTTGTTGTTCTGGATATAAATGAGGATGTGGATGTGCCTTTGATCCTGGGTAGACCATTTCTTGCCACCTCCAAGGCACTTATTGATGTGCATAGTGGTAAACTGATCTTGCGTGCTGGGAATGAACATGCTACTTTTTCTGTGGCTGACCTTGATCATTGTGATATGCCTGCTGTCACACCCATGTATGCTATTTCCACCAGGTACACGAGCCTGTCATGTACCCCTATGTGCCTCTCGTTTTGCAGGACTCCCCTCTCACGCCTTCGCCGCCACTCCCGGCAACCTCACCTCCCAATAAAAAGCTCAAGGAGGAGTGGCGGCCGAAGCCGCAGGTGACTAAGCCTGCTCGAAAGAAAGGTGGAGACCACTATGAGCTGGTCCCACCTCCTGCACCACGACCACCTTGGCCATCTGAGTACTCACTCGCCTGCATCTTGCCGGATGGCCAGGTCGAGCTGACCAATGCTGGTGGTCGCACCCGTCGGGTGCATGGCCACAGTTTGATGTTGTACCTCAAGAGTGATGTGGATCCGCTCTTGGAGGCACCTGTTCCTGCACCCCGCTGAGTATCCACCATGGGCGTCCAGCTAAAAGACAGAAAAGAAGCGCTTGTGGGGAGGCAAGCCCACCACGGTTTGACTTTCTTTCTTTCTTTTTTAGTCGGATTGTAAACCGGTTTGGTTTTGGTTTGTTTTCTTTTGTTTTGGATGATGTATTATTGGGCTGACCATTGGACCTAACATATTGTGTTTGAGTTCTTCTGTTCCCTTTAGCTGTGCTTTGTACCAGACTGGCGCGCTTACAGTCCCATGTAGTCCGTGCACACCGGTAACATTGTTCCCCTTATCCTTCCCTCTTCTCCATTGAGGACAATGTCGATCTTAAGTGTGGGGGGATGTTTCTCTTTTGACTGCATTAGATCTATTTGTGTGCTTGGAGCCTAGTCCACTGTCCAAATTTTTAAATTTGAGGGCTCCAAGTACGTGTTTCCTTGAAAATTGCCTGCTCAGTATGCTTTGAATTGACAGTCTCTGTAGTAATGTGCAACCGAGGAAGGTAGTGTAGCACTATGGAGGATGTTGAAATATAAGATTTTTCCTATCTAGCTCTCTGTTGTGCCATTTGATTTTGTGAATTAGTGGAGCTAAGACCGTTGAATTCATGTGGTAATGGTGACTCTGTTTGGATTGTGTTATGGACTCGTGTATCGAACAGGGTGATCATGTGAAAAATGAAATGCAGTTGGTCCTCCATGTCAAACTCTTTAAATCTTAAACATGGGGTAAGCCCAACGTGTGCGGCACCGTTCATTGCACAAAATCGGGTTTTGGAAGAGATTTTAGTGATCCTTAGTGGGGTAATCCTACGAGGTGAAGCTAAGTCGTCTCTAGTACAAGTAAAACTTCCACCCGTTGAATGGTTTGCCTACTTGAGGATGTGTTTTTAAGGGCACGGATAGAGCTTCCGACCCCCCTTAATTTCATTGACCCTCCACACGAGTTGAGGAAAAGGAGTTAAAAGAAGTACTCTGGCGAGCGCCAGATGTACAGAAATTGCTCTTGCTCGACTAATAAGGGTCGACCGTGCAAAAGAGTGCAGTTAGAACCCCCACCAAGTAAATAAAAAGAAAAAAAAAGTAAAATGAAAGTGAAAAAGGGGTTCCAATGGTGAAATGAAGTGAAAGATCACCCCGGTACAACGAGTCCTTGGTTGTGAATGTTGTGAGTCCCTTTATCCATGAACTGACCGTCTTACTTCTACTTCTTCTCATGATCCTGGCTTGAGTCTAGTACTCGCATTGAGAGAGATAGGGAACATCTTAGAAAACTAGTTGACCTCGTAAGCTGTTATATGATCTAGAAAATCCTCTACCGACGATCGGGGTTGTTTGTTGCTATAGAGGTCTGGAGAGTTGCATTGGTTTTAGTCAGGTTTGCTTGGGGACAAGCAAACGGTTAAGTGTGGGGGAGTTTGATAGACCAATAATTATACATGTTTCTACCCCTATTCTTGAGCCGTTTGAGATGTCGATTCCCGCGTTTTAGGCCGATTTCACGCTAGGTTGTTCTTGTTTGTGATATTTCAGGTCCTAGTACGTGAATGAAGGTTTAGGAACGAGTTCGGGGTCGATTGGACGAAGTTTGGACGTTTGGCGAGAAGCTGAGAAGCCACACGGGCATTCCTAAAGGCCACACGCCCGTGTAGGAGACCCATTGTGGCCGTGTGAAGGCTCGGCAAATCCCACACGGGCAGCCTGGTCACTCACACGGCCGTGTGGGTCGTGGCCGCGTAGGAAGCCTGAAGTCACTTAACAAAACTCCGCGTTTTGCAAAGCCACATGGGCAGCTGGGGATGTCACACGGCCGTGTGAGTCGGGATTTTCTGGTCTTAACCCAATTTCCAGCAAAGGAGAAGGGAGTGCCGAGTTTTAGAGAGACAGAGCGATTCCTAGAGAGAGAAAGCGATGAACAAGAGTTCCCAAGTGCCCTAGCTTGATCTTCATCACCATTGGAGCCCGGCTTGAGCTTGGAGAAGTGCCGATCGACGCCTAGGAGCAGAAACCCATCCTTCACAGTATGGTTTCCGCATCTGAATCTTCTTTTGCTTCTCTCTCTATTGAGTAGTTTCCTCATTCATCTGCGTATGGAGAACCCTAGATTTGTATGTTAGGTCTGATTGTATGAACCCAAGTACAGATTTTATGATTTGATTATGTTCAATTGAGGCTTGAATGATTGAATGACTTGAATCCTGATCAAATTCCTGTTATTTCTGCTTTGTCCTAGAAAGAGAATATCTACCTAGGTTAATAGAGCACCCTTAATTGAAGGTAGTGAATTGGCGACTTTAGTCGAGGATCTAGTTCACTATTCTGTACCGAATTTGCTTCGGTAGTGGAGGTTTGGTTCGTTAGGGCCTCAATCTATTTACTCCGGTGGAGGTTAGTCGCCCGCTGGGGACTCAGATTGAGAGGGTTTGGACACCTTTAGTCGTGACTTCAGACTGTTTAAGAACCTTCCGCAGTATAACTATCATAGAAACTGAACTTGGTAATTGCAATCCAGATTAACTGCAGTCTAGGGGGAACCATATCCGGGTGACCTCTCTCGACTTGAAACAACCGTGTAACTTGCTTTGTGTTTTTGTTTGTTTGAGCCTGCACTTAAGTTTCACCGCTAGATAACAAGAATTCAGTGAGTAGTCATCACATCTAGGACCCGGGTTGACATTAAAACCCAAACCCGCTATACTACGCTTTAGGAAGTGGTTGCACTTGGCCATTTTCTAGAGTGACAGTAGGAGTGAGTCATAAAACCAAAATTCATTCAACCTACAGAGTGAGTATATGATTTATTGATTCTTCAAACTATTTTATTTATTGGGTTATAGGTATAATATGCCCCTCTACTATGATGTTTTATCAAACAGGCCCCTTTACTATTTTTTACATCAAACATGCCCCTGTACTTTGTAAAAATTATCAAACATGCACTTTTGTTAAAATTTTCATCCAAAAACAATTAATCAACGCCGAACTTTGGTGTGAATGACACACATGTCTAAAATATCCCTAATAATTTCACTTTAGAATTTTTTTGGTTCTTTTGTATAGCCAAATAATTCAAATAATTTCACTTTGAAGATACCCAGAGAAATAAAATGGGGGATAAAACTGATAATTTCCCTGCTACATGCCAATGTCGGGTCGTCAAAATCTCGGTTCAACCATGATTGACGATTTTTTCAACGGAATATTAGCATAAGGGCATGTTTGATAATTTTGTCAAAGTATAGGGGCATGTTCGATGTAAAAAATAGTAGAGGGGCACGTTTGATAAACCGTCATAGTAGAGGGGCATATTATACCTATAACCTTTATTTATACTAAGAATTAAAATGTATAATGAGGCCAATCTTGCCTGGGCTTACAAATTTATTGACACAAAAAAATGGTGAAATGGTTCACATGTGAGGACATGTTTGCCCCTCCGGAAAGCTTTTTGGTGGCTGGAAATTTGAATTCCTGAAAAGCCAACTCATGTTTTGTCTTTATATCTTTTGTATATTATTAATTCTTTCTATATTAATTTTATATCGGATAAAAATTATTTTCATTTCATGTTCGTTCTTATACTCTATAAGATGTGAAAATTATTAGGCCCGACACAATCCACCTCGTCTCGGGATGACCTATATATTTCATGTCCGTGCTCGTGCCGTGTCGTGCTAGCCCGTGGGCGACCCGTCCCGGTGCCTGCATACACTCATCAACAAACATATTCAAGAGTTGAATCAAAGAAATAACAATAAATATAATATACCCTAGTTGGTTATAATGCTCTATTTTCATTTAAGTGACCAGAGTTCAAATCCAAATGGTGTTGAATCTGCTTTAATATATTACAGAAGATTATGTAGTCCGTAGATTTTTCGCATCATTAGATAAGCATTTTTACTTTTTTTTGTTTCGAAACCGAAATGTTTTCAAAAAACAATCCACCAATATCATATCTTAGCAGGTTAGTATACGATCTCTTGACGATTAAATATCTCCGGGAAATCAATGCAAAAAAAGTGTCAACAAAGGAATGATCGAATGATGAAACAATTAACTTTCAACCCAAATATCCCGAATACAAATCTCAATTGGATCGATCTGGTAAAAACAGTCTTAACTTAATTAATAATTTTTAGTTAAAAAAACTTTGTTCATTAATAAGAATTTTTACTTTTTTGTTTCGAAACCGAAATGATTTTCAAAAAAATCTATCAATATCGTATCTTAGCAAGTTACTATACGATCTCTTGACGATTAAATATCTCCGGGAAATTAATGCAATAAATTGTCAACAAAGAAATGATCGATTGATAAAACAATTAACTTTCAACCCAAATATCCCTAATTCAAATCTCAATTGGATCGATCTGGTAAAAACATTATTAACTTAATTAATATTTTTTAGTAAAAAACCTTTGGATACAATATGTCTAATAGGTCTCGGTTAGGGTGTGTTTTTTGTCATAAAGTGATGACCTAAACGAGGAATTGAGCAATATGTATAGTCCTAAATCCAGGAGGGGAAACAACTTCAATGATTATTCCTTTATTTGTTCATTCTTTTGTAAATCACTTTTTTATACAGTTATGGGACAATCCAAGTACCATATTAGAATACAAGGAAATGAATCATTGTATATAAGTGTCCATCAAGCTCATTAGTACGAGGCCGTTTGGGAAAGATACCCAAGAATGTTACTGTGCGAGCTTGGCCCAAAGCGGACAATATCGTACTAATTGAGCTCCCTGGTTTCGACAAGTGGTATCAAAACCTGGTTCGGTGGATCAGGGGCGATGGACTTCAGTTTGGTGGGATCCTCATTCGGTAACCTCAGGATTTTATATATGCGTTTGTTTGGTGGATCCGGGAGAGATCCACGTTTGGGTTTGCGGATAAGGGAGGTCTGCGTCTATGAAGCAGATCAAAGAGAGTTCTGCGTTTGGAAAATCCTTGTACCGAGAAGCCCATCAATACAAGGTGTCTGGCGGATCAAGATAATCGCTGAGAAGAGTACACGAAGTTCGTGGTCCTTGTCTTGAGTGGAGGATTGTTATAAGACAATCCAAGTACAACATCGGAATACAAGGGAATGAACCCTTTTATATAAGTGTCCACCAAGCTCATTAGTACGAGGCCTTTTGGGGAGGATACCCAAGAGTAAAACCGTGCAGGTTTGGCCCAAAGCGGACAGTTTCGACACTTATCAGGTTTTGACAAACATTGTCACAATATAATGATCATTATCTTCTTAATTTCTTTCATTTCAATCAACAAGATTGTCTTTTTTGTCACCAATTCAGATAAATATGCATGCCAGTGATTAGTTACTACCAATTATGTACTAATCCAATCCTAATAGCTAAAAGAAATAATTAACAAGCAAAATAGCAGATATATTCCTCATACCAATGAAGTGCATCGAATGAACAGATCACTTGACATACTATATATTTCATAAATACATAAATCGTTAATTGTTATACTATATATAAAGTTATCATTAGGAATAAATAACTCAGATTCTCAGTTAATCAAAATCACGCATTTTCACTTTTATTAGTGTGCTTTTCCTAACCCCCTATACCTGCAATATACCTAATGTTATAAACAAATTAGTTCATAATGGATAAAAACAAATAATGTAATTAAATTAATATGAATTTATAGGGTTCACTAACTCGGTATATGTTAGTTTAATTAGTTTACGAATAAGAGAAACTAGTTTACCAGAGAAAGTGTGAACTTTAAATATTCGTAAGACAAAAAATTTCAGGGGGAAGGGAAAAGAGAAAGGGTATTGATTCTGCTCTTTCAAGATTAGGGAAAGTGTGAACTTGAAATAAGAACATAAGTTATCATTTAAAAAATATAATATTTTTAGCTAACGAAAAAGTCGGGAATCACAAATTTCGAACTCTTTATTGCTTTCGAGTGTGGGCTTCATTTGGAGCCTCATTCACATGTACCTAGACGGATTATCTCTAAGGGTATATAGGGTTCAGGTTAGCTTACTAGGTGTCGTTTGCTTGATGGATTTGAAAATGAGGGTTTTGGCCAATAAAAACCTTGGGATTTATGTTGGATTTATTGGATTATGGATTTGAAGAGTCTAATGTTTGCATGATAGATTTGATGATGGATTTGTTAAATAAATAACTAACCATCAAGGATTTGCAAATCCCAAATCAATATGTGAGATTTACAAGTCCGTGGGGTCCACGGATTTGGTTCCAAAATAAAGACCAAATCTGTTGATGTGACTTGAATCGGACTATCAGCCGCTACGACTGGTAATCGGGGGTCTCGCTGTTGTGGGCTCAATGTTATTTGGGTTCGGGTTCTGGGCCTGGTCTGTAACCGTTTCCTTTGCCAGATTGGATTAGGTTTAGACTCACAAGGAGAAGTACATTAAATACTTCTCATACTCCTCTGTAATCTGTAATTTCCTCGATATAGTGAAACTGTCTCTCTCTCTCGCCCGTGGACGTAGCTAACACACATCGTGTTAGTGAACCACGTAAATTGTGTGTCTGTGTTTTTCGATTCTCGCTTTTGTATTCTTGCTTTATCGATTCCGGCGATTTCCCGATCCGTAGCAGCGCATTTCATAACAAGTGGTATCAGAGTCGCGGCTGGAAATCAGGCTAGGGTTTTCGATTCAGAAGAATGACCTCGGTGAACATGAAGATCGAAAAGTTCACGGGGAAGAACAGCTTCGCTATATGGCAGATCAAGATGCAGGCTTTATTAAAACAGCAAGGGCTGTGGGAGCCGCTACCTGCGAAACAGAAGAAGACAGCGGTCGATGACGATGAGTGGAATACCCTGGAGGAGAAGGTCCACTCGACCATCATGCTATCGTTGTCTGATGACGTCATCATTGAAGTCGCTGCTGAGAAGACTGCCGCGGGCTTGTGGTTAAAGTTGGAGAGTCTGTATATGACGAAGTCCTTAGCCAACAAGCTGCATCTCAAGCAACGGTTTTTCAGCTTGAGGATGCAAGAAGGTACACCTTTGAGGGAACATCTCGAACAGCTTAACTCTATTTTGCTGGATCTGCGTAATATAGATGTTCAAGTTGATGACGAGGATGCTGCCCTAATCCTGCTGGTTTCTTTGCCGAGTTCATATGAGATTTTCGTTCTCTTTTATTGCCGGTAAAGAAAGTGTGTCGTTGGAAGATGCCACGTCTGCTCTTCATACGAGAGAGATCAGACATAAGGCGTCCGGATCTGGTACAGGTGGTGAGGCATCGGGTTTGGCTGTTACAGGTGGTAAAGGGAATTCGAACAAGAATTCCAAGGGTCCCAGTCCACAGCCAGGTGATGCTTGTCACAACTGTAAGGAAGTGGGGCATTGGAAGTACAACTGTCCCAAGAGAAGAGGGCAACAGAAGAAACAAGGTTCAGTTGTCGTGGCAGAAGTGGACAACAGTTCTGAAGACGATCTCGCCTTGGCTGTAGATGAGAAGGCACATCGTGGGGATGTGTGGTTTCTGGATACTGCACCCTCATACCATATGTCTCCGAACAGGGATTGCTTCACAACCTACAAGCAGATAGATGGTGGTAACGTGGTCATGGCTAATGGAGCTGTCTGCAAGGTTGTTGGAATCGGGTCCATAAAGGTTCGGACACATGATGGTTCGTTCTGTACCGTGAATGATGTCATGCATGTTCCACGAATGACAAAGAACCTGATCTCCTTGAGTCTACTCGACAGCAAGGGTTTCAGTTTCAAAGGAAAAGGTGGAGTTGTGTATGTCTGCAAAGGTTCAAGGAAGGTGTTGAAGGGAGTGAAGCGTGGGACCTTGTATGCATTACAAGGGTCTGTGTTGTCTGGTTCTGCTGCAGTTGCGTCGTCTCAGGTTCATCAGGAAGATATGACCACTCTTTGGCACATGAGACTGGGGCATATGAGTGAACGGGGGATGCAAGTTATGTCGAAGAGGGATCTTCTTTGCGGGCACAAGATGCAGAATTTGGAATTCTGCGAGCATTGTGTGTTTGGGAAGCTACATCGCAGCAAGTTTCCCAAGAAGGGTATCCACCGGACGAAGGGGATACTAGATTACCTCCACTCCGACTGTTGGGGTCCTTCACGAGTTGAATCCGTTGGAGGCAGCAGGTATTTTCTGTCTTTTATTGATGATTATTCGAGATTTACTTGGATTTTCATGATGAAGCAGAAAAGTGAGGCTTTCACGAAGTTCAAGCAGTGGAAGACATTCTTGGAGAATCAGACCGGGAAGAAGATCAAGAAGCTGCGAACGGACAATGGTCTGGAGTTCTGTAATTCTGAGTTCAACAAATTCTGCAAGGATGAAGGGATTGCCCGTCATCGGACCGTGAGAGATACACCCCAGTAGAATGGCGTTGCAGAAAGGATGAACCAGACATTGTTGGAGAGAGCACGGTGCATGCTCTCTAATGCTGTACTAGAGAGAAGATTCTGGGCAGAAGCAGTGAACATGGCGTGCTTCCTGATCAACCGCGGACCTCACACAAGTATCGAGTTGAAGACTCCTTATGAGGTGTGGTATGGTAAGCCTGCTGATTACTCTTCACTGAAAGTTTTTGGGTGTCCTCTTTATTATCATGTGGATGAGGGTAAACTGAACCCAAGGTCAAAGAAGGGTGTATTTGTGGGTTACGGAGATGGAGTTAAGGGATTTCGAGTCTGGTCACCTTCTGAGCATCGGGTTATACTCAGCAGAAATGTGATATTTGATGAGAAGTCTATGTTTAACCCCATGTTGAAGGTTACTGTTGTTGAAGGTAGCAGAAATGTTGATAAGCAGGTGGAGCTGCAAACTCTCAAAGAGAGTGAGTTTGAGCACCAAGGTGGAGAAGATCAACATGATGAGAATGTCTCTGCAGAGCCAGAAACTTCAGAGTCCAGTGCAGGAGCTCAACAGTCTATAGCTTCCGGTAGACCAAAGAGAGCGACTGCATGAGTACCTCGAGAGAGGTATGGTTTCGAGGACATGGTTCATTTCAGGTTGCTGAAGAAGTGGATGCAGGTGAGCCACAGTCCTATAGAGAAGCCGTTTTGGGTGGCGAAGCTGATCAGTGGCTTGCCGCAATGGAGATGAGATGGAATCCCATAGGAATCAGACTTGGGAGCTAGTCAAACGACCACAGTGAAGGAAGATTGTTACAAACAAGTGGATCTACAAGAAGAAGAAAGGAATCACTTCTGAAGAGGGCATGAAATTTAAAGCGCGGGTGGTTGCACGTGGCTTCTCGCAGAGGGAAGGAGTTGACTACAATGAGATTTTCTCACCAGTGGTCAGACATACTTCGATCAGAGTGCTACTAGCAATAGTGGCACATTATGACTTGGAGCTCGAGCAGCTAGACGTGAAGACAGCTTTCCTACATGGAGAGTTGGAGGAACAAATTTACATGACTCAGCCAGAAGGATTCGAGGTTCCGGGAAAAGAAGACTATGTTTGTAAGCTGAAGAAGTCCTTGTATGGACTTAAGCAGTCTCCGAGACAGTGGTACAAGAGATTTGACAGTTACATGCTTGAGCTGGGCTACAGCAGAAGTCCATATGATTGTTGTGTGTATCACAACAAGGTGGAGGATGGTTCGATGATCTATCTTGTTCTGTATGTGGATGATATGCTCATAGCTGCGAGGTCAAAGTCTGATATCCAGAAGTTAAAGGGGCTTCTCAGTGCTGAGTTTGAGATGAAGGATTTGGGAGCTGCTCAGAAGATCTTGGGTATGGAGATTTACAGGGACAGGTCGAAGAAGAAGCTTTTCTTGTCACAGAAGAGCTACATCCAGAAGATACTGTCGAGGTTTGGCATGTCTTCAGCAAAGCCCTTAAATACTCCCAGTGCTTCAAATGTTCATTTATCCTCAGCTTATGCACCGCAGTCAGAGGCTGAGAAGGAGTACATGTCGAGAGTCCCATATGCTAGTGCAATAGGTAGCTTGATGTACGTTATGGTATGCACTAGACCTGATCTTGCACATGCTGTTAGTGTTGTCAGCAGGTTTATGATACAACCTGGGAAGGAGCATTGGCAGGCTGTGAATAGGATCTTCCGGTACCTTAAGGGTACACCTGATGTGGGGATTAGCTTCGGAAGTGATATAGAGTGCTTGGTGTCTGGGCATTCTGAATCGGACTATGCTGGAGATGTTGACATGAAGAGATCGATGACCGGTTATGTATTCACTCTTGGGAGTTCTGTAGTGAGCTGGAAGGCAACTTTGCAGTCGGCGGTGACATTGTCTACTACTGAGGCAGAGTATATGGCGTTGACAGAAGCTGCTAAGGAGGGAATATGGTTGAAGGGACTGGTAGGTGATCTGGGTCTACATCATGATCAGGCAGTGGTGTATTGCGACAGTTTGAGTGCAATATGTTTGACCAAGGATCAAGTCCGCCATGAGAGGACTAAGCACATCGACGTGAGGTATCATTTCTTGAGGACAGAGAAGAGGATTAAGGTGAAGAAGGTTGGCACCGCGGATAATCCTGCTAATATGTTCACGAAGCCAGTTCCACATGGCAAGTTCCAGCACTGCTTGGACTTGCTGAATGTCTTGAGTGGGTGACTCCGCCCTGTGGGGCATTAATGACGGGAGAGAGAGAGAGAAGGAGCAGAGTACATCGGAGATTTCAGAGGAAGAGGATTCAAGTCAAGGTGGAGATTTGTTGATGTGACTTGAATCGGACTATCAGCCGCTACAACTGGTAATCGGGGGTCTCGTTGTTGTGGGCTCAATGTTATTTGGGTTCGGGTTCTGGGCCTGGTCTGTAACCGTTTCCTTTGCCATATTGGATTAGGTTTAGACCCACATGGAGAAGTACTATAAATACTTCTCATACTCCTCTGTAATCTGTAATCTCCTCGATATAGTGAAACTGGCTCTTTCTCTCGCCCGTGGACGTAGCTAACACACATCGTGTTAGTGAACCAAGTAAATCGTGTGTCTGTGTTTTTCGATTCTCGCTTTCGTATTATTTCTTTATCGATTCCGGCGATTCCCCGATCCATAGCAGTGCGTTTCATAACAAAATCCGTGGACCCCACGGATTTAGTACCCTTCAACAAACAATGGACTTATGTTAAATCCATTAAGCTTGGGATTTGGGTACCAAATCCATGACTCAAATCCAACAAGCAAACAACCCCTAGATTTATATTACTTTGGTTTACTAGCAATGTAGCAAGAATCGCGATTCTATATAGAAGCATTTGTGTGGTATAGAAGCGTTAAAACATAATATTTTAAACTTTAGCGTGTAGATTTTTATTACAATTTTAAGTGAAAAGTGTGATTCTGGGTAGAAGTGTTTTGGTGACATATATAGAAGTGTAAAAGCGTAAGCTATTAAGTTTTACAACGCGATTTTGACTACATTGATTACTAGGGAGGATGAACTTGATTTTGGGGTTTAGTACTATATCTATAATGGATAAATTTCAGCATTTGATTATTATTTTTTTTTTTTTGCATATCAGGAGGCCGAAGCTGAGAGCAAAGAGATTACAGGCGGTTAAGAGGAAGAAGAAGAGGAGCGGGAAATAACACTCCGCTCAAAGCTAAAACCCATCATGTCATCCCTAAGGATCGATCTCAACTCAATAGGTGGGTTAGCAAACTCATACATACCGTAAGGATGGATGTGACTGTGCTTCGAGAGCTAGTCCGCGGCTCTATTGCCTTCCCGGTACGTATGAGTAATGCTAACCACCCATTCCTAGCAAAGTTTCCTGCAAATAGCGGCTAACAACGTAGCATGAGGGTGAACAGGGTTATTTCGACTTTTGATGAGCTGGATAGCTAGCTCAGAGTCGGACTGGACAACAAGGACGCGACAACCACACCTCCAAGCCAAATCAAGTCCATGGAAGAAATCCCATAGCTCGGCGAGAGCTGCTGTAGCATTCCCAATATTGGCGACAAAATCGCACTTCCACTGCCCGGTAGTGTCTCTCAAAAGACTGCTTGTGCCGGCTAAGCCGGGGTTTCCATTGGAAGCTCCATCTATATTCAAAACAAACAATCCACTCGAATGAGGCATCCAACTTACCTCATCAAGGACCCTAGGCGGACACAGATTGTTGCGACTGACAAGAAATGAGGGCGCGCTCCAAGCTGCGTGCCAGATCTTTGCTTTTGAGTCGATAGCGTAGGAAAGGGATGGTGGGGTGAGTGCCGCCTGCATACCCTTGATGGAAGTTGTGCATCGATTTTTCCAAAGCAACCAGATGGCTATGCTAAACAATGATACCCATGGAACACCTAATTGGGTTGTACCCTCATCCTGCAAATTGGACCGCAACCATACTTCCTCGTTGCACCTAAAGAAACGGCCTTGTTTGGGTCCTTCAACCTGTCGAGACCAGAAGAAAGAGGCTGGGGGTAGTATCGGAGGATGTGAAGAATTATTTCTGGTTGTCCTTGGCACCTGGAACAGTTCGGGTTCAGAGCCACCTTTCTTTGGAAACAGATGATTTTGGTGGCGATCTTCCCCAGCCGCACTAGCCACACAAAGCTTCTTACTCTTTCCAAGACCGGGAGCTTCCAGATAGTCTTCCAGAGCTGTAAATCAGGGTCTTGATGATGTGCATTGAGAAGTTTGTAGGCTGAGCTAATTGTAAACTTCCCATCTGCAGAGGCGGGCCAGAATATGGTTTCATTCTCGGGTGAAAGATTGTCCACAACAACACTGGTGATCTTTCTTTTAATATCGAAGGGAATGATGTTGTCAAACAGCTCTGTCTTCCACCGAACTTCCTGAGAGATGAAGTCATCAATTTTTGTGTCTGCAAAATCCTACGAAACTGGGCTCTTGGCAATCTCCTTAAGCGGAACCTGCATCACCCAAATGACCGACCAAAACTTAGTATGTTTCCATTCTTAATATTCCACGCACAACCCTTACGAAGAAGGTTGACAACTTTAGAAAAGCTTTTCCAGGTAAACGAACTTTCCTGTACAGGCCTAATAATGTCGAGACCTTCTTTGCTTTGCCCATACTTGGCCCGCATAAGCTTGGTCCACAAGTTATCTTTCTCCTTTGATTATTCTATAAACCCAAATCTCAATAACAATTCAATCAATTCTCCAGCTAGGCATGAACAATTAAGGCTCATTATCTTACCATTTGGGGTGTGTATGTGGTGCACATCTACCATTGGTATTATAGGGCTAAGTTTTCATCTTAATGGGCTAAATTAGATAAATCTTTCAGGTTAATAATGCGACAAAGAATTGTAACTATATGATCTTACCACTCATAGTTTATTAGTTAAAATGGTTGACCTTCCTCTCTGATATTGCTATGTTGCTAAAACGAACAAAATTACCTTCATGCATTACGTGAAAGAACAGTCATCAATCAGACAATAATGGGGAAGGTAAACTAAGAGAGAAGGGGTGTATCGATCGATGACGTAAAATTAATCTAGATGAAATATAACACCCGGTACTCTACGATTTTTGAAAAAACCCAAATTACCCCTAAACTAGTGGTCGTGATTAATTACAAAATTATTATTTTGCCCTTCTTTTGATTATGATGATTAATAATATCTGTTGGGGGTGTTACTAAGATACTCCGCGCACAGACTAAGTAAGACCGCGTCCAATCGACAACATATGGCGCTCGAAACCCGCTACGAGTATATAAACGTACGAAACCCACCAAGAAGGAGGACTTTTCTCTCTCCCTCCTCACTTTCCACTTTCTACTATCTCTCTACACTTTATCTCTCTATCTATCCTCTCAACTCTCTCCACAAACGTACACTGACTTGATCGTCGGAGCTTAATCTGGGGGGCAACCCCGGCTCTTTCACAGGTTTTCTCCCTCCCGACGGGATCGGACGAACGGATGACGAGTCAACCCACACCAACAATCATTATTGTTCATACCTCGAGCTAGTAGGTTCAAACAATTGGCGCCCACCGTGGGGCTGATTTAGATTCGTGCGTTCGATTGCGGAAGGAGGAAGAACTCGTAATATGAAGAGAAGACAGGGGCAAAAAAAAAAACTCTTTCTTTCCCACCACCACCGCTGACGATCATGCCACCGCTCGTCCCCGCCATCTCATCTCACCGTCGACACCAGATATCGACCTGCCAGGGGCGTGCTCTAATCTTCCACCCCAAACCTTTGAGAAAGACAACACCATCTCCGTCGGCTTCCCCAAAGTAGGTAAAAAAAAAAAAAAAGAGGAATCGGCAGGGCGAAGAGAAAACAACGAAGAGCTAAAAGTAGAGATCCTGTCCAGATTCCGTCCACTCTGTTAGTCGGAGTGTTAGCTGTCACTACAAGAAACAACACTTACTGACACAAATTCCTAGCCACGGTTATTTCAATTGTGGCTGGTATACTAAAATAGCCACGAACGTTATTATCATGAAGCTAACCATAACTTAATTATATTCTAGAGTTACAAATGAAATATTGCGAAGCTAAAAAATGTTTATAGTTTTGAGGCATAAGTGTTGTGGCAATAATGAGTGTTTTAGCTACTAAACTACCTGCCACAACTTAAATTCATAGCTGTTGATAAATTTATTGCCTTAAAAGCACTTATTCATGGCTATACTTCTTACATTTTGCCACGTTAAGGAAATTGTGGCATAAATTATTTTTTAGCCATGAATATCATTAATTGTAACTGATTTTGATAACAATTTAGCTTCGAATGTCGAACTTCATGGCAACTTTTTATCAAATTACTTTTAGCCATAACTGACGAATTATGGCTGGAATGGTGAACAAGACTATGACTTTAATTATTATTTACATTATATGATGTGTGCACAGTTATACATATTCATAGCTGAAATTTATTAGGGATGACGTTTTTGTGCTTATGTTGATATTTATACATATGCCTCTTATGAAATCATTGTTGTCATGTACTGAAGAAAAAATCTAATAACAAAAGTGATTTAATAATTTTGTTCATACTCCAATAAATAGAGAAAAAATTTTAAAATAAAAGAATACCTTACAGTTACCCAAAAAATACCAACTTATAAAAAAGACATAACAATACATATTGTTATGTAGAATGTTTTTTGCAATATAAAGCATCTACACTACTGCACTACATGGAACATAGAATGAAAGAAGGAATCCACAGAACTAGAACCGCCAACTCAAAGTCAAAATCCTATGCTGATACTGCTAGCTCAATGGTTTGTTGGTCACGAGATGAAAATTGCACCTGTTGCATGTGAATACATCTATTATTAATCGAGTAAAAGACATTCACTTGTATATTCAAAGCAGAAAGAATTAAATTAATAAATTAAAAATTTTACCTTATAACAAGAAGTCGTCATTATCTTCAGACTCGCCGGAACTCTGTCCTTCATCTGCACTGTTCTCACTATGACTGTTATTATCATCAGAATCATCACGTGCCTCATCATTTTCCTCCCAATCATCAAGTTCATTGCCTTGAACAAGATTATGGATTGGATAATTGGTTGCGGATTTCTCTTGTTGAAAAGCCTCTTCTTGTTCATATGATTGTTCATCAACTGAGTCCTCAGAGAAGTGATCAAAAGAACTTTGAGATTGACCTTTCAAAACAACAATCCAATTAGGATTAGATCCATCTTGAGCATAAAATACTTGTTCCACCTGGGAGGCAAGGACAAATGGCTCATTTGTCACGAGCTTACGAGATGTATTAACACTAACAAAGCCATATTTGTCGACCTTCACTCCCCTGTCAATATTCTCAACATCCCACCATTCACATTTGAACATTACAACCCTGTTTCCTCCCAAATATTGAAGCTCAATTATTTCAGTCAAAACTCCATAGTAATCAACAACCTTAGAACCCATAAGCCCCTTTAACAAGATGCCACTGTTTTGTTTGGCTTTTCTTGTTTCATGTTTTTGGGTATGAAATCTGAAACCATTGATCACATATCCATTGAACCTCTCAACACCATATAGAGGACCTCGAGCTAATGATAATAATTCTGCTCTCAACTGTACATCTTTGTTTGTACATAATTGTGATGCCTATAAAAAGTAGCAAATATTTAAGCATACATATATAATATATATGCTTGAATGAATTATTCTTTATACAGAAAAAGAAAATAAACTTACATGGTTTTTAAACCATTCGGCAAAGTCTTCGTTCTTGGAAGATGTTTCATATTCTCTACAAAATGGAACAATAACAATTAATATATAGTATTTTTTTTTATCAAGGAGTGATTAGTATAACCAACCAGTAGAAGACATATACCTTATAAATGGCTGAACTTCCTCACAATTATTTAGAATATAAATATGAGCATGAGTTCTCTCCA
Organism: Linum trigynum; assembly: GCA_964030455.1. Taxonomy (NCBI): domain Eukaryota; kingdom Viridiplantae; phylum Streptophyta; class Magnoliopsida; order Malpighiales; family Linaceae; genus Linum; species Linum trigynum. Next base: position 14,395,329 of record OZ034818.1, read on the forward strand.
AATCTTCCAATGATCTATTCTTATCCATGGTTAATGGATAACCATTTTGATTGAAAACTGATACTTTTTTGCCTAAACCAATAGAATCACGATCACCATTTCTTTCTAGTTTATCAAACGGATTATGCACCCCATGCAAATATCTGGAGCAAAATATGATACTCTCTTCCACAATATATCCTTCAGCCATACAACCTTCAGGATGATTCTTATTTCGAACATAACATTTTAACTTGCGAAGAAACCTGTATAAAACAAACACAATAATCAATCAAAACTCACACATCGAAAATAATTAAAGTAATATAGCATAATCTTTTTGTAGCATTACCTCTCAATAGGGTACATCCATCTGAATTGCACAGGCCCAGCTAGCTTTGCTTCAGTAGCAAGATGCATAGCTAAGTGCACCATAATATCAAAAAAAGATGGTGGAAACAATCTCTCGAGCTTACACAATGTGATAGGAATTGAAGACTCAAGGTGATTCAAAACATCCACACTCAATTCTCTTGAACACAGCTCTCTAAAATATATGCATAACTATGTTATAGCATCATAAATACTTGGCAGAACAACACCTCGTAGAGCAAGAGGAAGGAGGCGCTCTAAGATAACATGAGAATCATGACTCTTCAAGCCATATAATTTTCGATCCCTCACACAATTGGAGATATTTGAAGAAAACCCATCTGGAACTTTTAGATCTTCCAGAAATGTACAGAACTTATCTTTAGCTTCTGGAAGCATATTATAGCATGCCAATGGTAAATAATACTTCCCATCTTTCTCTATTGGATGCAACTTCTTTCGAATTTTCATAAGTTGCAAATCTCGTCGAGAATTCACACCATCTTTTGTCTTTCCCTCTATATCAAGTAAAGTACCAATAATATTATCACATACATTCTTCTCAATGTGCATGACATCAAGATTATGGCGTAATAAGATGGTCTTCCAATAAGGCAATTGAAAAAATATACTTTTCTTCTTCCAATTCAAGTACTTTCTAGTATCATAGTTTTTCTTCCTCTTCTCAGATTTTCCAAACTCATAGAATGTAAGACTGTCCAACTGTTTCAACACCTCATCACCAGAAAATGATGTTGGTGGAGATCTTCGTTCCACCTTCCCGTCAAATGAACGTTTATCATCACGCCACTTGTGATTAGAAGATAAAAATCGACGAGCACCCATATAAGAAAATTTATGACCATGCTTAAGTCGGATAGAATGAGTATCCTTACCGCATGAAGGACATGCTAATGCTCCCCTTGTACTCCATCCTGATAAGTTTGCATAAGCTGGAAAGTCATTAATAGTCCACAATAGTGCTACTCGCATGCGAAAAACTTCTTTTTTTGAAGCATCGTATGTGTCAACCCCATAGTACCATAATTCCTTAAGATCTTCTATCAATGGCTGCAAGTATACATCGATATCATTTCCTGGAGCTTTTGGACCAGGTATTAGTAATGACATCATGCAATATGGCTGCTTCATACACATCCAAGGAGGTAGATTATATACGGTAACAATAACTGGCCAAGTACTATGAAAAGTACTCATGTTACCAAAAGGATTGACACCATCTGCAGATAATCCAATTCTCACGTTACGAGGTTCAAGAGCAAAACCTGGATTTCGCTTGTCAAAAGATCTCCACACTTCAGAGTCTGCTGGATGTCTAAGAACCCCATCTCTTATACGCTCTTCATTATACCATCGCATGCTTGATGCTACTTCTGATGACAAGAACAACCTTTGCAACCTTGGTGCTATAGGAAAGTAACGCAACACTTTGTGGGGCACCCCTTTCTCATCTGTTGATTTATCGCACTTGTACCTGGATTCTCCACATTTTAAACAATGTTGTCTATCTTTATCCGCTTTCCAAAATAACATGCAATCATTCTTGCAAGCTTCTATTTCCTTATAATCAAGACCCAAATCTTTAATCATTTTTCTAGCTTTATAAAAGGTGTCTGGCAATGTCTCTCCAGAGGGAAGTGCTTCTTTGACCAACTTCATTATATCTGTAATTGCTGTATCACTTATTCCAAAGAGACACTTGATTTGAAATAACTTCACAACAAATGACAACTTTGTGAAGGTCTCACAATTGGGATAAAGTTTCTGTTGAGCATCCTCCAACAAACTAATAAACTTAGCAGTTGCCTTATCATACTTGGGAGGTTCTTCTACATCGGGCTGAACAATTTCCTCTTCTACATCGGTCGAATCCATAAATTCAGGTTCTGCAATATCTTTGATCAAATTTAGCATACCATCATGACCTCCCTCCGAGGCAAGTTCATCAAGCGAAGAATTGCTTGGAACATAGCTCTCTCCATGGAAGTACCATTTTGTATAAGACTTGACCAACTTCATTCAGATCGAAGCGTTCAATGCCACCTTACACTGGAACGAAAAGTCTTGCACGACTTCGATATCAAATGGTATTATATATGTTTTCTCATACAAATTAATTTATTATATAACTTACTAAAATAAAAACTAAAAAGAATTTCTATTTTAGAAAAAGAGAAATGGGGCTACACCTTCTCGTGTGGATGTTTGGATTGAATCGCGCAAGAGAAAAAAAGGAAAAGCTCTAGATTCTGATTCACAGATTGCCCTTGTAAGTGAACTCCATAAACACATCAAGCTTGAAACATACTCATTTCGTTTAGATTTAAATTATTATTTTAATCTCATAAATTTTTGTTCTCATTGCAGTCTCAACTTGATCAGTTAAAAAAACAACGTGTTGAAGGGCATATTTCTATTAATGATGAAGAAATGTTTGAAAAGGTTCTTGGACCCGAGAAGAATGGTTATGTGCGTGCTTATGGACCTGGGAAAGGTGTCACTGAATATTTTGGGATTAAGCCAACAAAAGCTGAACTTACAAAGCAAGTGGAAGCTGCTAGAAGGGAAGCCAAGGAACAGGTTGAAGAAGCCAAGAAGGAAGCTAATGAACGAGTACATCAAATTACCAAAGATGTTGAAAAACAAATGGCTGAGATGAACCGAAAATGGGAAGAAAAGTTTCAGATGTTACTTGCTGGAAGGGAACCTCCACTTTCACGAAACATATCCGATGAAGAAGTAAGTCACCAATTTGATATTAGCTATGAGTTTTTTTTTTTAACGTTGGTGTTAACTGTGTAGTTGTATATATATGTTAATATGATCTTGTTCTCGTATGCTACTCGAATCTCGTCTTTCCAATTGAAGAGTTTAATACATTTTCTCTTTTTTGCAGGTTATGGAAAATACATAATTATCTGCAAGATTTGAAGAACTTATTTTTTCTTTATGAAGACAATTACTTTTATTTTAGTAGAACTCTGTTAAGGATTGTCATTCTATTTTGGAGGCCATCTTTGTTGGATTTTTTTCTTTTTGAGAATCTTTGTTGGATATTTAATAATATTATTTATAGATTATTTATTATGTTAAATTTGGAAGCATTATTTAATACGCTATATATTATCAAAATAATTTGTGGATCCACAAAAAAAAAAGAAGAATAAAATGAGTATTTGAGCGACAATTGTGATTTGCATATTATAGCCACGATTTATCATACCGAAGCCAACAACCAAATTTTTAGCGAAATAATTTTTTACAAAAGCGTAATGTAAAATTAGCTACAGTTACAAAGCAATTTAGACATAAAGTTCTCCCATAGCTAGATGAAAAATATGTAGCCACAATCATATTTTGTAGCGAAAATTTAAAGTATCTAATCACAAAATTATTTGTGGCAAAATTATAAACGATTGAGCCACGATTGTTAATACATGAAGCAAGAGAACAAGCGATATAGCTATAGAATTATTTGTGGCAAATAATGTGTTCACTTTTAGCCACAACACGTCTCTCCGAAGCTATTTAAACCTTTTGCCATGATGCTTTATATTAGTAGCCAGAACTTTGATATTATGGTTACAAAATGATTCGTAACAAAAGAATAAATATTCTAGCCATAAAAAAGTATTTAAAGCTATAGCCTATATCTTTAGCCACAGTTTTTTTCGTAGTAAGAAATAGAATTTTCTAGTTACAAGAATATTTGTAGCAAATCAACAACTAAAAGAGCCACGAGAAATCTTGTCTGAAGCTATATATATCTCGTACTTTATGGCAAGAAATATATTTTGACAAATCCCAAATGAAACTATTTGTAGCAAATTATTAGATAAAGCCATGAATTATAGTCTTTATAGCTAAATATATTGATGGTTCTGCTACTTATAATAACTTTTGTAGCAAGAACATATCGCCTTTTTAGCTATGTTATATGTAGTTCATAGTTAAAACAATTAGTTTTAGCTATGTAAGTGACAAAATACGTAGCTAACCTTTAGCTTCGGCACTTTTAGCCATACAAGCTACAAGGCGAATTATTTATAGCTATATGATATAGCTACAAAATAGTTAGTTTTAGCCATGAAAAAAATCATGACTGCATGTGTGTTTTCTTGTAGTGTGTACCGGAGCTCGGACGAGAGAGAGAACTCAGCCCTCACCAGTCACCATCGCCAAGCTCTTGTCCCATCACCCTTTTTCAATCCTCCCAAAAAGCAGATGTGACAGCTCACAGCTGTCTCTCAACCACGTATTCATGTCAGACTTAAAGGGACGGATGATGTCCCCGGTACAGAGGGCGAAGCTTTCGAGACAAAACCTTTCGATGCTAGGCTGAAAACCCAGCAAGGCGGCAAGGAGGAGAGCGCGCCTTCCGTGTCTCCTTGGCGGAGCCTCTTTCTAAACAGCGGCGCGATTACAGCTTCTCCGCGCTGTCTATTCTCTCAGCCCCTACATCAACTCTCACAACATTGCCGGATCCGCCGTGACGCAATCCGCGTCACTTCCATTTCACTTCTGATTGAGCCGCGGCCGCCGCCACGAGAAAGAGAGCCCTGCCCGGCTCTCATTAACAGCCCGCTGGAGAAGGCTCCGCTCATTAATAGCCGCTCAACAAGACGCGCCTCTCTGTCTCCCACCAGCCATGTTCACCGTGGTTTCGCGCGCGTTCTAGCTCCACCGCCCGTTCTGCACTCTCGCGTACTTGCCTCGATCTGCGTCAATGCACTACGGCTTCAAGCGCCTTCTCTTTGGCGGCCGCGCTTATCCCCCTTCTCGGCCGCCGGTACAAAAACTTCTCCATCCACCTCCCAATCTCGCCGACGCAACCCTCCTATTGTTTCTCAAAAATATGAGAAAAGGGAGGAAAGTCAAAGTTAGCTGCCAATTATAATTAATACCACTCTAAGTCTAATTAAACCCACCAAAAGAATCCAATTTCACCGTTTTTCTTTCCCCATCTCTCTCGGTCTCTCTCTCTACCTCTCTTAGCCCATTTTCCCGTTTAATTCTCACCCAACCAGCCCTATGGAGCAGAAATGCAACGGAAATAAGGGGTAAAATAATAAGTAAACCCCCCACTCATTAACCCCAGTAATTAATCATAATTAAGCCTAATTAACCGTGATTTAACCTAGTCGCACGTTACCTTTGGTAGGAGGAGGAACTAGTGAAAGATAGACAGTTGCGCCTGAAATCTGAAAGGGCATAAACCTCTCCCCGGCAAAGAAACACACAGAAACCCCCACCCAGCCAGATTAGCATGGCTATGGAGCTGAATTCCATAAACATTACTTTGGAACCCTTAATGCGATTTTCTCCTTCTCCTTCTCCTTCGCTACACCAACAGAGAAAAACCTACTTGTTAGACCTCTTAGACCCTCCATCTTTTCGGCCGTCTCGGCAAAACTCAAGAGTTCAGCTGAGCCTGAGTCGATTCTCTCGTAGCAAAATGCCCCATCGCTTACTGAGAATCACGGTGAAGCCGATGGAGAAACCAAGGTCGGGCACTATTCTTTTAATGCCTTACCATTTTTGGCCGCATCCTGATGCCTTGGAAGGAGACCAAAAGGAAGGGAGGAGAGCTGGTCGTACAGTTCTGGCAATGAGCAAACAAGAAGGTAGTCAAGAGGTGGAGAGGGAGAGATGCATATCGATGATATGCGATGAGAAGTAAGCCCGCCAATGGACACGACGATGTCTTGTGAGCGGTGACCAACCAATCGATCGACGACGGAACCGACAACAGCTATTCTGGTGGTTGGTTTTTAGGGCCTACATGAATGGAATTGACGGGTCACGGCCGGAAACAACTGGATGGGGCATCCTGGGTCGGGACCGATAGAGAAATGACTAGTGACGATCGAGTTGCTGATCCGATTAAGGTACTAGCTATGTACCTAATTATGTTACTCGTTTGGAAATATATACGCATATATCGAGTGGTTAACACGGGAAGGGATTCGTATCCAAAAAAAAAAATTGGTAGATTAAATTCACCTGCAGAGGAGAGTTATGAAGCCTGGGACACTATATTCGTTACGAACTGATTATTGAGTTTATGGTTAACAACAAATATATGTACATAACCAACATACGTGCATGTCTTGGTTGTTTGGAAGGATTTGGTATTCGTGCATTGCTGGCCTTCCGAATGGAATTTACCAATGTGAATCAAAGAGAATGACAAAGCATGCATGGTTACCCGAAAATTAGGAATGGTGGTGGGGATCCATCAGAGTTTATTTAAGTTTAACATAAGGTGAGTGTAAAATGGGTAAATTCTACGTCTTACGTACTTTTCAAGTATTTGTCATATGTGTTTAAGAAGTTGTTTTATATGAAATTGTGTGCTTGATTGTGTTTATGATTGATTATTTGTGGTTTTCTTGAGCTATGATTTGAAGTGATTTTGTGTTATTTACCTTAAAGTTTTACGCTAATTATAAGTGATTGTTAAAGTTTAAGAAACAAGTTATATTTTAAGTACTTCACCTTCAAGAAGGTGAAACCGTTTTAAGAGTTTTTAGTCACTAGCACCATTCCGTTGCCATTTGAGACCTTTGAGATAGAGCAACAGTTATGCTCTTGGACCTTTGAGATAGAGCAGCAGCTATGCTCTAGAGACTTTTGAGATGAATAGCAGTTATGCTCTTGAGAATCGTGATGAAGAGCCACCACGATAAGTTTAAGATGTTAGGGGGATGAATCGTTACGAATCCCCTAAATAAGGTTTAAGTTTTACTACAGGAAAACTGGTTTCTAGTCACAGGATCATATTCACCGGAAATTTTTCTGTACTTAGATGTATGCTAATAATCACAGGAAAAGTTCCTATAGTTGATTGTATAGTTCTAATCACGGAAAATAATTTAATAACTTTTATCCTTCATTTACCGTGATTAGTTGTTAATCACCGTTAATTACCGTGAACATTGTGATATTTTATCTTTCCAAAATTTAAATGAAAAAATAAAATGAAATTAAAAATATTAGGAATGAGAGTAAATTGGGCTCCCTATTTTTCTTAAAAGCAAATTGGCAAGAAAGAAAAATGTTATTCCTATTAATTTTAATTTACATAATTCATAATTGGGAGCTTCACGAAAATTTCTTTCCCATAACTTCCTCTGACATTTTCTTCCCGCTCCCAGCAAATTTCCCCCGCAAATTTGCTTTCCCAAAAGTTCCCCTACTGAAATTTTAGGCTCCAAATTCCAAAATTTAGGCTCCAAATTAAAATTTTGGTTCCTGTAAAGTCCGCAATTTTGGCTCTCTCCCGCAATTTTTGGCTGTCTCCCCTCTTTCTCTCCGATCTCTTTCTTCTCCTCTCTCCACCGCAGCTGCCCCCGTTCCCTGAACTCCTCGTGTCCTCATCTTCTCACTTTGAAGCCAAATCAAAGAAGGCGGCAGAGGGCAGTTCATTTATGTTTATAATTTTAGGTTTCTAGGGTTGAACTCTGCAACGCCAAATTAACTCTCTAGGATCATTAACTGTGGTGCCATGGGTCAGAGGCGATAGGTTTGTTTTCACCCTCTTTCCTTCTTTTGCATTCTGTCTGTTCTAATTTATAGCACCCCTGTATAAAACTCGAAACTTTCAGGCAATCCCATCCCCCAAGAACCCTATCGACTCCTCTGTCTTCTTGCATCTCTGAAGTAGTGACAGCGTGGATGAGGAGCGGCGGCGAGAGTAGTTAAGTGAAGGAACGCGTTGAAGGGAGTGGATCGAGTCATTTACTTATGTGAGCTGAATGACCATTGCATTGCATCATCCCTCACCTCAATGAACCGATTTTTGGGTATAGGTATTAGTAATGTCAGGTTAGATTTGATGGTTTAGAGCTGATTTTTGTCGATTATCAGATGGCGGGGGAGAACTTCGAGCTTGCCTTGGAGGCTGATAATTCCAATACGCATGCTAGATATTGGTTACTAAGTTGCATTTGAAGTATCGTGTTCCATGGGCGTACTGTAAAGCTATATGAGTATGCCCCTTTCTTTTTCACATTGTTCTTCCTGAAACAAGGTAATGGTTAGTGCTGTAATCCAGTTTATATTTTGCAACTTTGGAGCAATCTGGCTTCTGGTGAAATGTTGTCATTTTTCTGTTTAATATCCATTATATAATTTCAACCTGGTTCTTTGCTACTGTTGGTCTGTTAAAGTGTCCATCCAATGTTTGAATAACTGTGTTATTAGATAGCATTTTTGAACATTTGGTGACTTATTCCAGCTTGTGTTTGTTTTATTTCAATGGCGTAGAGGAGCTGCTTTATTAGTGGAAGGTGATGAAATGGGTAACTAGATGCTCAATATTGTTGCTCTAGCAACTTTGGCACATGTTGTTGGAGCAGATCTCAATAAGGTAGCTTCAAGGTTCAACATAGCAGACAACGACTCTCAAATATAGAAAAAGGTATATTCCCTCTGATAGAATGCTTTACATCCATAGAACAGGTTTGGATTTCAGCTTTATGTGTGCACCATATAACTATTTTCACTGTCTACGCAACATTGATGAAGATTATTACTCTATCTTGCACCAAGTCCAGGATAACATGTTTTGGGGATTTTTGGTGCCATGGGTTCATAGGGTTTCTCTGAGATATGAAGTATTTTATACTGGTTTTTCAGCACTACAACTATAAATTGGCAGCTTAGGAACTTGACGAGCTGAAAAAGAATTAGTTTAGTTGTCTGCTGGAGGCTTGCTACTACAATGAGAAACCAGACTTACCTATTAGTAGGAAGTTGTTATTGGGATAGTTATGTGTACATGCAATTTTGTGAATGAATATAATTTTGCTTATCTATTAGAGTTTAAGAAGCATGGTGGAAATGTACACATATTGCCTGTCTTTTGTTTGATTGAACTGATGTCAAGTTTGTAGATGGTAGACGGGTAATTGTTTCATGCTTAAGTGATTTCGGTTCTTGCATCTCTTTAAGTCTAAAATGATGACTTCTTTATCTGGAATAGGCAGTCTCGGAAAATCATTCTCATGCAACTGATGCATTGCATGAACTGAAATCTTTTCTGGATAAAATTGGAGAACCGTATTTATCTCTGTATTGCTTGGAAAACCCATGCTTTTTCCCCACAACTATAGGCCAGGCACTAGCATTTTCCTCTTTGAGCCTACATATATTAGTAAATAGTTGTGGGAATATGATGACTGTACTTTGCAGTAAAATTAGTTTTGTTTGGAATAAGCTGCTTTTGTGTTTAGTACAATTTTTGTAAGTCGATTTCTACTTTGCTTTTACAGTTGCTTTTGTGTTTATTCAATTTTCTAGTTCTTATAGATAACAATTGTTTCAGTATCATATGTGTGGAATATGCCGCAGGTCATATCCTACAGAAAGCTAAAGAGATGTCAGCCAGCTGTGTTGTTTATTTATGTCCAGAACAGATCCATGTATATTTTGTGTCATCTCTGCCTCGATATTCTTCATGAGTAGTGTGAATCTCTGAAAAGCCCTTTGGCATGGGTGTTTGTATTTGGACTGTAAGAGGTTTTTTAGCAGGGGTTTGCTGCACTTTTCACTTCTCTGTTTCTAGATTGCTTTGGGTTGTCTGTTACCACTGATTTTGAAATTGGTGGAGCTGGGAAAGTAGGTGAGATTGGGTTTGAGGTGTAGTGCCTAGAAACATAGGGACTAACTTTAATTCTCAACTCTTATTAGGGGTTGTTTGGATTGAGTATTTTGGGGTGTTGTTTGGTGTCAAATAACAGATTTTGTGTTATTTGACCTCAAATAACATGTTTGGCTGACAAAAAGTGGGATGCGTTATTTGGATGTAAGTGTTTTGCCAAATAACAGGTTTGAGACCAAATAACACAAAAAGTGTTGTTTGCCAAATACTTGGGAGGGGGCAGGTATTTGCCAAATAACAAGTTTGAGACCAAATATCACATACCAAATAACAGGTTTTATATTATGTGGTATTTGTGTGGTAATTGACCCCAAATAACAAGTTTGTCAAATACTCAATCCAAACGACCCCGTAGTTTATTGTGGGAACTAACAGAGTGATTCATTATTCAGGTGTCTTGAACTAAGCTACTTGTAGTTTCATGTCCAAGTAGGATGTAATATGTACATACGTTTGCTGTTATGTATTTTCGATCCCCTTCGCGTTACTTTTCTCTCGTAAATTTTTTCATATTCTATAGTTGAGGCCAAGGATTCAAGTGATGATGATGCATCTTTTGGTTCTTTTGAAGGGATTCCATATTGTTGTTAAGAAGGTTTGTAAAGAACAGAGTTCATCTTTTGAGTCATTGAGAATGTCTTACCACTTGAATACTAATATTATTAGTGTCTTATTTTAGATGAGGTCAGTTCATTTGTAGCATTAAATAATTCCAGCGAGGTTTAAAACTACTGCATGCTAAATGCTAACAAGTAGCTACATTTTTTAGCATTCAAGAAAAGTAACTAAATGCTAACATTTTTAATGCCCTAGTAATGTTACCATTAAAAACCCGCTGGTTCACTTTACCTACCATAGATGGCCATGCCTGGCTACTCAAGCAATGTCACTGCAAAGGTTCCTCAATATTAGATTATGTGTTATTATAGTTACAAGTTGCATGCCACTTGCAACTTCAGGAGTTCTAAGCAATAATCAGGAGATTAATGGAAGAAGCAGCTGCCTCCTCTAAGAGGTAGAGAGAGGTCCTTGTTAATGAGAATATGGTTGGATGTCCCTAAAAGAGTTTATAAATCGGTGGTTTTTTCTACTGAAGATAACAAACATAAGACTTCAAAGCAGTACTGACACACTACGACACAACACCTAACAATGGCCAAGTGTAACCAATGAAAGGGATTGCAGTATAGTGGCACTAGTAATAAATATCGAATCCACGGGTCTCTAGAGTTACTATTACTCAGCTTCAGTTCATTATCTAGCAAACTAGATTAAGGATTGATTTGTAAACTACTCTACTGACTATTCTACTAATTACAAGTTGAGAACTCACTTAGGTATGATTCCCCCTAGCTCCTCAATTAGGTCCAAGTTGCAATTACCTTTGGTTGATCTACTGTTGATTACACTGCGGAAGATCCTAAATTAGCTTGGAATCTCTTAAGCTGACCAAGCCCTCTTAGACAGAATACTCGACAGGCGACTAGCCTTCACCGGGATAGACTGTTAAGGCGATTCACACAGATCTCCACTACTGGAATGAATTCCAGTACAAAGCAGTGAATTGATTGACTCTCGCACAACCAATTCACCACTATCAATCAAGGAAGCTCTCTTAACCTAATCAGATTCTATCTATCATAGGTTAAAGCAGAAATCAAGAGAAGATGATTAGGCTTCAATTGATTCTATAAATCATGCCTCAACAGATTATAATCAAACAATATAGCTTCCAAAACTTCATACAAGAAAGATCCTAACACATGGAACTAGGGTTCCTCAAAACCTAAGTGAAGGGAAGTTACTCCATAGAGAAGAGAGAGACTGCAGAAATCTGATCTGGATCTTCAATATCCATCTCCAAGCTTGATTCCCGAGCTCCAATGGCGAAGAAATCCTCCAAAATAGCTCCAAGAATGTTCCCAAGTCGCTCTCTCTCTCTAGGGTTCGTCCCTTGGGCGGTTGGGATCCAAAAACCCAGCTCTCCCTTTCCTTTGGCTCGAATCTGGCTAAAAAACCCGATTCTGGGCAAAATACGGGCAGAAATACGGTCGTAATTCTTCCATGCCCGTATTTTTCCCAAAACACGCGTTTCACTTGACTCGGAAGAGAGGATTTACGGTCGTAATTTTCCAATTACCGCCAGTAATTACTGAATTACGACCGTAATTAAAGTGACTCTTGCCCGTAATTGACTCTGCGACAGGAATTTTGGAAATTAGGCTCGGCATTGAAATTACGGGCATGCCAGGAGCAATTACGGCTGTAATTGGGCAGGGGCTGCCCATAATTCTTCCTCTGCCCCTGTTTTATGATTCGTTTCTCCCTTGTCCGGACTCCGAATCAGTCGCGATTTGATCCCAGACGCTCGTAGTCTCGTCCTCTTTCTTTTCATAACAAAATTACATGATTATTTGTCCATAATATGAGGTAGAAGTCCATTATTCCTCAGGTCATGCTCGTGTTTCTTATCCCGAATTGCCAAATGATCTCCGATTGACTTGAAACTTGTGCCTATGCTTCAATTTACATGCTAGGACCTGAAATGTGACAAAGGAACACAACCTAGCATAAAATCGTCCAAGAAAGCACAAACTCAAGCCAAAATGATCAAGAAACGAGGGTGCAAACATGTGCAAATACGATGTTATCAAATTCCCCCACACTTAACCGTTTGCTTGTCCCCAAGCAAACCAAGTCAGATACAAGGTAAGCTCAAAACATCTTAATCATGAAACCCTTGGGGACATATCATATAGGCACGAAACACGGGAATCATACTAGCTTTTAGACATCAACACATGAACAACTTCAACCGCAACCTGGACAACCACCACAGAGGATATTCGAGTGCAGCAAAATCGAGTAAAGGAGGAGTTTCCCTTCTGTTCACCAACCAACCTATACTCGACTCAATCACTTATTCAAGACAGTCAACTCATGCATAAAACTCAAGACATCATAATCAAGACCGAGCCATCTAGGTCCTCACCGGGGTAAAGAGTGTAAAGAACAAGGAAATGAATCGCTCACTTTCGACCAGTGGGGTCAGGACAATTTGATGCAAAAAATGCGCATACTTATTCTCTCAATCCCTAACGTCTCTTCACCATGACGGCAACCTCTAAATGTTAGAGTTCACAAAAATGGGTGTCATCACTAACTAATCCGAAGCTCTTAGACACAGGTTCAAATGACTGGCTAGGGTCTTGGACATGGGGAAAAGGCCTTTTAGGTGGTGGAAGTATTCATAGCACAAGGTTCCAGAGTTTCAAACCCAACACAATCACAGCCAATCAAACCAGTAACTTTCTTTCTGCTATTCTGCATTACTCAAATTCTCTAGAGCACCAGAGCGAAGGAGGTCATACAAATGTTAGTATTTCCAAGTCAAACTGCTAAGAAACACTACTTAATGGGCACTATTCAGATTTTTGGTAGTGGCTCTCTTTTGCTTTCATTTTTTTCTTTGTTTTTCTTTCATCATTTTTTTCCATTTCTTAAGAGAACCACCAGCTCTGCACATTTTTCAAACACATGCCCAATTTTTAAGCACTACCTCCAACCCTCACATTATATTTAGCAGAAATAGCAGAGAACATGTAAAAACCACTCTGTGGAACATTCTAAGAGATGCAAAAGGGTAATTTTCCATTGTAGACCGAAAGATAGGATAACACACGGCTCAAAGGGGCTGACTAGGGGGTATGACACACCAGGACAGTCAATTTGGTCGTGGACTAATCCTATGCCTCCATCATCTTAGCTAATGACAACGCGAATGCTGCACATCATGGAAGAGGGAACTATCGCACAAGAAAGAAACGAGCAGACTCAAATCTCACATGGCTACCTATATGCTATATCTCTCATTCTGATTCCCTGAACTAGATGCATAAACGACTGTCAAGAACAAGTGGTCAATCCAAGTCACAGTTGGTAAGCAAATAGTTGAAAAACTGAACTCCTACACAATTCTACTGCACGTCTCAGTCATCATTATAGGTTGTCCTAGTCACATTCCAGTTGTCATGCATTAATTCGAAAGCTATTCGATTCTCCAATTAAACCATAGTGCCAATATGATCAAGCAAACAGCAGTGCTTGGAGCCCTCAAATCTCAAGATTTGGACAGTGGACTAGGGTCCAAGCACACACATACAGCCAAACATTCACACGCATACATAATCGAACATCCCCCCACACTTAAGCACGACATTGTCCTCAATGGAGGAAAGATAAGGAGGGTAGAACGAATTTACCAGATCAAGGGTGAATGATGGTGGACGGGGCAGGAGGTGCATTCTAGGAGGAGAGCGTAGTCGGAACACAAACACCCCACAAAATCTCACAAAGGTTGAGTTATTGACTCTAAAATCAAAGAACAAAACTAACTCAACCGAGGAGAAATAGAGAAAGAAATGCAAACCGACTGGTTGGGTTGCCTCCCAACAAGCGCTTTTTTCACGTCGTGAGCCAGACGATGGCTCCTAAGTTTCGGTCCACCCAAGAACCTCTTTGAAGTTGAGGTTCTCGTCGATGAGGTGGAATCTCAAGTCACGAGAATGTGGTATGACAGGTGATGGAAGCTCGTGCACTTGATGCAGATGAAGTCTCCACCCTCGAGACTTCTTGTTCTCTTCTCTTGTCTCATTGCTGCAAACCAGATATGACAACATTGAATGGACACCATTGCGTCCACCAAGATTGACCGATGTCGATGTGGCCTTGGTCTGGCAAAGAGACACTGCAAATGGGTCCTTGCTAAGCAATTCCTCGAAGTTTGGTGGAGATAGCACATGTAACTCATGGCCGGTGCAAGCCTCTTCCACCTCAACTTCATCCTCGGCCTGGACGCCAATTGCTTCTTCAACCCCCCTTCCTTCTTCATGTGGTATCACCCCTGAGAAAAGATCAAGAACTCCTTCTGCTTCACTTTTGTCATCCTCCACAACTTCATTCTGCACCCTTTCTTGCTCTTCTTCTTCCAGCACGGATTGGAGAGCAAGTCGCGATGCAAGGTTCTCAATAAGTTCAGCTTGCATCTCCTTGCTCGGGCCCAGCATGTCAGAGCGGAAATGGTGAAAGTTGTGATCTACCCCCAGAGGATACACTGGATAATGATTACCATGGGAGCTTTCTGTGACAACTTCTGTATGCTCCTCATCATCATCATGATTGCCTTTTTCTTCCTCCTCCTCTACTTGTATGGCAGCATAAAGGTTGTCTTGAGAAAACTGTGAACAAGCTTTCTCAATGACCTCTATGTGCTTCTTTATGCTCCGAAGGGTATCCTCTGTTTCACGGGGGAAGGAGAAGTCAGTTTCGGCAATGGCCTGGATAAGAGGATCCATCTCGGGAAAAGGTCTCTCAGGTACTCGAGCAATCTGCTCCACGAGAAGCCTCAAGTGATATTTGGATCTGGCTGTGGAGTGTAGCATGGCTCTGCTGGATGGCCCGTGAGGGCTGTGGCGAAATCCAGATCTGATGGCCCTACTAGTTGTGGGAGGAATTCTTCTGGATAAGTAGGTTGTTCTTGATATGCCCAGGGGTCTGATTGTTCTTTGTATTAAGGGGGTTGGTACTAGGACCCGAATCCATAGTCCTCTCCTCCTTGATTGCTCCAGGAAGTCTCGGGGTAATACCACTCAGATGGTGGTGGATACCCCCACTGGTTAGAGAAGCCATTAGGATCCATGATTCAGATCTGCACCAACAAAAACAAAAACACCCAAGTGAAAAGCAACGGTGGAAAAAAACGCTAAAGTAACAAACTTCTACCTTTCCAAATAATCTAGAAAGTCCCCGGCAACGGCACCAAAAACTTGACACGCTACGACACAACACCTAACAATGGCCAAGTGTAACCAATGAAAGGGACTGCAGTATAGTGGCACAAGTAATAAATATCGAATCCACGGGTCTCTAGAGTTACTATTACTCAGCTTCAGTTCATTATCTAGCAAACAAGATTAAGGATTGATTTGTAAACTACTCTACTGACTACTCTACTAATTACAAGTTGGGAACTCACTTAGGTATGATTCCCCTAGCTCCTCAATTAGGTCCAAGTTGCAATTACCTTTGGTTGATCTACTGTTGATTAAACTGCGGAAGATCCTAAATTAGCTTGGAATCTCTTAAACTGACCAAGCCCTCTTAGACAGAATACCCGACAGGCGACTAGTCTTCACCGGGATAGACTGCTAAGGCGATTCACACAGATCTCCACTACTGGAATGAATTCCAGTACAAAGCAGTGACTTGATTGACTCTCGCACAACCAATTCACCACTATCAATCAAGGAAGCTCTCTTAACCTAATCGGATTCTATCTATCATAGGTTAAAGCAGAAATCAAGAGAAGATGATCAGGCTTCAATTGACTATAAATCATGCCTCAACCGATTATAATCAAACAATATAGCATCCAAAACTTCATACAAGAAAGATCCTAACACATGGAACTAGGGTTCCTCAAAACCTAAGTGAAGGGAAGTTACTCCATAGAGAAGAGAGAGACTGCAGAAATCTGATCTATATCTTAAATCTCCATCTCCAAGCTTGATTCCCGAGCTCCAATAGCGAAGAAATCCTCCAAAATAGCTCCAAGAATGTTCCCAAGTCGCTCTCTCTCTCTAGGGTTCATCCCTTGGGTGTTTGGGATCCAAAAACTCAGCTCTCCCTTTCCTTTGGCTCGAATCTTCCTAAAAAACCCGATTCTGGGCGAAATACGGGCAAAAATACGGTCGTAATTCTTCCATGCCCGTATTTTTCCCAAAACGCGCGTTTCACTTAACTCGGAAGAGAGGATTTACGGTCGTAATTTGCCAATTACCGCCAGTAATTACTGAATTACGACCGTAATTAAAGTGACTCTTGCCCGTAATTGACTCTGCGACAGGAATTTTGGAAATTAGGCTCGGCATTGAAATTACGGGCATGCCAGGAGCAATTACGGTCGTAATTGGGCAGGGGCTGCCCGTGATTCTTCCTCCGCCCCTGTTTTATGCTTTGTTTCTCCCTCGTCCGGACTCCGAATCAGTCGCGGTTTGATCCCAGACGCTCATAGTCTCGTCCTCTTTCTTTTCATAACAAAATTACATGATTATTTGTCCATAATATGAGGTAGAAGTCCATTATTCCTCAGGTCATGCTCGTGTTTCTTCTCCCGAATTGCCAAATGATCTCCGATTGACTTGAAACTTGTGCCTATGCTTCAATTTACATGCTAGGACCTGAAATGTGACAAAGGAACACAACCTAGCGTAAAATAGTCCAAGAAAGCAAAAACTCAAGCCAAAATGATCAAGAAACGAGGGTGCAAACATCTGCAAATACGATGTTATCATGTACCTTCTGCTTGGTGCAAGAAAAGGTCCGAGTAAAGTTTCCACGGTATGCAAAAGTTAATCTAATTGAATAATTTATGTACATTTGAAGAATCTGCTAAGCTTGAGCTTTAAATTGTTTCCCTCATAGCAGTTTCTAAATTGTAACTGATGCATGTCTTGGTAGGTTGTCATCTGGATTAGGTTGCATTGCATACTGAAGACGGAGATATAGGAGTGGGTATTTGCCCAAACTTAATTAATGAAAGACAAGACAGAACAAGAGGTTGTTACTGTCAAACAAGTTGAAATGAACTTGGCTTTCTTGCTGCAGCTATTGATCATGCGAATGAGTCTATGCATGAAGCCAAGGATGGAGAAAATAATTTTTTACTTATGAATATGCTCAGATTTGGTAGTAGGAGGTTGTAATTAATTTTCACTATGTTGGAGTTTTATGCTACAGTTTCAATTATATGTTAGTTAACATTGATTTGAACTAACTGTATTGACAATAATGTTAGCAATTTCATGCTATAAAAGTTGGTATTTTCAATTGTATGGTAATAAACAAAATTTTATGTATCAAAGGAAAATATAGTGACTAGTTATTGATTATTAGCCATAGCAAAATATAGTGACCAATTGTTAGTATCTAGACATGGGAGAATCAACGAAATACTGTGACCAATAATTGGCAACTAGTCACGGGAATTTATTTTTTCATTGTAAATACTGTGTTAAAAGCTTTACATCCCGTCTTTAAATGTGTTTTTTTGTTGGTTTTGTGTGGCAAGATTTAATATTGGTCATGGGAGTTCCCGTGATTAATAGGTGCAAATTATCATGGGAAATTGTACCGTGATTAGTTAATATTAATCACGGTACAAATTTTCGGTGAACTTTACAATTAGACACGGAGGTATATATTACGGTAACTTTCCCGTGACTAGAACTACTAAACACGGGAAACACACTTTCAAACAGGGTATATACCGTGATCAAATGGTCATTTTCCTGTAGTGTTTAAGGAAAGCCTAGATGGCTTCTCATACATATGAGTTGGGCAATCGGACTACCTAGTGAGGGATCCCCGTGCTAGTCAAGTATTTAAGTTGAGATTTGAGTTTTAAGAATGGAGAGTAACAGTAGCTCCCATACAACTTTAACAATTAAGATTTTTAAGAGTGGAAGTACAAACAACTTCCATCAGTTTAAGTTAAGTGTCTTAAGTAAAGTATTCAAGTACTAGAGATTTTAAACATAAGAGCGTAGACTGACCCCATCTCACTCACCAGGCCTTAGTAAAGGAACGAGTGAGAACCAGCCCGATAGCAGTTAGTTAGAGGAGCAGGTAGAGAGCAGCGAGATCGACAAATGGGTTCGAGGCAAGCCAGCTAGAGGAGGATGGTTCAAACGTCATGGTGGATGCCTAGTCAAAGTTTCAGTAAGCGGCAATGTTAGACATTATTGAGTTATTACATTTTATGATTATGAGTATAGACTTGAGATCGGATTGAGATTTTAAAGTTTGACTTTAATTTGCCCACGGGTTAGGTCGTTGCTTTGAACTAAAAGACTGTGTTTTCAGTATTTTATTTATGAAAAAAATTTCCACTGCAATTTAAGATTTGAGTATTTCATTTTTCAATGGCATTTTAGTAAAATTAGTGATTGGCCGAGCTAGGGTGTTTCACGAAAGGTATCATTTACTCAAAATCGAACAACCCAATCTACTTGATGTTTGAGGTCACAAACTTGAAGGAGACTACACTTTTTCTACACACAAACAATGAAACAACTACTTTTTGTGCTCTTGTGTTGACAAACTATATATATAAACTAAAATACAATTTACTGTTCACTAACCATTTTGGTTAGCCTCCTCTCTTCTCTTCACACGATTACAAACAGAGCAAAATAGAGGGGCGAAATGAAACAAGTCTTGCCCCATGGAAAATTATAAGAAAACAAGGGATGAGAAATAAAAAGAAAAACATGGCATTACATAAAAGTAAAGGGAGAATACTGAGATTCTTTATAGTACCCATAAGTAGCAGATCAAACTCCAAAGAAGTAGGGAGAAAGAGAAATAAAAGAACCAATACATTATAAAAAGATAGTAACAATGCATTTTTTAATCAGATTCGAATTCGATCATTAAAATTGTAATCAATCACAATATTGAATTTGTTCTTAGATTGGATAGGTCATTTATGCACTGGCCGATTGTTTGTAATTGGAAAAGACCAAAATCGCTTCGATCTAAGTGGCTCACCAATTTAATGTTCTTCCACAAAAAACTTAACAATTAAAAAAATACTATGAGAGGCCAAACATGAAAAGCTTACTAATTACCAAAATATTTTTCCTACTTCCTCTTCGTCTCATTTTTCAACTGACATCTATCTCTCTTTCTTCATTACCATCTTTGCCTTATTCGTACCCTAATTAGTAAAACATTTATATGTATTATAATTAACAAGTATGAACGTTTCATAAACGTCTCAAACCTATAGGCTAAAATTGTCTTTTGTTTTACATGAAATGTGCGGTGTGTATATATATACACGTATAAAATAAAAAAATCATCAATAAACAACTACCATTTCTCTACTAGAAAATAATAATGACAATTTCACAAAAATTTACCATCGTAAATACATCAACATAAAAGGAATCAAATTTTTACTCGCAACCACAACAATGCAATGGTGGTTAGCTTGCGGCTAAGCGCAATTTTATCCTAGTTATTATTAAGGGAGAAATACACCATATGCCACTAAACTTTCACAATTGGGGGAAGGATACCACTAAAGTCAAAATAGGGCACCCAATACCATATAAATTGATAATGGTCGCTCTCT
Source organism: Linum trigynum (assembly GCA_964030455.1). NCBI lineage: Eukaryota > Viridiplantae > Streptophyta > Magnoliopsida > Malpighiales > Linaceae > Linum > Linum trigynum. The sequence goes on from OZ034818.1 coordinate 14,415,563, forward strand.
CCTTCCAACTTTCCTTCCATATCCCTAACGGAGCAAAACAATTTTGTTGTACAAGTGTCAAACTAACACCCAACTATATAAACTGGTCATTTCACTCATCCAATTCCTCGTTCGACAATCCCAAAATCCAATATGATACCCCTAAATCGCCGGTTGATGTCTAGATCATCTGCCACCATCTCCACAAAGCCTAATCCCTCACCTCCCGAACATGGTCGCTCTCTCCATATCATAGCTCGCGACCAGTGTGGGCGGACACTACATTCAGCTCCTTGCTCTTATTGACGCTCTTCTACACCGGCTGTGATCTCCCACTCGGCGAAACCTCTCCTCTACCCCTGTATCCGCATCACAGGATCAAATTTGTGGAAGTTCCCAGTCTCCGGCGTGGTGAACGCTTACATGATCGGAGATTCTGTAGTAGACACTTGATCGGGGTCGAGGAATCGGGCGGAGGTTTTTTTATATAGAGACAAGGAAATAGGAATAAGTAGAGAGCCCCTAGCGTGCACTTGATGAGTGTGAAATGGGCGCACGCAATTACAGTGATCAATGGTAGAATTACAATATTGCAGATCAGGACAGTTTCGTGTATGAGCGGGAGTGGAAAATGGAGTGAGGAGAAGAGATTGGATTTTGGTTGGAGGGGAGAGCTTGTGTGGGTGATGGGATATTGTATTGGTAAATGATTATTCAAGGAAGATTAAGTGGTTTGATGCAGATGAAGGTGTTTGAAGAAATTGAAAGAGTTAGGAAGGAGCTGTCGAGGCGCAAGAATGGCGAACGTGGGAGGGAAGCTGGTGGTGGTTTGGGAAGAAGGTGGAGATGGAAGATTTAAATCGTTGATATTGCGTTGGAAAAGAGAGAAATGAGTTGTCATTGGCTTACTTAGCCCACGGTAACTCTTTAAGTGTCTTTTTTTCTCCGTTAGCAAAATGGATGGAAAGTTGACAGATGCACATTTTATCAATTTACATGGTATTTGGTGCCCTATTTGCAATTTAGTGGTACCCTTCCCCCAATTGTAAAAGTTGAGTGGCATCTAGTGTATTTCTCCCTTATTATTAAAGAAAGATTATACAGTAACAAATTAAAAGTTTGGTCAACTCTTGTGGAGACCCCACATCACCACTCCTTTTTTATATCAATGGATGGGGGAAGCATAGTTAGTAAGGTGGTACAATGGATTCACCGTTGGAATAATCATAATGCACCTGCTTAGACTTCCTGCAAAGTCGTCTTCTTCCATTGCCAACTTGCCAAACAAAATTACTAAGAAAATATATGTTGATGCCACCTCCTAAATTCTCATTAGTCTAGTGTCTAGATATTATCATGATGTTGATTTTGTTTTATCAAAAGAAATCATCATTATTAACATCCATTTGACAAAGTCTCGATAGCATGTCGATTGGCAGGAGTCGGTCTGTTTGAGCTGATACTATCGATCGAATTGTAACCGTAGGATACAATGTACAGACAAAATTACGTATTGTCTAGGGATGACGATAAAATAAAACATCCATAAGATTTTATCTTCTAATATATTATGCATATACGTATAACAAGAGAGTCTGTAAAATTAGCGGTTCTCCTCCAAAGTCTTATATGTACAAGCCGGACAAGCTAATTAATATAAAATTTTCCACGTTCTATTGTCTCCTCATCGTGGATCCAACTTTGTTCAACGATAATTTTATGTTAAATTTATTCACAAATTCTAACGGTTACAAAGTACATCATTTTACAACAAAGCAAACTAAAAGATGGCAGCCGTTCACCTATATTCTCTACACACCATGATGGTAGTGGTGTGAAACTTAGGACCTAGTAAAGTGGGTTGGAGTGAAATCATGGTGAATGTCATGAATTTTAGAGGATTTTGAAAATCCTAACTACTACTGCATTCCACTTGTCCTCCACAAACTCAAGATTCCTCATGTCCATGTCCCTAGCTAGCTACTACCTCTGAAATTCTAACAATTCACATCCATGAATCTATAGGAATATCTATATATCATTATCGAAAGGAAATCCCCACTGGAGTGAGTTCACGTGGACTTGCCACCTTGCTGAGGATTTTCTGGACAATGACATTAATGAATGAATGAACAAAAGGCCTATGTTAGGTCGATTCCTACAATCCTAACAGTAGTCTCAATCATATATCAACCCTAGCTATATACCTTTTGCCAATATGTTAGGGTAACTAATTTTCTATACACCGTCTCTAATTAAAATGTTATGGCTGGTATGGGATATATGGTATGATCATCCGGATAATATGGTTTCATAATATACGGATGTATGCATACTCAAGTTGGTTGCTTAGTTATCATAAATTTAGTCATCACATTGTATCGTAATTTACCTTTTGCCAATATGTTAGGGTAACTGATTTTCTATACACCGCCTCTAATTAAAATGTTATAGCTGGTATGGGATAATGGTATGATCATCCCGATAATATGGTTTCATAATATACGGATGTAATCGTACTCACGTTGGTTGCTTAGTTATCATAAATTTAGTCATCACATTGTGTCGTAATTTATCTTTGCCATGCAAATCATATCAATATATCTCTTTGGCATCTATATAAAAAATAAATCGTTAGCCAATGGCCATATCATGTTAGAGTATTTCTGGACTACAAGGGCGCACTTCATTATATTAAGCAATATAATAAACGTCTAATGAGGAATCCGATCATAAGAAATTAACAATACTAGCAATTTGTTAGATGGGTCCAAAATTCTGACATTGCATCAATTTCCTTAGAGGACATAGTAGTGATCATTTTAGAACAAGGCTAAAGCTGCTATGGTAGTAAACGTCCAAAGTAGGGCACATGCGAGCACTCTCCAATGCTTGTCCCCAAGGATTCTCTCTTGAGTTTGTCCAAACTCGAAACACAAAATATGATTTGCAAGACAGATATGATTGTGAGCTGTTACTCCAGAAAGCTGCATCGGTGCATAATGACCTGTGGCTGGCGGGCTATATACCCCATTCTTTATGTCTAATCAAGAACAAGTTCTACAGTTCATAAAATTATTGAATCCCATTCAGGAAACATCTGAGAATATATTTCGAAATGAGGTACCATAGTACCACTCTAGCTACTATAATGCATATGAGTCTATACCAAGAACGAACACAATGATTTATGTGTTTTATGTTTGTGGTGCGCAAAGGGTAGTCAGCTGCTTAATTTGTTTCGAAATGAGCTCCTTAGTTACTTTCTGTAATATTCTGCTGCTTAATTTGTTTCGATGATCCCATAGCACAATGGTATGACTACAACCCCCTTTGCAAGTATTAAATGATTGGCATTACTGATAAATATGACAAAAAATGGCGATTTCGCAGGAAAACAACAGTTTGGAGGATGTTGGAAATTCAAGAGCTAGAACATCAATGCATAGGAGAAACAACAAATGAAAACACACTACGGAAAAAACACATTTGGGCTTGGCAACTAAATTGCTTCCAGATTTTAATTAGACTCATAATTGTAGGAAAACTGCATACAAGAAAGCAAGGGTTGTGTATGATCGCCATCTAAACCCTGCGTTACTAACTATTAACTAGGTATAGAAATAGATGAGATGAAACCAAAACCGGAAGAGAATTTGCCTCCCTTGTTGCCTCTTCGCTGAATTTCTTCCTTTATGGCAACTGCCCAAATGTGCATTAGTGATCATCTCCATGGCCATCCGGCGAGCCTCCATCCCCAATCACTTGCACCTGTAGTGGAGTTTTGTATCAAAAGCTTCAACTAACAATGACCGGCGAGATAGAGATTCGATATTTACACAGTTTCATAAAGGAGCTTACCTTGAAATGCTGGGAGCAAACATGGCACTTGTAATGCCTGCCTTTCTCCAGCAAGAACCATACCAGATCTTCTGCAAATATTTGCGACTACAAGCAGGTAGAAGAACAGATCCAAACAGTTCCCAAAGGCAAATGCTAAGAGACAATGAGAGAGGATCAACCTACTTCGTCGCCGGGGGCATCCAACTATTTGTTTGTCATAAACAGACCTCACAATACCAGGAGCTTCCTATCCAGTCATTACATTGAGCAAGACATATCATCAAGAAAAGCTCATTCAGACGCCCTCGTTCAAGAATCAGTACCAAGGTTCCTAAGGCTTTGGATATGAAATCGCCATAGCCGTGGATATATCAGAATAAGGAAATAACAAAAAGAGAATGAAGGAACAAGACTAAGAAAAGGAAGATAGAAACACACAGAGTCGGTGTCATCCGTCGCTCCTCAATCCCTGCTCTCCGTCGCCACGATCCCTAATGGCCCACTTGCAGGCGGTTTTGGAAGTTCTGTCCCTTTCCTCCGTGCTGAGAATCTCATCCTTGAGAATGCCCACCTTGACGGCCATCGCAAACCCTCCTCCACCACCGCTCCCGGTTCTCCCATTGGATATAGTCTCCGCGAAGTCGGCGATCTTCCGCTGCAGCACGGCGCGTAGCCCAGGCTCGATTAGGTTGGACTTCATGAACACGTCAGCGAGGTAGAGCTCCTGCTAGAGGGAGAGAGGGAAGACGATGGGGACCCGGAGGGTGGTCGAGAGGTCCGGCGTGACCACATCGTCGAGTACCACGAGTTTCCCTTCGTTGGAAGCAAACCTCAGCTGGTATTTGTGACAAACCAGCAGCCGGATAATGCATGTAGGGAACGCTGAGGAGGAGGATTGGCTGGCCATCATCGCGGCGGAGGTCTTGTCGATGTCCTCCTTGATGTCGACGGCGTACTCGACTTTGACTGTCATCGGAAGGAATTCAATTTAGTTCCCCTCAACTGTGGGGGGGGGGGGGGGGGGAATTGGATTTTCTTGCGGCGCACCAGGGTAGGCTTCCCCCAATCCACTTGCTGTTCCCACACAGTTCTCAACTGGTTATAGGCATGGGTCCTTCTGTAAAGCCGGTATTTCTCATTTCCACTCACAAATCTCCTCGTCATATGTAATGATTGAGGCTCTACCAACTATTGCCATTTGTGATAGGATTTTGAAAATGAAAAGAGTTGGTTACTTGGTTTGGTACACTCAGATTCATCGGCCAATGTGGTGGTTAATGAATGCTAGATTAGCAAGGAGCCAAGGAAGATGCAACGCTACACATTCGAGGAGCCATTGGAAATTATTCAGACAACAATGGAGATGGAGAACAAAATCAACAAAAGAGATTATTCGTCGAAAAACATTATCAAGGAGCACAACAAACACATATTAAGCACCAGTTCAAAGTGAGATGTAAATATCAAATAGCAGATATTGGCAAGGCGAAAAAAAGCTCCGTCTAAAAGGTTCACTCTTGCCGATATTTCTAAAGCTCTCTCTTTCGCTTAACTGTCACTGCGAAATCCCTACTTCACCTGGGGCTAGAATTGGGGAAGCATCATCATATGACACCAGGCCCTTCTTGCCACTGGGTGGGCTCTTAGATAACGACCTTGATCCGTCTTTTCCTTATCATGTTAGCTTGCAATTTTGTTTTCTGTTTTCTATGGTGGTAATGAAAATTAAGAAACGTGTTCACCTCTTGTTTTGTTTTCTTTTAATAAAAAGAGGAGGAATGAATGAAGTAGTTGGGCGGAATCAATAAATACTCGTTTCTTGGAATTAGTGGGATAGGTTTCTCCCCGTTGCCCAGTGGAGAAACAATAATATTCATTAATGAGGTTGGAAGTTCAAATCCCCCACCCCTATTTTTTGCATATTTTCCGTCCTAGATCTACACTCAGCCGAGGTTTGCCGTTTTTGGCTGGTGGAAACCCTGATTCTTGCCTCGTCTCCTCCCAGGCCCCAGTAGCCTCCTTCCTCCTTGACCCAAACAAACGGTCGCCTCCTTTTGCTCTCACAGACGAAGCACGAAGAGGAAGCAACGACCGCGACCTCCTCTCCATCCGGCGAAGCCTTTCCATCCGATCGAGTTCTTGGAGCTGCTCGACACCAGGGGAATAGGAAAGATAGCTCCCAAAGTACTTTACCGCAACCGCGAAGCTCCAGCCGCGACCACGAAGCTCCGACGGAGCGTGTCTCTCTCCCCATCTGACTCCAGCGGTGCCTCGTCTCAGCTCCAACAATCTTTCCCCAGGAGCAAATCCTTCCCAGCGGCGGCCTCCTCTATCTAATTGAGTTGCTCTGCTTCTTTGTTGTTAATTGTTGTGTAATTTGTTGTCGTGTGCAATGCAGTCAAAATCGGGATTTTGATCGTAAAATCGTAGGATTTTAAGATTTTACTTAGTGATTCCGATCCTGCTTTTACTATAAAATCGCTGGACCTTAAAATCGTTCAAAATCGGGATTAAAATCGTTAAAATCATAAAATCGTACCAAAATCGGGATTTTGATCCTATGTGAACAAAATAGGCGGTTTGAGCCCATTCAAAAGAAGTATAATTGTTTCGATGGAAAGGGCAATGAGGGGAATCTTCTCAGATATTCTTCCTATTAAAAGAACATTTGAAAAGAATAAAAAACAACCTTATTAGGATTCGGTCAACCCCTTTTCTTTCCCTTGTTTAACTCATATGTACAACAGTTGTCATAATATTGTAAGTACGTAAGAATTAACATCATTATTAACAAATTAATTGATTAATAAATATTTGTACCTAACCAATGACATTAATGATTTTATTGAAGTTCACTTATTCTTAGTTATAAATTATGCTTAGTAGACGTGGTCGGAATCCTACTTTGAGTTAAACTATCTAGATACAACATGAAAAATAAGAGCCATATCTAATGAGCTCTATCCCTTCCTTATAAATTATTTTGAGTTACACATTAAATAACAATTAAAATGATGATTTTGGAACATTAATCTTGAAAATTATCACTTTAAATGTTATATATCTTTGTGTTATTAATGCTTTATCTTATTAATATTATTATATGTTAATTTATATATGGTACTTAAAATCCTACGATTCGATTTTACGATTCCGATTTTACCCGAGTTTTCGATTTTAAGTAAAATCCCGATTTTGACTGCTTTGTTCGTGTGGGGGTTTGCTATGTTGCAAATTGTTAATTGTTGTTGATTGTATGTAAGTATTGGCGGATTGCTTATTTGTGAGAATAAATAATACAACATAAGTAAATTTGGATTCAAGAAGTGCATAGAAGGTTTGTGTTCATTTTTGGGCATAGTTTGTATGTATGGTAGTTCTTGCATGATTCAGCTTGATGTTATTAGGATCCACAGATTTATGTTGTGCTTGGCCATTTAAAGAACCAGTTGATGCTCATGATGTTCACGCTATTACGAAATCATCAAATATCCCATTGGTAAGAAGATACTTTCCATCCTTTGGTAAACACTTGTAAAAAGCAGTATCTTGAATGCTTTCAACTCCGATGACAACGCTGTATTTGATGTTGTGTGTATCCACTCCGATGACGACTCTGTATTTGAAGAGTATCAACATAATTGCATGGAAGAGAATGTCAATGAAGTGCAAAGAGGACAAGAAAGAGAAGTGTTTAATCTCAGTTCAAGTCAAACTCGACTACTCGAGAAATGGATGTGCAACGTGATGGAATAGGAAACAAGTTGTGGGATGACTTTCAAGCGAGACTTATTTGATATTTAATGTTTTAATAATACTTATTTGATTAAAATTTTATATTTATATTATGTTTATTAGTAATTTGAAAACAATATGATTCAGATTAAAAATTATAATCATGATTAGAGTTGTATAACACTCAATGAAAAAATTGTGGTAGTCAAGTACTAGAAAACAATATGAAGTAACTAAACAGGTTTTCATTTTCAGAATTTAGTTTCAGAACTCACCAAAATTCTCAACTAAACAAGTTTTCTGCAGGTTTTGATTCTCAGAAAATGACAGCTTCGTTTCCATTTTCTTTTGTTTTCTGTTGGGGCATCTATAAAAACGGAATGACAAGTGAACGACCATTAGTTGTTGCCTTAGGGATGGTTAAGCCAACGAAGACCTAGAATCTGCAGGGCTCAGGTTGCGACTGCAACTATTGCTATGGCTACTGTGGCCTATAATATCATATAATATTCAGTTTATTAATCTCGTATTTGGGCCGTTTCATGACCCAAATACCATGCTCATATTAGCTCAGCGACTAGGTTAGGAATTTCTCACAACTTAAGTGGTTACTCGACTATCCCCTTGCCTTTCGATGTTTGTCCTGCTTGCTCTTTTTCCTTATAAAGTCAATAAACTCATATCCAATCACTCAGAACAAGTAGGGAATCAACACAATCGATCATCATAATTCTCATCACCATACAAATTTCTCCATACTTGTCTCTAATTCAATCTCACAATGAAAAGGAAAGGACTTCACAATGAACCTTATCTCCTCTACCAAGCTTTGTTCAAGGGTTAAGATGGAGTGGGAAGAAATAAGCAACATACCTTAACTCTTTCCTCTAGTTTCCCCTCCTTCCTAGCTTCCTAGCTATCGTTGCTCCTCAAATTCTAGTCTCTTGAAGGGTTTATGGTGGATGATGATGGGTGGTAAGTTTGGTAGTAACGTAGAATGAAGAAGGATACAAAGTTTCCCCTTCCTCAAAATTCTAAAGCCCTCTCATACCCTTCTTCCTCCAATCCTATGCCTCCAAATGGCCCAACCAAACTCTTAATTACCATTAACCCTCCATTTTCTTACTAGTAACAATTAAACCCCCACACTTCTCATTCCCTACACATACAACCTTAATAACCATGCACTAATGAAATTACGATTAACTCACACTTTAGTCGATCAACTTATTGGGTCAACATCATAATTAAACGTAATTTATATAGTTTAGCGGGGTGAAGATGTTACAAAATGTGCAATACGTGTAGATCAATAGGTCGACCATGTCGGCTTTCTGTTTGACATTTCAGGTGCAATCACGAGGTTTATTTTCTTTAGACTCTCCATGGCTTTGGTTTGAGGTATGAAGATATTTTTAGCCCTAAACGATTGACCGCTCTATGGTGCAATCGATCGTTTAATTATGAACTTTGATATTTTCATCATTATTCATTAAGTCGATCGCAACATATAAGTGATTGACCATTCTTTTCATTTGTAATGGTTGAGTCCCGTTGTAAGTTTATCATTCAATCGACCAATTTATAGATACAGTCGACTATTTTGTCCAAATCACGGTGCCTTGTAAGTCAACATAAAAATACCCATAACTTCCCCCTAAGATATCTTTATTTGAATTCCACCACTATAATTTGTAGCCTAAAATCACTTTTTTTTTTTAATCACGAACCTACTGGTGACAATTTATAATCCAATTCATCCACTTAAATATCCAACTAATCTTATCCATTAAAATTCAATCCATTTGATCCAAATCCAATTGGATTGGTGGATTCATGGATCGTTGACAAATTACACATTAGTACCTTTATTTTTATATATTTTACAATTTGGTACATAAAATATTTTATCATTAAAAAATGTCATTGGAATTTACGTTTTGGTACTTTAAATTTTTTTATTATAACATTTTAGTATCTCAACTTATCAAAATTTACATATTGGTGCAATACTTGGATGTCATTTGGGTTATTAATCAATCTACCAATCTATATGATTCAATTAATAAATCCACCAATCCATTTGATCAATTCGACGCATGAATCTATCATCTATTAATTCAGTCTAACCTAACTCATCCCAAAATTAGGGGGATTATTTTGAAAGTGGAGTTAGTGGGGTGGCATCCGTGGACCATGATCCAACCGACCCATTCTCCACCTTTCTAAAATTTTCAGGTTGAGGAACAAACTTGGATCCCAGTAAATCACCAAATACATGTATCTTCATCTAATAACATTTTTAAATTATTTAAATTAAGATATTATTAGTTTAACCAAACGCCAACTATGATCCCAACTGATTAGGTTCCAAATAAAATTAAACATATGTTGTATTTTACACGCTTAAAATACATTTCATTGTCATTTGCAAATGACCCATCAAATCTCAGCTACTAATCCTCCTACTTTGGCTTGCCTAGGCTCGTTCTTCAAGCAAAGAATATGTTAAATGTCATTAATACGCTCAACCTTAATGTAGGTGGATTTCCCCTAGCTAGGGTTAAGACCCACAATGACCCAATATATAGAGATAACAATCTAGTTTCACACTCACCACATAATCAACCTACATACTATAGTTAATCTTTCCTAAACAGAGGAATTTAATTCATATATATCGATAAATGGTACAAACCCTAGAAAGAGAAGACAACCAAAAACTTGAAATTTTATTCTTCTCTGGGATTTGCAACCTTCTCTTTACTCTTGATTGGATTCTTCCCCTTTACAAGAGGTTTTATCTCACTAAAAACTTCAAAAAACTAATTTTTCGCTTTAAGCCAACTCTCATGATCGAATGCAGAAAAATGGGATTTTATACAGATTTCTGGGCCATATCACGATCACGGGTTCTGACCCAAGGGTTTTTTCTTGACTTGTATTCACGACACTATTAAAACATGCAACAACAAGTAGGTCACTGCTTGATCTTGGTGGTGACCATCACGGAGACGTCGCTTTGCATGCTATTGAAATGCGTATGGAGTGGCCGAGTGGGTGATCGTGAAAGGTTTCACGATCGTAATGGTATTGTCACCTACTCACTACAAAACTTGAAATTTCTAACAATTAATCTTTTATATCACAAAATATTACACGAGTATGATGATTGGCCAAACAAACACTTCAATAATGGTGTAAAAATACATAAATTTAGATGTTAGTACACATTTTGTAAGGTTAAGACAAAAGCCAAAGTGTTTTTAAACGTTAGAGAGATCCTCACAATGTAGATACACTATCTCTTAAATAAATCCATATAATAAGAGAATATGATTTATTGAAATAAATTCGATCTTATATATTTTATCTAAAAAATAACTGATTGGTTGATTAATCAAAACACCCAAACAAACACAACAATGCCATTTTACAATTTTTAGTATTGTTATTGTTTCACAGTTAAGTTTGAATTACTAAATTTGTGAAAGTTATAATGTAGTTTTTTTTGGGTAAATACAATTTAATATCCAAACCTTTTATTTTAAACAATATAATAGCCAAACCTTTTCGAAAACAATCTAATATACAAATCGTCAACTTTCTGTCTGTTTGACCGTTAGTTGACACTTCAAAAAAGTTCGAAGTACGACACTTCATCAATATCCATCGATATCTTCTCTGAAAAACCACCAACATATCGTAGTTCCAAACTCGAGAAGTCCATGACTCCACCATGATGGTATAGAATATCTAAATATCCAATCATCTGCAATGGCAAAACAAGAAACCAAGTTATATTGTGACAATTTTCCCTAAACAAAGCTTTTTTGAGGTGTCAATAACAGTCAAACGAACAGAAAGTTGACGATTTGGATATTAGATTGTTTTTAAAAGGTTTGGCTATTATATTGTTTAAAATGAAAGGTTTGGATATTAAATTGTATTTATTTTTTTTTCTACTTGAAAACGTTAATATTATTATTCTCCATATTTATGTGAAACGAATTATTTACAAATACCATTTTCTTGGGATTTAAACTTTCTCTCAAAAAATTCCTTTTGTTTCTTCTCTTTCACTGTTAGCCCTAACCAATCCAATCTTCCTCGGTATGAAAAAGAAAATAATTAAATAAATAAAAAAGCAAAAGAAAAAGGATGTTCCTCTTTGTACGAAAAACCAAAGGAAAACCAAATAAACCAAATAAACAGAGCAAAGACCAAAGAGGGAGAGAATCGCTTCTGTAGATCAACATATCCTGGAGCGCGAAACCCCCAAATTCATTCCCTGCCTTTCTCCTCCGATAACCCTAACAAGCTCTCTCTCGACGTTTGAACGAAAGGTTCGTGAGGTTCTCTCTCAATCGGACCTTGTTTCCTTCGATTATTAGTTAATCGCTTTCGGTTTGATCGTGTTTATTGTAGAAATCTGGTGCTCTTACTGTAACCTGCTTGATGTCGAAGTCTCGATTTTTTCGAATGATTTTTTTTGAATTCTGTGCGTCGCTTTGTGCGGATGTGCTGCTAATCCCTCTTTCTCTTGTTTCTGTGGATGAAGTTTGTTTGACGTGTTTGTCTTCAATCCAGTTCATGGATTGATCTGATTTCAGTTCAAAATTAACCCGTTTCGGCTGATTTTCCTCTTTCTTTGGATTCCCCTTCGATTTAGTTTCTTCTATGTAGCTGTTTTTGATGATTTAAGTTGCTTGATGAACAGTTCCTTTTCCCATGGTGTGCCAAACTCCGATTCCCCCCACGTCCCTTTTTTTATCAGAGAGAAGGTTAAATATCTTCAGTGATCTTTTGATGGGGAAAGGTTCTGTTTCTTGTAATTTATTATCTCTGATGCTTAGATGTATGTGTTCGTTTTGGTTGCCATGCTTTTTTACTGTCGCCCGGATACTTGAAGTGGTGAGACGCATCATGCGATTGATTGTCTAAATTTGGTTTCTTGGTTGTTGCAGGGTGAACCTCCTCCTATTTTTGGATCATCCCTAAAATAGGCATCATGAGATTTAAGAAAGGAAGCAAGGTGGAGGTGTTGGGAAAAGAAGAGGGCGTGTGGCGGCTGGGTGAAATTACATCCGGTAAGGGACACACATACAGCGTCAAGTATGATGTTTCGATGTTTGCAAGTGGTGAAGATGCTGAAGAAAGGGTCCCCAGAAAGGCCATTAGGCCTTACCCTCCATTTGTTGCTTACCTTGATACATGGTCTGTTGGTGATGTTGTGGAGATCTATGTCAACCTGTCCTGGAGGACAGCTGTGGTTATGAAGGTCCTGGATGGAAATTACTACTCGGTTAAACTAACTGGGACTGCTAGAGAACTTCAAGTCAACAAAATCAACATTCGAGTTCCCCAATTATGGCAAGATGGCGAGTGGTTTGTCATGGGAAAAGTAAGTTTCGCTCATTTTTTGTCCCTTCAATTGCTCTTATATTTATTTCTTATTTTTGCATTAAAATGTTGGGATTACAATCCCATTGCTCCTGTTATTGCATGGTGATATCTTGGACTAAAATCATACTTCTTGGTTTCCTGACTTTTTTCTATTGGATAATATTCAGGGCAATAGTAGCTGCGAGGATGTGAACTCCACGAATGCATCAACCTTGAGTTGTTATCAGAAGGCAAGCCCCAGGATGCAGCAATCTGGTGCCAGTAGAAAACTTCCAGAAGGGAATAGCTATATATACACCGAGAACAACACTGGTTTTCAGGAGTCTTGTGTTGTGTCAGCTAGAACATTGAAGAGAGCTTGTCCTTTTTGGTCATCTGATTTTGGTGCATATGACGGAAGCCTTTGCAAAAAGAGAGCCATTGGGAATAAGGAGCAGCTCCAAGGAGTGCTGAAAGGGTACCAAATATCTTCACTGAAAAAGGTAGACGCTGTTGCTTACCCAGAACAGTATATGGGTGAAATAGACATGCATGGTTCCCCTAATAATCAAACTGGATGTGCCAGAAGAGTGGAATCTAATGATTCTGCTGATGATGCATGCTCTGTTGGTAGTTGTAGTGTCATTAGCATGGGTCCTAGTAAATTGTTTAGTTGTGCCATGGCTGGTAAGAGTGCCGATAAGGATTCCCTGAGTAGTGATGCTGAGTCACATTATTATCATGGAGACGAGGACGAAGAAATTTCCCCCCATCCTTTAGAAGATGTAAGTGCAAGTATCCATAGGTTAGAGTTGCATGCTTATCGTTCCACTCTAGAGGCACTCTATGCTTCTGGTCCCTTAAGTTGGGAACAAGAAGAACTTTTGACTGACCTTCGTATCTCTCTTAACATCTCACATGATGAACATTCGATGGAGATAAGGAATTTGATCTCCATTAGATCAGGTGGTCACAGTAGGTGGTAGTTTAGTAGGTTTTCCTTAATATGTTTATCATGTTTCAGCAGGGTCTTTGTGGTTGTCATGTGAGCGTGTCATTGTAAGAAGCAGGATGTAATTGTTACAATTTGTAGATTTCCTGACAATTCTTCACTATGGCAGTTTAGCCGTGACATATGTAATGCAGAAACTATGTAAGAAGTTCTTTATACAGTATTAGAGGATCACCATTGTGTTTCTGTTATTTCCTATCCCTCCTCCCCTTCCTTTCCAATTTCCTTTAGTTTGTTCGATTACAAAGTTTTTCTATAGTGCTCCTTAAGGCAGCCATCTTCCATTTCTGTACTGTTGACTATATTGGAAACACGGTTTGCTAGCTGACAGGCTTTCTTGAAAGGTTTTGTAGCCTATTTCTGGATTCCATTATCTCCGAGGACATGGTTCTGTTGTATGACATGTTTCTGTCATTAAAATGTTATTATGAAGTGGGAACACTGCTCTGTTCTTGTTAGTAAAATGGAATCTGGATTTATATTTTAAATCTTCGTGGCAGTCAATCCCTTGCCAATTGCCATTTTACTTGTACCCGCCTGTCCTTTGTTGTTACTTTCGTTAAGCATTTGCCATAAGGGCTACGCTTCCATATTTGGTTGACAGTCTTGCTCTGTCAAAATTTTAGTAGTCCAGTTTTCCTGGAAATTCCAGTTTATGGATGTTATTGACAAGTACCCTGCATTTTCAGGACAACAGTTGGACACATGCATGCTTTGCTTTGAAAGATCAAAAGATGATACTGGGGCACAAAAGATGGGGCCAGCATCCGCTTCCCTTTCTTTTGATATGCACGCCTGTCTTTTTTTCTTCGGCTATGCATGCCTCTTACTATTAGCTGATTACAGTTTGTTTCAGGTTTGCTGGGAACACATACAGAACTTGTGGCTGCCACGATGTGGGAAGGTCATGCTATTTTTAATATTCAATCCTCCACATAATTGTTGTGTTTGTTTTACATTGTGGCATCTGTTCTGAAACCGAGTAAACAAGTTGGACCATGGTTAGATTTGGAAGAAATCGCCCTGATGCCTAGGTTGGTGGTGCGTGAATGATTTTTTAGATTTTAGCAACGTATATGAATTAGTTTTTGTGTCCTCGCCTGCTACAGCTGAATTCGTTGGCTTTTGGTCTATTGTTCTGACGAATCCGTAAACATCTAGTTGCTGGTAAAGACATGAAATTTATATCTTCCTACAACGTCGTCACAGTATCAGTTCATCCTCAAACTAGTTGCTTTGCTCATTGCAATCCTGCACATAGGCATGCTGCTAGTTTTCAGTAGCAATATCCTCGGAACAGTTTTAGGGAAATTTTCCCAAGAATATTGGACTGGTCATAACAAGGTGAGTTTTCTCCTTGTCCATTTTTGTTTGTTTGTTTTTTAAGTTGATTCATATTAGTTAGGTTCTGCATAAGGTGTGGATCAATGGTTACTAAGTTCGTGCCACAGCTGTTAATTGTCTTACAAAGCTCATAGTGAGTCAGTGACGGCTATCTACTCAATCCAGTCCAGAAAGTTGGTATTACTTCCTGTCAATCTGATGCAATTGCCCATGACCTGTTTGAAATGGTATGATGTTGTAGCCATCTTTTGATCTACTGGATTATTATGAATTCTTTCTCCGGTACTGGCACTTCTTTCTTCTCTATTGCTACATTGGCAGATTATTCAGCTGTTGGAAAGCTTCCCCAGTATCCGTCTGGTCAGTGGCAAGTTATTTTTGAAGGAAACTACTTGTTTGATAGCTCTGTGCATTGACATTAAGTATCAATTTACCATGTCCAGGAAGCAAACCGTGTAACACCAGCTCTGGACATGTTTTATGTCATGGTTTCTCGCTTGTTATGTTGTCTTTTTAATCAATCGTAGCTGTTGTTCTTCATCATCGTGTCAATTGCTGCGGCCTGCGTGCACTGTCGCCCAAAGTTGATGACTTTGGGAGGGTAAATGATGCCCCCACCGACTTCCTTTTGGTAAACAGTGCTGAAATGTTTGATGAATGGAATTGCAGGTGCTGTGATGGGGATGAGATTAACGTTGATTTGGCTTATTTGGGCTGTTAGTTTGATTGGATAATTGTGTGGCCTAAGTGTTGATTTGGGCTGTTAAACAAAAACCAGAGCGTTAGTGTTCATTTGGTATAGAATGCTTGTGCAGCAGGGTCTTATACCTTCAGCTGGATTCGACGACAGCTTTCGCTTTACATACAGCAGCCCCGCAACAGGATAATCGGTAACACAACCTGTTCAAGAAATTTAGTAAGCTTGTGAACCAAAGTGGGGAGCTGAAGATCTCTCGTATCTAACCTTGAATGCAATAAAGTCGCCGACTATCTCGAGGTCAATTAGTTCATATAGGAACTCATGCTTTAAATACTTCGGGGCTCAAGATATGGTTATGCATCAATCAATAACTAAATCTTGACCTTTCATTTAGAAAATTCAGATTAAGGATTGAAAATTAAATATCATTTTTATTTTCCCTATCTTTCTTAATTGGCTCATACCTTCGTTTTAATTTGGATTTTTTTTTTGTTTTTTTTTGCACAGATGAAACGAGTCAGTTGTGTTCTACAAAATGATGTCCATTTTCAATATTTTTTGAGAAAAAAAGTTTTTGCCTCTTGGTACCAACTGCATGCCATATGGTATCTTCTTCGTTTTTAATTTGTTTTTGAAAATGTTTGCACAGAATGAACGAATTCATCATGATTTATTGGATCTACAAATTTCTGGGTGAAAAAATTACAGGACAAAAAATACCAAACAATACCACACTGGTACGCGGTGGTATCTTGTGGTAAACAATGTTAAAAGTCGTAAATGAACGTTAATATAATTCTATTATCATGTATTCAACCATCCTACAGTTTTTGTTTGTTCATACCACCATGGTATGCTTTTCAAACCATAAGTATGCTCTTATTTCAATACCAGTCAATAACATATAGTATAGACCGATAAAAAAAGTCTTTTTTTTGTTCGAAAAATATATCAAGTGGATATCATTTTGAAGAGCACAATTAATCTGATCTAACTATGCAAAAAAAATTAAATTCTACTTAAAACGAGTGAGAAATCGTCCGTCAAAGATTAAGGGGTGGAAAATTAAAGGCTTTTCAGGAGAGAGAGATGCTGATGTCATGCTGAGGTGGACGGGTTACTCATGATTATTCACCGTAAGGTTATTGACTGATTAGTCCCCGAATATCAGGGCTCAAGATGGGTTATGCACCAATCAATAACCAAATCAGGACCTTTCATTTAAAAAATTCAGATCTAAGGATGGAGAATTAAAGGTCATTTTTATTTTCCCTAACTTTCTTAATCGACTCATATCTTCGTTTTAATCGGAATTTAATTTTTTTTGCACAGATGGAACGAGTTCATCGTTCTCTACAAAATGAGATCTATTTTCAATATTTTTTGAGAAAAAATATTCTTGCATCTCGGTACCAACTACATATCATATGACATCTAATTCGTTTTTGAAAACGTTTGCACAGAAGGGACGAGTTCATCATGATTTATTGGATCTACAAATTTCTGGATGAACAAATTACAAGACAAAAAAATACAACACGATACCACACAATATCACCCTGGTATGGGGTGGTATCTTGTGGTACACAATGTTAAATGTCGTAAATGACAGTTAATATACTTCTACTATCATGTATTCAACCATCCTACAGTCTTGGTTTGTTCATACAACCATGGTATGTTTTTCAAACCATAGGTATGCTCTTATTTCAATACTAGTTAATACCATATGGTATAGACTCGTAAAAAATGGCTCAATTTTTTTTGTTCGAAAAATATATCAAAGTTGATATCATTTTGAAGAACACAATTAATCTTATGTGAGTGTGTCAAAATAAATTAAATTTCAACTTAAAACGGGTGATAAATCGTTCGTCAAAGATTAAGGAGGGGGAAATTAAAGGCTTTCCAGGAGAGAGGGATGTTGATGTCATGCTGATGTGGACGGGTTAATCACTATAAGGTTAATGAATTGTTATTTGTCGCCCGTAGTTATAAAAAACCTGACGATTTTGCCCCTGCCTCATTTTAAAAACCCTAAACCTAACTACCCCAAATCCCACCCCTCCCTTCTGCTGCCTTCACTTCCCACCTCCTTCTCACCGCCGACCTGCCGAGCTCAGCCGCCGCCGACCTCCTCTGCCGAGCTCCTCCCCCGCGCCAGGAGAGCCGCCGCTGCCATTCCCTCTCCCGATCTCGGCCACCACCGCCTAGGAGAAGCAGCCGCCGCCGCTGTTCCACTCGTCGCCGCCGAGGTAATTTTTTTTATAATTCGGTCTCGCCACCGTCCGACACGCCGGAGCGGACGCGTTCCGCCAGGTCTGGTCGGACCCCGTCCGCCCGGTCTGGTTGGGTTTCTGATTCGGTTTAAATAAATCTTTCTAGTATATTTATTTTAAATACAATTGTTAGTATCTTAATTAGTTTAATATTGATAGTTGAATAATTAGTCTATAATTGTTAATTATATAATTAGTATATAATTATTAATTATATAATGTGTTAGTTTATTAATTGGTTAAGTTGAAATAATTATTTAAATAACTATCTATCGTATTGAGTAAAGTAACTATCTAGTTAAATTAATTAGATAACCAAGTTATATGTATCATAATTAGTAATTGATAAATTATGACTATGAACAAATTGCTAATAAAATAATTTAGTATAAGAGATTAATAGATAATTATTGACTATGCTAATAGATAATTTATTATAATAATTATCTAAATAATTATTGGATTAAATAAATTGTAAATAATTGTTAATTTTAAATAATTATCTATGATGTTCTAGTTAAGTAATTGAGTAAGTTGAAATAAATATTTAAATAACTACCTATCGTATTAAGTAAAATAACTATCTAGTTAAATTAATTAGATAACAAATTGTATGTATCATAATTACTCTATGAAACAACAAGTAATTACTCAACAAATAATTTATTATAAGATATTAATAGAAAATTATTAACTATGTTTAGAGATGGCGTCACCTGGTAATTCTGGAGGATCACATAGTTCTAGAGGAGCTGCAAAGAGATTGAGAAGATTCATTGGGCATAACATTAGCGCTAGTGTGAGAAATAGGGACCCAAATGATAGAGATGAGCCACAGCCACAGCGACTAGTGACACCGATGAGTTTGAGGACAGACGGTTTTCCTCAGTTTGATTTTCAGATGCCTAGTATGGCTGGTAGTGGAGCTGGTCCCAGTCGTGATCATGCTTCACCGTTTGAGCCTTCGGATGAGATTGATGACGAGTCGGAGGAGTATGAGTCGGATGCTGTTGAGTGTCGCATTCCACCAGTCCGTCCGATCAGAGACAGAGGTGCCCCCAGCGGATCGTCACATGTTGTTACTGGGGTTCATGCTATTACTGGGATCTATAGAGACCATCCGGGGCGTTTCTATAGAGCTCCATAGTCTGGTGAGGGCCAGAGTGGTACTGTTGATGTGGGAGAGGCCTGGGAGCCTAAAGGATCGTGTCCTGGAGGGCCGAGTGACCCGATTTTGCTCCGTAGCTTTCTTGGGCATGTTGCCCACCGTCTGTACACTGGAGAGGCTGATAGAGGGGTGATCACTTGCTACGACAGGAGTTCGACCCTTTACCACGTTCTCGACGGTTATGTGATAGCAGATGATAACGCTTGGACTACCGTAGAGACATCAGGCCTTGCTCACCTTGTTGATATCACCTTCCAGAGCGAGCTGGACCCTGCTCTCATCTCGGCATTTGTGGAGAGGTGGCAGCCGGATACCAACACCTTCCACATGCCGTTTGGAGAGATGACGTTCCTCCTTCACAACGTGGCACACATTCTTGGGCTTGCGGTTGAGGGAGAGGCGATGGTAGTGGATCTGAGGCAGTTGGAGAAGTGGGCACTAGAGACTGACATTCGAGCACTACTGGGATTAGATCGCGACGATTCCGATTACGGGGCGCAGGTTGGTGAGGTCGCCAGTCTGTCTAGGTGGTACAGAGGATTTGATTTGTTGGGTGTGGGAGCTTTGACTTATTTGCACATTGGTGTTGATGTGCCAAACACATAGCAAATGCGGGGTGCGGGGGAAGACCACAGAAACCGTAGCAAGTAGTCCACCTTCGTGGTCGGTGACGATGACAGTGGGTACGCGTGGATGGAGCAATTGTTGTATGCACTCCAACAGCCACAGATACGACTCTTTTGTCTCATCCTTCAACATCTGGATGGAAGTTGGATGGGCAAAAAAAAGATGTGTAAGCACGTCGTTATCGTCCTTCACAACCTCTGTATGATAATTCTCACGTTCAGCTGCTAGCAACGCATACTGCAATGCATTCATCTCGCCCATCTCGTCTTTCCTAGACTTGGACCCGAGGTTATACATCTGCCTTTGGGTGTGATGCCCTTTGTCACCCTTCTGCTTGTTTATTGTCTACTTCTGTTGCGACGGAGGTACCCCAGCATCTCTCATAAGCTTCAAAGATTCTTTATCCTCCTGACTCAATTTATTCATTTGACTGTGGCCCTCGGGATAAAGCATCTTCTCATGATTGTGATACCCTCGCCTTAAACCGGTTTCTTGCTCAATCACTGCTTGTATCTCCTAGAATGAAGGTCCATCAAGAGCATCAGGATCAACCAGTAGTTCTTTGATTTTAACCTTGAACATGCATCCCGATCCTTTTGAACTTGTATTGCCACGACTCTCCTTGGAAGGATCCAGTTTGTATGACTTCCTCTCACTACTGCATTTGTCGCAATACATATAACACATACCCAATACTCTATTGTTGCGCAACTCACGTGGCTTCATCGATCCCTTAGTTACAAAGAAACCAAGAGACATCGCTATGTTTTTGGTCACTGTTACAGCATCTTCGAAATTGTCATATCGGACGCCATTGAGAAAATGGTCTGTGTAATCACCAATTAGTTAAGCATTGTAAGCCATGTCCACCTCCAATTATGATTTCACAACTTGTTAGAAAGGTACAAATTATATGATTCTACAAAATTAAACTAAATTAATTAACTCTACAAAATAAAAATAATTTGACGATAAGAAATTTAATTAAATATAAATTATTAGACCAAATTAGCTCTACAAATTAAATCTAAACACAATAAACTAATTATCGCTACAACAAAACATAATCACTTAATTAAACTAATTATGCTTCAATTGACTCTACAAAATTAAACTAAATGCAATAATTTAATTAACTCTAAAAAAAGATAATTTAATGATAAGAAAATTATTTAAATATAAATTATTAAACTTCTTTATCTCTACGAATTAAATCTAAACACAATAAACTAATTATCACTACAACAAAACACAATCGCTTAATTAAAATAATTGTGCTTCAATTGACTCTACAAAATTAAACTAAATGCAATAATTTAATTAACTCTAAAAAATAATGATAATTTGACGATAAGAAAATTATTTAAATACAAATTATTAAACTTCTTTAGCTCTACAAATTAAATCTAAACACAATAAACTAATTAGCGCTACAACAAAACACAATCGCTTAATTAAACTAATTGTGCTTCAATTGACTCTACAAAATTAAACTAAATGCAATAATTTAATTAACTCTAAAAAAAATGATAATTTGACGGTAAGAAACTAATTAGCGCTACAACAAAATACGACCGTTTAATTTGAACTACATATAAATTTAACTATGTAAAATAGAAATAAAAGCAATAAATTAAATATAAATTATTAGCTCTATAATGTCTCAAATTAAAAAAAAAGAACACTGTCGGCTATCGCCGTCTGCTCGCCGGCAAAGGGCGCCGTCCGCTCGCCGGCGGGCGGACGGCAAAAAAATCCAGGAGGAGGTCTGTAAAGACATAATTAGCTAGTTTTAGAGGAGAAACGGCTCTGAAAGGAAGGAGAAGCTGCAAGCAGCTGAATTCGTCATTCCTCCTCCTCCTCCCTGACGGTAATCCTTTTCCTAAACCCTAATCCCCCATTTTCGTCTTTGGTAGAGCTCTGAATTCGCTGAAAGAGTGAATGATTATCGTATTCCCCAAATCGGCGCTCTTCTCTTCTTCAGTCTCAGTCCCAGCATGGAAATGGCGGCTCTCCATTTGCCTTCGTTCTCGATTCAGGTACACTTACTGCAACTATCCCCCATCGCTTTTGATTCTCTTCCTTTTCTATTGTTCTCAATTGCATTCTTTCATCTGTAGCCATCTCCGCCATTCCCAAAGCACTGTGTATCTCTAAACACTACGCAGCTCATGACCGAATTCGTGATGTTCCAATGTCCGTCGAGGCGCAATCCTCCAAAATCTGGTTCCCTGATGATTAGACGCCGCTTAGTGAGAGCAGTTAGCGATTCGGGTAGCTCGACGGAAGGAGCAGCAGCTGATTCTCCGGACGAGAACATTGTTGTTACTAGCGATAGAGTTAATGATTCTCCGCCTGATTCTCAGGACAAAAAATGAAAAACAAAATAATAAATAAATTAGGATCATTCCCTCTCCCAAAATGGCGGCTCATCGATCTATTACTCCTCTCCGTCGTCCTTCTCCTCACCATCCTCGCCGTCCCTTCCTCCGTCAGTCCCCCGCAAACCCGATGCTCCAATTTTCACTTCCCCACAATCCAACCCATCTAATTGAAATCTCTGTGCTTAACCCTCGTCGTCCTCTCTCCCCAAACCCGCCTCCGCCTAATTTCAACTTGAACTTGAAGTTCCCCGCCACCGTCTTGACCACCCAGTTTGTGGTCTCCTATTCTCTCTAGCTAAATCGCTCGTTTTCTGCATTTGGTTCGCCGACAATCTCTATAAGTCGCCACAGGCACCTTTTCCATCTAAATAGACACATGCTAATTCAATAGTAGACGATGATGGTGATGAGCGGCGGGCATAGTCGACGCAAAGAATTCCAGAGAAAACGGAGGGTGGTGCTGTCGGAAAATCGCGATTACTAGTTTTGGAGACATGCTGCTTGATAGACCGTTAATTACACATGTTTTCACCCCTGTTCTTATACTGTTGGAGATGTGGTTTCTCGTGTTTTAGACCGATTTCACGCTAGGTTGTGCTTGTTTGTGATATTTCAGGTCCTGACAAGTGAGTGAAGGTTTAGGAGCGAGTTCGGGGTCGATTGGGCGAAGATCGGGCGCGAGACAAGTCACAAAGGAGGTCGCACGGGCACACCCACAACCCACACGACCGTGCAAGTGACCAGTTTGGCCGTGTGGAATTCTGCGAGAGCAAACACGGGCAGGATGGAAATCTGCACGGCCGTGCGATCCTGGCCTTGTAAGAAGCCTGGAATTCGAACTAATTGATACGCTGCGTTTTGACTCGCACGGGCAACTGGATGGGCCACACGGCCGTGCGACCCTGGCCGTGTGAGTCGGGATTTTCTCCTTTTAAGCAGATTTTCAGCCACAAGTCGAGGAGATTCGATTTTATGAGAGAGAGAACGATTCCTAGAGAGAGAAAGCGACGAACAAGAGTCTCCAAGTGCCCTAGATTGATCTTCAACACCATTGGAGGCCAGCTTGAGCTTGGAGAAGTGCCGATCAACGTCCAGTAGCAGGAATCCATCCTTCACAGTATGAATTCTGCGTCTGATTCTGCTTTTGCTTCTTTCTCCATGGAGTAGTTCTCCCATTCATCTGGGTATGGAGAACCCTAGATTTGTATGTTAGGCTTTGATTGTATGAACCCAAGTACTGATTCTATGATTTGATTATATTCGATTGAGGTTTGAATGATTGAATGACTTGAATCCTGATCAAATTCCTGTTGTTTCTGCTTTGACCTAGAATGAGAATATCTGCCTAGGTTGATAGAGCATCCTTGATTGAAGGTAGGGAGTTGGTGACTTTAGTCGAGGAACCAACTCACTATTCTGTACCGGTTTTACTCCGGTAGTGGAGGTTTTGTTCTTAGGGCCTCAATCTGTTTACTCCGGTGGAGGTTAGTCGCCCGCTAGAGACTCAGATTGAGAGGGTCTGAAGACCTTTAGTCGAGACTTCAAGCTGTTTAAGAACCTTCCGCAGTATAACTATCATAGAAACTGAACTTGGTAATTACAATCCGGCTTAACTGAAGTCTAGGGGGAACCATATCCGGGTGACCTCTCTTAACCTGAATACAACAGTTGACTTGCTTTGTTTGTTTGGTAGTTTAGACTTGCATTCAAGTTTCATTGCTAGATAACAAGAATTCACTGAGTAGTCATCAAATCTAGGACCCGGGTTGATAATTAAACCTAAACCCACTATACTACGCTTTAGGAAGTGGTTCCACTTGGCCAATTCCTGGAGTGACAGTAGAGTCGAGTCAAGTTTTTGGCGCCGTTGCCGGGGACGGCTAAGTTGTTGAAGAAAAGTGATTTCTGTTAATTTAGCTTTTCTTTTCGCATTGTTGCTTTTTCCCACTTGTGCCTTTACGGGTTTGCTTGCTTGATTGTGTGCAGGTAGTGCATGACCCGTAGCCAGTCGGGAGGTTTACTGCCGTTGAATCCAGAGATTGAACGCACCTGTCGCCAACTCAAGAGACAACAGCAAGCTAGACTGGCTACGGAAGAGCGCATAGACGGCCACGTGAGCAGTGATTCTGAGGAGGAGTACGAGATGGAAGACTACAATCAGCACCAGGGGAATCCTCAGCAGGCTCCCCCGGTGAATCAGGTCCTGGGGAACAACCCCATACCCCAGGATCATGGGGTTCATCATCCACCGCAGCCGGGTCCCACCTTGGAGTACTACTACACTCCTCGGATTGCTGACATCCGCCCGGTCATCCTCTTCCCGCCTATTCCAGCAAACAACTTCGAGATCAAGCCATGCTGGATTCAGCTCATCATATCCTCTATCCAGTTTCATGGTTTGAAGGATGAGGAGGCCAGGGTACATCTGTCCCGTTTTCTGCAGCTGACAAACTGGTTCAAGCTGAACGGTGTCCCAGATGATGCAATCCGCCTTCATCTCTTCCCTCATTCTCTGGCGGGGAATGCTAAGATGTGGTTGGAGACCCAACCCCCATTGTCCATCACCTCTTGGGACGATCTGGCTGACAAGTTCGTGCACAGGTACTATCCAGCATCGAAGACTACAGAGATCTAGTGGGAGATCACTCACTTCCGCCAAGAGCCAGATGAGTCACTTCGTGATGCTTGGGAGCGGTACATGGGCTATTTCTGGCAGTGCCCCCATCATGGCTTCAGTGATGCATTCATAGTGGGGAACTTCTACAGTGCCCTCTCTCCAGATAGCCAGAGGGTGATTGAGTCTCTATGCCCAGGAGGGGATATTCTTACTAAGACTCCACCCTAGCTGAACCAAATGATCAGTACCTTGGCTGCCAGAGATCATTCTTGGGGACAGGGTAGCCGAGGCAGACAGTCCCAGGACCGTGGTGTGCACTCCATGGAGACCAGATCCGGGCTCGAGCAGCAGGTAGCTGAGTTAGTGCAGACATTGAAGCAGCCCAACAGTCTGATTCCGGGCAGAGGTTTGGCTACACCTCCAGTAGCTCAGTGTCAGTGGTGTGAAAGCTCAAATCACTTAGTGGAAGACTGCCAGGCTATGAGGGAGTCTACTACTCCCCAAGAGCAGTTGGACTTCATCGCCAATGCTCGGCGCCTCGACCCGTACAGCAGCACATATAATGAGGGGTGGCGCCAGCATCCCAACTTCGCCTGGAGCAGCAACACCACTAAACCACCTGGTTTCCCAGCACCAGCAGGTGGTTTTCAGCAGAGGCAGCCCTTCCAGACTCGACAGGGGCCAGCCCCACAGCAGCAGCCCTACCAGCCTAGGCAGGGGCAACCATTCCAGGAGCCCCAGCGCCAGTTTGCCGAGCCAGCAGCAGCTCCGGCCCCAGATGACCGGATGACAAAGCTGGAAAATATTCTAGCTTCATTCATGACTAGCACTCAGGCTGCTATCACGTCACTGGAGGCAGGTCAGCGGAACCACGGTGCCATTTTGCAAGATCTGCAGACCCAGGTGGGCATCTTGGCCCGCCAAAACACTACCAGGGCGCCGGGGACTCGGCCTGCCACCACTATCCCTAATCCTCGGGATCCTCACCAGCTCCAGCAGCTTGATGCCATTTTTACCAGGAGCGGTAAGACCATATCTGCTGATCCTGTCTCGGCCAGACAGGAGGAACCACTACCTGCTTCAGCACTTCCAGCCGACGATGCAGAAGTGCGGGTGGAGAAGGAAGCCCTTGCTCCCAAGCCACAACCAGTGGTTAAGGAGCATGTACCTCAGCTTCCCTTCCCCACTCGCCTACACAAAGACAAGCTGGAGACTGAGTTTGCCAAGTTTATGGCAATGTTGAAGCAGCTCAACATCAGCATACCGTTCGTGGAGGCACTGTCGAAGATGCCCAAGTATGCCAAGTTCATGAAAGATCTCCTCTCCAACAAGAAAAAACTTGGGGATCTCTCGACAGTGTTGATGAGCGAGGAGTGTTCTGCTATCCTGCAGAACAAGCTGCCCGAGAAGCGCAAGGATCCAGGGAGTTTTACTATCCCTCTTACTATTGGCAGCATGCATGTAGGCAAGTCCTTGGCGGACCTAGGCGCTAGCATAAATGTCATGCCATATAAGTTGTATAAAAAGCTAGACCTAGGTGAACTTAGCCCTACTAGGATGAGCATTCAGCTAGCTGATCGTTCCATTGTGCATCCTAGGGGAATCATAGAGGATCTGCTGGTTAAAGTAGGTGCATTCACATATCCTGTTGATTTTGTTATTCTTGATATACATGAGGATGTGGATGTGCCTTTGATTCTGGGTAGACCATTTCTTGCCACCGCCAAGGCACTTATTGATGTGCATGATGGTAAACTGATCTTGCATGCTGGGAATGAACATGATACTTTTTCTGTGACTGAATTTGATCACTGTGCTATGATTGCTGTCACGCCTGTACATGCCATTTCTGATCAAGTACACGAGCCTGTCGTGTATCCTTCTGCACCTCTTATTTTGCAGGACCCTCCTATCATTCCTTCACCGCCACTCCATCAAGCCTCGCCTCCGAACAAAAAGCTCAAGGAGGAGTGGCGGCCGAAGCAGCAGGTTGCTAAGCCTGCACGGAAGAAGAGTGGAGACCACTATGAGCTGGTTCCACCTCCTGCACCACGACCGCCCTGGCCGTCCGGGTACTCACTCGCCTGCATCTTGCCAGATGGCCAGGTTGAGCTGACAGATGATGGTGGTCGCATCCGTCGGGTGCATGGCCACAACCTTAAGCTGTACCTCAAGAGCGACGTGGATCCGCTCTTGGAGGCACCTGTTCCTGCACCTCCCTGAGTATCCACCTAGGCGTCCAGCTACAAGACGGTAAAGAAGCGCTTGTGGGGAGGCAACCCCACCACGGTTTGATTTTCTTTTTTGTGTTTTGAGTTGGATTGTAAACCAGTTTGGTTTTGGTTTGTTTTCTTTTGTTTTGGATGATGTTTTATTGGGCTGACCATTGGACCTAACATATTGTGTTGAGCTCTTTGGTTTCCTTTTAGCTGTGCTTGTCTTGACTGGTCCTCTATCCAGTCCGCTTCACTCCGACTGGTCCGTTTCCTGTCCCCTGCAGTCCGTGCATACCGGTAACATCGTTCCCCTTTTCCTTCCCTCTTCTCCATTGAGGGCAATGTCGATCTTAAGTGTGGGGGGATGTTTATCTTTTGACTGCATTAGATCTGTCTATGTGCTTTGGAGCCTAGTCCACTGTCCAAATTTTTAAATTTGAGGGCTCCAAGTACGTGTTCCGTGCAATTGCCTGCTCAGTATGCTTTGAATTGACTGTCTTTATAGTAATATGCAACCTAGGGAGGTAGTGTAGCACTATGGAGGATGTTGATGCATTTAAGAAGTCTCATTCCTTCTTCATATTGTGTTGGTTGATTGAGTGAATTAGTGATCTTAGGACCCTTGAATTGTGTGGTGTTGTGGATTCTTTACCTGTCATGGGCTCTTGTATCATGTTTTGGGTTTAACAGGTGCTCGAAAATGTGCTTCAAAATAACGTCTCCCGTGCGAATAGGGCGAAAGTGTGTAAGGGGAGGCGGGAATCCGTTCCCAATTTCCACCTACTACCTCCAGCCCCCTTACATGTCTTTCCCCCGCACGAGGCTCGAGACATCCGCTCCTGGCATGGCCGGTAAGAGCAGGTTGGGACCCTTGAAAGAAAAAAAAAAGAAAAAAATATCCGAAAACAATCAAAAAGAAAATGGGTTCCAACCATCTTCAAGAAGAAAATAGAGCACCTTGAAAAATGTGAGTCCATGATCCTTTGTTTTTGAGAATCTCTTCATCCACAATTCATTTGTCCTCTGTTCACTGTTTGCCATGATGCCGACTCGATACTAGTGCTCTCGCCGAAGAAGCTATGAGATGACTTATGCGTCGGTTGACCTCGTAAGCTGCTAAATGATCTAGGAGGTCCTCTACCAACGATCTGGGTTGTTTGTTGCTATAAAGGTCTGGAGAGTTGCATTGGTTTGAGTTAGGTTTGCTTGGGGACAAGCAAACGGTTAAGTGTGGGGGAGTTTGATAGACCGTTAATTACACATGTTTTCACCCCTGTTCTTACACCGTTGGAGATGTGGTTTCTCGTGTTTTAGACCGATTTCATGCTAGGTTGTGCTTGTTTGTGATATTTCAGGTCCTGGCAAGTGAGTGAAGGTTTAGGAGCGAGTTCGGGGTCGATTGGGCGAAGATCGGGCGCGAGACAAGTCACAAAGGAGGTCGCACGGGCACACCCACAACCCACACGGCCGTGCAAGTGACCAGTTTGGCCGTGTGGGATTGTGCGAGAGCAAACACGGGCAGAGCAGAAAATCCACACGGCCGTGTGAGGACGCATTTTGGCCATGTGGAATTCTGCGAGAGCAAACACGGGCAGGATGGAAATCTGCACGGCCGTGCGACCCTGGCCGTGTAAGAAGCCTGGAATTCGAACTAATTGATACGCTGCATTTTGACTCGCACGGGCAACTGGGTGGGCCACACGGCCGTGCGACCCTGGCCGTGTGAGTCGGGATTTTCTCCTTTTAAGCAGATTTTCAGCCACAAGTCGAGGGGATTCGAGTTTTTGAGAGAGAGAGCGATTCCTAAAGAGAGAAAGTGACGAACAAGAGTCTCCAAGTGCCCTAGATTGATCTTCAACACCATTGGAGGCTAGCTTGAGCTTGGAGAAGTGCCGATCAACGTCCAGGAGCAGGAATCCATCCTTCACAGTATGAATTCCGCGTTTGATTCTGCTTTTGCTTCTTTCTCCATGGAGTAGTTCGCCCATTCATCTGGGTATGGAGAACCCTAGATTTGTATGTTAGGCTTTGATTGTATGAACCCAAGTACTAATTCTATGATTTGATTATATTCGATTGAGGTTTGAATGATTGAATGACTTGAATCCTGATCAAATTCCTGTTGTTTCTGCTTTGACCTAGAATGAGAATATCTGCCTAGGTTGATAGAGCATCCTTGATTGAAGGTAGGGAGTTGGTGACTTTAGTCGAGGAACCAACTCACTATTCTGTACCGGTTTTACTCCGGTAGTGGAGGTTTTGTTCTTAGGGCCTCAATCTGTTTACTCCGGTGGAGGTTAGTCGCCCGCTAGAGACTCAGATTGAGAGGGTCTGAAGACCTTTAGTCGAGACTTCAGGCTGTTTAAGAACCTTCCGCAGTATAACTATCATAGAAACTGAACTTGGTAATTACAATCCGGCTTAACTGTAGTCTAGGGGGAACCATATCCGGGTGACCTCTCTTAACCTGAATACAACAGTTGACTTGCTTTGTTTGTTTGGTAGTTTAGACTTGCATTCCAGTTTCATTGCTAGATAACAAGAATTCACTGAGTAGTCATCAAATCTAGGACCCGGGTTGATAATTAAACCTAAACCCACTATACTACGCTTTAGGAAGTGGTTCCACTTCGCCAATTCCTGGAGTGACAGTAGAGTCGAGTCACTGCTTTTGTAGACAGAGGCGAAGGTAACCGTCGACTGGGGGATCACTGGAGGTGGATAATATCATCGAGTACTACCGAGTAATGGACTACTCCAGATCTTGAGGAGAAGAGGTCAACCTCCTCGGGCCAAGCTGAGATGCCGATTGTTGAGCGACAAGTGTAACGATTGGGACTTAGTTGTAAACAAGTGTTAGTTTGGGATGTTTTTGTAATTTGGTTGGTACTATAAAAGGGATGTTGCTGTAATGGGAAGATTAAGAATTTATAGAATCAATTTCCCCAACTCTTCTTTCTGCTTTCTCGTTCTCGTTCTCAGTCTACTTCTTCCTTCTGATCTTCTTCCCCAATCTCTCATCCTCTTATGCTCTAATCCTAATTCTGTTATGCAATTACAAGTTCTTTCCAATTCCATTCTCTGTAAACTTGCCGGGAAGAACCAGAGTGTTACAAATTGATATCAGAGTCTCTTCTCGACACTGAAGACGAGTATGTTTTCATGGAAGAACGGTTCGTCGGTGGGGTTCGCCGGCCGACGAATTGTGCGGATCGAGTGGCGACTTTGGACGCTCTAATGGAGGAGCTAAGCCACAAGAACAAAACAATCTTGGCGCAATTAACAATATTCTGCCATTGGAGTGAGGCTGCGGAGCAGCGATGAACGAGAACTGATGTCCACCCACAGCGCGTTCCACCTGTTCGACAAATTGCCAAGCCGGAATTTGTCTCAGGTATTCCTCTGTTCTCCGAATTTGTCTCAGGTATTCCTCTGTTCTCCGATAATAATTCACGGGAATGGGTTAGGAAGTGTGCAGGGGTGTTCGAGAAGTATGGCATTCCGGAGGAACATCGAGTTATGTTGGCGGCAAGTTACTTTGAACTTAGTCCAGCGATATGGTTTGAAGGGTGGAAAACTTGTCGTAATGAGCTGGTTTAGGGAGAGTTTGCAATTTCCCTGTGTAGTAGGTTTTGTGGTTGGGAGTCAGGTGGAATTGTGGGTGAGTTCACGAGGTTGCGACAAAGGGGAACTTTAATTGAATATTAGGAGAAATTTGAGGACCTGAAGTGTCATATGTTATGCTATAACCCAGCATTAACACATGAGTATTTCATCTCGGGGTTTATTAACGGGCTAGAAGAAGAACTGAGGCAGATGGTTATAAGGTTGCAGCCCCAAACATTAGCTCAAACTTATCATCAAGCTTAATTGAAAATGAGTTTGAGGAGTGTAGATGGAGATCTATTGATTGCACCTATTCCAATCACAGAAGACAAGGATGGAAATGGCGACTCAGCTGTGTTCAAGTTGCTGAAGATAAATAAGAATTTCATATCTAGTAATGGTAATGATGAATATGATCATCGTGATTTGCTCGATGAGAATGGTTGTGATTTTGTCAATTTTTGTTCTCACTATACCGAGGAAAAGGTGGTCCAAGTACAGCTAAGGGGAAATACTCTAATCCTCCAGCACCTTGTCAAGAGGAAGAGGTTGTTCCTGTGTAGTCAAGGAACCACAAGGGTAAGAACTTGAATAATGGCTTGAGTGGGGTTCTTGATTCTCTAGTTGCAGATGTGGCAGCAACTCAATCTTTGAAAAATGATGATAGCACAACTATGGGGAATAACAATTTGGATTTGATAGATTCAAGAGAAGTTCATGAGGTTCTGATTGGAGTTGCTACCAAAACTGCAAAGCTAGTGTATGGTGATCAACTGGATTGTGGGTTTAAGCATCTGGCTTCAATAACTATGAATGTTACTAGACTGTCTTCTCCGGGGTTTAGAGGGGTTCAGTATTGCAGTCCGAGCATGGCTGATTATGTTGGTAAAGATGGTAGCTGGGATTATGAGTATAGGGTTTTTCATGCTTACTATGGGGGTTTTGTGACTTCGCGTGCCAGGGGAAGGTGCCCTGGCTTTAAGGAGCCCTATAAGGATACCTTGGGAAGCCAAGTTACAATTGATGTTGCTGAAGTCAATGGAAGACAATAGAGGATTGTCGTTATAATGGCTGGTATTGGCGCTGCTCAAGGAATTGTTGAGGTCCCATTAATGCAGTGGAGTGCTTGGCCAATTCATTCAAGGAAAGGAACTGTCCCTGCTGGAGAAACTAATTTGTACACAAAGAGAACATGTCATTCAGAGTTTGCGTACAAGAATGATGAGTCTATGAAGCATATCAGTTTAGAAGCATCAAAGCCTACTCTTACACTAGAGGAAGTGCTACAAAAGGAAGCTAAACAGAGGAATTGTGCCAAGAGTTGCTAAGGATGTTGCTATGAAAAGAGCTCCTCCCATGGGGTATCATTTTCAGCTGTTGTATGATCTTGCACCTATTGTGTGTGCAGGTAGTTTTCTTATCCTGATAGTGACTCAAAAGTATATTGGTTGGATGATGAAGAGTATTATAATAGCTTGTTTGTTATTGAGCAACAATCCTCCATCAAACTCTGCTTAGCAGAAGTAGCTCTCATCATGCACTAATACAAGGCTGTTGTTTAATTTGCATAAGATTTAGTGTTGTGGCTGGAAAGTTTCCTTCTAGTGCTTGCCTCTGGTTGTTCATTGTATTTTAGCATGATGATTGCAGGACTGAGTTCATTTTTACCCTTGTTAGTTTTGTTGTTTTCATTAGGCTTGAGGATAAGCCTTTTCTCAAGAAGTGGGGATTGTAACGATTGGGACTTAGTTGTAAACAAGTGTTAGTTTGGGATGTTTTTTTTTTTAATTTGGTTGGTCCTATAAAAGGGACGTTGCTGTAATGGGAAGATTAAGAAATTACAGAATCAATTTCCCCAACTCTTCTTTCTGCTTTCTCGCTCTCGTTCTCAGTCTACTTCTTCCTTCTGATCTTCTTCCCCAATCTCTCCTCCTCTAATCCTAATTATGTTATGCAATTACGAGTTCTTTCCAATTCCATTCTCTGTAAACTTGCCGGGAAGATCCAGAGTGTTACAACGATTTGATGATATAGCACGTTTGCTTGCTACATCGTCGGAGTCGAAATTAATGTAGGGATGAAGGATCTTCGCGACGGCCGATTGTATGAGATATGAGGAAGAAGAAAGGCGGAGTGGCAGAGAACGAGGCAGGGCAGAACCAATGAAAAAGGATGGGTTTATTTTATTTTTGTTTCCCACCAATTTTAGTCATAATACAAATATTGGTAATATGTGGATTTTGTGAATATTTTAAGTGGGTATATGCTTATTGGGCAATGACATGGCGAGTTGACCATTAAGTCAATGGATTTAACCGTCCAAACTAACAGTCAACTCTCGAGGTTGGCCAATTTCGTAAATTTAATGCATAGTTGAGGCCACAAAATTATAGATAAAAAAGATTGGCAATAATGTTTAATATGTGAAAATTTCGGGACATAAGATATATTAATGCTTATTTTGTTATCAGATGAAGTTTTCATCAAAACAATAGATAAAAGATTATGTTTTTTTAACTTCAAAGATTATGTTTTCATAAAACGAAAAATAATTACAGAGAGAAAGAAGAGTAAGTAATTTTAATTTAAGACATATTAGGATATCAATCTTGTAGCCAAATTTTGTACAAAGGATGTTGTCTGCAAACTAATTTTGTAAGTTTCACTTGAAGGCGGTAAAAGAGACGATTGCTGATAACGCAACTGTGTCTTTCTTTCGAACGTTGATATAACGCAACGGTAAGTCCTATAAATTCTTCAGCTCCCGCCCTCTCCCTTTATATCACCTTCTCCAACCAAATTCGAATTGGAGAAAAAGCGCAGAGAGACTCAATGGTAATGCGTCTCCCATTCCGTTGACGATTTGTTCCTTCTTCTTGAGTTTCTTTTCTCCCACTCTCTCGAACTTTTACATCAAAGGTGGAGCGTCTGGATTATGTTTCACTCCGCCCCTTCATCTTGCCTCTTTTGATTGCTTTGTTTGCTGCGTGTTCGATGGATTAACGCGCAATTTCTTGTTGAATAAATAGGCATTCCCGAACCAGCAGACTATTGATTACCCGAGCTTCAAGATCGTGCTCGTCGGCGATGGTGGCACAAGTTTGTCTTTCATTTGTACTTTTTTATGTCTTAGGGTTTCAATCCTTTTAGTTTTGAATTGAATTGTTGTGGCTTTGGATGTGCGATTGCCTGCAGGCAAAATGACGTTTGTAAAGAGGCATATTACCGACGAGTTTGAGAAGCGATATGAGCGTGAGTTTTGAGGGTTTGATTTCCATTGTTGATGCATAGGAACTTCCATTGAATTGCTTGTTTTAATTTGGTCCGACTTTGATCATTGTGCAGCAACAATCGGTGTGGAGGTTCATCCACTAGATTTCTTCACCAACTGTGGCAAAATCCTATTCTATTGCTGGGACACTGCTGGCCAAGAAAATTTCAGTGGCCTCAGAGATGGATACTAGTAAGTTTTACAAGTTCCTTCCTACTGCAATGGTCTTTTGTATAATCGTACATGTCGAATTGCGATGAGCTTTGTTTAGGGGATTAGTGTGTAACTAAGGTTGTGTATATGGTGATGAATAGATTGGTATCCTAGAAAGCTAGATGTTTCTTTAAGCATTGATCTTAGATACTGTAAAAATGCTATGATGGTCTGTAAATTAATCGTCCTTGTCGAATTGCAATGGGTTCTACTCAGGGGATTAGTCTGTAACTAAGACTGTGTGTATGGTGATAAAAGGTTAGTGCTAACCTGCTCTGGCTGACAAGTACCTCTGATGGTGTATTTATTTGTAACTAGAAAATTAGGTGTATCCAAGGCCAATGAAGCATTGATCTTAGATATTGTAAGAACGCTATGATGGTTTGATGACAATTACTGAGAATGAGTTAGGTTTGATAACAATATCCATAGCCAATGTGCAATCCTAATGTTCGACGTGACTGCTCGATTGACTTATAGAACGTTCCCATGTGGCATCGCAATCTTTGTCGATAGGTTCCTGCATCTTTCTACAATTGATAAACAACAACGGCAAGCATCTGTTGTTTCCTTACTCCCTGGCTTAATGTGGTTAATTTGCAGGGTCTGTGAGAACATACCGATTGTTCTGTGTGGGAACAAGGTGGATGTGAAGAACATGCACGTGAAGTCGAAGCAAGTCACATTCCACAGGAAGAAGAACTTGCAGTACTATGAGATCTCAGCAAAAAGCAACTACAACTTCGAGAAGCCTTTCTCTATCTCGCCAGAAAACTTGTCGGGTAATTAAACAAGCATTGTCCTTAAGTTTCCAGTGACATTCCTTTTTCTTGTATCTATGAGCATTGTCCTTAACTTTCACGTTTGTGACAAATATATCCACAACTTTCACGCTCTCAATCTGCGTCGAGGGGGGGGGGGGGGGGGGGGGGGGGGCGAGCTGAGGTCACTCTATTAGTTGGTAACCCGATCCATTTTAGGACTTGCTGATGATACTGCCCCATCCAGGATATCACCTGGAATTATTTCCCTGCAAAGATAACCCAATTCCAATCGACCAAGACAATTGTCATACTCTGATGAGGTTGATTGAGTAGTAGTATCAACTTCTTAAGAAAAAATGGTGTTCTTTTTTACTCACACGCCAACTAAATATTTATGCAGTCCCATTAATTCATTAATCCTTTTTTTTGCATACAATTCATCGATCGCTCTTTATTTCTTCACACGTTAGTTGATCGGCTTATGATTGTCCCGTAAATTCTTGGATAGGAAATAGGAATGATGGATGTTGTGTATATCAAAGCTCACGTCATACATAAACAGATTGCACATGCGTGCCCAAAAACTTGCAAAAGCACTCAAAAGACAATTCCAATATTGCTTAGTATTGTTTGATGGTATAGCCATACTTTTGTTCACATAATCTCCAAACCCCATCATCACATCACTTTCAGTCATAATAAAACCATGTCTTGATTCATTGGGAAGATGAGGCGAACCTTCATTTAATTCACCTGCTTCTACTCTCGCTACATAATCCTGTTAATCCTTATATGATAAATTCTATACAGAGATGATGAATCGCGAAAAAACTTGATGTGGAGCAACTCGCAACTAGTAAAATATCAATCGAAAACTAATTTAATTTAATAACTCGAGTTCTTAAGAGATCAAACACATTATATTAAATGTAAACCTTTTGAATTCATTTATTTGATGAATCGCACAATAAAAAAAACTCAGCACCAAAAAAGGCATGCAGAAACACATATATAAACTCCTCCTAAAACATTATACAATTCCCAGTTTCCCCATATCTTTTTTTATACCTCCAAATTTTATTCTCAAGATTTTACTTTTCAAATTAAAGGAGTAAATTATTAATTATACCTTCCTCTCTCTTTGTCTATCTATTCATATTCCCCCCACATCCCAAGAGCGAAGCCGCCTTCACCAAAAGACCCCATTGCCAGCTCGTCTCGTCCCAATCCCAATATAATATATCCACATTTAGTAACTGTTGGGATGAATAACTTTGAAAAGCTATAATGAAATTCCTAATTAATTATCAAGTATTTTCCCCATAATACGAAAATAAGATGGATAATTAATAAATGGAATATTATGAAGATAATTAGGAATAATTATCTTAATAGATTATATTTTAATTATGGGAGTAATTATATCCCTAATTAAAATGTGACTTATTCCTAAAGAAAGAGGGAATATTCTGGGTTTTCTGCTCCTATAAATAGCAGACCCCCCAGATCCTCTAAACACACCTCAGAAGAGCAGAAACACGGGAGAGAGTGAATTCATAGAGCTCCGGTTTTTTCACAAAACCGATGAGCAATAAATAAGAGTGGCTGTTTTATCCTGGAGGCGACCGACTGATAGTCTGCTGTGCGAATTATGAGGCAGTGCCGCGAACGTCTTAAAGAGAGCGACCTAGTCCACGACTCAGCCAGATCGGTAACCCTAATTTTTCCTGTTCGATTTCTAACAATTTAAAGACGCTTGGTTGCTGTCATGTGTACCGAATAGGATGCCAATTATGGCTTGAACGATTCATCGCTCCGTAGCCACACCCAACCCTTCATCTCAATCTGCGCCACAACGAAAGGGAAGGGCCGGCGTAAAATCCGTCTTCTTTCGCATCTTCATCGCTCGGATAGCATTCAAAGCTAATTATCTGATGAAGAAGCTGAGTGATTTGCAGCAGGAGTGCGTCGCCGCCTGCGGCGATGAGGAGGCGGTGGCTAGCTTGGACGTTACGATTGAGGTCGTGTAGACAGAATTGGAGAAATAAAGGGGAGTGACTTCTCCGAGAAAAAGCCAATTCCACTGCCAACGACTCGCTGATTCCTCTTCCCCTCTACCTGGAATAAGCGAACAACACTAAGAAGCCGCCACTCTCCTCTTTTCCATTAGGCTTGACCTCGGTTGTTGAGAGCAGCAACTCTCTATTTTTGTCTCGATTTCATCTTCTGCATTGCAAGCAGAAGCTTCCAGCGAAAGGTTTCGGATCTTCAGCGACATCGGAAAGAAACGATGTGGGTCACCCTCAACAATGGCTTGAAGATGCCCATCGTGAGGCTGGGAGTGTGGCGTGTCGCAACCGCCCCTTTGGGAATCGGGGCGATCCGTCGCGAGCTGATCGGAGTCGCCATCGACCATATTTGGGGTGGGTCGAACACCCTTTTCTAGTTTTAATTTTTTTAAAACCAGAATTCTGGTATGCGAATTTTAGATTGTTCTAGATTCAGGAGTACGGTTACGTGTGGGGAAGTGTATTCACACCCCACAACGCCCCATAACGGGTACTACTTAAATCGATAAGTTTTAAAAGGGTTGGGTGCAATATTAATTGGGATTTGTTTGTGTATTTAAACGTAATATTCGATTATTTTTAATTAGTTTGAATGTAAATTGTTAGAGTCCAATTGGACGATGTTATTGGTATGAACTTGAATTTAAAGTTACCGGTTTTTACGTCTATTGACGTAAAATGGTTTTTTAGATTGGTTGGACTCGAACCTATCGGTTGCCTACGTACCTGGGTTAACCGGGATCAAAGTCCACAAAGTTCGAAATAAAACTTTGATGATTTAGCAAGTAAATTTTAACCACGTTCCATCGATCATGGCTCTTGACTTTGATTCGTTTTAAGTGTAATTTTTATCGCTTTCCACTGAAAGTGATTATCGCATTATAATTTCGTTAATGAAATTTAAGTTTATGTCTTGCAAGGATTTTAGTATTAGGAGGTAATTCGATGCATTGGACAAGAAACGAGATAAACTTAATCCGCATCTTAACATTTCGTATTAAGGATATTAAATAATAAAATTAAATGGGAGGATTAAATTGACGCATAACAGGCGAACAGCCTAACTAGCTGGGGTGGTGTCAGGTCGAGTTCTAATCCGAGAATGGATGTTCGAGACCCGCAATCTCCATTTTTACCGATTTTCTCTTTTGGTGCGGCTAAAGGGGGAAGGACAGTTTCGTAAAAGGCCAAAAACGCGGTGGCAAGGGAGTGTAATTAAAGCGAAAACCTTGGGATAAGTTAGTCTTTTTTGGGTGAGTATAAATTCGTCTCTTAAGTTGAAATTGGAAACCCTAACCTAATCAGACCAAAAGCGGCCGCCTCTCACTTCACTCTCCCTCAATCCTCTCGCTTCTCTTCCAGAGAATCAACCGAAAACCCTAGCCACTTCTCTTAGTCGCCGTTCAACTATCTCGTCCAAAATCAACCAAAACCCTAACGAAACACCGCTCTCCCCTTTACTCCTATCCTCACTCGCTCGTCCCCTTTCCATCCTTCCTGAAGAAAAGCAAGCCAAAACCCTAGAAGCCTATCATCAAAATGAAACCGCCGCCATCTATAACTACTCAATCACCTTATTTCTGGAGGCGGCGAGTAAAAGGAAGGCGTCGCCGGCGGCACCCGACTACAAGCGCTGCCAACGACGATGGCTAGGGAGTCCTAGAGGTTTGATTTTTGCTTGAATGTTCGATTTCCTTCAGGTTTGACTTAAGGCTTTGGAGTTCTTACTCTTATCTCTTGTTTTTTTGGAAACTGACTCTAAACCGAGGAAAAGTCTTTTGATTCTGGTTAAAGACACGATAATGACTAGGGGATCTGACCTCTGGTAAGCTTAATCGGACATGCATCACATGTTTGCCTGATTTAGATACTTAAATCGGGTTTTTAACTGGTTTTAATCTTGTTTTGTTTTTTATTTTAGGTTGCTCGGGCTTCTGCCGAGAGAAGGAAATGAAAGGCGACGGTCGCCGGCGGCGTGGACTACACCACAGCCGACGGCGAAGGCTTTAGGTAGATTCTGGTGTTGTGCTTTTTTTATCTTGGTTTTTCATTTGGAGTTCTGACTCTAGACTTCTCTGATTTTGGAGATTCAGGATGAGAACTTCACAGGTGAAATCCCCTATATTTTTTTTTGCTGAGCACATAACTTAGCAAAAAACAGATTTTAAGTGATTTATATCATCATAAGAAGCAAGGTAAAAGGGGTTTAGCAAAAGCTAAAGCTCTTGCCAGACTGGTTAAAAATAATATCTAAGTGTTAGATTTCAACTAAAATCTTGAGTTTAAGATATAGGGGAATCCCTTTAAAACAAAAAAAGGTATTTTAAAATACCTTTCAAAAATTGTTCTTGCTTGTATGGTAACAGGTCCTTATTTCTGGTTTCTTTTTAGTTATCTGAGCTTAATAAAAACGAGAACTTTGGGATTGGCAGATTACTTAAACTACCTAGTCAATGATTAGCAAGTTTGGGTAAGATATAGTGTTTTAAGGTGTGTCATATTTAAATATATTAGTGGTAAAAGTAGTGTATAAACTAAACAACAAAGGTTGGTTGATGCCAACATCTACATATGTTTTGAGTTTACTGTTTTTTCTTATTTTAATCGAAGAGCTTGGATGCTTCTTTGAGATGAGTTTCTTTAGTTAATATACTTGGAAAATAAAACAGACAGTTGCAGAAAGTAAGAAACGAGTTTAGGAAGCCAAGAAAATAAGCATGGAAAGTAGAACAAGCAAGCTTAGGAAGTAAAGAAACAGATATAGAAAGCATAGAAAGTAGAACAAGCAAGCTAAGGAAGCAAAGAAACAGATATAGAAAACATAGAAAGTAGAACCAGCAAGCTTAGGAAGTAAAGAATCAGATATAGAAAGCATGGAAAGTAGAACATATATTGGTGTTTTTAAGTATGTAGGGCTTGAAGTGGTGATGATGATTGTTTTTTAGTGATGAGAAAACCTACCCTGTGATTGGGATGGTGGTGGTGGTTTGTTTGTTTCCTTCTGTTGGTCTCTACTGGTCCTAGCTTCTTTGCTTCAGTCGCTTTCTCCTGCTCCACCTTGCTTGGAAGCTTTTGTGTGGGAACATAAAAGGTGAGGGGTGGAAGTTTTCTTTTTTACTTTTACAAGCTTGCTGGGTTCTTACTCAAACTCTGCTCATGATCTTAGGGAAAGTTGGGGAAAGTTGGGGCGGAGGTAAATGGTTTTTTTTTTGGTGCTCTTCTTTACTGCTTTTTACTTCTTTGGGATCCGAATGAGGATATCTGTATCTGCTCTTCTCTGCTGCCCAGGCATGTTGTATTTATATTGGGAATGTACTGTAGCTACAGTAACCGACCTGATTCAGATCGAACCAGGGTTTGAGTCAAATGGACGAACCGGTCTGGGTTGGATACAGATCTGACCGGGTCGATCCGTTGACCGGGCCTTGACCAAATTGAAGGGCCTGACTGGGCTTGACCAATCTGATGGGCCTGATTGGGTTTGGGTTGGACTTTGGTATGGACCTGACTCAAATTTGATTATCTTTAATTATTTATTTATTTATTTATATCATTTTTTTTGCAGGCCTATTTTCTAGACTTTTAGGGCCAAAAATGATGACCTGAGAAAACCAAATCCAAATAGGATGGTTCTCAAAATCTGATTTCGCCCTTAAGTTTAAAACGAAAGAAAAGTTTTCAAAACCAATGGCCATGTTATTTTTTCGTTATCTTCCTATTATTGTAATTAGTTATGATGTAATCTTTATGAAGTTTGGTGATTATGCGATGTTGTACATTAATTTCAATTGTTGTAATGGTTATGCATGTTTATCATAAATGTAAATAATATTATTTCACTAGTTAGTTCGTCATTTGTCAAGCGATACTCCAACTTGATACTCCAAATTCGAAAGCCTAACGTCCAAAGACCACAAACCGATCAAGAATATAACGAAAATAAAGCAATTGCCTCACAAACTTTATCCCAACAATCTGCCTAGAATAAAAGGAGATAAGATTTTAGTTGCGATAACCTATATTTAAAATGGAATCTTAAGACTTGCTATTGCTAAATCCAAAGACCCAAATTACATATTTTTATATTCTCATGTTAGATATTCTGAGCATATTTAATAGTTCATCCAAAATTAGCAATTGCTTATCTTAAACGAGTTAAATTCTTCGAAATTTAGAATATTATAGCCCAGACAAAATGGGGTGTCTACAGTTGCCCCCCTTTGTATACCTCTTAAAAATTTGAGAGGTGTACAAAGTTATTCGTACACACCAATTTTGGCCAATTTATCAACTGTATACCGTTATTTGAGCAGACTGAGGCGTTCACGTATTCGTATAAAAGGAGCGGTAAATCGGTAAGCCCTTGAAGAGGCAATGGCTGAAAAGGGATTACTTGTTCCAATATGACGGTAGAGTCTGATTTGATTTTCATGGCGTTACCATGGCGGTATAGCCTGATTTTTCTGTGGCGGTAGGGCCTGATTCGGTTCTCAATGGCGGGGCGCTTCCAGGGCGGTATAGCCTGACTTTTTTGGCGGCAGCAGTAAGGCCGTAACAATGATGAAGACGTCTTAGAGTAATACTCTAATCATAATTGGTATACAACGAGGTTTAAATGAAGCAACGTGCTAAAGAAGTTTTGTGGACAAGGTATGCTTGGCTCTTGAAAATGTCCTTAACCTTAACTTCGCTAAAAACAGGAAGCTTGACGCGTTGAAAAATGGTAGTGGTTCGCACAGCGTGATATTATATGATGCGATGTGATGTTATGCTTGTAATGAGCTATAATGATGAATGTGCACGTTTATTTGAAGGCAAGCTTATAATGACATCTTGTTTGGCCATGGGTTTCCTTTAAACTGATGACCCACAAGAGAAAGAACCAATTCCTCGGGTTGTTTTGGCGCTGCACAATGCACATTGTATTTTCTTAGGCCATAAAGAGGATCATCACCGGTGCTCCACCCATTTGTTCGACCATCGGTAATTTACCCTAATGGCGCGCGGGTCCCTCGCCGTTTGAAATCGTATGTC
Organism: Linum trigynum; assembly: GCA_964030455.1. Taxonomy (NCBI): domain Eukaryota; kingdom Viridiplantae; phylum Streptophyta; class Magnoliopsida; order Malpighiales; family Linaceae; genus Linum; species Linum trigynum. The sequence goes on from OZ034818.1 coordinate 14,457,809, forward strand.
AAATTCCTGGCTGGTCTCATGCGCTTGAGTGGGGTCATTGGAGGCGTTGTTGGATATCTTGTATCAGTTGATTCTGGATTCATAATGGGTATTGACCCTTCATTTGGGCTTAGAATAATCCACTGCCATAAAGTCATGGATCTATAGAAAATTCTAAACTGAGCTCCTCATGCCCATTTCGTTCGGATATCTTGTGGTTAAGTCTTAAAGCGAAGATCGTAATGACAATGAATTGACAATTTGACTAGAAGAAAAGGATGGATCGTGATAAGGGAGTATCTGGTGCGAATAATAAAAGAGAAGGTTATATTTATTAAACGAGAAATGACAGGATACATGGAAAATTGGAAAAGCGCAAAATACATCTCATGATTAAACAATTTATTCTGTTCTTATCCTCTTATTCATATGGAATCGACTGCAATTTATCGGCTTGCCCCCTTATGCGTAGTATTTCTTGACTGAGTCGGAATTCACTGGATGTGTCAACTCGTCTCCATCCATATCTGTCAAGATCAAAGCCCCTCCGGAGAAAGCTTTCTTCACTACATAGGGCCCCTCGTAGTTTGGTGTCCACTTTCCTCTTGGGTCTCCTTGTCGCAAAGAGATCTTCTTTAAGACGAGTTCTCCCTCTTGAAACTGTCGGGGTCTTACTTTCTTCTCAAATGCGCGGATTAACCTTCGCTGGTATAGGTGTCCGTGATGAATGGCCCTTAACCTCTTTTCTTCAATTAAGTTCAGCTGGTTGTACCTTGCCTCAACCCATTCAGAATCCTCTAGTCCTGCTTCCTTTATCACCCTTAGGGATGGGATTTCCGCTTCTATTGGTAGAACAGCTTCCATTCCATAGACAAAGGAGAATGGGGTTGCCCCCGTTGATGTTCTCACTGTAGTTCGATACCCATGTAGAGCGAATGGTAACATGTCATGCCAATCCCGGTATGTGACAACCATCTTTTGGATGATCTTTTTGATGTTTTTATTTGCTGCTTCAACGGCACCATTCATCTTGGGTCGATATGGTACTGAGTTGTTATGCTTGATCTTGAACTGTGCGCATAGTTCATCCATCATTTTGTTGTTGAGATTTTTGGCATTGTCAGTAATCAATCTTTCTGGCAATCCGTAGCGACAAATGATCTCCTTTTTTATGAACTTGACCAACACACTTCTTGTTATGCTTGTGTAGGAGGTAGCTTCCACCCATTTGGTGAAGTAGTCTATCGCGACTAAAATGAAACGGTGTCCGTTGGCAGCTTTGGGTTCGATCATCCCTATGACATCGATTCCCCATACGGCAAAAGGCCAAGGAGAGGACATGGCGTGTAGTGGTACTAGCGGGACATGGATTCCGTTTGCATATATTTGACATTTGTGACATTTTCGGACGTACCGAATACAGTCTGCTTCCATTTTTGTCCAATAGTAACCCATCCTTAGGATTTTTCTAGCCATGACATGCCCACTTGCGTGTGTCCCACATATGCCCTCATGTATCTCCTCAACTACCTTTTGGGCCTCTTTAGCGTCCACGCATCTGAGTAAGGTTGAGTCGAAGTTACTTTTGTAAAGAGTTGAATCACTCAAGTAAAACCCACATGCCAACCTCCTAATTGTCCTTTTGTCGTTCTCGGATGCCCCTGGCGGGTATTCTTTTTTCTGGATGTAGGTCAGTATGTCGTGGTACCACGGTTTACTGTCAGGCTCTTCCTCTACATTCGCGAGATATGCAGGATTTTCTCGTTTCTCAATCCTGATACAAGGCGTTTCTCTCATTTCTTCCGTCTTATACATTGATGCCAACGTAGCTAAGGCATCCGCAACTTGATTTTCTACTCGTGAAACATGCTCGAACTCTATTTCTTCAAATTGTGACGCCAATTCTTTGATGAATTTCTGGTATGGGACTAGTTTGTAATCCCGGGTTTCCCATTCTTCTTTCAACTGGTAGATTACTAGTGCTGAATCTCCAAACACTTTCAACTTCTTAATCCCCATTTCTATAGCTGCTTGGATGCCGAAAGCGCAGGCCTCGTATTCTGCTATATTGTTGGTGCATGTGAAACAAAGTTTAGCCGTAATGGGAAGTATTCTGCCTTCTGGGGACATAAAAACGACCCCGACTCCATGACCCAATGCGTTGGATGCCCCGTCAAACTTCATAACCCACGTTTCCTTTGAGTCATCCGCTAGTCTTTCTTCTTCCGTTGTCATGATGTTTTCATCTGGGAAATCCATCATGAAGGGATCGGCATCTATAATGGCATGTTCCGCTAGATGATCTGCGACGACACTTCCTTTAATAGCCTTTCTCGTCATGTAAACGATGTCGTATTCGGCCAAAAGGACTTGCCACCTAGCGAGACGTCCTGTTAGGGCAAGCTTCTCGAAAACATTATTGATGGGGTCCATCTGAGACACCAGGTGGGTAGTATGGTACAACATGTATTGCCTTAACCTTTTTGTTGCCCAAGCTAGAGCACCGCAGGTCTTTTCTAGCGCATTATATCTTCTTTCACACTCGGTGAACTTCTTGCTAATGTAGTATATAGCGAATTCTTTCTTGCCAGGAGCTTCTTGTTGTGCCAACATTGCCCCCATAGAGTTTCCGGACACTGATAGGTATAAAGTTAAGGGTTTACCTGGGATTGGAGGTACCAAAACCGGCGGGTTCAGCAATTAATCTTTGATTTTACTAAACGCCTTCTGGCAATCTTCATCCCATTCGCATGGTTGATTTTTTCTTAATAATTTGAAGATAGGCTCGCACGTCGACGTCAACTGCGAGATGAATCTGCTTATATAGTTTAAACGCCCAAGGAATCCTCTCACTTCCTTCTGGGTTCGTGGGGGTGGCATTTCGACGATTGCTTTCACTTTGTCGGGGTCGACTTCGATTCCATTTTGACTTACTAGGAATCCCAATAGTTTTCCTGAAGTAACCCCGAATGTGCATTTTTCCGGGTTCAACTGAAGCTGATACTTTCGTAATCTCTTGAAAAGCTTTCTTAGAATCTCTACATGGTCCTCTCCTGCTCGAGATTTGGCTATCATATCGTCCACATAGACTTCTATTTCCTTGTGCATCATGTCGTGAAATAGGGCGACCATCGCTCTTTGATAAGTGGCCCCTTCGTTTTTTAACCCAAAAGGCATCACTATGTAGCAAAATGTTCCCCACAGTGTAACAAAAGTTGTCTTTTCCATGTCTTCTGGAGACATCTTGATTTGGTTGTATCCCGAAAATCCATCCATGAATGAGAATAGTTCATGATTAGCCGTGTTATCGATCAAGACATCGATGTGTGGTAGTGGAAAATCATCTTTTGGACTTGCATGGTTCAAACCCCTGTAGTCTACGCAAACCCGTATTTTCCCACTTTTCTTCGGGACTGGCACAATGTTGGAGACCCACTCAGGGTAGATGGCTACTCGTAAAACCCAGCGTATACTGTTTCTGAACTTCTTCTTTGACCTTTAGCAGCCATTCTGCCTTCATTCTTCGTAATTTTTGCTTGATGGGTTTGCAACCTTCTCTCAGGGGTAAACGATGTGTCACTATTTTGTCGTCTAATCCCGGCATGTCTTTGTAGGACCATGCAAACACATCTTGGTATTCTTTTAACAAGCTTATGAGACGGTCTTTCACCTCTTGGTTCAAACTGTCCCCAATCTTCACCTCTCTTCTATCTTCCTCTGTTCCCAAATTTATCACCTGAATGGCTTCATTTTGAGGTTGCAAGACTCGCTCATCTTGTTCGGCTACCCACTCCCAGTCTGGGGGCACATCTTCTTCACCATCCGATTCCATTTGATTAATAGGTAAGTCAAAATTGACCGTTAAATCATGAAGGTCCTCAATATTCTCACATTGTTCACATATCCTGGCATGAAACGAAATAATAAATGAATGGAGGGTAATGTGATGAAATGAGAAAGTGAAGACACGCAAGGCTTGAATGCGAAATGCTTGTATTTTATTGAAAATAGGGAAATGTGCTAAGAAATGCACTTATTTGTCATTACATCTTGCCAAAGCTTAACTGATATTATAGGACTAGCGTCCTTATTGCTTGGTTTTATATGCTAGATATTCAAATTTCACTTTATTGGGCATTACACTGTATCCAGCGAGGTTACTTCCACGATCCTCCAATTGTTCAGCTCTTCATCCGGAAGCATCGGACGAACCAGCTTGGTGTTCCCCGTGTCGACTGCTCCTATCATATTGATTGATAGGTTCTCCAGTATAACGGACATATGATGGTTTTCAGGGACCCCTTCAATCTTATTGGTATTAATTGTTTTCGTGTTGATGATGCCCCCGCTTCTGAACGTCTTGCTTATGTGGGGTATTACCATCCTTTTGTTACCCAGATTCCTCCCTTGGAGATGAGCCAATCTCTTGTCTCGTTTCTCTTCTTGAATCCTTCTTATGTCTCCTTTATTTGGTGAATATCCCAAGCCACACCGGTTCTTGTTCTCCCTAATTTTAAGTGGTGGCCTGATTAAAGTCGTCCACATTTCCTTGTCAACCCATTTGATTATTGACTTGGCGGCCATGATAGATGCTGCAACGAAACTTGGTTTACGGAGTTTGCTTCCCCTCCCTACTTACGTTACATCCTCAATTTCGAGCGATTGGAATGCACTTTCGATAGCTTCTTCGGCGGCCTCGATATAAGGAGCATCTGGGGTTTTGGATACCAGTATGTCCTCCTCTCCGAAGACCTCTATCAGATTACTGTCGACAACGAACTTCACTTTCTGGTGTAATGAAGATGGCACTGCTCCAGCTGAATGGATCCATGGGCGCCCTAGCAGAAGGCTATATGTTGGGCTGATGTCCATCACTTGAAACACAATGTTAAACACTGTTGGTCCAATCTGGATCGGAAGTTCAATCTCGCCAATCACTTTTCGTTTAGTTCCATCAAAAGCTCGAACCATAATGAAGCTGGGTTTGATGTATGACTCGTCAATAGGAAGATGATTGAGAGTTGATTTTGGCATCACATTTAAAGCTGACCCATTATCGATAAGCGCACGAGCTATCATGTGTCCTTTGCATTTTAGGGAAATATGCAAAGCTTTTGTATGGCCTGTCCCTTCGGTGGGGATCTCATCTTCGTTAAATGAAATCTTGCCATTAGCCAGGACCGCTCCTACGATCCCATCCCACTTATCAATGGATACATTATGGCAGACGTGGGCTTGGTTCAAAACTTTCATGAGAGCTTTTCGGTGAGGTTCTTAGGTAAGAATTAGAGATAAAAGAGAAATCCGAGCAGGCATGCGGTTTAGTTGTTCCACTACCTTGAATTCGCTTTGTTTGATCAACTTTAGGAATTCACATGCATCTTCGTCGGAGACTTGGGGCTCATATTCTTCTGGCTCTTTCATCTTTAATATATCCTCACTTTCTTCGACAATCTCAGGATCCAAGGCCCCCGTTATTTTTTGCTTTCCGCGCTTAATTTCCTGCCTTTTGGTTAACTCCTCAATTCTGCATTTCTCCACATCTTCTGGAACATAATGTCTGCCTGATCTTGTTATTCCTCCTATCCCAGTTATATTTGCTGCTTCGTATGGTGGAGTTAAGACCTCTTGGTTCACTTGACAAGTGTAAACCCAAGGTACTGCTTTTGGATCCTCATATTTGAATGGCCCTGGGGTTTTTATGATTAACGGGGCAACGTTTGCGGTTGGTGAACTCTGGATCTTTGCCTCAGGCTGGTAGCAAACCACTTTCTTGGGCGTTTTTGAACCCTCATTTTGCGATGACACCATATCGATTTCGTTTCTATCTTTGCCGATGGTACGAATTGAGATTATTTTTGCATCCATGAGCTGTTGCAACTTGGCTTTGAATTGACCACAATGTTGGATAGAGTGTCCGCCAGATTCCGCGTGATAAGGACACGTACTCTCTTGACCTGGGATAGTAATGCCTCCTTCAGGAATCTCAAGATAACCGTTCTGGGAGAGGATTTTATAGATGAATTCCAGAGGGGTCTTTATTTCTGACACCTTCTTTCGGTCTACACGTTCCTCACAGTTCTCGATAGCATTCGCTCCATGCCCCCCATGGTTTGGTAACGGATTACTGTTGATATTTGGTCGACCTGGTTGTTCTTCAAATTTTAACCATCCGACATTCACTATTTGTTGTACTTTGACCTTCAGTATTCTACAATCTTCAGTCGAATGTCCCGCCACTCCGAAGTGGTATTCACAGTGCTGGTCTGGTTTGTACCAATTAGGGTATGGAGGTTGCATGGGTTCGCACGGTAGTGGGGCGATTAGACGACTTTGCAGCAATTGGGGAAAGAGTTCTGTATAAGTAATAGGAATAGGATCGATCTGAATAGGCTTTCGATATGTTCTAGTATCATTTTGGTCTCGGTTATTTGTTTGGGGTACCACAGTGGAGGATTTTGAGCAGCTGATGGTGAGGTGAAATTTGGGCGATGGGCAACTGGTGGGGTGTTGGCAACGTAGGCATGAGTTTGATCATTTTGTTGGTTCCACCTCCTCCCTTTGCTAGGTTCTCCTTGAACTGAATGAATCTCTCCTTCTCTTCTTCGAGCCAGATTTGCTTTCTTTATAGTCTCCGGGCCCTCCATCTTACCTTGTTTGATACCTTTTTCGATTCGTTCTCCGATCGTCAACAGATCCGTGAAGCAAGTAGTTGTGGTCCCTACCATATTGTTGTAATATGGGGGTTTCAGAGTTTCAAAGAAAACAGATACCATTTCCTTCTCCGTAAGTGGGGGTTGGACATCTGCCGCTTTTTCTCTCCAACGGTGGGCGTATTCTCGAAAAGATTCATTCTCTTTTCTCTCCATGTTGCGCAAATCCTCTCGATCTGGTGCTAAATCTTGATTATGCCTGTAATGTTTCATGAAAGCATCTCCCAGATCTTGCCATTTTTTCACTCTTGTTCTTTCGAGTTGCATGTACCACCTTATGGCTGAGCCAACTAGGCTGTTCTGAAAACAGTGTATCATGAGTTTGTCATCTCGAGCATGATTAGCCATCTTGTTACAGTACATAACTAGGTGGTTCCTCGGACAAGTAGTACCATTGTATTTCTCGAAATCAGGCATTTTGAACTTTTGGGGTATGACCACATCTGGGACTAAACATAACTGTGTAGCATCAGTGGGTCCATATGATTCTATCCCTTCAATTGCCCTCATTCTCTCATCTAAATATTCCCATTTTTCTTTTAGTGCCGAATCTTCCATGTATCCCTCGACTTTCTCTGGGTCATCATTTGTTACTGTAATTTTCTCTTCCTTTTTAGGTGTGCCTTCTGGTGTAATGAGGATGAACCTTTTTGATGAGCCATCTCCCTTGGGTGGCACATACTTATCATCCTCCTCGAACTCTTCGTCCTCTTCTTCTTCATTAATGACCGGCTCCTTTTTCTTTTTGGACATCATCTTAATCAATAAGTTTAGTTGGTCCTTCATCTCGTCGACCCCCGCCAACTTCTCGTGTAACTTCTCAACCCCTACTAACTTCCCCTTTATATCATCAAGCTGTTTTTGGAAAGCTTCCATGACGATCTCGATCTTGGATCTTGTCAAATATGCGAAGTCCTGATTTTTCTCTTGTAGATGCGCAATTTTAGCGAAACCCCCTGGCCAACCGATATCGTTAATTTTAATGGGGTTATTTTAATGAGAATGTCATGTAAATGTGATGAATGCAAAAATGTGGGATACTATTTAATCATGTATGGATGCAAATCTAAAATTTGTCAACAAGATAAAAAAGATCCATTTGGGAACCTACGTTATTACAAAACGGGATCTGTCTGGTACCCCTCCTTGTCCGAAAGTATTGTCATAACACATCCTCCTTTCTACTACCGAACCAAATTATTACACACCGCCTTCTACCCAGGTACTACCAAGCCCTTATTACATCCAAGTCACATAATTCAAACTATTACATATAACCACTGAACATACGTCTTTAGCCTTTAAAAGTGGAATTGGCTATAGTACATAAGCTCTTGCTGGATCTTCTCGAGGGAAGTTTGGAGGTTGTTTTCCGGGTTTTCCGATTGAGAAACTTGTTGCCTTACTTCTTCAATTTGAACTGATAGCCCATGTGCCCTTCTTGTTGCATCGGTGACTAACCCCTTGAGGCAATTTACTTTGGCAGTCTCATTGAGGTAATTGTTCTCTGCCGCTTGTGCCATATTTTGCCACCCATGCCCTTCTGCCTGGAGCTCTTCCTTTTTATCGATTAACTGGTTGACCTGCTGTTGAAGCCTTTCAACCTCTTTATAATATCTATTTATAGCCAATTCCCGTCGCTGGCCCATCTCTTCTAACTGGTTTACCCTTTCCCCGAGAGCGACATTGGCCTCATGCTGTTCATTTATTGTGATCCTCTGTTGACGACGAGTGTTCTCCAAGCTTTCTACCTTCCTTTTCAAAGTCTCATTGATGGTCTCGAGATTTCTTTCTTTATCACCCCTCCCATTCAGGTGCATCTTCATTTCATCATTTTCCCTTTGTAGCCTGCTTATTTCCATATCTTTTGCAACCGTGCTTCCATGTAAGTGGATTCTAGGAGGTAGTGCCGACTCATAAGTCACTTTTCTCTTTCCTTTCATCCTCATGGTAAGAGCTCTTCCCCTGTTTTCACTCCAGGTTGCATATTCTGGAGCCACAGATGAGTGAAGGTCTGGAAATCTTCTATTGTATTCATCGCTCATTGTATGATCGATGAGCCTTGGTTGCTTCCATAACTTTATGGCATTTTTACTCTTTGTCTCCACATCCGGATCTGAGTAAGTGAAGTTCAACTCTCCCATTCCGCCGGTCATCGGAGTGAATTGAAGACAACCGACCTGCCTCCTAAACATGTTTGGTGCATACGCCACACATCCGGTTGGCCCTAGTAATGGTACCCAATGCTTCTCATCAAATCCATATAGGATACATTCTCCAGTCATCCATGGTGCCTTCCATGACATATTGTGCTTCCCGAATGAAGCAAAGAAATCTCTCCATTGACCAGCAACAACTTGCATGTAAATTGGTGATGTTCCAGTGAATTCTTGAATTGATCTTCTATAGCCATCATACACCAATGCATACTGGACATCTGGAGTTCCATGACTAGGAGAGGGCTTGAGATGCCCAAAGAGCCATACCACGAGCAAGGATGTGCACCCATATAAGTAACCTCCTTCGGAGTAACGACATCGACTAAGGGCGATGAGAGTCTCAGATAATATTGAGGTGATGGGGTTGGCGTCGATCAAATTTTGTTGGAGCACCTTGATGGCGAAACTGTCGACATAGTTAGGCAGGCTGGGATAGAGTATGAACCCATATATAAGCAGAGCAAACGCCTCCATGTGGCATCCGATTTTTGCTGTTTGGTTGAGGTATGGCATGAGTTGATTCATGTGAACTCGTTCCGGCCCACCGCTTGACTCTGTCATGTTTTGAACCCGTTCTTTGTCGATCCCCAGTATTCTTGATAGTGCCTTTTTCGTGTTCTGCTCTGGCCGGTTCACATATATCTTGTATGACTGGCTTATATTTATCTGCAGGATTGATTGATATTCCTCGAGCAGCGGGGAAAAGTTCAATTGATGGACAGAGAAACAAATGTAGAACGGGTCCCAGTAATTTAGGATTTCCTGGATCATGTCGGCTGGGAACGGTACATCGAGTAGATCAGCCATTTGACCATATCTCTGTTCAAATGTCGCTCTTTCTCGTTGAGTGAATTGTTGCCATGCTTGCCTCAGTATATGAATTGGGTTATCAATAATCTCTACTGATCCCATGGGTCGAAGCTCTATTCTTTGCATTAACCTGTCTCCTTTATCTTTTTGTTCCTTAATTGACTGATCCATCACACTCTTTTCTCCCTGAACCAACAGATATGCCATCTTGCAATAACGAAGTTCCAAAACAGAAATTTTATCTGGTGACAAAACCTAATCATGAGATTAACCGTTAGTAATCAATATTATATTCTTAACAAATGCAGATGCATGTATGCAATGTTATGATTGTCGCGCACAGTTAAAATTGAATCAACCATATAGACGTTAAATACAAAATAAGACTTTTCTTCGATCAACTGGGACAAACTTCCGTTATTTACAGAATATATAAAAAGGTGGCGTCACTAGCCACTATATCCCAGGCATCCTTCCCATTACTATAATAAATGGAAAAGGCATCAAGGCCGCATGCTCCTTTCTGCGGAGGGGCCTCGGGGCAAAATTTTCAAAAGTGTTGACCTTCCTTCCAACAAGTTGACCTCCCGAAGGCCTCTTATCTTCTTACTGATGTGGGAGCGCTGGCTCCGGGAGAAGCACATCCTCAATGAAAGCTTGTTCGATCAAATAGGCATGAGCTGTTGCCACTCGCCTCAGGCCATAATTATTTTGCTCTATTAAGTTGTTTGTCATGGTGAGTGTTGGTAAGTAACACTCCTTGATCCTCCCATCGTAGTGATATCCTTCTGGGGTCATGAGCACTGCTGGAACTTGACGTGGTAAGAGGTGGTTCAGATCACGAAGTTTTTCTTTCAGATGTATCCAATATCTGGGCACCCTAGACGGCTCGATTGTCGGGTTCTCAATCGAGCTTCCTTCTAGTACGGCCCATGGGACCTCCACCAGTTCAAAACCCTCTTCGACGACCTGAACTTCCCTGTTTATATGAAGTGTAATGGCCATATAGTTCAAAGTCCTTGGCTCCATTACGAGCCCAAACCATCCGCCGAGTTGGGCGTGCTCGAGGAGCCATCTTCCGAAGATATTGATGTTGTCTGGAAAGAGAATCCATTGCTGGATACATCGTCTCAATGTGGGTTTATGAAGGATAATTCCTATGTGATTCAACCGCACCATATGCCTCAGCATACAATAAACTTCTTTTGACATCTCTTGATACTCGTTTAATGGTATATAGAACAAATTCATGCACATTAGCTCCGGATACCAATTGAGGTGCTTCACCGGAGCATCGTAGTATCCATGGGTATTGATTAGTTCCCTCTTTGAACTTTCAACAAAGGACTCCGAATACCCTTTGAGAGTCCTAAACATGATGTCCAGTGCGATCTCCACCGGCAGCCTCCTCATATTGTCTATCATCGAATCTGCCCATGCGGGTCCGGGCATGAAGTTGGGGATGATAGCTATGTCGAAGTTGGCTAGGTTTCTCGCCATTTGATCGATCTAACATTATACATAATAGATTCCAAGTTAACTGTGCGCGATAATCATAACATGAGAATGCATGATGATGGTGATGCATGCGTGTTGTTGTCAATGTAGATTCCTTTCATTGTTTCGAAATTTTTTTTTATAATAATGAGAAAGAAACAGACCCAAATTGTAGTACATTTAAATAACGACAAGAAATAAAAAAGGCAATAACATTTAGCAATTAGAAAAAAAACGAGCAATAAATATGTAACACTTGTACTAATAAAACAAGATAGTTAGGTAGCCCTAGGGATTTTTCGGCAGCATAACGTCGTGTTTTCGGGTAGGCTCTGGGATTAAGTTGTGGCTTAGGCAGTTTCTAGGCAAACTATATGCTGGATAGGGGACCTTAAGGAATTAGGCTCCCAAGTTGTACCACACTATCACCCTTTCGAGTTTTAGCATGATACCCCAAATCATCCTCGGATTTGAGTTCAACCTGGTTGGGAAGTTTTCGCATTTCCCCTACTATTGTAGGAGTCACACTACTTCCTTCCCTTTTTGCTATAAGGACCGCTCGGGAATAGAGCTTTTATGAATGGATGCAAAGAAAAAAAAATTGAAATGCATAACAAATTTAAAGCGCAAATTGATATAGTAAACACATAATACCCATGAAAAGAAAGTAAGAAAAACTTATCGACGATTAATGTAGTTTGACTCAGGTATGTCCCCAGCGGAGTCGCCACTGTCGCAACCGCCCCTTTGGGAATCGGGGCGATCCGTCGCGAGCTGATCGGAGTCGCCATCAACCACAGCTTGGGGTGGGTTGAACACCCATTTCCGGTTTTGTTATTTAGGTTAAAACCAGAAATCTGGTCTGCGAATTTTAGGTTTATGGGTTCGAGAGTACGGTTACGTGTGGGGAAGTGTATTCACACCCCACAACGCCCCATAACGGGTACTACTTAAATCGATAAGTTTTAAAAGGGTTGGATGCAATATTAATTGGGATTTGTTTGTGTATTTAAACGTAATATTCAATTATTTTTAATTAGTTTGAATGTAAATTGTTAGAGTCCAATTGGACGATGTTATTGGTATGAACTTGAATTTAAAGTTACCAGTTTTTACGTCTATTTACGTAAAATGGTTTTTTAGATTGGTTGGACTCGAACCTATCGGTTGCCTACGTACCTGGGTTAACCGGGATCAAAGTCCACGTAGTTCGAAATAAAACTTTGATGATTTAGCAAGTAAATTTTAACCACGTTCCATCGATCATGGCTCTTGACTTTGATTCGTTTTAAGTGTAATTTTTATCGCTTTCCACTGAAAGTGATTATCGCATTATAATTTCGTTAATGAAATTTAAGTTTATGTCTTGCAAGGATTTTAGTATTAGGAGGTAATTCGATGCATTGGACAAGAAACGAGATAAACTTAATCCGCATCTTAACATTTCGTATTAAGGATATTAAATAATAAAATTAAATGGGAGGATTAAATTGACGCATAACAGGCGAACAGCCTAACTAGCTGGGGTGGTGTCAGGTCGAGTTCTAATCCGAGAATGGAGGTTCGAGACCCGCAGTCTCCATTTTTACCGATTTTCTCTTTTGGTGCGGCTAAAGGGGGAAGGACAGTTTCGTAAAAGGCTAAAAACGCGGTGGCAAGGGAGTGTAATTAAAGCGAAAACCTTGGGATAAGTTAGTCTTTTTTGGGTGAGTATAAATTCGTCTCTTAAGTTGAAATTGGAAACCCTAACCTAATCAGACCAAAAGCGGCCGCCTCTCACTTCACTCTCCCTCAATCCTCTCGCTTCTCTTCCAGAGAATCAACCGAAAACCCTAGCCACTTCTCTTAGTCGCCGTTCAACTATCTCGTCCAAAATCAACTAAAACCCTAACGAAACACCGCTCTCCCCTTTACTCCTATCCTCACTCGCTCGTCCCCTTTCCATCCTTCCTGAAGAAAAGCAAGCCAAAACCCTAGAAGCCTATCATCAAAATGAAACCGCCGCCATCTATAACTACTCAATCACCTTATTTCAGGAGGCGGCGAGTAAAAGGAAGGCGTCGCCGGCGGCACCCGACTACAAGCGCTGCCAACGACGACGGCTAGGGAGTCCTAGAGGTTTGATTTTTGCTTGAATGTTCGATTTCCTTCAGGTTTGACTTAAGGCTTTGGAGTTCTTACTCTTATCTCTTGTTTTTTTGGAAAGTGACTCTAAAACGAGGAAAAGGCTTTTGATTCTGGTTAAAGACACGATGATGACTAGGGGATCTGACCTCTGGTAAGCTTAATCGGACATGCATCACATGTTTGCCTGATTTAGATACTTAAATCGGGTTTTTAACTGGTTTTAATCTTGTTTTGTTTTTTATTTTTGGTTGCTCGGGCTTCTGCCGAGAGAAGGAAATGAAAGGCGACGGTCGCCGGCGGCGTGGACTACACCACAGCCGACGGCGAAGGCTTTAGGTAGATTCTGGTGTTGTGCTTTTTTTATCTTGGTTTTTCATTTGGAGTTCTGACTCTAGACTTCTCTGATTTTGGAGATTCATGATGAGAACTTCACAGGTGAAATCCCCTATATTTTTTTTTTTTTGCTGAGCACATAACTTAGCAAAAAACAGATTTTAAGCGATTTACATCATCATAAGAAGCAAGGTAAAAGGGGTTTAGCAAAAGCTAAAGCTCTTGCCAGACTGGTTAAAAATAATACCTAACTGTTAGATTTCAACTAAAATCTTGAGTTTAAGATATAGGGGAAGCCCTTTAAACAAAAACAAGGTATTTTAAAATACCTTTCAAAAATTGTTCTTGCTTGTATGGTAACAGGTCCTTATTTCTGGTTTCTTTTTAGTTATCTGAGCTTAATAAAAACGAGAACTTTGGGATTGGCAGATTACTTAAACTACCTAGTCAATGATTAGCAAGTTTGGGTAAGATATAGTGTTTTAAGGTGTGTCATATTTAAATATATTAGTGGTAAAAGTAGTGTATAAACTAAACAACAAAGGTTGGTTGATGCCAACATCTACATATGTTTTGAGTTTACTGTTTTTTCTTATTTTAATCGAAGAGCTTGGATGCTTCTTTGAGATGAGTTTCTTTAGTTAATATACTTGGAAAATAAAACAGACAGTTGCAGAAAGTAAGAAACGAGTTTAGGAAGCCAAGAAAATAAGCATGGAAAGTAGAACAAGCAAGCTTAGGAAGTAAAGAAACAGATATAGAAAGCATAGAAAGTAGAACAAGCAAGCTTAGGAAGCAAAGAAACCGATATAGAAAACATAGAAAGTAGAACCAACAAGCTTAGGAAGTAAAGAATCAGATAAGCATGGAAAGTAGAACATATATTGGTGTTTTTAAGTATGTAGGGTTTGAAGTGGTGATGATGATTGTTTTTTAGTGATGAGAAAACCTACCCTGTGATTGGGATGGTGGTGGTGGTTTGTTTGTTTCCTTCTGTTGGTCTCTACTGGTCCTAGCTTCTTTGCTTCAGTCGCTTTCTCCTGCTCCAGCTTGCTTGGAAGCTTTTGTGTGGGAACAGAAAAGGTGAGGGGTGGAAGTTTTCTTTTTTACTTTTACAAGCTTGCTGGGTTCTTACTCAAACTCTGCTCATGATCTTAGGGAAAGTTGGGGCGGAGGTAAATGGTTTTTTTTTCGGTGCTCTTCTTTACTGCTTTTTACTTCTTTGGGATCCGAATGAGGATATCTGTATCTGCTCTTCTCTGCTGCCCAGGCATGTTGTATTTATATTGGGAATGTACTGTAGCTACAGTAACCGACCTGATTCAGATCGAAACAGGGTTTGAGTCAAATGGACGAACCGGTCTGGGTTGGATACAGATCTGACCGGGTCGATCCGTTGACCGGGCCTTGACCAAATTGAAGGGCCTGACTGGGCTTGACCAATCTGATGGGCCTGATTGGGTTTGGGTTGGACTTTGGTATGGACCTGACTCAAATTTGATTATCTTTAATTATTTATTTATTTATTTATATTATTTTTTTTGCAGGCCTATTTTCTAGACTTTTAGGGCCAAAAATGATGACCTGAGAAAACCAAATCCAAATAGGATGGTTCTCAAAATCTGATTTCGCCCTTAAGTTTAAAACGAAAGAAAAGTTTTCAAAACCAATGGCCATGTTATTTTTCGTTATCTTCCTATTATTGTAATTAGTTATGATGTAATCTTTATGAAGTTTGGTGATTATGCGATGTTGTACATTAATTTCAATTGTTGTAATGGTTATGCATGTTTATCATAAATGTAAATAATATTATTTCACTAGTTAGTTCGTCATTTGTCAAGCGATACTCCAACTTGATACTCCAAATTCGAAAGCCTAACGTCCAAAGACCACAAACCGATCAAGAATATAACGAAAATGAAGCAATTGCCTCACAAACTTTATCCCAACAATCTGCCTAGAATAAAAGGAGATAAGATTTTAGTTGCGATAACCTATATTTAAAATGGAATCTTAAGACTTGCTATTGCTAAATCCAAAGACCCAAATTACATATTCTTATATTCTCATGTTAGATATTCTGAGCATATTTAATAGTTCATCCAAAATTAGCAATTGCTTATCTTAAACGAGTTAAATTCTTCGAAATTTAGAATATTATAGCCCGGACAAAATGGGGTGTCTACATGGCGAATGGAAGGGAAAGAGATTAAGGACCTAATCCTGAACGCTATCAAGATCGGCTTTCGCCATTTTGATTGCGCTGCTGATTATAAGAACGAGCCTGAAGTTGGGGAAGCGCTTGCTTAAGCTTTCAAGACTGGTCTTGTGAAAAGGGAGGAATTTTTCATCACTACTAAGCTGTGGAATTCGGATCATGGACATGTTCTTGAGGCTTGCAAAGATAGTCTGAAGAAGCTTCAGCTTGATTATCTGGATCTCTACCTTGTTCACTTCCCTGTCGCCACCAAGCATACCAGTTAATTTAGATAGAAGAATGGTTGAATGATTCTGTGCCGGGTGGTCTTCTAATTTTGGAATGAGACCATGGCAGTTGTGAAAGAAAGAACTGCTTGGAAACTAAGGAACATAGACACTATATGTGTTATGCACCGCAAAAGCCAATGAACTTTCGAAAAGAGATAAGATTCAGAACTTTCTTTATGAATCATTATGATGAATGATAAGCTAGAATCTATTTCACTTTAGTTCTATGCATGGTATTGAGAAATCCATATTAATGCGAGAAAGTAAAATAGAATTGATGCATGTATATGTGGTCATTGAGATGTATTACCTGGATGATTAGAGTATAGATAGAATACATGTTGTGGAATAGAATGGTTTTGCTTGAATGCGTGCATATATATGAAGAATATGTGGGGATAGAATGGATTAATTTTCCATAGTGCGATATTGTAAGAAGCACTTTTGTCAGTACTAGATGAACCATTGGGGTTGCTCTGAAACATTAAAGTTTCAAGAATGAGAGCATCAAGCCGAACCAGATCCACACCAAATAGAATGGTACCCTTCGTGGTAACCATAAGATTGCCACTCAATCCTCTAAGAATAACGCTATGTTTCTCAATTAAATTTTAGAAAAACTAGGTCATATGACACGAAAGTGTTAGAGCAAGTTTAACATTGTATTGTGTTAACTTGATTAAAGAAGAGGATTTGGCAATAACAATCGCTTAGGTGATGATAGAGGTTAGCCTTAATGGTAACTCTGGAGAATGGTTGCTGGATACTAGCGCCCCAAGGCATGTTTGTGATAGACGATCTAAGATGGATTCTTTTTTGGGACGTGTGTGTCCCTGTAAAGAATTAGAATATCTAAAGTCACATTCCCATATTATTTTCGAACGCTTAAGAAATTTTGTATCCAAGCAAAATGACCCATAAAATATGTGGTTAGAGAATTAGGAACAATAGATCTGATTTATGTTGATATGGGTAAACTTGATGGAAAAGAAAATAAATAATTTATTGCTCTTTAGAGTGCTCTGATTAATTGTCTAACTAGTTATTCGAAATAGTATGAAATGCCTAGTTTCATTATGATTGCACTGATTATTCGATATGTGGCATGCATGTGGTAGCGTTAGAGAATCGGTGACATGATAACTAGAAGAGCATATGAGTGTGTAAGTTATTGTAAAACACATAAGCCTATGAAATGGAATACTCATTAGTTTGTGAAAACCATTGATGCCAATAGATTCCATTTATATTAAGAAATAGTGGGGATGATATCCTGCCTACTATTAGAAATAATGGATAACTAGTGGGGGTGATGAATCTGAGTATGAACTCAGAAGAGACAAATGAACCATAAATCACGAAAGGATTTTGTTTATGAATTTGTTATTTACACCCTAAGAAAGAAAGATCCTACAAGTCTGCTAGAAGTTCAACTTCTATAAAGATGCAAAATTGTGGGAGAATCCATTATTAACGAAATGGAATTATTGGAGTCTAATAAGACTTAAAATCTTGTAGAGTTACCTCTTGGTTGAAAAGCCTCGGTTAATATATCGATAGAATCGAACAAGATTTGGCATATGTGAGAATTACCTCTTGGAAATGAAGTCATGGGTAATAAATGGATTCTTAAAAGAAAAGTAAAACCTATTGGTTTAGTTTATGAGTATAAGGATCGCCTGGTAGCTAAGGCTCTAGGTGAAGAGGAAAATTATAGATTTCTTTGATATCTATTCACCAAATGTAGAATAACATCCATGTATGGTCTGATTGCTAGTGATGCATTAGATGGATGTTAAATTTGCATTTTGTGAATGGTGATTTAGATAAAGAAATCTACATTGGGACAACTTAAAAGGTTGTTATTCCTTAACATGCTTTTAAAGTCTATGGTGAGACAAATCATGTTATGACTTGAAACAGACTTTAAAGATCATGGCATGGATGGATGATTCTCTCTAATGGTTTTGAATGAAAGTGGCAAGTGCATTTGTTACTAACTTGAGAACGACACTTGCACTATAAAAGACATGTTTCTTTGTTGCAAAGACTCATGACACAAATAAATGTGAAAAACCATGTTGAGTGAGAACCTTGATGAGAAGGATCCAAATGTTTCACTTAGAGATCCAAATGGCTAGGACAGTGAAAGAAATTTTTTATAGATCAATCTAACTGTTTGGTTAAGATCTATAAGAAATACAAGTTATACTCTTGCCCTAAATGTTTGAAGATGCTAGTACAATTTTTAAAAGAGCACAAAAGACGGTGTAAGAAAGTAAGAACATACTAGCATCTATAGTTTGCAAGAGGCAGCTGATAAACATGAGACCCGACATAGTGGGGGTACTTGGCAGGTTTACTGATTGTCCTAGTATGAAGCATTGAAATGCTATTGAAAGTGGTCATGAGATGCCTTAAGAGAACAATAGACCTTGATATACGTTATCAACGATTTCTTGTCATATTGGTAGGGTATATTGATGCGGACAAGAATACCCTATAGAGGACTCCAAGGAATCCAGTGGGCATGTTTTAACATCGCTGGAAGAGTTGTGTATTGAAAGTCTAAGAAGTAAACGATCCTGGCTCAATCAACTAAAGAATCATAAATGATGAAACTAGCAATGGCTAGTAAAGAGGAAAGTTGATTGAGAGGGTCATTACTAGAGATTCCCTTATGGGAAAGACCAATCCCTCCGGTAGTTGATTCATTGTAATAGCACCGCAACTATTGCAAAAGAAGGGAACCGGTTCTAGAACGAAAAGAGACGACAGATTCGTCAAGCAAAGTATTGTAAGAGAACTCCTAACGATAGGAGCAATGAGGGTGGATCATGTAAGATCCTAACAGAATCTAGAGGATCCTTTGACGAAAGGATTACCTAGAGAGAAAAGTCCAAAATACCTCGAAATGTATGAGACTTATGCCTACTGAACCATGGATTACAAGTGATGGTAACCCGACCCGATAGACTGGAGATCCCAAGAAACGGGTTCAATGGGTAATAACAAGTCATGAGTAATATTGAGAAAAGTTCATGCATAGTCAAGCATGAATCCCAAAGCCTTGGAGGTTGAGTTCAACTCTTAATGAGATCTATACTCTATGTGGAGTGAAGTACTTTACTTAGGGGGTACTTCTGATAGACTCACTTATGTGAATGTGGGAGTGAGGCTGCTCCCTATGGAACTTTGGAGGCACAAAGTTGCTAGAGCATTCACTAAACCGGGATGCATGGCCATAAACGCACGGCCTATGAGAGAATATCACCCAATGAAAAGATCCGGTGTGCTACATTGTCTGAGATAGGGTTCAAGACTACGAGTCACCCTTATGAAATCGGAAAGTGTAACCACTACGCTAAGGTTCAAATCTTCGCTATACCTTAGCTTATGCCCGATCTTATGGAACTGTTGATGCTCAAAGATGTTGGGTGAATCGAGCGCGAGATTCCTGTCCTTCTTCTCTGCAATGCACTAGACAAGCTTTTGGATGACCAACAATTAGGGTTTCGATAGTGTTTGGAAGAACATAAAGAAAGTGAAATAAGAAAAACAAGATTTTGATCGAGGTAACCCTTCACCGAGTCTGATTTCTCGTTTCTGTTGTTTGACTCGTTCAATGGGCTGAACCTACTTCAAGCCCACAAGTAATACACCAAGCCTAAATTATTAACAGTTCAGAAAGGACACGACCCAAATATCACTTCCTGTTCTCCGGTTCGTTTTAGTGAGAAACGATGTGTTTTGTCCACACGCTTCTCTTCCTCAGGTTGTCGTTAAGTTGCAGAGACCTGCAGTCAAGAACAGAAAATAGAGTACCACAGTATATGTAAAGTAAAACTAAATTGCAGAATGGACGACACCAAATTTTTACGTGGTATCCGGTTTGCAATGTGCAAAACCGACTAATCCACGGCCAAAGGCACTCAATTTGAGTCGTTTGACGATTCACTAGCACAACGTTCTTTAGAGTTACAGTACACGAAACTGATCCCAAGTAACCTGGAATCACACAATCAGAATTGCTCTCAGAATATCAGCTCCCTGCCAATGATCTTCCCTAATACCCAAATCTCTCAACGAGCTCTCTCCCTGACAACTCTCCTCCATTTCTCTTTCAATTCAGACACCCTTAACTGTTTCTGCTATTGAAAGTCTAACTCGAAAAGGTGTCCTATTCTACCCGAACCCTTATGCTTTTATATTCCTACATTGCTGCCCGTTGAATGAATTTCAGAGAATGATCTTTGAGATCCTTGATAGCCTGATTTGTGGAACCTTTCTTCAATTGTTCTACTGACCATTTATTCCATCAATTCTTTCCTTTTAATGGTCAAGCTTTCTCCTAACATTCTCCCCCTAAGCTTGTCAATGGCTCCTTTTAGCAACCTGCACTCACTCAACAAACCATAGGTGCAGCCGGTCCAAAACATTCTGTTGTTCAAGGATTATTTCCTGTTGTGCTACTAACAAGATAAACTTTTATTCAATTCAGAAGAACAATGAAGAAACTTTCAATCATTCAACTAAAAGACAACAAGACTAATAAACCAGACCCAACCCCGACTTCTCACATTTCCTACGACACGAACTACCACCACTTATTTGACTTCCAAATTTCCCAAAGTTCCTTAGAATGAATAACGAGGTGGTGATGCATAGTTAGAAACTTTGTCCTCATCACCAGAATCCGAATAAGGACTTATTGGGTCACTGATCTGATTCGACTCATACACAAACTTTGGTAACATTAAGTCCTTGTCCAATAGTAACTTCCTCTTTGGTCCACTCCTTGAACAAGCCTCTTGTTTGAATGCTGCAGCAGCTGCGTTGACTAGAGCATAAGTGGCTACCTGGGAAGGACACTGAGGGTTGCTCACTCCCCCTGAGCCAATGACAGGCTTTCAGGGCCCGACAAGAGCATCAAGACGAGCCAGAACATGCTGAGGACGCAGGTCATCCAACACGTCACACACTATAACCTTATCACGAAGGTCGATGCCAAGGCGATACAGTAAGCGTGTGATTTGGGGACCAAAAGGTAAGGGTCCACCATATGCCTCAGTCCCAAAAGGTAAGGGTCAGCTGAGTGAAGGATGTCTGTGCTTGTGAGGTCTCGAGGCAAAAACCATCGAGTAATGAAAAAATGAAGCACCTTGAGATCATCTGGCAATCTTCCAGCAGAAAGTTTTGACGGGAACCACCTTCCGATGTCATGCGCTAGGGATTCTACGACTGCATCGAAACGAAACCCAAAGCTATAGAAGTCCCTATCAGATTGAGCTCGAAAACCTTAATGAGGGAGCCCTAGAACAGATGCAAGAAGATCTGGAGTGACCTTGATCTCATAATCATACACTAGTGTGGTGAAGAAGAGAGGATCACTCCCAGGTCCACGACGCAGGTTAACAAAGAATAACCTGATGGCTTCGGGACATTGACTGAATCTCAGATTCTCAACCAGAGATTCCCATCCCAGCCCTCGAAGATAAGCAGGAATATCCATGTCGTACTTTGAAAAAGTAGCAGGCTGAATGGAAAAGGATGGATTCAGAGGGCGGTCGGGAAACCGACAAAGATAACGAGAGTAGGTTGCAGCATTGCGAAAACTCTGGTTCTTGAAAAGAACAGCAGAGTGCAGTTGAACATTGTTTAGCACCATTGGATCGTTTGAGAGTGAGATAGTGTTTTTGAGAGCAGGGGGAATAACTAGAGTGAGAGGCAGTCTATGAGACAGAGGAGACGAAGAGTTACCCTAGTTTTTATACCCTCTGGACATAGCAGGACGAGACTTTTCAAGGACTAAAAAGAGACACTTTTGTTAATCATGGCAAGAAGATATTTTGAGAAACAATTATTCTTTAGTGAATCAATTTCTTGCTGAGAAAACATACCAAGTTCATTTCGAATAGGTATGAATTTATCTGCTCCTAAAGGCTTAGTAAATATATCCGCCCACTGCATATCTGTACTATTTCGAATAGGTATGAATTTATCTGCTCCTAAAGGTTTAGTAAATATATCCGCCCACTGCATATATGTGCTAATAAATTCTAAATGGACTTTCCCTTCTTGCACTAAATCACGAATGAAGTGATAACACACTTCAATGTGTTTTGTGCGAGAATGTTGAATAGGGTTTTTTGTCATATTAATAGCGCTTGTGTTGTCACACAACACAGGAAGAGACCCTACTTCTAATCCATAATCCTGAAGTTGATACTTAAGCCACAGTAACTAAGTACAACTTAATCCTGCAGTTATGTATTCAGCTTCTGCAGTTGACAAAGCACCTGAATTTTGTTTCTTACTAGCCCATGAAATTAGTGACGTGCCTAGAAAGTGGCACGTTCCATATGTAATTTTCCTATCAATTTCACACCCAGCATAATCAGAATCACTATAACTTATCAACTCAAGACTCGATTTGTACGAGTACCATAAACCAAGATGCTGAGTTGCAGATAAATATCGAAAAATTCTTTTTACTGCTGACAAGTGACTGACTTTTGGACTACTTTGAAACGTAGCACACACACACACACACGCTAAACATGATATCTGGGCGACTCGCGGTTAAGTAAAGCAGAGATCCAATCATCCCCCTATATTGTTTCTCATACAGGCTCACCTAATTCATCGATTGACAACTTTACAGAAGATCCCATAGGTGTAATAGCCAATTTTAAGTTTTTCAAATCAAATCTTTCTAGCATGTTAACAAGATATTTAGATTGTGTAATAAAAGTACCCATCTTTGTTCGTTGAACCTGTAATCCTAAGAAATATGTCAATTCACCCATAAGACTCATTTCAAACGCACCTTTCATTGCAGACTCAAAGTCTTTGCACAAATTTTGACTTGATGAACCAAATATTATGTCATCCACGTATACTTGAACAAGTAAGGTGTGGCCATTAACATTTTTTATAAACATAGTTTTATCAACAGATCCTCCATGAAACCCATCAGTAATTAAAAAATTACTTAATTTCTCATACTAGGCTCTAGGAGCTTGTTTTAGTCCATATATTGCTTTGTTTAACCTATACACATGATTAGGAAACTTGTGGTTTTCAAATCCAGGGGGCTGAGCCACATAAACTTCTTCTTTTAAATCCCCATTCAAAAATGCGCTTTTGACATCCATCTGATACAGTTTAAAACCTTTTGAAGTTGCATATGCACATAACAATCTTATTGCCTCTAACCTAGCTACAGGCGCAAAAGATTCGTCAAAATCAATCCCTTCCTCTTGATCATATCCTTGTGCAACCAGTCTAGATTTGTTCCTAGTTATATCTCCAACTTCATCAGTTTTATTTTTGTAAACCAATTTGTTCCTATAATTGGTTTATCCTCTGGTTTTGGAACTAATTCCCAAACATTCAATCTTTCAAAATAACCTATTTCATCTTGCATAGATGCAGTCCAGAATTCATCATTCAGAGCTTCACAAATATTTCTAGGTTCTATTAAAGACACAAACGCAGTATGTACATGATGCATTTGGGATCGAGTAACCATACCGTGTCCCATGTTCGCAATGATTTGAGAAGATGGATGTCGTTTCTGTATATATGGTGGTGTTTCCTTCGTCCCAACCTGATCACTCTGTTCAACTGGTTCTGCCTCTGATGTATTTTCCCTTTCCAGCCTGTTTTCCTCAGGTCTGATTTCTTGATATGACCTTCCTAATCCGAGATCATCATCCTCTTCGATCTGTGCGACACACTTTCTAGGAGAATCGTCAAAAACCACATTAATGGACTCCTCTACTTTGAGGGTCCTTTTATTATATATCCTGTAAGCTTTACTATGTTCAGAGTATCCCAGAAATATTGCCTCGTCAAACTTGGAATCAAACTTCCCTAACTTATCTTTAGTATTCAAAGCAAAACACCTACACCCAAAGGGATGAAAGTAGCCTAAATTTGGCTTCCTATCCTTCCATAGCT
Source organism: Linum trigynum (assembly GCA_964030455.1). Taxonomy (NCBI): domain Eukaryota; kingdom Viridiplantae; phylum Streptophyta; class Magnoliopsida; order Malpighiales; family Linaceae; genus Linum; species Linum trigynum. The sequence continues at coordinate 14,481,942 of OZ034818.1, forward strand.
CATAAGGTGTTTTATTCAGTTTAGAACGAATTAAGGCTCTGTTTATAGTATAGCATGCTGTGTTTATAGCTTCTGCCCAAAATTGTTTTGGCACTCCATAATCATTGATCATTGTCCTCGCAATGTCTATCAAAGTTCGGTTTTTTCTTTCCACGACTTCATTTTGCTGAGGTGTCCTAGGAGTAGAGAAGTTATGACTTATACCAGACTCCTCACAAAACTTGTCAAACTCATCAGATATGAATTCACCTCCTTGATCACTCCTAATGTTTACAACCTTAGTCTCCTTTTCATTTTCTAGATGTTTGACTAACTTTCTAAACTTAAGGAATGTCTCTCCTTTATTTGAGAGAAACATTACCCAGGTAAATCTTGAAAAATCATCTACTACCACACAGGCATAGTATTTCCACCCAAACTCATTACATTGCAAGGACCAAACAGATCTAAATGAAGTAATTCCAACGATCTTGTTGTTGAAATAACATTCTTACTCTTAAAGGAAGATCTAACCCGTTTTCCCTTTGTATAGGCTTCACAAAAGAACTCCTTTCTGCTATTTATCCTAGGTATTCCAGTGACAATGTTCAGACTAACTAGTTTTGCTAGAGATCCTACACTGATGTGACCTAGCTTCCTATGCCATTCTAGTTGATCATTTTTGTCCATAGACATCAAACACATTTCATTAAAATCATTCTTATCATTTAGATTTATACAGAACAGTTTCCCTTTTCTTTTACCAGTGAACACAATTTTCTTTGTTTCAATGTTTTCAACATAGCATTTGTTCGGTTCAAAAATGACTCTGTTTGTGTAATATCCCACCCTCACGAATCGCTTAATACGTAAATCTTGTAGGTTATAATTCAAGTGTTGGTCACAGTTTCTATTCGTTCATAGGGTTAATGAGATGAATGTAAAACATGTAGAGTACATCTTCATATAGCTAAACTCAGCATGATAAGTTCTATAATTCCAAACCCATCCAAGTTAGCCAAACCCGCCCACTCCTGGCGGTTGAGCAAAGGAACCGATACCACTAGGTTCATGAACCTTTGAGTAGCTGTTTTGACTTGTATCTTTAAATGAGAAGTTATATTTCCCACACATGAGCAGTAGAGCACACGTGGTTAGAGGGTTTTCTTTGGCTTGGGAAATAAATGGTATGGGATAAATGCTTTCCCTAGGAACCGAGGAGATAAAGAGACTTTCCACCACTTCATATCTCTGGAGGCAAGTGAGGATAAAAGAACCAAAACCATTCCCATCACTACACCGCCATCATCAACCAGCCTCCTCACCATTACCACCTTTATCTCTACAATTGCTTTGGAGAAAGTACATGTAGCTAGGTGACCGATTCTAAAAGGGGAGAGTAACCAGTTCCTTCTTGAGAGATAGCCACCAGTAATGAGTCCCTCTCATCAATATCACCACCATCGTTTCTTTTAGAGCTCAGCTAGGCAAGGGGAATAACAAGGGGTTGGTGGTCATATAAGGTATGGTGATCCCTTTTCTTAGTTAATTTATTTAAGGTGGATGATGAAGAGATGATACTGGTGCTTAGAGATCATTTTCTTGAGGGAAACTAACTATAATTTGTCCTTGAATCTTGTTATGCATGCTGAAACCAGCCCAAAGTTTGCATGCATGATTCTTTACTTGGATTAAATAAGCATTTGTAGGGATTCTAAAATGCATCCCATGACCAGTAAAGAACCGAGTAGTCATATGCATGTACATGTGGTCATTTTGGGGTCCAAATGGGTGACGAGAGTGGGGAAATGGTGTTAGTAGGCGTGATTGCCCACCTGTGTTAAAGTAGAGGGACTTATCCTGAAAAGTGTGGGTAAGAAGAGATTAATTGGGAAGATGAGAAGGAATGAGTTGCATGGGAAAGCTAGAAATTTAAACGAATCTCAATTGGTGGGTGGTCATTAAGTTAGAGAAAATGGGTTTCAGTTTGTGGGAAACATAAACTTTGGTGGGATGGAAATATATGAAAATAGAAGTATATTACTTATACATGGTTGTTTATGTGTGGTACGAGACCTTGATTGATTGGGATTGGGAGTTTTTTGTCCCATATGATATGGAATTAAAGAAAGTATAAAGATAATTAAGCAATTGAGATGATTGTGTATAGCATCAATGAGTATATGATATGATATGTGTGCCTACGGGCTTATGACGTGCTTTACATGAGTATTGTCTAACCCATGAACTACGTGATCACCTAATAAAAACATAATGGCGCCTTGTTATGCACTCATGAAAAGAAAAAGAGAAGAAAAGAGTTATACGAGAACTCCCTATAAGGATTATCGCCAGGCCTGGCTACGAGTTCACGAGATATGTCACTTCGTGCCCACGAGATTACAAGTTCATGAGATATGGCACTTTGTGCCCACGAGTTTATGAGATTTGGCACTTTGTGCCTACGAGATTACGAGATCACGAGATTATGAGTTCACGAGATCCCGGGGAGTGCATAACTTGGCATTAAAAGTAAAATGTACATAATTTAGCTAACTATGCTTGTGTTTGAGCCTTTTTACAAGGATTTTCTGTAATGTGGTTACGTGAAGTTTCCTACGATGAGTTCAATAGATTGTTCTTGAGATTGACGTATTTATATGAAGGCTTTACTGTGATGTGTTCATGCAATGATTCATTATGAGATTGTGTAGTTGTTACATGCCTCCATATGTTGTTGATTATATGGTGATACCCAAATGATGTGTTAGTGAATGTTTTTTTTTCTGGATAGGGTTTGATATGAGTAACTCAAGGGCGAGTGTGTATGATATGAGAACTGCTTAGATTGGTTAATGAACCTTGCATACATAGTTGGGTAAAGTACCATTTAAGCTACTAGATTCTTTCAGTGAACTTAAGCCCTTGGTGTACCTGATCACCGTGCGCAACTGGAGTATATATTGGGTTATTGATTACTGATTGAGTGGCGTCTCACCCCCGCCAATATTTTTCTCTTTCAGAGCCAAAGCAACAACAGAAGCCTCGGTCGAACCAGTGAAGTCAGCCGGATGGCTGAAAGGTGTGCGGCGGAACTGAACTCTCCACATGTTTTCACTTTTGAAGTCGAACTAAATGTTTTAACGCTTTTAAGTTTTTGTACCCACAAAATGTTAAACTACTATGTTGGGTTTGTACTTTGTTTTAAACTCAAACTTTGCATCGTTCGGTGTTGTGCTTTTGGATGCTTTGGGAAAACTAGCTTGAATTTCCTAAGCAAGTGATGTAAACCGTATGCTAGTGTTATGTCCAAGTCTTAATGTGAAGTTAAAACCTATGGTTTAATGAGTATATAATATGATGATGGTTCCAATAGTACGAGAAGAAGTAGTAGGATGTTACAAGAAGTAGTAGGGTGTTACAATTTTTGGTATCAGAGCTGGGATGTGATCCCACGGGATTAAAGTGATTTTAATGAAGTTTTGAATGGGTTTATAATGGATTTTAAGTTGAAAATGTATTTAAGAAATTGTTTTTGATTTTGCTCTCCTTGTCGTTTTCATGTGGAGTTCAGTCAAGGAGGAAGAGAGCGTTCCCCGCCACCTCAAGTAGCAGGTCCAAATCAGCCTATTCCCGAAAATCAAGCTGAGCCTCAGGCTAATAACCTACCTCAGGTAGTTCCCTATAAAAGGGATTATACTGAGGTGTGGAAGATGGGTGCTGAGGCCTTTACGGGTTCTATAGATCCCAAAGTGGCTGTAGATTGGCTGAAAAAGACCGAGCGCATTCTCAATCAAATTGGGTGTCCTGATGACGTCAAGTTTGATTATGTTGTAGCTCTCCTCGAAAAAGATGCTTATGAGAACAAGCCTCGTACTCAAAGTTACGGGATCGAAGATAGGAAACGGAAGTGGAAGGGGTCATCCTCAGCAGGTCAAAGTCGAGTTTCTAGCTGGGGTCCTAGTAAGGGGAACTTTACTCAGCGTCCTCGAGTAAGTTTCCCTAGGGCGCCTGCTTACCAAACCCAGATGAATGCACCTTCACCACCTGAATGTCAACATTGTGGAAGGATGCACCAGGGAGAGTGTCGGATCGTGACGGGTGCTTGTTTCAAATGTGGTGGTTTTGGGCATCTCATTAAAGATTGTCCAACTTGGGGAGATACAGTGCCGGTTCGGTCCCAAACTACTATGCAGGGATCCCGAGTGGCCAGTAACTTCTCAAGGGAAAATTTTAGAGGTGGATCTAGTAGGGGAGGAGGACGTGGTTCTGAGGTCAGAGGGCATACAGTTGGTCAAACAGGCAGAGCTGATATACAACCACAAGCATTTGCTATGACAAGAACAGGGGCGAATGTATCTCCAGAAGTGGTTACCGGTATGGTTCTCATCCATGATAAACCCATTTATGCCTTAATTGATCCTGGGTCTACTCACTCATTCGTGTCTCATAAATTTTCACAACGTATGCATGCTCGACCTGAACTATTGTCTAGTAACATATTTGTGAAAACCCCCGTTGGTGATACTATTGTGGTCAATCATGTTTATGTTGGTTGTCCTATGATTGTATCTGGAGTAACGTTGCTTGCTGACTTGATGATACTTCCAATTGATGAATTCGATGTGATACTGGGAATGGATTGGTTGAGTCGACATAGGGCTGTAGTAAATTGTCACACAAAAGAAGTGGTATTTGAGGTACCCGAGCAAGGAAGTGTTGTCTTTAGTGGAATTAGGCAAGCAGTACCTAGTTGCCTAATATCTACTTCCAAGGTGTTGAGCTTAATTAAGGAGGGGTGTGTGGCCTTCCTTGCCCATGTAGTAGAGGTTAAAGAAGAGAAAGATCCAAAAGATGTAGAAGTAGTGAATGAATTCCTGGATGTGTTTCCATCCGACCTACCAGGACTACCTCCTGATCGGGAGGTAGAATTCACTATCGAATTGCTACCGGGCACCGCACCTATTTCTATACCACCGTATAGGATGGCGCCTGTGGAGTTGAAGGAGCTGAAAGAGCAACTTCAAGAGTTGCTAGATAAGGGATTCATAAGACCAAGTGTGTCACCGTGGGGTGCTCCCGTACTCTTTGTGAAGAAGAAGGATGGAACCCTACGGTTATGCATCGATTACCGAAGGATTAACAAGGTGACTGTGAAGAATAAATATCCTTTGCCCCGTATTGATGATTTATTCGACCAACTGCAAGGGTCAAAAGTCTTCTCCAAAATTGACCTAAGGTCGGGATATCATCAATTAAAGGTGGCAGAGGAAGCCATACCTAAAACGGCTTTTCGTACGAGGTATGGGCATTACGAATTTCTTGTTATGCCATTTGGACTAACGAATGCTCCAGCTGCTTTTATGGCGTTGATGAACAAGGTCTTCCAAGAGTACCTAGATAAGTTTGTGATAGTTTTCATTGACGATATCTTGGTGTACTCTCGAAGTGAAGAAGAGCATAGGGAGCATTTGAGGATAATCCTTCAAATCTTGAGGGAAAAGCAGTTGTATGCTAAATTTAGCAAGTGTGACTTCTGGATGGATCAAGTTATATTTCTGGGACATATTGTTTCCGGAAGGGGAATTGAAGTTGATCCGAAGAAGGTGGAAGCCGTGGTGAAGTGGGAACCACCGAGGAGTGTACCCGAGTTGCGAAGTTTCTTGGGAATGGCAGGTTATTACAGAAGGTTCATCGAGGGATTTTCTATCATTGCCTCGCCATTGACAAAATTGTTGAGGAAAGATCATCCTTATGTGTGGAATTCTGAATGCCAAGCCAGTTTTGAGGAACTAAAGACGAAACTCACAACTGCACCTGTCTTGGCACTACCAGCAGGGGCAGGTGGTTTTGTGGTTTATAGTGACGCCTCGCATCAAGGCTTGGGGTGTGTTCTAATGCAGAATGGGAAGGTGATTTCTTATGCCTCAAGACAATTGAGTCCATATGAAAAATCCTACCCTAACCACGACCTCGAATTGGCGGCAGTGGTTTTTGCTCTAAAAATTTGGAGACACTACTTGTATGGTGAAACGTTCCAAATCTTCACTGACCACAAGAGTCTGAAGTACCTGATGGAGCAAAAAGAGTTGAACCTGAGGCAAAAAAGATGGGTGGAATTGTTGAAAGATTATGACTGTACTATTGAGTACCATCCGGGTAAAGCCAATGTTGTAGCAGATGCTTTAAGCCGAAAATCAAAACACTCAGATTCGCAGTCAACGTTAAATCCCACTCGGGAAATGCTAGCATTACAGGCATTGAATGCAAATCTTAGTGTGGATAATGATGGGGTGTCATTAGCTACTCTACAAGTATGGTCAATCTTACGAGAAAGGATTCAACAAGCTCAAAATCATGATCCTTTTCTTAACAAGATAATAGAAGAGATTAAAAACGGGAAGGATGGAAAGTTTGAATTCAAGAATGAAGTCCTTTTACTAAACGGTAGATTATGTGTTCCTAATGTGGATGAATTGCGTAGGGAGATCTTGGAGGAAGCTCACTCCTCTCCTTATGCGATGCATCCTGGTGCAACAAAAATGTACCGGTCATTGAGATCACATTATTGGTGGCCCGGAATGAAGAAAGAAGTGGCAGAGTATGTGTTGACATGTTTAGTATGTCAACGAGTGAAAGCTGAACACCAAGCACCTGCAGGGAAGTTACAACCATTACCCATTCCAGAATGGAAGTGGGAAAAAGTTACTATGGATTTTGTCTACGGTTTGCCTAGAACTCAAAAGAAGAATGATGCCATTTGGGTTATTGTGGATCGACTAACCAAGTCGGCTCACTTTATTCCAATAAGATGGGGGTGTTCTTTGGAGCATCTGGCAAAAAGGTATGTAGAAGAGATCGTACGATTGCATGGGGTACCTATATCTATAGTATCTGACCGAGATCCGAGGTTTACCTCGCGGTTCTGGCGAAGCCTACAAGATGCTTTGGGTACTCAATTGAACTTTTCTACTGCCTTTCATCCTCAAACCGATGGGCAATCTGAGCGTACCATACTCACCCTGGAGGAAATGTTAAGGGCTTGTGTCATGGATTTCCATGGCTCATGGGATGAACATCTACCATTGATAGAATTTGCATACAACAACCAATATCATAGTAGCCTTGGGATGGCACCATATGAAGCGTTGTATGAGAGAAAATGTAGATCTCCGGTTTGTTGGGATGAAGAGGGCTTGAGACAACTTGAAGGGCCGGAAATAGTGCAAGCTACAGTGGATAAAATTAAAGTAATTCGAAATCGGTTGAAAGCTACCCAAGATCGGCATAAAAGCTATGCCGATGCTCATCGACGAGAAATGGAGTTTAATGTAGGTGACAAGGTGTTTTTGAAAGTGTCACCGTGGAGAGGAATCTTTCTGGGGGTAAGGCTAATTTATAGGCTACTGGACCTATCTTCTCCAAAATCTCATAGGGTCCAATATACCTAGGGTTCGGCAGAAGCTTTACCCTAATATATATATATATATATAACAAAACCATTCTCACACAAAGAGTGTATGTGAGATATGGCAAAACTACAAACTTGTCCCTCAACTAAGTAAGGAGGATGGACCGTAATATCCCAACTCTCGATGTTCGGCTACCTAATAAGTTAGCTTCACTTCCCTCCCCCAGTTGACGCATACAAACAAACCCAGCTTCACGAGCTAGGATTCCTCAGACTGTTATCTTACCGACTACAGCATCTGCATATGCCTCACTAGTCCCGCCTCCAGGAATCAAGTAATTACGGTTTGTGTAGCTTTGTGGGCCTCGACACGCGTTTTTAGTACGTAAATCATATCGTGATCCATGATCGTTCGATATAAGCGGGTTGTAACCATATAAATGTTCACAAATTGAGGCAATGTACGATCTCAAAAGTCTGGTTCATACGTAGCTCCGTTATTGGGCATGTAGTGTGATTTTGGGAATGGGTTAGGGTGATTACTTGTTTTTTAGTAATTACGATGGCAACCTCTTTATATATCATTTGATTAATTATTTTTCCTTCTTTTTTAATCTTACGGTCAAGATTCTATTAGGGTAATTTTGGAAATTAAAAAGTGACCACACCTGATTATTCTATATAATCTACCTAAACCCTAGTTCTATACTCCCTCCAGTCAAACTCGTCGCAGCCGCCTCCACCTACCACTCCCGTCACACCGCCGACAGCAGCCCCGACCACCCTCGGCCACCGCCGGCAGTAGCCCCCGACCACCCTCGGTACTCTCTCTCTCTCTCTCTCTCTCTCTCTCTCTCTCTCTCTCTCTCTCTCTCTCTCTCTCTCTCTCTCTCTCTCTCTCTCTCTCTCTCTCTCTCTCTCTCTCTCTCTCTCTCTCTCTCTCTCTCTCTCTCTCTCTCCCTCCCATCACAACATACATACCAAATAGACAAATTGGTAGTTTTCGTTTATGGATTCAATGTGCAGTGGTATAGATTGTTTATATTGGTAGTTTTCCTGTAATGATATAGATTTATTTCTGCAATGGTATTGATTGTTATGGTATAGATTGTTTATATTGGTAGTTTTCGTGTAATGGTATAGATTTATTTCTACAATGGTATTGATTGTTTATGGTATAGATTGTTTATATTGGTAGTTTTCGTGTAATGGTACAAATTTATTTATGCAATGGTAGTTTTCGTGTAATGGTATAGATTTATTTCTGCAATGGTATTGATGTTTTTCAAAGTGGTAGTGTTTGTCTAATGGATTGGTACTGATTTCGTTTTTTTTTTCCAGAAAGATTGAGAAAAATATGGAAAGGAAATCTGGTTGGAGATTACGGAAGTGAGAGAGAGATAATTTTAATTAATAGATTTTTGTAACTACCTTAAATGTAATTTATTAAAAAATTAATTAATATAATTTATTTTTCCATATCCAATTTACCCTTAGTAACCACGGTGATTTTTTAGTAATCACAGTAACCTGTCCGATCTAAAAATAATGAGAGCGAATGATACTTGAACAATAATCGACCACTCGCGAAAAAATTATTTTAATTGAAGCTATGGTGACTAGCGATCGAGTTAGGTGGTGTAATACTATTTTTCTCAAGTAAGGTATTAACAAGTAGCTGGTTAATTAATAATGATGTACAGTACGTGGTCTTAATTAATTAGATATACAAGTACTCCGGCATGTGGTTTGATTATTTATAATGATTTCCCTGGAAACAGCACACGACAAGATTAATGTTGGGACGATGCTTCCTTCCCTTTGGCTTTCATGATTTAGTTCATAATTACCCAATTAGCATGATCATTTGGTATAATATTGTTATTATATATATATATGGTGTAGGCGTTATCTGTTTTATTAATTCGTAATAGATCGATCGGTTTTTCACAATCAATTATCTCCATTATTTTATAATAATTAATTAGTCAAACTGTCTCCAAACCAGTGGACAAAGATGACTAATTTTCCAATTATTTGGGCTGCTCATTCCCTTGATTCAAGTACTGTCGTCAGTAACCAATGAAATTAATTAATTAATTAAGCTAAGTCTGCCTGTGTGATTCAGGGGGAGAAGCAAAACTGCAAAGAAGAAAGGAAGAGATCACAATCAGAACAATGAATCTCTATGGGACCATGATTTATGCAGGTTACATTATTTATTGTTATTATTTATATTATTATTAATAATTTACCATTAATATTTTTGGAAGGCAAGGAATGATGAGTTAGACAATAAGTCCTTTTGCCACCATTTGAGTTATGGTCATCATTGATTGTATACATAGCAACAGAATCTCTAATCTAAAGGTCATATATATTCTGGTTTATAGTGACCATCCAATCTTATGTTTTTTTTTTTTGATAAGGGTGAGAATTGCATTAAAATAGAACCAAAACGGAACCAGTCCGAGATACAGAAAGGAAAAAGCGGCACCAGAGGTGCAGCACCCACGGAAAAGAAAAGAAAACGAAAAAAAAAAAAAAAAAAAAAAAAAAAAAAAAAAAAAAAAAAGAAACACCCGACAGCCTGAAAAGGACAGCCACGCACAGAGAGCAAAGTCCCTCACGAAACAAGGACCAAGACCAAGACCAAACTGTCAAACTAACGGGAATCAAAGCCCCATCCGACCACAACCATCACTGAGAAGAGCAGAGGAAAACAGACAGAGAGAAGAAGAAGACAGGGGCGAGGCGCGGTCAACAACCCGGCCGCCACCAGCAACCCGAACCCGAACAAGGATACCAGAGGATTCCAACTAGCCCAGCACCTGAAAGGCAGCCGACAAACACGACAACAGCCAGCGAACGAACCCACGGCAACAACCCCACCGAAAAATGCCCCTGTGTCAGTTCAGCCTCAAGGGGCGGAGCCACTCCATCACCTGAATCCTGCTGATCTTGCCTTTCGCGACTAGCCAATCCGCCGTGGATCTGATAGCAATCCAAAAGACCTCCTTGGCGCTTCTGCTAGCATCCTGGAAAACACGCCTATTCCTCTCGAGCCAAATTTGCCAGCACACGGCGTGGAGAATGCAGAAGCCGATCCAGTCCGTCGTAGTGTCCGGAACGTCACTCTTCCAACACTTGATGGTGTCTAGGATCTGCTCTTGTGGGGCGAAGGAATCACCACACATTCTTCTTACTTCAGTCCAGATCTCCAACCCGAACTCGCACCGAGTAAACAAATGATCAACCGATTCTTCATCCCTACAACACATACAACATCTGTTAGCAATGGAGCAGCCCCTCTGTTGAATTTTGTCCATCGTCAATATCCTCTTGTGCGCGACCATCCACATGAACGCATTGATTTTCGAAGGAATGCTCTTTCTCCACACGGATCTTATGTTAGTCTAATGATACAAAAGCATAAGGTACGATGTGCAAATTTTAACATCAATTTAGTTTTGTTTGAGTACCTTAGATAAAGTCCTTTAAACAGTATGTCTGAATTATTCATATCCATATATATATATGTGGATATACTTGTTCTCCATCAATTGCTATCGTACACAGTCAACGAATGTGTAACATACTATCCGCAACAGTCAAGGAACACATCGTCGGGACCTTAATTACCACCACCACCACGTGTCTCCACTTACCTAAGGACACCTGTCATGCAATCCGACAACCATTAGCTCAGCTGATGATAAGTTGGGATGTCCTAATTAACACTCCTCTACTCTAGGCATTATTACCCGGGTACTACATGATCTAATTAATATCTATGCTGAGTCCTGACGAGGAGAAGATTATCAGTTTGGGCAGAAACAAATGCCAACAGTTTGTTTGTTGTCACCACTGGTCTTGCCGTCGTATCGTATCATGTGTTTCTCTAAACAGCAGCGGGCAGGGTTTGGAAAACTGTCCATCTCATCTCAAATCCATAAATGGCCTCACATGGGAATTCTATTACCACTGTGGCCAAGATAATAATAGTGGTAAACGTCCTTAATCCCTAAGTACATCACAGCTGTGGGTGGTTAACACGGATTATGGGATCGCTCGACATAAAAAGCAGCAAATGGTAATGTTCCATTTGAGGATAGAATTAGAATAGAATGGCACAATACAGAGCACATAATTTATTCATAGACTCGCCCACCTGAATACAGATACATATGCCTTTGTTTCTCGCAGATGCTAATTGATTGGGACCAAAGCCCAAACCCCAACATGAATGATAACAGCAAATGTGATCGTGATGCCATCTAACTTTGTTGCAATTGCACGAGAGATCTCTTCTTGAGATTGTTTAATCCACATCATATATCGAAACGAGTAGGTTATTGACACGATATCAAAGTTTGATAACTACCATCAATATTTACGATTACTTTAAAGTACAAGCTATGAAGGTACGTGGTCAATTTTACTTCATAAGCTATATTATTTGGGAATTACTAGTGCAATGCACTGATAACAATTTGATTTAGGACAAATTGGTAATCACCATAAGTCCATCGTGTTAGAACTTTGGACGTAAAGACATCTACATGTCAATGTTAACTTAACTTCAACAATTTTGATCGAAAGAACTTGTAAGCAGATATGCAAGATTCACGCTATTTTGGGGTCGTGTTGTGCCCTCCCCAATCTCTTTTAACTATTTAAGAGTTTCGAATTTACAAACGATTCATCGGTCCCTTTCGTTGCTGAAAGGGAGGGGATGTAGCCTACCCATGTAAGTTGTCAAATCGTTGGGAGAAAGGCTTCTCTTTTCGGGTAGACAATGGTGGTGAAAGCTGCCTACAGAAGATCCAGAAAGGGACAGCTTAACCTACCTGTGTGGGTTCCAGTATTCCGACGGTGATGAAGAAGACGCATTCATGATTCATTCGTGCCCTTAAACCCAAATGCCACAACTCCACTGATCGGCTCGTCGATCATCAGTTACTTGCGTCGGTTACTTGCATTCACGATAGTCAGTAAAACGAACGTTTACATTTGATTTTTAACAGATCGTTCGTGACAGAAGACGAAGAAAAGTAGACAACATCCACGAGAGTTAAAATGTAGACTTGCACAAGCATCGCTGCTATATTAGCAACCGAGATGCAATAGAGGTTCACATTGCATGCAGAAGAACCAGATATTAAAACAGTCTTATCAGTGATTATTAGAAAACTTGCTAGTACAGAAAATTCAATACGTCGGAGCTATCTAGTTTGGCAGACATACAACGTTCAAAAATATATCAAACATCATCCCGATGGGGAATCTACTGGATGCGGATTGGAATAAACAAGAAATCCACTTCGATAAGCACCTGAAGTACTGAGCAGCTTATGGAATTGTACGCTGGTAGAGAGGTAGAGCTCCGAGAGCCTCCCGTTCTGCATTCTCCTTCTTCACCTGTAAACAAATTCCACATTGTACTATTTAGTTTCAGAATACCAACCAAATACTGAGGCCGACAGCCAAGCAAGCAACTAATACTGTTCTTAGCTATGCGTCACACTTCTGCTCTACAACTGCAAGGTGCAAATGCTGATATGCATTCTAGAGGTACACTGATGAACCCTAGTTATAAAGAAGGGGGATTCAATTATTACGCTTTGACAATGAATAGCCTATTTGCTGGGTATTTACCATTCACAACATGTACCAGCTGAAAAGTGAGATGTTTACACATTCAAGGGACATGCTTTCAACATAAAAGCTGAGAGCCGAGATAATAAGTGAGGGGCACATAGGTTAAGGGGCATGACTCATAACAGTAGAGATTACCGGATAAGCCAACACTAAATCAGAAGCATATGCTACAGTATCTAAGCCAAAATAAAAAAACCATAATGATGCCTCAACATACAAATAAGGGAAGGTACAGGTCAGCAAATTGCAATGCAAGTTACCTGCAGATGTAGACTACACTACACAGTAAAGACATGTTTCCATGGCCCATCACCCACAGCTACCCAATCAGTAACACAAACCTACTGCAAATCTTAAATTCGTATGTCAATGGTACATGAGTTCCAAAGGACCGAACTCTCATCTAATACCTAACTCCAAAATTTAACCAAGGAGTAAAATGCTAAAAGGCAAGGTCTGACTTTATCAATAGCACTGCACAAACAGGAAAGGTGAAGACTTCACCAAAAAACTAGAAGGAACAGGAAAATTTAAAACTAAGCTATTCTCTTGATGACAGTATGGAGAAATTCAAAATCTGTTCCACCATAGCCCAATAAACCAATAAACGCTGATAAACATAGCAAAATTTGGCCAACACTAACAATGTTTTGAGTAAATAAAAAACCAGACCAGCAGTGAAAACGCTCAAATCGCATGGGAAAGACAGCAGCTGAATTTCGTAGAAGACAACTTACCAGAGCCAGCATGTCCTTGAGGTAGCTCCTGAATGGTGTTTGCATTGCCTGCAAGATATTGAGAACACATGATTAGCATGTTACGAATTCACCGATACTTTGTCCACAAGAAGTAGAGTCCAACAGAAAGAGAAGGCCTATGCGACTATATTAAGTATCAGGCAACATCAGACACCCAAGTGGTGCACCGTACATGGCCCATCCCACAGCTTCTCTAAGCCTGAAAAAAACTGCTGACTACTCTGAAATTTGTGTCGTCTTATTTCACATTTCACTGTCATGATAATTTGGATCGGAACTCACTATTAGCAACAAGGACACATCAAATAACACGATTTCAAAGATTGCAATACTGCAACATCCGCAATGATGTCAGCGCCTTTGAGCACTTGAATCAACCTAAATGCATGAGTGAATAAGAATTCGCTAGCCCTCTTAAAGGGGGTGCTAATCCCAATGATTTCGAGAAATGAGATTTAATCTCAACAGAGCCCTTTCAATAGCAAATTCGGCATATACTACGGATCAGAATTTCCCTGAGACATTAGATGGCAAGATAAGCAGGAAATGAGAGATTGAGATCAACTACTCATGCCTGAAGGTCCGCCGGAAGATACTCGTGCTTCATGGAGAGGTCCATGGCGCGCTTGAGACGCTGGTTTCGAGCGTCGACGATCTCCCTAGGAAGCCTGTTAAGCGCCTCCTTCACGTCCAAATCGAAGTAAGGGTCGTACAGATCGTCATATCGGAGACCTAATCAATCAATTGACACAAACGGTAAGACACCGGGAAAAAAAAGAGGGAAAGCAAAAATTAGGGTTTCGAGAAGAAAAAAGCTAACCGTATTTCTTTAGGCGGTTCGAGATAGCGTTCATGTGCTGCCTCGCGAACCAGTTCTTTCGTGGATCCAGAAAGGATTGCAAGAAAGTAGACATTGTTCCTTTGCAGTTATCGGCTCCTGCTCGCCCTTTCCCCTTCTTCGACTGCTCTCCGATCTCGCTTTCTGAATCTCTACTAATCTCTTCGACTGGTGTGTTTTTCTTGAAGAATCGTTAGTCGTGACGCGAGTTTTCGGGACAAATATTTGGGTTTTGCCGGGCAGGCCGGACGTGTTCGATTTTGATGGGCTACTTTTGGGCTTTCTGCAGAAACTCAATAGTCCCGGTTATCGGCCGTCGACCCAACAACTTCAATATTTGTGGGCTAAAGATGATTTGGGCTGATTTTGTGGAAATTTATATTTTTGGGAAATACTATTTAGATAAATACAATTTAATATCCAAAACTTTCATTTTAAACAATATAATATCTAAATTTTTTTCGAAAATAATTTAATATTCAAATCATCAACTTTTCGTTCGTTTGACCGACTCTGACGTGGTAAGTGATTGTACACGTCACCTGAGTTTTGATGAAGTGGCAACTAAAAAAATTAGGGACTATTTATTAATTTAAAAAGGGGAAAAGGAGAGCATCTGTCGGCCTATTCTCTTCATTTTAATCAACTTCATCTCTCTCCCTCTCCCTCTTTCGAAACCCTTCTCTTTTCCGGCGAAACCAAGCCCTGTCGCCCACCTCAAAACCAAATCCAGCATGCCAAAAGAGAGCGCCGACTTCCTCCCTCCTCGTGTAAGATTCGCAAAACGCGAGTTTGTCTGTGAGAGACGACGAAGTATTGGCGAAGTAGACTATGGAGCTTTTGCGAAGGAACATGTCTGCGAGGGACGGTTCTTCATCTTCGACCAACACAAATCACGATTCAAGATCTATATACCACGATTGTCCATGTATTTTGCAAGTGTCTGGTACCAATAAGAATCTGGGAAGAAAGTTTTACTGTTGCCGATATTGGAAGGTATAAATTTGTTTGGATGGTAGGCTTTCTGATTTATCTCTTGTACATGTTTGACGAGCTCTTTTTTGTAGGATTCGAATGCAAAGTGCAAGTTTTTCGTGTGGGTTGATGAGTACCAACCTAAAGTTTGGAAGGAAGCTGAAGACGAGCTGAAGACGAGCTGAAGACCAAACTGATCGAAATGGAAGACAGTTGTATGCTTGCTCGAATGAAGGCAGAAAGAAGGAAAAAGGCAAAAAAAAATGCTATTAGACGAGTTGATGAGTACTAGGGAGGATCATGCAAGAATGAAAACTGAGTTGAGAAGCTTGCGCATTGTGTTTGCGTTCTTGAAAGCAAGATCAAGATTGTGATGATATGTGTTGTAGTTGTTATGCATTTTGTTGTAATTTCATGGTTTTAGTGAGGGATTATTGTGTATTGTTTAGTGGTGAAGGAGTGTGATTATGTACCTAAGCTATGAACCTATTTCAGTTTGCAATACAACTATGCATGTTTTAAACTTGTCATTAGTAGAGATATGGTGGTTGGAAGGATAAGAAACACAACTGGTTGTTCTGAATACCATCTTTACATCAACAGCTTTGTCAAGTCTGCAAAATATCATTCATCTTGTCTCTCTACTTAACATGGATAACTAAAGAAGCAGAAGAGTGCTAGTCTATCTATCTATGAAGTGAACCTGTAAAAAAATTCAAAATTAGGTAGAAAATAGTCAAACAAACTACATTGGCTCTCTTCACCACAAGCTCAACTTCATCTTTGCTGCTTCACATTTACATCAAGAAGCAGAAAAGTGCAATCTAATACTAATACTCCTAAGTTGGACCTACTAATAAGAGTCTACTACTTCACAGTCAATCCATCTGAGGCTGAGTTGTTGGGTACCGATAAAGTCTGCAGTATTACCAATTCCACGATTCTCCACCCTCGAGAACTAAAAATGAACAACATGGTGAGCACTTAATGTCCCAACTAATCACAGTCAAGTTGAAAGAACCATACAACAAGACTAATCGATGCCACATTTACATACATGGACAAACTGGTTCCCGGTTGCAGGATTTGTATATATACTAATGCCACATTCAAGTAAACTGTTGCCACATTCAGAAGTTCGAAGTACGACACTTCATTAATATCCATCGATATTTTCTCTGAAAAATCACCAACATATCGTGGTTCCAAACCCGAGAAGTCTATGACTCCACCACGATGGTATAAAATATCTAAATATTCAGTCACCTGCAATGTCAAAACAAGAAAACAAAGATGTATTTTGACAATTTCCCCTAAACAAAGCTTTTTTTATTCGCAGTGCAATGACGAATAAACCCAATACATCATTTTTCTTACCTTGTAATGGAAGGGCAATTTCGTGATGATTTTTGTAGTGGTCACTCTCCCTATGTTCCTCACAATCAATTTGTTTGATTCCCTCAAACGAACCACTATAAAATAGAGCCTTCAGTCAAATGGGGAGAAAGGAAATCGGAAATTCTAGGGTTCCACAACACAAGAAGAAGCACATTACCTAGCTTAGCCGTTTGCTTCACCACAGCTTCGTCGATTCCTCCGCCGCCGCTGACTCGCCTCCTTCGCAACAGCTGTGGCCTGGTTAGCGCGACGCGAACTACGCTCGCTTTCTCCGCTAGTCACATGATGATGGGAGCGGCGACTTCGAGTTTGCACAGCGTTCGACGGCGCCGGCAGGAGATCGACCTTCGTCCTGTATTGGCGACGGCTAGGGCTTTGTCAGAGAACTTTCGACAGAGGAGAGGGGTCGATTGGATGGATGGCGATTTTTTGTTATAATGGAGAGAGAACGGATAGAATGGAAAGAGAGTTTTTTGGATGTTTGTTTACCCTTTTCTATTTTGTTTTTCTGTTAGTAAAAATAAACAATTAACTGAAAATCAATTTAAATATCTATGTGGCATGTTGGTCACTTTGAATCACAGCCACATCAACAAAAGAATATCCAGGTCACTTATTTTTTGCCACGTCAGAGTCAACTAACAGTCAAACGAATGGAAAGTTGACGATTTGGATATTAAATTGTTTTCGAAAAGGTTTGGATATTAAATTGTTTAAAATGAAAGGTTTGGATATTAAATTGTATTTATCCTACAATTTTTTAGGCAAATTTTTTAATTTTTAATTATTAGTTAAATTTTTTGTAATTTATAAATATATTAGTCAATTGTTGTTACCTTCATTCATTTTGTAACTAATTAAAAAATTTTGAATTTTGAATGTCATGTTCTTGTTCCAAGTCAGTATCTTGTTGAAAACTCAATATTACTAACAAAACTGCTAAAAAGGAGTTAACAATTGACTAATATTTCAAAAAGGGTAATAGCTTCTCTCTACCTTTCCTCTTTTCAAAAACTCTGTCCTCTCTCTAGCCTTTTCTTCCACATGCGCCTCTGGGGGTGCCGCCGGTTTTCACACTTTTGGTGACCGGCGGCGACCCAACCCCCATTTTTCTCGCTTTTCTAGTCTTTGCCATCCTACTACGGGTTTCCAGTTCTCTATTGCTTCTTTCCCTTCGTGGATTTTGCCAAGAACTTCTCCTTGGAGATTGTTTCTTCTTCCACACTTCATATTTGTTTTCAGATCTTGAAGTCAGTCTCTCTAGCTGTTCGGTTCTTGCTTGTGAGTGTCAGAGGGAGCCGCCGTCGGCGGTTTGTTCTCTTCTTTCGTGTTTCTGCTATCTACCTCCACACGTTTCACCCATAAATAGGGGTGATTCGGAGATGTCACGGCTTGAATAGCCAAGGATACTGATTCATGGGGTGGAGAGCAGGGATCTCTTTCTTGCCGAAGTGTCTTTCGTCGCTTGCTCGGTTTGGTGGGGGCTTTATGCGATGGCCTTTGTTCACCTTTCTGCTCGCGTTTGGGGTCGCTCTTGTTTCCATTTGTGGGGGTTTGGGCTTCGTGGTTGTTCTTCCTCGTGCCTTCTTTCTGGTCTTTTGGGTTTCGACGGTGGTGTTGTTGGTGGATCTGGGAGTGATTCTGGCGTCGATTCTCCCTTGCACGCATTCTCTGTTGCGGTCCTTTGTCGGAGAGGCTCTCCCACTTCGTTTGCTGTTCTTCATCCAGCCTTGCAGGTGCTGATGATCTGGTGGTTGTGCCAGTTTTTCTCTCCTTCCAGCGTATGAAGTCTCCGACGGCATGAAGGGTGCTCAAGAAGGGTTGCTGGGTGGGGATGTTTGCGGCGGCCTTCTGGCTGATTGATGTTTCTTTGGGCTAGGTTTTCTTCGGGTGTAGGCTTTGGGTTCCCTTCCCGATTGTTGATTGGGCTTTTTCTGCTGGGCTCTCTCTTTTTGCGCCTGTTGTTTGCCTTTCTCTTGGATTTTCCTTCCTTTTGAGTGTTGCAACTCATCTCTGTACACTGTGTATGGTTTTATTTTCATTAATGAAACTCTACTCCTCGTCAAAAAAAAATTGACTAATATTTTGTATTTAGAAAGGTTTGGCTAATAAATTGTATTTATTCGAAGAATTATTATGTATTTTAAATGTAATTTATTGAGACCCATAATACTTTATTTTATGGAAACCCATAATAACTTTGACTGGATATAGTATATATGTTATGTCTGAAATCAATTTACAAGAAATAAAGCTGGAAAAATTGAGAAAAAATAATAGTTAATGGTTACAAAATTTACAAAGAAACAAATAAATGATAATATTTCAGTGAACAGGAAAATGTAAAAAAATGCAAAGAATTTGAAGGAGATAGAGGCAAACCCGGCAAGAACGATAAAGGTTTCCTCAAAATACAAAAAGATAAAAAGATGGTGAAAAAAGAGGATCACCTATTATACCGCGCAAAGCTAGCACAAACTGACAACAAAAAGTGAGACTAAAAAATCATGATACACACATTCAGAGATTGATCTAGCTCTCTCATCGTATCATGGTATTGGGTACAAGAGTTGGATGCCAACACGAATGGAGTCGTCTTCATTTTCTCTCCTTGAAAAGATTTACAAATGTTGGAAGAAGAAAGACGAAGAAACAAAGCTTGACCTTTGACCGACCATGGGGAAGAAAAAGATTAAGTCTTGGTTAACTGGACCATACGATGAGAAGGAGGGAATGCGAATGAATGAGAAAGATGTCGAGCCTTTCTCTATCGATGACGGCAGCCATTTTAGTATCACCGGTGAAATTCTCCCTTCTCTAGGTGCCACTGGTAGTATTCGTCGCATTAGTGTAAGCTACTTTGTTATCTCCCCCTTCGATCCTCGTTATAGGTAAGAATTTCAACTTTACATTTCCCTCACCCACTCATTTTCGCCAATTAGGGATATAATTCAATTCATGTGTGCATGCAATGTGGCAGGAGCTGGGAGACATTCCTTGTCTTTTTGGTTTTCTACACAGCATGGGTGTCTCCATTTGAATTCGGCTTCCTATCTCATCCGAGTGGGGTGCTCACCATCACCGACAACGTCGTAAATGCCATTTTCTTCGTCGACATTGTGTTGACCTTCTTCGTTGCTTACCTTGACAAAACCTCTTACCTTCTCATCGATTCGAAGAAGAAGATTGCTTTGAGGTACATCAAGACTTGGTTCCTCTTCGATCTCATCTCCACAATTCCATCTGAGATCGTTCGTGTGATCTTGCCTGATAACCTTCAATCCTATGGCTACGTTAGTATGCTCCGCCTCTGGCGTCTCCGGCGAGTCGGTCAATTCTTTGCAAGGTAATCTTAGGGTTAAGGATTTGAATACAAGCTTAAAATGACATTACCTAGTTGGAGTTATTAAAATAAGTTTTTCTGTTAACATTGTTGAATCGCTAGATTGGAGAAAGATAAGAACTACAGCTATTTCTGGACTCGTTGTGCCAGGCTTGTTTCTGTAAGTTTGAAGCTCTTACCATATTATGCACTATGGAATTGTTTTTAGGTTGCTTCTGATGATTGGTTTTGTTATCTAGGTTACACTTTTTGTACTTCATCTGGCTTCATGTTTCTTCTACCGTATAGCTGCGCATTACTACGATCCCACAAAGACGTGGATTGGATCAGTTTGGGAAGATTTTAAAACAGAGTCATTGTATGTTCGATATATAAAGTCCCTGTATTGGGCTATAACAACAATGAGTACGGTTGGATATGGTGACTTGCATGCTGTGAACCCCGATGAAATGACGTTCGACGTTATGTATATGTTGTTTAATCTTGGGTTGACCTCCTACATTATTGGAAATATGACTAATTTGGTGGTGCATGCAGCCACTCGAACCAGACAATTTGTGAGTGATTATTTCATGACTTTGTTTATACTACATTTCGTTTATTGCTAACCAATATACAAAAGTTACATAAGGGAATGACTTTGACTAAATGCATGCAACTTTTATGCCCATATTTTGTGTATTGTATTTTTCTAACACATTTCCAATGCGATCTTAGAGAGATACAATTCATGCTGCTTCAAGTTTTGCACAAAGAAATCATTTACCCGTTCGACTGCAAGATCAAATGATTTCTCATTTGAGTTTGAAGTACAGAACGGATTCAGAGGGACTGCATCAACAAGAAGCCATTGATTCGCTTCCTAAAGCCATTCGTTCTAGTATTTCAAACTATTTATTTTACTCACTCGTGGATAGGGTGTACTTGTTTCATGGTGTTTCAAATGACTTACTTTTCCAATTGGTAAGTCTACTGACAATATTTCAAATATAACTTGTTGTATGTTTGAGACCTCTTTGTGGCATCCCCCACCCCCTCCTTTCCTTTGAATGGTGATACCTCATTACCAGTTTTCTTGTTCATTTTCTTTGTCATGCTACAATTAGGTTATGATATTATATGATGAAATAAGGAAAACAAATAATTTTTGTGTTGATTTGTGGATTTGACAATTGTGCATTTCCATAGGCTAACAAATCATTTGAATTGGTTTAAGGTCTCAGAAATGAAGGCTGAGTACTTTCCTCCCAAAGAAGATGTAATTTTACAGAATGAAGCACCCACAGACATGTATTTTTTGGTTTCTGGTGCTGTGGTAAGCACTTATATCCATTCCTACCCATACTAATGGAAACAAATATGTTTCATTTGGAGCAAATAGACAAAGCGGGAATGTAAAGTTTACAAGCCTTTCCTCCTTTTGAAACTTTAACAAAGTACAACAAAAAAGATAAATATTGGATTCTCACTAATTTTATTATGTTCGAAATGATAATTCTTGATTGAATGTTTAACTTATGAACATAAGATTTATATTATGATATAAGCAGATTTTTGCTTACAATAAAACATGTGTATTTGTAGGAGCTTATTGTGCATAAGAATGCCATAGAACATGTTGTTGGTGAGGCAAGGACTGGTGATGTGGTTGGTGAGATTGGTGTGTTATGCTACAGGCCACAATTGTTCACAGTTCGAACAAAAAGACTAAGTCAGCTTTTGCGTCTGAATCGAACTGCCTTTTTAAATCTTATTCAAGCTAATGTTGGAGATGGGACCATAATTATGAATAATGTTCTTCAGGTAGGTAGGCTAAAAAAATTTCTCGATTTCTTTCTTATGCAGTGCATCTTTTTGTCGTGTTAATGATATCGGTACATTTTCTTATTTGGTGCTTGATGCAGCATTTGAAGGAAAAGGATGATCCAATCATGCAAGAAATTTTATCAGAGACAGAGCACATGTTGGCACAAGGAAGAATGGATTTGCCTCTTACATTATGTTTCGCAGCTACGAGAGGGGATGATCTATTGTTGAACCAAATATTAAAGCGTGGTTCCGATCCAAATGAGGCTGAGAATGGTGCACGAACTGCAATGGTAAATATGTGTGCCTGGTATTTTTTTACATAAAGTTAATTGTAAAGTTCATGATAACACATAAATTTGTCAGTCATTTTTGTGGGGAGTGATATCCTTCTTAAGCTTTTGTAACACTTATATGTAATAGCATATTGCTGCTTCAAGTGGTAACGAGCATTGTGTGGCCTTACTTTTGGAATATGGGGCAGATCCTAACAGAAAAGGTGGGTGTAGCCAATTTGTTCATTAGATTGGAGGCATTTCTTTGAATCTATGGAGCCTAATTTTATCACTATTGGCTATTAGATCATACTAACTCATTTTGATTTGTTTGAGCAGATTCAGAAGGCAATGTTCCATTGTGGGATGCAATGCTTGGGAAGCACGAATCTGTGATCAAGCTTCTAAAGGATAACGGTGCTACACTTTCTTCAGGTGATACTGGTCAGTTTGCATTCACTGCAATTGAGCAAAACAACCTAGATTTGCTAAAGAAAATCGTTATTTACGGTGGGGATGTAACAAAACCAACAAGCACCGGAACCACAGCTCTTCACGCAGCGATATCTGAAGGAAACATCGACATCGTTAAGTTCCTTCTAGATGAAGGAGCAGACATTGACATGCCAGATTCCAACGGATGGACTGCGAGGGCTTTGGCAGATCATCAAGGCCACGATGAGATCAAAACTTTGTTCCAAAATAGGAAAGAAGTAAAAAAGAGACCAAAGACAAAGGTTCCCACCATTAGTCAAACATCAAAGCCAGGAGGTACTATTAGTAGTAGCAGTACTCCAACTTATACTGTTACTGGGAAGAAGCGAATTGCCAAGTATAGTAGTGAGCCCATGATAGCTCCCTACGATGCATCAGTAGATTATTCTCCTCGATGCGTCATGCCCGTAGTACCTGAAAGCACATGGACCGACAGTTCCAGAAGGAGAAGAGTTAACACTTTCAGGAATTCGCTCTTTGGAATAATGTCAGCAGCTAATACTGGTAAGTGAATCATTGAAACTATGACTTTGTTTGTACTAAAACTAGGGATATCAATAGGGTCTAGTGAAGTGGGTACCTTAATATTTAGGGCAAATACCACTACAACACCCGAACTATCGAAAAAATGTCACTTATGTCCTAAACTATTCAATATTTCATTTCTGTCCTGAACTATTCTTCCGTTAGTATTGACCGGAGTTGACAGTTAATATTTAACAGAATAGCTAGTTAGCGCTGATGCGACATCTGACATAGAATTTTTAATATCAATTTTCATTTATTTTTCAATCTAAAATGAATAAACTAAAATAAAAACAAAACAAAAACTCTGATCCGCATCTCCGGCTGTCCTCTTCCTCTGATCTCCAGTGAATCCCCCATCGATCACCGAGAACCCTGCTTCTCTCCTCTAGATCGACGTTTCACCTCTATCTCTATCTCTTTCTCGCTCCTCATCCACAAATAAAAGCGGCCTTCTAGACCCCAATACCAGGTCATCACGACTGGATTCTCTTCCTCGTGGGAAACCATCAATGTTTTCAAATCCAACTTTCTACGATCCGACCAAAGCGACATCATCACTACCTCCATCAAACACCCATCATCGACTCTGTTCCCCACTCAAGAGACTCCAATGGATGTGGAGTTGAGAAGGTCGACTGATATGGTTCTCTGTGAACTAGATTTGTTCGATCTATAAACTAGTTGAAACTTTATGTGTGCAAAAAGGGGGATGGAGCACAATAGAATCTCATGTCCTTCATCTCTCCCAATTTGAAGATCATAGAGGAAAAAGGGGGAGCAGAGGAATGGAAAAGTGTCTCTCTCTTCGATCTTTTTCTTCTTGCTCTGAGACCATACAGGAGGCAAAGGAGGCAAGAAACCTTCCAATCACGCCGGTGACCGGTGGGGGATTCACCAGATGAGCCACTAGATTTAGTTTGCGTCGGGGCCGACAACGGGAGTATCGCCCAACGCCTACAAACGAGATGAGCCACTAGATCTGGTTTTCATTTCCAATTCAACATGTTTTTCCCTCGAGTGAATTATGGATTTTGATTTGGATCTAGGAAGCGTAATAGAAACCAAAGAGGAGGGAGATGTTGACGGGATTGGGGTGAATGGTTGGAGAAGCAGAATAAAAACACCCTATCATCTTCCTTCTTCTAGCTGCAACAGCTACCGTCGTCACACTCTCGATGTGGGTGAATGGTCGGAGAAGGTGACTAAAATTGTATCCGAACGACGAAGAGGAAAAGGGGAAACAAATATTAATTTTATATTTTATTTTGGGATTAATTTTACAATATTAATTAATTTTTTAATTAAAAACATGTTGTGTCCAATGACGTGGCGTCTACGTGGATGCCAAATCATCAATAGTCAATGTCATTTTGACCATCGTTTGATCAACTTTTATCTTTAACAGTCAAGAAAAATGACAGGATACAAATGACAGAAAAGTATCGTACAACAGGAAATAAATAGAATATTGAATACAATAGGACACAAGTGTCAATTTTTTTATAGTTTGGGTGTTGTAGTGGTATTTGCCCTAATATTTATTCATGCTTGTTCCGCAACATGCGTGGGCTAGATTGAGTAGTTTGGTTCGGGACATGGGTTGATTTCATTAGACTATAACATGCTTCATTAAGCCAAATTATTTAATAAATTGAGATTGTTACTCCATTTAATGATGACAACATTTGAGTTGAAGTATGAATCTCAAACAAGCTATCGATTCTAGGTACTCGGATCGACTAGGTTATGTCAAAATTGTGTATTCCTATTTGCAACAAAGGTTGTAAATTAAAGTAGTAACTTCTATGGTATGAGGTCATTCATTTTTTTTTTTTTCAGGTGACATAGATGTCTCTAGAGGCAACTTTTCTGGGTTTCCAAGCTCATCAAGTGGCCCTCCAGCGCGAGTGACGATTAGTTGCCTAGAGAAAGGTGATGTTAGTGGGAAGTTAGTCTTGCTGCCAAAGTCAATTGAGGAAATTTTGGAGATTGGAGGAAAGAAATATGGTTTCAGCCCATCGAAAATCTTGAATAAAGAAGGAGCTGAAATTGAGGATGTAGATTTGATTAGAGATGGTGACCACATCATTGTCGCTAGTTAATTGATTTTGTGATTAGAAATCAGTTGGCAACTAGATAGGATAGAAATAATGGCTAATATTCACAAACATTTTGGGGTTGGATATGGATGGGAGCATATGCGGTGAGTAACCTTGTGGTGAGTAACCCCATGCATAACCCAATAAGAATCTGTCACATCAGCGCCTCCTTCTCTCTTTTGTAAAAATCATTAATTTTCTTACCCTTAATCACAGACGATTTCTCACTCGTTTTAACTCGGATTTTTTTTTTGCACAGTTAGATCAGATTAACTGTGATCTTCAAAATGATATCCACTTTGATATTTTTTGGTACAAAAAAAATTTGCCAGTTATTACCAGTCAATACCATATGGTATTGACCTGGTATTAAATAACAGCATACCATATGGTATGAAAAATACCACCTCATACCAGGGTGGTATAGTATGGTATGGAGTTGGTAACGATTCAAAATGATATCCACTTTGATATTTTTTGGAACAAAAAAAATTTGCCAGTTATTACCAGTCAATACAATATGGTATTGACTGGTATTAAATAACAGCATACCATATGATATGAAAAATACCACCTCATACCAGGGTGGTATAGTATGGTATGGAGTTGGTAACGAGAGGTATGGAATCTTTTCCCCCATAAAATTTTGAAATCCAATAGATCATGATTAAATCGTTCCTTTTGTGCAAAAATTTTCGAAAATGACTAAACAACGAAGGAGATACCATATGGTATGGAGTTGGTAACGAGAGGGATGAAAACAAAATTTCTCAAAAAATATTGAAAATGGATATCATTTGTAGAGCACAACGACTCGTTCTATCTGTGCAAAAAAAATTGAAATCCGAGTTAGAATGAAGAAGATATGATCCAATTAAGAAAACTAGGGAAAATAAATTCCTTTAATTCTCCACCATTGATCTACAGCCACTTAAAAGAAGGGTCCATATTTGGTTACTCACCCTATCTTGAGCCGATATGGATTAGAAAATGATTTATATTATTGTAACAATAAAAATTTGGTGGGGATGGAAAGAGAGACAGAAGCCGCCAGAAGACTTGAGTTGTAAATGATAAGAAGTAATAGTGAGATAATTTTACTACTGAACAACTCGGTTAGGAGGATGATGGGATCGGGCACCAACACTTGTTTACAATACGAGATTGCGCATTCAGCAATTATTGACTTACATATGTAAGTGGCGACAGTTTTTTGACATTTAGACTTTCGTGTGCATTCGAAAATTGATGACCTACAATTGAGGATTGAGCAACACACACAATCTGATAACATCGGCAATTTGGCCCAGTAGTAATTCAACATTGGAGAAACTGAAAAGGACGGAAGAAAACAAGTTTTTTTTTTTTTGACAAAAGTTAATCATATATTGATATCAAAAAACGGTAGTTACATCCTGGAGCTAAGCCAGGCCCGAAAAT
This sequence comes from Linum trigynum, assembly GCA_964030455.1. Lineage (NCBI taxonomy): Eukaryota > Viridiplantae > Streptophyta > Magnoliopsida > Malpighiales > Linaceae > Linum > Linum trigynum. The sequence continues at coordinate 14,508,948 of OZ034818.1, forward strand.
CAAAATGACGACTCATAGCCGGGTACAAAGAAAGGGCCTTTCTAGCCACCAAATGAGCTACCCTATTGTTCCTCCGACCTACAAATCGAATATCCAAGCCAAGATGGGCGTTAACATAGTACATAATCTCTTCAAGCACCGCCCCTGCCCTATTGCTTCTAGCATCCGCCCTCTTGAGTTTATCAATGAGCACTTTAGCATCCCCCTCCAAACGGACGTCCACTACTCCTAACTCGAGACACCAAACGATCGCCTCGCGCAGCACCAACAACTCAACCACCATTGGATCATCAATCCCTTGGAGCTGAATGCCCTTAACCAACAGGATCCCCCTTTCTGGAGTCATAAGGACCATCCCACCAGCCGAATGTGATCCCAATTTTGTGGCCCCATCCCACATACAAACCACCCTGCTATCACCCACCACAGAGACTCCAGAAGACATGGCCTGCAGTGCCCCTACCGCTGGCGATAGGCTAACCCATTCCTCATACTATTGATGGAATTGACGCATCAACGCTGGGAAACCGAACTGCTTACCCTCAAAGACAACCCAGTTCCTGGACCGCCAAATCCGCCACAGGAGGCAAACAACCGCCATGAACAACCCCGGAGACTGGATCAGACCCAGCAATCTTTTTAGAAATAACGGGAAGGTCTGCCGAGGCAACCCCTCCCCTAGATGTTCCATGCCCGAGTACCCCCAGAGGGCACGGGCCACCGGGCAATCCAGGAAAAGATGCTCCATCGTCTCTGCTCCTTCCCAGCAGACCGGGCATCTGGGATGGACAGGCACCTTTTTCGCAATAAGCGCCTCTGTCGTTGGAAGTGCCCGGTTAAAAATTTGCCAGACAAAAACTTTCAACTTAGGCGGAATATCAGCATTCCACAAGCGAATCCAACTAGCCCTATCCATCCAACTGGCTGACGACTTCCAATTCCCCTCCCTCCTATCCAGAGAGACTGCCAGATGGTAGGCAGACTTCATAGAGAAAACTCCATCCACTGTATCATGCCAAATCACCTTATCTTCCAAATTTCTACGCGGCAGCGGGATCGCTTTAATGGCATGGCAGGTTGGCGGATCAAACCACTGGCAGAGCTTCGAGTCACACCATTTACCCTCACCTGGACACAGGACCTCCTCAACCCGCGGGTCTCCCCCCTCCGGTAAAACCCGAGGGTTGTACCTTGGGGGATCCAGCTGGAGCCGTGGAATCCAGTTAGAGTGGAGTAAGGAAGCAGACCTACCATTCCCAATCTGCCAACGGAGACCCTTCACCAGCAACTGCCTACCAAACAAAATGCTTTGCCAACCCCAAGACGGACGGGACCGAGCCGTCGCTTGCAGGAAAGTACCTCTGGGGAAATATTTACCCTTATAAACCTGGGCTAACAGGGACTGGGGGTCCTCCAGTATACGCCATCCAATTTTGGCCAGCAGAGCCTGATTGAAATGCTCGAACCTCCGAAACCCCATCTCTCCATCATGCTTGCTCCTACACATATTCCGCCACGACACCCAACGGATCTTGCAATGTTCCGGCCCATCCCCCACCAAAACCGGGCCACATGTTTGTCCAAAAGACGGCACAGGGAGCGAGGCAGTTTGAAGCATGACATAACGTGCAATGGGAGCGTCAAAGCTACTGACTTAATCAGAGTCTCTCTTGCAGCCCAAGACAGAGTCCTTTGCTTCCAGCCTTGTAACCGTTCTAATAATTTCTCCTCCAAATACCTGAACGTCGCCATCTTAGATCTGGCAATAACGTAGGCAAACCCAGGTATTTATCATGGACGCCAACCGCTCCAACCCCCAAAATAGTAGCCAAGAACTCCTGGTCAGTCACCGCAATATTCTTGCTGAAGCACACTGCCGATTTAGCCAAATTAACCCGCTGGCCACTAAGTTCCTCGTACTCATTTAAGACTTCGATCAGATTTTCACATTCCTGGAGAGTACCACGCAGGAATAGGTAAGAATCATCCGCGAAGAACAAATGCGAGATCTTGGGGGCACGCGGAGCGACTTTAACCCCATCCAGCTTCTTTTCTGCTATAGCCTTCCGCAGCAGCACCGCAAATCCCTCCGTACACAAAACGAACAGGAGGGGGGACAACGGATCCCCTTGACGCAACCCTCTCGAAGACGTGAAATACCCCGAGGGAGAGCCATTCATAAGTACTGAGAAAGACGCCGACCGCAAACACTCATGAATCCACTCCTGCCAAACCAAGCTAAAACCCATTTTATCCAAAACCGCAAGAAGAAAGGACCATTCGACTCTATCATAGGCCTTTTCCATGTCAACCTTTAAAGCCATGTATCCCTTCTTGCCTCGCGTTTTCAGTTTCAAATAGTGCATCAACTCATTGCCCAAGAGGATATTATCAACAATTTGCCTCTCCCTGATAAACGCATTCTGGCCATCTGATATAATTTGCGGGAGTAACCCGGCCAGCCTTTCAGCCATGATTTTTGTGATAATTTTATACACAAATTGACATAAACTGATTGGCCGAAGCTGTTTAACTGTCTCCACATTATCTACCTTCGGTATCAAAGTCAACCAAGTATGGTTAAAGCTTCGAAGTAACCGTCCCGACAAAAAGAACGAGCAAACAGCTTCCACCACCGAGGCTCCTACAATATCCCAGAAGGCTTTGAAGAACTTCCCCGTGAACCCATCAGACCCCGGGGCTTGCTTGGACCCCATGGAAAAGACAGTCTTTCTAACTTCCTCCGGACCAACTGTTGCTGTCAAGACAGCATTCATATCCGGCGTTACACTTCGAAGAATAGGGAGGGTAGCAACCCTCTCAACCATATTAGGCACCTGGGCCTCCGAGGTAAAGAGATTTGAGTAAAAATCAGTAACAATGTCCGCTTTCCCCTTTTCCTCGGTAACCCAGACTCCATTCTCATCGCGAAGACCGGCCACAAAATTCCTTTTTCGTCTCGCTCGAGTAACCGTGTGGAAGTAGGACGAGTTTTTGTCCCCTTTCTGGAGCCACGTCACTCGAGACTTTTGTTGCCAGTAAACCTCCTCTGCCTCCCTTTGACGAGTAAGATCCGCCTCTAGGCTTCTAATGGTATCCCAATCAATTGGTTGGGATAGTTTAATCCCAATCAATTGGTTGGGAAGAAAACAAGTTAAGGTTAGGCAAACTATGGTTTATTCAAAATTTCACAAATATTTTTGGTGTAGACGCCAACACTCTTTATTGTTAATATTTGATTGTTAATAAATAAAATAGGTTTTTCGAATTATTTATCAAGAAAAATTTTGATAATTTTATTTACGTAAAAAATCTCCCTTTTTAGTGTCAACATAACATATTTCAATAAGATCTATCTATATAATGTAATAAGCACTTTCCAAATAAACACTTCAAATTTTCTCCCCTCTCAACCTTCCACTTAGCATTGATTTTCCATGTCATTTTCTTTAGTTTTTCAACTCAACACTAACTAAAAAAATGAACAAATAAATAAGGGCAATTAGGATTCGGACACACAACCAACAAAGCTTAGATTATTATAGTGTAAAGTCTAAACTAGTTAGACAAATTATGTTTGATGATATTAAATACAAAACTAATTAGATAAACTCATGTATTAATTACTATAACAAAATTAAGACTACTATGCCGTCAAATATTTTTAATATGTTACTTATAATATTTTTAACTTTTCATTTCATTTACAAAATCGATATCAAATAAAAAATTGGCAAAATACACTAGTATAGCCAAAACTTTCGCACTTGTAACAATAACAACCAAATTTGGAGAAATACCACTTATAGCCAGAATTTTGAAACTTTTGTGCCAAATATAGCCATTTCCGTTACAAACTTTAACGGTGTTAGAGACTCCGTCAATTAGTTTAACGTTAGGCTGACTAGGACGCCAAATCATCGGACACGTCAACAATAAATCAGCCACATTCACCACGTAGGTGACACGTCATATTTTTAATTTAAAAACAAACGAAAAATTCATTTATTAATCATAAAGAAAGAAAGGAAAATTTAAAAAAAAAACAAATAAAGGAAAATCGTTTCTCCCCTATCGCAAACCACTCCGCCATTCCCATCACAATCGGAATACACCTTCCTCTGCCTCTCCTCCGCCGCCACCAGCCCTCACCAAAATCCACACAAGCTCTTGAATCTCGAAACCCCCTTCAGCTCCGATAACGTTTGTCTGTCCGCCGACAGAGGAGTTGGAGAAGCCACCGCTAGGGGAAGAATATGGATCTGCAAGGAGTTGGAGCAGCCGCCGCTAGGCTTTGGATTTTGCACGGCGATCCCCGAGGAACAGGCGACGACGAGGAGCTGCGAGTCAATGGTACCCATCTCTTTTGCGCATCGAATCAACAATTGGAGAAGGTAGTCAAATCGAAAGAGGTAGCTACGGTGGTTGGTTTTGAGTTCAGTGGCAAAGAATGATTTGTGGGTGGCAAATGGATGTAGCGGTGGAATAGGATTCACCGCCGCTGATGTCTTTTACCTTAACTCACAACAAGCAAAGCAACGCAACAGTATGGTAAATGTGTAGAAGAAGAAGGAATTTGAAAGTCTCTTGTCCTGCCACTCCATGTAACTCACAACAAGCAAAGCAACGTAACAATATGGTAAATGTGTAGAAGAAGAAGGAATTTGAAAAGGGATGATTTTTCTGTACGAGAGAGACAACTACTTGAAATTGGGGATTTGGTGGTGGGTGATGGGCTGGTGACGACTATCTTAAAAAGCAACCAAAAAGAAATTGGAAAAACATGTCCATGAGGAGAGGAGAGAAGAAAAAGAAAACGAAGAAAAGAAGCGTCCCAAATCCGTTGGCCTTGCCCCCAACCGCCGATTGAGTACCGTCAAATCCACTAGGCTTGCCCCCAACCGTCACTCTTGATGCAACGCCGACGCCGTCAGATCTCTGTTCCTGGTGGCCAGCGATTGTTCTATGAGAAGGGGAAGGAAGAAAGATGGTTCGGGGAGGGAAATTTGGGGAACGGGAGATTTTGTTGGGGAAGGGAGGGAAGAGAGATGGGAAGAGAGAGAAAATAAAAATAATTAATTATTTTTATTATTATTTTCCACCTAATATTTTTATTTTATTTTAATTAAACCCACGTGGGAAATACGTACTAGATAAAAATTGCTAGATCAAACGATCCGTTAGTACAGTCAACACATTAATTCACACCATCAAAGAATTGGATGGAAGTGGCTATTTTTGATATGTCGCCAAAACAGGCTATATTTGGCCAAACCGTCAATGTTTTGGCTGCACAGGTGTATTTTGCCTAAAAACTTAGATAAATTTAAAGTGCATCTTATGATATAAAAAAAATTATGATTACAAGTAAATTACATCAATCCAAAAACTTGCCCAAAATAGTTTAAATATAAATCCGAATAATTGAAAATTGTAAAAAATAACCTGGCCAATAATCGACAACAAAGCTAGAAATGTGTAATGCTCAAGGACCATGGGTGATATGTTATTACTTATTAGTGATGTTCCATTGCTACGAATATAAAACTTGCATAACAAGTTTTTAAAAATATTGTGTCAACATTGTCATATTTCTCATGAACATGCACACTCTCGGTAATGCTTACAAAAGTTTTTGGTGTTCATGACGACAAGATATTGTCGTCACAAATATATATGGGTCAACTAATGGTGAGCCAAACAACAAATTTAAAAGAAAGAATAGAGAACATTTGTTTTTATGCAACTTGACGCTCGATGTCAAAGTGTTTGTTGTCCGACCATGCCATGGGGCTTACCTTCATAGGCGGAGCCAAGGGAGTTAGGACGTGTCATAGGACACAGGTAGTTTTTGGGGTAAAAAAATTATTCTATATATGTATAAACTAAGTATTGAATTCATGATTTCTAGGTAATATCAAAGTGTTATACTACTAAATTGCAAGACATTTCTTGTTTAAAAGCTGACATAAATTTAGTTTAACTCAGAATATGAAAATGTGTCATGGTTGTTTACGAAAAAATGATTGTATTAATTGATTTATATGAATAATTTATTTTATTATATTTCATATTTTTTATATTTTGAAAAGAGGACACATGTACTTTGAAATACTGGCTCTACCACTGCTTCCCTTAGTTAAAAAACTAGTGGTGAACTAATTTTTATATTCAAGAATAATTATAAAAAATATATAAAAAGAACACTAGATAATAAAAAATATAATTATCAAATCTACCGAATAAAAAGTAGAAGCAATAAATATGGTCATCTTTTGAATCTTCTTCTAGATGAAAATTGTTTGTTACCTTATTTATTTATTTTTAAATTAAATTTATTACTCCTAAGTTTTCATTTCCACTACTATTTTAATCGACCTGTAATTCTTTTATTTCAATTCTAAAATTAGTTTTTCTACGCCTGAAAATCATGTTTTTGTAATATACATAATGATATTCGTTTTGATATATGTTGAAAAAAATACAAATAGACGTCACAATCACGTATTCACGTGTCACTTTCCTATTAGCAGAGTTACTAAACTATGCTAATATCATTCGGTTCTATATCACCATAAACAATTGACTAATATATCACCATACCTTGGAATAAATTCACATTATACTAAGATACAAAACTATATTCACATTATACTAAGATACAAAACTATATTAATATCATTCCATTTTTACCAACAACATACGTAAATCGATCGTGTGTCAAAAAATTATAGTTGGAGGAAAACCAAAGTATCTGATAAAACAGTTTTGGGTTACGGCCAATTGGCTGGAATCAAAGCTAGTTTAAATAAAAAAGATAAAAAGTGGGAAATGAGAGGAAAAGAAGATGACTAGAGGGAGGGGTGCGCACGTGCAGTCAGTCCTCCTTGCCATAATTTCTTTTTTTAAGAAATCAAGTGTTATTGTGATTTGATGTGTTTTAGAAGCAATGATAAACCATCAACAGTTGAACTTGGTTTCAAATAGTAAAAAATAATTGAGTTTTGAATGAAACAATACCAATGACTAGCAACGACCATAAGTCGTCGTTAATAAGTATATCCGATAGAGAATCATTTTTACCGAAAAGAAATCATATTCTTTGATTTGTCCAAATCGCCCCAAGGGTCCAACCTTGTCAACGACCCAAATCCTATTTCGTAACCTAATCGGGAACGGAAAGCTCATCTCTCGGCCCGGCCCACTTATGTAACTTTCAAAACATAATGGAAGGAAAGACAAAAGCAGCCAAAAGACTTGATTTGTAAATGATAAGAAGTAATTATAGTGAAAAGTTATAACTACCGAACAACTGAGTTAGGAAGGAAGGAGGATGATAGGCTTGGGCGTTAGTATTTGTTGACACTATGAGATTGCGCATTATGCAATTAGTAACTAGCGGTCGGCGACAATAATTTTTCTATATTTCGACTTTTGTGTGCATTCGACAATTGATGATCGAGACATGTACAATTGAAGATTGTGAGACACGCTCAATTGATAATGTTGGCAACTTAGCCCATTAGTAGGAAAATTTGAAAACGCCTAAAGGAAACTAGTTAAGGTTGGCCAAACTATGGTTTATTCAAAATTTCACAAATATTTTTAGTTAAGATAATGTCACTCTGTTTGATTGTTCAGAAACTAACAGCGCAGAGAAATTGAATTTCAAAGCCAACGGCTATCTGCACTTTGCCTTTTGTTTCTCAACTGAAGAAGACGACCTGATGTGCTGCGTTTTGATCTTCTCCAACTCCCTTTGGCGTTGCGCATCGTTTCCTTGCAACGCTGCCGTTCCACTTTGATGTTTCCCCAAGACGCTGTCGTTCCACTTTCTCCTGCAACGTTGTTTGCTTTTAGTTCAAGTCAGAGTTTGTTTCTATTTCAAGAAAACTACAAACATGTACCTTGAACCTTGTCTGCTAGCACTAGAACATCTCATATATATTGTAATCCTTGAGACAAATCAATACAAGCTTTAGGGTTTCAAGTTCCAGATCTGTTGTTATGGTATCAGAGCCTGTGAAACCCTAGGCGCTGCCAATGGCAAACGAATCAGATGCAGCAGCAGCTGCACCTCCACCACCACACACTTACTTACCAGATGGAAGATCCTTACTTCCTTCATGGTTCAGAGCAACCTGGCTCACTCCTGGTTGCTGATCGTCTTTCCACTACCAACTACAATGATTGGATCCGCGCAATGTACAACGCTCTAGCTGCAAAAAAACAAACTGGGTTCATCAATGGAACCATACCAGAACCACCAAAAACAGATCCAAAGCATGGTGCTTGGGTCCGCAACAATGTGATGATACTTAGCTGGATTCAGCAGTCAGTTGAAGGTGAAATCAGAAAGACAATCCTCTCCAGCAAATCTGTTTCTAAAGCTTGGCGCAGCCTGCAAACAAGATATGGATCTGGTGACATCATCAGGGTTGCAGAAATTGAAGAAGCTCTTGCTACCCTGAAACAAGGTAACCAAACCATTACTGAGTATTATGGTAGAGTAATCACACTTAGGGATGAACTGGATAACTACCAACCACTTCTCCCCTGTGATTGTACCCCTACTAGTCACATTGACTGTCGAGCCATGAAAAAGGTGCTAGAATACCATGACACTAGCTATGTCATTAAGTTCCTTCGAGGCATCAATGAAAATTTTTCTGGGGTTCGTTCTCAAGTTCTGTTTGGGGAGGAACTCCCAACTATCAACCGAGTTTTTCAAAGATTACTCCAGCATGAAAGGCAGCTTTATGGTACTCAAACTGGCAAAATGGTAGCCTCAGTCACCACAGATCCATCTGTTCTTGCTTTACAAGCCCCCAACAGAAGACCTTTCTCCACTACCAAGAGACCATTTTGCACTTTCTGCAAAAAAGAAGGCCACACTGAAGATGTTTGTTACTCAAAACATGGCTGGCCACCTGGTTACATCCCTAGAAACTCTGTTCCTCAACAGCCAAGAGTGATTGAGTGCACCTTTTGCAAGAAGCAAGGCCATACTGAAGATAAGTGTTTCAAAAAACATGGTTTTCCTCCTGATTATGTTCCCAGATCTCAATCTACACATATTGCTCCAACTGTCCATCAAGAAGATGAAGTGAAGCTGACTAAATCTGACTATGATAAGCTCATGAGCTTGATGAACTCACAGAAATCTCAACCCTCTTATTCAGCTGCTTTTGTCTCCAGTAGAGGTACTACTTCTTCATGCCTTCTATCAATTCCAGTTATGAATGCTAGCCTTCACAAAAATGACAGATGGATTCTAGATACTGGAGCCTCTGATCACATTGTTTGCTCTCTTGACCACTTACACAACTATAATCCCATTGAGAATGTCTACATTACCTTACCCACTGGTGAGCATATACAAGCCACACATTCTGGCACAACATAATTTAATGACTCACTTACCTTAGAGGATGTTCTCTACATTCCTCATTTTGCTTTCAATCTGGTCTCTGTCAGCAAATTAACCACCACAAATTCACTCTCCTTAACCTTCCATTCTAACCTTTGTCTTATACAGGATCTGATGCAGAGGAAAGTGAATGGTTCTGCTAGACTACTCAATGGACTTTACTACCTAGAAGGCTATAGTAAACATAAGCACATTTCAGCAGTTAGTTCTTCAAATTTTGATCTCTGGCATTTTCGTTTGGGCCATGTCTCCCATTCAAAAATCCCTCACCTTAACCTTTTTTGTACCTCCATTAAACTCAGAGAGATCAGCCTTGTGGTGTTTGCCACTTTGCAAAGCAAAGAAGGCTTCCTTTTCCTTCCAGTCAAAGTGTAACTTTGTATCCCTTTGAACTGCTTCATGTTGATATTTGGGGTCCAAACCCTGTTCCTTCTCATGATGGTTACAAATATTTTCTCACTATTGTTGATGACCATACTCGAATGACTTGGATCATTCTCCTCACTCTAAAATCAGAAGCCAGACCTAAGATGATTGCCTTTTACAATCAAATGCAAAGGCAGTTTCAAGTTAACATTAAAAGGATTAGAAGTGATCAAGGGAATACTACAAGAAAACAGACATTTAATCACGAGAACTTTATATTACGGGTGAGCTACCGTGGTCGAAAATGGGCTATTTGTCATGGGGTGAATTTACTGTGACCATTGATTGCTAAGTAAGAGTTAGGATGGATTCCCGTGACTTTTGGAGTGGAGGGAACGAAAATAGGATAGGCGGGAAGGTTTGCGCTTCTCCCAAATTTTTTGCCCTGAAAATTTCAAGTCCCCGCCTCTCTCTTTTGGCTTATGTTTATTTTTTATTTCATCTCTCATCTAACTTTACCAATCTCTCAGCAAAACCCAACTCTCTTTTAGAACAAGAAAATCGCAGACCCCTCATCTTCACTCCAGCTGCCGCCTACCGCCATGGTTAGCAGTCCTTCGCTTCTCCTTTTGTCCGATCTCTCCATTCCTCCATCGAATCTCATGTTTCTCTAATCCCTCGCTGTTTGCTTTTGTGTTTTCAGGTGAAGCACTCGAGAGAGCCCGAGAACCCGACCAAGTGTAAGTTCACGACCCGCGCTTAGGGTTTTTCCGATTACAAGTCTTTTTATTCTCGTTTGCAGGGTAAGAATGTCTTTGACGGTTCGTTTACCTGTCCTTTTGCTTTTGTGTTTTCAGCTTGCAAGGCTAGGGGTTTTGATCTCCATGTTCATTTCAAGGTGTGTTTTTAAGATCTGCAATTTCTCTGTTTCTGAACTGAAAGCATTTCCTTCTTCTTTGTTTGTCCGAATCTGACCAAGTCGAGTTTAATTGCTTAAGAGTTGGTTTTTAAATAAAGCTCTTTTTATTTTGTTTTGAGTGGTGAAACCTAGGAAGGAAGGAAGGACAAGTTTGGGTTTCGATTTTCTGCTGCCAGGAGATAGCTTGACTGGCCGATAATCACCCGATTTGCCTCTTCTATTTTTCCTATCTATATCGCCTTTTTGCAAAGGTATAATGATTTCTCTCATCGTAGCATCCTTCTCCGTCCCTGGATTCTGGTCTAAGGAGTGGGCAATTCGCCTACCTCTTTGTTTCTCTGAACTTTCTGTTTGCAGATTCGTCGAGAGAAGGACCTTGAGGCGAGCTAATGATGTCTATGCAGTGTAGCTCTGTTGCAGCTTGGCTTGGATTTAGCTGGTTGTGATCCTCTGCTTTTTGGTGTGGCCGGTGAGGTATAGCAGCTTCCGGGTGAGCCTTATTGTTTGTGTTGGGTGCTAGTAGCTTTGGTTGCATACTGGTGGGGATTCTGTCTTTTTAACACCTTGTTTTGGATACAGTAGAATGGGCATGGAATCTAAAATAAACGTGCATTACTGGTCGATTAGCATACTTCATGTGATTTGGAATATGATTAATGCGTTCCTATCATCCTTTGGTGTGGATTGTGATTGTATTTCCTTTTTGCGATTGCTGGTGACTATGATTTTCTTTTTCCTAGGATGATATGGTACCCATTGTTGTCAGCATTTGAAGTAAAGCAACTGGCCAGAGTCTTGTTCCGTTGTAATTTGAATCGATATAAGCAGTTGGCATGAAATGCTTGTAAGTATTTTCCAGAACATAACAACTTTCATAAGAAGTTAGAACTAGATATGCTTGAAAATCATGCGAACCTTGTTATGTTTGGGCATCATTCAGTGACAAATTGTTAAGACATTTTTATCTTCAGTCTTTATGTAGGACTTGAGCTGCATTTTTCTTTTATGACTGAAAATTGTCAGGCATGATAAGAACTCATGTACGAACGCACAGTAGAGCTAAACGTTCCATACCTGCAATTCCTTTTGTCACCTTATTGGTTCCCACAGTACTTTGACTGGGTTTTATTTTTATAAATGTAATGCTTGTCCCAAATTCAGGTGGATTGGATGTTCTCATGTTCTCATCCACCTTTACACTTGTCAAGCAATTGAAATTTACTCTACTATGGTAATTGAACTAAAACGAGTGTATTTAAATCATTAGAAACTAGAATCCATTAGCTAAGATACTTTTGTTCTCTTCTGCATGTGATCTAACAATCTGCATGTATATGATAGCTATAAACCAAAGAATCAAATCTGCGAAAATTCTCTTTGAACCTTGCTAAGCAAAGTCGGAGTTTGAGATGTACTGGGTTTTGACTTTTTGAATTTTTTGCAGCTTGCAGATAGCGTCAATATGGCTTGATTGGAGGAAGTTTTAGTCCATGAGAAGTACTTGCAATTTGTAACTAGAACAAGTTGTATTACATTTTAGGCTACTTGAGTGTTCTCCAAAGGAACATTCATCAGTTCCTTCTACATTTAAAGATGTTTATATTGATATTATGAGACTAAAATTTATAAATTGTATTTAAAATTTCATTCATTTGTAAGATTTTTTATTAATGTATTTGAATTGCTCTTGATGTTAAATTTAATTAGGTAACTTACTAAAAAAATACAAGTATGTAATAAAAATATGGAAATTTAACAGTGCTTTAACTTGATTACGATCACTACAATCCTGTGACAATTTGATAGAATCCCATGACAAAAGATCCCATTAGTCACGGGATATCCTGTGACTATCTCATTATTTTGTTCCCGTGTTTAAATATTAGTCACGGGAAATACTGTGATAAAATAGATCTTATGTCACGAGAATTTTCCTGTTATTGTATTCCTTACTGTCACGGGATTTCCCGTGATATTTGACCTTTGATCACGGGCATGCTTGACACTGGAATATACCGTGATAAAAACTTTGCGTCACGGGAATTGACTGTTTTGTCACGGGAAATCCCGTGATCAAAAGTGATTTTTCCTGTAGTTAAGGAATTCCAAATGGATGATTATTTTCATTCTACTGGTATAATTCATGAGCAGTCTTGTCTTGAAACCCCACAACAAAATAGCAAAGTTGAAAGAAAACATCAACACATTCTTTCAGTTGCTAGAGCCCTCTCTTTCCAAGCTTCTATGCCACCTAGTTTTTGGGGAGACTGTGTCAAACATGCTGTCTACCTCATAAATAGAGTGCCTTCTATCATTCTGAACAACAAAACTCCATTTGAACTCCTCTATCATAAGCCTCCAGACCTAACAGACTTAAAAGTCTTTGGCAGACTTTGTTTTGCTAGTACTCTAGGAAATCACAGAACCAAATTTCAACCTAGAGCTAGAAAAGGGGTCTTTCTTGGTTATTCCCCTAGCATCAAAGGATTCAGAATCTATGACATCCTTTCTCATGACATTTTCATTTCCAGGGATGTCATTTTTTATGAATCCCATTTTCCCTTCAAAACCATTTCCTCTGATGATGTGACTCATTCTACTTCTGATCACTTATATCCCCTTCCCTCTACATCTTCTCCTCCCTTCACTGATGACATTGACATTTCTCCTTCACCTAATGTTCCTCTTGATCCTCCATCTCCTACTCCTGACCCTTCCCCCATCCCTCTCCTTCCTCTCAGCCTCCTGACCCTCCTCAACCTATCAACCCTTCTTCCTCTTCAACTCAGCCAACAACTTTACCTACTCCTTCTCAACCCTTACCCACAAGAAAATCCAGTAGACATGTTAAACCTCCTTCTCATCTTGTTAAGAACTATCATTGTTACCTTGCTCAACATTCTAGCAGACCAGCTCACAATTCAATGCATCAGCTCCAAGACAACAGGTTTGATCTATCCTCTACTATATCCTATAATTCTCTTGAGCCACACTTTCGTCACTACCTGCTTAACATTTTATCCCACCATGATCCACAAACTTTTAAAGAGGCTTCTCAATTAGAAGAGTGGAATCATGCCATGAAACATGAGATCACAGCTTTGCTCAAGAACAATACATGGGATGTAGTTGAGTTGCCTGCTGGGAAGAAGCCAATTGGCAACAAGTGGGTTTATAAGTCAAAATTTGATTCTGATGGTTCACTAGACAGAAGGAGAGCTAGACTAGTTGCCAAGGGAAATTCCCAACAAGAGGAAGTGGATTACCAGGATACTTTTGCCCCAGTCATCAAAATGACAACCATCAGGACATTCTTGGCTATTGCATCAATCAGAAATTGGCACATACATCAATTGGATGTAAACAATGCCTTTTTACATGGGGACTTACAAGAAGAAGTCTACATGACACTTCCTAAAGGTTATGATCCTCCTCCAGGCTATATTCATCCTGTTTGTCGATTAAGGAAATCACTCTATGGTCTTAAACAAGCCTCTCGTCAATGGTTTTCAAAATTAACAGACAAGTTGCAGGAAGTAGGTTATATTCAAAGCATGGCTGATCATTCCCTCTTCTACAAAGCTACTGAGACTTCTTACACCTGCATTCTGATCTATGTGGATGACCTGATCATTGGTGGAAATGACATTACAGAGATCAATTTCCTCAAGCAATTTCTACACACTGCCTTCAGTATTAAAGATTTGGGGGTTCTGAGATTTTTCCTAGGCACTGAAGTTGCCAGGAACAACAAAGGCATTCATTTGTCACAGAGAAAATATACTTTGGAGATTAGTGAGGAAGCAGGTGTTTTAGATTCCAAAACAGTCACTACACCCATGGACTACAAATTGCATCTATCTAGTTCAGTTGACACACCTTATTCTGACCCAGAGCATTACAGAACATTGATTGGGAAGCTGATCTATCTCACAACCACTCGACCTGACATCAGTTTTGCTACACAGCAGCTCAGCCAGTATATGTCTACTCCCACCATTACCCACTACAAATATGCTCTCCGAATCATTCGCTATCTCAAAACTGCACCTGCCACTGGTCTATTCCTACCTAGCACTGGCTCTTTACAATTGAAAGCCTTTACTGATTCAGATTGGGCGGCTTGTGTCGAAACAAGAAGATCAACAACAGGATATTGTGTTTACCTCGGCGATTCCTTGATCTCCTGGAAAAGCAAGAAGCAGCTGACCGTTTCTCGTTCCTCTTGCGAAGCAGAGTACAGGGCTCTGGCTTATACTGCTTGTGAGATCCAATGGCTCCTCTTTCTCCTTCGTGACTTCAAGGTTGACCATCCAAAACCTGCTTTGTTGTATTGCGACAATCAGAGTGCAATTCACATTGCTCAGAATCCCACTTTCCATGAACGCACCAAGCATATAGAGCTCGATTGTCATCTTGTGCGAGAGAAGCTTCAATCAGGCATCTTGAAATTGCTCCATGTCTCATCGACTCACCAACTTGCCGATTTATTCACCAAACCATTGTCCCCAGCGCCATTTCTACAGCTCTTCTCGAAACTTGGTGTGCATAATCTATGCCCACCAGCTTGCCGGGGGGGGGGGGGGGTAACATCGCAGAGAAATTGAATTTCAAAGCCAACGGCTATCTGCACTTTACCTTTTGTTTCTCAACTAAAGAAGACGACCTGATGTGCTGCGTTTTGATCTTCTCCAACTCCCTTTGGCGCTGCGCATCGTTTCCTTGCAACGCTGCCGTTCCACTTTGATGTTTTCCCAAGACGCTGTCGTTCCACTTTCTCCTGTAACGTTGTTTGCTTTTAGTTCAAGTCAGAGTTTGTTTCTATTTCAAGAAAACTACAAACATGTACCTTGAACCTTGTCTGCTAGCACTAGAACATCTCATATATATTGTAATCCTTTAGACAAATCAATACAAGCTTTAGGGTTTCAAGTTCCAGATCTGTTGTTAGAAACAAAATAGATTTTTCAAAATATTTATCAATAAAATTTTGTGATAATTTTTTTATGTAAAAATCTTCCACCGGTAGTGCTAAAATAAAATATTTCAAGAAGGATAATGTGTTATGCTCATGAATGATTGCTATGTTATCATTGATGCACCATTGCTACG
Organism: Linum trigynum; assembly: GCA_964030455.1. Taxonomy (NCBI): domain Eukaryota; kingdom Viridiplantae; phylum Streptophyta; class Magnoliopsida; order Malpighiales; family Linaceae; genus Linum; species Linum trigynum. The sequence goes on from OZ034818.1 coordinate 14,524,775, forward strand.
AAAATAAAAATTGCATAACAAATGTTCATAAATTCTATGTTAACATTGTCGTATTTCTGATAATAATGTACACTATCGTTAATGTTTACCAAAGTTTGTGGTGTTTGTGACCACAATATATGCATGGATCAACTAGTGGTGAGCTAAATAGTATATTTAACAATAATATTTTTAAAATGTAGAAAAAGAATACTAACTAATAATGAATATAAATACCAGATCTAAATAACAAAAAGTAGAAGCATAAAATATGATCATATGTAGATCAATTTCCTTTTAGATGGAAAATGTTTATTAACTTATTTGTTTATTTTTTGAATTTAAAATGATTAGTCATAAGATCTCTTGCTTATTGCACCATCTCTTTATTAAGTGTGAAAACATTGTTGACCTCTAATTACGTAGATATATTTTAGATCCAAGTAAACATGTGAAAATTATGGGGTTTTCCTACTTTTGGCTCTATACTAAGATCAAATGTTCAAAATTTGTAAAAAGTGGGAAGAAAAAATATGTATTTAGAAAATATGACAAAAAGTGAAAAATGGGAGGAAAATAAGATGACCACATGGAGGGACTCATTATGGGAGGAGATACTGAGATAGATAGGGTGCTAATATCTTATAGTAAAATATCTCGGATCATTTAAGTTTAAGAATTGCGGTAGACATACCACTTAAGTTTGAATCGGACGTCGGGTATCATTAATGTCGCCAAAATGTGCATCCGTTTACTTTTCCATCCAACCCAAACTTTTAATTACTTTTGATACCCAAAACTTTTAAGCACATCCAAAACTATATTTCAACAAGTTTTATCTAATATAATAATTAGAAAACCTTCTAAACATATTATTACTAGAAGACTAATCAAATTTTTTCAATAAAATAGATAAATTCGTAAAAATAATAAACGTGTATCAAGAAGAATAATAAATATACTGGAATATTATAATAAATATTTAAAATCAATATTAGAATATCTATATAAAATCACTAATTCAATTAGAAGCACCAATAGAAATAGTTAAAATAGAATCTAATCGATCATCAATACATCAAAATCAAAGAAGGATAAATGGAACACAATCAGAAAGAAATAAACATATTCCACTATTTGAAAAAATTTAGAATGAAAAGAGATGGAAAGTAACCAAATTATAAATTAAATATAAAAGCTACAACATTCGGTAAAAAATATAAAAAGAAAATATGACTATAAAAGCTACAACGATGCTTAGTTACAACATTCATGGAATAATTCAATTATTATAACACATAATGATAATTGAAAATAATTATAATGATTATTGATTCCAAATTTCAAAAATTGGTTTGATATCAAGTGAATAAAAGAGGAATCTAACTAAACAATAAAAAATGATAGTTTTCATAAGTCCAAATGATTTTTTACAATAAGAAAAGTAGAATGACCAATTATGAAATTTAGAAAATGGAATATTCCAAAAATATTCGTCAACTTTAATGGAATGCACTTAGTTGTAAACTTAAGTGGTACCGGATGTACATATAATAGAGTTCAGTGGTACCCGACACTCCATTTAAACTTAAGTGATATGTTCACCCCAATTCTCAAACTTAAGTGGCAACGGAGATATTTTACCCTAACCCCTACTAACGTTATGAAGAACGATATATTAGTCCGCTGCATCGCCCTTCGCTCCAATTCCAACCTCGTGAACCACAACGTCGAATCCAATTGCCGATGATCAATCCACCGCATCATCGTTAGCCGCGCCGCCCCTGATTGGCTCCCTTTCCTTCCAGCCACTTTTAATACGTAGCTTCCGTCGACTCCCGCCGCTGAAAATTTGTCGGGCTTGCTACTCACGGTTTTCAATCTAGGTTGCTCCACAAACTGGCCATTTGAGTACAGGAAATTGATTAGAACATAGTTCCAGAAATTGAAAGAGCAACGGAGTTGCTAAAAGTCGAACGACTGTTGATTGTGTTTGGTAAAGCATTGCGCGCTGGGATGCGAGGAGGATTGAGCTCCATTGGAAATTAAGCTGACCAGATTAAAATGATGGAATTAATAAAAACAAAGTTGGGTGGCGATGGCATCGATCGTGGGGAGAAGAAAGGATTGTTAAACTTATTGAGGAAATTTTTTTACAGGGGTGTCCTCCAAAAATTAAATTAAATAATTCATAAATCAGAAAATGACTAGTACAAATTTTACCAAAAGGCCATGCCATGTTTTCTTATTTTGAAAAAAGAATATAAAATAAATTCGGTGTCTACATTGGTCAACAAACATGTATATTCTACTAGACAATAATTCACGAATTGATCGCATATTCGATATCTAACTTTGTTCTTTATATAACTTAAAGTTAAAAAGATTTTCTACACTTGCAGTGTAACCATAAATCAATTCAAATCAAGGGTAACCCATAATTATTTTAATTGTTAGGTTTTCAAAATAGTGGGGATAAGGAATAACGTTTTTACTATTACATAGTGTTTAACATATAGCAACAAATGAGTTGCAATCTAATGGAGAATATGTTTAATAATAGTAGTGTCCTAGGTTTGAATAACATAGATTATCATGCAAACTACTACCGGAGGTGGGATAATTATTTTTTTCATATTTTAGGAGTTTCCCAATTTACCAATTATATTTTTTTATATCCGTACGAAACTACTACCGAGGATTGAATAATTGTTTCCCAAAATTTAGTGGTGTCTTAGCACACTCCCAAAACCCATGTTTCCGCCCTGGTTGAACTAATAGTAGCAGTAGTATAAAATTGCTATGGGTTTTGTGGTGTGGATATATACAGTTAGTTTGATTTTGTAAATGGGTGATTGTGAGAGACTAATGAGATTGTCGTGGGTTGAATAAACTTGCTTCGTGAGATTTATGGGGTGTTTTGTGAGACTTGTGGCTTCCTTAGTATATTTGTGGGGTGTTTTATGAGAATTGTGGTAATGTTTTAGTAAATTTGTGGGGTGTTTTATGAAACTTGTGGCTTGCTTTAGTAAATTTGTAGTGTGCTTTATGAAACTTGTGATGTCTTTGTGATTTGTTTTATAAATTTGTGGTTTGATTCAAGAAATTTGTTTTGTGCTTTGATAAACTTGTGGTTTGTGGTCTAGATTTTGTGGTGTGGATTTTGTGATCCTCCACCACTTTCCCATTTAATTGTATAAACACACGTGAATCCCTCTTCGGCTCTTCCCCTTCCCAAATTTTTTCATAATACCAAACGTGTCTCTCCTTCTCTTTCCCTTCATTAATTGAAGTCAACTCATTTAAATTAAAAAGTCATCCAAAAGAAATGTTTCTATTGGCTGGAGCTAATGTTAGCACAATGCTAACAAAAAAATGTTACCATGCTAGCCTTTCCCGATGCATCATAGCCATTATTATCGTTATTTTTGTCAAATATGAAATTAAGTGTTGGTGTGATTTTATATGTTTTAGAAGTGAGGATCCACCATCAACGGTTGATTTGGTTCCCAATAGTCAAAGTTCAAACTTGTTTCTTCTATAACTTCCTCTTCCTACATTATTAATCATGGTGATGCGATATCGACTATCATGATATTCAATTCTTGTGGTCCAAAACTGAAAGTTCAGATTCGGCGATATAAGGATCAATTGGTTGCGTGCTTAATGGACAATTGACGCTGCTGCACGTCAATTGCAATTAATGAGTTGTGGTGGACGTGTGGCATGGATGTACTTACATTAGGTTAATTGTAATTAAATCCACAGTTAGCTGGTAATTATTTGTTGGATGGGGACGGAAGTGGTGACATGGAATAATGGTTGATGAATTATTCGTTGGTGGACAAATTAATTCCAACTCAAAAGGACACGCAACGCAAGCCAACAGCTCAATTACTTTTTTTTAACAAAAGATAATCATATAGATTGAGAACAATAGATCGTTATATTCTGGAATTCAGCCAGGTCTGAAAATTAAAAGAACGACATATAGTCGAGAACAAAGACAAGGCCTGTCTAACTACTAAATGAGCTACCCTATTGTTTCGTCGACCTACAAATCGTACTGTAAAACCTATGTTTGAAGCAAAAAATTGACTATCTCTTTCAAAATTGCCCCTATCCGATTATCCCGAACATCCTTCCGGAGAATTGGAGGAAGTTGTTTCCTCGAGAGAGTAGAAGAATTGTGTCCGCAACTGCTAAGGAAAATTGGGCGGAACGGAATTCTCCATTCCGTGAAGGAGAAGGAAAGTTTCAGCACGTGATGTGCTTATTTTGGTTATGTTTGTTTAATTATTTAATTAGGTTATTTACAAGTTTAATTAGTAGTTTTATCCCTTATTAAATTAGTATTACGTAGGGGTGGCAGTTCGGTTACCGATTATCGGTTAACCGGCCGGTTATCACTTATCGGAGGCTGGACGAAATGGTTTTTGGTTTTAAAAGTGGTTTAGTTAACCGATAACCGAGATAACCGAAAAACCGAAGTCTATTTCGGACAGTTTTCGGTAGGGGGAGTGGTTATTTCGGTTAACCGATAACCGGCCGATCGGTTACCGGTTATAATCGAAATAACCGAACTGCCACCCCTGGTATTATGTTTTCTAGTTAGTTTGGCATTTATTTTCCTATTTCTTTTATGTTAGATCTATGTTTTTGAGACCTCTATAAATAGAGGGTGTAAGACCTACAAATTTGGTACCCAACATTCAAGTTATCAATTAAAGAGTTTTTACTCGTGTTCCTTTGTGAACGTTTGTGCAAGACTTTTGTCGAGGATTCCAGGAGATTGTACGAGTCTCTTATCAACTAGAGAACGCGTCTAGTTGTGACGAGCATCTACCCTATATCAATTGCCCATTTCCACGAGTTGATTATGTCTGATTGGTTTAATGTACCAATTGCCCTTTGTCACGAGTTGGGATTGTCCGATTAATTCCGCATCTATCTTTTATGGATTATAGGTATAATATGCCCCTCTACTATGCCGTTTTATCAAACATGCCTCTCTACTATTTTTTTACATCAAACATGCCCCTCTACTTTGAAAAAGTTATCAAACATGCCCTTCTGTCAAAATTTCCATTGAAAAAATCGTCAATCATGGTTGAACCGAGATTTAGACAAACCGAAATCGGCAAATGAGAGCGAAAATGTCACTTTTGTCTCCCGTTTTATTTCTCTGGGTCTCTTCAAAGTGAAATTATTTGAATTATTTGGCTATACAAAAGAACAAAAAAAATTCTAAAGTGAAATTATTAGGGATATTTTAGACATTTGTGCCGCCCAAACAAAAGTTCGACCTTGGTTAATGGTTTTTGGAACAAAATTTGAACAAAATGGCATGTTTGATCATTTTTACAAAGTATAGGGGCATGTTTGATGTAAAAAATAGTAGAATGGCATCCTTGATAAAACGTCATAGTAGAAGGGCATATTATACCTATAACCCATCTTTCATTTCAAGTTGTTCAAGTTGGAGAAAAGCTTCAAAAATTCTTAAAAAGAAGGAAGGCTGTGTACTTTGGTCATATCATCCGAGTTCGAGGGTTCTCTTCGGATTTGGATTATCCCTATGTTTGGACCGACTTTTAGAAGTGCTTTTGGGTTCAAAAGCTGAAGCAGGGCCAAACACCAGTAAAAGCTCGGCTTTTGAAAAGCCGAAAAGCGCTTTTGTATAACATAAAAGCAGAAGCTCCGATTTGGAGCTTCTGCGCAAAGCTGTTTTGAAAATACAAGATTATCCTTACCATATTTTAATTTTATTTCAGAAAATATAATTTTCCTTCATGTATATCATTTTAAAAATAAAATAAATTATAAAATCATATTATTTAATATAAAAGAAATCTAACAAGATCCATTTTGACTACTTTTTATTGTTTAGAATTTTTATTCATATTTTATATTATAAGTCATTTATAGTCATTTTACACAACCTCTTATATTAAAAAGCACTTCTAATAGTTTTACAGCCAAACACTCAACTGCTTTTTTTTTTAAAGTAGTTATCTAAAAGCTTCAGCCAGAAGCTGCTTATGTAAAAGCTATGCAAAAGCTACACTAAGCTTATATCATATATCATATGATTGATTTTTGTTTCTTCGAATGCTAATGCAATATTTTGATGGTTTATTTGATGACATAACTCAGTCTGTCAATCATGTGATAATTCTACGGTCATCTCACGTGTGTTTTCTTAATTGATGAGGTAATACTTAATTATTGACAAAAAATGTGTCAAAATTAAAAAATGACATCAAAATAGTCTTAATAGGTAGACCGAATTGTCGCCCCAGCCCAGGTGCCCATCGACGGTCCAAATCAAATTCGTAACCTAATTGGGAAAGGAAAGCCCATCTCTCTACCCACCAACCCAAACAGATGCGACTCCCTGTCTGTAGTCTGTACGTAAATTGGCACTTTCGACTCTGCCCACTTAATTACAATTAACAACAATGAGATCCTTTACCGTCGCCGCCACAGTCCGACCGCTGTCATCGCCGGAGTCCATGGATCCAGCTCAGGTGTCGGGCGGGAGTTATGGTGGTCCTCATCATTCTTGCCGTTATCTCACTGGAGTCGGCGTGGGCTTATTTTATTTGTTCGTTCTCCACCTGGTTCACGGCGGGCCCAAGCGGCAGCAAGAAGGAGGAGACGTCGAATGGGAGTCGTGGTCCCGTTTTCATGGCCACGCCCAGGGGCGGAGCCAGGATTCAGAAGTCGGGGGGCCGAATTTTTTTCCATAGGATCGTCAAAAATTAAAACAATAACAATATATGATATGACCAAAATTTATTAGTGTTACCGTGCATACATTATTTAAGATAATTAAAAAATCTAAACATATGATATGAACTATATTTTTTTGTCAGTATGTTCAAGATAAATAATAAACGACAAAGAAAAAACTAATCTTTCTTTTTTAACCTTTACCATGTTATTCTTTGTTATTGTAATTGAACAATAATTGTATATGCATATTAGTATTTGCAAAATAAAATTGATATTTAAGAAAAAACTAAACTAAAGTTAAGTAATTGGGTTTAATTTTAATCAAAAGCTGAACTAAAGTTAAGTATTTAAGTTTAACTTTAAGCAAAAATTAAAGAAAATTTAGGAAAAGTAATAATTTTGCCGCCGCTGGGGATTCAAACAATGTACAGCCATAAGACAAACCAACAACAAGACCACTAGACTATAAGAAACATTGATACACTTCTGCGCACTCCGATAATTATATTAGACTTAAATTATTTTATAATTTTGAAAATTCTCGATGTATTTATATGTGATCTACGAAATTCTCGGGGGGCTCCGGCCCCCCCCGAGCCTTAAGGTAGCTCCGCCCCTGGCCACGCCTGCTTAGTGCTACTTACTCGATCGGCGTCTGATTGTTGAGAGCGCGCATGGGGAAAAGGAATTTCCAAGAGGGACGAAGCTAGCTTTTTATTTTAGTGACCCGAATTTCTGTTGGTCTGTAAATGACGGGCATAACTCCTCACTAAGCTCCTCGCCAACGGAGACCTATTATTATGCTATGCCGATCAATGATTATAAATAAGGTGTTTGTGGGTTTACTAACTAGAAGTGGGCCCGGCCCGTTGGCCGGTGTACTATAAAATCGGTATGTGTATTCTGTTGTATTATTTTGTAATATTATTTTGGCTTGTAAAATATGAAATACTGAAGCAATAAGCAATTTGAATTTGTAACTTCGACCATTTTATCAGTGAGTATTGGTCCAAGTTTGGAAAGTATGGGTTCGATAGAAACGGGGAAAAGTTATCTGCTCGTGGTGATAGAAAATTTTCATTTGCTCTTATAAACCATTTTACCGACTGCAAAGAAGCTACCGAGCAAGGTATGAAGTAGCATAACAAAAGGAAAAATAAAATCATGAAATAAAAGCTTATACATAACTTGATAACCTTGGGAAGCAATATCCCTACAGGTTGCAGCATCACAGTCAGGAAATTGGAATGGATGCTGTCAAAAGTTATATATAGACTTGTTGCTGCCAAGGAAAAAAGGAAATGCTAAGTTGAACTTGTGACAAACCTATGTATAACGAAATGTTGCTATAATAAACTAAACAGATCCATACCATTTTGAAGTTCAAATTCCTATTTTTAAGTACAACTGGAATATTCTTCACTTACACCAAGTGGATCAGGATCTACTTTAACCACAGAATACTCAGCTTGAGGATTCAAGAAGTTGAATTTAGTAACTTTAACTTGTAATTTGAGTCTCATATTAATAACTTGCTGAATCTGTGGAGGAATAGACTCCTCCTTCCTCTGATTTTCCTGGAATAAAACATCATCCATTACTCCAAAAACGCAGACCTTCACCCTCCAAAATGGCAAAATCTGCTCCACCTGTATCATCTTCCAAATGGAGCTGCACTCTATTACGGTCAATATGGAATTAAATTGAACAAAAGTCATGAGTTTGTATCCCTCTCCCACAATGTTGTCATATGATAATTCCTATAGCAAAAAAAAGTGCAAATTACACTTTCCAAAATGAGTGAAACAGGTTATAAACTTACTTGGCTTTAGCAACTCAAGATGTCGTCTTGCAATGTCCACAAAAGTACTCCTCTAAGCCTTCTTCCACTTTGCGAGGCCATACAACACACCCTATGTAGCAATAATTAGACCTTATCTGAGTAACTTGCCATTCAATAGCAAAAACCTTTTCCTAAAGTTGACAACCAAGACAGGACATTGTTAGATAAATTACAGGGGTCAATGTCTTACAACTTGTACATGAAAGCAAAACCTTATATTATTATCCTCCATGTTTTTTAATTCATTCAATTCAGCAATTGAAATCATGGGAATCTGAACATTTGGGACCTTAGCAATCAAAACATGTGTATTGAAACTTTGTTCTCTAGAATTAGAATGCAATAATAGATGCTCTTAAACTTGTATCATATATAAAAGTATTATTTTACACCCCTAACAAATATTCACAAACCCATTATTGAACTGATGCACTTCTGGAATATCAAGGCTTTCCTTTCACAAACCCATTATTGAGACTTTCTTATTTCTTTAGACATGGCTCTATGGGCCTTCTAAAACTGAGTCCATGGTTTATTTTCTTGATACGTAATAAGGAAAAGAAACCCAGAATCTTAGTCTTACATCAGACTACTACAAAGACAAAAGGAAGAAGACCCAGAATCTTAAAATCCGAAACACAAATTCTCATAACTACGAAGCAGGAGAATGATGACAGGCCAATGATTCATGTCCAACTATTTACAATCTAAAACTAAAATTTCCCTCAAAACACAGCTCGAGAATCAAAACCAAACTACTAAAATCAAGAATATGTACAATACGAAATCCAATTGTTCTATCATAAAGCATGACAACGATGAACTAAACAATGAAATGCAGAGTATTTCCAAACACGATTGCCCAATCAATCTTTGGTTTTATCTTAACAACTCATGATTTTCAAAACCACATAGTCCATGCGTATAAAAGTGGGCAAGAGCTTTCACCAAGAATTGAAATTTATTCCCCTTCAACGACTTCAAACTGACCTCGAAGCTGGACCTCTCGAACCCTTTGTCATTTTGAAAACAGTATCAGTAATCGACCTAAAAGTATTGCTATTGAAAATGAAAGCACAAAAATCATATGGTCCTCCCTTTCCCTAACAAAGACATAATTGAGTAGAAAATCATATCACTAAACAGTTGTTTGCATATAATTCATACAATCTTTACATAACATCAAAATGAATTCAGAAAGAGAATATTACATAGATTGAGAGTGTTGGAAGTATATGAACCATTCTTCTGGCTAGAAGAAGTATCCGGGCGGCAACACATTGGGGGCATTACTGCAATCGATAAAGACCCAATATAAATCTCATCACAAAAGGCAACCAATCATTCAGGGGAGATTATTTCTTCAACAAACTGTGCCTCCCTTCCTAATCCAAAAATTGGGTCTAAATTCGTTCAAAGAACAAAACGCACACCACTGTAGCACAAAACCGACAAAGAATAATGGTAATATGGTATGCAAATTGGAAAGAACGCGCATTGAAAAATGAAAAATAATCGGTACAAACACACCACACAAATCTTATTTACAGATTGCGAATAGCAAAAATACAAAAAAACCAAAGCGAAGGAACTTACATGAACAGGATATAAGGCTCAAGCGTTATCCTTCCCTTTGTAGATGCTGTTCAGAGAGAAGAACAGCGACAGCGAGAGAGGGGCGTTATCTAGGATTAATTTGGTAAAGGACGGCGCTGGAGAAATTATAGAGTGTGACAGACGGCAAGAGCCAGAGAGACGCAACGGGTGGGAGCACAAATAGAGGACAACATGGCAGATGAGGGGTTTTTTCCCGATGAATCAGATGAGGGGTTTTTAGTAGGAGGTTTCGGCAGCACAACACAAAGTCTGGACGGCGAGAGAAAGGTCTTCGATTCCGGTAGGGATTGGAGACTGAATGCTTGGGAAGACTCGATGAGCTTTGGGCGGCAAAATATAAAGACAGGCTTGAGAAGAAGGTCTTCGATTCCGGCACGGAGGAACGCTGCAGGAGCTATCGGCGAAAAAACACAGGCTGTGAGATGGAGGTTTTCGATTTCGGTGACAATGAAAGAAGGGTTCGATTTCCGGTGGAGATAGGAGCCAGAATGCGAGAAAGAAGAGGCTTGGTGAATTGACTGAAAAACCCCTCCGCACTGTGCGGCGGTTCCAGTATGGGCTGACGTGGCAAAAGCTGTATTTTGACATTGCCTTATAGTGTTTTGTAGATGATCCAAGACAAACTCTGAGGGAATTCTACTGTACCGCTGCCGCCTCCTATTCACTGGGTATAGCAGCAGGTTGCTTTTTTTTTTTTATAAAGGGTAAGCGTTTTACGGGAAAATGTATTTTTTTCATCTAGTTTTTTTGGGTAAACTTATCATCTGCTTTTTAGTCTTTTGGTATATTTTTTTTCTAATTTTCGAATTGATCAATTATTAATATAAAATTAATTATTAGTGCATGTATATTATCTATCAACGTTGTCAACCCAATTTAGTACATTAGTCCAGTCGAGTAAGCGGGTTGAGAGTTAATGGTCCAATCATTTTAGCCAAGTTTAGCAAGGATATATAAAAAAAATTATATTATTTATGCAGTTATAAATTATATTAAAACTTATCTAACATATGAGTAATAACATATAACATTACACCAAAATAGCATGTCGCACTTGGATCCAACATATACCGAATATTCACACTTATATTACAACCTTGATATATATAGTTCAACCTGCATTATCTACACTATGTTATATTATTTTTAAATTTATAAGTATTTTAAACTACATTAATGAATAATTTGGCACTCTAATATAGTGTTTATTATAAGTTTGTATTCGTAAATTGGGGTTCATAGCATGTTTGGTCACGTCAACTATTTTATTTATTATATGCTTATTGTTTTAAAATTTTAATTTCATCAACGATCACTAGATTTACGTTTTTATTTTATTTCACCACTCATTACTGGTCGTCCTATTTTGATATATTTATCTTATGTGACATTCAACTCTAATATTTCACTATTAAATAGTGACTAATTGTTTTTTTTCCGTTGAATCAGCTGCATTTGTATTACCCAAACTATATGTAGAGTACATATAGTGACTGATACAACGAAAAGGGTTACTCAAGGCAAGTAACCCTGCAGAGAAGCAAAGAATCCCCCCACCACCCCCACCTGACTACTCAACACTCTCCAAGTCCCAATCTTCTGAGTGATTCTCTCAACCAATTTGTCACAATCAGCTGAGGAGAGTTTTCCTGAAAATAATGGAAGCCCCAAGTACCTGACAGGGAGTTTTCCCTCTTGAAACCCAGACAACTGAAGAGCATTACTCTTGTACAGCTCAGATAGCCCCCCAAAGTAAATTTCACATTTACTCGGATTACATTTAAGTCCAGAAAGAGAATAGAACTCAGATAACAGCTCCTGAACTTTGCACATTGCTTGTGCAGAGCCTTCTGTAAATATCAGAAGGTCATCTGCAAAGCATAGGTGAGTTAAACCTATGTGTTTGCACTGAGGGTGGTAAATCAGTTGCTTCCTTTCAGCAGCTCTGTTAAGTAGAGAAGATAGTCCTTCCATAGCAATGGTGAAAAGGTAGGGGGAAAGGGGATCCCCCTGCCTTACCCCTCTTTTTGCCCCAAAGAAACCACAGAGCCCCCCATTGATGCAAATACTAAACTTAGAGGTTTTAACACATAGCTTAATCCAGTACATGAACTTGACAGGGAATCCCATAGTTTCCATCATTAAAAACAGATAATCCCAGTTTACCGAGTCAAAAGCTTTCATCAAATCAATTTTGATAGCACATCGAGAGGAGAGATTCTTTCTACCATAACTACTGACCAATTCCTGAGCCATAAGAATATTATCCACGATCCTCCTCCCTTCTATAAAGGCTGATTGATTATTACTTATAACACTAGGGAGAACCCTCTTTAGTATATTTGATAGCAGCTTAGCAATGACTTTATAGAGTATGTTAATGCATGAAATAGGCTTGAAATCTTTAAGTTTACAGGCAGAGGTTACCTTAGGAATCAGGGAAACAGCAGTAGAATTAACACTGCTAGGAAGCCTGCCAGAGGAAAAGAAATCAAGGACTGCTGCTGTGATATCCTCCCCAATGATAGACCAAGTTTTCTGAAAGAAGCCAGCAGAGAATCCATCAGGGCCAGGTGCCCTATGTGGATTCATGTGCATGACTGCTATTTTAACCTCATCAGAAGTGACAGCCCCACAAAGCATTGACTTTTCATCCTCAGACAGTCGTTTAGTAACCAGAGCCTCTAGCTCCAACTTATTTGGACTCACTGCCTGATCCACCATCCCAAACAAAGTATGATAGAATTTCACTACTTCCTCAACTATAAGCTTAACATCTGTAATCTCCTCTCCTGAATCCAGCACCAGTTTCCTAATAGCTTTCTTTGCAGTCTTGATTTTATCAGACTGATGAAAATACCTGGTGCCTCTGTTCCCCATAGTTAAAGCTCTAATTCTGGCCTTTCTCCAATACAACCCTTACTCTGCTACCTTCAATTCCTCCCACTTCTTCTGATGAGAAGTAACCGCTGAGAAATTATCAGTGGATGGAGCTCTCAGAGCCTCTTGCTGAGCTGCAAGATAGACACTCTCAGCCCTCTTTACCTGACCACTCAGATCCAGGAATGCTTCTTTATTCAATTTCTTCAAACCCTTCTTCACCTCATTTAGCTTGACCTTGACTCTATGGATAGGCACTCCCTGGACCTGAGTATCCCACCCCTCTTTAACAATCTGCATAAAGTCAGGATGTTCATACCAGAAGTCAAAATACTTAAAAGGTTTAGGTAGTGTTCACTGATCAGATTTGGTAGAAACTAAGATTCCACAGTGATCTGAGAAGGAGCCAATAACCACTTCCACCACACATTCTGGAAATGCATCAAACCACTCCTCATTCACCAACACTCTATCTAGACGTCTCGCAATAGGGTTCTTCTCCTGTTTATTTGTCCAGGTAAAATGTGGCCCAACCACTCGATGATCAAACAACTCCATGACAGACACCCAACCTTTAAAATCACCCATACAACTAGTCATATCAGTTAGATTTGACGTGTCAGAGGGTCAGAGAACCGCATTAAGGTCTCCCCCCACAATCCAAGGCATTGAAGAAACCTTTAGAGGGGTCATAGCATGGTATGTAGCTCTACGCTCAGCCTCTTCATTAGAACCATAAACACCAGTAATAAAACAAGACTCCCCATCACTACTTTGGACCAAAAGATGCACAAAGTGCTTACCAGGCGACAAGACCCTCGCAATAATCTTATCAGGATTCCAGTATACCCATAGTCTTCCCAAATCACTTTCTATATAATTCAAGAATCTATGCCAGCCAGGACAAAAGCTCTCAGCAACTTCCTCAGACTTGTGCTGTCTTATTCTAGTTTCAATAATGACCACTATATCTACATTATAACTACGCAGAGTTTGGACAAAACCCTACCTCTTAGAAGGTTTGTTAAACCCTCTAACATTCTAGAATAGGATCTTCATGGCAGGGGTGGGGAGGTAAGCCTCCCACCCTTCTTGCTACCTTTTTTTGGTGCTTCCTGAAGTTTAATAACATCATCCTCATTGTACTTGTTAAACACTTCAAAATTCCGAGCCATGCTCAATACACTCTTAGGGTTGGGGCTAGGGGACCACACTCGATGTTTACTTCCATTTACCACAAGCTGAAAATCATCTTCTGAAGGGAGATGAGGAGATAGAGCAGCCTCCTGAAACTGAGGATCCAGATTTGCACACTGGATTAGATTTGACCCAACCATCACAGAGGTATTGTCCGGGGTAACCTCCTGTTCTATCATCTTCTCCTTACCCTTACCCTTATTTTGGTCCCCAGCCTCGTTTCCCACCTTGTCCACTAGACTACCTGAGGATACTCCCCCTGATTTGCTTTTCTCCACGGCAACCCTCTCCTGCACCCTGTTATCCTTCCTCACCCAGACTTTCTCACCCTGTTTCTCACCCTGTTTATTAGCACAACCACAATCCAGCCCAAACGAACAACACCCCTGACAAACAGGAGGAAGAAAACTGTATTCCACACCCACCCTTATCAAAGTATCATCATCAGGCCAGACTAGGACGTGATCAGGAAAGTCCCCAGAAGCATGTAGTTCCACTAAGACCTTTGCCACCCCTAAACGTCCACCTAGCCTAGTAGTTTGGTCGACACCAAGAGGTACACCCAACCAACTCCCCATTCGACTCAACCCCTGAAAATTAACATACTCAAGAGGAGTATTAGTGAACCTTACCCAGATAGGCAAAGCCTTCCTTCCCAGGTCCTCAACATTAATCCCCGGCTTCCATGGACGCAGGTACAACAGACTATCGAAGTAGAACCAGGGGCCACTCTCCAGTATCCAATCACAGGTGGCCTGGGTAGGCAGCTGTATCAGGAGCAGCTTATCCCCCAGAAGCGAAACACGAACTATCCCATCCCTGCCCCAGATCTTGTTTGCCCACCTCCGTAACACAGGAAGCGATGGAGCTTCATGAAGAAATTGCCCGACTAGGCTGTGCTTCCAACGAGCTGCACCCTCGTCGATGAGTGTTTAGGGCATACGGAGGCCGCCTTTGTAGACCTCAGGCTTGACATAGCATAGGCGATTCGCCTCAGAGATGCCGAATAGGTCCGCCCAGGGCTTCACCGGAACTCCCTGGGGCGAAGTCGCATTCGGCGGCGATGAAGAAGAAGAAGCCATTACAGAAAAAACCAACCTCACTCGCACACCGGCGTAGGAGCCGGTGCGACCGGGACGCTTGATCGGAAACCTAGCGGCCGAAAAATTGGGAGAATCCGCTCTCTACTTTCTCACTCCTCTCTTGACTTCTTTAAGTCGAATATATAATAGTGACTAATTGTCAATTAAAATAATAATACAAAATTAGTTATATTTAAATTTTTCACCTATTAGTTCAAATTTCATCCACAACAATGATATTTGACCGATTATGAATCTTACATGACACTCAATTTGCAATACAAAGGAATTAGACCTGGCAATCGGGTCGGGTTGGGTAATTTTTGGTTGAGGCCTCAGATTACGGGTCGGGTCATGTTGGGTTGGCTGTTTCGAGTCAAATATTGATACAATCTATCTATCGAGTTTTGTACCGGGTTACAAGTCGTTTCGGGTTATGAGCGTTCTCAAAAAACAATGTAAAACATGCTTCATATTCTTTTTAAAGAACACAAAACTTCACATATGCATGACAATAGTTTATCTAACACATGTCAATTAACATATTCTCAAATCCCGCCATGCTAATGAAATGAAATACAAATTGCACAAATCGTCAAAAAACAATCACAAGGGTAATACTACTACAAGAAACATATGATATTTGATTATCCTTAAACTCCAAACCTGTCTTTCAAATTCTTGTGAACTTTTTTAAACATCTCATCAATTTATGAGTGATTTTATCATTTTAGGAGTGACATATGAAACGAAACGGGTCAACCCCCTAAGCCACCCAATCCGACCCAAAAATTCACGGGTTCATCGTGTTTTGGTCATTTGGATTTCAGGTTATAAAAACTTCTATTTTCGGGCCGGATCGGGTCGGGTGATAATTTGCCAGGTCTAAATGGAGTAGACACGTGCAAAGATGAAAATTTTCATATGATAAAATTGAAGATGCAAATCACGTAAGAAAATAAAAAAAATAATCTATCCATTTTTTTCTTTTTGAGAAAGCGGTAGACGTTTTTTCAAACCCACAATAGCAAAGTCCTAGTTTTCCAAAATATTGTAAACAATTGTAAATAATATCACAATTTGTGTATAATGCAGTTTAAGATATATACTTGTATCTCCTATTAGTTTTTAGATTAATGATTCATCTATTCAAAAATTCAAAAAAAATATACCAAAAGTAAGGGTGAGCAACGGGACGGGATACCCGTCCCATTTTAAACGGGTACCCAGTCCCATTTGGAGACCAAAGTCCATCCCATATCCCAAACCCATATGGGAAACGGGTACCCATTACCCGTATGGGATGGATAACTTGTACCATAAGCTTCACCTCTTAGGGGATGATCGATTGGCCAATCCCCGTCGGGACGTTGGACCGGTGCAATCCATGACATATGCTCCCAAGCCCAAAATTGAACGATGAACATTACGTCGGCGACCTCCCTCACAGATTTTAGAGACGCATTGCACAAATTGTGGTAGATATTAGCTAGGCAAGCAGATGCCCAGCTAAACTCCCCCATCTCCTCCCAACTACCGAGGATGATCCTAAGCCATCCACAGCTAAGGAGATTGCTTGATTTTTTTGGAGAAGAACACTCATCCGATCATGCCTATGAGATAGACACGAGCATATCTTTCCTTCTCATCCTCCGGACTTTTCTCAGTTAGGGGATGACTTTCGTAATGGTCTCTAAAATACTTCGTCAACCAAGTAATTGAGGCTTGGTGTTTCCTCATTGGTGGCAAGCGATCGGTCGCATCAACGCTCCCCTTGACTGGTACTTTCACCCTCAAAACACTGTGGATGAAATAAACCCAACCGGGCATACCGTCACGATCCTCGGATGGATGATCACTCGCGCACACTGGTTTGCCGTCGATGGGTAGATGGGTTAGGATGGCGACATCCTTTAGCGTGATGGTGGCCTCTCCTTCTCTAAAGTTGAAACAATGGGTTTTCTTTCTCCATCTCTCAACTAATGCGGTGATGAGTTGGCGATCGACTTTGATGCCGTTAAAATGCCTAATCCGGTCCAACCGTGCCCTTTTGAGAAATGGCAAGATACCTGGGTGGAATGGGTGCACATTGGTCATACCCCTATAGCGGAGTATTGTTTGTGCCTCCTAGCGAAAATTTACACGTTAATTATTATATATTAGTAAGGATTTTTTCTTATAACTAAATTAATTAAATTATTTAACTTTGAGCAGAATTTTATTATCATAAAAATACATTTCATATAATTAACATAATAACATTCTAAATCAATAATAATTTAAAGAGATACATAAATATTATCGTAAAACAAACATACTAAATTAATTAACATAAATAACATTGTAAATGAATAATAATTTAAAGAGAAACATACAAATTCAAATATTTGAAATTAATAAAATTCATTTTGTACACATAAAAATAAATCGTATTGGTTGTTTTAAATAATTTAATCGAATGCAGAGCAACACTCGTTATACTCTTAGAAGAGGTATACATCTTAGAAATGCAGTCTTTTTGACAGAAAAAGGGGGGATCCGAGGATCTCTTAATACCCGATTTTCCTAGGGAATGAGAGGATATGATAATCGCTTAAAATCTCATTTCCTTAGACGTGCATCTCTTTTTAAAGAGTCGAAGTAAGTGGCACTATGTATTCGATTAAATTATCGAAAACAACCAACACGATTAAAAATTGAACATAAATTTATTTCATATACCACTAAATACATTAGCAAATTAAAAGAAAGACAAATGATGAAGAATTGCATGTACCGGGTGATCGTTCCAAACATCTCTTGACCGATAGTTGGGTTGGTCGTACAAATCGGTTGGATCCAACGGTCCTTGCTCGAGATAATACCGTTGGTTGTATATATCCACGTCGTCCCACAACTTAGTGCACAGATGCAGAGCAAGAAAACTGCGACTGTGATTTGAAACAGGAAAGTGCATCATCCAGTGAGTACCCAAGAGCCAGCAGCAGCAGACACACCGATCGAATTGACATCGTCGCCATCTACATTCTACCCAACCACATGAACCTTGCTTGAGGGAACTAAGAGATCAGCCATCACCATTCACCAAGATGATATTTTCGCTTCGAGCGAAGAAGCAACACCACCTACATGAAAGAAAACCAGAGACATGATCAAGGTGCACAGCCCTCTTGTATCACTCAAGTGCAAATACTATTCTCTTCGACAGCCCTGCGCCGACAGCCCTCTTGTATCTGTGCAGCTGGGACTCCAAATACTTCAGTTCTTCTGCCTCAAGAGTTGCTCTCAGATCCTTCAAAATAAAAGTAACTAGCAGAGTTAGTGTCGACATCTCAATTGTGTGACATTAGCATGCTTGTGTCTATGTGCGCAGGTCCACGACTCGTGTACTAGAACGAAATTTCACTGTCGAACTAGGTTAACTACGATACACTACTTTCTCTGTACTCATAAATCATAATGTCTTATCAATGATTCATTCTGCAACTTATGTCGCCATACAGAACAACTATAGGAAGAAATTCCGGGGGAAAATCAGTGGATGGCACAAGCCTTACCTGGTACCTCACACGAGCACCATTCAATCCAATTAAAATCTCACTAACATCACCATCCTCTATTTCAACTTATCCATGCCCACTGGTTTCAGGACCTGACTCATCATCAGAGGTGTCGGATTCAGGTTCGACCATTTCTTCGTTGTCATCTACATGATTATCATTCAAGTCCCCGTGCATATCATTGTCATGTTGCGGCTCGTCCATTATTTTTTCGGGAACATGAGGCAGCAAGGACTCCCCATTCTGCAAGAGTGCAAAATATGACAGGACAACATATGGATTTTTGTCAAGTAAAGGCCTTGCCACATCAAATGGAACCCATCTGCACAATATAAATTAGAACATCATCAGTATCCAAACTTATAAAGCACTAAGAAATAGTGTACTTGGACAAAGAAAACAAACAATAGTGTAAAATGCAGCATGAATGGAAAGCTGCAGATACAATTGAGACCTCTCAAAATTTGATGCCTAAAAGAACAAAACTCTCAACTAAGATGTTCCCAGAACCATGTAAACCCAAAATAAGCAATCAATTATGATGCCAATCAACAGGTTATACTCAGATGACAGCTTCAGGTCACATTCAGCTCATTTGGCTGTGTATTTGGGAGGGGAAATTTTGCAATAGCATGCAATTGAACAAGTTGCATCATTCTTTTTTCGAAAGCTGTGATGTATATGAATCTATTTATTTACACGAAATCTCAAATGCATCAATATACTTAGGGTAGAAACGGCTTAATTGCAAGTTTGGTCACCCGAATTGCTTAAAAATTTCATGTTTGCCACCCGAATTGATTTATTGCATTTATAGTCACTCGAATTAGTTGAACAATCCAAGTTCGGTCAAAAAACATAAATATAACCGTCTAGGAATAGGAAAAACAAATCGCAGCAAACATAAAGACAAATTAAATAAGGCTAAAACTACGAAATAACCAGATAAAATAAATAAACAAACAAACTAAACCCAATTTCTCCACACGCTGCGCGCGTCCAGCCTTTCCCTTTCTTCGACGGAATTGGAATTCCGCCTTTCCTCATGTGCTGCTGCGGAACTTCTTCTTCTCCCAATTGCCAATTATTCATCACGTTGCCACTAATTAATTTTAATTGAATATCCACCAACTCCATTCCACAAAGCAGCTTTTCCCATGTGTCACCTCCATGTGTGGGTTGTGAACAAACACACCAGCAAATCGACCCACCCGTCCAACTCGATCTAACTCACCCGTATTTATCGCTAAAACGAAGGTTTTGGGTTGGGTGAGTGTTTTCTTTTGTACAACCTGCCTCTTTTGGGTTGGGTTTGGATTTTGGATTACATAACCCGTAGAACCCGACCCAACCCGTGTTCCAATTATTGGTATGAATTCGTATCCAAAAAAATATTTATGTCGCATATAGTCATACTTATGAGAAAATTAAGATATTCTGTCATGTTTTTCTCTCATGGTCTCCCTAATCTAATGCATTCTTCGGCTTAAAATGTAGACATAAATTTAATATAGCTATGATTCACGTAATCGTTTTTCTTGTGTACAATTTTAATCGAATAACATATTATGGATGCGTTCATTTATAACCTTTTTAGCCTATTTCAACAAATATCGTGAAAAAACCTAGACATATGTTGAAGTAAATCAAATTTTATTAAAATTCAAATAACATTTGTGAATTTTGATACCATTCACTTCGGTTTATTCGTTTGAAATTTTAATTAGTTATAAAATATTTTTATGGTGTAGAATAATTACATATTTTGTGTTGGGTTGGGTTTTTACTTAAAAGATCGCCAACCCGACTCAACCCAATTAAAAACAAACCGTAGGGTTTGAAATTTATTGGGTGGGTTTGGGTTTAATATTTTTCAAATCGTAGTACATGGATCGGGTGATTAAAATGTCTAAACCCGAACCACCCAACCCATGTACACCCCTAATAACAACACCTTAAGTGTTTTATAGTAACAACAAGGGTAAAAACGGAAACTCACAAAAAATAACAAAATTAGAAATTAAATTAAATATTAATTACCCCATCCTGTATTATTCTCTCTCCCCACTAATTCTTCTGATCAACTTCTCCCATACAATATCCTGATCAATTTCCTGACGGAAACTTCTACTCTGCGCGCGGGAATGCCACAAGAGCTTCTCCTCCGCACGGGAATGCCGCTCTCTACTCCGTCAGCTTCCCGGAGACATCAACAATGACCACAATCCCTCCACTAGCACCAGGAATCGCCGACGATTGGGCCGGCGACAAGAATAGAGATTGAATCGCCGACGATTGGAATAGAAGGCGATGTGTAGCTGCCGGGAATTCAACGACGCCCCTTTCATAGACGAGAAGAAGGTCGCCTGTCCCTCCTCCTTCCCGTGTTCACTGCCTCGTCAACCGCTGCACTTGTTTAAAATCCTTCCTGCCAGATTGCAGCCCAAGTATGACGAAAATCAGAAGCCGTCGCGCCAATCGCCCACTTAATTGGAGCGCGCGATGGAATTTGTGAATCGATTGGTGGAGGAATCAAGTCTCAAATTGTCGGAGGACATCGTGGAAGGGATCGCTCGAGTGATTGCGGACAGCGTGCCTAGGGGTTGGCGCTTCATCTTTCGGTCGGAGCTCCCGGTGGGGCCAAACGTCGTGGTTTCGTCTCCGCATCCGGTCCTGCCCTACGGCAACCGAGATTCGAGTTTCTAGTGCTTATCTTCACAGGATGTGCCGACACATTATGATGGGACTCTGGAGGAATTCTCAATAGAGCAGCCTGCCCAGATTGTGACGGCAGTTGAGTAGTTATGCCCGTAAAACTGGCTCTAGCCGTTACACCAGCCAACCCGTTGTTGTGCTAGAGTTCTTGCACAAGGTGGTAAAACTTCTCACTTTTGTTTTGGGTTTGTATTAATTGGTTTAGTTTCTACAGAGTTTATTTAGCAAATATGTGGTTATTGAGACTTGCATATGTCTTTGCTTAACGTTTTTTTCATGTAGACTAGCATGTTTCTGGTGTTTCTTTGCCTAAAACTGTTTCCAACCCTTATTTAATTATTGCAGGGTCAGGGGTTGACGAAACGTGATCCTTAACGTACATCCTCAACAAAGATTTCTAACCTTCACACATGTCATTCTCATCCTAGAAAATGAAGTCATAGTACGTCAACAATCATACTTAAGTCATTTTGGAAATTTTAATTTATTATCCTCGATTATTAATGACTCGAGCTTGCTCAATGAACTTGATCTAGAGCATTAATATATTGTGTAAACTTAGGATAAATTATAAATTGTTGCACATGTGATTCCTAAGTTTTTCACTTGATCATAATGAATAAAAAGATTTTTTAAGAAATTAATATTATTTTTTGGTCAAGTTTATATTTCAGATCTTTTTTCTCTCTCTTTCAAACATTATATTTTGTTCTATCGACAAAATATTATCATTATTATTACTATCGATTAATACAAAATATTATTATTTATATTTTTTTGTTTAATTTTTCATCAAAATGTATAAAATTTACTTGATAAGATATTAGTAGATATTTTTAGTTTAAAAAATATAATATATGTCACTCTCTATTTTCATTTTTATATTGTGTTTAATTGAATTAATGTTATTAATTATGTGTGTTTGTTTAAATTATTCATAAAAATGTAACTTTATTAAGTTTTAGGTAAAAGAAGTATAAAACTTACTTAGTAAGACCTAATAATGTATTTTTGGGTTTAAACAAATGTGATATATCATATATGTCACTCTTCAAACATTAGTCTACTACAATGTACATTGGTATAATTCAAAAGCACAAAAAAAAAATATTGGATAAAAGAAAAGGAAATATTCAATGAAGAGAGAGATAGCTTCATAAATATATCAATAATTATTTTTTTGTTTGTAAGAGAATTGTCCACCTTGACAACTTATGAGTTCTCCAAATGCTTATGTGGCAAAAAATTACATTTGAATTGCCATAATATTATGTATAGATAGATAGATAAATAACCTACCTAAGTACCTAACCACCAACCAGCTAGCTACCTTATCTAAAACATCTTTTTCGAATCAGGCCCGGCCCTGAGCCTGTGATGGCAGGCCCGCCAGTACAGTGCCTCCAAATTGCTAGGGCCTCTACCCATTACATTATACACATATTTATAACTACTTGATACAATTTGGGCTTTGCTTTGAGCCCATACAATACAAATGATCAACGGATATGTAAATCAAATAATGGATCCCACTCCAACTCCAACTCAACGGATAAAAAATCAAATCATGGATCCGTTGCTTTAGCTGTTCTAATTCAGGCCCATTTCTTCACTGTCCCTACTCCCTTGCATTGCTGGTCTCCAATTTATTTTTATCGAAATTGCTGGTCTCCAATTAGCAATTCTAGCACTGGTAAAAAGCAAGGAAACCTATTATAAATAGATGAAACTTACTCATTTAGTCTCAACTATAATATTTTGTCTCCATTGTTCTTCTAAACACGTTTGTACTAATTTCTAAACTTGTTATATTCTACGGTGTAATTGAGTTCCCACAACTTATTCATGTAAGTAATTAATTAACTAATTATTGGTTTTATTTACTATGTGGATTCCTTTGTTTTCATATTGTTTTAATTCACTCTCTTAACTCATACTTGGATGATTCATGTTTGAAGTCTTTCTTGCATGCATATTGAACGAATAATGACCAATCTTATATCGATGGTTATGATTTATATTCCGAGATTAAGTTATTACAAGATTTTTTTTACCTAAGGAATGTATTCTTCCTTTTGAAATTTTAAATTTTTTGAAATGCGTCGATTGTTATCCTAATGCAAGCATTTAGAATCTTATTAACTATTCATGTGGCTATTGCTATAGCAGAAAGAAGCTTTTCGAAGTTGAAATTGTTGAAATCTTATCTGCGCTCTACAATGACACAAGAGAGGCTTAACGAGTTAGCTATATTGGCAATTGAGATTTTTTTTTTGAATGATGCAAAGATAAGAGCTAATAGAGGATTTTATTTCAAATAACACTATACGATGTTCCTTTTTAAACGGTGATAGATATTTCCTTTGAAATCATTTTACGAACTTATGCATTTTTTTTACTATGTAATAATTTTAATTTTATTAAATTTGTGTGGAAAACAATTTTGGGCCATGTTTTAAATTTATTAACAGGGCCTCCAAAAATCATGTAACCAACTTGTACGTATGTGTTAACTATTAACTGTCCACGTGCATGCATTAGCTGATAACAAAGTCGTTGGGCTTCTACTAACTTGGGCTCACAACATTTAGCTGGTGTGCCGAGTCTGATCCAGATCCTACTTGTACGTTACGCTTAGTCCAATACAAAGTGGAAATAAGCTAATCCTACCGAACAATAACAACCTAGCAGGATCTGTTGCATCACTCTATATATACATTCATGTCCGTAGTTTGTGGAACTGCCCTAAAATCTAATAAGATAGAGAATGAAGAAGACAATTGAAAAAAAAAATACGAAGACTCGGCTCATCCGAAGAGTCCGAATGATGATCATGGAATCACCTCAATGATCACCTTGGGAATATGTCTGTTGATCGTAATAAAGAGAGCATCATGGGCAGCAAGGAGCTCAACTGTGTATGGGTCCGAAATACCTAGCATCTCCAGATAGCGTGAAGTTGATATTGATGAAGTCAAATGGAGGGCGAATTATTAAGCAAGAGGGGGCAAAGGTGGGGGAAGAGGATGGGAGGGATCGAGGGAAACAACACGGAAAATTCAGGAACTCGGTAGCAAAAAGTAACTGAGACGCTAGAGAAGAAATGTGTGGTTGAGTTAGCTCAAAAATTACTTTATTACGAGATTTTCTTATCCTCCATAAAAGACACACACATTAAAAACTTCACGAACAATTACTAATAACTCGACTTGTTGGAATCCACCACTTCCTTATACTTTCTCACCAACAAAAATTAACCTCGATTAGATTATTAGATTAGAGTTCCACGTAGAAACTTTAGATAATTATTAGAAATTGGATATGAAAATTGAAATCGAATAAGAACTCAAACTTGATCACGAACCAATCAAATAGGATGGTCATATTTAGTTTGTTGGCCCAGAGCATATAACAAGAGGGGAAAGAAACGGCACACTAATAAGACATTATAAATGGTTGGAGTACACACTATGATCATATTCTAACAAGGCTACTATTTAAGTAGAGAAGATACATTTAAAATTCTAAAGTCAGACAAACTGTTATTTTCACTCATAAGTTATATTGACAAAGAAGAAGGAAGTGAACAAGTCTTAAAATAGCAAATGAGAGATATAGCCCTAGTTAAAGGGAGGATAACCCGACATACATTTTTATCATGTTTTCTACTTTTGCATTTCTTAATAATATCTCATATCTCATTATTCAAGTGTTCATCGTGACCTCGTAGGCGCCGTAGGAAAATGGTACAACTTTTCTTTCTTCCTCAGCAAGGTATCATAGACTACTCTCATATCAAAATCTTCGACTTTTATTCTGCCGGGCAGTTTCCAATCAAAATGGAAAATCATACTTGCTAGCACGAATTGAACGACGACCATCCCAAAATTTAAGCCAAGGAACATCCTCCTCCCTGCTCCAAAATGTATATACCCGAAGTGTGTTCCTTTGTAATCGATTGTAGAGTTAAGAAATCTTTCTGGATCGAACCTTTCAGGCTCGATCCAATAGGCAGGATCTCTTCCTATAGACAAAGCATTAACCATGACTCTACTTTTAACGAGGATCTCGAACCATTGATCTCCACATTCTCAAAAGTTTCTTTCGGGATAAATATCGGGGCAGGAGGGTGCAATCGCAAAGTCTCTTTGATAACAACATTTAGGTACTCCAACTCCTGGAGCTTCACTTCATCGACATTGTCCCGACATACGCCCCTCACCTCTTTTTGGACTCTTTGAATTACGCATGGATTTTTCATTATCTCCTACATTGTCCACTCTATCGCTGATGTTGTCGTGTCAGTCCCACCAAGAAACATATCCTGCACACATGTTGGAACCCAAAAAGTGAAAAAACAGAGTAAATAACCGATGCAGACCATGGATTCTACAAGTGTGGATGTAATTCTTACAAGTAGGACACCTTTGAGGGCTTCCATGGTTAAACGAAATGCCTAGATCGTTACTTTTCTTGAGCTTGAGAAGAACATCTACAAGGTCCTCAGTTTTGTCGTCGGAAAAAGTATTAGCAATGTGGTCGTTGATTATCTCGTCCAACACCAAATCGGCCTCTCCATGGAGCTTTAAGAGCTTCGATCGGAACCCATTAATGATGGCAAGGAAATAGATCTTATAGCCTGAAACCTCCAAGCGACCCCACCATTTCCTCAGCAACCTCCACGAATTTCTCAGTCATCACCTTGGGAGCCTTGCCGAGAGCTGCCCTAGAAATCATGGTAGTGGTCAACACAAATATCAATTGCTTGAGATCCACAACTTTTGCCACTAGCGATGGAGCGAAAAATTTTGGCGACTGCATTAGACACCTCTTCAGCCCTGATATTAGGGTATGTGATAAAATTGTGGTGTGTGATTAATGCATTTAAATCTATTAATTAATACTATAGTGTTCGTCATTGATCAACATTTTCATGAATATATGGAAGAGGCATGTATATTCACTATTAATAGATTCTTATTCTGACGAAATTTCTTTTTAGAATTTTCCTGTTTGATAACAATATTATCACCATTTTGTTTTATTATATTATTTTAAAAGATTGGATCACATCTCAATTCTAGAACAGAACATCTATTCGCGCTTTACCTGATGTAGCGGAAGGAGAGGACGCGCTTGACGGTGAACAGCTAGCTCCATGGTGCAGAGCTTGCGGAGCTGGCGCCAGTAGTCACCGTAGGGGGAGAAGAACATGTCCTGCCCGCCGTAAAAGAGGATGTCGGTGCCCAGGGTGGCAGACCTGGAGGAGAAAACGACGTCGTGCATCTTCATCACCTGCTCGGCGGCCTCCACCGAGGAGATGAAGACGTTGTGGATTTTTCCTAGCTAGAGTTCCATCACGACGCCGTATTTCTTGGAAGCTTGGACATAACTCATAAGGCATAACTGGTATATTCTAAAATTCAGGCCAATGCCAAACTTTGGACAAAAATGGTATTAATCTTTTATTTTCCTTCTATAACGAGAGTGTTTGCTTGTCGACAATCGACATCGCACTTTTTGCCAACTGACGACTGGTTTTTTTCAGAGAACCCATCAAATGGTTCTTTATTTTATTTCACCTTCTTAAATGGCGGCTAAATGGTGATAGATGGTGATGAAGCAACTAGCAACCTTGATATGTGTTTACACCAAAAAATTAACCTTGTACCACATCGGTTAAAAATAAGGAATTAAATAGCTTTATAAGGCCAGCTTAATCATATCAGTTTAAATCAATTGAGTGGGCCATGGAGATTGGGTTTTTTGGGCCCATTACTCCGTGCCACCACGCACGCCCTGTATCTCCAAATTTGGCCAAGTATGGGAGCCACCCCATGACACGCAGAGGGGGTGGGCATCATACCACCACCCCCAGGTGGTACCACCATCATACCACCCCCAGGACGTGGCAAGGCGGGTGGGCATCATACCGCCACCCCCATGACATGGTGAGGGGGGTGATGGCAGAATTTGGCTAACGCAAAGAGAAGGGCATCATACCACCACCCCCAGGGGGTACCAAGGGGGGTGGTCACCATCATACCACCTCCAGGACGTGATTCGAGTACCCACCCATATGTGGCACGTGGTATGCTTTCATGCCCTAGCCATTTTTTCTCTATAGACAAGCAAAGCTACGGAGGAGACACCAAGAGCATGGAGTGAGGTAACTGTCAAAATTGGTCTACATCCAACGTCAAGGTAACTGTCGAAGCAGTTGAGAGGGTAACCGCCACTCCACGTCACCAGAGCAGTTTCTTGGGGCAGTTACTTCTGGTGGCTATAAATAGGAGGTGAAGATGACAGAGAAAGGGTTCGCCAAAATCACACCAGACAACACGATGTCAAATTTTATCCTTTTATCTTTACCTTTTCCTCTGCAAATGTAGTCATAGCCATAGTTGTAGTTTCAGAGCTCTCACTGAACCTCCATAGGAGTAGAGTTAATGTAATTTAGTTTGCCTCGTAGATCATCAAGAACATCGAACACCCTTGTTTGAACTTTGTTCAAAGAGGTGTGGACCGTGTTTGTTAATCGTTTGTTTGGAAGTCAAAGGTGCAAAATCCAATTCTCTTTCCTTTATTTTTCTCGCCGGGAAAACAAATTGGCACGCCCAGTGGGACCCGTGTGTTCGATTTGATGGCTCCGAGGCGGAGGAATCAGCAAGGTGACGCTCTGGCTGGTTTTGTGGAGGAGCAAGTGGCCAACATTGAACATGGCCAAGTGTCAAAGGCGGTGGCCGGAAACAATGGTGGGGCGGAGATCCTACCAACGGCGACGCCTAGTGTAGATATTGGTGAAGCAGTGGGAGTCCTTTGTCAAATGATGGAGGAGAACCGCAAGCTGGTGGCAGAGAACCGTCAAGCCACAGAGGAGAACCGCCAAATGATGGTGGAGAACCGTCGCATGATGGAGGAGGCTAGAGCTGCTTCTCATCAGGTAAATTCTCAAATGGACTGTCGTAATTCTAGAGTTGATAGACGTCTAAGTCAATTATTTGAAGTGGTTAATAAGAATAAAAATGATTTTGATGAGTTCAGAAGGTTTTTAACAACACCAATAATTCAATCTAGAGCTCTGCCATTAGATGGCGGGAATCCAAATCCCATTAACAATGCTGTAAATTCTAGTTCATCTCCCGTCGGCGGCGGAAATGGTCAGCCACGGCAAGATAACCTCTTTCCGCCGATGACAAACCAACCAACTCCTCACCGCATGGATCGCGGCGAGATTCCTGCCACTTCTCAAGTGGAAGGGATACCCAATGTGGGAGTTGGAGAAATCCCCCCACATGGTGAGAATTTGGGAGTTACACATTCTGCTCCAGCGGAACCGCCACCCATACCCATACCAGTGGCAAGGCCCAATACGGTGCCTGCTCACATGGGAGGGGGAGTAGGTTTAGGTGGGGGAGATCAAGTTCCTCCCAGAGCATACCCAACACCCATGCCACCCCATTTCAATGGGCATGGCATGGACCCCATGGGTTTCATACCCCAAGGGGGGCAACCAGGGGGGCATGATCCCAACACTCTAAGGGATCAGGTGACTCAACTTCTTGCCGAGCAATTTGGCATGGGAGTGAGACCCACCATGCCACCTGTTTATCGAAAATCATACCCTGAGTGGGTGGATAGACTCTACCCATTCCCAAGGGGGTTTAGATTGCCCGAGTTTGCCACATTCACTGGGTCAGGGGACCAGTCTACTGTGGAGCACATTGGACGTTTTACTGTCCAGTGTGGGGATGTAGGAGATTTTATTAAGTTAAGAGTATTTGGAAACTCATTAACAGGACCTGCCTTTGCCTGGTATGTCAACTTGCCATCGAACTCCATCCAAACATGGCAGCAGATGGAGCAAATCTTCCATGCTCAGTTCTATAGATCTGAGCGTGAGGTTTCCATGGCTGATTTGGCACGAATGCGCCAAGATCCAGGGGAGTCAGTAGAGCACTTCTTGACAAATTTCGAGAATGCTCGTAACCGTTGTTTTGTCAACTTGACAGAGAGAGAGTTTGTCAAGTTAGCACAAGGGGGGTTGAGTTTTGAGTTAAGGAAGAAATTCCAGGATAGAGAATTCTCTGACTTGTTCCAACTCATGTCTTGTGCGGTGAGATATGAATCTCTTCTTCAAGAAGAGGAGAATAGGAGGAGTGCCTCAAGGGGGCAATACTTCCCCAACATCGGCTACCCTGTTAACCATATTGGCCAAGAGGCCAATGAGGTGGAGGTAGACCTGGCTGAGTTAACTCCAGGGAAGCCATATGTATGTGCTCCTTTGGCTAAGATGGACAGTGAACCACAAGGGGGTAGACCAAATCGTGCCCCTATCCAGCCGCGGAGGTATTCCTTCGATATCTCCAAAGCTGACTTGATTTTTGACTAACTCTACAAGGATGGCCAAATCAAGTTGACAGGGGGCATAACATCCCACCACCCGAAAAATTAAAAGGAAAGAAGTATTGTAAGTGGCATAACAGCATGTCACATGCCACTGACTCATGTGTGGTTTTCCGTAATATCTTGCAGGATGCTATTGAGAAGGGGCGTATCAAGTTCCCGGAACCAAAGAAGGATGCCATGTTGGTGGATACTGACCCATTTCCCAACGTGGTAGGCATCAACATGGTTAACCCGGACCTATCCAAAATTGAGTTGCCCCGTTTCAAGTTGGTGTTGGATACAACGCCGCCTCAACATGGGAGCTCCAATGCAACTCATGAACAAGGGAGCTCGTCAGGTACAAAGCAGGCTAGCCCAGCCGCAATGATGACAGATGAAATTGAGAAGTTGTGTGCTCAGTGCAAGAAGAGCCTCAAACTTGATGAGGCGAGGCCTTCCGCCCACCGAACAGGCCGAGATACCCTTCTTATCAGAGACAAGTGGAGGGGGTCGTCCAACCGGCTTGGGGGCAACAAAGGCAGTGGATAGCACATGGCATTCCTTCCATGCGTAGTCCTCCCGTTAGAAGTCCTCCCGCGAGGAGAACTTTTAAGATGCCCAATGTGTCACAAGGAGGGTGGCATACTTATGATATGCATAGTCAACCAGTAGTTATTGGGGGGATGACAAAGACTCAAAGAAGGAGATTCCTACGTAAAAATGCCAAAGCACGAAAGGGGCAATACCCAGTAGTACCTGGTGAGATGGTGATACCAACACAACAAAATGAGGATGGTCATGCTAGTATTGAGGTGGACAACTCTATAACCACGGGTTCCAAAGTGATAGTGTCTGACCAGGGCAAGCATGCCCAAGTCCAAAGTGATGGTAAGGGTCAGAAGGGAAAAAATGGTGTAGGGGGTAATTCAAAGTCAGCTTGTGAAGAATCATCTCCTTTGAACAACCATGGCCATATGGTGTATGGTTGGCTTGTTTGGTTTAATACATGGACTTGGCAGTGGATGTATACCTTTGGCACTTTGGTTATTGCCAAAGTGTATGGAGATCAATTATGCATGTAACTACTTATTATATACAATAAAAAAAGTAAAAAAATATTAATTAATATAGAAAAGCCAATCATGGCTATATATATTTAAAATCCCAAAGTGGCAAGTTTAAGAAGAAATTAGTAGGTTTTGATGTGAGAATCTTGCCACAACTGGTAAGCCTCAATCATTACTAGTATTGTCAGGCCATTAAGGTGGCCTAACCATGCCAAACTTTAAAATTTTGTAAGGTGTGAACTATATATCCCATGACAAGACATGGAGGTGATGGCGAATGGCATGGGGTATGATTAGTAGTAGTTTGGATTAACTAGGGGGGCATGATGTTGTTCTAACCCAATAACTTCAAAAGATACCGCAAAGGAGAAGAAATTGGGATTGTTTTCGTCATTTAAATTGTATGGCCAACTATTTGAGTTTGATGGCCTAGTTGGTGTGAAACTACTTAGTCCATAATTCTTATGCACTAAGTAGTTGGGGGCCAATTGTTTACACCAAAAAATTAACCTTGTACCACATCGGTTAAAAACAAGGAATTAAATGGCTTTATAAGGCCAACTTAATCATATCAGTTTAAATCAGTTGAGTGGGCCATGGAGATTGGGTTTTTTGGGCCCATTACTCCGTGCCACCACGCACGCCCTGTATCTCCAAATTTGGCTAAGTATGGGAGCCACCCCATGACACGCAGAGGGGGTGGGCATCATACCACCACCCCCAGGCGGTACCAAGGGGGTTGGCCATCATACCACCACCACCACCCCCCCCCCCCCCAGGACGTGGCAAGGGGGGTGGACATCATACCGCCAGCCCCAGGACATGGTGAGGGGGGGGGGGGTGATGGCCGAATTTGGCTAAGGCAAAGAGAAGGATAGCTACCCCCAGGAGGTACCAAGGGGGGTGACCACCATCATACCACCCCCAGGACGTGGCAAGGGGGGTGGGCATCATACCGCCACCCCCATGACATGGTGAGGGGGGTGATGGCAGAATTTGGCTAAGGCAAAGAGAAGGGCATCATACCACCACCCCCAGGGGGTACCAAGGGGGGTGGTCACCATCATACCACCCCCGAGACGTGGTAAGGGAGGCAAGCATCATGCTACCACCCCCAGGAGGTACCAAGGGGGTGGGTACCATATTGCCATCCCCATGACGTGGTAAGGAGTCAACATCGCCCCCATGAGGTTGCCAGGGGGGCTACCAAGACATCACCCTCGTGAGGTGGTCAAGGGGGGTCAGGTGGGCACGTGGTCTCCCTACTCCCGTAATGATGAAGTATTTTTGCCATTTTTGACTCAAGTGATTCAAGTACCCACCCATATGTGGCACGTGGTATGCTTTCATGCCCTAGCCATTTTTTCTCTATAGACAAGCAAAGCTACGGAGGAGACACCAAGAGCATGGAGTGAGGTAACTGTCAAAATTGGTCTACATCCAACGTCAAGGTAACTGTCGAAGCAGTTGAGAGGGTAACCGCCACTCCACGTCACCAGAGCAGTTTCTTGGGGCAGTTACTTCTGGTGGCTATAAATAGGAGGTGAAGATGACAGAGAAAGGGTTCGCCAAAATCACACCAGACAACACAATGTCAAATTTTATCCTTTTATCTTTCCCTCTGCAGATTTTAGCCATAGTCGTAGTTTTTGGAGCTCTCACTGAACCTCCATAGGAGTAGGGCTAATTTAATGTAGATTTGCCTCGTAGTTCATCAAAACATTGAACACCCTTGTTTGAACTTTGTTCAAAGAGGTGTGAACTGTCTTGTTTGATCGTTTGTTTGGAAGTCAAAGGTTCAAAATCCAATTCTGTTCATCTAGTTTTTCTCGCCGGGAAAACAATATGGAATGAGCCAAAGTAACTCGTACATGCATGCGTAATCTGCTATACACGTGCAAGCCATGCACGATGCATTATTAGCTAATAACGAATCGTTGATAGCGGATCTGGTCAGTAACCTTATGGTGAGTAACCATGAGTAATCCGTCCACATTAACATGACATCAACATCCCCCTCTCTCTCTCATGGAAAGCCTTTTATATTTTCCCCTTTAATCTTTAACAGACGATTTCTCTATTGTTTTAAGTCAGAATTTAAATTTTTTGCACAGATTAATAAGATTAATTGTCCTCTTTAAACTGATATCCACTTTGATATATTTTTAGATAAAAATATATTGAAAAACGTCAGTAACCTTATGGTGACTAAAAACACTTAAAACGACTTCACCTTCTTGAAGGTGAGTTACTTCTTAAAAAGGACTTGTTTCTTAAACTTTAATAATATCTCATAAACGTAAACTTTCAAAGTTACTCATAATCTCAACCACGTTCACTTCAAATCATAGCTCAAACAAAGCGTATATAATCAACCATAACTAAAACGACTTCACCTTCTTGAAAGTGAGTTACTTCTTAAAAAAGACTTGTTTCTTAAACTTTAATAATATCTCATAAACGTAAACTTTCAAAGTTACTCATAATCTCAACCACATTCACTTCAAATCATAGCTCAAACAAAGCATATATAATCAACCATAAACATGCAATCTCAAACATTAATCAAATATTGCACATACATCGAATAACTCAATACTTGAAAATACTCAAAGCAAATACTTGAAAAAATCGTAAGGCGTAAAATTTACCCCCTTTACACTCACCTTATGTTGAAGCAGATTGAATTGAATCAACTACTGTCGAGGGATTGACTTCCCTTCACTCGTTCGTTGCATGCTTGATCGGCGACATCCCCACCCTCACATGAGTGACATCCATTCTTTAATGCCATGGAAACATCCTACAAGGCCTTCCACCAATCGGCACCGTCCCATTGCTTCTTCACTAGCAGCTGTAATGGACAAACATCCCCCAGGTGACTCATCTCCCCTTTTTAATCCTTGCCCCACCTTTGTACGTGTTGCAATAAGCAGGCATCCCGTTCTGATCTCGGGTACAAAGCAGAATCTTCCAACTCTTCGTCGAATCGTTACCTCCCACCAGGTAGAATGGCATCGGTTCCCAGCTCCCTTTGTCCCTCTCGTTCCTTCTCTCGCACGATCATTGGCCATTGGGTTTGTCCATTGGTACGGGACAAAACAGGGATGAGGTCTTCTTAGGCGGCGGTGTTGCATTTGCCGAGTGAAGCCCAGTGAAAAGTAGGGTTAGGGTTTAATTGTGCGGGGTTAATATAGGTATTCAATAATTACGGGTGAGTTTAATCCGAAACCCAGTTAACATCCATAATTTTCTCACTTCATGTCGAAACTCGACACCGTTTGAACTATTAGTTTACATTTTTAATCCTCATTGATAGTACGGTGGAACTTGACTCAAGGGTATAATAGTCATTTTGACTTTTGGAAAGAGCGGGGTGTAACAATCTATGTTTCGCCCATCGTCGTACGTGAGGACTGCCCCGCCTCTTCTCGCGGAGCTCGCAGCTCCCTATTGACCCAGACCGAAGTTGGGTTCCCCCTAAAGAAATGTGTTTCCTCATCAGCTTCATATATATTTGTTCCCAGCTTCTTGGTAGATATATGGGCGCCGAACTTCTCTTTCCTAGTGGGAGGATTAAAGGTACAGGATCTAGACATGTGACCAACTCTCCCACAATGGAAGCAGAAGTTCGGTAGATGTTCATACTTGAGGGAAACCTAGAAGCATCCAGTCTCGTCGTTGGTCGCCATAATTGGCGAGCGAAGAGGTTTAGAGAAATCTATCAATGCACGTACTTTCACAAAGCACTTGCCGGATTCCTGGCAGACGTACACTACAGCCTCAAGCACGTGCCCAATCATAGCACTAGCTACTTTCCATCCGAATTGTTGAGTACAACAATCCTCCTTAATGTCCCATAGTTGGATGCTAAATGGAGCAATAGCAAGATCATCAAAAAGTTTTTTTTGGATATTTTAGGAGTCCACGTCCTGAGATGCAGAATCTTGTCTTGAATCACCCATGGTCTGTGTTTAAGCACCCAATTCTTGGTCGTTTAATTGGGCAGGGTGATTTCGAATAACCCATGCTTCTCTTCCATTACTCTAATCCTCCCCG
This sequence comes from Linum trigynum, assembly GCA_964030455.1. Taxonomy (NCBI): domain Eukaryota; kingdom Viridiplantae; phylum Streptophyta; class Magnoliopsida; order Malpighiales; family Linaceae; genus Linum; species Linum trigynum. Next base: position 14,559,900 of record OZ034818.1, read on the forward strand.
TTCCTTGCCACAGGCCATTCAACCCCTCCCGGAGCTCCTTCGTCGTGGTATGGCTGGTCGAGAAGAGCCGCCTTAGAAGGGATCTAGAGCTATGAACTTTCATTGACTAAACTTCCTCCAGCGAGAACTGAACCACCTGGTCATTAGTTACTCGCACCGTCTCGCTATCTTGCACAACAAGGGAAGGTTCACTTAGCCTACCTTTGTGATCTGGTCCTTGTGTAACCTCAGCCATATTCAAAATATGGTTATTACATAAAGACAGCGAGGGTAGCGATCTACAGAGATTCGGGATAGTGACGAGTGATGAAAAGGGAAGGTGGGAAGTTTCGCCACAACCCTTGAAGAGCTTACTGTACTGGGCTGCTGCCTGAGGATACTAAACCGATTAGCCACTGGTACCAACTAACTCCCTGTTTTTGTTTGTGATGAGAAAGGGAGACGTGACCTCATGCTTAAATAAAGTTTAGGAGATTCCAGTCCAGGTAGAAGAGTCCCAGCATGGCAAAGCTTTCACAGAGGAGAATGGGATAACGAGTCTGATATGGGAGATTTCCCCTTAAACAGGCTACTGTATCATAAAGAAATATTCCGTTGGGATAACGATCGGATCGGATCCACCAAATTCTAGGCGAAAAAATCGGTCCCTCATAACTGTCACCAAAAGCACACAACCCTGCCGGCGGAAGTTTAGTTACGGTCGGGGGCATCTGTCTTTCTGCCCTCTCAAGCCCCTCGTCCACATCAATCGTCGCCGACAACGAGAATCTCTATACCTCACATTTCAGCACACGACACTTCTTCCATGGGGGAGAGCTCTCATACATCGGCGGGGAGACCGTCCCTTTTCTTTTTCCGATCTAGTGCACAGGGCGGTTTCCCCTGATATCCTCAAATCCATATTGGGGATTAGTGGTCTCCGTCAATATATCCTCACCGGCCAATCTACAGGAGGTCGGCAGCGAGAAAACCCACTTTTCCCCTTTTTGCAGCCGATGCTTTTTCATAGGCGGTGGGCTCGCTGTCATCCACAGGGAAACAATCCCTTTACATTTTTCGATCCGACATGCAGATCGGTTCCGGGCTTGAAAATAAACCCTTTTTCCGAAAGAACCTTGTCTTCGGATTTTACCTTTGATAGCTTGGTGTGACCAAGCACTAGTCTCCTTCAATCTTGTTTCTCTGCCGAAAGGGTCGACCCTGGATCGGCAGCCACGGGACCAGCCCTGGTAGTCCAGGCAGATGGCAACCACCGTAATCAGCGCCGAGAGCAAGTGATGTCCGGCGAGTTTGCAGAAGACAAAGAGAGAGGAGAGAGTTCATCTCATTATTTTTTTTCACTTCTACGAATGAACCAACTTCTTGGAAATTAACTAAATGTTAAACGTTCTCGCAAATAAAACTCAACTTTGATTGCGTTATTGGATTTAGTGTCTGTTAGGAACGGAACAACAAAAGGGACGAGGTTACCGAATCTGGAGCTGAGTCGCGGACTAGGTCGCTCTCTTTAAGACGTTCGCGGCACTGCCTTCGATGCGCACGACAGACTATCAACCGGTTCGTCTCCAGGATAAAACAGCTCCTCTCAATACTCGCAGTTTTGTGCGAAAACCGAAGCTCTCTAAACACACTCTCTATTGTGTTTCTGCTCGTTGTCATGTGTTTAGAGGGGCTGGGGAGGCGGCTATTTATAGGAGTCGAACCCCTAGGAATATACCCTCTTGCTTGGGGAATAAGTCGGATTAATTAAGGAAGATAATTACTTCCTTAATTAAAACCGTCGGTTAAGATAAACCCGGAGGGATTATCCTTCGAATATTCCGTTTTAGTCGATTATCCTTAGGAATATACCTCAGAATAACCGATTAATAATTAATTTCGTTCGGAATTTCTCCAAAAATATATATAGTCTCAAGTGAACCAACCAACCAACCGACCGACCGGCCGGTCGGTCGGACGGACGAACGGCGCGCGCGTGTGTGTGGTGGTCCATTAGGTCCTCCCTCTCCCACAAAAGTGGGTCACCCCAAGGGGCATGCCCTTGGGAGAGAGGCTCCTATCTTTATACACATTTCACCAAGTAAAACTACCAATATGGTAGTTTTTCCACTAGAGACTTTATAGCTTTCAAAGCTATTCATATACATTTCCAACAATCCCCCACTTGAATAGTTTTGAAACTATCTCTGAGCATCAACAGTTCCATAAGATCGGGCATAAGCTAAGGTATCGCGAAGATTTGAACCTTAGCGTAGTGGTTACACTTTTGATTTCATAAGGGTGACTCGTAGTCTTGAACCCTATCTCAGACAGTGTAGCACACCGGATCTTTTCATTGAGTTGTGTTCTCTTCATAGCCCGTGCGTTTATGGCCATGCACGTTACCCTGGTTTAGTGAACGCTCTAGCAACTTTGTGCCTCCAAAGTTCCATAGGGAGCGGCCCCACTCCCACATTCACATAGGTGAGTCTATCAAGAGTATCCCCAAAGTAAAGTACTCCACCCCACATAGGGTATAGATCTCATTAAGAGTTATTAACTCAACCTCCAATGCTTTGGGATTCATGCTTCACTATGCATGAACTTTTCGCATACTACTCATGACTTGTTATTACCCATTGAACCCATTTCTTGGGATCTCCAGTCTATTGGGTTGGGTTACCATCACTTGTAGTCCGTGGTTCGGTAGGCATAAGTCCCATACCCTTGGCGGTATTCTGGACTTTCTCTCTAGGTAATCCTTTCGTCAAAGGATCAGCTAGATTCTGCTCGGATCTTATATGATCCACCCTCACTGCTCCTATCGTTAGGAGTTCTCTTACAGTACTGTGCTTACGACGAATCTGTTGTTTCTTTCCGTTATAGAACCGGTTCTCAACTTTAGGGGTGGACAACGGGACGGGACGGGATACCCGTCCCGTTTTGAACGGGTACCCAATTCCATTTGGAGGCCAAAGTCCTTCCCATGTCCCAAACCCATATGGGAAACGGGTATCCATTACCCGTACGGGACGGATAACGGGTACCCATAATACCCATAAATACCCAAAGTTTCATTCCTTGATTAGCCATGGAAACTATAAACCAAATCAACATAAACCAAATAGACATATGGTGGAAATTAGAAACATAATTAGTAATTAGCAGAACAAACCTAACTAGTAATTAGAGTCCAGAATATGTACTGTAAGTAGAAAAGAAAAGAGAATGGCAGCTGCATACCTAAATAGATAACAACGCCGGGTGAATGGTGATGCTGTTGATATTCCCCCTACTCCTGGTTGGGAAAGTTGGCTGCTGATGGTCTGCTATTGGAGGCGGCGCAGCAGAGTGAGAAGAAGGAAGCCGCCGCGGCCCGCGCCGGTGAATGAAGGAGGAAGCGCGCGGAGCGACGGAGACGCGGAGGCGGAGCTAGCGAGCTATTTCTGGTAAATGGGTATAACGGGTACCCACATTACCCAAACGGGTATTTGCGGGTAACCCGCGGGTACCCATATTAGGAATGCACAATCCCATGTTGTTCTGTTCAGTCGACATAGCAGCAGCCGAACGTCTTAAAATTGTTAGGAACGGAACAACAAAAGGGACGAGGTTACCGAATCTGGAGCTGAGTCGCGGACTAAGTCGCTCTCTTTAAGACGTTCGCAGCACTGCCTTCGATGCGCACGACAGACTATCAACCGGTCGTCTCCAGGATAAAACAGCTCCTCTCAATACTCGCGGTTTTGTGCGAAAACCGAAGCTCTCTAAACATTCTTCCTAGGGAGGCGGCTATTTATAGGAGCCGAACCCCTAGGAAAATACCCTCTTCGAATATTCCGTTTTAGTCGATTATCCTTAGGAATATACCTCAGAATAACCGATTAATAATTAATTTCGTTCGGAATTTCTCCAAAAATATATATAGTCTCAAGTGAACCAACCAACCGACCGACCGACCGGACGGACGGCGCGCGTGTGGTGGTCCATTAGGTCCTCCCTCTCCCACAAAAGTGGGTCACCCCAAGGGGCATGCCCTTGGGAGAGAGGCTCCTATCTTTAAACACATTTCACCAAGTAAAACTACCAATGTGGTAGTTTTTCCACTAGAGACTTTATAGCTTTCAAAGCTATTCATATACATTTCCAACAGTGTCTCATTCAGAAACTTTAGATAAGTGAAGAGCTATTTGTCGTCAACAATTTTACTAATTACCTTCAAGTTTTGATTTTATTTTTATTTATAAAACTGCATTCACCATCACTTTTTGGGTGGGTTTTCGTTTCAAATTGACTCACCCGCTTACTAGAGATCGGTTGGAATAATTGTGATCAGCAATCCAACCACATTCTTCTAAGGGTCGGGTTGGGTGGATGGCGGATGAGTGCGTTTGGGTCATGGGTTAACCCGCAAAAGCAATTCTCTAACTAATCATTAAGAAAGTTGACTAACATTTATAATAAGTTCATAGTAAATTAGTAATAATGTATCATTTAAACACTTCTCACTTTGTCTCAAGTGAAACATTTAGTATTTGCATCAAAAAATTTATTACTCTATCAACCAATTGTATAGAGAAAACTTACGCATTTTGTGATTATGATATAATTAATAATTTATAGTTTTCATCCCAATATTTAATGGATATTACAATAATTTGCATTTCAATATCTAATATCCAATATCTAATGGATATTACACAACACAATATAGTTGTTAATACTAATTTTCCTCTCCACCTTTAGAAGTATATGGTCAGATTGTAGTGCGATTCTGAAATATGATGAATATTCGATACTATAAGGAACAACATTATCATGTGAAAATAGGATGCGGGTCATTCGGGTGACCCGCCAATCCACCCACCCACATAAATGTGGATGGGAGATTTATCAATCGGCAATCCACCCGCATCAATCACTTACTGCTTGTGAGTCGGATTATTTGCGGGTAGATCGATATCAATCCGCGGATTAACCCCTCGCGCCCACCCCTACTTATTTTTCACAACAATAAACACATCTTGAACTCATCAATTAACGTAAATTTAAAAACCCGACGCTCCCCATAAAGTTATGAAAAACTTGATAGAACGTGGTCAAAACCCCTCAATTAATTAAGATGTACGTAATCTACCACTAATAATGACAATCAATTAATTTTAAACGTATTAATAATTAATATCCGAGGTGAAAAGAAACGAGCCACTGCCTCCACATGACTGGTCTCAAGGGAGTAAGGAATAGTAGAGGTAAGCAAAAAATTTCTTTTCTTGGTAGAATTTAGATTGCTAAGAGCGTTCTAATCTTTATTCATTATCAAATGAATCCTCTGAGAGTTTCTAGACATAATAGATTGTTGGAGTTTACTCTATGATCATATTCTAGCAAGGCTACTATTCAACTAGTACAAGTTACATTTAAGATGGTAAATTTCGACGAAACTATTATTATCACTCCAAGTTACATTTAGAAAGGAGAAGGAAGTGAACAAGTCTAACATAGCAAAAGAGAGGAATGACAAACGAGATGATAACCATGCATACATTTGTGTACTTGTTTTATTTTTATTTATAAATGATATAATGTATCTCATCATTATTCAAGTCTTCATCATGGCCTCCTAGGTGCCATAGGAACCAGAAACAACTTTTCCTTCTTCCTGAGCGTAGTATCATAGACCTCTGTCATGTCAAAATCTTTGAGTTTCATTCCGTCTGTTAGTTTCCAATCAAAATGGAAAAGCATATTTGCTAGCACGAATTGAACAACAACCATTCCAAAGTTCATGCCAGGACACATCCTCCTTCCTGCTCCAAAAGGTATATACTCGAAATTTGCTCCTTTGTAATCGATCGTAGAGTTTAGAAATCTTTCTGGATCGAACTTTTCGGGCTCGACCCAATAGGTAGGATCTCTTCCTATAACCCAAACATTGACCATGACTCGGCTTTTTATGGGGATCTTGAACCCATTGATCTCCACCTTCTCTGGAGTTTCTTTCGGGATAAGTATCGGAGCAGGAGGGTGCAATCGAAAAGTTTCTTTGATAACTGCCTTTAGGTACTCCAACTCATGGAGTTTTTCTTCATTGACATTTTCCTGAAAAACGCCTCTTGCTTCTTTTTGCACTCTTTGCATGACACCTGGATTTTTCATTATTTCCGACATGGTCCACTCTATCGCTATTGCTGTTGTGTCAGTCCCACCAAGAAACATGTTCTGCACAATGTTGGAGCCCAAAAAGTAAACAACAGATGGAGCCCATGGGTTTTACTCGTGTCGTGTGTATGTATATAAGTTCTTACCAGTAGGACACCTTTGAGTGCTTCCATTGTTAACGAAACACCGAGATCGTTACTTTTCTTGAGCTTGAGAAGAACATCTACAAGGTCCTTGGTTTCATCTTCAGAAAAGGTATTTGTAATGTGCTGGTTGATTATCTCGTCCAGTACCAGATCGGCCATGAGCTTCGATCTAAACCCACTAACAACGGCAAGAAATTTCCAGGAAGGAAATAGATCTGATAGCCTGAAACCTCCAAGCGACCCCACCATTTCCTCTGCAACCTCCATGAACCTCTCAGTCATCACCTTGGGAGCCTTACCGAGAGCTGCCCTAGAAGTCATAGTATTGGTCAGCACAAGCAGCAATTGCTTCAAATCCACAGCTTCGCCGCTAGCTACGGAGCGAGAAATAGTGGCAACCACATTAGACACTTCTTCAGCCCTGATATTAGAGTACGAGTAAGTATTTGAGAGAAAACTTGAGTATGATTAGTAGTACAATAGTATCACACTTGCTACGGCCAATGTGGTGTGGCAGGAGGTCCTCCGGCACATGTCCGTCAAATATTATGGGACCTCTACCATAGATCTTAATTTATCCAATCTTATATTATATGATAAATTTGTGGTGTATGATCGGTCGATTATGGTTACTATGGTTACAATGAATACATGTGTTTAAATTTGTTACTACCAGCGCTAGTCATTTGTCAATATCCTCATCAATATATATAAACGAGGCATTTATATTTATCGTTAAAGTCAAGTTCTGAAAATCCTAGTTATAAAATGACATAAGTGTATTCAAAATCTACGTAGTTTAAGATTCAGGCTTTACCTGATGGAGCGGAAGGAGACGACACGCTTGATGGTGAGCAGCTCCATGGTGCAAAGCTTGCGGAGCTGGCGCCAGTAGTCACCGTAGGGGGAGAAGAACATGTCCTGCCCGCCGTAGAAGAGGATGTCGGTGCTCAGGGTGGCGGACCTAGAGGAGAAAACGACTTCGTGCTTCTTCATCACCTGCTCGGCGGCCTCCGCTGAGGAGATGAAGACATTGCGGATTTCGCCTAGCTGGAGCTCCATCACGGCGCCATATTTCTTGGACATCTCCCACAGTCGTTGGTGCAGCGGGAGGTGGGTGTTGGTGCCTGCCAGCTGGTGGAGGTTTCCTATTATCGGCAGCTTCCATGGACCCGGCGGCGACCTTTTGTTCCTCCGGCGAACCCATGTTGCGAGCACGATGGCCAAGAAGGTGAGGAGGAAGGGCCAGAAATAGTATTGATTTTCTATATCTTTCCTCATGCTGTAAGGTTTAGTACTTGAGACACTGGCTAGTGGTATATATATAATTAGGAATGGTCTCTACTCTCTAGGTTGTAACTAGAAGTGCATGGGGATGACGTGAGAATCGCCGGATATCAGCTTGCTGCTGGTTATCCATTATTTGACCGTTCGTTGAATGGTGGGGGGTCTTTCCCGGCGGCTGAGTGTATGCACAATTTATTATTATTTCCATTCGAGCACATTTTCCCATTTTAAGATCTCGAAATCTTAAGATGTGAGAATTGAATGACAAAAAATATCGTGTTACAAGTAGCGGAAGTCCTACAATATTGTACTACGACTCGTATGGTTGTCAGTTTGGTTTGGTTCGAGCTGAAACATCATCAAGTCTCTCAAAACCAATAAGCCCTTATTGGTTTTGGTTTCGGTAGAACCAGCCATAAAACAAACCGGACCACTTACAATAGTCATAAAAACCATTTCAAAATAATTTGAGATCGAAAAATCAAAATCGTCAAAACCTCTACTCAGTTCGGTGACGGTTCAAATAAAGGGAAAAAATTGAATGCACACTCCCTTTTTTTTATCAAAAAATCGCCTCGTATTAACGAGAAACAAACCATATATAGAGTAGTTACATAGGTGAAAACAACTTAGAAACAAAATCGAAGCTCTACAAATGAAGGGAACAACGAAATTATGATTTTTTTTTACCATCAAATAAACAACCCTGTTATACACACGCGCCTAACAAAACGAGCTTAAAATCGCTCAAATAAAATAATCACGCAATGCACAAGTCTCCTCCCCTTCATGAACAACTCATGCAAAAATCAATGGCCATATATAGACCCCTAGATAAACACCAACACCTCGCATCACGAAAAGCCAACAACTCAGCAAACAACTTGTATGATATGATCAGCTTCGTTCAAAAGGGCAGAACCTCTACCATTACCATACTGTGTAGATCCTGCAAAACCAAACCCACCCTCCAGTCCAATAAGCCTGGCATGTCAAATATTTTATGATGGAACTGCCGATGTCACTTTTTCCGGTCTACAATCGTTTTAATTTGTCGTATTACAGTTTCTTCGTTTTTGTCTGGGTAAGGGGGTTGGATGAGATCATAACTTATCTTTTACACAATTGAAAGGCAGCTACACAATTCTCTAGGAGAGAAACGACGCCCAGTTTGAATTTGTTTGATTTCATGGCTGATGGATTGGTTTCAGACTTTCGGGTCTTTAAATTTAAAAATTCTAAAGCCATTTCTTACGGTAAGTTTTGTTTTTTATATTGATTCTGTTCAGTGGCTTCAGTAGGTGGTTAAGTTTTAAAGAATAATTAGAGTAATGATTTTGTGCTTTAAGTTAAAATTAAAGTTTAATAAATTAATTGATGGAAACTATAAAAAAATAGGGTAAAGTTTATTTCCATCCCTGGTTCCCAAATTCCATCCCCAATTAGTTTTTTTCTTCTTCTTAATGCTAGTAAATTCCATTCCCAATTCCCAAATATTGTTTCTTTTCAATTGATATTTTTAACATACGAACTAATAATTAATGAGTCTGCAGATTTATCATTTTTATGAATAATTCGGCGTTTGAAAAATATAGACGAATAAGGGTTTCTTTTACAACAAGATTACATAGCTGATATGTTTTGTTTTTCGTTTTTAATCTCGAAATGTGTGTTTAGTGAAAAATAAGCTAGGGAAAAAGATGCATGCATGATAGAATTTCTTGTTGATAACTTGATATTGTAATTATATACCTGGAACATGATACATACAAAATGTAGATGGTAACATTAAAAACATTGTGTATGGCTGAATAAGTATTTTCTTTGCAGTAATAAAACTCCTTAAAAAATTTATTTGGCCCCCAAAAACAAATATGTTTCGTTCGCACACGTATCAAATGAAGTATTTACTAACTATATTTTATCAATCAATTATGCTAGAGTTACCTACTTAAAGTTAGGTGGAAATAATTAAGAATATGAAACCTTTCTAATCGATAATCAACAACTATTTCACGCTAATCTTACTTAATACAAATAATAACTCTACATTAACTCATTTCACACTCTTTGTGTTTAGCTAGGATGGTTAGGCTGGTACGTACCAAGTTTTCGGTCATGCATATAATTTTTTCACTCCGATCGGCCGGCAAATATATATATTCAAGTAATTAATGGATATCAGGATGGTAATTAGGATGGTAGCTGGTACCTTGATTATCACGGCATGGATATCACAGCTCGTGCTTCCGGCCAAGGAACCAGCTCGCCGCCGCCTTCATCAGCTACCTGCTCACCACACAGCGACTTGGCTTCATTGATGAAGAAGGTTTAATTTATTATGGTTACTCAAACTGTACCTAAACATACTACGTACTTTTGATTGCTTAATTATTATGTATATTATGTGTCACAATCATGCACATACATGCAGGTGGGTGCAGAGTTCATAGGAACTCTAATCCTGATGATCGCCGGCATCGGGACGGCCATCGTCAACCAGAACAGCAAAGGTGGTTCGGCCACGCTGCAGGCGGCGGCTTCGGCGGGCCTGGCGGCGGCGATCGTCGTCCAGTCGACGAGTCACATCTCCGGTGCACATCTCAATCCGGCCATCACCATCGCATTGGCCGCCTCCAGACGCTTCGCCTGGAAACAAGTACGTAACTCTACACATGTGTACGTGAAAAAGAAGTAGTTGATACCAATAACTCAAAATTGTTAAGTATGAATTCAAATAGTGGGTATTTATGCCACATACTAACAAGTTTCCTCAAACCGAAGACCATTAATATGGGCTTGAACTTTATACAACTTCAGATACCATATGCTTAACAAATGAGGGTCGGTCGGGATTTGAACAGAAGACCTCCCAATCATATAAGACACTGATATCATGTCAAGTACCATCGAGAGGTATTCTGTTTGAATTCTAATTAATGACCTCGTTTATAAAACACAACTGTACAAACTTCAAACTATATATGAATGGTGGGCTAGGCTATGTTAGTAAGTTATATATAATTAATAATTGAACCGCTGCCAACAACTCGAATTTTTGGAACCAACCCGTACTTTGACAACGAGACCACCATATAGTGACGATCTTGGATTATTGGTTGCATAATTTAGTGACCATTTTAGCTTTAGTGACAAATTAATTTGGATTCGTACATAAATATCTCTACAAAGGTGCCGTTGTATATCGCCACACATGTTGCGGCATCGATATCGGCGGCGATGTTGCTGGCGGTGTTATTTGGCCCCGTGAGATCAGGAGCCGGAACCAACGTTCCCTCCGGAGGAAACCTACAAGCCTTCGCCTTGGAGTTTCTCATAACCTTCATTCTGATGTTTGTGGTCTCCGCCGTCACTCACACCAGAACTGTAAGTACTTCTTCAGTACTCACCAGAAAGAAACTTTGTAACGAACGCCATTGCAGACAGATTTGAAAGCCTAGTGCTGGCATATATAGTAGCGCTTGTAACCTCAATGTGTTGCATTCGAGTACTGTCATGGCCGGAGTTCCTGCTAACTCACTGGATATTATGCACATAGGAACTGGGAGCGGCCACAATTGGAGCTACCATCATGCTCAATGTACTCATTGCTGGGTAAGTTTCTTAACAACTTATTTCCAGGAAGCAAATGACGGATAATGAAATCGATCATTCTGTGGTTTGATCTAAGGGGAGCAGGGGAACAACAGGAGGATGTATGAATCCAGCAAGAGCTTTAGGCCCTGCTGTAGCTACTGGCAACTACAAAGGACTGTGGATCTACCTCATTGCACCAATCGCTGGTGCTTTACTTGGAGCAGCAGCTTACGCTGCTGTACGATTACGCACTAATGGTGATGCCACCAACGAACCTTCTTCAGCCGCCGCAATGAGCAACGAGGGTTCATAATGCTCGTTGCTAGTCTGCTATCTGCATGATTTTCAATCCTCCTTGCAATGCACGGCAGTAAGAGCAACGCTTTCTCTTTTTTGTCTGTACACTCATTTCTCAGGTTACAATTTACAGAATCTTGTATTCTTTTCTTTTTCTAGCACATCAAAAGGAGAGCTTCGCGCACTCTTCCGAGCAGTCTCAGTACAGTTGCAGCTATATGGTGTCCGCTCAATCCAGCTCGAGCTAGTTGTTCCTCAGGCAACCCATTTTCTATGTAGTTGTCCGGTAAAACAATAGGCCGCCACTGTATAGATTCGAATCACAGATATTTTAGATTACTTGTGGTTCTTACTTTCTACCAAAAACTTTGTGATGTTTGTTGAAACTCACCTTAATGGCTCCATCGAGCTGGCCGTTGAGAGCCATGAACTGCGCAACATGGGATGCAAACCCTCCAATAGAACCTTCCTCGACCGTGATTAGGAACTGATGGTTCTGGCATAAGAGGGTGAGAAGTTCTGTGTCGAGTGGCTTGCAGAATCTTGCATCAGCAACTGTTACTTGGATGCCAAGCCTCGAAAGAAGGGCTTGAGCTTTGAGGCAGTTCTGAACCATTGCTCCGTACCCTAGCAATGCCACCTCTTTACCTTCTAAAAGCACTCTTCCTTTACCAATCTGTTTCAAAGTGTGATGAAAGCCTAGATCAGAAAATTAGTATGCAATTACCGGGGAAAAAATTAGTATGCAGGATTAATGGTGCTTCTGTTCTCTGTACACTATGCCAATAAGCACATCTCTAGCAGTGTCAAAAAAATCACAGCCCACACAACCCGAAAGCTTAAGTTTATAGATATAAAAGATTTAATCACCTCAAGGGGAATCCCAGCATGCATAAAATGGTCTGTCCTGACTATGGCGCCTCTTGGATAGCGGAAGCAGACCGACCTGTCATCAATCTGGGCAGCAGTAGCCACCATATCCACCAGCTCATCCTCGTCAGATGGAGCCATGACGATCATGTTCGGTAAGCACGACATTAATGTCACATCGAATGCCCCACAGTACATGGGACCGGAATTCCCCACCAATCCTGCACTTGTGATGACAAATCGCACTGGAATCTTCTGCCGATCTACATCATGAACCACCTGGGGGGAAAAGCCCAATAAGGAGCATCTCACTAAGCTGATTTTTTTTTTTTTTCGCCCTGACATGATACATAGACAGAGAGAAAGATATACCTGATCATATGCTCTCTGTAGAAAAGTAGAAGGAATAATGCAAAAGGGCCTCAGTCCCCCACAGGATAAACCGGCGGAAAACGTGACAGCATGTTGCTCAGCCATTCCAACATCGAAAAACCTGTCGGCGAATGTTTCCTGAAGCAGTTGAAAGGAGGATTCCATTTCCATTCCTGCATGAACCACAACAATGTCCTTCTGCTTCTCTGCCTCCATTACCAAAGAACCGACAAAACAATCACTGTATGTTCGAGTATGCACACTACATAAGGAAGATACTGAGTCATCATAACCTGCAGAAAGAAATTCATAAGTAGATCATTGCACTCTAGGAACCAAAGATATAAAGAAGTAGAATTATCCGGTCCCAGCTTTAGAGAAAACTACTACTGATCATACCTTCCTGTGGGTTGTCTGCCTCGGTCTTTTCATTATATTCTGCATCTTGATGATTGTCTTCTGTGATTACATGTATCAAGATGGGGCCCATGGAGTCCAAAGATGCCACTTGTTGCAAAACACAAATGAGGTCTTCTAGATTGTGTCCATCAACAGGGCCGATGTAATACAGCCCGAGCTCCTCAAAAAGAGTCGATCCTTGTGGACCAATCATACCACGGGCATATTCGTCAAATTTGGCAGCCAATTCATGTGTACCCTTGCCAATCCTTTTGGTAATACCCTTCAGAAAGGAACATGGAAGGAGTCAAAGAATCAGGATTTGGATCTCAAGAAACTTTCCAAAGAGATATTCATTCAGCCTGGAGTTCAACTTTACATAATGACTGTATGCATTTTGAAAGCATCTCAAGCATTCCGAAACTTCAGACTTGCATGTTAAAATTTAAGAGATAATACCTTTGCAAGCTCTCTGAAGTTCTGGAATGATTTACTAGACTGGATTTTGATTAAGGTACTAGATAAGGCCGTGATTGAAGTGCTTGGCCCTTGTTCAATCTTTGGATGTAAAGAGCGACGGCTATCATTTAAAATCACAATCATATTTGAGTCCAAGTAACCGGCATTACTCATTGCCTCGTAGACTTGACCAGCCAAAGTTGTCGCATTGCTAATGACAGTAACAACTCGATCCCGCTTCCCTTTGATATCACGTGCAATAGCCATTCCTGACGAAAGAAACAGTTTTTAGTCGGTTAGGAGAGTGTGAATGAAAACAAAGAATTCAGAATACTGCCATATCCGATTAGTAAAGAATAGTCAAATGGCATGAACAGGGGTACTACCAAGACCAGCAGAAACACTGTTACAACCATGGCCCGTTCCAAAGGAATCATATTCGCTCTCAAACCGAGATGTAAAGCCAGAAAGACCATTCTTTTGTCTCATAATACGCATTAGTGACCTCCTTCCTGTGAGAATTTTATGTACGTAAGTCTGCCAAAAACGAACAGACGATACATTCATTAGTAATTTATGTGTTCAACCATAAGCTAGAATTCATAATTAATTGCCCTTTTCTGCAGTTCTCAGTCAGAGTCTCACATGTGCGACCTCAGTAAAATGATTAACCAGAAGTTTAACAGCGCTACGGTTAACTGGTCCTCTCCTCTCTCTATTGATTATGACAGCAACAAAAAGGAGGCGTCGGAAATTTTTTGCCATCTTACTTGTTCACCTGCATCCCATAGTATCTTGTCCACCGGAGCATGAAAAACATGGTGTATGGCAATGGTTAGTTCTACCACAGCCAAGCTAGCCTTCAAAGAGTTCGGCTTCTGTGTCATTATACTTGATAATTCTGACCGTATTTCACGACCTAGTTCCTTCAACTCCTGAACAAAAACACTTAACAATTTAGCGCACACTTTATCGAGAACACAGCAATAGTGTAAAATGTCTCAAAGCTAACTAACCTTGAGGGACAAATTCTTGAGGTGAATAGGGTTCTCAATCATATCAAGCAAGGGAGTTGGTACTTCGTCCCAGAATATGTCATCCATGTCTGGTATAGCATTTATTCGACTGTCGGGTTCCTACATCGAACAAAAAACATCATCAGCTTACCTACTAACAAGCAAACGATACTGAAAACTGTTACCTAACATGATGATATTTCAATCAATCAAGAAAAGCGCCATAGGACATACACAACAGGATCCAATGGCTACAAAGCATTGAAAACTGTTCGTAGTCAATATCTCTAATTGGACAAAAGTTTAAGCTTCAGCTTTACACCATCATTGGCTATAACAATAACTAATCCCTTTCCATTTGCCAGCTCAGTGAACGATTTGCTTCATCTGCAAACTTAAAAATTCAGATCCACCTAACCGGTTAGTTTAATAGCATTACCTCCCATGTGATAGGGCAACTACATCAATCACACACAATCTAAGCTGCGCAGAATAGAACATACAAAAAGATCCGATTGAAATGAGGAAAGGAAACTGCCGAGCTTGCGGAAACACACCGTGGGATGATTGGAGGAAGAAGTTGCAGAAGAGCCTTGATGAAGCAAGCCGAGCCTAGCGAAATCCAATTGACACGGAAACTTGGAGTATCGAAAAGAAGAACCCAACTTGTTGTGAGCGAGATCTCCAGAGGAATGCGAAGTGATCCCAAGTGGGTACTGAGCTACAGCAGTACCCATTTGGGAAATGTTCCGAGCTTTGAGCTGGCTGGAACTGTGGATTCAGGGGAAAAGAAAAACCGACGGCGACGGAACAAGACGAGGCAAACTGTTGTTATCAGTAAAGAAAGGTTAACAGTGTACAAGAGAAGAGGAGTAAGAAGACGCGAGGAATCCAAAGTGGGAAAGAGACGGCCGAATAGAGAAACGGATTGTATTTGGATCGGGATCCTGAGGGAGTAAGGATTTGTGAAGAGGCAAACAGACAAAGAAAGCATCAGTTGACGATGAGGCTAGGCGTTGGCGGTATCAAACCGGCAGCACTCCATTTCTCGACCTGGATAAGAGGAATCAAACTCTTGAAAGATTTGTTCAGAATTGAAGCTGTGGGCCGGCCATCCACCACCTAAAGATTAGGCCGAAGTCCGTATTGCAACAAAGGCCAGCCCTTTTTGGAATTGGACACCGACTAACATTGGGGATTGGGCTCCCTGGTGTTATCAGAGGCCGTCAATGCTATAGTGCCGCTTTAAAAAGTGCGGCACTCATAACGCATTTTATGATTGGTACACGTGGATATTACGTGGTAATGGTAACCCAACTTTAAACCCGTAGCCCATGACTCTGGACCCAACCGCCAACACCCAACCAGACGAAATATATGAATAAGCGTTCCCGTCATTTGGTTGGGTATTCTATTTGTTATTTTTATTAATAATTAATCTAAAATTGGATGAAAAATAGTAAAATTATTGTCAAACTTCTTTGTTTTTCGGCAGAAATTCAGAAAAGGAAGAGGAGGGGAAAAAAATTTATCGTCAATTTCCTCGATGTTCTTCTCCGGCGGGCTCTCAAACAAAACTTCGGAGACTTCGCCGTCATCGATCCCATATTCGGACCTACCTAAAGCCTCTATCGAATTCCCTCGTCTGGTACTGTGGTAGCGGCTTTGCTCTACGAAAACCCTCGACGTAGACAGATGGGCGGTGATGAGGCGGGATTCGTTACCTTTGTTTTGCAAAATAAATAAAGGAGGACACGAAAAATTGATTTTAGTGGGCGTTTGGTAGACCCTCAGATTGGACCGCCGCCGGAGGAGTCGTCGGAAGTGATTTGATAGGCCACCGGAGAGGGAAACATAATGGACGGACTCTTTCAGTCTTTTTTTGTCTTCCCATGTTTGATGTTTCTACCGCAAAACCATTAAAGGGACAATGACAGAAATATTGTTTTTTTTTTAATTTACCACCAATATGGCAGATTAAAAAGTATTGACAAGGTTATTGTATTTTGGAGAGAGAAAACCAGCGGGACCACCTGAGACTCAGGCGCTGCCGCTGCTTCTGTTTTTTTAGATCATTTGTTTAAAGGTGACAGCGGCGACGCCCAAGACTGATGTGGTACCGCCTGAGGCTGAGGTGAAACGGTGGGAATTTGTACCTGGCGCTGGCACCCAGGACTATGGCGGGTCCGCTGGCTTATTGCTGGCTACCCCCCTATAAAACCAGCGAATTTCGTTTCAGTTATTCACACCACAAAAAAAAAAATCGACCAAAATAGAGGAGAGCTCGGTTGCTGCTGCAAAAATGGCTAATAGGTAAGAGACACATTTATTTTTTTAATTATATTATTCAAATGCTATTATGATTGTGTTTAGTTTTAATTAGTGAGTTTGTTTTTCTGTAGTGATTTTAGAAGATTTGAACTAGTCGTTCGGTGGAAATCGGAGAAAGTAGACGATAATTTGGGCGTCAAATTCGTTGGTGGTAGTAGTTTTCAGTTGACGGTTCAATCCAGGGTCACATATCACAAACTTTGTGAGAATCTAATTCCGAGAATACGACGTAGAGACGAAGCAGTACAAGATAGTGATGTGATCACAGGTTTCACTTACCGTCTTCCAGAATGGCAGAATGGTGTTTTATTTCTTTATGCGATGCCTATTGTGGATGATGATAGTTTGAATGTGCTTTGGAATTTTATGGCACAAATCCTTATTGTTTGGGTGCTGAGATACATGTGGAGCTCAGTGAGGATCAGGGTGGAGAGGAAGAAGATGATACATGGAGTGTGCCATCCGATCATGACTATGATGACGGAGAAGAGGAAGATGAGGAGGAGGAGGAAGAGGGGGAAGGAGAGCAACCTAATTATCCTCCATATTTTTACTTGCAGGGTAATGAAGAGAACGAAGAATTATCACTTGCTGATTGATATGGTGTAATTCCAATGCCATTTGTTGCTAGTTTTGAAGGAGAATTCTACAAGGGGCAGATATTTCACTCGAAACAAGCTGCACAGATGGCGATTAAACACCACGCACTACAACGCAACTTTCAATATGGCGTGGTGTAGTCGTCACCTTCAATCTGGAAGGTCAGATACTTGAGGCACAAGGATGACAATTGTCCTTGGATGGTGCGGTTTGGATGTCGAGATGTTGGAGGCGAATGGACTGTGAGAAAGGCTGAGTTGGTGCATTCTTGTAGCAGTACGACTCAACCGACGGATCATCGCCATCTTGATGTCGACATGATATCTGAGGCCGTCAAACATTTGGTACGTGACTACGCGCCCAACCAAATCTGAGTGTTCTAACTGTGCAGGCCGAATTGAAAGATAAGTTTAATATGCAAGTTACTTAGAAGAAGACTTGGTATGGGAAACAAAGAGCATTGGAGAAGTTGCATGGAAATTGGGAATAACCCTACGAGTTTTTGAAAACATTCTTGCGGGTGGTCAAGAGAAAAATGCCAACATCGGTGATTGATTGGGTAAGAGTTCCTTCAACTCAACCAGGTTATTCGATATTTTAGCGAGTATTCTGGGCTTATGGACCTTGTATAGATGGATTCAAGAATTGTCCAGGCGTCATGGTTGTTGATGGAACATTTCTTACTGTGAAGTATAAAGGAGTGCTACTCATGGTGAGTTCATTTGATGGCCGGAAGAAGATTTTTTCAATTGCATTTGCCATAGTGGATAGCGAGAATACTGACAGTTGGCCATGGTTCATAAGTCACGTTCAGGGTTTGACTGATCAGAATGATGTCTGCATCATCTCAGATAGACATGCAGAACTCTATGAAGCCATGAATAACATCAGAAGAGGTTGGGAGTGGAGGTGGTGCATGCGACACTATGCAAGCAATTTGCAAAGGAAGACTAAAAGCAGAATTATGTATAAGCAACTATTTCGAGTCGGTAAGCCTTCTTCATTTAATTTTGTTATTTATTTTCATGTAATTTTGTCATGAATTTATCTAACCCGTGTGGTTGTTTATTTTGTTAGCCGTAGAAAAACGCTTGGAGATGTTTGATCGTCAGGTTGAGCAATTTAAGGTGGCCATTGATAGAAATATTTTATGTGATAACTGGGTGGACCAACATCAGATTCGTTGGAGTTTAGCACATGATAACTACAATGGTGGGCGTCGTTGGTCTATCCTCACATCCAACATGGCACAAAGCATCAATGGTGTTTTCAAAGGTATTCGTGCACTTCCTATAGCTTCTCTTGTGCAACATACCTATTGGCGATTGGTGAAGAAATTCGATAAGATGAGGTTGGAGACAGGAGCAGAAATTAGAAGTGGTCCTACACAATACTCCACCAAGTGCGAAGAGCTGATGAAGCCATGGTCACAAAAGGCAGTTGGACATTCCGTGATATCGATTGATCGACGTAAAGGCATCTATGTAGTTCAGACTCCTCCCAACAATTTCAACATGACTGGGTCAAACACACTCACAAGTGCACTTTGACGACCGCAAACGGGCGGGATTTTGCACCTGTGGGAAATTTCAAGGAAATAAAATTCCTTGCTCTCATGCCATTGCATCTTGCAACCGAATGGGGGCTAATCCGTATAGGTTTGTAAACGATGTCTACAAGCTGGAAACAGTGCTGGCTTGTTATGGGACAAGTTTCACACCTCTTGGTGAACCTAAGGGTTGGAAGAAGCATAATGGTCCTATTCTCTATCCTAATGTGCACATGATTAGGAAGTCGGGGAGGCCACGAGTTACAAGAATTCACAACGAGATGAATTGGCCAAGAGAGGGTGTATCTCAAATAGTGTGTAGCAACTTTAACCAAAGTGACCATAATGCATAAACTTGTGGTGGTTAAGCAAGTGGGAGTGGGAGCGTGCGAAGAGGAAGTGTTGGCCAACGACGTGGGAGAGGTGGTGGAAGAGGAAGTAGTGGCAATAGACGTGGTATGTAGTTGTTGTAGTTTGGGAGAATTTTTATCAAATGTATTTTTTGTTGTTTTTCATGTAGTTGTTATGGTTTGAAGTAGTGACTGTTCCTAGTTGTTGTTGTTGTTGTTGTTGTTCCTAATATTTATCGTTAATAACATAATAAGAAAAATAATAGTCCACATATAGTCTCAATGAAGTACATAATAATAACAATCCAAAAATAATAGTCTACATAATAGTCTCACTAATGACCACGACGACGACCACCATGCTCCACCACTAGATGGCCGCCAGTACCACACCTTGCAGGCACCCTGTTAAGTGGAGGTCTACCATCATACTCCTGGGGCTGATCTCCCTCGACACCACCATCTTGATCCTGTGTGCCGAACATATCATCCTGCTGAGACTGAATCTGCTCCTCAGGTACACCGCCACCATGCTGCTGAGACTGAAGATGCTGCTCATAATTCCACATCGTCTCCTGAAAGGCCACATCACCCTCTAGAGCGTCCCACAGGTTGGGAGACGAGGCTGCTCTAGTATCACCACCTGAGGCCATGTATCCGCCTCTCATCGTAGCATGTTGCGGTGTATGGAAGCTATCCTCTGGTGGATAGAAGCTCGAAGATGGATCTGGCTGAAACTGTTGCCGAGACGGAGGCTGAAAGCTCGAAGACGGATCTGACTAAAACTGCAGCTGAGACGGAGGCTGAAAGCTCGAAGAAGAATCTGACTGAAACTGCGGCCGAGGCGGATTAAACTGGAAGCTCCTCGTAGTAGGCCGGACGGGCTGTGCTCGCTGTCGATCTGAAATCCGGACTGGATGAGGTGCATCACGATGCTCACGTCATTGCCTACGGGGCCTATGCTCCTTTCTGAACTGTGGCTCCGGGACGACCCAGTCTGGTGTCGGGTCAGTGCACTCTGGCCAGGCAGTCATGATGGGCAGATCATAAGCTGGTTGTATAGGTACTGTGAGATCAGGGTGTCTGCGCCGCTCCAAACCTAAAGTAGCAACTCCTGATGCCATCATGTTGGCCAACTCTTCACACTGGTCGGTGGACAATCCTCCAGTCCGTACTCCGTCACGTAAACTCAACTCAGCATGCTCCAAAGTGTCGTACTAAAATTTAAATTGAAATGTCAGAAAATTCACACAGTTAAGAAATTCAGGACAAATACAAAAAAATATTAAGCAAACAAAGAACTAACCAATGCCTATGCTGCAACTCCTCTCCGTGTGCCTGAACTTCTGGTGACATCTCGATACCACTCCATATGCTCCGAGTGTTAGGCTAAGACCTCATCACTGTATGGAGCCGTCGCTACAAACTCTTGTCGACGAGTAGTCTGACGAAGTAGTTTGGCACGAGTAGTCTGACGAAGAAAAAACCTAACCTCAGCCTCAGAATGTGGCGGATGAGGCTCATGCTGCCTCATGCCAAACTGCCAGAGCACGCGGTCAGGATGGTGCCACATCACCGATGAAAAGCATATAAGTGGCACTACTCCTCGAAACGTCTCAGACTGTATCACACTACCTCTGAGATGAAGTGCTCTCTCAACGTAAGGTTGCCACTACACAAAAAAATGGTCACGTTATTATCCCTAAATCTAAAACAAACAAATGAAAACTATTCTATAAAATGAAATGTTATATACTAACCACCATGGTGTCCATCTCGTCAAACCACAGCTTGTACTGGAATAGCTGGTCACCATACTGACGAGTGTTGGTCGGAAGCCATCGAAGACCACGTGGGGATGCATCCTCGGAAATCTGCGTCCTCGTCTCTGAACGTCGCGGTGCCAGATGTGGGAATCGCTCCCACGCCCAGAGCTACAGTAGGGCGACCCATCCACCAAGGCGACCTACCCATCTCACGGTACAGGTAGGATAAAACAGTTGCTCCCCAGGCGAACCGTCCAGCTCTCTGCCAATCCTCAACCAGAAGTAGGTACTGTAGGTGCACCGTAGCTCCAGACCGATCAGGGAACAGTACAGCTCCGATCAGAGATAGAGCATAAGCTCGTGAAAACTGCTCTGTAACCTCCTGGGATGCATTTCCCGGCAGATAACTGAATTCATCCCTCATTCAAACAGTCCTAACGACACCGACACTGCCTGAAACATCAGCCGGAACCCGTCCTAACAGTCTCAAACAGATCGTCGACCACTCCTCATTCGGTATGTCAACTACGACGGCATCACCATCGATCGCCAGACCGGACAATGTCACAATGTCCTCTAACGTGATCGTGACCTCACCAAACGGTAAATGGAAGGTCGAGGACTCGGGTCGCCACTGCTCTACGAGCGCAGTAATCAAACTCGCATCGGAGTTCATAGGGACCAGGGGAAAAACACTAAACAAGCCAGCCGCTTCGAGATATGGCCGATAAAGCTCGTGGTACGTCACTAAATTGGTCGTACCTCGAACATGGTAAGATCGATCACCAGCCTATAGTGCACAAAACTTATATTAATTCAATTTCATTCATAATAATTCTAATTTCACCTAATAATTTCTAATCTATCTAATCTAATCTCAAATTATACTAATGTCAAAAAAATTTATACATAATATTATTCTAATTTCAGTACACTTCAGTTCACCAACTAAAATAATATAATTAGCTAATTAACTTTACATGAATAATTATCAAATACTTACCTCGTTCGCCCAAACGGAGTCAATACGATGTTGGCCAAGTCCCCGAAGAAGTACCGGATCGACCGGAGCTGGATCAATTGTCGCCGACGGTAGTCTCATCGAATAAGGGTCCATAAGCCTAGGAACTGCAAAAGCAAAGCAACAAAAACATTAATTAAAAAAACACTAAACATTAATTAAAAAAAACCCCGCCGTCGCGAGATTCCGGCCACCGCCAGCGAGACCCTCACCACGAAAACGGTCGGCACCTACACGACCTCGCAGACCTCTCCTGCTGCCTCTGCTGGCGACAGCTTCGTCTTCGTCAGACGACATCTGGCGGTAGCACTTCTATCATCAGGGGCGAAGCCTGGCTCTGCGACAGCGACGACTGTGAGCGCGGGGTTGCAAGCAGAGTCTCTAGTTCGGGAGTGGGGAGGAAGAAGAAGAAGAAGAAGATAAGAAGGAAAGAGGATGACTCGCGGCGGTCTTTAAAACAAATTAGAGAGGTGAAGGCGGGGGCGCTGGAGACTAAGGCGCCAGCGCCTTAGACTGGTTCAAAAGTTTCCAAAGGCGGCCCCACCTGAGTCTCCAGCGGCCCCGCCTCTGTCTCTATACAAAAACACAATAAACATGTCAATACTTTTTAATCCACAATATCGAGCTCCTCAGGTTTTTTATATGGACACCACTAGTGTTAGTCTGATTGTTGTCAATCTCGCGCTCATGATCGGATCAAACATATGAAAATTCATGGTCCCTACGTTCGTGATATTGTTCATGACGAGGTGATTACTTTGTGTTGCATTATGTTTGATGACCAGCTGGCAGATTCATTTACCGAGTGTATCTCTCGTGCTCGTCATTGGTTTGTGTCTAGCAAATTGATGCTTCGAGACCTGCATCAATTTGGGAGGCTTTTGGATAGAGGCCAACTTGTGAGAATTGTCATGTTTGTCACGGTCTAGCATGTGACTTCCTATTTCTAGGTTTTATTTGTATTTCTCGGTCTGAACTGAAAAGTCACGACTTAATGTCACTGGATTTATTGCCGTGAATTTTTCTAGTTCAGTTTAATATGCTTGTATTTAAACCCATGTGCTTTCGTATGCTTGAGAATAGCTAGGATTATTGATCTATACATCATTATAACTCAGAAAAATACATTAACAAGAAACTAATAAGGAAAAGCCGCTCGGAAAATCTCATATTCTATTATGGACTAGTCCATATCTCATTGAAATTATGTAAATCGTTTGTTGTATTCGTTTATGTTTTCATATTTATATGGCAAAATACACTTTCATAGTCATAACTATTTGCGTTGTGACAATGATAGCCACATTTTGAAAAATACAATATCGTCATTCCGTCTACAAAATTAACTGTTTTCTCATGACTGGACAAGCGGTTATTGATGACATGGTCATTTTTCATCAACGTGGCATGCCAAGTGGAAAGCAACCTTTATTAATAATAATTGGAAATAAAAGATCAAAAGTCTCCTTCTTCACTTTACCAACTTTTACGGTTTTACCCACTTTCAACTTCTCTCCCTCTCTCCCCGCAGTCGAAGCCCTGCACCATAACTCGTGATCGCCGGCCACACCCCTTCGTCGATCCACCCCTCCATCTGGCACTGGGTCGTATTATTCCGACCTAAAACCTCTCGCCTTCTCCTATCCGAATAATTCAGAGGTGGAAATAAAGTCTTCTACTAAAACCAAACCCTTTGAACCTGACTCGCACGGAGCTACACCACAAATTAATCCCGAATAGAGCCTAAGTTTTTAAACCCTAGTCGGGTGTAGTATAGGGCAAGTATTTAAATTGTCAACCCGGGCTGGTCCATGTACCCCTACTTCAATAGCTACATTGTTATCTAGCAAAACGATTTTGGGTTTAAAATCAAGAAAACTACAAACTAAACAAGCAAGAAAAGTAAATGGAGGAGAATTCTACTTTAGGGGACTTCACCTGGGTTGGTCCCCCTAGTCTCGTGCTAAGAAGCGACAAACAAAGCTCTAGTGTGAAGGAAGTGTTCATACACTGCAAGGTGGGTTCCATTAGCTAGGAACAAACTCCCTTAGTCGATCAATGAAGGAAAATCAACAACCATAAGCTAAGGGAACTAGCTCTCTTAACCGTTAGGTCAAGGATTGTGATTCATAGCTGGGGAACATAGCCCTCTTTACCAATCAACCAAGGAGATCCCTAACTCTCTTAGTTAGCTAATTGAGAATCGTTGCAACAAGTTAGAAAGTAGCTCACTTAACCTTTCAGCTAAGGGTGACAACTATAGGCTAGGAAACCTAACCCTCTCAACTAGCCGACTAAGGATTGCAAACCAAACCCTCGGAACTTAATTTGGTCGGCGGAGAGACCTATCCCGATGGAATCACGATCCTACTCCGATATTTGAGATTTTGG
Organism: Linum trigynum; assembly: GCA_964030455.1. Classification (NCBI taxonomy): domain Eukaryota; kingdom Viridiplantae; phylum Streptophyta; class Magnoliopsida; order Malpighiales; family Linaceae; genus Linum; species Linum trigynum. Next base: position 14,584,492 of record OZ034818.1, read on the forward strand.
TCTTAAATTGACCTAAAGGAGGTTACCCAAGTGGCTAAGGAGTCTAGCTCCCTATTGGACCAAAAGGGAATTTCCACCCTCTAGGTTAATTTCACCCAATATTGAGTTAAAGCTAACACACTCAATCATTCATGAATAATACCTCAAATATTATATAAAACACTCAATCAACACAAAAGGTTCATGTTGTTATGGGACAATCCAAGTACCACATCGGTAATACAAGGGAAGGAACCCTTGTATATAAGTGTCCACCAAGTTCATTAGAACGAGGCCTTTTGGGGAGGACACCCAAGAGGAAAACCGTGCGGGCTTGGCCCAAAGCGGACAATATCGTACTAATGGAGCAGCCCGATTTGTGACAAGTGATATCAGAGCTTGATTTCGGTTCAGGGCGGTGGACAACAAGTTTGGTGGACCCTCGTTTGGTGGCCTCGAGATTTGAGATCTGCATCTAGATTGGTGGATCCATGAGAGATCCACGTTTGGGCTACATCTGGTTTGGCGGATCGAGGGAGGTCCACGTTTGTCTGGTGGAGAGATCCACGTTTGTTTGGCGGATCAAAAGAGAGTTCCGCATCTGGAAAAATCCTTGTACCGAGAAGCCCATCGATACAAGGTGTCTTGTGGATCAAGATAATCGCTGAGGTGAGGACAAGAAGTTCGTGGTCCTTGTCTTGAGGGGAGGATTGTTATGGGACAATCCAAGTACCACATCGGTAATACAAGGGAAGGAACCCTTGTATATAAGTGTCCACCAAGTTTATTAGAACGAGGCCTTTTGGGGAGGAAACCCAAGAGTAAAACTGTGCGGGCTTGGCCCAAAGCGGACAATATCGTACTAATGGAGCAGCCCGATTTGTGACACATGTTCTTACATCCTAACACATAGAGAGACTAGGGTTCACCATACCCAAGTGAGTAGGTAGGCTATTCCATAGATAGACAAAGGAAAACAACAAAAGGGAAAGAAAAGAACCATGAAGTGATGCCAATCCTTCCTCTTTGTTGCTTGAGACACCCTTGAGATGAGAATCTTCAATCCTCTAGCTAGGAAGAAGCCCAAAGCTCCTTCTTCCTCCTTTGATTTGCACTTTCTCCCTCTAGAAGAAATCCTAACCTCTCACTAGAATCCTCTTTATTCTGAAAAATGAAAACCTAGCCTAAAAATGAAGCTCTCTATCTCTCTCCCCGCTATTGTCTTCATATTTGCCCGAAAGTGACCAGTTCACAGCCGCGTTGGCCAATTCACAGCCGTGAACAACAAAACGCGTCCGTGAACTCAGTCGTCTCCAAAACGCACCGCTTCGCTCTCCTGGGTTCAAGGTTAATGGCCCCAGTTCACGGTCTTAGCGACCGTGAACTCGCCTGGCGTCAGTAACCTCTGAAACCTCGCTGTACTGCTCGATGTTCACGGGTTGTGGCTCCAGTTCACAGTCTTAGGAGACCATGAACTCCCTTGTTTGACCGTGAACTACGACTGCTTCCTCGACACCTGCACTTCACTGTTACGGGTTTCGGAATTTTCTTCGATTTTTTGTGCTTTTTGACCTCCAATTATCCCAAAATTCGACCTCGACCCTTCCACACGTGCTAGGATCTAAAATGTATTAAAACAAGCGCAACCTAGCATGAAATATGTCGAGGAACGATGATATGCAAAGTCGAACTATCAAGATATGGGGGGCAAAATGTGTACATTTGGACCCGAATCAGAACCCCGCTAATATCTTATCGCAACCTTGAATTGAAAAAAAAGACACAGTTGCAGTGATTTGTAGAGACCCAAAGGAAAGGCAATCCAAGTGATGGCATCAAAAACGGAGACAGTCACGATATTGATGGATGCAGTGGATATCGGTAGTGTCTAGGCGAGATTGGTGGGTGGAGACTCCGTATCAACTTGCTTCATCGGGAGTTTACCGTCGCCTGAACCGACATCATCTGTGTTCGTCCAAATTGGTGGGTGGATGCAGAGGAACCCACTTCTCTTATGTCGCCTTCCACCACCATTCTCATTCTCATCTCCCTTCTCCCTCTGTTCATCATTCATATATGAGTGAAACAGATCGGCGAGAATGAGAGCCACTAGGCAGCGCCGATCGTCGAGACATTGCGGTGAAAATCATGAGAGAAACACCCTTTTCAGCGCTGTCACCAAGCATCAGGGATCCTTGCTGATCCAAACTCCAACCACCGCCAAGGAAGACGAAGAAGAATGATGAGGAAGTAAAGAAAGTAGAGGTCTTCTCACAAATTGCCTATACTTCCAAATCCTACAGAGGCGAAAAGCAAACTGAAAAGTCGCCTATCTTCTCTAGATCTGCCACCACCTCTTCCAATTTCCTTCATCGAGAAATCCAGAGCTTGCTGGAGAGATTGAGAGCCTTCAGGGAATAGAAGTTGATTCGCATAGAGAAGCTATAGCGGTGGTGGTGGAAGATTTAGATGGAATTGGGTCCAGTGGGTGGAAGCTCTAAGCGTCGGGAGTCTCGCTCGAGAAGATGAAGGTCTATTGTGTTGTGCCTCAGATCTGAAAAAGAAAACGAAAGATTAAGGAAAATAAAAAATTAAAATAATATTTTATTTCTAGAAAATTAATTTTTGGGATTTATTTTTATTTTTTATAATACGACGTGGCATCCACGTGGCATGACAAGTCTAGTTGGGGATGATGTGTCGTCCAAGTGGCATCTACATCAACTTAACATCAACTTAACCGATGACGTACTTGACGGTGTTAAAGTTTGTAACAGAAATGGCTAAAATTGTCAACCATATTTCAAAAGCGTGTCTATATTTGTGGATTTTCTAAAATTTGACTATTATTGTCACAAAATGGATAGTTATAACTATGCAGGTGTATTAATCCTATCTATATTTAAGGGCATATTCGTTAACAATGACATAGTAAAGGACCAAAACTGCCATCAACGATAAGAAAAATGAGACTTTGCTCCTACCCCAGTCAAGCGGAAGCATTTGGTCTCTTCAATGCCATCCTGATTGAATCGCAAGATCAGATTCCTACGTGTATCCATACGGATTGCCAGGTTCTCTCTATTGCTTTGCGTCAGGATCCGATCCACTGGCCTTGACAATGTCGTGCGACAATTGCTCGCATGTGTTCGATCCTCCAATCAGCTTCGTGGATCAAAGTCGAGTTTGTGCCTAGGCGTTTGAATTCACTTGCGGATTGGGTTGCCGTAGATGCTAGGTTGTGTGCGTTACCGATGGACTGGATCCTTATTTGTAACATCATTGCACCCATCTTGTAATGTTTCTTGCTTCCATGTTTGGGTTTGGAATAAAAGGAAGTTCTTACCCGTAAAAAAAAATAATAATAATAACAAAAAGGAGAGGGAGAACCATGGCGGTGGCATAGTTTCTTACGGTATAAAAAGTTAGTTTGGCGGGCAGTTTCGTACTTTCCAATCCATCTCCGCGTCGTCGACTCTTTTCTCTCTCACCCACCAAAGATCTACCGAACGACGGAGCCAAGACACAACCTTTCCTCGATCGATCTCTTTCTCTTGCTGTCATTGTTGTTGGAGAACAACATCGATAAAAAGGGATGTCGGGAAAAGGCGCGAAAGGATTGATGGCTGGGAAAGCCGCAGCTCAATCCAAAGACAAAGACAAGAAGAAGCCCACCTCTCGTTCTTCTCGCGCCGGCCTTCAGGTTCTTCTCCCCTTCTTTCTCTAGAATCTCTCTTATTCGTCTATATTCGGCTTTATTGATGTCCGTCGAGGGTTTCGATTGTTCTTCCGAATTGGGATTCCGATTTCTTAGCTGGGTTTCGTTGATTCAGTCTGTGCCAATGTTCTTTGTCCGGATGATTTATGAGCTGATGGCGTGGATGGGAAATTGATTGAACAATGTTAATCAATTGTTTTAGTAATTGGGTTTGGTGAATTCCGTGTGGAGTGTTGCTTCTTGAGGTTCCCGTATGCTGTCTTGTTTATCATTAGGGTTCTGGATACCACTGCTCGTCTTGGCCGAGAGAGTGATGGTGTTCTTGGTCTGGGATTATGATCCATGTGTGTGATGATTCCAGCTAGTTGACACTCACCTCGACGATGAAGAGACCTTGTAGTTGTTTCAAATAATTAAATTTCCGACTTTCTGTGCATTAACTGGTTCTGAGAAGACGCAAAAGGGTTAGCATAACCGGTTCTGAGAGTATAACTTGCTTCGTACTTGTGGTATTCATCATCACTCGTCCTCATGTCTCAAGCGCATGGAATTCATCTGTGTCTTTGATCTTTGATTTAGTCGGAAGGCGGTTTGCCAATCCTGTAACTTGTGTGATATCAGGGTGCTAGCCATTACAACACATCTGCTGATTTCTGAATCAAAATTCTCAAGCTTTCATGTTGTTTGGCTTGCTATTCCTTGGTGTTTTTTGGCTGTAGTCTTGAATCCTTATTCAAGTTACAATGTAACTTAGTTCCTTAGTACTATGTTTCGGTTTCTCTGTCCTTCTGACCTGTATTTTTGATTTCATCGTGTTTGCAGTTCCCTGTGGGACGAATACACCGCCTTCTGAAATCAAGGGCCACTGCTCATGGAAGAGTTGGTGCCACTGCAGCAGTTTACTCTGCAGCAATCTTGGAGTACCTAACTGCAGAAGTGCTGGAGCTGGCTGGTAATGCAAGCAAGGATCTGAAAGTTAAACGTATAACGCCAAGGCATTTGCAGCTAGCAATCCGAGGAGACGAAGAACTTGATACCCTCATTAAAGGAACCATAGCTGGAGGTGGTGTCATCCCTCACATCCACAAGTCTCTAATCAACAAGTCCGCCAAGGACTGAATGGAAACCCGAAAAGAAAAGGTCATTCATTCATTCATATGATTAGTTTATTCGGCGCCATCTGTATTGTTAAGATTATTCCATTGTGGGATTCCGGGTTCGGTCTGATTGTACATTGTGCTTAAAAACTCGGATTGATGATAGTTATACAAACTTACCTTCGATTGGAATATTTTGAATGTTGTATATGACATGAATGGCTTGCTGCTTGTCCCGTTGAAACACTTCCATTAATCTTAAACTGATCATCGAAACGATAAAAAGTCTCAACACAGTGACTAAATCTCATCACTCAAACGACCCCTTATTCATTTGCTAACCATTTGACAGTCTACTGGCTTAAGTTAACAACCTACACTAGATTTGAAAAACGAAACAGGTTACAACAGGGGGGAAGAACACAACAAAGCTTCTCAACTACGTTAAGAGTAAACTTTGATGTCTCTATCATAACTCAAACACCCTGCGAGAGGGATGAGATAAAATATAGCTGTTGTTAACTTAGAACTCTCTCTCAGTTGAGTGTAGCAACTTTAGGTACATCGACCGGGAACTGATCAATCTCATCCATCCACGGGTTCTTCTCCTTAGCTGGGTTTATAGTGCGCAGAGCCTTCCACACCGCACTATTGCACTTGAACCCAGACCCGAAAGCAATCTGCCACATCCTATCTCCTCTCTTCACTCTACCTTTCCCTTCAGTATAAGCCAACTCATACCACAGCGAACTGCTAGACGTGTTCCCAAACCGGTACAAAGTCATCCTTGAAGGCTCCATATGCCAATCCGAGAGATGCAAGTTCTTCTCAAGCTCATCCAGCACAGCTCTCCCTCCGGCATGAATGCAGAAATGCTCGAACGCCAGCTTGAAATCTGGTATGTAAGGCTTCACCTTCACCTTCAGCAGCTTCTTTGCCACTAATGTAGCAAAGAAGAGCAGTTGCTCAGACATTGGCAACACGAGCGGGCCCAACGTAGTGATGTTGGTCTTCAATGCATCTCCTGCAACTCCCATCAACTCCTTTGATAATGAAACCCCGACTTTGCCTTCTGAATCTTCCCTCTGAGTAACACAAGAGAAGCACTTATCGTCCGACCCCTTGTTGGTCCTCACAGTATGAACCAAACTATACTTGGCACGCCTCCTCTCCGAACTCTTATTCGAGAGCAAAATTGCAGCACCTCCCATTCGGAACAAGCAATTCGACAGAAGCATTGACTTATCATTCCCAAAGTACCAATTCAATGTAATGTTCTCCATACTAATTACCAAAGCGTACGAATTTGGATTCACCTGGAGAAGATCCTTAGCGAGATCAATCGAGATCAAGCCAGCACTACACCCCATCCCACCAAGATTGTAACTTTTCACATTGCCACGAAGCTTGTAGTGGTTAATCACCATGGCAGACAAAGATGGTGTAGGGTTAAACAAGCTGCAATTCACTATCAAGATGCCAACATCTTTAGGCTTCACCTTAGTCTTGGCAAACAAGTCATCAATTGCACCAAACATCACAGTTTCTGCTTCCTTCCTAGCCTCGGCCATACAAGGATTAGGCGGAACATTGAGAACAGCTTGTGGGAGGTAAGTTGACTCACCAAGACCGGACCTTTCGAGGATCTTGCGCTGGAAATCGAGGCTTTGCTCGGTGAAAGTGCCGGTTAAGCTCGACCTGTCCATGAAGATCTGTCTGGTGCATTGTCTGGCGTCGTCGGGCTTGTAACAGGAGAAGTCTACGAGGTAGATTGGACGAGGGCGAGTTAGGAAGTAGAGGGTCAGGAAGAAGACTATGAGGGTGGTGCATAGGATTACTGAGAATAGGTTGGATTGGAGATGGTGATTCCATAGGTCTTGGAGATCTTGAGCTGAGAATGTGGATAGCTGCGCGAAGATTAGCAGGGCTAGTGGGGATAAAAAGAGGTACATCCCATGGGTGATTAGGTGATGGTAACCTAGTTTGACGTATTTGAGCTTCACTGTTTGTTTGAAATCTGGGAGCTTGGTTCGTGATTGGGATGGAGGAATCAATTGGGGATTTGGGTTTGGCTTCGACATTGTTTTTCCTATCTGGGTATTTGTGCTGTGCTAGTTTGCTTACTACCACGCAACAAATTAGATGCTTGGGATTGTGGGAAAAGGTGGGGGATTTTCTTTTCTTGGGAACCAAACAGAGCAACAACCCGGAAAAGCTCGAAACTTTCGGCAATCCCACACGAATCAGAGGAATGCGGGAAAACGGAAAGGCCTTAACCTTGCTTCCCCTCTTTCCTGCACAAAAACGTGGAAGCTTCAACAATGAATTTATCTAATCACAAAACCAGATCTATAGAAATGCGGACTTGAATCAATTAGAACAGAGGGTAATGCATGCAGGGGAAGCCAGTAAATGAATGTGAGAGAGAGAGAGAGAGAGAGAGGACTGACATCGTGAAATGGAGAAATGTAGACGAAGATAGGAGGAAGGAGCTGGAAATTTGTGCTATTTCATTGGCGGAGGAGGAAGAGTAATGGTAGTGGCGTGCTCCAAGATGGGGATTTTAAACAAAACAGGGGAAGGAGAAGACAGAGTCGTCGTTGTCCTGCGGTTCCTTGATAGTAGGAGTGAGGAAAAAACACCGATATGTAACAGAAACAGAACAGAACAAGTGGGGAATTTGTTTGGGGATGGCGTGGGGTCAGATTATTCAAACATTCAAATCGAAAGTACAAAATTTTGATAAAAGTCTTCTCACAATTTATTGTGCGGAAATTCAGTAGTAGGGTCATTTGAAACTATGGTTCATCTTTGGTTTAATCGTTCAGTTCTTGTACCTTTAATTTGTCCATCGGTTTGGGTTACCGTAGGAGGTTTGTTAGATCGGACTCTCATATGATACTGTTACGCAAACACCGGTTTGAGTAACACTGCACAAAGAGTTGGTTTGTATCGGATAGGTCCAAATCCGGCTGTTCCAATGAAATTTTTTGAAATTGTATTTATTTTTATCAAATCAATTATTTGAGCGAATCAAATCGGACCGTATATTTCAATATTTTCATATGGCTAAACTCGCCAACCAACTTGGTCTCATGTCAAATCGCTCATGTGGTACCTTTCGCAAACACTAGTTTATAGTATAAGTGTACAATGGGTTGGTTCGTATTGAATCGTATCGCAACAAACTAACACTTAGGTCCAAAACTGGACCATTAAAACTTAAAGACTTAGAACTGTAACACTAGTTTACTGATGAAGGTTTAGTTTTATTCTTCATCAGTGATACAGTTTTAACAGTGCAGCGTCCAAAATTCGTTCCTGTCATATTATACTTTTTTTTTGGTAATTCAAAATAGAAATGAAATAAACAAATGGAGGAATTCATGTACAGACAAGATTTGCATGAACCGGGTAGAAGTAGAAAGTGTATACTCTTTCCTCTACATTGACTTTTGTGACCTGACCTGACCAGACCAGCATCACAATTCACATGCACCACAAGATTTCTTCATTGGCCTTCTCTTCATTATTACTGTTGTACTGTGCTGTGTTGTGTCTTCATCATCTACTGCAGAAAATGCAGGCTGCGTTCGTTATTACTGCTGTGAAATTGCTTTACACTTGTGTAAATTCGGATTCTAGTTTATCTTCTCCTTGGTTTGTGCTACTAGATCCACTTGCACTGTTGGAAATTGGCTGCAAAGAATGCAATGCTCTGCTCCAGCCTCCAGGTCCAGGAGCAAGATACTTGACGGGATAATGAGAGATCCTTGACGTGTATCTTTTCTACAGAAGTACTTGACTCTTATCTCAGAAGAAGCCGTTCCTGATCCCTTATCTTTATCTACTTCAGATAAATTTAACTGCAAAATGTTAGCAAAACCAACACCACAGTTACAGTCTCAATCATCAACTAAAAGAAATTAAATAAAGAGGGAGAGAGTACCTTTGGTTCATAAGGAGAAGAACATTATGAGCAGCTTGTTAGTGGAAGAGGTATATGTTCGATTCCAGATCGCCAATGATCTGACATTATTGTTTCTAATTTGTATATTTGTGATGTGATTTTTGTAACCTTGAAACAGAACCGGTTCTAGCAAGCGGGTATGGGTGACAGGCAATCGCCAGAAGAGGATGATTGCTTTGACTGTAATCCAAACAACCAATACCACCATCCTGAAAGCAGTAAAACTGCAAAAGAAAAATCTCTTTGAATACCTTAAGTACCAGAAATTCAGACAATCTGAAGAAAGGAGTTCAGTGTGCCAGCCAGCGCTTGCTTGAACAATACAAAATTTTTAGGGGGTCCTTCTTCTTGCACTACAATGACTCAAGTGACAGCTAAGAACGAACCTTCAACAATGGCGAACCACCACCTTAACCCCGCAGTAACAAGATACAAAACTCAAAAACTATAAATTTACTGCTGAGGGATGCCAACTAGCTCTAAACCCATCAACCATGTCATTTCTTTGTCTCAGGAGTAACGGATTTTTTAACAACGTAGCAGTCCGGCGGCGTAATGTTCGTGTAGTAGTTCTGGATGGTCTCCGTAATATCGAACCCAAACTTCTTGTAGAAGGTGATAGCATCTTCATTGTTTGTCTGCACGTGCAAGTATATCTCGGGAATGTTCTGCTTCGAGCAGAGATCAAGAACGTGATTCAACAGTTTCGTGCCTGCACATATAAGTTCAGAGTTTTGTTTAAGATATGCCTATGGCTAGATATTGTTTCACAATAGCACACTAATAAGCGGTTAGTCAACTACTACCACTAACAGCTGAAGCAATGTAGATCATATTATTACGGAATAACAACAGAAGCAAACACCAACTGTGTTTTCTGGCCAAAAAACTAATTTGAGGCTTGCTGACCGACTCACCAATGCCTAGCCCACGATACGGAGCTAACACGCCCAAGGTCATGATGTAAACACGGACAGCACCGCCTTCCTTCTTCTCCAGGCGACATGCGATGGCACCAACACAGATATCACTGTAATATGCTGAACAAGGAGACCACACCAAGAGTTGGGTGAGACAAAATGGATGGATGGAGAAGCAAACCCAAGTGGATTCCTAGCATTCTAGGAACATTGATCAACAGTTTGACACAAAAAGCCTTCAACTTTAATAAAGGCATTATAATCAACAAAGAGCTAAGGGAACCCCTCTTCAACCTAAGACAGTCAGGAAGTACAGTCTACTTAGAGCTAAAACAAGCTCAAAGATATGAATGAAAACCATGCAAGTTCAAGAAAGGGCTCCACCCAAGCATTCACTCTCCCTTACTGCTGTTCATCAATACGAAACACTAGCAAAAACAATGACCCAAGTAGAAGCATTTGGAAAATCATAGTTTCAGAAGATTGCCTAAGCATACAAGCTTTGTTCTGTACATAGCTATTCCAGTTTCCAGTTCAAAGGGGCACAGAAAACCCTAACGACAACCAGCAACCCCGAACACCAAATGAGCGAAACAATCGATCAAGAAACCACACGCAGAAGCAAAAACACCGCGAAAAGGAAAAATCGAGGAGCCCAATCAGTACAGTCGGTGAAACAATTTGGGGACACAATCTCATTCAGTACCGAGTTTGGTGAAGTCGCCGGAAGCGAGAGCGTCGGTGTAGTACTTTTCATTGTAACGGACGGGGAAAAGGACGGTGTTGAGCTTCTTGAGCTGCATCACGTTCTTGTCCCGCACGCCATCTAACGATATCGACATCTCCCGGCCCGCCCCCATTTGAGATTTTGTTCCAGCCGAAATAAGGAAGGAAAGTGAGAAGGCGGCGGCGGAGTAAAAGCCTCCGCCTGCGTAAGAATTCTGGAGATTTTGTCCTAGATTTGGCTAAACCCGCGGCGGCCTCGCTAGCTGCTGCTGTTCGTCGGGATCTGTCTTTTGGGGACAAGAGAAGGAAGAAGAAGAGAAGAGGCGTATCCAGCCAGCTTTCTCGTGTGTTGTGGGCCTGGCCATATTGGGCCCACTGGTCTAAATAATGAAGAGTGGCCCAAAACCAGTACTCCGTTAAACAAAACACCGCCAACTGTCAACTGATCGGTGGGAATTGGGGAAGGCAAGAAGAGGAGGAAAAGAAGATGCCGAAGGCAATAATTGTCGGTGGAAGCATCGCCGGAGTATGCTGCGCCCACTCCCTAATCCACGCCGGATGGAAAGTGACGGTGGTCGAGAAATCACCCAGTCCACCTACCGGCAGCGCAACCGGCGCCGGACTTGGACTCGACCCTCAGTCGCGCCAAATCATCGCTTCCTGGCTTCCAGTTCCAGACCTTCTCCACCAATCCACTCTCCCTCTCACCATCGACCAGGTCAGTGAGTGATTTTCACAAACACCTTATCTTCAATTTTCAGCCACCAATTTTATTTTTATTTTTATTTTCATTGGATTTGTTTCTTGGAGCAGAACCAGGCGACCGATGCTGAAACGAAATCCAGTTGGGTGCTTGCCAGAGACGAAGAGTTCAATTTCAGAGCAGCTCACTGGACTGATCTTCACCACCTCCTGTACACTGCTTTGCCTCCGGAAGCAGCTTCGTTTCTATGGGGCCATCTCTACCTCTCCTTTAGCATTTCTCAGGATAACTCGAAACCATCGGTCTCTGTTCAGGCCAGAACTCTCCAAACCGGGGAGATCGTCGAGATTAATGGGGATTTGCTTGTGGCCGCTGATGGGTGTCTCTCCGCCGTTCGTCGGGCTTTCCTCCCTGACCTGGAATTGAGGTTTGTTTGCTCATGGCTACTACTTAGTACTTACTAGCTGCTAAGCTGCTATAGTTTTTATTACTAAAGGAGATGCCTTTTGTTCCCCATTTTCTGTCTAGGTATTCCGGTTACTGCGCATGGAGAGGCGTGCTTGATTTCTCAGAGAATGAAGATTCCGACACCATTACAGGCATTCGTAGGGCGTATCCCGATCTGGGTAAGTGTTTGTATTTCGATCTTAGCACCAAGGGAACTCACAGCGTGTTCTACGAGCTTCTCAACAAGCGGCTCAATTGGATTTGGTACGTTCATCATCCACAGCCCGAACTGAAGGGGAGTTCAGTGACGATGAAAGTAAGCAAGGAGATGATCCAAGACATGATCCAGAAAGCAGAGGAAGTTTGGACTCCCGAACTGGTGAGAGTTATGGCGGAGACAAAGGAGCCGTTCCTGAACTTGATATATGATTGTGAGCCCTTGGAGAAGCTCTTCTGGGACAATGTGGTGTTGGTTGGTGATGCAGCTCACCCTACAACTCCACACTGCCTGAGAAGCACGAACATGTCAATTCTAGATGCAGCAGTGTTAGGGAAGTGCGTCGAGAAGTCGGGGGTTGAGAATTTGAGCTCGGGTCTCGATGAGTATCAGCAGATTCGTTTGCCGGTGATTTCCAAGCAGGTCATCCATTCGCGGCATGTGGGAAGGATCAAGCAACGGTTGAGTGTTCCTGATCGGAAGCTCTTTGATCCAAAGGCAGCTAGATCGCTGGATTGTGAAGAGATTCAGCAGAAAAACATGCCCTTATTTTCTAGTGCTCCTCTTTCTCTGCATTGATTTGGTTATTGGTAATGTAGCTCTGGTGATCAAGTTATCCACGCCAGTAATCTGTACTGTAAGAGCAATCATCTGGATTTGTAAGAGCATCCATTAGTAAAAATAACCCATTGCTAAGGTAATGTGGCTATGCGTATCTAGTAAAGTAATTGCTAAAACAGTTTATGTGGCGGTATTCAAGTAGGACTATCAATATTCTAGGGTTGCAAAATTCATAGTTCGCCCGAAGGAACTCCTGGAAAGACACTATTAGGGAACGGGGATTATTGCTAAACTAGAGCATTGCAATGGAATTTGATCAATAACTCCATTGCCCTAGGGTTTATTCAAGTTGGATGAAACTAATTTACAAAAAGACCTCATTTGCGTACAAGTTCTCACAACCATTCAAAGAATAAGATACACAGTACAGTTTGGGGATCATAAGATATTGCACTCCGGGATAACTCGATTCTTAAATAGTTGCACGAACACATTCTTACACTTTGGAAGGCCATGAAGCTTGAGCAGACATGATTATGCCCACAATCACCCCAAACAATCCAAGAGCACTGCCAAAGATCTCAATCACGAGTATCTTCACAAAAAGTGAGGAGTTTTGGGCATCAGATAAGGCACAGCTGCTTCCTATAACTCCCACGCACACCCTGTTAATCATATCAAGGTTAGCAAAGCCAACAATAATCCCAGATGCGAAACTTGTTCTGGAAGTTAACTGTGGATGGTAGTTCAACTAGAGAATGGATATACGTACCCGCAAACAAGGTTAGCAAAGCCAACGATAATCCCAGATGCAAAAATTGCATATCCAGCTCTAAGGGATTCCGGAGCATATATCTGTGAAGCCGGAACACTCTCCAACTTCGTCTGCAGGATGATTGCCACGATAACACCATATATGGCAACGGCTTCACAAAAGATTACACTGAAAATGAACAGCAAATTCAAACAGATCATCCTCCAAGAGAAATTACAAATGTTCTCAAGTTCATATAAACTGCTAAGAAAAAGAATATGCCATCAAGAGCCATAAAAAGGAAGGCAAAGGCTATACAGGCATTGAAACAGAAAATCATAAAACGATACTTCTCATCCAAACCATAGCTAGATCCTTGTAGACTCAAAGTTCCCGAGGTTCCAATTTACATCAACCAAAGCGGTGCAGCAGCTGTGCACAAAGTGCGTCATATAGATCCTAGCCCCCATCTAGAGGAAACAGTCTCCGGTACAAGCTCCAAGCTCATTATGCAAATGGTCACCAGTACTCCAATGCCATATAACTTGAATGAACTTCTACGGGTATCAGGAAGTACTTCGCTTTTCAACCATACGAGATTCCCAAGTTCACAGAAACATAAATGCAAGTGAAGTTCGTCCATGGGACCAAGTTCAAGAGCAAGAACCAGCCAACTTATACAATGAGCCTACCATCTAACTCAGTTGCAGCATCTAGTCTACATACCAATGGATAAATCATCATGAATTCCAGCATTCAGAATACTAGACAAAAATAGCAAGAAAGGACTGGAAGCTCAGAATCTCATACCTGGGGCTACAATATCGATGCCTTAACTAACTCCAACAACACTCTAAAAAAAATGGAGTGAAGCAAAAATCCGAAAATTGCAAGAATTTGGCACCTGATGAGATTCTTAGAGGTGATCCGAGGAGCTTTAATGGCGGCTCCGATCAAGCTACTCCCGGTAATGTAGATCCCCCTGGAAATTCCCATCCAATCAAATCATATCGAATAAAAGCATGTCACGCAGCACATCCACAAGAGCCCAGAAAACAACAGTAAACCAGAGAAAGATGCAGCGGTACAAGTGAGAAAAGTAAGAGAACGCAAAGTAAAGGAGGGGAAAGAAAGAGCAGTACCAGGCGGCACCGAGGACAGAGACTCCGATGGAGATGGCGATACCGATGGCGGAGAAAGTGTAAGGAGAGATCCTAACGAGCGCTCGAGCCCAGGAGCTCGCATCACCGACTATCAACGCACTCGACATTTTCCGGCTTCGCCTAGATCAAGCTTCGAGTGCTTCAGGCTGAACTCTGGCGTGAATTTCTCCTCCTTCGTCGAGCGATTGAACGTCTGGGGGAAATCAGAATGGCGTGGATGGAGGAAGACGGGAGAGAGTAACTAACGATGGAGAGACATACACGTGCGAAACTGCGAATCACTGCTCCACGATCCCGGTTCGCGAAAACGGCGTCGTTCCATTTGACTTTGTCTTTGTTTATTACCGCTGCTGCAAAAGCAAAGCAAGGGCTGCTAAGTCGTCGTGTGCTTCATAAATCATAACCGCAGCCCTTGGCTGAGGAAACATCATAATTCATTAGCTTATAACCCCACCCGTTGGTCGGAGGAGTTGAGCCGAATATTGAATTATTGGGATAACCCGTAGATTCAACCATTAAGTTAAATTGGCCTAATGGTGAGTACCGCCTAGCATATCCCTAATAATCATACCAAAGTGAATATATTGGAACATAAACAGTACATCAGAAGTTGGTACAACCATGAAGTTAGACCATTAAAAACATACCAATGAAATTGAATAGCATCGAAAAACTTCAACTTCATTAAATAATTACATGAGATCAGAAAGAGAACACCATTAATTTGCTTTATAAAACTTTCATCTTGTCGTCATTGTGCTTTCTGGTTTTTTTCAGGCCATGATAAAATCTAAGGAAATAAAGAACGAACAACACGATTTGGGATAGGAATCGTTGTCGTATTCCTAGAAAATGGTGGTAAACACGGACTCACCTGCCAAACTGGTTTGGATTGAGATTTTTATCGGGTATCAGGGAACCATGTGATTATAAATTAGACTTGATCAAAACGGGCCAAAACTTAAAATTCAGCCTGTTTGACCGACCCATGCAAAATTCTAATTATTCGTTACTTTTAAACTTTCTATTTGAAAATAAAAAATAGTGAAAGAAAAGAGATGACTGCAATTCGCCATTTGCACATCACTTATTCGGGAATAAAACCATAGAAATTCAAAAGGAACTGAAAATGTTTAGGATCGTTTTAATGTTTAAAATAACCAAATAGATCTTTATGTTTAGTTTTTTACTAACAAATACCAAACGATTCCCTATAAAATACACTATAATTTTATCATTATGATATCAAATAATTATATAATATATATTTGAAATGATAAAAATTGGACTAATTGGGTTGGTCGAGGTTGAACCATTGAATAACTTTAAAATACATTATATTTTAGCCACTAAGATATATAATAATAGCATAATATATATTATGCCAGAGAAAATAGCTTGTTTTAGAATGTCAAACCAATGATGTTCATTTGTTTTACTTGATGGCCAAATCCCGTGTAGGTCCGGCCCATTCAACTCTTTTATTTTATGGTTAGCGGTTAGCCCATTATATACCATGCATTAGTTTATTGTTAAATTTTTTATTTTTAGCAATAAAAATAAGTATTGTTTTTGCCTTCTCATATATATTTTATCACCATGGAGAAATAAAAGGGTATAAAGAAAAAAATTGACACTCCTAGACCCGTTTAAATCCGCATGTGTACGGTAAGTTGGCCCGTTCCACAGAGGAAAGAGAAAAAAAATTGACACTCCTTATTCTACCCTTCCTACAAACGCTCCTGGAACAGGGAATTTGAAATGGGGGAAGAGTTTTTTACACCCTGCTATTATATGTTTTTAATTTAAAGTGATACAAAAAATGTACTTAGTGTGATTGGTTATGATCCTTGCCTTTCTTTAAAATGGTCATGGTTCGAATCCCAGTATGTATCTTTTTAATGAATAAAAAAAGTAATTGTGAAGACCAAAATGTCCTTCCTACTTTCACTCTCGTTGCAGGAAATTTGAAATGGGGCTCCCGTTTTTCCCTTCTGCGTATTATAAGTACTAGTTTTTTACCCGCCCGTTGGGCGGTGTATTTTGTTTGGTTGTTTTATAATTCGTTATAGTATTCTAGTTGTTATTATTTTGTTTGGTTGTTTTATAATTCGTTATAGTATTCTAATTGTTATTATTATTTATGTTTGCTAAGGTAATATACATGGAATTGTAAATCCCACTTACCTTATTTCAGGTATTATTTCATACTTTTATACCTTTTTTATTTATGAACATTTTAATTTTATTAACTGGGCTCTTTATAAACGGTTCTTTATTTATTTAGATTTTTATTTTTATCGAACTCGCCCTTTAAGATTATTAACATAAGAGATTATTCATTCTTTAGCACAGAATTGTGATAAAGAAGTTGAAAAACTTACGGCCACAAAAGAAGAAGTTAGAATAAAATAATGTGCTTCAATTAATAAAAAAAATAAGCGAAGAGCTTTTAATTTTCTCTCCCTTCTCATATGTCGGTATATGATAATAGAGAATATTCCGATCTAAATACCATGAATATCGTGTATTATCACTTACACATACAATTTTGGAATAATGAGGAAACTCATTAGCATCAACGTCCATCAATCTTCCACATACTTGTTTAATTACCTTGAAATGTTCTAGCAAAACCAACCACAAACAAAACTATCAGCTGTCACTAACTTATTAAAGCAATATTTTCAGCAAATTAAACTGCATATAATTAAACATAATTTATATTTTGTAGAGAGCTACATATCTCCTGCAGAAAAGAATTGTGCTTTATTACCTAATAACAACATAGACAAATAATGAAAGGAGCAGTCTTCAATACAACTCAACTCATTTTATCATTCAGATTCCTTATTTGTGAACTGAATATATGCATAAATCCAAATAGTAGTTTGTAAGAAAACAATCATGTCAAAATCAATCTTTAGTTAGGGATTCAAGACAGAAAAATTAACCTTAATGAAACAAACAAATGTCACCGCAAACATGTAGAAATTAAAAAATCATCGAAATAGACAACCAAGAAACCACCATTATCATTTTCTTTCTTCTTCGCGACCTTTATAAAACCCCAATTATGTTCCCTTCTACTTATAACCCCTTTGCTACCTATTTATTACTAACCAGATCATCATTGTATAGCTAGCTAGTAGTAGCATGTCAATCATGAACATACAATATAATAAACAATCATCACAACTCTACTTTCCAGTTCAACATTCAAGAAATCGAGTTGCAATAGGCATTCAAGAAAAACGATCAATTATTCAACCAAAGGAGGTATGCCTTATGTCCAACCAATTAACCCGTCTAATTATATTTTATATACATGAAAGTATATGGCGACCATTCTCAATAAAAAAACAAAGAAGAAATATATTCACTCATCGAGAGTGGGAAAATTTACCATCCAGCAGTCGTAATTTGGAAGAAATTAAGAAATAATGGGAAAAAGAGTATAACTCGGCGAGTCAACCGCAAACAATTACATATCGTTGAGAAAGTGAGACCAGTTGCCAGCTTTAGATCAAGGAGGAAGAGGGGGCAGTCGACAACCCTCGGCTTGGTTCACCTCATTTTCACAATGATCATATTAACTTTTTTCGTCAACAGGCAAAAATATGTTACAACTGCTCAAAATTTTGTCATCTTATCGTTGTCTCGTGTTATTTCTGCCTCCTATTCTCATACAAAGAAAAAAAATCGTATGCATTACCATTTCCTTCTCTATAAATTATGAGAATACAAATATTAGAAATTTCAAAAAATTTAGCAACTAATAAGAGAGCTTTGTTTATTTTTATGGTGGTTGACATACTTTCTTGATTTCTTATTTTCAATGTTGGATTTTATTTCTAGAGAGACAATCAAAATGGGTAAAGGGATAGAAACAAATTAAAAGTTTGCATTAATAATTAATATGTTTTCATTTAATCGAAATGAATAAGAAGTTTTTTAAAAAATAACAATTATTGCTCTGTCAAGTTTATATTCAGACATTTTGCTATATAATTTATACTTGTTTTATTTGATAGGTATATACATAAGAAAGAAGTGAGTGTTTGATAGCAAAAATCATATAGTCATATCGTTCATTTCTCAAAGTCGATTGATTGTCAAACGTTTATTTTCTCTTAGATTATTGTTTATATTTTGTATTGAAAAATATTAATATTTATGTGTGTGCTTGTTTTTTTTCTTCATCAAAATGTAACTTATTATTAAGTTTTAGTAAAAATGAGTAGAAAATTTACTTAATCGGATTTAATCAGTTTGGGTTAAACAAATACAATATATGTCACTCTCTGTTTCCATCTTTATAGTTTGTTTTATCGAATTTTTTTTATTACTTATGTGTGTGTTTTTTGTTTAAATGTTTCCTAAAAAATTAACTTATTTTAATTTTAGTAAAAATGAGTAGAATTATTAAAAGAAGAGAGAGACAACTTCACAAATAGATCAATAAATAGTTTTTTGTTTGAAAAAAAATTGTCCACTTTGGCAACTTGTGCATTCACCAAGTGCTTATGTGGCAAGAAGTTATTTTTGAATAACCATAATATTTAGTATAGATAGATAGATAGATAGATAGATATATATTAGGTTGTAGATAACACTACCCGAACTTTTTTTCCCCGGTAATCAAACCGAGCACTTAACTATGATATATGTGCGGAAATTGGTAGATTTGTAGTTGCAACGTTACCACTTACAGTGGCGGAGCCAGAAATTTGAACGAGGGTAGACTAGAAAATATACACTTGAGTGGTTTGAACCATGGTCATAGGTGGGAGTATAGGTGTCAATCGGGCGGGTTCGGGCTGGGTTCAATCGGGTTCGGGTTCAAACGGGTTGCGGGTTAATCGGGCTGCGGGTTCATCGGGTTCGGGTTCATCAGGTTCGGGTTCAAACGGGTTGCGGGTTAATCGGGTTGCGGGTTCATCGGGTTCGGGTTCAATCGGGTTGCAGATAAAAGGGTTGCGGGTTCATCGGGTTTTGGGCCGGGCGGGTTGCGGGCGGATCGGGTTTCGGGTTGTTCGGGCCAACGCATCGAGTAACTTACTCATTACTCGTTACCAACTTACACATTTTATTACACTAATTTAAAATATTTTTCTCAACTTTTTAACCAATTTATTTCTACGTCGTATATATATACTTTCTTTTTTTTTTGAAAAAAACTAGTCAAAATGTTAAATCAATTTGTATGACTTGCAAACTTGTTATGTAATTAATCATAATTGGTAAAGTACACTAGCTAATAGTAATGGTGATATCAATATTTGCAACCAAAAGACACCATTAAATGTTTATTTGATATTTTAGTATTATTTCACTAGTAATTGGATTAAAGTATCTTGTTTAGTATAACCATGCAAATATGGTATTTGGTTTGTGGTATTTGGCAAAAGCAGAGTGATAAAAGGAGTTATTTTGAAATAACTCATTGCCCAAATAACTTCAGTAAACTATTGCCAAACGAGTTATTTGTAAAATTGTTTGAATTGTCTTAAAGATTAACTACCAAATTTAGTAAAATTATTGTGACTTCAATCATAACTTACTGAATAACATATATCTTATACAGTTAGCCTTATCCTCAATCGATATTATTAAGTTAGTATATGTTGTTGATTGAATACCCTAAACCATCAATACATTATATACTAACCACATACCCTATACCTTCTCTGCCATGTTTCGAAACATCTTCAGTGCTTGCCTCTGTTGTCTTCAACTTGTTGCTGCTGCTGTGAAGTAATTAATTGGTTTATGGCTGTTGTGAAATGTGAACTAATGAATTGGTAATTAATCGTAATTGGTAAAGTAAACTAGCTAATAGCAATGGAGATATCAACATTTGCAACCAATAGACACTATTAACAAACCATATATTTAATAAATAAAATAACACTCTAAAAGCAAAGAAGAAAAACACTTTTTCCTATCTCAACATTTTTAGGGAGCAATATAGATTACCCCAAACGAAAATTGGATGACAATATAGATCAATCCAAACAAATGTAAATATGCACTTCCTCCTCTAGATATTTCCATCTTTCACGTGACGTGAGGATATGTAATTTAGATTAACTTAACAAAATTTTAAATTTTACTATTGTGAGTTAATTAAAATGATAGTAATGGTTGTTAAAAAAATCAAGGAAAGCTTCCCGTAAATATTTATGGGTTGGAAAGAATTCAATTGGTATTTATTGTGATAACCGATCCGGGCCACAAAGTGAGAAGTAGTCCCCACTGTAGATGATGTTCAATCGACGACAATGATAAGAGTTTTGTTTGGACGAGGATTGGTGACGGTGATGAAATTAGCTTGGGATTGGTGATGAACTATTCCGAATTTGTTACATTACATCTTTTCATAAATGAAAAGAAGGCGCGAGTCCATTTCCATTTCCCCCCAATAACCTCCGTTGTGGACTTCTCGTGATGGAACGTGAAATAGATAACAACATTAATAAATATTAAGCAAAGTTCGAATATGGAAAATGGAATTGTTCGGGTTTCGGGTTGTTCGGACCAGCGCATCAAGTAACTTAACTCATTACTCATTACTCATTACCAACTTACACATTTTATTACACTAATTTAAAATATTTTCTCAACTTTTTAACCAATTTATTTCTACCTCGTATATATATACTTTATTTTTTCAAAAAAAAAAAACTAATCAAAATTTTAAATCAATTTGTATGACTTGTAAACTTGTTATGTAATTAATCATAATTGGTAAAGTATTATAGCTAATAGTAATGGTGATATCAATACTTGCAACCAAAAGACACCGTTAATTGTTTATTTGATATTTTAGTATTAATTAATTAGTAATTGAATTAAAGTATCTCGTTTAGTATAACCATGCAAATCTGGTATTTGGCGTGTGGTAATTGGCAAAAGTATAGTGATAAAAGGAGTTATTTCAAAATAACTCATTGCCCAAATAACTTCAGTAAACTGTTGCCAAACGAGTTATTTGTAAAATTGTTCGAATTATCCTAAAAATGGAACCATTAAAGATTAGCTATCAAATTTAGTAAAATTATTGTGACTTCAATCATAACTTACTCAATAGCATATATCCTATACACTTAGCCTTACCCTCAATCAACAATATTAAGTTAGTATATGTTGTTGATTGTATACCCTAAACCATCAATACATTATACACTAACCACATAACCTATACCCTAACCATATGTCCTTGAGTTGTGATTTTGCTAGTATAGTTAATTTAAAAGTGAAATTCATACTTTGATTTTCAAAACATAGATAAAAAGTTATATTTGCTAATTGTTATACCCTAACCATATATCATATACTTTAAACCACATACCTTGTACCCTAACCACATACCATAAACATAAATTAAAAAGGGATCTCCTGCCGTTAAAGACTTCAAATGCCTTCAAGTGAACATATGTTAATAAAAAACTTAGAACCGTCAAAACCATCAATATCTTATACCCTAACCATATACACCCTAAACCATATGTACCTTATACCCTAACCATATACTTCATATCTTAAACAACGAACCGTCAAAGATTACTTATCAAGTTTAGTATAAATTGTTGTAACTAATGGTTAATTCATTTATTAGCCCATAAACAATTACATACATATATACATATTAGCCTTCAAAGCATATAAGAATAATTTTAACTAGTCATGCCCTCCATATAAAAGTTAAAGATTCATATTTCAAAAGCTAAAATTATGAAAAACCAAAAAATTGAAAACACCAAATTTGTTTCCTTCTTTCTTTTCACAAAAATACTAAAATTTTCCTCCTTCTTTCTCCTTCCATACATTAGAAAAACTCAATTTTCCCTCCTCTTTCTCTTCCATAAAATTGAAAGAACCAAATTACCCTCTTTTTTCCTTCTACAAAAAGTTGAAAAGTCAAAAGTTTCCCTCCTTATTTCTCTTTCATAATCAAAAGAATCAAACTTTCCCACTTCTTTCTCTTCTCACATATAAAAAATTACCAAAATTTCCACTTGTTTCTTTTCTAAAAAAATTCAAATAACCAAATTTCCCTCTTCTTTCTCTTCCCAAAAACTTGAATATACCAAAATTTCCCTCTTCTTTTAAAAACATCAAATTACCAAATACATTACTTTACTTTATTTATATTTAATTGATAATTTTATTGAATAGTTAAATTAACCAAAATTTTAATTTATATATTATATTAATATTGTCATGATCTCAAGTGACCTTCATGTTTCAATTTTGGTAATTTTCTTAAAATACGTAATATCAAGTGAGTTTCATATTTTTTAAATTTCTTATACGAAATGAAAAAATAATTTTACTTAAGTTTAGAATGAAAAACTTTATTTTGAAAAACTATGTATTGTATATTTTTATAATTATTCAAGTGGATTAGATGAAATTCGGGTTGAGTCGGTCGGGTTACGGGTTAGTCGGGTTCGGATCAATCGGGTTCGGGTTAATCGGGTTGCGGGTCAGTCGGGTTGCCGGTCAATCGGGTTCGGGTTAATCGGGTTGCGGGTCAGTCGGGTTGCGGGTTAGTTGGGTTGCGGGTCAATTGGGTTGCGGGTCGGGCGGGTTACGGGTTGTTGACTTTTAGTCAATTCGGGTTGCGGATCGGGTTGATCGGGCGGGTTAATCGGGTCGGGCTATGTTTTGACACCTATAGGTGGGAGGGGGGCTAGTGGCTTACCAACTAGTCTACCTTTAGAATTTGTTACACATTTTACATGTAAATTTATGTATTTTGACTATTTTCGAAAGTTGAGGGGGGCTATAGCCCACCCTAGGCTCAACGTGGCTCCGCCACTGACCACTTAGCTACACTTTTATAACACCATGATATAATTTTATGCACTGCAAAACATTATTACTGTTTGAGCCTCGTTGCCCCGTCACCGAACCCGCTTCTTTGATGATAGGCATCTGGCCTACACACAAGAACACAGAGGGGGGCACCTGGGCCCATTAGCCCTCCGACGATCAAGTCAGTTACTTTCTAGAGAAAGAAGTGTATAAAGAATGAGTTTAGTGAGAGAGTCCAACCTGTGTAAATGTTACCAACTGCCCCAATTTATACTCACCCAACTCGAGGTTGATCTCCTCCACGTCATCGTCGCATTCAATGCCTTGTACCTTCATTCCTGTCAGATGCCTCAACCACCCTGGCAGGCTTCTGACGACTGGCAGGCGCCTGCAGGTGGGGGACCATTTGATAGTCTGGACTTCTTTGCCTTTAGCGTTTTGTCTTCATGAGGCCTCCACCTTGTATGGAATGGGCTTCGTTGGCCCATTTATGGGCTTCTCCTGTTGGGTAGCCTATTCTTGATTCAATGGGCCTTGTTGGGCCTCTTTTTGGGCCCTCCTTGTAGTACACCCAACAATTGCCCTCCAGTTAGGCACTCATGGCCCCTTGCTTGAGTGCCTAACTAATCCCCTTGGCATGGCGCCTTGCTCACCTCGCGACCTCTCGGTGGGCGCCATGTCGTCCCGCCTGTACCTAGCTTTCTGGTGGCTAAGCTTTTCGTGCTACGGGATACGCCTCGACGACTTCAGCACAAAAATCACATTCGACAACCATGTCACGTAGGTAGTCTCTTCGACCAAATTGGCGCCCAAAATCTTGTCCATTTCTACTCGGAGCGCCGCCTCTTTCTCTGGTGATAAGTTTCTACGTTTTTGCTGCACCGGTCTTCTTCCCCCTCGACTGTCAACTTATGTACGACTGTCTCGGGTGCGACGCCCAGTATTTCCATGGCGCTCCACGCGAAAAGCTCGGCGAACTCCCGCAGAAGGGCGACCAGTTGCTCCCTCATTTCACTGGGTGCCTCCGCTGATATCCTCACCTGCCTTTCTGGGCGCTCTTCATCCAAGGCAACCAAAAGTTCCTCATCGGCGGCTTCGGTTCGGGGCGCCTCTTCTGCCTCGATTTCCATCACATTGACCCTTACCTCGGTACATCGTCGTTTCCGCCCAGTCTTTCGTGCGTAACGCGGGGTGCCCCGCCCCCGGGCTATTCCCACTCCCTGCGGAGCAATAAACTTCAAGATCTGGTGACAAGTAGAAGCCACCCCATTGAACAAGACTAAGAGGGGACTTCCCAGGATTGCATTGTATGGCGATGGGCAGTCCACTATTCCAAAGTCGATGGCGCGCGTAACTCTCTGTTCCCCGTTACCCAAGGTCACCAGCAAGCGTACTCGCCCTATCACCCTAGCGGGCACCCCCAGAAAATCCGATTAGTACTGACTCCGTAGGCCTGATCAATTACGGCGATAGCTGCATGCGTGACACCGTATCCTTAAATAACACATCCATGGAACTCCCCGTGTCGACGAGCATCCTCTTTACTTTGCACCCCGCGACCACTCCTTGTATTTCCAATGCGTCCATGGACGGGAGCATACACGCCTCTTCGGGCGCCTGTTTGAAACTGATGTTAATGGCCTCCTGGGCATCGGCGGATGCGGCTCTCAGTCGGCGGTTTGCCTCCAACTTTTCCCTTAAGTCCATCGCACCTGAAATGGATTCCACGGTGAGTCGTACTCGCTCTGGCGCCATTTCTTGATCGATGTCATATGGTGGGGGCGACAACTCTGTCTCTTTCCGCTCTGTGCTAGCGATGCACGCACGGTGCACCCTTTCTTCGAACTTCTTGACAAAGTCGTTGAGCATCTCCCTATTCGCCAGGCCTTGCAGCTCGGTCTTCAATTGGTAGCAGTCGGCCGTGTGATGTCCTACCTCTCGATGGAAATCATAATATCGGTCCAAATTTCGTTATTGGGTTGCCCCTTCATTGGGCTTGTCCATTGGATGTGGTATCCCTTTTCCTTGACATGTTGGAGTATATTCTTCAGCGTATCGTTGTATTTCGCAAAGGATCTCGCCCCCTTGGGGGCCCGACGCCCTATGTCATTCCTCCTTGTCGGGAGTGGCTCATGGGTACATATCCTGACCTATTTGTCGGAGGTGCCCTCCGTACTACTTCAGCTTCGTCTCCTCTTGACCGGCGCCTATCTGCCCTCCAGGCCGCCAAGGTTTCTTCGAGCATAATCACCTTTTGCACCCGGTGGTCCAGGTCTTCCGTGGACACCACGTCCCTCTTAGCGAGCGCCCTGCAAAGCTTTTCGCTTGTGGTGCACTCGTTCAAACATACTCCCAGTACCCAATGCAGTTAAAAGCGTGATTCTACCTAGAAGCGGAAAATGGGTAAAATCGTAAAACGTAGAATCAAAGCGTAAAATCGTAAGTTTTTTACGCACCCTCTAAAATAGCTAAAATATGTTAAGTACAACATATAGTATATAAATGTGAGTGTGTAGATTTTAGATAAGTGGATAACTACATGAAATTCATAATTAAAATGTAATATCTAACACATAAACTAATTTGCGTTGACTCAAAAGTAGAGAGAACTCATAGCATCTTAATAATAAGCTCATAAATGTAGATCGTAATCCGTAAACGAGCTTGAGAATCCAAATTCTCATAAGCTGGTTTGAGTTTACATAATTACATACGATCAATTACCCATAAACTTTCAACGTAACCCATGTAAGAGCCACATGTGAAGATTAAGGGAGAAGACTGATAGAAGGTTAGCGACTGTTGAGAATACCATTTGGTGTTTTTCAACCTAATGTGAAGCCCCTATTTCGACACTAGTTGAAGAACGAGTGATGAATCATGTTTTCCTTTTTTTAATTTTTGCTAATATGTCTCTAAAATTACATCATTTTGGACCAATTAGCACATTTTTATGAGATTATCAAAATCGTATAAAACGCTTCAGAATCGCGATTTTACCGATTTTAAGCGATTTCATCGATTTTACCCATGCTTTTACCAGTTTTTGTGACTAAGCGACTTTAGGTCGAAACTGAAACGTTTTGGTGGCCTGGATACGTAAAATCGTAAGTTTTTACGTTTTAATGCGCGATTTTGACTGCACTGCCAGTACCGACGGCTGTGCGTCTTTCACTGCCAGGGCTATTGAGAGCCACCTCTCCTAAAATTCTCTCAGGATCTCCCCTTCTTTTTGCTTGACCTTGAAGAGGGCGCCTATAGTTAAGGAGCAGCGCTTTCTACTAGGGAACTTTGCCAAAAACATCGCCGCAAGTGGTCATCGACGGGAACACTTTGCACAAAGTCGCGTTCGAGCTATTGTAAAGCTGCATCTTGGTGAAGTACACGTTCAAGTGGTCATCCGTATCCGCCGTTCTGTCATAGGTTGGCAGAGGGGGTATGTTGGTTCCTGCTGGCTCCATCAATATGTTCCTTTCCAAGGGTTGCCTTACGGAGCAATGGCGCAGCAGGCTCCCCATCATTCCCGTGTTCCATCCATTGAAATCCGAATTGCTGCGATCTTGCGGGCGCCACGCGTCTGGGCGCCTCGGATGCCCAGACTCACTTTCCGTTTCCGCAACCCTTTCGCTTTTCTTTGAAGTCGCGGCTAGGCATCATCCCTTCTCCCCTCTTTAGGGCCTTGATTTCTCGTTGAAGCACCTCGATCGCCTCATCTTGATCCTTGATGATTCTAAATAGCTCCTTTTTAGTGATCGAGGCGCCCTCCGATCCTCGGAACATGGCATCGCTTCCTTCTCCTTCCTCAGCCTCGTGCGTCCGCCCCCTTATCCCTTCGGACTGGATTCCCGTAATCTCCTCCTCCTCTTCGCTCATGGGCGCCTCCATGCTCATAGTTGTTGGTTATATTCTCCTTCCTCTCGCGCCAATTGTTTGGGCCTCGTTACCTCGTCACCGAACCCGCTTCTTTGATGATAGGCGTCTGGCCTACACACAAGAACACAGAGGGGGGCTCCTAGGTCCGTCAGCCCTCTGATGATCAAGTCAGGTACTTTCTAGAGAGAGAAGTGTATAGAGAATGAGTTTAGTGAGAAAGTCCAACCTGTGTAAATGCTACCAACTGCCCCTATTTATACTTACCCAACTCGAGGTTGATCTCCTCCACGTCATCGTCGCATTCAATGCCTTGTACCTTCATTCCTGTCAGATGCCTCAACCACCCTGTCAGGCTTCTGATGACTGGCAGGCGCCAGCACGTGGGGGACCATTTGACAGTCTGGACTTCTTTGGCCTTTAGCGTTTTTTCTTCATGCGGCTTCCACCTTGTATGAAATGGGCTTCGTGGGCCCATTTATGGGCTTCTCCTGCTAGGTAGCCTGTTCTTGACTCAATGGGCCTTGTTGGGCCTCTCTTTGGGCCCTCCTTGTAGTACCCCCCAACAATTACTATTAGAGATTAAAAAACACCTGAAAATCGACGCACCCAACCAATTCAATCCACCCTAAATATATATTTTTGGATGGGTCGGAATTTAGGTTGGTGATACCGCAAAAACCAAACATTAGGGTGCGTTTAATTGAAAATAGTTTATCGAAAGGTTTTATATTTGAATCTTGACGATCTCATTCTTTAAGCACACGGTATACAAATTACATATTAGTGCAAACTTCAATTTTGCATAAGCTAACTTTCTTATGAGGGAGTGTGCTAGTAAATGGTATTAATTATATTATTGAAACTCTCTCATCAACTCGGTTTATTGATAATAAATGTTTCTTGACAAAAAACATCATTTGAAAGCGAACGATTAACTAAATCATGAGTTATTGTTTTGTGTAAGATTCATTATTAAACTTCTCTTAACAACTCGAGCTATTGATACTAAATGTGCTTGACAAAGAGCATTATTGGAAATAGAACGACTAACTAAATCATTAATAATTGTTCGGTACACAGAGTCATATTCTTGATATTTTTTACTACTAATGTATTTTAATTTACCAAGATTTTCCAATATAAGATTATATCATGAATGATTAGAAAAATTAACAAAAACTATTTTACCATATGTATTTTCTTCTGAGTGGACCTACCTTAAATGAAATCTTGGCTACGCCAATGGTGATAAGCCAACGATATATTCATTCAAAACCAATGGCCAACATTATAGAGGCATGTTATTTGCATCCAAGACATTACTATTTGGCGCCAATGGAATTGAGAATGGGGATGGGGAGATTCTGCAATTGAAGTTGAGGTTGGAAGGGTCGGTAGTCCTGGCGGCTATGAAAATTTGCAAAGAGAGAGAATAAAATAAATGAGAATAAAATGATTAATTTTATTAGAGAAAATATATTTAGTTTATATTTAACCCATTTTGATTGATTATATTTTGAATTTTTATGCCATCTTATAACTGATGTCCTGATGAAGACAAATGAGGACTAACAAGCTTGACCATTGATGTTTTATAAGGTTATACCGTTTACTTTTTGTTGTTTAGGTACTATTTTTTTTTTTTACAAAAGATAATCATATATATATATTGATTAGAAACAAGATCATTACATCATGTGCCTTAGCCATGTCATAAAATCAAATGAACGACACGCTATCAGGTACACATAAAGGGCCTTGCGAGCCACCATGTGAGCTACCCTATTATTACGCCGACCTACGAATCGAACACTAAGCCCCCCCCCCCCCCCCCCCCCCCCCCCAAACTCCCTCAAATAACTCAGGACCTCTTGGAATATGCCCCCCGCTCTGCTATCAAGATCGTGAGCTTGGTTGAGCCTATCAATAACCACCTTGGCATCCCATTCAAATCTTACCACCGAAAAATCCCTTCTGGTTACACCACAGAATTGATCCCCTGAGGACCAAAAGCTCCACAATCATGGGGTCATCCATTCCCGGGAAATGAACACCCGCAATGAAGACAATCTCCCCCCGTGTGGAACCCAAGATACTAGGAGTTTTCTACTTCTATCCTTAACTCACAGAAGTTCTCTAATTCTATCATTAACTTATTATACACAAGACACTAGGACCACCGTGTTACGTCTCTAGTGGCGTAGCCAGGATTTTACGCAAGGGGGTGCAATTTTCTTAATTAAAATAAACATATCTTATATGAGAAATTATTAATCTTATGCAGTGACTCACAACGTTTTTCCACTATATATAAAAATTAAAATATATGTTCTTCGTATAAACTACCAAAGATATTATTGTCAATCAATATACCCTACTCACGATTTTTCTTGTCATTCCATCCATGGAGAGTTAAGTTAAAGTCACTCTAGTGATTATGGATAGCCGAGTAACATCGATTGGAATGAGATGGTAGAGGTGAACGACTTAGTAACCACGTTTGAGTGGATAGTTAGATATTGGACGCATAGTGGTGTTGTGGGAGGTTAAGAGTCCCCACAATTTAGAGTTAACAATTATCTAAAACTTAGAGATTTAAAAGATTTAGTTAATCATATATGAATTTTATTTTATTCATGTACAAACTATGATATCGTTTATATGAATAAAGATAATTTAAATGTACGTTCTTAACTTAGTTTGATGATAGAAATAATTAAGTACAAGTAATAACCTTCTATATTCAAGTTCTATTGCAAGCAAGCTACTATATATACCAATTTTTAACCCTTTCTCCAATCCAAGGGTGTGTAGGGGCACTCCCTCCCTACACACTCCCTCCGCTCCTATACAACTCGCCGTCCGGTGTCCCTACTCTAGTATGTCAACCGTGTTATGTCTCGTCGTCCGGTTGCATACACAAACTTGGCAATGACACGGTGTTACGTTTCACCGTCCAGCCCATGCCCGGTCAACTACTGCGTTACGTATCGCCGTACAGTAGTGACCCTATATCCAGGATCAACTGTTGCGTTACGTATCGCCGTCCAGCAGTGATCCGATCAGCTACCGCGTACAGTAGCGATCCAACCACCTGGCGGTTCATCTTACCATTAACCATACATTACAAACATACATTCACATACATAGCACAGCGCGTGCCTCCACGTTAAGTAGGTGGTGGATACCTCACACACATAATCACGCATAATTCACAAATTAACTAGCATTACTTAAAGTAATTGCTTAAACTAAAAGACTTACGACTGAGATATTACCCCGTTTACACTCAACTCGAGAAGTCGACTCTTCGCCCCTTTGCCTGAATGATTTCCTCCTTGACGAATTACCTCAATATCCTATAAACCATATCACCCTTTTTAGATGATCTACATCACCGGAATTAAAAAAAAACCCATTTTCTACCGTTAATGCCTCCTCTTTATAAAGCCAACCATTTTCCTATATAATTTCATCGTCCGTTAATTTTAGACTAGGTCATACCTTCTGAAAGTTCAAAATCACAATTTTTTCTAGGAAAATTGTCCAATTTTTCAAAAATGGCTTATATATTAAATTAAAATACGCATTTAAATAATTACTAAAAATTCTAGTTAGTCTTTAAAACTTACTAAATTCATTTCCAAGCCTTTATTGACCTTTATCCAATTTTAAAAATTATTAAACCAAATCTACCGAGCCTACAAGGGTGACGAATAAATAAAAATTTATAAAAGTACTATTCTGGAATTTCTGCAGCTTTAGTGAGAACACATATATTCGTAGCCATCAATCCATAGCTCGAATTTCAACGACGAGATCAGATTCCTTACCTATAGAACGAGCCTAAAGCTAGAATTGATTGCTCGGAACGTCGGATTTTCTTGCCTCGAGGTCAACCGGTTACTCCACACCCTCTTCACACGTCGACACTATGTCGCCAACACAACCCAGTTAGCTACCTTTCTATATGAGGTTGGGAATGAGTTAGGTCGAAGTCCTTACCCACAGAAACGGGACCTCGATGAGCTGAATGACGCGCTGAACGATGAGAGGGATGTTGTGCGGACGCCAAGCTATTGTCTCCCGTCCGTACGCTGCTGCCATGGTGAAAAGCAAGAGAGAGCGAGAGATGGGACCGGGTGGGATTCCTTTTTCTACTGGTGCCGTTGTTGCTAATAATAGAGAAGAGGGGAGAGGGATTGGTACGTTGGGGAAAGGGGAATTAATTGATGGTCGTTTAATTGGATGGGGTAATTAGGAGTAACAGTGAGAGGAAGCGAGTAATGGTGGGGATTTATGCGTTCTTTTTTTAGTGGGTAAATTGCAAGTTTGGTCACTGGAATTACTAAAAAAGTTCATGTTTGTCACTGAGATTAATTTATTTCATCAGTAGTCACTCAAATTAGTTACACAGTCCAAGTTTGGTCACTGGCCGTTAGTCTCCGTTAACTTTTGCTGAGGTGGTAGTCAACTTTCACAGTTGACCGTTAAATAGGTGATGTGTCAATTAAAAAATAAATAAAAATAAAATTTAATCAATTAAAAATTTCACCTCATTATCATCATAATCTAAAAATATATAAAACAGAAATTTATAATTACCAATATTTATAAATTTTGGTATTGTTTATGACAGTTATCTGCTACTAATTGTGATAATTTCCGTGACAATTAGCAGGCTGCCTGTCCTAATTTTCCAGTTAAAACAAAGATGGTGTCTTGTCCCTTCCCCTTATCCCAACTTCCCCACTTCTCAGTATTCTTCATTTCAAAGAATTCCACCTCCATTATTCTCCACCTCAAAACTGTGCTCAGAAAGACATTCCTGCTAACATTCGAACTTGGGTCCTTGTTATCGATCAGGGTATTGTCAGATAACACTGAAAATTTAGCAGAGGAATACCCAGAGAGACAACGTTCTAGTGAGCTACAATCCTCCTCCGAGGAGCCCTGTAGGAACACGAATCCGGACCTCGATTTCAACGACGTCTTTGGTTGGCCGTCGCGGCAGAAAGCCCAACACAGTTTCGGCATGGAGCCATTCGAGAACTACCCGGAAACGGCCCTGCTGAGGACGAGGTGGTCTTGGCTGTACGAGAAGCCTATTTTCGGAGAGCATCAAGGAGCGAAGAACAGAGAAGGAAGGATTCAAAACTGAGATTTCTTTGATGACATATTTGGCGGGACCGAGTACCAAAATTATAAATTTCTGTTTTATTAATCTTTAATTATGATGATAATGATGTGCAATTTTTAATACATTAAATTTTATTTTTATTTTTTAATTGCCATGTCAACTATTTAACGGTCAACTATGAGAGTTGGCTGCCACCTCATCAAAAGTTAACGGAGACTAACGACGAGTGACCAAACTTGGACTGTGTAACTAATTTGAGTGACTACAAATGTAATAAATTAATTTTAGTGGCAAACATGAATTTTTATAGTAATTTCAGTGACCAAACTTGCAATTTACTCTTTTTTTAGTTGATGGGGGAACACTATGATAAAAGAAAATCCTAATAATGTTATTATTATTAGAAGTATTATTATTCTTACTTCACGGTTTCCTTTTTCGTACGTACGTTGATCCAACCGTTCGGTCGAACCTAGACCTAAATGTCGGGGGTGTTACATGGATCATGTTCTTATCCAACTTTTGATGGTTTTAAATACTTCCTTACTATCGTTGATGACTTCGGTAGGTTGACATGGATAGTCTTAACGGAAAACAAATCTCAGGCTAGACCAAAATTGCAAGAATTTTGCACCCTTAATGAAAAACAATATAATCATTATGTCAAAACGATAAGGAGTGATCAAGGTAGAGAATTCTCAATACCATAATTCTTTTCTTTTACTGGTATTTTTCATGAGATGTCATGTGTTGAAACACCTCAGCAAAATAGTAAAGTGGAGAGAAAGCACCAACATATTTTAGCGATTGCTAAAGGCCTAAAATTTCAATCTCACCTACCTATGGGGTTCTGAGGGGTGTGTGTGAAACATGTTGTGTATTTGATAAATAGAGTTCCTACCTTCATAATAGGTGATCTTACTCCATACAGAAACTTCACCACAAAGCTCCTGACTTTCAAAATCTAAAACTCTTCGGGTGCTTGTGTTATGCCTCTATATTAAGCAACCATAGAACAAAATTCCAGTCCAGAGCTAGAAAATGAGTCTTTATAGGATACCCCACTGGGATAAAAGGGTACAAAATCTATGATTTAACCTCTCATGAAGTGTTTATTTCTAGAAATGTAGTCTTCTATGAACACATCTTCCCCTTTCAGCATCTATCACCTACCCTCTTTCTGATGTTCTTGATAATTCTACTCTCACATTTCCACATCAGAAATTTATTCTCGGTATTTCCTCCCACAAAGAACCTGACACATATGAAGAAGCGGTTCTCTGTCCTAATTTGAATGAGGTTGTTCAGAATGAAATTAAGGCCCTCCAGGCAAACGAGCTATGGGAAACAAGTGGATATTTTGTCTGAAATTTCTCTCTACTGGGCAACTGGACTTGCACAAAGCCAGACTTGTGGCAAAAGGCTCCAGCCAACAGGAAGGAGTTGATTACTAGGACACCTTTGCCCCAGTGATCAAACTAACTACTATAAGAATGTTTTTAGCTATTGCTTCTGCGAGAAACTGGTTTGTTCATCAACTAGACGTGAACAATGCCTTCCTTCTTTGAGATCTTCATGAGGAAGTGTATATGAAGCTTCCCAAAGGTTACCAAGCCCCTTTGGTATTCCAAACCCAGTCTGCCTGCTGAAAAAGTCACTCTGTAGCCTTAAACAGGCACCCAAACAGTGGTATGCTACCCTGGCTAACGGTTTATACACATAGGGATACCAATCCAGCAAGGTGGATCATTCTCTGTTCTTCAAAGCCACATCTACCTCCTATACCTGCATCTTGATCTATGTTGATGACTTGCTTATTGGTGGTAATGATTTATCTAAGATCACTCACATCAAAGTGTTCTTGCACTC
Organism: Linum trigynum; assembly: GCA_964030455.1. Taxonomy (NCBI): domain Eukaryota; kingdom Viridiplantae; phylum Streptophyta; class Magnoliopsida; order Malpighiales; family Linaceae; genus Linum; species Linum trigynum. Next base: position 14,618,452 of record OZ034818.1, read on the forward strand.
CACTTTCAGTATAAAAGATCTTGGCAACCTAAAGTTCTTTCTTGGGCTTGAAGTCTCCAGAGTTTCTACAGGTATTCATCTTTCTCAACGAAAGTATACGTCAAAAGTGATTGAGGAAGTTGGTGTCCTGCTCTCCGGACCATTCACAAACCCCATGGATTACAAATCTCATATGTCTGCTGCTCATGATACTCCTCTCTCTAATGTTGAGCTATACAGAAGACTGGTTGGTAAGCTTATATATCTCACCACTACCTGCCCTGATATCAGCTTCTCCACCCAACAGTCGAGCAAATTCATGGCCAATCCAGGTGAAGAACACTACAAGGCTCTTCTCAGGGTTCTTAGATATCTAAAACATGCTCCCAGCACAAGCTTATTCTTTCAAACGTCTAATACCCTTCATTTGAAGGGATATAGTGACTCTGATTGGGCTTCCTGCCCGGACACTCGAAGATCTATTACTGGGTACTGCATATATCTAGGAAAAGAAAGAAGCAACACACTGTCTTCAGATCCTCCTGTGAAGCTGAGTACAAAACTCTAGCTCATTGTTTCCCTCATTCCTTCAAGAATGCATATCTTTTTTGCTGCCTTGTTAAAACTCTATATCGACCCTACTATTAGAGAACGCAACTGTGCTTATTCTTGATCTATTGCTTTCATGGAGCATTACAGCTAAAGTGAATATGAGCTCTTGGTACTAGGATAGGATGACATTGTGCTTGGCTTTGGCTGGTTTCCCGTTCCACTTGTTTCCCTCATTCTTTCAAGAATGCATATCTTTTTCCTGCCTTGTTAAGACTTTGTAGTAAGGTACCCTATCGACTATTCTTATATTTTAAAACTGTTGGTACTATTGGGAATTCAATGTGACGGTTCTCTGAACAATTGATTCTAATAGTAGCTAGCTTCTTAAATACTTTTGGTCCCCTTGGTTCTGCTTTGTCTATTACGTTGGGACTAAATATCTAGGGGGTTCATGGCGATGGACTGCTAGAAGGAAATTGTGACTTAGTCTCAGCGTTCACCTATTCATACACTTAGTGTGAGTTCTTATGCTTTATCCTTCTACAAGTTTAATATTTCGTTGGAAATTCCCAACTGCTTTTACACTACTTAGAAGTTCTGAAATGCATATGCTCTTTTAAATTTATGTCAGTATTATGGTGCTTTTGAATACTGCAAACGAGTTTCCCGAGGAATGAGTATCCCTAAATCTGATCTCGACTCGGTATTCTTATGAATAACCAGTTCACTGATGTTGACGAAGGGACCAAGTGTTTAAGTTCTCACATGTGTGTTGGAGCTGGGGATCGACTAGTGAATTATTTATAGTGGTAGTATGAGAGCAAGAGAATAGAGTCAATATGGGTGGATCAACTACCTCTACAAGTAACCTGTGGTTCTGCCTAATGTTTTCCTGCTTTCCATTGTGTCCATTTTGGATGTGTTCTGTTTGTTTCAATTGAGAAATTTTGTGTCATTCCATCATGTAATGATTGTAGTTCAGACCATTGCATGTTTGGTTTCTCTATACTATGTCACGAGTCTCTGGAATTATTAATACTCACACTTGCTGGTTTAAAGAGTGGATTTTCCCACAAGACAAGAGGTGGGTATCAGAATGTTAAGCATGAAGGTCTTGATTATGCAGAAGTATTTGTTTATTTAAGTGTGAGGTATTGCACTGCAAAAGAGTTCATTTTATTTTAGTCTTTAGATTAATGAGGTTCGATTTGGCCAGTTTACAGATGCCAAGTTGCCAATATTTCCATTTCATCCCTGGTGTGGGTGTTCTCTCCTATTTGTGGGTTTAAACTCTCACGACTTAGTCAACATGAGGATATATGAAAATGTTTATATTAGCTTGTTAGACAAGTATCGACTATTGCTTGCATTTACGGTCTGTTCCATTTCTGGAGTTCCCTTTGTGCTCAAGTTTTGAGTGTGTTGGCTCTTACTGGCTGCTTCATATAGACGGGTTTTTGGGTTGCATGTATAGAGGCTACTAGAAAGAGGTGTTAAGCTGTTGGAAATGGAGCGACTATAGTGGGTGATTATTATTAGAACAGACTATTACATCTTCCTTCACCCAGTCATTTCAGCTTCTCTAACGTCATAGCTAAGGTTTCAGGGTGCTTTGTACATTAGGGGGTAACAAATGCTAATCTTGTTGGTCGTTGCCCCACTTTCCAATTTCTCTTGGGTCCTAGATGTGTTATCAAAATCTATCATTGTTGATCTGTTAGGTTCTTCAGATTTCATAAGGTTAGCGTTTGAATATGGACCTTGAAGGCAACTCTCTTTAATCCGTGGGTTCCTTCTCTTCAATTGGAGATGCTCACAATCTTCTGAGCAATCTTTTTTTTTATCAAAATCTGGATGGGGAGGTACTACTCTGACAGTTTTCACTTTGGAACCATTAAGTTTGTTTGTCGTGGTTTCTGAAGTACCTGATCTGTTAGGTTCTTCGGAATTTGTTTGAATATGGACCTCAGGGAAACTCCGCTTAATCCGTGTGTCTGTATCTTCATGTGGAGATGCTCACAATCTTCTCGAGCAAGCTCTTTCCATCAAAATCTAGATGGTGAGGTCTTACAGTCTGATTGTTTTCACTTTGGAACCATGAGTCCGGTTGTTGTGGTTTCTGAAGCTAGTTTGTGCTAAAAAAAACTATGAGAAACGGATGATGATTTGATAGTGTTTGGATATGATGGTTTTGTGAGTAACTCTGTTTACCTATTCCTTTATGGTTGCGATCCTTCAATGCTGGTAATCAGGTCTAAATGTGCTTACGAGAATTGGGATCCACAAGCTAGATCGTTGTATAAGAGTTGCTTTGGATGCTTGTTTTTGTTTATAATCTCATCCTTTTGTATCGTATTGCCAATCCATTGGTGATAATGGTTTGAAAGTTAGAACATAAATCCACTTTGAATATGTGTTCGACAATCCTATATTGATGCTTACTACGCTTTTAGAAGGTGGTTGGGCACGAGGTTGTTAGTTTTTCTTATGGGGGTGACTGGTTAGGACTTTCTACTCAAAGTAATCCTGTAAACTTATCTGATTTCTTTCAGATTGGTGGTAGTATTGAGAAGTCGGTGAAATAACTTTGGGTACAGTTGATTCTAATTTACAGCTCCTAAGCATAAGTCTGAATTCAGTATGACATATTTTCATTTTTCCAAGTCTTGCACCTGCTTTTTGTTCTTAAGGGTTGGCATGACAAAATAAGTAGTTTTTCAATCTTACTACAAACATATATATGTTTTATGCTTAATCTTGGTAAAGTATTCCTCCCACTCAATTTCTCACAAAATAGGCCCTCTTAGTTGCTTTTTGTGTCTACTGTAATTTGCCCATGGACAATAGAATCAGGTTCTAGTACTTTCTTGTAGTATAATTGGTTTACCATTTTAAATGTGTACAGTAAACCTGAGAGAGAAAATGATATGGTTGTTAATTCGTATGGTTAAACTGGCAAGTTTCGGTTCTGCATATATTAGTTTGTTGATCCTGGAATTCAATCATTCTTAATCTTAGTGGACACGCTAGACTGTTGTCGTTGCCCCTGAATGTGTTGAAATTTTCCTCTGTGCTATATTGCTATTCTTCAAGCCTCTGGTTTGTGATCTTAAAAATCGAGTTGTTTGAGAAAGAAGGATAGCGTGTGTGAGATCTGTACTGACTATAGTCTTATAGCCTTGACATAAACCTCTATAGTTCCTTCTGTCGTTGGAGTAGGAAATAGCAACTAGAGTAAAAAATCGGGTTATAGAATGTTGAGCGTGAAGGTTCGAATAATCCAGAACAGTCTGCATTTTATTCAACCATGAGTAACTGCATGCGGAAGAGTCTTGTCACTTTTTCTGCTTGTCATCTTGCACATGTTGGTTGCAAGGTGGCATAGACTAGGCAACTCACTACAAAATTGGGTGTGTCATTCTTGTCACTTTTTTCCACTTATCATCTTGTGCATGTTGGATGCAAGATCACATAGACTATGCAACTTAGTGCATATGAGGTTGCGTTGTCCTCTGATCAATTCGTTGTCACTATGGAACCCAACAGGAACCAGGATACTGACTAGCCACCTTACTGATGTAAAAATCTAAGGTTGTGCACTTGAGACGCATTTTGTTTTGTTAAGTTATGATCAATTCTATTTTATATGGTTGGACATTTGAGCTTAATTCCCAAAATCATGTTATACCAGGTTTGTACTGCCGATAATATGTTGCCTTCTTTTGAATATTTAGCCATTTGGGTTTGAGTCCCTAAATTCTACCCTTGAAGGGTCACTTCTTCTATCTTTCGAAAGAGATGTACTGCTGATATTTTGAAGGGTTAAGTTAATGATAAGTGGTTGATTTCCTTCTTGGGTTGATGTCATCTTCCATGTGGTTCATCGTCTTCTCATTTTACTTGCTCTGGAGTTCTTCCACTGCTCCCTGTTCCCTGTGATACAAATGTTCAAACTGGTAGTACTCTGCCGGCAGTACTATAGGGGTGGTGGCTTCTCCTATGCATTACTCCTATTTCACATTTATGTTATTCTCTTTTGCGCTCGTCCAATGGTGTCCTAGAAATGGATTTGGACGTGATCTTTTCAATGCACTTTGCAGCTTTTCTACAGGTCAATGTGGTGAGTGGCAATCGGCTTGTGTCACATTTATGTTATTCTCTTTTGCTCGGTCCAATGGTGTCCTAGAAATGGAGTTGGACGTGATCTTTTCGCTGCATTTTCCAGCCTTTCTCCGAGTCTATGTGGTGAGTGGCAATTGTACTCTAGAGGGGTTCTGTCTAAGTTTGTTTTCATTGCTTCACTTGCAGTTGGTTCTTGTTTTGGGTTGATCTTTCCTTTTCAAGAACAAAAGTTTGCTATGGTTAATGGTTCCATGAGTGACAATACTTTCACATTGTGAATTATTGTCATTTGATATATTGTAATGTGCCCCTGTTTAAGTTGATTATCCTTCTCCAAGTCGGCTCTTGACTCGCTGTTACCAACTCGAATCAATCTGGAAACATATGCACTTTCGAGGCTATGTCATATTATGGTGTTATTCATTGAATTTTCCTAACTTAGTGATGCGATATCGACAAGGAAGATATTTAATTCCCATGGTCCAAAAATGAAGCTTCGAATTCAACGATATAAGGATCAAATGGGAGCATTCTTGATGGATAAAATGAGATCACTTGTGCCGTACAAGACGTGAGCTGCATAGAAGTTATTATGCATGATGTAATTAGGTGATTAAATTATTGTTGCATGGATTTTTGGATGGTCACGTGAAAAGAAAAGCAATCTGTTTGCTTTAATTAATCTCCAATTGATCAAGAAAGGAATGTGTCTGTGCAAGCTCTCGTGAAGATGGAAGGATTAATTGGTGGGCAAGATTTTCAATTCCGCCAAAGAGAAGGTTTCCGCAAAGGACAAGAAGGAGAAGGACGTCCGCAGTAGCAAAGGGAACGGAGACGTGAAGATGCGGTGCAATTTCGGTTTGTTAGAGTTATTTAGTAGGTTTATTATTTATTTAACTAGTGTTATGTTTCCTAGTTAGTTTGGGATTTGTTTTCCTATTCCTTTTAGGTTAGATTTATGATTTTGAGACCTCTATAAATAGAGGATGTAAGACCTACGAATTTTGTACCCAACATTCAAGTTATCAATTAAGAGTTTTTACTCGTGTTCCTTTGTTAACGTTTGTGCAAGCTTCTGTCGAGAGTCTCCAAGAGTTTCACGTGTCTCTTATCAACTAGAGAACGCGTCTAGTTGTGGCGAGCTTCTACCCAATAGTGATTGGCCTTATTCACGAGTGGGTGATTGTTTGATTGGTTTCATATACCAATTGGCCTTTCACACGAGTTGGAATCTGTTTGATCGTGTTCCATATCTATCCTTTATTTTCAAGTTGTCAAGCAAAGTTTCGAAAATTCTGTCAAAAGAAGGAAGGCTGCGTACTTTGGTCATATAATCCGAGTTCGAGGGTTCTCTTCGGATTTGTATAATATCAAGTGATATCAGAGCCCGGTTCAAACTCAGCGGAGAGTTGAAGATTACTGGTTCAAACTCAGCTGCAAATTTGAAGATTACCAGTTCAAACTCAGCAGCAAGAATCAGGTGTGTCAGTCTTGTTTTATTTGTTGATTATTTTTTAGAAAAAGCCAAAAAAAAGTTGTTGTGCGCTGTTTACGGAAGAAAAAAAAAGGAAGATTAGTTTTAATTGTTTTTATTTGTTCACGTGACTGAAAAAAAAAAACCAAAGTAGTTTTCTTAATTAGTTTGACGTGGGTAAGTAGAGAGAAAAAAAACAATTTTTGCGGTAGAATAAAGAGCAAGTAGTTGTGTTTTCTGTTTCGGTTTAATTATTTTGTTTTATTTTGAATTTCGTGTACTATTCACGTAATTAAAAAAAAGTAAAAAAAAATCTTGTTACACAGCCACAAAGTTGTACGTGTGGAAAAAAAATCTGTGTTTTGGTTTTTTTGTGGTTCTTGATTGAGGCGCAAGAATGGAGCAAAATCAACGATTCACGGAGATGATGAAGCAAATGCTCAAGACGACAGAAGTTATTCTTCAAGGATTAAAGGGGAATAATGCGCCAGCAACAATAATCCAACCTGAAGCTCATTTGATGATAGGAAGTCCAAATCCAAAGCAAGTTCTCGAGCAAAGGGAGAATACATTTCAAACGAGATGCTTAGTGGATGGTAAGCTACTATCGGTTGTGATTGATGGAGAGAGTTGCACTAATCTGGTGAGTGAATATTCGGTGAAGAAATTGGGGTTAAACAAATTGCAAAATCCGAAACCCTACAATCTTCAATGGCTTAATCAAGATGGATCAATTGAGGTCACCAAGCAAGCCATATTGAAGTTTGAGATTGGAAGATATAAAGATGAAGTCCTTTGTGATGTGGTACCTATGGAAGAGGCTCATGTTTTGATTGGAAAACCATGGCAGTTTGATCGAAATGGACAACAAGATGAAGTCACCAAGAAGTACAAGTGGTCACATAGAGGTCAGAAGTTTGTATTGAAGCCTTTATCTCCTAAAGAAATCTATGAGGATCAACTTCAAATGCAACAGAATTTGAAGAAGGAGAAAGAGAAAGAGTTTCAAGCCAAAGTAGAAGAGGAAGTCAAAGAAGACGTGGAAGAGAAAGAAGAGGTTCTTGTTGATGAGCTTACTACAGTCACTTGTGAAGAGCATTCACAAGCTTTGATTTCATCTCAAGAAGAACCAAAATTTGAAGTAGAAGAGAAAGTTGAAGAAGAGGCGGAAGAAGTAAAAGGAGATATTCTTGTTGATTTTCCGGATTTGAGTGCGCCAGAAGTTTATCAATTCGATGAGGAACCAGAATTCGATAGAGGAGATGAATACTTGGAAATTATGGAGCATTTACCAATTGTTCCCGCATATGCTCATGTTGATTTCGTCATTGGGGATACGATTTCTGAAGAGGAAGCCCGCATGGATAATCGACGAGAAGTTCTGAGCTACATAGAGAGTTTTCCTCGTGATGGTGTTCCTACAATTCGTGATCGAATTGTCTTCAAGAAGGGGGAAATAATACGATCATCACCAAGACAATTTCGTTGGAAGTCCAAGAAGAATGACGATGATCATGGTTCAAGATTCTATAAAGATTCGAGGTCAAATCTTCTTCAAGAGAGAGGGAATGATGTGATATCGACTAGCGCGATATTTAATTCCAGGTCCAAAATTGAAGATTCGGATTCGACGATTTAAGGATCAATTGGGAGCGTGCTTAATGGATAAATGTTGCATTTGTGCATGCATTGATCGTGTTTAGCATGGAATGGACGAATTGGTGAGTTAATTGTGGCATGGATTTAATTGCATGAAAGGAACTGTGGTTGTTGGGTTTATTCACGTTAGTTTGAGGGGTGGCTTTGGTTTTTTTTTTTTTTTTTTTGACAAAGGGCATTGATTTTCATTCCTTCATCCTGAAGCCAGGAAAAACATTTACAGGAGGGGGGCAATAACATCAAGCACATGGATCCAGTCAACCGGGAGGTCATTTTTTGCAAAGGAGCGTGCCACCCAGTTGGCCTTACAGTTACGTTTTCTGCTGATGAAATCAATCCTGCTGTTTGGCCAATCGTTGCAGAAATTCTTGATTTTGTTGATCCAGCCTGCAACCCGCCACGGCCATTCCTGCCTAGGGTTATTCATTGCCTGCATAAGAGTTTTGCAGTCTGTTCTGATCAGACATGGGGCTGCTAGTTCCTCGGCCAATCTTGTTCCTTCACAAAGGGCCATGGCTTCAGCTTCAAGGGGTGAAAAACAATGCATTGGCTCAGCTCTCCCATTGCAGACCTATTCATGGCAATTCATTACAACGACGCCATATGCCGCCTTCTGTGGCTCGGAGAAGAAGGAGCCATCACAGTGTATTTCAAATTCATGAATACTAGGCGGTGGGGAGGTCTGTTCAGGGGGTGGAGTGTGCTGAGTTTGATATGGTGGGTCTGGAATCTTCTTCGGGCAAGTGTTCCATTGATGGTGCGCAGACTGGGCTTTGAAGGAGGTTAAAGGTGGGCTTGGAAGGGTCCCCGAGAAAATCCGTTCATTCCTGGCCTTCCATGTCTGCCACATGAGGAAGATCATATGCTGGATGGAACTCTCATGGAACCTAGCCTGAAGAGAAACCAGCCAGTCCAGAATGTTGGTGAGAGGTGGGGGTGGTGAGAGGTCCGGCCAATCATGGCACCAACTAGTCGCAGCGTGTGGACAGGTGAAGAGGCAGTGGTGTAATGATTCAGCCGGAAAGTTGCAGAGTGGACATGCTTCAGAGTTGGCGCATTTTCTAGTGAATAAGTTCATCTTCTTAGCCAGGGCATTCTTTGCACATCTCCAAACAAAAAACTTCAGCTTCGGTGGTATGGACAAGCTCCATAGCCATTTCCATTTGTCTTTTGTTGATTCAGGAAAAGGGGTAATTGCTCCTTGTGCCCCTCTAGTCTGGTTGTGGAACATGTGGAACGCAGATTTGACTGAGAAATCCCCTTTTTCGGACTCCCTCCATGCCCAGAAATCTTCCATATTTGATGGACCAATTGGAGTGGCCCTTGTGAGAAGGATTTCTTGCGGGTCAAGGAACTGTTCCTGTAGGTCCACCCTCCATTGTCTTGCAATAGGATCGATAAAAGCAGCATTAACTGTTACATTGGCATACCCATTGTCAGTAAGGGGCCCTGGTCGATCAAATCTCCATGGATCGTGAAACATTCTTGTTGTCAAACCATTCCCAATGACCCTGATCACCCCCTGCTTCATCCAGCACTTAGCTTCCCAAATGCTCGCCCAGACCCACGAGGCTTTGCTTCCCTTCTTAGCTTTGAGGAAGTCCTCTTTCGGGAAATAGATGCTCTTAACAACCTTAACCCATAATGCTCCCGGATTAGTGAGTAATCTCCAAGCCTGCTTTGCCAATAAGGCCATGTTGAATGTGTGAAACGGTCTGAATCCTAGCCCTCCTTCCTCTTTTGGGGCGTATAAGACGTGGCCCGCCCGCCAATGGATTGTCTTTTTTGTCATGTTCCCTCCCCAGAAGAACATTTTCAACATCGAGTCCATCTTCTTTGTGGTTGTTCGAGGGAGAAGAAACATACTCATGATATATGAGGGGATGGCTTGGAAAACAGCTTTTAGTAGGATCTCTTTACCTCCTGGAGATAAGAGGAGGCTTTTCCACGACTCTCCTTTGCTTTCCATCCTCTGTAATAGGAACTTGAAGGTTTCTCTCTTTGACCTTCCCCACTCAGTAGGTACTCCCAGATAAGTAGAGTGGGTGACAGTGTCTGTGAATCCCACCGCTTGTATGATACTGTTTTTCTCTTCCTCTGATACGTTGTAGCTGGAAAAAATTGACGATTTGTCCTTGTTGACTTCCTGCCCTGTAATCTTCCCGTAGTCATTGAGGATGTTAAGAATTCTCCCCGCTTCTCCCGAGGAAGCTTCCCCAAAGATGACTGTGTCATCTGCAAACAGGCAGTGAGTAAGGGTGGGGCATGTTCTGTTGAGTTTCAGACCTCGGATTCCTCCTCTCATGGCATCCTTCTCAATCAGAAAAGAGAGGGCATTTGACATTAGTATGAAAAGGAGGGGGAAATGGGGTCTCCTTGTCTGATCCCCCTGGATGGGGTGAACTCCTCAGTAGGGTTCCCATTAAACAGAATCTTGAACCTTACAGTCGTGATGCACGTTTTAATCCATCCACACCATCTCTCATTAAACCCATAGGCTTTTAATAACTCAATAAGAGAATCCCATTCCACCAAGTCATAGGCCTTCCTCATGTCCAGCTTCATCATCAAATTTTTCTTTGTCCCCGTTTTGTTCTTCTTGAAATGATTGAGAACCTCGTGCACAATAACTATGTTGTCTTGTATGAGTCTCCCACCTGTAAATGTTGCTTGAAGTTCATTGACCAGATTCGGTAAAAGCGGATGCAGTCTGTTAGCCAGTATCTTTGTGATCACCTTATACCTGAAGTTGCAGCAGCTGATAGGCCTGAATTGTCCAATAAACTCCGGTGCATCCACCTTAGGGATGAGGGTTATGAAAGTTTCGTTCCAGTTTGGTGGCATAGTGCTCGTATTAAAGAAAGAAACAATCTCACTGCAAAACAGGTCCCCCACCAGGCTCCAATATCTTCTAAAAAAGTGACCAGGAAATCCGTCAGGACCTGGGGCTTTGCTGGCTCCAAGCTGGAACACAGCATTCCTGATCTCCTCCTTCTGGAACTCGGCACACAGGGAATCATTATCCTCAAGGGAAACCATCTTGGGGAAGCCCTCGAGAATGTCCTGATCATAGTGATCCGATCGTGTCGTGAAAAGATTGCCATAGAACTCATTGACATGATCCTCAAGTATTTGTTCATCGTGGATCCAGAGCCCTGTTTCATCTTTGAGTTTTGCAATTCTATTCCTGCTACTTCGTTTAATGGTGCTCGCGTGAAAAAAACCTGTGTTTTGGTCTCCTTCTTGGAGCCAGCTGTTCCTGGACCTCTGCTGCCAAAACTCTTCTTCCAGTTTCCACATTGTTTCAAGCTCTTGTCGAAGGTGCTTCTCCTCTTCAGCCATCTCTTGGTTTCTAGTAGGCCCTTGGATATCTTGTAGTCTTCTTCTGATTTCCTTTTCCCTCCTGATTTTGTTTGTTCTATCCTTCACTGACCAGTTCTGAAGATTAGTCCTGCATTTGTCGAGAAGATCGTTAATTCTTCCTCCCTGTTCCCAAACTTCACCAATGATCTGGTTGCATTCTCCATTTTCTCTCCATCTTTTATCAAATCGGAATGGAGTTTTTCCGTTCTGCTTTTTCGGGTGGAGGTCAATTCTGATCGGGCAGTGATCAGAACTTACGAATTCTTCATGGTGGACCATTGCTTCTCCGAAGCAGAGTCTCCAGGCCACAGAGCATAAACCTCTATCGAGGCGCTCTCGTACAAGGTCATTTCCCAACTGATTATTGGTCCATGTGAAGACTTGGCCAGTGAAACCAAGATCGATCAAGCCATTCTGCGAAATAAAATACTTGAAGGGGTCGACATTTTCATTCCTTAGGGGGCACCGCCCCTGTTTTTCAAACGGATGCAGGGCAACATTCAAATCCCCAACAATTAACCAACTATCTTCAGGGGAAGACCTGATGATCGTAAGTCGATCCCAAAGTCTCCTCCTCTCCACCGCCGTGGTGGGGGCGTGGAAAAAAGTACAAAAGAACTCGATCCCTTCCTTCCTAATGCTTACATCCATATAGGACTTACATTTATCTAGCAACCGAACGTCCACATCTGCTTTCCACCATAATGCTAATCCACTACCTTCTTCCGTCGGGTTAACATACATTCCAAAATCAAACTTCAGAGATCTTCTTTTCTCCTCCATAAACAGTTCATCTTTTTTGGTTTCCATTAGAAAGAGAACCGAAGGGCCAAATTGGCGGCATAGCCTGCCACAGAAGCTTCTTGTAAGGGATTGGCCAAATCCCCTATAATTCCAGCTTAGGATCCTCATTCCTGGTTTGGCGGCTCCAGGCTTGCCGCCGCTGCCCTCGGGGAATGCGATTCTCCCTCCCAGGATTGGTTCCCTTCAGCTGTAATCTGAGCAATGCTCCTCCTCCTTAGGGTGTTTCTCCTCCTTTGGTAAGTTTTCCTGTTTTCACCTGTAACAAAAGACATAGAGCCAAAAGACAAGTTAGCCGAGGTTTCCGCCAGTGGTAGTGGGTTGCTTGGGCTCGCAAACTGTTCCGGCTTCCTTTTCTTCTCCGGCCTAGGCCTGACTTCCTCTTCTCCGATATTGACTTCTTTCTCTTGGGTTGGTGTGGTGGATTGTATCTGCGGGCTTGCAACTGAGCCTGTCTGGGTCTTCTTTGGGTTTGGGCTGTTGTTCTCCTCTGTTGTGTAGTATGGGCCTGCCAAGGACAGGCTTTGGCCCATTTCGACTAAGCCCGCAGCCTTCTCCCTGTTGCTTCTTCTATCACCCAAATCCAGCGACCTCTGCATTGCCCGAGTTGTGGCCTCCATCTCCAGAAAAGTAGTTGGGATCACAATGGTTGGTGCCACAGCTGTCTCTCCTTGGGTCCACGCCTTACCTCTCCCTGCTCCTGGCAGTGCCAGTACTGAGAACCCTGGGGGGCTCGAGAGGGGGTTCTGACCAGTCAGGTGCATAAGGCTGCTTTCGCCTCGGGATCCGTAGATCAGTCCTGTTGGGTGGCCGGTGAGTGTCGGGCGGCGGTTCCTGGCCATCTTCTCCCTGATTGACGCCGGTGGGGTGTTCGCCGGTGAGTCGTGACCTGCTTTCAGGGCTGCGGTGTATACTTCCGATGGGTCGATGCTCAGTCCTCTCCTTCGATTATCTTCCCTGTATTGGCAGTTGTGGATCAGGTGCCCCAGTCTGCCGCAGAAGTAACAGAGGTCCATGATCCTCTCATACTTGAAGCTGACCCAGATGGATTTTTCCCCCAGTGGGTATTCAAAACCGATAGGGACTGGATGGTCGAGCTAAACTTCCACTTTGGCTCTGATGAATTTGAGCCATCCTCTGAAGTCGAAGTTTGATTGGTCGATGCAATGGAATTGTGGGAATATGTATTCCGCCAGAGCTTGGATGGATTCTTCGTCCTTCATGGATTGTGGTAGGTCATGCATCTGCACCCACAGGGTGATGGTCTTGATATCCTCAGCTTCTGCTTTCTGCTCTCCATCCCACTTCCTCAGGGCAATGAGGGTGTTGCTGAGGTTCCAAGGTCTGGCCTCATATATCGCGTCCCTTTGCTGTTGTGACTGGAATGTGTAGACAAATAGGTTTTCTGCTTCTTTTGATGTTTGCACCTCCCCGTATGCCCTCCATTTGTTGGCTGCTGCGTTCTTTGCCTTGCTGAGGTTGATGCTTGAGTCAGTGACCCATTTCCCCAGCAGCATTGACATTCCGCTTCCTCTGGCTCCCACTATTGTTGGCCTCACGTTTAGGACTAGGTGGCTCCGTTCTCCTCTTACATTTTGTGGGTTGTGCTCCATTTCGCTTATTGTGGATGTGAATGGGTAGTTTCTGTATTGGAGGGGCTCTGGATTGTGTGTTTGGATGTTCCAGTTGTGTTGCTGATGATGCTCCTGGTTTTCGCCCTTTATATAGGCAAAAATCCACCCTGCCCTGCGTCTCTTCCTCTTCCTCTTTGCATTGAATGCTAACTTCCTTGATATGCCTCTCTCCGTTGTGTTTGTCAGACCTCCCTCTGATAGCCATTTCTGGGTTAGGTTCGGTGTGACATTTATTCCTTCCCTCTCTGATCTGTTGCCTTCTGGGCTCTGCTTTGTTGATTGTTCCTTGTGTGCCTCTATGCATTTAGTTCCTCCAGTAGCTGGCCGCCGCAGCCTGGTAGTGCATTTAATAGAAATGATTGTTTGATGGCTCTCCCCTGTCTCTATCTCAGGTGTCCTTTGCTTGCTCTCCTTGTGGAGATCTTCTGCAGATCGGCTTGTGTATTGCTCAGTTGCATTAAAGCTCCTGTCCTCTGCTGACCCTTCATTACTCGCTTCTTCCACTCTCTGTGCCCATTTACTCCGTTTGTATCCCCTAATTGGTAGTTTCTCTGGCGGTTTGGGCGGCGGCTTTACATACTCTAGTAGAGTCTGCTTCCACTTGCTTCCTCCATCCAACTTTAGTAAAAAGAATTTGGGTATTATTTCTTCATACATGTTGATCTTCTCATTAATGGCTTGGATTTCTTCCTTGATTTCTTGGTAAAATGCGTATGTCAGTGGGTTGATTTGATTGAAACCGATTGAGGTATCTGCTGAGAGAGTCCTCAGGTGAGGCACATTGAATGCTCCGTGGTCGGCAGCTGTAGACGGATGATTCTTGTGGCTTTGAAGCTTGGAAGGAGGGGAAGGGGGATAGATGGTTTTCATGGGGTTTTTTTTTTTTGGAAAGTCATTTGGGGTTTAGGGGTGGCTTTGGTTGGTGGATTAATTACCCATAAGCCATACAAAAGGACAAGCCACGTGAGGACAACTTGCTTTGGGTAAAGATGCGGATCGGAATTCCAATTCCGTTCGAAAAAAGGAAGTTCAGCAATTAAAACGAAGCAACGGAATTTATACTCCGCAACCGGAAAGGAAATGGGACGCTGCCAGCAGCGTTTTGAGAGTAATTTAGTAGTTTTATTATTTATTTAATTAGTATTATGTTTTCTAGTTAGTTAGAGATTTGTTTTCCTAGCATTGATATCCTCCTTTGAATTCTGGTTTCTCATTAAATTGATCAACTTCTTGCGCACTCAAATCTTCAACATCAATAAGAATATCTCCTTTTACTTCTCCTGCTTCTTCTTCGACTTTCTCCTCTACTTCAAGTTTTGGTTCTTCTCAAGATGAAATCAAAGCTTGTGAATCCTCTTCACAAGTGTCTATAGCAAGTCCATCAATAAGAACCTTTTCTTTCTCTTCCACGTCTTCTTTGACTTCCTCTTCTACTTTGGCTTGAAACTCTTTCTCCTTCAAATTCTGTTAGTTAGAGATTTGTTTTCCTATTCCTTTTAGGTTAGATTTATGTTTTTAAGACCTCTATAAATAGAGGGTGTAAGACCTACGAATTTGGTACCCAACATTCAAGTTATCAATTAAGAGTTTTTACTCGTGTTCCTTTGTGAACGTTTGTGCAAACTTCTGTCGAGAGTCTCCAGGAGTTTCACGTGTCTCTTATCAACTAGAGAACGCGTCTAGTTGTGGCGAGCTTCTACCCAATAGCAATTGGCCTTATTCACGAGTGGGTGATTGTTTGATTGGTTTCATATACCAATTGGCCTTTCACACGAGTTGGAATCTGTTTGATCGTGTTCCATATCTATCCTTTATTTTCAAATTGTCAAGAAAAGCTTCAAAAATTCTGTCTAAAGAAGGAAGGCTGCATACTTTGGTCATATAATCCGAGTTCGAGGGTTCTCTTCAGATTCAACGATATAAGGATCAATTGGGAGCATTCTTGATGGATAAAATGAGATCACTTGTATTGAAGCCTTTATCTCTCAATGAAATCTATGAGGATCAACTTCAAATGCAACAGAATTTGAAGGAGAAAGAGTTTCAAGCCAAAGTAGAAGAGGAAGTCAAAGAAGACGTGGAAGAGAAAGAAAAGGTTCTTATTGATGGACTTGCTATAGACACTTGTGAAGAGGATTCACAAGCTTTGATTTCATCTTGAGAAGAACCAAAACTTGAAGTAGAGGAGAAAGTCGAAGAAGAAGCAGGAGAAGTAAAAGGAGATATTCTTATTGATGTTGAAGATTTGAGTGCGCAAGAAGTTGATCAATTTAATGAGAAACCAGAATTCAAAGGAGGATATCAATGCTTGGTAATTATGGAACATTTACCAATAGTTTCCGAGTATGCTCATATTGATTTTGTGATTGGTAATACAATTTCTGAAAAGGCAACCCGCTTGGAGAATCGACAAGAAATTCAGCACTCTGTAGAGAGCTTTCATCACAATGGTGTCTTTACAACTCGTGGTCGAGTTGTCTTCAAGAAGGGGGCAATAATATGATCCTCGCCAATGCAATTTCGTTGGAAGAGCAAGAAGAACGGAGCTGATCAAGGATCAAGATTCTATAAAGATTCGAGGTCGAATCTTCTTCAAGAGAGAGGGAAGGATGCAATATCGACAAGGAAGATATTTAATTCCCGTGGTCCAAAAATGAAGCTTCGAATTCAACGATATAAGGATCAATTGGGAGCATTCTTGATGGATAAAATTAGATCACTTGTGTCGTACAAGACGTGAGATGCATAGAAGATATTATGCATGATGTAATTAGGTGATTAAATTATTGTTGGATGGATTTTTGGATGGTCACGTGAAAAGAAAAGCAATCTGTTTGCTTTAATTAATCTCCAATTGATCAAGAAAGGAATGTGTCTGTGCAAGCTCTCGTGAAGATGGAAGGATTAATTGGTGGGCAAGATTTTCAATTCCGCCAAAGAGAAGGTTTCCGCAAAGGACAATAAGAGAAGGACGTCCGCAGCAGCAAAGGGAACGGAGACGTGAAGATGCGGTGCAATTTCGGTTTGTTAGAGTTATTTAGTAGGTTTATTATTTATTTAACTAGTATTATGTTTCCTAGTTAGTTTGGGATTTGTTTTCCTATTCCTTTTAGGTTAGATTTATGATTTTGAGACCTCTATAAATAGAGGATGTAAGACCTACGAATTTTGTACCCAACATTCAAGTTATCAATTAAGAGTTTTTACTCGTGTTCCTTTGTGAACGTTTGTGCAAGCTTCTGTCGAGAGTCTCCAGGAGTTTCACGTGTCTCTTATCAACTAGAGAACGCGTCTAGTTGTGGCGAGCTTCTACCCAATAGCGATTGGCCTTATTCACGAGTGGGTGATTGTTTGATTGGTTTCATATACCAATTGGCCTTTCACACGAGTTGGAATCTGTTTGATCGTGTTCCATATCTATCCTTTATTTTCAAGTTGACAAGAAAAGCATCGAAAATTCCGTAAAAAGAAGGAAGGCTGCGTACTTTGGACATATAATCCGAGTTCGAGGGTTCTCTTCGGATTTGGATCATATCACTTAGGGTTATGCTTAACTTTCCAGATGCATTGAACTTCATTGGATGTTCCTAACCCAAGTTTTTCCATAGTGTAGAACTTCAGACATCAATACTGTATCTTATGTACCTTATTTTACAATGGAATTGTGCAGAAATGTCTTGTAATACGAGGGATAGCATGTGACGAGAGTATTTCTAGGCTAGTGAGGTTTTATCTTTCACCTGTTCAAAGATGGCAAGTGGTGATGTCGAAAATGGCATGGTGAATCCTTTGTGACCTGAAAACGAGCTCGCATAGTGATATATATTAGTGATGGTTTGCTGCAGGTTTAGAATCGTTGGCTGTTCAAATTTCAAAGTACATGGTTGTGGCTGGAAGAGCTTGCGGAGGGCACTAGGATTTTGTTGACGTGTCGTGTTTCCAAGGGCTGATGATTTCAGTAGCCTGGTCTTGATTGGGTGTTCCCAACACAAGCTGCTTTATATAATGCACTCATCCACCACCAAAATCAACCTAGTTCATTTGATATCACTATGCCAACAATTGTATTTTTTTCGTTCTACTTATAGAGAATGTAAGGAAGCAGAAGTGGTTGAGTACCATATATGGGTTTCTCCCAATAACTTGAGTTACTGGGATCAGTTGGTTTATGACATAGTATCAGAGCTTGTTTGTTCTTGAGGTCACGTGTTCAAGTCCTCACGATCCTCATTATTAACCATTGTCTTAAAGCACATGGTATGGTGAAGCCTGCGCAAACTTTAAGTCCATGAATCGGCTTTCGTTTGAGGGGGCGTGTAATCAAGTGGTTAAGTACTATACTCTTCCAACAACTTGAGTTTTGTTTTTAGAGGAAAGATGAAGCTTTGCTTTTGTTGTTAAAAAACAAGATTTTGTTTTTGTTGTATATTTTCCTTAAGGAAAATTTGAGGTTTGGTTTGTTTGTTTGTTTGTGTTGGAATGAATTTCATATGAATAAATAGTTCAATAGAACATACTCACTCCGAAAAAAATCGGCAGGGTCTTTATATTAGTCAATGGGTTTGGGTTTGATTGTATTCAAACCATGGTCTATGAGTTGGGAGATTTGAATGGACCAAATTGGAACCACTCGGCCTATATACATCCCTAACCACCATACTATAGTTTGGTAATATATGCATCAATTTTTTTCCAACATATACCAAAATGAATGTCTAAAAGAGCACGATTAATATGATGTTTGTGAGAAAAAAAATTTGAATTACGACTTGAAACAAAGAAGATATATCACATGAATTTAGTTGGGGGACATGTATACAAGTAGCCAACTAGGTTATTGACCAAATTCTCTGTCCTCGAGAAATATGGTTGTTTAACCGAACCAGAAGGACCGATAAGAATACGCATCTTAGGAAGAAAACTTTAAATTATCTGTTAAGCCAAAAATATCAAGATGTCACAGTCTTTGTATTACTATTAACTCTAATCTTATGGCTAATTTAGGAGAAAGTAGGACCGATAATTGATAATTTGTTTATCAATTAGTTGAAAATTCGATTATTTAATTATTGATAGAGGAGATGGAGGATGGATGGTAGCGGAAAATTGAATGAATTTTGTTGACTTTCATATCATTGATGCTCTATTTTTACTTTAATAGTACCTTTTCCCAATTCTCTAATTTATTGATATCCTAAGCATTTCTCCCAATGAATAAAACTTGTGGCAGACGCTGACATTAGGTTAGTTTGCATTTTATATGTTGGTTTCTGGAAACCCCAAAAATAAATTAACGGTGACTAATTAAGATGACCAACTTGACTTAATTTTACCATATGAGGACATTACGGAATATTATTGTTCTCCTGCCATTCTTAATACAAGAATATATGTGGTTTCCCACACTCTCCTATTTGTTATATTGACACAACGTTGTTGGTGGCTGATTGTGAGCTCCAAAACCAAAACCCATCTAGAATATTGAAAAGAGTAGTAACAATGTATTAACAAATTTAGTCCTTATCTACCTAAAGTTGGGTGACCAAGTTATGACACATATTTTGGTTGTAAACTCAAATTCAAAATTTAATTTAATAACAATGATAATCGAAGATTCTGATTCATCGAAGTATAACAAATTACATCTAATAATCAAGTACAGCCGTCCTTACCACATAGGGCGCATTAATCTTTTATGTAGCTATTGACTGTGACTGCTAATCCCATTCCCTATAATTATATTTAACATTGATTATAATTTCTCTCCATCGGTTAATCTTTTATGTAGCTACTGACTGTGACTGCTAAGTGCTAACTGCTAAGCACGACTCTCTCACACTGACGATTCTTACTCTGCCTAATCAATGGATAGATGTTTAGGGTCTGCTAGTTATACATGTCGATAACCACTCCACTACTGTCCTTTGATTGATTCATTCATTTCCATGGCATAGGGAAAATGAAAGGAATATCTTGAAAGCATCCGTCACATATTTATTGGACTTCAACATTTGGATTAATTAGTTCTCATCATGCTATCAGAATTGTTTAGTAAGAAGTCTCGTGTTGCGAATCGTCACGAGTCACAACCCACAAAATTAAGATCGATTTAACCACAATGTACCGTGGTATGAGCATAAGATCAATATTTGAACTTCTCTCAACAATTCGAGTTATTAAAATCAACGAGTGAAACAACACTGTCCACCCACTAGCACCATGAGCATCTTTCTGGATCAAGGTTCTTAATCACCAATTAGCAGGAACAGTAATGCTGATAATATATACACCAAATACAGCAAATGACCTATGCCATTACATCAAGCTCGCAATTAACAAGACCTTTTCAGCCGGCCCTTAGTAAAATAGTATCTCTTAGTCATGTCTTTCTTCTGTTACACGTTAACAGTCTCCAATGTCCACCCACTCCACTCTCTCTACAATAACACCACCAAATTTAAATCCTTCCATCCATGGAAACCTCTTCTGATCAGATATTCCTTTTTGTCCTTCTCTTTCCCAACACAAACAAACATCCTGAAAGTGACCTTTACCAGCTGCTGATCTGATATTCCTTTTAACAGTTTAACTTCCTCCAACTATAAAAGCTGCCACCTTTTTGTTCACCATTCAACCTGAAACAACTTAACCCTCAGG
The DNA here is from genome assembly GCA_964030455.1 of Linum trigynum. Classification (NCBI taxonomy): domain Eukaryota; kingdom Viridiplantae; phylum Streptophyta; class Magnoliopsida; order Malpighiales; family Linaceae; genus Linum; species Linum trigynum. The sequence continues at coordinate 14,638,693 of OZ034818.1, forward strand.
GGGGAGGTGAAAAGCTCAGGAAAAACCCAGTAATGGCGACTTCAGCGAGACTCAGCAGCGGCAGGATAAGCAGCTCGGACATGTGGAGGAACAGCAGTGCAGGGGAGAGGGTGTTCTCGAGGTCAGCACGAGCAGACGAAGAAGACGACGAGGAAGCACTGAAATGGGCTGCCCTGGAGAAGCTCCCTACTTACCTGAGGATCAGGAGAGGGCTTTTGAACGAGGACGAAGGGAATTCTCGCGAGGTGGAGATCACCAACTTGGGGCTCTTGGAGAAGAGGAACCTGCTGGAGAGGCTTGTCAGGATTGCTGATGAAGATAATGAGAAGTTCCTGCTCAAGCTCAAGAGTCGCATTGATAGGTAAAAAAAGAAAAAAACTCGTCTTTGTGTTATCTGTAGTATGCATATGTCAGGTTTAACAAATACATCAGGTTACTGTAAGTTTTTAGCAAACATGTTCTTGTACTAGGGTCGACTCATGTTCAGTAACTAAGTACGAATTGGATGACTCACATGTCGCGTTCTTTGTTGGCAATGTTGATGGTTTGTCTCGGGAAACTGCAGAGTTGGGCTGGAAATGCCGACTATTGAAGTGAGGTTCGAGCATCTGAACGTGGAGGCAGAGGCTGATGTTGCAGGCAGGGCATTGCCTACTGTGTACAACTTCTCTGTCAACTTGCTTGAGGTAAATTTTTACTGAATTACTACTGCTGGAACACAAAGCTAAACCTCTTTTGGATATGTACTATATTATACAATGAAGATTGAAGAGCAAGAGAGCTTGTCCTGAATCTACCCTGCTGACCCAACATGTCTTTAATTTGAAGGGAATCTTGAACTCTCTTCACATTCTACCAAGCAGAAAGAAACCATTGCCAATCCTTCATGATGTTAGTGGAATCATCAAGCCAGGAAGGTTAGTAGACCTCAATACAAATAATATATAAACTAAAATGGTTGTCAATACACAGATATAAACTAAAAGGGTTAGTAGAACTGACTTACATGTCATGTACACTGGAATTGCTTCTTCTGCTACTTAATCCAGCCACATAAAGGAAATTCATAATCAAGCGACTGAAAATGGACGAACGGTATAATACAGAGACATATGTGTTAAAAATCATAGAACAGGGATGTATATGTTAAAAAAGAATATTGCAAAGACTGGAAATAGTGAAATACTGGTTCTTAGTCTGATTTCAATTTTCACCCCCCAACCTCCAATTCGCAGAATGGCACTGCTCTTAGGTCCTCCTAACTCTGGAAAGACTACCTTATTACTTGCCTTGGCAGGAAAACTTAGTAAAGATCTGAAGGTAACTCATGCTTCACCTCAGCTTTTAGGCCTTACTCAAGTTGTAGCCTTCCTTGTGATGAACTGACCCTTTTTATTTTCTGATGGTAGTTTTCAGGAAAAGTTACATACAATGGTCATGAAATGGATGAGTTTGTGCCTCAGAGAACTTCAGCTTACATCAGTCAGTATGACCTTCATATTGGAGAAATGACTGTCAGAGAAACCCTAGCTTTCTCTGCAAGATGCCAAGGCGTTGGACCACGTTACGGTTAGTTAGTTAGTTAATTGGTTGCATACTTCCACTTGAATCTACATGGTGTAATTTAACTTCAGCTTGAGAGTAGTCCAACTTGATGGCTAATGGCTATGTAACACAACCTGATAATACCTACAGATATTCTGACTGAACTATCTAGAAGAGAGAAAACAGCAAGCATCAAGCCAGATCCTGATATTGACCTCTACATGAAGGTGAGGAAGCAAAATCTTATCGAAATATTACGCCTAGTTGATTAGTTCATGCAACTGTGAACTAACAAGCTATATTTCTTGGTGGAATCTTGCAGGCAGCAGCATTGGAAGGCCAAGAAGCCAATGTGGTTACTGATTACATTCTCAAGGTATATACGGCATAAATTAATCAACTATACCATGGTAAAAACTTGTGTCTTTAATCTTTATGTCTGGTTTAATGATCTGTTTGTTCCTTTTTCTCCCCACAGATATTAGGGCTTGAAGTATGTGCTGATACATTAGTGGGCGATGAAATGGTTCGAGGCATCTCAGGAGGGCAAAAGAAGCGAGTTACAACTGGTAAAAACGACGAAACCATCATTGTTAAGGGTAGTGCTCAAGACCAAATCTCTTAACCCTCATACTTTGTCTTGATAATGCAGGGGAGATGATGGTTGGACCTTCACGAGCTCTATTCATGGATGAAATATCTACTGGTTTAGACAGCTCAACTACCTTCCAAATAGTCAACTCACTAAAACAATCCATCCACATCCTCGAGGGAACTGCTCTTATCTCTCTTTTGCAGCCTGCGCCAGAAACCTATGATCTCTTTGATGATATCATTCTTCTTTCCGACGGATACATTGTCTACCTAGGCCCTCGAGAAAATGTGCTCGAGTTCTTCGAGCACATGGGATTCAGATGCCCGGAGAGGAAAGGAGTAGCAGACTTCTTGCAAGAAGTAACATCAAGAAAGGATCAGGAGCAGTACTGGGTGAGAAGAGACGAGCCTTACAACTTCATCACTTCAAAGGAGTTGGCAGAAGCATTTCAGTCGTTCCACATTGGCAGGAAGCAAGGAGATGAGCTGGCAACTCCATTCGACAAGTCGAAAGGCCACCCTGCTGCACTAACTACAGAGAAATTTGGTGTCAACAAGAAAGAACTTCTGAAAGCTTGCATCACAAGGGAGTATTTGCTCATGAAGAGGAACTCCTTTGCCTACATTTTCAAGATGGCCCAGCTTGTGGTTATGGCTTTCCTAACGATGACGGTGTTCCTAAGGACGAATATGCATCACGAGACAGTGAACGATGGAGGGACTTACATGGGGGCTATCTTCTATGGGATGATTATCATAGTTTTCAATGGGTTCACGGAGATGGCAATGACTATCCACAAGCTTCCAGTGTTCTACAAGCAAAGAGACCTTCTCTTCTTCCCTGCATGGGCGTATGCTCTTCCTACTTGGGTGCTCAAGATTCCCATCACATTTGTAGAGGTTGCAATATGGGTCATCCTCACTTACTATCCTATTGGCTTTGATCCAAACATTGGAAGGTAAAGCAAAGTCACTAATGAATTTTTAGTAAAAGTATTGGTTGGGATAATGTAGTCGAAATTCCAAGTCAGCTCTTAATAAATTAGGCCCTTACGAGTTCTCTTAACTCAAATATGGATTGGTTTTTGTTCTAAAGCTATTTGAGTTCTATTCAGATTCTAAAAATTAGACTGCCATGCACATAAAAGTTGATGAAATGATACAAAAATACTGATGGCAGGTTTGTGAAGCAGTACCTGTTATTCGTTCTTGCAAACCAGATGGCTTCGGGGTTGTTTCGACTCACTGCAGCACTGGGAAGGAACATGATCGTTGCAAACACAATTGGATCATTAGGTTTAATTACTGTTCTAGTGCTGGGCGGATTCATCATCTCAAGAGGTATGCATGCAGCAAATGGTGGATGTGGGGTTACTGGAACTCCCCATTGATTCATACATCCATTCTCAATCTTCTGCGAGCTGAACCAATGCTAAGATTATGTGATTTTTCTTTTCAGAAAATGTGAAGAAATGGTGGTTGTGGGGTTACTGGATCTCCCCATTGATGTATTTGCAGAATGCTGTCACTGTCAACGAATTCCTCGGCCACAGTTGGAGCCATGTACATAAACTACTAAGCCCTCAATCAATCAACATATAGTGCATTTCAAGATCTCATGGCTCATTCACTTCAAAACTCGATCATTGCAGGTGCCCCCTAACTCGACTGAGTCACTTGGAGTTCAGATTCTCAAGTCCCGTGGACTATTCCCTTATGCATACTGGTATTGGATTGGAGTTGGAGCACTGATTGCATCCTTGATTCTCTTCAATTTCCTCTTCATTGTCGCTCTCAAGTATCTCGACCGTGAGTATCTAGCTCGCATGAACCACCAACAGAACCCATTTGCCACCTCTACCGAGTGTTTCCCAACCTGATGTTTCAATGGTGTTCATCTTGTTTTGGTTTGCAGCATTTGGTAAGCCTCAGGCCATCATCTCAAAAGAAGACTCGGAAGAGAACACTACTTCACGTAGAGCCAGTATGGAACTCTTAGAAAGAGGTAACAATGAAAGCAATAGGAGAAGCATTTCTTCCAGGACACCTTCAGCAAGAGTTGGTGACTTCGATCAGGACAAGAGAAGAGGAATGGTCCTTCCATTCCTTCCACTTTCGATAACCTTCGATGAGATTAGGTATTCAGTAGACATGCCAGATGAGATGAAAGTTCAGGGGATCCCAGAGGACCGTCTGGATCTTCTCAAGGGTGTCAGTGGAGCTTTCAGGCCAGGAGTCCTGACAGCTCTAATGGGAGTCAGTGGAGCTGGGAAGACTACTCTGATGGATGTTCTTGCTGGGAGAAAAACTGGTGGATATATTGATGGAAGTATTAAGATTTCAGGGTACCCCAAGAAGCAAGAAACTTTTGCTAGGATTGCAGGTTACTGTGAGCAGACAGATATCCACTCCCCACATGTTACAGTCCACGAGTCGTTGATCTTCTCAGCATGGCTCAGGCTCTCTCCTGAATCAAACTCCAATACACAAAAGGTCAGCACACAAAAAAAATTTGTCCGTTTGTGGATCAAGATTTCCAGTTTCTGAGTAATTGAGAAAGATTCTCTAGTTTTGCAGATGTTTGTTGAGGAAGTGATGGAGCTAGTGGAGCTGACTCCACTGAGAGATGCACTCGTAGGATTGCCCGGAGTGAACGGTCTATCAACTGAGCAGAGAAAGAGGCTGACGATTGCAGTTGAGCTTGTGGCCAATCCTTCCATAATTTTCATGGACGAACCAACTTCTGGACTCGATGCAAGAGCAGCAGCAATTGTAATGAGAGCAGTGAGGAACACGGTAGATACTGGAAGAACTGTGGTATGCACCATTCATCAGCCTAGCATCGACATATTCGATGCTTTTGATGAGGTTAGGTCTAAGCATTATGCACTTTCCAGCTTTCACCACAATTAGAAAAGTTTTTCTTATTGGTGTTAATGTTTTGCACAGTTGCTCCTGTTGAAGAGAGGAGGGGAGGAAATCTTTGTCGGTCCAATTGGTCGCCATGCCTGCCATCTCATCAAGTACTTTGAGGCAATTGAAGGAGTTCCAAAGATAAAGGACGGATACAATCCTGCAACCTGGATGTTAGAGGTCACCACAGCAGCACAAGAAGATAATCTTGGGGTCAACTTCACAGACATATATAAGAACTCAGAATTGTACAAGAGGAACAAGGACTTGATTAAGGAGCTGAGCTCACCACTTCCCGGTTCAAACGATCTCTTCTTCCAAACGCAATACGCTCAAACTTTCTTCACTCAATGCATGGCTTGCTTGAAGAAGCAACACTGGTCTTACTGGAGAAACCCGCCTTATAATGCTGTGAGATTGATCTTCACAGTATTCATAGCTCTCATGTATGGGACCATCTTCTGGAATCTAGGCTCCAAAAGGTATGTTATTCATGGAGAAATGCAGCATCTCTTCACTCTTCAGTTGCTCTGGATTAGTGAGTAAAGATTGAAACTTTCCTTTCTTATCTTTTGCAGAGGAACGCAACAGGATATTCTGAACTCAATGGGTTCCATGTATGCAGCAGTTCTGTTTATTGGATTCCAAAACAGTTCAGGAGTGCAACCGATTGTATCCATCGAGAGAACAGTTTTCTACAGAGAAAGAGCAGCTGGGATGTACTCCGAGTTGCCATACGCTTTCGGACAGGTGGTTATTGAAATTCCATACGTTCTGGTCCAAACCATCTTATACGGAGTCATAGTCTACGCCATGATAGGTTTCGAATGGACAGCAGTCAAGTTCTTCTGGTACATCTTCTACATGTTCTTCACATTGTTGTACTTCACTCTCTATGGGATGATGACGGTTGCCATCTCTCCAAACCATAACATCGCTGCCATCATTTCAACTGCCTTCTTCGGGTTATGGAACCTTTTCTCTGGTTTTGTCGTGCCTCGCCCGGTAAGCCACCTTCTGACTTGCTTATCAACCTTTCTGCTGCTTTAAGTTGTCTCTTACTGACTCAAGTTAAAATGGGTTAACTTCCAGAGGATACCAATCTGGTGGAGATGGTACTGCTGGGCATGCCCAGTGGCTTGGACACTGTATGGACTGGTGGCTTCACAGTATGGTGACGTTTCGGAGACCTTCGATGGTAGTGATGAAACTGTAGAGGAGTTCCTCCGAGACTATTTCGGGTTCAGACATGATTTCGTTGGGGTAGTTGCTATAGTTCTTGTGGGAATTTCAGTCCTTTTTGGCTTCATGTTTGCAGTCTCCATTAAGGCCTTCAATTTCCAGAAGAGATGAGACAAGTTTCGAAATTATCTGTGTACTGTAAGCAGCTGCCTATATTTTGAAGTTCCATATTGCAAAATTACATACTCGGCCAATTTTGTATCTTGGATCTCTCTTCTCCTTTTTGCTGGTTCTGCAAGTTAACTGCAATTTTACCAAAGAACATACCAATCAAGATCTCATTTGAAATGCCCTTAAACTGAAACAGGTTACATCTCAACAGAAATATCTGCAATTCTCTCTGTTGAAAATCCATTTCTTATATATTATGAATGACCTGTTAACAAATATGAAGGAACTTGACCCCTACACCATGCTACCAGACAGTACACAAACTTCCTTGCTGAACAAGTTAAACGATGAGAAACAAAAAGTCAAGACATGGTACAGATGCTAAGACGTCACATCCTAATGCCGCTGAGCCATCCACCAGACTTAAAAGTCACCGGTGTCCTTCTCGTTATCTGGGATTGCTTGATCACCATGGAATAAATAGTTCCAACGTCAAGGCATATGCCTTGCCTACTTCAACGAGGGAGAACAGATTATGAAGAAAATTACCACCACCTTGCAGCCGCATATGTTACAGTTGGGAGTGACTCATCAATACCTAAAAGGCTAAAACTAAACAATAAATTCAAATTAGTGGACTCTACTAGGAAAAATGGAACCGGTAAAAAAACAGGGAACCAGTCGTCATCATCATCTCAATTGGCCAAGTCATCCAAGAAGCTCTGCAGCTCCCTCAAGCCCTCGGCAGAGAAGCTCCTCTGCACCCTAGAACGTGGGGCAACCAAGTTTGGGGGTGGCCCAGCCTGAAAGCAAACAACAACAGCAGATAGATTGTCCCCACTCTTCCTCTTTAGGGCTTCATCAACCAAATCTTTGCTACAGACAACTGGATCATTGTGCTCCTGAAGCCTCCGCCGGGCAAAGTCTACTGCATTTTGGCTCCTGAACACATCCCATATTCCATCACATGCTATGATGAGGAATTCATCATCTTCTGTCAGCTCTGTGGTTATTAGCTCAGGCTCGGCACTAAGCGGACCACCTTCCAGGGCTTTCAGCCCTTCCATGTGCCAATCTCCTATTGCCCGAGCAACATTGAGCTGTCCATTTAGGTAGCCATCATCAACAGATCCTCCAGATGCCTCGATGCGTTTCTGTTCTATGGTGCAGCCTGGTTTGTGATCGCGAGACATCTCAACTGCTTTGCCACGCCGAGAAAGCACTGCCCGACAGTCTCCAGCATTTGCCACCACCAATAACCTGTCATCACAGACTGAAAATCAAGAAACCAAACAACCAAACAAACAACTCTGATATTAATAAATGAAAACCCCCTCTTACCCTGCAAAAAAAAAGGACATAGTGCAAACAAAACATCAAGAAACAAAGTCTAGTTGAGTAGCATTTACTAGTGATGAGACAGTAAAGGGCCAAGTCATTCAACTTGTTGACTTCAACACAGCATTCTACTTCTGTGCTTGAAGCATTCTAAAGCCCCTTCAAACACTAAAGGATCACTAAGAACCAAGGTGTACGATACATTACTAGGGGCATGAGATTATCTCAGCCCTGCACATACAAGTACAAGTTGCAAAAAGAGTCTCCAAAGAAGTCATGTAATGTTCAAAAGGTGCTCCACTGTTACAGATACTTAAATGATAAGCCATGGAACCATCCACAAACTTGATTCATTAACTGCTCGTATATTTGCAAGATAAAACATCTACTAACCTTCCCATAACTAAAGCAACCAAAGCAGTGGTACCAGAAGCAAGACCAGCATCAAGCAAGCACGCCTCTGCAAAAGCACTATCAGTCTGCTGAAAAGCAGATGCAATGACCCTTTCTATATCTCTAGGAAAGTCTTCATCCTCAATGATGAATCTCGGCAAATGGTGGCATGCAAAATCTGCAGCGTGTTTCCCTCCATGCCCATCAAACACCTGGCCGCAATGTCCCCAACATAAAAAGTTCGGCTCAATATTCTAATGACCATCCAATATTTGCAGAATAATCACCAGTGAAGGCTGAAGACATGACTGAACTAGGATCAATGATGACAAACATGTCAAGTCTTTTGACACAGAGGCAAGAAGAAAAACTCTGACATAAAAACCTGCAGTCTTAATATTTGCCACAATCTAACACAACGGTCGATCCAATGTTCATCAATTTTGTCATGAGAAGACTGACAAATGGTACAATACCATAAACCTAGTAAAGATGTAGTAATTAAATTATCCAGAACTTGAGCATTCACAAAAGGGAGGGGGAGATCGCAATTGAAAGACGAGAGAGAAATACCCCATAGAAGGCGTTAGGCCCATCAATATCATGTCTGAGACCATTATCAATTGTAAAATCATCAATACATGCATAGACGTCCTCCATTCTTGAGCGAAAGCCAATATCCGAAAAAGCTCCCGAGCGGACAATAGGAGTATAATCAGGGAGGTGGGTTCGTATGCTAACTTCAGATTCCACAGAGATGTCAAATGCAGATGTCTTCACCTGCACAGAAATGCTAGTAAGAATCCGAAATGAAATGCACAAAGAATACTAGGTAGAAGAAACTGCAACGCTGACAAACTTAGCTTAACATGTAAAATGGCTATATTCCACACACAGACAAACATACTGGAAAGTGAAAGAAGTGACATTCACTAAGAAGGTGATGGCAAAAAGCTGTGAAGAATCCATCAAAATGATGAATGATCCCGATTAAAATGCAAGCCAACGCAGGAGTTCACGATAGCAAGTCCAAAATCCCTATCTCAACAATCTTAAGAGAAAGTGGTCAGGACTAACTGGCCAGAGAGACAGGAAAAAATAACCTCAAATCTCACCTCTACCCTATGCCACCTCTCTCATCACACTTTCAATCTTCATAAAGGGCAAACTCAAGGTAAGAAAACAAGTAACAGAAACAAACTCATACATCACCGAAACCCCTGAGTTGGAAAAGCTTACATCTTCAATTGCCAATCCAAGTGAGAATAAAAGTTATAACCTTTACACGGAAATACTAGTCCTATCCAATTATTTCAATAGATATCAACAACACACCCAATTTGAATGTACAGACAGGCACAGCAACACTAACCGAGAGCCAAATTCGATCTCAGCTCAATAGAGAAAGAATGGCCAAAATGGGGACCGGGGGGAACTTACAAGAGACGGATGGCGAACCAGAGTCCTCTTACAAGACACGGGCACGCCAGCATTGACGAAACGCTGCCGGTACGACGACGGCGGCGGAGGTGGAGGGAGGCTGGGAGAAGATAGCCTATGAATGTCATTGCTAGAGCTCCCATTACTATTCTCCCCACCATTCACAACATACCCTTTTGTCCCCTCCATCTTCTTCACATGTCTGTTCCCACAAAATCTTTCTACAACCCGGAACCTAAGGAAGAAACTCCTCCGTTTACTCTCAGGCTCTGTTCTACTGTTTCTTCAGGACCCAATAGCAAGCGGCGGAAACCCAATTGAGTAGCGAACCGTTCAGGTTAGAAAAGAAAGAGGGAGAGGCGTTTGGCGAGTTTGACTGGGACAGTTCAGCGTCGGTTGCTGTTGACTAGGGTTCTTCTTCTGTTTCAGTTGCCGTTGAATAAGAAAAGAAACGAGCTTTCGAGAGAGAGAGAGAAACAGATGCAGGGAAATCGGGCTAATATTAGCAAGTTACAGGAGATGCAAACAGTCCAGGGCCGATTTGGATCTACAAATCCTAAACTGGGTCGAGGTGAGGCACCGCCAAAGAGAAAAAGAGAAAGAGAGGGCGAATCTGGTGGCGATAGATACACGCGACGGGTTGCTGTTTGTGGTTTGCTTCTTCTCTTCTCTTCTCTTCTCTTCTCTTCTCTCTGGCCGTTTTGTTTTCCCTTTCCGAGTCACGGAGTCAATAACAGCTGGTGGCCGGGTTCGGAGTAGTAGCAGTAGGTCAGAGATCGGCAAGTAACGGTGCCGTTTGAATAAGTAGATGTTGTAAACGGCAGCAGTAACATCGCTTTTACATTTTTTTTCCGGTAGAAGTTAGGGGATGGGATTAGAGTGCGGATTCCATGACTAAAGTGTAGGGGTGGGTATCGGTTCGGTTCGATCTCTTTCCGAGTCACGGAGTCAATAACAGCTGGTGGCCGAGTTAAGTAGTAGCAATAGGTCAGAGATCGGCAAGTAACGGTGTCATTTGAATAAGTAGATGTTGTAAACGGTGACAGTAACATCGCTTTTACATTTTTTCCGGTAGAAGTTAGGGGATGGGATTAGAGTGCGGATCCCATGACTAAGGTGTAGGCGTGGGCATCGGTTTGGTTTGGTCTAAACCGAACCGAACAGAAGCATACCGGGTCCTCCAAACAGTTCAAAGATGAAATCGAATTCGAACCGAAATATATTTCGGTTCGGTTTGATTGAACCAAAATATCTTGGTTCGGTTCGGGATCCCGACCAACTCGAACTTCTAGAGACATCTTCTTCCCCACTTCCCCTTCAATCATCCGTCCTCTTCTTTCACCCTCTGCTACTCTCTCTCTCTCTCTCCAAACAAAGATTCATCCTCCCTGCTCTCTCTCCCTCCCACCAAACTTTCCCCAAACAAAATTCATCATCTTCTTTCATCCTTCCCTCTGCTACTCTCTCTCCCTCCCACAAAACTCTCTCCCAAACAAAAGCATATGCTAAATAAAAATCGATTTTCAAATAAGAGGTAGAGATCTCAAAGATTGAGAATGAAGGGAGAAGGGTAGATCTGATTTCTCTGTTCTCGTCCCCCGACCTCGAGTAAGGCGTCAACGCTATCCCGCCACCGATGAGTCTAGTGGAGAGCGGTGGATTTCTTCGTTGGTGCGGGTCGCGGTGCGGAGGCGGGGCTGGGTGCGAGCTGCGGTGACAGCGGTGGTGTAGAACGTCGGGTTGCGGCGAGGAGGTGGAGCTGGGTGCATCTTCGACTTCTCCACCGCCGATCTACAGGGAGAGTAATGGGCTTCGTCTTTCTTTCTTCTTCCCACTGGTTGTTGGAAAATGGAAATGAGATAGCAGATAGGGTTGGGAGGTAATGGGCTTCGTGGGAGACAGGGGGTTTTGGTAGGGATTTTTAGTGGGTTTCTTTGGCCAGTGTAGGCCTGAGGGAAGGGTGGGCTCATTTGGTTGTGAGTGTAAGGGGGAGAGTATGGGCTTGGGCTAGAAAGATTGTATAATTCGGTTTATTCAGAATTTCGGTTCGGTCGACAGGACCCTGGGTTCCGAATTAAGCTCATTGCCCTTCCGAATTTCAATTCGAAAAATGTATAATTTGATTTCGGTTCAGTTTGATTCAGTTCGGAAAGGTGAACCCTAACCGATGCCCACCCCTACTAAGGTGCTTAGTCATTTGGCTAAGCCCCTTTCACGCCCCAGTTCTAGATCTGGACATAGCAATCTGACGGTTAAAAAGTGGGAAGGGCTATTTAATTAATGATAGGGGTAATTTGGGTATTATAGAAAATTAAGAAGTATACAAACCGAAATTACAATCAGTACAAACCATACAAACAGTACAAACTACAACGACAAAACATACAAACAGATTTACAAACATTATAGATGTATGAACTGTCTGTACAAATAATACAAACTAGACCGACAAACAATACAAACCATACAAAAAAGAAAAAACAACCGGGTTGACTTTGGAGGCTTCATCCCTATATAGAGCGCTCCGTCTCAAAGTCAACCCGGTTGTTTTTTAGACATACAAACATTACGAATATAGTGGACAAAAATGACAAACTAGACCGACAATCCATTCAAACTGGAAAAAACACCCGGGTTGACTTTGGAGGCTCCATCCCTATATAGAGGAGTTCCATTCAAAAGTCAACCAGGTTGTTTTTTAGACATAAAAAACATTACAAACATGGTTGACAAAAATGATAAACATGGTGCACAAAAATAACAAAGTTTACAAACATTACAAAAGAAACCGACAAACATTACAAAATAACAAAGCGTACAAACATTACATAATAAACCGACAAACAGTGCAAAGCATACTAACCGTACAAAATGTCACTAAAAATAACAAACAAGAATGATAAACAATACAAATCGAATCTATACAAACATTACAAAATAGGTCACCAAACATCACAAATCCAGCACTATCACCGAAAAAGTCTCATCCGGTCAGTAGAATACTCTCTCTCTCTCTCTCTCTCTCTCTCTCTCTCTCTCTCTCTCTCTCTCTCTCTCTCTCTCTCCGCCACCTGGGAAAATAAGTATGGCCATGGGCCATGGCAGCCACCAAAATCCCCAGCAAAAGGTCGACCGACGAAAATTCCCAGCAAAAGGTCGACTGACGCCGGCGGGAAGGTACCACGCCAGAGGTTTTAGGAGACGGCAAACGAAAAAGGTAGCAGGTTTTTTTTTATTCAGCTAGGCCATTGTGGACTTGAACCAGAGACCTCGCCCAGGATCATCGCCCACCCAAAGCCAATCAAGGAAGGGCCAGCCTGTCAACCAGACCAGACAAGCTATGACCACAAGCCGTTGACTTTGACCTTTAGCGATTAACCCCTGGTTTTAATTAATAAATTATATAATCATGTAATTACTATATTGTCCTTCATTAAATTAGATTAATCTGGGTCATTGGATTTTAATGAGGTGCAAGGGTGGAGATTGACTTAGTCATGTGACCTTAGTCGCCTGATGTTAGCCCGATGGGATTAGGTGCTAACCTCATGTTTCTAATGAAAATCTAATATAACCATTAAAATTAATAAAAGGTTACTTTGGTAAAAAAGATCACAAACCCTAATATATATTCTATCCCAACCCCTAATAGCCGCACCCATCATTATGTAAAACTGATGCTCAGCCTCACTTTCCCCTCACATACTCTCTCTCTCTAACAGTCCACCCATACCTCCATTCTCTTTCAAAACGGCGAGAAGTGTATCGATGGCGACCACAACAAAAGGAATTTGCGAATGAAGGTGGACGTTTGTGCTTCTGACGCCGACGAGAAACCAGAGGCTCATTGTGATGCGACTTCGGCGAGTCAGATCTGTTCACGTCGATGCCTACGGCGGGTTTGCATTCACGCTTCCGACATCGACAAGAAGCGGACGGCGGGTCAGATCTGTTCCCTCGACCATGCCAATGTTCTCAGACCCTTTTACTAGATCTGGGAGCAAAAGGGAACTCCAAGCCCTTAAGAAACTGAGAAGCCAATTGAAAGTTCATCTGAATGATTGCGGAAGTTATCTGCATAGTAGTATTTCTTGAAATTGACCACTAGGTTATTGATATTATGTAAATATTTATATATATGGATGACCAATGGCCTACCACATTAGATGCTCACTTGGGAGTTACATGTAACTCCCATCCCTATATTATTATCTCTAATTCATATGCATTGATGTAAGGGTGTAATGGTTACCAAAGGGTGCCTATAAATAGAGCACACTATTGTATCACAAATGAAGAATGAATAAGAAGAACTCTTCCCCTCTCTTCTCTTGTGTATTTTCCTCTCTAATCTTCTCTTGTAGTTGTTTATATTACATTAGTTTCATAACACGTTGTCAGCACGAAGCTCTGCCAAAATTATCATTGCTCAAGACTCAAAAACTCTCGACATAATCTAAGATATTGGAGTAAGATCACAGTATGATCAAGGTATGTAAATCTTAGATCCTTTCTTATCGTATTGTCTTATTTGTGTTGAGATTATATGATTCCAATATATCAAGATGGGTGCTACTTCTCATATCCATTGATATTTTATCACGTCGATCTATTTGGATTAACAAGAAAAGTAATATAAGTGATGAGTTAATTTCTCAGTTCTCCGTGTTATCCTATTCTTATCAATCATACATTGATATGTAGAAAATGCAAGTTCCAAGAGCCCATATATTCCCCAGAAGTGGAAATTGAAGAATCCAAGGGCAAAGAAAGAAGTGGACATGGTAACAAGAAGATTGGTTTTGTATGTTACCAATGTAATGGAAAATTGCGTTTGTCTCGTACCCGTTGTACGCAAAAGACCTTATTCTACCAAAAATCAAAGGGAAAAGCTAATTCATATACGCTCCTGCAATATCAATATTATGGAACATATTATTTGTATTATAAGTTGGTATATTCTCCATTAAAGATGAAATGATATTGCACTTGAGACATTTTCATTCCCAGAAGTGAACGAAACAATCTATTCCCCGAAGTGAATGAAACTATAAACATAATTATATATATGGTAAATGTATTGTTTGGATCTTTTCACCAGAAGTGAGAAAAGAGGAGAAAAAGGAGAATTATAAATAAGTATGACACAACAATTATATTATCAAAGTCATGATAACATAATGTACCTATTGTACATTGAAATGTATAATGAAAGACATATATAAATTTAAAATCACCTAGTTAGTGATGGTATTGTTCCAAATAAAGCTTATTTAATTTTCACAATTGTAGTATTATGATTCTTATTTCTTTTATGTTTTATTGTGACGTTATTTTTCATGCATAATTTAACTTGATAACCTTTATCTAGAACAATAAACTTGATAAATTCATCATTTTTGTCTTAAGTTTGAAATATTCTCATTTATTATTTTAGTATGTTTTTGTAAAGTATGATTGTTAGAAAAATTCCATATAAACTATATGGTAGAGTACAAAAATGAGAAAAAGCTTCCGAAAAGCTTATGTTTGGTTACTTGAAGTAACTAAATTATGTACTCGTGATAATAATTTATGATGATATTCACTATGAATATGTGTTTACTAAGAATGCATCTAATCATAAGTCCCCGGAAGGGTGGAATATGGTACAAAATATGGTAAAGCTTTAAATGAGCTAATTTTGTGGCCTGAAGGAACCAAACTACCTAGTGATGATGCATTACCCAATTAAAAGGATATTAGTAAAATGAATATCTTATCAAGAAAATAGTAAAACTAATATTTGCATCACAAATATGTACTACATGTATATTAGTACTATCAGTACACATAAAAGTGTAAACCAGAAGTTTACAAGATTTGATAACTTGTTAATTTGGTTGGTCCGGTTAGACCATCCCGGATCTTGATGTGGAAAAAATTCTTTGAAAATTCATGAGAACATCATATGAGAATTCAAAGAATTCTTCAAGAGTTATTATGTCATGCTTTTTCTCAAGAAATATAGAACAATTGATCATCGCTTGTAAAAGGGTTGGCAAATCTCTTGAGATTTTATGGACGTGTATGCAGAACAATACATCAGTCATGTGGATCATTTATGAATTTTATGGGTTCCTGCATCAAATGGATGATCACATGTATTTTATCTAATCGCAACCCGATGTTTGCGAGATTGGTTGCCTCACTATGGATACATTTTGATGGTTATCCAATCAAACATCACTTTGCTTAATAGAACAAGCTGAGCCTTCCAGTCTCTTGTCAAGGACATGCTAGCAGGCAAGTGATAGTATTGGTTCGCATCTAACCAACAAGTTATCATAAGTTTCCCCCTTTTTACAAATGGTTTTGGTCAGGAACCTAATATTTTCCATCTAAAAATATTTGGGTGTGTCGTCTACATCCCTATTGCTCCACCACAGCGTGTTAAGATGGGTCCTCAAAGGAGGTTGGGAATTTATGTTGTATATGAGTCCCCGTCAATCATAAAATACTTAGAACCCTTGACGGGAGATTTATTCACTGCTCGTTTTGCTGATTATCATTTTGACGAATCAATTTTCCCAACATTAGGGGGTGAGAGCAAACGGCTGGGAAAAGATATTTGTTGGAATGAATTATCATTATCTCACCTTGATCCTCGTACTAGACAATGTGAACTAGAAGTTCAAAAGATAATTCATTTACAAGGTTTAGCAAACCAACTGCCGGATTCTTTTACTGACCAGAAGAGAGTGACAAAGTCACACATACCAGCTGTAAATGCTCCAGTGAAAGTTGATGTCCATGTTGGACAATCTGAAATTGCAAATGAATCTAAACCACGAATGAAGCGTGGTAGACCAGTAGGTTCCAAGGTCCAAGGATAAAAATCCTCGAAAAAGAAAAGGAGCTATGAATCAAGTTGGTCAAATCGAGGATATGAAAGGTCAAGAAGAGTCCCCAAGCATAACTAAGATTGTAGTTCCCGAAGAACATCAGGTACCTGAAAGTTTTGATAATGAAGAGATCTCAATCAATTATGTCTTGGATGGAAAATGTTGGAACCGAAGTAAAATAATCGTCGACGATGTTTTTGCTTACACTGCAGCGTTGAGTGTGATGACTGAAAATGAGGATCATGAACCAAGATCTATTGATGAATGCAATTCAAGAGATGATTGGCCAAAGTGGAAAGAGGCCATTGAGGCAGAATTAAACTCGCTTTCAAAGCGAAAGGTTTTTGGACCGGTAGTCCTTACACCAGAAAACGTGAAGCCAGTGGGATACAAATGGGTTTTTGTGCGGAAAAGAAATGAAAAAGGTGAAGTAGTGTGATATAAAGCACGTCTTGTCGCACAAGGATTCTCACAGAGACCTGACATTGATTATGAGGAGACATACTCCCCTGTGGTGGATGCAACTACGTTTCGATACTTGATTAGTCTAGCAGTTCGAGAAGGACTTGATCTGCGTCTAATGGATGTTGTGACAGCCTATTTGTATGGATCACTTGAGAATGATATATATATGAAACTCCTTGAAGGATTCACTTTGCCAGAAGCAAACAAAACACATTCTCGAGAAAAATTTTCTATCAAATTGAACAAATCCTTGTGTGGATTGAAACAATCTGGACGAATGTGGTACAATCATCTCAATGAATATTTGATGAAAGAAGGATACAAGAACCCTATTTGTCCATGTGTTTTTCTAAAGAGATCGGGTAGTGAGTTTGTTATAATATCAGTTTATGTTGATGACATAAACATCATTGGAACTCCCGAAGAGCTTCCAAAAGCAGTTGATTGCTTGAAGAAAGAGTTTGAAATGAAAGATTTAGGAAGAACAAAGTTTTGTCTTTGGATTACATATTGAACATTTGAAGGATGGTATTTTTGTGCATCAAGAAGGATATGTTGAAAAAGTGCTTAAGCGATTTTATATGGACAAATCACACCCGTTGAGTTAACCAATGGTTGTAAGATCACTTGATGTGAAAAGAGATCCATTTAGACCTCGAGAAAGTGATGAAGATCTGCTTGGCCCTGAAGTGCCATATCTTAGTGAAATAGGAGCATTAATGTATCTAGCCAGTCACACACGACCCGATATATCATTTGTTGTGAATATATTGGCAAGATATAGCTCTTCTCCCACTAAAAGACATTGGAATGGAGTTAAACATTTACTCTGTTACCTTCGAGGAACGACGGATATGGGCTTGTTCTATTCGAGTGCATCGAAGATCGATTTAGTGGGATATGCAGATGCAGGATATCTCTCAGATCCCCACAATGGTAGATCTCAGACAGGATATTTGTTCACTTGTGGTGGTACAGCTATTTCGTGGCTATCCACAAAACAAACTATAACAGCCACATCATCCAATCATGCTGAAATCCTAGCAATTCACGAGGCAAGTCGTGAATGTGTTTGGTTAAGATCTATAATTCGACACATCAGAGAATCGTGTGGACTATCTCTAGGAAAATGATCCCGACAATCATGTATGAAGATAATGCAGCATGCATTGCTCAATTAAAGGAAGGATATATTAAAGGAGATAGAACAAAACATATTCCACCCAAGTTCTTTTTCACTCATGATCTTCAAAAGAGTGGTGAAATAATTGTTCAAAAAGTTCGTTCAAGTGAGAATCTAGCATATTTATTCACCAAGTCACTCCCGACGACAATCTTTGTAAAGCTTGTTCGTGAAATTGGAGTTCGAC
Organism: Linum trigynum; assembly: GCA_964030455.1. Lineage (NCBI taxonomy): Eukaryota > Viridiplantae > Streptophyta > Magnoliopsida > Malpighiales > Linaceae > Linum > Linum trigynum. Next base: position 14,656,988 of record OZ034818.1, read on the forward strand.
GACTCAAAGACTTGAGCTGATGTGGTCATGAGGGGGAGCATATACGCGCTGCACTCTTTTTCCCTTAACCATGGTTTTTCCTATTGGGTTTTCCTGGTAAGGTTTTTAATGAGGCAGCATGAGATAGCGTAATAATGCAATCTAGTGGTCATCCAAGAGGGAGTATTATGTAAATATTTATATATATGGATGACCAATGGCCTACCACATTAGATGCTCACTTGGGAGTTACATGTAACTCCCATTCCTATATTATTATCTCTAATTCATATGCATTGATGTAAGTATGTAATGGTTACCAAAAAGTGCCTATAAATAGAGCACACTATTGTATCACAAATGAAGAATGAATAAGAAGAACTCTTCCCCTCTCTTCTCTTGTGTCTTTTCCTCTCTAATCTTCTCTTGTAGTTGTTTATATTACATTAGTTTCATAACAATTGATGTTTTTTTTTCGGAGAAATTTTGATGTATTTTCTTAATGTTCAGTTTTTCCCAGATCTGTTAATGTGTAGTGATTGGGTAGTAGTGTTTTTTACACGCGTTAGTAGTGATTTTTGTTATAATGAGTATTTATTTTGTTAATATTATTAGTGTTTTGTGTAGTTACTCATGTATTTTTTATATTCAGTAGCGATTGTTTCTAAAAATCATCAATTTCTACTATTTTAAAATCTCTACTAATGATAATAAAATCACCATTAAAATTATGAAATCACTACTACAAACTTAGCTTACCTAATTTGTGGTAGTGAGCCTACCGCTCCCGCGCGTGAAAGCGCGAGTTGCCGGCAATTCGGCAAAAATTCGCGATCTTAACTTCCCTAGAGCGCGGATTGAATAGAATTGGAGTGCGGATTGGATAGAATGATGATGTTTAGTAATAAGTCCTGCTAGGTTTTAGGTGCTTGGAGTCTTGGACTACGTACCTCATTAAAAGACTGGGTAACATATATGTTGGCCTAATTAAAGCTTTTATTATTTTATTTTATCACCATCGTTTATACTTTAAAGTTGTCATTAATAAAACGTTAAGCCAGGTTATAACTATGTATATTCTTGGACTTTTCTCCAAGAAAAATCGTATTGGAAGTGGTACTGGAATATTGTGTTATATAATATTTTGTATGTAAGTCGTGGTTTAATTGTGGTTCGATCATTTCATATAGCGAAAATTGTCTACTAATTTGGGCTCGCATAGGCGATTTTCCGGTTGAACTGCTTGTATCAAAATTTTCCTAGTACACGATTATGTTTGATGTAATATATCATTATATATTATTAAAATAATCACTTTAAAATAATTTAATATGATGCTCTGATCACACTCTCTAAAAAGAATTCTTGAACAATAGGCGCTCTAGCTCTACGAATTGATTACCTAACCACAAACCACTGAATCACTACTAATTTAAGTAAAGTAACGAGGGTTGTATATAATTTACCGGATATAAATTTTAAATTTTGTAAAAAAAAAGAGGTTTTAAATATTAATTAATTAATTTCAAATACCAAATATGTCCTTTAGTATTTTGCACCGTTAGATTCAACTTAAAATAATGAATGGTGATCGGAATGGTTAACATGGTGCTAACTCTTATAAAGTTAGCACCCTCGTCGTTCCCGTAAAGTTAACCCCACCTCCCTTCTCTACTAGCTATAAGGATGGCAACGGGTCGGGTCGGGGACGGATAGTGCATATCCGTTACCCTACCCAAAGTAGTTCGGGTTTTACCCATATCCATACCCACATGTGAAACGGGTAGAAAATTAAAACCATGCCCATATTCGTTCGGGTTTCGGGTATCCACGGTTGTCCATGAATAATGATTTCTCTTCATAACTCCAACCAATATGTTAACATTCACACGTATTCTCACATTACGTAAGAGGAAAAGTATGACAATAATCCACTAGAATGAAGAAAATTAATTAAAACAACACAATTTTGTGAAAATATTATATTTATATGTTAAATATAAAATATGTTAGAGAAAAATAATGATTATTTCTAGACAAAATACATATGTATGTGTATAATCGGGCGGGTTCGGGTTGGATAGTGAGAAACCCATGCCCACCCATTACCCGCAATATTCGGGTTCGGGTTTTACCCGTACCCACTAAATGTCTTTCGGGTTCGAGTTTTACCCTACCCGATTAGGCGGGTTCGGGTGGATAACCACGATTACGGATATATTTGCCATCCCTAACTAGCTAGCTAGGCAGTAGGCAAGGCTAGTAGACTTTTCATTCAATTTCAAAACAATATTTTTCAATTCAAAGTTTCGGCGTGTAGTTCTTCAACGAGTAAACAACACACAGCAAAAAAACGTTTGTTTATTTGAATGGGTGAGATATTTTCTTAGTCTCAATCATAATTATAATTGTCCTAAGATGATGAAATTCTTTGCAGGGTAAATTATGACCTGCAAAAAAGGCGTAATGATTTGGGGTACTATCTTGGGGAGGGTTTAGTGAAATAAACATGCTTGATTGCTTGTGAAGATGCGAACCAACGAACATTTATCAAATTTGAAACAAAGTCATAAAAAATGGTTTCAACCTCTTAGTTTTTCATTCCTCCAACCAAGAGAAGGGATCCCAATGCATATAGATACAAATGGTCCGGCTAAATTGTAAGTTTGATCACTTGAATTAGTAGCAAAATTCACGTTAGCCACTACAATTACTTTATTTCATCTGTAGTCACTTAAATTAGGTTAATTGTCCAAGTTTAGCCACTGGCCGTTAGTCTCCGTTAACTTTTGCTGATGTGGCTGTCAACTCTTATAGTTGACCGTTAAATGAGTGACATGGTAATTAAAAAAAATAAAAATAATTTTTAATAATTTCCACCTCATTATTACAATAAATTAAAATAAAAAATCAAAATTTTTTAATAATTTTACAATAATTAAAAAATGAGTTAGATCTAAGCAAATTCCCATCCACTCCACAGTGAAGGCCGAGGCAGGGGAGATCGAGTGGCGGAGCTGGTGCAGCTGCTTCTGAGGCTGGCCGCCGTCCCGGGGAATATCGATCTGGCAGTGAGGGAGGCAAGGAGGAAGGCGAGCAGGCGGATAGTCGGGATTTAGGAGGTGCTCGACGGGATATGATTGGGACTGACATAAACAGACTTCTCCTCAGAAAGAAATACCCATCACTATATATGACTCAAACCAGATCACTAAGCAGAACCCACAAGCTACAAAAGCCTAAAATTTCCCCACTCCACACGCTTTGTCCCGTCTCCGCAAATGGATCAACGGAATGCCTCGTTCTCCTCTCTCCTTCTTCTTCTACTATCGCCGGCAGTTGTCTTGGGAGAGTGCGAGCCTGACGATTCGGACCGCGCCCGTGCGACGGCCCTGAAGTACAAGCTGGTAGTAATCGCGCCGATTCTGCTGGCGGGAGCAATCGGAGTGTGCCTCCCCGTGGTCGCCCAGAAAAAGATTCCGGTCTAGCTTGCACCCGAACATGAACGTGTTCTTCTTGGTGAAAGCCTTCTCCGCCGGAGTTATCCTTTCCACGGGATTCATCCACGTTTTTCCCGACGCATTCGAGAGTTTGACTTTGAAATAATGAGGTGGAAATTATTAAAAATTATATTTTATTATTTTATTAATTGCCACGTCACTCATTTAACGGTCAACTATAAGAGTTGACTGCCACATCAGCAAAAGTTAACGGAGACTAACGGCTAGTGACCAAACGTGAACTGTTAACCTAATTTAAGTGACTACGGATGGAATAAAGTAATTCTAGTGGCTAACGTGAATTTTACTAGTAATTCAAGTGACCAAACTTGCAATTTAGCCCAAATGGTCCGGATCAAGAATTTCCAACATTTCATTTCTGAGCAGAAGAGCCATAAATCTTTTTCAAGTAGTGTTTGATCAATTATGTATTAATCAATATTCGATTGATTGATCTGAGGTTATCAACAAAAATTCTGGCTAAGTCGCTTAGTTTCTTTCTGTCCAAGTTTCTTCTCTTTCCGCCTAACTTGCTTCCTTTTTTTTATTTTTCTTTGTGAGTTTCCGGATGAACCTTCTCGATTTTTTTCTAATCAGTACATTGTTCGTTTTTAATATACCCTAACATAGTTTTGATAACATTTTTGGTAGAACACTCATTTTCGCATTGATTATGCATATCTTTTTTTTTTTTTACAAAAGATAATCTTATAAAGGATCAAAAGATAGTTACACCCTGGGATTCAGCCAGATCTGATAATCAAAATAACGATTCCTAGCCGGGTACAAAGTGAGGGCCTTTCTAGCCATCATATGGGCTACCCTATTGTCGCGCCGACCTATAAACCGAACACTAAACCCAGGATTGCAGGTAAAACACTGAAGCACCTCTTCCAACACTGTTCCGATCCTGCTGTCTCTATTATCTGCCTGCTTGAGCTTATCAATAACCACCTTAGCGTCCCCTTCAAATCGTACACTGGAGAACCCATGCCCGAGACACCAAAGGGTTGCTTCCCGCAAAACCAGCAATTCCACCACCAGAGGGTCATCAATGGCGAGAACCTTTGATCTCTAGATTCGCCAGAGGATGGCCACCACAGCCATAAACAGAGTAGGCTGATGGATGAGTGCCAAAACCTTTTTAAGGAATAACAAAAAAGAGATACAAGGTAACCCCTCCCAATATGTTCTAACCCAGCTGCTCCCCAGAGTTCACAGGCCACCAGGCACTCCAGGAACAGATGCTCCAGGGATTCCGTACCCTCCCAACACACCGGGCAGCGAGGATAGTCATATCGAACACGTGCAATTTTATAGTTTTATAAAAAATTTATTTGCTTGATTTCATAACAAGAATTGTCAATTAAGTTAGATGTTTCTTATGAAAAATAAATGTCTATGGTGTTTTGTCGACACCGTCCATCTCTTTGTCACTTTGTGAACAGACTACGCCCAGCTTCATGAGCTCCTCTCACCATGTAGGCTTAGCATGAAACTATGGATGTGGCATGAAATGGGCCATTGGATCCATCTCGTAGCACCATATGGGCCTTTGGCCACTTGAACTCGATTTAAGAGGAAGTTTGTGACTGAGGGAGGGGGGCGATGGATGGATGGATGTGTCCCCTCCCCGGCTCAAATATCAGCAAATCAAAGGCAGCTTCCAAAGACGAAGAAGAAACCATTTCCAACACGCCGTGTCCGTGTGAGAAGCGCCAAAACTTTCACTAACAAAGAAACCAAACACAGTACAGTAGTATGAGACCAACTAGGAAGGAATTGGAATCGAAACCAAGGCTTAGATTGAAGAGTCCATTTTTCATTGCCCACGTGTCATATGTTCGCAGTTCAATCAATTCACCTACCATAACTAACTAACTAACGGAGAAAGTTTTCGATTGGGATGACTATTTCAATTTAATTGGGTTGTGGTGTTCATATATGATTTTGTGGAAATGTGTTCACAATTTTTCATATCCGTCAAATTGAGAGTGGAAGCCACGCAATTGTTGTTGCATGAAATGCGATGATATTTTTAAAGATAAAATAGTATTACATCCAATCCACTGGAATGAAATGTTCGCTTCCGATTCAATGAATATCGGGTGTGGTGATCGAAGTTTTATAGACATCCTGTAGCAAAATTGATTTTAATCCACCAATATGATATTGTTGTTGGTTCTATTTTATATGTGTAACATGAGCACTTCTACTATTCTATATAGCATTGGTGTTTTAATGTAAGTTGTATTATAAAGAAATTTGTACCGTTATATTATGATACAACTTTACGACTTGAAGTTGTACCATCACACAAAGGTATCTTTCAAGTTGTACCATTAAAAATTTGTATAAAAAGTATAGGTATAATTTGAAGTTGTACCATAACGCTAAAGATACAATTTCAAGTTGTACTATAACAGCTTGTTTGGATAGAATTCAAGAAGAAATGAAAATGGAATTCTATTTCCATTTCCTATTTTTATAGAACTCCATTTCCAATTTTAGTGTTTGGAATAATTCCTACAACTATAGAAATGAATTGCACTTTTAACAATAAATAATAATGTAATATATTTGTTTTGTCTTGGAAAATGGAATATGAATGATAGAGAAAAAGCGTGTGGTGATGGTTAATAAAATAATAATAAATAGTGATGGGACTCACTAATTCCATCTTTTTTTTGACGAAAAGGCAGCTTATATTGCAAATCGACTGTAGCAGTTACAGAGGAAGAAGAATACAAGAAGGGATAGAAACCCCAGAACCCAAACACAAAAGGCATACCCTGCAAAAGAAGAAAAACATCAACAGAACAAAAGCAGAGCCACGCCTCAAAAGGAGGGGAGCCAAAGCATCATCCAAACAAAAGCATTCAAACTTTCTCTCGTAGCTGTCACAGTCGAAGAAGCATAAAGCAGAGTCAGCTCGTCCGATACAAACAAACCCATGGCATGAACAAAGCATTACCGTTAGCCGCCTCCTGGGAGTCATTCGAAGAAGACTCATCGCAGTGAATCGCAAACTGAGATTACATGGCGGTGGACATGGATGTAGCAGACTGCTCAGAGCTGACAAGAGCCAAGGGACAACCGGACAGCAGGCCAAAACCAAGGAGGATGGGAAACAGAAGGGAAAAGAGGAGAGCCCGAACAAAAATAAAAAAATACCCACAGCAAACAACACCCCAACGAAACCAAAACCAAACCAGCCCACCATGAAAAAGAAACAAGCAAAATGAAAAAAAACCCACAAAAAGCCTGACAAAAGAAAAAAAAAAGAAAGGACCAAAGCCCAAACCAACCCACCAACAAAAGAACCATCAGCCACCAAACCCAACAGAAAGACCAAGCCCACACACACCAAAGGAAACAAGCCCATTCAAACAACAACCAAAAGAAAACGAGCCCACCACAAACCCTCAAGCCAACAACCCTAAGTCCCAAACAGAAACCAAACCTCCATTGCACAATGAGAAGCCGCCGCGGCCGCCGGACGTGACATCGCCTTCCACAGACGCCAAACTCATGGTTACGACGAAGGGGACGGCAATGAATGTTTTCACCCAAAAATGATGAACACACCACACTTGAAGAACAACAACCCGCCAAACAATGATGGAGATTCTCCAAGTTGCAACACCCGGACCCTGAAGAGCAAGCTCAGATCTGAAGAACACAGATCGGAACAAGGACATAACCATCTCCAATGAAGAGGTTTGAGGAACGATTCCACAAAGGGAATGGAAAACGCCATGAACAGCTGGAAAGCGCCAAAAAATGGCCGCAAACGAGGAGGAAAACAAAGCAACGACAAGGAACGGGGACAAGGGCACAAAAAAGATTCTTGGGCCACCGCCGGTCACCATGAGGCGCCGACGGCAGCCCCAACAACAGAGTTTAGAGAGAAGGCAGAGAAAATTTCAAATTAGAGAGAGAAAGTTTTAAAAAAGTCGTTCTCGGTCCACTAATTCCATCTTGGTAAACCCAATTCTTATAACTTTTGATATGAATTGTAATTCCCATAACTTAGCCCAAATGAAATTCATTTCTCACCCTTCTTATCCTTCCAAACATAAAATATGGAACTGGAATTAAAAATTGAATTCCAATTACTGAGTTTTTTTGTCTATTCAAACATGATGTAAAAGTAAAATTCCTCGCATAACACAGCCTTAATATTATTTTGCCGCCATCAAGTTGTACTTCTCCTTTCTGGAACATTTTCTATAAATATCTTAATACCCAAGCTGCTTTTCCATAAACAGACAGTAGTAATTTATTTATTAGAAAAAGAGCCAGAGCCAGAAAAGCAAAAGGGAAAACATAATTAAGCAGAAGAAAAAGAAGAAGTATGGCCGCGAGCTCCGCTAGTTGCTGCCTCAACCGTCTTTCCCCCCCGCCGGCGACCAGTACCCTTCCTTCTTCCTTCCCCGCCATCCAACTTCCATGGTAACCAAATTAAACAAAAACCCTTTTCACTCGATCGCTTTTCTTCTACATAAATCTGAAATTAAATCAATCAATCAATCTGCTGTTGCTATATCGATCTTCAATAAGGTTCAACGGCGAAAAGTTGAGGAGCCACTGCGTGGTGGGGATGGCGTGCATGGTGATCGGCCTCGAAACCGCCGGCAGCGATTGGACCGCCGGCGCCATGATGAGTTCGTCGGGTGCAGCCGACGCTGGGGATCTGCTGGAGAAAGTAACGGCGGGAGGTAACGAGAAATTAACAAGGGGCCCACGGTGGAGCGACAAGCGGATGTGTCCTTCGTGGCAACACAACTCGCTGGAGACCATAGTTCCGGAGAATCTGCCTCGGCCGTCGGCGAGCAGGAGATCGGAGTCCGTCGAATTAACCGGTGGTGGGTCGGCGAGGGATTCCCCGGCGGCCGGTGATGGAGGGTTTGTCAAGCGTGAGGGTAGATTAGGAAGCTGCTTTTCGATCTGATCAGATCAAGTTGTCTTGTGTTCCAATAATGTAGGAGCTCAGCTGGGTCACCACCATGTCATGTGGATGTAAATAATAGATATTTACGCACAAAATTGTCGAAATCACAAGTTTAAATCCAAATCTTAATGACTAAATTCATGAATGCAAAACATCTGTCAGATTGTTTTAATATCATATCCAAAGAAAAGAATCAATAATTTGGTTGATTGAAGAGGTTTTAATCTGAATCTCCTATCAATTCTATTGCTATAATAATAAAATAATATTCCGATTAACAATTTAACAAACCAAAACACATTTATCACTTCACACCATTGCATAAGTTATTATTATCCAACTAACTTAACTTGTATGTTGGTCGTTGAACCTAGAAACTCTAATTAAAAGAAACCATAAATCTTAACCACCCTGTAATGTATAAGGTTGTGTTTATGGTCTACTTTCAAAAAACAAAACGTGTTCATGGCTGGGAAAGGAAATGTACCTACAAAAGGAGTCATTTTCCAAAGGCAGAAAAAGATAGTTGTAGTACTATCGTTGCTGTAGTACAACTTTTGTATATTGGTTGGTTGGTTGGTTTGGTTCTCTAAAGGATCGTACAATTTTTGGTATGTACTTGTCTCCAGTGAAACGTACATGTACAATTCCTCAACTTTGGTGGTAGACCGTTCCTTGTTCATGCTTATTCAACTAATTTTTTCTCCATGGAAGAAAATCAGCAAAAGAACAAGAAAGAAGCCAACGTCTCCTCGAAATCTAGATCCAGGGCACACGCTCTTCATCACCACAACGTAGAGGTGTTGGGTTCGGATCACGTAAACTCTACTACTAGTCACTACTGCGATGACGATGATATTCGTACATACTACGACACTAGCACAGGGCTCGACCCGTTGCCCAGGAGAATTATGTCGAGTAATATGGTCTGTAATAATGTATATAATAAATGATTTTAAATGTATGAAATGATTGTTTTGTACGTTAATTATACACATAACATTTTTGAAAGTGATCAACTATACATAATGTGTTTAGACCTCCATGAAAAGAGAAAAAAATTATATAAGCATTGCATATAATTACTGAATAATAAAAGAATTAAATATAACTAATTGTCATTCATTATTTAATTAAAATATATAGTTGAATATTAGAGTTGCTTCTCATAATACATACATAATCAATTTAGGATAAAAGAAAATATCTCTCATATAGTTTAGTATGTCCTTTAAGTTTTTCCCAATAGAGAGTATTTTTATCACACAGTTGGTAATGAATCTGAACTTGTTTGATTTCAAATATATAAGACATTATGTTAAGTTGTCGCTAATAGTTAGTTGGACAATATGTTGTGTACGGACTTCCCAAATTATTCTTAGATCACAAACATGTCTAGCAACAATGTAATAATTTTCATGGAGCAAATATTTTTTCATGAAATAATTCAATAAATAAAAACCTATGAAACTCATATTACATGAAATAGGCCAAATTCACCTGTATAGCCAAAACTTTGACGGTTTTGCCAAATATAGCCATTTGCGGCGAAATACCAGAAATAGCCACTTCCGTCCAATTGTTTGACGGTGTAAGTTAACGGGCTGACTGGACAAACGGACCAACCGACGTGGCTTTTATCGCCGAACAAGTGAATTCCACGTGGAAAAAAAAGTCGAAACGGTAAATGAGACGTTTTATTCCTCAGTCACTTTCTATCGTTTTCATTTTTCCCTTCCCTTTCCCCGAGTCGATATTCTAGAGAAAACCCCTCTTCTCCGACGAACGAAGCACGACGCTCCCCCTTCTCCAGATCGGCGGCGGTAGTCGTCGACGACGACGAGAGCCTTTCCGAACCACGAACCCACCACGAGAAGCAAAACCCCCTTCCTCCTTTCACGAACCCTAAAATCTTCCCGAGCTTCCTTCCCGAACCCTAAAATCTTCCCGAGCCTCCTTCCATCGAATCGGCCATGCCGCGCGGGGTTTCATAGATCCTCTCCACGTTCTGGCGTCGCGATTCGCTGTTAGTGAGGGGGAATCGAGAAGAGCAGGCGAAATTTCCCGAACCCTAAAAACCTTAATCTTGAAGATTGTTGATTTTCGAACAAGGGCGATTTATGGGCTTCTTTCTTTCAGTCGACTGGTAAGTGTCGAGACAACTTCATTGAGCTCGGATGAAATGGATTTCAACTGCAGTGTTGTAAATTTTGGTTTGTTTCTTCCTTTTATAGTGCGTACCTGGTATTAAAGACAGAAAGCGACACAAAGGGGTTTACTCGGGACCACTGGAATTCTTCTCTTCTCGAGTTTGCCCTTGAATTCGAAGGTAAGCAACTGGAAAGCTACTGGGCAGAATCGTCATTGCCTTTGGAAAATCCTAGGATAGAATAATGTTTGTTGGTGATGATTCCTTTGTGCTTTACTGATTTAAAACGCATTAACATTGTGATTATAATAGTAATTGTGATTATAATAGTATTTGAATGTGTTTTCCTTGTAACAGATGGTGAGTTCAATGGAAGAGAATGACCCAAATGAGGTAGTGAATTCTGCTGATTACCTATCAGCAGACGAAGGAACAGTTGCTGCTTCTGTGGCTCGACCAATGATCCATGTTTACGACTCCGATGATGCTGACACCTCCGACGATGAGTACCATGAGGCAAGGAACAACCTTCGGGCATATGGAGAAATGAGGAAGAGAAAGGTGAGAATGAGGGCTGATGGTCATGGGGAGGAGGTGGAGCAGTTGGACGAGTTCGAAGAGGTGGAATCTGATGAGGAAGAGGTTGAAGAAGCTGGGGTTGACAACCTTGATGTGAATGAAGAGGAGGTTGAAGATTCTGAAACTGAGGAAGTGCCACCAACTGAGCAAGCACGTAAGGAGACAAGTAATCATTCGAGCTACAGACTTTCCGAGGAGTCTGACCACGTGCGAGGTAATATATCTGATGAGGCTAGTGTTGATGTGTTCGACAACGCACCACACTACGATCCTCATTGTGAGGGTAAGTTCAAGTTTGTGGCTCGCATGAGATTCAAGGATCCTGACCAGTTTAAGACTGCGGTGGTGAAGCATTCTGTAGCAAATGGGGCAAGTTTGAGGTGGACAAGGGTTAACCCTACGAGGAGGGAAGTGAAGTGTAAGAACGAGAGCTGTAAATGGAAAGTGTATGCAAGCTGGTTTAGGAAGAACCAGACTTTTATGGTAAGAAAGGTAGGGCTGCCACATTCATGTTCGAGACAGCTTCGGGTGAATCAAGTTACGGCGAAGTGGATTGCGATGGACATGCTAGAGAGGTTCAGGATCAATCCTGAATGGGCCCCAGAGCATATCATGGCCGAAGTGAAACTGAAGCACAATATCGAGGTTAAAAGAAGGACATGTTACAGGGCGAAAGTGGCAGCCATTCGACTCCTTAGTGGCTCTTTAAAAGATGAGTTCCCGAAAGTGGCAGCCATGCTGTCTCGGCAATTTCACATATGAGGAAGGAGGTGGACGATTATGTACATCCTTGTTACAAGGCCTACCATGTCGAGTTAGGCTATAAGATTGGCATCCCTTGCTTAGATGGTAGGCAGGCTTGGCCAGATGCTATTGGTCTTCCAGTTCATCCTCCGAAGCAAAGAGCCATGCCGGGAAGGCCTAAGAAGAAGCGACGAAGGGCTGCTCACGAGTTGGAAACGAGACCTTAGCGGAATGGGGTTGGAGAGGAGGTAACTAGAAGGGGGAGTATCATACATTGCAAGAAATGTGGTGCTGAGGGGCATAACTCGAGGGGCTGTAAAGCTACAGCAGCTGAGATTCAGGTATGCATGAGTTTGATTGGTACATGTAATATTTTACAATTAATTTATTTCTTACTAACATTGGGCCATTCTACTTTTCAGGCTAACACTCGGAATGAAGCAAGAAGTGCTCGAACAGCACCAAGAAGGGCTACTCGCACTAGTGGAGGAAACAACACTGCTGGCCCTACTGTTCAAGCTGGAAACAGTGCTGCTGCCCCAACTGTCCCCAACACAAGGAGGAAGCGAGTTCTTCATTGCTCTAAGTGTCAATCAGCGACCCATAATGCGAGAACCTGCCCCCTCAACCGAGGAAATGGAATATAGGTAAGAAAAAAATAACGAATACAAGTACCTCTTATTGAATGTTAGGATAATTTGAATGTTGTGTGGAATAATATGTGGTCATTTTAATTATAGGATGTTGTGTTGAATGTGGGAGATCGAAGGACGATTGAGCGTGAGATGCGAGTTGCCACAAGAGGGATAGGGGTGTATGTAAGTGAGGCAACTAGGAACCAGTACGTGAGGGTAAGATTGAGTTATGCTCTTTCTTTGGAATGATGGTTGGTACCCCATTGTTGTGAGATTTTGCTAACTTCATAATCTGTTTCAGTTGAATGGATCACGGGGTCGTCCTGCTGGAGGTACTCAGCCAACTGAGATGGATGCCCAAGGAAGCCAGCCGCCTCCGACACAACCTTAGATGCCAAATTCACCATGAGTCACATTTTTGGAAACAATGCGTGTTATGGATGCACTCGGTGGAGCTTTTTTTGTTATGTGACTCGTGGTCTATGTCCACCTTGTCCACCTTTCGGATTAGTTTTAGTAGCTGGATGTTAGGATGGCAAACTTTGGATGTAATGGAAATTCTGAATGTTAGTAGATGGATGTTAGGATGGCAAACAATGGATGTAATTTATGGTATCTCCTTTGGTTGTTAAGTCCTGCCTTGTTAAACAGATGCATCAGGTTATGAATGTTAAGGTTTGCCAATTCAATACATAACACTAACACTAAACAGTCATGCCAAATTCATAACACTAACTTGCCAATTCAATTCATAAACACTGCATAGCTTGCGAGAAACACATTACTTGTCATAACAATACATAACACTAACTTAGAACACATCATCCTAAATCATACTGCTGCGATTGGCCAACACTACGGCAAGTAACACTACATTCAACAAAATAACAACGGCGAACATATGTCGAATGACACGAACATCATTGTTAACCTTCCTCAGCTCTTGGACGACAATTTTTCTCTCCTTCTTCCTCCTCTCTGCCTTAGCCTCAGCCAACCGTAAATTCTCTTGTAGATTAAGAATTGTACTGTCTATGCCAGAGTTCGATGCATCGCCTTCATCCACCGCCCCATCCACCCACCTAAAAAAATTGCAGTTCTTTTTTGGTACCTGCATCAACAGAATGTATGGTCACAACTCTCAAACATACACAACTGGAAAATGAAGATTCTGCTAACCTCCTTTACCATCCAAAACTTGCATCCGTAGAATCTCCTTCCTGAGTTGGACTCAGTACCGGCTCTATTAGTCACAGCAGGAACATTGTGGTAGCAACAGACTACCCCAATGCTGTTCTCGCTTCTGGAAGATGATCCACCCCGGTGAGACATGACGAAGGAGAAGGGGTCTTCGCGGATCTGCTGCCGTGGATGGCGAGTAACAGTGAAGACGAGGAAGGGGTCGTGGCGGCGGCCGTCGTTAGCGAAAGGAAAGGGAGGCGGCGGGGTGGTCTTCGTTCGAGGCTGGGTCGGAGTTCGAGTGCGAGTGCGGCGGAGCGGGGGAAGTCGTCAAGTCGAGTGAAGCGGCGCGGGGGAAGTCGTCGACGAGTGCGGCGGAGCGGGGGAAGTCGTCGATGAGTGCTGCTTCAATCGGCGGAAAGGAGGTTCGTCGAGAAGAGCAGAAACCCTAAATGGGTTTGAATTGTGGAAATGAAACAAATAAAATGACAGATTTTTTTTTTTTACCCATTAAGGATGACGTGGCATCCCACATGTCAATAGATGCTGAGGTGGGAAGGAAACACAAGGTGAGGTGGCAGCCACATCATCTGTCCGTTAAATAGACTAACGGTGTCATTGACGCCGTCAAACTATTTAACGGAAATGGCTATATTTGTCATCGAACTTTCAAAATCCTGGCTATTTCTGGTATTTCTCCAAAAGTGGCTATATTTGTCACAACCGTCAAAGTTTTGGCTATGCAAGTGAATTTGGCCCATGAAATATATGTTACTCATTAAGTTGATGAATGAGTGAGGGTATGAGTAGCATACATTTATTTTGAAAAGATAATAAGTTGCAAAGTAGCACTTGAGTTGAATAAGATCGCATATTCTTTATCACTAACTCACTTATGCTTTATTGCAATATATTGTTCAAAATGTGGCTTAAAACTTTTGTTTCTGCCAGTGTAAAAGAATTATTTGAGATGGTGGGGGGGGGGGGGGGATAAAGAGATGATGAAACATGTCACGCGTACTCGCACGGGACTGGTGTGTTATTGGATTTTATGCGAACCCGCACCAGTCCTACGCGGGTCCGCGCTAGTCCACCTCGGATCCGCATTTCAATCTAGTAAATTTGAGTCTCCTGCGACCCCACATCTTTTTGCCCACAAAAACACAATATCTGTGTAAATATAAGTAAAAACACCATATTGGTGGTAAATAAAAAAAACAATATTTTGGGAATTAACCCAATTGGCAAAGATAATTGTTAATAATATAAAAAATAGGATAAATATAATTTATTAGCCAAAACTTTTAAACATTCCAAATTATTAGGCGCACCTTTCGACATACAAAGTATTAGTCAAATCATTTGTAACTTATCAAAATATTAATCATTTTTCTGTTATCGCTAATAATTTTGTAACTTTTTTCTTAATTAAAATACTAAAGCTTTGAAAGGTTGACCTCCACGTGTATTTTCCGACCCAATATTATATTGCAATGTCAACATTAATGATAAAACTGCTAGCGGGGTAGCTAATGTGTTCGGCTAATACGTTGTATTTCAAAAGTTTAGACTAATAATTTAAAATTTCTGAAAAGTTTAGCTAATAAATTGTATTTACGCTAAAAATTAATATGGCTGATTTTTGAAATCACCCATATTTAACCATATGTTGTTGTTATCCTAATATATTCACATACCTATATTAATATTATGACTAAGTTATAAATATCCACATACCTTCAATACTTCTTAACCTAACATATTCTCAATACTTGGAATGTTGTCGTTTACCCTTTTTCATATTTGTCTTTATTCTAAACCAAATTATCAGGCCACGTAGGAAAAGGAACCCCAAGTCCTGAATTAAAATACAAAATGCAAACACCGAAAAGAAATCCAAGAATGTTATTTTCATAATTAAATATAAAAAACAGTAAAATGACCAAAGACTCCTTCCTAGGACTGCGTAGAAGCCATGAAATATAGAATGAAATAGGTACGGGAGACTATGACGAAATCAACGAAACCATGGTCTGGGTGAGACTACCTAGACTCCCAATGGCGTATTTCGACGAAGAGATTTTGGAGAGCATTGGCAGTAAGTTGGGTCGCGTGGTTAAGATTGATTACAACACTTTGAATGGCTTTCGGGGAAACTATGCCCGAATCTGTGTGGAAATCGACCTCAGAAACCGCCTGGTACCGAAATACAGACTCAAGCGTAGGATAAGAAGAGTGGAGTATGAAGGTTTAGACACGGTTTGCTATTCTTGTGGACACTATGGCCACTTGGAAAATATATGCCCGCTCGCGACCTCAATGGCCCAGGCAACACCAGAGGAGAAAACAAAGATGACAACTCCCTCAGGGTCAAACCAAGAAATCCGGCCGGAGGTGGTTGAAGATTTTGGTCCCTGGATGATTGCCACGAGACCAAGCAGGAAGAAGAATATCCGCAAGCATCCAGAACAAACCACAGGTCAAGGAAACAAAAGTGAGGGGAAGAGAGAAGGGACTGGAGGATCCAGATTCACAGTTCTGGAATAGGAAGTACAGGATGAGGAAATCATAATCTCTGAGGAAATTAATACAGGAGAACAAACACATGAAGAAACAGGAAATAAAGAAGGAACCACAAAGGAAGAAACGAGATCAAAGAGAAAGGATACTGAAAGTGCACAAACAAAGAAAAAAGAAAAGGATACTAAAAAAAAAGCAGGAGAACTAGAGGAAGAACACAGCCAGTGGGGGCAGGACAAAGAAGGCGAACCAGAAAACCTCACCGGTCATTCCTAATTATGGGAAGAAGCCAACCATCTCACCAGTGACGTATCAGCCAAGCCCCACCAAGAAAGGTGGCGATCAGGTGACCAAGGTGTCCCCGAGCGGCTCTGGAGCTGCTCTAATACTGGGAACCAGCTCTACCTCAAGAGGGAAGGCGATCCAGGCTGAGGCCATCACAGGGCACCAGCCCAAAATGCGATCACCAGGTGGCTCTACCAAGGGCTGAGAGATCCCAAAGCATAACAAGAGAACTACTGATGCCGGGATTGGTCTGCACAGAACGATTGACTTTGGCCCTGAACAGGGAACAATGTCAGTTAAGCCTGAAAATGCGAGTAAGGTCCAGGCAACATGCAGCAATGCGGAGCCGGGATCTGCAAGGACGGCAATGGCCGTCGACAATCTCTGAATTTTCCTCGCATAGAGGTCGACCAGGTTGACTTTTCTTATCATCTCCATGATTAAAGTCTTCGCCTGGAATTGTAGGGGTGCTAAGCACCCGAAGTTTCACCCAACTATGGAGTACTATAAAGGTATTCACTCACCTAATGTGGTGTGTATTACTGAACCAAGGATCAGTGGCAAAGACACCATTGAGGTGATCAAATCCCTAGGCTTTGATTCTTGGGAAATCTCAGATGCGGTTGGCTATAGCGGAGGTATTTGGGTGCTGTGGGATAGCAAGCAATTGAAACTAGAGCGAGTCGATGTGCACAAGCAATTCCTCCACCTGAGATGCTCGATCGATGGCAAGAATGTTGGTCTCATTACTGCTGTATATGCAAGCCCTAATGAGTTTGACAGGGGTGATCTATGGAGTCAGCTGAGAAGAATTGAGAGAAGAGTTAGGGAACCATGGCTATTGACAGGGGATTTCAACGCAATAACCAGACCTTCTGAAAAACAAGGAGGAGCTCATTTTAGCTTTGCCAAGGCTAAAGCTTTCAATGAGTTCATCGATGACTGTCACCTCCTCGATCTGGGATTCAAGGGGCCATAGTTTACTTGGTTCACAAAGCATTCGAAGATCAGAGAAAGACTGGACAGGAGCTTGTGTAACCAGAGATGGAACCAACTGTATCCTCACTCTACAGTTTTCCATCTAACGAAGCTCAAGTCGAATCATAGACCAATCCTTACATGCAACACTATCCTTCCAGATAAGAACAATTTGGTGAGACGTTTTCAGTTCCTTGCCCTATGGTTGGCCCATAATGAGTTCTTTCCTTTTGTTTCTTCTGTTTGGCGCAAAGATAATGCTCTTCCCTCTGCTTTGCAGGATCTTTCAGAGAAACTTAAAGGTTGGAACAAGGATGTCTTTGGGAACATTTTCCAAAGAAAGAAGAAACTCACCAACAAACTCCAAAGGCTTGAGCTTCTTAATGAACGTTCTACTAACAGGAAATCACTGTTGTTAGAGCAGAATATCAGGGAGCAGCTTGAGAACACTCTGTGGCAGGAGGAAGTGCTCTGGATGCAGAAATCACGGGCCAACTGGATCCCACATGGAGACATAAATACAAGATTTTTCCACCAGAGCACTATGAGCAGGAGAAAGAGAAATAAGATCCTTGCATTGATGGATGATGAGGGGAACTGGATCACAAATCCAGAAGAACTCCAAGCCATGGCTAGGAACCACTTTATCAAGCTGTACACTAGAGAAGAAAGAGGGGAACCACCAGAGATTGCTGCTGATTTCCCTCCCATCGACCCTCTTACTGCTGAGAACATTAGCAAAGTTCCCAACCCGGAGGAAATCAAAGCAACAGTGATGGGAATGAATGGTTTGAAGGATCCTGGAAAAGATGGCTTCCATGCCATATTTTTTCAGAAATGCTGGAGTGTGATCAAGGATGATTTCTGCCAGGTTATTGCTAACTGCTTCAGAAACCCCAATAACATCGAAGCTATCAATGACACCCTGCTGACCCTCATCCCCAAGATCGAAGCCCCTTCTTCTATGAATCATTTCCGTCCAATTAGCTTATGTAATGTTGGGTATAAAGTGGTGGCAAAGATCTTAGCTAATAGGCTGAAGAATCTCATGCCTCATCTTATCCATGCTAATCAGTCTAGTTTTATTCCTAATAGACACATCTCTGATAACGTTCTGATTTTGCAGGAAACTGTTCATTCCATGGCTAAGAAGACAGGAAAGAAAGGCTGGATGCTCCTAAAAGTGGACTTGGCTAAAGCATATGATAGAATCGATTGGAAGTTCCTGGATGAGACCCTGAGACTTGCTGGATTTCCTGACGCTGGTGTTCAAGCCATTATGCAGTGCGTTGTTATGGAACGTTGTAACATCTGCAGTAGACTTGACATCCAGGTTACCCATAATCTTGGTAGGTATTTAGGTGTCCCTGTCCTACATGGTAGATTATCTCGAAACACTTATCGGTATATTCTAGATAAAATTGACCAAAAACTCTCCCATTGGAAGGCAAGAACACTTACACTTGCAGGGAGAGCGACCCTTGCTGTGTCTGTCCTTAACTCCATACCTTCATATGCTATGCAGACCTCGGTTCTCCCAGCCTCTGTCTGTGATGCCATTGACTGTAGGATTAGAGGGTTTGTGTGGGGGAGTGTCTCGGGAAAAAGAAAAATCCACCTTGTCAATTGGGATTCCATCTATAAACCTAAAAACCAAGGAGGACTCGGCATTAGGTCCACTAGAAGCTTAAACATGGCCTACATGATTAAGCTAGCTTGGCAAATTCTGAATAACGAGAATGACTTATGGGTGCATGTGTTTCAAGGGAAGTACTTTCACCACACAGAGGGAAATATTGCAGCCATGAAAAAGAGCAACCACTCCAACCTCTGGAAAGCTATTGTGAAAGCAATAGGTTTGATGAGGCAAGGAATGGTCTGGAGTGTTCGTGATGGTGAATCCATAGGATTCTGGACACATCCATGGCTTGAGAAAGGAGTGATTCTGGAAGAGTCCTCATTACAGACCTTGACCGAAGAAGAAAGACTTACATCCGTGGCGGAATGGACAAATGAAGCAGGTGAGTGGGATTGGCAACGTCTTAAGGATTATCTGCCTAATGAGATCCTTATGCATATTGCAGGAAAGGACAGCCCAACAAAACCAGGACTAGGAGAGGACAAAACCATCTGGGGGGAGGAAAAGGATGGCCGATTCCGCTTGAAGTCAGCCTACGATCTTGCTGCGGGAATCAACTCAACTGAACCTGAGAAGACTTGGAAGGATCTGTGGCAATGGAAGGGGCCCAGCCGTGTCAAGTTCTTCTTGTGGCTGGCAACTCACAACAGACTCCTCACAAACAAGGAAAGAGAGAGACATAAGCTCACAAGTAATGGAAACTGTGATTTTTGCACTGGAAAGGAGGAGACCGTTGAGCATATCCTCCGAAAAGACATCAGGAGTTTGGAGACAGTTTACTGATAAGCTGAAAGGTAATAACGTGGATGTTGATTTCCAGAGTTGGCTATCCAAGAACCTGCAGGCTAAGAAGACAGGAATTGAGTTCGGACTCATCTGTTGGATTTTGTGGAAAGAAAGAAACGAGGGATTTATGGAAGGGAAACCTTTCTCTGAGCTTGGAACGATACACAGAATCCGTTCCTGGTTCCACATCAACAGCCAAGTGAACGAGAATGCCCAACGCAGCATTTCAGCTGTTCAGAGAGATAGCAGCACCCACCAGATCGGATGGACACCACCACGCGAGGGATGGATTCAAGTTCAGACTGATGGCTCGGTGGATACTTTCACTGGGAAAGCTGCTGGTGGTGGCCTCCTGCGTGATCATCTCGGCAGATGCAAAGGTGCTTTCACTACTAACTTGGGAGTTTGCTCAATTACGCGGGCTGAGCTAAAGGGAGCTGCTGATGGACTTGACTTGGCTTGGCAAAAGGGCTATAGGAAGATTGAGTTGAACCTTGACTCTTCCACAGCAATTGCTCTCATTAAGAATAGGAAGGACACTAACCATATTTATGGCTTGTTGGTCAAGAATATTGATAGGATTTTGGATAGAGAGTGGGAAGTTAGGGTCTCACATGTCTATAGAGAAAGCAATTGTGCAACCGATTATTGGCGAGTAGGGGTCACCTTGTTCATTTTGGCACACATCTATTCAATGAGTGCGACCCAAACCTCTTGTATTGGTTTTCCTACGATACCATGGAGACTATCATGGATCGGGTTATTTCTTATGTGATTTAGACGACTATCATGGATCGGGTTATTTCTTATGTGATTTAGACGCCATTGGCGTCTGCTTTTTACCAAAAAAAAAGAAAAAAGAATAGGTACGGGAGAGGAACCTCCTTATATTGTTTGGATAAGTCTAGGCAACCTGCAAATTCCGGAGCATCAGTATTCAAGCTAAAATCATCTCAACGTTAATTGACAGATTCGATAACTGTTGGTCGCTAGCAACATCTCAGTGCAGAGATTCATTACAAGGAAACCTAGGGTACACGCGGCCCTAATTCACAGACATACTACACCAAATGCTCATGGTCTCCAGTCATCATCCTTCATTCATTTCAGCCTTCGAAGATATTGCAAAACTGCTCATGTACATCGATGGGACTGTCTACCTCAAGTGCCCTCACTTTTCTCCAGAGCTGCAACAAGGGGTCATGGTCAGTGAAAAGAAGAGGCACGGAAATTGGAAAAAGTTGGCATTTTAACAAACAAAACCGAAACACTGTTACGTGATTGATGAATAAAGACTCAAAACTACATATTACTATGGTATGGATTCACACAAAATGTGAACTTTTTTCACTTGAATAATGCTCCAAAGTAAATGTTATTTGGGGTGTCTGTCAATCTATTTCAGCAACATATGGCGGGCTCAAACCAGTTGACTAACGAGTAAATAGCTATTCCAAAGATGGCATGGATTTAGTATCCAGGATAAGGATAAATGCAACTAGCTCGCTTAATACAAGAGCTTTATACTTGGGCCAACTGCAGACCACTTGAAAGGACCCTACTTTTAAAGAGTAACGCTACAAGCCTACAACATGCATGTGCTAGCACATTCTATCCATGCAACTTGTTAGAGAAGTGAGTAATATGCACACAAAAGCAAGCGCCCATGAATTAGCTAGAGAGAGAGGGAGGGAGTTACTATTGTAGTTAAGAAGCTTCTCAATGAGGTCAACATGGGTCATGAGCATCCGTCTGCAACAATAACGGACCAGCCCCAGAGCATCAAGAGCATCCCTGCAATGCAAATTATAAAAAGTTACAGTAGGATTTCATCATGATCCCTGCAAGATTTTATCTTAACCAACATGGAAGCACACATTATGAAGATATCATGTTTATTGTTTAACACATGCCTGAAAAAGAACAGAGATAGATCGATTCAAAGGGCCAGCAAAGGTATGCGGATGCAAAACCAATGCAAGAATCATTGGGTATACAGTTGCTTAACCAATGCAAAAACCCAGAACATCTTAGCAGAGACAAAGAAAGACATAAATACAAATACCCAGAATTCGATACCTACAAAAAGCAGAGAACTACAAAGGCCTATGAAACTCCCCCATCTAATCGGGACAAATGAATGAGACAAGAATGTTGACTGTTCTCATGGACCAAACAACCCTAAAGAAGGCAGGTTACTTGTGCTGCATTACTAGGTCGAGAAACGGAAGAATAACAATAAATACTATGGCATGGGTCCTCTACACTATGCGTGCATACTTGAAATCTTACTAGCTCCAATACTTGTGATCAAACATCTACACTCCCAGGAAACGAAAATAAGATTCTTTGAGAGGAAAGTAGCTCACCCTTCAGTGTAATCAGCTTGTAGAAGGTCAAGGTAAGTATCCCATTTGTGCCCAATCACCTGGAGCAAACCAAATAGTAGACAAAAACTTAAAAACCCTACAACACATTATTCACAGCATTCCATGAACACTACAACAAGGCAAGCAACCTACTTCCTCATGAATCGTTGCAACCCGAGTGGGAAACTGATTTAATCCTCTACTCGAAACAAACCATCAGAAACCCTAGATTACGACGAATTAAACGGAGCCAAAGCAAAATAACTTGCGAGTAACACAAAATCACAAGCTAGAAAAAAAAATGAATGGACAGGAACCATTCGAGAAGGAGAAGCGCCGGAACCTTGCCACAAGTGAAACAACGGACTGGAATTATCATCTTCTTCCCGCGCCGTCGAGCTCTCGATTCTCCTTCGGCGGTGGTGACTCTTAGCTTTGCTTGAGAAAATAAGAACCTCCTGCGCGGGGGAAAGGTCAGCAAGTCTTCTGCTTGATATAGTTGGACAATGGGCCTGGTGCTGGGCCGGGGCCCATACCGAAGTACTTTTCAGTGGGCTTTTGGTTTAAAATGACTGCTAAGGCCGATGGCCCAAACTGGTTTTCCGGTCTAGCTAAGAAGCTACTTTTTGTCCGATCTGCCGGTCTATTAGGAACTTACCGCTCGTGTTCCCAATTTCATCTCCGGCGACGAATCTCGGAAATTCGCGGTTGCGATGGGGACGGCCAGCGGGAGCGACGTTGAAGCCGGATTCGCGAAGCTGCAAGGCGAGGATTTCGAGTACTATATGCAGACATACTCGATCGTGTTGGGACGGAATTCGAAGAAATCCACCGTCGACGTCGATCTCACAAGCCTCGGCGGCGGGATGAACATCTCCCGCCACCACGCTCGGATCTTCTACGACTTCACCCGCCGGCGATTCGCTCTGGAGGTCCTGGGAAAAAACGGATGTCTGGTCGAAGGCGTCCTCCACCTGCCGGGGAACCCTCTCGTGAAGCTCGATTCGCAGGATCTGCTCCAAATCGGAGATAAGGAATTCTACTTTCTGCTTCCCATGAGGAGCATTTTGGGCGGGGGGTTAGGGCCGAGGCATCACGTGCCTGTGGTGGCGCCGCCGCCGCAGTACGGGTATCATGGGGCGGATAGGGCGTTGCCGCCGGCTGCTAGCGGCGGTGCCGCGAAGAAAGGGAGGCGGAAGGACTATTTCGTGGAGGAGTATGATGATGTGGAGGAGAATAACGGCGGTGGAGGTGGGGGGAGTAGCAGTGGGAAGAAGATGAGGAGAGATGGGCACGATGGGTATGGATACGGTTCCGGTGGTTCGCACAATGGTAAAGTTGGGTTTCATGGATCATTAGGTCAGTAGAAGAGGTGAAACTTTTGTTTTCGCTTTTCTCTGTTCTTGCTGCTATAAATTTTCAGGTCTTTTCAATTGTAAGAATATGCGAAATGGCAAACTGGAATGATTCTTGTATAGATATACATTACTGGAAAACTCAAAAACAGCTATACATTTCCAAGCTCTGTCTGGGTATTATGCTATACATTAATGGTTGTAAGCTTTGTGTTTAGTTAAAAGTTCCAGAACTGCTTTTGGGTATTATGCTGTGAATGATGGTTGCATTGTTCTATTCTATCGATTGGTTTCTTCTAATTGAGTTTGTTGTCGTGTTTAAAAATGCGACTGGTTAAGGATGTGATCCGAGTTCCACGATATGAATTGTTTGGTGTGAGTAGTATTCATAATCAATAGGAAAGCTTTGTCACTTCCTGATGACTGTTTCTTGATAGCTGCAAGTATGGAACTTTGGGGGTCTTAATATTTGTTGCAGTTTTGAACTTAGTGTCTGTGATGCTCTTCTGTGTCAAATATGTCTTAATATGTGGCAGAGGCATTTTGTATGGCTTAATGTGGATCGTGCTGATGTTTATGCTGAACTCTTACAGAGTCACTTTCGTCTAACTGAGGATTCCATTTCTTAGATGAGAATATGATATCCACTATGTGCTTTTACCCGAGACGGTTTCTAGTTACCCCTATTTAAGCCATCTCAAATTGTTAAGGCACTAGACTCCCTGGCTGAGCTATTGTTGATGATGAAATGTGCCTCCTGGCGCTCAACATTATTTGGTTCAATAGATCACCTTTTTTCACATAAAATGACAAGGCTTCTACATTATGCAACTGGTCCTTTTGATACTAATATGGTTGAACAATTAAACTTAAATGCTGTCCAAACTAGCAGTCCCAATCAGGTTGATGTGTTATTTATTTCAGATTGATGGGAGAGGGATCCAACAAATTGCTATACGTTTGTTCTACATATTGTCACTTTCTCCCTATTAAGGTTTATTTGCCATGTATGGAGTATGGTGGGTGCATCTACTCACATCCCCAAATTTGCGAGCTTCTGTGCAACTAATCCATGCTGAGTTGCTGAGGTTATACCCTTGGTAATTAGAATTAGTAGGGACTGCATTTTGTTTTTTGATAAAGAGGGACTGCATTTTGTTGATGGAAGGTGGATTCATTGCTTGAAGGGGTAAACTATAGACATGTTTGAAGCCCACGATAGTTTACTTTGTGACAAACATGGGTTCATGCTTTCGTCTCATCTTGAAAACTAGGTTTTCTGTTTTTAGATTTCTATGTATGGTAAATGCCATGTCTCATATGTACTTTTATCCTTAAATGATCTTTGTTTGTTTTGGTGTCTGTTTGTTGGAATGGTCATGTCTCTATATTCTGCTCCTGCAGAGAAGAAGGCGGATGGAAGGTCTAGAGCTGACCGTGATACTGATGATCAACAGCTGAAACAGTTGGAGGAAAAAGATGTGGTGTCATCTGTAGCCACCGTGCTATCAGATCTGTGCGGGCCCGGAGAATGGATGCCCATGGAGAAACTCCATGCCGAGGTTAGTTATCAATTAACTTTCTGTAGTAGAAAGGTTCCTGCGATTACATGGACATGCATACTATCTTTTCATTTGTGTTTTCCAGTTGTTGGCACTCCCTCCTTTAAGTTCCAAGTCCTCGAGACACGCTTATCACATCAATCCACTAAAAAATATTCTTAATTGATAGGAAAATGCATTTGGCACATATAAAATATCCTTACTCTCTCAGAATCTATTCCTTTTGGCTTTGTTTTGTCAACTCCCATGTTGAAAGAAATGCATTCTTGTTCTCCACATCATTGTTATCTTTGATTCTACCCATTGGTTAGATATGTTTAGCCTGCAATCAACTTAAGTATGGTGTTGAAGCTGGACAGTTTTATTTTGTTATTCTGTGGGTGCAACCAGCTTAAAAGCTAATCGTGATCTGATGATTATGCAAAGTCCTCAAGCTTTTATCAATAATCTCATACAATCTTCTACCTCTGTTTCAGCTGTTGGAACAGTTTGGCAGTGTCTGGCATCATAGTCGAGTGAGAAGATACCTAACATCTGAGGAGTGGAAGAGCCCAGAAGCCAAGGAGAAACCATGGTATGGCTTGCTTATGTTGCTGAGAAGGTACCCCGAGCATTTCGTCATTAACACAAGGTCCAAAGGCCGAGTCACCCTGGAGTTCGTCTCCTTAGTGTCACTGCTCTCATAGGCAGGGCAGTCTAGAGCCCTGCCTGGGGCAGCGAGCTCTATGAGCATGCTTATGTGTGATTATGTCGTGGTGGTAAACTAGGGTTCTTTGTTGTAGTTTAGTGGATAGTGATAGAGGTCTTTGGCAACCCTCTCTGAGTTATGTAGTTTAAATCTTTCATTCCCCTTTAACCTGCCCCGAACTTGCTCTGTAGTCTACGCCAAACGACACTCAACTTATTGCGTGGAGCTTGCAATTCTGATTGCGTTTCAGAGACTTGGCGTTTGGAAATGAATAGCACCAATGTAAGACATGGGGAAAGTTCCTGAGTGAGATTTGATGATAATTTTTCCCGTTTAAATCTCTCCTCTCAATTCTCTTCTTAGGGGAAGCGGCAGAATCCATGGATCGGCAGTCAAATTCGAACTACTGCAGCTGAAGTTGGCCAAATTCTGGTGGTTTGCGGTTAGAGTGATGATGGTAGCAGAAGTAACCATGTGTGGCAAAAACATGCAAATCCATAAGAACAAACCGGAACCAGATGTAACCATGTATTATGCCTTAGATAACACGCTACATTCAGCTCTTGTTGGGAAAATGCAGTTCACAGAGGTCGGGTCATGTATTAGGCCTTGCAACTTCTTTTGTACAATATGAGAATTGAGAACTCACAGCTTGCTGAGTTACTGTTGCAGGAAATGCTTGCAGAAAAAACGATTTAGAGAGCTCCTCAACAGGTTGCAGGTTGCTAACCAAAGGCAGGCATCTAAAAATAACAGGAACTCGGAGCAGAAAGGCAAAAGAGGGGTCTTCTTGCTTTTTCATGACTCTTCTTTGGTTAGCTTGATCAGAGCTAATCTTTGTGCTTTAAGTTGTTTCTCTCGAGCTTCTTTCTTGGCCAGAGCATCCTCGTCGAGCACTTGTATTGGAGACCATACGGGCAACTTCCATCCTCCGCCTTTGTTTTTCTCGTCGCCAAATATGGATTCTTTTAGACTCCTTAGTTTGGGTCTTAGTTTAATGGTAGCGAAATCAACTGAGGTCCCAGCAATAGCGAAGATGAATGAGTAGCGAAGAGCGCCCAGTTGGCCACCTGCAACTCAGAAAACAGAAGCACTCAGATGTCCAGAGAGAGAGAGAGAGAGAAGAACAATATAATCGGATGTCCCCGGAGGAAAAAAGGACAAGAGAGAGGCAAAAGAGGTGAGAGTTAACCTTGAAGACGTCCAAGAAGAGCACCAGTACTGAAACCAGCAATGGCAGAGTTTAGCAGATCATCAGGGCCTGATTTCCGCGTTACTCTTACGAATTCCCTTGCTCCTGTAGATAAAACCGTTGGAGTAAATCGGGTAGATCAAGAATTGTGTAGGAACAGAACTAAACTAAACGCATGGGGACAAAATAGAGTTTTGATCACAAAACATACTTCCACCAGTGCTTATTACAATTCTCGAAATGATCCTGGTGCCCACTCGTCCGTCCAGTCGAAACAACGAAATCTTATTAGCAAACTAATTCACCTGCTTATGAAGAACACCATTCAAGTGATTCTCAGGATAATCTTCTGAATTCTGATCTTATTACAGACCAAACAATTTTTTTGCAAACCGTGAGGCATAGTAACTAGTTAATGCCAGCTTATTATTGCTTCAAAGAAATGCAGAACAAGAGAGTGAATTCAACTAATTCGAAGAGAAACCGAAAAACTATTCCACCATCAACCACGCAAGAAATCAAGAGTGGGATGGGATCAACATGAACAAAATGGGGTCTTCCCAAGAATTAGAACAAAATAGCTTTATTGCTATGTCATTCTTCCAGAAAACTAGCCTAAGTTCAGGTCAAGGGAACACCCTTCCTATGTTGCAGTTTTCGTCAAAAGCAAAGGAAATTCGAGAATAGGATGGATGGGAAGATCATTACCGCAGTAGCAGCCAGCGACAATGGCGAAATTAGCAGCGCAAGCAGCTGAAATGTGGGGAAACCCTTGTACTGTCCGATGCTTAGAAACCAGCCCGTATCCTCCACCACCAGCTCCTGCAAATAAAGAAGAAACCAGAAGCCCTTCAATTTGACCCATTTCGGATAAAGGGCCGCGTAAAGGCGGACAAGGTAAGAGAAAGGAAAACAAAATAAAAACCTGCGACAAGTGTGGGGAGTAATATACGCTCCTTCCAATTCTCGGAGAACGAAGGAGAAGGTGGTGATTGTCGCTCGGCCGACGGTGGTTTAGATGCGGCGTCTCCTTCTAATCGCCTGAAGCCATTTTCCGGTGATGCAATTTCTGGAATCAGCTCACAGGCACAGCAACTCCGTCCTGATTCTTCCAACTACTAGACTAGACGCAGAGTATTGAATCGGGGACGACGGAGGCAGCCTTGCCTGGGCCGTTTTTGGGCTTTCCTTATTGGACCTGGAGCTGGTCCGGCAACTAACCGATTCAACCCATTTTCAACTGTTGACTTTACTTGTAGCAGTTGACCTGATTATCCAATGGTCAAACCTTTCAAACCTTAGTTATAACTTATAACAAAACCAAGGTGAACCAATTTGAATAGCAGTTAATGGCTTTTTGGCAGGGAGACTTGAACTTCAAGTAATTGGCCCACAGCTGACAGCTCTGAAACGCTAGTATAAG
Organism: Linum trigynum; assembly: GCA_964030455.1. Lineage (NCBI taxonomy): Eukaryota > Viridiplantae > Streptophyta > Magnoliopsida > Malpighiales > Linaceae > Linum > Linum trigynum. The sequence continues at coordinate 14,685,504 of OZ034818.1, forward strand.
CAGAGATTTCAAGTGCATTGGCAATGAATCAAACTCCTGGTACTCAGAATTCACACACAAAACATTCCAGATTCTATCCACTTGGCAAAGTGGAGAGGATCATTACAAGTAAAGATCAATCCTTTTGTGTCACCGATCGGCAAATTACACGCAAATCATCCATACAAATAGCAGAAGAAAACCATAAGAGTGCATCACACTTCACACATCCGTTCAAAGAACAGTCTAGTTTTATTCGTTATCATCAACAACATAGCTCACATGGGAGCAAGTAAAGTAGCCATCGAGCGAGATGGTAAGAAACCCTGTCATCTGTCTATACAAAAAAAAAAACACTCTCCTCGTTCCATAAGAAACTTCTCCAACAGCAAGCTTACTCCAGAAAGAAGATTCTATGAACAATGTAAAACCCCCTAAAGAATTGAGGTACAGCAGTCTGTCTATACATGCAGTGAATCATCTACATGAGCTTGTAGTAACAGCTGGTTCCAGAGAGAAGAATCTGATACCCTTTCTTGCATGGACACTTGAAGTTTATGATCAAGCATTCACCTGTCCTCTCCACGTTCACAGACTCTTCACAACCTGCAGATTCTTTGCCATCCTGCTACGAACCAGAAAAAAACAATCCCATCAAATTCATCATCTACCACTTAACACATGATACAATTCTCTGAATACAAGTAACTCAATCGATTCAACTAGGAAACTAAGTTTTACAGTATACCTTAACTGCATTAGAAGCAATATCACTATCACCATCATCAACAGAGACTTTCTTCTCTTCTGGGTTGACTACCTCTGGTGCAATCTCATCAACAGTGTGAAATTCATCCCACCACTTAGCTACCTCCTTGATCCAATTCCCAACTGCCTTCAGCTTCTGCCAGTTACAAACAGAACTCTCTGATCTTAGAGTTCATCGAACCCCAATCCGAAATGAAGAACTGAATTTCCCAGCAACAAATAACTAATGGCATCAACCCAATTAAACAACTGAGAGAAAGGGGTTTAACAAAATATCAAGGGTTCAAGATAGAGCGACGAATTCGTTTGCCTAACCTCTCCATGGTGTGGTGGATTGGCTGAAACCGCGTCATTGGAACCCGACGGAGCGGGTTTGTCAGGCGACGGTAGCGACCACGATCTCCTCAACGGCGGCAGGGGAGGACGGGAAGAGGATCCCGGCGCCTTGGACGACGGCGTGGCGGAATCGTTCGGGATGACGCTACTGATGGGCGGCGATTGAGGAGTTAGGGTTTGAGAAGAACCGCCGTCCAGTCCAGAGAACAAGGGAGGCGGGCGGCGGAGAATGGGAGAGGAATTTCGGGCGGCAGTGGGAGCTGGGAATCCCGTTGGTGGTGGAGAAACCGATTGGGCGGGGAGAGGGAGAGCGATTTTAGAAAACCCCTGCGGAATGACAACGCCGGCGAGGGTTTCAGGAGACGAGTCGGTGAACAGCTTCTTGGGCCTCTTGGAGAGCTGGAATCGGGAATCACGTTCTGGGTTCTCCGCGACGGCGGCTGGGGACAGGGGAGGAGTGGAGAAAGAACCCACGTCTGACGAGCGGCGCTTGTTCTTTCTGGAGGAAGAGGGGCCGCCGGAGCAACCGCAGGATTGGCAGGGAGAGTGAGAAGAATGGTGGTGGTGGTCGTCGTCGGCGTTCAGGCGGAGGACGGCGAGGTCGATTGATTCCGCTGCTTCTTTGGTTTCCTGGATGTTGTGGAGTTCTTGATTGAGGACTTCTTGGGTGCTCATTTCTTGGACTTGAATCGACTCCATCGGAATTGCTCTGTGACTGTGCGCTCTCTCTGTTTCCTTTATGCAGGCTATTGAAAGTCTGAAACAGACTTGAGTTTTGAGAGTGTTGATATTAGTTGCTTCACGAACAAGCCACCCAAAACGGCAGTTCATAGTAAACAAAGTGCTTGCTTGTTTGTTGTGTGATCGAGGAGTAACAAAGACAGTCATATTTTCTCTTCTTGATCTCGTTTTGTCGATTACTTTGTTGTGTGATCGAGTTAAGAAGAGATAATTATATTTTGGACTGAAGTCAGGCAAGAAAATCAAAGAAACGATTCGTAATCGGGTACAAAGAAAGGGGTCTTCCAGCCACCAAATGGGCTACCCTATTGCTACACCGTCCTACAAACCGCACACTAAGCCCGCTGTGACTCGCAAAATAATGCACGACCTCTTCAAGAATGGTCCCTAGGCGATTATCCTGGGTATCAACCCAATTGATCTTGTCAATTACCACTTTGGCATCCCCTCAAATCTAATCTCTGTAAATCCCAGGCTTAGACACCAGAGAATAGTTTCATAGAGAACTAGCAATTCAACAACCAGAGGATCATACAACACAGAAAACTGCGCTCCTGCAACCAAGAGGACTTTTCCACTTTGATTCTGAAATCCCGCCGGCCAAATGAGACCCAGTTTTAGTTGCCCCATCCCACATACAAACTACCGCATTTGGGTGGACAATATCTAAGGGATGAGGTGGGGAGGCATAACACTGGGGAAACTGGGCAGGTGGCAAACTAACACATTCCTGGTATTGTTGGTGGAATTGACGCATCAGAGCAGGGATGCTAAACTGTTTGCCCTCAAATACAACCCAATTCCGGGATCGCCAGATCCACCAAAGGATGACCACCATTTCCATGAAAAGTTGAGGTTGACCTATGAGTAACATCAATTTCTTTAGGAATAGAGGAAGGTGGGGCGAGGCAAACCCTGGCCAAGATATTCAAGACTCGATTACATAAAGACCTAGCTACTGGGCAGTCAAGAAACAAGTGCTCCATTGTTTATGATTCTGCCCAATAAATAGGACAACGAGGAAGTATCTCAACATTTTTCTCTATTAGAGCTTCCGTCGTTGGCAAGATTCTGTTGAAAATTTTCCAGACAAACACTTTCAACTTCGGGGATATATTTGCTTCCCACAATTTAATCCAACTAGGTCTATCCATCCAACTAGCCAAGGATCTCCATCTACCTCTCTACTTATCTAACAGGACAACAAAATGATAGGCAGAGTTAACAGAGAAAACCCCGTCAGCGAAGCCATGTCATATTAATCTATCCTCCACCTCTCGACAAGGAAGAGAAATGTCTTTAATGACACGACAGGTTGTTGGGTCGAACCACTGGCTGAGTTTCTGATCAACCATCGTCCTTCCCTTGGGCAGAAAACCTCTGCTACCAAGAGATCACCAATGTCCAGTAGAATATTAGGGTTATAAGTTGGGGCCTGAGGATGTAACCTCGGGATCCAACTAAAATGAAGCAGATACACTATTTTACCACTGCCAATCTGTCATCAAAGCTCACTTCCAATAGCTCTCGACTATAAAGGATGCTTTGCCATCCCCAAGATGGGCGAGAACGAGCAGAAGCATTGAGAAAAGTACCATGCGGAAAATATTTTTCTTTATAAATCTGCGCCAAGAGGGAATGGGGTTCGTGGAGTATACGCCATCCAATTTTGGCAAGTAGAGCCTGATTAAAATGCTTAAATCGATGAAAGTCCATTCCTCCCTCATGTTTACTCCGACACATATTACTCCAGACCATCCATCGTATCCTAAACTGAACCACTTGAGCCCCTCATCAAAATCTGGCCACATGTTTGTCGAGGAGGCGGCAAAGTGCTAATGGTAGCTTGAAACAGGACATGACATGAAGTGGCAGAGCGAGAGAAATTGATTTAATCAAATTTTCCATAGCTTCCAAAGACAAAGTCCGCTGCTTCCATCCCTGAAGGCGATCAAGCAGTTTCTCGTCCAAGTACCGAAACGTAGCCATTTTGGACTGTGCAATGAGAGTAGGTAAGTCCCAGATATTTATCCTGGACACCCACAACCCCCACACATAAAATCTGAGCTAGGAACTCTTGATCCGATATTGAGATGTTTTTGCTAAAGTAAACTGTTGATTTATCCAAATTGACCCTTTGACCACTGAGCACCTCATACTCATATAAAACCTCAATCAGGTTCTCACATTCCTGGAGAGATCCTTGTAGGAATAAATAAGAGTCATCTGAAAAAAAAAAATTAGATGCGAGATTCGAGAGCTCGAGGTGCAACTTTAACCCCCTTCTAATTGACCCCGAGAAATGGCCTGATGAAGGAGCACTTCAAACCCCTCCGTGAAAATCACAAACAGGAGTGGAGATAGCAGATCCCCCTACCGAAGACCCCTAGATGGTGAGAAGAATCCAGAAGGGGTGTCATTCATAAGAACCGAGAACGCGTGGATCAGAGACATTCCTGTATCCAGCCCTGCCAAGTTGAGTTAGAACCCATCTTGTCTAGAACAACTACGAGAAATGGCCATTCGACTCTATCGTGGTCCTTTTCCATGTCAACCTTCAGAGTCATGTACCCTTTCTTTTCTCGAGTTTTGATTTTCAAGTAATGCATTAACTCATGCCCTAGAAGGAAATTCTCCACTATTTACCGTTACCGGATGAAGCGTTTTTGCCTTCACAAATGATCTGAGGTAAAAAGCAAACCAATCTTTCTGCCATGATCTTTGTTATAATTTGATACATAAATCAACATAAACTAATTAGCATGAGTTGTCTCATAGTCTCAAACATTGTTCACTTTAGTGATCAGTGTCAGCCAAGTATGATTAAAGTTGTGGAGCATCCTGCCCGTGGTAAGAAATGAGCATACCACTTCAATCACTGAACTGCCGACAATATCCCAGAAAGCTTCAAGGAATTTCCCCGTGAAGCCGTCAGACCCCGGACCTTGTTTAGACCCCATAGAAAAGATCATTTTTCGAACTTCATTCGGGAGGACTTCTGCTGTAAGAATAGCATTCATTTCGTCCGTGAATCGCAGGTCTATGGGCAGGTTGGTCACGCGCTCTTCCATATTCAACACCGAATTTTCCGAGGTAAAGAGATGCCGATAGAAATATATGGCAATGTTAGCTTTACCTTGCTCTTCAGTGATCCATTCACCAGCGCTATCTCGAAGGCTAGATACAAAGTTAAGTTTTCGGCGGACCCTCGTGAATGTATGGAAGTACTAGGTATTTTGTCTCCCTTCTTCAGCTAATGGACCCTTGACTTTTATTGCCAATAAACTTTGTTACACCCCTTCCTTTCCCTAAGTGAAAATGACCATTATGCCTTTGGTCATAATTTGTTAAATTCCACGGTAATATTGATAAAGACTAAGAATGTGAACTCTCGGTTCAAACGTTTTCAAGTTTCGACATAAAATGAGAAAGTTACAAACATTAACTGAGTTTCGGATCAAACTCACTGTGAAATTCTCAAAATTACCCGGTCAATTAAATCTAATTAACCCACCCTCACTCGGCACCATTTAGATGAGCCCAAGGAGAATAAATTCCATTTGTTTTTCCTCCGCTGCCACACATCACAAACCACCGCTCAACCCTTTCTTTTCGGCTCGTCAAATTCCCTCCAGCCTCTCTAAAATAATCACTGCCGCTGCTAGTAGAGATCGGAGTCTTGCTGTGCCTGCCTTCTCCATCCGCTTGCACTACGAGTAAGTAATTCAATCCTTCGTTGAGCTTAGTAATTGCATATGAGATGTCATTGATCATGGCATTTGTTTTGCCGCGGGGCTTCGGGTTGGGGAAAGTGATGCACCGGAGGTTTGGCTTTATTATGTGATGGACATGTCGAGTAATATTTGAGATAGGGCTGTGGTGTTGGTATATAATGGAAGGGAGGACGATTAGTGTTGCTAGAATCAACATTGTAAACCAATGCATGCATGAATTCACGTGGGTAGCAAGGGTAAAGGCTTTTCCTCTTTTGGTTAATACTTAATAGAGCAACAATACGTTTCTCATGGCAGGAGGAAGGGATTTGGTTAAGAATGGTGGCGTAAAAATGGTGTGCGTACAGAGTTAATGGTCTTGAAACCATGGATAATTGTTCTGTACGAGGAGGTGAGATTGCTTATAGGGACGCAATTGTGGTCGCTGTTAGTAGATTGGGGTTCGAATTTGTGGAGTACAACGGTCAAGTCAGCTGAACACATAGGCCGGGAGCGTCAAGTGGTTATTAAGGTGAGTGTAAATGGCGTAAAATCTTCATCGGGGTCTTTTAGTTTATTTCTTTTAATTCAGTTATGTTTGTTATTTTCACGTAAGTGCGATTATGTGTGTGAGGCATCCCACCGCCTACATAAGGTGGAGGCACGCGTTGTGCTATGTATATGTATGAATGTGATGAGAACTTGCATTTTAGTACTTTATTACCGTTTTATTATTTTTATTTGGATTATTGGACTATTCGGGAATTGAGGGAATAATCGGGTAGCAGTAGGGAATTAGCCATTTTTATATAAACTACTTGTACGTGGAATTAAGAGAGTAAGCAAAGATTATACCCTAAATCCTAATTCTCAATCTCTCTCTCCCTCTCTCCCAAACCGTCGACCCCTCTCCCCTTGTCCCCTTCCTTGGCAGCCTACTGCCGCCTCTTCTCTCTTCCTCCTTCCTTCTTCCTCTCGCCAAACAACTCCCTCTTCCCTTCTCTCCTTCTTCTTCTCTTCGTCCCCAAACCAATTCCCCTCTCTTCCTTCGTCCTCTTGGCCCCAAACAATTTTCCTTCCCCTTCCTTCTTTCTGTGACACGGTGATCAATCCCTAATTGATCATTCCCAATCCCAATCCCTAGATAGGACCCAATCCACCGGGCTCTATCATCTGGTATCAGAGCTCCGTTCTTGATCAAGGGCCGACGGACATGATGGTGCTGACGAAATCAATGACGGCTGCTGAGAAGGCTGCCCAAGCCGCGTAGGAGAAGGCGGTCGCGGGAGGAGCTGCAAGTAAGGCTGGTGATGGAGAAGAGATGGTGACTGCGGTGACTGTACCGCCGAAGCCAACCCAGGCCACCACCGCCCCACCCAAGGCGGCGCAACCAAGTCCAATACCATCGGCGTCCAACAAAGGACGCCAAGAGGGCGTCGTGGAGGACCTGACGGAAGAAGAGGACCTTCGCACCATCTTGAAAAAGGTGTTGATCTCGTAGAAGGCGATGGCGAGGGATCTGAAAGCTCGTCGGGCAGACTCTCAGGAGATTTGGCGGGTTATTCAGAACCAGGAAGCTCGTCAGGCGGACTCGCAGGAGGTTTGGAAGGCGATTGTCGGGCTAAAGGAGTTTATGATGCAGCGACATGGGCAACTGCCGAGTCAGGCGGAGCCGCAGGGCCCCGACGGCGGTGGCCCAAGGGCGGCCCTGGTCGCGGGCTCCGCGTTGGCGTGGGGGGCGGCGCTGCTTCGGCGACCAAGGTGCTTCGACGACCGAGGTGCCTCGGCCAGGGTTTGGCTCATCTGGGCCCAACATCGAAGCCGGCCTGGTACCTACCCCCACGGCCCAAGCGATGGCAGCCCGCAAGGGTAAGGCCAAGATGCCTGGCTACGACACCGATGGGCCTCTGACGATTGATGGGCTAGAGATGGGCGGGCGATTTGCGAGGGATGGCAATGGGCTTGGATGGCTGGGCTTCGATGATGAGGCCGAAGATGACAAGTTAGCTTGGTGGACCGATGGGCCGACCCAGTCATGGACTAGAGGAGTGGCGGACCGGGCCATTCGGATGACCCAACCGGTCGGATGGGGTCGGCTCTTGTGGGGCTGATTGGTACTAGGGAGACCGAACCGGGTAGACTTGTAGGCGGGTGGACCAAGCCGGGTTGAACTGAAGGCAGGCGGACCAAACCAGGTCGGACCGGCGTGGGTAGAACCAGGCCTAGGTGGACCGATTTGGGTCGACCTGAGGTGGGTCGAATCGGGAATTGACCCAACCCAACTCACCAGCCGCCGAGTAGAGCGGACAACAAGGGGTCCGCGTGCTGGAGAGGACCATATGGAGTGCCAGAAGCCCCAGGAGGGTACCAGGACCAACAGGGCGGCTATCAGGGGTGCTACAGACCTGGGTACTCAAACCCAGGTCAGGGATTCTCGCACGGGCAGCCATGGGAAACACCGGGTGAGGACAGGTATGGTTCGTACTACCTTACGTATGAGGGAACTGATGGCATAGTCTTCCGAGCTAAGCCTACCACCATTGAGTTCCCAAGATTCAATGGGCAAGAGGACGCAGGTCTTTGGTTGTATGTAGCTGAGCGGTGGTTTAAAAACCACCCAATTCCAGAAGAGAGGAAAGCTTACCTGGCATCCTTCTATTTGGAGGGAGACGCGCTGCAGTGGTGGGAATGGATGGAGAGATCCTACGCGGCAGTGGAGACCTTGATCACTTGGCCCATGTTTCAGGAGGAGCTCAGGTATCAGTTCGAGAAATTAGAAGGGTGGGCACCAAAGCAGCTCTCGAATCTAAAACAGACCGGCACAGTGGCTGATTATCGCGCTGAGTTCTTCAAGCTGGGTAACCAGTGCAGGGGAGTGCACGAGGAGACACTGGTGGGGTTTTGCATGGCGGGCCTCAAGCCCGAGATAGCGGCGGCCGTTAGAGTGTTCGAGCCGAATTCTCTGAAGGTTGTTTTTCGTCTTGCAGGTCACAAGGAGGAAGAACTTGCCAGTTGGAGGAGCACCATTGGTCGTTACCCGAGGCCAAGCGGAGGGGGTGGAAGCAGTGGAGCTAGTGGCAGCGGTGGGGCTGGCGGCAGCGGCGGTGGACCCGCAGCGGGCAATGCCTCTGGAGCTAATACCGGGAGTGGGAATGTGGCACTAGTGGCCAAAGTGGGGCCGCGTGCCATACCAAAAGGGTTTGTGCGACTCTCGCCGGGTGAGATCGAACAAAAGAGGCGGGAGGGTAAGTGCTTCAACTGCGATGGTCGATTCACCATTGGTCATCAATGCCCGAAATCGGACCTGATGATGCTCGTCGGAAGACGAAGCCGAGGATGCCACTGAGGACATCGGAAATGGCGAAGAGGAGAGTCAGTGAGCGGGAGGAACAACCTTGGGGACAAGGTTGCTTTTCGAAGAAAGGGGGGATGATGAGAACTTGCATTTTAGTACTTTATTGCCGTTTTATTATTTTTATTCGGATTATTGGACTATTAATGAATTGGGGGAATAATCGGGTAGTAGTAGGGAATTAGGCATTTTTTATTTATAAACTACATGTACGTGGAATTAAGGGATTAAGCAAAGATTATACCTTAAATCTTAATTCTCAATCTCTCTCTCCCTCTCTCCCAAACCGCCGACCCCTCTCCCCTTGTCCCCTTCCTCGGCAGCCTACTGCCGCCTCTTCTCTCTTCCTCTCGCCAAACAAATCCCTCTTCCCTTCCCTCCTTCTTCTTCTCTTCATCCCCAAACCAATTTCCCTCTCTTCCTTGTTCCTCTTGGCCCCAAACAATTTCCCTTCCCCTTCCTCCTTTTTGTGACACGGTGATCAATCTCTAATTGATCATTCCCAATCCCAATCCCTAGATAGGACCCAATCCACCAGGCTCTATCAGAATGTGTGTGGATGTATGGTAACACGAACCCCTGGGCGGTTGGGCCACTACTGGACGCAGTAGATGGTCGGATCACTGGTGGACGACTATACGTAACACAACAGTTGGTCGAGGATATTGGGTCACTACTGGACGACGATACATAACGCAGTAGTTGACCAAGCATGGACTGGACGGTGATATGTAACGCGGTACCATTGCCTTGAGGATAGGGACACCGGACGACGATACGTAACGCGGTGGTCCCTAGTATTTATGTGTATGAGTTAAGGATAAGAGTAAATAACTTCTATAAGATAAGGTTAAGAGTAAAGATATTCCATAAGCTATTGTGGAATAAAGTATCAAGGATGGAAGCGAGAACGACTTCCGTATAAGGAAGGAAGTTCTAATAATGTGTTAGTAAGGATTTGCTTAGGTAAAGACCTTAGGAAGTAACAACGAGACTAACCCCTTCTCACTCACCAGTTGAGGAAGGAATAATGGACGTGGTTTTTGGGAAGAGATAGGACGAGGCATGCAGCCGCACCAGCTTTGACGAGATCTTAGGGAGTTCAGCAAGGAGTTAGAGGTACAGTTTGTTTCGTTATTTATGTTTATAGTTATGAGTGTAACTGGAGGATCAAAGGTTAATTTTTATTGACTATGGTTTGTGGTCACCCACGTGTTTAGGGCATTTCATTTTAGTTTCTTTTTGAAACATTCGGTTGTATTCAAATTTTGAGCTTTGTTTTTAGCCGGCTTAGGAGTGAGTATTTCGGTTGAGCAAAAGTATCGGGATGTTACAAACTTCCTCGACCTCCCATTGCCTATTCAACTCCGTTTCCAACTCTCATACTTCATCCCAAGCAATAGGGTGCACTTAATGCGGTGAATTTCCCCCAGGAGTGTTCTGATGTTCCGGAGAGAGTTAGTAGTGCCCACCCTACTCCTATCATAAATCATATGACAGAACTATTTAAGTGTCTCCCAGCGTTGGTACATTGTAGTGACCTGGAATTCCTGTTGCCAAACATAAGTCACCATGACCTTGACGTTGGGATTATCAGCCCAACGAGCATCAAAATGGAAAAAGGGCCAATTATTCTGCACATAGGGTTTGTCCGATAGAATCAAAGCTTTATGATCAGACCCTTGATCTATGAAATATTTCACTAGCGTATATAGGATCCGATCAATCCAATCCTGTGAACAGGCTCTATCCAGCCTTTCACGGATACAGGCAACCCTCATACGCTTATTTGTCCAAGTAAAAGGATCGCCTTGGTACCCAGGATCATGGAGTTCAAGGTCTTGAACAAAATAACGGAGGCCAACCGATTGAGCAACGTTCCACGTATTGACTCCATCCTTCTCATCTGCATTTAACGTGGCATTGAAATCCCCCAGTACCACATAGGGTAATTGGATTCCCTCACAGATGTTACGAAGTTGAGCCGGCTGGGTGATTCTTATGGAATCATTACAACTTATGTAAACACAAACCACAACATAACAAAAATTACTTTCATTAATCCGTACACAGACGGTGAAATTGGAAGAAAAAATTGAAGCGTCAACTCCGGGGGGACCAAGCTATAGCTAACCCACCCGATGCATTAATAGCATCAACAAAAAAACAATGTGAAATATCAAAACCCAAACCCCGTATACGATGAAAAACTACTCTCTAGCGCGATCTTGTTTCTGACAAGAAGACAAGGTCTGGTTTATTCGAATGAACTAAACCTACAACAGTTTGAAATGTGAGTGATGGTACGATTCCCCACATTCCAGGATAGTAGCCTCATTTATCTAACTGGGGCCATTCTAGGCTAGCTTCCTGTTACACCCCATCCTTTTATTAATCCAAAATGACCATTATGCCCTTGGTCAAAATTGTTGAAATTCTACCGTAATATCGATGAGACGAAGACAAAAATAACTCTCGATTCAAACGACGTCGATTTTGACATAAAATGAGAAAGTTACTAACGTTAATTGAGTTTCGGATCAAACTTACTCGATACCTCATTAAGCATGAAATTACCAAGGTACCCCTCGGAGAAATTAAACCCTGAGCTCAACCCTTCCACGATCGAGTAGAATATAGGGAATATATATAAGTGTCATTACACATCCTCCTCCGTTTTACCCCAAACAAAAGTAAACCTAGCAGCCACAGCGGCCACAATCACAAACCGACGCTCAACCATTTCTTCTCAGCTCGTCCATATCCCTCCTCTCCGTCCCGTAAAAGGAATTTTGCACCAAGAGTGCTTCTCCACCAATACTACCCACCCGTTATTCTTTTTTCCTCGTTACCATCACCGTCCCATTGGTTGTAGAAGAATGGTGACGAGAGTGAGAGCTAGCCGAGGACATGTAATCGCATCAGCGGTTATTGCCGTAAAAGAGATGGCTTGATAAGCTGATCGACAGTATGAGGTAGACCTGATGGTCGGGTGAAAAATTCATATGGGGTACTGGAGACGGCGTGTAACACCCTGACATTTGGGTTCGATTTCGATCATAGTAAGTGAACGATTGAATAGACGGTTATGTATGAATAGTTGCAACTGCGGATTATGAATAATAATAATAATAGTAATAATAGTAACTATTATTATTATTAGTTAAGTTAAAAAAAAGCAAACCCACCCCACGTCCCCACCCCAACAATAATCCTCCCCTCTTGGTCCCAATTAACCCAGCCCAGTAAACCCCAACGATCCAATTATTTTCCCCCATCCCATGTCTCTCGTCCTAGTTTCCTGTAAGGCCCACAAGAGACCAAATCATATAATTTACCTTCTGGGATCTACTCTTCACCACTATGGAACAAGAATTGCAGAGCTAACGTGTAACCCCCATATCTCTACCCATGCCAAGACAAAGCTGGCAAAAATTAATAAGAGCGTTGGCAGCTGGGCGAATGCATTGTCGGTGGCCTTCAACAATTAGCTTAAATCAACTTAGCTTCCTCCTTCCATGAATAACGAATCTGTTCTCCTCCAACAATACACCAAACCGTCACTCACTTCATCTCATTCTTATCTCCTCACTGCCACGACTGGTTCTCAGCACCACCACCTCGTCCTTCCATCATCATCATCATCAAATTTCCTCCCTTCCCGTTGCTTCCGCCCGCCAACGTCCCATCTCCCCACCGTCAAATACATCGCCACCACCAGACGACGAACACCATCATCATCACTTCCCAGGCTACATCACCAAATTACCTCGATCAGAAGCAGGGCGTGGGACGTCCCAAATCACCGGCGGCCAACGAAAGCAACAACTCGCCTCGGTTCACGTCGAGCGTACACCGCCTCCCACCTCCGCAAGTAACTCTGCTCGTCGATCAGTTATCCACCCGTCTCTCATCTGAAACACATCCCAGAAGGTTAGAATCTCCATCGTACAAATTTCTTGAGCTTGAATCGTTGGAAGCTAACTCGGAACTCGTGCTTTACACCATAGTGTCGGGGACCTCCAAAGACCAACCCGGCATCATTGACTTTGTTGACTTCGACAATACTTCAAAAATTTGTTACTGTTGCAAAGAGGACGGTCCCAGGATCATCACCGTTTCGACGAAATCGAATTTCGACGTCGGACGAGGGAGAAACGAGCATCGAAAGTTTGGAACGAAAACCCATTAGTTCAGGTACCATTTCAGCTAATTCGAAAAGTATGAGGATATGTCTGCAATTGTATTTGGGAAATAACCAGATCGGTCCCTCGAGCATTCAGTGCGAGCAACTTAGTCACAATATTTTAAGTTTGATTATCTGGCCCAAAAATTGTATTATTTTCATGATTATGTTTATTTCCGACACTTTCTAGTGAGTATTTTCATAATGTGATAATTTTATAAATTTGACGAAATTCATAGGATGCTTGTGTATAAAATTTAGAAGTTTTGGATCTGTATTTCTATTTATAAAAATTGAACGACTGTTGGTTTTAATAAATTAAAATACTGTGCAAAGTTGTTTTGTTGATTTGTTAATTTTCCTTGAAACTAGGATTATGTTTGGATGTTATAAAATTATGGGTCAGAATTACATGAGTTCATATCTTGGTCATAAAATTATTCTATGGTAAAATTTAATAGAAAAAGGGATTTTCAAAGTTTGATTTATGGTTAACAATTTTGATTAATGATTTGAGTTACCCAAGGCCAGAATTTAGAGTTTTTAAGTGGAAAATATATTAAAATAAATTTAATGAGGATTTTGAGGAGTTTATTCAAAGGGTTATTGATTTTATTGATATAAATTAAGTATTGGAAATGTTGGAAAAATATCCTGTTTTGAGGAAATTATTTTAAAGAGATTAAGGGCCTTTTAAAAGTATTTTGGGACTAAGCAATTAAGGAGAGAAATGTCCTAGTACGTTAAATGAACTAAGTTGAGGAATACCGACTAAGGGAAAACATTTTTGGTTAATAGGATTAAGGAAGCAATCGAGTTAAGGGACTCCACGTCCAAGGAATTAAAGTATCGACACTTGAGAGGTGAGTGGTTTAAGGGGGTAAATTCTACGCCTTATGTATTTTCAAGTATTTGACTTATGAGTTTTACGTATGTGTGTTTATGTGAATTGTATGCCAGCGATTGATTTATGTCGTGATTGATAAAGCATGTTCTATTTGAGATATTATCTGAGATGCTCTATTTTTTTTTCCAAGAAATGTCAAATAGAAAGAACTATACAATCTACCCAAAACCCTCCCGACCAAATACATTAGTGAAGCCAACCAACAAAGTCGAAGGAACAAAGCTCAAGAGGAGATAGTAACAGGGCTTTCTGCACCACTCTATGGGCAGCCCTGTTAGCAGACCGGGGAACTGCTCTAAACTCTAAGGAGCCGGAAACTGAAGACAGGAGTAGGAGACAATCTCGAAGCACCGGACCTCCAATGTAATCTGAAGAAATTCCCTAACGAAGCTGGCGAATAACCACTTATGAATCTCCTTCGATGATGACACGAGGAAGGCCTTTGGAGACCAAGAGGGAGATGGCGTCCCTTGCTGCCAGAAGCTCTGCGAGGTAAGGGTCAGTGATGTAGAGGTGCTGAAACCCTACTGCCAAAGCCACATGCCCGTCTGTACCACGAACCACAAGACCAGACGAGCACCCTGGAGCACGAACCGCCGCATCGAAATTGATCTTCAAGAAGCCTTCAGGAGGGGAGGTGAGACCTTGAGGGCAGGGGGGAGGGGTAGGCACAAAGGGAAGAGAGGAGGAAACTTCACGGACCTGGAAAAAACATTGACGCGCTAAAGACTAGGCATGAGGCTGAAAATGCTCAAAAACCACCTTATTTCGAGACTTCCAGATTCTCCAAAGAACACAAACATAGAGGAGAATATGGGTTTGGGGGTGCTCGGAAAGCATAACATGTCGCCACCAGAGACTGAAATTCACAGTCGGGGCCGAGGCAATGAAATCATTTAGTCCCATAAGAGTCCACAATCTGGTGGCCAAAGGGCATCTAAAGAACAGGTGTTCAATACTTTCTGGACTTCTCCAGCAAACAGGGCATCGAATATGACAGTTTACTCCTCTAGATTTCAGTGCTACTACTGTTGGTAAAATCACTCTTAGGCACTGCCAAATGAAGAATTTCAGTTTTGGAGGAACCAGAATATCCCATGTCTTCTTCCATATAGGTGGATCGATGATCTGGACCAGAGGCTTTCGACTTGAAACTAAAGAGATTTCTAAAGCTAGATGGTATCCAGTTTTGACTGTATAGGCGCCATTTTTGGTAAAGTGCCAAATTCTCGTATCTCTTTGTAGGCACCTAGAGAGAGGGGTTTTGCATATGAGGTCAACCGTTATAGGATCAAAGCAATATTGAAGCCGAGGGATATGCTACTCTCCTCTTCCTTCTCTAATAAAGAAGGAAACTCTTGGAGAATTAGTAATATTCAAGAGACGGACTAAAGGAGTCATTGGTTTTTCTGAAACTACCCACTTGTCCTTGAAGGCTACAATATCTTGTTAGAAACCGAACAAGAAAAATTTAGGGATCTGGCTGAGTCGCGGACTAGGTCGCTCTCTTTAACACGTTCGCGGCACTACCTCATAATTTGCACAACAGACTATCAGTCGGTCGCCTCCAGGATAAAACAGCCACTCTTTTGATTTGCTCAGCGGTTTTGTGCGGAAAACTGGAGCTCTTTGAATCTCACTCTCTCTCGTGTTTCTGCTCTCTGAGGTGTATTTAGAGGGTCTGGGGAGTCTCCTATTTATAGGAGCAGAAAACCCAGAATATTCCCTCTTTCTTTGGGAATAAGTCATATTTTAATTAGGGAGATAATTACTCCCATAATTAAAATATACTCTATTAAGATAATTATTCCTAATTATCTCCATAATATTCCTTTTATTAATTATCCTTCTTATTTATGTATTATGGGAAAATACTGGATAATTAATTAGGAATTTCATTTATAGCTTTTCAAAGCTATTCATCCCAACAATCCCCCACTTGAATAGTTTTGAAACTATCTTGAGCATCAACAGTTCCATAAGATCGGGCATAAGCTAAGGTATCGCGAAGATTTGAACCTTAACATAGTGGTTACACTTCCGATTTCATAAGGGTGACTCGTAGTCTGGAACCCTATCTCAGACAATGTAGCACACCAGATCTTTTCATTGAGTGATATTCTCTCATAGGCCGTGCGTTTATGGCCATGCACGTTATCCCGGTTTAGTGAACGCTCTAGCAACTTTGTGCCTCCAAAGTTTCATAGGGAGTGGCCCCACTCCCACATTCACATAGGTGAATCTATCAGGAGTACCCCCAAAGTAAAGTACTCCACCCCACATAGGGTATAGATCTCATTAAGAGTTATTAACTCAACCTCCATTGCTTTGGGATTCATGCTTCACTATGCATGAACTTTTCGCATACTACTCATGACTTGTTATTACCCATTGAACCCATTTCTTGGGATCTCCACTCTATTGGGTCGGGTTACCATCACTTGTAGTCCGTGGTTCGGTAGGCATAAGTCTCATATTCTTGGTGGTATTTTGGACTTTCTCTCTAGATAATCCTTTAGTCAAAGTATCAACTAGATTCTGTTAGGACCTTACAAGATCCACCCTCATTGCTCCTACGTTAGGAGTTCTCTTACAGTACTGTGCTTACGACCAATTTGTCGTCTCTTTTCGTTCTAGAACCGGTTCCCTTCTTTAGTAATAGTTGAGGTGCTATCACAATGAATCAACTACCGGAGGGATCGGTCTTTCCCATAAGGGAATCTCTAGTAGTGACCCTCTCAATCAACTTTCCTCTTTACTAGCCATTGCTAGTTCTATCATTTCTGATTTCTTAGTTGATTGAGCAAGGATCGTTTACTTCTTAGACTTCCAAGACACAACACTTCCAGTGATGTTTAAAACATGTCCACTGGATGCCTTGGAGTCTTCTATAGGGTATTCTCGTCCGCATCAATGTACCCTACCAATACAGTACGAAACCGTTGATAATTTATATCAAGGTCTACTGTTCTCTTAAGGTGTCTCATGACCACTTTCAATAGCATTTCAATGCTTCATACTAGGACAATCAATAATCCTGCCAAGTACCCCCCACTAAATCGGGTATCATGTTTATTAGCTGCCTCCTGCAGACTGTAAATGCTAGTATATTCTAACTTTCTTACACCGTCTTAGGTGTTCTTTAAATATTTATACGAGCATCATCAAACATGTATGCAGGTGTACATCTTGTATTTTCCTAGTTATTAGGATCTCTAAGCATAACATTTGTTTCATTCAGATCCTTCATAATCAAAATTCTCAACCATCATGGTTTTTCAATATTGACATTACGAGTCTTTGTACCAAAGATCGACGTGTCATTCATAATGCAAGTGTCATTCTCAAATTTGTACTAAATGCACTTGTCAATTTCACTTTTAAAACCATGAGAGAGAACCAGTTTATTCATGCCATCGTCTTAGAGTCTATTTCAAATCTTACAATGATTTGTCTAACTATAGACTCCCTAAGCAGGTTCAGGAATACAACCCTATAGGTTGTCCCATGTAGATTTCCTATCTAAATCACCATTCACAGAAACATGTTTAACAATCCATCTGACGCATAACACTAGCAATCAGAATATACATGGATGTTATTCTACATATGGTGAATAGATAACAAGAAAATTTACAATTTTTCCTTTTCGCTTAAAGCCTTAGCTATTAGGCGATCCTTATACTCATAAACTAAACCAATAGGTTTCACTTTTCTTTTAAGAATCCATTTATTACCCATGACTTCATTGCCAAGAGGTAATTCTCAAAGATGCCAAATCTTGTTCGATTCTATCGATATATTACCCAAGGCTTTTTAACCAAGAGGTAACTCTACAAGATTTTAAGTCTTATTAGACTACAATAATTCCATTTCGTTAATAATGGATTCTCCCACAATTCTGCTGACACGCCAAAACACAACACCAATCTGCGACCAAGTGTAATCGCAGACCGGGAATGCAGTAACAGGCAAGTTATATTATCAACCCGGGGTCTAGATCTACTGCTTACTCAGTGATTCTCTGTTATCTAGCCAACTAGAGTAAGTGATTGTTGTTTAAACTAAAAGCAGAAATAAAGCAGGAAATTATTCGGTTTTCTCAAGCAGGAAAGAGTCACTCGGGAATGAATCCCCCTAGCTCTTTAGTTAGGTTTCAATTGCAATTTACCCTGGGTTGATTTACTGTTGATTAGACTGCGGAAGATCCGGCAGTAGCTTGGAATCTCTTAAGCTGACCAAGCCCTCTCAGTCTAACTACCCGGCAGACGACTAGTCTTCACCGGGATAGAAAGCTGAAGCAGTAAGAACAGAAATTCACTACTGGAATTAGATTCCAGTACAGAGCAGTAAACTGGCTAACTCTCGTACAACCAGTCTCCTACTATCGAATGATGAGACTCTAGCAACCTAATCAGATTCTATCTATCTCAGATTGCAGCAGGAATCAGGAAAAGTTGATCAGACTTCAATTGACTCAATAAACATGCATCATTCGATTATAATCAAACAGTAATATCATCCCAAGTCATTACAATCAATCCCCTAACACACAGAACTAGGGTTCTTCATCCCCAAGTGAGAGAAGGGTTCTACTCCATAGAGAGAGAAGAGAAAACAAGAATCGGATTAGTCATACTCATAACGATGAGGATAATCTGCTCCGGGACGATGATTTTCACTCCTATGACAATCTCCAGGCTCGATTCGATGAAATCCAGCTCTAAGACAGCTTCTAGGATGTGTTCTTCGTACTTTCTCTCTCTAGGGCTCTGTTTTTGCTCTGAAAACACTGTTCTCTCACTTCTGGCTCGGATTAGGCTTTAAAACCGGGTTTCCCGAGTTGCACGGCCAGGGTGCACGGCCGTGCACTTCACCATTCTGGCCGTGCACCATGAAACGCAGCGTATCCCTTAAGTCGAACTCAGGCTTCTTGCACGGCCAGGTGCACGGCCGTGCAATCTTCAGGGCCTGCCCGTGCAGCTTCTCGGCATGAGGCGCACGGCCAGCTTGCAACCGTGCACGGCCGTGCAGCCTCCCTGGTCTGCCCGTGCAGCTCCCCAAAAACCTCGCCATTCGTCCGTTCTTCGTCCAATCGACCCCAGACTCGCTCCTAAGCCTTCATTCACGTACTAGGACCTGAAATATCACAAACAAGCACAACCTAGCGTGAAATCGGCCTAAAACACGAGAATCAACACCTCAAACGGTGTAAGAACGGGGGTAAAAACATGTGTAAATGACGGTCTATCAAACTCCCCCACACTTAACCGTTTGCTTGTCCCCAAGCAAACCAAGTCAGACACTAGGTAAGCTTACATATTTCAATCAACCAACATTGGGGACAAGTCATAAAGGCACAGAACACGTGAATCGCACTGGTTTTCAAACATCAATACATGCACAACCTCAATAACAACCTGGACAACCACCACAAAGGACATTCGAGTGCAGCAAATCGAGTAAAGGAAGAGTCTCCCGTCTGTTCACTGGCCAACCTAGACTTGATTCAACCACTTACTCAAAACAGTCAACTCATGCATTCAACTCAAGACATCAGAATAGAGACCGAGCAATCTAGGTCCTCACCGGGGTACAAGAGCATATAGAAAATGAAAATGAATCACTCACTCTCGACCAGTGGGGTCAGGAAAATTTGATGCGAAAGATGCGCATGCTATTTCTCTCAATCCCTATCATCTCTTCACCATGATGGCAGCCTCTAAATGCTAGAGTTCACATATGGGGTGTCACCACTAACTAATCAGGAGGTCTTAGACACAGGTTCAAATGACTGGCTAGGGTCTTGGACATGGGGAAAAAGCCTTTTAGGTGGTGGAAGTATTCATAGCAAAAGGTTCCACATTTCCCGAACACACAAACACAGTCAGCAACCCGGTATTTTCTTTCTGCTATCCTGCATTACTCAATATCTTAAGAGCACAAGAGCGAAGGAGGCATAAACATCAGCATTTCCAAGCCAGACTGCTAAGAAACACTACTTACTGGGCATTATTTAGATTTTTGGTAGTGGCTCTCTTTTACTTTCAATTTTTTTTCTTTGTTTCACTTTCATTTTTCTTTTCATTTCTTAAGAGAGCCACCACTCCTGCACATATTTCAAACATCCGCCCAACTTTTAAGCACTACCTCCAACACTCACATAGACTTTAGCAGAAACAGCAGAGAATATATAAAAACCACTCTGTGGAACCTTCTAAAAGATGCAACAAGGGTGATTTCTTTTCATTATAGACCAAAAGAAAGGATAACACACGGCTCAAAGGGGCTGACTAGGGGATATGACACATCAGGACAGTCAGTTTTGGGCGTGGGCTAATCCTATGCCCCCATCATCTCAGCTAGTGACAACGTGAATGCTACACATCATGGAAGAGGGATCTATCGCACAAGAAAGAAACGAGCAGACTCAAATCTCACATGGCTACCTATATGCTCTATCTCATATTCTGCTACCCTGAACTAGATGCATAAGAGACTGTCAAGAACAAGTAATCAATTCAAGTCACAGTTGGTAAGCAAACAGTTGAAAAACTGAACCCCTACATCGTTCTACTGCACATCTCAGTCCTCATCATAGGTTGTCCTAGTCGCAAACAAGTTGTCATGCATTAATCCGAAAACCAATCAATTCATCCATCAAAACACAGTGCCAATATGATCAAACAGGAGTACTTGGAGCCCTCAAATCGTAAGATTCGGACAGCGGACTAGGCTCCAAGCACCATCATAAATATTCCAACCGATACAAAGCACCCCCCCACACTTAAGAACGACATTGCCCTCAATGGAGCAGAGGGAAAGATAAGGGGAACGATGTTACCGGGTAGGAACACTGCTGGGGGACTGGAAGTGGACCAGTCAGCGAGAAACGAACGGGAGAGTGGACAATGCTGCACAAATCGAACATCAGAAACACACTAGCACACTGTGCGTTAGGGATAAGTGTTAGCCCAGACGGCTACATCAAACCACAAAGGAAAAACCAAAAACAAAAACAAACGACACTAAGTTCAAGCTCCGCACACATGGAGCAAACACACAAAAGTCTAAAATGAAAAAGAAAACACACTGAGACGGGCAACGAGTACAGCCTACTCGTCGCCAAGATCGTCGAGGTCGATGTCGTTCATGAACGCGTCATCATCCGCAGCGCCAGTAGCACCGTCATGTGGAGGGGAGTCATCCCAGGGAGTCCTCCAGACAGGTGGCTCGCCCGGGAGCAGCTGGAGCAGGTGCTGCTGGACCTCCTGCATGCGCCGGGAACGGCGCTTCTCCCGCTCGATGTGGGCAAGAGTCACGCCCTGCTGAGTCTGGATCGTGTGCAGCCGCTCGTCATAAGCATCCATCCTGGTCCGGTACTCGGCCTGGTCGGCCACATACTGCTGATGGAACTGCATCTGCTGATCGAGGAGCAACTGGTTCTGGATCCTCAGCTGCTCGAACTGCTGGGCGAAGTAATCCTGGCCCTGGAAAGCGGAGCTGCTACCCCCGAAATGGAAGTCAGTCTGTGGGGGATTATCAGCAGCATCAGCAGCAGCATCCACCTCCTCGGGATCCACCTCATCGGCAGCCTCCTCCTCCTCTGGTACGGGCTCCGCGGGGATCGGAGGCTCCGGAAACCCATCGACCCATTGAACACCGTTCCTCTCCCGCAACAGCAGCATCTTCCGGATCGTCGTGCTGCCAAAGATGAGGGTGTCCCCCTCCTCGGTGCACCCCTGCAGTGAAAGGCCAAAGAAGGTGGCCAGGCGGGTGATGAGGGGGGCGCAGTGGAGGCTCTTCAGCTCTGTGGCCGTCTTCTCGAAGGTCTTGGCCACCACTGAACCCAGGTGGAGAGGATGGCGGCGCTGGCGGATCGAATGGAGGAAGTACAGGGACCTCTTCGTGATGGCGCCGGCGCTGTCAGCTGCAGGAGTGTAAGACTTCGCCAGCAGGTGGTGGAGAAGTCGGATGTCGATCTGCAGGGTAGAGGCCTTCGTCCTCCCGGACCGGAAGGGACGCGTCTGGCCTGGCCGAGCCAGGCTGGTGTACAGCCTCCCGAAGTCCACCGCCGGTGGCTCATTCACCTCGGTGACGTAGTCCTCACGGTCGTCGAGGTCGAGGTCGAGAGCCTCGGCCAGCTCGTGGTAGCTCAAGGACCGGGGGACCCCGCCCAGCCTGAATTGGACGGCCGTACCGTCCTGCCAGTTGTCCGTGGTATTGTGCTTGAAGGTCGTGTAGAACTCCCACACCGGCTCGTAGTAGACCTTCTCGCAGAGCTGGAGCAGACGGCGCCAGGCGGTGTTGGCGACCGCGGCGGAGAGCTGCTCGTAGCAGTGCAATCGCCGAAACTCCCGTTTGGACCAGCAATGGTGTGACCCAAACGGGGTTTCCGCGACCTCCTTGAAGCGCTCTGCGGTGGGTCCCCTCCTCAGATCCCGGATGAACGGGTGCTGGAAATTAGGTTTCGCCATTTCCCTGCAAAACAACAACCCAAAGTGGAACCCAAAAGAGCCAAAGAAAAAGGTCAAGCGCACCCCCACACTTAAGAACAGAAAACAGCCTAACCATGGTTTCATCCATAGTTCGGGGGTCAAAATCTCGATAAATCAAGCAGAATCGGGGTGGGGGTGCACATTCACAAGAAAATAGGCAACTCAAGGTTCACATCCATAGCAAATACACCCTCAAACTACATCATTAAGGGCCCCAACCGGTGGCCACAACAGGGCATGGAAAACAGGCATTTCAGCGAACACCTTGTGTGCACTACTAAGTTAAACATGAAATTGGCCAAATTCTTGCACACAAGGGCTTAAACAATCAAAGGGGACTTTGCCCAACATAATTCAATCACATCCCATGCATTCCCCTCAATCAATTTCATAAGATTCACATGATTCAATAAGGTTCTCTAACATACACCCTACACACTCAATTCTCCACAATTAACATAGTTAGGGGCAAAATCAAACCTGGAGACTCAAGTAGAGGTGTAGGGAATGATGAGGGTAAGACAATGGAAGTGACGAAACGCCGAAAAACTGGCCGGAAATGCTCGTCGGAGTCTCGCCGGAAATCGCCTCCGGCGACGAAAACGTCGCCCAAACTCGCTCAAAATCGAGGGATAGGCCGCTTTGGGTGTAGAAAGAGTGGGTTTGTAGTTGGTTTGGTGAAAAAATTACCCAAAGTGGCCGAAAAAATCGAAAAAAGGTGGGTTTTGCGCGGTTTTCTGGCGAGGGCAGAGGATTGCGGCGAGTGGTTTTGGTTTTCTGACCACAATGGCCGTGTAGGCCATATAAATAGGCCGTGCCTCGGTTGCACGGGCAGGGGCGCACGGCCGTGCAAGGCTGGTTTTTGCCCGTGCAGCCGACACGGCCTGGCCGAGGAGAAGCGCACGACCGTGCACCTGGCACATATGGCCGTGCGATCCTTACCGAGAGCTCGCACGGCCAAGGGGGGATACCCGCACGGCCATGCGAGGCATCATGGTGCCCGTGCAAGACGCACGGCCAGGCCAGGACGAGCGCACGGCCGTGCAATAAGCGCTTTTGGCCGTGCGCTTTTGGCCGAAAGCTCGCACGGCCAAGGGGGGTTCCCGCACGGCCGTGCAAGTTGTGGTCCTGGCCGTGCGACTTGTTGGAGTCCCGAAATCAACCTGTTTTCGCTCAAAAACGACACGTAACTCTGGATCAACGTCTCAAGACTCAAAAACACACAAAATCAAAGGAAAAAGAGTAAGAAAATGCAAACCTCGGTGGGGTTGCCTCCCCACAAGCGCTTCTTTACCGTCTTTTAGCTGGACGCCAGTATGGATGCTCAGGGAAGTGTAGGATCAGGTGCCTTCAAGAGCGGATCCACATCGCTCTTGAGGTACAGCTTCAAATGGTGGCCATGCACGCGACGAATGTGGCCACCTGCATTCGCCAGCTCAGCTTGGCCATCCGGTAGGATGCAAGCGAGTGAATACTCGGATGGCCAAGGAGGGGGCGGGACCAGCTCATAGTGGTCTCCGGCTTCCTTTCGAGCAGGCTTAGCTGCCGGCAGTTTCGGCCGCCACTCCTCCTTGATCTGTTCTTTGGGTGACGGAGTGGTCCGGAGTGGCGGCGAAGGTGTGGGAGGCGGTTCCTGCAAAATAGGCAGCACAGAAGGATACACGACAGACTCGTGCTCCTGGTGAGATACAGCATGCAGAGGTGACGAAGCAGGTATATTATCAGCAACAGAAAACGTTATTCGCTCCTCGCCATCCCTCAAAACTAAGGTCCCATCATGCACATCTATGAGAGCCTTGGCGGTGGCCAGGAAAGGCCTTCCCAGTATAAGAGGCACTTCTGTGTCCTCACTGATGTCCAAGATAACAAAATCCACGGGATATGTGAATTTGCCAACCTTAACCAGAAGGTCTTCCACTATACCCCTAGGATGCACTACAGATCTGTCAGCTAATTGAAGGGTCATCCTAGTAGCACGGGGTTCACCTAGGCCTAGTTTCATGAACAATTTATATGGAATAACATTGATACTAGCACCTAAATCCGCCAAGGACTTCTCTACATGCAATTTATCAATAGAGCACGGGATAGTAAAACTACCTGGGTCCTTCTTCTTCTGCGGAAGCTTGTTTTGCAGAATAGCCGAGCATTCCTCGCTGAGCTCTACCGTGGCCAGCTCACTCAGCTTCTGCTTCTTTGAGAGAAGCTCTTTCAGAAACTTCGCATACTTTGGCATTTGCGATAGTGCCTCCAGGAAGGGCACTTGGACATTTAGCTTCTTAAGCATGGCGATGAAGTTCTCGAACTCTGCCTCCAGCCTGTCTTTGTGCAACCGAGTAGGGAAAGGGAGTTTAGGGACATACTCCTTCACTACTGGTTGCGGTTTAGGTGCAGGCACCTCAACTTCCTTCTCTACTTCCTGTTCAACCGCTGGAGCCGCTAAGACAGGGCTTTCTTTCTCCGGTTCCCGAGCAGGGGGATCAACAGTCATCTTGCCACTCCTGGTCATGATGGCATTGCAGCGCTCATTCGGGGTCGGCGGGTGAGGGATGGTCTGCCCTGGTAGAGTACCAGGAGCCCTTTGAGCCACTGCCTGGGCCACGCTCCCCAGCTGGGTCTGGATATCCTGCAAAACAGCCCGTGTATTCCTCTGACCAGCTTCCAGAGCCAGGAGTTGACCCGAGGCCTTCTCCATGAATTGCTCAAAGGTGTTGAATTTCTGAGCACTAACACTGGCAAGAGAACCCACCAAGTCCCGCAGTTCAGCCATCTGATCATTCTGCACTGGGGCAGCAGGGGCTGCACCTGGCTGCTGGAATTGCCCCTGTCTCGGCTGATATGGTGGCCTCTGGAAGCCCGGTGGTCCCTGTGGAGCTGGTGGTCTGGGATTTGGCCCAGCCCAGGAGAAGTTAGGATGCTGGCGCCACCCCTCATTGTACGTGTTGCTGTAGGGGTCATTGCGCCTGACATTGTTGATGAAGTTCACCTGCTCCTGGGGTGTGGTCGATTCCTTCATCGCCTGGCAGTCTTCCACCATATGATGGGTGCTCTCGCACCACTGGCAGAGCATCGCCTGCTGCTGTCCGGTCCCTGGAATCATCCCGGAACGATCGATAGCTGAGACCAGCTTTGATACTACCTGCACCAAATCGGATGACTGGGTGCCCACAGCATGCACACCCCGGCCTGGTGCTCTCCTCGATCTCCTGGCAGTGCCCCAATCATAACCATTCTCCGCCATCTCTTCAAAGAGTTGATTCAGCTGTGGCGGGGTTTTGGTCAGCATGTTCCCGCCACAAACCGAATCGATCAGCTGCTTGTCCTCCGGGAAGAGGGCGTGATAGAAGGTGCCCACCTTGAACGCATCGTTGAAACCATGATTGGGACACCTGAGGAAAAGACTGTTGTACCTCTCCCATGCATCCCTGATGGTCTCATCCTCATCCTGAGCAAAATGTGTAATTTGCTTCTGCAGGTCAGCTGTCTTGGATGGAGGATGGTAGCGGGTGAGGAACTTGTCCGCCAGGTTGGCGAACGTGGTGATGGAACCCGGAGATCGAGTGTCTAGCCACTCCTTGGCCTGCCCCTCCAGAGTGAATGGGAAGTACCTCAGCTGGATGGCATCTGCTGGTACCCCATTGATCTTGATTCCATCGATGAGCTCGTGGAATCGCCTGAGATGTGATCGAGGGCACTCTCCCTCCTTACCACGGAACACTACTGAACCGCGCAGCATGGTGATCACGGAGGTGCTCACCTCAAAGTTGTTGGCTGGGACCTGAGGGTGCTGAATGGGTGACCTCATGTCCGCAGCCCTAGCGGTCCAGTAGGAGCCCATGGTCTGCTCCTCGGGGATCACAGCATGGTTCCCTGGTTCAGCCATCTCTTCTTCTTCCTCCTCTAACTGCAGCTGTGATAGCGCCTCCTCCGCAGCCAGTCGCGCCTTTAGAGCCCGCTTGAAGTTTCTGCAGGTTCGTTCAAGCTCCTGGTCTAGTGGTAGTAGATCTCCTGACTGGCTACGGGTCATGCACTACCTGCACACAATCAGCAGAAACAACCCGTGAAGGCACACAGGTGGAAGAAATAAAAAGCAGAAAATAAAAGCTAGAGTAACAAATTCTCACGTTTCCCCAATAACCTAGAGGGTCCCCGGCAACGGCGCCAAAAACTTGACACGCCAAAACACAACACCAATCTGCGACCAAGTGTAATCGCAGACCGGGAATGCAGTAACAGGCAAGTTATATTATCAACCCGGGGTCTAGATCTACTGCTTACTCAGTGATTCTCTGTTATCTAGCCAACTAGAGTAAGTGATTGTTGTTTAAACTAAAAGCAGAAATAAAGCAGGAAATTATTCGGTTTTCTCAAGCAGGAAAGAGTCACTCGGGAATGAATCCCCCTAGCTCTTTAGTTAGGTTTCAATTGCAATTTACCCTGGGTTGATTTACTGTTGATTAGACTGCGGAAGATCCGGCAGTAGCTTGGAATCTCTTAAGCTGACCAAGCCCTCTCAGTCTAACTACCCGGCAGACGACTAGTCTTCACCGGGATAGAAAGCTGAAGCAGTAAGAACAGAAATTCACTACTGGAATTAGATTCCAGTACAGAGCAGTAAACTGGCTAACTCTCGTACAACCAGTCTCCTACTATCGAATGATGAGACTCTAGCAACCTAATCAGATTCTATCTATCTCAGATTGCAGCAGGAATCAGGAAAAGTTGATCAGACTTCAATTGACTCAATAAACATGCATCATTCGATTATAATCAAACAGTAATATCATCCCAAGTCATTACAATCAATCCCCTAACACACAGAACTAGGGTTCTTCATCCCCAAGTGAGAGAAGGGTTCTACTCCATAGAGAGAGAAGAGAAAACAAGAATCGGATTAGTCATACTCATAACGATGAGGATAATCTGCTCCGGGACGATGATTTTCACTCCTATGACAATCTCCAGGCTCGATTCGATGAAATCCAGCTCTAAGACAGCTTCTAGGATGTGTTCTTCGTACTTTCTCTCTCTAGGGCTCTGTTTTTGCTCTGAAAACACTGTTCTCTCACTTCTGGCTCGGATTAGGCTTTAAAACCGGGTTTCCCGAGTAGCACGGCCAGGGTGCACGGCCGTGCACTTCACCATTCTGGCCGTGCACCATGAAACGCAGCGTATCCCTTAAGTCGAACTCAGGCTTCTTGCACGGCCAGGTGCACGGCCGTGCAATCTTCAGGGCCTGCCCGTGCAGCTTCTCGGCATGAGGCGCACGGCCAGCTTGCAACCGTGCACGGCCGTGCAGCCTCCCTGGTCTGCCCGTGCAGCTCCCCAAAAACCTCGCCATTCGTCCGTTCTTCGTCCAATCGACCCCAGACTCGCTCCTAAGCCTTCATTCACGTACTAGGACCTGAAATATCACAAACAAGCACAACCTAGCGTGAAATCGGCCTAAAACACGAGAATCAACACCTCAAACGGTGTAAGAACGGGGGTAAAAACATGTGTAAATGACGGTCTATCATCTGCATCTTTATGGAAGTTCGAACTTCTTGCAGACTTGTAGGATCTTTCTTTCTTAGGGTGTAAATAACAAATTCATAACCAATATCCTTTCGTGATTTATGGTTCATTTGTCTATTCTGATTTCATACTCAGATTCATCACGCCCACTAGTTATCCATTATTTCTAATAGTAGGCAGGATATCACCCCCACTATTTCTTAATATGGAATCTATTGGCATCAATGGTTTTCACAAACTAATGAGTATTTCGTTTCATAGGCTTATGTGTTTTACAATAACTTACACACTCATATGCTCTTCTAGTTATCATGTCACTTATTCTCTAACGCTACCACATGCATGCCATATATCCAATAATCAGTGCAATCATAATGCAACTAGGCATTCCAAACTATTTCGAATAACTAGTTAGACAATTAATCAGAGCACTCTAAAGAGCAATACATTATTTATTGTCTTTTCCATCAAGTTTACCCATATCAACATAAATCAGATCTATTGATTCTGAATCTCTAACCACATATTTTATGGGTCATTTTGCTTGGATACAAAATTTCTCAAGCGTTCGAGAATAATATGGGAATGTGACTTTAGATATTCTAATTCTTTACAAGGACACACACGTCCCAAAAAGAATCCATCTTAGATCGTCTATCACATACATGCCTTGGGGCGCTAATGTCCAGCAACCATTCTCCAGAGTTACCATTAAGGCTAACCTCTGTCATCACCTAAGCGATTGTTATTGCCAAATCCTCTTCTTTAATCAAGTTAACACAATACTATGTTAAACTTGCTCTAACACTTTCGTGTCATATGACCTAGTTTATCTCAAATTTAATTGAGAAACATAGCGTCATTCTCAGAGGATTGTGTGACAATCTTATGGTTACCACGATGGGTACCATTCTAATTGGTGTGGATCTGGTTCAGCTTGCTGCTCTCGTTCTTGAAACTTTAATGTTTCACAGCAACCTAAGTGGTCGTGTAGTACTGATAATAGTACTTCTTATAATATCGTTATTATGGGCAATAAACCCATTCTATTCCCATATTTCTTCATATATATGCATTTTGATAAAACCATTCTATTCCAAATCATGTATTCAATTTATGCTCTAATCATCGAGATACGTAATATATCTCAATGTTAACTTATCATGCATCAATTCAAGTTTTCATTCTAGCATTCATAACCTTTCTCAATTTCATGCATAGAGCCACATGGAATAGATTCTAATATCATTCATTAATGACTCACGAGAAAGGTTTTAGTTCTTACCTCTTGCGGAGAAACTATTGCTTACTAATCAAAGTTGATATCTCAACTGGCCAAACCAGCGTTTCTTTGTGGACATCGCAAACAAGGAAACTCAAATTAAATGATGCACATTAGTGTTTAATAAACAAGCACGACAACCACAAAAAGGAAGGCATAACAAAATATGTTAAAATTTCCCTTTGACCATAATTATTATGCCTTTATGCCTCCGCCAGGTCGGCATTTCTCGGTTTAAAGCCAACGCCAGAGCCCTTCCTTGAATGATTATCTCCTGGGCTTTGAGAAGTGAGAGCAGCCCTCTCGAATTCTTTTTTTCAATTTCGCTGTTATCCTTTTGTTCCGTACAATTACTTTAATTGCTTCCTTTGGACTTCATCAGCTCCATGGATCTACGCTAATCAACTGCAACACTGAAGCAGCCGGATAAAAACAAAAAACCCACAAGAAAAGGAATTAAATAATTACGAGACCAGTTCCCTCTTGTACAACTTTGTGAGGCTCTGCCGAAGCTGCCTACTGCGCTTCCGAGTCTCTCGCATTCGAGCCCTTGCGGCTGCTCTCCAAGGGAAATCGTTGCGAAGCTCCAATATAATAAAATAATGCACCTAATATCCCAAGAGCTAGGACGCAGGGTTCTCAGCATACGAATCCTATCCTTACATTCGTATTCCAAAATTCTTCCAGGCGGTTACCCATCCAAATTATTTGTTCCCACCGGAAGATTAGCTAAACGGTCGTCTTAGCGCTTCTTTCCTCGGTGTCCTTGCTCTATTCCCGCAAAGATAACTTCCATGCTCTCCTTCGAATTTCATGGCTGCGGATATCGAGGCGAATGTCGAGCGACGAGATTGAAATTTGTTCAAGCCAGATTCGATAATAGATCTGTTCGGTAAACATAGCAGTAACAGAACGTCTTAAAATTGTTAGAAACCGAACAAGAAAAATTTAGGGTTACCGATCTGGTTGAGTCGCGGACTAGGTCGCTCTCTTTAAGACGTTCGCGGCACTGCCTCATAATTCACACAGCAGACTATCAGCCGGTCGCCTCCAGGATAAAACAGCCACTCTTTTGATTTGCTCAGCGGTTTTGTGCGGAAAACCGGAGCTCTTTGAATCTCACTCTCTCTCGTGTTTCTGCTCTCTGAGGTGTGTTTAGAGGGTCTGGGGAGTCTCCTATTTATAGGAGCAGAAAACCCAGAATATTCCCTCCTTTTTTGATCTGGAAATAATTGAAGGTAGTCCTAGGTAACGATCCTGTTCTCCGATGCTACCTACTCCTAGCTGAGCCCCCAGCTCCAAAGCTTGATCTGAATTCATATTGCGGCTAAATAAAATCGCTGACTTTTGTAAATTGACCCGTTGTCCACTCAGACCTTTGTAGGCTTGGAATAGGGAGAGGATAGTTGTACAAGATTGCTGGGTAGCCTCTAAGAATAAATACGAATCATCTGCAAAGAAGATATGTGAGACCATTGGGCAAGATGCCCGAATCCTAACCCCTTCCAAAAGCCCAATTGCAATCGTATGTCTTATCATTGCTGAAAAACCTTCCGTACATAAAGCGAATAAAAGGGATGAGAGGGGATCTCCTTGACGAAGGCCTCTTGAAGGACGGAAGTAGATGGAGGGGATCCCGTTCACCAGTACTGAATAGGAAACTGTCGTCACACATTCCTTTATCCAGGATATGAACTTTTGGTCAAATCCTAATTCTTTCATCACCTCGAAGAGGAACGGCCATTCCACACGATCATATGCTTTTTCCATGTCCAATTTTAAAGCCATCCAAGTCTTTTTCCCTGAAGTCAAAGTTCTGAGATGGTGGGTTATCTCGTGACTGATTAATATATTATCTGAAATTTGACGTCCTTTTATAAACCCATTCTGAGATTGAGATACTATGCTAGGAAGAACTTGACTGAGTCTATTAGCCAAGACCTTAGCTATGATCTTATAACTTACTTGGCAAAGACTAATGGGTTTGAGATTCTTCATCGACCTAACTTCCGCAGTTTTAGGGACAAGCGAAATCCAAGTTCTATTAATTGAACGTAGAAGATGACCCGAGTGAAAGAATGCTAGGACGGCTTGAGTGACATCATGGCCAACTACATCCCAGTAAGATTGATAAAACCCAGCTATGAATCCATCTGGACCAGGTGCTTGAGTCTTTCCCATACTGAATACAACTTCTTTAATTTCCTCTGGAGAGACCTGAACAATGAGTGCTCGGTTTTGTTCTTCGGAGACTACTCTTTTGAAAGGAAGGTTAGACAAGTCAATGCCTTCATCAAGCTGGGATTGAAAAAGGTTTTGATAAAAATCCACTGCTATGCTTAACTTTTTGTCCCCATCTGTGTGCCAGAGACCTCTAGAGTCCTCTAATCCCCAAATGAAATTGGATTGGCGCCTAATTGCTGTTATCATATGAAAATAAGGTGTATTTCGATCGCCTTCTGAAAGCCAGTTTACTCAGGAATTTTGTCTCCAATACATTTCTTCCCTTTTGTATTGAACCCAGTCTTTCTTCCAGTGATTGTATCAGATTCCAATCAACTATACTGTTTTTCCGTTCATTGTCAAGAGCTAGATTGAGATCCTTTATTAATCTGGCTGAATTAGAGGTGCCTCCTTTGCACCAATCAACAAGGGCACGACGGACTCTAAGTAGTTTATAGAATAGGTAGAATTGTAAGGACCCAGTTATAGGCGAATTCCAGACATATTCTATAATGAGTTTCGTTTCCTGCATACGTGTCCATCTTATATCAAAATGGAATAAACGTTTGGCTCTAGACATTTCCGGGGATGTCATAAGGCATAAAAGTCTGTGATCTGACCCTTTATCTGAAAGATGATAAATACAGGAGTTAGGCCAAATAAACGTCCAGCTTGTGGAAACAAAGGCTCTGTCGATTTTTTGTTCTATCAAAATACCATTTCTACCTCGGTTTGTCCATGTGAATTTAGGTCCCTGAAATCTCACTTCCATTAGTCCCAAAGTATTGAGAAATTCCCAAAGAGGTCGGGCTTTGTCCATACGCCATGGTGCTCCACCAGATTTCTCTATCGGGGATAAGGAGCAATTAACATCTCCAATTATTAGGAAAGGATCTGTCAACCTCGCACAAAATCCTCGAAGTTCTTCTAGTTGTGCGCGCCGTTTTGTGATTACATACGAGAGATAGACTCCTATTAGCACAAATCGAGGACAAGCACCATAGCAAAGGGAATTATTATTGATCACCGAAATGACAATAAAAAAAGAGGTTGCACCAATGACTGAGACCGAAGCTCCTCTTGGCCAACCAAACACTAGACCCCCCGACAGGCCGGAAGGGTTAACAGGACAACAATCTGAAAATCCTAATCGAGACATAAAAGACTCAACCTTGGATACAGATTCCAGTATTCCTTCGAACATAAACTCTTGGAGACTCTAACGATTCTACCAATATCGCCTTTCCTTTTGAATTCCCATCCGCAGCACATCCTATCGGAGAGCAAGAAATGGCTGTATCTGTAGAGTGAGCCATTTCTTCATTATCAAAGAAATCCATCCCTTCTCCTTTCAAGCCAGATAAGAGAGTATCTTCTAAATCGTCAAATAAAAATCCAGGATCTTCATTACAATATAAGTTACCTAGACCGTAAGATAGAGATGGAGCTTGAAATTGGAGAGGCATGGGATCCAAAATCAAAGGTTGAGTGGACATGCCTCTTTCTTCAGTCGTGGGCTCGGGCCCAGTTTGATTAATTTTGCTGCAACCAGCCTCCAAGATTGGCTGGCCCATTTGCTTACTCGGCCCAGGAGAGATTTCTGGCCCAACATCATTTATCAGGCGGGCTGGTGGCCTATTTCCAATTAGCCTCTCTCGGCCTAAGCTGAGCCCCGCCCCCAAATCTTTTCCGGCGCGATTTCTTCCGCTGCTCCGGGACGGAGCTTCGATCAGCAGGGTGTTGGGACGCGGATGCGGCGAGGTTTGAGGCCCTTGTGGCCACACGTTTCCTCCCCAATTCCTTCCTCCTTTTCGTGCTGCCGCATAGGAGTTCTCTTTGAGTTTCGGACCTGTGCGATCCCCAATGATTTCTGGACCGAAACCATCGTCTCCCGTCACCAATTCGAAAGAACAGAAGCTCTGATTGTGACCGATTCTTCGGCACCTGAAGCAAACCGTTTTAATGTTTTCATATTTGAGGGATACCTAGAACGGATCCCCCAACGACCCATCTGCATTCCTCTTCCTAGCTTCAAACCCGTGTTGTAGTGGAGATGAAACATCTATCATCACTCTTGCTTTGAACACACAGCCCGGGTTCTCCCAGACAGCATACATCCCGCCATCGACGACGGTTCCCAGCCGAGAAGCAAGCAGCCTACCCAGCGCGACGGTTCTGTACTCCTCTGGCAGATTCCAGAATTGGACGAGGTAGAGAACGCGTGCGAGCTCGAGGAAGAGCCGCTCAGAAGGAGTTTCCCACTTTCTTAACGTGAGAATTTTTTAGTGGAGGAACCATGGTGCCTTCTCTAAAGCTTCCTGGCGATTAGTGGCGTTTGAGAACACGAGTTGGAAGAGTCCATGGCCTGCATCGAGGACAGTGATCGGAGCTCTTTTTGCCCACAGATTGTAGGCAGTATGTTGAACTCGAATCCTGGAAGGGTGAGACGAGCACAACAGCCGACCGACCAAGCTCAGTCGAGCCCTGTTTAGACCGGCTTCCAACACTTCATCATTGAACTCGACCGGACCAGCCATTGTTGGGAGGAAAGAAAGCAGGGTATGCTCTGTTTTTGCTAGCTTGAAACAGGGGAAGGAGCTGACAACGAAAGTTTCGTGGGGAGATGGGTCAGATTCTTGCAACCATTTAAATGGAGCCCTGCGAAAGGTAAGAGGTGGGCTGGTCATTAATTTTATGGCAAACAATTCGGAGATAATTGTGTGCCTAGGTTGATTAGAACTGGGAGGGGATTTGAAGTTTAAACCTTTGAATGGGCCGTTTTATGGGTTTTTATTAATGTTAACTCCTCCAAATTTCCCATTTAATGGGCTTTGCGACTTTAAATCGCTTATTTGGGCAAGAAGCAGCCCGTTTGCGCCCCTAAGGATGCGCTTATTAGGCCTAAAGACAACCTTAACTTCCTCAATTCATGCAGGAAGGGTAAATACATTCTTTAATTTCAATTCCATTAGGAAGCGTAACAGCCGCAAGGGCATTAAATGCAATCGGCGGTCAGCCAAGTCATCGTCAGAGATCGATCATGGATGGGGAATCTGGGACTGAAAATCGGATTTTGATTTCAATGGCGGAAGGCTCTCCCGGAATCAGGGGAAAGAAGATCGGGGGGAGATGAATGCAAACTGGGAGGGAGGGACTGGATTAAGGAAGGGAAAAAGGCCAATTGATTCTGGTTATATATAGCAGATAATTTGGCCATTAAGACGCTAGCCGGTGGCTCCCGCCGGAACTCGACGTTCTCTCCCGCCTAGAAGTTTTGCGCCACCAAGAAAATTTAAAAGAGCTTAAATGCCGGACATCAGGGTCGCCGGTTAATCTTGCATTCCCCAAGGGGAAGCTTCTCGCTGTAAATCGCTTAATGGCGCTATCACAGGTACTCGTTCAGCTAAAAACAAGCTGTTAGATTTCATCTTCCCCACAGGAACTAGAGGAAAGGTAAAAAAAATTACGTAACAGTGGGAAAAAAAGGTGGACGAAAGATGGCGTCGGCCGGAGAAGCGGGGCCATTCTGGAGAGCGGCGGAGATCTCTTCGGTCGAGATCGAAGAACTAGTCGAGTTTGGTACGTGGGGAAGTATTTCAGATTAGAGTACCCGCAAATTTAAGAGACCTATTAACTACAAGGAGACTTTTTAGTTCCGTTGAACTAAAACAAGCGCTCACATCGTTACTTATAATTTACTGCAATTGATAGCTAGAATCATGGTCAAGAAAACCGCCCAATAAGCCAAAGGCATTAATGGGAAATAATTTCATCATTTGACCATCAACGGGAACTTTGCCGGTGGGGAAAATACCGTTTTGGGCCGCAGTCTCGTCAAATAACCGGATATGGTCATATGGATACTGAAGTAGCCACCGGAAGAATAGACTGAGCCACGATGGTCATATGGATACTGAAGTAGCCACTGGAAGAATAGACTGAGCCACGATTCTCAGACAAGAGCTCACCGGAGGCCACACCATGACTGTCCGGAAAACATGGTACCTTTTAATTAACATCACCAAACGAATTTCCCAAGGACTGGAGCTTCTTGATGTTGCCGGCCGTGAGATGCAGGGAACGTTGGTATCATTTAACGTGTTTTCAGTAACCGAATAGTTCCAAAACAAGGGAGCTTTACTAACGAGAGAGCCGTTTGCAACTGCCGTAAAAGAGCAGGAATAGCTCCCAAAAGGAAGGCTCAACCGATGATAACATCGTTTGGAAGAGTATTCAGAATATACACAACACCTTCAATTGTCCGAATAGCTTACTATCTACAGAATTGAGAAATGACTCGTGCATTTCTCGTGCGGATGTGCCATGGCCAAGACGTCTCTTGTTCCACTCGCTTCAAAGTTACATCATGTTGGTAATCCTTGTGCCGAAACTAGAAAATTAGAGAAGAGGAAGAATCTACCCAAGTATGCTTCTATAGTCACATACATTTGACTGACAAACAAAGGAACTATCAAAGGAGAGAAGAAAACTCATCAAACCTACAATTCAAACAGTACAGCAAGCCCCATTGTTTTCCAACAGGGGGCGCATTTCTTTCTCCTTTTCTTTGCTAGTTAGATCATGCATCTCCTTGAGCACCGTCGTTGTTGCTTGTTCTTCATCAATGCCAAGACTTTGATTTGTTTGACATAGATCCATGCTGCGGTTCCCGGACTATCTGAGATTCTCTATTTGAGTTATGATTGTGAAGTATATGATTATTTGAGCTGTCAGTATTTACTTGAAGCTTTTATATTTATGTTATTTAATGAAGGTTGCTTGATCTTTAAGGATCAACATTTAAGAGGTATTTCACTCCTAATTAGATTAGGGTGAAAAGATTTTAAAGGTAGTTCACTAACGCCAGTCCCCCGCCCCAGTGAAAGTTTAAAGGAAGAGCAAGTTTGCTCTTAAGGAACATGTGGATGAATCACTTAGACATCACATGAAGTTTAAAGGAAGAGTATGATATACTCTTAAGGTTTATGGGGTTGAATCGATTACTCCCATCAAAAGGTTTAAGGAAAGGCCTATGTTGGCCCTCATACGTATGAGCTGGGCGGCTGGACTAGTTAGTGAGGGGATCCCAGTGTCGGTCAAAGGTTTAAGATTTTTTA
The DNA here is from genome assembly GCA_964030455.1 of Linum trigynum. NCBI lineage: Eukaryota > Viridiplantae > Streptophyta > Magnoliopsida > Malpighiales > Linaceae > Linum > Linum trigynum. Next base: position 14,722,123 of record OZ034818.1, read on the forward strand.
GGGTGCGAGTAACATCAACTCCCACGTTTTTAAGGGTTAAAATTTAAAGGGTGGAAGTATGAACAACTTCCACAAGTTTTGAGGTGAACACTTAACGGAACACCCGTAAGTGATTCAAGTTTAAGTAATGGCGTAGACTGACCCCAACCCACTCACCAGGTCGTAGAGGAGGAGCTAGGGAGCATCCAGTCGAGGAGCATCCAGTGAGAGAGCAGGCTAACAGAGGAGGACCACATGAGCACTTCTGAAGATGTCTGACCACGGATCGGAGTAAGCAGCATTTGTAATCTTTAGTTATTTGCTTTATGATCATGAGTAATGACTGGAGATTTAAAAGGATAAGACTTTATGGATTGAGGTTTGCCCAAATTTTAGGGCTTTGCTTTTAAATTATAAGATGTATTTTCAGTATTGGTATTTCGAGCACATTATTATTTCTTTCTTTCAAAATTTTAAATATGCTCTGGAGAAAAACTGTTATTTAAGTGTTTTAGATAACGGGATGTGACATTTTGGTATCAGAGCCTGGTTTTCCTCTGTTTCTTGGTCTCCAAGAAATACTGGAATATCGGTCCTAGTTTTAAAGGCTTCTGTTTTAAAGGAAAAGAAAATGTGTTTTAAGTTAAAGGTTTGGCCAAACGAGTCAAGGATTTCATTTAAGGATTTATAAAATCTCCAGTCTACTCTAATCGTATTGAAAAAAATAACTCGATTACTAAAAGGGCCTTATATGCAGAGCTAGTAATGCCCACGTCAACCTTCCACCACCACCGCAACCTAGGCGTCCACTGGATTATGATACGTTCCGGAAGAGGAAGGTAGAGGATTTCTACGGGGATCGTTCGACGGTCCCATGGAGATCGATTTGTGGCTGTCAAAAGTCACTCGCACTCTACAGGAGATGCGAGCAGATGACGAGGACAAAGTGTTGCTGACAGTGTCCCTACTGCAGGGTGCTGCTTACAACTGGTAGGCTACACAGCCAGCCAGTCGGGAGGATCCACCAGCCATCACTTGGCCAGGGTTTGTACAACTGTTCAAAGACACTACATACCAATGTCCTATCGGACCGAGCAGCAGAGGGAATTCATTATGATCAGGCAAAAGTGGGGAAGTGAAACAAGAGAGACTGTGGCGGAGTACACATCTCGGTTTGATAAACTGCTCCCTTATGGCGGGCCACAGTTCCAGGATGCTGGGATTCAACGCAATCACTATCTAAAGAGCCTGAAGCCTACCCTTAGGAGGGACATGAGCGCACATGTATGGAACAGTAGAGAGGAGATTTATCAGGCAGCCCTCCGAGAGGAGAGGGTAGAACAGAGCTTGTACAAAGAAAGGGTACAACGAGATGGTCATAAGAGAAAGGCTATGAGCTTCACAGAGGGACCAAACCAGATGAGTCAGAACAGGAGGAGGCCAAATGGTCCACCCAGTTATGGAGGCACTCAAAGTCGGGCTGGTTCGATTAAGTTGGGTCCGACCTATAGTAACAGGGGTACTTGCAACCAGTGTGGGAAGATTCATCAGGGGGAATGCAAGCTGCACTTAGGGGTCTACTTCCGCTGCAATGAGCTAGGACATTTCGCCAGAGAATTCCCTAAGAATGGAGGTCAAGGGAGGACTCAGTCTGAACAGTCTGTTCGTGGTGGAGGAGGCAAAACTCACACCGGGTACCAGTTTGGCAATCAGCCAAACCGATCTTTCAACAACAATGGAGGAAATGCTGGGAGGTCCATCCGTAATGATAGGGGCCAAAGGTCTCAGGCAGCTGGGCAACCAAGGATCTTCTCCATGAGGAGAGAAGAGGCTGATGCTGCACCTGAAGTCGTGACGGGTATGATTACTCTTTACCGACATTTAGCTTTTGTGCTCATCGATTCTGGTTCTACGCATTCATTTATCTCTACAAAGTTTGCTAGAAACTTAAGAATACCATCAGTGAAGTTGGGTCAGAACTTAGGAGTGAGAACCCCAGTAGGGGATACATTGATAGTGGATTCCGTCATTAGGAATTGCACTATCACAGTGGCTGGTTACGAGTTCGAAGCAAATATGATCATACTACCGTTTGACGAGTTTGACATCATACTTGGTATGGATTGGCTGTCCAAGAACCGAGCAAGGGTGAATTGTTACAAGAAGGAGGTTAGCCTTGAAATTGAGGGCAAGGGCATGGCATTATTCAAGGGTACTAGAAAGCTGATTCCAGGAGGCTTAATCTCTGCGATGAAGGCCTTCTTGTTGATCCAAAAAGGATGTGAAGCCTACTTGGCCCATATCAAGGAGGTTCAAGAGAAGAAAATAGAAGATGTACCTATGGTGAGAGAATACCCCGAAGATCTTCCTGGATTACCGCCACAACGGGAGGTAGAGTTTGATATTGAAGTGGTTCCTGGTACAGCACCAATATCCATTCCTCCATACTACATGGCACCAGTGGAGTTGAAGGAGCTGAAGGAGCAGTTAGAAGAGCTATTGGAGAAGGGTTTCATCCGCCCTAGCGTATCACCGTGGGGAGCACCAGTGTTGTTCATGAAGAAGAATGATGGCAGTATGAGACTGTGCATCGACTATAGGAAGTTGAACAAGGCAACCATCAAGAATCGTTATCCTCTGCCAAGGATAGACGATCTCTTCGACCAGTTACAAGGAGCATAAGTGTTCTCAAAAATTGATATGAGGTCCGGATACCATCAATTGAGGGTAGCAGACGGCTCCATACCTAAGACGACATTCCACACACTATATGGCCACTACGAGTTGTTGGTCATGCCGTTCGATTTGACTAATGCACCGACAGCTTTCATGGCTTTGATGAACCGAGTTCTTCATGAATATCTAGATAAGTTTTTCATCGTCTTCATTGATGACATTCTCATCTACTCTAAGAGCGAGAAAGATCATGAAGAGCACTTAAGGGTGGTGTTACAGAAACTGAAGAAGGAAGAGTTGTATGCCAAGTTCTCTAAATGCGATTTCTGGCTAGACGAAGTCCTATTTTTGGGGCATATGATCTCTGGTCGTGGAGTTGAAGCGGATCCTAAGAAGATTGAAGCTGTGACAAACTGGATACCACCAAAGAACGTTTCCGAAGTACGGAGTTTTTTGGGTTTAGCTGGGTACTACCGGAGGTTTGTAGAAGGCTTCTCCAGTATTGCGAGATCCATGATTCAATTGTTGCCGAAGGGGAAGGCATTTGTATGGGACGAGAAGTGTCAAGCTGCATTCGAGTTGCTGAAGAAGAAGTTGACGTCTGCACCAGTGTTGGCACTACCAACAAGCGATGGGAAGTATTCCATCTATAGCGATGCTTCTTATCAAGGGTTGGGTTGCATGCTGATGCAAGATAAAAAGGTGATCGCCTACGCTTCGAGGCAACTACGACCCCACGAGGTGAACTACCCCACCCATGATTTGGAGTTGGCAGCAGTGGTATTCGCCTTAAAGCTATGGATACACTATCTATATGGCGAGACTTTCACCATCTTTACTGATCACAAAAGTCCCCAGCACCTAACTGATCAGAAGGATTTGAACATGAGACAGAGAAGGTGGATGGAGTTATTAAGCGATTATGATTGCACTATTAAGTACCATCCAGGGAAGGCAAACGTGGTAACCGATGCCTTAAGTAGGAAGAGGGAAAGTTCTTTATCGGAATTGGTCTCTTTGAGGGCTATGAACGTGGAATTGGAGTTAGAGAAGGTGGCAAAGCTGTTAGCAACCTTATAAGTTCACCCTATGTTACAGGAACGGATTAAGGAGAAGCAGGATGAAGATACAGAATCGGAGAAGTACAAGAAACAGATGCTGGCAGGGAAGGACACCAAATTTGAACTGGTAAATGGTGTACTGATGTATCAAGGAAGATTGTGTGTGCCAAATGTCGACAAGTTGAGAAAGGACATTCTGGACGAGGCTCACTCTGCACCGTATGCAATGCACCCTGGGAGCATTTTTGGTGGCCAAGATTGAAGAAGGATGTAGCAGCACATGTTTACCAGTGCGTGGAGTGTCAAATGATTAAGGCTGAGCATCAAGCCCCAGTCATTGAACACCTACCACTAGAGATTCCACAATGGACTTGGGAGAAGATCACTATGGACTTTGTGTATGGCTTGCCGAGGACCCCGAAAAGAAATGACGGAGTATGGGTAATTGTGGACCGATTCTCAAAGGTGGCTCATTTTATACTAATCAAGTTTAAGCCGGGGCTGGAAGAACTGGGTAGATTGTATGTGACAGAGATAGTAAGGCTACATGGAGTTCCACTTATCATCGTGTCTGATCGCGATCCTAGCTTCACTGCACGATTCTGGGTGAGTCTTCAGAAGGCTATGGGCACTAAGGTGCATTTCTCTACTGCATATCACCCCCAAAGTGATGGACAATCAGAGAGGACGATTCAAATGCTGGAACACCTGCTGAGGGCGTGTGTATTGACGATGGAGGGAGCTTGGGACGAGCATTTGCCCTTAATGGAGTTTACTTACAATAACCAGTATCACAGCTCGATACAAGCAGCTCCATATGAGGTATTGTATGGGAGAAAATGTCGCACACCACTATACTGGGATGAAGAAGGAGTGAGACAACTAGAAGGTCCGGATATGGTACAGAAGGCAGTGAAAAAGGTGGAGGCAATTCGTCGAAACTTGAAGGTGGCCTAGGACCAGCAGAAAAGTAATGCTGAGAGGCCAGGAAACCCACGCAGTCATGAAGTGGGTGATATGGTATTTCTGAGGGTGTCTCCTTGGAAGGGAGTAATGAGATTCGGCAAGAAGGGAAAGCTTAGTCCGAGGTATATCGGGCCATACGAGGTACTAGAGCGTGTGGGACCCTTAGCGTATCGACTAGCTTTACCTCCTAGACTATCTAGGATTCATGATGTCTTCCATGTAAGCATGCTGAGGGCGTATCGATCTAACCCTGAACATGTGATCATGCATGAGGACATCCAGTTGGAGGAAGATTTGACTTACGAGGAAACCCTAGTCAAGATCGTGGATAAACAGAAAAAGAAATTGAGAAAAAAGAAGATTGTAATGGTAAAGGTGATGTGGAGGAACCAGGGCAACGAGGCTGTGACTTGGGAGACAGAAACTAGCATGCGAGAGAAGTACCCGGAATTTTTTAATGATGATTAGATCGGTGGTTGGTCGGTCCCAATGTAATTTAGCGTTCAACTCTCAATACGCACTATTTAATAATAGTACCGATGATTAAGTCTTGTTCCGATAAGTACAAAAACACAGTTTAGCCCAAAAATTTCGGGATCGAAATTTTAATTAGGGGGAAGGAAATGTTATATCCCAACCGACTAGTTCCTTCAAACTCAGCGTACTATCGTACAAGTGGTTGTTCACGGTTCAAAATTGTTTCCAATTTCGGTGACGAAATTTTTATAAGGGTGGAGGAAATGTAACACCATGACATTTGGGTTCGATTTCAATCATAGTAAGTGAACGATTGAATAGACGGTTATGTATGAATAATTGCAACTGCGGATTATGAATAATAATAATAGTAATAATAGTAACTATTATTATTAGTTAAGTTTAAAAAAAAGCAAACCCACCCCACGTCCCCACCCCAACAATAATCCTCCCCTCTTGGTCCCAATTAACCCAGCCCAGTAAACCCCAACGATCAAATTATTTTCCCCCATCCTATGTCTCTCGTCCTAGTTTCCTGTAAAGCCCACAAGAGACCAAATTATATAATTTACCTTCTGGGATCTACTCTTCACCACTATGGAACAAGAATAGCAGAGCTAACATGTAACCCACATATCTCTACCCATGCCAAGACAAAGCTGGCAAAAATTAATAAGATCGTTGGCAGCTGGGCGAATGCATTGTCGGTGGCCTTCAACAATTAGCTTAAATCAACTTAGCTTCTTCCTTCCATGAATAACGAATCTGTTCTCCTCCAACAATACACCAAACCGTCACTCACTTCATCTCATTCTCATCTCCTCACTGCCACGACTGGTTCTCAGCACCACCACCTCGTCCTTCCATCATCATCGAATTTCCTCCCTTCCCGTTGCTTCCGCCCGCCAACGTCTCATCTCCCCACCGTCAAACACATAGCCACCACCAGCCGACGAACACCATCATCATCACTTCCCAGGCTACCTCACCAACTTACCTCGATCAGAAGCAGGGCGTGGGACGTCCCAAATCACCGGCGGCCAACGAAAGCAGCAACTCGCCTCGGTTCGCGTCGAGCGTACACCGCCTCCCGCCTCCGCAAGTAACTCTGCTCGTCGATCAGTTCTCCACCCGTCTCTCATCTGAAACACATCCCAGAAGGTTAGAATCTCCATCGTACAAATTTCTTGAGTTTGAATCTTTGGAAGCTAACTCGGAACTCGTGCTTTACACCATAGTATCGGCGACCTCCAAAGGCCAACCCGGCATCATTGAATTTGTTGACTTCGAAAATACTTCAAAAATTCGTTACTGTTGCAAAGAGGACGATCCCAGGATCATCACCGTTTCGTCGAAATCGAATTTCGACGTCGGACGAGGGAGAAACGAGCATCGAAAGTTTGGAACGAAAACCCATTAGTTCAGGTACCATTTCAGCTTATTCGAAAAGTATGATGATATGTCTGCAATTGTATTTGGGAAATAACCAGATCGGTCCCTCGAACATTCAGTGCGAGCAACTTAGTCACAATATTTTAAGTTTGATAATCTGGCCCAAAAATTGTATTATTTTCATGATTATGTTTATTTCCGACTCTTTCCAGTGCGTATTTTCATAATGTGATAATTTTATAAATTTGATGAAATTCATAGGATGCTTGTGTATAAAATTTAGAATTTTTGGATCTGTATTTGTGTTTATAAAAATTGAACGACTTTTGGTTTTAATAAATTAAAATACTGTACAAAGTTTTTTTGTTGATTTGTTAATTTTCCTTGAAACTAGGATTATGTTTGGATGTTATAAAATTATGGGTCAGAATTACATGCGTTCATATCTTGGTCATAAAATTATTCTATGGTAAACTTTAATAGAAAAAGGGATTTTCAAGGTTTCATTTATGGTTAACAATTTTGATTAATGATTTGAGTTACCCAAGGCCATAATTTATAGTTTTAAGTGGAAAATATATTAAAATAAATTTAATGAGGATTTTGAGAAGTTTATTCAATGGGTTATTGATTTTATTGATATAAATTAAGTATTGGAAATGTTGGAAAAATATCCTGTTTTGAGGAAATTATTTTAAAGAGATTAAGGACCTTTTAAAAGAATTTTGGGACTAAGCAATTAAGGAGAGAAATTTCCTAGTATGTTAAATGAACTAAGTTGAGGAATACCGGCTAAGGGAATACATTTTCGGTTAATAGGATTAAGGAAGCAATCGGGTTAAGGGACTCCGCGTCCAAGGAATTAAAGTATCGACACTTGAGAGGTGAGTAGTTTAAGGGGGTAAATTCTACGCCTTACGTATTTTCAAGTATTTGACTTACGAGTTTTACGTACGTGTGTTTATGTGAATTGTATGCCAGTGATTGATTTATGTCGTGATTGATAAAGCATGTTCTATTTGAGATATTATCTGAGATGCTCTATTTGAGTTATGATTGTGAAGTATATGATTATTTGAGCTGTCAGTATTTACTTGAAGCTTTTATATTTATGTTATTTAATGAAGGTTGCTTGATCTTTAAGGATCAACATTTAAGAGGTATTTCACTCCTAATTAGATTAGGGTGAAAAGATTTTAAAGGTAGTTCACTAACGCCAGTCCCCCGCCCCAGTGAAAGTTTAAAGGAAGAGCAAGTTTGCTCTTAAGGAACATGTGGATGAATCACTTAGACATCACATGAAGTTTAAAGGAAGAGTATGATATACTCTTAATGTTTATGGGGTTGAATCGATTACTCCCATACAAAGGTTTAAGGAAAGGCCTATGTTGGCCCTCATACGTATGAGCTGGGCGGCTGGACTAGTTAGTGAGGGGATCCCAGTGTCGGTCAAAGGTTTAAGATTTTTTAGGGTGGCGAGTAACAACAAGTCCCACGTTTTTTAGGGTTAAAATTTAAAGGGTGGAAGTATGAACAACTTCCACAAGTTTTGAGGTGAACACTTAAGGGAACACCCGTAAGTGATTCAAGTTTAAGTAATGGCGTAGACTGACCCCAACCCACTCACCAGGTCGTAGAGGAGGAGCTAGGGAGCATCCAGTCGAGGAGCATCCAGTGAGAGAGCAAGCTAACAGAGGAGGACCACGTGAGCACTTCTGAAGATGTCTGACCACGGATTGGAGTAAGCAGCATTTGTAATCTTTAGTTATTTGCTTTATGATCATGAGTAATGACTGGAGATTTAAAAGGATAAGACTTTATGGATTGAGGTTTGCCCAAATGTTAGGGCTTTGCTTTTAAATTATAAGATGTATTTTCAGTATTGGTATTTCGAGCACATTATTATTTCTTTCTTTCAAAATTTTAAATATGCTCCGGAGCAAAACTGTTATTTAAGGGTTTTAGTTATCGGGATGTGACACGGCGTCTGCTGTGGTTCGCCCAAATTCACTCTGTATTGAACAAGGTTGGCTGCCTATGCGAAGGATTATATGCTCATGTCTGTGATGTTTGGAAAGAGTGGTTTACGTGCATGAGTATTTGACGGGGGACGAAAAATGCATTGAATGGAAGTCCATTTAGTGTTTCTGGGAATGGAATTACAGGCAACATGTGATTCAGGCTGGAACTTTGATTCATTTTGTTGTCAAGAGGGAGGATTCTTGCGAGGACTAGCTCAACCTGCGGGTTGGACTGATATGGGATCATAAAGGGTCCACAAAGACGACTCGACCTACAGTGGTTATCTTTGAATATTGGAAGCTAGACAAACTCATCAATTAATAAGGTGAGTGTAAAGTGGGTAAATTCTACGCCTTACGAATTCTTTTAAGTATTATGATTTTAAGTATTTTAGCGAAGTGATTACCGTTGCTTGATTATCGTATTTGTGCTTTGTTTGCGCTATGTTTTGAGGTGAATGTGTGTTATTTACCTTAAAGCTTTACGTTAATTATGAGTCATTGTTAAAGTTAAGAAAAAGTTCTTTTTAAGAAGTACTTCACCTTCAAGAAGGTGAAATCATTTTAAGAGTTTTTAGTCACTTGCGCCAGTCCGTTGCGATTTGAGATTTTCAGATAGAGCAGCAGTTATGCTCTTGAGATCTTCGAGACAGAGCAACAGTTATGCTCTTGAGATATTTAAGTTGAGCAACAGTTATGCTCTTGAGATATTTTAAGATGAGCAGCAGTTATGCTCTTGAGAATCGTGGAAGAAGAGCATTCCACGATAAGTTCAAGTTTAAGGAAAGCCTGGACAGGCTCTCATACGTATGAGTTGGGCAACGAACTAGCTACTGAGGGATCCCCGTGTCAGTCAAGAATTTAAATGGAGATTTGAGCTTTAAGAATAAAGTTTTAAGAGTTAAGATTTTTAATAGTGGAAGTACAAAACAACTTCCACTAAGTTAAGTAAAGTGATCAAGTATTAATAAGATGTTAAACGTAAGGGCGTAGACTGACCCCATCTTACTCACCAGTTTGAAGAGCTAGAGGAGGAGATAGAGGAGCAGTTAGTGAGCAACGAGTTTGATGGTAGCCAGCTAGAGGAGGGAAGTATAAGCGTCACAGAGGATGCTTAGTCAAGGTTTTCAGTAGCAAAAACATTAGATATTATTAGTTATTTACATTTATGATTATGAGTATAGACTGGAGATCATTTTGAGATTTTAAGTATTGAGTTTGCCCATGTGTTAGGGCGTTGCTTTGAACTACAAGAGTGTGTTTTCAGTATTTTATTTATGAAAATTATCCCCGCTGCAATTTAAGATTTGAGTATTTTATTTTTCAAGGGCATTTTAGTAAAATTAGTGCTCAGCCGAGCTAGGGTGTCACATTTTGGTATCAGAGCCTGTCTTCCTCTGTACCTTGGTCTCCAAGGAATACTGGAATACCGGTCTCGGTTTTTAAAGGCTTTTGTTTTAAAGGAAAGGAAAATGAGTCAAGGGTCTCCTTTTAAGAGTATATAGAATCTCCAGTCCACTCTAATCGTATTGAGATAAATAAATTTAGTCCTAATAAAAGATGTGCCAATCGCAAAGGGATATCTCGAGGTATAAGTACGAGGATTCGAAGGAGTCGAAGGAGCACTACGAGGATCTTTCCTACTTAGCCACTAGCAAATGATCTAATAGGTTAAGATAAACAAATAGGAGAACTATGAATCTACGGAGAAAGAGCTACCGTCACTAGATGTCAGTAGCTATAATAATGGGAGGATTTTATGGTCCTTGACCTTAAGCAGTGGCAAGGAGGCAATGAGTCAAGAAATGAAAAGGTACCACGAGAAGTCCCTCAACTAGTTTTAGTGGTCGATGCTATTACAACATAGTGACAAGGAGCATTGGAAAGCTTAGACTTTAAGAAAAGCTAGGGTAGTAAAAAGGAAGTGAAGGAGGAAATAAGTAGGTTATAGGGAGTATGAAAGAGCGTCAAGAATTCAATAAGTCAAGGCGGAGAGGAGGCATGGTCATTTACGTGTGACGATAAAGGAACCCTTACACATAAACTACATCACTAGAGAAGAGGGTACATGACCCTAGGGAGTTAGGTCGACGACAAGCCTTTAGAATGAGTAAGACAAGCATCAAGATAAATGATGTAGAGGACAAGTTATGGTCTCAGTACGACCACCATTAGATGAGACATGGAGGAAAGTTCCACTGCAGTCTAAACCAAGCCTAGTAGAAAACAATGGTGAGTTATGCGTAAGAAAGGACATAGCATATGAGAGAGAATAAATGTTAGCTGGTAAATGGCATTACAAATAAAGGACCACTTATAAGTCGTGATTGAGCGGAATATTGAGTTAACGCTGAGCTAGAAAGAGGATGGATTGGGATATTAGAGACCCTACAAACTACCTAGATCATGAAAGTTGAGAAGGTCGATGGGACAGTTGAAAAGGGAATGCAAGAGTTCACGATGATCTGTTGTGTGATTGTCTTATCCTATATGGAGGGAGCACCTAACCACCTAGCGTACATGAGGGGTGATAGAAGGAGGAACCTCTATAGTAAGTGGGAACTAGAGGGCCAAGAGATGAAGTCTCGGAACCAGCTGTAGGAGTAAGTCATTCAACCAACCGAGTATAGACAAGCAAGCACAGCGTTCATTAGAAGTTCTAATAAATGTTAGAGAATTCAAGGAAGAGTCTCAATGGTCGTAATAAATGACTTTGCGTACAATACCAGGAAAGAGCAAGAAGGCTAGAGGGAGTTTGGCGAAATTTCAAGAAGTCAATTGGTCAAGTCTCGGGTGGGATTTGCAAGTTTCTTTGTGCGAATTTATCACTAAAGTCGTTTAATGATTGGTAAGCAATCTAGAAGTAGTACTGGAATTTGGGAAGCCGTAAGGCCGTAATGTGAAGTGGCATTATATGATGTCGAGGAAGGACATGGAAGTTCGTAATAAAGGAGTGAGAATACGTCTAGGTGACTCGAGGTCAAGAAGCTGCATAAAGAGGTATGATGAGGGAAAGCATTACCGAGAAAGAGGGGAAAAGAGAAGGTACCTTATCCAATGCACCCCACTCTAAGTGGGTGAGACATGGTAGGAGGGCATCCAGAGGAGACGGCTAGTTAAGGATAAAACATGTACGTTTAGTTAAGCCAATAAGAATCCCAATTAAGATACTATGCAAATGTACAAGCATCGATCAAGACAAAAGACTTGGAATGAGTTATGTTAAAGCTTACCAAGGGTAAGCCACTATTGGAAGATTTGACCCAACACAACAACGAGAAGATACTCAACGGAGGTCGGTGGCAAAATATATTACAAAGCAACAACAGAAAGGTAGTAAAAGTAAAGAAGGAGAACACCATAGGACGTTATAGAAAAAAATGGTGGCCGTCGATCGGGCAATGTATGCGTCAAGGAAGCATCCGGTTAACCACCAGTAGAGAACAATCGATCCATAGGAAGTCCATCGAGAAATTTCAGTCAAGTTTTAAGGTGGAATTGTGGCGTCAAGTATAGTCGAAGGGAGAACCTTATCAGTCAAGGTACATGATTGAGAAGAGAAAATAGGAACCTAGAGGGCTACATCGAGAACAAGGGACATCTAGAACTAGCAAGTAACATCAAGAAGAAGTGTCACGAGTAAAGAAGTAAGAGGGGTATGAGTTTAGGGAATCTAATAGGGTACCCCAAAGTGAAGCCAAGATCGCCTATGAAGGTGAAAGGTGTCGATCTCTGGGGTAAAAATTTATTGGATGGAGAAACCGTATGAGAAATTTCAGTTAGGGTATAAGAGTGGCAGAATGGATAGTACGAGAACATAAAATTCAGGCAGCGATAAGAAATTGCTAAGTTAGGCGCCAGGAGTGAAAAAGTAAGCCAGAGGGAATGTCACGATTATTGAAAGGAGTCATGATCAAACTAGAGAAAGATGCAAAGGATGATTCTAATACATACAGAAAGTAAAAGTAGCAGTATGAGGTTTTAGTGCTAAGCAACAAGTAATGAGTAGATGACCATTCATTTTATGGTTAAAGGATAGGATGAGGTATCAAGGAAGAAAGCAAGAGATGCAATGTTAGGAGATACAAGGACCTAGGTGTCCTACGTGGTCAACCACTGACGAGAGTTACGTTAAAAGAGTTTTACAATCTGACAAGAAGGAGGATAGGTCGCCATCAATAACCTTGGGGTTCGAGAGGGGCATTGTTTGCTTATGTACCTAATAATAGTGATAGTGGCTATTGTACAAGTTAAAGGAAGTACAAGTCCTCGAAGTAAAAAGGATTACCACAAGCGAGGCTTGGAGTAATCACAGTGGACAAATTTTGAGGGGGAAATTTCTATAAGTGGGGAGGGAATGTGATACCTCAATTTTGTTATAGGTTCAACAACAAGCACTGAATGAGTTGGAACAACAAATCAGACCAAACCAAAACCAAAATTTTGTGCCATTATGCCTCAGACTAAGTTGTGGAATTGAAAAGGACAATGAGTCACTCAAAGCTGCTCGATACTACAAAGCAGGATGAAGATACCTGTTATGGTTAAGAGGAAACATAAGAACTATAAGAAAAAACTATACGAGACAGGTAAAGGACACCATTGAAGTTCATGTCACGAGAATAAGTTCTTAAGGAAAGGAAGTACAAGAATGGTGTTGACAGAGGAATGAGTTTTGAGCAAATTTCGGGGATGAAAATTTTCCAATGGGGGGAGAAATGTTACACCCCATCCTTTTCTTAATCCAAAATTACCATTATGCCCTTGGTCAAAATTATTCAAATTCCACCACAATATCGATGAGAGGAAGAAAAAAAGAACTCTTGATTCAAACGACGTCAATTTCGACATAAAATGAGAAAGTTACGAACGTTAATTGAGTTTTGGATCAAACTTACCCGATACCTCATTAAGCATGAAATTACCAAGGTACCCCTCAGAGAAATTAAACCCTGAGCTCAACCCTTCCACGGTCGGGTAGCATACAGGGAATATATATAAGTTTCATTACACATCCTCCTCTGTTTTACCCCAAAGAAAAAAAAACCTAGCAACCGCAGCGGCCACAATCACAAACCGACGCTCAACCATTTCTTCTCAGCTCGTCCATATCCCTCCTCTCCGTCCCGTAAAAGGAATTTTGCACCAGGAGTGCTTCTTTACCAATACTACCCACTCGTTATTCTTTTTTCCTCGTTACCATCATTTTTCCATTGGTTGTAGAAGAATGGCGACTAGAGTGAGAGCTAGCCGAGGACATGTAATCGCATCAGCGGTTATTGCCATAAAAGAGATGGTTTGATAAGTTGATCGACAATAGGAGGTAGACCTGATAGCCGGGTGAAAATTTTATATGGGGTACTGGGGACGGTGTCTACTGTGCTTCGCCCAAATTCACTCTGTATTGAACAAGGTTGGCTGCCAATGCGAAGGATTATACGCTCATGTCTGTGATGTTTGGAAAGAGTGGTTTATGTGCATGAGTATTTGATGGGGGACGAAAGCCTATACCACTTGATTCACCCGACCTGATTGAGCATGATGTCTCAAGTTCTTCTTTACCACTGGAGCACGTCGTCTTAGCTCATAGAGATGGGTATCTTCCTCACACAGCGTCACCTCTCTGGCTCAGAATGGACATCTTCCGAGTTTAAATCATGCGGATCTGTGAAGTTTGATGTAGCAAACTCCAAATCATCCCCAACATCAATCCCATCTTCATGGGCCGATCTAGACCCGTTTACAGCTACCTTGGCCAAGTTACGGTTCTACTATGCCCGAGCATCCATACCCATTTTATTCCTTAGGGTAGCAACAGTTGGAGTATGTGATTTCCGGTGTCTACTGGCAGTCATCCCATCACTCTTAGCTTGAGGGAAATGATCCCCTTTTTGCATCCCTCCTTTCTTAGAATCAGCAGTTAGCAGCCACCTGTTGTCGTTCATGCATGGTCACAACATGCACATGGAATTTTTCCTCTGATTCCTCCTCGAGAATGAGCCGCCGCCATCGGGACTGTTCCTTTTCTTTTCTGTAGTGCGATGGTTAAAATTTAGAGGGAGGAGATCTAGTCCTTCTTTGCCCACCACTGAACCGATCTGCCCGAGCACAAACTTGTAGTTCCTTATTATCACCTTGCATAGATCCCCGCCCCCGAACCTCTTTTAGAGGTTTGCGTCCCCGATCCATAGTCAAAGGTTTAAGTTCATCATCTTTCTTCACGTGGACTTTTCGGCCCTACTTCCCAATAATGATTTTGGGAGCTTTAGATAGTGAAAAGCGAAAGGGGATCCTCCCTTGTTGACCTTTCGGTTCCACCTTCATGAATCAGAAGTTCCTATCCACAGAGGGCTTTCCTCAACATTAGGTTTCTTCATATTTCCAAGATCGCACCTCTCCGCATCACCTAAGCTGCGTGCGGACTTATTGTCAGCTTCCTTCTTCCCCCTAAGCTCCTTATTAACCCAAACCGATCTTGGAAGATTAAGATAGTGTCAGGTTTCCTCCTCATAATCATAAATATTCCTTCTTAACTTCTTGCTCGACAAGTGCGGACCAAACCTCTCTTTCCCACTATTATTGTTATAAACGCGAAAGTTATGGCTATGGAAGTGTATAATGCCTTTATTTTATATGTTTGTAACCATAGTCATATAATATAAGTAAAAAAGTTACAACAATTAGTTATCACGATCTTAAGAGAGAACGATAAAACATGAATTTATTGGGATTCTATATATAATATACATATGGTGTGATCTATTCACGGTAAAAATTGGAGTACCGCATACACCAAATAAAAAAAATGATATCTAGACCTCGAATTAAGAGGTTTTTTGTGCATGATACTATACTCTAACCCCTTAATGAGTGGACCCTAGGTCCTAGTTATCCAAATTGTAAATCCTAAACCAAAATATGGTGCGTGTAGTTTGTTACATGTATTACGATTGATCATAACCGTCAATTATTGTTCTTAATTAAATTGGTATTATTGTATAAGATTTATACAAAGAAGACCTAGATTTTTATCTTTAAGGGTAGAGTATAATACCATGTCCCAAACTCTGATTAATTCAATGTCTAAATATCATTTTCTTACTTGGTGCATGCGGTATTTTGAACTTTTACCCGATGTATGCTAGAATCATCCATACATGTACTCATGGAGAATAGGGGTATGTAACTATACCCTGCCTCTAATTAGGGGTGGAAATCGGTACTGTATCGGTATCCCAATACCAAATAGCAAAATCCCGAATACTAAATTACACCATAAAATCAATCCCAATCACAATCCCTAAATAATTTTGGTATCCTAATCCCAATCCCTAAATAATTTCGGTATCCCAATCAGTATTATCGAATACATAATTAATTACCTTTGCAATTAATAATTAAATATATAAATAGGATTTTATTGTTTAATTTAGAGCAACGAGACTTAGCAAATAGCCTTGAGTTGCCTAGAGCTAACATCTCAAGTTCTTGTAATTGGCAATCTTTAATTTGACGAATTTGAGGTTGAGAGACGACTAATAATAGTGTGACTTAGTGATGTAATGATCTTTGTATAATTAAATGACACTTTTGGTGGTTGAGGGTCGCGTAGTAGTGAATGAGAGAGTCTAGTTAAGAGGATAAAATGCACACTAGCTTATATTTCGGTATTGATCGGTATTTCGGTATATACCGATCCCAATCCCGTAATCCCTAATACCGAATAACAATTGAAATTCAATCCCAATCTCAATCCCACGAAATAATACGTGTATTCGGTAATACCAAATATAGACAAATTTGGTACGGTATTCGGTATATCCCAAATACCGGTACCAAACTTCTAGCCCTATCTCTAATGAATAAACTCCTTACCTCGAATCTCTAAACCTAAACCTTAATTTCAATTTAATAGAAAACAATAATTTACCGTTGTAATTGATCCAATAATTTGAAGACTGAATTTCAATTTAATAGAAAACAATAATTTACCGTCGTAATTCATCCTATAGTTTGACGACATCACGAATCAATCATTCTAAGAAACCCACCTCATTTAAGATGATGATTCAACTATCATTCTTTGTTTACGCGACGGACCTGGCCTGTTTCATGCACTTCTCTATACACGCAGTTCAAACTGACCAATGCGATGTGCCGCAGAGATTCACAATGGTCAACTAGATCGGTGCATGCTTTGCAATTAATCCCCCAACCATGAACCATGCATCATCATTATATCACTAATACTTACATTTCAAAACCTGAACCGAAACCAAGTTTTGAAATACGAACTTAATATTATTCTTTTTTATGAATGTACGAAGTAAGAGATCCAATTATGGTGATAACAACATAACGTTGTTAACACGTTTTAAACATATGTTGTACCACACAATTCCAATTAGCACGTGCTAACAAGGTCCTCTTGCTGTTAGTACCATAATTGACTTGTGAAATAAGAAGCATCTGGCACCTTATAAATAGGATGAGTTTGATCTTTAGCAGCAGCACCAAATAGGAGTGAAACTGGGTCAAATTCAACGCTGACCCTGAAACTACCCTAAAATATCCGGCTTTATAGTGTCTAGCTATGAAACTATTTAATTAAAGTAGACAAAAATATATATTTATAGAGTTATACAATCAAATTCATCTCCATCTCATCCATAACTCTTGCATCTCTTATTATTTTCCTACTCGAATTCATTCCTTCCCTTAGCAACAACATTAATTAAATAATAAATAATATATTACTACTAATCTCGTTCCAACTTAAACAAATATAATAATGAATATAGCAAGGCGGCAAACTTATGCTCAAATGAAGGCTATTCAACCTAGAAATGAGCCCTGGATAGTCCTTGGGGACTTCAATGCCATACTTAAAGCATCTGAAGCTTCTAATGGTACTCCTCCAGGGTCTAGTGGGCAGGATTTTCAGGACTGGATTGATGAAATGCAGCTGGAAGAGCACAAGGTAGTAGGGGAATGTTATACCTGGGTCAATAAGCAAACAAGAAATCCTATAGCTCGCAAACTGGACAGAATATTCATGAATTGTCATTGGCTAACCAGGTTTCCAAGTAGTTTTGCTAGTATTATTACTCCAGGCACACACTCAGATCACTGTGGGCTAATCCTGAACTCTTCTCCTAATCAGAAGACACTACCAAAGCCTTTTAGGTTTTTTAACTTCTGGAGTGATCACCCAAAGTTCCAGGAGATACTACAAGAGGTATGGAACACTAGGGTTACTGGTTATCCTTTTTTCAGAGTGTGCCATAAGCTGAGATTACTGAAGAAAAGGCTTAAAGAGTTTAACAAGGAGTTCTACTCAGACATATCCTTACGTGCTAGAAAGGCAGAGGATGATTTGAAGAAAATTCAGCAAAAGGTGTTTAGTGATCCATCCCCACAGCTGCTTGAAGAAGAAGCAAAAGCAGTAGAAGAGTGTGTGATGTTTCAAAAAGCAGAGGAAGGGTTCTATAAACAGAAAACTAGGGTACAAGCTGTAACAGAAAGGGATCAAAACACTGCATATTTTCATCAGTCTTTAAAGGTAAGGCAACATAGGAATCATATTTCCATACTTAAGAAAGAGGATGGAAGCATTGTTACTGACGTGGATGACATTGGAAGTGTAGCAGTAGAATTTTATAAAAAACTGCTACGAGAAAAGAATCAGGAAGTGCAGTGCTTGTCAGTAGAAGAAATGGGGAAGATACTGGTTAATAAAGTGAGAACTGGAGATACTGAACATCTTTGCAGAATTGTATCAAAGGAGGAGATTAAATCTGCTCTGTTTGAAATGGGGACTAACAAAACACCAGGGCTAGATGGGTACACAGTGGAATTCTATAAGGCAGCCTGGTCAGTAGTGGGAGATGACATTACTAGTGTCATTAGTTCCTTCTTCCTAACTGGTTTTCTACCTAGGGAAATTAACTCGACAGTATTGGCTCTTCTTCCAAAAGTAGTTGGGGCAGATCAGATGAAGCAATTTAGACCTATTTCTTGCTGTAATGTGCTGTATAAATGCATTGCCAAGATACTAGCAAACAGGCTTTCCACGGTTCTTCCACAGTTAATAAGTAAAAGTCAATCAGCATTTGTGAAAGGGAGAAGTATCAGTGACAATATACTGATGGCATCTGAACTGGTAGCAGGGTATAACAAGAAACATATTTCACCTAGGTGTACAATGAAGATTGACCTAATGAAGGCTTTTGACTCCATAGACTGGGAGTTTCTGTTCACAGTGATGACAGCAATGGGGCTCCCCTCACAATTTGTCTCATGGATCAAGGTATGTGTATCTTCCCCTATGCTTAGTGTTGGAATAAATGGAGGGGTGTGTGGTTACTTCCCATAAAAGAAAGGTATACGTCAAGGGGATCCTTTGTCCCCATTTCTATTCCCAATAGCAATGGAAGTACTGTCCTGTATATTGAATAAGGGAGCAGAATCTGGTGAATTCCCTTATCATCCTAGATGTAAAAGACTGGGTATTACTCACTTAGTATTTGCTGATGACCTGCTACTGTTTTCTAATGGTACTACAAAAGTTGTGGAGAGTGTAAAAGGCTTACTGGACAGATTCTATAGTCTTTCAGGGCTGAGGTTTAATCCAGAAAAAAGTCGACTTTTCTGTGCAGGGATTGAAGAGGTAGAACATGAGAGATTAGCTCAGATGGTTGGTTTTCAGAAAGCAGTGCTACCTGTACGTTACCTAGGTGTGCCTCTAATAGCAGGGAAATTAACCACAAGTGATTGTCGAGCCTTAGTAGAGAAGATCACTAAAAGAATAGCTGGTTGGAAACCTAGACTGCTTAGCTATGCTGGTAAGCTTCAGCTTATTAATTCAGTGCTGAGTAGCCTTTCATTTTACTGGATGAATGTGTTCATTTTACCCCTGTCCATCATAAAAGAGATAGAACAGATATGTAGTAACTTCCTATGGGGGATAACTGAAGATTCCATGAGGAAGAAAGCTGTAATGGCTTGGGGGCTACTGGCAATACCAAAAAAAGAAGGGTGATTGGGCATTAGGTGCCTAAAAGCATGGAATGTGGCTTGTACAACAAGGCATATCTGGGCTTTGCTAGCAAAAGAAGGGTCATGGTGGGTTGCATGGAACTACTTATATCGAATTAAAAATCTTACCTTCTGGGAATTGGGAAAATGCAGCACTGCCTCCTGGGTTTGGAAGAGACTATTAAAGGTAAGAGACAAGGTAGAAGGATTCTTCCGTTGCTGGGGAACACAGGTGTACTGGAATGATAAAAGGTTGCTGCACTACTCAGTGAAGCAGATTTGGGCAGATTTGCAGCCGGATAGGCCTCAAGTGGCTTGGTATCAGTTGGTTTGGTAAAAGTACTCGATTCCAAAACATAGTTTTCTATGTTGGTTATAACAAGAAACAGGATTACAAATCTTATGCAATTGCAGAGCTGGGGGAAGATAGCAAGTGCAAACTGCTTGTTTTGCTTGACTCATACAGAGGACAGGGATCACTTATATTTTCACTGCCAATATACTTCACAGGTGCTGCAAGGCTGCTTGCAAATGCTGAATTTGAGTTGTCCTCAGTTAACTGGTTATGATAATTACTTGGATTGGGCAGTTAGAAAATTCAAGGGGAAGAAGGCAATGGCTATGGTAGGTCGATTGGTTTGGAACTTATTGGTGAGTTTGATTTGGAGGGAACGCTATGGAAGATTGTATGGAAGTCCAGCAGTGCAGTCAGGGGAGTTGATAAGGTCAGTACGCAGGACAGTTGAACTGGCCAGACATGGCAATGCAGCTCTGGATGCTGATTGTAGGGTGATTTTTAGTCAGTAACAGAAGTGGTTAGAGCAGTTGCTGGTTTGTGTTGATTAGCTGTATATATGTAGTAGTATAGTAGCAGTAGTCACAGTGTTGATGTAAAGATCCAGATGTGTTTCTCCCTCTGTTTTAAGAGGAGACACATAGTGCTTAGTAAAATTTTTTGATATTGCCCATCAAAAAAATATAATAATGAATATAACACAAAATAAGCACAAAATAACAATTAATAAGAAGTATAAATATACACAACCCTGATTCTTTGGACTGCCACATCTTCTCGATCTCGAAGGTCATGACAAATAATAGTTCGATCATAGTCTCAATTAGGATTGGGCAACGAAAAATGGGTATTTGGGTATATACCCACACCCATCCCGTTTTTTTAGAGTTACGGGTACCCAAATACCCGTTTTATTTATTACAGGACGGGACTTGAGGTTAGGATTTCTATATTGGGTACCTGCTGATATCCGTTTGGATAGTATGAGTACCCATAATACATGTTACATTAATTCTCTATACAGTACATAGCCCAAAGCCTAATCCAAACCCAAGCCCAGCTCGCCCCAACACCATCCCTACCTAGCCCTAGACTAGGCCCAGCTCCTCTCGACCTCTCCTCTAACCTCTCACCTCTCCCAACCAGAAACAAAATGGTTGACTAAAATAATCCAAACGGAATGCCGCCATACATGGGAGTTTACACAAACACAGGTACCGAAAACGTCATTGTACGTAGGACCTTCGGATGACCTGTTTTTTAAATGGAGTTCATTAATATAAACAATTGGTCAAGCCCATAAGGGGAGTGTACAAGCAAAGCAAAGCAAGAAATGAATGAAAAAAAGCCCAAACAAAGAGGCCTAAAGAGAAACTCGGGAACCCAATAGGGGCCAGGCCTAGAGCCACAACAAGTCTGGCTCTTCCCAACGCTAGCTGCTAAGTTCCCCCTCTAAATCTCCTCCATCTCCGCGGCAGAGCACCACCACCACACCTTCTAGACGCTGCGTTGCTGCCACCCACCTTTTAAACGTCGATGCAAGCCAAGCCATGGATCAGGAACCCACCAAACCGGTGGCGAGATGAGGAGGAAAGCCACCACCGAACACCCCACCACGGGTCGATTGTCGTGCACTCCGGCGGACCACCACGAGAGTCAAACAGAACAACCAGACGAAAGATGGAGGAGGCAGAGAGTTAGAATACACCAGTCTTCAAGCTCTCCCAACCGGGTCCTCGCCAAGGGCTGCATCTCCGGATTGCCAAGACCTGCAAGGCAAAACAAGGAGATGGACCAAGGAGAGGAGAGGAGAAGACTGTATCAGATCCAACCTCCATCGCATCTTGAACAGGGACATGCATCTCCGGATCTGGAAATCAGATCGGAGAACCAAATGCCAACCCACAACGGGGGGCAAAATAAACCCTTCAAAGGGTGAAGAAAATGAGCACAGAGTGGTGAAGACGGACCAAATGAAGGCTGCAAAAATAGAAATTGCATAAAGAAAATAAGTGGGAAAAAAAGGGAAACAAGAAGGTGGAAGAAGAAGATCTGCGAGGGGAGAAAGAAAGAAGAAAAAAATAAAGGTTGAGGGTCGCCACCGGTCACCAGAGGAGGACCGACAGCGACCTCATGGAGGTCACAAAAAGAGAGAAGGCAGAGGAGGCTTTTTTAGAGAGAAAGAAAAAGGAAATTTTGGTTTCCACCTTCGGATGACCGATAGAGTGATAGACTAGGAAATCACAATCAGTCAAAGAGAGGTAAATGTAAATTCATACCAGCCGCTACTCCAAAACACTTCATTAGGATTAGGGATGACAATGAGGTGAGTTTGCCTAAACCAACCCCATTCTCATTTCCAATTACCCGCCCCATACCCATGCGGTGGAAGGTTTTACAAACTCATCCCCATACCCGCGAGTTTCGGATACCCATGGGTAATACCCGCCCCATCAACTACTCACCATTAATAGAAGAATATGGTGACAAATATGGGTACTACCCGCCCAAAATTATGGAACTAATACATAAGATAATGAAATTACGGTTTGGTTGCCATCAATTACATTTTAACACTTTGTTTTTCCTTTCAATTACCCTTCATTCTATTGACAAGTTACAACAGATTCCTTATATTTTATGCATATAACATAATATCCTTGGTAGGATGGGTTGTGTATGGATATGAGGCAGGAGAGTTCAAAACCATACCCGCCCCATACCCATCAACATGTTACGGGTTTTACACAAACCCGCCCCATACCCAGTCAAAGCGGGGATTCCCCGCGTTGACTGGGTCGGAGGCGGCCGGATACCGCAGTCATGAGTTTGGTTGTCATTCCTAATTAGGATCAGTAACTCTCACAATCATAGGTTTTACCAACTACGACCATCTCTTCTTAAGAATGGAATTAGAAGCAGCTTGAGTTGGTGGTCTTCTTCTCAACTTCTTGATGTCACCATTAGCAGACAGCTGCTTTGACTTGATGAAAAAAGTATGCCATATTTTTTATTGGTTTAATACACTTTATATCCAAAACTTTCACGGTTGTGCCAATAATATCCAAAATTCCTGAAATATCACTTATATCCATATTTTAAAGTTATTCGTTGCCAAATCTATCCATTTCCCAATATATTTTTGGTTAAATACACTCGTATATCCAAAAACACCGTTAAAGAATGTGAAGGAATTGGATATAAGTGGTATTTCGGGAAATTTGGATATTATTGGCACAACCGTGAAAGTTTTGGATATACAAGTGTATTTAACCTTTTTTATTCATTGACACTATGTTTGTTTAGGGGGGTAAATGGAGGGGGGTGCAAGTTTTGGGGGGTAATGGGGAATCACAAGTAACTTGCACTTGTTTGAGAAATTTTGGAATAGTAAGGGAGAGTAAAAAGAAGATGCAAATGTACTGTTTGAGTGTGCACTCCAAATTGTGGCGGAAATGGTGAGGGATGGAGAGTTTCTGACTGGGAAAAGAAAAGGTGAGTGTGGGGCCAGGTGGGGAGAGCATGTGAGAGGGAAGAGAAAACAAAACCAATAATTAAATATATTTCTATTGATATGATTGGACAAAAGTAACAAAAAGATTAAAAAGTTATTATTTAACTTTAATAACTTATTATATTTTATATTATAATTATATAATTTAATTACTATTCGCCTCATTTGCACCCCCTTACTTTTCTTTTAAAACAACAATTTACCCCTTCACTTACACCCACCTACAATTTACACCTCAACTTGCACCCCACTAGAAATTGCACTCCCCTACTTGCCAAACAGAGCGTGACAGTTCCCTGAGAGAACTTATAGATCTTAGAAAAGAGACAAGACAGAGACAAGTTGTCGATAGGCTGGCTGGAATGGATGAAGGAATGGGGACCATGTTGATAATCTTGTGCCCACCAAAATTTGATTCGTGTTATTGTTTGTTGTTGCTTCCTTTTGTCCCACCAAATTTTGTGCCTAGTTATTGTAACACCTTAGGTGAATTCCACGTCAACAAAACACGGGAGAGATTCATAGTTCATAAGTAAGAAACCGATCTTAACTGACAAGACACATTTTCGGGGTGAAATAGAGAAGTTTTGGGGGGACCTCTGAAATTGAACGTGCTCAGTTTGGAGTACAACAATGATGGTTGATCTTATGGAAAGTCACTCTGAATTGCACCCCAAGTCTAAAACCGTGAGGGTCGATGCCTAAAGCGGACAATATCTTTGTCAGAAAAAGGTTCGGGATGTTACAAGTGGTATTAGAGCCTCTCAGCATCCCTCTTGAACGATAGTGGGGCAAACCTCAACGAGGGCGTAGAGTCCCTAGGGGGTGTATGTAACACCTTCGGCGAATTCCGCATCGATAAAGCATGGGAGAGATCCATGGTTCATAAGTAAGAAGCCGAACTTAACTGACAAGATGCATTTTGGGGTGAAATGGAGGAGTTCTTGTGACAACTCTGAAGTTAAACGTGATCAGTGTGGAGTACAACAAGAATGGGTGACCTTATGGGAAGTCACTCTGAATTGCACCCAAGTCAAAAACCATGAGAGTCGAGACCTAAAGCGGACAATGTCTCCGTCGGGAAAATGTTCGAGATGTTACAGTTATCGTCAATTTTATTTGTGGTGGCTTCTCTTGGGCGGGTATATATGGGTAGTTTGAGTACCCGTTATCCGTCTCGTATAGGTAACGAATACCTGTTAACCCATACGGGTTTGGGATATGGGATGAATTTTTCATTCCAAATAGTATTGGAGTACCCATTTCAAACGAGACGGGTACCCATACTCATCCCGTTGCCCACCCCCTATCCCCAATAAGTCATTATGATCTCTGACACAGGCATGAAGTAGAGATGACACGTCATTGAGGTGAAAAATTGGAATTTGGAATGGAACCACATTCATTCATTCAAGCAATCAAGCCTATTGAGACCTCATGGTTAGTGGAAACTTGATGCGTTTTTCTTGTTTAGTTAACAACAGTGTTGGGACCGGCCTTAGGAGAAAATGCCAGTTTAAGAAAACGAACGCACCTGGGCCTTGTAATGGAGCCCAAGGGAAAACCTCGGTCCGGCCTTCTCTATCTAGGGAGGAGGACTTCAATAATATTCCACTAAATTTAACATAAGAGTCAAGCCGCTCGCGAGTGGGTCGGCGTTCAAGTCGAAAAATTCGGTCGAAACTAGACTCGATTAGTAAAGAGCCGAGCCTGAACTAAGCTTTCTCCAACTAGCTGAGCTCGCGAGCTAGCTCAACACGATGGCTCGTTGATCTCAACTCGAGAAGACCAAGGGATGTAGCGGGGTTCGAACTTGAGACCTCACACATCTCAAGCTCGAAAGACCACACTCCCGACAAACTCAGTTGTGTTACCTTTGGCATGGTGAATGCAAGTTATATTAAGAATTAATATCTTAAAATAGCCCGAACTTTACACTAATAGATAAATTTGGCTCGTGATTTTTTAAATACCGATTCTGGCCTAAACAATTCACTATCTAAACTATTTTGGCCTGACTCGTAAATTTTCGCTAAATAAAATTGTTAACAGTGTAGACTGTGAATAAATCAGCATACTTTGTTGGCGTAGATGCCACGCATAAAGTAGTCAAAATCCCGATTTAAATTTTAAAATCTTATTATTTTACAATATTTCTTAATTACCTATTATGATTTCACTAAAAAAATTTTGGATCTTAAAATTCTACACTATTCACGTTGTAAATCCTTAAAAATTTTAAAATCTTACGATTTTTCAATTCAAATCTTTGGGTCAATTTTACTAATCTTCCGAGAGTTTGAAAAATTACGCCTCTTTTCCTTCTCATCCACTAACATCATCTAATTCTCTCACACTAACCACCATTAGCCATCATCAATTCACATCAACGTAGTAATCATCATTGATTCACCACTTCCCAACATTAAACTTGAAAAATTGGAACATTAATCTTGAGAAATTATCATCGTAAGTTATATGCATTTTTGTGTTATTCATGGTTTTCCTTATTAATATTATTCTGTTTTCGTTTTTATATGGACTTTAAAATCTCGTTTAAAAGGTTGTATCATAGTTTGAAATGATCTCATCGATCAAGGAGAATACTTGAAGAAAAGACGGATTACTTCCCTCTTTCTACATTCTTTTTTGTTTTGCATATATGTACGTGAGAGGAGAGAAAGTCCATTCTAAAATTCGAATTCGGACTCTCCAAATTGAAAGTCAGTAATTATAACGCGAGTCCAAACTTTTGATTATGGTGATTAAGAGTAAGAAACTAACCGCGCAAAAATTGAGCATCTGCAGAACAAAATTGAGCTCCAGTCTTATCTTACCTGTGAAAAAGAAGTATATAGCATTGCTTCCGATTAAATTTCATGTCTGGACCACAATGGCACCACATACTGAATCTGAGACCACTGCCCACTTGATCCTGTGAGAATTACATTACCTCAATAACCAATTGTCTCGTTATATCTCCATACCCGATTATGATTAAAAGCAGACAAATTCTTTTTGTAAGGTGGAGTTCTAAATCGAGTCCCATATTGATATTTGCATGCCTTTCAAAGCAGTTGCCGTCGCCCTAGATCCATCTCCACTCTCCTTATCTATTACAAACTGAAAAGGACCAACCAGACCAGACCATTTCCAACTGAATGTTTCAGTTTCTTCAACTACCTAGATGGCCTAACTAAAGGGGAGTTGCCACATGAAGGCTTATACATTGTTAGTTTGGGTGTTTTGTTTGAGAGGATGTGCCAAGGAATGGTACGGAAGAGATCAATACTTTGGGTTGTCTTCTGCAAACTCGAATTATAGGAGCAGTTTTCGATCGACAAAGTGTCAAAACCTTTAGTTGAGAGATCTTGTCTTCCCGTTGTTGTGTAAGGATCAAATATGATTATGCGTAACTATTTTCTATAAATCATCTCACACAAATATTATCTAGCTCGTGGACAGTTTGAAGTTTGCACAATGATATGATATAGATTGTGATTTAATTGTTAATAGAGATAATAATAAAAAAAAGCCAAATCTTTCCTAATATTATAGTTGTGAAAGGGGCTAGTTAGAAAAAAGGAATTACAAATAGCTAGCGCCTGAAAATTGGTAAATATTCTGTGTTTTGTTTGTGCACCAGGGACGTATAGTTTAAGTGAGTAAACTGAAATTTTAATCTAACCCTATCGTATACTCTATTTAAATAAAAAAATTGCTCTACCAAAATAAAAATAATTGTGTTGTGTTTAAAGAACAAACAACTTAGTCATGCATATTGCCACAATGAGATTTTTATTTCTTCTTAATAATGAATTAATCATGTGCGAATTTTTTCTTTTTTGTACAAAACATCTGCGAATATTTTCATTAGTTTAAAAATTGAAAACATTATCAGATATAATCATAAGTTTTAGTTCAAACTTTGCAAAAAAATGCATATGAACAAAAAAAAGTCCAAAACAGGACTAAACTAGAGTTTTTGGGAATATATATATATATATATGGTGACTTCTACGGTGCCCAGGGCAAAAGCCGGGTACGGGTACCTTGGCCGATCTTAACCGTTCGTTTTCAATCTCCACGGCTCACGTTTGTTAAACCTAACTGCGCCACTAAATAACTAAAAATATTACAAAAAGCCTCCTCCGCGTTAAGTTTGTTTTCATCCTAGTCCAACTAACTGCCCCGATTAAATTAAATTGATTAAGACCCAAACCCAATTGGGTAGACCCACTGCCGCCCAAACCAATTTCCAGTCTCCCTAACCAATTACACGATCCCTCTCTCGTCTTGGAGGGACGCCCCTTCACAGTTCCAAGAGAAGCTCCCCATCCACATTCGACGTAGATTGAATTTCCCAAAAAAAATTTGTCTTGTTTCTTCTTCGCCATTGTATTTCCCTTCGCCTATCTCTTTCTAACACGATTACGGCGACCATGTCTATTATTGTGTTCATCGAACTTTTCATTTGCAAAAGAACCCTTGAAAGAGGTTTGCTAACCCTAGGGTTCATGTCCCTAGTGCTTTGTCATCTTGTCTTAGCGTTATTGTGATTTTCTCGAGCCTTATATCTCTCGGTGAATTTAGGTTTCCTGATATGTAGTGTTCGTCTCGCCCAGAGGATTGAGGAAGAAGATGAAGAACACATAATTTGATTCGAATCGGATGGAGAGGTCTCCTTAGTTTGTGTTTATGTATTAACGGTGCGTTTAGGACTAATTCTAGTTGGACTGGGTCTGATCATTGATTTTTGCAGGCTTTTAAATAACATTCAAACGTGGGCTTGTACATGACCCATGCAATATTCAAAAGTGGGCCTGGAACGTGCGAGCCCATTAGTTTTCTCCTGCGGTATCAGCGCCAACCCTAGTTTAACTAGCTTTAGTTACCCTAGTTTAACCTACACGAGTTAACATCATCATTACTACATATCTTCCCAAATCTTCTAACTCTTGACATTCCAGACTCAACCGTCTCCATCACACGTCTCCACACTCAACCCCCACGATCACTTTTTCTTACACCTACAATCTCTCTTTCCTCCATCTTCACCTTCCCTTGTTCCTTCTTCCTCTGACTCCATGGCAAACAAAGGCAAATCGTTTGCGGATATGGGCATACTAACTCTATCAAACGACGACTGCCGATCCACCCCAAGTCTCGCGGACTATCTTTCATTCACGAGCAAGACATCTATTGTGGCCGAGTACGAGTTCATCCACCTATCCCCTTTCCCTCAAGAAGTGAAGCAGTTAATTAAAAATCTTGGCTGGGAAAAGTTCTTTGATCTCCGGAGTCGAGGAAGCACCAGTTACTGCCCGCATGTGGTGAGGAAGTTCTACCACAATTTAGAGTTGTCTGGTCCCTCCGATTCTCATCTCGTGTCGGTCTTCCTGGGTTATAGAGCCTGCTTCCAGCCTCATCAGTTTGCTGAGATCCTCGATCTCCCCGCCGCAGGACACCACATTGATAGCAGAAGCGATCTTCGGCTGTACGATTTTGAGTTCGAAGTTGAACTGGCGAGACTGACGAATGGGCGCATCCAGGCTTCTTTCCTCCCAGATCCTCTTCGATTCCTCCATTGGATGATCGTCAACTGCTTCATGCCAAGGTACAGTGGTCATTCAATAATTCGTAAACTTGACATGTTTATCCTTGTGCAAGCTCAAAGAGGTGTTCCTCTTAACCTCGCATCTCTCATGTGCGTGAACATGGTTGAGGCTGCTCCTAGAGGGGTAAACTGGTACACTGCCTTTCCATATGCCACCTTCTTGACCACCTTTCTTGGAAGGGTTGGGATGGATATGGGGGTTTATGCTAGGGAGGACCATTCCGCCTATTTGCCAGTTTACCGTATCATCGAAGTGACCAATACTTTTTATGACCTTCGGCATACGGAGCATGAAGAGACCCCTGAGGCATCCTCAAGCAAACGTCCTCGGCTTACATGAGAGTCGATTGATGCAGGGCGGGGTGGAGCAGTGCATGGCGGGGTGGAGCAGTGAAGGGGCCAGCATTGGATGTGTTTTGTTAAGAAGTTTACTGTAAGGCTTCGTTGTTTTTTTTTTTTCAGTCTTTTTCTCCAGCACTCAAAACTGTCAGGTACTGAGGGGAGCCAGTACATCATCTGACTAGGAAAGTCTCCCATTTTTTTAATTATCCAGACAAATATTTTTCTATGCATGCAGTATTTTGTGAATTTGCCATGGCTAATTTCCCTAAGACAGGTGACGAGATGCAGTAATGGTCATCCCTAAGCAAGGAGGTGCAATTGCATCCTACACTTGCTATGATGTGAGAAGCTATTGCAAGGGTGCAAATTTGGTTGCAATTGAAATTGGCCCACGAGTGGGGACTATTGATGAAATTGCAATATTTTCTCAAAATTATAGAAGTGGAAGTAGGGACTACCTATGAAATTGCAAATGAATTTCATTGGGGGAGATTTTAATCCGCTTTTGTTCTAAGAAGTTCCAATTAGGTTGATTATAATGATTTTTTATCTATGGTGATTTTTTCCCCCTTTTTCGTCAAGACTCATGCTTCTTTTATCCCCCTGTGGATCTATCATGCTTCGTTTATAGTAAAATATTCTTTTAATCATACACAATAAAGAATCCATTAATTATGTATGCCTTTTTATTGTATTTATTACTACAATGAATTCTCTGACTAAAAGAGGAGTGAAAACATCGTTGGTGGAAATTCAAGGAATGGAATGATAAGGGCTGTGCATAAATTCAATTTCTGTAAATAATTAATTTTATTATTATTAGTTAGTAACGTCATAAGTTTTAGTTAGTGGGTTAGTGGCTCCTACTTTGTAGCTTCAATATGTTCAAGAGTTGGTACTTAAGCCACTCTCCTCATCAATGTAAATCACTACTTTCAATCCTTTACATGGAAGCCTTTCCATATCCTAGGAACATTAAATTAATTACATAAGAATTTTCTATCTGCCTTGTACTGGGTTTGGTCATTATTTATACTGATTGGGAGCCAATCAGTTTTACCTTTTGGGTTACCTATACATGAATGCAAATTTAATTATACGATTGGGAGCCAATCAGTTTAACTATACATGATCCCAATTAAACCTCTCTGCAAGATACAATGGCTTGAAGCCTTGAACAGAAGCAACCTCACTCACAAGTTGGAAGCTGGAATTTTGGTGAAGTCCCTTTGCCATTTCCACGAAAAAACAAACCAAACCAAACCAAATATAGAAAGCATTCACAATACCAAAAACCAAATATAGCAAGCATTCACAATACCAAAAACCAAATATACAAAGCATTCACCAAACCAAAAACCAAACCAAAAACCAAATATTAAAACCATTCACCAAACCAAACCAAAAACCAAATATAAAAAGCATTCACCAAACCAAAAAACAAATATAAAAACCAAAAATAATAAGCATTCACCGAACCAAATAAAAAACAGTTGTCCATCATCCTGAGAAAAAAAAAACATAACTGTTGTCCATCATCTTGAAAACTAAAACGCAAAATCAGGTTGTTCTTGGGCTCGTTGACTGGGTTTCCTTGTGCTCTTCTCTTTCCTTTTTCCTCTTTTCATGGGTTTTCTTGTACTCTTCCACTGCAGCTTCAACTTGAGGTGCAACTCTTCTTGCTTCCGTGAGCACCATATGCCTTATGTAGTTCATGGGCTCTCGAACAAGGTACAAAGCGATCTGCATCCTCCTCACTTGAGTGCATGGCTATCAACATCAACAAACATGGTGCTTACCGCATGATTCAAAAATAACAATCAATTGTGGTTTTCTAATATGCGAATTAGAATTGTCTTTACCCAAATATAAGAGGAGTCCCAGCTTGCGCCAAACATCCACATGCACACCCAGACTCCACTGTCAGACCTACATAAAATAAAAGCATTGCGTGATAAGAACCAAGTTGATAAGTCGTCGTTTAATATCACAAAAAAATGGGCATACTTACCGATTAAGTTGTTCTTGATCCTTTGAAGGAGTTGGGTACGCAAACTCCGCAATCCTTGGTGCCGACAATCCTTGTTCACGATAGAGAATCTCCCACAAGGCTTGCATAAAACTCATCTGTACAATTAAGAAACGTTTGTACTTAGAAAGAGTTATTTACATTTTTTTGCGTTATAACGGCACAATGTCACAAATATACCATTGTTTGAACAGATTGTAGTCGAAAGGAATTGCGGTCTTCATTTGGTTGTGGATCCAAGATATGGACTTCTTCCTTGTCCAACTTAATGACAGCCAAGTACCAACGGGCATTATCTCTCATCGGAACACACACCTACATATGCGGAAATTGTCAACACGTATTAAAAAAATAAACTGCAAACCATGTAATACTTATTAAGACGAACAGTTTACCTTGTTCACCATATTGGTTCGACTAAGGAATTTTGATTGGTATAGGTCTAATGCCATCTTGGGTGTTATTCCACGTGAATTCACTAGTTCATGCCCATGTGGTAGTTGCACAATTGAAATTTTGTCAACACAATATGATTCACGTTAAAAACACATGTGTTGTAATTTTTTTGGTGAGAGGAAATTGTCATTAAGTATAATCGGACCACAACCTGTAGTTCAGCAGGCAGATAGCACACTCCTTTTCCGTCCTTGGAATTTGTCCACAACTCTTATAGAGTAAAGTGGCAGGCCATTGCTGTTATAACCTAATATAACATGGACAAAAAACACTTCATGATACTATCGAGTTGTTATAAAATAATTCTACGTAGAAAGCATTGATAGTGGACAAACAAAACAAAATTTTGGAGTTCCGTTGATTACTTCAGCATCTACGAATGAGCGAGGGCTTAAGGACCACAATGACTTCCTCGTACAAGAGTTGTTAGAGGTTTTGACCAATACTTCGTCAGGTGGCAGATGGGCTAAAAATATATAGTGAGCAAGCTGGATTTGCTCATCATCGTATTCCATAGCGGTAGGTAGCTTAAACTTCAAAACAACCTGGAATAGGGGCCACAAATAAACACGAGTGGAAATGCATTCGTTATGACGGAATAACGGCAAAGAACACTTCAATGGCAAACATGACACCTTTATTACCTTGTCAACAGAAGGTAGACAAATACTTTTTCCATTTGGCTTCTTTGGTGTGACCTCGGAGTCAGATTCATCGTCCGAAATAAAAACGATGACTGAAGCAGGAGTGGGTGGAGTGCTTACACATTTGGGTATCCTTGGTTTCTTTGTTGGAGTCACAAATTCGGCTGTCTCCTACAATGACAGTGAACCTGCGATTAATAAATTAACTAGAATGAATTTCAATGGTAAAAAGAGCTATTATACATACCACAAGCTTGGACGAAGAGCGAGTAATTCTCTTATTTTCCATGTTGTGCCTCTAATCTAAGCTTTACTCTGTACTCAAAATCGCGGCAAAGAAGGATATGGAACCACTGCTCTACCACTGCTCTACCGATGAAGGTTAATTATATATACAAGGTTAGGATAAATTGTGGCGCCATATTTTTCCCGCGGAAAAATAGTTAGGGTTTAGTCTAAGGTACATTAACTTGGGATAAACATGGGTAGTTATTAAACCTAAAATTAAAAATATACTTTTTTCGATCGAATAAAGAATTGAGTGCTATTAGTAAATATTCGCTCATATTAATATTTGATCCTTCCCCATACACGTAGTAGTACACAGCTAGAGTCAGCTGGCGTTTGGCTTTACTAAGAAAGTTTTTTCATTTTAAATATTTTCGTTATTTGTGAAAATGGTAAAGAAATCACTAAGATAAAGAACAGAAAGTTCAACTCGTTCCTACCAAAAATATAAGATATCACAAATCGTGTTATTAATGGGGATAATGATTAAGTGGCCCATTGAAGCATTAATTCGGCTGTCATTCCCAGTAGGTCTTGTAATCTACGTCCTTGGTTCCCCAAAATTTCCAGCAGTGACAATGACGTCGGCGGCAGACTCACCAGTGACAATGACGTCGGAAGAAGTCCTAGTATTGATGTCGGAGGAAGTCCAAGAAAACGCTGGTGCCGGAGCCAGTGACACCACCCAGGATGATAATGTCGCCGATCTCATATTTCTACAGCCTGAAGATATTAAAAAAATGAAGTTCGATGATACAGAAGAAGCCTATGATTTCTACATGGACTACGGGTTAGTCAAAGGCTTCGACATCAGAAAATCAGACATTGGTCGTGATAAGAACAAAGTTATGATATGGCGTGACTATGTATGCTCTGGCGAGGGAAAGAGGCGCGTGAAGAGCACAGAACGAAAGAGAGAAGCAAGAGGGGAGACCAGATTTAACTGCAGAGCCAAGATGCGTGTTAAACAAGACAATGTCGATGGGAAGTGGTATATGCACCAGTTTGATGATGTACACACACATGAAACGATCCCCAGAGAATATAGACACTACATGAAAGGGAAACGTCGTATGAGTGATGCAGTCAAAGCAGCGATAAATTTTAGAAGAGCTGCAGGTATGAAAACTTCTCAAATTGTGAATCTGGCCGTATCAGAAGCAGGAGGCTACGACAATTTGGGGTACACGAGGAAGGATGCATATAATTATGTGGACAAAGAGAGGAAAGAACAAATCAGTGAAGGTGATGCCGCAACAGCCCTAGCCTACCTGCAAGCTAAATGCAGCGCGGACGAGCATTTCGTTATTGAACTAAAGAAGGATGACGACGACCGGCTTATTAACATTTTCTGGGCCGATAGTATTTCTGTTGCTGATTATGCATGCTTTGGAGAATTACTGTCATTCGATGCTACTTACAAAAGGAACATTTACCAGATGCCTCTCGTGATTTTTTCAGGTACTTTTCCTTCACACATAGAATTATCCCAAGCATGCTAAAATAACCCTAGAAGTTTGCATAATCTAACTTTGTTTGAACTTTTTTAGGTGTCAACCACCATTCGCAAACTTGCGTATTTGCATGTGCTTTCTTGGCTAACGAGAGAGAGGACAATTATATTTGGGTGTTGGGAGCTTTGAAGAGAAGGCTAGGCGGTGTAGATCCCAAGATTGTTATTACATATGGGGATAGAGCAATGCGTAATGCTATTCAGAAAGTATTTCCCGATGCAACACATCGTCTATGTTCCTGGCATATAGACAAGACTATAACCAGATATGTGAAGAATCATCCTACTTTTCTGCCCCGATGGAAGCATTTTGTGTCAGCTGACTGGGAACCTTCAGAATTCGAAGAAAAGTGGAAAACAGTGGTTGAGGAATGCTCCCTTCAGCACAACAATTGGGTCTCCAATTTATTTGACCAAAGACATGAATGGGGGTATGCATATTTGCGTTCGAAGTTCTTCGCAGGCTTGAGTACAACATCAAGATGTGAAGGACTGAACTCTCAACTTGCTAATTATATCGAGAAGGATAAAAATCTCCTTGAGTTCTTTATTCACTTTGATCGTTGGACTAGGGATATGAGGGAGAATGAGCGTCATGCTGATTTTGAATCCATTCATCGAGAACGAACCATCACAAGCAATGTCTTAGTCTCACTTCAGAAGAGTGGAGCGGCGGTTTTCACAAAGAACGCATTCTTCTTATTCAGAGACGAGGTTGAAAAGTCGGCATGTTGCATAAGGTTGGAGACAGAGCGATCGGAAATTGAGCGTGTGTACAAGGTCAAGGTGTCTGGCATGGATAAGGTTTTTCAAGTCACGTACGCAGTTGAACCCTTTGCAATGGAGTGTAGTTGTAATCACTACAATTATATGGGAATACCATGCCGTCATATGATTTTTGTACTGAAAGAAGAGAGCATACTGGAACTTCCTGAAGGCCTAGTACTTCGAAGATGGTCAAAGAAGCCGAAGACACTAGAGAGCTTGGAGGAAGCAGACATAATAGATGAATCTCAACTTTTCGCATTAAGGTTTGCCATGACTATCACTTTTAATTTTTTTTTTATATTGGTTCGAAGCTAGGTGAACATTAATTTTACTCACTTTGTATAAAATATTGTGTCAATCAGGTATGGTAGTATTCAACAACACAGCTTACAACTCATGTTAAAAGGGGCAAAATCTAGTGATTGCTTCAAGATTGCTCGTGAGGGAATTCAGGCATTATGTGAAAAGTTGGACATGGTGGACACTAGCAACGTGGACATACCCGGCATTAATAGACCGAAGGCGAATGAAATTTTGTTGGATCCATTACAGGTCAAAGCTAAAGGTTTGGGGGCTAAAAAATCTAAAAGGAAGAAAGGAGAACCACGACAGTGTAGCAATTGCGGTGAATGGCGCCACTATAGGACCCGATGCCCACATCCTGTTGGCTATGTGAAGCCAACCTCAAACGGTGATGCCCCGAATGATGGTGTTTCGGAAGAAGGTGGCGGTGGCGATGACACCGATGTTGATCGTCCCACCACTCAAGATCAGTCGGAAACAGTACAGAAGAGAAGGCAAAAGCATTGCAGTAAGTGCGGTTCTACCAATCATAATGCAAGAACGTGTACTGGGTCTGGGGCATCCGATGATGAAAATGACGATGATGAAAATGACAATGACGACGATTACGAGCAACCTAGGGTAAGAATAAGATATAATTGTTCGTGTCTACACAATGCAGTTGCATCCAATATTTGTGTACGTCTAAAATCGTCGTTATCGATTTTGCAGAAGAGGCCTGTTACAAGAAGTAGCAACCTAAGGATTGTTAAAAACTTGAAGTGAAGATGGACGTCCTTATCCTATTCGGATTAGGACTAATGGACTATGTGAAGACTGCCAGTATCAGCTTGAAGCGGCGTCGTTTGAATTATAAGAAGACTGTTGTCGTCTGCGGTGTCGTTTTAATTGTGTGTAGTTTTATTTATGTGTCATTGTGTCTCTTTGGTTTATAAGAAGACTACTGCCTTCTACGGTGTCGTTTTATTTAGTTCGGATGGATTTGATTGAATTCGATATGGATGTTGCTCCCTAAATAAATCATGTACAACATTTCAGTTAAATTATTTTTCTCACTCGTTTTTTTTATTGAATTATTAAATCGGATTTTTTACTTGTTTATAAAGTTACTTAATTTTGGCTACTAAAATTATGAAATATAATTTGGGCGTGAAATGACAAGAGCATGCGCCGACAGAGGACTTATGAAAATGGAGGCAGTAATCAAGAAATAAACTACAGTATTTTTATTGAGTGAAAGATCCCTCACCGATATATTATTAAGATCTCAAACACTAAAAGTACAAATCTTGAAAAACAAAAAGCTGTACTTTCCCTCCCTATTTTATCCTATTATACATATGGCAACTTTCCCATCTTGTATACATTTTGGGAGCATGATCAACAAGTACGCGTCAATGTCGCCCAAAAGAATCACCACATGAAGTAGGGTTCCACAACACCTATTATGGAATCGTAACAACATGTGATGATTCTTTCGGCGATATTCAGACGGCGACTTATTGTCATTGCTCCCCTCCCTGCCTCTAACAAAGACCCTGCATGGAGAGAAAAGGAGAAACAATACAACGAAGGATTTAGTTTAACAGTCATGATTTAACAATGACATAATGAAAGGAAATGAGATCTAAAATAATACGCAGTCTCATCATTACCACTGCACCCGAAAATAAAGCATGGGATAGGAGGACGAAGAGGCGGATGGGGTTGATTTTCGGAGAATGATCAACAAGTACGCGTCAATATCGCACAAAAGAACCACCACATGAAGTAGGGTTCCACAACACCTATTATGGAATCGTAACAACATGTGATGATTCTTTCGGCGATATTCAGACGGCGACTTATTGTCATTGCTCCCCTCCCTGCCTCTAACAAAGACCCTGCATGGAGAGAAAAGGAGAAACAATACAACGAAGGATTTAGTTGTACCACTGCACCCGAAAATAAAGCATGGGATAGGAGGACGAAGAGGCTGATGGGGTTGATTTTCGGAGTTTCATATTGAGAAGATGGAAGAAAGGGTTCTTTTCAGGGATTGAGAGGAGGAGGAACGAACAGCAGCAGGAGATGAGTGCCACTCGGGTTTCGGAGCACGGTCTCTCCTTCACTCATTAACGAATTTAAAGATTGACTCGTAATTACTTTTACTTTCCCTCCCTTCACATTTACTGAAAATTACACTCCCTACCACTGCCTCGGCCTTGGTAACGCCAGCATTGGTTATGGGCAAAAGCGACTTTCCGAATTCGGCAATATCTGATTGGGTGACACGCACGCGACAAGGATCGAAGGTATTTCACCATCGGATTAAGGGAAAAGTTTAGGAATTGACGGTGGGAAATGGGGATGTGCTTTTATAAATAGTCTGAATTTGTAGATTAACCAACTTTTTCGTTTACCAACATTACTCTATTGATCTGGTTTATGTTATTCTAGCTTGAATCATAACCCTAAACCCTAAACCAAACCCTAATACACGAACCAATCAATACCATATACTCTACAACAATAACAACACCTTATAGGCTTATACCGTAACCAATCAATAACATATATACTTTAAACCATCAACACCTTGCTCCTCCCTTATACCATAACCTTCAAGACCTTATACTGTATACCAACAACACCTTCTTCTATCTCCATCCCCAACTTTCAATGTATAATAAGTGTTTCCTTTGAAATATAAAATGGAACCCACCTTGGCAATTGCTAGCATAATTTAGGGATGTAGATGAATAGAAATTGATAAGTGATGAATTGCTAAAATTGATGATGTGGCGGTAGGGACCTCGTTTAGAAATTGTTTTTCAATTTTAGGGATGAAGATGATCAATACACTAACCCAATACCATATACTCTAAACCATCAACACCTTATACAATATCGTATTTTAGGGATGGAGATGATCAATACACTAACCCAATACCATGTACTCTAAACCATCAACACCTTATACAATATCGTATACCTATACGCTGATAAATTAAAATTATAACTTGATTTTCAAAACATAAATTAAAAATTGATACTCACTAAGTATCGAACCACAAACCTCTACTTTATTGACTAAGCAAATAACGGACAATTAACCAATTAAGCTACATCACATTGATGACCATTTTGCATAGTTTCGCTTTCTTATTAAGTGAAGGGTTAAAATGAACGATAAATATATCACAGGGGATTGTTTCAACTTCGGCGGGGACTGAGAGAGTGGAAAAGGGGTAATTATTCTACCAAAAAAGAAAAGAAAAGGGGGAATTAATGAAGAGTTAAATTGGACGGATTGTCTTTACCACGCCACTACAAAATCATTCGGAGCAAAAACACGCAGGTTCAAATCAAACAATAAATGATCAGCATTTATAAGCAGATATAAAGAATTATGTCTAAGTACTGATAAATGTGTCACGCTACAATAATTATGTCTACGTTTTTTTAGTAATAAGGCATGATCAGCATTTATAAGCAGATATAAAGAAAATATAAAATCGAGAAAAAATAAGACAACACCTACCCTCACCCTTTAACCAATCGATACCATATGCTCTAAACCATCAACACCTTATAACCTACCCATATACCATATACTCTATACCATCAACAACCTAATACCCTAAGCAGTCAGTAACCAATCCTTTAACATCAACACCTTATACAACAATCGTATACCTATACGCTGATAAAATTTTACATTTTGAAAATACTTGCCCAACTAAAGTACATAGGTACTTCAAAAGTGAAATTCTAACTTTCGTTTCAAAACATAAATTAAAAAAATATCATCACTCAGTATCCAACCACAAGCCTCTAATTAGTCTACAAGAGGTTTGTTATGTACGAGTGCATTGCATAAAGAGGGGAAATCGGTGAGAGAGTGGAATGGGATCTCAATTAATGAAGAGTTAAATTGGGCGGATTGTAGTTTACCTCGTACCGCTAAATGTGTAAAGAGACACGCTAGCATTTACCAAATCCCAAAAAAGATGGAACACAGAATTATGTTTAAATTGCGTGAACTCAATGAATGATCAGGATTTTAGAAGCAGAAGCATATGAAAATAAGTAAAACAAAGAATCGGCACTGAGATACACAATTATCAAAGGCCCAACCTAATGACAATCCGGAACTCAGTATCTATAATCAACAAACTAGGTGTCATGGGTCCATGTACAAGCCCACGTTTGAATGTTATTTAAAAGCCTGCAAAAATCAATGATCAGACCCAGTCCAACTAGAATTAGTCCTAAACGCACCGTTAATACATAAACACAAATTAAGGAGACTTCTCCATCTGATTCGAATCAAATTAGGTCTTCTTCATCTCCTTCCTCAATCCTCTGGGCGAGACGAACACTGCATATCAGGAAACCTTAATTTCACCGAGTGATAGAAGTTTCGAGAAAATGACAATAACGCTAAGACATGATGACAAAGCACTAGCGACATGAACCCTAGGGTTAGCAAACCTCTTTCAAGGGTTCTTTTGCAAACGAAAAGTTTGATGAACACAATAATAGACATGGTCGCCGTAATCGTGTTAGAAAGAGATAGGCGAGTAAATTCGCACGGAAATAAAATGGCGATGAACAAAACGTCGATTTGTGGATAAAAGGATTTGGGGTTCAAAACGATGATTATGTGAGGATTTCATATTGGATGGGGATCTTCTCTTCGAATGTGGATACATAGATTTGGCGTATGAAACATGATGATGTTGGGGATTTGAGATTGGATAGGGAGCTAAATCGAATGTGGGTCAAATAATAAAAGGATTTGGGTTTCGAAACGATGATTTTGTTGGAGATTTCAGATTTGATAGGCAGCTTATGATCGAACTTCGAACTTAGAGGGGACCCTCCAAGGCGAATGAGGGATCGTAGAAGGGAGACTGGAAATTGGTTAGGGCGGCGGGTCGTATCCATAG
The DNA here is from genome assembly GCA_964030455.1 of Linum trigynum. Lineage (NCBI taxonomy): Eukaryota > Viridiplantae > Streptophyta > Magnoliopsida > Malpighiales > Linaceae > Linum > Linum trigynum. Next base: position 14,762,435 of record OZ034818.1, read on the forward strand.
GGTTTAACCTCTTAATCGATATCATTAAACCGGGTACAGTTAGGTTGAAGTCCAATTAATAAAGCATAAACGCTTCGTGATGCTTTTGGTAATTTTCTTTGCCCCCGGTTACCCGTACCCCAGATTTTGCCCTGGGCACCGTAGAACTGCCCATATATATATATATATATATATATATATATATATATATATATATATATATATATATATATATATGGTGACTACTTCAGTGCACTCACAAAAATGGGTGCGTTCAATGCACCCAACTCAAAAACTAGTCTTAAGGTGTCAGATGTTGAATTTTTATTTGTAGAATCAGTGTGATATGATGATATAACGTATGATAACAACTAATTAGCCGATTACCCTAAGTCTTAGACCTCCAATTTTGAGTTCTATCCCTAAACTCCAAATTGTAAACCCTAACCCTAACCCTAAATCTCTAAACTCTAAATCCTTCAAATTAAAGTAAATCTTCAATGGTTTTTGTGCAAATTCATGTGCGTTATTGTTCATCACATCATAAGCGATGATTGACATCATTTTTATATAAATCGCATGTTTAAAATGATTGTTATGAAACGAGTGCACTGAACGCACCCAAAAAAGTGAGTGCACCGAATACGCCACCATATATATATATATATATATATATATATATATGTATATGTCATTAATAGATAAACAGAAAATCAATTAGTAAGTGAGATTTTATTGAACATTAAGAGTTAACTACTTTTACAAAATAACATGCCAGGATCTTACATTATGGATAAAATTTATTGATTGTAGGCAGAATATCTTCGGTTGAGAATTTCATTTATACTGTTTCAAAACTTACGTAAAATCATAATGGATATCATACTACAAATACAAATGTTATGATTACTATAAATTGCATCAGCATAAAAAAAATTGACTAACTAAATAGTGAGTTAAATTATCAATAATGACAGTAATATATCCGGCCAATGGCCGGGCACCAAGCTAGTAGATAATCTAACAATAGAATAAGGAGGTTCTCCCTCCACACCTACTCAAACTCTTTTTTCCTGGCTCCTGCGCAGCTCACGGAAGGGCCATTTGGTCTTTCACTAAGCAGGCGGCGGAATTATGAATTTATGAAATGGGCCTCTAACCCGACTATGGACCACGTTCAGCCCTTCCCATTCCCATCTGATTATTGCAATTTTTTGCTCCCTAAAAATTCAATTCTTATACAATTGCATATTTGCATGCATTTATTCTGGCATAGAATTGCCTTCTCCAATTATAGTATTCTATATATTGATTATCATAGTTAGCAAAATACGGTACGCGAAAGTTACGTAAAAAAATACGTACGGGTATTATACTTGGTCTCTAAGCTAAAGTTACGTTTAATAATACATTAATAGTCATAAATATATAAAATTAATCATTATAAAAATAAATAAATATGTATATAAATAATAGTAAAGTTAACAATTTAATTCATAAAATACAGATAATAAACGTATTATACGGGATTTATACGTGTTTAGTAAGGGAGCCATCAAATAAACGGTAAAGAATGAATAGGCTTGACAATAATATAGATACGAAAGTTTTAAACGGATAAAGTATGTACGGGTACATATACGTATATTAAACAGAGTATTTACAAACTATGTTGATTATGAGGTAATTATTATTTTTAACCAAACCTTTCACGAATTCTAAAATACTATCCAAACCTCTGAAAATACAAATATTAGCCAAACATTTCATAGCACTATAAAATTATATTTATTTTCAGTAACAGAATTACACTAAGCTAATCGCCATTCCACGTGTTTGACACATCAGTGCCATGTCAAATAAAAATAATTTTAAAAATTTATAAGGGAAAATTCTATTTTTTAGCCAAACCTTTCATGGATTATAAAATATTAGTCAACCTTTGAGAATACGAAATATTAGACGAAATTTTCATAATTCTACAAAATTATTAGCCAAACCTAACCACCATCAATTGAGCCATGTGGCAATGACAAACTTAGTTAAGTAGGCGATTTTGATTTACTCTTCCAACCTCTCTGTCGCGCAGTCGAGAAAGGTGCTAGATCTGCTCGCCGCACAGACGTGCTTCTCAGCGGAGACTACTCGACTGTCGTTACTATTGAGTAAAGAGAGGAGCGTCATAGTAGACCTCAAGATGAACGAAGGAACGACGACGAAGGGAGAGCGAAATCGGCGGTGAAGAAGAAATTGGATAACCCTTCTTTTAATTATAAATTATAAATATTAATTGGTATGGCATTTATGTGTCAAACATGTGGACTGGTGATTAGCTTACATGTAATTCTGTTAATGTTAACTTTAATGGAAAATGGCTATACTTTTGTAGTTTTATGAAAAGTTTAGCTAATATTTCATATTTTAAAAATTTGGCTAATATTTTAGAATTCGTGAAAGGCTTGGTTAACATTATAAATTAAGAAATAAAAAATTATTTTTTAGTGTCATGTCATCATATTCCTTCCATCTCAGCATCACATCTGCCAGCTCATAATCATTTAATGGAAGTATTACAAAGACTTAATGATTTGCTAATATTTCATATTGTCAATTATTTGTCTAATATTTTAGAATCCATAAAAAGTTTGGCGAAAAATTAGTATTATCCGTGATTATTTATTATTTAAAAATGATTGCAGATGTTCTTTCTTTCATTATTGTTGCCATGGTTGCTGCTCTCTTATGTTCACTAGCATATCCGTATTAAAATTTTGTTAATGTTTTTACTAAACTTAGTTTCTTTTCTTAAGAATTGGCCAAATAAAATTTGAATCAAATACTGAGACCCAAGCATTCGACAATAGCGCCAAACCATCCACTTTTAAGTTTTTCACTCCACATATGTTATTGGCCAGCTTATTAAGTATTCGAGTTTATTCATAACTACTAGACTCACAAGAAAGATTACCCGCAAAGAGTTGCACAACAAAAACTTCAAGACTATGTAACTCTTTTAGCTTTCCGTTTAAAATAGCACACATGACTTAAACTCTCATCGTAAACCTAATATATAATTTGGGTACGAGGGATTGGTTGTCAAGGTAACTATCTTTGGTAGGATTCTTACCCAATTAAATGTCATCCTTGCAAATGCGGGAGATCTTCCTCTCATTCTGATCATTACATTATTATGTGTTGCTCCTTTCAATGGCAAGGAAACATTTAAATTGCGTTATTATTAATTCAAACATTTGCAATCAAATTAATGAAAATTAATTAAATGATCTTCAACTTTGTAGGCGAGAGCACCTTCTCCTCAATTGGAGCGACCTTGCTGCTGGCAAATTCAAGAATTCTAGAAGTTATTAATTTTGAGCCAAGGTGAAATTCACAACATTGTAATCATCTTATTTGGTTATGCATTATAAGTTTGAAGTTTGGAAAAAGATAAAAAATATTAATTACCATTTTTTCCACCTATCTTATCCTATGAGACTATTTTCCTATTAGTAAATGAATAATTTTGAGTTTTTTTGCATTTACCAACTATAAAATAAATTAATTCAAACAATTTTTATTGTTGTTTATGACATTCCATCATTATACAGATTTATGATCCATCTTAGAGTCGCGAACAAAACATGCTTTGTTGTTATGGATGGAGTGGAAGCTCGATTTCAACTATTTTAAAATCATATCACATGAGCCATAGGAGGACGGACGGAGTTGCTCAGCTTCTTAAATTTTTTAATTTAAGTCCAAATATAATTTTAAATTACATCACATGAGCCATAAAAAGCAGGAGGATGGAGTGCATCAATTGAAGGACGTATGAGTCCTTTACTCCTTTTGTATATCAATTTTCTGGACGAGTTACAGTTCTAACTTTATAAGAGTTAGCACCGTAATAACCAATCTAATCACCGTTCATTACTTTTAATCTAAATATAATGGCGGGGAGTAGTGAGGGACATATTCGGTATATACAAAAAAAATTAATCTAATAAATAAATAATTTATTTAACTATTTCTCTTCTTTTTAATTTAAATTTCAGACGTAAACATATTACTACTGAAAAATTACTACTACTTAAATTAGTAGTGATTTTGGTGGTTGTAGTAGTGATTTTCTGACTTGATCAATGTAAATTCTACTTGCATCAAAATAATGATAAATAATAATACAAATTTGTGTTATTCTCTATTGTATATAAATTTTTATACCATCCACAACTCATACTTAGTTATGTATTTTATTCTAAATGATATCTTTCAATTTCCGGATGAAGAATCGAGTTTTTAATTAACAAGATTGCTTGGATGAATAAAATTTAACAGGTGGAAAACACCCTTCTATTTCTTTCATTACCTTCTTGAAAAAACAACAACTCTTTTATTTTTAATCTTGGGACTCAGTGTGGAACTTTGCTTCATTTCCACTAACATGCAATCAATTGTATCGGGCCTCAATTTTATCTATATTAATCACGTATGATTCTATAAAAGGACAGCATATGTTGTACTTATAAACGTCAACGATCTAAATTCATAATTTTGATGCATGAGAACAAAAATGACACTGCTAATGGTGGAGATAATGGATCAGGTGCTAGAGATGAGGTTGTTGTTGAGAAGAAGAGAGACATTGTTCATCATGAGAAAGATATAAAGATCGAGATCAGGGATGGGGAGAAAGACAAATCTTGGACATTGTTGATACCTTGGACTAGGTAAATTATACTACAATGAAAAAAATGCTTTGTATTAGAAAATATTTTATTATTAAATTTTATTGCTCAATGAAATGCACAGAAAAAAAAATGAGATTATTGAAAGGCAAGAGAAGAAGTAAGAGACAATTGATGATGCAGATAAATGTGTCACTAATGAAGATGAAGACATGATTAGTGGAGACGATGATGTTGCTCATGAAGAAATCGTGCACTCATATTAGATGATTAGGAGTAATTAGAAGAGTCATTTTAAATTGTCTTTAGAAGTTAGTTCCCTTGCACGTGGGGTTTTCTTTTATTTTTATAAAAGGATTTTATTCGATTAGTCATTAAAATATCAAAAAACATTATGATGTTGAGCCTTTTAAATTGTTGAAAATGTTTAGAGTATTTGATTAAGATTTTCTTAAACTAATGCGTAGCTCGAATACAAATTGCTATTAGTAATTACGTGATTGCAAACTGAATCCGGCCAACTGGCCGGGCCCGTGACTAGTAAGTAATATAATGAATTAGACGAAGTTGCTGCTTGCTGGGTCATTCTCTCAAATTTTATATATTATTTTCATGTAAATAAGAAGAATTATTCATTTATATATCATTGTACTTACCATATTAAAATTGTATTCACATAAAAAAAAATATATTATAATTTACAATCCAAATTGGTATCCGAAGAGAATAACAAATTTTAGGCCGGGCTGGGGGAGCAGAAAGGGTAGATGGAGTTGGGCCTAGAGTGCGAGCCCAATTGACTTGGGAAACACAGGTCAATACTACGGTGCCGCGATAAAAAGTGCGGCACCTATAACGGTGATTTTTATTGGGCCACGTGGAGCTGATATGGCACTGGGTTGTGTGTATTAAACCCAACTCAAAAATGAAATCCGGTAATGGACCAAAGGGCTATTCGCCCAAACAGACGGAAAAGATCCGTCTAGTGTTTCTGTTTGTTTTATTTTACCATAATTATTTTAAAATTGATGTAAGTCGTAATAGATGTGTTTTTCAATTTTTTTTCTCTTTAAATAATAGATATGTTGTTCGCCAGGAACAGAGGATGAGAAAAACGAGCTCCAAAAGCACATGTCCGGCTGCTCCGTCGCCCTCTCCGGCACTGTCGAAAAGCAATCCCGGCGAATTCGCCGTCGTCGCTCCCATCTCTAGCCGCACCTCCATAGAAATCTGTCGCCATTTCCCCCAGCATGTGTTCTGTAAAACAAAGGCGACTGAAGCCGACATCTTATTCTTAATCGTCCCTTTCTCCCATCGAATATAGGCGCCGCAAAATTACCGGACGATCCCAGAGTAAGAGAGCCGCCACTCTGCGTATTCCCTGTTGGACACGTCGAATCCAAATTCACGGAGGTACGGAGCGACTTTCCTCACCAAATCAAAAGTCTGCCAGGTAACTCGCGTATTGTGTGTTTGAGGAAGTAGGACAACTATTCAAATCGCTTTAGTTCTCTTTTGCCTCTAAACGTTTTGGTTTCACTTTGCCTCGAAGAATTGAGTTGTTTTTTTCCTTGATTTTGAACGTTTGGATTCGTATACTATTTTCGCTTTCTGTTCATGTTGTCTGTGACATGAAATGGAGGTTTGGTGATCATGGCAAAGTTTGGTCTAGTTGGAACCTTTGACCCCTAATTAGTTGCTCCATCTTGTGGGTTGGTAGGTGTTGTGAACTGGTTGACAATGATCTTAGCTGTAGGTTTCATATAAACGTAGCCCTTATATAATGGTGCTGATGATATTAATATTTACATAATGATATTATGTTTGGATCTTCTTTAGTAGTAGTAGGAGAGAGCTCAGAATATGTTAACTGGCATGGATGTCCTGTTGTCCTGTAGATTAGTAGGTGGAGGGTAAGCTAACCCCGAGTTGAACTCCGGTCTTGGAAACATGTTTCTTGACTGCTTCATTTGGTCGACAAATATTTTGCAGAATACTCTTCAATTTGGTTTATAAGAAGGGACATCAGATTTTGTTTATTGTAGTTTCATTTCAGCTCTATTCGAGAAAGTGTTCCTGCCTGACTTGAGTTTAGTTCTTATGATCGGTTCCTTGTAAAATAATTGCATCTCTACTAATATTAAGATGGATAGTGATTCATTTCAGATTGGTAGCTCCTACAATTGATTCATATGATATGTTTGTATCATTTTACAACTGGTGTTCTTGCATGTCCAGTCTTGAATATTCGAATCTGCAGGTTTTGTGAATAGACAGTTGGTCTGTAGAACCTCTTAGTCCTTTTATTGGCTTCACCTCACAAGGCTGGCTTACTTATCCATTTGTTGTCTAAGCCACAGTTACTAGTTTACTTTGAGTTGTTCATCCATTATGCAATTGTAATAGCTTCTTTTTGTGTCATGAATACACTGGCTGCTTGTTTTGCAGGAAAAGAAAATAATTGTGCTGAAATAGTTGAGAGAGAGAGAGTTGCAAGATGAACCTGTTCAAGACTAATAGGGTGCATAATATCGCGAGCTTCTTAATCTACTTTACCTTTGGTATAAGGGAGCCCCTTCACCTGAAATCATTGTAGTTTCTAATGTACCTCATATGCACATAAATTGTTCCATTTTTTACGGTTACGATCCTGATGAGTGAGATATTGATTGAAATGCAGATTATGGAATTGTTGTATTGGTTCCCTTTCTGATGATTACTTAGTATTCAAGTAGTTTTAGTATTAGTAGGGAATCATTGTTCCAAGCAAAGGCCTCTTTCCATTATACTTGATCTGCCTGCCACCGTAAGTAAGAAAACAGTTAACCGTTTTCTATGGATTCTCAGTCCTCAAGTAAGGGCAGTTGAATGTATGAAGTAAGAAACGAACTCTAGAGGATCATATTGAACAAATTGCTGATGAGAACAAGTACATTAAGAACGACAAAGTTGAAAATGGTTAGTCTGGGATGGTGGTTGTAATCTGATTGCTTCTGCAACTTTCCTTGGGAGGCGGAACAGAGAAGCAAACACAGTTTATGAACACTCTTGTTCTTTTCACTGAGAGACTCTACTTTTAACTCTATCTACACCTGCACCATCAACAATACTACACTAGCACGGTAGTAAGCCTTATACAGAAGCATCTCCCATCCCATGTATTACTTGTTTGTTTTTTTATAATGGTTATGTAAATTTATTAATTAAATGAGAAATTACAAAGTACAATGAACCTGCAAACTTCAGTAAGAAGTAAAAGAAGACAAACTAAAATAATCCTAACTCTACTTGATAACTGCTCTGCACACCTCCAAGAGAACAAAAGAGGTGTGACTCTCCTACCAAATATGCAGCCTTCATTACAAAACTTAACAGAGTATCAAAGGAGCCAAATATCATACATCATATTACTTTCTAGTATTCTCATGCCCATTCTGTCTTTTAAAAGGAATCATGCACCATCTCTGCTTTGTTGGCTAGCGGTGAATTCTAGTTCTGCTTACCTGCATTCACATAACTCAGTTTGATGCTGCCCCTTTAACTGGCCAATAGACTCTTGCCTCGATCAATAGGTACTCTATAATACCTTTTAGAAACCTCTATCCTTTTGACCACATGCAATTTCAAACTGCTACAGCTGCTTCGCTGCTGAAAACAATCTACTGCTGGCACACTTGCTGCAAACTTGCTAATAGCTCTGTGATAAAAACATGAACATCCAGTTTCATGTTACTATCTCTTTCCTTCTTCCTCACCTCCAAATGGTTTGTGTGTGCTGCAGCCTGCAAATTACATAAAGATGGACATTATTGTGTTTCCAAGGAAGTTATCAGGTTTATTATGGTGATGCATTTTATTAGTTTTAAACAGAAATTACATAGTGGATACAAGTCTGCAGTTATTGCAGCAAGTAAGAAAAGAATACCACAAAAGACCCATATGTTCTTTTCTTATCTGGGGATCTATGAACACTAAACAAAGGGAGAACTCACAAAGTGACCAAACTCTAATCCTACCATGATTTGCAGTCACCACACCTTTCAAAAGATAGCATTGCATAAGCCAAAATATGTCATCCAAAAGCATCAATTTCTCTTCCAAAGTTGTTGTCTTAAGAAAAGCCACCAATAACAATAAGGACTTTAATAAACTAGGTCATGACAAGCTTCACTCTATGGCTCCATCCATCAAAGAGTTATGTTTGTGTTCTTATCTTTCCAAAGCTTCCAAGTTCCAACTTCTTCTCACTAGCACAAGTTCAACTTTGAAGCTATAGTCATTTATTCAGGATACTATGCTTGACTATACATAAGTAGATTAGAGCTTCAAGGTTTTTTTAGATTTTCTGGGGATCTTTGTGCTTCCCGGGTACTTGGATTAAATTAATGAATGAGTACTCGATTGGGAAAAAGAAGGTCTGGTGTTGCTATGACCATTCATAACAGCTATCTTTTGTGGGAAATTGCAGTGGTGAAGATTATCAGTGTTGAAGTTGTTGATGGTGGGCTGATATGCTCATGTAGTGTACATGTAGAAGAAATGGGAGATAAGAACAGCGACTGCTACATTGTGGATGTTGTTGTCTATGCTGGCTACTAGTTTTCCTGCTTCCTTTTGAAGGTTTCTTCGTGGTTAGCGTCCTCTTGCTATTGACCTGGGGTTTTTTTCTTATAAAATATACCTAAACTTATATAAGCTTTCTCGAAGACTAGCTTGCACAAGACTCAATCTGCCATCCTGTTCCAAGTGGCACGGATGAAACCCAGCATCTACAAACCTTAAGAATAGATATTGTCCACAACAAAAGGAAAAAGCTTGACACTCAAATCTGCCTTTGTAACACATCAACGAGAGATCTTACCATCATATTTAACTAATCAAATCATTATCATTAAAAAAACCCAGAGAAGCAAAATAAGGACAGAGCAACCAAGTCCCTATGCTTGTTAAACACAAGACAAACACCAAAAAAAAAACTCAAAACAAGCTCCATTGCAACATCCCTGGCATAATAGCTGAGAGGCAAAAGGGAACTAGGGTTGATTCGGCACCCAAAGGAGACCAATTCATAGTTCCTATAATAACAAACAAATTGAATTACCGGGACCCTTTAGATTTGTTAGGCAATGTCTCTAGGCACCAAAGAAAGTCGCAATCCGCTTCGACATTAGAGAGTGCAGAAAGAGGGGATGTTGCAGAGGGAGGGTGAAGACACTTCCTTTTCATTGGGATCGTCGGAATCGGTAGAGTTCTTCGACGGAGGCAGAGGGTCGGTCGGAACCAGGGATTCGTGTTTTGTTTTACACGATCAATGGGGAGACGAGGAATACAGTGAAGACTTTAGCACAGGGTATGGAGTTTGGATCAACAACCGTGGAGTTCGCCGGAGCACTGCCTCAAAACCAGACGAACGAGAGATGGACGAGAAGTTTTTGGGTTTGCTTTTTCGAGTTTTTGTCTTTTTTATCGTTTTCTTTTTCCCAAGAGAATAATAAATGTACTTAAATGAAAACTAAATAGAAAATGAAAACCATCAAACGGATGAAGAAGACGCCCGTTAGTTTGACAGTAGCTGGGTTTGGTCCCATTGCTCGGTCAATATTTAGATTGGGTTAAGCGAATCCAGTCACTGCGACATTAGGTATATGTGGCCCAATAAGAATCAGTGTCACCGGTACCGCACTTTTTACAACGGCACCGTAGTATTGGCCGGGAAACACATATGACTCTGGGATACTGGTAAGTGATTTGCTAAGAAACACAAAAATTAGGGAAGTCCTAATTAAGGGTCCTTTTCTTAATTGGAATTTTCTGAACAATTTGAGTTTTGAAGATATGTAATTGTTCATAAAACTAGATTGAGAGTTTTATCGTATTTAGAGTGATTTCGGGGAATGTCAATTGGTTTGTTCATAAAATGACACGCAAAATCTTTTTGTCTGAAGTTAAACGTGCTCAGTGTTGAGTACAACAAGGATGGGCGACCTTATGGGAAGTCACCCTGAATTGCACCCCAAGTCGAAATCCGTACGGGTGTAGAGGCCCAAAGAAGACAGTATCTTGTCGGGAAAAGGTTCGGGATGCTACAGTTTGGTCACTGGAATTATATACAAAGTTCACGTTTATCACTAAAATTAATTTATTTCATCCGTGGTCACTCAAATTAGTTCAACAATTTAAGTTTGGTCAGTCTCTGTTAGTCTCCGTTAGATTTTGCTGATGGGGTAGTCAACTGTCATAGTTGACCGTTAAATAAGTGATGTGGCAATTAAAAAATAAAAAAATTAATTATTTAAAAATTCCATCTCATTATCACAATAAGTTAACAAATATATAAAACAAAAATAAAATTCTCACATAAGTTAAGCCCAATATCATCGCATTGACAGTTCCAATTTGCTATGCTTTCTGATAAAAAAAAGTTTGCTCTGCTCTCTGCTCTTTCCTCTCTTCCAAATTTGTTCGGCCCAATTCGAAATCAGCCGAATTTGGGAGTCAATGACCCAACGAAAGTCGCAGCAGCAGAATGAGTGTCAATGATGCCGCATCAGCGCCCAGGAGCCCGACCACCGAATCACATACGAGATCGGCATCACCGAGATCTGGGACGAGAACGACCACCAGTTTTGGTGCGCCGCGGTCGCTGCTACCCTACCACTACTTTGCTAGTGTGAGCAACTCCGCCACGATGCTTCTAGCTTGGCGTTGATTCTCCCCGGGTTGTAGAGACCGGGGAAGAAGGTCGACGGAGGAATGAAACCCCCCGGCTATGGATGAATCGGCAATTCCCCGACCGCATTTGTCGGAGGCCTGGGCGGTTCGAGAGGCGGAGAAAATGGGGAATTCGATGACGAGTTACGTCATTGGGATTGGGAAGCAAGATGGATATAAAAGTGGGCGATTCCGAGTTTTCGGAGCTCTTCTGGTTGAACAACTCATTTGTGCTCTCCTGATTCCATCCGTCCGCGAATACGGTCAGCCCAAGAATGAAGCTTGTACAAGAACTAAGCACCTTAAACGAGTGTAACTCGAATCCAGTTGCTTCCCCAAGTTCATGAAATCGTACATAAATCCATTCCCGTTGAATGTTACTTCCACCCATGGCTCGATCTCGATCGTCTCCTTCAAAAACTTCCTTGTTGCTGGAATCACATAGGGGAAACCAACTTCCTATGTGATCAATGCCAATCTAGCTCCTTTGGTGACCAACTTGTCGTAGAAGGGCTTGGAGAAAATCGTTTATGCTCCCATTTGTATTCATGGAGAAAGGCTTGGAGAGAACCGCCTCCCCTGTAACCGAGTAGTAGGATCTAAACCGATCGAGGACGGATTTGGATTTTGGGTTGGACTCATCGGGCAGGATCACGGTCCTCAAAATGTCGGAGAACTCGTCGGTGGAGGTGATGGAAGAAGTGGTGTGGGTGCAGTTGATCAGAGATTAAATTCTATTTTTTATTTTCAATGGGTGTAAAAATAGAAAAGTTTAAATTTTATTTTTTATTAATTTTTTAATTGTCACGTCACTTACTTAACGGAGAGTGACCAAACATAAACGATTAGACTAATTTGAGTGAGTGTGAATGAAATAAATTAATTTTAATGGCAAACGTGAACTTTGTATGTAATTCCAGTGACCAAACTTGCCATTTAGCCTTGTAACGTCATACAAAATACACTGTGATCTGGAATTGTCACTTCTACCCTTAGACGCCATGTAACTGCATGACATGATGTGTTTTAGGTAAGAAACTCATACGACATTTTTTTTATCAAACTTCTTAACAACTATGAAACAAATATAGCCAGACAGGGTCTCCCAGAACCAAAAAAAGGGGTGTAAAGAGAACTGGAAGTTACGTTGCTTCCACAAAGTAGCAACCAACTCAAAACAGAAACTTTAAGAGGGTCTGCCAACCAACCCATCCAAAACAGACTCCCAATTCAATTTCAATTTCAATTATACAAAAGCCAGCCAGCCAGCTCCTTCTTTTTTTCGGAACTTCCCTTACAACGTAACAGACATGTCATTCAATGCTGCCCTATACGTTTTCTCCTTTACAAAGAATGTGTTTGTTTCTGCAACTTTGGCAACCTCCCATTAATGGGAAAGTGGGGGTACCCTATTGTTATGCATACATATACCCTTCAAAATAGTGTCAGTATGACAGGCATAGGGCACCAGCAGCTCCTTGCTGGCTGGCTTCCTCTCATCACAAAATGAGATTCCGATCCCTGTTGGTGTATGGGTCTTCTCTCTTCCGATTGTGAAACACTACTCAAGGTTATACCTGAAAGTTAACGATGAAATATTTTGTACTAAAACCATGGTTCAATAGTTTCATACCACAAAAACGGCCTATCATTAGGAGTCCAATATCCGACATTTGTGATCTGACCGGTTGATATACTCCGTTGAATTTCGATAAATCAGAACCGTCGATTAATCTTTTTTTAAATTGATCTTCAAGTTTTAATTTAAAGAATTGAGACCTGAGATTTATTCATTAGGATATAATATGACAAATTCAGTTTAATTCATAATTTAGATGCTGATATATCATTAAGATTACCCAGAATATCGTATAATCCCAAAAATATATATATACTGCTTTTGTTTTCTGAAAGTTGATTCGTTTTACTGTACATTCAGCCCTATAATGGTTCATTAATGAAGCGTAACGGTTTCCTGACTCCACTAATTAAGACCATTAATTAATTGTTGACATTAACGTGTTAACAAGCAATCAGAGACATATATAACGTATAACTAAAACCAATCTGAGAGGTCTGCTGAAACACGACATTGCTCTTTTTGAATGTGTCCTAATAAATTGGGTCGTTACGTTCCAACATGTCAGCCAAACATGATTTTTGTGAACCGCAACTGTGGTGGCACTTTTTCTTCTTCTTTCAAGAATGACAAGAGACAATAGTTAGGAATGACTTCTACCTAACATCTCTACGGTCCAACTATAGTGAAGTCATCATCCAACAAATAAGCTAATTCTAATTTTATGGACAGTTTAGTTGACAGTTCTCGACACCTCCCTAAACACTAAACACTAAACAATTACAATAAGACTCGACTAGCTGATGACACTCACTGAGTAGGGGAGGATCCTCCAAGACAACCCACCACCATACCTTAGGCTTGGCTAAGCTGTCGAAAGACCACTTTTCCAGCATCTCCTTTCACATCTCTTGCAACAAGCAAATTTCACAGGGTAAGGATTAGTTAGACACATCCTGATGTCGGAATCCGAAGCCTAGTAGACTAGTGCCGGTTGTGACGCAGCTGCCTTGACTAACAAAAATTTGATAACATAAAATTATCAATATCTAGTATAATTATGCATAATTATTATTAATTAAAATTACTGTACGAGTATATTATAATGTGAATATGTAATATTAACATCATTTCACATATAAAAATGAAAGGAGAATGCTATATACAATGAGAAATGGTTGTGGCTTGCCATGTCTAGGGGTGTGCAAGGGGTTGGTCGGTACTGGACCGTATGATTCGATCCGGACCATACTGAGTTGCGAATATAATATTGTCTAGTCCATAATTTCATGAAATTTATGAATACCGAAGAAAAAAAGGCCCAACTGCAATTCTTCTGAATTTGATCAGATCCGGTCCGAACGAAATTGTTGCCCACCTACCCATACATACCATAGATCAGAATGAAGTGTAGTGGATGCTAGGTTGCTAGCCCCTGCCCTTAAATTTATTTTTATCGTCTTCTTTTCCACTTATAGTGTCCCAAATTAAAGTAAACTCTCTTCCAAAGTAACTTTTGGTCGTATCTGAAGTGGACACACTCTCCCCCTTTATATAATGCCCTCCCGATCTCCCCCCTTAGCCTTAACAAAACAAAAAAAAAAACAAAAAAAAAACCCACAAAAATTCCATTTCACTTCCAGAAAACACAAAAACCATGGTGGTTCCTACGGCAGCCAACGGCGGCGACCAGCAGAAGCCCTACGAAATCCCCTTCTTCGACCTCGGCGAGGGGGACAACGACGTGGTTGAAGGCGGCGGGCGATGGAGGGAGCTGTGCGACAAGGTGCGGGAGGCGTGCGAGACCCACGGCTGTTTCTGTTTCTCGACGGAGCGGATCCCGTCGAAGCTGAGGCAAGGCATGGTGGAAGGGCTCCGGCAGCTGTTCGAGCTGCCGGAGGACACCAAGAAGAGGCACGTCAACCCGAAACCCTACCGGAGCTACCTGGGAAAGAACGACGCCGTTCCTTACCTCGAGAGCTTCGGCATCGACCATGCTCCCAACGTTGAACAAGCTCGGGCTTTTACCACACTCATGTGGCCCCAAGGCAACCCTTCCTTCTGGTAATAATTTTATTTTAATTAATTACCTTAATTTGAGTCGTAATTAATTAATTCAGTAACCGAACGCACGATACAAATGACATCCCTTTCATCTTTCTCCTTCTCCTTATAACTAGCCTATGATCAAGTTGGTATGATTTTTATTATAACGATTTTTTTCAGTTTAACCGTCAATTATATAGATTGAATTTTTCGGGGTGAAATTATATTTAAGGTGATCGACGACGGTAAACTAGTGTTCAAATGGTGGGATAATATTGATGGTGAGATTTTTGGTATGTACGTACTATGAAAATATCACAATCCCATTTTTAGTCTTTGGACTTAGAACCTTAAAAACAGCCCCAAAAAATAACAGAATTGACTACACCAAGGGCTGCTTTGTGCATATAAGACAAGTCACTTTCAATGGCGTGGGAATTAAAATGGATTTTTTTATATATAGAGCAAAATAACACTTGAGAGCCACAAAAAAAAATAATGAACCACGAAGTTTGGAAGATGTTATTGTATTTTCGTAGGAAATAATTAGTTTTTTAATTTTATTTCCAGCTAAATTTAGACAATTGTTGTTGTATATATAATAATATAGGCAGGGTGCTATAAGTCACAACCAACCAGCCAATTCTGCTATTGTCTCTAGAGTCTAGACTGCCCCCTCACTATATTTATTAGGGGCTTATCCTTCCAAACAGATTCAATTTAATACGAGTGTTTCCAGGCAGCAGCAGCAGCTAGCTAGCCCTTGCTTTTATTGTACACATAAATAAATGGTATCTATTAGCTAGCTAGTTCCACTCTGCACATGTCGTTGCAGAAAATCAGCTAGAAAGTAACAAGTTCCAAAATAAATAAATAAACCCCACCCATAACAAAAATGGACCAAAATTATTAACTACTCTTATCGTCGATATATGATTTAATGAATTCAACAAATGAAATCCCTACGTTTACTTAACCGATTGACAACAAGAATTATACATAAGATGTCAGTCAGTCTATTTTTTTAGATCTATGCATACCTGTAATGTAGACACAGCCAGCCTTCCATTAAATTCTGCCCTAATTTCTGCATGCATGTTTCTTCCGTTAATTCCCTTATCTCATTTGTTAATTAATTAATTCTTTTAAAGGATAAGCATTAATATAAATCTGTTTTTTAATACGTTATATGTTTACATCAATTAAGTAAGGAAGAAAATTTTGTTTATTATATTTATATATATATATATGGAAGCTGTTTTCCGGCCGGCTATTTTCAAAGGTCAACTATTTCAGTGACCAATCTCATGTAGCCTCTTCTAGTTGACCTTGCTATACGTTACCCTCATTGCGTACAACTCGAGTTATTTGAACTAATCTAATGTATGTATGCAAACTGCAGTGAGGCAGTGAAGGAGATGAGCGGCAAGATGCAGGAGCTGAACCTCGTGATCATGAAGATGCTATTCACCAGCTACGGCCTGGACGCCGACGAGCACCACGCCGCCGACACCGCCAGCTACTTCCGGCTCATGAAGTACAAGGTCCCTCCCAGTCCCACCCCTGCGGACGGAATTGGGCTGGTGGCCCACACGGACAAGAACACCCTCACCATCCTGGGCCAGAACGACGTCCAAGGCCTGGAGATCCAGCCCAAGAACGGCAGCTGGGTACCCGCGGTCATCCCCGACGGCGCCTTCATCGCGATCGTCGGGGACACGCTCAAGGCGTGGAGCAACGGGCGGCTCCACCCGGTGCGTCACCGGGTGGTGATACGTGGGGAGGAGGAGAGGTACTCGTGGGGCTGTTTCTTGATGCCCAAGGATGACTCCACCGTCGCGGTGGCCGATCAGCTCGTCGACGGAGACCACCCGCTGATGTACCGTCCCTTCACCTATTCCGACTACCTCTCTTACTTCGTCCACAACTTGAGCGATGACGCGCTCGAGCTTTACGCCGGATTCTCTTCTCCGCCCGTCGGAGAGAGCCGCCGTACGTGCATGGATTAATTACCTACTGCCTCTTTTACTTGCTGATTACTTGGTTAATGGGGATTATTAAGTATAAAATAATTAATGTTGATGTACGTGTTTCGTAATTAAAGTTAATTGGTATTGGTATTGGTAATTAATGTGTTGGTTACTCGTTGTGGTCGTGATTATGCCTCTCTTTCGATCTCGTGGTAATTTGTTTTATATATACTCCTATAGAGAGAGAGATATAACGGAAGCTAGGGATACCATATATATATTATTATGGGATCTAAACTGTTATATGTAAAGAGTGCATGTGTAAGGAGGGGGAAAAAAAGAAACTAATGAAACAAGTATCCATGCATTGTTGAAAGTTAATAAAAGACATATATATGTTTATGTAGTTTGAGTTTTTATTGCAAGTGGTTAATTAAGTATCATACATGAATATCTTTTAATTTAACGTGTTCAAGTTTTCACGACACACAACATAAACGGTTGTCTTAAGCACATGGTATGACGGGCATGTGCGACGTTCAAACCCATGAACTGAGTTTCGTTTGAATGGGCGTGGTAGAAAGTGGTCAAGTATCATACATGGACTTCTACCAACAATTCGAGTTATTGGAACCGGTTGGTTAAAGCAGCGACTACCGTGGACAACATTGTTTTTACCTTCAAGTGTTTTGTATATTTTGATATAATCTTTGTTACGGGACAAACCAAGTACCACATCGGAAATACAAAGGAAGGAACTCTTGGGCCTTTTTTTCACCAACAAACAATGGGCCAATCCTGGTAGGCAAGTTTATTTGACAATGGGTTGTTCTTGTTCCCACCCCAAACTCAAAACTGAAGCCCGACAAGGACTTGCGGGCCCCTCTTGTCAACTGAAAATGGGCCACTCTTTTTGGGCTACCTGATCGATTTTATTTCACCTCGCTCCTCCATCTATTTCGCCATTCATAAAATTTTCAGATTAATTTGCCCATTCCGTTCGTTAATGGTGTGTTCCCTAGCAACCGGCGACGGCGGGGTAAGGCTCAATCCTTCATAACTTTTCTTCAACGCAATCTCATTTCATCGGAGATTTATCATTGAATTGCTTTCCTATCTTTCTTATATTTATTAACATATCATGAGTTTATATCTAGCTATAAGTCTGTATGGTTTCTTTAAGGCTTGCGCTAAAGCATGATATAATCTTTGCCAACAACAAGATGCTATATTGTGCTGGCAATTTGTTTAATTTTCTTGCAATAATTGGTAAGTTCTGATATGGATTGTTGTTTCTAAACAAAAGATGTATGATGTATCTACAACTATTGTTTTGTCAGGAACAGGATTGTCGCATTCTTACTACTTCCTAACTTAAAAGATGCAAAAGGAAGTTAACTATTCAAAAGAAAAAACAGTTATGCACCTAACTGTTACGAGTTAATGGTGACTAACTCGTAACTTCTCCTTTGACCCTTTGCAGTTCCAGGATGCAATTACTAGTCCTGACGGTCGCATGAAGATTATTGCTTAAATGGAAGGAATCGTGAACAACTGTCAGCAGGTCATCCCACATACTCACAAATGTCGAAACGTGGCTTCCAATCTAGTTGTTTATGTATTGAGATGGTAATGGTAATTGTTGTCTCATCTTGCTAACAGAAGCTACAAAAGTTGGAAAATAAACTTGATGAGGAGCAGAGGACTCTCAGCGATCTCAAGAAGAAGTATGTTACTGCAATGACGGAGCAAAGGCGTTGCTATTCTCTGTTGAAAGCATTTCAGGTTAGCACTCTGGAGATTGGTTACCTAGTAAGGTTGCCGGAAGAACTTGTTCTTATCATCATTCTTATTGCACTCATTGACTTGTAACATAACAATCTTCATTTCGGCTCTTTACTGAGAAGCTAGTCTCTCATTTTGCAGGGGGACGTTCAAAGAATGAGACGATTCGAGGTCAAACTACGACGTAGGAAAACCAGCACGTTACGAAAAGATTTATGCACTGCCGATTAAGATTCCTTTCTATGTGATCAAAGAACATAGTGGGTAGTACCGGTTGTCCTCAATCCTCATCACACTGGAAAGACGTTCATGCTACAGAAAATTGCGTTGCGGTTGGATTTCGTGTAAAATTGAAGTTATTGTTGTCTTGTTTTGTTTGACTCCTCTATTCCACTAGGCTATTCACGATTTCCTTGGAACATCTAAGCATATTATGTATTAGGCTGGTATTGGTATATAGCTTACATTTCAGATCAGTCCAACGGTTCAATCACAACTACTACAAATATCCATCTTCCACCGATGGGCTTTTGTCACACCCTTATCTGGGCTTTTCTTTCAGGTTTTTGTGCGCTCTTTCAGGTTTTGTTTTTCAACCAACAAAAAAGAACACCAATCCAAAAGGGAATATAGGATTGGTCGCATATGACTAGGGCTCGAAGTTTGGTACCGGTATTTGGGATATACCGAATACCGCACCGAATTTGTCTATATTTGGTATTACCGAATACACCAATTATTTTTTGGGATTGGGATTGGGATTGGGATTGAATTTCATTTGTTATTCGGTATTAGGGATTACGGGATTGGGATCGGTATATACCGAAATACCGATTAATACCGAAATATAAGCTAGTGTGTATTTTATCCTCTCAACTAGACTCTCTCATTCACTACTACAAGACCCTCAACCAACAAAAGTGTCATTTAATTATACATAGATCATTCCATCACTATTAATAGTCGTTTGTCAACCTCCAATTCGTCAAATTAAAGATTACCAATGACAAGAACTCGATATGTCTCCTCTCCTCCATTCTCCTTAATAATATCCTAATTCAAGACTCTTTGCTTAGTCTTTTTTCCCTAAATTAAACAATAAAATCTAATTTATATATTTAATTATTAATTGTAAATGTACTTAATTTCGTATTCGATCATACCAATTGGGATACCAAAGTACTGATTGGATACCAGTATATTTAGGGATTGGGATTGAGATACCAAAATTATTTAGGGATTGGAATTGGGATTAACTTTAGGGTGTAATTCGGTATTCGAGATTTCGATATTTGGTATTGGGATACCGATACCATACCAATTTCCACCACTACCTATGAGAAAGACAACACGGAAGCAATCAAGCATCGCTAAAAATAGTATAGCAATAAGAGTAAAAAATGAAAAACAAGCCCTTTTTTCTCCCATAAAACAGGACATGACATTGCATTTTACTTTACATTTACAACCACCCTTGACCATTACTCACCGCCTGACTCGCTAAAACACAACACCTAACAATGGCCAAGTGTAACCAATGAAAGGGACTGCAGTATAGTGGCACAAGTAATAAATATCGAATCCACGGGTCTCTAGAGTTACTATTACTCAGTTTTAGTTCATTATCTAGCAAACTAGATTAAGGATTGATTAACTAAACTACTCTACTAACTAAACTAAGGAAAACTACTAATTACAGTTTGGGAACTCACTTAGGTATGATTCCCCCTAGCTCCTCAATTAGGTCCAAGTTGTAATTCCTTTTGGTTGATTTACTGTTGATTAAACTGCGGAAGATCCGACAGTAGCTTGGAATCTCTTAAGCTGACCAAGCCCTCTCAGTCTAACTATCCGGCAGACGACTAGTCTTCACCGGGATAGAAAGCTGAATCAATAAGCACAGAACTCCACTATTGGAATTGGATTCCAGTACAAAGCAGTAAACTGGCTAACTCTCGTATAGCCAATCTCCTACTACCGAATGATGAGACTCTAGCAACCTAATCATATTCTATCTATCTCAGATTGCAGCAGGAATCAGGAAAAGTTGATCAGACTTCAATTGACTCAATAAACATGCATCATTCGATTATAATCAAACAATATAGCATCCAAAACTTCATACAAGAAAGATCCTAACTCATGGAGCTAAGGTTCCTCAAAACCTAAGTGAAGGGAAGTTACTCCATAGAGAAGAGAGAGACTGCAGAAATCTGATCTAGATCTTCAATCTCCATCTCCAAGCTTGATTCCCGAGCTCCAATGGCGAAGAAATCCTCCAAGATAGCTCCAAGAATGTTCCCAAGTCGCTCTCTCTCTCTCTAGGGTTCGTCCCTTGGGTGTTTGGGATCCAAAACCCAGCTCTCCCTCTCCTTTGGCTCGAATTTGGGTTAAAAACAGCCATTCCCGACTCGCACGGCCAGGGTGCACGGCCGTGCACATCACCATTCTGGCCGTGCACCTCAAAACGCGGCGTATCAATTAGTTGAACCTCAGCCAACTCGCACGGCCAGAATTGTATGTTGCACGGCCGTGCGGATTTCACTTGTGCCCGTGCGTGCCCACGCACAATCCCGCACGGCCGTGCGTGGCCACGCACAATCCCGTGCGTGCCCACGCACGATCCCGCACGGCCAAACTGGTCACTTGCACGGCCGTGCGGGTTGTGGGTGTGCCCGTGCGACTTCCTCAGAACCTCGCCATGCGTCCGATCCTCGTCCAATCGACCCCAGACTCGCTCCTAAGCCTTCATTCACGTCCTAGGACCTGAAATATCACAAACAAGCACAACCTACCGTGAAATCGGCCTAAAACACGAGAATCAACACCTCAAACGGTGTAAGAATGGGGGTAAAAACATGTGTAAATGACGGTCTATCACCACCCTTCTTCAACAACAGCAGCGACAACTTATTTCTTCTACACCAATTCAGAAAAACATCAAACACCTCTTCTTTCTGCACTCCCTTCTCCCTTTGAGCTCTTGGTCTCTCGTCTCTTTACCACCTCCCAATACAACACCGCCGCAATGCAGCATCCATTACTTATTGATTAAAGGATCAAGGTCAAGATATTCAATTTTCAGTAGGGGTACTCTGTGTACTCTCAATCCTCACCTGTTGGTCGTATTATCATCTGGTCACTAGAGGGCACCCCAGTAGGTATGGAACTACCGACGACTGGCAGCCTTCTTCGGAGCTCACGCTCCGATAACGCGGCATTGATTTCTGCATCACTTGTGTCGTACTCTCCAACGCTCCCCACGGAAATTTCCCCTCCACCACTTGGTCTTGTAGTAAGGGTAGGCTTTGGCGTGTAAGTCGTGGACCATGAAACCCCGTTTGATCCAGCCAGCGCCATTATAACATCTGCCTGAAGAAAACATGAACCAACAGCAGCAATCAGTGAAGTCGTGGTACCTTAGTTAGAACCTGGGGGCAGCAAGCTTTTGGTCAAGTGACTTAGAGGGAGTTTATTATAGAATTTCTCTACATGTTCAGTCTGTATAGTATATTGCCTTGAATGATACATCCATGTATATGTAGCAGAGGAATCAGATTGGAGCAAGCAATGATGGCTCTAAACAGACATTAAGCTTTATGCATTGCAGAAGAGTGAAGGTCCAATAGGAATACTGCCTAGACGAAGAGAAAGGAGAATAATGAGCCGATTAACCAATACTTGGGGGAACGTTACTAACTTATAAATTGGAACTCCTCTTCCAAGATCATGGAAAGATAAACGAGAGAACGCAGTGCAAGGAATGAGCTAAACAACATGTGTATAGTTTTCCCTGCAACATAAATGATATAGATGTAAGCAACAACACTTGGCACTCTCTGCAATAAAACCAAGAGCATGCACTTGCTTCTATTTCAACAAAGAAGATCTAAGAATATCCGAGAAGAACAACAACTGAAGCATGAGCATTTGACTCGTCGGGCACACAAATTTCTGTGCACAGTTGAGATCCCAGGCCTCGTATTCGAAGTGTACTATCAGCTTATAAATAAAAAGTCGCTTGATCACATTTATTTTTAAGCAAAGTGGTTAGCTTGCATTACCACGAAGGTTCATCAAACAAAACCAGCTTTTGGTTACCAAAGCTTGCAGATAGAGATGCTTATACCAACAGGGGATGATGTCTCCGCTGGAGCTGTAAATGGATAGAAGACAAACCTTGTTAGAGTGGACATCATCAAATACATGCGCTTGACCACCATAGAATATGGTCATTTGCCGACTTGCAGATTCTGGAACCTGGCGACTGAAAATAAAAGGAACTATTATAAATACCTTCAAGCAGTAAAAAGTAGTTTAAGAATACGAAACAACAAAGGTAAGTACTACGGCTTTTTAGTAAGGCCACCTTGAATGAGTTGAAGCTTCTGGTTCTAAAATGTGAGTACCAGGCCTGGGTTTGCTATCACTCGGCCGGACAGCAGCAGTAGTTCTTTCTGAATTACGAGCGCCAGAATTGATGGAGCTCAACACTCCAGGACCTTTGATGCTAGTTCTGGATCCTTCGTCTGCAGCTGCTGCCTGAGAAATACTTGATACACCAGCAGCAGTGGCTTCCCCTCCAAATCTGCTTGCAGTGAGTTGGTGAGTAAAAGGAACATAATGACTCCCACGACGAGGATATGGCACCGCAGATCTTTCCCACTTGTTAGGATCGAGTCTACTCCCAGTAGTAGAAGGTTGCAATATAAGTGAGGCTGAACTAGGCCTTGACTGCACACCAAACAAGCCCTGATCATCATCTGCGGACCTTTTAGGTCTCTCTCCTGGACCTGCCTTTCTCAACATCTGCACTTGAAAATGGTAAAAATATAAAGGATCATTCATCGCCAATGTCGACAGGATGAACAAAGATTGGTGGACCTACTGAAGCTAACCTTCATCAAATGCAGGCTTTCAGAGGAGTCAGGGGCAATGATTTGTGGAACTCCGTCCCTTGCAATAAAGGCAGAATCCAAGTTGCTTCTTTTACTTCCTGCTACAGAAAGATCACTTCTTGGCACATAATATGGAATCCCTTCTAGATGATTTGGAACCTGTCTTTCTACAAAGGAGCACCGACAAAGCTTTAAACATCAACACACTCCGAAAACATGGGAAGACCAACTAAGATTGCGTCTATCAACTCACCCCACCATAGATACAAGCGTCTCACCATGAGGAGAGAAAGGGATACGCAGTAATTAACAAAATTATTGCATACATAAAAGGCACAATAGAGTAACACCCCGAACAGTAAAACCAATGCTGACGAAAGGAAAATGCAATCACCAAGCAAGACAAGATAGCTTAACTTAACCAACACTTCAAAACAATACGAAAAGTGCTAACAAAACTAGTTGTTTGCTAAGTAACACCGAAACGTCACTAGAATAGAATAATGAAACAATGCAAGACAATGCAGGAAGAGGGAATGGTACAAAATTTAGCTAACAACTCCATCACTCAACTCAACTAAAACTAATAAATAAGAAATAAACCCACTCCATTCTCCAGAACACAAGATTGGTATCAGTTTTCTGGATTTCCGACGAACCCTGCATTCTCGTTTTCCTACCAATTAATGACGTGATAATATGAAAACGGGGTAGCCAAAAGGTTCCCACTTTAACATCAAAATAAGATCACAACCAACGAACAAATGTAAAAGTAATAACCTTTCTGCCGAAAAATGAGAAACCCAAGCAGAAAGATGGAACAACTTACCACTGGCGAGATCAGAGGCGGTGGAAAGGAGGCCTCCCCAACCACGGCCACCGGGAATAGCAATGCCAGCGCCAGCAGAGGAAGCCACAATAGATTGAGAAGCAGATGAGGAGGCAGATGCGTTTCTAGAGGAGGCCAAAAGTGCAGAGGCTTCATTGTTGTTTTTGTTGTTTTTATCATTACTATTACTAACACTACTACTGCTTGGCTTCATACCAAGAAAGTCATGAAACATTGCCGCCGCCTTCACTTCCTTCTGCTGCTGTTAGGTACTCAATGAAATGCCGTGCGGAAGATTGGCATTGCTGCTAGCTTTAGACTACTGCTGTGTCATCATCACCATGGCATCTCCATTCCGGACGTCAGTCCAGCCGTTGATTCCTGTCCGTCACCGCCATCACCACAGCCACCGTCCAAGCCGCCAACATCATCTCGTGCTTCAGAATCTGAATGATTCTCATTATTCCCTCTTCGCTCCCCCGTTTTTTCCTCCTGGTAAGAGAGAGAGAGAGAGAGAGAGAGGAGAAAGGGGGCACGATTTTCAGGAAAGCAAAAGGCCAAAGCAAAGCTATGCAGAGAGAGGGGGAACCATGCTATGGACCAAAGTAGGAAAGCAAGCAGCAAGAGTCTTTTCGGACCAAAAGAGGGAGATGGAGGAGCATTAAAAAGCAAAAGTTTCAAACTCTCTCTCCGCCATTCTCAATAGAATGAATAGATGATGTGATTTGTGTGTTGTTATGAAATTATGATTCTTCAATTTTCTAATGCCCACTTTCTCTCCCAAATCTGCATTTTTCATTTGCTTGTTTTGCTCTCCCCCCTCCCCCTCTCTCTCTCTTTTTATGTCTGTTTCTGAAAATTTTCTATTTTCGGTTTTTCACTTTTGGATTTTGGGGTGAAGGAATAATTGTGTCTGTGTTTTTATCTGTTTTTGGGAGTAGTAGGCTAGTAGCAGTGGGAGAGAAACACGAGGGAGAGGTTGTGCTGCAGACTGCAGATAGTAGCAAAATTGCAATAATGCCGACACCTTTTTGGCTTTTTCTCTCAACTATTTTTTTTGTTTATTTTGAACAGCCAAGCCAACTATTCCTTTTTCTCTCAACTATTTTTTTATTTATTTTGAACAGCCAAGCCAACTATTTGATATGACGAGGAGAAAATAAAAAACCCCAACCAAGCTTGTAAAAGCCAAAATTTGATTCATGAAATAATTGATAACCTCATAGTAGCAAGCTATGAGTATACTTTATAGTTCAAATGGAAAGAGGAGGTGATTGTATAATATTCATATTAACTAACCTGCAACTGCAGTTTACCTAGTCAACACGACGAATGCATTAGCCATAAAGCTTGCATAGCGCCTATTAAATTACACAAACATGTCCTCCTCTAAAAAAGCATGTTATAATGTTCCTAAGTTTGAAAATCATCACATGTTTGTAGAACATGTTATAATTTAATATGAAGTACACATCTTCCAACATTCATAGCTCACCATTTACTTTACTCTTCGTATTAACATAGTTGATTTCATTTTTTAACACACTACACCAAATGACCTCATTGTATTTTCTTCTATGAACACACTATATGAAACATTAAACTAAGCACAAAGAGAAAAATTCTCTTTAAAAAAAAACGAAACAATCATCTTAAGCTGTACAAATAGTCAAATACTCTATTTAAGAGACAAAATTTTGTCATTCAAACAACCCATACGTACATAGTGAGAAAGAGACTTTACACTGGATTGACAACGCAAAGGAGGTTGACACGTTATAACGAATTATATTATACCTAACAATTCAAGCTTGGATGTACTATGGACACAACCATTTAGATTCGGTTTTCTTCCCCTCTCGTGTCCTGTGGAGAGGGAGAGGGGGAGAGAGAGAGAGAGAGAGAGAGAGAGAGAGCAATATGGAAATGAAGAACCCACAAATATTCTTCAACCAATATGCACTCTCTCGAGTGCTAAACTTAATGCAGGGGGGGAGCCATTTCCCTTCCAACATTTGGTTTTGTTTTGATCACACAAATCCTCCACCCACTTGGTCACACTACAACAACAACCCTAAAATCCCCCACCCCCCTCTATCACCTCTGCAATACTTCTGCAGCAGCCAACTAGTCTGATTAATAACAATCGAGCATGACAAAAGAAAACCATCATACTTATGTGTCTGAAGAGCAATCGGTAAAACCAAATAAGCATACTTCTTTATACAATTATGCCAGTAATTCAAAAGGAATCGATTGAGAATTTGAGATGATTACCAGCAGCAGTTGGGGACCCACTTCCAGCCATCACAATCTGGAGTTGAAGCAAGAATTTTTAACACTGTTATACGGTTGGCGTTTCTGCACCCTCAAAATATTCTCTTTCGTGGACCAACATCTTGTGTCAAGCTCCCAACTTTGAGATCTCCTCCATGAAAATAAACAAATGGGCAAACAGTGAACTTGGCGCCACGGGCAGAACTTTTCTTCTAAACTCAATCAAGAGACCATTTCTTCAGTGCCCCAACTCCTTTGGCATGAGCTATAATTCATGCACATATGACGCTCAGAGCAGTGTAAAATGAATGCAGAATAGAGAATTAACCCTCTAATACTTCATTATTCCTCATTTCAGTTGGCTCTTCCTTTTATGTCCATCATCAACTGATGAGCACTCGATAGAGGATTAGGATTCAGACCTCTACCCTTAACAAGCTCTCTTGGGTTGCTGCACGTCTTCAGAATCTCAGACATAGCTTCTGCCTTCCGCAAAATAGATTTCCTCCTTGCGAATCGCGATGAATCTCCATCACCGTCGTAAGTATTGGGTAGTTTTGTGGAATGACGGACCGAAGACATCATGGTCCTTAGTTTCTGAGCCATCTTATTCATCCCTCGCTTGCTTAACTCGTCGTGCAATCGTTTGAAAGTAAGGAACTGAGGGACTAAACCCTTCCTCAACATCTTCTCAAACTCTGCAACTGCTTCTTCAAATCTGTGCAACTTACACAGTAAATGAGTCAACATTGTGCTAGTAGCCAAATCCATATCACATCCTCTCACTTCCATCTCCTTACTAATCCGAGCAGCTAAGTCTAACCTCTCGTCCTCACACAACATCTTCAACAAGAGATTGTAGGTGAGATGATCAGGGGCATATCCAGAATCAATCATCTTCGTATACAGGTTCATTGCCTCCTCAACTTTTCGGAATTTTGCAAAATGCCTGAAGAAATAGTTATATGTTGTAGAAGTAGGAATGAATCCCCTATCGATCATGGCTCTAAGGATCTTACTGGCGGCTACAATATCCCCAGCTTTGCAGTATCCCTTAACCAAAGCATTATATGTGGGGAGAGTAGGGCCTGTCTCGCACAGTAAGAAGTGCTCCATCATCCCAGAAGCCTCCTTAAACCTGCCGGCTTCAGCTAGTGCATCAATAATTGGATTGTATGCAATAGCATTGGGCTTGATTTCTTTTCTTCTCATTTCATCCACCAAATCAAGTGCAATCTCAACACGTCGCATTCTGCAATATCCTTCTACAAGAGTACCATAGGTCACAACATTCGGTTTCACTTGGTCATTCTTCTTCATCTCAAACCAAAGCCTCTCTGCTTGTTTAAGCTTTCTGGACCTAAACCATCCATTTAAAAGTATATTATATACACGAATTGTGGGAACCCAGCAAGGTTCTGTCTTCTTTTTACTCCGGAAATACTCTGCAGCTGCCTGAACATGCCCTTCCTTGCAAAGAGAATCTAACAAAATCTCAAGCAAGCGAATTCCAGCATCTGGCTTGCCAAGCAAGTCTAAATTTCTCACATACTCATAGGTCCTGATTGCAGCTTCAGGTAATCCTGCAACAAACGAGGTCTACTACCAGTTACCGCTTCATGATCATAAAACAATATACAGCACCACTTACAGACAATGGAAGTTCCTAAATCACGCATGTTATACTAAAAGCAATGGCGGAACTTGTCAGCATAAAACTGAACAGTCTACAATCACCTTACCTGCACGAGCATACCTTCTGATGAGAATGGCAAATGTATCACCGGAAACCAAATGAAGGGCTTCATCTCCACCACTTCTATCAAGAACCAGAGACCACGCAGTGTCGAAATCCCTCGCTTTCCCAAGTGTGTTAATCATCGAATTGAACAGCGCCTCAGAGCACCGAAACCCCGGTCTCTTCTCAGCCCATAAAAACACCGAGTAGAGCAATCTAGGAGACGAATCGAATTTCTCAAATACCGCCTCCAACAGACCAGGCTGCTCCGGCTCGATTCCTGTCCTGTCCAAAGCATTCTGGAGGGAAGAACCGGGACAGAGATTGGACTCTCTGAGAAGACTACAGAGCGTAGCGAACTCCTGCTGCGAGTACTTAGCTTCAGGAGGATTAGGACTTTGATGCAAGTACCGATTATGAAGGTCGGGAATCGGTAATGACTTTGGTAGAGTAGGTTGCGGCCGCTTCACATCCGAACTGCATGATCCATGGAGCTGGCGACGACCGGCGATTAACCTCACGGTGGGGAGATTGAATCGAACTCTTTCCATTCCTGTATTGTATTTTCTTCAGTTACAAGCCTAATTTCCTTCAACTTGGACGAGCTATCGTAATGGAAATGGGAATTGGGAACGGGGGAATCAAAACTACGACGTCGTTTAAGTCAATGGGAAACAGTGAAGAGTAAACCCTAGCAGATTGCTATAAAAGCAGGGGCAATGGGGGAGAAGAGAAGCAAGCAGAGCCCAAGGCCGAGCGCTTTACCTCTTGAGGTAGCGGTGGCGTGGTATTCCACGAGAAAAGGTTTCAATTGTGGCACACGTCAGTGTGATGGGCTTACAGTAAAAATAGGAGGCTTCCATGGTTGCTCGCTGCCCTATTCGTTTGCAGCTTGAGCGGCCATCTTTTGCCCCCACATTTTTAACCGAATCAATCTCCGGTCGCCGGAACCCCTTCCCCCTGGCGGCCGGCACTGCGTTTGTATTTGTACTTCGTGATGGAAACGGGGAAGTAACTGTGCAATTTGACGAATTAAGGAACCGAAATGAAAAGGTTTTCGCTTTTTGCACCTCAGATGTTCGACGGAATGCCTGAATTAGAACTCTCCTCTTGGTGATGGAATACCGTTACCAAATTACCCTTGCCTTAACTTCTGGAATGTGCGAGCTCCGGTTTAAAGCGTCGAGGACAGGAAAGAGAAATCCTACTGAAGCAAATCTCTGTAGCAGTAGGAGGAGATAGCAAGGGAGGGGTTGCAAAACCAGCAATGGCAGCCACTCATTTCGCTTGGACCTCACTCTGCCTACCGACATCCTTTCCGGGGAAATGCGACGTCCACCGGAGCTCCTCTGTCAAGCTTCTCCCGCGGAGAAGAGGAGCTTCAGTCTCGGTAACTGCCAATTCGTCGGAATCATCACCAAAGGTCTCCGAGCAGCCTGTGATCGAGCTGCAGTTCATTGGGGTAAGAAGCATTCATTAAAAACTTTAGTCGTTCTCGTCTGTTAATTCCAGTTCCTGGAATCACTGAGAGCGGGGTTCTGTGTTTTGCCGGCGGGGCAGCCGAAGCCAGAGAGTGATGGTAGGAGCTATCCGGTGGAGGAAGCAAGAGCGGTAAGTGGGGAGAAGCTTCTGAGAACCATCATGCTCGATAACAAGCTCGAGCTTTACGCGACGTATGTAAGTTTTTTTATCCATGGCGTACAAAGATTTTGGTTTCGATGTAGTGGCTAATCGTTGATTGGTTCTGAAAGTAATGGACTTTTTGATTCATGGTAACAGGGGAAGGTAATGAACTGTGGGGGTGGTGGAACCTGCGGAACCTGCATTGTTGAGGTCTAATCTCCTTTTTTTTTTTTTTTTCCATTTTCGATTGTTCTCCATTGGATCTAAAATATTAAGAATATGTTATTAATCCAAAGAATGTTTACTTGAATTTTTTGGAAAGCTGCATATTAGATCTTCCACCATACCTTTAAACAGTTTTGTGCATTAAGCTAATTGTTAGTGAATGACTCTACAGAGTTGAAATTCCTTTGTTGCTAATGCCTAATAGGTGATAGATTCTCCTGGTTTGCATCATCGATTCTATGAATTTGGTTCTTTTCGTCTATATGGTTCTTGGGCTCTCCCGGTTAACCTATTATTTTCTACAGATTATTGAGGGGAGTGATCTTTTGAATGAAAGAACTGATGCAGAATTCAGGTATCTTAAGAAGGTAAAGCCTTGATTCTTAGGCACATTTTCTTGATTGTTGATTAGATTGCTTCTCTGAGAGAGCATC
Organism: Linum trigynum; assembly: GCA_964030455.1. NCBI lineage: Eukaryota > Viridiplantae > Streptophyta > Magnoliopsida > Malpighiales > Linaceae > Linum > Linum trigynum. The sequence continues at coordinate 14,793,217 of OZ034818.1, forward strand.
TAATATGACCGAATCAGTTGAGACGCTCTAAATTTCGATGGAGAAGGTTAATGCTCCAACACTTTCCACAGAGCTCATATAAGAAGTGATTACAGGTTGGACTCGGATTGAGTATGGCTTGGATTTTGAATGGGGATACAGAAAGTTGTCTGTTTCTACATTCACAAGTCGTTACTTTAGAGTTGCTTGTTGCCTGTAAGCTTACCTCTGCTAATTCATTTCTAGAATAACATGCTCCTATATTCAGCTACTGCTTACAATTGCGCAGAAACCAGAAACATGGAGACTGGCCTGTCAAACCATTGTGGGGAACAAAGAAAACTCGGGCAAGGTAATTTCTTAGTTCCCCTCTTCCACTGGCAAAATGACGTCCATCAATCTTGAACAAGTTTCTACCATTATCAAAAAAAAAAAAAAAAAAAAAAAATCTTGAACAAGTTTCTGGTTCTTTCAGCTTTTGTTCTTTGTTCTCCCTCTGCTTCTAAATCCTAAAAAAAACATCTTTCTCTTTTTGGTACATGGCTGCCATGTTTGATTATCTACAAATTTTGTGGTGTTTCTCCATTCCTCAGGTTGTGGTTCAGAGGCTTCCTCAATGGAAGAAATGAAACTCAGAAGCTGAGAGTCCATACATGGTGCTCTTCATACTTTTCGAATATAGTAGAATCCAGTTGTTCTCTGCATATAAACTGGAGGATTTGAACCGAAATTTGAATGTGTTAATCGAACTTGAATGACAAACTATTTATGATTGTATGTCAATGGCATGATCTGTTTACATTTTGCGGATTCAGCTGATTACAAAGTGAGGACCGAAAACATGATAGAAGCCAATCTGAATCACCAAATTGAAAGATTGCCTGTCTTTATATAAGCAGATTGCAGCAATATGGGGTTGAACACTTAAAGCTAGACCCTTAATCAGCAACCCTGAACATGATAAGCAAAGTTTGCTGGTGCTTTTGGATGAGTTGCTGCTGCTTCAGTTTGAGTTTTAGGTTGGATCCAATAACTGGTATGCTTTATTCTGGAGTCTGGACTCAACAGGGAGGATGGGAAAAGCACCCGATTCCGATTACAGAATCTCCTTATCGATACTCCAAGAATCACCTTATTGATCCGACAATCGCAATGCGTACAATCACACGCGCACTTGTGAATACGTTCTTGCAAATCAACTGTGAGCGTTTTAGCAAAATTTGTTCCAAGCCCTCCATCAATCTGCTATTGACAGGAATTTGAAGACACTCTGACAGGGTTTTGGGCAGATTAAGTATATTTCTCAACGTTGTTTAATAATGGATGAAGGAGCATTAAACAAATGTTGGTCACATTCGCCAACTCCAAAGTCTATAATATAATCTCCAACTTCCAACAGATCGAGGTGGGGAAGAAAGAATAGAATAGCAATAGATAGATGAAGAGAGAGCGTCTGTGTCCTTGGTTCAAACAAAAACTTCAAATTCACATAGGCCGCAATCCCATGCCTGCCGGTGTCAGTAGTCAAAGTGCCCCTTTTCTGAACAGTAATTGACTAATTGTTGATCGCTCGGTGTCTTAACCTCAGAAAACCCACCAAAGAAATAACAAAGAGATTTCAAACTTCAATCTACCCCGGAGGTTGAGGATTGTAATTTGAATTCGACCGTCTAGTATTATCTTATATGTTGGTGTTGGTGTTGGCGTTGTGCTTGGGATAGCAATGGGTTGGGTTGGATCGGGATTTGTCAAGCTCAAACTCATGTGTTTATTCGTAAAAAATACCCGGGAAAAACCCATTGAGTTTGGAAAAATCAAACCCAACTCATCTCACTGGGTATTTGCCGGTTCATAAGTACCCGTGGGTTTTTATGGTAAAAAATTTACAATAACAAGTTCCTATTAAAATAAAATTCAAACATCAATTTCCACATACAAATTATCCATACATAAAACACTAGTCTAGAAAATTCAAACAAATCACAATTACACTAAATAAATGCACACTATTCTTTGTATTTCGTTCATTCCCTTTTTGTTTGTTAGAGAGCAGCAAACCAGCAAAGTTTAACTTCAATTATTAATTTATCCATCTCACTTCTTTTGGAAAAAAGAAAACATTACCTTGGTAAGAAATAAAATTAGGGTAGGGTTTGAGAAGAGTTAGATTGGGAAAAATTAAAGTTAGGGTAGGGTTTGGAGAGAGTAGGGCGACTGAATAAGTGTGGGCGGGTATCCATTGGTTGGGTATCACTAAATCCAAACCCAACCCGTGAACAGTGTATTGAGTTTAAACCCGAACATATATTTTACTCGTGTTTACCAAATTGAGTCGGGTAGGATACTCGTGGATTCGGATTTCATTGTCATCCCTAATTGTGTTTAATTAAAATTCCGACAATGTTACGCTTAAAGCCATCTACTTAAGTCTTAAGGTTAACTCGGACAATTTTCGGCTAACTCCTTTTATTTTCTCACCATCACGGGCATGGGGCTATTAAGATACGTAACGTACCCATCACGCACGTAAGAAACCATTGCACCCCAACATGGGAAGAAAGAAAATTATTGTCAACTAGTTTCCCCCGACAAATTTTAAAATAAATGGTATTCTTTTATATGGAATCTCTAGCGTGGACGAAAGATTTGAAATTTGTCTTCTTTGTGCCAAAGTTCTTTGCATAAACCCTAGCCCCCATTGGCAGGAAAAAAAAATCCATAAGGTTACTTTGCCTAGTTTGCTTGTTGGATTTGAAAATGAATATTTTGAGTTTTAAAAATCTTTGAATTTATAATTGATTTGTTCCATTATGGATTTGGAAGAGTACATTATTTGAATAATCGTTTTCTTCGTGGATTTGAAAATAAAGATTTTGTTATAACTTCAGTTTTGAAAAACCATTGATATATGAGAGTTTTTGGTTCATTGTGGATTTGATAAACTCCATTGTTGTTTGATGAATTTCATGATACATTTTGTTAATTAAATTTGTATGTATGAATAGTGACGGAGGGAGAGTATAAGAAGGTGCGTCCCGGGACCCACCCTGGTTCGGATGGAATATGGTTAAAATAAGTACAATAGTTAGTCGATACAAAAAATTAGGGGGAGTCTTATTGAGAATAGTTTATCGAAACGTGTTGTGTTTGAATCTTTGCGACATCATTTCTTAAGCACGTGGTATTTCGATTTGTGAAACTTCCAACAACTCGATTTATTGATATTAAACGATTCTTAACAAAGAACATCATTTGAAAACGAATGACTAATTAAATCATGAATTATTATTTTCTGTAAGATTCATTATTATACTTCTCTCAAAAACTCGAGTTGTTGATATTAAATTGTTCTTTACAAAGAACGTCATTCGAAGAGAACGGCTAACTAAATCATTAATAATTATTTGGTACACAGGGTGATAAATATGATAGTTTCGACTACTAACATATTTTAATTTACCAAAAAATTTCAATATAAAATTATATCATGAATGATTAGCAAAGTTAACAAAAGCTATTTTATCATGTGTATTTTCTTCTAAGAGGGCCCACCTTAGACGAAATCCTGACTACGCCACTGTGTATGAAGTGTAATTTATATTTCCTCAATAATACAAGAAGAAAAAGAAAATATGAGACGTAGATTGGTAAAAAAATTATAGAACTCAAAGTGCATAATTATTTCCCACCTAAAAAAGGTGGGATTTTCAAGTATCGGGGCCCACGGATTTGGACCCTTAAAGTCAATGGGTCCCACGAATTTGTTATCTATAAAGACTTGAAACAAACAATGGATTTTGGACGGATTTTTTCCCAAACTACCATCGTTTAAAAAATTTTTACAAAAGTACCACCCAATCCAACAAAATTCCAAAAGTACCACCATTCATCAAAAACCGCACCTCGAAGGCGCGGTTCTCCTTCAAACCACTCGGGGAACAGGTGGTTATCCATTGAGCAGCTACAAAACCGCTCCTCCATGTGGCGATCCATGCAACCGTGCAATTGGGAGGTGATCTGATGGCTAACCGCCTGCCAGCGGAGCGATCCGCGTCCCAGCCTAATAACCCCCTCCCACCCACCCCCCTAGGCGGTCCTCCACCTATAATTACCCACCCCTCCTCTCATTTTCTTCACGCCAAAACCAATCTTCTCTCTCTCTAAGTTTATCACTCTACCCATCCCCCTCTGCACCCAAAAACCTTGGAAATAGTGGTTTGTTGGTTGAGGCTAAGTCTGATCTGCCCTCAAAAAACTTTTCTTTGGTTTTCATTAAAAACCCGTCGAATCTCTGTACGATTCCTCAAAAAATGGCTGATTTTTTCGAAGGACAAGGTATTTACTATGATGACTATCAAGCGGTACGTACTCATTTTACCTAATTTTTGTTGTTGTAATGATTTTATTTAATCTATATACTAATTGATTTATGTTGTTGTTAAGCTATCATAGGTTGGTGAGGATGTTGATATATACAATCAAAGATATTATGTTGGTCAAGAACCGATTGATCCGACTGTGTTATACGACCAAAATAATCATCGTTCAAGGGACGTTGGAACGACCACAAGGTACATATTATTTATCATCACTTGTAAATTTTATTTTGTTCACGTAATTTATTGGTTTGTAAAATAAATTTGTTAATTGTTAATCGTATTGATTATTTTCAATAATTTAAATCAATACAATACAACACTTATTTAGACTCTTTATATAGAAATGCATGCCTAAGGAAATGGGGTCTTAAGCGATCCTTATGATCCTCCCATTTCCTGGGAAAATCGGGTTCTAAGCGATCCTCGGATCCCCCCTTTTTCTGTCAAACAGACTGTGTTTCTAAAGAGATGTATACCTCTCCTAAGAGTCTTACGAGCATACTTCTGTTGCTTTAAATTATTGAAAACAATCAATACGAAGTACAAAATAATATAGTCATTTTATGTGTATGTGTACAAAAATAATTTTACTTAAATTTTGAAAATGGTATTCATTTTAGTTAACTATTTTAGTTAGCTTAATATTAATGTTTTTTAAATTATGTATATTTCTTGGGAAAAAATCTTGATTTCATTAATTGATATTGTTTGTTATAATAGACTTATATATGTATAAATCATAAATTTATAGTGAAAGTTAAATTCTTCGCTATGATGCATACCATATAGTTCGCTATAGGGGTACGACGAATGTGCTTGAATGGAACGACGTCATCTTACCCTTTCTAAGAAGGGCAAGATTGGATCCCATTAGACACTTTAATGGAATAAAGATCGACCGCCAACTCATCACGGCATTGTTTGAGAGATGGCGAAAGGAGACATATTGCTTCAATTTTCGTGAAGGCTAGTGCACCATCACACTTGAGGACATCGCCATCCTAACCGATTTGCCCATCGATGGCGATGTTATTTGTGTGGACTCTACTCCACCAGCTAAAGTTGTTGCGAATATGAGTGGTTGGCAGCATTTCATATGGAGCGCCATAGGGTTGGTACCGCCAGAAAGGGAGATCACGATGCGGATGGTAATCCACCATTGTCCAAGTGCCAAGTATCCATCATTTGGTTTACAGCGGAGATCAGGCGTAAGCACAACTCTGAGGTCGGAGGTATTCCCCTCACGGGGGAAAGTTCAAGCGTGATAAAGAAATTTATGCACGTATCTACATCCTCGGCATGATCGGAGGAGTTCTCTTCCCAAAAAAATCCAACAATTTAATCAGCAATTCATGGTTGAAGAACATATTTGGTGATTGGAATGATATGGGGAACCTGAGCTGGGCGTCTGCTTGCCTAGCTCATCTCTACTGCTCCTTCTGTAATGCTAGTTCGAGAGCGGTGAAGGAGATTGATGGGGCCACCCGGCCATGTTCATCGTCCAATTTTGGGCTTGGGAGCATCTCCCATGGATTGCGCCAAAGGAAAACCCCGACAAGGAATGGGGACCCGACCATCCTCTACGACATGAAGCTTATGTATAGTTGTAGGTAAACATCTTTGATCCCAATTATAGTTCTCACCTTTTTTACTAATTAAGTTTTTTATAGAACAGATTTTAGTATGTATTAACATTGTGTAATTTTCCATATGAATAGGTGGCTTGGTGAAACAACATGCGACAACCTAGTCGCGCATAAGCTGGAGGAGGAGGCTGGATCACCTTTGGGAAGAAGAGGTAACCATCATAATACACAATTACTTCCTGCTTTATTTTGGACTTGCTTTAGTATGTTTCTTGATGGTCCATATGTTCTGCACCTTCGTAGCTTAAGTTCGATCTGTATCCTGACCGCATCGTCGCGTATCACATTCACAAGTTACTGACACGCTACAACACAACACCAAACTGCGACCAAGTGTAATCGCAGTCCGGAAATGCAGTAAAGTGGCAAGTCTAATTATCAACTCGGGGTCTAGATCTACTGCCTACTCTGTGATTATCTAGCCAACTAAGTAGATTGATTGTTGTTTTAACTAAAAGCAGTAAGAAAGCAGGAATTGATTCGGTTTTCTGAAGCAAAGGAAGAGTCACTCGGGAATGAGTCCCCCTAGCTCCTTAGTTAGGTCTCAGTTGTAATTACCCTAGGTTGATTTACTGTTGATTAGACTGCGGAAGATCCGACAGTAGCTTGGAATCTCTTAAGCTGACCAAGCCCTCTCAGTCTAACTACGCGGCAGACGACTAGTCTTCAAAATCAGCAACAACATCACAGTAATCTAGATCATCATGGAGCTGGGGGTGTTTCATATTATCAGAAACAGAGAAGGTGATTTGTTCACCCCCAGCTCGCAAAATCAGTTTTCCATCATTCACATCAATGAGAGCCTTGGTAGTGGCGAGAAAAGGTCTACCCAATATCAATGGCACATCAACATCCTCATTTATGTCCAAAATCACAAAATCAACAGGATAAGAGAATGGCCCTACTGCGACTATCAAGTCCTCTGCAATGCCCGTAGGATGCACAATGGATCTATCAGCAAGTTGAATGCTCATCCTAGTATCACTGGGTTCACCTAGGCCTAGCTTTTTAAACAGTTTATATGTCATGACGTTTATTCTAGCGCCTAAATCCGCCAAGGACTTTCCTATATGCAAACTACCAATAATGCAAGGGATAGTGAAACTCCCTGGGTCTTTTCGCTTCTCTAGTAGTTTGTTCTACAGGATGGCAGAACACTCCTCGTTGAGCATCACCGTTGACAGCTCCCCAAGCTTCCTCTTGTTGGTGAGGAGATCTTTCATGAACTTGGCATACTTAGGAATCTTCGATAATGCCTCCACGAAGGGCATGCTTATATTCACCTGCTTCAGCATTGCCATGAACTTGGCAAACTCAGTCTCCAGTCGGTCCTTGTGCAACCGAGTAGGAAAGGGAAGCTGGGGTACATACTCCTTCACCACTGGTTGCGGTTTAGGGGCAGACACCTCAACCTCCTTCTCCATTTCCTCTTCATTAGCTGGAAGTGCTGAAGCAGGGGTCTCTCTCTCTCTCTTCTGCCCGAACAGGTGGATCGGCAGTCACCTTTCCACTCCTGGTGGTAATGGCCTTGCAGTGCTCATTCGGGTTCTGCGGACGAGGGATGGTCTGACCAGGTAGAGTACCAGGAGGCCTCTGAGCTACAGCCTGGGCAACACTCCCAAGCTGGGTCTGGATATCCTGAAGCATAGCCTGCGTGTTTCTCTGACCAGCTTCTAGCTCCATGAATTTGCCTGAAGCTTTCTCCATGAACTGCTCGATGTTATTGAACTTGTTTGCACTGGAGGTGGCCAAAGAACCCACCAGATCTCGCAGTTCCGCCATCGGGTCACTCTGTACTGGGGCTGCAGGTGCTGCCCCCGTCTGATGAAATGGTCGCACCTGTGACTGAGGTGGAACTGGCCGCTGTCTGGGCTGGTAGAGAGGCTGCTGCGGCTGCTGAAATTGCCCTTGTTTGGGCTGGTACGGAGGCCTCTGGAAGCCAGGTGGTCCCTGGGGGATTGGTGGTCTGGAATTTGCCCCACCCCAGGAGAAGTTGGGATGCTGTCGCCACCCCTCGTTGTAAGTGTTGCTGTAGGGGTCAAAGCGCCTGGCATTGCCGATGAAGTCCAGCTGCTCCTGGGGAGTAGAAGACTCCCTCATCGCCTGGCAATCCTCCACGGTGTGATGAGAACTCTCACACCACTGGCAGAGCATCGCCTGCTGCTGTCCGGTACCTGCAATCATCCCGGAACGATCGATGGCTGAAATCAGCTTCGAGACCACCTGCACCAAATCAGATGACTGGGTGGCTACAGAATGCACACCCCGCCCTGGTGCTCGTCTCGATCTCCTTGCAGTTCCCCAGGGCTCTGCCATCTCCTCAAAAATTTGATTCAGCTGGGGCGGTGTTTTGGTGAGCATATTCCCGCCACAGACCGAATCAATCAGCTGCTTGTCATCCGGGAAGAGGGCATGGTAGAAGGTTCCCACCTTGAAGGCGTAAGTAAAACCATGGTTGGGACACTTGAGGAAGAGACTGGTGTATCTCTCCCAAGCATCCCGGATGGTCTCGTCTTCATCCTGAGCAAAATGGGTAATTTGCTTCTGCAGGTCCGCCGTCTTGGACGGAGGATGGTAACGGGTGAGGAACTTGTCCGCCAGATTGGCGAACATGGTGATAGAGCCTGGAGGTCGAGTGTCTAGCCACTCCTTGGCCTGCCCCTCCAGGGTAAATGGGAAGTACCTCAGCTGGATGGCATCGGCTGGGACCCCATTTATCTTGATTCCATCGATGAGCTCGTGGAATCGCCTCAGATGTGATCGGGGAAACTCCCCCTCTTTGCCACGGAACACCACCGAACCGCGCAGCATTGTGATGACAGAGGTGCTCACCTCAAAATTATTTGCTGGAACATGAGGGTGTTGAATGGGCGACCTCATGTCTGCGGCCCTGGCGGTCCAATAGTATCCCATGGTCTGCTCCTCGGGAAGGACCACATCATGGTCCTGTGGATCATCCATCTCTTCTTCATCGGCGATTTGCAGCTGTGCTAGCGCCTCCTCCGCAGCCAGTCGGGCCTTTAGAGCCCGCTTGAAGTTCCTGCAGGTTTGTTCAAGCTCCTGTCTAATGGTAGTAGATCTCCCGACTAGCTACGGGTCATGCACTACCTGCACACAATCAGTAGAAGCAACCCGTGAAGGCACATAGGTGGAAGAGATAAAATGCAATAAATAAAAAGCTAGAGTAACAAACTTTCACGTTTCTCCAATAACCTAGAGGTTCCCCGGCAACGGCGCCAAAAACTTGACACGCTACGACACAACACCAAACTGTGACCAAGTATAATCGCAGTCCGGAAATGCAGTAAAGTGGCAAGTCTAATTATCAACCGGGGGTATAGATCTACTGCCTACTCCGTGATTATCTATTATCTAGCCAACTAAGTCGATTGATTGTTGTTTTAACTAAAAGCAGTAAGAAAGCAGGAATTGATTCGGCTTTCTGAAGCAAAGGAAGAGTCACTCGGGAATGAGTCCCCCTAGCTCCTTAGTTAGGTCTCAGTTGTAATTACCCTGGGTTGATTTACTATTGATTAGACTGCGGAAGATCCGACAGTAGCTTGGAATCTCTTAACCTGACTAAGCCCTCTCAGTCTAACTACCCGGCAGACGACTAGTCTTCACCGGAATAGAAAGCTGAAGCAATAAGCACAGAACTTCACTACTGGAATTGGATTCCAGTACAAAGCAGTAGACGGACTAACTCTCGTATAGCCAATCTACTACTACCGAATGAAGAAGCTCTAACAACCCAATCAGATTCTATCTATCTCAGGTTGCAGCAGAAATCAAGAAAAGCTTATCAGACTTCAATCAATTCAATGAATCATGCATCATTCGATTAAAACCAAACAATATTGCAATCCCAAGTCACAATCATGATCCCTAACACATGGAACTAGGGTTCTTCATACCCAAGTGAGAGAAGGGTCTACTCCATAGAGAGAGAGGGGAAAACAGAATACAAAGCAGTCATACTCATCAAGATGGGAAGAATCTGCTCTGGGATGATGATTTTCACTCCTATGATGATCTCCAAGCTCGATTTGATGAAACCCAGCTCCAAGATCGCTTCTAGGATGTGTTCTTCGCACTTTCTCTCTCTAGGGCTCTGTTTTTGCTCTGAAAAGTCGATTCTTTTAACTTGTGGCTCGAATTTGGGTTAAAACCCAGAAAAACCCGATCACACGGGCAGGCCACACGGCCATGTGGCTTACCCAGTTGCTCGTGTGAGAGTCAAAACGCGGAGTTTTGATTAATTGGACTTCAGGCTACCTACACGGCCAGGGACACACGGCCGTGTGGAGTCTCCAGTATGCCCGTGTGAAGCCTCGCTAAATCCCACACTGCCACATTGGTTCCTTACACGGCCATGTGGGTTTTATGAGTGCCCGTGTGGATTCCTCAGCGACTCGCCACATGTCCGATCTTTGTCCAATCGACCCCGAACTCGCTCCCAAACCTTCATTCATGTACTAGGACCTGAAATATCACTAACAAGCACAATCTAGCGTGAAATCGGCCTAAAACAAGAGAATCAACATCTCAAACGGCTCAAGAATGGGGGTAAAAACATGTACAATTAACGGTCTATCAGTTACCGTTGCATCCTGTTCAATGGTGCACCCGAGTCCCACTAATCTGCCTCCATATAGTGGAGTGGCACTTGCCGGATCGAAGCTTACGACAATTCGGACATGAGCAATGCATACCATTAGAAGTCCCGGCGAGTCGTAGGGGGGTACCACGGGAAAGATGGCCGACAAGGATCTACTAACTGGCCTAAGGAGTTTGAAGAATTATTCAATCTGTGAAATAATAGGCAAAATCAAGAGATTGTGACGGCAACAGCTGTGGGGCGGATGGAGTACCATGACCCATACATGGAAACATACCGAAGACAAGCCGTACGTTACATGACGCCCGAAGGTGCAGCAGACGAAGCTTTGGTAAGTAAGTTCGACATATTAATTCATTTATTTACTTTGAGCATCAATTTATGTATTCATGCAAATCATTACTATTTAGATGGCTAACGTTGTTACTTTCTACGGTTTTAGTTGATGGCATCGAGCATATACACGATATCGCTCGTACTGCAAATTCTTTGGCGGGGCAAAAGGTGGGACTCATTCGTAGGATAGCGAACAGTCTCCTTGGCTGTATGAGAGTGTGCACCCGTGACCATCATAGATACCCACCAGTTCCCCCTGTGGCACCAACTCCGGTGACGCAAGATGCCCCCATCCCGCCCCCGCCAGTCCATAGAAGGCCAAACAAGGCTACAAGGGATCGACCTCACGTGCCCGAGATCAAGCCAATTGAGGCATGGAAGGTGCCTAATCCATTGGAGGTGTGCCAAGGTGCAGGGTCTAGTACTCAGTACGATCCCCGGTCGTGTTTTCACTATGATCCACGACCGAGTGCTTTCTACGACCCTAGTACTCAACACGAGCCTCGGCCTAGTTACCACTATGATCCCCAGCCGAGTTTCCAATACAATCCCAGACCCAGTTTCCACTATGATCCTCGGCCGAGTACATATCATGATGACACATCCTCGACTACTGGCACGATGGTTCATCCTCGAGTGTCGACCAAGACTTCTCACCTGTGCATCGACCACAACATCAATTGCAGACCACTCCCCACCATATGAGCGTGGATGGGACTCGACCGCACACGGAGGAGCCACCTATCACGGCACCTTGGAGACATAGCACTGACCATGACTCTTCCACCGCATCCAACCACGGTTACACCCGGTGGAGCAGTCGCCCATCGAACAAGGAAACAGAGGGCGAATTGTCGAGATAATGCATGACTGTGACCCAATCGTCGAGTTTTATTTAAGTTAAACAAGTTGTGTTTATTTCAAGTTATGTTTTGTTTGAGTGATGTGCTTAATGTAGTAGTGTGTTTGTGTGAGTGATGTGTTTATTTAAAAAGTTGGAACATTGCGTTGAATTGTGGCAATTTTGCAAATATCCAATGGCATTTAATCACACAAAAACCAAAGTACATAACCATTGAAATTAAAACACATTGTGAAGCATGTGAAAATGCATGAAATCAATCTATGCGCCGTTATCCAGGTTCACCACATCGGGACTTGGGTTTTGAAGACCAATTGGTCCAGGACATTTTCGTTTATCATGCCCTGGTACTTTGCAGATGGAACACTGGCTTGGCCCTCGCGGTGGTCTTCCACTTTGATCCATCTCATTTGGAATACTTTTTACCCGTGACCGACCTGCTCCACAATCTACATAGTCGAGTCGAGTCGCGAGCCTTGCAAACTAAACAAAGCTTAGCTTAAACTCGACTTGTTGATAAACGAACTAAATTTCGAACGAATTTTTCTCAAACGGAACGTCAAAACGCTAATATAAACAAGTCGGCTCATTTGCATCCCTGATTTTGACATTGCTCTTGACTTCTATCTATCTATACTATATATAAAGCAGATTCATGGGTTGAATTTTCTCTATTTCAAATTTCGAGCAATCAGAGTGAAAGTAAGAAGGATATTTTTATCTTAACAATTATTTTTTTTGTTTTACAAAAATATATCAGCACCAAGATTTGAAACATGGTATCTTTAAACAAAGACAAGAAACATAACCAATTACACTAAACAAATACGTTGTACACTTTTATTACAAAACATACACGAAATTAAAATCTGAAAATAGATGACTTTTGCATAACGATAAGCTAGCTCACTAAGTCTCATGTAAGTGTCTTTATTGATGAGGTCATCACAGTCAAACACACTCAAGTTGAAGGGCCAATGACTCGAGCTAGGGCTAAGGCTTTTCGGGATCAAATTTCAAGTTATTTGGATAAGGAGTTGGAGGGCTTAAGCTTGGATTTGTTAGAAGGAAAGTCCATCACACTATTGAGCTATGTGGATCACGAAATTGGGCTCAAAGGGAGGGAAGGAGGGTCGGCCATGGAGAAGGAGTCTCAAGGTGTGAATGGAATCAACAATGGATAAAGATCATGGTGTGAACACAAGGTGTGAAAGGAATTTCAAGTTTGCACACAAGGGGGGGGGGGGGGGATTTGAAGGCTAGGTTCAAGGGTAGTTGTTGACTTAGTCTTTTCATTGTTTGTTAAGGTTTTTGTCTTCGTTGTTTGTTAAGGTTTTTGTTTTCCTTTTTCAAGTAGGATTTGGTTTTCCTTAGTTGTTTTGTGTTTAGATTCGTGGGTCTATAAATAGGAGTCCAACCGATGTATTTTTCATTCAAGTTTTCAGCAATCAAATACAAGTGAGTTTGTGTGAGTTCAATTGTGAACGTTTTTGCTTAATCTCTCCTTTGAGGATTCAAGAGAATTGACTGGTCTCTTATCAACTAGAGAACACGTCTAGTTGTGGCGAACATCGACTATATCGATTGGCCTTATCCACGGGTTCGAGATTGTTTGATTGGTTTCATATGCCAATTGGCCCTTCTCACGAGTTCGGATCTGTTTGATCGATTTTCGCGACTATCCTTTATTTTTGTGTCATTAAAAAAAGAAGAAAACCCCAAAATAGTTCGACGTTGCGCAATTCTGATTTTTGGTCCAAGTTTGGGTTGATTCTCGAATTAGGATCATATCAAGTGGTAACAAGAGCCCGGTTCAAACGCAGCGGAGAAGACAAAGATTCTTGGAGTTCTTGGTAGTTCGAGAAGCATTCTTGGAAGTCTTGAACGTGAAGAAAGCAAATCTTGAATGCTCTTGAGAGTTTCTTATGTGGCAAGGAAGGTATCTTGAAGACAAAGCATTTGTGGGGTTCTTCTTTAGCAAGAAACCATGGCGGAACAAGCACAAGATGTGGCGGCACAACTTCAGCAACTCAATGCACAACTAGCTACGGTACTTCAAGAACAAAGGGAGACAAGGGAACAAGTTGAGGCATTGCAAAGATGTGATCAAGAGCAGCCTCAACCACAAGAACAAGAGATACCCCAAGGCGAGTTTGCAATCCCTAACCCTAGGGAACGACGAGAAGAAAGGAGAGTTGTTCGAGCTGTTCAACGTCCAATGTTTGAGAATGTTCGTCGACATAGGCCATTGGGAGGGCATCGTGGTGCAAGGAGAGACTTCCCCTTCTATGACGAGGAAGGGTATGAAGAATACGAGTATGATGGAGGTGCATACTGAGATGATGATGATCTACGAGGATTGAAGATAACCGTACCATCTTTCAAAGGGAAAATTGATCCAGAAGCTTATCTCGATTGGGAACACAAGATGGAGCTGATTTTTTATAATCAAAACTAATCAGAGAAGAGGAAGGTGGCGATGGCTACCATTGAGTTTACGGATTATGCCGTAGCGTGGTGGGATCAATTGAGCACGAAGAGAAGAAGAGATAGGCGCATGCCTATTGAAACATGGGATGAGTTGAAGGCAATCATGAGAGATCGATTTGTTCCAGCCTATCATCAACGAGAAATGCACCAAGCATTACAACTTCTTGGACAAGGCAACAAGAGTGTTGGGGATTACTATCAAGAGATGGAGTTATTAATGATTCGAGCTGATGTTCGGGAAGATAGGGAAGCTACCATATCTCGATTTCTACATGGTCTTAATCAAGAGATTCGTAATGTCTTGGAAATTCAACAATTTGTGGACGTAGAAGACTTGGTGGCTATTTGCATCAAGGTGGATAAGCAACAGATAAATAGGAGTTTCTACCCTCTAAAAGTACTACAAGGCCTACACCAGCACCTACAACAAACCCTAGGCCGAGTGTTCCTACAAGAGAAGCACCAAAACTAGGGCCAAAGGTGGAGACTCCAAACCCTAGCACCAAACAGGGTTCATCTTCCGGTGGAATTCAATGTTTCAAGTGCCATGGACGAGGGCATATGGCAAACCAATGCCCAAACAAAAGAGCATTGATCTTATTGGAGAATGGTGAATATGTGTCCGATGGTGAGGAAGAGAAAGCACTAGAAGAGAAGGGTACATCAGATTCTGAGGTAGATGAGGCACTTGAGATAAGACACCCCCGGGAAGATTGTGTGTAGCTCGAAGGGTATTGAGCATCCAACCAAAGGAGGAGCTTGAGCAACGGGAGAACCTCTTCCATACGAGGTGTGTAGTGGATGGGAAGACCTTCAGTTGTGATTGATGGAGGGAACTGCACCAATGTGTTTAGTGCTAGTTGTGTGAAGAAGTGTGGGTTGAAAACAACGATTCATCCAAAAGCCTACACTCTTCAATGGCTCAATGAAGATGGGTCAATCAAAGTGGCTAAACAAGCCTTATTGAAGTTCTCCATTGACAAATACAAGGATGAAGTAACATGTGATGTGATGTGATGCTAATGCAAGTGGCTCATGTTCTCTTTGGGAGGCCGTGGCAGTTTGATCGAAGTGTTCAACATGACGGCGTCACCAACAAATACACGTTAAAGCACCAAGGTAAGAAGATAGTATTGAAGCCTCTATCTCCTAGATAAGTGTATGAAGATCAATTAAAAATGCAACAAATTCGAGAGAAAGAGAAGAAGGCTCAATCCGCTAGGGGTGCAAAGAAGGATTCGAGTAGCTTGGAGTCTAAGGCATTGATGCTAGCTCGACAAGGAGACATGAAGCAAGCTCTCTATGATCGAGTTCCTATTATTATTGTCCTATAAAAGGGATTGCTACTCAACCAAGAGCTGATTCAAGAGGTACCACCTAGGGCACGAGTGGTACTAGAAGAGTTTGAGGATGTCTTTCCCGAAGAAGCACTAAAGGGATTGCCTCCAATCCGCGGGATAGAGCATCAAATTGACTTCGTTCCTGGGGCTACCATTCCAAATAAGGCAGCCTATAGGATGAATCCAAAGGAGACAAAGGAGTTGCAAAGGCAAATTGATGAGCTTATGGAGAAAGGACATGTTCGTGAAAGCATGAGTCCTTGTGCGGTTCCTGTCATCCCCGTGCCTAAGAAAGACCATACGTGGAGGATGTGTGTTGATTGCCGAGAAGTCAACCAAATAATCGTTAAGTATCGTTATCCTATTCCTCGATTAGATGACATGCTTGATGAGTTACATGGGTCTAACATGTTCTCCAAGATTGATCTAAGGTCTGATTATCACCAAATTCGCATGAAGGAAGGAGACGAGTGGAAGACAACATTCAAAACAAAGCATGGTCTCTATGAATGGATGGTGATGCCATTTGGCTTAACAAATGCTCCAAGTACGTTTATGAGGCTGATGAATCATGTGTTGCGAGCATTCATTGGAAAATTCGTGGTGGTCTACTGCTACGCCAGAACACAACACCAATCTGCGACCAAGTGTAATCGCAGACCGGGAATGCAGTAACAGGCAAGTTATATTATCAACCCGGGGTCTAGGTCTACTGCTTACTCAGTGATTCTCTATTATCTAGCCAACTAAAGTATGTGATTGTTGTTTAAAAGCAAAAGCAGAAATAAAGCAGGAATTGATACGGTTTTCTCAAGCAGGTAAGAGTCACTCGGGAATGAGTCCCCCTAGCTCCTTAGTTAGGTTTCAATTGTATTTCCCTGGGTTGATTTACTGTTGATTAGACTGCGGAAGATCCGACAGTAGCTTGGAATCTCTTAAGCTGACCAAGCCCTCTCAGTCTATCTACCCGGCAGACGACTAGTCTTCACCGGGATAGAAAGCTGAAGCAGTAAGAACAAAACTCCACTACTGGAATTGGATTCCAGTACAAAGAAGTAAACTGGCTAACTCTCGTATAGCCAATCTCCTACTATCGAATGATGAGACTCTAGCAACCTAATTAGATTCTATCTGTCTCAGATTGCAGCAGGAATCAGGAAAAGTTGATCAGACTTCAATTGACTCAATAAACGTGCATCATTCGATTAAAATCAAACAGTAATATCATCCCAAGTCATTACAATCAATCCCTAACACATAGAACTAGGGTTCTTCATCCCCAAGTGAGGGAGAGGTTCTACTCCATAGAGAGAGAGAAGAAAACAGTAATCGGAGTAGTCATACTCATAAAGATGAGGAAAATCTGCTCCGGGATGATGATTTCCACTCCTAGGACGATCTCCAAGCTTGATTTGATGAAACCCAGCTCCAAGATGGCTTCTAGGGTGAGTTCTTCGTCCTTTCTCTCTCTAGGGCTCTGTTTTTGCTCAAGAAATTCCGATTCTCTCTCTTGCAGCCCGGAATTGGGTTAAAACCAGGAAATCCCGACTCACACGGGCAGGGCCACACGGCCGTGTGGCATACCCAGTTGCCCGTGTGAGTCAAAACGCTGCGTTCCACTTAGTTTGATCTTCAGGCTTCTCACACGGCCAGGGTCGCACGGCCGTGTGTGACTTCCATCTGCCCGTGTTTGCTCTCGGCGAAAGTCACACGGCCAAGCCACTTCTTCACACGGCCGTGTGGATTATCAGGGCAGGCCGTGTTTGATCTCGCACAATCTCACACGGCCACAAATATGAGTTGCACGGCCGTGTGAGTTGTGGGTGTGCTCGTGTGGCCTCCTTTATGACATGCTTCGCGCCCGATCTTCGTCCAATCGACCCCAAACTCGCTCCCAAGCCTCCATTCACGTACTAGGACCTGAAATATCACAAACAAGCACAAACTAGCGTGAAATCGGCCTAAAACACGAGAAATCACATCACAAACGGTGTGAGAACAGGGGTAAAATCATGTGTAATTAACGGTCTATCAAACTCCCCCACACTTAACCATTTGCTTGTCCCCAAGCAAACCAAGTCAGACACAAGGTAAGCTCACATATTTCAATCAACCAACATTGGGGACAAGTCATAAAGGCACAGAACACGTGAATCGTACTGGTTTTCAAACATCAATACATGACCAACTTCAACAGCAACCTGGACAACCACCACCAAGGACATTCGAGTGCAGCAAAATCGAGTAAAGGAAGAGTCTCCCTTCTGTTCACCAACCAACCTAGACTTGACTCAACCACTTACTCAAAACAGTCAACTCATGCATCCAACTCAAGACATCAGAATAGAGACCGAGCAGTCTAGGTCCTCACCGGGGTACAAGAGTATATAGAATATGAAAATGAATCACTCACTCTCGACCAGTGGGGTCAGGACAATTTGATGCGAAAAATGCGCATGCTATTTCTCTCCATCCCTAACATCTCTTCACCATGATGGCAGCCTCTAAATGCTAGAGTTCACATATGGGGTGTCACCACTAACTAATCAGGAGGTCTTAGACAGAGGTTCAAATGACTGGCGAGGGTCTTGGACATTGGGAAAAGGCCTTTTAGGTGGTGGAAGTATTCATAGCACAAGGTTCCACATTTCCAAACCCAAACAATCACAGTCAAACAAACCGGTATTTCCTTTCTGCTATTCTGCATTACTCAATAGCTCAAGAGCACAAGAGCGAAGGAGGTAAAAATGTCAGCATTTCCAAGCCAGACTGCTAAGAAACACTACTTACCGGGCATTATTCAGATTTTTGGTAGTGGCTCTCTTTGCTTTCAACTTTTCTTTGTTTTTCTTTCATTTTCTTTTCATTTCTTAAGAGAGCCACCACTTCTGCATATATTTCAAATACCTACCAGCTCAACTTTTAAGCACTATCTCCAACACTCACATCAAATTTAGCAGAAACAGCAGAGAATATGTGAAACCCACTCTGTGGAACCTTCTAACAGATGCAAACAGGGTGATTTTTTTCATTTCAGACCAAAAGAAAGGATAACACACGGCTCAAAAGGGCTGACTAGGGGATATGACATATCAGGACAGTCAAATTTGGTCGTGGGCTAATCCTATGCCCCCATCATCTTAGCTAGTGACAACGTGAATGCTACACATCATGGAAGAGGGATCTATCGCACAAGAGAGAAACGAGCAGGCTCAAATCTCACATGGCTACCTATATGCTCTATCTCACATTCTGATACCCTGAACTAGATGCATAAGAGACTTTCAAGAACAAGTAATCAATCCAAGTCACAGTTGGTAAGCAAACAGTTGAAAAACTGAACCCCTACACAACTCTACTGCACGTCTTAGTCCTCATCATAGGTTGTCCTAGTCACAATCAAGCTGTCATGCACCAATCCGAAAACCATTCAATTCATCAATCAAAACACAGTGCCAATATGATCAAACAGCAGTACTTGGAGCCCTCAAATCTCGAGATTTGGACAGTGGACTAGGCTCCAAGCACACATATATACACTCCAACCGATACAAAGCACCCCCCCCCCCACACTTAAGCACGACATTGCCCTCAATGGAGCAGAGGAATAGAGAAGGGGAACGATGTTACCGGATTGAAACTGCTGGGGGACTGGAAGTGGACCAGTCAGCGAGAAACAAACGGGAAGATGGACAGTTCTGCACGAATCGAACACCAAGAACACACTAGCACACTGTGCGTTAGGGATAAGTGTTAGCCCAGACGGCTACAGCAAAAACAATCCACAAAAGAAACAAACAAAAACAAACGACACTAAGTTCAAGCTCCTCACACATGGAGCAAACACACACAAGTCTAAAACGAAAAACAAAACACACTGAGATGGGCAACGAGTACAGCCTACTCGTCGCCAAGATTATCCAGGTCGAAGACGATGTCGTTCATGAAGGCGTCACCACCATCAGCACCATCATCACCATCCGCTGGAGGAGGTGGAAGTGGAGAGTCCTCCCAGGGAGTCCTCCAAACGGGCTGCTCGCCCGGTAGCAGCTGGAGCAGATGCCCCTGTACCTCCTACATGCGCCGAGAGCGGCGCCTCTCCCGCTCGATGTGTGCGAGAGTCACTCCCTACTGGGTCTGGAGCTGGTCCAATCTCTCATCGTAACCAGCCATCCTCTGGTGGTACTCGGCCTGGTGAGCCGCGTACTGCTGCTGGAACTGCATCTGCTGGTCGAGGATCTGCTGGTTCTGGAGACGCAGCTGCTCGAACTGGGAGGTGAAGTAATCCTGCCCCGGGAAACTAGAACTGCCACCCCCGTACTCGAAGGTGGTGGGGCGGGCGGCAGCAGTGTCATCCACGTCCTCGGGCTGGACCTCCTCATCAGCTTCACCCTCTGGAACCTCCTGCTGGACCGCCTCTGGAATCTGAGGTGGAGGAAACCCCTCGATCCACATGATACCTCGCTCTTCTCGAAGTAGGAGCATTTTGGTGAGCGTAGCCCGGCCAAAGTAAGTGATCCCTCCCTGCTCTGTGCACCCCTGCAGGGATATCTGGAAGTACTCTGCCAGGCAGGTGATGAGGGGAGTGCAATGGAGTTTCTTCAGCTCAGAAGCACTCTTCTCGAAGGTCCTCGCCACCAGCGAGCCCAAGTGTAGGGGATGATCCTTCTGGCGCATGGACTGGATGAAGTACAGGGATCTCTTGGTGATGGCGCTGGCATTGTCTGAGGCTGGGGTGTAAGACTTGGCCAGCATGTGATGTAGGAGACGGTTTTCAAGCTGCAATGTGCTGGCCTTCGTCTTCCCCGCCTTGAAGGGAAGCTGACGAGGCCGAGCGAGGCTGAAGTACAGCCTCCCGAAGTCCACCCTGTCAGGCTCGGCGATCTCTGTGATGTAGTCCCTGTCGTTGACCATGTTGAGGCCGAGGGCGTCCGCCAGCTCGTCGTAACTCATAGAGCGTGGTTCACCGCCGAGTCGGAACTGGACTGCAGCTTCGTCCTTCCAATCGGCCGTGGCTGCGTGCTTGAAGGTGGTGTAGAACTCAAGCACGAGCTCATGGTAAACCGTCGCGCGAATGCTGAGCAGGCGGCGCCAGTATTTGTTGGTGACAACGGGGGAGAGGTGCTCGTAGCAGTTGAGCTTCTCCAATTCGCGCTTCGACCAGTAATGATGCTGCCCAAACTTGCAGGCCAGGACGTTCTGAAAACGATCCCGGTGGGGCCCCCTTCTCAAATCCTGAACAAACTGGTGCCGGAGGTTGGGTTTCGACATGGTCCTGCAAAAGAACAACCCAAAGTGGAACCAAACAGCCAAGGAAAATGTTAAGCACACCCCCGCACTGAAGAACAGAAAACAGCCTAACCATGGTTTCATCCATAGTTCGGGGGTCAGAAACTCGATAAATCAAGCATAATCTGAGTGGGGGTGCACATTCACGATAAAATAGGCAACTTAAGGTTCACATCCATACCAAATACACCCTCAAAGCACATCATTAAGGGCCCCAACCGACCCCCACAAAATGGTACGAAAACAGGCATTTCATCGAACACCTTGTGTGCACTATTAAGGTAAACATGAAATTGGCACAATTCTTGCACACAAGGGATCAAACAATCAAGAGGGACTTAGCCCAACACAATTCAAGCACACTCCATGCATTCCCCTTAATCAATTGCACGAAAATCACAAGATTCAATGAGGTTCTCTAAACATGCACCCTAACACCCAATTCTCCACAATTAACAAAGTTAAGGGCAAAATCAAACCTGGAGACTCAAGTAGAGGTGTAGGGGATGATGAGGGGAAGGCGATGGAAGCGACGAAATGCCGAAAAAGTGTCTGGAAGTGCTTGTCGGAGCCTCGCCGGAGTCTCGCCGAAAATCGCCTCCGGCGACAAACACGTCGGCCAAATCTCCTCAAACTGGAGGGATAGGCCTCTTTTGGTGTAGGAAGGGTGGGTTTGTTGTTGGTTTGGTGAAAAAATGACAAAAAATGGCCGAAAAATCGAAAAGTGGGGTTTTGGCGCGGTTTTCCGGCGAGGGGGAGAGGTTTCTGGCGAGTGGATTGGGATTTTCTGACGACCCGGCCGTGCTGGCCTAATAAATAGGCCGTGTCTCGGCCACACGGCCTGACACACACGGCCGTGTCATGGGCACTTTTGCCCGTGTCGGCCGACACGGCCTGGCCGAGGAATTTCACTCGGCCGTGCCGAGTGCTCATTTGGCCGTGCGATATTATGCGAGAGCAAACACGGTCTGGCCACTCCTTCACACGGCCGTGCGATAAAATGAGTTGCCCGTGTCGGCCGCACGGCCAGGCCAGGCCAATCCACACGGCCGTGCCAGTTGCACTTTTGGCCGTGTAGAAATTGTCGAGAGCTCACACGGCCAATGGAAAGAATCCACACGGCCGTGTGAGTTTAAGGCTTGGCCGTGTGAACTGCTGGAGCCCCAAAATCAACCTGTTTGCACTCAAAAACGACATTCGACTCTGGAACAACATCTCAAGACTCAAAAAACACAAAAAATCAAAAAGAAAAAGGTAAGAAAATGCAAACCTAGGTGGGGTTGCCTCCCCACAAGCGCTTCTTTACCGTCTTTTAGCTGGACGCCAGTCGGTGGATGCTCAGTGAGGTGAATTTTAGAGTCAATAACTCAACCTTTGTGAGATTTTGTGTGGTGTTTGTGTTCTGATTACTATCTCTTCCTGGAATGCACTGCCTGACCCGTACATCATCATTCACCCTTGATCTGGTAACTTCGTTCTACCCTCCTTATCTTTCCTCCATTGAGGACAATGTCGTGCTTAAGTGTGGGGGGGTGTTCGATTATGTATGCAGGTGAATGTTTGGCTGTTTGTGTGCTTGGAGCCTAGTCCACTGTCCAAATTTTTAAATTTGAGGGCTCCAAGCACGTGTTTCCTTGCAAATTGCCTGCTTAGTATGCTTTGAATTGACAGTCTCTATAGTAATGTGCAACCTAGGGAGGTAGTGTAGCACTATGGAGGATGTTGAAGTATAAGATTTTTCCTATCTAGCTCTCTGTTGTGCCAGTTGATTTTGTGAATTAGTGGAGCTAAGACCGTTGAATTCATGTGGTAATGGTGACTCTGTTTGGATTATGTTATGGACTCGTGTATCGAACAGGGTGCTCATATGGAAAATGGGAAGCAGTTGGTCCTCCATGTCAAAATCATTAAATCTTAAACATGGGGTAAACCCAACGTGTGCGGCACCGTTCATTGCACAAAATCGGGTTTTGGAAGAGATTTTAGTGATCCTTAGTGGGGTACTCCTACAAGGTGAAGCTAAGTTGTCTCTAGTACAAGTAAAACTTCCACCGGTTGAACGGTTTGCCTACTTGAGGATGTGTTTTTAAGGGCACGGATAGAGCTTCCGACCCCCCTTAATTTCATTGACCCTCCACACGAGTTGAGGAAAAGGAGTTAAAAGAAGTACTCTGGAGAGCTCCAGATGTACAGAAATTGCTCTTGCTCGACTAATAAGGGTCGACCGTGCAAAAGACTGCAGTTGGAACCCCACCAAATGAAAGAAAAAATGTAAATGAAAGTGAGAAAAAGGGGTTCCAACGGTGAAATGAAGTGAAAGAGCACCCCGGTACAACGAATCTTTGGTTGTGAATGGTGTGAGTCCCTTTATCCATGAACTGACTGTCTTACTTCTACTTTTTCTCATGATCCTGGCTTGAGTCTAGTACTCGCATTGAGAGAGATAGGGAACGTCTTCGAAGACCAGTTGACCTCGTAAGCTGCTATATGATCTAGGAAATCCTCTACCAACGATCCGGGTTGTATGTTGCTATAGAGCTCTGGAGAGCTGCATTGGTTTGAGTTAGGTTTGCTTGGGGACAAGCAAACAGTTAAGTGTGGGGGGATTTGATGACTCGGTATTTGCACATGTTTTCCCCTTTGTTTCTTGATTGTTTGAGCTTGAATTATTGTGTCTTTGGCCTATTTTACGCTAGGTTGTGTTCCTTTGTCACATTTCAGGTCCTAGCACATAAAGTGAAGCATAGGCGCAAGTTTCAAGTCAATCAGAGATCTATTGACGATTCGGGAGAAGAAACTCGGGCATGACCTGAAGAAGAATGGATTTCTACCTCACTTTATGGACAAAGAATCATGCAAGCTTGTTTTGAAACGAAAGAGGACGAGACTACGAGCGTCTGGGATCAAACGGCGACTGATTAAGAGTCCGGACGAGGGAGAAACGAAGCATTAATTAGAGGCTGAGCAAGCCACACGGGCAGAGCAGAAAATCCACACGGCCGTGCAAGGTGAGCTGCACGGCCGTGCGACCCTGGCCGTGTAAGAAGCCTGGAATTCAACTAATCGATACGCTGCGTTTTTACTCGCACGGGCAACTGGGTGAGCTGCACGGCCGTGCAGCCTGCCCGTGCGAGTCGGGAATTGCTGGTTAAAACCCGATTTTCAGCCAAAGGAAAGGAGAGAGCTGGGTTTTGGATCCCAAACACCCAAGGGACGAACCCTAGAGAGAGAGAGCGACTTGGGAACATTCTTGGAGCTATTTTGGAGGATTTCTTCGCCATTGGAGCTCGGGAATCAAGCTTGGAGATGGAGATTGAAGATCTAGATCAGATTTCTGCAGTCTCTCTCTTCTCTATGGAGTAACTTCCCTTCACTTAGGTTTTGAGGAACCCTAGTTCCATGAGTTAGGATCTTTCTTGTATGAAGTTTTGGATGCTATATTGTTTGATTATAATCGAATGATGCATGTTTATTGAGTCAATTGAAGTCTGATCAACTTTTCCTGATTCCTGCTGCAATCTGAGATAGATAGAATCTGATTAGGTTGCTAGAGTCTCATCATTCGGTAGTAGGAGATTGGCTATACGAGAGTTAGCCAGTTTACTGCTTTGTACTGGAATCCAATTCTAGTAGTGGAGTTCTGTGCTTATTGCTTCAGCTTTCTATCCCGGTGAAGACTAGTCGTCTGCCGGATAGTTAGACTGAGAGGGCTTGGTCAGCTTAAGAGATTCCAAGCTACTGTCGGATCTTCCGCAGTTTAATCAACAGTAAATCAACCAAAAGGAATTACAACTTGGACCTAATTGAGGAGCTAGGGGGAATCATACCTAAGTGAGTTCCCAAACTGTAATTAGTAGTTTTACTTAGTTTAGTTAGTAGAGTATTTTAGTTAATCAATCCTTAATCTAGTTTGCTAGATAATGAACTGAAGCTGAGTAATAGTAACTCTAGAGACCCGTGGATTCGATATTTATTACTTGTGCCACTATACTGCAGTCCCTTTCATTGGTTACACTTGGTCATTGTTAGGTGTTGTGTTTTAGAGCATCAAGTTTTTGGCGCCGTTGCCGGGGACCGAACCCGGGTCACCCTCGTGATAGGTGGGAATACTTACCACTATACTACAATGAAAGGGACTGCAGTATAGTGGCACAAGTAATAAATATCGAATCCACGGGTCTCTAGAGTTACTATTACTCAGCTTCTGTTCATTATCTAGCAAACTAGATTAAGGATTGATTAACTAAACTACTATACTAACTAAACTAAGTAAAACTACTAATTACAGTTTGGGAACTCACTTAGGTATGATTCCCCCTAGCTCCTCAATTAGGTCCAAGTTGTAATTCCTTTTGGTTGATTTACTGTTGATTAAACTGCGGAAGATCCGACAGTAGCTTGGAATCTCTTAAGCTGACCAAGCCCTCTCAGTCTAACTATCCGGCAGACGACTAGTCTTCACCGGGATAGAAAGCTGAAGCAATAAGCACAGAACTCCACTACTGGAATTGGATTCCAGTACAAAGCAGTAAACTGGCTAACTCTCGTATAGCCAATCTCCTACTACCGAATGATGAGACTCTAGCAACCTAATCAGATTCTATCTATCTCAGATTGCAGCAGGAATCAGGAAAAGTTGATCAGACTTCAATTGACTCAATAAACATGCATCATTCGATTATAATCAAACAATATAGCATCCAAAACTTCATACAAGAAAGATCCTAACTCATGGAACTAGGGTTCCTCAAAACCTAAGTGAAGGGAAGTTACTCCATAGAGAAGAGAGAGACTGCAGAAATCTGATCTAGATCTTCAATCTCCATCTCCAAGCTTGATTCCCGAGCTCCAATGGCAAAGAAATCCTCCAAAATAGCTCCAAGAATGTTCCCAAGTCGCTCTCTCTCTCTACGGTTCGTCCCTTGGGTGTTTGGGATCCAAAACCCAGCTCTCTCCTTTTCTTTGGCTGAAAATCGGGTTTTAACCAGCAATTCCCGACTCGCACGGGCAGGCCGCACGGCCGTGCAGCTCACCCAGTTGCCCGTGCGAGTCAAAACGCAGCGTATCGATTAGTTGAATTCCAGGCTTCTTACACGGCCAGGGTCGCACGGCCGTGCAGCTCACCTTGCACGGCCGTGTGGATTTTCTGCTCTGCCCGTGTGGCTTGCTCAGCCTTTGTTTAATGCTTCGTTTCTCCCTCGTTCGGACTCCGAATCAGTCGCCGTTTGATCCCAGACGCTCGTAGTCTCGTCCTCTTTCGTTTCATAACAAGCTTGCATGATTCTTTGTCCATAAAGTGAGGTAGAAATCCATTCTTCTTCAGGTCATGCCCGAGTTTCTTCTCCCGAATCGTCAATAGATCTCTGATTGACTTGAAACTTGCGCCTATGCTTCACTTTATGTGCTAGGACCTGAAATGTGACAAAGGAACACAACCTAGTGTAAAATAGGCCAAAGACACGATAATTCAAGCTCAAACAATCAAGAAACAAAGGGGAAAACATGTGCAAATACCGAGTCATCAAATCCCCCCACACTTAACTGTTTGCTTGTCCCCAAGAAAACCTAACTCAAACCAATGCAGCTCTCCAGAGCTCTATAGCAACATACAACCCCGATCGTCGGTAGAGGATTTCCTAGATCATATAGCAGCTTACGAGGTCAACTGGTCTTCTAAGACGTTCCCTATCTCTCTCAATGCGAGTACTAGACTCAAGCCAGGATCATGAGAAAAAGTAGAAGTAAGACAGTCAGTTCATGGATAAAGGGACTCACACCATTCACAACCAAAGATTCGTTGTACTGGGGTGCTCTTTCACTTCATTTCACCGTTGGAACCCCTTTTTCTCACTTTCATTTACATTTTTTCTTTCATTTGGTGGGGTTCCAACTACAGTCTTTTGCACGGTCGACCCTTATTAGTCGAGCAAGAGCAATTTCTGTACATCTGGAGCTCGCCAGAGTACTTCTTTTAACTCCTTTTCCTCAACTCGTGTGGAGGGTCAATGAAATTAAGGGGGGTCGGAAGCTCTATCCGTGCCCTTAAAAACACATCCTCAAGTAGGCAAACCGTTCAACGGGTGGAAGTTTTACTTGTACTAGAGACAACTTAGCTTCACCTTGTAGGAGTACCCCACTAAGGATCACTAAAATCTCTTTCAAAACCCGATTTTGTGCAATGAACGGATGCCGCACACATTGGGTTTACCCCATGTTTAAGATTTAATGATTTTGACATGGAGGACCAACTGCTTCCCATTTTCCATATGAGCACCCTGTTCGATACACGAGTCCATAACATAATCCAAACAGAGTCACCATTACCACATGAATTCAACGGTCTTAGCTCCACTAATTCACAAAATCAACTGGCACAACAGAGAGCTAGATAGGAAAAATCTTATACTTCAACATCCTCCATAGTGCTACACTACCTCCCTAGGTTGCACATTACTATAGAGACTGTCAATTCAAAGCATACTGAGCAGGCAATTTGCAAGGAAACACGTACTTGGAGCCCTCAAATTTAAAAACTTGCTACGCCAGAACACAACACCAATCTGCGACCAAGTGTAATCACAGACCGGGAATGCAGTAACATGCAAGTTATATTATCAACCCGGGGTCTAGATCTAATGCTTACTCAGTGATTCTCTGTTATCTAGCCAACTAAAGTAAGTGATTGTTGTTTAAAAGCAAAAGCAGAAATAAAGCAGGAATTGATACGGTTTTCTCAAGCAGGAAAGAGTCACTCGGGAATGAGTCCCCCTAGCTCCTTAGTTAGGTTTCAATTGTATTTCCCTGGGTTGATTTACTGTTGATTAGACTGCGGAAGATCCGACAGTAGCTTGGAATCTCTTAAGCTGACCAAGCCCTCTCAGTCTAACTACCCGGCAGACGACTAGTCTTCACCGGGATAGAAAGCTGAAGCAGTAAGAACAGAACTCCACTACTGGAATTGGATTCCAGTACAAAGCAGTAAACTGGCTAACTCTCGTATAGCCAATCTCCTACTATCGAATGATGAGACTCTAGCAACCTAATCAGATTCTATCTATCTCAGATTGCAGCAGGAATCAGGAAAAGTTGATCAGACTTCAATTGACTCAATAAACATGCATCATTCGATTAAAATCAAACAGTAATCTCATCCCAAGTCATTACAATCAATCCCTAACACATAGAACTAGGGTTCTTCATCCCCAAGTGAGAGAGGGGTTCTACTCCATAGAGAGAGAGAAGAAAACAGTAATCGGAGTAGTCATACTCATAAAGATGAGGAAAATCTGCTCCGGGATGATGATTTCCACTCCTAGGACGATCTCCAAGCTTGATTTGATGAAACCCAGCTCCAAGATGGTTTCTAGGGTGATTTATTCGTCCTTTCTCTCTCTAGGGCTCTGTTTTTGCTCAAGAAATTCGATTCTCCCCCTTGTGGCTCGAAATTGGCTGAAAAACCAAGATTTCCCGACTCGCACGGGCAGGCCACACGGCCGTGTGGCTCACCCAGTTGCCCGTGCGAGTCAAAACGCTGCGTTCCAATTAGTTCAAACTTAGGCTTCCCACACGGCCAGGGTCGCACGGCCGTGCTGGGTCTCCATCCTGCCCGTGCATGCTCTCGACAAAAACCACATGGCCACAATTGTGAGTTGCACGACCGTCTGGTTTCCAGGAATGCCCGTGCAGCTTCCTTAGCATCTCGCCACGCGTCCGATTCTCGTACAATCGACCCCAAACTCGCTCCCAAGCCTCCATTCACGTACTACGACCTGAAATATGACAAACAAGCACAACCTAGCGTGAAATCGGCCTAAAACACGAGAATCAACACCTCAAACGGTGTAAGATTAGGGGTAAAAACATGTGTAATTAATGGTCTATCAAACTCCCCCACACTTAACCGTTTGCTTGTCCCCAAGCAAACCAAGTCAGACACAAGGTAAGCTCACATATTTCAATCAACCAACATTGGGGACAAGTCATAAAGGCACAGAACACGTGAATCGTACTAGTTTTCAAACATCAATACATGACCAACTTCAACAGCAACCTGGACAACCACCACAAAGGACATTCGAGTGCAGCAAAATCGAGTAAAGGAAGAGTCTCCCTTCTGTTCACCAACCAACCTAGACTTGACTCAACCACTTACTCAAAACAGTCAACTCATGCATCCAACTCAAGACATCAGAATAGAGACCGAGAAATCTAGGTCCTCACCGGGGTACAAGAGTATATAGACTATGAAAATGAATCACTCACTCTCGACCAGTGGGGTCAGGACAATTTGATGCGAAAAATGCGCATGTTATTTCTCTCAATCCCTAACATCTCTTCACCATGATGGCAGCCTCTAAATGCTAGAGTTCACATATGGGGTGTCACCACTAACTAATCAGGAGGTCTTAGACACAGGTTCAAATGACTGGCTAGGGTCTTGGACATGGGGAAAAGGCCTTTTAGGTGGTGGAAGTATTCATAGCATAAGGTTCCACATTTCCAAACCCAAACAATCACAGTCAAACAAACCGGTATTTCCTTTCTACTATTCTGCATTACTCAATATCTCAAGAGCACAAGAGCGAAGGAGGTATAAATGTCAGCATTTCCAAGCCAGACTGCTAAGAAACACTACTTACTCTGCATTATTCGGATTTTTGGTAGTGGCTCTCTTTGCTTCCAATTTTTCTTTGTTTTTCTTTCATTTTCTTTTCATTTCTTAAGAGAGCCACCACTTCTGCACATATTTCAAACACATGCCTAGCTCAACTTTTAAGCACTACCTCCAACACTCACATCAAATTTAGCAGAAACAGCAGAGAATATGTAAAAACCACTCTGTGGAACCTTCTAAAAGATGTAAACAGAGTGATTTTTTTCATTTCAGACCAAAAGAAAGGATAACACACGGCCCAAAAGGGCTGACTAGGGGATATGACATATCAGGACAGTCAAATTTGGTCGTGGGCTAATCCTATGCCCCCATCATCTTAGCTAGTGACAACGTGAATGCTACACATCATGGAAGAGGGATCTATCGCACAAGAAACTTGCTACGCCAGAACATAACACCAATCTGCGACCAAGTGTAATCGCAGACCGGGAATGCAGTAACAGGCAAGTTATATTATCAACCCGGGGTCTAGGTCTACTGCTTACTCAGTGATTCTCTATTATCTAGCCAACTAAAGTATGTGATTGTTGTTTAAAAGCAAAAGCAGAAATAAAGCAGGAATTGATACGGTTTTCTCAAGCAGGTAAGAGTCACTCGGGAATGAGTCCCCCTAGCTCCTTAGTTAGGTTTCAATTGTATTTCCCTGGGTTGATTTACTGTTGATTAGACTGCGAAAGATCCGACAGTAGCTTGGAATCTCTTAAGCTAACCAAGCCCTCTCAGTCTATCTACCCGGCAGACGACTAGTCTTCACCGGGATAGAAAGCTAAAGCAGTAAGAACAAAACTCCACTACTGGAATTGGATTCCAGTACAAAGCAGTAAACTGGCTAACTCTCGTATAGCCAATCTCCTACTATCGAATGATGAGACTCTAGCAACCTAATCAGATTCTATCTATCTCATATTGCAGCAGGAATCAGGAAAAGTTGATCAGACTTCAATTGACTCAATAAACGTGCATCATTCGATTAAAATCAAACAGTAATATCATCCCAAGTCATTACAATCAATCCCTAACACATAGAACTAGGGTTCTTCATCCCCATGTGAGGGAGAGGTTCTACTCCATAGAGAGAGAGAAGAAAACAGTAATCGGAGTAGTCATACTCATAAAGATAAGGAAAATCTGCTCCGGGATGATGATTTCCACTCCTAGGACGATCTCCAAGCTTTATTTGATGAAACCCAGCTCCAAGATGGCTTCTAGGGTGAGTTCTTCGTCCTTTCTCTCTCTAGGGCTCTGTTTTTGCTCAAGAAATTCCGATTCTCTCTCTTGCAGCCCGGAATTGGGTTAAAACCAGGAAATCCCGACTCACACGGGCAGGGCCACACGGCCGTGTGGCATACCCAGTTGCCCGTGTGAGTCAAAAGGCTGCGTTCCACTTAGTTCGATCTTCAGGCTTCTCACACGGCCAGGGTCGCACGGCCGTGTGTGACTTCCATCTGCCCGTGTTTGCTCTCGGCGAAAGTCACACGGCCAAGCCACTTCTTCACACGACCGTGTGGATTATCAGGGCAGGCCGTGTTTGCTCTCGCACAATCTCACACGGCCACAAATATGAGTTGCACGGCCGTGTGAGTTGTGGGTGTGCCCGTGTGGCGTCCTTTGTGACATGCTTCGCGCCCGATCTTCGTCCAATCGACCCCAAACTCGCTCCCAAGCCTCCATTCACGTACTAGGACCTGAAATATCACAAACAAGCACAACCTAGCGTGAAATCCGCCTAAAACACGAGAAATCACATCTCAAACGGTGTGAGAACAGGGGTAAAATCATGTGTAATTAACGGTCTATCATCTACTTTGATGACATTTTGATCTACTCAAAGAGCATGGAAGAGCACCTTGAGCACTTGAGGGACGTGTTGAAGACTTTGAGGAAGGAGCAACTCTATGCCAACCTCAAGAAGTGTACATTTTGCACCCCAAGCGTGGTTTTTCTGGGTTTTGTCGTGAGTGCTAATGGAGTTGAAGTCGATGAAGAGAAAGTAAAAGTGATTCAAGCATGGCCTGCTCCTACCAACATGAGTGAAGTAAGAAGCGTTCATGGATTGGCTGGCTTTTACCGATGATTTGTGGCCAACTTCAGCACCATTGACCTCAATTATCAAGAAGAATGTGGCATTTTATTGGGGAGAAGAGCAAGAGAAGGCATTCGAGCTCCTCAAGTACAAGCTTACTCATGCTCCTGTTCTGATGCTACCAGATTTTAACAAGACGTTTGAAGTGGAGTGTGATACATCAGGATTGGGAATTTGATGCGTGACGGCGGAATCTCACATATCGTGGAACTCGAACTCTTTTACGAAACTAATTAAACGCGATAAAGATAGCTAAATTACTCTAATTTACTTTACTCTTATTCATTGCTTAACGACCCAAAGAACAACGTACATATTTATAGGAAAACGTAAGAAACCTAATAGCTAACCCTTTCCCACTCTAACAAGGTAACTAATAACTTACTCAACAAGACACAATAAACTAATATGAATATCCCTAAATAATCACAATAACATGACAATTAACTAATAATAATACCCTAACGACTAAGCCCAACTCGGCACCAAGGCCCACGGTGTTGTTCTCCATCAGAATTGGCGCTGTATTGATGCAAGAGAAGAGGCCCATTGCATATTTCAGCGAGAAGTTGAGTGAGCTACGCTTAATTACCCGACTTATGATAAAGAGATTTATGCTCTTGTTCGAGCTTTGGAGACTTGGCAACACTACTTGTGGCCAAAGGAATTCGTCATACATACTGATCATGAGTCTCTCAAGTATTTGAAGACCCAACATTCAAGTTATCAATTAAAGAGTTTTTACTCGTGTTCCTTTGTGAACGTTTGTGCAAGACTTATGTCAAGGATTCCAGGAGATTGTACGTGTCTCTTATCAACTAGAGAACACATCTAGTTGTGGTGAGCATCTACCCTATATAAATTTCCATTTCCATGAGTTTATTTTGTCTGATTGGTTTAATATATCAATTGCCCTTTGTCACGAGTTCGGATTGTCCGATTGATTCTGCATCTATCTTTTATTTCAAGTTGGAGAAAAGCTTCGAAAATCCTTAAAAAGAAGGAAGGCTACGTACTTTGGTCATATCATCCGAGTTCGAGGGTTCTCTTCGAATTTGGATCAACACAAGTTGAACAAGAGGCATGCTCGTTGGGTGGAGTTCATTGAATCATTCCCTTATGTGATCAAGTACAAGCAAGGCAAGGAGAACGTAGTTGCTGATGCATTATCGCGAAGATACACGTTGATCACTACCATGAGGAGGATTCTGATTTTCGAGAGATTTACAAGCTTTGTGAGAAGCATGGAGAAGGGAAGTACTATCGACATGAGGGCTACTTGTTTCGTGGTAATCAACTTTGCATACCACGTACTTCACTTCTAGAATTGCTATTACGAGAAGCTAATGGAGGAGGATTGATGGCACACTTTGGTGTAGCCAAGACTTTGAGTTACTTACAAGAGCATTTCTATTGGCCTCATATGAAAAGCGACGTGGAGAGCTTATGTGCTAGATGCATGGAGTGCAAGCAAGCTAAATTGAAGGTGCAATCGTCTTGATTGTACACTCCACTACCCATTCCCTCGTTACTATGGGTTGATATATCTATGGACTTCGTATTGGGGCTACCAAGGACGAAGAGAGGTCGAGATTCTATCTTTGTGGTGGTGGATCGATTCTCAAAGATGACACATTTCATTCCATGCCATAAAACTGACGATGCGGTTAATGTGGCAGATCTGTTCTTCAAAGAGGTGGTACGACTACATGGGATGCCACACACCATTGTTTCTGATCGAGATGCTAAGTTCTTGAGATACTTTTGGAAGACGTTGTGGAGCAAGCTTGGAACGAAGCTCTTGTTTTCGACTACTTGTCACCATCAAACGGATGGGCAAACTGAAGTGGTGAATCGTACTCTATCTCAAATGCTTAGAGCCATCATCAAGAGCAACATCAAGACATGGGAGGACTGCCTACCTCACTTGGAGTTCGCTTACAATAGAGTCGTGCATTCGACAACAACGTATTCTCCATTCGAGATTGTGTATGGGTTCAATCCTCTTACCCAATTGGATTTGACACCTTTACCTTTGAAGGAGCTAGTAAACATGGATGGAGCTAAGAAAGCGGAGTATGTGAAGAATCTCCATGAGAAGGCTCGGCTAAATATTGAAAGAAGGACGAAGCATATCTTGAAAAACGTCAACAAGCATAGAAAGGCTCGAAATTTTGAAGTAGGAGATTGGGTGTGGGTGCATATGAAAAAGGAAAGGTTCCCACATCAAAGGAGATCCAAGTTGCTGCACAGAAGTGAAGGTCCCTTTCAAATCATTTCCCACGAATCGGTTAGACCCCTTTTCCAGCTTTCGAAGTACCCCAACATGCTCCAATTCATCTCCCACGTGTTTTCCGCCATCGGCAACGTTTGAATCTCCAGATTCCAGTGACCCAAACCCAGAATCCGGCGAGGTAAGCCGAAAATTGGGCACTTTTGATTCCTTGATTTCGAAGATGAACTGAGCGTTACTACACCTTCCTGGGACCTTCTCGAGTCCATCCACAGCCTCAGTGTGGCTCGATTCACCCCCAATCTCATCAACCAATTCACCATTCTTAGCCTCGTGTAGTTGCGTGTTCGGATCGACGCATTTCGGCTTCAATTGACCATTGCTACATGTTTCGAGCAACTTGACGACACTATCGACGTCTTCAGCGCGACCTGGGTTGACCCCATCTTCTCCACCCAATTCACTCTCTTTCTTCCCTTGCCCATAAGCCGCCTGAAAACAGAGCTGGATCTCCTCTGCTGCTGGCTGACTTCTCGCTCGTCGGAGAACTGTAAGTACAAGCTTTCGAATGGTTAAGCCGACCCCAACACCCTTTAAGCTGTTGGATTCTCCATCACTCTTGGCTCGATTGGAAGCCAATTGTCGCTGAGCAGCTCGGACCTCCTCGGCAGACAACGGTTGCAGCTTGAATCATCGAGCTTGAAAATGTAGCAATTCGCCCGCCCATGGTGAGTAACACCGCGGTCATACTTCTAGGGCCTTCCTAGTAGCACGTGGCGACGTGCATCGGCGCCACATTGCAGAGGATGCGATCTTTGTATTGCCCAATTTTGAACTCCACCCAAGCTTGTTTAGTTACTTTAACCGCACCATGATCATTAAGCCAGTGGAGGCTGTAAGGTTCGTGGTGTTTAAGCGTGCTCAGCCCGAGCTTCCTAACCGTTTCCAAGCTCACCATGTTGGTACAGCTTCCCCCATCGATCACCATCGAAGCTGTCTTCCCTTGTATTAGACAGCGAGTGTGGAACAGGTTATCTCACTACTGAGTTTCACCATCAGCCTCAATGGTGAGGGATCTTCTGTTTACAAATGTTAGCTTCCCAGGTGGAGTCTCGGCAATGATTTCTTCAATGACTTCGTCGTCGGAGGGAGTTTGATCAGGCCTCTCCGCCTCCTCTTTAGCATTAGAATAGTACTCTCCGT
Source organism: Linum trigynum (assembly GCA_964030455.1). NCBI lineage: Eukaryota > Viridiplantae > Streptophyta > Magnoliopsida > Malpighiales > Linaceae > Linum > Linum trigynum. The sequence goes on from OZ034818.1 coordinate 14,828,349, forward strand.
CGCGAAGAACTAGTGTCTTCATATTTGGGCATTGAAATGATTTGTGCCCACGACCGTAGCACTTGAAGCACTCCAACCTGCTGGTAGTCCCTCCAGCTCTCTTTGGAATACCAGAAACAATGCACTATCCCGCAGACTTTGCCATGGCTGGTCGAGTAGGAACAGAAGCTTCATTAGGAACTATTTCTACCGCAACACTTTGTCGAGGGGTCGTGGTTTGGAATCGGCGTCCAGTTCCAGTCTTCAATTGTTTTTCAACCTTGATAGCAAGGTGAACTACTTCTTCCAGGTCCATGAATTGACGCAATTCCACTTCATTCCGAAGCTCCCTGTTGAGGCCATGAAGAAAGCGTGAAATCGTCGCCTCATGATCCTCTCTCACGTCAGCTCTAACCATTAACAATTCCAGCTCCTTGTAATAATCATCAATGGACCTCAACCCCTGTCGTATTGCTTGCAATGACTCGTATAACTCGCGTTGGTAGTATGCCAACGCAAACCGCTCTCTCATCAACCCCCTTAGCTCTTCCCACGTCGCCACAGGAGCCTGCAAGTTCCTTCTTCTTCTCAATTGTACCTTCTCCCACCAGGTCGCAGCATAATCAGTGAATTGGTAAGTCGCCAATGTGATTTTCTGCGAATCGCTGTAATTGCCGCACTGAAAAAACAAGGTAATCTTTCTCTCCTTATCCAGATATGCAGCAGCATGATTGTTCCTTGAAAGGCTGGAATCAAGAGTTTAATTCCCCTCAACTCCGACACGGGCACCTCCTCTGTTCCTTGTTCAGCCCGCAACACTCCTGGTCGTTGATGATTTGGCTATTGTTGGTTGACGTCCAGGGTCATCATTTGTCGTTCTAGCTCCATAATGAGTTATGTCAGAGCTTGAACGTCGGCCTCAATTCTATTCCTCCTCAGATTGCCTTGATTCCCTAGCGGTGGGAACCCCTGCTCGTGAGCGGCTTAAGTTCTGAGCGGCGGCGCCGCCATTGGTTCCTCCTGTTGTGGCAGCATCGTTACCTGGCGAGTCAGAGCATCAAATTTATTATTGATGTCTTTGAACCTTTCTTCTTGCTTGTCCAGCTGGTTGTGGAGCATAACTACGACTTGCTCTTGTAAGAACTATTACATCCCTGCCATCGTCACAATTGAGCCTCTCCCATCATCAATTCCGATTGATTAGAAGCATATGCAGGGTTGGAAGTTTGATTCGTTGTTGCCACTGTTGCTGCTTGTTTCTTCTTCTTTTTCTGTTCGGATAACAGCAGGGCAGGGTCACCTGAGACAGGGTCCATTGTGTAGAACCAAGCTCTGATACCACTTGATGAGCCCAAAATCGGGTCTCAAGGGATCAAAGTCGCGTAGAGAGCTAGTTTGATCAAGGATTTGATTTTATATTAAGACAAACGGGAACCCTTACACCTAGAAGGATGCATAGTCGTTATGACGAAGCTTTCGATGCAATCGAGGGCGATTCTCTATTGATAAGCAAGATTCAGCAAGTTTTGATCGCAACCAAAACAAATAAAACTAACTAACTCTCAAGTTTGGGAATTGGGGTAAAAATTCTCTCAATCGTGTTCTAACTATTACAACGAGAACTAGAGGCCTTTTATAGCCAAAGAAACCTATTACAATTCTAAACTAACAAGGAAACCAATTAGAACAGGAAAAACTTAAGAATTCGTGTAAAACAAGGTAACTGCTAGGCCAAGGAACTGACTTAAAACACAAGCAAGTCTGCCTAAAAAACAGGATTCATAGCATCTTTGAGCCCTTCGAAAATGGTCTTCTAGGTTGATTCAAACTCAACCAATTCCTTGCCTTTGTAAAAGCAAACTCCCTCTTTCACCTCCAACTTAAACCGGCCTGAGATCATGCTCCAAACGCCAGATATAGGCCTTCAAAGTTGGTATCTCAAAACAGTTTTCTGCCTTAGCCAAATTCAGGCAGTTTTCCTATTTTGAGTTAGCCTTTTAATTGGCTTCGAAAGTGACCTTCCAGACATCCCCTTGATCTCCACAATACACCAATCTAAAGATAAGAACTTTATCTTAAAAATGACACCTTGCACCAAAATTTCTATCTAGCCATTTGGGAGTAACAAGCTTCCAAAGATGGTATCCCGCAACACAAAAATAACTTAGCCAAAATTCCCTCTTCTTATCCGCGATTGATCCAGCTTCTTGATCGATCCTGTGAGGTTTGGAATTCAAGGGGTTTGGGATCATATCAGAGCGGCTCCAACCTCCAGCTCAGTTTCTTATCCACGTGGACAGTCTCTATTTCCACTTACGGCATTTTAGCAATTACATCACTCGTCATTTTCATACCATTTAAATCACACTAACTTTTACCCGACCGTGGGTCGGATGACTTTTATTATATTTGTCACAATTTATGCCAATAAATACATTAATATTTTTGAATTATTTAGGATTTTTTAAATAGTTTACACATGATTTAAAAGTAATATATGATTACTTGTCGTTTGTCGTAGTATTGGAAATTAGTTCACATGTATTTTTGTTGAATAGATCAACTTAGATTACTATTGTGTATATTTTTTTCCCTATTTAAGAAGATAATTTTGCACTTCTAACCGGTGATAGTTCTTTCTCTTCAATTGAGCAATCAGTGTTAGAATTCCAAAAATGTATTTTATTAGTAAAATAAAAATTAAGTGGTCGTTTGCTTCATGGATTTGAGTCATGAATTGGGTCCAAATTCATAATCATCATGGATTTAGCATATATCCATTATTTGCTTCATATTTTGGTGGAAGGTTCAAATCCGTGGGACTCATGGACTTGCAAATCCCACATATGGGTGTGAGATTTGGAACGTGATCACAAATCCGTGGACCCCATTATAATAATTACTAATACATCCTCTTACCTCAAGAATAAAAAATAAATAAATATGGATAGTGATAGACCAATAAATGTACATGTTTTTACCTTCAATCTTGAGCCGTTTGAGAGTGGATTCTCGTGTTTTAAGCCGATTTCACGCTAGGTTGTATGTTTATGTCATATTTCAGGACTTGGCGTTGACGTGCGAGGAAACGAGTTTCGGGTCAAAAGGAGGACGTTAGAGTAGAAGGGTGTTGGAGGAGCAAAATACCCGGCCAGGAGTAATAATACCCGGCGGGGTAAATTACTAAGAGAGGTCGGGGAAAACAAAAATACCCGATCGGAAATTCTGGACCACGATCGGGTATTAACCCCTTTGGTGCTGCGATGCATTTTAAAATCCCCGGTCGGGCACCTAAAATACCCAACCGGGGATTACGATCGGGGATCGCGACCTGCTGGTTCTTAAGGAAAAGAAGACCAATTTTTGGAGGGTTCGGAGTTTTAGAGACACAAAGCTGATACCTAGAGAGAGCAAGTGACGAACCTGATTCTCCAAGTGCCCTAGATCGATCTCCATCACCATTGGAGCCTGGCTGAGTTTGGAGAAGTGCCGATTAATTGCAGAAGCAGAACTCCATCCATTACAGTATGGTTTCCGCATCTGAGCTAGTATGAATTTTGTGATAAGAACCCTAGATTTGTATGTTAGGTCTGATTGTATGAACCCAAGTATGAATTTAGTGATATGATTATATTCAATTGAGGTTTGATTTCTTGAACGGCATGAATCTTGATCAAATTCCTGTTATTTCTACTTTGACCTAGAAAGAGAATACCTGCCTAGGTTGATAGAGCACCCTTGATTAAAGGTAGTGAAGTGACGACTTTAGTCGAGGAGTCAATTCATTATTATGTACCGAACTTACTTCGCTAGAGGAGGTTTGGTTCGTTATGGCCTCATCAAAGGAGATCCAAGTTGCTGCACAGAAGTGAAGGTCCCTTTCAAATCATTTCGAAGGTTGGAACGAATGCGTACAAGCTTGATCTACCAGGAGAATATGGCATAAGTGCAACCTTCTACGTTTATGATCTTGAACAATTTCTGGATGATAATTCGGATTTGAGGGCAAATCCTTCTCAAGAGGGAGGGACTGATGAGGTCATCAAAGAAAAACACACTCAAGTTGAAGGGCCAATGACTCGAGCTAGGGCTAAGGATTTTTGGGAACAAATTGCAAGTTATTTGGCTAAGGAGTTGGAGGGCTTAAGCTTGGATTTGCTAGAAGGAAAGTTCATCACACTATTGAGCTATGTGGATCACGAAATTGGGCTCAAAGGGAGGGAAGGAGGGTTGGCCATGGAGAAGGAGTCTCAAGGTGTGAATGGAATCAACAATGGATAAAGATCGTGGTGTGAACACAAGGTGTGAAAGGAATTTCAAGTGTGCACACAAGGGGGGGGGATTTGAAGGCTAGGTTCAAGGGTAGTTGTTGACTTAGTCTTTTCCTTGTTTGTTAAGCTTTTTGTTTTCCTTGTTTGTTAAGGTTTTTGTTTTCCTTTTTCAAGTAGGATTTGGTTTTCCTTAGTTGTTTTGTGTTTAGATTCGTGGGTCTGTAAATAGGAGTCCAACCAATGTATTTTCATTCAAGTTGTCAGCAATCAAATACAAGTGAGTTTGTGTGAGTTCAATTGTGAACGTTTTTGCTTAATCTCTCCTTTGAGGATTCGGGAGAATTGAGTGATCTCTTATCAACTAGAGAACGCGTCTAGTTGTGGCGAGCATCGACTATATCGATTGGCCTTATCCACGGGTTCGAGATTGTTTGATTGGTTTCATATACCAATTGGCCCTTCTCACGAGTTCGGATATGTTTGATCGATTTCCACGACTATCCTTTATTTTCGTGTCATTGAAGAAAGAAGAAAACCCCAAAAGAGTTCGACGTTGCGCAATTCTTATTTTTTGTCCAAGTTTGGGTGGATTCTCGAATTAGGATCATATAATTTATGTGCTTGATACTTCAATTTTCATATTTGATTATTTTAGTTCTAGATCTAGCAAATCCAATCTATTAAATATATGAAGGAGATTCATGAGTTAAGTTTTCTCAATTTCAAATATCCAGCAACCAGAGTGATTTTTGGAAAGAAAAAATGTCATTTACCAGAATTCAATTGGAATGCTTCGTTTAAAATTTATGTTGGGCTTTAAATCTGTCGCACCGATTTTAGCGTTTCCGCTAGACTTTAAATTCGTTGGCTTCTATTCACTTTTCTAATTTATTTTTTGTTTTATTGTTATGCTACTGGAGGGACGCAAACTCTCCTGGTCTCTAAACCTAGATAAGAGGAAACAAAGAAACGGAAATTTCGCAGCCATAACTATGTCACCAACTTGGCCGTTCTTGGGACCTCTTCATGGAGCCTTCGACACCTTTCCTGCCAGACAAAGCTAATCAATGAGCACCATAGAGGTCCAATAAGTCTCCCCAGAGCAGTGTTTCGCTTTGCAACCACACATGCATATGAGAGTCGGAGATCCCAAGAGCTTCTGCTGAAAAAATTACCAACGATGCTAACAATACTCATCGAGAAACAACATTCGATAAACAAATGATCTCATGTCTCACTATTGGCATGGCATAAAATGCATCTATCTTCATTTAATTTACCCCACCATATCAACTTTACCTTGTCTACCATCGCATCCATGGCCACAATCCATGCTACGATACTCCAACGCGGCACATATAATTTACTTTAGAGAATAGCATACCAGTGTTATTTGCTCTTCACAGGACGTATCGTGTCCCGAACTGCGGTCACTGAGTAGCTGGGTATTAATTTTCCATTCAAAAGACTCCATCACCCTGCTTTCTCATAAACGGCTGCACAGTTGGCCGAAACTTCAGAATTCATCTCCACGCTCAATCTTCTCTATTTTCACATGTCAAACAAAAAAAAGATGGTATGGTGTGTTTTCCAAAAATCCAATTATCAAGCCAAGCTACACATGAATGAAAAATTAAGTTATCATTATTCTAATAAAATCCCCAATCTTGAAGATTCCAATATCATTTTTGCTTCCATAATATATATGGTACTAATAGATGGTTACAATTTACTTCAGTCTAATTTTGGCCTTTAGATTAATTTAACTGTTTTATTAGGCCATATTAAAATAATAATTTAATATGATTTGGATTACGATGCAGAACACGGACATAAAAAAAAACTATACAAAATCCCAACCATAGAACCATGTATGGAATGAACATGTATTTTTAACAACAATAGAATTATTTTTAATAATTGTGATATTAGTTTCAATTATACGAGTTAGTACATATTCCATTTTGTGTGATGTTAACAATTATCATAATCAACATAAATTTTAATTAATAAAATAATTTATTAATGATATAATGAACATCAATAATATGAACAAACAACATTAATAGACGACTGTGATATTGGATCATTCTATTAACAATGAAATGATGTTATTGTAAATAATCTACAAATTGAAACGTTGCTAACATAAGCAAAATCGTTAACCATATATATTTCATATGAACGGGAAGCACCTAATGAACGAACCATCACTGAAGCAATTAAGAATTAACACTAAAGTATGAATATCAACAGTTAATAAATGAAGCTTCCAAACTTTAACATCGATTGCAGTGGAAGAATAAGATGGTGAACATATACAAAGCAATGGCGGCGGTTATCGAATTTAGTCCCCGTGATTAACGATATCAGCTTCGTCTATTGCAAATCCATCCTTTCTGAAAATGGTATATGAAGGAAGTTGATATGATCCCAAATTGCCCACCATTCACATCAGAATTACTTGACAAAGAAGCTATCAAAGTTGGGAAGAAGAAAGACAGAATTTGGCTAAGTCAAAATCCGTGTTCAGGGTACATACTTTGGAGGCATGGTTCTCTCAATTGGCTTGGTGGAAATTCAAGGTTAAGGGTTTTTTTGTAGATAAAGTTTCCATCTTTCCAATGATATGCTTTGTGAAGCTAGATCATGTCATTAAGGTTGCTTTCCAAGGCCTCAAAGTTGCTACCTCAAAACTGGAAAACTGCCAGAAAATGGCTAAGGCAGAAAACTGTTTTGTGAAGTCTACTTTGGAGCTCAATTCAAGGAGCATGGATGGGATTCATGTCAAAGAGCTTCCACAACGTGAAACTAGTTATGTTTGTGAACAAAGGGAAGGAATTGGATGAATAATTGGAGTTCGGGAAGGTCTCGAACAAAAGGCGCGAAGTTAGTACAAAAGCTGTCTTTTGACTGTTTTGCGGGCAGCTTACTTGTGCTTCAAAAAATGAAGTTTGTGTCCGAATTTTGTAACCTTTTTAGAGTATAATTTTACCTTATTTGTTTCCTTGTTCATCTAGGTTTGTATTAGGTTTTCTTGGCTATAAATAGCCTTCTATTTACGTTGTAAAAACTTAGACTTTGATTAATCGAATTGAGAACCTTTTGGTTTTGTGCAAGTTGCAACTTGTGTTAAGTTCGGTGGATTCCAAGCTTGTGAGCTCTTGTATCGATTGAATATTCACTTCAATCGTGTTCGGGCATCTACCTTTTATACCAATCGAGCGTTCCCCAGGTGTGGAATCGTCCTTTTGGTTACGTTTTATCCAAGTTCGTATTAAGAACGCTTCGTTCTTGATTCGAGCTCAATCGATCTTTCGATTGAGTCGTTAGCTGCATGACTTTGATAACATATATTTCGTATTAGAAGTGAATGTGTCGGACGACGTGAGAAAATAGAATGGTACAAAATGGTAGCTTCCGGCACAGTTTGAATGTGGTAGAGAAAGAGTGGGAGGTTGAAGTTTCTAATCTTTATTTATTAAATACTTATTAAACTAATTATTAATTTAGAATATCAACATTTCTCTTTTAGGTTTTTTTCTTCTTTATTAATCTAATGATTCCTATTAAATTAAGAAACTTGAGAAATAATTAGTTGCGTGAGAAAATATAAAGGTACAAAATGGGAGGTTCCGACAGATTTGAATGTGGTAGAGAAAGAGTGAGAGATTAAATTTCCACATTTTTATTTTTTAAATATTTATTAAACTAATTATTAATTTAGAATATCAACATTTTTCTTTTAGATTTTTTCTTCTTTATTAATCTAATGATTCCTATTAAATTAAGAAACTTGATAAATAATTAGCTTAATGATTGAATCTAAACCGTAAACTGCGTGCTATATGTTTATGTTTTGGTGGAGATAAACTTCATCTAATTGTATCCTTGACAACTTGAGGATTAATGAATGGTGGATCTATTGTTTAGTGTTTGCGAACATCTTTATCTATATGGTATTGTTTTGTTATTTGCTTTCATGTATCAGACCTTCAAATTGATAGGTTATAATTTTTTTTTTGTCTATTTCTCTTGCTTTTGGCTATCTAATTGACTAGGAAACACAAGACTTTTTTCATGTATAACTCTTTTTGGATTTCTTGATATTGAATTTTTCACAATGAACCTCTTTTTGACAATGTCTTTGACTCTCATCTTCAATCCATCGTTCAAGGGATGTTTGGAACGATCACGAGGTACATACAATTCTTCATCATTTGTTTTTTTACATCTAATTGCCTTTCCCTGTGTTTCTCTTGGGAGCATAATTAAAGGTTTTTGTTGCACATCTGCGTATGCTATGGATTTTAGGGAGAACAAGATGCAACATGAAGGCATAAAGTTACTTAAACATTTGGTCTTCAAAGTGAGCCACATGTATTGAGCATTTGAGAAATTGAGATCAATTTGCTCTTCGTTGCACACTGTTTTGTCTACCTCTACTTTCACATTGAAATATTAATACTGAAGTTAACAATGAGCATTTAAGTATAACTTCCGCAGTGCACGAAATACTCATTTGATTTTTCTTTTATGCCTCGAGCCCTTGACTCGTATTAAGAATGCTCACTCTCAATCTTGACGCTAGGTCATTTTCTGGTTTCTATAACAACTTCTACAACGACACTCTCGTGCATGGATGCAAAATGGTCACAAATTCTATACCATATTAGTTTGTGCAAAACAAATAAGATTAATGTTGTATCGAGGGTGGTTTTCACATCATCGTGGTACATCTTCAACATGGTACTTCATATTGTTGATCAATCTCTAATGTGTCATATATATTCTTTCACATGATATTATTTAATATCTATAACATACCGTGATGAATAAAGATGGTAACTATTGAGAAAAAATATTTGATTAAACTACATGAATGGACAATAATTTTCTTTTATTATTAAGATTGATTTTGTGTGAGTAATGGAAGAAAATTCTCATGTTGTCTTACATGAAATACAAAACAAATAGACATCATTTACTTTCTAAATATTAGTTGTTTATATTTATTAATCATTTATATATATTTTTTATCTATATAAAAAATTACATATTATAAATGATAACAACACATCAAAATATATAATAATCAAACTCTCGGACCAAGGCCAGGCCCAGTGCTAGTTCAAACTCTCTGGATTGCACTTTTTCTCCTTTTTATACTTTTTCAGAGTCTTGTCTGCTTTCTAATAAGATTTTGGATTCCGACCATTTTAGGCTTCTCACCGGCGCCCACTTAAGAATCTGGATGGCCGACTGGGCCCGCTAACCCCACGCCACTTTGTAATCCATGGGCCCGAGACTTTTAAAATCTGCAGGACGCTGCCATCGCTTGCAAAACTTTTTTTTAATTTTTATGAAACCATCGCTTGCAAAACTGGATAATGATTAATCGATAATTAACGTAAATTAATTGAAACAATTAAAATTATGGATTGGGTTGTGGGGAACAACGATGTTTTCACTCTTGTTTATGCCTGTGTTTGGCCCGAATTTTACAAGTGTTTTTCAATTTCAAAAGATGAAACATGACCAAACACCTCTAAAAGCTCGACTTTTGTAATGTCAAAAAGCTTTTTTGTATAACATAAAAGCAGAAGCTCCGATTTGAAGCTTTTGCGAAAAGTTTTTTTGAAAATACAAGACTATCTTTACCATATTTTAATTTTATTTAAAAAAATAAAATTTTATTTCATATTTATCGTTTTAAAAATAAATAAATTATAACATCATATTATTTATTATAAAATAAATCTAACAAGATTTATTTTAACTACTAATTATTGTTAAGAATTTGTATTCATATTTTATATTACAAGTCATTTATAGTCATTTTACATAACCTCTCATATTAAAAAGTACTTCTAATAGTTTTTTCCAGATGAATCTTCTAATAATTTTTCGAGAAATTTTACAATGCTATATAGTATTGGTGCTATAGGTTTTTGCCTTTATGGTACAACTTAAAATTGTACATTTACGTTATGGTACAACTTCAGATTGTACCTATACTTTTTGTACAAATTCTTTTATGGTACAACTTAAACTTGTACCTTTATGTGATGGTACAACTTCAAGTTGTAAAGTTGTACCATAACATAATGATACAAATTGCTTTATGGTACAACCTAAACTTATACATTTAATGTTATGGTACAACTTTAAGTTGTACATTAAAGCACCAATGCTATATAGCATAGTAGAATTGCTCTAATTTTTCTGCCAATGGGAAGATCTAGGATAGGCGGCCAACCTCCTGGAGAGAGCGATGTCTGACTCAAGCGAGTGAGTGAAGGGATTTTTCCAGAAATAGCACCTTTTTAAAAAAATAGCACCTAGCCCATACGATTATCTCTTTATAAAGAGTCGAAGTAAGTGGCGCTATGTATTCGATTAAATTATTGAAAACAACCAATACGATTAAAAATGATCAAATTTATTTTATATTCCACTAAGTACATTAGCAAAATAAAAGAAAGACAAATGATGAAGAATTGTATGTACCTCGTGATCGTTCCAAACATCCCTTGAACGATGGTTGGGTTGGTCGTACTAGTCGGTTGGATCAATAGGTCCTTGATCCAAATAATATCGTTGGTTGTATATATCCACGTCGTCCCCAACCTACGAGAGAATAACAACAAGGTTAGTACATAGATTAATTAAAAAGCTTATAAAAACAGCAAAAATTGACCAGAATAATGAGTACGTACCGCATGAAATTCATCATAATAAACTCCCTCTCCTTGGAACCACTCGTCCATTTTTTCGCGAAAGTATGACAGAGATTCGGCGGGTTTTGAAGGAAAAACCAAAGAAATGTTTTATGATGGCAGATCGGACTTAGCCGCAACCAACATACCACTATTTCCTAGGCTTTTGGGAGGGGAGGGGATAGAGAGATAAATTAGAGAGAGAGTGAAGAATGGGTTGTGGTGTGAAAAATTGAGGAGGGGGGTATTTATACCATTCAGACCGCACCCTCCAGGGGCGGTGTTGTAATTTTGCACTCATTGAAACCACATCAGGAGGGTGCGGTTTCCGTTTCTCGAGGTGTGGAACGCTGGCAGAGGGAGCGGTCTTCGATCCATGTCACAGATCGCTGACTTGGCGTGTGGTCCGCCGTTGGATCGCCGCCTCATCCAAAGGTTTTAAAGGCCTCTCCGGAGGAAACACAAACACACCATCTAAGTGCGGTTTCCTGGCTGACGTGGCAAGGACCACATCTCCAAGGTGCGGTTTATAATTAAAAAGCACCCTGAAGGTGCGGTTTCAAAAAAAGGGTGTTATTTTTGTAATTTTTATGGGCTGGGTAATATTTTTTTAAAGGTGCTATTATTGGAAAAATCCCGTTAGTGAAAGGCGTGGGAAGAGAGCGAGTTCAACACGCAAACAATCGGCAAATGAAGGACCGATCATTTACTAGGGGTGGGCATACGGTTCGGTAAACCCAAACCAAACCCAATTTAAACCGAACCGAAACCGAATTATTGTTATTCGGTTCGGAATTCAGAAGGAGAATGTGCCAAATTCGGAAACCAAGATTCTTTTGACCGAAACCGAGGTTCCGAATTTCGAACCGACAAACCGAAACATGTTGCCCAGCCCAATAATCATCATAGCCCAGTCCCCCAACAAGCCCAAAAGACTTACCTTCCTGAGCACAAAATCCAAATAATGAATCACACAACCCTAGGCCATGACCCCTCTCACCTCTCTCTGCAAACAACCAACAAAGACCATCTCTCATCTATCATCTCTCGCCATTGCCGCCTAGAGAAGAGAATCCGAGTCAAGATATCCCAATCCTTGAGCGGCATTGCAACTGGAGCCGATCTGAAGCAGGTTGACCTCGACCAGGGAGGAGAGGAAAGGAGATCTAGCACCGACGATTCTAGTGTTGACATCTTGGCGGCAACGTGCTCAACGGCGGCTTGTGGAGTGGGTAGAGCAGATCCGACGGCGGCGTACCACTTCCCTTCCTTCTCTCTCGTCGTTACTCCTTGCCGTCATAGCCACTTTCCTTCCTCCCCTCCATCTGGGTTTGAATTGATTTTGGTGGTGTGATGTTGTACGGGAAGATTGGAAAAAAGGAGAGATGAAGAATTGGAGGGGTAGAAAATTAATGGAAAGGGAGAGAGAGGGGAATGGATCTGTCGAAAAAGGAAAAAGAAAGTGAGAGGGGTTGCAGTCTTGTAGAAGGCAGATTAGAAGACAAAAGGAAGGAAGGGTTTCGGGTTGAGCATTAAAATCGGACTGAACCGATATATATTTCGGTTCGGACTGACCGAATCGATATATATTTTGATTCGGACTGACCGAACCGATATATATTTTGGTTCGAATTCGGTTTGGGGTTTAGATGAAGTCGGGGATCCAGTATGCTCCATTTCGGTTCGGTTTTGACCGAACCGAACCGATGCCCACCCCTAGACAGTACTGTTGCGAGACTGGTACTTGGAGGCTCACTAGCAACATATAGACTAAGGTTGCCCATCACTCTAACGCTCTTTTTTAAGTGTTGGCCTTTTCTATTTTCTTTCTAGTATGCTTCCTCCATAAGAACACTGAACGCCCAGCTTCGAAGAACTATGTTTTTTTTTTAAATATATCTCTAAAAGCTTTAGTCAGAAGTTGCTTCTGCAAAAACTATAGCGGAGTCAAACGAGTTCTATATAGATTGGACTGGTTCCACCAAACTGGTTTATATATGTTAAGACTTAAATCTGTTTAGCTAGTTGAGTTATAAATATATAAATTAATCGAGTCGAAAGGTCAAAACAACAACTTTTTTTAGTTTTACTCATCTTCGTACACAAGAATTAAATTGCGATAAATAAACTGTAATTTCAAATTGTAACATATATATTGCCATAAATATACCATGTGATCTGATATTGTAAATTAAGCAACCATTGAAAAATCGTACCGTATTGACAGTTCGACCAACAAATTCTCATATCAAAGGTTAAATGCTAACTTTTCCACTACAACCTCTTATACGGTTCTAGAATCCTTAAAAATAAGTCGGAAATAATTTATGTATTATTTCCTTATATTTCGCATTGTTATCTGATCAGGAAAGCCTAATCGGTATTGATCTTCCATTGCAAATGCAATGGAAGTTTTTATTCTAATTTCTAAGTAGAACCGGATAGTATTTAGCTGCAGATTTTTCTTTGGATCTTCTTTGGCTACCCTAAATTTCATTTCCTTTTTATTGTTATTTTCACGCCCCAAAATTGCATTTCCTTCAATCTAATCCTAGGGTTCATTGTTCATATCATATGAAAATCATTCCCCAATTTTGTAGAAATATGAAATTATGTTTCCCAATACAAGGTACAAGGCAAATATTTGTTAAATTGGCTCGTTGAAAAAGGTAACGAAATTAATTAGAATGTTTCCCTCTCCTTGTATTCTGTTCTCCTATATTTATGAACCAATCTGGTTAATTTGGTGTGATGTTACCATATAATCAGGGCATTTATGATGATTGTAGAGCTTTTTCAAAACAAAGGAAATAAGAATAGCTCACATGGTAAAAAAAAAGTAAATACAATAAAATAGCCAAAATTTTTTTCATTTTAAACAAAATAATAGTCAAGCTTATCGAAAAACAAAATAATAGCAAAACCGTTAACTTTCAATCCAGTTGACCGTTAGTTGAATCTGACGTGACAATTTAATTGCTGACTTGGAAGATTATTGATGATGTGGCGAAAAATGAAACATATAATTATTTCATATAAATATAATATAACTTTTTATTTTTAGATGAATAAATAAATTAGAAAACAAAACCCCACCAAAATCAATTTCCCCCCTACCTCGTCCCCTTCCTCTCTCACTCAAATCCCTGCATGTGTCGTCCACCCTTTCCCCTACCCTACTTCTCAATTATTAGTGGCGGACCCAGAAATGTAATCAAGGGTATTCAACTATAGATCAAAATCATTAAAGATTGTCAAATAATCTTACATTTGAATATTATAATTACTAAAACAAAATTTTACAGTGATTTTGGTTTCCTAAATTGGATCCAAGGTTTGTCAATTGACAACCTTTTCACCCACTTGGGTCCGCCCATGTCAATTTTACCCAAATTTTTTTTCCAAATTGATTTTCATGAACCTTATTTATCCTCCCCTCTGTGCATCGAGTCTCCTTTCAACAAGATTGAAAAAAGCCCCAAATTCTCTCACAATTTCCCCCTAAATTCGCCTAAATAGGAATAAATAATAAGGTTGAAATTAATAAAATATGAAAAGTACAGTCAATTCGCCACATCATCAATAATCTTCCAAGTCAGCAATTAAATTGCCAGGTCAGAGTCAATTAATGGTCAACTGAATGGAAAGTTAACGGTTTGGCTATTATTTTTTTTTTCCGAAAGGTTTAGCTATTATTTTGTTTGAAATGAAAGGTTTGGCTATTATATTTTATTTAAAAAAACCCAATGAAGGAATAGCTAATAATGTTTCCAAAATTATACGAGAAATTCATACAAAATTATAACGTGTCCATTACTATGCACTTCAAACTCAAAATAAAGGCCGATCGAGTCAATTTTAACATATATGATATTTGAGAAGTTTTTTCAAATTAAATAGGTATGTTTTATGTAAATAACAAGAAATGAATATGTTTGATAAAATTACACAGCAATATGACATATTATACCTTTAACCTATAGAAAATAATAGTAAAACTAAATCCGTTAATGAAATAAATAAGATAAAAAACTCAAGACATTTCAAAACGTGAAGAATTACCCAATTGAAGATCGACATAGTAAAAACGTTCACGTTTGGTCACTAACCTATTGTTCATATTTTTTTGGGGTTAATTGCAAGGTTGGTCACGGACACCAAACTGAAAACGTTCACGTTTGGTCACTAAAAATATTTAATTCCATTCGTGGTCACTAAAATTAGTTAAATATTTCAAATTTGGTCACTCACCGTCCAATTCCGTTAGCTTTGACTGACATGGCAGTCAACTCTTGGAGTTGACCGTTAAATACGTGATGTGGCAAATAAAAATAATAAAATAAATAAAATTTCATTTTAAAAATTTTCCAGCACATTTCTAACTACTAAAAAGATAAAAAGAAATTATAACCTATGAAATGTAAGAAAAAATGGTGAATCCTCCTCCTCGCCTACGTCTGTTTTCACCGTCGCGCTGCGTTCTACAATATCCTTTCTCACTTCCGACTCTCAATCCGACTTCCTTTGTTTGGGCAGTGGTTTCCTTCACTCCAGTCTCTCCCTCCCCTTGCCTATTTGCGTCAATGATGAATTTGGAGCCGCCGATTCCAATCTTCGATTTCATACTCGCTAACTCTCGACTCGTCGAACTATGAGTACTTTTTGCTGCTGATTCAACATTGAAAATTCAAGAAATGATTAAATCCTCTTTTCTATTGACGGCTTCCAGCCTTTCATTTCTAGGGTTCTTCCATTCAATTTGCGGCCAGAAATGGGAGACCTCAACTGGGCACCATCCGAGCTTCCCGTCGGCGTACCTGAACAAACCGCCGATTCCTTCGGGACGGTGATTCTCCGGGGCAGCTCTTCCACCGGGGCAAATATGAGTTATTTTTCTTGGAATCCAATAGGCGTTGAAGCCGAGATTCGAGTGTCAATTGATTTATTGATTCGAAGGATGATGCTGTCAACAATCGAGGAGGAGCAAACGCAGGCTTGGAACAATTTCTATGGCGACTCGCGGTCAGGTCAATATTACTCGCACCGTGAAATGGCACTAGCTCCCCCTCCCCTCCCTCTCTCATTTCTTTAATCCCTCTCCGTAGTAGATCTAAACTTCCTTTTGGAACTATCCCCATATCAACCAACTCCAATTTTAATCCTCTTCGTCCCAATGATGTTGCGGCTCTCACTCTGCCTTCTCCTCTGCTGCGTCACAGCGGTGTCACTTTGGACAGGCTTGGCCGGCGTCGGAGATATGGATTGCCGATTTTGGCGGCTGCGGAGACGGGAAGACGGTCAATAGTTTAATTATAGGAAAGTAAGTTTATTTTTATTTTTAAATAGTTGTGAAATGAGGTGGACAATTTAAAAGATTAAATTTTATTTTTGTATAGTTTTTTTAGTTGCCACGTCACATAATTAATGGTCAACTATCAGAGTTGACTGCCTCATCAACTAAAGTTAACGGAGTTGGACGGAGAGTGACCAAACTTGAAATATTTAACTGATTTTAGTGATCACGAATGAAATTAAATTTTTTAGTGACCAAACATGAACTTTTTTGGTAATGTCATTGACTAACCTTGCAATTTACCCTATTTTTTTATACCACCTGGATTGGATCATCTAAATTAATATAATGCATTTGAGTGTGCTTTGTATACCAAAATAAACTCCAGCAAAGATATCTGAAACAAAGATATTTGAAAATTTTGAAGTTGAAAAAATTTAAAACAAGAGCTAGGCTCATAGATCTCGGATATTATACCAAGTATAGCCTAATAGCCGGCCTTTTTAGCTTATCTTGTGTTCCAAAGAGAGAGAGAGAGACAGTGACCAAGTCAATAAATTATCATCTTCCAAACACTTTTTTTTTGTTTTTGTATTTTTTAAATAAATAAATAAATAGGAAGCTCTGCGGAAGAGTGGTGACTCAGCGAGTGAGTAAGTAAAGGCTAAAAGCTCCAGAACTCGGCAATTGCCACCACGTGGTGCTGCCAAGTGCCCAACACATTAAAAAGCGACCAATGGCAATGCTTACAGACTGGAATTTGGGGGAAAGTTCTCCTTTTGCCTACTCAATTTTGCAGTTATTAGCAATTGGGTCACAACCTTTTCCCCTCATGGACCAACAAGTACTCAATTTTTTTTTTGAAAAGATAACAAAAAAGAAAGTTGTCAATTGGAACTTGGAAGTACATATTTTCCCTTTTAGCCTTGCTAGATTTCCTCCACCCACTATTTTCCATGGTCCATGAAACCGTATCGGACATCGTACCGGAAAAGTCAGCGGTAGGGTATTTTATAGCAAAATTGTGGTTTAATCGTAGTTTAACCGTTAATACCGTTAAATACCGCCTACCGGTTTAGCCTCTGATACTGGTATTTTGTGGTTGAACCGCCGGTAGGATACGGTTTCATGGACTATGCTATTTTCAAGGCATATTTGAATCCACCAAGTAGGTAGTTGCGAGTTGCCACATTTAAGTATCACAAAATTAATTACAATATACATTTACAATTCTAGTAGAAGTAATATGACAAATCCAGGGTTATTTGAACGATGATATTAGATGAGTCAATTTGACCCAATTATCTTAAAGTAAAGCAATTGGGTCAAATTGTCACTTTTACAACACAAAACAGGAATGCAACAATTGGGTTGAGGAAACTTGGATTGCTTCATTTTGCATAAATTCGATTGGCATGGGGAGGGGCAAATATTTTGAATTGATAAATTTTTTGAGACAATTATGAGACAATCGGATCAAATTGCCTCATTTCATAAATGTATCCAAACGACCCCGAGAGTTTTAAATACGCCACTAACATTTCATTAGCGATTAGGTGTGAATTTCATTAAACTCGATTACCATGGTAGCTTACCTGTCAAAAGAAGGAAAAAACAAGAATAAATAAAACTTTCAACTACAAAAGCAACTATCACATCCTCGTAAATCGGGTAAAAGAAACGAGAACATCGTGATCCAGAAATTTCAAGGAAAAAACATTTATTTCTCCAAATCATAATAAACCTAAAACTTTTCATTTAAATGTTTTTATTTACTTGTAGCTGTAGGAAATAACATGCAAACCAAAGTTTCAACCTTTATAACATGAATAGAATTAAAATCAAATAAGCCCGTGTGTAAGTTCGTTAACCTTCTAACTCATTAAAACCTATACACAATTAAGTAGTTATAAAGAAGGTGGTACTTGAAAAATATATTTTGACAAATTATCAACTTTCGGCACAACAAATTTTCTGAAATACTTCCATTTCAAAAAAAGTTAGAAACCATAGTTAAAATATAGATTCAAATTTTGACCCCTCAAAATAGGTGGACCAAGATGCAAGGCAAGTCGTTGTGCTTGTGCAGATTTTTTGGGGGTTGAAAAAGGCCATTATTTGAGCTGTCTCTGGAAAATGGAAACAACCACTGCTGCTAGCCTGCTACTCCTAGTACTGTTTAAAATTTAGACTCTTTTTTTTTTTTTTGGGTCTTTATTAATTTAATTTTCCATTTCCGCTTTTGGGGAAGATTTCAAACTGTGGCACCACCCCGCTCTCTTCAGTCTCCCAAACACTCCACAGCTGAGGCTGAGACGCTCTCTTCTTCACAATATAATCCTCCACTACCAGCCTTCCCTTCCCTGTTCCTCTCTCTTTTCATTTCCCATTTCCAATTTCTCAGCATTGCCGGCGAAGGGAGGAGCTCGCAGGGAGGCGCAGTAAGCTCACTCCCTCTCCTCCTTTCTATCTGATTCCCTGTTTGCTCTCCCGGGGAATGTGTGTTTGATGGCGTTTTGATTTGGGTACTTGTTCTTGCTTGAATCGCATTCTGTTAAGGGACGGCGGAATTTTGACTTCCCTTTCACGAGATAGATCTGCGGCGGAGGGGCTTTTTTCCTCGCCGCCGTGGTCTTTCTTGCCCTCATTTTGATTTTGATTTTTTGTTTCTTGGTTCCTGAGTGGGAAGCATTTTAAAATTTTGGTGGGGGTGTGTTTTCGACCTACTGCATTGCGGATTCTTTGGAGCTGGTTTTCGGGGACGAGGAATCAGAATTCCCTCTGACGAGCTCTCCGATTTGCTGAAATTTTGTTATTTCTTCGGCGGGTTTGTGGACTTTCGGCTCAGCTGGGATTCTGTTTCATTTTTAGGAGGAATTGTCTGTTGTTTCTCCATTTGGGTACACGGGATGAACAGATCCTGGGTCAAAGTTCGGAAATTTTGATTCATTTTGAAGGGGGAAAATTATGGGGTTTTTTTTTTTTAAATCTGGGAAATGTGCCTACTTTCTAAATGAGAAAATGCCTAAACGAGAAAAATGTGTGCTTTTCTGTTGATGTGTTCTTCAGATCTCTTTCCTTGGTTCTACATCTACCCTGAGGCCACGGATCTAGTTCTTCCTCTAAGCAAAACCTGTAAAGATTATACAGTTTTGTTGGGACTATTGTGCTTGCTTCTAAATTTACTTCAAGCACACCAATGAGAGCGTTGGAGCTCATTACCAGGAACCAGGATGCGACTGCAAAGGGACCCTGCTTAAATTGAAGTTAAAATCTTTGAAGTGCTCGGGAATTTTTTGAAGTTACTTTGACATCGTGTTCCAAATGGTTGGCTGGTTGTTTTAGTCAAATTCTTTTGATTTGTATTTTTTTTTCTTTTATAAAAAAAAAGATGGATTTGGTTTGGTTACCTAACGTGGAGATGTGTTTAGATCGCAATGAATGTGGTCATAGAAGTGAAACTCTAAGCTCTGATCTCATATCAACTCATTGTTAGTGGATCTATCAAACGACTGTATTTGGTTGCGTTAACTTAAGTTTAGTAATGATACTCAGCGAGATGAACTTAGATTCGGTGTTTATAGAAGACGCCTTATTTGCTTGTGATGACTGAATTGCACTTGCCATTGCAGGTACAATGAGCAGTGTGTCAATTTGAAGTTTCGTGCTTCAACACTTGCTCTCAAGGCAAAGCAACATGAACAAGGAAAATAGAAATGATGCCAAAGTTGAAGAGCCCGCTGTCCGGATTACCAGAGCACGCGCCAGAGCTTCTGGGGCTTCGGCAGGTGTGTTACCGTCCTCGAAACCTTCCTTCAAACATGAGCAGAAGCGTGTCACCAAAGTAAGTACAAAGAGACCAGCTTCAGAAGAGAACAAAATGGGGGGTGGTGTTCAGTGTAAGAGGAGGACCGTGCTGCAAGAAGTGACCAACATCTTAACTGAGCATTCAGACGCTAACAGCACCAATGCAACTAGAGCTCAGGTAAAGAAGTTCCCCTGTTCTCTCAGGGCTTGTTGTAGAGTTCACCGGAATGACCCAGTGGTGATTGACTTTCACCTGATCAGGGTAAATTTCAAATGATTTCTCCTTACTTTCTGTTTAATAGGCCAGCAAGCAAACTAGAAGATGTCAGTCAAAGAAAAATTCCAAGGTGGCTACTGACTTTCCTGTGGGAGCTCCAGAGGTTGAACAAGAGAATAGGAAAACAAAACTGGTGGAGGAACCTTCAAAGTCCAGGAAGGCAGAAGCTCAAGGGATTAATCAGACAGAAAAGTTAGATGTAAAGCAGCCATGCAGGGTTCCTGTTCAAGTAAAGAACAATGCAGAAAATGCTGTCCTCCCAACATGTCCTCCCACCAGACCTGCTGAGCGTGAAAATAAAGGTCAAAGGTCCTGCCTGTTTTTCGTTACATAATTATATATTAATGGCATTGAACACGTACATAGAATTTCGATTGTGGTTCTTATCAGCAGAAATTACGAATAGGAAGTAGGAATTAGTCTCTCTCGCTGATGATCCTTTGAATTGTACTTGTGCAGAAGTGAGTATGAGCTTTCAGAAAGAAGATGCCTGCAATAGTCTAGGCATAGCGGACATTGATTCTGACTCAAAAGATCCTCAGGACTGCAGTCAATATGCTCCTGACATCTATAAACATATGCTTGTTACAGAGGTAGGTTTGTAAAAATTGTGCTCATGTAGCCTATTCTGTTCCACTGAACTGGCAGCCTACCAGCTATGTCTTATCAATGCTTCACTAATTTGTAAATTTACTCTTGTAAATGATTTGCTTCAGTGAGGTGCACTTTTTAGTGATCATCACTTTGTAGGAGACAAGACCATAATGCATTATCTACCATTCGTACTATGGTTAACCTTTACATTTTTCATTCTTCAGCTTGACCATAGGGCGCCAGCTAATTATATGGAGACCTTGCAGAGTGATGTCACTGCAAACATGAGAGGAATACTAATTGACTGGCTTATAGAGGTTTGTATACTTAACCACAGCTATAATCTATTAGTTTATGCTAGGTAATGCAAGTATGGTTTCACGTTTCACTTCTAGAGGTGTTTGTTGCTCTAAACTAAAGAGGAGCTCTTTTTATGTTGTAGGGAAACCTTCTATGATTAAATTAAACTATATTTTCTTGCTTCTATGTGTGTGAAACCATGTTAATCATCAGTTAATGAGTGAGTGTGAATTGTGATCGGTAGTTTCCTATCCTATCTTCAGGTTGCTGAAGAATATAAGCTTGTTCCAGATACCCTTTACCTTACTGTTAACCTCATTGACCGATCTCTCTCCCAAATTTATATCGAGAAACAAAGACTCCAACTACTTGGTGTGACATGCATGCTAATCGCATCGTAAGTTCCATTTGCTGTAAAATCTGTTTGAAAGTTTACTATATAGTTTCAGCTTGATTGGATCATCCTGATGTACTAAATCATTCTTATATGGGCTGTCTTCCTATCTATGGTCTCAGAAAATATGAAGAAATCTTGGCTCCACGGGTAGAAGAGTTCTGCTTCATCACTGATAATACTTACAAAAGAGAAGAGGTATGTAAAGAATGCAGATTGTCCTTTTTCCTCTTTCAACTATCTGATATTCTGTCTTATTATGTTTCACATTTGAACTGCATTGGACCCTGCGACACGGGATAATACTGAAGCTGCTAATGTGTGTGCAGGTATTGAAAATGGAGAGGCAAGTTGTCGATATGATGCACTTTAATTTGTCAGTTCCCACCACTAAGACATTTCTGAGGTAGAGCATTGAATGATATCCCCTTCCAAGTCTAACAGAAAAGTAAATGATATGATCTTCTCAACTTTTTGTTTTTTTCAGGAGATTCATTCAAGCAGCGCAGACCTCTTACAAGGTATTTGAGCATAAAAAAATGATTGCAGCCTCTGCACTTAAACAACTCGGTGGGATTAGTGAACCAGACATCACAAAAACTAACTAGTGATGGTTGTATTAATTCTGTAACAGGATCCTTGTCTCGAACTGGAGTACTTGGCAAATTACCTAGCAGAGTTGACTCTTGTTGAATATGACTTTATAAAGTTCCTTCCTTCTTTAATTGCTGCATCTGCTGTGTTTCTGGCCAGATGGACACTCAATCAGTCAGTTCACCCCTGGGTATACCTCTCTCTCTCTCTTTGTTATCTGGTCCATGTTGCACTTCCCTTTTGTCCGTCTGTCTGTTTCTTGTTAATCAAGTTTTCACTGAACCAAAGAGGCTGCCTTTACCATGTGTGACAGAATCCAACTCTAGAGCATTACACTAATTACAGGGCACCAGAGCTTAGAAGTACAGTACTGGCACTGGAAGATCTGCAGCTCAACATTAGTGGTTGTCCCCTCAATGCCATACGCGAAAAGTATAGACTGCAGAAGGTAAACTATATGTTAGAAAACAGCTCATGTAGGCAAACACCATATACATCATAAATGGATGTATTCCTAAGTTTGCTCTTCATTCATGGCAGTTCAAGAGCGTGGCCGATTTGTCATCTCCAGAACGAGTTCAATCGCTGTTCGAATGATGATAGGTGACCATCTAGGTCTCTACATTCTTAAACTTCACTGAAGATGATCCTGATTTCCAACTGCAGTAACTTGTCATCCAACTAGAGTTGGATTTGTTCTTTCCTTTTAACTTAATTTCACTCAAGTTACTAGTCATAAGGTAATGTCTAATCTAAGTTAGTTCTGGTCCTTCCAGACCAAGTAAAGATGATCTCATGAAGCATACCACAATAGGGGAAATTATATACTTGGTAGGGGGGCATAGAGAGGAATAAAGTTTCAGACTTTTGAGGTGAGGGAGGAGGTGAGATATTGTAGAGAAGAGAGAATCTGAGATAAATTTCTCAGGCCATTTGTACTTTGTATCTAAAAACCTTGTGAATTTGTTCAGCCAATCTATGATGTTTATTGTACACAGTTTCAAATGGCCATTGGTATTAAGGGAATGCATGCATAAATAGTCTTGTAATGGAGTGTCCTGCTGCATTAGGACTGCAGTATTTGCTCTGCTTGATACAATTGCACAATGGAATACAACTTATTCCATTGAAGGACATGCACAAATTAGTAGGAATACAAGTGTTGAGTTCAACAATGTATCTCTAAATTTCATACCCATGTGTCGCTTCATGTCTACTTCACGATTTCACATAGTACTTCGATTAGAGATGTTTAGGACTTTAAACAGACTTGGTAATGGCAAATACAATCAGGAAATGATCTTTGTTGGTTTGATGAATACTGTTAGCAAATTTGGGCGTGTCAACGATGATCTGCTTGACACAACAGGTTCTATTGAGCCTATGAATAACCAGAGATTTAAATACTTGGGGCACCCTTATCCTTCATTTTAATGTGAACAAGGGAGATTGTTCGAAAGGTCAGTGGAACTCTCTATTGACAACAAGGAAGAAAAAGAAGCTAATAATCTACTGCATGGCCCCTTCTTTACCCATCTCATAAGCTTACTGTAGCAACCGTCACTCGATCGGCTCGTTTTCGCTTTTTGGAGTTGCCATCGATCGTACTTGAAGTGGATCGAACACTCTTTGGTCGACTCTAAACTTAATGTATTAATCATTACAAAACACATATGTGATACCTTTGTTTAAGTGATGTATAAGAAATTATTATCCCTCCATATATAAACTTAACAATATCTCATAACCGAACAGTTATGTAAAAGAATAACTCATCTTTATTGTGTAAATGTATTCCTATTAATAATAAAATTTTATTTCAAAAACTTATATTATTGAATCATTACACAATAGGAATACATTTTGTTTAAGTGATATATAAGAACTAACTACCCGAGAAATTTTACAATGCTTTTTAGTATTGGTGCTATAGGGTTTTGCATTTATGGTACAACTTAAAATTGTACATTTACCTTATGGTACAACTTCATATTGTACCTATACTTTTAGTACAAATTCTTTTATGGTACAACTTGAACTTGTACCTTTATGTGATGGTACAACTTCAAGTTGTAAAGTTGTACCATAACATAATGATACAAATTGCTTTATGGTACAACCTAAACTTATACATTTAATGTTATGGTACAACTTTAAGTTGTACATTAAAGCACCAATACTATATAGTATAGTAGAAGTGCTCCTAACTACCCCTCCATAAGCTTTATATAATATACTAGATAGATGGCCCGCGCTCCGCGACGGGTACCCTTTCGTATCTGAACATGCACTTATTTTTTAGTTTAACCACACACTACAATGGATATTATGATGTTAGTAGAAATGGATATCATGGTGTTAGTCAAAACATGTTTTTTACTACATTGAATTATCAAATGTTTTGTTAATTCTTTTTCGTAAATACTTACATTGCGATTTTGTATTCATTGCAGTCAAAATTTCGATTCTATGTAGAAGCGTTTTTTAGGACCTAGAAGCGTAAAAATATAAGCTTTAAAGCATAGATTTTGACTACAATTGTGAGTGAAAAATATGATTCTACGAATAAGCTTTTTAGTGAGATAGAAGAGTAAAACCGTGATTTTTTAGATTTTAAAGCGTGATTTTGACTACATTAATTGTATTTTACACGTTATAGAAATACTACAAAACTCCAAGACACCTCAAAAGCGTTATAGGAATTCTCACATATTCTAAAGTGATCTTGGCCTTCCTTATTGTGTATTGTCAATCCAACTATTTTGCTTTTTAACTCCAAAATCCCCCTCAACATCTCGTGGCTTACCTTTCATTTTATTCACGAAAGTACATAATATCCCATTAGATTACACTCGAATACGATTAGCAGCATGTAACTAATGGATTCAATGATTTTCCTTCCATTATCCACAAAATCATATGACCTCCTTTTACAATTGGAGAGGATTAGGTAAATGCAGAAGCAAGTGTCACTCGACTACCATAAGTCCATAACTACTTCCTTCTTTTTTTTCCATTGTAACTCTTGTTTGATACTTTATTTATCTATTGTGGGTATTCTGTCGGAAAACCAAGAGAGAGATGGTTTATGCAAATGGAATTAGAGTCTTAGCTTCTAAATCAATAAAAAGTTATTAACTTTGTCTATTTAAGGAGGTGGCAAAAAGATTTGAATTTATAAAAAATCAAATCCAACTGGATAATTTGTTGAATAATCAAATACTTTGTCTTAATAATGGCAAAAACAACATCACAAAGCAATGACATAATTGGAAAATAATTAATAGAAAGTTAAATTAAGAAGACCGAACGTTGGAGGATTATAAACTGAAACATTAACAGTTAAATTATTGTAAATACTCAAATCGATACTAAAGTTACAGGGCACCTTGAAGTGAAATAACTGAAGGCACAATTCATGCTTAAAAAGTGTTGTCGTGACTTAGGAAGCTGGAATAATATTTGCAACTCACTCAAAACTAAGGATTACAAAAGCAAAAGCCGTTTCGATTGATCTCATTGAACATGTAACTGTGATGTTTATCAAAAAGCACATGTATGTGACCAAAGCATTGATCAGTATACAAATAAAATGGTTTGTAATCAAGTTCACAACATGTTAAATTTCTAATTCAAAGAAAACATCATACTCAATATGCTACGAATTATTCAAAATTTCTAATAAGATTCTTGGAAGGTCAAGAAAGTGTTAGCTGTGCAATGGAAGCATTAAAAATATCGCTAGTACCAAGTAGTAAAATGAAATAAGAGACAAACAACTGAAAATACAGTGAATGTAAGAGAAACCTACATATATAATGACACAGCTAGTTACAAATGATCCAATATAATCTTGTTTGAACAAACTGTTGATATTCTACGACAAAGCATTATAGAGTTAACTTGCAGAAACCAATGCAGTCAAAATCGCGTTTTAAAACTTAAAAACTTACGCTTTTACCTTTTCGGGTCACCAAAACGCTTCTACGTAGAATCATGATTTTTCTTTACAAATGTAGTCAAAATCTACGCTTTAAAACATAAAAGCTTACGGTTTTACGCTTCTAGGTCACCCAACCGCTTCTAGGTAGAATCGCGCTTTTGACTGCATTGGCAGAAACATCTCATATATCATGTTAAGTTCTAAATTTCATTATACTTTAATTTCAAATAGTTTCTTGCTAGTTAGATAGAAAAGAAATAAATTAACAATTGTACGAATTATCATAGACTATATGCTAGTATAAAACCTATATATTTTATGTAATGTGATTGTCAAATGAACCAACCTTGATTATTGAAAGCCTAAAAAGTGGCAATCGATATTGCCTGCTGGAAGGAAGAAGATGGATGCATGCATGCGTTGTTTGCCTATTATTCGTTCAATCGCCAGGGAAACAACAGAGATTTTGTGAGGGATTAGCCAAGATTGTGGAGGGAAGACCACCAAGGTTCTATACGACTTGGATAGCCGCCAGCCGATGCCGTGGGAGATCAGAGAAATGCGGGGATGGAGAGAAGATGAATCGACGCGGGGAGGAGAGAATTCAACGGCCGAGATCAACATCCAGCATGTATGTGGACGGCGATCCCCGTAGAGATCAAGACTTGGCATATATTGACGGCGATCCGTGTGGTCTGCAGTCTACTTATGGTAGACCCGCCCACTCCCCACTGGACCCCTTAAACCAAATAGGCGCTATTTATATAATAATTTGTAATTACGTAATTGTCATAGAATAGTGTTACACAAATCTTTCGTACTATGCGGTCTAATAATAAAATTAAGTTAATAAAACTATTACATTTGATTAAACTGTTAGTGTATTGCAAACAAAAATATTACACATATAGAATAACATTACGCAAAATTTTTCGTATTGTGTGATCTAATGATAAAGAGTTTTATGGTGAATTGTGAGCTTTTATAATGAAAACAACAAAACGAAAAAGGGATAAACTAAACGTACTGTAGTACTCCCACAGAGACATGTAATTACGTAACAGTTATAGAATAACATTACACAAAATTTTCATATTGTGTGATATAATGATAGAGAGTTTTATGGTGAATTGTGAGCTTTTATAACGAAAACAACGAAAAGGGAAAGAGATACATTAAATGTACAATTGTACTCTCTCAGAGAGATGGTGAGGGTTGTGCAGACATTTATTAATTGCGAACTCACCTGAATCGACGACCCTTCTGATCGAAGATTCGCCGGTGTTTTACCGATTAGCATGTATCGGGATTCTATAAAGTTACCAACGTCGGATTTCCTTCGTGGTTAACAATTGTTGGCCGGATTTTTGTAGATTGAGAGGCTTAACGTGCCCAACCTAATACAAAAGTGAATGGAAGTAGCTGAGAAATGCTTTGTTGGTGGGTTGCAAAATTGCATGGAAGTAGGCGAGAAAGGCTTCGTTGGTATGATGCAGTATTGTGGGTGTCGCCGCAGCCCGCAGGGGATTACAACATGGAAGTAGTCGAGAAAGGCTTTGTGGGTATGTTGCAGTATCGTGGTGTCGCCGCATGAGATTATTCCCTTATTTGAATAGTGATGCAAGTTAAGAGGAGCAAAATTTCCGCATGCAATAGTGGCTTGGCTTGGGGATTAATAATATTGATGGATCTATCATATACATACAAATTATCATGAAGAAACACTCATTTCTACTTTCAACTATGCTTGTTAGGTAGATGAATGAATGGATATATGACTACTCTTATAGATAGATGAAATATGGATTGTGTTTGGATTTGAGAAATACCAACCTGGAACAGTGGAGAGTGTTCTTTTGGTTGATTTTCTGCCTGCTGTCTCTTTTGCTGCTTGTCTTATTCTTGAGCTTATATTGTCTGCTTTGTCCTTCTTTGATTGGATCTTTCTGCCCTCCCTTCTCCGTAAATTAGCTCCCAATCCCCTCTGTTTCTTTAAAATGGAACCCCAATCAGAATTTTTTTTTCTTCAATTTTGGTAACCAACCTTTCCTTTTATATCTGGTTTTTTTACTGTTCATTCTGGTGTGTTGGTGACATTTGGTTAGCCTTCTTGAGAAGTGGTTGTTCTCTTCTTGCAGAGGCAGCAACCATTTTTCTTACCCTTTGAGATGAGATATAGACCAAGGCTTTTGGTTTGACTTAAATTCACTATTTTGACCATTTGACAGTAGATGGGCCTAAACTGTGGGGGTTGCTATTTGTCGCCCTAAAAATCCTTATTCGTCGCCCTAATTATATTAAATTTACTTTAATATCCTTAATTTATTTAATTAGCAATTAAATGGATGATCTTGTACCCTCTTCGCTGGGTTCTTCTCCCCCGGGGACGCCAAGTGGTAGTTCTTCTGCTATATAAGCCCAAATGGCCCATTGTCTAATCTTGCTTCACTGTGATCCAAAAATGAAGTACCAACTTTGCAAAGGGCAAGTATGAGCTTGTGATATTTCATGAATTAACAAAGAGTGGATCTTTCAGTTACATCTTACCACATTGTTCATAATCTTACAGTTCTTTACCTCCTTTCTGACAATTCCTCCTCAACTGACTATATACGAGATGAACTTCGCAAGGGAGACCTTGCAGCTTGCAAGAGAGTGGCCTGGATGTCTAACAAGAATTATCTTCTGACTTCCTAATGAACCAGGGGAACTGCAAATAATGTCCATTCATTGATGAACGGGAGAAAATTTGGACAAGGAGCCTCGCATAGTGGATCTAAGAAATCGAGTGAGACTAGACTCAATTCTCTAATTATGTTTCCTTTTCTTCCCGGCGTCAGCAGCGGGGAGCAGTTCTGGTGCGGCGGCGACATTTTTTTGCCCAGTGTTAGGGTCGGGTTTGGGCCTTGGAGTTGAGGGGAGGGATTGTTTGTTAGGGTTTACCGTTAGAATTGGGTTAGGGGTAGATGTGTCAATTTAGTGTGGTTTAGGGCGTTTTTTTTTAATTTTAGGGCGACGAATAGCAATTCAGTAAACTGTTGGGTCTGAATTGGGGTTATGGTTAGAATTTGGGCCTAGACTAAACTTTTTGCCTCTCTTTTTGCAGGTACCTAATTTCTTTGGACCCAGACCAATTCTCCAATGAGTCTGGCCTCCAAATTTTGTTTGATGCCCTTTTGGGCTTTCCATTTGTAATTTTTGCTTCGTAGTACTGCGCTTTCTTGTAATGTTCAGTGCAAACCTTTAATAATAAAGCTCATGTTTCCTTTTCCAATTCGCCCAAGTTTTATTTATCCCAAGTCAGGCAAAAGGCCAAACTTCGAGCAATCACTTGACTGCTAACTTATTTAGAACAACTTTGTGAAAACGTTATAGATTTGTCTATCGATTTGCTAAAAATTGATACTAGAATCAGATAAAAGTGAGCTTGGACATCATTGGTACTTATTGACTTGTCACTGCAATCTCAACCAATTCCAAACACTTAATTTAAGTTTATAATATTTCTCCGTTTTAGTTTAAGTATAGTGTCTGCTTGGACAAATGGGGTAGAACAAGCTAAAGATACAGAAGATCAGGAGCTACTTAGTTTATACAACAACTAGCTGTCATAGTACCAATAATAATAATAATAATAATAATAATAATAATAATAAAACTCCATCAAAAGAGCAGAAGGAATTATATCCTACAAAAGCACTTAGGATGCCACCCACATATGCCTACTACTGTCAACGGGAAGTCTTGGTTGTCAGGGGTTACTAGAACAATAGTGTTTCCAGTTACCGGCTTCAGACTCGCTGCATGCTCCAAGCGCTTCCATGCTTCTTTCCTATTCTCCAGGCCCTAGTCGCTAGAGTTAATTCTCAATATACGACAAATTATCAGAGTCAATTTCAAGCTCAATGCTCCCTGTTCCATTTTATCCATAATTTTAGCAAATGAGGTTCCTTACATCCCGTTGCTGTCTACTCCAACCAAAATGCAGAACTATAAAAGCTATGCCAAATGACGAGGTTCACAATGCTAAGATTTTTCCAGAAATAGCACCTTTAAAATTTTTTTACAAAAATAGCACCCAGCCGAAAAAAATTACACTAATAACACCTTTTTTTATGGACCGCACCTTAGAGGTGCGTTTTATATATAAACCGCACCCTCATGGTGCGTTTTATACATAAACCACACCTCTAAGGTGCGGTTCATAATTCTGGACCAAAACCGCATCTTGGCCAAGCGGTTTCAAGTCTGACCTACAGAAACTGCGTGGCCAAGGTGCGGTTTTGGCCTGACCTAGCAAAACCGCACTTTGGAGATGCGGTTTGTTTCTCCAAAACAAAACCGCATCTCCAAAACGAAACCGTATCCCCAAGGTGCGGTTTTGCCATACAAACCGCACCCCCAAGGTGCGGTTTTGGTCAATTAATTTTTGATATGCCATGCAGAATAACAGACGTGGGTCTGCATGGCAGACGAAAACCGCACCTCTAAGGTGCGGTTTTCATCAGTGATTTTGCCTATAAAAGACTTCCCGGAAAACCACTTCTCTTCACACCTCTCCTTCTCCCTTTTCAATTTTCTGTTGTATCTCTATATTTCTTTTGTAGTTTTGCGATTAACGTTAACTCGTAAGTTTATTTTGTATTACTTTTTATTGTTATTTTTTATTTTTGATTTTTATGATATTAACTGAACTACGGTTTTTTTGCAGATGGCATTCCAAAAGTTCACGCTTGGTTTACGGTGGAATGGTTACATGGAAGAGACCCGAAAGGGGGTCACCTACGTCGGTGGCAATTTTCAGAAGATAAAGTTCGCTACCAGACCCCTGCTTGAAGACCTCCATCAAATGTGCACTAACGTTACTTGCATGGATGGCACGAGAAGAGTTGATCGTATGGTGTACCGATATCCAAACAGAGAAAGTGGGTCATTGTGGCAAGAGGAATATCTCATAACCACTCAGGATGAGGTAGATGCCATGCTCGAATTCATGAGGTCCAACAATCTTTCCAAAGCCGAGATGTTCGTTTACACCGAGCCGGTCGTAGGCGTTGGAGGTCATTCTGGACACGGTCAAACATCTGGTTTCCATGGTGGAGGTGAATTATATGGCGATCATCCCTACCAAAGTTACCATGATCCTCATTCATATTTTCAGTACCAAGAGCAAGGTGAAGGTCATCATCAATCTTTCCCGTCATATGAAGAAGAAGTTCAACCGGACCTCCCCAACCAACCTCAGTACAACTTCCAATCAGGCAGCGGTAGTTTTCACAACTACAATTATGTAGCTGATAAAGGTGCCTTTCATGAGTTGGATCAGATGGAGGATGCCCAGCCAGCACCAGTCAGTGACGCCTCCGATGAAGAAGGAGAGAACAACGTCAGTGCAGACAGCTCCGACCCTCTTGAAGGTGCTGATGATTCAGGACCAGAGTCAAGACTCAGCTAATGATGATGAGGTGGCTCGTGACCGTGTACCAGTCCCCTACTACAATCACATTCCAGACGAAAATTGGATGGTCGACAGCGACATGGAGCCGCCTGAGGTCCCAATATGGGGTCCACTCACTAGGTTTATGAAGGGCCAACAATTTGGCTCGAAGAAGGAGGTGCGGCACGCCATTGAGACTGAAGCAATGACTCGGCATTTTGAATGGCACACAACTCATTCCAACACTAAAAGGCTCATAGTCAGATGCCGTAATCATCACGAGGGGTGCAATGTTAGGATTCGGGCCATCAACAGCAAGAGACATGGCCACTGGGTCATATCCCGTGCGGTGAGCACCCACACATGTGTGTCATCCATAACTTCCCAAGGCCATCGACAGTTGAAATCCAGGGTGGTTGTTGTGGCAATCAAGCATCTAATTGAGCAAGATCCGGACCTGAAGGTGAAAGTCATAATCGCTGACATTGCATGTCGTTATGGTTATATGATTAACTATAAGAAGGCGTGACATGGAAAGCATAAAGCTCTGGCCGCCGTCTTTGGTGATTGGGAAGAATCATATGCATTCCTTCCTAGGTTAATTTTGGCATTGGAGGCGTCTAACCCTGGCACGATTTTCTCCCCTCGATACCAAGATGAAGAGATACAACCCCCCAGAGCCAGGTAACAAGCGCCATTTCAGACGACTTTTTTGGGTATTCAAGCCATCTATTGATGGCTTTGGCTTTTGTGTCCCTGTGATCCAAGTGGATGGTACATTCCTTAACGGAAAGTACATAATTTAACTTCAAGCAGAATTTTATTATCATAAAAAGACATTTCATATAATTAACATAATAACATTCTAAATCAATAATAATTTAAAGAGATACATACATATTATCATAAAACAAACATCTAAATTAATTAACGTAATAACATTCTAAATGAATAATAATTTAAAGAGATACATACATATTATCGTAAAACAAACATACTAAATTAACTAAAATAAATAACATTGTTAATGAATAATAATTTAAAGAGAAACATACATATTCAAATATTTGAAATTAATAAAATTCATTTTGTACACATAAAAATAAATCGTATTGGTTGTTTGGTAAATAATTTAATCGTATTGGTAGTTTTAAATAATTTAATCGAATACAGAGCAACACTCGTTAGACTCTTAGAAGAGGTATACATCTTTTTAGCAACGCAGTATTTTTGACAGAAAAAGGGGGGATCCGAGGATCTCTTAATACCCGATTTTCCCAGGGAATGGGAGGATATGATAATCGCTTAAAACCCCATTTCCTTAGACGTGCATCTCTTTATAAAGAGTCGAAGTAAGTGGCGCTATGTATTCGATTAAATTATTGAAAACAACCAACACGATTAAAAATTCAACATAAATTTATTTTATATTTCACTAAATACATTAACAAAATAAAAGAAGGACAAATGGTGAAGAATTGTATGTACCGGGTGATTGTTCCAGACATCCCTTGACCGATGGTTGGGTTGGTCGTACAAGTCGGTTGGATCCAACGGTCCTTGCTCGAGATAATACCGTTGGTTGTATATATCCACGTTCTCCCCAACCTACGAGAAAATAACAACGAGGTTAGTACATAGATTAATTAAAAAGCTTATAACAACAACAAAAATTAAACCAGAATAATGAGTACGTACCGCTTGAAATTCATCAACATAAACTCCCTCTCCTTGCCACCAATCGGCCATTTCTTCGGGAAATTCGGACAGAGATTCGGACCGGCTCGGCGGGTTTTGAGGAAAAAACCTAAGAAATGTTTTCTGATGGCAGATCGGACTTAGCCGCAACCAACATACCACTATTTCCTAAGCTGGGGAGGGGAGGGTTTAGAGAGATAAATTCTAGAGAGAGAAGGAAGAATGGGTTGTGGTGTGAAGAAATGAGAGGGGAAGGGGGGTATTTATACCCAACAGACCGCACCCTCCAGGGGCGGTCGAGTAATTTTGCCCAAGCCAAAACCGCGCCTTGTCGAGGTGGTTTTTTCTTCCCCAAATTTGACCGCACCTCGGCGTTGCGGTCTTCGATCCGTGGCCAGGATCGCTGACCTGGAAAGCGGTCTGCCCTTGGATCGCTGCCCCATCCGACGGTCTCCGACCCCGCTGCACAGAAAACACAAACCGCTCTCGGAAGGTGCGGTGTGTTTGCTGACGTGGATTGGACCGCACCTTAGAGGTGCGGTTTATAAGTAAAACGCAACTAGAGGGTGCGGTTTACAAATAAAATGCACCTTAGAGGTGCGGTCTATTAAAAATGGTGCTATTAGTGTAATTTTTTTCGGCTGGGTGCTATTTTTGTAATTTTTTTAAAAGGTGCTATTTCTGGAAAAATCCCCACAATGCTAGAGTCTTAATTTAGATCTTACACAAGCTACTTTCTTTTTCAAGTAACTTGATTTTTAAGACCCCAAGCACCCAAAAGCTCGAGGAAAAACCTTAATGATATAGAGGAAAAGATCACATTTAGGGCTTAGTTCTTGAACATGCGAGTTGCTTTCAAAACTACTCCTCTGCCCATTAATGATCTGAGAACCTAGATTAAAACATGATCGAGTTCCACACATCAAGAAAGGGCAACATGCAAAGCAGGTCTCCAACGTCTATGCAGAATAAGAACAAGCTGATGTGGTAATACCATGATAAATATTCAGAAACTGATCCCAGCTCAATTTGCATCTAGCAACTGTTGGGTCGATAGTTGAGCAGTATTGGGCTTTAGAGCCCAAGGAAAGCAATTAGGCCCGACCCAGTGGGAAGGCCCAGGAGTGGCGTGGTCGCAGGCAAGGAAGTGTGTTAGGCGATCACCCTAGAGACAAGACAGGTATAGACCGCCTAACATAAAGCACTGATGGTGACAAGAAGGAGAGATCTTCTAAGATACTTATCTTGAAACAAGAAGAACTAAGCATTAATTATCTGCCATATGCGGCCTATAGCAGGGTAGAACATGATTAGGGCGACTGACAAAGCATTTAATGCTCTAAACTCCATCTAACTGGGTATAAATAGCTCCACACTAGCATCGGTGGTAACTCAACTACTTCGCTTCTCTCTAAACATAACACATATTCTCAGATTCTATCTCTAATTTAAGCATCGGAGAGTGTCCTAGGCGACCACCCACAAATCCTTGTTTTGCAAGGTTAAGGAGTGTTGCCCAACATCAAGAACAAAAGCTTTGCTCGTGTCTCATCAAACTGCCTAGTACATTCTAGGCTCAAAGAATTTGGCGCCCACCATGGGGCATAGAGCAAAGCAATGAAGAAAGGATGGATGGGAGCTCAGAAACTCCACTCAAAGGTGTGATAGAAAGAGGGAGCATTCATGGTTTAGAAATGACAGTCATGGAAGAAGAAATGGAGATAGAAGACCACGTAAAGAGTTAGGGGCAACAAATATCCAACATGCAGGAACGCCTCAGCCAAATCCTCTTCATGCTCAAGACAAAGGATACATCCGAGAAGATGAAAGAAACACCTGAAATCTCGAGGAACAAAGGGGCAAAGGCAAAGAGACAAGAGAAGAAGCTCCTACCAGCAATGTTCAGACAGAGACGCGGGGGGGGGGGGGATTCCGAGGAGGAGGACTCAAAAGAACTTAATTTGAGCTTCTTGGAGGAACACCCCAGGAAATCATATGGAAAAGCAAAAGACCATAATATCCTGCAAAACCCTCTTGCGAAAAGCCTATTTAAGACACAAGTTTCGTCCAACTTCTCGTCACAAGGGTTGCCAGCCTACAATGGAAACTTGGACCCAACAGACCATCTGAGCGCTTTCATGCACAAAATGCAGCTCATCAATGCCTTGGACGCGAGCTTATGCAAGACATTCCCAGTCACGTTCAGCAGTCAATGCATGGCCTGGTACACTTCCTTCCCCGAAGGAATAATCGAGAGCTTTGAGTAGTTCACCATTCTCTTCTTGTCCAAGTTCGCGTCTCAGAGGAGAAGGAAGCTCATTGTGTCATCTCTTTTCAATTGTAGACAAGAAGGAGAGGAGACGTAAATGGACTTCTACGACAGATAGAATACCATATCTGCGAAGTGCAAGGGATCTCCCCAAGTGTGGCGGTGGGTAATTTGCGGATGTCAACGCATAGCCGCGAATTGAAAAGAGCGCTCATAAAGAAGGAGCACAGTTTTGGGACTTGGCCAGACCGAGATCGCTTTGTAAGGAAGGCGATTGTAGTAGAATAAGCGTTGACAACATAGGATAGAGTGAAATTTGCCAATCACGGAAGGTAAAAGGTAGATAAAGGAAGGGCAGGATTGCCAAAGAAAGGAGGACGCACACCGGAGAGGCAAAATTACAAGCCCTAGTACACCAATCGAGATAGCAGGCATGAAGTGTTCACCGCTGACAAAAAAGAAGGGCACCAAGAAAGAGGCAGGTCAAAAGTCGCGCATGAGATGCAAAGAAGAGAGAATGATCGGAAGTGGTCCGATTGTCACCAAATGGCAACTCACGATGAAGTGTCGTGAGTTCAAAGCTAGTCTCAAATACCTAGCACCGGGAGACTTGAAGAATCGCCTGGACACACAGCCTCGCAACCGAGAGAGAGTAGAGAAAGGGAAAGGTCTCTAAGCCTGAGAAGGAGATCTCGTACGCCCAAACGTAAGAGATCAAGATCGCCAAGGCGAGAGCAGTCACCCCGACGAGAGCGCCTACCGCCACCCCCGAGGCGCACTCCTCTGTAACGACAACCTCATGTGAACGAAGATGACATGGAAGCATAAAGGTGCAGTGGCAAAGTGCAGACGTGCAGAGTCAAACGTCCAGCAAGATACCAAACCGATAAAGACCCAAATCGAATTGTTGTGGTTGGAATCTTCACTCAACGATCAGCGGCCCTCACAAATCATTGGAATTGGATCAACTTTATTGGAGTGAGCTAATGGATTTGGTGGCTCACCAATAGACAAAAAGATGCAGAAAAATAAATGCAAGGAGAGAGACTTTAGCTGGCATCAGCCTTCTCTTGGAAATGGGATCTGCAAGTGCCTTGTTTTGTGGGATAAAATCTTTAAAAAAATGCTTAAAAGGGGCAGCAACTAAGAGACGTTAGGAGACACTTTTGGAGACAGATATTGGAGAGAAATATCAAAGGAGAGAGCTCACTTTGACACACTTTGGAGTTGAGCATTTTGAAGAAAGGAAGACTCTTGTAAGTTGGGGATTAGCTTCAACACTTAGTACTTTCTCTACTCCTTTGTTTAGGTAATTAGTTATCACGTTGAACATTAGCATGTTTGTGTACTTTCTTTTCATCATGAACCAATCCCCCAATTTTGGGGGGAAACTTATGGATATCATTATCTAGCATCGATGTTGTAATCACGACATGTTTTCCCTCCATTTTCTATCGTGTGAAATTGCTTAACGCTTTGTGTTGATTGGCCACCTTCACAATGTTTTGTAGTTTTTTAGATTAATAACGATAGTGAAAACCTAGTAACCAAACGTATTTCACACGAGTTAATTGCCTATCGAAGCGATAGTGGATTAAATAGGGAATTATGCTGTAATTTTAGGGATATCGTTTTTAAGGCTAATTGATTAATTAATTCAGTTAACTACGATAGTAGAAATGGTCTAAATTAGTTAGTACGTGGCAATTCTCGATAGAGCTAGCTACCAATATAGAGGTATCCCAACTGTATAAATATGAATTAAATGGATTAACAAGCACAATTAAAATTACCGAGGTAAATAGTAGAATCTTGTGTTTCCCACGGAACTCTCAAAAGTTAATTTCTCCAAAATATTTCATTTTTCGAGTTTGTTGATTTCAGTAATTCTGCAACTCATTACTTGATTACAACCTTTGCAATTTCTATAGTTTCTTGAACTAAATTTGTTAATTATTGAATTTCACCATCCCCTAGAGAATGATAATTTTACTTACAGTTTATTACTTGTACGACACTGTGCACTTGCAGTTTTGTCGCCACCAAGTTTTTGGCACCGTTGCCGGGGATTGCCAAAAATTCAGGTTTAATAAAATTTTGTTTGAGTGAAATATTTAGCTTTGTGTTTAAGTGTGCAGGAAAAGTGCAGAATATTTCTTCCTGGCGTATGCGAAGAAGGGAGACTAAGGTGTTGTTGCCTCTAAATCACGAAATCAAGAAGGCGTGTAAGTACAACCGGAAGCAGGCGAGGGTAGGAAAAGTAATCCAATCTAAATCAACACCTACCTCTCCGAAAGGTCATCAAGACGAAGAGAAGGGTTTCACCTCTTCACTTATAGGGAAAATGGAGGAGGGAGCTACCCAAGGGCACAACAACAATCAACACCGTGAAAGGAGGAATGACCCACTCGAAGATCGAATCATCCAAGGCAAGCTGAACTGAAGAATCAGAGCTCGTGCTTTAGGGTTGTCATTCCAACTGGCAACACCAAACTCGATATCACACCATCCTTCATCAACATGATAAAAAATGGCTACACATTCTCTGGAGCAAGTACAGAAGATCCTCACGACCATTTGAGGAGATTTTGTAGCATTTGTGACACCATGAAGAATCCTGGTGTGTCCGATGATGCAATCCGGCTGCGTATGTTTCCATTCTCATTAATAGGTCAAGCGGCTCTATTTTCTGCTTAAAGATGGTTGGAACCCCCTTTTTTTT
Source organism: Linum trigynum (assembly GCA_964030455.1). Lineage (NCBI taxonomy): Eukaryota > Viridiplantae > Streptophyta > Magnoliopsida > Malpighiales > Linaceae > Linum > Linum trigynum. The sequence goes on from OZ034818.1 coordinate 14,866,646, forward strand.
CCTGTTTTGCTTGTTTTCTGATATTTTTCTTTTCTTTTCTTTTTCAAGGGTCCCAACCTGCTCTTACCGGCCATGCCAGGAGCGGATGTCTCGAGCCTCGTGCGGGGGAAAGACATGTAAGGGGGCTGGAGGTAGTAGGGGGAAATTGGGAACGAATTCCCGTTTCCCCTTACACACTTTCGCCCTATTCGCACGGGAGACGTTTATTTTGAAGCACATTTTCGAGCACCTGTTATTTTCAAAACATGACGCAAGAGTCCATGACAGGTAGAAAATCCACAGCATCACACAATTCAAGGGTCCTAAGATCACTAATTCACTCAATCAACCAACACAATATGAAGAAGAAATGAGACTTCTTAAATGCATCAACATCCTCCATAGTGCTACACTACCTCCCTAGGTTGCATATTACTATAAAGACAGTCAATTCAAAGCATACTGAGCAGGCAATTGCAAGGAAACACGTACTTGGAGCCCTCAAATTTAAAATTTGGAAAGTGGACTAGGCTCCAAGCACACAAACAGATCTAATGCAGTCAAAAGATAAACATCCCCCCACACTTAAGATCGACATTGCCCTCAATGGAGAAGAGGGAAGGATAAGGGGAACGATGTTACCGGTATGCATGGACTGCAGGAGACTGGAAGCGGGCCAGTCGAGTGAAGCGGACTGGAGAGGGGACCAGTCAAGACACGCATAGCGAGAGGAAACCAAAGAGCTCAACACAGTATGTTAGGTCCAATGGTCAGCTCAATAAAACATCATCCAAACCAAAAGAAAAATAAACCAAACCCAAACCCAAACCGGGTTACAATCCGACTCAAAACACAAGAAAGAAAATCAAACCGTGGTGGGGTTGCCTCCCCACAAGCGCTTCTTTACTGTCGTTTAGCTGGACGCCCATGGTGGATACTCAGGGCGGTGCAGGAACAGGTGCCTCCAAGAGCGGATCCACGTCGCTCTTGAGGTACAGCTTCAGGTTGTGGCCATGCACCCGACGGATGCGACCACTATCATCAGTCAGCTCGACCTGCCCATCTGGCAAGATGCAAGCGAGTGAGTACCCGGACGGCCAGGGTGGTCGTGGTGCAGGAGGTGGGACCAGCTCATAGTGGTCTCCACTCTTCTTCCGTGCAGGCTTAGCAACCTGCTGCTTCGGCCGCCACTCCTCCTTGAGCTTTTTGTTCGGAGGCGAGGCTGGATGGAGTGGCGGCGAAAGAATGATGGGAGGGTCCTGCAAAATAAGAGGAGCAGAAGGATACACGACAGGCTCGTGTACCTGATCAGACATAGCATGCACAGGCGTGACATCAATCATAGCACAGTGATCAAACTCAGTCACAGAAAAAGTAGCCTGTTCATTCCCAGCACGCAAGATCAGTTTACCATCATGCACATCAATAAGTGCCTTGGCGGTGGCAAGAAATGGCCTACCTAGAATCAAAGGCACATCCACATCCTCATGTATATCAAGAATAACAAAATCAACAGGATATGTGAATGCACCAACACCAACAAGCAGATCCTCTATGATTCCCCTAGGATGCACAATAGAACGATCAGCTAATTGAATGCTCATCCTAGTAGGGCTAAGTTCACCTAGGTCTAGCATTTTATACAACTTATATGGCATGACGTTTATGCTAGTGCCTAGGTCCGCCAAGGACTTTCCTACATGCATGCTGCCAATAGTAAGAGGGATAGTAAAACTCCCTGGATCCTTGCGCTTCTCGGGCAGCTTGTTCTGCAGGATAGCAGAACACTCCTCGCTCAGCAGCACTGTCGAGAGATCCCCAAGTTTCTTCTTGTTGGTGCAGAGATCTTTCATGAACTTGGCATACTTGGGCATCTTCGACAGTGCCTCTACGAACGGTATGCTGATGTTGAGCTGCTTCAACATTGCCATGAACTTGGCAAACTCAGTCTCCAGCTTGTCCTTGTGTAGGCGAGTGGGGAAGGGAAGCTGGGGCACATGCTCCTTAACCACTGGTTGTGGCTTGGGAGCAGGGGCTTCCTTCTCCACCCGCACTGCTGCATCGTCTGCTGGAAGTGCTGAAGCAGGTAGTGGTTCCTCCTGTCTGGCCGGAACAGGATCAGTAGATATGGCCCTACCGCTCCTGGTAAAAATGGCATCAAGCTGCTGGAGCTGGTGAGGATCCCGAGGATTCGGGACAGTGGTGGCAGGCAGAGTCCCCGGTGCCCTGGTGGTGCTTTGGCGGGCCAAGATGCCCACCTAGGTCTGCAGATCTTGCAAAATGGCACCCTGGTTCCTCTGACCTGCCTCCAGTGAGGCTACACTCTGGTCCAACCTCGTGATAGTCGCCTGAGTGCTCGTCATGAATGAAGCTAGAATGTTTTCCAGCTTCGTCATCCTGTCATCTGGGGCTGGAGCTGCTACAGGCTCGGCAAACTGGCGCTGGGGCTGCTGGAATGGCTGCCCCTGCCTAGGCTGGTAGGGCTGCTGCTGTGGGTCTGGCCCCTGGCGAGCTTGGAAGGGCTGCCTCTGCTGAAAACCACCTGCTGGTGCTGGGAAACCAGGTGGTTTAGTGGTGTTGCTGCTCCAGGCGAAGTTGGGATGCTAGCGCCACCCCTCATTATATGTGTTACTGTATGGATCGAGGCGCCGCGCATTGGCGATGAAGGCCAACTGCTCCTGGGGTGTGGTAGACTCCCTCATAGCCTGGCAGTCCTCCACTAGGTGATTGGAGCTCTCACACCACTGACACTGAGCAACAGGAGGTGTAGCCAAACCTCTGCCCGGAATAAGACTGTTGGGCTGCTTCAATGTCTGCACCAGCTCAGCTACCTGCTGCTCGAGTCTGGATCTGGACTCCATGGCGTGCACACCACGGTCCCGGGAATGTCTGCCTCTGCTGCTCTGCCCCCAGGAATGATCTCTGGCCGCCAATGTATTAATCATCTGGTTCAGCTCGGGTGGAGTCTTAGTGAGAATATCCCCTCCTGGGCATAGAGACTCAATCACCCTCTGGCTATCTGGAGAGAGGGCACTATAGAAGTTCCCCACTGTGAGTGCATCGCTGAAGCCATGATGGGGGCACTGCCAGAAATAGCCCATGTACCGCTCCCACGCATCACGAAGTGACTCATCTGGCTCTTGGCGGAAGTGAGTGATCTCCCGCTGGATCTCTGTAGTCTTCGATGCCGGATAATACCTGTGCACGAACTTGTCCGCCAGATCGTCCCAAGAGGTGATGGACAATGGGGGCTGGGTCTCCAACCACCTCTTAGCATTCCCCGCCAGAGAATGTGGGAAGAGATGAAGGCGGATCGCATCATCGGGAACACCGTTGAGCTTGAACCCGTTTGTCAGCTGCAGAAAACGGGACAGATGTACCCTGCCCTCCTCATCCTTCAAGCCATGAAACTGGATCGAGGATGTGATGAGCTGAATCCAACATGGCTTGATCTCGAAGTTGTTTGCTGGGATCGGCGGGTAGAGGATGACCGGGCGGATGTCAGCAATCCGAGGAGTGTAGTAGTACTCCAAGGTGGGTCCCGGCTGCGGTGGATGATGAACTCCATGATCCTGGGGTATGGGGTTGTTCCCCAGGACCTGATTCACCGGGGGAGCCTGCTGAGGATTCCCCTGGTGTTGATTGTACTCTCCGTCCATCCCGTGCTCTTCTTCAGAATCACTGCTCACGTGGCCGTCTATGCGCTCTTCCGTAGCCAGTCTAGCTCGCTGTTGTCTCCTGAGCTGGCGACAGGTGCGGTCAATCTCTGGATTCAACGGCAGTAAACCTCCCGACTGGCTACGGGTCATGCACTACCTGCACACTCTCAAGCAAGCAAACCCGTGAAGGCACAAGTGGGACAAAGCAAACAAAGCAAACAGAAAAAGGCTAAATTAACAGAAATCACTTTTCTTCAACAACCTAGCCGTCCCCGGCAACGGCGCCAAAAACTTGACTCGACTTTAGTGTCACTCCAGGAATTGGCCAAGTGAAACCACTTCCTAAAGCGTAGTATAGCGGGTTTGGGTTTAATTATCAACCCGGGTCCTAGATTTGATGACTACTCAGTGAATTCTTGTTATCTAGCAATGAAACTTTAATGCAAGTCTAAACTAACAAAGCAAGTAAACGGTTGTATTCAGGTTAAAGAGGTCACCCGGATATGGTTCCCCCTAGACTGCAGTTATGCCGGATTGTAATTACCAAGTTCAGTTTCTATGAAAGTTATACTGCGGAAGATTCTTAAACAGCCTGAAGTCTCGACTAAAGGTCTTCAGACCCTCTCAATCTGAATCTCTAGCGGGCGACTAACCTCCACCGGAGTAGACAGATTGAGGCCCTAAGAACAAAACCTCCACTACCGGAGTAAATCCGGTACAGAATAGTGAGTTGGTTCCTCGACTAAAGTCACCAACTCCCTACCTTCAATCAAGGATGCTCTATCAACCTAGGCAGATATTCTCATTCTAGGTCAAAGCAGAAACAACAGGAATTTGATCAGGATTCAAGTCATTCAATCATTCAAACCTCAATCGAATATAATCAAATCATAGAATCAGTACTTGGGTTCATACAATCAAAGCCTAACATACAAATCTAGGGTTCTCCATACCCAGATGAATGGGAGAACTACTCCATAGAGAAAAAAGCAAAAACAGAATCAGACGCGGAATTCATACTGTGAAGGATGGATTCCTGCTCCTGGACGTTGATCGGCACTTCTCCAAGCTCAAACTGGCCTCCAATGGTGTTGAAGATCAATCTAGGGCACTTGGAGACTCTTGTTCGTCGCTTTCTCTCTCTAGGAATCGTTCTATCTCTCAAAAACTCGAATCCCCCTGAATTGTGGCTGAAAATCTGCTTAAAAGCATCAGTGGCCAAAGCACGGTCGAGGACACGGCCGTGCTTTGCCTGAGTCCGCCCGTGTCTCGGCCAAGGTTAATTACACGGCCAGCAGTTGGGGGGAAACACGGCCGTGCTTCGCGGTGGACACGGCCGTGCTTTGGTGGAACACGGCCGTGCTTCGGTGCCCGTGTTTGCAACTGAAATTGCCAAACCGAATTTGCTCTCAGCATAAAAAGCACGGCCACAGGAGCACGGCCGTGTAATGCCTTAGGCTGCCCGTGTTTTGGCTCCAGCTCACCGAAATGACTTCCGAACGCCCCGAAACTCGCGCTTAGCCTTCCCTTTGACACCTGGGACCTGAAACATGACAAAATAGCACAACCCGGTGTAAAATAGGCCACAATACACGACTATGCCCCTCAAGCGGATGAGAACTAGGGGCGCAAACATGTGCAATTACATCGTTATCAGCATTCTAAGAGTGGAATTGGAGGATTTCTTCGCCTTGGAAGCTCGAGGAACAAGCCCGGACTTGAAGACTGATCATCTGAAGATTCTTACTGCAGTCTCTCTCTTCTCTATGGAGTAACTTCCCTTCACTTAGGTTTTGAGGAACCCTAGCTATGTTTGTTTGATTGGATGATGGTATGAGTACTCTGACTTGATAATCTTGAGTTCATATTCAATCTATGCATGTTTTCATGATTCAATTCTGCTTTAGTCGAGATTATTGATTCTGCTTTGATCCTATGAGAGGGAATACCTGATTAGGTCAATAGAGCACCATAGATTGATAGTAGTGGATCGATTGCTTTAGTCGAGGGTTGATTCACTGCTTTGTATTGATTGAGAACCTCATTCGATAGAGGGAATCTAGTTCAGAACGCCTTGATCGGTTGTTCTAGAGAAGGATACGTCCCTCTAGGCAATTGACTCAAGAGGGCCTTGTTCCTTTAGTCGAGACTCAAGGTCTAGTCAAGGATTCTCCGCATTGTGAATGAAAGTGAAACAAGTTAGAAATCATCAATCGTTAGTCTGGCTAGTGGCTAGGGGGAATCATACCTAAGTGAGTTCCCAACCTGTAATTAGATTAACTTTAAATGTAGTTTGCTAGAGTAGTTTTAGTTCTTTCATCTTACTCTGGTTTGCTAAATAATAAATTGAAGCTGAGTAATAGTAACTCTAGAGACCCGTGGATTCGATATTTATCACTTGAGCCACTATACTGCATCCCTTCCATTGGTTACACTTGGCCATTGTTAGGTGTTGTGTCGTAGCGAGTCAATGGACTATTGCCGACATCACGGGTATAGGTGTCAATCGGGCGGGTTCGGGTTGGGTTCAATCGAGTTGCGGGTTAGTCGGGTTTCGGGTTCATCTAGTTGTGTGTCCATCAAGTTTGGGTCCATCGGTTCGGGTTCAAACGGGTTGCGGGTTCAAACGGGTTGTGGGTTAGTCGGGTTGCGGGTTCAACGGGTTCGGGTTCAATCGGGTTATGGGCGAATCGATTTGCGGGTTCATAGGGTTGCGGGTCAGGCGGGTTGCGGGCGGATCGGGACATCGGGTTGAGGGTTCTTCAGGTTAACGCATCGAGTAACTTACTCCTTACTCGTTACCAACACTAACTTAAACTATTTTCTCAATTTTTAACCAATTTTTTTCTACCTCGTATAAATACTTTATTAAAAAGAAAAGTAGTCAAAATGTTGAATCAATTTGTATGACTTTCAAACTTGTTATTTAATTAATCGCAATTGGTAAAGTACACTCGCTAATAGTAATGGTGATATCAACATTTGCACCCAAAAGACAACGTTAATTGTTTATTTGGTATTTTAGTATTATCTCAGTAGTGATTGGATTAAAGTATCTCGTTTAGTAGAAACATGCAAATTTGGTATTTTGCGTGTGGTATTTGCAAAAGCAGAGTAGTAAAATGAGTTATTTCGAAATAACTCATTGGCAAAATAACTTCAATAAACTGTTGCCAAACGAGCCAGGTTGCAGGTTGTTCAGGTCAACGCATCAAGTTTCTTACTTCTTACTCGTTACCTTACACATTATCTATTACACTAATTTAAAACATTTTATTACCAATTTTCAACCCATTTATTTCTACCTGGTATATGTACTTTTATACAAACTTGTCAAGTGTCTGATTATTTGTTATTTTATATGATCGATTTGTTGCAATTGTATGACTTGCAAACTTGTCTAGTAATTAATCATAATTGGTAAGGTACACTAATCAATTTGTTATATCTTTTAAATGATAGGACAGTTGCAATTGTATGACTTGCAAACTTTTCCAAGTAATTAATCATAATTGATAAGGTACACTAATCAATTTGTTATATCTTTTAAATGATCAAACTATTGCAATTGTATTTCTTCCAAACTTGTCACATAATTAATCGTAATTATCATGGCCGGATAAGAGGGTGTATTGGGAGGCCCACCGGCACGGGGCGTCCGATTATTAGGGGGTCTCCATTTAGATCTATTAGTTAATAAGATCGTATATTTAGACTTGGCAAATTACAACCAGACCCGAAACCGCCCGAAAACTAGAAATTTTTGTAACCCGAAATTCGAATGACCCGAACCCGATAACCCGTAAGTTTTTGGGTTGGATGGGTTAGTGGGTCGACCCGTTAGACCCGTTCCATTTCATATATCACTCCTAAAATATGATAAAATAACTCATAAATTGGTGAGATGTTTAAAAAAATCACAAGAATTTGAATGACATATTTGAAGTTTAAGGATAATTAAATATAATGTGTTTCTTGTAGTAGTATTACTCTTGTGATTGTTTTTTGAAGATTTGCGCAATTTATATTTCATTTCATTAGCGTGGGAGGATTTGAGAATATGTTAATTGACATGTGTTAGGTAAACTATTGTCATGCATATGTGAAAATTTGTATTCTTTAAGAAAATATGAAGCATGTTTGATATTGTTTCTGAGAACGCTCGTAACATGAAATGACATATAACCCGACCCGAAACCGAATGGGTTGGGTCAATATTTGACCCGAAATCAGCCAACCAAACATGACCCGACCCGTAACCGAAGTCCACAACCCAAAATTACCCAACCCTACCCGATTGCCAGGTCTACGTATATTGTAGGTTATATTCGTAGTGTATGAATAATTGATTATGAATATGATGACGAGTTTAACTATGTGAATTAATGTTATTACTAATTATTGGTTAATGTTCTCATGTATATATATACACACTAGATTTGTATATATATAGCCATGACCATTTCACAAATAGCCACCAAATTATTTGTGATGTTAATTGTAACTCATGGTAAAGCCATAAACAAACACATAATATAGTTCATGTTAGTGAACGCCAAACATATGTTATACGTATGTGTTCACACCATCATATGCCGTCGAATTTTACCATTTAACAACCAATTAACTGGATTTTTGGGTATGATATTATACACTAACCTCTATTGAGTGAATCCAAGTCCTAATTCTCTCACCCAAATCATAAAATTTATTTAATTTAAAATTATAATAATTGACGGTTCAGATTCATCGAAATATATCAAAGTACATATAATATAACAAGTGTGAACACGTAAGTATGTTGTTTATCACAAGTTTTTAAATTATTTTATATCACGGGTGCTAGGTTATGTGGACTATAACATGCTTTATTGGTTTGATTATAAGATGACTCTTGATAAGTTCTCAAATCTTTTATAGCCAATTAGTCATTTAGTTATTGAAGCCATATACATCCTCCAATATATAATAGTAGACTTTTGTCCGATTTTTTGTATTTCAAAATCCCTGTGCTGGGAACAATTTTCGGTTGCCCATTTTAGTGATTTTCCTATCTTCCTTCTTCTACGCACATCATAGTGCCCTTTTGATTATTTTATATTTTATCCATCCCCATTTTTCGGTTAATATTTGCAGCTGTGTATGTTCATATCTTCAAAATATTTATTTAAGGAGAAGATAGTGTGCAAAATCCCCTATCTGCAAAACTTGGTCGTATCGCGATATCGTGATACGATAATACGAAGTATAATCGTGCTATATAATCATATTACACAAGTCATGATACGATGACAATTGACACGACCGGTATTTTGCAGGTATTGCAGGTAGGATGATTTGTAATGGAACCCAAATTCAAATCATATCTTCAAATTAAGACATTGAAATTGCATTAGACTTGCATCATGACATATTATTCTTTTGCAATTGCATTATGCAATTGTATTGATATAGATTACAATTGCATTTTTGCAAGCTTGCCTCTAATGTAATTATGGGTTGTAAGCCATATTATTATCTTATTATTAAACATTTATCATTTTTATTATTTAAGTGCTTTGTGTTTTTTAGAATTTTATTAAAAAATCAATTGTAATTGCAAAAGAATTGCATTGATACAAGTATAATGAAATTATTGAGTTAAATTGCTTTATTCCTAAAATTATCTTATCTCTTCATTAGGATTCAATTTCTTCATTTTCATATTATAAGACTTTAGTTAAACAAAGTCATCTGTATCTAGAGGTTGAGATTTGCACCCCGTGTTAATTTTAACGAGATTATATAAGCAATCCCAGTTGAGCTTCGAGCTAATGAAGGAGCGAGAAAGAGAGAGACGAGGGCGGTAATGAGGAAGTAGCAATGGACTAACGAAATTCAAATCCCAACTCCTAGACAGAGTTTGAAATCTTTATATGTGATGTAAACTCGGCCGTATTAAGAGATCGAGACTAGATTGGAAGAGATAGATTCAATGAGATTATTGAGGTGACCATTGAATTCGAGATTGTTTGGATTGCTACAATTTTTTTTGTATTAGAATATTGGAATTTTGTAGACGCTATGCTAAGAGAACAATGAATTGACGGTCAATTGCTAGAAAAAATGGTAAGATGATGAGAAACAGTAAGACTGTTTTGTGGAGTAATAGGATGCCATTTAGGTAAAACTCAGAGAATGAGGCAGGAAGGAAATACATGTACTTTTATTTTTTATTTTATAAATAAAAATTAAAATACAAAGTGACTTTAGATAATTTTATGTACAAAATTGGTAAAACATAAGAGGTGTTATAGTATTGAATTGGTAGTATATTTGATAAATTTTTAATACCATAATTATTTATGATTTGTTAACATTTTGAATACACAATTCTTTGAAAATAGAAGCTTTCATGATCTAACTCTCTCTCCTGTTCCACGAGTTAGTAATTTAAAGTAATCTGGCCAACGGGCCGTGTAAAAAACTAGTATTATATATACATATATATCTTAAACGTCACATGATGGGTGCTTGTTTATGTGTACTACAACCTACATTTGAGATAGTTCGATAGTTCGAATAACGTGATTGAAGATGGGATAACTCATGATAGGTTATCAAAAATAATTAATCAATTAGTCATTGGTTTACAATAGACAATGTCTTAGTTACTAAATGTTAAACTCTTAACCCATAACACTAAAGATTGTGATAATTCACATTGGTAAATAATAATATATGATCTATAATGTAAAATAGTCTGCAGTTATGATGGTTCAAGTGACGTTACCAAGATAAGTTTAATATTTAGTGATAAAGACATTGTCCATAGTAAATATTAATATCACATTATAGGGCATTACTAATTTGATATAGTAGATTTGATAGATCTGGCAATCGGGTCGGGTTGGGTAATTTTGGGTTGTGAACTTCGGTTACGGGTCGGGTCATGTTTGGTTGGATGACGTCGGGTCAAATATTGAGATAACCCATTCGGTTTCGGGTCGTGTTACAGGTCATTTCGGGTTATGAGCGTTCTCAGAAACAATATCAAACATGTTTCATATTTTCTTAAAGAACACAAATTTTCACATATGCATGACAATAGTTTACCTAACACATGTTAATTAACATATTCTCAAATCCTCACACGCTAATGAAATGAAATACAAATTACGCAAATTTTCAAAAAACAATCACAAGAGTAATACTACTACAAGAAACACATGATATTTGATTATCCTTAAACTCCAAACATGTCATTCAAATCCTTGTGATTTTTTTAAACATCTCACCAATTTATGAGTGATTTTATCATTTTGGGAGTGATATATAAAATGGAACGGGTCTAACGGGTTGACCTGCTAACCCACCCAACCAGACCCAAAAAATCACGGGTTATCGGGTTCGGGACATTCGGATTTCGGGTTATAAAAATTTCTAGTTTTTGGCGGTTTCGGGTTGGGTCAACGGGTCGGGTTGTAATTTTCCAGGTCTAAGATTTGAGAATATATAATGAGTTATCTTATCTCAATCACATCAAACTATCTCAAATGCAGGTTGTAGTACAATGTTTTATATATGATGGTTTAGAAGTTTAACATTTAGTGACTAAGACATTGTCTATTGTAAATCTTATCAGCCTTATAGAGCATCACTAATGGGACTTCAAAAACACCAAATTTAAAAGCACTCAAGTTTCCCTCCTCTTCTTTTCTAAGAAATAAAACACAAAATTTCCCTTCTTTGCTTTTCAAAAAGTTGAAAATACAAAAACAAATTCCCCTAGTTCTATTACCATAATTCAAGCACAAAAATTTATCACTTATTTCCTTCTCCAAAAATTGAAAGTATCAAATTTTCCTCTTATCTACTTTCCAAAAAGTTGAAAATTTTCTACTTATATAATAATAATAATCAAATTTTCAAATACATTACTTAATTTTATATTTAATTGATAAATTTTACGAATAGTTAAATTAACTATAATGTTAATGGGTATACACTATATTAATGTTATAGATTTTCTCAATCGAAAGATTATAAATTATATAATAGTAATTATTCATGTCAATCGGGCGGGTTCGGGTTAGTCGGGTTCCGGTCAATCGGATTGCGGGTCAATCGGGTTATGGGTTCAATTGGGTATGGGTCAATTGGGTTCAGGTTGCGGGTTAGTCGGGTAGCGGGTGAATTGGGTTGCGGGTCGAGCGGGTTACGGGTCATTGGCTTTTAGTTAATTCGGGTTGCGATCGGGCTACGGGTCGGGTTGATCGGGCGGGTTGCTCGGGTTGGGTTCTATTTTGACACCTATAATCACGTGTATAAGTCCAAATTTTTGTATGCATAAGATACTCATAGCAAAGGGTTACAAACCCTCAATTCAAACCCAAAGGAGGCTCAATCAACATATGAAGGAAGTTATGAGAAATGAGGTAATGAAACTATTAGATGCATGAATTATTTACCCTATTTTTCTGTCAGCAAGTGAGTTCTGTGCAGTTTGTCCCAAAGAAAGGTGGAATCACTGTGGTGAGAAACACCAAGGATGAGATCATACCGACTCGAACTGTCACCGGATGGCGTGCTTGTATCGATTATAGGAAGTTAGATGAGGCAACCCGAAAGGATCACTTTCCACTTCCTTTCATCGATCAAATGCTCAAACGGTTGGCAGGTCATTCTCACTATTGCTTTTTAGATGGCTACTCCGGCTACTTCCAAATTCCAGTGGCACCGGAGGACCAAGAGAAGACAACTTTTACATGCCCTAAAGAATTTTTTGCATAACGAAGATTGCCATTTGGGTTGTGCAACACACTAGCTACCTTCCAATGCTGCATGACAACTATCTTCTCCGACATGATAGAAACAAGTCTTGAAGTTTTCATGGATGACTTCTCAACATTTAGTACCAATTTTGAACATTGTCTAGCTAACTTGTCTAAGGTTTGGTAGCGATGTGAAGATACCAATTTAGTTCTTAACTAGGAGAAGTGTCCCTTTATGGTGACAAAAGGTATAATACTTGGACATCACATTTCAGCTAGGGGAATTGAGGTTGACAAAGCCAAAATTGAAGTCATAGAATGACTTCCCCCACCTTGCAACGTGAAGAGGAATAGAAGTTTCTTAGGACAAGCCGGTTTTTATCGGATGTTCATTAAGGATTTTTCTAAGATCACTAAACCCTTATGTGAATTGTTAGCTAAAGACAATGCATTCAACTTTTCTGATGAGTGTTTGCAGGCTTTCAACAAGCTTAAGAAGGAGCTTACATCTGCACCCATTGCTACAACACCCGATTGGACCCTTCCGTTTGAATTAATGTGTGATGATAGTGATTATGCAGTAGGGGCTGTTTTTGGACAACAAAAAGAAGGGAAGTTACATGCCATTTACTATGCAAGTAAATTCCTTAATGATGCACAAACGAATTATGCAACAGCTGAGAAGGAATTACTTGCTGTAGTTTATGCATTTGAGAAGTTTCGATCAGATTTGATGGGTTCAAAAACCATTGTGTACATTGATCATGCAGCCATCAAACACCTTTCTAAGAAGGAAGCCAAACCTAGGCTACTTCGTTGGGTTCTTCTTTTGCAGGAATTTGACATAGAAATCCATGACAAGAAAGGCTTGGCAAACTTGGTAGCCGACCATCTCTCAAGGTTGGAAGCAAAATCACTTCCAATTGAAAATTTGGATATTGACGAATCATTCCCCGATGAGAATCTATTTTCCATAATAATGAAGGGATCCCCTTGGTATGCTGATATTGCAAACTACCTTGCAACAAGTAAGCTTCCTGAAGCGTCTTACCAACAACGCAAGAAATTGATCACTATTTCAAATAATTACATATGGGATGATCCATTCTTGTATAAGCATTGTACTGATCTTATGATAAGATGTTGCATTCCTGAGAATGAAGTCTATAGTGTACTAAACTTTTGTCATAGCTTAGTTGCATGAGGTCACTTCGGACCTCAAAGGACAACATCAAAAGTCTTACAATCGGGTTTATATTGGCCTACTTTATTTCATGATGCCCGTAACTTTGTTGCTTCATGTGATAGATGCCAAAGAACAGATAATATCTCATCTAGGATGGAGATGCCACAAATACCAATCTTGGAGGTCGAGATGTTTGATGTATGGGGTATAAACTTCATGGGTACTTTCCCATCATCATACAACAACAAATACATTCTCGTCGTTGTCGATTATGTATTAAAGTGGGTGGAGGCAGCCACATTACCAACCAATGAATCAAAGATAGTGGTGAACTCTATGAGAAAGAACTTGTCCACCCGTTTTGGAGTACGAAGGGTTGTCATAAGTGATGAAGGAACTCATTTCACAAGTCGCGAGCTGATTACACTCTTGGCCAAATATGGAGCCAAACACCGCATTGCTACACCATACCATCCACAAACTAGCGGGCAAGTTGAAGTATCCAATTGTGAGTTGAAGCACATCTTAGGGACCACTGTTAACTCCTCTCGAAAGCATTGGTCGAGGAAGTTGGATGATGCACTGTGCACCTATAGGACTGCCTATAATACCCCACTAGGCATGTCTCCATATCGACTAGTGTTTGGTAAAGCATGTCACTTACCGGTGGAGCTCGAACACAAGGCGTATTGGGCCATCAAGAAGTTGAATTATGATATGAAACAAGCCGGAGAAAAGAGACTCCTTCAATTGAATGAGCTAGATGAGATCCGCCTCAACGCCTATGAGAATGCCCGAATCTATAAGGAGAGGACAAAGAGGTGGCATGATCAACACATTGTAAGGCGAGAATTCAATGTAGGTGACAATGTATTACTCTTCAACTCTCGTCTCCGCCTCTTTCCGGGCAAGTTGACATCAAGGAATGGAACTCGACAGAAAGAACTGATTGTACTACATCGACGGAATGGGCTGCTTCGAAGGCTTGATCTGATACGCTTTCCTCCTCCCCTTTCAACAGGGGTGTGGATCTTTCTCTGTCTGATAGTAGTTCCATTGTAGGTAGAGGAATCAAGGTGGTCCGGACCATTCACGGTGACCAAAGTCTTCCCTCATGGTGCCATCGAAATTCTTGGTGATAATGGAGTGTTCAAGGTGAATGGTCAGAGGCTCAAACAATACATAGAAGGAGCATCCCTATTGGAGATCTCCTCTTATCGCTTGAACTAAGCCATTCCAACATCGAGCTAACGACGTTAAACAAGTGCTTTTGGGAGGCAACCCGAGGTTTGTTTTTCTTTCAATTTTTTTTTCCATGATTTCACTTTTTAGGACGTTTGAATGATCTCCATATAACTTGAGATCAAAATTCGTTTAGAAAGGTATTTTTACAATTTTATAGGTGCATTGGCAGAATGCTTTGGTGAAAATGTACAGTGGAGAAATGCATTGAGGAGTGGAAGGCATCAATGATGGACTTCAAGGAGTTAAACGCACTAAGGAAAAAAGGAGGGATCATGGAGCACTTTTTTTTCTTATTGAAAAAAAATCAAAAAAGGAAGAAGAAAGGGTGTGCACGACTTCACAACCAAAAAAAAAAAAAAATACAAAACAGAAAAAAAAACCAAACAAAATCCGTAAAAAAGGAGGGAGTGGGCGGGTACTCTCCCGCCGAGAGAAAAAAGGGAGGAAAGAAAGTAGAGAGAGAGAGAAATATTCTAAAAAAATATATCAAATTCGAAAAAGAAAGAAATTAGCTGATTATACATAGTGAAACACCTGTTTCTCTCTCTTCACAATTTTCTCCTTCTTTTTCTCTTCTTCGTACTACTCCTTTGCTCTTCTTCTAATTTCCCCAAACCCCATAAAAATTCCTAGACTCAATTGCAAATCCACTCCCTCCATCAATTCACTCATAACCCACTCCACCAAACCCAGCAAAAGGTTCCCCCATTTCTCATTTTTATCCATTTTCCCCGCAAATTTCTAGGGTTCTTTAACCCAAAACCTCATCACTTGGAAAAATTCGGCTGGAGCTCTCCATCAATGATCCATTTTTTCCAAGAAAACTCGCCATCATCAGTCTCTATTTCGAAGTTCATCTCTCTTTCCCACCCACCAGTTGCTCGGCGGTAAGCTCTGCCCCAACAAGTATTTTCACTCTTTCTCAACCTCTTGCTACTGAATAGTTGAAGAATGAGTAGAATTGGGTCGCATGAGACAACCAATTAATTGTTGAGAATGATCTGATTGTGAAATAACTTTGACGAAGTAGCTGATTTTGTTAGAAAAAAAAGAGAAACAACTTGGTTTTGCTCGTGGGAAGCAGCCACGGTGAGGAGAAAAAGGGATGGAGTTGGCCACTTTCAAGTGGTTGACCCGAGCATTGATGGAGAGACAGAATTCAGAAAGTGGAATATGATTTATGCGCTATGCCTTCTCTCTGAAACCGGTCCAGTTCTAGAGCCTAGAAAAGAAGTTGCTGGAGTTGAAATCCCCCCCACATTTCATAGGGTTGTTAGAGGTAGCATTGGGAAGAAGAAAGTGGAACGAATAATTGCTATGCCTCTACCGGAAGGATCAAAACTTCAGATGATGGGAGGTTGTGTTCGAGCAATAGTTGATGCCTTTGACGATTCAATGGAGATGCCATCTAGGCACCAAAGTTGCAGCAGTCATGTACCTCAATCACAAGCCAAAGAAAATACCGAAACTAAGCCGGGAGAGCCACCATTGAAGCGAACACGTTCCAGCAACAATACACCTCAACCGGAAAGAAAATAGAAGGCTAAAGACAACAAAAAGAAGCCACCATCAAAGAGGCAAGCTCCCTCACAACCTACAGCCCAATAGAAAAGGTCAAAACTAAAATTGGCAGCAACAAACAGTGGAGTAGATGTCTCAGGAAATTTCGGCAAACCTCTCATTCCTCCTGAACATATGGAGAAATACAAGACCTTTCTTGCTCAGCCGATAGTTCCCTCTGAATTTATGGATTTGGATGTGCTGAAAATCACTAGAACAGAGGAGAATTTGTTGAATTACTTCCAGAATATGGGCTGGCCTAGATTTCCAGAATTGAGATTTCATACTTATGAGAAATGGACAAGGGAATTTCTAGCTACATTTGTTTTCCATAAAGATGGAATAAATAGCAAGTTCCAATTTTCTTTGGGAGGCAAGCAATTTGAGTTGTCATTGAGCTGAGTGCACAAGGCTTTGCTATTTGATGGAGTAGCAACAATAGAACCGAAGTCCCCTTATGATGAAAAATACTTTCGTAAAAGAATTGAAAATGACGATAAGGAGTTCTACTCGCAGAAGACAAGAAGAAAACCCATTCGGGATCCTGCTTTGGTGTTAGTACATGAGAACATATGTTGGACAACTTTGGGTCGTGGTTCCGACAACCCCAGTGTACACAATACTAATCTCCGATTTCTCTAAATTTGTGTCACAAAGACTCCACTCAACTTGGGCTATTGGTAGGAGTTATTCTTGGTGAGCAAGCTTCAAAAGGATCAAAGGGCAACACCAGATTTGGAGGAATCATTACTGTTATTTCCTAAGCTTGTTGTGGATTTCCCAAGAACCCAAATGGCATCGACAAATGCAAGGGAATCATAGTAATCAAAGAAATAACTCTCTCAAGTATGAACTACATAAGAAGAATCACATCAAGAGGAATATACGTATCGATACATGAGCTCAACAAAATCAAGGAAGAGCGAGCAAAAGCCAAGGCGGAGAAAACCACGACCAAGGATACAAAGCAAGAAGATGAGTTGGTTGTTGCCCATGCAATAGAAACCTTGGCAGCAGCTGCCAGCACCTCACCAGTATCTTCAAGAACTCCCCCAGCTGATCCAAATCATTCCACAAGCACCACAACACACGACACTCAACCGACGGACATCATTGCTCACCTACAACAATAACTGGAGCAGCAAGATCATAAGTACCAGCTGTAGCAGCACCAAATCAACATCCAACACCAATTCATCCAGAAAATGGCCGAGCATCTCAAGAAGAGTGGAATTGATTGCCCAAGTAACCTCCCACCACCTCCGCCTAGCATTTGTCACGAGATTTTTCATCTATCCCTTTGCTTCCTTTTTCATTTTGTGTTAGCATGTTTCGAATCTAGGTATAGAACATTAGGGACAATGTTCCATCATAAGTGTGGGGTGGAGAGTGTTAGTTTAGCTTTAGAATATGTATTTGTATATAATGTTTAATGAACGTGAGTCGTTCCTTCCTTGTTTGATGTGTTGTGTCTTGAACTTGATAGGGTATAATTTTGTTGCTTGAAATGATTGTGTGAATGATTCGTGAACTTTTTATGCTTCGGTGTATGAATCTACTTTTTGTTTATCCCAAGTTAACCTTGAAATGCATAACTTGTGTTTGCATGTAGGATTGCCTGTTTCACATGATGTACCCTCCATTAAAATTCACCCACTAAAATTGAATTGTACTCGAACTTAGGTGAAATTGAGTATACTCTGTATAGAGGAGGGTGATTCGGGCCTAATTGCACATGTTTTGCCCCCGTTTTACTTAGATGTTTGTGCCAAATTCGCTCCTTAAAGGTTGGTTTTACGCTAGGTTCTTTGTGTTTGAGTGTGTTTCAGGATTTTAAAGGTGAAACCAGCCTAGGAGTCGAAAGATTGGCGAAAAGGATCGAAAACCGGGAGGAGAGGTGAAAAAGAGCCAGTTCACGACTAACTAAAGGAGTTCACGGTCATGCAAGACTGTGAAGAAGTGGAGTTGACCGTGAATCGCGAGGTGTCTAGAGCCAATGTGAAGGTTAGTGACGCAAGGTGAGTTCACGGTCACTAAGACCGTGAACATAGGCAGTTGACCGGGAATAGACGTGCGTGATGCAGAGCGTTTTGGCGCACGCCTTGAGTTCACGGACTCGTTTGATGGTTCACGGCTGTGAACTCAGCTCATCTCGGGATTAAAAGATGAGCTGAAAAGAGGAGTTTAGAGTGAGACCACTTTTTAGTAAAACACCTTCTTCAACATTCTAGTGAGAGAAACATAACCAAAGGGAAGAAGAAGATTAGGGTTTGGCTTCAAGGCAGATTTTAGGAAGACTTCCCCCCCAAGGAAAGCTCAACTCAAGGGTCAAGAAGAGAGGGAGCATCCTCCAAGATGGTTTCCACCTTTTTCCCTTTTGTTCTTCTGACTCACTCCTACTGTCACTCTAGAAATTGGCCAAGTGTAACCACTTCCTAAAGCGTAGTATAACGGGTTTGGGTTTTAATGTCAACCCGGGTCCTAGATTTGATGACTACTCGGTGAATTCTTGTTATCTAGTAGTGAAACTTTAGTGCAAGTCCAAATTAACAAACAAACAAAGCAAGTTAAACGGTTGTTTTCAAGTCGAGAGAGGTCACCCGGATATGATCCCCCCTAGACTGCAGTTAAGCCAGATTGCAATTTACCAAGTTCAGTTTCCATGAAAGTTATACTGCGGAAGGTTCTTAAACAGCCTGAAGTCTCGACTAAAGGTCTTCAGACCCTCTCAATCTGAGTCTCCAGCGGGCGACTAACCTCCACCGGAGTAAACAGATTGAGGCCCTAACGAGCCAAACCTTCACTGCCGAATTGAATTCGGTACAGAATAGCGAATTGGCTCCTCGACTAAAGTCACCAATTCGCCACCTTCAATTAAGGGTGCTCTATCAACCTTGGCAGATATTCTCATTCTAGTTTAAAGCAGAAACAATAGGAATTTGATCAGGATTCAAGTCATTCAATCATTCAAGCCTCAATCGAATATAATCAACTCATGAAATCTGTACTTGGGTTCATACAATCAGACCTAACATACAAATCTAGGGTTCTCCATACCCAGATGAATGGGAGAACTACTCCATGGAGAAAGAAGCAAAAACAGATTCAGACGCGGAAATCATACTGTGAAGAATGAGTTTCTGCTCCTGGTTGTAAATCGGCACTTCTCCAAGCTCAAGCCTGGCTCCAATGGTGATGAAGATCAAGCTATGGCACTTGGGAACTCTTGTTCGTCGCTTTCTCTCTCTAGGAATCGTTCTATCTCTCTAAAACTCGGATCCCTTGATCTTTGGCCTTCTTTTCCTTTAAAACTGCTACCTGTCGCGATACCCGGTCGAAATACCTGGTCGGGTATTTTGGGTCTCGACCGGGTATAAATGAAACGCACGTTTTGATGTCAGGGGAAAATCTCTGGTCTGTCCCAAGAATCCCCGACCGGGGGTTTTTGGCTCCTGCGCGGGCCCCCCTCTGTTTCTCACGGGTGCCAAAACAATAAATACCCGGTCGGGTATTTGAGCCCATGACCGGGTATTTTCCTCCTGCAGTACACTTCGACCCAACTTCGCTCATTTCGAGCCAAAACTCGTTTCCTCCTGCAGTACACTTCGACCCAACCTCGATTTCAACGCCGGGTCCTGAAATATGACATAAACACACAACCTCGCGTGAAATCATGGACGAATGGACTCTCAAAAACAAAAGATCATGGACTCACCTTTTTAAGGTGCTATTTTTTCTTCTTGAAGATGGTTGGAACCCCTTTTCTTTCTGTTTTGCTTGTATTCTGTTTTTTTTTCTTTTTTCTTTTTTTCAAAGGTCCCAACCTGCTTTTCAGAAAATGGGGGCTCCCACCTAGCAGAGGTTTTGCTGGAGCCCGGCTCTTACTGGCCATGCCAGGAGCGGATGTCTCGAGCCTCGTGTGGGGGAAAGACATGTAAGGGGGATGGAGGTAGTAGGTGGAAATCGGGAACAGATTCCCGTCTCTCCTTACACACTTTCGCCCTATTCGCACGGGAGACCTTATTTTAAAGCACATTTTCGAGCACCTTGTATTTCAAAAACATGATACAGGAGTCCATGACAGGTAGAGAGTCCTAAGATCACTAATTCGCACAACCAACCAACACAATATGAAGAAGAAAGGAGACTTCTTAAATGCATCAACATCCTCCATAGTGCTACACTACCTCCCTAGGTTGCACATTACTATAGAGACTGTCAATTCAAAGCATACTGAGCAGGCATTTGCAAGGAACACGTACTTGGAGCCCTCAAATTTAAAAATTTGGACAGTGGACTAGGCTCCAAGCACACAAACAGATCTAACGCCGTCAAAAGACAAACATCCCCCCACACTTAAGATCAACATTGCCCTCAATGGAGAAGAGGGAAGGAAAAGGGGAACGATGTTACCGGTATGCACGGTATGCAGGAGACTGGAAGCGGACCAGTCAGAGTGAAGCGGACTGGAGAGAGGACCAGTCAAGACAAGCACAGCTAAAGGAAACCAAAGAGCTCAAACACAATACGTCAGGTCTAATGGTCATCCCAATAGTACAACATCCAAAATAAAAAGAAAGAAACTAAACCGACACAAGACAGTTTGCACACTGATAAAAACAAACACACTCAAAACACGCCACTAGGAGCCGCCTCCTAGACCGGTGAAGTCGATCTGGTTCATGAGGTCGTCGTCTCCATCCTCCGGTGGTGGTGGTGGTGGTGAATGATCCCACCGGGTGGTCCAGTGGTACTCCTCCGGTGGGTGACAAGCCTGGAGCAGGTGCTCCGAGTACTCCATCAATCGGCGGCCTTGATCTCCTCCCGCTCGATGAGAGCATCCGTGACTCCCATATGGGTCTCCAAGCGGCCGAGGCGCTCGTCAACAACCGTCAGCCTGGACTAGTACTCGGCCTGGTGGGCCGAATAATGCTGGTAGAACTGGACCTGATGGTCCATGAGCTGCCGGTTCTGAAGACCGAGCTGCTGGAACTGGAGCCCCATCTGCTGGAAGTGCTCCGTGAAGAAGTCCATCGATGGGCCAGAAGCCATCGACGGACCAGAAGGACCGGAGGAGGACTCGCCTCTCTCTAATCTCCGTCGTGGCCGAAGGTCCCCTTGTGGAGACAGTGGGGGCTCCGGCTCATTAGCATCCATAGCCCCGCCATCATCATCATCATCATCCTCATCCTCCTCCGCGCCAGAATAGCCAGCGTCCTCCTCATCGTCATCGAGATCCACATCCTCATCAGGAGGCAGGGAAAGCCCATCCACCCAGGTGCGGGTGCCATCAGTGGCCAGGAGGAGTGCATTGTGGAGCACTTCCCGGCTGAGGGGGGTGGAGCCGCCTCGTGCAGAAGAATCTGTGAGCCCCTGGAAGCTGATGTTGAAATGGCGCGCTAGACGGGTGATCAGGGGACCACAGTAGAGATGGTTGGGCTTCCCGTGGCATCGAGAGAAGGTGGTGGCCACGAAGGAACCCAAATGCAGCATGTGATCCGGGTCCCTCATCGAGAACATGGCATAGAGCACCCGCTTCGGAATCTTGTGCGAGCCGGTGACGTTGGGGACGATGGAGCGGGTGATGAGCAAGTTCAGGATGTGCCACTGCGGCTTAAGGGTGCGGAAGTATGTCTGGCCAGCGTCGAAGCAGTCGAACGCATAGGCGCGCCGGCAATCTGCGAGTAGAACTCATCCATGTTCCAGTCTGTCGGATTTGGGACCTCGATCACGTGGCGGGAGGGTGGGTGATACTGGATCCCCAAGGCGTAGGCCAACCCGTCAATGGTCAGCTCCCGGGGATGGCCACCTAGCCTGAATTTCACTGCATAGGAGTCCCGAGCTGCTTTGCTGTCGTACTTGAAGGTGGTGTAGACTCCCACACCAGCTCAGTGTAGGTGGGCTCCTCGATAGCCAGCAGGGTTCGCCAATCGCGGTGGCTGATGGCGGCGGTGAGCTCCTGTATGAAGTGGAGCTGCTCGAACACTGCCCACTCTAGATGGTGGTGGCGCTCCAAATTCCCCTGAATCACCGGGCGGAACTGGTCCGCGTACTCCGGGTGCAGGCTCAGGCCCTGCACAAACTGATGGTCGAGGGACATGCTCCTGCAAAATCAACAAACCAAAGGTGGAGCCAAGAAAAAACTTGTCAGGACCAACAACATGGGTTCAGCACTTCCCCCACACTTAAGGATCACCTAGGCTAATAGTTTTAAGCACAAACGGTTGAATCGCAAGCAACTCAACCGGAATCAAGGCAAGAACCCCAGAACCAACCACATTAAGTACACGGGCAGCACATACACCATAGAGAGAACCATGCATACTCAAAACATCCCTCACCCTATTCTAACTCATGCATGCAAATACAGTTCTCGGTCCTACAATCTACAGTTCGATTTTCCAGGTAAGAACAGTTAACAAGAAACACACCTGAAAACGCAAGGAGAACTGTAGCTAAGGCTAAAAAAAACGGGTGAGGGACGCGAGACGGAGGCCAAAAATGACCCGGGAGGCTCGCCAGAAAATGGCCGGAAAACCGCCGGAAAGTCGCCGGAAAACGACCGGCGGCGGCGGAGAAGAGAGAGGGGAGAGGATTTGAGAGGAAGAGAGAGGGGGAAATTTTGAAAAATGAGGGTAGAAAGAGAAAATGACCAGGGGTTTGCTATAAATAGCAAAAATACCCGGTCGGGTATTTTTGATTCCACGACCGGGGGTTCAAAACGCGGCGTGCCAAGTGCAAGGGAATCCCCGGCCTTGAGCCAAAAATACCCGGCCGAGTATTTTTGGGTCAAGGTCGGGGGTTCTGGAAACGCTGCGTCTTAACTTGGGAAAATCCCCGGCCGTGAACCAAAAATACCCAGTCGGGTATTTTTGGGACAAGGTCGGGGGTTTTCCCTTTTTCACCCCGAGAAACAGAAGGGGGCCCGATCATGGATCAAAAATACCCAGTCGGGTGTTTGCCCCCTTCCGGCCAAAAAACTCATTCGCCCAAATTTTCGACCTCTCCTGCAAGACAGCACCAAATCGAGGCATAACAGACGACCGAACTTCACCACAGACATGCAACTGACTCAAGACGACACAAAAACTCAGAAAAAAGGGAAAAAGAAATGCAAACCGTGGTCGGGTTGCCTCCCCACAAGCGCTTCTTTACCGCCTTTTAGCTGGACGCCCATGGTGGATACTCAGGGAGGTGAAGGAACAGGTGCCTCCAAGAGCGGATCCACGTCGCTCTTGAGGTACAGCTTCAGGTCGTGGCCATGCACCCGACGGGTGCAACCACCAGCATTGGTCAGCTCGACCTGGCCATCCGACAAGATGCAAGCGAGTGAGTACTCGGATGGCCAGGGTGGTCGTGGTGCAGGGGGTGGAACCACCTCGTAGTGGTCTCCACCCTTCTTCCGTGCAGGCTTAGCAGCCTGCTGCTTCGGCCGCCACTCCTCCTCGATCTTTTTGTTCGAAGGTGAGACTGGATGGAGCGGCGGCGCAGGAATGATAGGAGGGTCCTGCAAAATGAGAGGTGCAGAAGGATACACGACAGGCTCGTGTACCTGATCAGAAATGGCATGCACAGGTGTGACAGCAATCATAGCGCAGTGATCGAATTCAGTCACAGAAAAAGTAGCCTGTTCATTCCCAGCACTCAGGATCAGTTTACCATCATGCACATCAATTAGTGCCTTGGCGGTGGCAAGAAATGGTTTACCTAGAATCAAAGGCACATCCACATCCTCATGTATATCAAGAATAACAAAATCAACAGGATATGTGACTGCACCTACATTAACAAGCAGATCCTCTACGATCCCCCTAGGATGCACAATGGAACGATCAGCTAGCTGAATGCTCATCCTAGTAGGGCTAAGTTCACCTAGGTCTAGCTTTTTATACAACTTATATGGCATGACATTTATGCTAGCGCCTAGGTCCGCCAAGGACTTGCCTACATGCATGCTGCCAATAGTAAGAGGGATAGTAAAACTCCCTGGGTCTTTGCGCTTTTCGGGCAGCTTGTTCTGCAGGATAGCAGAACAATCCTCGCTCAGCAACACTGTCGAAAGATCCCCAAGTTTCTTCTTGTCAGTGAGGAGATCTTTCATGAACTTCGCGTACTTGGGCATCTTCGACAGTGCCTCCACAAACGGTATGCTGATGTTGAGCTGCTTCAACATTGCCATAAACTTGGCAAACTCAGTCTCCAGCTTGTCTTTGTGTAGGCGAGTGGGGAAGGGAAGCTGGGGCACATGCTCTTTAACCACTGGTTGTGGATTGGGAGCAGGGGCTTCCTTCTCCACCCGCACTTCCGCATCGTCAGCTGGAAGTGCTGAAGCAGGTAGTGGTTCCTCCTGCCTGGCCGGGGCAGGATCAACGGATATGGTCTTACCGCTACTGGTAAAAATGGCATCCAGCTGCTGGGGCGGCTCCCGTGGATTGGGGATGGTAGTGGCAGGTAGAGTTCCCGGTGCCCTGGTGTTGTTCTGGCGGGCTATTCCTCCAATCTGATGTTGGAGGTCCTGCAATATAGCACCTTGGTTCCTCTGACCTGCCTCCAGCGAGGCGATGCTCTGGTCTATCCTGGCGAAATTCGCCTGGCTGGTAGTCATGAATGCCGCTAAAATGTTTTTCAGCTCCGTCATCTAGTTATCTGGAGCTGGAGCTGCTGATGGCTCGGCATACTGACGGTGGGGCTCCTGGAATGGCTGCCCCTGCCTAGGCTGGTAGGGCTGCTGCTGTGGTGGGGGCCCCTGCCTAGCCTGAAAGGGCTGCCTCTGCAGAAAACCACCCGCTGGTGCTGGGAAACTAGGTGGTTTAGTGGCGTTACTGTTCCAGGCAAAGTTGGGATGCTGGCGCCACCCCTCATTGTATGTATTGCTATATGGGTCAAGGCGCCGAGCATTGGCGATGAAGTCCACCTGTTCTTGGGGAGTAGAGGACTCCTGCATAGCCTGACAGTCCTCCACTAGATGATTCGAGCTCTCATGCCACTGACATTGAGCTACGGGAGGTCCGCCCAGACCTCTGCCCGGAATAAGACTGTTGGGCTGCTTCAATGTCTGCACTAACTCAGCCACCTGCTGCTTGAGCCCGTACCTGGCCTCCATGGTGTGCACACCACGGTCCCGAGAATTTCTGCCTCTGCTGCTTTGCCCCCAGGAGTGATCTCTGGCAGCCAAGGTACTGATCATCTGGTTCAACTCAGGTGGAGTCTTAGTGAGAATATCCCCTCTTGGGCATAGAGACTCAATCACCCTCTGGCTGTCCGGAGAGAGAGCACTGTAGAAGTTCCCCACTGTGAATGCATCACTAAAGCCATGATGGGGACACTGCCAAAAATATCCCATGTACCGCTCCCATGCATCACGAAGTGACTCATCTGGCTCTTGGCGGAAGTGAGTGATCTCCCGCTGGATCTCTGTAGTCTTCGATGCCGGATAGTACCTGTGCACAAATTTGTTAGCCAGATCGTCCCAAGAGGTGATGGACAATGGGGGCTGGGTCTCCAACCACCTCTTAGCATTCCCCGCCAGAGAATGGGGGAAGAGGTAAAGGCGAATTGCATCATCAGGGACACCGTTTAGCTTGAACCCGTTCGTCAGCTGCAGAAAACGGGAAAGGTGCACCCTTGCCTCCTCATCCTTCAAGCCATGGAACTAGATAGATGATGTAATGAGTTGAGTCCAGCATGGCTTGATCTTGAATTTTTTCGCTGGAATGGGCGGATAGAGGATGACCGGACGGATGTCAGCAATCCGTGGAGTGTAGTAGTACTCCAAGGTGGGACCCGGTGGTGGTGGATGATGCTGAACCCCATCTGCATGGGGTATGGGGTTGTTCCCCAAGAGCTGATTCACCGGGGGAACCTGGTGAGGAATCCCCTGGTGTGGATTGTGATCTCCTTCCATATCGTACTCGTCCTTGGACTCGCTGCTCAAATGGCCGTCTATGCGCTCCGCCGTAGCCAGTCTAGCTTGCTGTTGTCTCCTGAGTTGGCGACAGGTGCGTTCAATCTCCGGATTCAACTGCAGCAAACCTCCCGACTGCTACGGGTCATGCACTACCTGCGCACACTCAAGCAAGCAAACCCGTGAAGGCACAAGTGGGAAAGAACAAACAATCAATGAGAAAAAGAAAGTGCTAAAGTAACAGAAATCACTTTTCTTCAACAACCTAGCCGTCCCCGGCAACGGTGCCAAAAACTTGACTCACTCCCACTGTCACTCTAGAAATTGGCCAAGTGTAACCACTTCCTAAAGCGTAGTATAGCGGGTTTGCGTTTTAATGTCAACCCGGGTCCTAGATTTGATGACTACTCGGTGAATTCTTGTTATCTAGCAGTGAAACTTTAGTGCAAGTCCAAATTAACAAACAAACAAAGCAAGTTAAACGGTTGTTTTCAAGTCGAGAGAGGTCACCCGGATATGGTTCCCCCTAGACTGCAGTTAAGCCGGATTGCGATTTACCAAGTTCAGTTTCCATGAAAGTTATACTGCGGAAGGTTCTTAAACAGCCTGAAGTCTCGACTAAAGGTCTTCAGACCCTCTCAATCTGAGTCTCCAGCGGGCGACTAACCTCCACCGGAGTAAACAGATTGAGGCCCTAACAAACCAAACCTCCACTACAGAATTGAATTCGGTACAGAATAGCGAATTGGCTCCTCGACTAAAGTCACCAATTCGCCATCTTCAATTAAGGGTGCTCTATCAACCTAGGCAGGTATTCTCATTCTAGGTTAAAGCAGAAACAACAGGAATTTGATCAGGATTCAAGTCATTCAATCATTCAAGCCTCAATCAAATATAATCAACTCATGAAATCTGTACTTGGGTTCATACAATCATACCTAACATACAAATCTAGGGTTCTCCATACCCAGATGAATGGGAGAACTACTCCATGGAGAAAGAAGCAAAAACAGATTCAGACGCGGAAATCATACTGTGAAGGATGAATTTCTGCTCCTGGTTGTCAATCGGCACTTCTCCAAGCTCAAGCCGGGCTCCAATGGTGATGAAGATCAAGCTATGGCACTTGGGAACTCTTGTTCGTCGCTTTCTCTCTCTAGGAATCGCTTTCTCTCTCTAAAACTCGGATCCCTTGATCTTTGGCCTTCTTTTCCTTTAAAACTGCTGCCTATCACGATACCCGGTCGAAATACCCGGTCGGGTATTTTGGGTCTCGACCGGGTATAAATGAAACACACGTTTTGATGTCAGGGGAAAATTCCCGGTCTGTCCCAAGAATCCCCAACCGGGGGTTTTTGGCTCCTGCTCGGGCCCCCCTCTGTTTCTCACGGGTGCCAAAACAATAAATACCCGGTCGGGTATTTGAGCCCACGACCGGGTATTTTCCTCCTGCAGCACACTTCGACCCAACTTCGCTCCTTTCGACCCAAAACTCGTTTCCTCGCCTCGATTCCAATGCCGGGTCCTGAAATATGACATAAACACACAACCTCGCGTGAAATCGGCTTAAAACACGAGAGTCAACCTCTCAAACGGCTCAAGAATAGGGGTAAAAACATGTGTAATTATTGGTCTATCATCTTCCCACTTCTAGCATGGAGTAGACCTCCTTTCACTTGGATGTAGTGAAACCCTAACTCTACCATGTAGTTTTCTTGTATGTGTTTTGGATGATTGTCATTGGGTATTGTTCAATTCAATAATTGAGGCATTATTCACCATGATTGTGCATGCTTGTTCTTAGCAACTTAAGGGTTGTGCATGTTTTGTGCTTAGCATCCTTAGGTTTGTGCATTTAGGTGCTTAGCAACCTAAGGATTGTGCATAATTGTGCCTAGCACCCCTAGGTTTGTGCATTTAGGTGCTAGTAATATAATTTGCCACCTTAGCCTAGTTTAGAGAGGAAAATCCCCCTTTCAAGGGAGACTCAATCGAGTTGGTTTTCCTTCCGCTTTCTAAACCACCTAAACTAAGTTAAGTTAGGGAGACCCTCAATATCGAGTTAAGCAAGTTGATTAATCGTGACCAAACCGTCCGACCTTAGAGTTGAGTGAGTGAGTAAGTCAAATTACCGATTGTCTAAACCGAGAGGGTCGAGTGACACAACCTTTGATCTCTACCTCGGTTTAGCAATTGATATGCGGTCTTCGACCACATATGCATCCCTCTGCGGTTCGCGATTATCGTGCCAAAGGCATCGTTCCTATTCACATAGCATGGTAGCGGTTAGGGAGAAGCGACACCCGAGTAACTTTCCCACAAAAGAGTTTTCAAACCCAATCACCTTTGCTTTCTTTTATTTCAATTAGAAAACCTTTAAACCAAAGTTTTGTTGCTAGATAATGATTTCAACAACGGAAGTAGGGATAGATGGACCGGCCCAGGTCGATATCTAAATACTTGCCCTATACTGCACCCGATTAGAGTTTAAAAACTTGCGCTCTAATTGGGGTTTTATTGTGGTGTAGTTTCGTGCGAGACAAGTTTTTGGTGCCGTTGTTGGATATTATGGTCTGTTATTATGAAAAAGTTGTTGGTTGTTAATATAAGTTTTGTCAACCACTCGCAAGGCACACCTTGCAGCAAACGCACGAATATCGATAATGGATGCATAATATAAGTATGGATGAAATTAACCAAGTACACCATAAATGGACGCACAAATATCCACTGCTTTATGGCAGAATTAGTCTCGAATGCCTCCAAAATGGAAGCAAAGCAAAATTACAGACTTTGTTTTTCCAAGAAGTTAAAACAGAGACTAGAGCTTAGGCATCGACTGACGACTGCTGGTTCACTTTTTCTTCGTCGGCGGTCCCATCCTGAGTGCTAGCTCCTTGAGCGGCTCCAGTCAGAGTCTCAACATGCTCAGAATTCACATTGTCATCGCCCTAGTACTCGACGCCGTTCCATATTTCATGAGAATCCCAGACCACCTCAGGGTGCTCGCGATGAAACCAATGACGAATAGACGCCATAGTATCCCTCAATAGCTTGTTGTACTTCACTTCATCAACAACCTTGAACTCATTAGAGTCCCAGAAAGTGACATTCGTTGCCTCGGCCATGTTGTAAATCTCAGCATCACGGGTATCTTCTAAATCCGCAATCTCCCTTCTCACCTTAGCCACCTCTTCATTCGGTCTCTTCCTCCGCAGAGACGCTTCGTGCACTTCCTTTTGTAATTTCTCAACATTCTCCTATGCCTTCTTCAATGCCTACTTGGCGGCGGCTAGTTCAATATCTTTCTCCATGACTGTGACCTCCTGCTCTTTTAAGATCTCATCCCTCAGCTCTTTCCTAAACCCCTCACGACCCTCTTTCAGTTGATCTCCAAGTTGAAGGATTTGCGTATTACTGTCGTCTAGGTCGCTCTGGAGGCGGTTGTTGTGAAGCATCATCTGGTATAACCCAAGTTGAGACTGCAAGACGCACATAGTTAGAAGAGAAAGCAACCGAAATGTACTTAAAAGACTTCAAATATAAACTCATAGTGAAGAAGAATCGTGCGGTCGCACTTGCCAGATGCCTGGTATCGGAGGTAAGGACGGGGGTACCAGCAACTTGGGTATATTAGCCTGGAACTGCAAGTTCCTCGGATATAACGTGCATAGCACGTTTAGCCGCCATTGGATACAAAGACACTTGAGAGGAGAAGGTAACAGTTGACATGAATTACGTCCTCTTCTGCTTATTCGACGGGATATAGGGATCGAGAGGTGTAACTGGAGGAGTCTCAACAAGGATGCCATTCATCCTAGCTGGTCTCGAGGTTGACCGCTTATCTTCTGACGTGAGAATTTCCAAAGACCGCTTATAAGAGCCCTTGCTCGAAGTAAGTTTAGACATTTTGAGCACTCCCGAGCGACACGAAACAAGTTGTGTCTGGGTCGTCGATGGAGGAACACAATCTTGAACATCAAGATGAGGGCGGGGAGAAGGAGGCGCAGAGTTAGACGCCCCACTACTAGGTTTAGGCGGTCGGCCAGAGGATGAATAACGCCGAACCCATGCAAAATAAGTCCATAAGTAAAGGGCATGAGAAACACGTTCAACAAGAAAGGTAAGGACTAACTAACCGTGAAAACACCAAACTATATCCAACACATTATCATGTCCTTTGGGAGGAAGAAGAAATTGAACCATCTCCACTATTCGCTTGAGGAGCGGTTTGAGGGCTCGAGAGAATCAAGATTGTCGTTCCAATCTTCTTTATCGCCAATAGCAAACCTCGTGGGCTGTTCTACCTCTCCAAAATACCATTTCCCTTTTGGGCGAGCAAAGAAATACTCCTTAAATCAAGGAGAATTGATAGCGTCGTATTTGCACATATTTGCACCCCTGTTTCTTAACTGTTTTAGCTCGGATTTGTGATTCCTTGGCCTTTTTTACGCTAGGTTGTGTTATTTTGTCATATTTCAAGTCCTAGCGAGTAAAGGGAGGCATAGGCGCAAGTTTTGGGTCAATCGGATGTCGTTTGGTCACACAAAAGCCTCTCAAAAGTGGAGTTGAGGAAGAAATACGGGCAGCCTTCCCCAAATTACGGTCGTAATTCACAAATTACCGCCGGTATTCCCAAAATTACGGCCGTAATTCATAAATTACTGCCGGTATTTTTTATGTCGAGCCTTGTGATGGCTCAGGTACAAAATACGACCAGTATTCCCAAAAATACGGTCGTATTTCGTTGTGTCTAGCCCCTAATTTCATTGCCGTGAGGAGCCTTGGATGTGCTGAGACTTAACCAAAACGCGCGTTTTGGGCAAAATACGGGCATAGAAGAATTACGATCGTATTCCAACCCGTATTTCGCCTAGAATCGGGTTGAAATAGGCAGATTCATGCCAAAGGAAGGGAGATTCTACTTTTTGGAGCAAAAACAGAGTTTTAGAGAGAGAAAGTGCAAAGAACAAACCCTAGGAGCTATTTGGAGTGGATTTCTCACCATTGAAGCCCAGATTGCATCCCCAGGAGCGAAGATTGACATCCTAGAGCAGATTCTTCCCATTGTTATGAGTATGACTGCTTTGTATTTTGTTTTCCTCTCTCTCTCTCTATGGAGTAGAACTTTCTCTCACTTGGGTATGAAGAACCCTAGTTACATGTGTTAGGGATCTTGATTGTAATGACGTCTAGATTGATATACTGCTTGGTTATAATCGATTGAGGTATGTTTTATTGTCTCAATTAAAGCCTGATCAACTTTTCTTGATTTCTGCTGCAACGTGAGATAGATAGAATCTGATTAGGTTGTTAGAGTTTCCTCAATTGGTAGTAGTTAATTGGTTATACGAGAGTTAGTCGATTCACTGCTTTGTACTGGAATCCAATTCCAGTAGTGGAGTTCTGTGTTAACTGCCTCAGTGTTCTATCCCGGTGAAGACTAGTTGTCTGCCGGGTAGTCTGTCTGAGAGGGCTTGGCCAGCTTAAGAGATTCCAAGCTACTGTCGGATCTTCCGCATTTTAATCAACAGTAAATCAACCAAAGGTAATTACAACTTTGACCTAACTAAGGAGCTAGGGGGACTCATTCCCGAGTGACTCTTCCCCTGCTTAAAAACTTCGAACCATTTCCTGCTTTCTTACTGCTTTTGCTTAAAATCACATTCACTCAACTTAGTATGCTAGACAATAGATAATCGTGGAGTAGGCAGTAGATCTAGACCTCGGGTTGATAAATAGAACTTACCACTATTCTGCATTTCCGGACTGCGATTACACTTGGTCGTATTTTGGTGTTGTGTTTTAGCGTGTCAAGGATCTAACTTGGCCGCCCCATACACAAAACCCACGCGGTTCACTCGCCTATAGCACGACCAACAGTTATCGGAGCCGCGCAAGGTGTACAACAGGTTAAAAGAAGGCGTTTCGCCAAGCCTTTTACAAACGGATAGCAATAGAGTGGAAAACAATGTCGAGAGATAAGGGGCCCAAAGTGCAGTTAAGATGAAGAAGATTTTGAGTTAGTATGGGATCGAGCGGGAACTCGAAACCCATTCGGATATTTTTAATGACAAGATACGACACAACACCAAACTGCGACCAAGTATAATCGCAGAACAGTGGGTAAGTTTAATTTATCAACTCGGGGTCTAGATCTACTGCTTAGTGCGTAAAATTCTATTGTTCGAAGTTCTTAAACAAGGGAAGAGTCACTCGGGATTGAGTCCCCCTAGCTCCTTAGTTAGGTCCAAGTTGTAATTTCCTTTGGTTGATTAACTGTTGATTAAACTGCGGAAGATCCGACAGTAGCTATGAATCTCTTAAGCTGACCAAGCCCTCTTAGACAGACTAACCGACAGATGACTAGTCTTCACTGGGATAAAATGCTAAGGAAATTGCACAGAACTCCACTACTGGAAACAGATTCCAGTACAAAGCAGTGAATTGACTCACTCTCGTACAATCAATTCACTCCTATCGATTGAAGAAGCTCTAACAACCTAATCTGATTCTATATATCTCAGGTTGCAGCAGAAATCAAAAGAAGTTGATCAGGATTCAATTGACTCAATAAACACTCTTCAATCGATAAAAACAAATCAGTATATCGATCCAAAAGTCATTACAATCGAGATCTCTATCACATGGAACTAGGGTTCTTCATACCCAAGTGAGAGAAAGGTCTACTCCATAGAGAGAGAGATGGGGGGGGGGGGGAAACAGAAATCAAAGTAGTCATCCTCATAAAGACGGGAATAATCCGCTATGGGATGTCAATCTTCACTCCTGGGAATGCAATATGGGTTTCAATGGTGAGAAATCCACTCCAAATAGCTCCCAGGGTTTGTTCTTTGTCACTTTCTCTCTCTAGAACTCTGTTTTTTCTCCAAAAAGTCGAATCCCCCTCCTTTGGCTCGAACTGCCTCTTTCAACCCGATTCTGGGCGAATTAGGGGCAGAAGCACGACCATGCTTCCTCCCTTGACCGTGCTTTGCTCAAAATGCACGTTTCAGTTAGGCTAAAACGGGCGAAATCACAGGCAAGTCTGGGTGAAGCACTGACAGTATTTTGTGTTTCTTCAGCATCCTTTTGGTTTACTCTCGCTAGTAAAAACATGGCTAGGATGATGAAAAGCACGATCGTGCTTTCATAGGGGAAAACCGTGCTTTTGCTCCACAATCGTCAAATGATCTCCAAACGACCCCAAACTTGTGCCTAAGCCTTTATACAACCGTTAGGACCTGAAATATGACAGAATAGTACAACCTAGAGTAAAATAGGTCAAGGAGTGATAACGATATGATTGCACATGTTTGCACCCCTAGTTCTTATCCGTTTGTGGGGCATAGTCGTGTATTTTTGGCCTATTTTACGTCGGGTTGTGCTACTTTGTCATATTTCAGTACCAGACGTCGAAGGAAAGGCTAAGCACGAGTTTCAGGGCATTCGGAAGTCATTCGGTCGAGCTGGAGCCAAAGCACGGGCGCGCCTAAATCAGAGCACGACCGTGATCCTGAACCGTGTTTTTACTGCCGAGGCTTGATCCAAGATTGTCCTGCGCTGGCCCAAAACACAGGCGGGGCTGACTCAAAACACGGCCGTGTCCAACATTAGGCACAACCGTGTTTTCCCCAAGGTGTGGCCGTGTTTTTAACACGTGGAAAGGGCACGGGCGGGCAGCATCAAAGCACGGCTGTGGCCTCGACCGTGTTTTGTCCAGGGTTGCCCTTTTAGGCAGATTTGAGCCAAAAGATAAGGGATCTTGAGTTTTACAGAGACAGAGCGATTCTTAGAGAGAGAAAGTGACGAACCAGAGTTCCCAAGTGCCCTAGCTTGATCTTCATCAACATTGGGGCCCGCCTTGAGCTTGAAGAAGATCCGATTGAGCGCCAGAAGCATATTATCATCCTTCACAGTATGGTTTCCACATCTGAGCTAGATTTTCCATCTCTCTTTATGGAGTAGTTTTCTTATTCATCTGGGTATGGAGAACCCTAGATTTGTATGTTAGGTCTGTTTGTATGAACCCAAGTACATATTTCATGATTTGATTATATTCAATTGAGGTTTGAATGATTGAATGGCATGAATCCTGATCAAATTCCTGTTGTTTCTGCTTTAACCTAGAAAGAGAATATCTGCCTAGGTTGATAGAGCACCTTTAATTGAAGTTAGTGAATTGGCGACTTTAGTCGAGGAGCCAATTTACTATTCTGTACCGAAGTTACTTCGGTGGAGGTTAGGGCCTCAATCTGTTTACTCCGGTGGAGGTTAGTCGCCCGCTGGAGACTCAGATTGAGAGGGTCTGGAGACCTTTAGTCGAGACTTCAGACTACTTAAGAACCTCCCGCAGTATAATTATCATAGAAACTGAACTTGGTAAATTGCAATCCGGCTTGACTGCATTCTATTGGGAACCATATCCGGGTGACCTCTCTCGACTTGAAAACAACCGTTTAATTGCTTTGCTTGTTTGAACCCGCACTAAAGTTTCACCGCTAGATAATAAGAATTCACTGAGTAGTCATCACATCTAGGACCCGGGTTGACATTAAAACCCAAACCCGCTATACTACTCTTTAGGAAGTGATTACACTTGGCCATTTTCTAGAGTGACAGTAGGAGTGAGTCAAGTTTTTGGCGCCGTTGCCGGGGACGGCTAGGTTGTTGAAGAAACGTGAATTCGGTTAATTTAGCTTTTCTTTTCGCATTGTTTGCTTTATCCCACTTGTGCCTTCACGGGTTTGCTGCTTGACTGTGTGCAGGTAGTGCATGACCCATAGCCAGTCAGGAGGTTTACTGTCGTTGAATCCGGAGCTTGAACGCACCTGTCGCCAACTCATGAGACAACAGCGAGCTAGACTGGCTACAGAGGAGCGCATAGACGGGCATTTGAGAAGCGAGTCCGAGGACGAGTACGAGATGGAAGGAGATCACAATCCACACCAGAGGAATCCTCACCAGGTTCCACTGGCGAATCAGATCTTGGGGAACAACCCTATACCCCAGGCCGATGGGGTTCATCATCATCCACCGCCGCCGAGTTCCACCTTGGAGTACTACTACACTCCACGGATTGCTGACATCCACCCGGTCATCCTCTACCCGCCTATTCCAGCAAAAAACTTCGAGACCAAGCCATGCTGGATTCAACTCATTACATCCTCTATCCAGTTCGTACACAGGTACTATCCAGCATCGAAGACCACAGAGATCCAGCGGGAGATCACTCACTTCCTCCAAGAGCCAGACGAGTCACTTCGTGATGCATGGGAGCGGTACATGGGATATTTCTGGCAGTGTCCCCATCATGGCTTCAGTGATGCATTCACAGTGGGGAACTTCTACAGTGCTCTCTCTCCGGACAGCCAGAGGGTGATTGAGTCCCTATGCACAGGAGGGGATATTCTTACTAAGACTCCACCCGAACTGAACCAGATGATCAGTACCTTGGCTGTTAGAGATCATTCCTGGGGGCAGAGCAGCAGAGGCAGAAATTCCCGGGACCGTGGTGTGCACGCCTTGGAGGCCAGGTCCGGGCTCGAGCAACAGGTAGCCGAGTTAGTGCAGACATTGAAGCAGCCCAACAGTCTTATTCCAGGCAGAGGTTGGGCTACACCTCCACTAGCTCAATGTTAGTGGTGTGAGAGCTCAAATCACCGATTGGAAGACTGCCAGGCTATGAGGAAGTCTTCTACCCCCCAAGAGCAGTTGGACTTCATCGCCAATGCTCGGCGCCTCGACCCGTGAAGCAATACATAATGAGGGGTGGCGCCAGCATCCCAATTTCTCTTGGAGTAGCAACACCACTAAACCACCTGGTTTCACAGCACCAACTGGTGGTTTTCAGCAGAGGCAGCCTTTCCAGGCTCGACAGGGGTCAGCCCCACAGCAGCAGCCATACCAGTCTAGGCAGAGGCAACCATTCCAGCAGCCCCAACGTCAGTATGTCGAGCTAGCAGCAGCCACGGCTCCAGAAAATCAGATGACGGAGCTGAAAAATATTCTAGCGGCATTCATGACTACCAGCCAGGCAACTTTCACGAGGATGGACCAGAGCATAGCCTCACTGGAGGCAGGTCAGAGGAACCAAGGTGCCATTTTGCAAGATTTACAGAACCAGATGGGTAGCCTGGCTCGCCAAAATACCACCAAGGCACCGGGGACTCTGCGTGCCACCACTATTCCGAATCCTCGTGAGCCTCACCAGCACCATCAGCTAGATGCCCTCACTACCAGAAGTGGCAAGACCACATCTACTGCTTCTGCCAGCCCAGTCAAGATGAGCCACTACCTGCTTCAACACTTCTAGCTGACAACGCAGCAGTGGGGATGGACAAAGAAGCACCGGCTCCCAAGCCACAGCCAGTGGTTAAGGAGCACGTACCCCAGCTTCCCTTCCCCACTCGCCTACATAAAGACAAGCTGGAGACTGAGTTTGCTAAGTTCATAGCAATGTTGAAGCAGGTCAACATCAGCATGCCGATCGTGGAGGCACTGTCGAAGATGCCTAAGTACGCCAAGTTCGTGAAAGACCTCTTCACCAACAAGAAGAAACTTGGGGATCTTTCGACAGTGATGATGAGCGAGGAGTGTTCTGCTATCCTGCAGAACAAGCTACCCGAGAAGCGTAAAGACCCAGGGAGTTTCACTATCCCTCTTGTTATTGGCAGCATGCTTGTAGGAAAGTCCTTGGAGGATCTAGGCACTAGCATAAATGTCATGCCCTACAAATTGTTTAAAAAGCTAGACCTAGGCGAACCTAGAGCTACTAGGATGAGCATTCATTTAGCTGATCGTTCCATTGTGCATCCTAGAGGTATCATTGAGGATCTGCTTGTTAATGTAGGTGAATTTACATAACCTCTCGACTTTGTTATTTTGGATATAAATGTGGATGTGGATGTACCTTTGATTTTGGGTAGACCATTTCTCGCCACCGCCAAGGCGCTTATTGATGTGCATAGTGGTAAATTGATCCTGCGTGATGGTGATGAACATGCTACTTTTTCTGTGTCTGAGAATGGGAAACACTCCCATTTGCATGATGACATAGATTACTGTGATGTGCTTGCTGATTTTGAGACCGCACTCGCTATAATGAGTGCGGGTACTGACGATGCTCTTGAGCGTTGTATTTTGCTAGGTGAGCAGGCATCGCAGGAGCCACAGCTGGTGGAGAAGTTGGCTGCGCTGGACAGTGGGACATCCCTGGAGGGCGACCGGCTTTTCAAACCGATCTCATCCTCACCCCGCATCACTACCTCCTTGAAGGAACCACCAGAGTTGGAGCTAAAACCCCTCCCTCCTCACTTGGAGTATGCATTTCTCCGGGAGGGGAATAAGCTTCCAGTCATCATCAGCTAGACCCTCACACCCGAGCAGAAGGACAGACTGGTGGCCTTGCTGAAGCGGCACGAGCGTGCTCTAGCGTGGAAGATCACAGATATCTGAGGGATCAGCCCCTCCTTCTGATCCCACTAGATACTGATGGAGGATGAGATGCGGCCAGTGAGACAGCCACAAAGAAGACTGACCCATTTCCGACAACGAGTGGGTCAGTCCCACCCAGGTGGTACCCAAAAAGGGTGGGATGACTGTGGTGCCTAATGAGAAGAATGAGCTCATCCCGATGCGCACAGTGACTGGGTACCGCGTCTGTATTGATTATCGGCGTCTCAACGACGCCACTCGGAAGGACCACTTCCCGCTGCCGTTCATTGACCAGATGCTGGAGAGACTGGCGGGGCACGAGTTCTATTGTTTCCTGGATGGGATGTCCGGGTACTTTCAGATACCCATTGCACCGGAGGACCAGGCGAAGACCACTTTCACCTGTCCCTTCGGCACATTTGCCTACCGGAGGATCCCGTTCGGGCTATTTAACGCCCCCACCACTTTTCAGCGATGCATGATCGCCATCTTTGACCGTCTGGTCGGCGAGATTGTGGAGGTGTTTATGGACGACTTCTCAGTTTACGGAGACTCATTCTCTCACTGTCTCCACAACCTGGAACTCGTCCTTAAACGGTGTGAAGAAACGAACCTGGCGCTGAGTTGGGAGAAGTGCCACTTCATGGTTCGCGAAGGCATAATTCTGGGGCATAAGATCTCCAAGATGGGGATTGAGGTAGACAGAGAAAAGATCGAGACTATCAGCAAGCTGCCTCCTCCTACATCTGTTAAGGGGATCCAGAGTTTTTTAGGCCATGCAGGGTTCTACAGGCAGTTCATCAAGGATTTTTCGAAGATCGCCCTGCCCCTGACTAAGCTTCTTGAGAAGGATGCCCCCTTCCAGTTCACTGATGCATGCACAGCGGCATTCACGACCTTGAAGGAGAAGCTCACTCAAGCTCCTATCATGGTTGTTCCTGACTGGTCCCTGCCATTTGAGCTGATGTGCGATGCCAGTGACTTTGCTGTTGGAGCTATATTGGGGCAGAACCTATCTACTACGCCTCGAAGACCCTGAATGATGCCCAGGAGAACTACACCACCACGGAGAAGGAGCTGCTCGCGGTGGTGTTTGCCTTCGAAAAATTTTGTCCTTATCTTGTCTTGTCCCATGTGACCGTGTATACAGATCACTCCGCGATTCGATACCTGATGAGCAAGGCCGATGCCAAGTCTAGGCTCATACGATGGATCTTACTATTGCAGGAGTTCGACATCAAGATTTGGGACAAGAAAGGAGCGGAGAATGTTGCAGCCGATCACCTCTCCCAGTTGGACGCACCTCCTGCGGACAACCTCGAGGAGGAGATCAACGACTCCTTCCCGAATGAGAGACTGATGATGATGTACTTGGTGGATAGTGTCACCCCTTGGTACTCTGATTTTGCAAACTATCTGGTGGGCCAGCAGCTGCCCAAGGGGATGACAACCCACGCCAAGAGAAAAATTTTCTCCGACCTGAAGCACTACTTCTGGGATGACCCTCATCTCTTCGGGATCGGAGCCGACGGGATAATTCGTCGCAGTGTTATGAAGAGTGAGATGGAGGGCATTCTATCTCACTGTCATGAAGGGCCTACTGGCGGTCACCACGGAGGAAACCGCACAGCGAGGAAGGTGCTACAGTCGGGCTTCTATTGGCCCACGCTCTTCAAGGACACAGACACCTTCGCACGCAGGTGCGACCGATGCCAGAGGTCAGGTAACATCTCTACCCGTGATGAGATGCCCCAGAATGTGTTTATAACTTGTGAGATTATTGATGTCTGGGGTATCGACTTCATGGGGCCCTTCCCTCCATCTTTTGGTAATACCTATATCCTTGTTGCTGTTGACTACGTCTCTAGGTGGGCTGAGGCGCAAGCTTTGCCCACTAATGATGCTAGACGTGTTCGGGACACCTAGAGCCATCATAAGCGATCGAGGCACCCATTTCCAGGGCCAGTTCGATAAGTTACTGTCTCGCTATGGTGTAACTCACAAGGTGTCCGTGGCCTACCACCCTCAAACAAGTGGCCAGGCCGAGCTGACGAACCGGGAGCTCAAGTGTATCTTGGAGAAGACGGTGGATCAATCCCGAAAGGATTGGTCCACCAAGCTCGATGATGCTCTGTGGGCATACCGCACTGCCTACATGACGCCCATTGGTACTTCACCGTAACGGCTTGTCTATGGAAAGGCATGCCATTTGCCCGTGGAGCTAGAGCACAAGGCCTTTTAGGCCCTTAAGCTGCTCAACTTGGATGTTAGTGTTGCAAGTGTTGAGCGCAAAATGAAGATGCTGGAGCTGGAGGAGTGGCGTTATCACGCCTATGAGAACACCAAGTTGTACAAGGAGCGCACTAAGCGCCTGCACGATGCACGGTTGCGGGGTCCGAAAGAGTTCCAGGTTGGTGATCGAGTTCTCCTTTATAACTCTCGCCGAAGCTCTTTCCCGGAAAACTCCGTTCCCGGTGGTCTGGGTCGTACACGGTCACACAGGTGTTCCCGTATGGCACGATTGAGATTTCCAACCCGCAGACTGAACCATTTAAGGTGAATGGCCATCGTCTCAAGCTCTACTTGGGAGGCGAGGTCGAAAGTGCGGAGTTGGCAGTGGACTTCGCGAACCCTTAGTTCTGCCATGGGCTTCCAGCTAAAAGACGGTAAAGTAGCACTTATGGGGAGGCAACCCCACCAAGGTTTGCATTTCTACCCTTTTTCCTTTTCATTTTTGTCGGTTTTTGAGTCTTTGAGTCTGTCTGGAGTCTGTCTGGAAAGTATTTCGTGCCTCGGGCGGTTCGTTTTAATATGTGATTGGGTAATTTTTAGAGCCGGGGCACGAATGAGTTTTGGTGGTTTGAAATTGGAATTTTGAAAAAATGCAGAATGGGCTCGGCAGTAAAAACACGGGCGCCAGGGGAGGAAAACACGGCCGTGTTTTCTCTCCTTCCCGCCAGTGTTTTCAAATGTGGCCAGCAGTGCTCTCGGAAATAAAAACACGGGCGTTGGGGTTCGAAAACACGTTCGTGTTTTGAACCCAGCCCGCCCATGTTTTCAGAGGGGGGGAGCATGCCCTCGGTAGTAAAAACACGGGCGCGGAGCACGCCGAACACGGCCGTGTTCCAGCCCGCCCGTGTTTTAACTTCCCCTCCCCCCTCCCCTATAAAAGTCGATTTTCGGCCCCTCTCTCCCGCCAGAAACATTTTTTTCAAATTTCCACCGCCCCCTCACCGGAATTTCGGGTTTCTCCTATTCTCCTTCGATTTTTCGGTCATAACACCCTCTCCCGACCTCCAAATCACAAACCGCGCCCGCCCCCACGCTCCTGGCGTCGAGGAGCACAAACCCCAAAGGTTTGGGCTTGTTTGGCCGAGGTTGGGTCGCCGGCGGCGAGTTCTCTGGCGAGTCTTCGGTGTGTTTTCCGACGACTTGGGGTGTTTTCTTCCACTTTCTTCACCTCTCTTGCGGTATCTACTTGCATCTCCAGGTGTGTTTTCATTGCCTCTTATTTTATTTTTGGAGAATCGATACCTAGAGTTAGGTGAAGAATTTGTGATTGTGGCTTGATTTGGGAATGATTTGGTAGGCCGATGGCGCTCTTTGCTTGTTATATTTTTGTCTCGGGATTTCAGTTCTTCGGCCTACCATTTGCATGTTGGCATTGTATGCGTGCTTGTGTGGTTTTTGTGTGGTGGATCGATTGGTGGCTATTTGGTATGGATTTGGTGTTTGTTCCACCGGGGGCCTAGTCCACTGTCCAAATCGCTCAATTTGAGGGTCCCCGATTTGTTTGGTTGTGTGATTATCGTGTGATTGGTATGCTTGTTTCACCGGGAACCTAGTGCACTGTCCATATCTTTCGATATGAGGGCTCCCAGTGTGGTTTTTGCCTAACATTGACCCTGTTCGCTTGTGTGCCATTTGTACATCCTTGTGCTTTGCAGGATCATGGAAGACTACCTCGACCAGTTGAGCATCACCCAATGCCAACTGCTGCGGACCATCCGTAACCTCCATATCTCCGAGCACCTGCATCTCGATTTTGAGGTGTTCGAGGCGCTTCATGCCAGGCCGCAGATGGAGGCAGCTGTTCGCCCCTATGGTTGGCGGCGCCTTCTCTGCCTCGCCGAGCCAACCTACCAGGAGCTCGTTTGGGAGTTCTACGCATCCTTCCACCACTCCCCGAGGGGGTCAGTCGACCATTCTGATGCGGTTCACTTCACGCTCGGCGGGGTGGAGCACTCCATCAGTTACTAGGAGTTGGCCTCTGCACTTCGGCTCAACTCCCCGCACCCCCAGCGACCGGCCCCTGTACGTGGACATAACTGATCCCACCGATTTTGCTTCCCAGGCCTACTTCCAGCGCATCTGCCTACCGAACCATGTGGATGAGCAGTACATTGCCAGCCAGACGCGGGCCACTCTCCTCCGTCCGGAGTGGCAGATCCTCAACCATTTGCTCACCCAGTCCTACATCCCCAGCTGAGGCTCGTCCAACCGGGTCACACTCCGGACACTGTTCTTCATGCATGCGATGGGTCGTTCTGAGGACACCATCGAGCTGGGCTCTGTGCTCGCCCAGACCTTCGCCAAAGCCTCCGCCAACCAGGATCGCAACCTTGTCTGTGGCCCGGTCATCACCGCCTTAGCCCGCTACTACGGGGTCGACATCACTGGGATGACCATGGTCGGCGCACCGACTCCGTTCAGCGAAGCCGTCCTCTGCCATCAGCATATGGTTGCTCTACAAGGGCGTGTGCACTGGATTGTGGGTCTTCCTCGCCCACCTGAACCTGAAGAGGGCGACCAGCCGGAGTCGAGCGCATCTGGAGGATGTCGGGTTCCTCGCCGTACTGTTCGTCGTGCCCAGACTCCTGCGAGCCCCTCTGCTGCTCCCAAGTCTCCTGATCCTGGGTCTCCTGCTCCCGTGGTGCCCATTTCTAACCAGTTGGCTGCCATTGCTCAGTAGAACGAACGCATTCTGGCCGGCCAGGAGAGCATTCAAACCCGCCTCGATCGTGAGCGGGACCGCGACCATCGTCTTATGTCCGGCCAGCACTACATCATGTCGTACCTGGGCCTGGACCCGAACGCAGTCCACTACCCCTTCGTGCAGTCTCCAGGGTATGAGGACGAGTACCCTCCACCCACTGGCGATGGTGGTGATGCGTTCTAGTGGCGAGTGGCTGGTTCTGCACTTCATTTGTTTTCCAGACTGAGACTCCATGTTTTTGTTGTTTTGTTTTGTTTTGTTTATATTTTGGATTGTAGATTTGGAACTCCGGTTCTTTCACCCAGTGTGTGTCTTTTGTTGACTTTAGCTCTGTGCCTTGGACTGGTACCCTTTCCAGTCCCCTGCTCTTGACTGGTCTGCCTCCCAGTCCCCGTTCCTAATCTCATTTCATGGTAACATCGTTCCCCTTTCCTCTGCTCCATTGAGGACACTGTCGCATTTAAGTGTGTGTGTGTGGGGGGGGGGGGGGGGGTTCTTTGTATTAATTGGAACGTATATGTGTGGTTGGAGCCTAGTCTGCTGTCCAAATCTCTAGATTTGAGGGCTCCAAGTACTTCTGTTTGCTTGATGTGTGATCGTATTGGCATTGTGGATGTGATTGGTGAATTGAATGGCTTTTGACTTAATGCATGACAACTTGAGTGTGACTAAGACAACTTATTATGATGACTGAGATGTGCAGTAGAACTGTGTAGGGGTTCAGTTTTTCAACTGTTTTCTTACCAACTGTGACTTGGATTGATCACTTGCTTTTGACAGTCATTTATGCATCTAGTTCAGGGAATCAGAATGAGAGATAGAGCATATAGGTAGCCATGTGAGACTTGAGCCTGCTCGTTTCTTTCTTGTGCGATAGTTCCCCCTTCCATGATGTGCAGCATTCACGTTGTCATTAGCTAAGATGATGGAGGCATAGGATTAGCCCACGACCAAATTGACTGTCCTGATGTGTCATACCCCCTAGTCAGCCCTTTGAGCCTTGTGTTATCCTTTCTTTCGGTCTAAATGGAAAATCACCCCTTTTTCATCTTTTAGAAGGTTCCACAGAGTGGTTTCTCCCTGTTCTCTGCTGTTTCTGCTTAATATAATGTGAGAGTTGGAGGTAGTTCTGGAAAAAAATGAAAAGGGCATGTGTTTTCAAAAATGTGCATAGGTGGTGGTTCTCTCAAGAAATGGAAAAAAAAAGAAGTGAATGAAATCAAAAGAGAGCCACCACCACAAAATCTAAATAGCACCCATTGAGTAGTGTTTCTTAGCAGTGTGGCTTGGAAATACTACGTTTTTTTGTGACCTCCTTCGCTCTTATGCTTTAAAGAAAGTGAGTAATGCAGAATGGCAGAAAGAAAGAGTGGTTTGATTGACTGTGAGTGTGTTGGGTTTGGAATTGTGAAACCTTGTGCTATGAATACTTCCACCACCTAAAAGGCCTTTTCCCCATGTCCAAGACCCTAGCCAGTCATCTGAACCTGTGTCTA
This sequence comes from Linum trigynum, assembly GCA_964030455.1. Taxonomy (NCBI): domain Eukaryota; kingdom Viridiplantae; phylum Streptophyta; class Magnoliopsida; order Malpighiales; family Linaceae; genus Linum; species Linum trigynum. Next base: position 14,910,860 of record OZ034818.1, read on the forward strand.
AGACCTCCGGATTAGTTAGTGGTGACATCCCATATGTGAACTCTAGCATTTAGAGGCTGCCTTCATGGTGAAGAGACGTTAGGGATTGAGAGAATAAGCATGCGCATTTTTCGCATCAAATTGTCCTGACCCCACTGGTCGAGAGTGAGTGATTCATTTTCTCATATTCTCTATACTCTTTATTCTAGTGAGGACCTAGATTGCTCGGTCTTAATTTTGATATCTTGAGCTTTGTGCATGAAGTGACTGTTTTAAATAAGTGGTTGAGCAAGTCTATGTTGGTTGGTGAACAGAAGGGAGACTCTTCCTTTGCTCGACTTTACTGCATTCGAATGTCATATGTGGTGGTTGTCTAGGTTGTCGTTGGAGTTGTCCATGTGTTAATGATCAAAAGCCAGTATGATCCACGTGTTTTGTGCCGATATAATACGCCCTAGAGCCTGCTTGATTGAAACGTTTTGAGCTTACCTTGTGTCTAACTTGGTTTGCTTGGGGACAAGCAAACGGTTAAGTGTGGGGGAATTTGATAACGATGTAATTGCACATGTTTGCACCCCTAATTCTTATCCGTTTGTGGGGCATAGTCGTGTATTTTTGGCCTATTTTACACCAGGTTGTGCTACTTTGTCATATTTCAGGTCCCATACGTCGAAGGAAAGGCTAAGCACGAGTTTCAGGGCATTCGGAAGTCATTCGGTCGAGCAGGAGCCAAAGCACGGGCGCGCCTAAATCAGAGCACGGCTGTGTTCCTGGATCGTGTTTTTAGTGCCGAGGCTTGATCCAAGATTGTCCTGCGCTGGCCCAAAACACGGGCGGGGCTGACTCAAAACACGGTTGTGTCCAACATTAGGCACGACCGTGTTTTCCCCAGGGTGTGGCCGTGTTTTTAACACGTGGCAAGGGCACGGGCGGGCAGTAGCAAAGCACGACCGTGCCCTCGACCGTGTTTTGCCCAGGGTTTCCCTTTTAGGCAGATTTGAGCCAAAAGAGAAGGGATCTTGAGTTTTAGAGAGACAGAGCGATTCCTAGAGAGAGAAAGTGACGAACCAGAGTTCCCAAGTGCCCTAGCTTGATCTTCATCACCATTGGAGCCCGACTTGAGCTTGGAGAAGATCCGATTGAGCGCCTGAAGAAGATTATCATCCTTCACAGTATGGTTTCCGCATCTGAGCTAGATTTTCCATCTCTCTCTATGGAGTAGTTTTCTTATTCATCTGGGTATGGAGAACCCTAGATTTGTATGTTAGGTCTGATTGTGTGAACCCAAGTACAGATTTCATGATTTGATTATATTCAATTGAGGTTTGAATGATTGAATGGCATGAATCATGATCAAATTCCTGTTGTTTCTGCTTTAACCTAGAAAGAGAATATCTGCCTAGGTTGATAGAGCACCCTTAATTGAAGGTAGTGAACTGGCGACTTTAGTCGAGGAGCCAATTCACTATTCTGTACCAAAGTTACTTCGGTAGTGGAGGTTTTGTTCGTTAGGGCCTCAATCTGTTTACTCTGGTGGAGGTTAGTCGCCCGCTGGAGACTCAGATTGAGAGGGTCTGGAGACCTTTAGTCGAGACTTCAGACTGCTTAAGAACCTCCTGCAGTATAACTATCATAGAAATTGAACTTGGTAAATTGCAATCTGGCTTGACTGCAGTCTAGGGGGAACCATATCCGGGTGACCTCTCTCGACTTGAAAACAACCGTTTAATTGCTTTGCTTGTTTGAACCTGCATTAAAGTTTCACCGCTAGATAATAAGAATTCACTGAGTAGTCATCACATCTAGGACCCGGGTTGACATTAAAACCCAAACCCGCTATACTACGCTTTAGGAAGTGGTTACACTTGGCCATTTTCTAGAGTGACAGTAGGAGTGAGTCAAGGAGCAACAAAATGTAGCCAAAATGGTTAAGAAATAAGGGTGCAAACATGTGCAAATATGACATTATCAAATTCCCCCACACTTTAGTGTTTGCTTATCCCCAAGCAAACCAAGTCGAAGACAAGGTAAGCTCAAAATAATTTAATCATGCAAACTTTGGGGACATATCATATAGGCACAAAACACGTGAATCATTCTGGCTTTTAGGCATCAACACACGAATAACCTCAACGACAACCTAGACAACCACCACTGATGAAATTTGAGTGCAGCAAAATCGAGTAAAGAAGAATCTTCCTTCTGTTCACCAACCAACATAGACTTGACTCAACCACTCATTAAGGACAGTCACCTCATGCATAAAACTAAAGACATCATAATCAAGACTGAGCAATCTAGGTCCTCACTGGGGTAAAGAATGTAAAGAGTATAAGGAAATGAATTGCGCACTCTCGACTAGTGGGGCCAGGACAACTTGATGCAAAAAATGCGCATGTTAATTCTCTCAATCACTAACATCTCTTCACCATGACGACAGCCTCTAAATGCTAGAGTTCACATATCAGATGTCACCACTAACTAGTCAGGAGGTCTTAGACACAGGTTCAGATGACTGGCTAGGGTCTTGGACATGGGGAAAAGGTCTTTTAGGTGGTGGAAGAATTCATAACACAAGGTTCCATAGTTCCAAAACCAACACAGTTACAATCATTCAAACCTTTTACTTTCTTTCTGCCATTCTACATTGATCAAGTTCTTTAGAGAACAAGAGTGAAGGAGGTCACAGCATGTTAGTATTTCTAAGCCAAGACAATCTTCCTTCTATTCACCAACCAACATGTTAGTATTTCTTTTAGGTGGATCAAATACTGCGCGCTCCATGCTATTTTCTGGCGGGTTTGGCTCGAAAGGAATGCCCGAATTTTTAAAGGAAAAAAGACTATTACTATTGGTACAAGATTGATAAGGAACAAGGTCTTCTATGGCTTGACAGCAGGCTGCTTTTGACTTGACAGCTCTTGACCCTCGTTGAGGGTTGGGACTGATGTTGTTTGTTTGTTCTCGGTTTGGTCACTTCTGTAGGTCTGTGTCCATTTGTTGTGTATGGACTCTGAGTCTTGCAGCTCTTGTTTTCCCTGGTTTGTTGGGACGCTAGGTAGGGGTGTGCAAAGGCTTCCTAGTTGGTTTAGACACTTCCTGGTTGGCCTAGCCACGTTGTCCCTCTTCTTTTATTTTGATTTGTTTCCTTTCGCTTTCTTTTGCTTCTTTGGTGTTCTGGGCCAGCACTCCTTGTGCTGTTTCCCATGTTTTTGTTTTTGTTTTTGTTCTCCTTTGTTCAGACTACTTTTCCCTATTAATGCAATTCTCACCCTTATCAATTCTTTTAGGTGGATAAAAATGGGCATGATTCAGATTTCTCTGGTGGCTCTCTTTTGTTTTCGTTTATCATTTTTTCTTTTTTTTTTCTTTTGAGAACCACCACTTTTACACATTTTTCTCCATGCAAACACATGTCCAATTTTTAAGAACTACCTCCAAACCTCATCTTATTTCTAGCAGAAAACAGCAGAAAAATGCAAAAATCACTCTGTGGAACTTCTAAGAGATGCATAAGGGTCTTTTTTCATTGTAGACCGAAAGAAAGAAAGTTACACGGCTCAAAGGGGCTAACTAGGGGATATGACATTAGGACAGTCAATTTAGTCGTGGGCTAATCCTATGCCTCCATCATCCTAACTAGTGACAACGTGAATGCTAAACAAAATGGAAGAGGGATCTATCGCACAAGAAAAAAACGAGCATACTCAAATCTCACATGGGTACTTATATGCTCTATCTCTCATTATGATTCCCTGAACTAGATGAATAAGCGACTGTAGAAAATAAGTGATCACTCCAAGTCACAGATGGTAAGCAAACAGTTGAAAAACTGAACCCCTACATAACTTTACTACACATCTCAGTCATCATTATAGGTTGTCCTAGTCACAATCAAGTTTTCATGCATCAATTTTAACAGCCATTCGATTCACCACATAAACCACAGTGCCAATATGATCATGCAACACACACACTGGGTGAAAGAAACCATAGTTACAAGTCTGCAATTCAAAGAAAAAGAAAAAGGAAAGACGACACCGAGTTCTCATCGCCACCATCGCTAGCTGGAGGGGGGGTAGTTATCCTCATGCCCTGGGGAAGCCTGCCAGGGGTAGCTAATAGCAGCTCGGTTCATGTCCCAGAAATGCATCATATAGTGTTGGGCCAAAATGATGCGACAGCGAACCTCACGCTCGCGATCGAGGAGGGTGTTGAGGTGCTCTTGGCCACCTAGAATGAGCTTGTTCTGACGAGAAATGGCTGCCAGCTGGTCATTAATGGTCATCGAGGGAGCAGTAGAAGGCCAAGCAGAAGCACTGGCAGGGGTAGCGGCTCGACGACCTGGGTGACGTGGCCCATGACGAGGTCTGGTATCATTGCCGGCAGATGGGTCACGAGGTGAAGGGTGAGGAAGCCCCTTGATCCACGTCACGTTCCCCTCGTGCTCGAGTAAGAGTTGGCGCCAAAGAGTATCTTGGCTTGACGGTTTGGGAGACTGAACCATGGTGAAGCCGACGAGATCGATGTCGTAGTACCAAGCTAGAACAGTGATCACCGACCCACAAGCAAGAGCACGGCCTCAGGTAGCAGCCTTTGCGACCTTCCTGGCGATGACAGAGGCCAAGTGCATGTTATCGACCTCACGGCTCATCGAGTGGAGGAAGGATAAAGTCCAAAGCTGGAGATTACTAGCAGAGCCTCCACTGGGGGCATAAGACTTTCCCAACAGTTGGTTGAGGATGCGCCATTAAGAACGAAATTGAGTCGCTGTGGTCTGGCCAGGGAGGAACACTGAGCCGGCAAACTCCGAAAGACAGATCCTCTCGAAGAACGGCTGGTCATGGAAGTCAAGGGTGTCGGCTTCCGTGATGGCAAGGGTGCAAGCATAGCACGGGAGAAGGTCTAGAGCCCGGGCGAAGTCATCATAATTGACGGAGTGAGACTCCCGCCGAAAGTGAAGTGAATGGGGTTCCCGTGCGTGCCTGCACGCACCAGGTAGTGGATGAAGGTGGCATAGAACTCCCAGACGAGCTCCTTGTATGTCGGCTTAGTGAGGCAGAGGAGGCGTCTCCAGGAGTGGGTGCGAACAGCTGCCTCCATCGCCTCCTGAGCACCGAGCTCCTCGAAAAAATCGAGGTCGAGGCGAGTATGCGCATAGAAGGCGCGAGTTTTGAGTTCCCGCAAAGTCTTCATCTGCTCCCTACTAAGCATGTCCAGGTAGGATTTTGTGGTCATGCACCAAAAGAAAACAAAAACACACATGTCATACAGAGAGACAGGATCAATGAAGAGAAGCGGGATAAACCGCACGAGGGGCCCTCGAATCGAAATTCGGACAATGGACTAGGCTCCAAGTGAGGGATACAGGCACACACAATACTAAGGGAAAAATTCAAGCACCATCATGACCAACCGCACTTGGAGCCCTCAAATATAAGTATTCGGACAGTGGGCTAGGCTCCAAGTGATGTATACATGCACAAATACAAAATTCACATTCAATCACCATCCAACCAGTTATTATCATTCAAGTATCATCATTAAACAAGCAATTAGTAAGCCCACATGGCCAAATCAACAATAAAACATCCATGCAAGCATTCAAAGCCAAAGGCCTGCCGAATTTAGTCAAGTTAGCTCAAAATTCCCCAATTTTTTTACCAAGAACCCTAGGTCTCAATCCTCCAAAGTGAGACAAGGTAAGAAGAGAAACACACCTGGAGGCACAAGTAAATACCAAGGGGAAGGTGTGGAGAAGGAGAAACCACACAAAAAACTGCCGGAGAAACTCGGCGTAGTTTCGTCGCCAGCGACCAGACCACACCCAAAATCAACCAAAGTGGTGGGGAACGTGCACACAGATGCCAGGAACTCAGTGGTGATCACGGTATTTCGATCGGAGGTTGGAGGAGGGAGATCGGACCGAAGAAACGCTGGGGGTGTCCCAGCGACAAAAACCACCGTCAAATCTCGAGAAATTGGTTAGGGAAGATGCTCCTGACTGCGAGAAGCACGGGGGGTGCTTTTGGTTTTCCGATTGGAGGTACGGCCAAAAAACCACCGGAGAAGAGGAAAGGTGCTACTTTCCGGCGGGTTTAGAGGGAGAAAACGACAAGACAGAATGGGGAAGAGAGAGAAAAATCGGTTTGTGCACAAAATTTAAAGAGACGAGCATAATTACTAGCAGATGCACGATCGTTCTTTTACTCGGTTTTGGTTGTGCTATTAGCAACGAGCGCCATATCGTTTTTATAGGGACGAGGTAAAATTACAGACAGAAGCACGACCATGCTTTTCTGCCCCTTTCCCGTGTTTTTACCTTCGAGCGCCAATTGGCTTTTGGACTCAAATACGCGCAAGGAGTGGAAAAAGCACGACCGTGCTTAGTACCCCCCTTTCCCGTGCTTTCATGTGCGAGAGCAGGTTTGGGGAGAAGCAAAAATTACGGGCAAGAGGGGGCAAAAACATGACCGTGTTTATCTCCTTGTGCCCGTGCTTTTATGTGCGAGCCACCCTTGTCAAAAACTTCAAACTGCAATTTCAAACATCCAACCCCATTCGTGCCCCGGCTCGAAACACACACAACTACAGACAAAAACAGACCACCCAGGGCACGAATACATTCCAGACAGACTCAATGACTCAAAAACTGACAAAATCGAAAAGGAAAAGGAAAACAATGCAAACCGTGGTGGGGTTGCCTCCCCACAAGCGCTTCTTTACCGTCTTTTAGTTGAACGCCGATAGAGGAACTAAGGGTCCTCGAGCTTGATCAGCAGCTCTGCGCGTTCAATATCACCTCCCAAATACAGCTTCAGGAGGTGTGCATTTACCTTAAACGGCTCTGATTTGGCATTGCTGATCTCTACCACACCATGCGAAAACACTTGGGTGACCGTGAAGGGTCCCATCCAGCGTGAGCGTAGCTTGCCCGGGGTGAGTTTCAGGCGTGCGTTATAGAGCAAAACGCGATCATCAACTTGAAACTCCTCAGGGCCCTTCAACCGAGTGTCGTGGAGACGCTTGGTTCGCTCCTTGTAGAGCCGGTATTCACATAGGCGTGGTAACGCCATTCTTCCAACTCCAGCAGCTGCAGCTTACATTTAGTACGTGCAACACTCAAATCTAGGTTTAGCAGCTTAAGGGCCCAGAAGGCCTTGTGCTCTAGCTCAATCGGCAAATGACAAGCCTTTCCATAGACAAGCCTATATGGTGAAGTACCAATCGGGGTCTTGTAGGTTGTCCACTATGCCCAGAGAGCGTCATCGAGCTTGGTGCACCAATCCTTTCGAGATTGATCCACCGTTTTTTCAATTATTCTCTTAAGATCCCGGTTCATCAACTCGGCTTGACCATTATTTTGGGGATGGTAAGCCACCGACACATTATGTGAAACATCATAGAGAGAGGAGCTTAGAGAATTGCCCTTGAAAATGGGTTCCTCTATGGCTAATAATGGCTCGAGGTGTCCCGAACCTGTAGAACAACTACTTCAGTAATGAGCAGAAACGTCTTGCATCATTGGTGGGCATGGCTTGAGTTTCTGCCCACCTCGAGAAGTAATCCACTACTACCAGGATATATAGATTACCAAAAGATGGAGGGAATGGGCCCATGAAATCAATGCCCCAAACATAAAAAATTTCACAAACAATAGAAATATGTTGGGGCATCTTATTAAGGGAAGAAATGTTACCTGACCTCTGACAGTGGTCGCATTGTCGTGCGAAGGTATCAGCATCCTTGAAGAGTGAGGGCCATTAGAAGCCCTACGTAGCACCTTCCGCGTCGTGCGGTTCCCTCCATGATGACCGCCCGTGGATCCCTTGTGGCATTGAGACAGGATGTCTCCCATCTCGTGCTCCATGACGCAGTGCCGGATCACGCCATCTGCTCCGATCCTGAAGATGTATGGATCCTCCTAGAAATAATGCTTCAGGTCGGAGAAGAATTTGTGTTAGCGTGAGTAGCCATCCCCTTCGGTAACTGCTTGCCCACAAGATAATTTGCAAGATCATAATACCAAGGAGTGACACTCTCCACCAAGCATAGTGCCAGCAAGCGCTCGTTCAGGAAGGAGCCGTTGGTCTCTTCCACGAAATTGTTCGTCGGAGAGGCTTCCAACAGTGAAAGCTGATCTGCAGCAACATTATCGGCTCCCTTTTTGTCCCAGATCTCAATATCGAACTCCTGCAGTAGCATGATCTAGCGGATGAGCGTAGGCTTTGCATCAGCCTTGCTCATCAAATAGCGAATAGCAGAGTGATCTATGTAGACCACCACATGGGAGAGCACGAGGTAAGGTTAGAACTTGTTGAATTCATACACCACAGCGAGCAACAACTTGTCAGTGGTGGTGTAGTCTTCCTTTGCATCGTTCAGGGTCTTTGATGTGTAGTAGATGGGCTGTAAATGTTTGTCACGTCTCTAACCCATAACAACTCCGATTGCAAAATCACTCGCATCGCACATCAGCTCGAAGGGAAGAGACCAATAAGGAGTCACCATGATAGGTGCACAGGTAAACTTCTCCTTCTAGGTCTCGAATGCAGTTGTGCACTCGGGAGTGAAATGAAATGGTGCATCCTTCTTCAGCAGCTTGGTCAAATGCAGGGCAATCTTCAAGAAATCCTTAATGAAACACCGGTAGAAACCTGCATGACCCAGAAAGCTGTGGATCCCCTTCACACGATCCACCTCAATCCCCTGCATGGAGATCTTGTGCCCGATCACAATCCCCCCACGGACCATAAAATGGCACTTCTCCCAACTGAGTTCCAAATTAGTCTTCTCACACCTCTTCAGGATAAGTTCCAAGTTATGGAGACAATGAGTGACGGAATCTCCATAAACCAAGAAGTCGTCCATGAAGACATCCATGATCTCCCCAACTAGTTGGTCGAAGATTGCAAGCATACACCGCTGGAAGGTCGCTGGTGCATTACAAAGCCCGAATGGAATCCTCCGGTATGCAAAATTACCGAAGGGTCAAGTGAATGTGGTTTTCGCCTGATCCTCTGGCGTGATGGGGATATGGAAATATCGGGACATGCCATCCAAAAAGTAGTAGAACTCATGGCCAGCCAACCTCTCCCAACATTTGATCAATGTAAGGTAGCGGGAAATGGTCCTTCTTGGTGGCATCGTTCAGGCGCTGGTAGTCGATGCAAACTCACCAGCTAGTCATAGTCCGCATCGGGATCAACTCGTTCTGCTCATTCGGGACCACAGTCATCCCGCCTTTCTTCGGGACCACCTGAGTGGGACTGCCCCACTTGCTATTAGATATAGAAAAGATGATCCCTGCATCCATCAACTTCATGATCTCTGCCCGGACCACTGCCTCCAAGTTAGGAGTCAATCTCCGCTGCGGCTGCCTGACTGGCTTAACCTCATCCTCCATCAGAATTCTGTGGGAGCAGAAGGATGGGCTAATACCTCTGATGTAGTTATCTTCCATGCCATGGCCCGGCCGTGCTTCTTCAGCAGAGCCACCAGTCTGCTCTTTTGCTCGGGTGTCAGATCCGAGCTGATAATGACCGGGAGCTTATTACCCTCCCGGAAAAAGGCGTACTCCGGGTGAGAGGGAAGGGGCTTAAGCTCCAACTCTGGTGGCTCCTCCAATGAAGTGGCTATTTGGAGCGAGATAGAGATCGACTTGAATGGCTTCTCTCGAACCTCGATCGCGACTCCCTCTAGCTCCGCGAGCTGCTCCTCCAACTGCAACTCTTGCGATGCCTGTTCCCCTAGCAAAAGACATCGCTCGAGGAAATAATCAATACCCACACTCGTGATGGCGAGTGCGGTTTCAAAATCAGCAATCACATCGCAATAATCTAAATCATCATGGAGCCGGGGGGGTATTTCATGCTATCAGACACAAAAAGTGATTTTTTCACCCCAGCCCTTAAAATCTGTTTACCATCATTAACATTGATAAGCGCCTTGGCGGTGGCGAGAAAAGGTCTACCCAGAATACAGGGGATTTTTAGTTGTTTGATGTTTGGACCATTTATGATTTGTACTATTTGTGTTTAGATCGGATGTTGATGTTTAGATCGGATGTTTGTGTTTGGACTGCATGTTTGCATATTTATGTTTATATCGGATACAACACTTTGTTGTGTTGGTGATGTTCTGGATATAACACTTTTTCATGGTTGTGAAACCCTATATTCGCTACGTTTACACGATTTGTCACTCCTACTATGACCCATGTGTTTGGACCATCCTTTTGCCATACTTCCTTAATACATATATGAAACTGGAAATCAGTACACTTCGAACTAGTATTCCCACGCCTCTCCTTCGTAGGGTCTGGTTTATAAGACTTAACGATCCTACTGCTTTCGTCGCAAAACATGCAGAGGGCAGTAATAGGATGTGGTGCTACAGTATTGGGTCTCCATGCTCCTCTAATAAGAAAGAACCCACACTCCTGAGCGATTGCTTTTGCAGCTTCTGTAACACCCCGAATTTTGCGTTCAGGTTAAACCATAATGAAGGAATGAATGAATGGTTAGATTAGCGGTTACGTACAAAGGGTGGCAACCGCGGATTAGAAATAATAATAATGATAATAACTATTATTGTTATAAAATATATTTATAACTCGTCCAAGAGGGCTGAGAACCCTTTTTCCCATCACAACAAAAGAAAACCCCCTCGACCCGATTCTTCCTTCCCTAGCATCGTCATCGCCGCAACCAATCCAAGCGCACTACCACCTGCCCTAAAACTCATCACCGCCCCAACAATTTGCCCAACATTATTCCAGCCCTTCACACCAATATCGCCCCAACAGTGGGGGCAAGCTATCGCCGAGGGGAGGAAGCTGCTCGGCAGTGTGCGAGTGGTTTATTCCCTTCCCACCGCAATTAAATGGAGCAATGGAATTGATGGAAAAAAAAAGAAAAGAATGAAGCGGCAAAGCACCTGTCCGCTCTCTCGTAGCTGCAGATCGATTGGCAAATAAGTTAAGCCGGGGGCAGATGGCGTGATCGAATGGTCCAAGATTATTTTGGTGCCGAAGACGCAAGGGTAAATTAAGAGGACTAGAAATTATGCTTTGGATGTTATACAAGGACACATGAAGGGAACAAGCTAACGTGCGATGGTGAGCTCGAATCGATACTGGAACAAATTTAGAACTTCAATAGTTTATAATGATGGATTCATCTCGGGGCAATTATCAAACAATTTGGAAGTGAATCCAAAGCCAACCGTCAATTAAGAGGTGAGTGTAAATGGGGTAAATTCTACGCCTTACATATTTTCAAATATTTACCTTACGCGTTTTAAGTATTTTGTGAGGAGGGTGATATGGTTGTTTACATGTTTCGTTGATGATATGTGACTTGTTTGAATTATGACATGAAGTGAATGTTTATTATTTACTTTGAAATTTTACGAGTATAAGTTATTGTTAAAGTTTAAGAAACAAGTTCTTTTTAAGAATTCAAGAAGGTGAAGTCGTTTTAAGTGTTTTTAGTCGCTAGCGCCAGTCCGTTGCCATTTGAGATTTTCAGATAGAGCAGGAGTTTTGCTCTTGAGATCTTTGATGCAGAGCAGCAGTTATGCTCTTGAGATATTTAAGTAGTGCAGCAGTTATGATCTTGAGATTTTTAAGATGAGCAGCAGTTATGCTCTTGAGAATCGTGGAAGAAGAGCCTTCCATGATAAGTTTAAGTTTAAGAAAAGTCTGGATGACTTCTCATACGTATGAGTTGGCAACCGGACTAGCTAGTGAGGGATCCCCGTGTCAGTCAAGAATTTTAAGTGGAGATTTGAGCTTTAAGGATACAGTTTTAAGAGTTAAGATTTTTAATAGTGGAAGTACAAAACAACTTCCACTAAGTTAAGTAAAGTGATCAAGTATTAATAAGATGTTAAACGTAAGGGCGTAGACTGACCCCATCTCACTCACCACTTTGAAGAGCTAGAGGAGCAGTTAGTGAGCAGCGAGTTTGAGGGCAGCCAGCTAGAGGAGGGCATATAAACGTCACAGAGGATGCTTAGTCAAGGTTTCAGTAGCAACAACATTAGAGATCATTAGTTATTTACATTTATGATTATGAGTATAGACTCGAGATCACTTTGAGATTTCAAGTAATGAGTTTGCACATGTGTTAGGACATTGCTTTGAACTAAAGTGTGTGTTTTTAGTATTTTACTTATGAAAATTTTTCCCGCTGCAATTTAAGATTTGGGTATTTTATTTATCAATGGCATTTTAGTAACAGTAGTACCCCGGCCGGGTTAGGGTGTTACAGCTTTCTCAGCTAATTCGACACTTGCATAATGGATCTCATTCTCAAATTCCTGTGTGTAATCATAATTGTGCGGTAACAACTCTGACATTTTCCCTACAATTACAATATAACACATGAATATTCCTTTGAACCTAAACGCTAATTTCAAGTCTTAACCGTTAAATTCAACTCCTAAACTCTAAATTCAACTCTTAAATGCTAAATTCAACTTCTAAACTCTAAATTCAATTCTTACATGCTAAATTCAACTCCTAAACTCTAAATTCAATTCTTATAGGCTAAATTCAACTCCTAAAATATAAATTCAATTCTTACACGCTAAATTCAAATCCTAAAATCTAAATTTCCCGAAAAATTCCAAAGACAGACTGAGGGCCGAAAAATTTCGACATCCTAAACCTGGCCGGGCAGAAAAAATCCAGTGGCCGGAACCTAGCTGGGTCGAAAAAATCCGGTGGCCGGAACCACGCCGGGCCGAAAACTTTCTTTGGTTGTGCCTGGCTCTGGCCTCCAGATTTTTTTGGCCCAGCCAGGTTCCGACCGCCGAAATCTTTTGGCCCACAGTCTGTCCGTTGGAAATTGCCGGAAAAATTGTTCGAAACTACTAAAAATTGACGCACCTGCTTAGTGATGATTCATGGACTGAAAATCTCATTCTGTGAAGCATAATAAAGCACTCTGTTAGAACGAAAAACTAAGAACAATAAGCTAAATCCCCAACGACATCCAGAGCACTGGTGGCTACACTGCCGCGATCTTTTACATTGTTCTTTAATTGCTGCATCTGTTGTGTTTCTGGCCAGATGGACACTCAATTAGTCAGTTCACCCCTGGGTATGCCTCTCTCTCTTTTATCTGGTCCATGTTGCACTTTCCTTTTGTTCGTCTGTCTGTTTCTTTTTAATCAAGCTTTCACTGAACCAAAGAGGTTGCCTTTACCATGTGTGACAGAATCCAACTCTAGAGCATTACACTAATTACAGGGAACCAGAGCTTAGAAGCACACTACTGGCACTGGAAGATCTGCAACTCAACATTAGTAGTTGTCCACTCAATGCCATACGCGAAAAGTATAGACTGCAGAAGGTAAACTACATGTTAGAAAACATCTCATGTAGGCAAACACCATATTCATCATAAATGGATGTCTTCCTAAGTTTGTTCTTCATTTATGGCAGTTTAAGAGCGTGGCCGATTTTTCATCTTCGGAACGAGTTCAATCGTTGTTCGAATGATGATAGATGACCATCTAGGTCTCTGCATCCTTAAACTTCTCTAAAGATGATCCTGAATTCCAACTGTAGTAACTTGTCATCTAACTAGAGTTGGATTTGTTCTTTCCTTGTAACTCAATTTCACTCAAGTAGTCATAAGGTAACGTCTAACCTAAGTTAGTTATGGTCCTTCCATACCAACGAAAGATGATCTCATGAAGCATACCACAATTTTTAAGAGATATTATATACTTGATGTGGGGGGGGGGGCATAGAGAGGAATAAAGTTCAAACTTTTGAGGTGAGGGAGGAGGTGAGATTGTAGAGAAGAAAGAATCAGAGATAAATTTCTCAAGCCATTTGTACTTTGTATCTAAATACCTTGTGAATTTGTTAAGCCAATATATATTGTTTATTGTACATAGTTGCAAATTGCCATTGGGATTAAGGGAATGCATGCATAAATAGTCTTCTATAAAGGAGTGTTCTGCTGCATTAGGACTGCAGTAATTGCTCTTCTTGATACAATTGTACAATGGAATACAACTTCATTCATTGAAGGACATGCACGAATCAATAGGAATACATGAGTTAAGTTCAACAATGTTTCTCCAAATTTCATAGACATGTGTTGATTCATGTCTACTGCACAAATTCATGAAGTCTTAAAGCACAATATCAACTTGATTTCACATACTTCTTTGATTAGAGATGTTTAGGAATTTCAAGAGACTTGATAATGTGATTCGAGCCTAAATGTACACTTTTGATCCCCATTTACCTTTGGCGTTTGTGGCATTTGAGCTCCAAAAGGTGTGGTTTTACGCTAGGTTTGCCGTGTTTCGGTGTGTTTCGGAATCTAACAAGTGAAACCTACCCCGAAATCGATTGTTGGAAGAAATGGCGCGAGGATCGGACCAAAGGAGGAAGAAACCGATGATCACGGTCCGGGCAGGAAGTTCACAGAATCACGGTCATCGGGACCATGAACTAGAGCCATAAATCGTGAACTGACAGTGTTCCAGAGCGATTCTGAAGGTTACTAGCATCAACTCAGTTCACGATCGCAAGACCGTGCAACCGTGAACTGAAGCCATTGACCGTGAACCAGATAAATGAAACGGCGCGAATTTGTTCGAGTTCGCAGTCTCCGCCAATAGTTCACGACCGTGAACTGGGCACAATCTGTGTATAAAAGGAGAGCTGAAAGGAAGAAGAGGGGGAGAGCCCAAAGTGAGAGAAACCTTCTTCTTCTTCAAGAATTTAGAGAGAGAGAGAGAGAGAGCCACGAACCAAGAGGGAGAAGAAGCTAGGGTTTGCTCCAAGTCAAGATTTGGGAAGTTCCTCTTCAAGAGAGGATCTCTAAAAACATAAGGGACGAGTGAGGCATCACAATGATGGTTCCCCCCCCCCCCCCCGCCTGACACGCTACGACACAACACCTAACAATGGCCAAGTGTAACAAAAGAAAGGGACTGCAGTATAGTGGCACAAGTAATAAATATCGAATCCACGGGTCTCTATAGTTACTATTACTCAGCTTCAGTTCATTATCTAGCAAACTAGATTAAGGATTGATTTACTAAACTACTCTACTAACTACTCTACTAATTACAAGTTGGGAATTCACTTAGGTATGATTCCCCCTAGCTCCTCAATTAGGTCCAATTTGAAATTACCTTTGGTTGATCTACTGTTGATTAAACTGCGAAAGATCCTAAATTAGCTTGGAATCTCTTTAGCTGACCAAGCCCTCTTAGATAGAATACCCGGCAGGCGACTAGCCTTCACCGGGATAGACTGCTAAGGCGATTCACACAGATCTCCACTACTGGAATGAATTCCAGTACAAAGCAGTGAATTGATTGACTCTCGCACAACCAATTCACCACTATCAATCAAGGAAGCTCTCTTAACCTAATCAAATTCTATCTATCATAGGTTAAAGCAGAAATCAAGAGAAGATGATCAGGCTTCAATTGACTCTATAAATCATGATTCAGTCGATCATAATCAAACAATATAGAATCGAAAACTTCATACAAGAAAGATCCTAACACATGGAACTAGGGTTCCTCAAAACCTAAGTGAAGGGAAGTTACTCCATAGTGAAGAGAGAGACTGCAGAAATCTGATCTAGATCTTCAATCTCCATCTCCAAGCTTGATTCCCGAGCTCCAATGGCGAAGAAATCCTCCAAAATAGCTCCAAGAATGTTCCCAAGTTGCTCTCTCTCTCTCTCTCTCTCTCTCTCTAAGGTTTGTCCCTTGGGTGTTTGGGAACCAAAACCCAGCTCTCTCTCTCCTTTGGCACGAATTTTAGCTAAAACCCAGAATTTCCCGACTCACACGGCCAGGCCACATGGCCGTGTGACTCTCCTAGGCTGCCCGTGTGAGTGTCAAAACGCGGAGTTTCGATAAGTGGCTTCAGGCTTCCTACACGGCCACGACCCACATGGCCGTGTGGACTTCCAGGGTGCTCGTGTGAGTTCCCTGGAATTTCCACACGGCCACAAGGGGTCCCCTACACGGCCGTGTGGCTTTTAGGCATGCCCGTGTGACTTCTCAACTTCTCGCCAAACGTCCAAACTTCGTTCAATCGACCCCGAACTCGTTCCCAAACCTTCATTCACGTGCTAGGACCTGAAATATCACAAACAACCACAACCTAGCGTGAAATTGGCCTAAAACACGAGAATCGACATCTCAAACGGCTCAAGAATAGGGTAAAAACATGTGCAATTAACGGTCTATCACCCCCCCCCCTTCCTTTGTGTTCTTCCTTCTTCTAGCATGGGTGTTGTAGAACCCTAACTTCTACCATGTAGTTAATTATGTGGATTGAATGATTGTGTATGGGTGGTGTTTAATTTGAGATTTGAGGTATTTTTCATGGTGATTGTACATTGTGTGTGCTTGACAATCTATTCGATCCCATTAGTCATGGTAGTTAGTTAGGGGAAACAACTCTCGAGTGAAGCTTCTCACCAAGAGTTTCAATCCTTTTACTTTTCAAGTCCTTCATTTTAATCGTAGATTGTAGAGATTTTCACAAACAGCAATCCACTAGATAATGTTTCAAATAATCGAAGTAGGGGTACATGGGCCGGTCCGGATCGATATTTAAACATACTTGCCCTATATTGCACCCGTTTAAGGTTTATACTTGGGCCTTAAGTGGGACTTAATTGTGATATTTAGATTGAGTCAAGTTTTTGGCGCCATTGCCGGGGAGCTTCGGTCCGTTATTTTGAAAAGATTGTTTGGTGTTAATCTAGATTTTACTTTGAGTTTTGATTGTGTGAAATGTTGCTTGTGCTAGACGTATTGTGGTTCTTTTGGGTGTGTGCAGAACGGTGTATGACCCAGAGTAATCTGACACGTTTGGTGCCACTCGATGGGAATCTCAACCGCACTCTCTGACTCTTGGCTCGTGGGAGGGAACTGGCGGAAGCAAGTCGAAGGATAGAGGAAAGGGGACAACCACAAGTTGGTCCCGAAGTAGGAATTGAAGTTGAAGACGGTTTTGAAACCGAGGAAGAAGGGGGTGAAGCCCAGATAGCGGATAACCAAAATGAGCAAGCAGGAGCTGAGGAAGAACCATGGACTATGGGCTATTACATGGCTCCATGGGCGGAGAATATCCAATCTCCCATCCTACATCCATCCATGGCCGCCAACATTTTGAAATCAAGCCCGCTCTCGTTAGCATGATCCAGAACAACGCCTTGTATCATGGGCTTTCCAATGAATCACCGCGGGAGCATGTTCAAAGGTTCCTTGAGCTTGGGAGAAGCTTGAAGATAAATGGCGTCCCTGAGGAGGCATTTTAACTGAGGCTATTCTCCTACTCTCTTGCGGGAAAAACGCTCTGATGGCTCAACAACCGACCAGCTCGCTCGATCATCTCGTCGGATGATTTGCTCAACAAATTTATGACCCGATATTGTCCTCCTTCCAAAACGGCCGAGTGGAGAAAGAAGATTACCCACTTCGAGCAAGAGGAAGATGAGAGGTTGAGGGATGCATGGGAAAGATTCTAGGATTACTTCCTCCAATGCACTCACCATGGATTCGAGGAGCAATTTTGGATATAGACCTTCTATGGCGGTCTCATTCAAGATGACAAGATTCTCATCTACTCACTTTGCCAAGGGAAGTTTATGAACATGACTCCACCTCAAGTGAACGAGTTGCTGGAAGACATGGCTCTTAAGGGATACGATTGTGGTTTGACGAGAAGTGGTAAGAGAAGCACCGAAAGAGGAGTGCAAAGTGTGGGATCAAGTGTCCACTTGAATATAAGCTTGACAAGTTGATTGAGGTGATCCTTGAAGACAAGAAACAAGGGAAGAAAGCGTTGATGTCTTGTGATTGATGTTCTAGCTCTAATCATGAAATTACAAATTGCCAATAGATGAAGAAAGCAAGTATCCCCAACGAGACAATGAGTTTCATTGCCAACGCTAGAGGGAACAACCCTTATAGCAACACCTACAACCCCGGGTGGCACAATCATCCAAACTTTGCTTGGTCTTCCTCTACCATTCTGAGACCCACCGGTTTCCAAGGTCTGACAGGAAGCTATCAGCCTCGACCAACTCTTTCATCCAACAAAGGCCTTAGTTCCAAAACTCAAACTTTCAACAACCAAACCAAGCACAAGGTGGTAAAGGGTTTCAACAACCGACAAGTTTGCTAAGCTTGAAGATCTAGTGACCACCTTTGTGAGTACGAGCTCTTATAAGTTCGAGAAGATCGAGCAATTCATGGATGTGGCGACCTCAAAATTTACCTCGGTTGAGGCGGGACTCCAAAGTCATCAAGCAAGTCTTCAGAATTTGGAGGTGCAAATTGGCAATCTTGTCGGTCCTCACCGAGAGACCAAGGGGAGATCTACCTTCCCAAACCATTGCAAACCCCAAATAATAAAATGTCGGGGTGAATGTGATTCAATTGAGAAGTGGGAAGGTGACTCTGGAGGTTGTTGCCGAAGAAGTGATCGAGAAGGCAGACTCTCTACCAGAGGATGGAGATGAAGAAATCTTGGGAGAAAAGAAAGGAGTGGCGAGGAAGGCATCTCCAATGCCACCTCTAGTGGCTGAGTACACGACACCCCTTCCTTTCCCCACAAGGGTGCACAAAGAAAGATTGGAGGCGGAATGTGGAGGTTTCATGGAGATGCTTAGAAAACTCCACCTCAATATTCCCTTCCTTGAAGAAATTGCCCTCATGTCATGGTATTCAAAATACCTCAATATTCCCTTCCTTGACTCAGATTTTTCTGGAGAGGCGATTTCCGGCAAGCTTCCGACGAATCTCCGGCGACACCTCTTTGGCATGTTTTTGTGCGATTTTTCAACTACCTCACCCTCCCGGTTTGTTTTTAACATTTGCTTGGTTAATTGTTGGAGAATCGGATTAGGGTGTGAAGTGAGGTGATTTTGTGAATTGATTATTGAATGTAGAAATTAGGCAAGGGATTAGTTGATTTGTGGTGAATGAATGTTGCATGAGGATTGGATAAGCTTAATTGAGCCTTGGTGGGCATGATTTAGGTACAAATTGCGTTTAAATGTGAAATTTTCCCATCAAATACAAAAATGTGAATGAATGTGGATACTTGATGTTTGTGTGGTGGATGGTAGCCACCGAGGCATGGTTTAGGTTTGATACTGTGTTGATAATCCGTAAAACACCTAGAACCATGCCTCGATGTGCTGGAGCTTAATTGTTTGAATCCATTCTTGAAGAAATTTTTGGATGGCATGGAACCGCAGTGGAAACATAAGTTTGGGGGGAAATTTCTTTTCCTCCCGATGAGTTGAGATTGACAATTATTTCCACGTATGGTGCATATTTGAATTATTTTGCAGGATGGTCAACATGAACCACCCGTACCTTTTGGTGCTTAGAGGGAACCCCGCAATGGAAAAGGAGCTGAGATTCTGGGCAAGAGCTCACTCCAGCATCCACTTGAAACTCGACTTCACTTAGTTTGATGGTCTTCATTGTGGAGATATCATGAGGGAGGTTGTGGCGCACCCACAATGGTGCCAACTCCTTGCAATGGAAGATGACATTTATGGGGAGCTGTGTGTCGAGTTTTTCAGTACCTTCATCATCTTTAAGAGCAAGAGCCCGTTTGGACGTCGGCTGTGCAAGATTAAATTCCACATGGGAGGGGAATGTCGCACATTGACATTTTACGGGTTAGCCCGATCCATGGGAGTTGAAGTCGCATATGGAGCAGAGTGGGAAGAGGAGGCCACCAAGATTGCGATATGCAAGCAGCATTTCAAAGATTTTGCCTCCCTGAGCACCGACGAACACCGTTTTGATCGGCACTCACGTTGGCATGCACACTCAAGCCACAGTGGCGTATCATTAATGCACTCCTTCCCCATTCCCTCTGCCCGAGCTATAACAATCTGAACAAGATAACCGAGAGGACTTTGCTGGCATTCGCTTACATGGTGGACCCTTCTAGTAACCTTCATTTTGGTACTATCTTGGCCACCACTTTCTCTAGTGCCATGGGAGGAAATCGAAGATATGTCACGTCGTTGGGGCCTTACATCACCCATCTTGCTCATCACTTCAATGTGAATCTTGAGGGTTGCACGAAGGAGGGGCACTTCTCCGGGTTTAGCGAGGACACTTTGAGTTCCTTGCATTTACTTCGAGTATTTGGACCGTATCAATTTATCGAGGGACTGACCCTAACACCAGAGATCCATCCTCCCGAGTAGCCACCTGCTCGAGCTCCCAGCCGTCGGTGGTGTGCCGCATTCCCACGACCTGCACCTCCACCACCAGCAGTAGCATCATCATCTAGATTAAATCCTTCCACCTTCAGGGGTCATCTAGTGGAGCGGATGGATCGCCTCGAGACTCACGTTGTGGGAGTCACCACTCGGCTCGGCCGCACCACAGATTTGCTAGAGAGGATGGCTCGACGCCAGGGTGTCCTTTATGATGATGAGCAAGGGCCTTCGACCCGTGAGAGGTAGCCGACGAGTGAGACATATGGCAGAGCCAATTTCTTTCGCCCCACTTCTCCACTTGGAACTCTGAACTCTTTGATCTTTCATTTTATTTTTCTTTCCTTTTATTCAATATGTGTGTGAACAATTAGTACTACTACTATCGTATTGTTATGTGTAATAACCTCTCCTCGAGCGAGAATGTGTGTGTGTGTGTGTGTGTGTGTGTGTGTGTGTGTGTGTGTGTGTGTGTGTGTGTGTGTGTGTGTGTGTGTGTGTGTGTGTGTGTGTGTGTGTGTGTGTGTGTTTGTTTGTTTTTGTCTTCTCCTTGAAGCTCCAATCTCCTTCCCCGGAAAAATTCCAACTTTCACTCACCAAGCGATGTTGTAACATCGTTCTACCCCTATCTTACGCCATTGAGGGCAATGCCGAGCTTAGTGTGGGGGGCGGGGTAGTTTATTATTATGCTTGTGTGATTGTGATTGAATGCTTGGAGCCTAGATGCATGCCCAAATTTGAAAATTTTGAGGGCTCCAAGCAATGCTTGCATGATCAAAGTGACCGGTTTGTGGGAGAATCTCGTGTTTATTGGAATTGACCTTAAATTTTTGCATGTGATCAAGTGTGTCTTATGATGATGACTGAGAGGTGCATTAGGATAGTGCAAAGGTTTAGTTCTCATGAGTGCAAAATGAATGGATGTCTTGACTCGATTACTTGATGATTACAATTGCCATGCATTGTGTTTTGTGAATTGGAATAGATGGTTGGGTGACAAGGTATCCATGTGAGTTTTGAGCCGATCGTTTTCTTCTTGTGTGCTTAGATCCCTCTTACCATGGCGAGTAACGTCACAGTTGTCACTAGTGAGTATGATGGAGGCATAGGATTAGTCCACGCCCAAATTTTGATTGTCCCGAATATTCTATCCTCTAGTCAACCCCTTTGAGCCTTGTGACTTTGGAAGTCGTTGATAGAATGACCCCCCCCCCTCCTTTCTTCGTGTCTATACGTGATTCTTCCTTGTGTCCCAGAGTTCATGCTTTGGAGCTCCATTGAGGTTTTACATAGGATGATTTTGTGTGGTTCTTGCTAGAAAAGAAGAGGTAGTGTTGGAGTAAGTTCTTAATCCAGAGCATTGTTCGTTAAATGGTATGTGTTTCACTCTCTAGTACCCCCTGAAAAAGAAAAGAAAGAGAAAAAAAGAAAGGAAAGGAAAGTAGAAAGAAAAAGAATCGAAAAAGAGGTAATAAACGGGGTAAATAAAGTATAGAGTTGCCATAAAGTCAAAGTGTATGCTCTATGAAGGGTTTCTTGGCACTCAAGCCATTGAAACACCCAAATTGTTGTTGAACTCCTTCACTACTATGTTTGAAATATGTTAGCAAGAATAGGCGCGATCTGTGTATAAAATGAGAGATGAAAGGAGAAATAGGGGGAGAGCCCAAAGTGAGAGAATTCTTCTTCTTCTTCAAGAATATAGAGAGAGAAAGCCACAAACCAAGAGGGAGAAGAAGCTAGGGTTTACTCCAAGTCAAGATTTGGGAAGTTCCTCTTCAACAGAGGATCTCTACAAACACAAGGGAGGGTTGATGCATCAAAATGATGGTCCCCCCCCCCCCCCTTCCTTTGTGTTCTTCCTTCTTCTAGCATGAAGTAGTCTCTTATTCACTTGGGTGTTGTAGAACCCTAACTTCTACCATTTAGTTAATTGTGTGGATTGAATGATTGTGTGTTGGTGGTGTTTAATTTGAGATTTGAGGTATTTTTCATGGTGATTGTGCATTGTGTGTGCTTGGCAATCTATTGTGCTATTCTAACCTAGCTTAAAGGGAAACCCCCTATCTTAAGAGGCTCAAATTGGGGTTTTCTTGGGCTTTCCATGCCTCCTATCTAGGTTAATATAGGGAAAATCTCTAAACTCAAATTGAATACCAAGGTTAATTGTGATTAAGCCGTCCAAACCACCGGTTTGAGGGAGAAGGTAAGTCAACCCACAATTTCTTGGGGACAAGAGGGCTACATTTGTAGCCTATAATGCATTCCTTGGCCTAGAAATTGAGAGTGTCGTTTCTAACCATTGTTTCTCCTCCTAGAAGTTCACAATCGCCTTTTCACATATTCATTCGATCCCACGGGTCATGGTAGTTAGTTAGGGGGAAACAACTCCCGAGTGAAGCTTCTCACCAAGAGTTTCAATCCTTTTACTTTTCAAGTCCTTCATTTTAATCATAGATTGTAGAGATTTTCACAAACAACAATCCGCTAAATAATGTTTCAAACAATCGAAGTAGGGGGTACAAGGGCCGGTCCGGATCGATATTTAAACATACTTGCCCTATATTGCACTCGTTTACGGTTTGTACTTGGGCCTTAAGTGGGACTTAATTGTGATATTCGGTTTGAGTCATAATGGAAAATAAAATAGGAAATGTTCATTGATTGTTAGATGAATATTGCTAGCAAGTTCACCAGTGTCAATGATGATTCGCTTGACAAAACAGATTATATTGAGCGTATAAATAACCAGAGCTTTCGCACCCTTATCCTTCATTTTAATGTGAACAAAGGAGCACATAAGTACACCATTCTTTGGGACTCCCAGAAAGTTTTCTCTAGACCTAGCAAATTATAACCCGACCCGTTGACCCGACCCGAAACCGCCCGAAAACTAGAAATTTTTATAACCCAAAATCCGAATGACCCGAACCCGATAACCCGTGATTTTTTGGGTCGGGTTGGGTGGGTTAGCGGGTCGACCCGTTAGGCCCGTTCCATTTCATATATCACTCCCAAAATATGATAAAATCACTCATAAATTGGTGAGATGTTTAAAAAAATTACCAGGATTTGAATGACATGTTTGGAGTTTAAGGATAATCAAATATCATGTGTTTCTTGTAGTAGTATTACTCTTGTGATTGTTTTTTGAAGAATTGCCCAATTTATATTTCATTTCATTATCGTGGGAGGATTTGAGAATATGTTAATTGACATGTGTTAGGTAAACTATTGTCACGCATATGTGAAAATTTGTGTTCTTTAAGAAAATATGAAGCATGTTTGATATTGTTTCTGAGAACCCTCGTAACCCGAACTGACCTGTAACCTGACCGGAAACCGAATGGGTTGAGTCAATATTTGATCCGAAATTAACCAACCAAACATGACCTGACCCGTAACCGAAGTCCCCAACCCGAACTTGCCAAGTATAGTTTTCTAAGCCAAGACCTGACTGTTGCATCAATCTCCATGGAATTGAGTGTGAAACACACAAACGAGCTTAGAAAGACTTCTTGAGTAAACATGCACGACAAGAAGAGATGGTCTATACTTTCTTCACTGCTTCTGCACAAGGCACACTGGCTAGGAAAAGCCCATCCTCTTTTTTTGAGAGCATCGTGAGTGAGCATCTTTTTCTGGTAAACAATCCACATGAAACCGCAAACCTTGTTTGGGACGACCGTCTGCTGCCAAATGGCCTTATACAGGAAGATTATAACACCAGAAAAATGCTCATTGACCATCTCTGCATAGAACGAGTGCACTGTGAAACCGACATGGGAGGGATCCCATACCAACCTCGTAGAACCTATAGTAAACAAGTTAATTGATAGAGTATTGAGGTAGTTTAGAAGGTTAAGTCCCCTACTCTCAACCCCACCCCTCAAGTTGTAATTTAGAGGTATTTCCAGAAAGTCCTCCCATCTCTCTCAATTAACACGTCTCTTAATCGACAATTAGGCAAAGTGACAACGATCCTCAAAAACTCATTCGCAAGCAAGCGACGCTTGATCCAATAGTCTTGCCAAAATGACGTCCTTGCAACTTACCCTGGGTCTACAAAGGAAAACCTCCAAAATTCCATCTTATATTTAACAATCTGAGAGCATGGACTGCATCATGCAGGAGTTCTTAACTCTCCCGACATCCATTCAGAGACATCATTAGGGAACTTCAAGCTAATAAGTTCTCTCTACCATGCATTTCTGTCATGTCCAAATCTCCACAGCCATTTACACACAAGTGCTATATTTCTACTTCTCGGTGTTTTACATCTATCCAAGCCACTAGATGCATTTTAAACTGTGTCTGCCCTCCAGCCCAAATAAATTCTCTTTGCATCCTCACGCTTTTTTCTATAATATTATTTATTGGGAGCAATGAAAAGGCTACCAAGGTATAGCGGTTGACTAGCCAACATAACATTGCAGAGAGTTATTTTTCCTCCCAACGACAGCTGCTACCATGCCAATCTTCATGTCTAATCTGCATTTTGTTGAGAAGTAAGCTCCAGATTGCAAGGGACGAGGGAGGAGCTCCAAGCGGAAGGCCAAGGTACACAGTCGGGAGAGATTCCCAGTCTTAACCTAGAATCTCAGCAAATCTCTGAATGTTATCAACTTCTCCGACTAGAAGCAATTTACTCTATTGGAACTTAACTTTCAAACCTGTAGTGCTTTGAAACCATAAAAGAACCACCACCATATTGAAAATGCACTCCTCGGAGGCTTCACAAAATATAATGGCATTATCTGCATAAAGGAGATGATTGACCTCACTGATCTGTCTTTTATCATCCATAAAGAATCCTCTAATGAGTCCAGCTTCTTGAGGCTTCCGCAAGAAAAAGGATAAGATATCCATAACTAAATTGAACAAGAAGAAGGAGATAGGGTCCCCTTGTTTCACTCCTCTCTGCATATAAAAGTAACTCGACGCTTTTCCATTCACAAGCACCGACAATTTTGAAGAAGAAACCAACCCTTTTATCCACTTCTACAACCTGGAACTCATCCCAATATTCTCAAGCACCTTGAATAAAAATTCCCAACTAACTGAGTATAATGCCATTTCAATATCAAGTTTAAAAATAATCCCTCGTCTTCTGATTTTATTTCTACTATCAATGAGCTCGTTGGCGATGAAACTTGCAATGTGTGTTTGCCTCCCTTTAAGACCAGAAAACTGTTGTTTGAAGATGCAGCTTCCCATGGCCGGACGCATGCGATTAACTAGCAACTTAGAAAAAAATTTGCTAACACTTCCAACAAGGAAAACCGAACGAAAGTCCCTAACTTTTTAAGCAACATCCTTTTTGGTAGCGAGACACAAGAACGAGTGATCAATCGAGTGAGCAATGGTGCCCATCAAAAAGAACTCGTCCAAAGCTTTGATGACATCATGGTTGAAAATACTCCATTATTTCTTATATAATTCCAACATGAAGTCGTCTGGTCCCGGGGGCCTTGTCCCTACCACAAGAACGGATTGCATCCCAAATTTCTGTTTCAGTGAAAGGTATCCTAAGTTTGAAGTTATACTCGTGGCTTATGAGACCCTTTTTCTATTTCTCAGGGAATGGTCTACCTCTTATCTCTTCACGAAATCTTGCTTGAAAATGATTGATAAAGGCTTGCTTGATTTATGCTTTATCATATATCGCCTTTCCATCCACTTTCAGTTTTTTCACGATAAAATTCTGGCATTTGTTGTTAGCAACTCGGTGGAAATAGACTATGTTCTTATCACCAATTTGTAGCCAAGTCTCCCTGGATTTTTGCCACCATGAAATCTCTTCCAGCAGAAGGACTTTATTAAGTTCACACTTCCACACGCTACGGTCTGTGTTCATTGCCTAAGAAATTGGCCCATTCTCTTCTAACTCATCTATCTCCTTAATCCTTCGAAGAAGATTCTCGATTTTTCATTGCCTAAGAAATGTTTTCCAAATGTCAGGGACGATGATCTTCTCCTCTTCACTTCATTTCACCACAATTGGGTTGTGATCGGATTCCACTCTGTCCCAAGAAATCAGGGGTCCCGGGTAGAAGGACGCTTCAAAGCTTGGATTAACTAATGCACGATCAATGCGCGAAAGAGAGGCATTATTGTCTCCACTACTATAGGTAAAGAGAGCTCCCGACAAGGGAAGATCAAACAATCCATGCTTATTAATAAACCCATTGAATTCCAACATCACATCTTTGTTTCATGGGCATCCTCTATACTCATCCTCCGACCTTCATAAATTGAAATCACCTATTATGCATAGAGGAACCGCGTACATGCCACAAACTTATATCAAGCTCATTGATAAAAGCAAGTTTACCTTCCTTATCCTGCGACTTATACAACATCAAAACTGCCAGAATATCATCACTGTGAGCCTTCTTTAATCTAACGGCAAGGGAGAAGTCGCCAATCCAGGTATCCAACAAAGTATAATCAGCTTTGTCCCAAAAAGTTGCAATGTGATATGATCCCAAACGGGTCAATTGATAAACCACAATTACTTGACAAAGAAGCCATTGAAGTTGGAAAGAATAAGATAAGAATTTGGCTAAGTGTCCATTCGAGTTCACACTACCTACTTTGGGAGCCAATACCTTCCAAATGGCTCGATGGAAATTCTTGTTCAAGGCACCATTTTAAAGAGCAAGTTCTTAAGTTTACATTGGTATATTGTGGAGCTCAAGGGGATGTCTGGAAGGTCATTTTCAAAGCTCGTCAAAAGGCTACCTCAAAACAAGAAAACTGCCAATATTTGGCTAAGGCAGACAATTGTTTTGAGATACCAACTTTGAAGGCCTGTATCTGGAGTTTGGGGTATGATCTCGTGCTGATTCAAGTTGGAGGTGAAAGAGGAAGTTTTCTTCTACAAAGACAAGGGATTGGTTGAGTTCGAATCAAACCAGAAGTACAATGGCCAGACGTGGCAAAAGGGTATCTGGACTGCGTGGGAATCCTTGTTTAATAAGGATTCGTGTTGTAACTTTCTTTCCTTGTTTAATTAGGTTACTTTCAAGTTGTATTTAAGTTTAGTTGCGTTTGTTTGGCCTATATAAAGGCTTGTCGTGTAACAATGAAGGCGGAGAATGAGAATTGAATCTTTTGCCCTAAAAATTCCAAGCGTGAGTTTGAGGGTTTTGTTTGGTTTTGTTTGCGATCGAAACTTGCTGAATTTGGTCTATTGGTTGAGGAATCACGCTCAACTACATCGAATACGACCTTATATCATTCGTGCTTCTTCCCGGGTGTGAAGAAACCCGTTGATTCCATGCCTACACGAGTGTCGAACTAGCTTCTTAAAGCTTGTTTTGCAACTCGGTTTCGTCAGAAACAAGTCAACCAATTCAATCCTTTGAATTGGGTGGATTTTGTGCAACTCTGGTCTTCAACACCCCTCCAGGGTGTTATCAAGTGGTATCAGCAGCTCGGTTCAAGTTAGAGACGACGAGAAAGACGGCTGAAGAGGAAGGAGTCGCCGCCAGAACATGGTCAAAAGGCCCTGTTTTAGAGGAGCCCCTGTTGCTGTCGGAAAGGAAGAAGAAGAAGCAAACGGCGGTGACGGCCCTACAAGCAAGCGAAAACCCCACCCTGACTGCGAGAAACGAGGAAGAAGCGGTAATGGACGAGATCTGACCCATTACAATGCCAGAGCTTCAATAATTTTTTTAGGAGCAAGTGGTTTCTCTATTTCAGACACAGATAACCAAACAGGACGAGAAGTTTCCGAACTTGACGGCAAGATTCGAGACCTTGAGTCAATGTGTCGAAACATTGAGTCGATCAGGGAGACAGCAGCAGATCAGAGGGACGGCGGCAAGTGATGAGCGAACCCGGGTTGAGATGAATTTCCCGACATCGGGAAATTTTGAAACCCCGCCAGCAAACAGGAACCCAGAAGTCGATCGAGTCCTGGCTGAGCGTGTTTAGGATTTGGAGCGCCAATTGATGGCTCTGGAGATGCCCCATGACGATCGGAAATTCCGGAATTGGCGTCCATTCGAGCCTCGCCGGATCGAGCACGAAGGGGAAGAGCATCCGATATTGGAGCTGAAGGGAATCAAGCTCTCGATTCCCATGTTTCATTGCACGAAGAGTGCCTCGGCTTACCTGGATTGGGAACGCAAGATCTTACTCTTTTTCCAATGCAGAAATTACTTCAAAAACCAGAAGTTGCTGTTAGCAACCTATGAGTTTTAAGATTATCCCGCCACCTGGTGGGAACAGGTACAAGTCCGGCGACAGCGCAATTTACAAACACCGGTGACGAATTGGGAAGAGCTCAGAGGAATGATGCGAGAAAAATTCGCGCCCGTGTATTACTGGCAAGAATTGCACGAGTCTCTTCAGACAATTCATCAAGGAACTTGTTATGTCGATGAGTATTACACAGAACTCGAACTTCTCCTGACCAGAGCCGACGTCCTAGAAGATTCCGAGGCCACGATCTCGCGATTCCTCTACGGATTGAACAAGGAAATCAGGTAAGAGCTTGAGCTTCGCTACTTTATAGATTTGGACGAGGTGATCCACCTGGCTTTGAAGATTGAGAAGCAGCTGAAGCAAGCTGCGGGAAGACGAGTGCTAGCACCGAGACAGAACCACCCAGCAGAGTATGCTCCGAAGAACGCTCTGGCTGCAATTCGACCGTTAAACGCGGGCAAAAATTTGTCTCGCATCATTCCTCTGAGCTCTTCCCAATTCCTCTGAGTCAATAAGTTGAAATGTTGAGTGGATTAGGGAGATAACAGCAGATCGGGGAACGGCGGCAAGTGATGAGCGAACCCAGTTTCAGACGAATTTCCCGCCACCGGGAAATTTTGAAACCCTGTCGGCAAACAGGAACCCAGAAGCCGATCGAGTCCTGGCTAAGCGTGTTCAGGATTTGGAGCCCCAGTTAAATGGCTCTGGAGATGCCCCACGACAATCGGCAATTCCGGAATCGGCTCTGGGACAGCTAGGTTGTTGAAGAAACGTGGTTTATGTTAATTTAGCTTTTCTTGTTAGCATTGTTTGTTTGCTTTGACCCACTTGTGCCTTCACGGGTTTGCTGCTTGATTGTGTGCAGGTAGTGCATGACCCGTAGCCAGTTGGGAGGTTTACTGCCGTTGGATCCGGAGCTTGAACGCACCTGTCGCCAACTTAGGAGACAATAGCGAGCTAGACTGGCTACGGAGGAGCGCATAGACGGCCACTTGATCAGCGATTCCGAGGACGAGTACAAGATGGAAGGTTAACACAACCCGCCCCAGGGGATACCTCTCCAGGTTCCCCCGGTAAATCAGATCTTGGGGAACAACCCAATACCCCAGGCAGATGGGGTTCATCATCAACCCGAGCTCCCAATACCACAACCAGTGGTTAAGGAGCATGTACCCGAGCTTCCCTTCCCCACTCTCCTACACAAAGATAGGCTGGAGACTGAGTTTGCCAAGTTCATGGCAATGTTGAAGCAGGTCAATATCAGCATGCCGTTCGTGGAGGCACTGTCGAAGATGCCCAAGTACGCCAAGTTCATGAAGGATATCCTCACCAACAAGAAGAAACTTGGGGATCTCTCGACAGTGATGCTAAGCTAGGAGTGTTCTACCATCCTGCAGAACAAGCTTCCCGAAAAGCGCAAAGACCCAGGGAGTTTTACTATCCCTCTTGTTATTAGCAGCATGCATGTAGGCAAGTCCTTGGCGGACCTAGGAGCTAGCATTAATGTCATGCCCTACAATTTGTTTAAAAATCTCACCTAGCACTACTAGGATGAACATTCAGTTAGCTTATCGCTCCATTGTGCATCCTAGGGGTAGCATAAAGGATCTGCTTGTTAAAGTAGGTGCATTCACATATCCTGTTGATTTTGTTATTCTGGATATAAATGAGGATGTGGATGCGCCTTTGATTTTGGGTAGGCCATTTCTCGCCAAGGCACTTATTGATGTGCATAGTGGTAAACAGATATTGCGTGCTGGGAATGAACAGGCTACTTTTCTGTGTCTGAATTAGATCACTATGATATGCCTGCTGTCACACCTATGCATGATATTTCTCACCAGGTACACGAGCTAGTCGTGTATCCCTCTGTGCCTCTCGTTTTGCAGGATTCCCCTTTCACTCCTTCGCCACCACTCCCTTCAACCTCACCGCCAAACAAAAAGATCAAGGAGGAGTTGCGGGCGAAGCCACAGGTGGCTAAGCCTGCTCGGAAGAAAGGTGGCGACCACTATGAGCTGGTCCCACCTCCTACACCACGACCACCCTGGCCATCCGAGTACTCACTCGGTTGCATCCTGCCGGATGGCCAGGTCGAGCTGACAAATGCTGGTGGTTGCACCCATCGGGTGCATGGCCACCATCTGAAGCTGTACCTCAAGAGCGATGTGGATCCTCTCTTGGAGGCACCTGTTCCTGCACCCCTCTGAGCATCCACCATGGGCGTCCAGCTAAAAGATGGTAAAGAAGCGCTTGTGGGGAGGCAACCCCACCATGGTTTGTTTTCTTTTTCTTTTGGATGATGTACTATTGGGCTGACAACTCGACCTAACGTATTGTGGCTGAGCTTTTGTTTTCCCTTTAGTTGTGCCTTTGTCCCTGACTGGTCCCCTCTTCAGTCCTCTTCACTCATACTGGTTCCTTTCCAGTCTCATGCAGTATGTGCACACCGATAACATCATTCCCCTTATCCTTCCCTCTTCTCCATTGAGGGCAATGTCGAACTTAAGTGTTGTTTCTCTTTTGACTGCATTAGATCTATTTGTGTGCTTGGAGCCTAGTCCACTATCCAAATTTCGATTTGAGGGCTCCAAGTACGTGTTTCCTTGCAAATTGCCTGCTCGGTATGCTTTGAATTGATAGTCTCTATAGTAATGTGCAACCTAGGGAGGTAGTGTAGCCCTATGGAGGATGTTGAAGTATAAGATTCTTCCTATCTAGCTCTCTGCTGTGCCAGTTGATTTTGTGAATTAGTGGAGCTAAGACCGTTGAATTCATGTGGTAATGGTGACTCTGTTTGGATTGTGTTATGGACTCGTGTATCGAATAGGGTGCTCATGTGGGAAATGAAAAGCAGTTGGTCCTCCATGTCGAAATCATTGAAATCTTAAACATGGGGTAAGCCCAACGTGTGTGGCACCGTTCATTGCACAAAATCGGGTTTTGGAAGAGGTTTTAGTGATCCTTAGTGGGGTACTCCTACAAGGTGAAGCTAAGCTGTCTCTAGTACAAGTAAAACTTCCACCCGTTGAACGGTTTGCCTACTTGAGGATGTGTTTTTAAGGGCACGGATAGAGCTTCCGACCCCCCTTAATTTCATTGACCCTCCACACGAGTTGAGGAAAAGGAGTTAAAAGAAGTACTCTAGCGAGCACCAGAAAAACTTGACTCGCTTCTACCGTCACTCTAGAAAATGGCCAAGTGAAACCACCTCCTAAAGCGTAGTAAAGCGGGTTTGGGTTTTAATGTCAATCCGGGTCCTAAGTGTGATGACTACTCCGTGAGTTCTTATTATTTAGCAGTGAAAGTGTAGTGAAGGTCCAAACAAACAAACAAGCAAAGCAATTAAAGGTTGTTTTCAAGTTGAGAGACGTCACCCGGATATGGTTCCCCCTAGACAGTAGTTAAGCCGGATTGTAATTTACCAAGTTCAATTTCAAAGATAGTTATACTGCGGGAGGTTTTTAAACAGTCTGCATTCTCGACTAAAGGTCTCCAGACCCTCTTAATCTGAGTCCACAGCGGGCGACTAACCTCCATCGAAGTAAACAGGTTGAGGCCCTAATGAACCAAACCTCCACTACCGAAGTAAATCCGGTGCAGAATAGTGAATTGACTCCTCGACTAAAGTCGTCAATTCACTACCTTCAATCAAGGGTGCTCTATCAACCTAGGCAGATATTCTCTTTCTAGGTGAAAGCAGAAACAACAGGAATTTGATCAGGAATCATGTCATTCAACAAATCAGACCTCAATTGAATATAATCATATCACTGAATTCGTACTTGGGTTCATACAATCAAACCTAACATACAAATCTAGGGTTCTTCATACCCAGGTGAATAAGAAAGTTACTCCATAGAGAGAGATGGGAAATCTAGCTCAGATGCGGAAACCATACTGTGAAGGAGGAGATTCTGCTTCTGGCACTCAATCAGCTCTTATCCAAGCTCAAGCCGGGCTCCAATAGTGATGGAGATCGATCTAAGGCACTTGAAGAATCAGGTTCGTCACTTTCTCTCTCTAGGTATACGCTTTTTCTCTCTAAAACTCAGCCCCCCTCCTTTGGCTTGAAATTGGGTTAAAAACCCAGAATTTCCCGACCACACGGCCGTGTGGATTCCTAGTTTGCCCATGTGAGAATGGAAACGTCGCGTTTTGATTAGTGGACTTCAGGCACGCTGCACGGCCAGAAAGAAACATCAATTCCAGTTTGATTAGGTCTGCAACTTGCCCCGGGGTGCGACATGGTGTGCCATGAATTACACCGCACCTTTCCTTCCAAATGAACGTCACCAACATGCACCAAACGAGAACTTGCCATTCCCCTGTTCTTGCTGATCTTGCAGAAGTCAGGAAATGCACCATAGCATCCCAATCATTGTGCAGCAGTAGGTCACACCTTATCGCAACAGCAAGGCCTCTTGCAAAAGAGCACTAAGCAAAGAGGTGATCCCTGCTCTCCACTTCCTTTACACAGAGCGGACAAGCTACTTCCCTGATCTTTCCCCATTTTAGTAGTTTATCCCTTGTAACAATCACATTCTTCATTATTAACCAGACTATCATGCTGTAACGAGGTGAGTAGTTACTGCTCCAGACCAACTTGTACCACACAACTCTAGGCGCCATGCTCCTCAAAGTTTCCCAGACTCGACGGACTGAGTAAGCATCCATCTCCTTGGAATCCCAATAAACTATATCATTATGTTTATGCATCCAAGGGGAAATCACAGTCCTAAGTTTAAGAAGTCTTCTCCAAGCCCACGAGCTACTATACTGCACTCTCAATGACCACAGATCACATTGCCTACACTTGTATTCCTTCATCCACGCCACCCATAAGGTCCCTGAATTCATCAAGAACAACCAGAGCATTCTAATAGTGCATGCCTGATTCCAAGCAACCAAATCCTTGACCCCCGGTCCCCCTTCCTGTTTAGAAAAAATATTAAATGAATATTAAGAAAAATAATAAGTACACTAGAATATTATCATAAATATTTAAAATTAATATTAGAATATCTATTTAAACACCCTAATTCAATTTTAAGTACCATTAGAAATAGTTAAAATAAAACATTATCGATCATCAATACATCAAAACCAAAGAAAGATAAATGAAACACAATCATAAAGAATAAAACATATTCCAGTAATTGAAAAAACATTTAGAACGAAAAGAGACGGAAAGTAACCAAGTAATAAATGAACTATAAAAGCTACAACATTCAATAAAAAATGTAGAAAATAAAATATGATTATAGGAAGAGAATTAGAATTACTAAATTTAACTAATATGAAACATTTACAATATAATATTAGAGAATTAAAAGGAAATTTAATATGGAAAATTAGACAACATCACCATGATGTAAGAGAATTAAATATAACATTCTTGGATTATTTATATCAAGACAGAATTCATAAGATATATTTGCTTCAGAAAATTATTTAATTATAAGAACACATAATGATAATTGAAAATACTTATAATGATAATTGATTCTAAATTTTCTATTGAAAAAATTGATTTGCTATCAAGTATCCAAAAGAGGATTCTAATTAAAAAATAAAATATTATGTTTTCCATAAGTCCAAATAGTTTTTTACAATAAGAAAAGTAGAACGACCAATTATGAAATTTAGAAAACTGAATATTCCATGAATATTCTGTCAACTTTAACGCAATGCACATAACAGTAAATTAAAGTGGTACCGAGTGCACATATAATAGAGTTCAATGGTACCCGACGCCCTATTCAAATTTAAGTAGTATGTCTACCTCAATTCTCAAATTTAAGTGGTACTCAAGGTATTTTACCCAAATACTTCACCCAAACAATTCTTAAATATATTCATCTTTTTTTCTCGTGTATTATTACGGGAATTTTCTTTCCAACTTCCTATTTATCTATCTCGTTCACACCAAAAAATAATTTAGCTATCTCGTGAATATAAAAACAAATTGCACGCGAAAATAGTTATTTTACAAAAATCTACTAAAAGAGGTATATAGATAGAAATGTTTATTCCCAGACCAACAGAGAAGCAATGGAAATGGAAAGCTGACTCTTGATCCCTTTCCGACCCAACTTTAAAGAAAAGCGACGAAACGCGCCCCATCCTCCTCCTGCCATCGCCTCCGTCCTTTTGCTTCTCCCTGTTCATCTCCAGGCGAGAAGCCGGCGCTGTTCTGCTCTGGCTCCTTTTCATTTTACTTCGACCTAAGGTCCAAGCTTCAAACAGGTTACGATCTTTCTGCTTCTCTCTTCCAATTTGATTCGAGTTTCGAGCTCTCGGGAATGGTTGATCGCTTGCCCATTATCGCTTTCCCTTCGGAATTTTTCGGGTTCACTTCAAAATTTTGGCTTGATCTGAGAACGAATCAAGTCGTCGGAGTCAAAGTTTCACTGTTCTTTGGAGGGGTTTTTTTTTTTTTTTGCTTCTTTTCTATTTATCGGCCGAGGAAATCTCCCAGCTCACTTTTGTCATCTTCCCAGAGTTGTTAGCTGAAAAAAACATTGTTTTTTCCTGTATATTCTATAATATTTTGCAATGTGGTGATTGAGTTCTTTCTTTAGTTTATTGCTTTTGGGATTGAATTGCCTCATGGTTGAATGGCCTGCAACTTGACATTGATACCGTGTGGAAGGAGAGATTTGAAGAACTGGGGACTCCTTTCTTGTTGTCAGTTAGATTTTGGGCGGTCAAAGCCATTCCCGTCAAATCAAGAGCCCTTGATATGCCAATTTTTTTTGGTTCTCGGATGAATCGATGAAAGCTGTTTCTATCGTATCTAACCATTTTTAGTACTTTACCATGCTGTGCTTTTACTGATTTCATGGCAATTCTGATTGTAAGTGCGTTGTTTTGTGTTTCGTTGAACAGAGGGTGAATCACCCATTACTGTCCGTGTTCCTGGGTAGTTCTTGCCTTGAGAATTTAGTGGCTTTCGAGTCAGGTGGTAACCTTAGCTTTGAGATTCTATGGTTTCATCACATCTAAGGAGGTCTGTGGAGTTAGATGGATGTTCTCTCCCAGGAACTACATTCTGAGAATCTCACAGATATTAGCCCACTGTTAATGGAGCGAACCGAGACTTTTAGGAGTACTGATCACATCATCGACGTGCCTGGAAATGTTGATTCTTCTTCTGAATCAACATCCCATGGCGGACATTCTCTAGAAACCTTTTCAGCAGATAGCAGGCATTCAACTAATTCAACACCCTCGGTTTCTCAGCCTTCAACATCGTCATCGAATGTATCAGGTCCAGGTGCCCGGAGTACTAGGAGAGGGGAAGCTCACAGTAGACGCAGGAGTCCATTGAACTCAGGTCTATGGGTATCATTCGAATTGGCTCTCACATTGAGCCAGATCATTGCATCGATTGTCGTTTTGTCCATATCGAAGGACGAGCACCCACACACTCCCTTGTTCGTGTGGATTATCGGTTATGCGTCTGGATGCTTAGCGACTCTCCCCCTTCTTTACTGGCGATATCATCTTCGAAACCAAGGGTCTGATCAAGATGCTGCCCAAACTCGTCAGGGTTCGACTCATATTAATGTTCCCGCTGGACCATTTTCTCTTTCAGTGACCAGGACTTCTGGTGGAGAAGATCGTCAACCTGTGGTTGGATCGCCTAGAGGTGGTCAAAGTACAGCAGCAGTAAATTCGAGGTATGATTTTAGTATTCTTGTGGTTCAACTGTTGCTTTTCATTTTGTAGTCTCCTTAAGCAGAGGATAACCGTTACAGTTTCTGTTTTCACGTGGAGCTTAACTATTTTGATATGGTTGCAGTCCATATCGTTACTGTTGCATTTTATTTTAGGGGGCATTGTTATCTCTTGCTTGAGGCAAATAGCTTAGTTGAAGCGCATAGGCTATCTACCTATTGTTATCCATTGTTGAATCTAGTAAGTTTATGCCATTCATGGCATGTTATCAGTTTGTTCTATTTTTAGAGATGTGTGTTTATTCGTGATTAAAGTTAAGCCTAGCGATACAATAAAGGCTAAGCTCTGTATTGGTATAAATAGCTCATGGCAAACTGCAATGAGAGGAAAGCTGTAAAATCCTAAGGGAAGTATATACTCGCCGAGCTACTTCACTTCTTCAATAATCTACATCAATTAGTGTTACAACGCTTAATACTGATTAGTCTTGGTATGGGGTAAACCCCCAAGTTTTAGCCCTATAGAAGCAGGATCCGATTTTTTTACATTTATAGAGCTTCACTAGCTTTTCAGAAAGTAGATTCCTATTGGCAAGTGTTCCCTGTTGAAAATGTCTGCTCTGTCAAAATTGTGCTGCAACAATGAACTTTGTTATAACCTTGCAGGGTCAAGGTCCTAGTTGAGTACTTCAAAATGGGATTGGATTGCTTCTTTGCTGTTTGGTTTGTGGTGGGTAACGTGTGGATCTTTGGTGGTCATTCTTCGGCAACTGATGCTCCAAACATGTATAGGTACTTCTCGTGCATATGCAGCTACACTATTATTAATATTATTTCCCCCGCATGGCAGGACTGATCGTTCCTTTGTGTGTTATCGTCTTTCTGTTGGCAGGTTATGTATAGTGTTTCTCACTATCAGCTGCATTGGATACGCCATGCCCTTCATTCTGTGTGCCACCATCTGCTGTTGTCTGCCTTGTATAATCTCAGTCCTAGGGTTCAGAGAGGATCTGACCCAAACCAGAGGAGCAACACCTGAGTCGATCAGTGCACTACCAACATACAAATTCAAGTCAAACAAAAGAGACGGAAATGCAGGTGACAATGATGGTGGGGTGGTAGCTGCAGGAACCGAGAAGGAGCGTGTTATCTCCGGGGAAGACGCGGTAAAACATGTCTCCTCATCAATGGACACGGCATGAAGCATGTATCTCTCGATATTGAACTTGTTGTACTTCTCTTTGCAGATTTGCTGCATTTGTCTGGGGAAGTATGCGAACAACGACGAGCTGCGAGAGGTGCCATGCTCTCACTTCTTTCACAAGGATTGCGTGGACAAGTGGCTTAAAATCAATGCATCCTGTCCTCTGTGCAAAAGCGAGGTTGGTGAAAGCATCA
Organism: Linum trigynum; assembly: GCA_964030455.1. NCBI lineage: Eukaryota > Viridiplantae > Streptophyta > Magnoliopsida > Malpighiales > Linaceae > Linum > Linum trigynum. Next base: position 14,948,385 of record OZ034818.1, read on the forward strand.
CGGGTTCACTCTCTGGTGTTCAAACTTGAGAGTTAACAGTGGTCCTGCTGGTGAGCTCTGAAGTACATGTTAGAGGAGGAGAACAAAAGTGATTAAGCTTATACATCTAGACAGTATCGACCTTGAAGCTTGTAAAGAGTGCTTCTCCAATGTTTTTCTTACTTTGTGTAAGAATTGGCTTGAATTCACCCGGTTCCTTCACTCTTGTTGGTCTTTGGACTAATGATAACATGATGCAAAAAAATGGCTAATTGCTACTGGAAAGTGGAAAGGAAACTATGAATTTTACTCTCTCGAGTATTTATAGGTGAAGACAAGATTGCCATTAAAGTTAAAGTTTAATTGACATCAATTGTTCATTCATGTTGGTCACTATAAATATTTAATTCTATTTGTGATCACTAAAATTAATTCAATTGTTCAAGTTTGATCACTTCGTCCAACACTGTTAACTTTTGCTAATATGACAGTAAATTCTCATAGTTGACTGTTAAATCATAAATGTGCAACGTGACAATTAGAAAAATATTTAAAAATAAATTTTCATTTTTTAAATTTCCACCTCATTTTCACAATAATTAAAAAATAAAATTTAATTTATTGTCCCCTCCGAGAGGAAGCCAACATTGACTGACTTTCATGGAATTATGGTTAAAATTTGACCCAAACACCCAAATCATCTTCTTAGTAGAATTGTAAATTTAACTATATATTATCCTCCATTGATATCAATGATCAAACACTCAAACCATCTCCTGCTTAACGGTGTAAGATGAAAATTTAGGTATTTTCAAATAACTTCATTAGTTAGTTTCTCATCCTTGTACGTCTTCACCGCCACCTCCATTGCTTTCTTCGCCTCCGACCCCGACATGCTCCAAAAAGATTATGTGGAAGAGTAGGAAGCAAACCTTTTTCCGGTGGGGATGCAGAAAAATGGAACCATGGCCCCCATCACACTCATTCTCGACGCCTACCTCTTTCCTCCAAGCAATTGGCATAAAAGGGCATCCAATCTGACGCCATCAACTTGGGTGGTTCTGAGTCCTGACTTTATCCGACGTCGTCGTGGAAGCAAGTGCAGCACCCACAGGTCTTCTTTGAGTGCCTGCAAGTTGAAATGAAAAGAAAACCATAAATGGCAGCAAAGGCAGGATGAACGTATTCGAAGCGGGGTTGGCGGCTGGCAGAGAACTCCTGTCCTGATATCAAAATTCTGGCGCCGTGGGAGGGGAATTAAGGATCGTGTAGAGGAACAAGGAATATGTAGATGGAAGGAAGAGAGGAGGTTATACAGAGTTAATAATTTTCCTTTATACACCTATAAACTTCTCAGTGAAGTGGTTTGCTGTTTTTAGAGCAACTTTTTAATAGTTGGAAATGATGTGGAAAATTTAAAATGCTGCATTGTCACAATAAATGGTTTACTGTTTTTACTCCTTTTTATTACTGTTTAAGTTTTTTTTTTAAAATTTAATAGTTGGAAATGATGTGGATAATTTAAAAGATTAAAAATTGATTTTTTAATATTTTTTAATTTTCACGCCACACATGTAACGGTCAACTACAAGAGTTGACTGCTACATCAGCAAAAGTTAACGGAATTGGACGGAGAGTGACCAAACTTGAACCTTTGAATTAATTTTAGTGACCACAAATGGAATTAAATATTTGTAGTGGGCAAACATTAACCTTTTTAGTAATCTCAGTGACCAACCTTGCAATCTACTCCATCATAAAATGACTTAATTTACAAGCAAAGAGTCTGATTAGACGATAAAAAGTAACCAATTTACTTCGGTTGTTTGCGATTTCAAAAATCTCAGAAAATTTATGCTACATGAGAAAATCGATTTGATTGGATAATCGAACGTAAAATTACGCGCATATGAAATTTCAATCTAGATTAGATGGAAATCACTGTAGCCTCTAGTGATTTTGAAGCAAGATAGCTAGAGTACGCAACGATAACGATCTAACTAAAGCGAGTATGTTAGCAACGATTTGAGTAAAATCACTTTTATCTCCAACGATTTGCACTAAATTTGATGGACACTACAATAATCTAGTCTAAACTTGTGTATTTTGAAAATTTTCCGGTGTAAATTAAATATTGTGTGATTTTTTAGTAAGTCTAATATTTTGGAAAAAAATATCATATTTCAAATCTTGTACTCTTTTAGTAGCCACACAAGCTAATAAACTTTCATAAAAAACACATAAAGGTCGTTTGGATACATCATTTTGGTTCTGTGGTAAAATGCTGCATTACTTTGGTATATGGTATTTCATGTGGTATTTTCTAATTGGAATGTGGTTATTGAGTATAATTGTCTTGTTTTGAAGATTCACACGTTGTGTTATTTCACTACTAAAAGTAGGGAAGAGCAAACCACCAAGGGGTGGTAGAGGCGCATGTTTGTGTACAGGAGGTTTTGGGTTCGATTCTTGGCAGCTGCCACTTCTGCGTTACCCCCTTGGTGGCAGGCGGCAGGGCTGTAAAACTAATATTAAATGCTCTCAAGGTTTATCGGGTATCTATTGGGGTCAGGGTTTGATGTCGCAAGATGGATTTCTCCTCATAAAAAAGGCGAAGAGTGATGTAACACCCCGATATTTTGGTTTTAGGTTCGACCTTAAATTGGAATCGGTTGGATTGACGATTACGTACTAAGAGTTGCAACCGCGGATTAAGAATAATAATAATTATTATTTGTAATGTATTTAAAAAAATATATATTTATTTATTTATATACCTGGAAAGGGCCGAGCGGCCACTTCCCAGGACCAACCTTGCAATCTACTCCATCATAAAATGACTTAATTTACAAGCAAAGAGTCTGATTAGACGATAAAAAGTAACCAATTCACTTCGGTTGTTTGCGATTTCAAAAATCTAAGAAAATTTAGGCTACATGAAGAAAATCAATTTGATTGGATAATCGACCGTAAAATTACGCGCATATGAAATTTCAATCTAGATTAGATGGAAATCACTATAGCCTCTAGTGATTTTGAAGCAAGATTGCTAGAGTACGCAACGATAACGATCTAGCTAAAGCGAGTATGTTAGCAACGATTTGAGTAAAATCACTTTTATCTCCAATGATTTGCACTAAATTTGATGGACACTACAATAATCTAGTCTAAACTTGTGTATTTTGAAAATTTTCCGGTGTAAATTAAATATTGTGTGATTTTTTTTAGTAAGTCTCATATTTTGGAAAAAAAATATCATATTTCAAATCATGTACTCTTTTAGTAGCCACACAAGCTAATAAACTTTCACAAAAAACTCATAAAGGTTGTTTGGATACATCATTTAGGTTCTGTGGTATTTGGAATCAAAATGCTTCATTACTTTGGTATATGGTATTTCATGTTGTATTTTCTAATTGGAATGTGGTTATTGAGTATAATTGTCTTGTTTAGAAGATTCACATGTTGTGGTATTTCACTACTAAAAGTAGGGAAGAGCAAACCACCAAGGGGTGGTAGAGGCGCATGTTTGTGTACAGGAGGTTTTAGGTTCGATTCTTGGCAGCTGCCACTTCTGCGTTACCCCCTTGATGGCAGGCGGCAGGGCTGTATAGCTAATATTAAATGCTCTCAAGGTTTATCGGGTATCTATTGGGGTTGGGGTTTGATGTCGCAAGATGGATTTCTCCTCATAAAAAAAGGCGAAGAGTGATGTAACACCCCGGTATTTTGGTTTTAGGTTCGACCTTAAATTGGAATCGGTTGGATTGACGATTACGTACTAAGAGTTGCAACCGCGGATTAAGAATAATAATAATTATTATTATTAGTATTGTATTTAAATATATATATATATATATATCCTACAAATTATATATGGAGATTCTCCTTAAGCATACACCCAATCCAATTTTTCCTTGCCTATGCGCATAGAACGGAAGGACTATTTAGTCCTTTTGTTTACTCATCTATTCCGCTACTGTCTCATGTGCCTAAAAGCCTAATCAAATTGAGATACAAATTAAAAACTTATTAAAACTCATGCTCCAATTGTTGATATATAATAATAAAATAAAATTCAACCTACAACTCTCGCGGCATCATTGTTACAAAATTCAAGCTCCACTAATCAACTTCAACAATTTCGACTAATTCAAGGTTGTCAACCCGGTTTAGCCTATTGACCCGTCGAGCAAGTGGGTTGAGGGTTAATTGTTCGACCATTTTAGTTCGGTTTAGCTCGAATATATGAAAATACATTATATTGTTATACATTTATAAATTATATTAAATCTCATATAACATACGAGTAATAAGATGTAACATTACACAAAAATAACATTTTGTACTTGCATCCAGCATATAGTGAAAATTCACAAACACATATATAACATCAATATTAGAATGTTCAATTTAGAATCTCAAAGATTGGGTTAGGACTTAGGAGAAAAGAAAAATCGGAAAATCGGAGCATTTTACAAACCAAAGGAAAAAAAGAGATAGTCTGACCTCCAGCTCGGTACCTTGTAGCGGTCGACCCGATGTGTGTGTGGGGCCCATTTTTCTAACCAGGTCCAAATCAAAATGGATTAACCGGTGGTTCGACCCACAGGACGACAACCTTGGACTTATCACTGCATCATCAGTCCATCCGGCATTAGAAATTGCCGATGATTATATGCATATCTATATATGTTCGTCCGTATTAGGTCAGATAATTTATTATGTGATACAAATCTAAAAATTATTCAAGAATATGATAAGTGTATTTGAATTATTTAAGGTATTGAGATTCACGCCTATTTAAAATTTTATTATTGCTAAAATATGAGGCCATAAAAGTTAAATCCTAATTAGTTTAAGTAAAATTACATATCATTCCGATCGAGGAAAGTACCATGGATATTATTTACTCCAAAACATGTCAAATAGACCGGATAAAATGTGTTAGGTCAAATATGTCATCCCTAATCAATATCATTGTAAAAATACTCAGCCCCACAATTCCTTTCTTAATTATGAATGTGTTTTCAATATTTAGTTCCTAGATTTGAAGCCTTCTAATTGTAATAAGTTTCAATCGATGTTACATCTATGGAATAAAAATTCAAGTTTTAGTTGTGATAAATTGCCCCTAATAAATTGTTTTTCTATAAAGATCATCCACTATAAAATATAGTCACAATAACACATGCTTAGGGATGGATGGTTAATTGAATTGTCATGAATTTCTTGCTATGTGATTTTTACTTATCCTCCAAGGTGGTTCTGCCTATTGAGGCAAATAGTTCCATAGTATTATGCCAAAAAGTGACAACATCATTATGTCTAAGATGTACATCTCAATTATGTAGTCATTAAGTATGTTTTTATTTCAATTATTGTTAAGATTGTATCTATATCATATTGTTTTTAGCAATTATTTTTGCAGTTCTACATCTCAAATAAATATTGTCCTTGGAAAATCATTCAATCAGTCAAATCATGCTTTATTTAGATCTTAAAAATTGAAGGTAATAAGATATTTAAGTTAGCATAATTATAAATCATTATGGAAATATAATTACTATATTCATGACTAGAAAAACAACTTGAATTTGAAAATACTTATCAGTATGTGTACCTCAAATGCAACGATCCATTTATTCACGTTCACGGAAGCTTACAATGGCCGAAATCCCTCCACAAACATATATACTCGGCTGCACCCCAAGCCCTAACCCACGTCAGAAAAGAAAAATATGTACATGGGTACTTAAACCTTTAACTTCTAACACAAGCCAGTGATAGAATGAGGGGACATCCCCATCCCTATCTCCTACAAATGGAGACAATGGAGTTGGAGTTTCATATCAAGATCACCGGTTACAACATTGCAGACTCTATAAGTGAGTTCGACAGATAAGGAAAAGTAAATTTTTACTTGCGCATAAATTATATTTCATCATTAAAAATTTTATCTCAATAAAATGCAAGAGAAGAAGAAGAAGCATGCCTATGGTGAAGGTTGTGGGTATGACGAGGGCGAGGATTTTGGAACCCGAGATTGATTAATAGAAAGATACAAGTATAGGAGAATTGGCCAAAACTAAGGAGAGAAATAGACAACGAGATAAAGAATAATTCATGCTAGATGAATATTAAGCGAATTGAGAGCGATAGGAATAAAATTTATAAAAATCCAAGGATATGTAATAAAGAATTAAGTTTTGGGGACAATAAGGCTTGGATGGCTAAAAATATAAAAATGGTTGAGAAAATTCTTACCCTCAATGATAATCATAATAATAACTAATAATTCATCAATACATCCCCTCTAAAAGATTATTTTCCTTGATATTTGGTATAAACTAATTCATATACTTCCTTTTCAAGGTTCGACCGCTCTTCCACTTCCAATTTAATCCAACTCCTGCAATGAATTCATTACGACAAAATAAATGTCTCACTGCACAATCAGAATGAAAAATTCTCAATTGACAATGCCAACATCGAAAAGGTAGTTGCACCATCCTTCTTGGTCATAATTGTTGTTTCTTTGACACCGAGATATATGCCAAACCTTCCATGTAAATTCCACAAATTCGTTGAAGACAATTAATATGAGTTGTAACGACATAAGTGACAGTGTTGGGTGATAGGATAACTAGACTATAATACCATTTGATGAAAGAGAGGATCTTGGTATCCATGATTGATTAACATAAAGATATCATTAGAGGAGAATTGGACAAAAATAAGGAAAATAAATAGACTATGAGATAATAAATAATTAGAGGAAATCAAACTATAGAATTTAGAGAGCCCATAAGAGACTTGATAAATCCAAGAAGATGTAGAACAAGTATGGAGAGAACAAAATTAAGAGCATTAGAGAGGAAGAACATAGAGAGGTTTCAGATAATTGATAAGGTAAACCTTTTGTTCTTCTTTAGTAATTTAACTGAATGAATAAAGTACACTTTTGTTGGTGGATATAAGGATGTTGATGGGGAAGCAATCTCAAATAAGTTCCAAAAAAATTGCATTCATTTTTATATCGAGGTAAATCTAAATGCAGTTTGATAAAGTTTTTATATCACTTCCCTTACACATGTTTTTTTTTACTCTTGATAAAAATTTTGGACGATAATCCGTTAGGATGTCATTAAAAAAAGTTATGATAGATGTATATTTATTTTTGATTTTTTTGGTGATGAAATAATTTAAATTATTTTATAAACCCTACAAAAATGTGTCATGTCTCCTACAATTATAACTTTTGTTTAAGTTATTGACCAAATGAATCCGACCATCGGGTCGGGCCCTACTCTAGTATATATATATATATATATGGCGAGTTCTACGGTACCCTAGGTGAAATTCGGGGTACCACATACCTTGAGTATGAAAACACTATCTAGACCTTGAATTGACCGATCTTTCGGACATGATACTATACTCTAACACTTAAAAATCAAAATCTAGGTGTTAACTCTCCGAATCTTATACTCCAAGATCAATTTAATTAGAAATAATAATCGACGGTTATGATTCATCCAAATATAGGCACAAAAATGAATGCACCATCTTAGGGTTTATAGATGATGATTTAGATAATTATGACCTAGGGTTCACTCATTAAGGGTTAGGGTATAATATCAGACACAAAAATCCTGGTAATTCGAGGTCTAGATAGAGTTTACATACTCGAGGTATGCGGTACCCCGGATTTCACCCGGGGTACCATAGAAGCCACCATATATATATATATATACCTGAAAAGGGCCGAGCGGCCACTTCCCAGGACCAACCTTGCAATCTACTCCATCATAAAATGACTTAATTTACAAGCAAAGAGTTTGATTAGACGATAAAAAGTAACCAATTCACTTCGGTTGTTTGCGATTTCAAAAATCTCAGAAAATTTATGCTACATGAAGAAAATCAATTTGATTGGATAATAGAACGTAAAATTACGCGCATATGAAATTTCAATCTAGATTAGATGGAAATCACTGTAGCCTCTAGTGATTTTGAAGCAAGATTGCTAGAGTACGCAACGATAACGATCTAGCTAAAGCGAGTATGTTAGCAACGATTTGAATAAAATCACTTTTATCTCCAATGATTTGCACTAAATTTGATGGACACTACAATAATCTTGTCTAAACTTGTGTATTTTGAAAATTTTCCGGTGTAAATTAACTATTGTGTGATTGTTTTTAGTAAGTATAATATTTTGGAAAAAAATATCATATTTCAAATCTTGTACTCTTTTAGTAGCCACACAAGCTAATAAACTTTCATAAAAAACACATAAAGGTCGTTTGGATACATCATTTTGGTTCTGTGGTATTTGGAATCAAAATGCTGCATTACTTTGGTATATGGTATTTAATGTGGTATTTTCTAATTGGAATGTGGTTATTGAGTATAATTGTCTTGTTTAGAAGATTCACATGTTGTGGTATTTCACTACTTAAAGTAGGGAAGAGCAAACCACCAAGGGGTGGTAGAGGCGCACGTTTGTGTACTGGAGGTTTTGGGTTCGATTCTTGGCAGCTGCCACTTCTGCGTTACCCCCTTGGTGGCAGGCGGCAGGGCTGTAAAACTAATATTAAATGCTCTCAAGGTTTATCGGGTATCTATTGGGGTTGGGGTTTGATGTCGCAAGATGGATTTCTTCTCATAAAAAAAAGGCGAAGAGTGATGTAACACCCCGGTATTTTGGTTTTAGGTTTGACCTTAAATTGGAATCGGTTGAATTGACGATTACGTACTGAGAGTTGCAACCGCGGATTAAGAAGAATAATAATTATTATTATTATTATTGTATTTAAAAATATATATATTTATTTATTTATTTATTTACCTGGAAAGGGCCGAGCGGCCACTTCCCAGGACCAACCTTGCAATCTACTCCATCATAAAATTACTTAATTTACAAGCAAAGAGTCTGATTAGACGATAAAAAGTAACCAATTCACTTCGGTTGTTTGTGATTTCAAAAATCTCAGAAAATTTATGCTCTATGAAGAAAATCAATTTGAGTGACGTCTAGGAGATGATTGTGATTTAATTTTGTGATTTTTGGAGATGTATTTCTATTTTTAGAAATTGTTCTAATATTCGTTTTAATTAAATAAATATATTTTCGAGTGGTTTTTAAGAGTTTGATAATTTTCCAGGGTAAATGGGCTCATGATTGACATGGAAAAATTATTATCCAAATTTTTAAGAAGGTTCTAGTTAGGTGGAAAATTCGTCCAAGACTAAAATTATTAAGAAAAATGGTCGTTTTTGAAGGGATTAGTTCTAGAAAATTTTAGTGGGGGTTAAAGGACCCTTGGAATGAGGTTCAAGGACTGGAGTTTGAGGAGAGGATGTTCTAGTGCTTCGAAAGGGGTTTTAAACCAAGAAAGGTCGTCTAAGAGAATGGATTCTTATGAATAGGTTTCCCCAAGATAATCCGGCTAAGGAGGGGTTTCTTCGATGAATGAGTTGAGGAGTCATCTTTTCAAGGTAAGTGTAAAGGGGGTAAAATCTCTGTCGTAGGTCTTTTAGTTTCCTCTTTTCGTTCAAGTTATTATCTAGTTAATTTTCTAGTATGCGCGATATGTGTGTGAGGCATCCCACCGCCCGTAAGGGTGGAGGCACGCGTTGTGCTATGTATGAATGTATGGATGTATGATTGTAAGAGTTGGATTAATGGTATGAGGAACCCCTGGGCGGTTGGGTCACTACTGGACGGCAAGACGTAACGTAGTAGTTGACGGGCATGGACTGGACGGCGAGACGTAACGCAGTGCCATTGCCGAGTTTGGGTATGCAACCGGACGGCGAGACGTAACGCGGTTGGCATACTAGGGTAGGACACCAGACGGCGAGACGTAACGCGGTGGTCCTAGAGTTTTGTGTTGAGATAAGGATAGAAGTCGAGAACTTTATGAGTTAATGTTGAAATGAGTTGATAAGAATGGTTATTTAAGAGCAGAAAGCGAGAACGGCTTTCATGCTAGGAAGGCATTTCCCCTAATAATGTGTTTAGCAAGGAGTCCGCCTAGGGCAAAGACCTTAGGAAGTAACGACGAGACTGACCCCTTCTCACTCACCAGGTGCATAGAGGGGAAGAGGACGCATCCATCAAGAGGAGATTACCTGAGGAGAGAAACCGCGGCTAACCTGAAGATGTCAACTGGATCTGGGTAACGAGATGGGACCTCCCATTATATTTGTATTTAGTTTCATGTCTTAATGAGTATACTTGGAAACTCGAGGATTGTGTTTTATGTTTTGTTGCTCTGGATTGAGGTCACCCAAGTGTTTAGGGCATTTCACTTGAAAATCTTAAGCATTGTGGTTGTTGATTTTTTGTTTTGACTTGTAAACCGTTTTGGGTTGCTCCGGGGTAACCGTTTGAATTGTAAACCGTTTGAATTGTGGTTTGGTTTTCAAAAAAGATTGAGTCGTGTCAAGTGAGCTAATTGAAATGTCTAGGGGAAGAGGTATTTCAATTGACTCATTATGCATCATTTCAATTGCCGCAGGTCTAACAAATATTGCAACCCACTTTTAGTTTACCAAACAAGTTATTAATACTCAAATAACTCAGAATGAATTATGTTAGCGAAAATAACTCATCCAAATGCTACATTCAAACGACCATAAAGATGAACAAACAACTGGAGTTGAGAGGAACATACAAAAAGTGTTTAAATTGCTTTCTAGTATAAATTCAGGACTATAAAGCTGACAATACAAAAAAACTGAACTTTAGTTGTCTTGTATCAAAGATGTACATATTATATACTAAGAGGGTTGTTATTTGCCGCCCAAAGAATTACTAATTGTCACCCACAATTTTTAAGTAAATGACATTTTTGTCCTCAGTTCATATATAATTGTCCCCCACCATCCACCTGCTACAACTTCCTCCAGTCGACTTTTTTTTTGTTATTGCCAAAAGATCGCTCATATTACCGAGAAAACATCCAGATACAAGGAGTCACATAGCTGAAAAACAACCAAGAAACAAAATTGAACCCCACCAAAGAGGGGGACAACGAAAGGGCTTTTCTTGCCACCAAGTCGGCAACCCTGTTACATGCATGACCAACAAAAATAAATTTAAACTCCTGGAACGAGCCTCTCAAACTTCTTATCTCCTCCAAAAGCATACCCCCTAAGGATATCGACTACCTTGCCCTCCCGGATCTTTCTCAGAATTACTTGGGCGTCACCTGCAAAAGTCATCGAATGTAACTCGCACGCCAAGCACCAAACCTCATCTCGGAAGGCCAATAGCTTCACAAGAGCCGACTTTGAAATCCCCGCATATAATGTTGCTGACGCAAACACCATCATGCCTGTGGGATCTTGTAGAACCCATCCGCCCACACCATGAGATCCACTATCCGTAGCCCCATCCACAAACATCACCCGCTCACCTAGTCCTCTCTGCCCCTAGCAACTGGGGCCCCTGAGTACCGGCGGCGAATGCCCTGGTTGTTGGGTAAGGCATCCCACTTTCCAACCTGCAATCTAAATTGAGAAAGCAACACCAGCACAATGTATTGAGTAAAATGGAAAACCACCCAAATTCTGGCCTTTCATACACGCAGAAGAGGGTAACAACACTCATCAGGGCACCCTGATCTAGATCCTGCTACTCCAGTAACCTGCGCCAAAAAATGCCCATATTGCTTAGGGGAAACGATCCCGGATAACCATTAGCCATTAGCTCCTCCCCTTCCCACAAACCCCCCACTACTCGACAGCGAAAGAAGAGATGCTCAAGAGTTTCCACCTCCTCCCCACAGAATGGACATTGCTCCAGTCCCTCCACCCCCCGAGAGCTCAGTGCCTCACCCGTTGGCAAGACACCGCGAACCAGCTGCCATATGAAGTACCGCAACTTGGGGGTTATGGGAGACCCCCAAATCCTTTTTCAGAGGCTACGATACCACACCTACACTTACACTTTCACCCTTAGCTCCTTCTGCTTCCTCAACTCCACTGCTAAGTGATAACCAGACTTGTCAGTATAAAGACCTTATTGTTCGCCACTCCATACCACACGACCAGGCACGGGAGAAATAGGCAACGTAAGAAATCCACCCTCCAAACCCCTTCGTTCAGGAATATTAAGGACGCAACTGATCCCTCGACCCCAATGATTCCCTAACGATGTTTTAGGGGGAATGGATATATATGTGGGTTAATAAGAGAAATTTTGGTATTTAATAATTATTTAATACAATATTTAGACTTTACTATTAATTATGAATCCACATTTTTAGGAAAGAAACAGTCACTGGCGACCGGTACGACGCTGAGAATCGTACACCAAGCACTCCAGCTAGCAGAATCGTCTGACCTGGTCTGACAACCGGCGAGCCGTCCAGTCCCCATCATCCGAAAGTCGACGTCGGACCGACGCCTAGCATCTCCGTCCGAACTCCGACGTTGAATCGCACATCCCCATCCGAATGCCAATGTCGAACCGCGTCCGAACGCCGATGTCGGACCACGTTCGAACGCCAATGTCGGACCGCTTCCGAACTCCAACGTCAGACCCCGTCCGAACTCCGAGGTCGGACCCCGTACTCATTTGTTAGCCATTTGTTAGAAGCGCCTGATCCCACTCAATTATTGTTTGTACTCTAATTTCGGGTGGAAACGCCTCACTTATTAATGAATACCGATTGGAGTGTCCTTTAGTATTTTATTTTGAAAAAAAGTCTTATATACTAATTACAATGGCATATTGGTCATTAACCCTGTAAAAATATTTTTGTATAAGCCAAGTAGCCAACCATGTAATGTAAGGGAGAGAATGGGAGAAAATAAAAAAAATGGGTAGAGATTTTTTTTGGGGTAAATTGTAATGAATACCGATTGGAGTGTCCTTTAGTATTTTATTTTGAAAAAAAAGTCTTATATACTAATTACAATGGCATATTGGTCATTAACCCTGTAAAAATATTTTTGTATAAGCCAAGTAGCCAACCATGTAATGTAAGGGAGAGAATGGGAGAAAATAAAAAAAATGGGTAGAGATTTTTTTTGGGGTAAATTGCAAGGTTGATCACTGAGATTACTAAAAATGTTCATGTTTGGTCACTAAAAATATTTAATTTCGTTCATGGTCACTATAATTAATCAAACAATTCAAGTTAGTATATTACCTTCCGTCAGTCTCAATTAACACTGTTAGTTTTTTGCTGATATGGCTAACAGAAATGCTGAGTCACCAAAATTTAATATGAAAAAAAATTATACTCGCCACATCATTTGCCACATCAGATCCGCCAAGATATAAGACCAACCTTACAAATCAATCCCGTTAATTAAACCCAGTGACGGACCCAGGATTTCGGAGTAGGTGTGTCGCCTATAAAATAATATAAAATAAAGAAATTATAAAATTTAATTCATAAAGTTTGCAATGACATTAATTTTACCATGAATTGCGACGAGTTTTTATATCATTAAAGGTTTGTAAAATTTATTCACTGCTTATAATTCATTTTTGGATATACACAACTAAACAATCATTCATGAATTAGTCACTCAGCCAATTCCAAAGAATGCTCTTGATTAAATCATAGCTGAAAAGGCTATTTCGTAGCTTGCAGTTCACATAGATAAAGTCGACACTAACATCATAAGCAAGTAAATTAAAGGATAATATTATCGTTTGCTCTTTTCACCATTCCTTTAACTAGCTTAGTGATTCTTTGTAATCTATCAAAGCTCTTGTCTTCCTTAAACAAACTAAAAGATGTTTAAATTTATTATTATGAATCACTATTAAAATGAATAATATAGAATTTACTTTATAACAAAATTTTCTTATTGTATAATAAAGGTGTGTCGCTAACAATTATCGAAGGTGTGTGGGACGACCCAAATTCAAAGATTTTGTACAGAAAAAATATAGGTCTCCCACAAAATTTTTGCGAAAAGTGTGTCGGACGACACACCTTGTCCTCACCTAGGTCCACCCATGATTAAACCACCCAAACCCGTCAAACCCACATCAATAAACCTACCAATTAATGATAAACTCAGTCAAAAGAAGAATTCGCCAAGGCATAGATCAGATCTCTCTCTAATAAGCTCTAGGGTTGTTTCTTCTTTCAGCTTCACTTCTCTCTAATAAACTACCCGCCTCAATTTCCTACTCAAAACCTCAATCTCTTATCCACCCAATCTCCAACCAAAGTCGTCACGCACCCATGTACCCTCATCCTTTTATTCACCATCGGCAAGTCGTTCCTCTACTGCCGTCGCCGCATCTGCCCGCTGACTAATGAAGATGTTTGATTGACGAAGAAGACGAGGAGGGTGAAGGGGAAGAAGCCAAAGAGGGCAGAAAATCGTTCGTGAATTTCGTTCAAAGTCGTGGCCGCATTTGGGGTCGACTCGAGATCTCGATTTTAAGATGGTCCAGTGGTGGTTCGAGGTGAGGAAGAAGAAGCCACCATTGGAGAGAAGGCGTTCGCATCGACGACTCAAAGAACGGAGGACGGTTAGAGGTCAATGCCTTCTTGATAACCTCGTCATAGAAATCGGGGCCATCTTCTCCGGCAAGGGCCGGTGCTGAATCAGTGATGTTTAGTCGGGAATCTCCCGCCGTTGGCTGGCGTTGAGATCCAGTTTGGGATTTGGAAGGTAGGGAATTTTTTTTTCCAGTTGGGTCAACTAGTGGAAGTTGGGTTGGGTTGGGTTGGGTATTTTATGTGGCTAGTTTTATATGACGTGGCAGGTTGAGTTTTAATTCTTTTTTTTGTTAAAATTAGCTGATTAGGCACTTTTGTTAGCCCACGTTAGTAAAAAAATTTACAGTGTTAACGGAGGCTAACGAAAGGTAACGGAGAGTGACCAAACTTGAACTGTTTGATTGATTACAGTGACCACGAACGAAATTAAATATTTTTAGTGACCAAACATGAACGTTTTTAGTAATCTCAGTGACCAACCTTGCAATTAATTCGATTTTTTTATCAATGATTTGAAAAATAAATTTTTTGTGAAATTCTTGGATTCATAAAATGAAAGATAGCTTATGGATTTGTTTTATTTGAGATGTGAGAAAATTATTATTTCGATATTAGATTTTATGAATGATTGGTGTATTTAGCTTGAAGCATTTGATCGTCCTCCTTGAATTTCACCAAATTATGTGAAATTTTCATATTTGTAGAGCCCTTAAGGGGTCGTTTGCTTCATGGATTTGTATCAAGAATTTGATATAAAAAATAAAACCATCAAGGATTTGGTATCAATCCTTTGTTTGCTTGGCCAAAAAAATTGGAGACAAATCTGTGGGGGCCGAGAATTTAAGTTTTATTTTGGCTCCCCATCCGTGGGGCGTGGGCCCCACGGATTTACAAACCCCACATGATAACTTGGGATTAGGTTATAGGTTGAAAAACCAAGTTATAAAATGACACCTATATCCCTATTAATATTTATTATTCCAAGTTTGTCCTCCTTCTATTATATTTTTCTATTGTCGATTTTGTTTCCCGGCAAATATGGAGCACCTCTTCCTCCTCGTAATAGAAAGCATCAAGGTTGTATGAGTATCGCTGGACAATCACGTAATCATGCAACATAGAATTTTATTTAGACGTTACATTGTAAGAATTTATATAATTTCATAACATAGTATCTAATTTTAAAGAATTGTGATATGGAGTGCCATATTGATGATGCAAGTTCAATCTCGGCATCTTATCTTGCATCACTCCCCTAAACATCTACTAATTTAGTTAAACAAACATATGTATATTATCATTAATAATATATTATACTATGTTAATTGAAGTAAGTCTTAAAATGAATGATATATTTCTGTAAACATTCCGCTACGAAGCGCATTCTAACTAATTAGTATAATATAAAAGGGTAATAAGATAAATTAGTTTCTTAAGTTATAAATCACAAACCCTTAAATCCATGACCAAAACAACTCAACAAACAAAGTATTGTTTTAAATCCATAATGCTCCAAATCCTTGATAAACCTTGAGTTTTTAAATCCATCACCTAAGACAAAACCCTCATTCTAAAATCCATTAAGCAAACGATACCTAAATTAAAAATTTGGCGTCTAAGAAGTTCCAAATAGGTGAACTCAATGAATTTGATACTCACTTTTTTATGACCCCAAATATTATATTTGGACTATTTAACGGGTCGTTTGGATGTATCATTTTGGTTCTGTGGTATTTCGAATCAAACTATTGCATTATTTGGCTATGTGACAATTCATGTGGTATTTCAGTTTGAAATGTGGTAATTTGGTCAGTTATTTTGTTTGGATAAAACATCCAAAAATCGTGTTATTTCAGCACTTAAAAAAGGATGGAGTGAAATAGAGATTAAGAGGTGAGTTATTTTAAATAACTAGAGGATGAGTATATATTTCAACTAATCTATAATGAGTTATTTCAATTACATCATGTACAAAATATTATATTTCATTTTAATTTGCCAAAAAAATTAATTATTTCAGCTCAAATAACTCAGACGTCAACCTCATCCGTTGCCTTAGCTTTATCGCTCCATGTGATGTCCTGCTTGCGCCTGCCGTTAGCGCTTTGCCGCCTCCTGGACAAGCATGTGGCCAGATTCTGGTGGGGGATTGAGGATGGTCGCTCCAAGATTCGGTGGGTCTCCTGGAGAAATTTATGTAGAAGTAAGCATGAGGGGGGGATGGGTTTCCGCCGGTTCGAACAATTTAATCAAGCATTGTTGGCTAAGATTGGCTGGCGTATTCTGAATGATCCCCAGTCCCTCTTAGCCCAGGTGTATAAAGGAAAGTATTTCCCGCAGGGTTCCTTCCTTTCGGCTACGGCGCGATCCCGTCCATCCTGGGGATGGCAGAGTATTCTCTTTGGTCGACAGTTGTTGACCAAGGGGTTGAGGTGGCAGATTGGGAATTGGCAGACGGCTCCCTTGCTTAATTCTCGCTGGATCCCGACTCATCCTCCTTCTTATCCTGTGTATAATCCTCGGGTTTTGCCGGATGATGGGGATTTGACAGTCTCGGCGGTCCTCTGTCCTGGGGAAGGGCGTTGGTGCGATGATAAGCTGAGTCAGTGGTTTGACCCTCAGACTTGCCAGGCGATTAAGGCTGTACCCCTGCCACGGCAGAGTGTAGAGGATCGGTTAATCTGGCATGGCACTGATGATGGAATTTTTACTGTCAAATCGGCTTATCATTTGGCGGTATGTCTGGACCAGCAGAGTGGGAGATGGCGGGCGCAGGTTAGTTGGATGGACAAGCGGAGTTGGATCCGGGTTTGGGAAGCTAATATTCCTCCGAAGTTGAAGGTGTTTGTCTGGAAAATCTTAACCAGAATTTTACCAACGACTGAGGCGCTTATTGAAAAGGATGTGGAAGTCTTACCCCGTTGTCCTGTCTGCTGGGCTTCAAAGGAGACAATGGAGCATTTGTTCCTGGATTGCCCGGTGGCTAGGGCTCTGTGGTCGCAGGCGGGGTTGGATGCTCTTGGCGAGGGATTGCCCCTTCATACGTTCCCCCTCTTCCTTAAGAATTTGTTGGCTATCTTGCATCATCCTTCGCAGTTCATGGCGGTGATTGCTATCCTGTGGCGAATTTGGAGATCCCGGAACTGGGTGGTCTTCGAGGGAAAACAATTCAGCATTCCCGCTTTACTGAGGCAGTATAACCAACAAGTGGGGGAATGACTTGGCCTACCGAGGGACCCTCAGCCTCCCTCTTCTCATCTGTCTGATCGCCATACGGGGATAGTGATCGAGTCAGGGGGACCTGTGTGTCGCTGGGACGGAGCTGTTCGACGAGGGTCGCATTCTGCAGGTGGTATGGTTCTTCTTAATGATGTAGGGACGCCGCTCTGGGCTGCGGGGGTTCAGTTCCCGAATCTGGAGGATCCAATGGTGGTGGAGCTTCTTACGCTTAGGGAAGCTGTCCGTTGGTGTTTAATGCACGGGTTCCTGGTCATGCGGTTTGAAGGGGATGCCAAGGTGGTCATTGATAAGATCTGTAGGGCTGATATGCGTGACAGTCGGGTAGGGGCGATTCTGGAGGAAATGATTCAGCTCTTCAGGGAAAATCCGGGCTTTACTGTGCGATTTGTAGGTCGGGGTGACAATAGGGTAGCTCATTTGGTAGCTAGAAAGGCCCTTTCTTTGTTCCCAACTACGTGTCGGTATTTTGATTTCCAGACCTGGCTGGCTTCCAGGATGTAACTATCGTTTTGCTTCGATCAATCTATGATTATCTCTTGTAAAAAAAAAAAAAAAAACCTCGATCGAAACGACCTAATAGAGAGCGAAAACGGATTATATAGCCTCCGAACCTCGTCATCCCGCGCCGCTACCTCACGCGCTGTGGATTAGGTTTATAGGGTTTGTAATCGGTACATGGTTATGGCATGACCACAGACTCATCTTCTTAGTCATTCCATCCATCCATCTTCGTTCTCCTCACTCTCTTCTCCCAGCACTTCCCCGGACGTCGATTCGCAGCTCCGATCAGGTTAAAAAGAAACTCCCTTCCTCTCTTCTTCCTGAAAAACTCGCGATTTGTTCAGTGCCGGAGCTGTTTCTAGTGCGCTTTAACTCCTTCGTTGCTGCCCATCTTCTTGAATAGGGTTTTCGGCGATTCGGGGGTGTTAATTGTTACGGTGTCTTTCGATTTTTCTTTGTGTGTTACTTGCTTGCACTGTTCCTGTCAGGCTGTGGGAGAAATTAGATCTTCGTTTGAGCCATTTTTCCTTATATTGGTTTTGCTTTGTTTCTCGATTGGTCTTAGTGGGTCCTGGGATGTACCAATGGGCAATGACTAAGATGGGTCTCTAGTGAAACTTTGTTATTTTCTATGGATGATACTTGCCAATATGCAGTAGTGTTGAATCTCTTTCTGATGCTATAACTTTGGGGTGTATCTCCTTGATAGCTTTTGTATCTTTGAAATTGGGAATTCTGTTACTTCAGAGACTGGTTTTCCAATGTTTGTTTGCATGTTGGGAATTCTGTTTCTGATCTGATGCTATAACTTTGGGGTGGATTATCCAGGGCTTGGCTGATTCTGGTGCAAGTTAGGTGATCTGTCAAATGAATTTCGCCATTCCTTACATTGCTCACCAAAACCTTAATGGGTTTGATTATGTTTATGCTGTTAATTCGACAGGTCATTTAATATTCAGTCAACCGTGTTGGAGTCCTCTGTTGTGTGAAATCTTGGTTGTCCGCTGTGCTAGATGAATATTCTGCACTAGTATTGCTAGGGCTGCCACGTATTGTGCTTGCATCAGATTAAGTTATTGGTGTTTGCTGATCAATCTTCATCTGCTTCCGTCATTGTCTTTCAGTAATGCCTTGCACGCTCGGACTTGTAACGATTATTGCGTTCTGTTGTTTGTTTGGAAAATGACATTGGTGTGCATTGTGCGTGCAAGTGTGTATTTGTCCCAGTCAGGTCAGCCCTTTAAACTGTGGAGAAATTGTTTGACTCGGTGGTAACAGCATTGTGATGAAAAGTGAAGGCACTCTATCGTTGAAGTTCTGACAGCTGATTCTTCATACTAAAAGCTCAAGATTGTATTGATGCAAGAGTACCATATTATAGTATTCACCTAGTTGGAATCTGTACAGCATAGGCATGGTTTTTAATTGTGAATATGTATATGAAGGTGCATTTCCGGAGCATTCTTTTGTCTTCGTAAATTGCGATGAACCTTCAGTTTGAAGGATTATTGAACGCTGTAGGAATCAATAATCGCTGCTATCGAAGCTATAATAGGTCTTTGGGAAGATTGCAACTCTCACAGCGCCCCAGCAAGCTTAAGCTGCTGGCTATATAACAACAATACTGCCTTTGATTGGTTTCTATCATTTGAAGTCAACGCAAGTGTCTGGACTAATTCTAAATGCCCTCTGTTGTGCCCGGAGCGGAGATAGACTTCTTGAAAGAATTATGCTTGAAAGAGACAACAATTTTAAGAGAAACGGTTTTAATGGTTATGGTATGCTGAATAATAACGAGAATTGGCCTTCTTTTAGTAGCTAGTCATGAAAAGAAAATATGAGATGATGGTCGATTTGAGTCGAGATTCTTTTGAGGGATACTGGTAAAAAACACCAACTACTGTGCAGTCAGTAAAAGTGACCGTCTATCTATAGTGTGGCTACGGTTCATATTTGTCGAAGGAATTTGCTTTTAGGTTGACAGGCTTTTCCTGTTTTGCTTATATGCCTATGATGGCCTCAGATTTCCTTACGGTTACGATGTGGGCGAGTGGCTATTGTCTTGATTTCTTCCAACGTGTAGCTTGATGTATGCATTTGCCATCTCATTACTGGATTGGTATAGCTGGTTATTGATTTTTATTCTACATTTCAGGTGCGCTGCAGTTGTTTTTCTGTTTCTGGGTTGGCATGTCAAATGATTTTGTTTCACAACTGCTACCAATCAGGAGCATCCAAATGAGCCATCAGCTAGATCACATTTCAGACAAGTTGAGCCCTTCAAATCAGATGGGTTTTGGATCAGGCGCTTCCTTACATGACTCTTCAATGCAACAAGTATCTATTCCCAGCATACAAATGGGAATGGTAGGCTCATGTCCCAGTGATGCAGCTTCACAGCAGACATTAGTTTCTACAGGAATCGGAACTACTGTAGTTAGCAACGCCAAACAAGAGGTTAAACAGCTTGATCCATATGCAGCTTCGCAGCAGACATCAATCTCTACAGGATATGGAACCACAGTAGTCAGCAACAGCAAACAAGAGACTAAACAGATCGATCCATTTTCCTATAATATGACATCTGGGAACTTCCATATAACTGATAAGAAGCCCAGTGCCATGGGGTCCATGTTGCAGGATATGGAACCACAGCAGTTAGCAACATCGAACAAGAGAAAGGCACCAATGGGAGCTGCTGTATCTCAGAACCCTGTGCCCCAGAGATTTACAGCTCCCAAGCGGTTTACTCTGAATGAACATAGGCCATGGATTCAGCCGATAATGCCTATAACAAATAAACCACCTGTTCAGATGCAGTCTACTTCTTACACCCCGTCATCCCAGCAACTGCAAGGGCCTCCTAGAAAGACTGCACCTACTAAAACTGGGACACAGAGTACAACATCTGTGCAGAGAAGTCAATCTGGTCAGATGAAACCACCCCCGAAAGTAAAGAGTGATTCAGTTGATTCTGTTAGGTCCAAGTTGAGAGAATCATTAACTGCTGCACTTGCTCTGGTGCAAGATAAGGCACTTGATGGTGGAAAAGACAAGAGTCGAGCCATACGTTTGTCGCCAGAACTGCCATCCAGTTCTAACTGTACCAATATATCTTCAGAAACAAAGGTTTCTTTTCCAGAGAACGGCAACATTCACAACACAAAGCAAGAGGTTGACTTAGTACAGAACTCACAGACTGGTATGCAGGAACAGCTACCAGGGAATGCGTTTAGCATTGATGATATTCCATTTAGTGACAACTTTTTTGTGAAAGATGACCTTCTTCAGGGTAATGGACTCTCGTGGGTACTAGATTCCGAAATGGAGTTGATAGATGAAAGCAGCATTGGTCCAAACCCGCCAGATCAAGATGGTGGTTCTAAGCTGGTCCAGAACCCTGAAATTTTGGCATCTAAGATCGAAGGTGAACTCTTCAAGTTGTTTGGAGGAGTGAATAAAAAGTACAAAGAGAAAGGCAGGTCTCTTTTGTTCAACTTGAAGGATCGTAACAACCCAGAATTGAGAGAAAGAGTCATGTGTGGTGAAATCTCCCCAGAGAGGTTATGCTCCATGACTGCTGAGGAACTTGCTTCGAAGGAGCTTGCTGAATGGCGTATGGCAAAAGCAGAAGAGCTTGCCCAGATGGTTGTTTTACCAGACTCAGATGTTGATATCAGAAAGCTTGTGAGGAAAACACATAAAGGTGAGTTCCAAGTTGAGGATGAACATGATAGGGATGTCGTCTCAGCGGAGGATGCTGTTGGGACAAATTTCCTCAGTCAGCCGCAGCAACAAGCCAAATTGAATGAAAAAGAATCATCTCCTCCATCGAAGGGCGAGAAAACAAATGACAGAGAAATAAACAGACAGGGCCAGGATGCTTCTTACACTCGCACTATTCCTTCTACTACTGAAGGATCTGATTTTATGCCAGGGCTTGTGGTGGATGATGAGCTCAAAGATGCCACATTTCTTCCTCCAATTGTTTCCCTTGATGAGTTCATGGAATCACTCGACGCAGAGCCTCAATTCCAACGCTTGCCAGGGGATGCTGGAAAGCAAACAACCCCAGAAAAGGATGATGATTCACAGATTGGCTCGGAGACCAAGTCTCCTGTTGCCACTCCAAAAGATCCTGCGGTCAGTTCTCCTTATAAGGCCAGAAATGATCTGGAAAATGTGAGTTCGGATGCTGCTGAGGAACCCAGCAAGGATGATCTTGTGAAATCAGATGCTGCCCCACGTCCTACTCTTGATGCTGTGATTAAAGGCGAACGTGTCTGGGAGGGCTCAGTGCAGCTCAATGTTTCAGTTATGGTGTCATTCGTAGGCATCTTTAAAAGGTAAGCACTAAATCTAACATTTCTATATGTTAGTTTCTAGTATATGTCATCAACAGAAGTGTAGGTCTAGATTCTTGTTGCTCTCCGTTATGATTGATTGAGTTGTAGCATCATGTCTAATGCCAATACTTGCTGAATCTTTCGCTGTTGGCAGTGGGGAGAAAACACCATCGAAAGATTGGCCTAACTCTATCGAGATAAAGGGCCGAGTGAAGCTTGAAGCATTTGAGAAGTTCCTGAAAGAGCTCCCAATGTCCAGGACTCGTGCTGTTATGGTATCATCCCCTGTTTCTTTAATTTGTAGTGAATTTCAGTTAAATTCCATACATCAGCAGCAAGAGGGAAAGAGGGCTTTGTGTCCTATTGTTCCAGCCTGGGTACAGAGAAAGGGTCGAGCATTTCCATCGATCATGCAAAATTTCCATCTCATCGAGTTGTTGATGAGAACTATTTGTATGATGAATTCGTGGATTGATGGAAGTTGGAATCGCTCGATACCCTTTTATTTCCACCCTCTCAGAAATCTCCAGGAACATTTGTTTGCGTTGTTTTGTAAAAGCAAAACTAGTGCTGAAGCAATTAGTCGTCTAGCTAGGATTATAATATTCTCTTTTGTGACGATTTTATTCTCTTTCGTGACGGCTGACCAACCAACCATAATTGTTGTGATATGTTCTCGGTGAACAGCGGTTAGATAAATTCCTCGTAGCTATGTCAATAGGAAACATAGATTCAACTTGAAACCAGCCCCCTCTCCAGCCCATTTGATTTACCTGATTGGATTTGTCGACTTTCTCTGTGCAGGCGGTTCACTTTGTGTGCAGGGAAGGATCGACTGAAAGTGACAAAGCAGACGTTGTCGAGGTAAGTTACCAGACAAGGGTGCAAGCTGTAACTCGATGAACTTACTTATTAATGTTTTCGGAGTCTGTGTTGATGAGTTATGGTTGTTGATACCCAGGTCGCAGAGTCTTATGTAGTAGACGAAAGAGTAGGTTTCGCGGAGCCAGCTTCTGGAGTTGAGCTCTACTTATGCCCACCTCACTCAAGGATATGCGGCCTGCTGAGCAAGGTCCTCCCGCAGGACCAAATGCACGCCCTAAATCGTATTGAGAATGGCCTAATTGGTGTTGTTGTATGGAGAAAACCTCAAATAATATCACCCCACCATAAGCATAGTACCAAAGACTCATCGAAAAAGCAGCACTCATCGTCGAAAAATCGCAACCCAAAACACCACTCTGCTCTTCCTCCCCCTCCACAACACCTCCATTCTAGGCCTCCACCAATTAGTGTTGATGTTGATGATGTGCCACCTGGGTTTGGTCCTCCGTCAACGGTGACTGGAGGATCATCCCGGGACGAGGATGACTTGCCTGAGTTCAATTTCAGTAGTAATGCAGCAAATAGGCCGCCGGGTTTCCCTGGTGGTCGGAGTTTTCAGCCATCGAACTCCCCTCGCGGTCCTGTTGTAGATCAAATGAGAGATCTTGTACATAGATATGGACAGCCCGGTGTGGGTTCTTCTCCCCTGAAAAACTGGGCAGATAGTAGGGTTCCCGTACAAACATGGAAAGACGACGATGATATGCCAGAGTGGCGGCCTGATGATGCCCAGCTTCATGTGGCTGGGCATCGTCAGCCGGCGGCGGTACGCGGTGGCAATATGGTTCAGCAGCCAGTTGTTCAAGTGATGAACCCTATTGTTCATCAACATACTGGTGCAGTGCCGCCGCAATGGTGGCCCCAGCAACAACACGGTGGTGGGTTGGCTGCTCCAGATTTGGGGCCTCATGGTGTGTATCAGCAGCAGCAACAATCTAATGGAGGACAGCTTTATGGCGGGCAGCAATGGTCAAGAGATGTATCTAAAAGTAGAGGCTTTTAGCTTTTTCCCTTCATTTCTGTAAATAAATTTGTTTCCTTTTGATTCTAGATAAGGTTTAGGAATTAGGAGACAGCATATATGAGATATACCTACTTTAGCTTCTGTTGCTCGTTTCTTTTCATAACATGGTTTCTCTCTAAACGTGTCGTAGCAATGACACAAACTGCTCGCCGAGGTTTCCTGGAAAAAATCCTACACGTAAACTAGTTTAAAAAAAAAAATTATAAAATACCTAAGTTATAAAAAATTTCTCAAAATACACATGTTTGGCATTCACCGTTTTTGACAAACGCAGTGAAGACTATCACCGCGTTTGACAAACACAGTGAAGATTTCACCGTTAAAAAAAAAAACGGTGACGTATCACCGTCTTCCTCTAAAACAGTGAACAACGAGCGAGCCAATCACCGTTTCAGACGCAGACGGTGAAATCATCACCGTTTTAATAAAACGCGGTGAAAACTAAACCGTCTCGATTGGCCACGATCAAGCGAGGAGGATGCTGACGTGGACAAACGCGGTGTATTCATCGTGTTAGACAAACACGGTGAATACCCCGTGTTTGTTTGCGTCAGCGATCCGCGTCGCTGACCCACTCACCGTGGCCGTTGGATGCGGTGAGGCGCGGATTGTGGTTTTCTTCCAAGATCCGACGCCTCACAGCACGCCACGTCGCTCGATCCGCATCTGCACCGTTTTTGAAAAACGCGATGCATTCACCGTCTTTGAGGGACGCGATGAATGCTCCCCATTAATTTTCGCAGATCCCTCCCATCATTCCCTATAAATAGAAACACCCCCCCCCCCCCCCCCCCCCCCCCCCCCCCCCCCCCTCCAAATCACCATTTACAATTCTTTCTCCCTCAATCTATCCGCTCTAGTCTCGTTCTAAGTATGCTCTGTGTTTGCGGCTAAGTCCGATCTTCCACATCAGAAAGAATTACTAGAGTTTGACCCTAAAGCCCCTGTCCCGCTAAGCTCCCGTCCCTTACAAACCCGTCAAACCTCTGTCCGGCTTCCGCCAAAAAAATGGAGGAAGAGGCTCTTCGTGTAGGTTTTTGGTTTTTTTTGTGATTTTTTTCAATCGAAACAATTTGATTTTGTGATTTTTTTATCAAAATAATCTGATTTCATTACTTTTTTATAGATGGGTGCCGAGATATACGATCCTCGATTGTATTTTCATTATGGCCCAAGAGACACGGGGTATTTAGCCGATCAACAAGCACATCGCTCCCGTGCTATTTGGGATAACAATCCGGTAAATTCATGATTTATCTTATTTTATTTTTTTTATTTTATAAGGTATTATTTTGCTTTTTTTAAACTAACAAATGGATGTTTTTCCTATTTTTTTGTAGGAATCACTTATTCCTGTCGTTCATAAAGGGACCACAAACTTCCCCGCTTGGCATGATCGGTTGGCGCCCTATATAGAGAGGATCGGGTTGGGTATGCTAAGGCATTTCATGCGGATCGAAATCATCAACGATCTGCTTACGGCAATGGCGGAGCGATGGCGCCCCGAAACCCATACGTTCTACCTTCCGGAGGAGGATGGGGGCACTACCAAACCCGAAGGAGGTTGGGGGTCGCTCATTCGTGATCGTTTGGGCTTTGACATGCCGACCACCACACCAATTCAAGGACGGGGGCATCCATCATTGAATGCGGGACAAGTGTCAGTCCCGTGGCTCGTTACTCACATCGAAAATGAGGTGGCCATCGACAACGAGACACCGGAAGATCAAGTGGAGCGCTATGCACGCATCTACCTCGTTGGTTTGGTCGGTGGGTTTCTGTTCCCCGACAAGTCAAACCGGTGGATCAAGGCATATGTTTGCCATTGCTCCTAGGTGATTTGGACGTAATAGGGGAAAAGAGTTGGGGATCGGCCGTCTTAGCTGGCATATACCGGGAGCTGTGTACTTGCTCGAAGTTGGGAGCGAAACAAGCTGGTGCTGCGATGTTCATCCTCCAGCTCTGGGTATGGGAGCATCTTCCAATGTTCGCACTTGAAGACCCACGTCCATATCGGAGAGCAGATGATGAGCTACACTTTGTGCAAAATCCCCCCTACGGTGTCAAGTAAGTTTATTCCGAACTTAGCCCAATTTAAATTTATTCTATGTTTAACTATATTTCAATTAAGTTTATTCCATACTTAGCCTAATTTAAATTTATTTCATGCTTAACTATATTTCAATTAAGTTTATTCCGTACTTAGCCTAATTTAAATTTATTTCATGCTTAACTATATTTCAATTAAATTTAGTTCGTACTTAGCCTTATTTATATTTATTCCATGCTTAGCTATATTTCAATTAAATTTATTATGTTATTTTACTTACAAGGTGGATAGGAGAAAATACAAATGACCATCAACCTGAGCACTCTTTACTATTTTATCGTTCTGAGTTAGATAAGCCTTGGTGGAACCAGGTAATCATGCTTTATCATATTTTAACAATTTAAGGGTTTTTCAATGTAAATGGTCACTAAGTGCAAATTTTTAATGAGTATAGGTTACAGTAGGTTACTTGGTCTAAAAGAATACAAACATTTCAAATAGTAAACATGTATTAAAATACCTGAATAACCGGTATGCAGAACGCAACCCGTCAATGCATGGTTTGAAAGCCCAAAAAAGACGGTGAAACATCAACTTCTCCTGTACTCGAACTTGATCCTCAGTGTATCCATTGTTGTATACTGGCACGAAAACAGTCCCAGGGTTGGACTCCTCCATTGCGGCCATAAGTCTAGGCAGTAAAGCATACAAATCCTCCCAATCACCATACACCTCAGCCATGGCTTTCTGCTTTCCATGCCATGCTTTTTTGTACCTTATCGTGTAAGAATGTCGATCCTTCACCTCAGCCATTATAGCTTTGACCTTTATATCTAGTTGTGCTTCGATAAGGTGTTTAATAGTTCTCCCAATTTTCTTTGCTTTAAGTTTCCTGTGATCCTGGGAACGTATGGACGAGGAGCAAGTGTGGTTGGTCTCAGCTTTTCGAATCACCCATGCACCCTTTCTCTTCATATTTGCAGCTCGCAGTTGCCACGTACAGCCCTCTGCATCATTCTTGCACGGGAGAGATCCATGGTTCATAAGTAGGAAACTAACCTTAACTGACAAGACGCGTCTTGGGATGTAATGGAAGAGTTCTTGTGAGAACTCCGAAGTTAAACGTGCTCCTTGTGGAGTACAACAAGGATGGGTGACCTTATGGGAAGTCACCCTGAATTGCACCCCAAGTCGAAAACCGTGCGGGTGTAGAGGCCCAAAGCGGACAGTATCTTGTCGGGAAAAGGTTCGGGATGTTACAAGTGGTATCAGAGCCTCTCCGCGTCCCTCTTGAACGATGGTGGGGCAAACGTCAACGAGGGCGTTGAGTCCCAAGGGGGGTTGTATGTAACACCTTAGGCAAATCCCACATCGACAAAGCACGGGAGAGATCCATGGTTCATAAGTAGGAAACTGACCTTAACTAACAAGACGCGTCTTGGGGTGTAATGGAAGAGTTCTTGTGAGAACTCAGAAGTTAAACGTGCTCAGTGTGGAGTACAACAAGGATGGGTGACCTTATGGGAAGTCACCCTGAATTACACCCCAAGTCGAAAACCGTGCGGGTGTAGAGGCCCAAAACGGACCGTATTTTGTCAGGAAAAGGTTCGTAAGTAGGAAACTGACCTTAACTGACAAGACGCGTCTTGGGGTGTAATGGAAGAGTTCTTGTGAGAACTCAGAAGTTAAACGTGCTCAGTGTGGAGTACAACAATGATGTGTGACCTTATGGGAAGTCACCCTGAATTGCACCCCAAGTCGAAAACCGTGCGGGTGTAGAGGCCCAAAGCGGACCGTATCTTGTCGGGAAAAAGTTTGGGATGTTACATGTACTTTGGGATTTTTTTCAGGTTTCCTTTTTTGGCCATTCAAAATTGTGCAAAAACATAGGAAATGTAGAAGAGCCTTTGTATCAAGGTTGTCAAACCGGTTTATATCGTTGCACCGATTTACCAAGTGTAATGGTTCTACCAACGGTACAACCGGTTTATGCCGGCACTACAACAAATATAGCCTTTTGTGACCATTTTCATTTAACTATTTTTTTTGGTCGGCGAAAATTAATTATTTATGACCAATTATATTTTGGTAATAAAACATTTGATGAATTGGGTACTAACTAGAAAAATAGTTTTTATAACCAAATTAAAATTTATACGACCAAAAATATTAGTAGCCGAATGTTCAATTCTTTTTATAACCAAAACAATTTTGTTATCATCGTTAATACTTTTTAAAGTAACTAGTACTTTAGGTCGCATAAACATATTAAAATGGTCACTTATAAGAAAAGAATTTTTATGACCAAAACAAACTTTACATAACTAAAAATTTTGGTCATAAAATAATAAAATATTTTTCCCGACCAAATATAATTGGTCATATTTTCTCCCACCGTACTGTTTCTTTTAATGGAACCCATCTCCTTCTTTTTGGTATAAAAGCCCATTCGCATTTTGTTCACTGTGTTTGGGAAACCCATCGCGACATCACCTCAAACCATCTCTTTCTGTTCTCTCTTCGATGGCTGAAGTACCAACATCGCCTGCAAGAGTTGGAAGATTCAAATCTGAGCTGAGTAACGCCATCACATTCACTCCAGTAGGACATTGCCTGCAAGTTAGTAACGCAATCGTTCCAAAAACTTAATTTTCTCTTCGATTTGTACCGCAATTGAAATTCAAATATGAGCGGCAAATCTTATCTCCTCCTACTTTTAAAACTCAATCTAATCTGAGCGAAGACTCTAATTCCTCTCGTCATGCTTTTGATTAGAGTTGAGATCTCTGTTTCCGGCAAGCGGCTTGAATCGCATCTCCTTTTGGTTGATTATACTTCAGATTCGGTGATTACTTTGTTGTATCGTCTTCGTCTGTATGTTTCTACTTTTCCTGGATCGTTACGGCGAGTCATTATTGATATGGTCGTATTCTTATTAATGTATGTATCCTCTGTAAATGGGTGTCTGGTTGTTGTAAACACTCGGCTTTTCTGGTGTTGTAAACACTTGGCAAGTCATTATTGGAGGCCATGAGGTCAATTTCGGAGGTCTTGAATCTATTGATTAGTGAGTTATGGAGGGGCGATGTAGCAAATTGAGTGTTCTGGTTGTTGTCAACACTCGGCCTTTGTGGTTTTGCAGTTAGGTTGGGCAGTTTGGTCATTAGTGTTGGGGGTTAGTTTTTTCATCAAGTCAGAATGCAAACTTTTGTGTAAAATAATCAGTTGTTGTTTGTAACAAGGTAGAATGTATGAAGTTTTGTTGTTGCTTGTAGGGAGAAAGGGTGTGTAATTGCTGAAAGACAGGTTCATGGAGTGTATTCCCCCCAAATTCTTGATGGAATGAAAGCTTTTCATTAGAGGAAAAATGTGTCCAATACCTTCTATGTTTTTATCCCTGGTAGATGTTCAGTTAAAAATTGATTTATGTCTGCAGTTGTTCTAAGCTATGAATGATGTGCAAACTTGAATGATGTGCATACTTGTTTTCTATGATCAGGAAGGATAGTATTCTGAACTCATGGTTGTGGTCAACTGAGGTAACCAATTTTGATCATTTTCTGTAACAGATTTCTGAATGGGACCAGGAGGGAAACGTACGGTTGAGTATCCCAGGCGAAGTCTAACACCCAGAACTGGACAGAAACATGCATCTGAGTATGCTAATTCATATGCTAGGCAGTACAAGAGAAACAGGGACAAAATAATTTAAAAGAGTTGGGTGATCATGTCAATTGGAGCAGTTAGGAACCTCTCAAGCCAAAGCGATTTCTTTGGCATATTGGAGTTTCTCATTTTTTCTATTTTTGTATTTTTTTTTAATGAATTAGTACTGATATGAACTAATGTAAGTTGGTATTTGGTTGGAAATATAATGTGACCATTATGGGCTAAATTGGTTGCATTACGATTATGCTATCATAACCAAATTAGTAGCCTTTCTCAACTAATATATATAACCAAATTTTAAGTCATATTTAGAACATTTTATAACAAAAAAAATGGTCACATTTATAACATATGGTTACCATAAAACATGTTTGGAAATAATATTTATGACCAATGAAAATAGTTATTTTTGAACAAATAGATTGGTTACATTATATACTTTTTACAACCAAAATTACTATTCATATTTGGATTATATAGTGACCATTAAATATTGGTAAGGATTAGAGTTTCATAACCAAAAAATTTGGTTACTTAATGATAATTACATTAGCTATGAAGAATAGTTTTGTAACCAAAATTTTTTGTTTTAAATAATTGCTTTTGTGACTTAATCATTTGATTGGTAAATGATATATGAATTGGTTGGTTTTCATGTTATTTGTGACCAATCAGATATTCTTTTGTGACTGTTTTTACAGATTTATTGTTGCCAATTATCTTGGTTGCAAAAAAAAAAAAAAATTGTGACCAATTGGAACTTTCTTCACAAAACATACTTTATTGTGACCAAATCAAAGATTTGGTCACAAATTGGTTTTCCTAACGCGGCAAATATGACCAAAGCTACTACCAAATTTTTTTGGTCACAACATAGGTTTCGCCACCAAAATATGACATTTAGCGACCATTTGTACTCGTCACATAAGGCAGTTTCTATTGTAGTGCGGTTCATACCGGTTAATAAAACATGTAGAACTGTCAAATGAATCTAATCATATATAAACCATATTTGAAGACAATTTATGTAGAATTCATATTGATATTTAAATAAAATGTGATATTTCAAATAAAATTATATGTACTCATATTTAAATGTACTAAAAGGAGGTCATTTTATTTAGAAATTTGTATATCGATCATGCCGGTCATACCGGTTTCATGGCCGGCACCAGTTGAACCAGGTTCAACTGGTGGCATACCGGCCGGCGTGACAACCATGCTTTGTATTCATTGGAGTTGTCTGAAATCATTACATTCTCTCTTACACATGGTTGTCACGCCGGCTCTCTGCCGGCCAGCTCAACCGGTGCCGGTCATCAAATTGGGGTATTAAAGCTTGGTCAAATTCGAGTATTCGACCAAAACAGAGAGTACTTGCTTATTAGATAAGAAATAGGATTGTTGTATTTTCACACATGTCATAAAAAATAAAGAATGAATTCATGACATTTGAACTAAGTTCCGATTAGATAAGAAATAGAATTTCTGTATTTTCACATGTTACCAAAAATATATGCTATTCATGGCATTTGAACTAGGATGTCAATCCAACTCGTAATCATGGGTACTCTACCCGACCGTAACCGGTCAACGAGGGTAATTACCCGCTTTGACGGGTTAAGGGGCGAGTACGGGTAATACCCGGTTTCAAAATAAAGTGTAGGGTACGGGTATGGTAATCGATAATACCCGCCCGTTATACATGCCCCGCTAATTAAGGCGTCGATTTCCTTAGCCCTAACCCTACCCAGCAGTTAATTTTTCTTGCCCACGGAAGTGAGGTGCTTGCTCAGGCTCTTCTTGACACTTTACTTGCTTGGGATATTGACACAAAGGTATCTACGATTACCTTGGATAATTGTTCTACTAATGATGCCTTGATGGATGTCATGAAACATAAGTTAAGCAGTGAGCATTTGATGTGGTCTGGTTCTAATATTGTCTTTGCTGTTATTATGTGTGGATTGTTGAAGCTAGAATAAATATGATCTATTGTGTTTTTGTTTGTGTGGATTGTAGAAGCGAGAACAATTATTATGTGTTTGCTGTTTTTTATTTGTGTGGATTGTTGAAACTAGAACAGTTACAAGTATTGAGAATTTTTAATGGACAATAGTATGTATGTGCATATCTGTGTATAAGTTCATATTTTAGGATTCGTATCCATGGTTACCCGAGTGGGTTACCTGGTGGGTAGGGTATGCTTATATCATTTTCATACCCGGTGGTTATTTGACCGGGTATTTTAGAAGGCTCTACTCGACGGGTTAGAAGTTGGTATAGGATAAACCCGCACCTGACCTTACCCATTGCCATCCCTAATTTGAACCAAGTATTTCAATTTACACCAATAGGCTACAGTAAACATTGTTATACATAAAACTACGGCTAAATTGCAAGTTTGCTCACTCGAATTGCTACAAAATTTCACGTTTGGTCACTCGAATTCGTTTATTCCATTCGTAGTCACTTAAATTAGTTGAATAGTCCAAGTTCGGTCACTCTCCGTTAACCTCCGTCAGACTCCGTTAGTGCCGTCAGTTAACTGCTGACGTGGCTAACAGAGATGTCTAGTCACCCAATTTTTAACCCAAGGAAAAATAGAAATTGACCCGCCACGTCAGAAAAACATGTCACCTCATATAAACACAACCCAACCCACCCAACCTAAAAAAACCATTAACCCACCCAGAAATCGAACCCGTGACTCATCCACCCTTCTTCTTCTTCCTCTATACCCTGCTTCCGCCGCCGCCGGGGGATTTCCCCTCGATCTCCCTGCTGCAGCCCCCGCCGCCGGATCCAGAAGTATAATCCATCCCACTTTCCTCTCTTACTCCGTCCACAATGTCCCCCAACCCAAACAGATCTCACGATTCCTCATGAAAGAGCATTTTCATTTCGTCAAAGCTGAAATAACTTGAAAATTTAACCAGGACAAAGAAAAAAGGAGAGACCTACAGCTTTTGCCAGTCCAGCATTCCGCTCCACTTCCCAAGCAACCCAACACAATTGCCAAACAACCAGCATAGAACGAAGCAAGAAGCAGCAGCAGCAAAACAATTAAGAAAAGGAGCTCGCTCGATCCAAATCGAGGGAACAACAAAACGCACCTTAATACTGGAGAGCAAGACCGGTGAATCGAGAAAGGAAGTCGGACTGAGCCCAGGAGGTATGGTGATGTAAGGAGACCTGGAGATCGGGAGCTTCGCCGGCGACATCAGCTTATACCTAGCTCCTCCTACAGAACCGCCGCCGCCGCCAGAATCAGCGCCATTCTCCCTCTTCTGATCGGCCGAATCGCAAGCGGAAACAGGGGTAGCCGAAAGTATAGGTGTCAAAACATAGCCCGACCCGATTAACCCGCCCGATCAACCCGACCCGCAACCCGAATTGACTAAAAGTCAACAACCCGTAACCCGCCCGACCCGCAACCCGATTGACCCGCAACCCAACTAACCCGCAACCCGATTAACCCGAACCCGATTAACCCGCAACCCGACTGACCCGCAACCCGATTAACCCGAACCCGATTGACTCGAACCCGACTAACCCGTAACCCGACCGACTCAACCCGAATTTCATCTAATCCACTTGAATAATTATAAAAATATACAATACATAGTTTTTCAAAATAAAGTTTTTCATTCTAAACTTAAGTAAAATTATTTTTTCATTTCGTATAAGAAATTCTAAAAATATGAAACTCACTTGATATTACGTATTTTAAGAAAATTACAAAAATTGAAACATGAAGGTCACTTGAGATCATGACAATATTAATATAATATATAAATTAAATTTTTGGTTAATTTAACTATTCAATAAAATTATCAATTAAATATAAATAAAGTAAAGTAATAAAGTAATGTATTTGGTATTTGATGTTTTTAAAAGAAGAGAGAAATTTTGGTGTATTCAAGTTTTTGGGAAGAGAAAGAAGAGGGAAATTTGGTTCTTTGAATTTTTTAGAAAAGAAACAAGTGGGAATTTTGGTGGTTTTGATATGTGGGAAGAGAAAGAAGTGGGAAAGTAAAAGTTTGATTCTTTTGATTATGAAAGAGGAATAAGGAGGAAAACTTGACTTTTCAACTTTTTGTAGAAGGAAAGAAGAAGGAAAATTGAGTTTTTCTAATGTATGGAATGAGAAAGAAGGAGGGAAATTTTAGTATTTTTGTGAAAAGAAAGAAGGAAACAAATTTGGTGTTTTCAATTTTTTGGTTTTTCATAATTTTAGCTTTTGAAATATGAATCTTTAACTTTTATATGGAGGGCATGACTAGTTAAAATTATTCTTATATGCTTTGAAGGCTAATATGTATATATGCATGTAATTTTTTATGGGCTAATAAATAAATTAACCATTAGTTACAACAATTTATACTAAACTTGATAAGTAATCTTTGACGGTTCGTTATTTAGGATATAAAGTATATGGTTAGGGTATAAGGTATAATGTACATATGGTTTAGAGTGTATATGGTTAGGGTATAAGATATTGGTGGTTTTGACGGTTCTAAGTTTTTTATTAACATATGTTCACTTGAAGTCATTTGAAGTCTTTAACGACAGGAGATCCCTTTTTAATTTATGTTTATGGTACGTGGTGGTACAAGGTATGAGGTGTAAAGTATATGATATATGGTTAGGGTATAACAATTAACAAATATCACTTTTTATCTATTTTTGAAAATCAAAGTATGAATTTCACTTTTAAATTAACTATACTAGCAAAATCACAACTCAAGGACATATGATTAGGGCATAGGTTATGTGGTTAGTGTATAATGTATTGATGGTTTAGGGTATACAATCAACAACATATACTAACTTAATATTGTTGATTGAGGGTAAACCTAAGTGTAAAGGATATATGCTATTGAGTAAGCTATGATTGAAGTCACAATAATTTTACTAAATTTGATAGCTAATATTTAATGGTTCAATTTTTAGGATAATTCGAACAATTTTACAAATAACTCGTTTGGCAACAGTTTACTAAAGTTATTTGGGCAATGAGTTATATTGAAATAACTCCTTTTTACACTATGCTTTTGTCAAATACCATACGCAATACTAGATTTGCATGGTTATACTAAACGAGATACTTTAATCCAATTACTACTGAATTAATACTAAAATATCAAATAAACAATTAACGATGTCTTTTGGTTGCAAATATTGATATCACCATTACTATTAGCTATAATACTTTACCAATTATGATTAATTACATAACAAGTTTGCAAGTCATACAAATTGATTTAACATTTTGACTAGTTTTTTTCTAAAAAATAAAGTATATATATACGAGGTAGAAATAAATTGGTTAAAAAGTTGAGAAAATATTTTAAATTAGTGTAATAAATGTGTAAGTTGGTAATGAGTAATGAGTTAAGTTACTTGATGCGCTGGCCCGAACAACCCGAAACCCGACCCGCCCGCAACCCGCCCAACCCAAAACCTGATGAACCCGCAACCCGATTTGCCCGCAACCCGATTGAATCCGAACCCGATGAACCCGCAACCCGACTAGCCCGCAACCCGTTTGAACCCGAACCCAATGAACCCGAACCCGATGAACCCGCAACCCGACTAACCCGCAACCCGTTTGAACCCGAACCCGATGAACCCGCAACCCGACTAACCTGCAACCCGTTTGAACCCGAACCCGATTGAACCCAGCCCGAACCTGCCCGAACCCGCCCGATTGACACCTATAGCCGGAAGGCGGAAGTCATTAGTGTCAGCAGCAGCAATAGTAGTCTCCATTGGAGCAGAGAAAGAAGGAATTCCAGCAGCAGCAGCAAATTCCCTCTTCTGATCTGCCCTCGATTTCCTGTCTTTCTTCTTCCTCGCGAATCTGGATCCGGCGGCGGGGCTGCAACAGGGAGATCGAGGGAAAATCCCCCCGGTGGCGGGGGAAGCAGGGTATAGAGGAAGAAGAAGAAGGGTGGATGAGTCACGGGTTCGATTTCTGGGTGGGTTAATGGTTTTTTTAGGTTGGGTGGGTTGGTTGTGTTTATATGAGGTGGCATGTTTTTCTGACGTGATGGGTCAATTTCTGTATTGTCTTGGATTAAAATTGGGTGACTAGGCATCTCTGTTAGCCACGTCAGCAGTTAACTGACGGCACTAACGGAGTCTGACGGAGGTTAACGGAGAGTGACCGAACTTGGACTATTCAACTAATTTAAGTGACTACGAATGGAATAAACGAATTCGAGTGTCCAAACGTGAAATTTTGTAGCAATAGCCATAAAACTACTTTCCTCTCCTTGCCTGGAAGTACGATAAAGCTAGGCAAATGAATCATCACGAACTCTTGTCCCATATCCACACACTTGAATGAGTGAAATCTTCCCAAGAGCACGTGATAGCGAGAAGAGAAAAGACAAAGTAGGTTTAGTGACAAAAACACTCTCTTGACTCATAATGAGCAAAGTTTCTGAAGTGTCCACAGCTTTTGTGAAGACCCCCCCCCCCCCCCCCCCCCCCCCCCCTCCAACCTTTTCTTTTTTGGATGAAGGTGAACTAACCCCATCCAACTTGATCAAGGGTTTCAGAATCACATCATTAGCACACACTATAATGACCATGTTACCCCATAACCACAATATATACGTCACTTTACTTCTATGAAACAGTACTTCCAGTAATATGGTTATGGACTTGCCGAAGCTGTAATCAGATTGCATGACCGAGTGATGGAACCATGATCACGTCCAGGCCACAACCCGCGCAGCCTATGCAGAGAAGGACGTCCGCGAGGCAGCCCAAGTCCAGTAGTCGTTAAGTCGATTAATATTAATTATTATTAGTTATGTTAATTATTATTGGTTCGTATTAGTTTGTATGCAAACACTTTTTATATGAGGAGGAATGGAATGGAGGAGGCATCAATTACCCAAACACAAACCCTAAAGGCTTCTTTCTGCGCCAAGCAGGAAACAAACCCTTGGAACGTGGGTTACGTTCCCATCAAATTGATATCAGAGCCATGATCGTGGATGTGGGATCTTGCGCCAAAGCGCATACGGCGGTGGCAAAGAGCACGACTACGGCGTGCCTTGACATGACCTAGGAGATTCGGGCCCTCAAACGGTAGTTGACCAGCTGGCTGACGAGCCGAAACGCGAGCTTGCCAACGGTGGATCGCGGAGTGACGACAACGGAGCTGACGTTGCCGCCAACGACGATGGTTCGGCTAGGTGGAGTTGTCTCTCAACGCAGCGGCATGGATCGATGGACCTCGAACCCTACGATTTTATGCCCAAGTGGCGGATGTGCAGGCGGTTCTACTGGTCGATAGTGATTCGACCCATAATTTTATTTCTGATCGCAAGGCCGAGGAGATGCAGTTGTGTATCGCGCCCATCGAACCCTTCTCGGTACGGATAGCAAACGGCGAGCCAATGCGTTGTCGGGACAGGTGCGATGATGTGAAGGTCGTGATACAGGCGAAGAGTTCGCCGTCTCGTTGTACATCCTGTCGATTTGCCGTATGGACATGGTTTTCGACCTTCAATGGCTGGCTGATCTAGAACTGGTTACGTGCGATTGGGGGGCAGATGCGGTTAACGTGCGACCCTATCGTTATGCATACCATCAAAATGCCGAGATCGAGAAACATGTCGAGGATATATTGGCGACTGGGTTAATACGACCAAGCCTAAGCCCGTTCTCGTCTCCCGTACTCTTGGTAAAAAAGAAGGATGGTACATGGCGTTTCTGTACCAATTATAAGGCTCTGAACGACGTAACCATCAAAGATCGGTACCCTATTCCTACAGTGGAGGATATGTTGGATGAAATCCATGGAGCGAGGTTCTTTACTTGGTTCAATTTGCGGGTGGGTTACCACCAGATGCGTATGCACGAAGAGGATGACCATAAGACGGCATTTCGAACGCATAACGGTCACTATGAATATCTTGTTATGCCATTTGGGCTCTGCAACGCCCCATCGACCTTCCAAGCAGCTATGAATGATCTGTTTCGCGGCGTTTTACATTGGTACGTGTTGGTTTTTTTTTATGGTATTCTGATTTATAGTACATCCTGGCAGGATCACTTGCAGCATGTCTGCGATACACTAGAGATCCTAGTGCACCATCAATACTATGTGAAATTCCCCAAATGAGCGTTCGGCCTCCGCGAGCTCGAGTATTTGGGCCAATTTATCTCGGATCACGGTGTCCGCGTCGATCCCGGCAAGATCGAGGCCATGATCGCTTGGCCCCATCCTCGGAATGTCACTGAGTTGCGCGGCTTTCTCGGATTAACAGGCTATCAGAAATTTGTCAGAAACTACGGCAGTATAGCTAAACCATTGACGGAGCTATTGAAGAAGGGTGGGTTTCAACGGAATGCCGCAGCCAGCCAAGCCTTCGCCGACCTCAAACAGGCGATGGTGACGACACTAGTCCTCGCTATGCCGAACTTCGACATTCCTTTTGTGATCGAGGCTGATTCTTTGGGAAAGGATCGCAAAACCTTAGGGCCGACAAAGGAAGCTTGGTCCACTTATTAGAAAGAAATGCATGCTATCATTACTGTTGTTCAAACCTGGCGTCCATACCTCTTGGGACAGAAGTTTCACATTTACACAGATCAAAAGAGTTTGAAGTACCTATTAGTAAAGTAGCGAATTGCGACTTCAGATCGGCATAAATGGGTTAGTAAGTTGCTGGGATTTGATTACGAAATCCATTACCGCTCGGGAACCAGCAATCGGGCGGCCGATGCCCTATCCTGGGTCCCTACAGGAGCACAATTGGGCTCCATTACCCGGCCGGTGTCATCTCCTTGGGACGAATTGCGGGCAGCAGTATTGGTAAATCCGTACTTACAGTCAGTGAAAGAGAAGGCACTCTCTACGGATCCTGGCCACTTTACTTTCCGGGTGGGACTGATTTTTTATCGAGGACGGGTGGTTCTTCCCCCGGTATCCAGTTTGGTGACTACTGTTCTTCAGGAATTTCATGATGGACCGATGAGAGGTCATTCCGGCGTTTGCCGCACCATGGCTCGGCTCTCCGGGCATTTCTATTGGCCGCAGATGAGGCAGGCGGTACAGGATTATGTCGCCAGCTGTGACACGTGCCAGCGTTTTAAGACAGATTCTCTGTCGCCTGCGGGGCTTTGCAACCATTTCCCATTCCCTGCCGGGTTTGGGAAGATATTTCCATGGAATTTGTTGAAGGATTGCCGGTATCTGGGGGTCACTCAGTTTTGTTCATTGTGGTAGACCGACTGACGAAGTACGGCCATTTCATGTCTCTCAGTCACCCATTTTTGGCTCGTTGGGTGGTGGAGGAGTTTATTAATGACGTGGTTCGCCATCATGGCATGCCCGCCTCGATTGTCTCTGACCGAGATGCCCTATTCCTTAGTACTTTCTGGAAGGAATTCTTTGCTTGCACCGGCACTCACATTCACATGAGCACTGCCTACCATCCCCAATCAGATGGCCAGACCGAGGTAGTCAACCGATGCTTGGAACAGTATTTACGATGTTTTGCTCACTCCCAGCCTCGTCGTTGGCACATGTTCCTTCCATGGGCCGAACTTTGGTATAATACGTCATTCCACCGATCGATTGCCATGTCACCGTTCAAGGCTCTGTATGGCCGAGAACCCCCTAGCATCATTCCTTATGCTAAAGGCGAGAGTGGAGTTGGGCTGTCGACCAGCTTTTGCTCACTCGTGATGACATTTTGCAGCACCTTAAGACTACATTGGAGGCGGCTAATGCCCATAATAAGCAGCTGGCGGATAGCAAACGGCGGGACCTTCAGTTTGAGGTAGGCTATCTGGATCTCTTACGATTGCAGCCATACCGGCAGCAATCTTTGTACCGTCGTGCCTCTCAGAAATTGGCAGCTCGTTACTTTGGTCCTTATCCAGTGGAGGCACGCGTGGGGACGGTGTCTTATAGATTGACCTTACCATATAGGGGCCCTCCACCTACGGCCAAGGCCACACTATTGCTCGTGAATGATGATGGGGAGCTGCAAGTTCAACCGGCGGAGGTGCTTGACCATCGTTGGGTGCGCCAAGGTGGTACGTTCGTGGAAGAGTGTTTAGTTTGTTGGGAAGCATTACCGCAAGATGATGCGACGTGGGAGCTGCGGACGAGACTCGAGTAGTGCCTTCCCAATTTCGACCTAGAGGGCAAGGTCGTTCTTCCAGAGGGGAGCAATGATGGAACCATGACCACGTTCAGGCCACAACCCGCGCAGCCTATGCAGAGAAGGACGTCTGCGAGGTAGCCCAAGCCCAGTAGTCATTACGTCGATTATTATTAGGTACGTTAATTATTATTGGTTTGTATTAGTTTGTACACAAACACTATTTATATGAGGATGAATGGAATGGAGGAGGCATCAATTACCCAAACACAAACCCTAAAGGCTTCTTTCTGCGCCTAGCAGGAAACAAAACCTTGGAACATGAGTTACGTTCCCATCACCGGGCATATCAACATCGAAACTGGCAAGGCAAGTGGAGGGTTGCCTAATGTGGTCGGTCGCCACGCCGATCGAAGAGGCTAGTGGGAGGCGATGGCGAGGCAGGAGTAGAAGCTGAGGACTGCATGAGTGGTGATGAAGTGGAAGACTCGGCTGAGGAAGGAGAAGGATAATCTGATCCTTCTCGCCCAAGTCTGGAGAGGCCTGACCAAAAGTACAAGTGGGTGAGGACTCCCTCGGGGGAGCAAATGAACTAGATGCAGGAGTGCTGGGAGTGGAAGTGCGACAAGCAGTTGGTTGGGGATCGAGAGGGCCCAGCATCATCATCATCGTCCCACATAGGTGAACTAGTCGACGTGAGAGGAGAAAATGGGGTTTGGTCTCCAACAGTTGACGAGGAAGGATGTGTAGAAGTGCGATAGGGGAAAACTTACTCCAAGAGCTTCACATCGCGGGATGTATAAATCTTCTTGTGTTCAAATCATAGATACAATAGCCTTGCTGACCGGATGGATAACCAACAAATACCCCAGCCTGACCGCGATCACTGAACTTGTCTAAGCACACATTCACCCCAAAACTGAATGGGTAAATTAGCATGGAAACGCAGGGCTCGAGCCGTTTCCAAAAGGTGCCTGTGCTTGCGTTCGACCACCCTATTTTGCTGAGGAGTGTCGGTACAAGAGGTCTGCAGAATAATCCCAGTCTCCTCATAGTAATCCTTCAAGACAAAAGTAGCAAATTCAGGGCCATTGTCGGCCTGAATGCGTCGGACGTGCTTGCCAAACTGGTTAACAACCATGTGACAAAAATAAACAGATACCACAAGACCTCAGACTTGAATTTCAATAGAAAAACTCAAATTGCTCGACTATAGTCATCAATAATTGTCAATAAATAACGACCACCAGTATGAGAAGGAACATGATAGCCACCCCAGATATCCAAGTGAATAAGTTCAAAATAGGACTGAGTTTTGATGGAACTAGATTGAAAAGAGTCACGAGCCTGCTTAGCTCGGAAACAAGAGTGACACGGTTCTTGTGGCTTCACCAGAGGACTCGAGATCAAGTGCTGCAAATGAGTGAGTTTTCCCGTGGAAGGATGCCCCAGACGGGCGTGCCAAATAGCTGAACTGTCCACTGCTTGACGAGCTGAATGCGCCACCGGGTGTCTGCCATCAAACAACTAGAGATAGTACAGCCCGTCGACATGCTTACCCATCCCAATCAGCTTCTTGGAGGGTAAGTCCTAAATAACACAGAAATCACCCATAAAAATCAATGCTACTGGAAGATCAGCAATGAGCCGACTAATAGAGAGTAAATGCACTGGAAGACTGGGACATGAAGAACTCGCTGCAAAGTCAAGTTATCCGACAGTTTAGTCGAACCAA
Organism: Linum trigynum; assembly: GCA_964030455.1. Taxonomy (NCBI): domain Eukaryota; kingdom Viridiplantae; phylum Streptophyta; class Magnoliopsida; order Malpighiales; family Linaceae; genus Linum; species Linum trigynum. Next base: position 14,990,436 of record OZ034818.1, read on the forward strand.
TATGATGTACAGGTACACTAGTTCCATTCGGAATGCGGACCTGTAAAGCTGGGGGTTGTCCCAACTCATTAAGTAATAAAGATTTTTCATTAACGATATGCTCGTTAAAACCCGAGCCAATAACCCATGACGAAGTAGAAGTGAGAGTCGTACCTGCCATGGTAGAGACTTTATCAATGGCACCATGATCAGAGGACTGCGGCTCGCCGGTGAGGAAGCTCTTCAGCTGCGCAAGTTGACTTGCGGAGAGGCCAGGAATGGGACACAACTCAGTGTCCACTACCACTGCCTGGGGACGCGAGCGAGAACCGCGATCGGGGCAACACCATTGCTGCTGATCATTAGGGCCATGAGTGTGATGAGGGTAACCAATGATCTTGTAACACGTCTCCCACAATTGCCCTGATTTCTGGCAGGGTGTGCAAACAAATCAACCATCAGAATCCCGTGAGCGACCATTCGGAGCTCGCTCTCCTCGACAAGATGGACGATCAGGACGTTTGTCCCCTTGGGATTGGAAGGCAGACGCATCAAAACGTGGGCGCCGACTACTAGAAATTTGGCGCTGGTGCTCGTCATTCATCACAAGATGGTAGGCCTTTGCTAAACTGGGAATAGGTTTCATGGCCAAAATCTGGGTTTTCACAGTAGCAAAAGAATCACTTAAATCCATTAAAAAATCAAATAAACGCTCACTTTCCTTGGCTTCCCTTTGACGACGCTTAACGTCACATGTGCAGCCGCTGCAGGTGCACTCGAGAGAGGGTGCTAGGAACTGATTTCGTCCCAAGAACCCCGCAGCTTTGTATAGAAATAAGCGACTGACAACCTCTCTTACTAAAGGGAGATAATTTCCTGTTGTATCTTGTAGAGGCGAGGCGCGCTCCCATGCCTAAAACGAGCTTGCAAATCAAGCCATATATCGCGCGCCGTTTTAGCAAAACGAACGCTGCTGCGAACATCTTTAGATATGGCCGTTTTAAGCCTCCCTTTAACCATAGTATCACATTGTTTTCAGAGATCGAACTCCCCGCCCCCTAATGTCGGTTTGGCGATAGTTCCGTCAACGAACCCGATTTTATTCTTTGCGATTAAGTAGTTGGTGATGTCTCCCAACCACTCCCTGTAATTAACCTCCGTGATGAGTTCACCAACAAACAATTATCCAGGATTATCGAACTGATGGATTGTGAATGGCAACGGAACGATAAGACTCTTGCCGCCGCCCGAGCCGGATACGCCAGAGGCGGTCTTGGTCAAATCATGACCTGAATCAGCCTCTAGGGCACTCATCGCGAGAGAAGAACTTGCTTTAGGATCACAACTTTGATAACATGTAGAATTCCGTGATAACGGAAACTAAAACACAAGAACAACGACGATTTACGTGGTTTCCCCGTCCAATATGGACGAGACTATTCCACGGAGAATGAGAGCTCTCAGTTTGATTATTGATCAAGAGTTTATTTTTACTTAGGGTTTCAAAGAACCCGTCGGCCAATATATAGGATTGCCATACCGTTACAACTAATGAAATACGGTTAGGCAAATTACAATGTAATCCCAAATTAGTCTAAAATAAACAAAATATGGAATTAGGAATTACCACACAAATCATAGATTCCGTCCAGCCAAAAGTACACTTATTATTGACACATATAACAAGCTCAATTCTAGTCAGTTCATCTGATGGGATTATGCCAACCCTACATGACCTAATTCGATTCCAAATTATATCTCTTCATGGACTATGGGTCAATAGATGAATTAGGAGGTTTAAAGAGAGTTTAGGAGAATTCAAGATGGGTGAAAATGGGTCTACAAACAAGACATACGGGTTAATTGAGAATTGAGGATTTCCTACAACTATCATTGTCCAACAAGAATTTGGAGGAGATGCTTAATTGCTATCCATGTTGGTTTATGAGTCTTTTTATTATGTTTGCTTTATTTATTTTCTTAAGTATGAGTGTTATATGTTTCCTAATAGTAGAGTGATTACTTTTCAGTTTCCTAGGTGTAGAAGGAAGACTTTTCTTTTGGGTTAGCTTCTCTATAAATAGAAATAGAATGCTTGTTAAGTTTTATTCAATTCAGTATTCAGATTTCAATAAGAGTTTTCAAGAGTTGCAAGAAATATTTCCTTGTAATTTCTTAGGCTTATCAACCCCTTGGTTGTGGCGCCTTGCCCCGAAGCTTATCACCAACTGGTGTGGCGGTTGTTCCTTCATCTAACCTATAAAAAATACTAAATTGCCCAATTACAACCCTAGCTATTTTATTCTCAATTAGAGCATTCTAGGCACATCATCATCCATACCCCTTAACAAACGAAACAAGCCGAAATGTTGCATGCATCCTAGCAGAAGCTCGTTTCAAAATACCATACGAGGCTGCATTGGGCAGAAATCCAGAATTCTTGAACTTTTCAAACACATGGGAAGCTATTTCACGTGAACCAGTCTTGCAAAGCTCATCCAGTGCAACATTTAAAGTAACTATGGTTGGTTTTGGACCACTAAGCAACATGTTATCCAAAAGCTTCAAACACTCTGAAACCTTTCCAACTCTACACAAATATCGAATCAGGCAAGATGACGTGAAGACATCATGGTTGATACCTTCATTCTGCATACGGCACAATATCAATTCGACAATCTCAGAACTACTCTGTATGCAAGCCCAAGACAAAATTGTATTAAAAGAGACTGCATTAGGCAAGAATTGGCTCAAGAGCATCACAACCTTGTTTTCCCTACAAAACCCATTGATATTATATGACACATTGCTCGGAATGAAACCTAACACAGCTACCAACTCTTCTTGATTTTAAAGGCCTCCCCCCCAGCAGCACAGCTACGATGTAAGCATCAGGAGAGTATCCTTTAGAAACAATCATATCTAGGAGCACAGTAATGTCAAACACTCTATCCAGCGAAGAATTATATTATAAACTAGCAAGTCCGGACTGCATCCTTCCGCCTCCATCAAATTCGGATACCTCAATGCCTCTTCTATCCTCCCATTTACACAAAGGAACTTAACCAACACAGTATATGTAATGAGACTAGGCTTTAAACCGCTGTCTTGCATTTCATCAACAAACCACCAAGCAGCTTTCCACAACTCTTCTTTACAAAAGCCATAAACCAAAGCAGTATAAGAGCAGACATCTACTCCAAGACCCATCTTCTTCATCAAGTAAAACAGTTGTAGAGCAGAATAAGTCTGACCAGTCTTACACAGCGCCCAAAGAATCAGATTCAAAGTGTACACCCCAAAAAACCGATCTTTAGCAAGACGAGAAGAAACCGCGGAATACCCTTCCCTAGTCATTCCACTCTTGCTAAGCATACAAATCAACAGATTGAAAGATGGCTCTGTAGGGACATAGTCCATCATCAACATAACATAAATAAAAAACCAAGGCAATCCGTTAAACTCTTCAACTCAAGACATTTTTTCAACCACCTGGACAAAACTGTGAACGATGGAAGGAACCCACTGGCAAACATCCGGCCCAGAAAAAAGAAAGCAGGTTTGAAATTCCCAGCTACCACCAGGCCATTAACGACCAAATTAAAAGTCACGGCATATGGTGCCTACTATCTCAATGCTTTCCATCATTCCGAGACAAACTTCCAGCAAACCATCCGTGAAACGATTCCCACACTTTAAATAACTGTGCACCAAAGGATTGAAATCGGAAACGGTTGGTTTGCCGGGAAGCTCCTCATCGAATTCCAAGTCCACAGAGCTTGCGGGAGGTCGGCTGACGCGGCGTGCCCTCGCATTCCATGTTGCAAGTCTTCGTAACTGGAATTGGCGGTTGACTCGTCTTCCCTACCAGCATTGAGTTTTTGCAGAGCACAAGAAGAAGAAGAGAAATAAGCAAGCTTGGGGAAAATGACGGAGGAGTATGAGCCAAGTGTACGCCTGAAGAAGCAAATTACAGAGTCCGAGCATAAGGGCATTGTCGCGGGAGAGGAACCAGTTGAAGTTCGGTGAGGAGCGCGGTAGCTCAATTTAGTTATCCTCCTAACATGATTTTTTGTTAGGAGATACTAACAAGGCCGGATGGGCCTCCACGCCGACAAGCCACCATCCATTGGTGGAGGAGAAAACGCGCCAACATGTGAGGAAGGAGAGCTGAGTCCATCGGCTTGGCCAAGCCCACTGGAAAGAAAATGGGGCCAGCCGGGCCCCCAAATTCAAAAAATTCTAATTTTTTATACCCAAAACCCTCCGGCATTTGTTCTTTCTCCGCCATTCCAAAAATATTTTCCCTCTCTCTCTAAAAACCGTTCGTTTCCCTCTACCTCTCCCTCTCCCTTTCCTCACTAGATCCTGTGTGACGACGTCGCCGACGAATGCGACGGTGGTGCGAGGAAAAGATGACTGCGTTGGTTCTTGTCAAGGGCGACTTTGACTTTGACTGTAGCGGCAAGAATGACGATCACGGCAGCTGCGACGGCGGCTTTGACAGCAGTGCGACGGTGACGGTAGCGAGACAAGGACTACGGCGATAAGATATGCGTCTTCCCCTTGCTTCATTCGTACTTAAACTGTTAGATTTCATAGATTCGTTTAAGGTTTTACATGGATAGTATTTAGGGTTTCATGGATTAGGGGTTTTGGATGGCTTGGCTTGTTAATGGTTTGTTGGGGTTCGTCTGGATGCTTGGGATTCATTTTCATGGTTGTGTGATTCTTTGTTTTTGGTTTAGTGTTCAGTGGGATTGATAGATACAAGTGTTGACGGGTTTGGGTATTACCCTGGTGTGCATGGTTACGATTTTGGGTAACCCGGTTTTAATTTTGTTGATTTGACTGGATCGGGGTTGCTTGTTATTTGGGTTTTGTGTATCTGGGATCTGATATTAGTTCTGTCAAGCAGGATATAAGTTTTCATTTGCCTGTATATCTGTTTGGTATATCTGGATATTCCTACGTTGATATTGGTTTTGGTCGAGCTTGATATTAGTTGTGAATTTCCTTGATAGTTGTTTGACGAATGTGGATATTCTAGTGTGCAGGGTAATCACAATGGAAAGAACTAAAGCTACTGCAGCAAGGAGGACCTGAACAGAAGGAGAAACCTCGAGCCCTAAACGTGCTAAAAAACAACAGCAAGATGAGGAAGAAGAATTTGATTTTGAGGATGCAGAAATTGAGCACGAAGACAGTGATGACCAAGAAGATGAGGAGGAAGACGACTAGGACGAAGAAAATGATGAAGAAGTTGCTGAAGGAGGAGTAGGGCGCCAATACAGATTTCGCTGTAGCACCAAGAAGGTGATGTCGATTATAAAAGATTGGAAGCAAGATCCACGATACTATCAAGCTTGCAAGAGAGAGATCGAGAAGGCAGAATTTGGGACCTATTTAAACTTCGGCTGGCCAATGTTCCTAAAGAGATGTTGCCTACCTTGATGGTACATTACGACATGTGCACCGAAAACTTCATTTTTTAAGGCGAGAACAAGAAGGTGCTCACCATTTGTTGTATGCTTATTGGATTATTAATTGTATGTTTGACCTTCTGGCTCATTGCTCATTGTTCATCTGACCTGCAACAGGTGCTCACCATCCAAGATGAGGATGCTGCCCGTGTATACGGCATTCCTCTTGGTGGTGCTGAGATTGACCTTGTGAAGGCTAATCAGTCGATGCTCAAGGTTCTGAAGGAGGAGCTCGGTATGGAGGGTGATCGGGAACGAAATGTTAAAGTTATGGAGTTGACTAAGGCGACTAAAGCTCGGGTGAAAGACTGCAGTTGGAACCCCCTCCTAGTGAATGGAAAAAAAATGTAAATGAAAGTGCAAAAAAGGGGTTCCAACGGTGAAATGAAGTGAAAGAGCACCCCAGTACAACGAGTCCTTGGTTGTGAATGGTGTGAGTCCTTTTATCCATGAACTGACTGTCTTACTTCCACTTCTTCTCATCATCCTGGCTTGAGTCTAGTACTCGCATTGAGAGAGATAGGGGACGTCTTAGAAGACCAGTTGACCTCGTAAGCTGCTATATGATCTAGGAAATCCTCTACCGATGATCGGGGTTGTTTGTTGCTATTGAGGTCTGGAGAGTTGCATTGGTTTGAGTTAAGGTTTGCTTGGGGACAAGCAAACGGTTAAGTGTGGGGGAGTTTGATAGACCATTGATTGCACATGTTTTTACCCCTATTCTTGATCCGTTCGAGATGTTAATTCTCGTGTTTTAAGCCGATTTCACGCTAGGTTGTTCTTGTTTGTGATATTTCAGGTCCTAATACGTGAATGAAGGCTTGGGAACGAATTCGGGGTCGATTGGACAAAGATTGGACGTTTGGCGAGAAGCTGAGGAACTCACACGGGCACGCCCAATATCCCACACGACCGTGTGACTTGGCCGTGTGGCGCCACTTTACACGGGCAAGCCACACTGGCCGTGTAGGGGACCCCTTGTGACCGTGTGGAAAGTCCAAGGAACTCACACGGCCAGTCTGGAAATACACACGGCCTTAGGAGGTGGTTACACTTGGCCATTTTCTAGAGTGGCGGTAGGAGCGAGTCAAGTTTTTGGCGCCGTTGCCGGGGACCGCTAGGTTGTTGAAGAAACATGGTTTCTGTTAATTTAGCATTTCTTTTTAGCATTGTTTGTTGGCTTTGTCACACTTGTGCTTTCACGGGTTTGTTGCTTGACTGTGTGCAGGTAGTGCATGACCCGTAGCCAGTCAGGAGGTTTACTGCCATTGGATCCGGAGCTTGAACGCACTTGTCGCCAACTTAGGAGACAACAGCGAGCTAGACTGGCTACAGCGGAGCGCATAGGCGGTCACTTGAGCAGCGATTCCGAGGATGGGTACGAGATGGAAGGTGAACATAACCCGCCCTAGGGGATACCTCTCCAGGTTCCCCCGGTAAACCAGATCTTGGGGAACGACCCAATACCCCAGGGGCAGGCATATGGGGTTCATCATCAACCACCGCCGCCGGGTCCCACCTTGGATTACTACTACACTCCACGGGTCGCTGATATCCGCCCTGTCATCCTCTATCCGCCCATCCCAGCGAACAGCTTCGAGATCAAGCCATGCTGGATTCAACTCATTACATCCTCTATCTAGTTTCATGGCTTGAAGGATGAGGACGCAAGGGTGCCTCTTTCCCGTTTCCTGCAGCTGACGAACGGGTTCAAGATGAGTGGTGTACCCGATGATGCGATCCGCCTTCACCTCTTCCCCCATTCTCTGGCGGGGCATGCTAAGAGATGGTTAGAGACCCAGCCCCCATTGTCCATCACTTCTTGGGACGATCTTGCCAACAAGTTCGTGCACATGTACTATCCGGCATCGAAGACCACAGAGGTCCAGCGGGAGATCACTCACTTCCGCCAAGAGCCAGATGAGTCACTTCATGATGCATAGGAGCGGTACGCGGGATTTTCCTGGCAGTGTCCCCATCGTGGCTTTGGTGATGCATTCACCGTGGGGAACTTCTATAGTGCTCTCTTTCCGGAAAGCCAGAGGGTGATTGAGTCTCTATGCCCAGGAGGAGACACTCACTAAGACTCCACCCGAGTTAAACCAGATGATCAGTACCCTAGCTTCCAGAGATCATTCCTGGGGGAAGAGCACCAGAGGCAGAAATTCCCGGGATCGTGGTGTGCACGCCATGGAGGCCAGGTCCGGGCTAGAGCGGGAGGTGGCTAAGTTGGTGCAGACATTGAAGCAGCCCAACAGTCTTATTCCAGGCAGAGGTCTAGGCAGACCTCCAATAGCTCAATGTCAGTGGTGTGAGAGCTCGAACCATCTGGTGGAAGTCTGCCAGGCTATGCGCCAGCATCCCAACTTCTCTTGGAATGGCAACACCACCAAACCACCTGGTTTCCCAGCACCAGCTAGTGGTTTTCAGCAGAGGCAGCCTTTTCAGGCTAGACAGGGGGCTCGTTCCATAGCAGCAAGCTTACCCGCCCAGACAAGAGCAACCATTCCAGCAACCGCAGCGCCAATATGTCGAGCCAGCAGAAGCTCCAGCTCCAGATAATCAAATGACCGAGCTGAAGAACATTTTGGCGGCATTCATGACTACTAGCCAGGAAAATTTTACCAGGATAGACCAAAGCATCGCCTCGCTGGAGGCGGGTCAGAGGAACCAAGGTGCCATACTGCAGAACCTCCAACATCAGCTTGGAGGAATAGCTCGTCAGAACAATACTCAGGCACCGGGAACTCTACCTGCCATTACCATCCCCAATCCACGGGAGCCGCACCAGCAGCTCAATGCCATCACCACCAGGAGTGGCAAGACCACATCGGCGGTACCTGCCCTGGCCAGGCAGGAAGAGCCACTACCTACTTCAGCACTTCCGGCCAACGATGCAGAAGTGGGGATGGAGAAGGCAACACCTGCTCCCAAGCCACAGCCAGTGGTTAAGGAGCATGTTCCCCAGCTTCCTTTCCCCACTAGACTCCATAAAGATAAGCTGGAGACTGAGTTTGCCAAATTCATGGCAATGCGGAAGCAGGTTAACATCAGCCTGCCGTTCGTGGAGGCACTGTCGAAGATGCCCAAGTACGCCAAATTCATGAAGGAGCTACTTACCAACAAAACACGACTTGGGGATCTCTCGATAGTGATGCTAGGCGAGGAGTGCTCGGCCATTCTGCAGAGCAAATTGCCAGTGAAGCAGAAGGATCCAGGTAACTTTACTATCCCTTGATCCATTGGCAACTTACATGTAGAGAGGTCCCTGACGGATCTAGGTGCTAGTATAAATGTTATTCCATACAAATTGTTCAAAAAACTAGGCCTAGGTGAACCCAGCGCAACTAGGATGAGTATTCAATTAGCTGACCAATCTGTGGTTCATCCTAGGGGCATAATGGAGGACCTCCTGGTTAAGGTTGGCAGATTTTGTTATCTTGTGGATTTTGTTGTCTTGGACATCAACGAAGACACAAACGTGCCCCTTATTCTAGGACGGCCCTTCCTGGCCACCGCCAGGGCCCTAATAGATGTCCGTGATGGGACTTTGGTTTTGAGAGATGGCGAGGAGCAGATAACTTTCTCTATTGCCAATAATAATATGCCTGCTACCTCGCCTATGCATGCTATTTCTCACCAGGTGCATGAGCCTATCGTGTATCCTTTTGTGCCTCTCGTTTTGTAGGATCCCCCTCTCACTCCTTCGCCGCCACTTCCTCCAACCTCACCGCCAAACAACAAGATCAAGGAGGAGTGGCGGCCGAAGCCGCAGGTGGCTAAGCCTGCTCGGAAGAAAGGTGGCGACCATTATGAGCTGGTCCCACCTCCTGCACCAAGACCACCCTGGCCATCCAAGTACTCACTCGCTTGCATCCTGTCGGATGGCCAGGTCGAGCTGACAAATGCAGGTGGTTGCACCCGTCGGGTGCATGGCCAACATCTGAAGCTGTACCTCAAGAGTGATGTGGATCCGCTCTTGTTGGCACCTATTCCTGCACCCCTCTGAGTATCCACCATGGGCGTCCAGCTAAAAGATGGTAAAGAAGCGATTGTGGGGGAGACAACCCCACCATGGTTTGTTTTCTTTTTCTTTTGGATGATGTACTATTGAGCTGACAACTGGACCTAACGTATTGTGGCTGAGCTTTTGTTTTCCCTTTAGCTGTGCCTTTATCCCTGACTGGTCCCCTCTCTAGTCCTCTTCACTCAGACTTGTCCACTTCCAGTCTCATGCAATCCGTGCACACCGGTAACATCGTTCCCCTTATCCTTTCCCTCTTCTCCATTGAGGACAATGTCGAACTTAAGTGTGGGGGGATGTTTCTCTTTTTACTGGATTAGATCTGTTTGTGTGTTTGGAGCCTAGTCCACTGTCCAAATTTCGATTTGAGGGCTCCAAATACGTGTCTCCTTGCAAATTGCCTGCTCAGTATGCTTTGAATTGATAGTCTCTATAGTAATGTGCAACCTAGGGAGGTAGTGTAACACTATGGAGGATGTTGAAGTATAAGATTTTTCCTATCTAGCTCTGTGTTCTGCCAGTTGATTTTGTGAATTAGTGGAGCTAAGACTATTGAATTCATGTGGTAATGGTGTCTCTAATTGGATTGTGTTATGGACTCGTGTATCGAATAGGGTGCTCATGTGGGAAATGAAAAGGAGTTGGTCCTCCATGTCGAAATCATTGAAATCTTAAACATGGGGTAAGCCCAACGTGTGTGGCACCGTTCATTGCACAAAATTGGGTTTTGGAAGAGATTTTAGTGATCCTTAGTGGGGTACTCCTACAAGGTGAAGCTAAGTTGTCTCTAGTACAAGTAAAATTTTCACCCGTTGAACGGTTTGCCTACTTGAAGATGTGTTTTTAAGGGCATGGATAGAACTTCCGACCCCCCTTAATTTCACTGACCCTCCACACGAGTTGAGGAAAAGGAGTTAAAAGAAGTACTCTGTTGAGCGCCAGATGTACAGAAATTGCTCTTGCTCGACTAATAAGGGTCGACCGTGCAAAAGACTGCAGTTGGAACCCCCGCCAAGTGAATGAAAAAAAAAATGTAAATGAAAGTGAAAAAGGGATTCCAACGGTGAAATGAAGTGAAAGAGCACCCCGGTACAATGAGTCCTTGGTTGTGAATGGTGTGAGTCCTTTTATCCATGAACTGACTGTCTTACTTCCACTTCTTCTTATCATCCTGGCTTGAGTCTAGTACTCACATTGAGAGAGATAGGGGACGTCTTAGAAGACCAGTTGACCTCGTAAGCTGCTATATGATCTAGGAAATCCTCTACCGACGATCGGGGTTGTTTGTTGCTATAGAGGTCTGGAGAGTTGCATTGGTTTGAGTTAAGGTTTGCTTAGGGACAAGCAAATGGTTAAGTGTGGGGGAGTTTGATAGACCATTGATTGCACATGTTTTTACCCCTATTCTTTAGCCATTTGAGATATTGATTCTCGTGTTTTAAGCCAATTTCACGCTAGGTTGTTCTTGTTTGTGATATTTTAGGTCCTAATACGTGAATGAAGGCTTGGGAACAAGTTCGGGGTCGATTGGACGAAGATTGGACGTTTGACGAGAAGCTGAGGAACTCACACGGGCACGCCTAAAATCCCATACGGCCGTGTGACTTGGCCGTGTGGCGCCACTTTACACGGGCAAGCCACACTGGCCGTGTAGGGGACCCCTTGTGGTCGTGTGGAAAGTCCAGGGAACTCACACGGCCAGCCTGGAAATCCACACGGTCGTGTGTCCCTGGCCGTGCAGCATGCCTGAAAGCCCACTAATCGAAACGCCGCGTTTTAACATCCACACGGGCATACTGGAAAGCCACACGCCCGTGTGGCCTGGCCTTGTGGTCTGGAAATTCAGAGTTTTTAACCCAATTTCGAACCAAAGGAGTGAGAACCGAGTTTGAGAGAGACAAAGCGTATACCTAGAGAGAGAAAGTGACGAACCTGATTCTGCAAGTGCCTTAGATCGATCTCCATCACCATTGGAGCCCAACTTGAGCTTAGAGAAGAGCTGATTGAGTGTCAGAAGCAGAATCTCATCCTTCACATTCATGTTGTTTATGCTTTAACCTAGAAAGAGAATATCTGCCTAGGTTGATAGAGCACCCTTGATTGAAGGTAGTGAATTGACGACTTTAGTCGAGGAGTCAATTCACTATTCTGTACCAGATACGGTAGTGGAGGTTTGGTTCGTTAGGGCCTCAATCTGTTTACTTCAGTGGAGGTTAGTCGCCCGCTGGGCACTCAGATTGAGAGGGTCTGGAGATCTTTAGTCGAGCCTGCAGACTGTTTAAGAACCTCCCGCAGTATAACTATCATTGAAATTGAACTTGGTAAATTACAATTCGGCTTAACTGTCTAAGGGGAACCATAAAGGCAGGAGAAGAAGCAGGATCAAAAAGCGACGGCAGAGCCGCCGAAGCTCCATCAGCCTTGATTTTGATGTTTCGACATCATCGACGTCGTCTTCGATGCTGCCGGATGATAAATCCACCGCCGTCGGTGCTAAATCTGGAAAGGGTTTGTGGTGTTTGATCATGGTTTTGGCTGGCGCATGTCCTTGAAGTTCTGCCAATCGGAATCGGCAGCGGTAGTGGTGGAGGTGGCGGGGCGCAGCCGATGAAGAAGAGCAGGGAAGCAAGTCTCATTTTCTAAAATAAAGAAATTAGGTTTTTTATTTTTTATTTTTTAATGAATGTAATAATGAGGTGGAAAATATACAATTTTATTTTTTTATTTTTAATAATTTTTTAGTTGCCACGTCACTAAGTTAACGGTCAACTTTTAGAGTTGACTGCCACATCAGCAAAAGTTAACGAAGTTGGACGGAGAGTGACCAAACATGAACGGTTTCAGTAAACTGAAGTATCACCAATGGATTTAAATATTTCGAGTGACCAAACTTGAACGTTTTTTGTAATCTCAGTGACCAACCATGCAATTAACCCATATAATTACCAACATAAGTTCTGATTGAAAAATATATTGTAACCTCCCAGGTAAATATGTCTTTTTGTAGACTAATATCTTTAAAGCAAAGACTAATATCCTTACAGCCAAGACAAATACTTGCTTTATTTGGACTAATATTAGCAAATTCTATACCAATATCCTTAAGACACAGATACAGGTCTTATTGTAGACTAATATCAATAGAGCCCAGACTAATGTCCTTAAGGCCCAGACCAATACCCTTCTTTTTGTAGACTAGTATCCTTGGAGCCCAGACTAATAGTAGATAAAGATGGATGACAGTTTGAATCAGAAATACAAACAAACTCAACACAATACAAGATGATGACATGAAATACTAATTCATTTCTTCACGATCTCCTCGGTGTTATCTTCATCATCCGAATCTGAAAAGGCGGGGAACATTACTTGTCCCAATCCATGTGAAAACCACGCCCCCTTATCATTGTCGTACTCGTACATCAGACATCGGAAATACCTCTTCAGTGGGTTGACTCCATCAACAGCAAGTTGTCTAGCGGCTCTCCAACCATGGTACAAAGCATAGCACCATCATATTCGAACTCATCCACCAATCTCTGGCTCGTAGGTTTAGGAGTCTCTCCAGACATGGATTTTGCTTTGGAAGAGAAGAGAAGAGAAGAAGAAACTGAGGGAGGAGGATAGCCGATTTGGGTTTGTGTGTGATTTGTCTTAAATAGACAAATGGTCATAGGGAAGTACTCTAACAACATGTCATTAGAGAATAGAAACAAAAACCCTCACATGTGTACAGTAACAAAAAAGGTCACATGTGAATAGTGAAATAAGTAATAATCGGTATTATTGAACCTGGTTTTGAAAATACTGATATCCAGGAAGCCCAAACTAAAATCGATACATATTAGACTAAATATCCAATTTGCCCAGACAAGTATCTTTTACAAGTGGATTAATATCCACATCATCACATCAAGTTTCTTTCGACGACGTTCCTTTCATTCTTAGACTAATAACGTTCTTTACCTTGGCTCCTTGGATTACTCTTCTCCTTCAAAGTCAACCCAGTTATCGGTACAGTCCATCCTACAATGTTAGAGAATTTAGTAAATGCAATGATATTAAACTCTAACAATTTACAAATGATATTAGTGAATACATTTACTGTCCTTGCTAGTTATAGTCTTTGACAATGCCTTGTTTGCTCATTGCACAGTTTCTTGAGTACTTCCATCCGCTTATTGTAGTCTTTCTCATCGGCCATCGATAGGTTTGTTGCTAGCTGATTCAACATTGCAGTGGTTTCTTGGTACCGCATTGCTATACCTTTTCCCGCATCATTCTCACTAGCAGCCGAAGGACCAAAAGAACCATCGACATCAACAACGTCTTTCTTTCCCGCCTCCAACGTCTATCACTTGAGTATGTAATGATCTGGAATACTTCTCATACTGGCTTCCCCAAAATCTCCAAGAAGTCGCATCACCTTAATCATGAAGTGGCATAACACTCTGAAAGTTCTGAACATCCTACATTCGCATACCAATGTCCTCGTAGAAATATCGATGAGAACGACACGCTCATCACTACACTCACCATCCTTTATCATATATTTGTGGTAGCCAATCATCCCTAGTATCTGAGAGTGTCTCCATTAGATAGGATTCAGTTTTCAAATACTGCTCATGTATCCGATTGAAGATGTTAGGAGTAAAGATATTTGCAGCATGTTGTAGGATCGGGCTATGCTCCAACATTATATATGGAACCAATTGCTTCCCATTGTAGTCTGATTTAGTCTCATTGCGTCTTTTTCAGCCAACAAACTACATTTAGAAAGCACGAGAAAAGAGTTTAGTGCACATACTAATATCCACTTAGACCAGTACTAATATCCCACCAACACAAAGTAATATTTAACAAAAGCATATTAATATACAGATGACACACAAAATATCCAAACCTAACAAGCTAATATCAAAGAAAGGCAAAGAAATATATTGTGTACGTACCTGCTAAAGTGAATGAAAAAGAAGTCCAAATCATGCCTCGGTTTCAAGAAAGTCGCACTTGTGCATTGCACGACTCGATGGCTTGCGTAGTCAACATCTCGGCTGTGAATTGATCTCTCAGCCATAAGGAACACCATCGATGATGAAATTTCTTCAAATATTCCAACCATGGGTGACCGTCCTCAATTTCGCTATTAGGGAAATAATCAGCAACCATTGTACTCCATGCCATGTCGAACTCTCCCTCACTGTTGATGTGGTAGAAAATAAAGGAAAGATGAGTTTGGAACTTCTTCCAAAATGCCTTGTCCTTACGAAGATTCTTCTTGGCATTCATGAGAATGTGCCAAGTACAGAGGGCATGAAACACAGTAGGCCACTCCTTTCTAAGCGCAGCAGCCATGGCGGCATCCTGATTAGTAAAAATAGTGGCTAGGAGCTTTTGCTTCATGCATCGACTAAATGCAACAAACAACCATTCAAAAGACGGTGTAGTCTCATCATACATCAAACAAGCGCCAAACACACAAGTTTGACGGTGGTTATTGAAACCTAAAAGCATCCCTGCACAAGACAACTATTAATGACAATGCATAACCGAACGAGTGTCGAAAAAATTCAAGTGAATTAGGTGATTACTCTCCTACTATTATTGTTTCATGGGCCTTTGGCCCATGGGCTCTCGGCGGGCAGCCCTAACTAAGGTTGCAAGTCTTATGTGTTAGGACTTGATAGTGTGCCAACACATGTCAACAAATATCTGTAAAGCCCAGACTAGTATCCCATAATGGCGGACTAATATCCGTACTGTTACAAAAGCATATCCTGTCATCACATGTCAATATCGGATCACAACAGACCACTCTCGAACCACCCTACATTCTATTCATAACCATTTCTGTAATATACGTACAAACATCCATGCACAAGACAACTATTAATGACAATGCATAACCGAACGAGTGTCGAAAAAACTCAAGGGAATTAGGTGATTCATGTACCCAGTGGACAGAAGTATGTATTCGTTCGGAAGGTGGTATCAAAGGAGACCGAATCTCCAAAAAACGCATAATCTTCACGCATCCTACTGTCCACCCAAAAAATATTAGCAACTTTCTCCTCGCAATGTTCCTCTAAAGCATAAAAGAACCCAGAATGCTTGTCCTTTTGGTCCTCAAAGACGTAGTCAAGCAAATAAGTCGCTTCGCCACGAGTCATTTTCCTTTGCCTTTTACTGTTCAAGTGGTTCTTCTAATTGGATTTGGTAAAAGTCATATTTTGATAGACACCAGCACAGTCAGCCAATAACTGATAGGATGCACTAAGACTCAACCCGATATCGCGATTAGCTTCGGCCATCTTTCTCCGAGCATCACTCATGCACTTGTTGGACTTGTGCAAGTGCAGATTCTAGGTAGTGTGCAAATCATGACTGTGGGCTTCTACGAATTCATACACCACAAATCCGCCCCTAGTAGCATCCCATCGAAAATGAACACGGGCGGTACATCCATCCCTAACTCGAGACCTCTTTCTTGTAGGGCGCCTTCTCTCCACAACCTTGTCTTCCGACTGTCTCTGTTCGTCCACATTGACATTTACTTCGCTAGTGGAAGTCCAACCTTCCTTATTACAAAAGTAATAAAGGTACAAATAATTTTTCGCCACCACTCCTTTAGAATTCTTCCTCTTTTTTAGGTGTTCTCCATCTATTCGAACACCAAACCCTTTTTTGTGAGCATAGTGTTTATAGAAATCCAAAAACTCATCCTTAGTGCGATTAAAGATGTTCTTCCTCACTTCCTCGTCTTCTATGTCCAACGTGTTATGAGTTAATGGTATTAGACATGTTATTATCCATATTGTCCAATAAACAAATGAAATCAATATGCCTAGACTACTAACTATCCAACATATATCGAAATCTTACCCACAAACTGTTAGAATACATAGGCTTCAATAAATATCCAACCTGTCAATAAACAGTATCCATAAGTACCAGACTAGTATCAAACAATGCATTAAACGGTAGGTTACACACCACGTCTAACATGTCCAGACTAATATCAAACATTTCAGCAAATCGTATCCAAAACCCCCGTATCAGTACCCCATAACAACATCAACATCATTAAATGTCATTCAATGCAACCAACCAATCTCACAACAACACAAACATATATATTACTCAATCAACCTTTATTTTCTTCTTCTTCTTCTTCTTCGCGGGCAGGAGCACCACTTGAATCTTCATCAACAAACTCATATGATGTAGGATAGGGTTCTTCTTCACTATTTTGGACGATCGACTTATCCTTTTTCATTGGAGAACCTCGTTGATCATTGAACTCACCATTTTCGTCGATCAGCATCCTAGACTGTGGACAAGGCTCGCCGGAAAGGAAAAGTGGTTGTCGGAAATTACTGTTGGGTGGCAGCGGCGGCAACTCTTCCTTTTGAAGAGAAGAAAAACAAAGAAAAAACGAAGAGAGAGAGAGAGCTTTTTCGGTTTAGAGGTGGTTGGGGCATTTAATTCTCTCTCCCTTTCCACTTTTTCTTTCCACAATTTTCTTTTTCTTTCCCCCATTTTAATCACAAAACAGGCCCCCTTTTCCCACTTTCTCCCGCCCAAAACATTGGCTGCTAACAGCTGGTGGATCAGCTCCATTCTTTTAGTCGACTGAGCTAAAAAGCCACCAACAGCCACTTAAATGAGCCCATCACTCTCAACCCTTGGATCGCAGCTGTAGAGACGTGGACACAATCCGGCTCGTGTAAGTATATACTAACAAAACCCTCTGTTAGCAGTATAACTTTTTCGGCGGGAGCTGGGCGACGAACTATGTGCGTAGGAGCAAAAGCTAGAGCAATGGGCATTCATTGAAGTTGGAGAGAAAGGGTTTATGAGTTGGAGTTTGGAAATTGGATTACGGCCACTTATGGCGGGTGAATCAAAACGCTCCGACGGGCAGTGTTACCATTTACACGGGCCGATCAAAATGGGCTTTAGCTGATCCGTGGCCCACTCTGTCTTCCAATTATCTTTCAGCACCGGTATAAAAGTATAGTAAGCCAGTGTAGCCGATTAAAGTATTTGTAGAAGTGCCAATCGCTTTGTGGTATGGAATAATATTTCAGCATTCATTGGAAATTTCATCGAAATTAATTACTCGAACCGAGGATCAAGCATAGTTCTTTCGTTATTAAAGTAGAAAGATCCATTAGCACGAATCTTATGTCGTTGATGTAGAAGGATTTATTGTGCTTACCACAATATGAGCAATTCTTATTACCAAGAATTAAAATACCGTACCGTACCGGCGATTCGACTTGAAAAACGTCTTACCGAACGCAAAACCGGTAGACGGTATTTAGCGGTATAATATTGTTGAACCATGATTAAACTATAATTTTAGCATAAAATACCATAGCGCTAACTTTTCCAATACGACCTCCGGTACGGTATTTCAATCCTTGCTTATTACTCACAACCTATGCGAAACACCAAGCCCTACAATTCGAATCTAAAATTCGACATTTCGTCTCAGATAGGAGATCTACAACCAACAGAAATGAGAGTCAAATTGTGTGCGCAATTACCAAGGGAAATCTTTCAGCAGTTGACTATGTATAATCCAAATATGGCTGCACTTACAACAACCAAACCACCATCGATCCTCCACGGTTTTTACATCCTATTGGGGAGCAAAACCGAGTAACACCAAAAACTGCAGAACTCAAAATGACGAACTTCCAGCTATGAAGATTCAACACTGAAAGCTTGTATGCCTGTGAATCCAAGCAAAAGAAAAGCACCCTAACAAACTCTGTAGTCTGTACCACAACATATTCTATGCACTTTTCCCTCTTTAACCCCTCTATCTATGTACTACTCCTTTATCCACAGAAATGGGGAGAAATGAAACAGAAGGTTGAACAACAATTTAAACATTTGTTTTGTAATTTCCCCTTGTAAATGAATCAGATTGTTGAGACTGCGGGGCCTGAGACTGAGGAACCAGATGAAGAGGCACTGGCTTCACCTACGACAGCCTTCTGTTTCATGGATGGCACGGGCTCCGGAATATCCCAGATATCCAAAGAATCTGGGAGAGGAATGTCAATCTGCAGGAAGACAAGGAAGACAAAACATAAGGGCATTGTTAACTAGTCGAAGTATAAACAAAAAACACATTATAGGTGCCACAACAAGAGCCTATACTGGGTAGGTCCCAGGATAAGCTGAGATTCAATAGTAGCCTAACCATATGGTAAAGAAGCTACAAACAATAAAGAAATTACTCTGCAGATGGAAGGGAAAACTGTTGAGTAAGGGATCAGTTTGAAATACAGTACCAGCATCTTGCGAGAAGATACCAAAGCTAGAAGACAAGAAACCCAAGAAAACACTTGAAGGTTTTCTACCACTTTTTAAGAAAAACAATGAAACAGTTATGATACGTCCTATACAAAATCTCAATCTTTCTTCTCTTTTGCTTCTTGACCATGAGAGAATAAAGCTCCCCTCTTTACATTCACTCTATAACATAACCTAAATTACAACCTTAAAGCCTTCAAAAAATATGCTAAGTTACAAACTAAAATTAGACGCAAGAAAAGCACTTCACCGGATGGATCGCAGATTCCTCGCTAGAGATAAACAATTACAAGAAGTGAGCAGAGATGAATAAATACACAGATTATTCATACAAAGGAAATTGGGAAAAAGAGTAATCAACGATAAGCAATAACATTAAACAAGCAGCGAAACAGTACAAAGGTACAAAGAGGTACATATAAGTGACATAGTTAGTGATTGAGCAATAAACCGAGCTAAATCAAATCTCTAACTTAAGAAATACTTTGGACATGAAATACAATCTAGGAAAATAAGCATCAACCGTGTCGGATTAGATAACTACTGCTGTACCAGAGTCAGCACCTGAAGCCAAGAGCATCCCACAGTTAAACAGCCAGTAAGTAGAAAAAACAATTCAAAGGTTACTCTTCACTGACCTCAAGCTGGTTAAGCATGTCAACAGTGCTTTCCAAGTCTCCATTATTAGCTGCATACACATCCATAAGTGATTCTGTAGATACACCAGGAAATGTCATCTGTAGGAATTCCAACTCAAAGTCAGACTCTTCATCAATAATTTGTTTATCGGTTCTTCCATCATGAAGTTGCAATGATGAACCATAGAACCCATGCCCATAGTGGCTCTCTGTAGATGCTGAAGTAATTGGAGAAGCTTTCCCCTGCTGTCCATTCTCAGCAGCATAGCCAGGTCCATACCACACATTTCGATTGCCACTCTGTGAAGGTTTTGCAACTACCCCTGGAGACTGAGTATGTTCAACTACCTCCCTCCTAGAAAGAGGTACATATGAGGCTGCATACGGGTTCAAACTAGAAGTTCCTGGCTTCATTGCTTCAATTGAGAAAACAAAGCACTGAGAATCAAGAACAAACAACAAGAAAAAGAAATTAACTACCACCAGCAAATTTGGCAGGACTTCTGATAGGAAATGCGTAATTGCGGAAGTTCACAAGGTTCTGAATCTAAGAAAGTTGGAGGACAATTCAAGACAGACGAAATCATCTTTAACTTCGATTGTACCAATGCTTATCCACTATCCAGCTATAGCCAGGCTATTCTTTGACTGCTTCTTAAACCTACAGTATCCTTTAACAAGCAAATGACAGATTAAACTGATCGAAAAAGATAAGCAGAAAGTTCTCCAGAAGATTTTCAAAGTTCACAACAACTACACAACCAAACCAACCCACAATGGTCACCTAGCCTTAAGGCAATGGCAGGAATCTAGTTACACAAACACTTTTTATCCATCTTCATCAATCATTCAATCACCACAAGATGCTGAAATTAGAAAGATAGCTAAGAATTTCAATTGCAATCATACAATTCAACCCTAGCATGAAGAAAGCAGTCTCCATAACAAATTTCTTCAAAGCTTCAGAGAAACTTCACCTAAACAAAACGAATTAACTATAAACCACACACAACAATCATACACTGTAACTATAATAAAATAAAATAAAAATCATACACTGTACAAATAAACAAGCGAGAGATAATCTTTTACGAATCATTTTTCATAACTCGTAACCCTACTCCACACTACGTATTTCCACCGCGGGAAATTCGAAACAAGATCAGACTGGATTATGAGTCCAAACAACAGAGACCGATGAGCGGAGCCCGCCGTTCTAACAAAGTAAACCTCGCTCTATAACGTAACCAAGAACAACGCATCACAGCTTAGAACAACGACGGTTATTTGCTCGCAGATGTACCTCGACAGCGGAAGCACGGGAATGTGGAAAGATCTTCGCGAAATGATACTGGAATCGAAATTCTTCCCCTCACCGCCTAGAGTTGGTCGTTCAGATCAATTGAGCGCCGGTGAGAGCTTGGCTTTTGGCGCTGTTTGGCTTCGGCTTCTTCTCGAGACGAGCAGAGAGGAAACGAGTATTTAAGGAGAAAGAAACTATTGAGAGCGAAATTGAAAAGAACGAGAGCGTCCACGGCCGTTTACTAGCTCCCCTTTCGTGGGTCCGTTAGGTAACGACGGCTACGTGTAACCGGCTAACCGCCAGAAGACGGTTAGATGGAAATGATAAACAACGATATCTTAGGGTCTGAATTGGTAATCAAAACGAGTAGAAGGACTGAATGTGAATTATACGACGATGAGTATCGTCCTCCTATCCCAAAGGAAATCAAATTCGAGACAGTGGATGAGGTGAAGCACCGAAGTGAACATAGCTCGAGAAGCAACAGCAATGGCGCTTCTCTGCTCGCCTTCTCTGTTCGTTTCCCACCATGGGCGGCAGCCCCTTCTATACAGGTGATTCTTTTTTCTCTTTCGCTTCGTCGTCTGTTATTGAGATGGTTCTGTAATCGCTTTAATCGGGGTTCGATTTGGATTGGGTGGCAGTAACGAGAGCAGAATCTTGCTAAACCAGAGGAAATGCGAGTTAAAAGTGGACAAGATTTCCATGGTCTGTAGCTCTTGTGGCGCTTCTTCTTCTTCCTCCTCGCCGTCCTCTTCAAGACCCAGTTCGGGAAACGGGGTTTTGAGACGGGATTTGATGCTGTTTGGGCTCTGTTCTTCTCTGGCTTCTGTGGCGCCAATTTCAGGTAAGGCTCGAGTGATGATTAAGCTCTACGGTATTTCTTTTGTTATTGTGGTTATGATATCATGATTCACTGAATCGTCCTGCTCGAAATTTCTGACTCCTGAAGAGTGTCTGGCGGAAGATGATGTGAAAATGGGTTCAATGGTTGATGAGATTAATGCCTACAGTTACTTATATCCAATGGAATCGCCGTCCAAGAAGTTCACCTTCAAATGGTACGTGTTTTGATTGAATTGAACCTTCCCGGAAACTCTGGATTTCATTTTCTTGAATTTGGGATGTACATTATTGTGTTATTGAGATTACCTTTGGAGGATGATGAAAGTTGAAACCTTCTAATACTTGTCAAACTTTTGAAGGGTGGAATCAAGAAAGCCGGAGCGATACTCATCAGCTGCACCATTATCCCGTAAGTTCACTTCCCTTTGGTGTTCTTTGCAAAGTTCCGAGATTTGTTTTCTGGGGGAAAGGAAACTCCAAATGTACACTAATGTAAAGCCAAACTGAGGTTTTGTTGACTGTTTCTGACATTGATACCAGCTGATGCACGGCTTAGGATTGTTTCTGAGCGTGTTGATATCATTGACAACCTCGTGATTTCTGTTTCGGTAACGTACCACATTATTCATACTGATGTCCTTCCTTTAATAGAAGCTGCAATTGTTTTCTTTACTCGCCCTCTCTCCGAGGATTATGATTCCATCACTGGATTCAGATAGGCCCTCCGAATGTTGAGTTCATAAAATCCAAGGACAAGAGCAGCTGGAATGCCAAAGATGTGGCTGACTCGGTTTTGTCCGACAAGTCTGCACTGGTAAAGTCTGTCACTTCTCTTCTCCACTTCGTATAGTGGAATGAAGTGATATTGTGAAATTCTTCATTCACATCTCCAGCAACTCGGAAACTCTCCAATCTAGCCGCTATGTGAAAATGCTATGAATTCTGAAGAGTACTGTACTTGTTAGTCTTGCAATGTGGCTTGGATAATTTGTTAATCAGTTGATTTTGGTGCTGCTGTTTTTTGGCAGCGTGTCACATCGAGTCAGCGACTGGCTGAGAGCTCTCTTCTTGATGCACATACAACTGAAGTGAGCTCCAAAACAATCATTCTTATAATTACTATAAGCACTGATGAATCTGCCATCTCCTAAACATAACAACCATCTATCACTTATTACAGATTGATGGACAGCCTTACTGGGTCTATGAGTATCTAGTCCGCAAGTCGCCTACCAAAAATGTAAGCACCGTATTAAGTCTTTTCCTTTGAACGAAGCACAGATACCACTCTTACTTTAATGATTCAAATGCTTGTCAAATGGAAAATGTTGCAGGTTCAGGAACCAAGTCTCTACAGGCACTATGTTGCCTCAACGTTCGAAAGAGACGGTTATTTGTACTCGCTGAGTGCTTCGACTCTCAACAAACAGTGGGACAAGGTCTGTATCTCGAAACATATATTGCGCCGTGCCTCTCCTCTCATCTCCTTATTATACATTTGTTGTTGTTTCCTTCTTCTTGGTTGATTAATGGGTTAGACCAACGCTACTGCAGATGGGACCTTTCCTTGAGAGAGCTGTATCATCATTTCGCCTTCTTCCTCCCACAGATGAATATGTACCCCCATTCAAAGACCCTTGGAGATTTTGGTGAAGAGTTCTTTCATTTCCCATTTTCTTACCACGATTAGTTGAAAGCTGAGTTTCCTTTGTTACCTCTGGTTGTCTGGCTCCATATGTATGCATGAGAATATATATTTGAAGCGCCACAATTGCCCAAACTGAATCGTACCGAAATAAGGATTCATATTTCAGTCCGGTACCCAGGTTATTTTTGGAATCCCACCCGAACCGAGCCAGAAACCAGAAATCTGAAAGTTTAGATCTTGGGCAGCTGCGAGACTTGAGGGATTGGAGGTAAAGAAAACTCAATGGTGATTGCAAACTAAGGCTAGTGATTATAGACCAGCTCACACATTTCCATAAGCTAAAGAATAAATGGAGTATATGTACATCTTTTCTAACCTCATGTCGTGGCTACTATCGAACAACGGCTATTTACTATGCTCCAGAGAACCCTTCAGACTTCAATTGCTCCAATCAAGAAAACTGTGAAAGTATGGCGAAGTGAAGGTGTGTGTCTAGTCCTGTGAGGTCGTGGAATACTCGGAAAGGAGGCATTTCGAAGGAGCAAACTGTAGGAGAACACACAATCGACTTATGAGTTGGTAGATGAGAGTCCATTGCATGGCCACTAAAAAATTATGTATGCAATTCTGATGAATTGATAATAAGGCGCAGGGTACCAAGTCGGCAAACCGACAAGGTACCGGCTTAATGAGACTTCAAAAACTAAGCATAGAGATTAAACCGCTAGGGTGTCAACCCAATGAGATGGAGGTGACAAGGCGGTTTAGCTACTGTGTATGGAGATCAAGCCAACAAGATAGGCTTGGTAGCAAGGCAACGGGGCACCAAGCTAGCAAGTCAATGAGGTATAAGATAATAGGGCCTTACAACAGGCATAAAGCCGGAAGGTTTCAAGCGCATGAAGTATGGGTTTAATTGTAATGAGGCATGGTATCAAGTCAGCAAGGCGACAAGGTACCAACTAGAGAATCATCTGAAAACTAAGTCTGGAGATCAGACAAAATGAGTTTGATGATAAGTCGATAGGGTACAAAGCGACAAGACAACAAGATTTCAAGTTAATCACACGAGCTTGGTGGCTAGCTCATTGAGTAGGGAGTTATGCAACAATCCCTAACTTCTCAAAAGTAAGTATGGAGATCAAATAGACGAGACAAATTTGGTACAAGGTGGCAAGTTGACAGGGCATCAAGTCAGAAGGTATCAAGTTGGTAAGAGGGACTTAGAGATATTCTTGGTGGCAAACTGATGGGTACCAAGTCGATGGAATTGACTTATTAACAAGCTAGTGAGACCGCCATAGCGAGCTCACAAAGACTAAGTGTGGAGTTTTGATGGGTAAAGCGCCATGTATTTAGAAGTGAAGGAGTTAAGTTATCATCTCGCTGATGAAGCGTGCTAGGTAACAAGATTGCCCAAGACGATAACAAATGAGCTAAGTGTGAATTCATTGGGGTTGTCAAGAGTGTGTTCAAAACTTTGTCATTAGAGGTAAGGCAAAAAGCTTCCACCCCCATCTAGTCAGGACATGACAACAGTCAACACCAACCCGACCATACGTCGAGTCTATCAAACATCAACTAGTCATCAGGATGGGGTGAGGGACCCTCAAGATGGAGTAAACACCAAGATAACGGTTACCAACTAGTCATCAAGTCGGCGATGAGAACCCCGAGGCGGTTGGAGCAACTGCCAACTGCACGGTTACTAAAGACAATTACACTTCTTTTTAGGGAAACCTATATTAATTTATTGATCAAGTAGAATCAGAGTTCGTAAACAAATCCTCTCTAAGAAGAGGTACAATGAAAATAGGTGGGTTATCAACCCAAATGTCTTTCTCACCCCAATTGCCTTCAACCTGGGCCATAGCATGGGCCACTTGATTCTTTCCTCTGCCCGTAAAATTCCTAATTACTTTCACCAAATCTTGGGCCTGAGCCCGTAATGTAGCACATAGGCAGCCCAGCTCCGTTCGTCCCTCTTCTTCCCTGCGTATCGTATGAATCACCCCCAAACAGTCTGACTCCATTTCCACTTCCAACCAACTAAACCTCCTCGCCAATTCTAATCCATACTCAATCGCCTTCGCCTCCGCCAGATCTGGCTCCCAGTGGATCCGCGACCGTTTCACCCCTGCAAGCAGGCATCGCCCTTCTTCATCGCGAACCACTACACCCCAGCCCGTTCCTCTACCTTCAAAACATGCCGCGTCGACATTTATCTTCACCGGAGTAAGATCCGCTGGTCTCCATCTTCGATCTGTTTCCCCTACCACATTCTGAGGGCGAATTTGCTTCTCTAGGTAATCGTTTAGCCATTCAGCTGCTCTGGGCATGATTTTCCACTCCTCTAACTTCTTCTTGTTCCAAAGTTGGCAGTTTCGCTGATCCTAGATAAACCACAATGCAATGAGGAAAGCTCCTAATGTCTCCTCCGATTCAACTTCCTGGAGTTCGCAGAACCATTCTTCCGAGGTAAGATTCTCTCCTTTCTCGAACAAACTCCTCAATTGACTGCTTCGCCGCCATCAACCCCCTCCAAACCCAACTAGGGTTTCGTGCCACCTCAGCCTCCAATGGTTCTCTATTTTGAAAGTATTTGGCTTTAAACACTCTCGCAGCCAGAGTATTTGGGTTCCGAGCAATTACACTTGATGACTATAATTTCATAGTGTAGCTTTTAGTTTTGGAGCTCTCACTGAATCTCAATAGAATTAAAGTAATTTAACTTAGTTTTCTTAGCTATAAAAAACATCAAACACCCCTCGTTCGAACTTTGTAAACTGTGTAATTTTCGTTGTTTTAGAAGTCAAAGGTGCAAATAATTTAAATTCAAACATAAGTTTTCTCGTTAGGAAACTGTGTGCGTATGATAAATGTGGTAGAACTTTCAACATGTGTATATGATAGACTTAGTCGCAAGCAAATGTTAATCAATTAGAAATTGAATGTCTAACTTAGAAGCATGTATCGTTCAAATCAAAGACTAAAACAATCATTAATTGAATATCGACTACTTAGTTGAGCGAAAAACAATTTAGTTATAATATCATCAATATATGTTGAGAGACCACAAATATATTTTTGAAAATGAATTACGAAAATATAAATTAGTTAAATGAAGTAAAATGGCTTAGACCACACATTGAATTCGAACTTTGGAGCTAACAAACAACAACCAAAAAAACTTAAACATAATATGAGTTACCTAATGATAAATCGTGAAACGAACCAATAAATCGGGCACAAAGCTAATTTAATGTAAATCTTTTTATTTTCCACTTCAAATCCACATGAGCTAAGTGGTCAGTTGGAGAAAAGGATTTCGGTCATGAATTCACTGAATCGATAAATTTTATAGAAAGTTCTATTTTGTTGATTTTTGTATTGTGGATTTTTAGCCCTAGAGATTTTAAATCTATAAAATGGACGAATATCAAATCTCTCATGATCGTAGAAATTTTATATCTTGATCATGAGATATTTTCTCTTTTTTATTTCTTATTTAATTCTACTAAATATTTGTTTCAATATTTCTCCAACCATTCAAATCTTTTTATATTAATAATAAACATGTCATTTAATATGAAATTATAAAACCTATTTTCATTAAATATTAACAATCACATTTATCAAAAATTAAATATTTTAAAATATTTTTACAACAATTCAAAGAATTAAAATCTTTAAATTACTTTTATAGATTTAAAAATCTTGTTCTACAAACTATCCCTAAATACAAGAAAACAACGGTAAGCAAAAGAGAAAAGCTGTGAGCATGGTTATCAAACCGGTTTCATGCCGGCCGGTTCAACCGGCTTCAACCGCTACCGGTCAGCAAACCGGCTGGAAAGGGGCCGGTATTTAATTGTGGTCAAATTCGGTTAATGCCGGTCAAATCCGGAAATTCCGGCCGGTTAGACCAGAAACTGGAATTTAATGTTACCCATATTATATCTAAAAATAAACATCTTCCATAGGATTTGAACCATGAACCTCTTGTTCATTTTAGTTTAACTTATAAACCAGTAGGCTACAAGCAATTTTGTTGTCTATATTAACCTTATTTGTTATATATCTAATACTAAATTTTACACAAATCATTATAAACATTAATAAAATTTATTTAATAAAATTTTATTTTTAAGAATCTAATTGTTTAGATTAGTTACCAATTCTTAGCTATAAATTATTTTGTGTGAAATAATTTCATCTAATTGCTTTTTTATGACTAATTTATTTGGAATTGAGGATTTCCATTTTCCTCATGTATTTTATTAAAACCGGCACAACCGACATGAATACTGGTTGTACCACGGTCAGACCATTCCACTTACAAAACCGGCACACCGAACGACCTTGGCTGTGAGATAAAACACTGATGAAAACAAACTGTAATGGTGCTTTTCGTAATTCCCCAAAGTTTTGGGGTGTTTTGGGTCAATTACAATTTAAACATAAACGGAAATATGAAATTCCACTTTTGAAAATTTCTCTCGGCTGGAAGTGGAAAACTAACTTCCTTTATGTAATTTAGCGTGCTTAACTACCATACATATCTGACATCACCCCCGAATCTGAGACCGTCCACGTGTCAAACCTGCCGAACTGGACCGTTAATCTTCACATCGTGAACTCCGAAATTGTCTATCTCTAACTTTCCATCGTACGGCCTAGATCAATCCTACAGAAACCCTCCCGCAAGTTTTAGATCAGACGGCAGCATCTCCGCCACGTGTCGGAAGGAGGCGACGCATATAGTTTTCATGGAATTTTTTGAGAGTACATCCAACTTCTGCATATAATAATTTTCCCTTTTTCTTCTATTGTTTTTTTCATTTTATTTTAACTTTTCTTTTTGGCGATCTAAAGACTAAACCCCTTTTCCCCCTTCTCCCTGCAACCGTAAGGAAACCCTAGCTCTTCCACTCCCCTTCTCTCACGCCCAAAACAGGGCAAATTAAATTTTCAAAATCAATCAAGAAATTGACTATA
This sequence comes from Linum trigynum, assembly GCA_964030455.1. NCBI lineage: Eukaryota > Viridiplantae > Streptophyta > Magnoliopsida > Malpighiales > Linaceae > Linum > Linum trigynum. Next base: position 15,018,685 of record OZ034818.1, read on the forward strand.
AAAATCGCCAGTGCGGTAGTTCGACGATTCAAAATTTCCAGATTCGGAAGGTTGGTGTGCAATCACGTGCGTGATCTTGGCGGTTTGCAGACTATAATCGAATTCTTGTTGCTGCTTGGATCCCGGTAAGTGGTGGTGCGATTCCCGTTCTAATTGTTTCATGGGTACGCAGAACGATTTCTGTTGTGTAAGTGGCCGACTGTGATCGTTCAATTGAGTGCATATTTTTCTCCCTTTGTTTGGGCATGGGTGGTTCAGAGTTTTAGGTGGAATATTCACGGCGAATTTTTTTTTTGTTTGGTTTCATTTTCGGGTGTTTTGCAGATCTGAGAATGTGCTATGGAATTTAAGAAATTTTCGGTTGCCATCTTTGGTGATTGGATTGCGGTTTAGTGGATGGAACATAGGGCAGGAGATTGCAATGGAGAGGAAATTCCCAAGAAAACGAGATCTCTTGATCTTAAGAGTCTTTATGAAACAGAGGGTTCAAAAGAGGCCCCAGGTAAGAATTTGAAGCGGAAAGGTGGTGTGGAAGATGATGATGGCGATGTGAAAAGAAATAGCAAGAGGAAGAAGAGTAGGAAGGCAGTGTCTATTAATAGATTAAAGACTGTTACTGGCAATGGCAGCAAGAGTTTAGAAGAAGTCTACAATGGCAGCTTGACTTCAGTTTCATTCGATTCGACTTCGAGGGACTCGAAGTTGTGTTTGAGTCAGAAGTCGAATGACAGTGTTGGGCTCAATGGGGTTTCACTAGCTTTGGAAGATGATGTTGTTAAAGTTCCGAGGCGGAAGCGAGGTATTGTTAGGCGACGGAAAGTTGAGAATGGCGGTGCAGTGTTAAAGCTCGAAGATAAGAACGAAAAACTGGGTGATGTTGAGGTTGGTAAGGGGACACCTGATCAGGATAATGTGAATCCTGTAGATAATGGCAAACATTTTGAATCTTCTAAGCTTAAAAGGAAGAAAAGACCAGAGGATTTCAAGGAAAATAGAACCAGTGAATCCAATTCAGTTAGAGATGTGAAGGAAGAGGATGGTCAAGACGAACTCTCAATTGTAAAAAATGGCGAGTCTTCCGCCAAGATTACCCTTGCTGGTCATTCAGCTGAAAATGCTCAGGATCACCCTTCAAATGGGTCTCTTAGGAAGCGGAGCAGAAAAAGGAAGAACAAAGTGTCAGATGTAAGAAGTCCATCAAAGGAGGCTGAGCCTTCAGGCGAAAGATCTGTCAAGATTGTTGACAAGGTTGGACGTGAGGATGAAGAAGAGAATCTAGAAGAGAATGCTGCAAGAATGCTGTCTTCGCGGTTTGATCCTAGCTTTACTGGGTACTTGTCGAAGAAGAAACTCTCATCGTTACCACCTACCAATAGCTTGAACCATCAATTGTCTTCTGGCAAAAAATTTGTGCCTCGAGGAGATAGTTATGCTTCTGGTTCAGATTCTGCTTCCGGCGATGGTGCGGTTAGAGTTTTGCGACCGAGAAAGCTGTTCAAAGAGAAGGGTAGTGTTAGGAAGAGACGTCATTTTTATGAAATTTTTTCTGGTGAACTGGATGCACACTGGGTGTTAAATAAGAGAATCAAAGTATTTTGGCCTTTGGACGAAAGTTGGTATTATGGCCTTGTTAGTGAGTATGACAAAGAGAGAAAACTTCATCATGTCAAGTATGATGACCGTGATGAAGAGTGGATCAATCTTCAGAATGAGAGGTTTAAGCTCTTACTGTTCCCTTATGAAGCACCAGGTAGAAACCACCGAAGAAGATCTGTGTCAAGGAGGAAACGCTCCATTGTAAGTGAAAGTAAATTGAACCACAGCAAAGATAGCAAGAAAAAAATGACTGTAGAAGTTGATAGCTTGGTTGGCAATCATATGGATTCAGAGCCCATCATCTCGTGGCTGGCTCGATCATCTAGAAGAGTGAAATCTCCTCCAGTTTGTGTTCCAGAGAAGGAGAACGAGTCCTGTGAACACCCTGGTTGTGGGTTATCTTTGACTAGGAATACTATGGATGGTTGTGACTGCAAGGATGGAAGGTCTCTGAATGTTGGAACTGCCAGAACTACCTCTAGTTCTACTCTTCCAGATGAACCAACCACATCTAGAGGTGTGTTCCATGCCACAGTGAGTCCTTTGTCTAACGACGACAAAAAGCTTCCAGTTGTCTACTACAGGAGGCGGTATCGTAAGAAAAAAGTATTGTTATGTCATGATTCTAAAGTCAATCGTATGAGTATTGGTGCTCCGGGTCCTGATACTTGTGGTACTTCATTATATTCCGAAGTGGCATTTGACAAGTTGCTGCCTGTGGATTCGCTGTGGTCAATTGGTAGCACTGGAATTTTGAAATTGAATTTCTCAATGATACTGTCAAGAAATTTCACATTTAAGTTGAGTTGCCCAGTGCCGTCTTTCCAGAGTTGCTCTTTCAGTAAGTTGAGCATCTATTTGTGCCATGCTATATTGGTACTTAAGTTTGGGAAACTGATGACTATATTGCCAAGGGTTCAGCTGGAGATGCTTATTGTGGATAATTTAGTGGGATTGAGGTTTCTACTATTTGAAGGATGCTTGAAGCAAGCTGTGGCATTTGTTTTTGTGGTCCTGGACATATTTGGTCAACCTGATGAACCTGGGAAGTCTATCCACTTAGAGTTGCCAGTGACTTCAATAAGATTCAAGTTCTCTTGTGCTAATTTTGTTGGGAAGCAGCTTGCTTTCCTGTTCCATAAATTCTCCGAACTTGAAAATTCAAGGTGGATTCACCTGAACCGTAAAATAAACAAGTACTGCATACTTACCCAGCAACTACCTTTATCCCAATGTACTGACAATAACATTAAGGATCTGCAAAATGGTACAAATAGGCTGCTTGCTTCTGCTTTGATTGGCACCGGAATGGTTAAGGTATGTATGTGGTCTCTTTTCCTGTTATTGCACCGGTGTCTCAATTGTGGTCTCTATTCTACCTTCTTTCAGATTTGTGTTCCTTTTCACTAAGTAATAAATTGGGAGTTACAGTTTCATTGTCATATATTGCAGAACAAGTTTGTCTAAGTTCTCATGCTGTTTTATTTGTATTGACAGGGATTCAGCAGGAGGTCCAGTCAGCGCATTAGTTTCATGAATGTTTCTGGAGAGCCTATACGGGGCAAAACTATTCACTCTTTTGACCCTGATAGGAATCAAAGGTCTCCAATGTCTCTCTCTTTTACTGCTGCACCTACCTATTTTCTAGATCTTCATCGCAGATTGCTTATCGAGCACACTCTGACGCACATCAGTTTTCAAGATCATGGCTCGGGGGGAGATCCTCAAACCAGTGGGAGGTTGCTAGTGGAGGACCAGTCTTGTGTGGTAAAGTGCCCAAGTACAACTCCTAAAAGCAATTCTCGCAACATACTCAAGGCCGTGTCAAGGGACAAGGGTTCTGATAAAGTCTCTATAGCTCATTTGAGGGACAAGGTGAATTCCTCTTTGGATCCCAAATGCAGTACCACAGTTCGTACATCCTCTGATATTGAGAAGCCTGTGAATATGAGTAATGATGGCAGTTATGAGTTGCCACTTCAGCCTTTGGATTCTGTGCAGCACAAAATATTGTGCCGGACATCTGCTGGAGATGAAGCCAAGTTCCATACGGAATTCCCTTCCCCTTCTCTTCGTAATGGAATCACAGTTGAAATTCCTTCTGATAAAATTGATAAACATGTTGATGGGGACTCACATGTGCAACAATCTTGTGGTGATTTGTCATGGAATTTGAACAGTGGTATTATTCCCAGCCCAAATCCTACTGCACGTAGAAGTACATGGCATCGAAATAGAAGCAGTTCAGCTTCGTTTGGAGGCTTTGCGCATGGATGGTCAGAAGGAAAGGCCGATTTTCTGCAGGGTAACTTTGGTAATGGACCAAAGAAGCCACGCACACAGGTGAATTATGCTATGCCTTTTGGGGGGTTTGATCTTAGCTCCAGAGGTAAAGGTCATCAGCACAAAATGCATCCACATAAGCGGTTTAGGACTTCAAATGAGAGGAGGTCTTCTGATGCTTCTAGGGTCCCCGAAAAGAACCTAGATTCTTTGTCTTGCAATGTAAACCTTTTGCTAACTGTTAGTGATAAAGGTTGGAGAGAGTCTGGGGTACAGGTTGTGCTGGAACTTTTTGATCACAGTGAGTGGAGGCTTGCTGTGAAGCTTTCTGGCACCACGAAGTACTCATACAAGCCACATCAATTCCTGCAGCCTGGGTCAACAAACCGGTTTACACATGCTATGATGTGGAAAGGAGGAAAAGAATGGATATTGGAGTTTCCTGACAGGAGCCAGTGGGCTCTTTTCAAAGAGATGCATGAGGAGGGTTATGATCGGAATGTACGGGTTGCATTAGTAAAAAATATTCCAATTCCCGGTGTTCGATTGATAGAGGAAAATGAGGGTTATGTATCAGAAGCACCATTTCTGAGAACGTCTAAGTACTTTTGTCAGGAGGAAACAGACGTTCAGATGGCTTTGAACCCATCCAGAGTGCTGTATGAAATTGATAGTGATGATGAGCATTGGATTTCAGAAAATGATAGTGTCCTAAAAGTTCAAAGTGGCAGTACCTTGGAGATTTCTGAAGATATTTTTGAGAAAATCATGGATACGTGTGAGAAAGCTACCTATTCTCGGCAATGTGACCGTTTAACTGCTGAAGAAGTAAATGATCTCATGGTTGGTATAGTGTCTCTGGAAGTAATCAAGATGGTTTTTCAGTACTGGCACCAGAAGAGAAGTAGGAAGGGAATGCCACTGATCCGACACCTTCAGGTAATGCTGAACCTTTTCTCCTTGCTTCATCCCGTAAGATATCAATGATATTGTTAGTTGGTGCATCATTATATAGGTTGAACACTGTTTTGCATGTCTTTTGTTTTTTGTTTAAAGGCCATGACTAGGAAACTGTTGAGTTGGGTTTGATGTGCCTAGGGCTGCTGTTGAAATTAGGTGAATGATGTGGGCAAAAAAAAAAAAAATAAAAAAAATCAAAGCACTGGTTCAGCTGGGAATTAATGGTCCAGTTGCCTGTATGAGGCTAGTGGGCTGTCAGTACATCCCTGAGGTCAATATTAGTTTCCTCAGCTGAACCTACTAGTGTTTTGAATTTGCTTTACATGATTCATCAGGTTCTCTCTAATGAATGAGCAACTTGTCCTTGCATCTACAGTGCATCGTTTGGTTTTTGTTGTACATTTCATTTTCTATTCCCTTAATGTTGGTCTCAGTTTATCTTCTTGTGGTTGCCTTGGTATGCTTCTTGAACAAACCCACTACTCATTTCAAATATAATACCACTAATACATATTCTCTGGCTTTCTATTTGATATATCATTCTTCTTGTTTGTCATGAAGTGGTCTTTTTTAGTCGAACCAAATTCTGTTGGTGAGCAGCTGCTTTCATCTGCTCTCTTCTTATGAACATGGTATAGTGTCTATGTTTATATTTTGTTGCACTACTGCTACGGTTGTTCTTAATGGAACTTAAGGACCACCTCCTTTTTATAGTTTTCCTGTGATATTTTCTAAGAACATGCAACTTTGTGCAGATTCACGTTTCTTTATCTAAGACTTAGATATACAACATAAATGGCATTGTTGCCTAACATAAATGGAAAATGTTGGGTTTTGTTCAGCCACCGCGTTGGGAAAGATATCAACAAGAAGTGAGAGAGTGGGAGCAAGCGAAGGCCAAAAGTGTCCCTTTAAATGGTTGCTCTAAGAAGGTTGCTCAAAACGAGAAGCCACCAATGTTTGCATTCTGCCTGAAACCACGTGGTCTGGATTTACGTAACCGAGGGTCAAAGCATAGGTCACATAAGAAACTCTCAGTTTCTGGGCAAAGCAATACCTTCTCTGTTTATCACGACGGTTTTCATGCTTACGGTAAGCACTTCACTTGTTTATTATTCTGCTGTATATTTAGAGGTGACAAAAGGGGTTGGTTCGTGTTTTGTTGGGATCAAGGACATTCACTTGTATATTTGACGTGGTTTGGAAGGTATTTCCGTTTTTAGCTAAAGTCTAAGGGCTTCTTCTGAGTGAAGTTTTAGTATTTTTTGAGTAGGAAATTGTAAAATGGTAGAGCTGGATTAGTTTGTTAATGGCACAAGGATTGGTACCATACGTAAATTAACATTTATCTGGTCTGAATTGGGACAGCAAAAGCTGGATTTAATTCATGACCGGATTGTAAAACTCTTCATGTTTAGGTACTTCATTGTATTTCTCAAAATACTTGGACACTTTCTTAATATAAGACGACTAAAATTCTAGGTACTTAGTAATTTTGCAGGAAATTTACCTACCAACCTCCTAATGAACTTGTCAATGTGTTTGGGTTGGATGGGTTTGAACTGGGTTGCGTTGAAATTTTGCTACCCCTGTATCTAAGCGTTTGTCCTAATCTGTAAAAATGATTTTATGTAGCAGGTAGACGAATGAATGGCTTTGCATCTGGCGACGAGAGGGTTTTACATTTGGGACAGAATTATGACTTCATGGACGATTCTCCATTGCCACAGAGATCTCCGAGATTTTTCTCACCAAGGGAAGCAGATGCAGGCAGCTTGGGTTACTTTTACCCCAATCCTCATAGATGTCACCACTTGCATAAGAAATTTCAGAGGAGCAAATCGAAAAAAGTGGCGGGGACTTCAACTCTTTCCCCCATGGGACGTCCGATGATCCCTTCATTCAATCAGCGCATGTTTGTGAAAAGGAACAATGGCTTACATCAGTGGCCAAACCAGCGACAACCTGACCGCCACCTAGATTGGTCTCTTCAGCATGATCCTTACCAGTTGGAAGGCTCGGATCTCGAAGAATCACAGACTCGTGATGCATCCGGTGCAGCTCAGCATGCTCTCAAGGTGGCTAAGTTCAAGAGAGAGAAAGCTCAGAGACTACTTTGTAGGGCTGATTTAGCTATCCACAAGGCTGTTGTTGCCTTGATGACAGCTGAAGCTATTAAGGCAGCTTCCTCAGAGGATGCGAACGATGATGACATGTGATGATATGCGAGGTTTGGAATTCTTTCTTCAAGAACTTTGGCAGCTAGAGGGTTGTCTGTAGACTCGGCATTCAGTTTGCCCCCTAGTGAAATAGCGGGGCAATGGTGGTGGTGATGGTCTTGCACCGAGGTACACATCGCTTGGCTACTCTCTTGGTGGTTTCGTGACCCTGGTTCGATGTCGCACTGATGATCCATCCTGGAGGTGACTGGTGAGAGAGAGGTGTTGCTGGAATTTTGGGCCTGCCAAATCTTTTTTTGTACAGATTTTTTCCCACTCTTCTTTCTCGTTTTTTTTTTTTTTTTTTTTTTTTTTGCTTTCTCCAGGGTTTTCACTGTTTCTTCTTTCTTCCCCTTCTTTAGCCTTGATGCCTGGGATAGGAGCTCTAGCCGAAATAATACACCACCCCTTAGTTTGATAACAAAGAAAGAGAGGAGGTATAAAGCAAAAGGTTTGAGAAAGAGTTGCCTGTTAGATGGATTGAAATGCTGCTGCAGGTTTCAGGGAGCATTTTGCTCGTTAAAAAAGAAAAAAGAAATTAATTTTTAGGGTTAGGGATATGTACCAATGATGAAGAACAAGGTCTCTGGGAATAGTGCAGGAAAAAGGGGGAACAAGTTGTGTAAGTAAATTATCTTTTTTTTTGTTTGTTTGTTTCTGATTTTTCAGAGGTGGAATTGGTGGCAAATGAAAGGAGATCATGTTGCTGATGTCTGATGTCCCTAGCTTACTGTTAGTTTCATTTATGTTGTACTGCTGCTTTGAATCAGTCTGTTATGCCGCAGCTGGAGCAGACTTGCTGCTTTAGTCGTTGCTGAGCGCCCCCACTTCACTTTCGAGCTTTTGATGTTGCAGCACTTGTAATGGAGTTGAGGTAGGATCTATGATGGTGAATGTGGTTTGCAGTACGAGGAATGGAACTGATGGTAAATGAGTTAAATTTCTTTAGTGAAATTTATAGAGAGGGTTATGAATGACAGTAACAAGTCAAGATGTAGTATCACATTTTTGTCAAGTTGATTGGATCATGTCCAGTAACTTAATTAGTGATAATGGTAGAGTATGATTCTGATGAGTAGCAGCAGCTTCTCCCACTCCCATGATCCCAAGACGGCTACTGTAGTCTGTAAGTGAGAAACAATATATGAAGACCTCAGATTAGGGCTGCTAAGAAGCCGAGTTATTTGTGAGCGGCTCGGTTTCGAACTTGATAAAAGTTCGTTCGGTTAAAAAAAAAAATGCTCGGCTCGTTAATAATTGAGCCGAGCTTGAGCTCTATCTTGTTTGGCTCGTGAAGCTCGTGAACTAGCTCTATTAGGTTGGCTCGTTTAATATAATTCATGAACTATCTCGTTTTGAGCTTATGAGATGTCCAACATTGTGACTAGAGAGCCAACTTGACTACGACTTATGAGAAAATCAATATATATTTTATGAGTTGGTTTGTTAATGATGCATGTAATTATTCAATTGTATATCTCACCTCATATGGTGTTTAATACGTTGAGTATATGTAAGCAAATACGCAGTGGCGGACCCAAAAAATTTATTAAGGGTATTCAATAAAAAAATCTAAGTAAAATAAATAATATTAATTATTAATTCAACAAGTTTATTTCATAAAGTACATCAATTTGTTTTTTCTTTACCGTGAATCGCGACGTATTTTTGTATTTTACAAATTTTATATAATATATTAAAACAATGGCAAGACATAAAAATGTAAGCGCTTTAAGTTTTAAAGCGCGATTTTGATTATATTAGGTCCCGTTTAGCATCATTTTGTTGCTGTTGTGATTGCATTGGTGTTGTGCAAACAAGTGTACAACAACAACAGAAAAAAAAAAAAACAAACAACACAAACCTGTTTAGTTGATAAATCTGACAACTCATAAAAGTTGACAACAAAACACAGAAACACGTTTAGTTACTTCTATAAAAACTAAAAACTAGAAAATGGTTATTTTCAATATCAAACAAAGTCCCACAAAAGCCAACTTAGATCAATTTCAAACCACCGTTTCACTTCACCCTACTGCAACCTCCCCATTTTCTGATTTTAATTGTCGGTGCAGTGCAAAACCCTAGCCACCATTGTAAAACACAAGAATTGACATCCCTCCACCACCACCATCGCAAAGGAAAGGGGATCAGTGTTCCCTCATAGTGCGTGAAACTTGGCAGGGCATTTAATAAGGTTCTGGAGCGAAAACTTGGAATTCAGTGAAAAGAATTGTCAGTATATCTGCAGATTTTTGAACAAATTGGTATAAGTTATAACTGATAACGACACAAGCAAAGACACAATATAAAGGCTTTATATCAAAGACGATAAGGGTTGGCCGGAGTCAAAGAGAAGGACGGGTTGGTCGGGGTCTGTTGGACTCGAGGATTGGTAAGCGATACCAGCAAATAACGGCGACGATGCTGGACCGCGGGATAGTTGGACGCAACGAGGGGTCGATGGCGGGAGAGTTGGACGGTGACGAGAGCTGGAGAGGCAGTAGGCCGAATCGTGCTCGTCCGCGAAGGAGATAAGGAGAGAAGGAGGAGGGGTTGTGGATCAACGGTGGACGTGACCAGGATGGACAGAAACAGGGCGGAGATTGGGGTCCAAACAAATGGATACGAAAAAATGATAAGAAATGAGCTACGGGGATTCGAATTAAGGGTGCTTTTAATGAAATCACACAGGAAACCCGTGTCCAACAGATTAATAAAATAAATCCAAACTAATAAATTGTTGTTTCTCTTTTTTGGGCTTGGTTGTGTGAATCTATTTCACAACAAAAATGAAAAACTCAACTAAACATTTTTTATTTCTTGGTTTCTACAATTTTTAAGAACACAACAAGAAACAAAAATAAGCAACAATAGTAAACGGAGCCTTAGTAAATAAAAAGCGCGACACTAAAGCATTTTGGTACCCATAAGTGTAAATGCGTAAAATTTTGAATTTTAAAGTACGATTTTGACAACATTGGTTATCACAATAAATTGGGGAATTGTAATTGAGAATGACAATTTCAAATTTGAGTCAAAGGTGACGCTCCTGGGCGGAGAGTTTTATTCTCTTTTGTAGTTGGAAGAGTTTTTATTCTCTAAAGAGGAAAAAAATTAATAAAAAATTAAAGAGATTTGCTTCGGCAAATAGGTTTAGGAATTAATTTGACTCCTCATATATTTTCTCTGTATTTATATAACAACAATTGGCTGGAGGTGCAACGGAAATTCGAATTTGAAAGTCCAAGGGTTGTCAAGTTGGTTAGAGTTCAAATTCTATCACCAACAAATACATATTTTAACATACTAAATTTGGTCCATTTTATTACTTAAGGTTTGTCAATTGACAACCCTTAGCAAGGAATGGATCCGCCCCTGCAAATACGTCTCGTCTCATATATGACATAATATTAGGTAATCACATATATCACATATGGCATATAAATATTAGAGTATTTCTATTATAAATTATCTTAGAGTTGAGCTCGAACTGAACTTTCGATATTAATGATGTGTCAAGATTTAATAAACGAGCTGACTCGTGTTCGACTCGGCTCGACTCGTTTATAAACGAGCCGAACATGAACAAAGCAAAACTCGGCTCGGCTCATTAACAGCCCTACCTCAGATAAGGCCCGTTCTATATAGAAGTTCTCAAACTTTCAAATGTAAGGAGAAATAATCCGGATACTGTTTGAGCTTTCGATTTGGGGATGAATACCACTGAAAAATAGATAGGTATAAGATTGATTTTATTAGACAGAATTAAGCAAATTCCTATATCAAAGTGTTCAAAACTAGAGTGTAATCTGTGAAACACCCTAGTCCGGCCGGACACTACTTTTATCAAAATACTCTTGATAAATCGTGAATCAAAATTTGAAAAAAAAATTTGGAAAGTAAAAAAAAAAAAGGAAACCTTTCATAAATAACTTTAATCACATTAAAATTTAAGCTGACATCTCTTAAAACGAAGCTCTAACACTTGGGCAAACCTCAAACATAAAACTCTTAATCTGAATCTCCAGTAACTACTCATAATCGTAAAGCAATAACTACAACTCTACTTTGTTGTTTGCTCGGATTCAATCTCTGGCACCTTCAGTGACACTTGTACTATCCTCCTCTAGATGGCTTGCCTCGGCGACTCTCTCGATCTCCCTGCTCTCTAACTGCTCCCCTAGCTAGCTGCTATCGATCTGGTTCTCGTTCATTCCTTAGCTAAGGCCTTGTGAGTGAGATGGGGTCAGTCTACGCCCTTAAGTTTAAAATTTCTTATACTTGAGTACTTTGCTTAAACACTTGACTTTAACTGGTGGAAGTTGTTTATACTTCCAATCTTAAAATCTTAACTCTTAAAATTGTTTGGGAGTTACTGTTACTCTCCATTCTTAAAGCTCAAATCTCGACTTAAATACTTGACTGACACAAGGATCCCTCACTAGCTAGTCCGTTTGCCAACTCATACGTATGAGAAGCCATCCAAGCTTTCCTTAAACTTAAACTTATCGTGGAAGGCTCTTCTTCCACGATTCTCAAGAGCATAACTGCTGCTAAACTTAAATATCTCAAGAGCATAACTGCTGCTCTATCTGAAAATTTCAAATGGCAACGGACTGACGCTAGTTACTAAAAATATTTAAAACGACTTCACCTAGTGTAACATCCCGTTACGGCAAAACCCATATTTCGATCGCTAGAAAATTTCACGATTTAAAATCGAGCATTTCGACACTATTTTGACGAAAATCGGATTATCGATCGATCGGATAAGTATACGTATTAATTATATATATAATATATTTTATATATATATATATATATATATATATATATATATATATATAGTAAGTAGTCGGAGAGGCAGAGCCATTATTTCTTCTTCTTCTTTCATTCGGTTGAGAGAAAGCCGAGAAGCAGAGCTCGCACAGAGCTCATATGAAAAAATTTCAAAGCTCCAAATCTTGAGTTCTACTGATCCAAAAATCCCGTAAGTAATGCCTAATTCATCTATACATCGTGATTTATCGATTTAGAGCTTTAAAACGAGTTTTTGGTTCAGGAATTTCTTGAATTCCCGATCTGCCAAATTAGGGTTTCGGAGTATCCGGAAGCCGGATTGAGCCCAAATTTCATATACGAGCTTCCTGCAGCGAGGTAATCAATCCTCTAATTCTAATCCCTGAATTTCGGCTATTATTTAGGCCGGGGTCCAAACCGCTGAATTTAGCTCCGGCCAGGGTTTGATGTGTTTTTATCGAGAATTTGACCCGGAGCCTAGAACTAATATTGACGGGGATTCTGCAGGGGATATTAGGACGGTCTCGGATTTTAATTCGGGGTTCGTTCCTGAAATTGACGTTTTAGTACGGGAAGGTTAAACCGGTGTTTGAACGACCAGAACTGGTGAGGGATTAGCACGGCATACCGGGTTTGTCGTATCACGATAATTATGTTGATGCTTAGAATTGACCTAGGTGAACTAGAATGGCATGATTAGGGGTGTATGGACTTTTGTGTTATATGATGAACCCTGGACTGTTGTATGATATTATTGATTTGCCCTAGCCGATATGGACCTTGTTTATGTTGATGATTGCATACATGTTGCCATTTGTGGCTTAACCGTTGATATGAATTCATGGTTGTTCGATCAGGTGTTTTGATATGATGTGATATTGTGGTTGTATTTGGATTCACAAGTGGGGGAAATAAACTTCCCAGGGTGATATTATGATGTTTTAAGCAGGATGACTTGCACGAGGGTTTATCCCGAGGAAGTGCAATTATGCGACTCCTGATTTACCTATGTTGAGCCAATTGTGGCCTGGTCAAGTACATGTGCAAGTAATGAATTATGATTAAGCAAGATAAGATATGAATCATGTATAAGGATACTAAATATGAGTGTTGTGGTCTCACGGTCAATTACGTAGTAATTAGGGCTCCCTATGCTATTACTCTATTATGATATGTATGATAGTCACACCTCTCATGTGGTGGTGACTGAAGAATTCTTATGAGATATGACCACACCCAGAGCGGTGTCGGGGTATGACTACACCCATAGTGGTGTGGGGTATGTATGACCACATCCGACGGGATGTTGGGGTATGTATGACTACATCCGACGGGATGTGGGGTATGTTTCCCGGGAGAGTTATTAGCATGGGAGTAGCCTGGCGCCTATGAATAAAACATGATAAGATGCATATGCATAAGTCAAAGTGGTTGAGTCTTTTGCATATTGGGATATGAGGATGGCTGAGGTCCGATCCTAGTGTTTTGGCTTGTCTGCTAGATGTATAGTAGGGGTATGCTCTGTTATGAACTCACTATGCGATGATTATCTCACTCAGCTATGAGCTGACCCTCTTTTATTCTTCTTCTCTGCTTATGCTATGTGTAAGCAGATCATCAACAGCAGCAGTAGATAAGTGTTAGGTGGGAGAGGAGCTAGAGTTGAAGCCAGGATGAGGTATGGTCTTCAACTATTTGGTGCTTGGACTACTACTTGGGATTTTGGCCAGTGATCCACACCCTTTTTGTAAAAATGTTTTGAGAACATTTTCATGTGCATACTAGCTTCGAATGTAGTGTGAGATATCCACAGGTGTGGAAAGTTAATGATATGTGTATATGTTGTGTAACTGTGTAAGTTGTGACGATTATGGTATGTATAAGTATGGTATGCAGTTAGGAAGTATGAAAACTGTGACTATGGCTATGAAAAGCCAATGCATATGGTTGTGAGTATATATGTTTGTGATGAATTATTTTGCAGGTTTTAGTTGCAAGAACTGTTAGCCCATTACGCGAGTAATTCATGTCGAAATTTTATTTGGGTAAATTTTGATAATTAATGTAACGCCCGAGATTAATTCCGCTGCAATTGTATGAACAATATGATTAGGCAAAACGTGTAGGGTAGGGTGTTACAGTTTGGTATCAGAGCCCGGTTCCCTCTTTTTGCTGTTATGGCGTACTATACCCTATCGGAGGTTAAACACTCCTAAGGAGGGGAGTGCCCCATAATGACTTAAACTGGGAATTGAGTTTGACATGATTATGTGTATTGGTATGTTGGATGAAATTATCTGCATCATGGTTTTCAAAATTGAGTTTTGAACTTCTATGTTTTCAAGTAATTATTTTGGAAAATTTTTGTTTTAACCAAGTGAGAAATTTGGTGAGGAATGAATTTTGTGTGGATCAATCTAAGGCCAATATTTCCTTGTAGCTCGCACGGAAGTTGTGAAAATGTTCCTACTGACCAGTCGCGAGGAGTGGGGGCGGTTGATGCAAGACCGCCAGTATTAGATTATGCAAAGATGAAGAGTTTGGGTGGTAGGGACTTTAAGGGAGATGTGAGCCCAGATGCTGTAGTAGAGTGGTTGAGAGAGATGGAAGATGTGTTTGAATATCTTTATGCAACCCCAGAGGAAAAAGTGCAATATGTTGTTTTTCTCCTAAAGGGGTATGCGAGGAGCTGGTGGTTCTCAGTCTCTAGAGTTAATGGTGAACGAGTTCAGTTCACCTGGGAGGAGTTTCTGAAGGCCTTTAAGACAGAGTTTCTTCCCGAAGCTTTTATCAGGGCAAAGAACAATGAATTTTCCAACCTTAAGCAGGAGAATATGACAGTTACTGAGTACACCATCAAGTTTGTTCGACTGCTTTACTTTGAGGATGGGTTGGCGGATACTGAGCATAAGAAGAAGATGAGATACTTGCATGGTCTGCGCATAGGATTGAAAGAAAAGATCCACAGGGTTGATGAAGAGAGCATGGCCACAATCAAGGAGGCAGCACTTAAGTATGAAGCCTATGAAGTTGAGAGCCGAGAGGAACACAAGGCCAAAGAAGAGGAGAAGAAGAGGAAGTTTGGAGTAAATTATGCTGGACCTCGTTACCCACCCAGGAGAGGTCCTAGCAGTTTTGGGAGAACACCAAGTCAATCTATGTCGGGAACATCATACAGGGCACCAATATCCTCAGCCACACAATTTCCATTTTGTCAAGTTTGTCAGAAGAGGCATATTGGAGAGTGTAGGAGATTTTCTGGTGTATGCTTTCACTGTGGCCAACCTGGGCACATCATGAGGGATTGCCCGCATGCGAGAGAAGTAAGAGCTACACAGTCCGAGCCTTCAGTGCAAATGAGTAGAGCCCCATTCAGGGGTGGTTACCAGGGAGGCCGTAGTGGATTTCAGAGTGGTCGTGGTGGTTCACAGGGTGGTAGAGGTGGTGGTCGAAATCAGCCATCAGGAAGTGGTACGCAGGGTACCAGAGCACAGGGAGCACCGAAGGTTTATGCAATGACTCGAGGTGAGGCAGAAGTGGCACCAGAAGTAGTGACTGGTATGCTTTCTATCCTTGGCAAGCAATTATATGCTTTGATCGATACTGGTTCCTCTCACTCATTCATGTCATATACGTTTGCACATATGCTACGTTTAGTTCCAGATAAGCTAGGCTATAGCTTATGTGTTAAAACACCTGTGGGAGATACCTTGAAGGTAGACTCAGTTATTAGAAGTTCCTTCATTTGTGTGGAAGGAGCTTTCCTAGCAGCAGATTTAATTCTGCTACCTTTTGATGAATTTGATGTCATCCTTGGAATGGACTTTCTGGCAACACATGGAGCTGTTGTGGATTGTCAAAAGAAAGAAGTGTTATTCAACACACCAGATAAAGGTCCTGTTGTATTCCGAGGCATTAAGAAAAAGGAGACTCGTGGTTTTCTTTCTGCCTTGGAAGCTTTTCGATTAGTGAAGGAAGGTTGTGAAGCCTTTCTTGCTCAAGTTACTATAGTAAATGATAAGAAGGTTGAGGATGTAGAGGTGGTAAGGGAATTTCCTGATGTATTCCCCGAAGAACTTCCCGGCCTTCCACCAGAAAGGGAAGTAGAGTTTGATATTGAATTGGTACCTGGCACAACACCAATTTCAATGGCACCATATAGAATGGCACCAATTGAGCTGAAGGAGCTTAAAGAACAATTGCAAGAATTGTTAGATAAGGGGTTTATTCGACCTAGCATCTCACCTTGGGGTGCACCGGTTTTGTTTGTCAAGAAGAAAGATGGTTCCATGAGAATGTGCATTGACTACCGGAGGTTGAATAAGGCGACAGTGAAGAATCGTTATCCCCTTCCAAGAATAGATGATTTGTTTGATCAATTGCAGGGTGCATCAGTCTTTTCTAAGATTGATTTGAGGTCTGGATACCATCAATTGAAAGTGGCAGATGGAGCAACTTCAAAGACTGCTTTTAGAACAAGATATGGGCATTATGAGTTCCTGGTAATGCCTTTTGGACTCACTAATGCACCAGCGGTATTTATGGCTCTTATGAACAGAGTTTTCCATGAATATCTTGATAAGTTTGTGATTGTGTTCATAGATGATATTCTCATCTATTCTAAAAGCGAGGAGGAGCACAAAACTCACCTTAGAATTGTGTTGCAAATTTTAAGGGAGAAACAATTATATGCAAAATTCTCAAAATGTGAGTTTTGGCTGAAGGAGGTAATATTTCTGGGACATGTAATTTCTGGAAGAGGTGTCGAGGTGGATCCGAAAAAGGTGGAAGCAGTGGTGAGTTGGACTCCACCAAAAGATGTGTCGGAGTTGAGAAGTTTTCTTGGCATGGCTGGTTATTATCGGCGGTTTGTCGAAGGATTTTCTAAAATTGCTGCACCATTGACTAAACTGTTGAGGAAGAATACTAAGTATGTTTGGGATGAATCATGTCAAAAGAGTTTTGATGAACTGAAAAAGAGATTGACCACAGCACCAGTACTTGCACTACCTTCAAGTCAGGGAGAGTTTGTGGTGTATAGTGATGCCTCGTATCAAGGATTGGGCTGTGTGTTAATGCAAGATGGAAGAGTTATCGCATATGCCTCTAGGCAATTGCGTCCTCATGAAGTAAATTATCCCACTCATGACTTAGAATTGGCAGCGGTGGTATTTGCTCTCAAGATTTGGCGACATTATTTGTATGGTGAGACTTTTAAAATTCTAACTGATCACAAAAGCTTGAAGTATATTATGGATCAGAAGGATTTAAATAGTCGCCAGAGGAGATGGATAGAGTTGTTGAAAGATTATGATTGTACCATTGATTACCATCCAGGTAAAGCTAATGTAGTTGCTGATGCTCTGAGCAGAAAGGGGAAGAAGAATATAAATGATCTGGTTGATTTGAGGGCAATGAATGTTGATTTGGAAGTGGATGGTGTAACAGGGTTACTAGCTCGGTTGAACATTCGACCTTTGTTGCATGACAAAATTCATGAGAAGCAGAAGGAGGACCCAGAGTTGGTAAAAATCATTCAAGACATTGAGGAAGGAAAAGAAAGCCCATTTGAAATGGTAGATGGCATGTTGAAGATTAATGGAAGAGCATGTGTTCCTAATGTTGATAACTTGAGGAAAGAGATCCTAGATGAAGCTCATTCTTCTGCTTATGCTATGCACCCAGGAGCAACTAAAATGTATCACACGATCAAACCATATTTTTGGTGGCGTGGGATGAAAAAGGAAGCGGCTGAACATGTTTTCACATGTCTAGTATGTCAGAAAGTTAAGGCAGAACATCAAGCTCCTGTGGGAAAACTGCAACCACTTCCAATTCCAGAATGGAAGTGGGAAAGAATCACAATGGATTTTGTATATGGTCTCCCATCATCAAGGGGAAAAGATGCAGTATGGGTTATTGTGGACCGACTGACCAAATCGGCTCACTTTTTACCCATTAGATGGAAACCATCACTGGAGACTTTGTCTCAACTATATATTAAGGAGATCGTCAGATTGCATGGTGTGCCAATTTCTATTGTCTCTGATCGAGACCCGAGCTTCACATCTCGGTTTTGGCAAAGTTTACATGATGCCTTGGGAACTAAACTGCATTTTACTTCAGCTTATCATCCTCAAACAGATGGGCAGAGTGAACGAACCATCCTAACTTTGGAGGAATTACTTCGATCATGTGTAATGCAATGGGAGGAATCATGGATTGACCATTTGCCCTTAATTGAGTTTGCTTACAACAACCAGTACCATAGTAGCTTGGGTGTTCCACCATATGAAGCACTTTATGGGAGGAAGTGTAGAACACCATTATGTTGGGATGTAGAAGGAGCAAGGCAAATCTCAGGGCCAGAGATAGTTCAGATCACAGTTGATAAGGTCCAGGAAATCAGGGAGCGTTTGAGGGTGGCTCAAGATCGACAGAAAGTTTATGTTGACACAAATAGGCGTGAAGTTAATTTCGAAGTGGGTGAGAAAGTATTTCTCAAAGTGTCACCATGGAAAGGGGTGATGAGATTTGGTAAGAAAGGAAAGCTTGCACCTCGATATATTGGACCATATGAAACCACAGAGAAGATTGGACCCGTGGCATATAAACTAGCATTGCCTCCAGAGCTATCCCAAATCCACAATGTATTTCATGTTAGTATGCTGAAGAGGTACAAAGTGGATCCTTCCCATGTTATACAACCAGAAGAGATCGAGTTGGGTTCAGATTTAACTTTTGAGGAGGTTCCAGTTGAGATTGTTGATTACCAGATTAAGAATCTTCGTAGGAAGGAAATCCCAATGTTGAAAGTGGTTTGGAGAAATCAAGATAGTGAGGGTGCTACATGGGAAACTGAAGCAAGTATGCGAGAGAAGTACCCTGAGTTGGTAGCAACCTACTTTACAGGTTAACAATCTCGCTTAATAAGTTATGTTTTGAACTTGCTGATGTGCTTTTGTTGTGATAGCCCAGTATAGGTTTTGAAACCTAAACATGGGAACTTGAGGTGTTATGTGTTACTTTCTATGTTATGAATTGCCTAACCTAAGAGTTAGGTAATGACTTTATGTATGATAGACCATGTTAAGGGTAAGTAAGAGGAGTTAGAGTACGACTCAAGGTTAGATTTCGAGGACGAAATCTTTTAAGGAGGGGAGAATTGTAACATCCCGTTACGGCAAAACCCATATTTCGATCGCTAGAAAATTTCACGATTTAAAATCGAGCATTTCGACACTATTTTGACGAAAATCGGATTATCGATCGATCGGATAAGTATACGTATTAATTATATATATAATATATTTTATATATATATATATATATATATATATATATATATATATATATATATATATATATATATAGTAAGTAGTCGGAGAGGCAGAGCCATTATTTCTTCTTCTTCTTTCATTCGGTTGAGAGAAAGCCGAGAAGCAGAGCTCGCACAGAGCTCATATGAAAAAATTTCAAAGCTCCAAATCTTGAGTTCTACTGATCCAAAAATCCCGTAAGTAATGCCTAATTCATCTATACATCGTGATTTATCGATTTAGAGCTTTAAAACGAGTTTTTGGTTCAGGAATTTCTTGAATTCCCGATCTGCCAAATTAGGGTTTCGGAGTATCCGGAAGCCGGATTGAGCCCAAATTTCATATACGAGCTTCCTGCAGCGAGGTAATCAATCCTCTAATTCTAATCCCTGAATTTCGGCTATTATTTAGGCCGGGGTCCAAACCGCTGAATTTAGCTCCGGCCAGGGTTTGATGTGTTTTTATCGAGAATTTGACCCGGAGCCTAGAACTAATATTGACGGGGATTCTGCAGGGGATATTAGGACGGTCTCGGATTTTAATTCGGGGTTCGTTCCTGAAATTGACGTTTTAGTACGGGAAGGTTAAACCGGTGTTTGAACGACCAGAACTGGTGAGGGATTAGCACGGCATACCGGGTTTGTCGTATCACGATAATTATGTTGATGCTTAGAATTGACCTAGGTGAACTAGAATGGCATGATTAGGGGTGTATGGACTTTTGTGTTATATGATGAACCCTGGACTGTTGTATGATATTATTGATTTGCCCTAGCCGATATGGACCTTGTTTATGTTGATGATTGCATACATGTTGCCATTTGTGGCTTAACCGTTGATATGAATTCATGGTTGTTCGATCAGGTGTTTTGATATGATGTGATATTGTGGTTGTATTTGGATTCACAAGTGGGGGAAATAAACTTCCCAGGGTGATATTATGATGTTTTAAGCAGGATGACTTGCACGAGGGTTTATCCCGAGGAAGTGCAATTATGCGACTCCTGATTTACCTATGTTGAGCCAATTGTGGCCTGGTCAAGTACATGTGCAAGTAATGAATTATGATTAAGCAAGATAAGATATGAATCATGTATAAGGATACTAAATATGAGTGTTGTGGTCTCACGGTCAATTACGTAGTAATTAGGGCTCCCTATGCTATTACTCTATTATGATATGTATGATAGTCACACCTCTCATGTGGTGGTGACTGAAGAATTCTTATGAGATATGACCACACCCAGAGCGGTGTCGGGGTATGACTACACCCATAGTGGTGTGGGGTATGTATGACCACATCCGACGGGATGTTGGGGTATGTATGACTACATCCGACGGGATGTGGGGTATGTTTCCCGGGAGAGTTATTAGCATGGGAGTAGCCTGGCGCCTATGAATAAAACATGATAAGATGCATATGCATAAGTCAAAGTGGTTGAGTCTTTTGCATATTGGGATATGAGGATGGCTGAGGTCCGATCCTAGTGTTTTGGCTTGTCTGCTAGATGTATAGTAGGGGTATGCTCTGTTATGAACTCACTATGCGATGATTATCTCACTCAGCTATGAGCTGACCCTCTTTTATTCTTCTTCTCTGCTTATGCTATGTGTAAGCAGATCATCAACAGCAGCAGTAGATAAGTGTTAGGTGGGAGAGGAGCTAGAGTTGAAGCCAGGATGAGGTATGGTCTTCAACTATTTGGTGCTTGGACTACTACTTGGGATTTTGGCCAGTGATCCACACCCTTTTTGTAAAAATGTTTTGAGAACATTTTCATGTGCATACTAGCTTCGAATGTAGTGTGAGATATCCACAGGTGTGGAAAGTTAATGATATGTGTATATGTTGTGTAACTGTGTAAGTTGTGACGATTATGGTATGTATAAGTATGGTATGCAGTTAGGAAGTATGAAAACTGTGACTATGGCTATGAAAAGCCAATGCATATGGTTGTGAGTATATATGTTTGTGATGAATTATTTTGCAGGTTTTAGTTGCAAGAACTGTTAGCCCATTACGCGAGTAATTCATGTCGAAATTTTATTTGGGTAAATTTTGATAATTAATGTAACGCCCGAGATTAATTCCGCTGCAATTGTATGAACAATATGATTAGGCAAAACGTGTAGGGTAGGGTGTTACACCTAGCTTCTTGAAGGTGAAGTACTTCTTAAAACAAAAGGACCTGTATACAACTTTAACAATCACTCATAAACGTAAAGCTTTAAATTAAACATCACATATTCACTATAAACCAAAGCTCAAACAAGCACATATCATCAATCATGAGCATAAACAACCATAGCAACACTTCACAAAAATACTGAAAACTTTAATAATTAAAAGAATACGTAAGGCGTAGAATTTACCCTTTTACACTCACCTTTGATATTCCTTTCCTGAGGGAATCTTCAACCTGTCATCCTTTTGATAACCCATCCAACCGCACCTCCAAATAATCTCTACCAGCATTGTTAACATATTACTCTTTTAACCTCATCCCCCTGTTCAAGTCTACGTAGAACTAAGTAATTTAATAGGACTATTAGGATGGCCATATATGTACCAGGTAAATCATTCTTCCCCATGGTGCCTTTTGACTATCTAACGTAGATGTTTTGTATCTATGCATTACCATGCCCACCATTCACTACAAAGCCAATGTTAATGTTAATGGCGTCCGTATTAGTTAATCACGAGCCCAAAGAGGACAAATTTTCTTATTGTCTTCCCACTACCCCACATGAATTCGTGCCGCTTGGATTTACGTTGATTCATTCTAGCAATAACTATCGTCATCCCTTCCATGATATAGCCTCACATATATATATATATATATATATGAGAGTTCTACGATACCTTAGGTAAAATCCGGGGTATCGCATACCTTGAGTATGAAAACACTGTCTAGACCTTGAATTGACCGATCTTTCAGACATGATACTATACTCTGACCCTTAAAGATAAAAATCTAGGTCTTAATTCTCCCAATCTTATACTCCAAGATCCATTTAGTTAGAAATAATAATCGACGGTTATGTTTCGTCAAAATATAGATACAAAAAGGAATGCACCATCTTAGGGTTTATAGATTATGATTTAAATAATTAGGACCTAGGGTTTGTAAAATACGATAGAAGCGGAGGAAATAAAAAAGCAACAGACACCAAGATTTACGTGGTTTCCTCGTTCAAGATGAACGAGACTACTCCACGGAGAGCAATAAGCTCTCGGCTGAAAAACTTAATGATGTGAGTCTCACTTGCTTAGGGTTTACAAGTGCAGCAGCCGAAAATAAATAGTCTTCTCCCAAACAACAAAACTCAACGTAGGGAGAACAATGACTAATTACATAATGATCCCTAATAAAATAAGTATGACATTAGGGATCCCAACATGGTTCACTCATTAAGGGTTAGGGTATAGTATCAAACCCCAAAATCCAGCTAATTCGAGGTCTAGATACCGTTTCCATACTCAAGATATGCGGTACCCGGATTTCACCCGGGGTACCGTAGAAGGCACCATATGTGTATATATATATATATAGTTACCGCTGCCCTTTCTCAAATCAAACTTCAATTCCTTAATGCGTCCATTACCGATTACAAGATTTAGCCAACCCTTCGATGCATATTGCATTCATCAAAACAACAATCCCACCGTACAACAAAACCCCACACGAATGGCATCTTGGTTCCAATTATCTGAGCTCCACAAGGTACGAAATTACTTACCCGTAGTGCAAGCAGCAATGCTGGCTTATTGTGAACGAGTCCTCGACGTGAGTAGGGAAACGTTTTTTACCTTCCTTCTGGTCTACCCTCTCTCTTTTATATGGTTACCGCTGCCTCTTCCGATCGACCTCCATGGCCATTGCTCCTTCGTATTCACTGCTGGTGAAGCAACGGGGTTGGGGGGTTTGCTTAGGAGGCGGGACCGTTATAGAGAGTTGCTGCTCTCTACACCCGAGGTCGGCCCTAATGGAATAGGAGGAGAGTGGCGGTTCGCTCGTTCCAGATAGGGAGGAAGAGGAATCAACGAGACGGTGGCGGTGGAATTGGCTTTTTTTACGTTTTTCCCTTAATCCCTAACTCCTAATAATTAGGGGGTTATAGGTATAATATGCCTCTCTACTATAACTCTTTATCAAACTTGTCCCTCTACTATTTTTTACATCAAACATTGCCCCCTGTACTTTGTAAAAATGATCAAACATGCCCTTTTGTTAAAATTTTAATAAAAAAACCGTTAACTAAGGCCGAACTTTAGTTTGGGCGACCCAAATGACTAAAATATCCCTAATAAATTCATTTTAGAATTTTTTGGTTCTTTTGTATAATCAAATCATTCAAATAATTTCACTTTGAAAAGACCCAGGGAAATAAAACAGGGGAAAAAACTGACATTTTCCCTCCCATTTGCCGATGTCGGGTCGTCTAAATCTCAGTTCAACCATGATTGGCGATTTTTTCAATGAAAATTTTAACAGAATGGCATGTTTGATAAGTTTTTCAAAGTACAGTGGCATGTTTGATAAAACGTCATAGTAGAGGGGCATATTATACCTATAACCCTAATAATTAACTCCACGAACAGCCTTGTATGAATAACGGAGCCCACTACTATAAAACTCCCACTTAATAGCTTAACGCCTAAGGTGACAGTATAATGAACCAAATTACTTAGCTTAATATGGCTCTATAATAGCTCTCAATTAAATGGCTTACTCTTGTGGTGGTAATAAATTAATTGGTCCTGTTGAGAGTTAACTCCTTGCCCAGTTGTGACTCGTTGGTTTTGGTTTGAGGTCTTGTATCTAACTAATGAATCAAACCATATATTAATTTCAGGTTGAACCTTAATCCAAAAGTAGGGATGTTATATTTCCTCCACTCATATAAAAATTTTGTCCCCGAAATTTGCTCGGACTAATTATCCTTTTCATTCCGCAACTTGGCTTCGTAGTGTGATTCCGATTCTCTTGATTTGTTGGTTCAACTCATTCAGCAGTCGTTGTTCAACTTAAATCCAACTCGAGGTATCACAATCTGGCTATTTTGAATGGAGAAAGAAGGTGAAGGAACATGAGATAGAGCAATATGTCCCAATTGACTGAAAGAGACTGTGGCATCTGCAATTGCCTCCTAAGGTGAGAATCTTTGCATGGAGAATTGGGGGAGCAACCTATTACTAATAGGAGCCAATCTGGGAAGACCGATAAAGAAGCAAACAAAGACTGTCGTTTTGTGGCTTGAGGGAAATCCAAAAACACTTAACTAGGGACTAAGACTGGGTTGGGCAAGCAGAGTTTGCTGACCAACTTTTAAAGGAAGACTTCCATATGGGGGAAAACCTAAATTGTGAGATGTGGCTATGTGATTTCCTAACTCTATCGAAGACGAACTCTACTCGTTCCTAATCGTCTTTTGGTACTTATGGAAAGAAAGAAACAATCATTTCTACAAAAATACAAAGCTTGAGGCTGAAATTGTGGAAAGAACTCAGAACTACCTGGTGGAATATGTAGAGCAGCAAGCTAAAGATCTCATATCAGAGCGCATCCCCTGTGAGTATCGCTGGGAAGCCCCTAAATCGAATTGGTTCAAATTGAATGTCGATGCAAGTATTATACATGGAGGAGGATAAGGTTTTGGTGATAAGGGACGGAGAAGGAAAATGCTTAATGACGGCGATCCACATAGAAAGGGTTAGATGGCAATCAGAAATGGCGGAAGCTCAGACTTATCTTTGGGATTGAAGCTAGCACGACATTATCCATTCTTCCCTCTACTAATGCAAACTGATTGCCAGAGTCTGGTAAAAAAAATTGTAGGAAGATGATGTTTCCGCTCGGGAGATTGGGACTATTTGTAAAGGGATTTGGCTCAAAGTGAAGGAGAAATGTAATGACGTTTTTGGGGAATGGGTGGTTGTAACATCCCCGAACCTTTTTCCGACCAAAATATTGTTTGCTTTTGATCTAGACCCTCATAAATTTTCCTTGGGGGTGCATATCAATGTGACTTTTCATAGGTCATCCATCTTTACAGTGCTCTATAGTGAGCACGCTTCACTTCAGAGTTCTTACAATAACTCTTCCATTTCACCCCAAAATCCATGAGGGTCTAGATTGAAAGCGGACAATATCTTATAGAAAAAAGGTTTGAGATATTACAAGTGGTATCAGAGTCTCTTCTCATCCCTCTTGAACGATGGTGGAGGATACCTCAATAAGGACGTTGAGTCCCAAAAGGAGGGGGGAGATGTATGTAACACCTTAGGAGAATCCTGCACCAACAAAGCATGAGATAGATCCATGGTTCATAAGTAAGAAACTGACCTTAGACAAAACACGTTTTGGGGTGAAATGGAAAGAACGACCTTCTGAGAAGTCACTTCGAAAATAAATATGGTCACGATAGAGCATTGCAAGAATGAACGACCTTATGAGAAGTCACATTGATACGCACTTCAAGACAAAATCCATGAGGGTCTAGCCCCAAAACAGACAATATCTTATTGGAAAAATGTTCGGGATGATGCAAAGGTAATGAGGTAGCATATAAGATGACACGTGTTTAATATAGGTAGGATGAGACTGAGGTCTAGTTCGACCACCCACCCATATTCCTTGTACCCAACTCATTGCTAACTGTAATGTTCCAAGGTTTAAATAAAGCGTACATGCATGGATTTATAAATAAATAAAAAGGAAAAGAGAGAATTAGAGTATTTTGTACTTTTTAATTTACGGATTTCAACTTCCTCTCCTTAAAAAGGAAACAACTTGAAAACCAAAAAAATGAGCAACCCCTAACTAATCGTTGCTACCCGCAAAGTTTTCTCTCCACAAAATTTGCCCTCTCTCTTACAGTATCTTGGATTTCCATCTCCCGTTTCCACCCATGGCGGTCTCTAAACCCTTGTTTCCTTTCAAGTCCTGTCAATTCCTCCTTTCACCCCCTCCTCCATCTCCCCCCTCATTCCCATTTTTGGGGGGTTTTCGTGCATAATCTGTTTCCTATCTTTCGCAGTCGGGTATTGTTTCTTCAATTTCTCTCGACAACAAACGTTAATGGGGTTTTCGTGTTGTGTTCAATCAACCCCAAAAGCTTTATATTTTCACCTTTTTCTTGTGCTCCCAAACAGATAGGCGTAGGCTTGGCCTGCTTATTCCGATGGTGAAGAAAGAGAAGGAAGAGGATAAAATTGAGAAGACCATTCGTGGTCTTCTCAAGCTTCCCGAGAATCGAAGATGCATCAATTGCAGCAGCCTGGTAGGTTCATCAAAAAATATGTTTCTTTGCTGAAACCCAGTTGTTGAATAAAATTTGGTTTTGCATTAGGGTAAAGAAGTTGGTTGTGGATGATAATCCATCTATTTTGGCTACTCAGCTAAAACCTCGTGTTAGTGGGACGAATTCATTCTTAACATGGTATCAGGCCTTTGATAATCGAGAGATTATGCTTTCAGTTATTAATAATATTTTTGTTAATTGTTAATGTGTCAGGGGCGATTATTAGTTTTGGTACCAGGAAGCTAGATAGATTAAGAGTTGGGGTATGAGCTATTGAAAATCGCATCATTGTATTGATTATGTGTTTGAGGGTTCCTATTACAATGCTTTAATTCGAATTGGCATTGATATCCATATATTCTAGAGGAGTGGTTTAATACATTATATTTCTTGTTCAACAAAAGGGTACCCTACTGCTAATTTCCTATAGTTATTTGTACTATTTCTTGCATGTGTAATAGCCAGCCAACAATTCATCCAATCTTGTTACTTTGTACAACTATGCTTTTAACCTGATACTCTTCTTACAGGGGCCACAATATGTATGCACAACCTTCTTGACGTTCGTTTGCACGAATTGCAGTGGCGTGCAGTAAGTCTTAGATTTAGTGTTATTTGTTCTATGGATTTTTTTTTATATTTGCACATAAATTAAATTTTCCTGTTTCTAGAATTTAAGAGAACCGTGACCAAAGCTTATTTATTATTACATTCTGTCCATTTCAGTCGGGAATTCACGCATCGTGTCAAATCAGTTTCGATGGCGAAATTTTCGTATGAAGAAGTCAGTGCTCTTCAGGCTGGTGGGAATGAGGTCTGCTAGCTCTGTATTAACCGACTTTTGCTTCATTCTCCAGAACATCATTGTCCTAATCTAACTTAAAGGCTCTTTTTTTCTAGAGGGCAAGGGAAATCTATTTCAAAGATTGGGATGAACATCGTAACTCTTATCCCGATGGCAGGTAGATATGCCTACTTTGTATTGAATAATGTGAAATTTTACCAGGACTGTTATTATCTAATATATGTACTTCATTTTCCAGCAACCTTCACAAACTCAGGGATTTCATCAAGCATGTTTATGTTGAAAGAAAATACACCGGGGAAAGAAGTAACGTGAAGCTTAGAAAGCTGAGACTGGTAAATCTGCAAGATAGTACTTAAATTTGAACTATACATTTCTTCTTGGTATTTCTTGTTCATCAAGCAACATAATGGATATCCCTTTTTTAATCCTTCCCATTCCGACATAGGCCGATAATGATGAGCGTTATGGTGGAAGGAAAGGTGGTGGCATTTATTATGGGAGAAGTCCAAGTTACACAATGGCTAGGAGCTCAGCTCTTGGGATGACCAGAAGTCCAAGTTATGAGGTAACCAGAAGTCCGGGCTATGAGGTAACCAGAAGTCCAAGTTTTGATAACAGGAGAAATGGTCGTGATAGATATGGTCCTAGTAGATGGAGTTCTGAAAGAAGCTTCAAATATTATTACAACGAAATGAGAAGTCCTAGCTATACCCCAGAAAGTTCGAGATATGGAGGAGGCTTGAAGAAATCCCCTGTTCGCTTTGAGGTTGTTGATGACAGGTTTCGAGATAATGAAAGTAGAAGTGGTCAGCCATCAAATAGTAGCAGGTTGTCATATAAAGAGACTAGGTCTGAATGTGCAAGTAGGTCACCTGACTCCGATAAAACCATTGATGGGTCTAAGTCTGCAGTGGTACCTCCTACTCAAAATGTCCCGCCGGTACATGTTGGGAAGCAGTCTAGGATAAGTGAAGGGAAGGAAGCTGACCAGGCGAGCAAACTCAACTCCTTATTGATGCAAAAAGCTTTTATCAGTGTTAAGGAAATTGATTTTCAGCATTTATGTCACCTTGTTTGAGAGCTAACCATACTTTGTGGGAGACACACGTATCTGGAGCTTAACCCATAATTTTGTAAAATTTCAGATTGCCACACCTTCTACAATCAAGGCTCCAACCGACAATACTATTGCAGAAGCCAAAAGTCAGACTTTAGAAAGCCTGATTGACCTCAATAATGATTCCATGTCCCCCAAGGTTTTGGTAGTGGCACCACCACATCAAGCGACAGGAGCACAACCTTCTGATAACAGCTCAATTGAATCCTTTGTGAAGAAAGAACCATTAGCACCAAATCCGAAGAGTGTTGAATTTTTACTCTTTGAGTTATCAACTCCCTCAGTTACACCATCTGCTTCTAATGTTTCTGAAAGGGATACCACTCCTCCATTGACGGTATTAGAAGGCGGTATTGCTGCACTTGGCGCCTCTTCAGATGGAAGTACCTCCATGGGGGTGTCAGCTAAATGTGATCATCTTGGATCTTCAACTGTTGAGTCTGCCCAAAACTTGTTTGCAGATAATGTTTCAGCCGCTGGGTCTTCGGATAAAATGTCATTGGTATCATATGATGTACCTGAAAGAGCTTCACTTGCAGAACCCTATAGGCAGTCACTCTCATTGTTTGACTCCTTCAGTGGCTCTTTATTTCCGTCAGCTGCTAATTTGCCTGTGCAACCTTCCAGTGGAGGTGGTGCATCAGAGGCTAGACCTGATTTTTTTCACGAATCCTCTTTTACAGCTAACAACGGTGACAAAGTTAAGTATCAAGAAAAAGCTGATAAGATACCTTCTTTAACTGTTGGTTCAACTAAATCAGGCCAGAAAACTTCTGCATTTGTTGGAGAGACAAACAACCAGGTTAGATAGGAGTTCTTTTCTTCTCAGAGAGAAATCTATAGTTAAGTTGATAAGAAACCTAGGGTAATGTATGAAAAACTTATTTTTTGTGTGTAGTTTGTGCTTATTATTTATCTCCACAGCCATGTACTTCCTCAGAATCATGTACTGTGCAAGGACCTTCAGGTGCTTCAGTTGAACACGCTTCACAAAATATTTCTCAATCAGCTCAAGAATCTAACTCTGGGGTTCAAAAACCATCTACCACTTCCTCACAACAAATCTCGCAACCAGCTGAAGAGTCTAACTCTGGGGTTCAAAAACAATCTTCCATTGCTTCAGAAACAAAGGCTAGTGGGAGGCAGGAACTTCCCGTGGTGAATTACAATGCCCACAGTCTTATATTTGCATAAACTGTCTAATAAAATTGGTCAAATTGTTAAATCTACTATTTTTTTCATAGGACCTGTTTGTATCAAGCTTCATGCCAACAACAGGACCTTCACTAAGTTGGCAATATGGTAGTAGTCCATACGACATGGGCTTTGGGACGCAGTATTACCACAATCCAATGGTGAACTCTTGCAACAACAAAAATTATGTCTTGCTAATCCAACCTTCTGATCTTGATTTTCTTTGCGATCAATTTTCTTGCGCAGCAAGTCATGGCATACCCCAACCCCGTGAAGTCAACAAACCCATTTGATGACAACTCTCAGAGACAGGCACACCCGGTATAGGAATAATAAAACTTTCCTGCAGGGTTTTTTCTGAGGTTATTTTCCCCGAAAATTGAGGAGTGTAGCAGCGCTCAATTGACGACTTGTTATATTTATCATTATAGTATCCTGCCATGGGGAACTTTGGAGGTGCACCACCTCCTAATGTGCAACATCGTCCCATCTTGTTTCCTAGTTCAAGAACGGGTCACATTTCTTCGACTATGATCCCAGATTCTTCACGAATCCCTTCTCAATCTTTCCCATTTGAGTCTACGATATCTTCTGGTACATCCACCAATCTTCATATATACATTTTTCTGTACAAAATCATATGCCTGACTAACTAACTTCATTCATTTTCTCTCAATATTTCAGGTCCATACGTGGAGCACCAGGTGCTCATGAACTTGTCACCTTTCAGGTTCAAATTTTGCTCCTCAACCCACCATGGATACTTCGACTAAAAGAAATTGTACATAGGAAGAAAATTAAGATGATAAATTTGTGTTCTGTGTGTACCATTTGCAGGCAACAAGGAGGTAGCTTTGGCATTGATGAGGACCCTTTTTCTTCATTGAATATGGTCCAACAGCAACGACCCGATGGAGAAAACTCGTTTCATGTCCGCCAGAACTATCTCCCTTCAAGGGGAGGAAACCCATTTGGGTAGATGAGGCTACACTCGTTTCGAATGACGTAACAGACGAAGAGTACCCAACTTT
This sequence comes from Linum trigynum, assembly GCA_964030455.1. NCBI lineage: Eukaryota > Viridiplantae > Streptophyta > Magnoliopsida > Malpighiales > Linaceae > Linum > Linum trigynum. The sequence goes on from OZ034818.1 coordinate 15,049,320, forward strand.
GTTGATTGATATGCATCTCATGGCCTATCGCGATTCCAACTCAAGGTAACATCTTTGAATTCGATAATTAGTGCTTTGGCTTCTGCTGTTTTGTTAGCTTAATTACATATCTTCATATTTTTTTGTACTCAGGTATCAGGTGATTTGATTGAGGAGCAAGCAACCAGTGCTGCCAACATTCCTTGACTAGTCAGGTGGCATGTGGCACAAGTAAGGCAGGAGTCGAGCAAGGTTCTTATCTTTGTAAACTTCAATATTATGTGTATTGTGCAATCCTATGTAATGTTGTACATTCTATAGTATAGTTAAATAAAGAGGCAAGTGTTCAAAAGATCAAATTAGCTAAATATCAACGCAATTCAAAGGCAACTTATTATTTATTTTTAGCCATCACCTTAACAACAATCGTCTCTCAATACCACAAACACTGCGGATCCAGGGGGTGGCCACCCCAGGCCCCGCCCCAGCCCTCCTCTGGATCCGTAGTTACTATAGTCCTTATGAAATTTTTGATTTTAGACATTCGATCTAGTGTTATTCTATGATAAGATTGGGTTTAACTAGAAAAATTATCAAGGTGAACATATTCAAATCACTATTCTAAATTTAGACTAGAAATTTTAGCCCCAAAGATTATGCGTCTTAAAAAAACAATGAAACCTAAAATTCTAAAAATTTTAAAACGTAAAAGACTAAAAGAAATATGAGGTTTGTTCCCTTACAAATTTACTAAAGCAGCTGGTGTGCACGGATGGACACACAATGCAAATTGATTAGTGGATTGATTTATCTCGTGTTGATGCTGCTCGTTTCAACAGCTATTACGAAGAGAACCTTTTTAACAATGAAACATGTGAGAACTGATTTGCTCAATAAAATGAGCGATGAATTTCTCGCCGATTGCTCAAGTATTTTATTTGAAACAGTGTATACTATTGGTATGGATGTAGACTTCATTATTGATGCATTCCCTAAATTAAAATACAGTCGTGTACAATTTACATTGCAAAAAACTATAATCATTATATTTTTTACGGTTCTAATTTTCTAATGAAGTGCGGCCTAGTGCTCTTCTGTGTTCTGGATCCGCCGCTGACAACAAACCAACTTGACCACCACCATCACCCCCTTGTAAGGCTTCAAAAAAAAAGCACAATAACCCCACACAAAAAACCTAGAGTCGCGCTCGATCTCACGAGCGAGACAACGTTGCATACGAGCATAACAAAAGCATCCTCCTTTGAGTTCACATCTCTCAAAGCCATGACGAGCTCAATCCCAGCGAACAACAACATAAACCCCAAAAACCCCAACAGGAAACTCTCTCAGTATCACAACAAGTGAACTCCCCAACCCTACCCCTAACCCAACTTCACTACCTGTTGACACCTAAAATTAATTCGGTCGGAATTAAACGCCGCATTAATTAGTCTCGGCATTTAATTCAATACCGCGGGTAAAAAACGTTGTCGTTGGAAGTCGAGCGGCGTTGCGGAGAACTAAACGGTACCGCAAGGTAGCTCAGCGGTACCGTGGTACTGGAAACGACACCGCTTACTGAAAAACAAAAAGGGCGGCGCGTTTAGTGTGGGTATTGGAGAAGGAGTTTGTCTAATTAAATTATTATTTTTATTCCTTGTTGGAAGGGGAGAAGCGGCACCGCATGGGACAAGCTGCATCGCGGAGAGTTAAAACGGTGCCGCGGATTTAAAAACGATGCCGCGAGAGCCTTGATATTCAGTACCGATTAATTAAAAAGCATATCGGGAAAGAAACGACACCGCGGATTTAAAAACGATGCCGCAAGTAGTCCAAACGATGCCGCAATGGTTAAAATGATAGTGTTAAATTTAAAACGGCATCGCGAAGTTTAACAGCATCGCAGAACTAGAAAACAATGTTGTTTAATTAAGAATGGTGTCGCGAAGTGAGAGTTTGACAGCGTGTCAACAATGAGAGCCGGTTTAATTAATTAATATTTTAAGGGATATTTTAGACGGTGTCGTTTAGTCAAAAATGACATCGTGAGAGATATCAACACTGTCGCGGTATTGAAACGATGTTGTTTAATAGAAAACAACGTCGCAGTGGCGAGAGTTCAACAATTGTGGATTTTGGCTCAGTGTCGTTTTGGCCAAGTTTCTGCGTGTACAAGCGGTTTCGCACTCGTGGGAGTTACACAATAAGGAGGAAGTTACCTGCACGGTTGACAGGAATGAAGACGTGGGAGACAAAGGCGCGAAGGCAGTTACTACGACGGGGAGAAGCGCGAAGTATAAAGATTGGGAAGAGAGAGAAGCTCAAGACGACAAATCAAATCTCAGACTGCACCGTCGCAGAATTATCATTTTTTCTCTCTAGTTTGGTAGAACCGCTCTGTCAAAGACCTCCTTTGCAGAGTCGTAGATCGTAGTTTGTAGTCGTAGTCGCGGAGCTCTCCAAAGGAACCTCCATAGGAGTAGAAGTAACGTAACTTAGAACACTCCCAGTTTGGTTTCTCGTTGAACACCCTCGTTCGAACGTAGTTTGGAGAGGTGGTGAACCGAGTAACGCTTGTTCTGGTTAGAAGTCAAAGGTGCATCGATCAAATCAACATCGCCGACGCCGACATTCGCCGGCGGATATTTGACGATTGTGATTGACTTTGTGCTTGTGTTTACTTGAAAACAATGCGCATTCAACGCACGAGTTTCGCCAGCGAAACAGTCGTGCGATGTTGATTTGATCGATGCACCTCTGAATGGTGAAATCCACGTGACCGTCAAATATCCACCGTCAGGCGATATTTGACGGTCTTCTCGATTTCAGCAATCAGGGGTGCATCCCATCAAACGGCACCACAAGGGTTTCAACATCGAAACAATCAAATCAACATCGCCGGAAACAAATTCGGCACCGGCGGTGGTATTTGGTTTTCGCTGGGGAAACAATTTGGCACGCCCAGTGGGACACCTGTGTTTGATGTGAATACGGCTCCGCGTCGGGGAAATCAAGATCGTGATCTTCCACACGTACCTGTGGAGGAGGAGGTGAACGAGGCAGATAGACATACTCAAGTAGGGATGGCAACAAAACCCGAACCCATGGGTACCCACCCGACCCAACCCGGTCAACGCGGGTAAAACCCGTGTTGACGGGTTTTGGGCCGGGTTCGGGTTTAAACCCGCTACACTATTCACCGGGTCGGGTTGGGTTTAGGTAAACCCGCCCCATGGGTACCCGCCCACACACATATAATTACTTTCCTGGTATATTTAATATTCTAAATAATATATCTTCCTTAAACAACTAATATTCTTTATGTTTGTGGAGACATGTATGATTTGTTCTTTCTAATTGTTTAGAATGAAGTTGATATTATGAAGTGAAGAATGAAGAAACTTAGTTGACGAGGAAGAAATTTTCAATTAATCTTATTGTTTATAGATGTTTATCTTTAATTTTGAACAATTTGTATTGATCATTTGCGGTTTGCTTGTATGCTCTAGATTGGTGTTTTTTGTATGATTAATTTGTATGAGAAAATTGATGTTAAACTTTTATTTTGAAAGAAACTTGTTATTGTAAATTTTTTACTAGAAAAACCCACGGGTACCCATGAACCCGCGGATACCCAGCGGGTTGGGTTGGGTTTGAGTTTTTCAAATGCAACGGGTTTTACCCCGGGTTTTTTTGGCGGATAAACCCATGGGTTTGGGTTTGATAAAACCCGCCCCAACCCGACCCATTGCCATTCCTATACTCAAGGGATGGAGGAGCTGCTACATGCTGAAATCCTGTATCTACGTCAATCCATGGAGGAGTTTCGCCAATCCATGAAGGAGTTTCACCAAGAGGTAAATCTCCAATTTGATAATCTTGAAAAGAAAATGTATAAGTTTGAAAACAACATAGATCGTTGGTTTGATAAGTTGGATGACTGTGTTTCTGATTTTAGTATGTCAATACATAGAGCCACGTATGATTTTGATGTGTTTAAATCTGAAACCATGTCTGTTGCGTGCGATGATTTAATGGTTGATCGACTAGCCATGGTCAACCAAATGCCATCGATGAGTCTGGCTACGACATTGTTGCCAGAAGCAAGGAATCCCAATGTGTCTTTTCCAGTGAACAACATTGTTCTTAAGGACACACAACTTGGAGGTGGCTTGCAGAAGCTACTACAAAGAGGTCAGTATCAACATATTTCTAATAAGAATGAAAATAAGAATCAGGGTGGACAACCTGGTTACAATCACGTTGAGCATAGCAAGCTCGCGTATGATGGGTTGTCCAATCAACATCGCAATGGTGTTCAATCTAAGCCGCTAGGGGGGCATGAGATCCCACCGTATGGTCGGTTGATGGAAAAACAACATCGCAAGTGGCAAATAAGTTTGCCAAATCCATCATGTTCTAGCAAAATTAAAACAAGGGTTGCCACAAACACTACTCAAGATGGAGGTGGTAGCCACGTGAAAAAATCCAATGGCACCAAAGTTGGCATGAATCAATTGAATCATTCATGTAAAGTGTCCCCAAATACTCAATGGAGTGGACAAGGGGCAACTCCGATCAAGCATGCCTTGGAGTTGCTACACCATCATTTCTGGGAAATAAGTCTGCTACGAGTGGTGGCTAGGGGGGCAAGTCCAATGCCGAAAAATTCCAATCCCACTCGGAAGTTCAAAAGATACCAAGAGGTTCTGTGGTAAGTGCAAAAATCAAGATCACAGTACTTACACGGGTGATGGTGAAGCTCGTAAGAATTGGTGCTCATACTCCCAACAACGTGGTGAGAGTGTGAAGCTGGAAAAGACAGACTTGTTAGCAATGCCACATGGTCGATCTGGCAAGACAAAGGTGCCAAAAAAGGGGGATGTCTTGTCTAGAGCCAAGAATGCTAATGGTTTTCCATTCCGCGATGCTCAGATGAAGTCAAATCAGGCTCGTGGAGTTTCGAACAAGGATGTTCAAGTTGGACGAGCTGAAAAGTTGAATTCCAATACTGACTTCAAAACTTCTCAGTCGTGTGTAAAGCCAGTTGTGATGAGACATTGTGTTCACGGATGGCTTGTTTGGTTTGATTCGTGGAGTTGGCAGTGGGTGTGTACTTTTGGCAGGATGGTTTATGCCAAAGACAACCTTGTTTTGTTTAGCTACTATTAAATAAATATTGTGGCTAATTTAGGCCACGTGATATATAAAAAAGTAAAGATAAAAAAAATAATATTAAGGTGCAAGGTCGAGCAGCGTTGAGGGAGTTCCAAATTGCTCTGACTGCAATACAACGTTGGTGTTGAATTTTGGTCCATACAACATTGTTGCTTACCGCAGCTTTGTAAGTTGACGCCGCCAACTGCTGGACAAGTTTGCAGTGGTGGTCTAAAAGTTATATTTGTTTTAATTTAAATAAACATATCACAGGCAAAACATCATGGTCACATGTTGCAGTGTAAAAAAAAAAAAATGTCTCAGCGCTGCGGCCAAGCAATGTCGCGGCTGTTGTTGGAGTCTAACAGCTCTGTCGACAAAAGGAGTAGTGTGCGGCCAAGCAGGTCTAATATATAAAAAATAATCTAATGCATGCAGCGCTGGTAGAGGAGAATAATAATTAAAAAAAATAAAAAACATGTGTGGCCAAGGCGGCTATGCAGGCCTGCTAAAGAGGAAAAATAGGCCAAAAGATTTCCGCCAAATATTGGTGGATTGGTGGTTTAAATTAAAATTATTTTAGGTGTTGTGGATTAAGTCAACAATTTGGTTCATAATTCTTATAAACCAAATTGTGGGGTGGGGGGGGGGGGGGGGGGGGGGGGAGGCATTTGTTGACACCTAAAATTAATTCGGTCGGAATTAAATGTTGCATTAATTAGTCTCGGCATTTAATTCGATACCGCGGGTAAAAAACGGTGTTGTTGGGAGTCGAGCGGCCTTGCGAAGAACTAAACGGTACCGCAAGGTAGCTCAGCGGTACTAGAAACGACACTGCTTACCGAAAAACAAAAAGGGCCGCGCGTTTAGTGTGGGTATTGGAGAATGAGTTTCTCTAATTAAATTATTATTTTTATTCCTTGTTGGAAGGGGAGAAGCGGTACCGCATGGGGACAAGCAACATCTCGGAGAGTTAAAAAGGAACCGCGGATTTAAAAACGATGCCGCGAGAGCCTTGATAAGTGGTACCGATTAATTAAAAATCATATCGGGTAAGTGACCAAATTCGCGCAGCCCAATGCTAGTGCAGACTGGAGGCGGTTCCATGGATTGATATTTTTGGCTATATTAGCGGTGTCGTTTAATTAAAAATGGTACCGCGAGTAAGCCCAACGGTACCGCTGCACAAGCAAACGACACTGTTTAAAATAAAAAACAATGTCGCAAAAGGAAAAACAAACGGAGCCGTTTTGGCGCTAATGATGTCGTTGGCCAACACACGAGTTGGGCTAGTGATGGCCAGATTAATTAATTAATATTTTAATGAATATTTAGGACGGTGTCGTTTAGTTGAAACGATGCCGCAAGAGGAAAGAAACAACACCGCGGATTTAAAAACAATGCCGCGAGTAGGCCAAACGATGCCGCAATGGTTAAAACGACAGTGTTAAATTTAAAACGGCATCGCGAAGTTCAACAGCATCGCAGAACTAGAAAACGATGTTGTTTAATTAAGAACGACGCCGCGAAGTGAGAGTTTGACGGCGTGTCAACAATGAGGGCCGGTTTAATTAATTAATATTTTAAGGGTTATTTTAGACGGTGTCGTTGAGTCGAAAACGACATCGTGGGAGATATCAACACCGTCGCGGTACTGAAACGATGTTGTTTAATAGAAAACAACGTCACAGTGGCGAGAGTTCAACAATTGTGGATTTTGGCTCAGTGTCGTTTTGGCCAAGTTTCCGCGTGTCCAAGCGATTTCGCACTCGTGGGAGTTACGCAACAAGGAGGAAGTTACCTGCACGGTTGACAGGAATGAAGACGTGGGAGACAAAGGCGCGAAGGCAGTTACTATGACGGGGAGAAGCGCAAAGTATAAAGATTGGGAAGAGAGAGAAGCTCAAGACAGCAAAATCAAATCTCAGACTGCACCGTCGCAGAATTATCATTTTTCTCTCTAGTTTCGTAGATCCGATCTGTCAAAGACCTTCTTTGCAGAGTCGTAGATCGTAGTTTGTAGTCGTTGTCGCGGAGCTCTCCAGAGGAACCTCCATAGGAGTAGAGGTAACTTAACTTAGAACACTCCCGGTTTGGTTTCTCGTTGAACACCCTCGTTCGTACGTAGTTTGGAGAGGTGGTTAACCGAGTAACGGTTGTTCTGGTTAGAAGTCAAAGGTGCATCGATCAAATCAACATAGCCGACACCGGCGGTAGATATTTGACGGTCGTCTTGGTTTCTGTTTAATCTATCAAATCAACGGCGCCGACATTCGGCAGCGGATATTTGACGATTGTGATTGACTTTGTGCTTGTGTTTACTTGAAAACAGTGCGCATTCAACACACGAGTTTCGCCAACGAAACACTACCCCAAAAAATTACAACACAAGTGCCAATCCTCCCTCCAAACTTGTATTGCCCAGCTAACCCTCCAGCTCCATGGCAACAATGCATTACCTTGAACCAACACCGATAATGGCAGCTAAGGTATAGCATCCCCTTCAAGAACCCAGTCTTCCACGCTTGTTTCGAGATCTTCACCACCTCCCTTCGAGATGGCCCGAATTGTATGTCGTCTATCATCTTAGCTTCCTTATGAATGGCAACACTACTCCCGAACTAAACACCAAAAATGCTGAAGGTAGTGAACTTATCACCTTCATTATAGCTCTCTCCCTCTAGTGGCCACCATCACCATTCTCCACCTCCATTATAACCTCTCCTGCATGTTCCCCTACCTCTTCTTCTCGTCGTCACCACTAAGGGTCACTATAAAGAAAGCACAAAAAATTGACAGGATCAAGCCATCAAGTCAAGCCCAACCAACCCCTTGTCCCTCGCAATGGAATTTGTTTGAGATTGTAAAACAAAAGTGATTGTGCCCTTGCTATCACACTCAAGGCAGCAACCACCAACCCTTTCCCAGATGGACTAAAGCTAGGAAAGGATGGACAAATCACCACCAACGTGGCCACAAGGAAAGTGTGAGAATTTCACTACCCACCATTTACCCTCTTTGACATGAATTAACAAGGGTCAAATAAATTCCCCTTCTTCCACGTGGCCCTCCCATGGGTTGATGGAAAGAGGGAAATTGGTTCCATTCTCCTCTTTATCCACGTGGTCCCCCATGGATTGATTGGGACTAACAGAGCAGCCCATTTAACGGCATAAAGGGCACTTTCATCGGCAGATTAATTAGTATTGACTGTCGTTTCTTTTACCTATTGTAAACATATCTGTCTATTATTTCATCTGACTATGATATAAAAAAAATAATAATAAGGCCCCCAATCTCTTCCTCACACACGTGAATCATGGGGAAGATAAAGTGCAAAGCTCTTACATAGTGCCGCCAATCAAATTGCTATTTGCCGCCAACTAAAAAAAAAAAAGAATTCAAAATTTGAATTTTCTATTCCTTCCCAGTGCCTCCGTCGCCGGTAAAAAAAAAATTTAAATTTTGAATTTTCCCTTCCTTCCCAGTGCCTCCGTCGCCGGCACTGTTCTTCCGTCGTCGGCTAACCTCCCGTCGCCCTCAATCGTCGGAAAACAAGTAAGTTTACTTTTTCCGGCCAGTTTTCCAGTTTTCCGGTAAGTTTTCCAGTTTTCCGGCGAAAAACACGGCGGGCCGAAAAAAAATTGCGGCCCGAACGTCGCAGAGCCAAAAAAAATTTGTGGCCGGGACGACGGCCGGCCGAAAAATTCTTTCGGCCCGGCGACGCCACGGCCGCAAATTTTTTTCGGCCGGTCGCCGAACACGCCGGCCAAAAATTTTCCGGCGGCGTGTTCGTCGGCCGGCCGAAAAAAATTTGCGGCCGGAGCGACGTCGGGCCGAAAGAATTTTTTTCGGCCGGTCGCCGAACACGCCGGCCAAAAATTTTCCGGCGGCGTGTTCGTCGGCCGGCCGAAAAAAATTTGCGGCCGTGGCGTCGGCGGGCCGAAAGAATTTTTCGGCCGGCCGTCGTCCCGGCCACAAATTTTTTTCGGCTCGGCGACGTTCGGGCCGCAATTTTTTTTCGGCCCGCCGTGTTTTTCGCCGGAAAACTGGAAAACTGGCCGGAAAAAGTAAACTTACTTATTTTCCGACGATTGAGGGCGACGGGAGGTTAGCCGACGACGGAAGAACGGTGCCGGCGACCGACGATTGACTTGCCTCGCGCCCGATCTTCGTCCAATCGACCCCGAACTCGCTAGAAATCCATAATGAAATTCATAAGTTCATAATGACACTAGGGTCATTAAAAATACAACTAGAAAAACAACAACATATAAATAGAGCATTGCAACACGACACACGATTTACGTAGTTCACTAACACGAAGTATTTATAGTACTTCTCCATGTGGGTCTAAACCTAATCCAATATGACAAAGGAAACGGTTACAGACCAGGCCCAGAACCCGAACCCAAATAACATTGAGCCCATACACCGTGGGCCGGGGGCGTTGCCCCCGCACCCCCACCCGATTACCAGTCGTAGCGGCTGATAGTCCGATTCAAGTCACATCAACAAAGGGTTTAGGGTTCAGGGTTCACTTAGGGTTTAGGGTTTGAAACACATGGTTCGTGTAGCACTTTGCCCACATTGTCTGATGGTTAGTGATGATTCATGGATGCGTGTACGCATTATATGTCGAGGATAGGCTTTCCCGATGATTTTCCGACGACTTTTCCGGCGAGCGTTGAATTTTTCTGATTCAATACGTTCTCTGAAAGTTGGATATGTTGTAGATTGTGAAACTCCTTAACCAAAGATGTATATATATACATTTTTTTTCATCGATGATTTTCCGGCGACTTTTCCGGCGAGCGTTGAATTTTTCTGATTAAATACGTTCTCTGAAAGTTGGATATGTTGTAGATTGTGAAACTCCTTAACCAAAGATGCATATATATACTTTTTTTTTTTTGGTTGGCGGCAAATAGCAAGCCCCTAAAATTTACACCATCAAAGAAATGAAAGGATATGTTTTATTCTATTTACTTTGATGGAAGAAGGCATAACTGTTTTCTTTAATGAACTGCTATTTGCCGCCCGAAAAATTACTATTTGACGCCCATTGTTTAGAACAAAATAACAATTTGTCCTTTATCCATTGAACTGAAGGTTGCCGGAATTGGTAAAAATAGATGCGCCGGGAATCTCTTCTTCCAAGCTGAGAGTCTTCCTCCAATCTGCCACCAACCACCCCACGGCCCACAACGACAATCAAGCCACCACTACCATTGCTTCCTCCCCTCTGAACTAGCTCAATAGCCATGTTTGTTTGTCATTGACCTCCTGAAATCAACGTCGGTTTGGCCTAGAAACGCGGTCCAACTCCGGCAATCAAAAGGTGAGGCTCGATCCGAAGCAAACGATTGTACGGTGAGGCAGGTTTCGAAGGAGAATGGATAGTGAGGCAGGGTCCAACAAATGGCGGAGGTAGAGCTTAGGGACTGGTGTCCTAGAACCCCACTTGAAAGACTCGGCGACAAAAAAATCCATTATACATATGGGTTTTAATGTGAGCTTAATGTTCAGGACCCCATTACATTTTTATCTTTTAATCTATTCTACAATCTAGAACTCCATCATCTCGATTCTCTTAAGCATCTCACACAGAAGGACAAAAAGGCTACTCCATATAAATTATTATTCCAAAATTTAAAGATGAAAATTATTATTATAATGTTGATTTCATAAACTCAATCCAAGAGTTGATGACATTCTACCGCAACTCTCTCCATGTATTTGTATCCTCTCAAAAAAGGGTGAACTCATAGACTCAACCTTCTTTGCCATTCCAAAGTCTGCAACAATGCTTGTCATTCCATTCTCAACTTGTTTATGTGGTTTCATTTTAAAACCAACAAATAAGGTATTGATGTTTCTAAAATCAACGATCAATAAGTTTTTCTGGAAGGTTTAGGGCAAGGCTAACAAGTTGCAAATCTTAACTAGTATATATTATTGAGTTGTTTATATAGTTATAAATCAACTTTTTTTTTTTTTGCCTTCAACTAGTTTTATGTATCACGAATATGCAAAAAGACAAGAGGTTCAAAGGCTTGAACGAAATTAATAAGTTGGCTATACCTGTGATTGAAAGAGGTAAGCATAATTATTAGGGTAATACAATTTAATAGCCAACCTTTACATTTTGAACAAAATAATAGTCAAATCTTTTCAAAAATAATTTAATAACCAAACCTTTCATTTTAACGTGGCATATATGTGGCAATTATGTGTACATGTAAGATAATTAATAATTTTACAATTTAGAATGATTTTTTTATTCACCTAATAACAATTCTTATTCTTTTCCCCGCCCTTCTTCCACTCTAGAAATATTTCAGTTGTCGGGCGGTAGCGACATCAAAGAGTGATTTTGTTGATTCTCTAAACCCAGAAAATTCCAGATTCACCCACCCTTCCGACTCATCTCCTGATCTCCAACAGTACCTACAATCATCTATGCCAAGACTTAACCACTTCCTTACACGCACCCTGAAACGAAAGCCGACTCATGGCTTGAAGTTTGCACAGGCCCGCCATACCATGTGTGCTTGAAAGACAACGGTAATATTGAGGGTCGTGAGGACTTGAACACGTGACCTCAAGGACAAACCAGCTCTGATACCATGTCATACACCAGTTGGTCCCAATAACTCGAGTTGTTGGGAGAAAGTTATGTTGGATCTTATACATGCCTATGTATGATACTTAACCACTTAAGCATTTCTAACCAGAACAACTACTTCTCTTCTCCCTCTAGTCACCACCCATCCCTCTCCTTCTTTTTCGTTGTTCCCATGCATAAACATAGATCTAATTCCGAAGATTCAAACGATGCTTTAATCATTGCCAAGGCTACGAAATCATGACAATTCGTCTGTCGGCCGCCTCTGTACTAGGTTGATCGGATTTTTTTTGATGAGGAGGAGAATGAGATGGCACCACGAGAGGAGGCAAGCAATTGTGGTGAAAAAAAGGAAGATAAGGGAAAGAAGTGACGAGTCGGAGAGAAGAGATCGATTTGGTGGAGGTTGGAATTGGAGAGTTGAGGGAGCAGAGAGGCGGAGATGCTTTTGTTTCTAGGGTTAAGATTTTTGTTTTTGTTTTTCATTTAGTTATTTGTACCCTTAGTAATAAATAATTTGATAATTGAATAATATGATAAAGATGAAAACTCAAGATATGAGATTTGAGTGACTCAGAGTAGAGAACTATTAGCTGTTAGAACTCTCTCTTGAAATAGAAAAAAGGAACGCTTTTATTCAAAATACAAATTCAGTACAAAGAAACCTAGCCAAGCCAAGTAACTTGGCCCTTTAGATAAACAGACACTCAAAACACTCACTTCCCAAGATTGAATCACCCAGTACACCCCATACACTGTGATTCTATCTACTGAAGCAATCACACTCCTTAACTCGAAGTAGAAGAGAATCGAAACAAGAAACTCTCACTGCTACAGTTTGAAGGTCACCCACAATCCAGACAGAGAGCTTACAGTATATACTGCTGGTGATGAATAGTCGTTGCCTAGAAGAGAGCCTTCCCTAGCCTTTATCATGCTTTCTTGTAGAGACGGTGCTAGGTGGAGCGGATGTAGAAAAGCTGAAGCTTCCGTTAGAGAGAAGACGAACGAGAGGGATGATCTGAGAGATCATCAATCGAGGAGTCCAGTTTTGACTTCGAAGGATGATGTTTCTTAAAAACGGTGTCGAAGAGATGGAGATGCATGAATGGAGGGTGGAGAAGAAACGTCGTCGTAGTGGAAGCTCCAAAATGAGAGAAGCGTCGCCGTTTTTAAAGCCAACAATTTCCCCCTTCATCCGAGAAGTCTCCTGCAAAACAGACAATACCAAGGAAACAGCAACACAGGCAATCCAGAAGAAAAGGGGCAATTCATTGATAATAAAAGAGAGTACAGCAGGCTGCGATAAGAGAGGAGAGCAGCATTACAAAATATCAGGACAAAGTCCTGAGCAGAATTCCCCCTGAGCAAAATACCCCAAAAGAAACTAGAACTAGGTACTTACTAACTAAAGGAACATATCCTACCAACAGGATATCAAAAGAAACAAACAAGAAGATTAAGAGGCAGGAAAGGAGGCGGGAGCAGTGGCAGTAGACTCATCGGAGGAAGATTCCCCTTCAGAAATGGTGAAGACCAGATCCCCAGTCTTACTAGGTTCACCCACTGACTTGGTTTTCTTGACAGCAGAGGGCTTAGGAGGAGGCCCGAGAAGAGAGGTAGAAGGACGAGGAGGAGGAGAGATGTCAGTGGGAAGATCCAATACCATCAGCACATTAAGTGCACTGATGTACATAGTGGAGGAAACACTCCTAAACTCTGAAAGATCTACCCCAAGGTTGATCAGTAAACGAGTGATTAGTGACCCAAATGGCACCAATCCAGCTTTCGTCGAGCAGTTGCACTCGCAATGATCCATAAGTCCATGTGGAGGACTCGATCTTGATTAAAGGATCTTGGAAAGAGGACATGAGTGAGAAAATGGTGGAAGATCCTCACTCTAGCAGGAAGCCAGGATACAGGAATAGGAACGTCGGATCCACCAGTTGGTTCAGTTGAGAAGTTCCCATATTCCACCTCGACTTTGAATTCATGCTTCTAGAATTCAGAAGGATGAGCAATCCCGAGTCCTTGTGATGGAAAACCTAGAATGCCATTCATGGCATCAACTGGTATGGTCAACAGATGATCATACACCAGAGTGGTAAGGCTTCTCGAGCTGATCCCTTGGCTCTTGAGATTGGAGTAGAAATATTTTACAGACCCAGGACAGGCAGGATGCACTGGTTGGCGGAGGAGGAAATCCCATCCGAGTCCCTCAATAAGCGACACAATGTCATACTTATACAGATTAAACTCATAGGGATCAAGCTGAGTGATATGATGCAGCCTCCTCTTATCGAAGTGCTGCAGATATCGATGATGGTTAACTACTAGTGGCTCATGGAACATGTAGCCAGAGAATGTATGAACTAGGCCATCGAAACGGAAGGGTCGAGGAAGGTGGTCACTCATTTTGAGTCGGATGCTGGTGATTTGTGGTTTTTACTCTCGGTTTGTTGAAGCAAAGTGGATATTGAGTGGAGCAGTGTGAGAAGAGAGGATGGTTAATGAGGCTTTTTATAGATAAGAATAGTAATGAAGGTGAAGAGTCTCCCGCAGACAAGGGTTTAGGGAGAATGATTTAGCTAAAGCATAGACGTATTAGTAGAGGCAAGCATTGAACCGAAATGGAGCGTTTTCTTTTGGTTGAATCAAGACACGCAAAAGGTACTCGGCAAAAAGACCCAATCAGCTTTTTAGAATTAGTTTTGGTTTTGGAAGGTTTTTAATCATTGCTTACTGCACCAATGCAAGTAATACGTAAAACCAATGAGGTGTTTACTTTAAAGATTTTCAATATGGCCGAAAGATTTTAATCCCAATTCTGTGCAAAGCTGAATAAACCTTTCACTTGCCAGAGGTTTTGTTAGTAAGTCAGCCAGCTGATGTTCAGTTGCAACAAATTGAAGTTTGATGTGACCAGCTTGCACAAGTTCTCTAATAAAATGATACTTTATTTCAATATGTTTGGTCCTAGAGTGTTGAACTGGATTCTTAGTCATACTTATTGCACTTGTGTTATCACAGCATACTTGGATATCTTTTAGTTTAAAACCATAATCTGAGAGTTGTGCTTTCATCCACATTATTTGTGCACAGCAACTCCCAGCAGCCATATATTCAGCTTCAGCTGTGGAAAGTGCTACTGCTCCTTGTTTTTTGCTAAACCATGATACAAGTGATGAGCCAAGTAATTGAACAGTACCAGTTGTACTTTTTCTATCTACTAGACTTCCTCCAAAGTCTGAGTCACTGTACCCAATCAACTCAAATGAATCAGATACAGGATACCATAAACCAATGTCCATGGTACCCTTGAGGTACCTGAATATTCTTTTAACAGCTTTGAAATGACTTTCTTTAGGGCTGGATTGAAATCTAGCACACAGTCCTACACTAAATTGGATGTCAGGTCGACTTGTTGTTGGGTACAGAAGGGACCCTATCATTCCTTTGTATTTTCTTTCACAGAATGGAATGCCTCCATCATCCTTATCTAATTTTAGATTAGTTGCCATAGGAGTGGTGCTAGGGTTTACTGAATACATATCAAATTTCTTGAGCATTGATTCAGTATACTTTGTCTAACTGATAAAAATTCCTGAGTCTAGTTGCTTAATTTGTAGCCCTAGAAAGTGGGATAATTCTCCCATCATACTCATCTCAAACTCAGATTTCATCAAATCACAAAACTTTGTACTCATAGACGGATTTGTCGATCCAAAAACTATGTCATCTACATAGATTTGCACAATTAGTGTATCAAGGTTTTCTTTCTTTATAAAAAGTGTTTTATCAACATTTCCTTGGATGAAACCTTCTGATTTTAAGAATGATGAAAGTTTTTCATACCATGCCCTAGGAGCCTGTTTTAGTCCATATAATGCTTTAGACAGTTTGTAGACATGATCAGGGTATTTATGATCAATAAAATCAGGTGGTTGACTCACATACACTTCTTCTTTCAGTTCTCCATTTAAAAATGCACTCTTTATGTCCATTTGAAATAGGGGTATTTTCATGAAGCATGCATAGGCACACAACATTCTGATTGATTCGATTCTTGCAACAGGGGCAAAAGATTCCTCAAAGTCAATTCCCTCTTCTTGTAGATACCCCTGTGCCACAAGTCTAGCTTTATTTTTGGTAACCTCCCCTTCTTCATTTGTTTTGTTTCTAAATACCCATTTTGTGCCTATGACTAGTTTGTTAAGAGGACGAGGAACAAGCTCCCATACTTGTAGCCTAGCAAACTGTATAAGTTCTTCTTGCATAGCATCCAACCACTTATCATCTAACAAGGCTTCTTTGTAATTTCTGAGTTCTAATATTGAAACAAAAGCATACTGACCTGGTTGATACCTACCTCTGGTATGAATTCCTGCATTGAGTTGTCCAATAATTTGTGAAGAAGGGTGTCTCTTCTGAATGTGTGGTGGTGCCTGCCTTTCTTCTTCATCAGGTGCCTCATCTCTTGTTTCACTTATGTCTTTCTTGACTGTTTCTTGAGATGAATCCTCGCAAGAGTCTTCATACCTTTCATTAGACACAGGAAACAGAAGGTCTATACTTTCTGCAGAGACCTTGTCAGTACTTCCAGATTCATCAAATTTAACAAATACTGACTCTTCGACCTTTTTTAGACCTGAGGTTATAAATTCTGTAGGCCTGTCCTTTAAGTGAGTACCCTAGGAATACACCTTGATCTGATTTCAGAGTCAAACTTATATAAGTGATCTTTGGTATTTAAGATAAAACACTTACATCCAAAAGGGTGAAAGTACCCTAGATTGGGTGTCTTTTGTTTTAAGATTTCATAGTGTGTTTTGCCAATGATTTTTCTGATCAGAACTCTATTTATTACATAGACAGCAGTCATGACTGCTTCTCCCCAGAGGAATTTAGGTGTACCATATTCTAGCAACATTGTTCTTGCTGTCTCTATGATAGTTCTATTTTTTTCTTTCAACTACACCATTCTGTTGTGGTGTTCTGGGGGCAGAGAAGGTGTGATTTATTCCTCTGTCATTACATAATTCACTAAACTGTTCAGAAATAAACTCTCCTCCATTGTCACTTCTAATGGTCTTGATGCCATTTTTGGATTCATTTAGTATGAGAGTTACAAAGTTTTTAAAATGAATAAAGGCCTCATCTTTTGATACAAGTAGATAAACCCATGTATACCTAGAAAAATCATCAACAAGTACAAGAGCATAGGCTTACCTCCCAAACTTACCACATTGGTTGGACCAAAAAGATCCATATGAATTAGTTCATATGGTACTGAGGTAGTTATATCCCTTTTGGGTTTAAAACTCTTTTTGACCAATTTACCACCAACACACGCATCACAGAAAAATTTTGGATTTTCTTTCAAACTTGGAATTCCACGAGCTGATTTTGACTTAGAGAGTTGTGATAATTTAGAGAGACTTATATGGCCAAGTTTTCTATGCCATAACATTTCCAGATCATACTGCTTGGCTTGAAAGCATGTCTCATTAAAAGACCTTAGACAGTTCAAATCAACTACATA
Source organism: Linum trigynum (assembly GCA_964030455.1). Classification (NCBI taxonomy): domain Eukaryota; kingdom Viridiplantae; phylum Streptophyta; class Magnoliopsida; order Malpighiales; family Linaceae; genus Linum; species Linum trigynum. The sequence goes on from OZ034818.1 coordinate 15,066,626, forward strand.
CATATTGTCTTTCTTAGTTCCACTAAACAACAGTTTATTGTCCTTAATTCTAATAATTTCACATGAAGATGATTCAAACACAACTCTGTTCTCTGAGTTACATAATTGACTAATAGAAAGAAGATTATGCTTCAGACCCTGAACAAATAGGACATCCTTAATGGTGGGAAGAGGACTCTTGCCAATTGTTCCATTTCCCATAATTATTCCTACACGATCATCCCCAAACACTACCTTACCTCCCCTTTTATAACTTAAAGAAGAGAAAAGTTCCTTTTTACCTGTCATGTGGTGGGAGCAACCACTATCTAGATACCATGTGTTTTCATTTTCTCCCAAATTCTGCAATCAATCATACATTAGCACATTTTGGTATCCAAAATGTGTTGGACACAATTGGTTTCCTTGGATTCAGATCATAACAAAATTTTGCTATATGTCCTTTCCTTTTGCAATAAGAGCAAGTAAAGATTACTGGATATTTTGAGTATTTTCTGTGATCATCATAGTTATGCTTAGTGATTCCCTTTCTGAAAAAATTATGACTTAAATTAGGCATACCAGAACCTTGTTTTGCAAACGTAGTGTTGTTTTTGCAAAAACTTCTTAGCCTCTGATTTTCATCTTTCAGATTAAAAACTTGTTTGTTTAGTTCCTTATTCCATTCACTTTGAGCATTCAAGGTTCTTTTTAAAGTTGAAATTTCATCTTTCTGAGCTTGATTATCAGTCATTAACATACAGTACTTACTCTTGAGTCTATTACATTCTTCTTGAATATTTGTTAACTCATGCAGAAACTCAGTTTTTATTTCAGATTTATCTATGTCTGAATCGGAGTCAGAGATTACCTGGTAGCATGAAGGAACAAGCGGACCATGGCTGCATGACGATTGGTCATCACTTTCATCTCTGGTAGCAAATGCCATGTATGCTAGATTTTTTACTTCATGCTCTTCCTCTGAACTAAAATCACTCCAGGAAGCTGCGAGTGCTTTCTCCTTTGCTTTGGCATTAGTGGGACACTTTGATCTTATATGTCCTGACTTTCCACACTTAAAACAGATTGTTAAATCTTTTTCATTGGAAGACTTAACGTCTTCCTTATCAATTCTGAACCTTTCTCGGCCTTCAGAGAATCTATCATATGATTTAGGAGAGTTTTTATCAAAATAACCCCTGTTTGATGTATACCTCTCATTTGTTTTAGTAGGAGCTCTCTCAATTCCTTCCCTATCTCTTTTATAGTCATAAGAGTGATTATTGAATCCTCTCGAATCATTAAATGACCTTCTTGCTTGAAAGTCCTTTTGTCATTTTGAGCATTCGATGGAATTTTCTACTGACTAGAGCAAATTCTTTATCAAATTCTTCTCCCATGTCAATGTCAGAGTCACTATCACACTCTTGTGCTTTGAAAGCTATAACCTTTCTTCTCCTATGATCATCTTTGTTCATTTGTATTATGACTTCCTCGTGGCTTAACAAAGATCCTATTAGTCTTTCTATAGATAGTGCCTTTAAGTCTTTGGCTTCTTCAATTGCAGTACGTTTAGGCAACCACTCTCTAGGAAGACATCTTAGTATTTTTCTGACCAGATCCTTGGTCTCAAAAAATTTTCATAGTCCTTTTAGCCTATTTATCAAATCATTGAATCTTTTGTACATACTGGAAATTGATTCTCCTGAGCTCATTTCAAAAGATTCATACTCATTTAGTAACACATCTATTCTACTTTCTTTAACTTCAGACGTACCTTCATGAGTGGTTTGAAGAGATTCACATATCTCCTTGGCTGACTCGTATTGAGCCACTTGACTCCTTTCTTCAGGGCTTAGTGCAGAGAACAAAATGTGCATAGCTCTGGAATCAAGCTGAGAGGAGATCTTCTGCTCTTCTTTCCAGTCTTCTTCATCTTCATCTTCCATGGGAATTGGTCCTTTTCTGACTACTGCCCATAACTCTCCATCTACACCACGAAGGTAAATTCGCATTCTTTTCTTCCAAACGGTGTAGTCTGTTCCATCAAACCATGGAGGGTTTGTGTTTGCTGAGTAGGAGACTGCTGTTGAAGATGATCCTGACATCTTGGGACCTTACTCTTTGGCGATGATTAATCCCTCAAAGAGTAGGCTCTGATACCAATTGAAAACTCAAGATATGAGATTTGAGTGACTCAGAGTAGAGAACTATTAGCTGTTAGAACTCTCTCTTGAAATAGAAAGAAGGAACGCTTTTATTCAAAATACAAATTCAGTACAAAGAAACCTAGCCAAGCCAAGTAACTTGGCCCTTTAGATAAACAGACACTCAAAACACTCACTTCCCAAGATTGAATCACCCAGTACACCCCATACACTGTGATTCTATCTACTGAAGCAATCACACTCCTTAACTCGAAGTAGAAGAGAATCGAAACAAGAAACTCTCATTGCTACAGTTTGAAGGTCACCCACAATCCAGACAGATAGCTTACAATATATACTGCTGGTGATGAATAGCCGTTGCCTAGAAGAGAGCCTTCCCTAGCCTTTATCATGCTTTCTTGTAGAGACGGTGCTAGGTGGAGCGGATGCAGAAAAGCTGAAGCTTCCGTTAGAGAGAAGACGAACGAGAGGGATGATCTGAGAGATCATCAATCGAGGAGTCCAGTTTTGACTTCGAAGGATGATGTTTCTTAAAAACGGTGTCGAAGAGATGGAGATGCATGAATGGAGGGTGGAGAAGAAACGTCGTCGTAGTGGAAGCTCCAAAATGAGAGTAGCGTCGCCGTTTTTAAAGCCAACAAAAGAAATATTTATATAGGCTGACGTGTACACACAAAATGAAAGTAGCACTGTTTAAAAAAAATCCAAAAATAGCACACAACTCCGAAAAATTCCAAAAATAGCACCCTTTCTGCAAAACCGCCACCCGTACCAGCGGTTTAGGTAAAAACCGCCACCTGGGGGCGCGTTTTTCGATGAAAACCGCACCCCCACCATGCGGTTTAGTTGCAGATCGCACCCCCACCATGCGATCTGCTTTTTTTTTTTTTTTTTTTTTGAAAAATCCTAACCTAGGTGGAAACTTCAAACGAACGTATCTTTGAGTTCAGGGATCCGATCGTCGTGATTTTTTTTTTATTCCGCATAACTTTTTGAGATCTTGCAAGTCAAAGACTGCCGTAGGTGGTTTGGTCCCGCCTTCGTCCCAAAAAATGCCGTTTGCTACCCCGAACGAGCTTTTTTCCGATTTCGTCAAACTTTGGACAACCATAACTTTGTGCTCCAAAATCCAAACGACATGAATTTTTTTTTTTTCGCATAACTTTTTAAGGACTACAATTTTACTAGGAATGAATTTTCAAAACGGGAATTATTTTTGGATATACTGGATTTTGGGAATAGCTTACCTTCCCTTCTCAGCAATCCACGTACATATTGAAATTATGTCTATGATAAAAGTTGTATTCCTTAAAAAATTATGAGAAATAAAAAAAAATTTCATGCCGTTTGGATTTTGGAGCACAAAGTTATGGTTGTCCAAAGTTTGACGAAATCGGAAAAAAGCTCGTTCGGGGTAGCAAACGACATTTTTTGGGACGAAGGCGGGACCAAACCACCTTCGGCAGTCTTTGACTTGCAAGATCTCAAAAAGTTATGCCGAATCAAAAACAAATTCGCGACGTTCGGATACCCGAACACAAAGATACGTTCGTTTGAAGTTTCCACCTAGGTTAGGATTTTTCAAAAAAAAAAAAAAACAGATCGCATGGTGGGGGTGCGATCTGCAACCAAACCGCATGGTGGGGGTGCGATCTTCAACCAAACCGCATGGTGAGGGTGCGGTCTGTAAAACCGCACCCTGCCAGTGCGGTTTTCATCGAAAAACGCTCCCCCGGGTGGCGGTTTTCACCTATACCGCTGGTACGGGTGGCGGTTTTGCAGAAAGGGTGCTACTTTTGTAATTTTTCGGATTTGGGTGCTATTTTGGATTTTTTTTAATAGTGCTACTTTTGGAAAAATCCCCACATATTTGCCACGTTAGAGTCAACTAACGATTGACCGGACGGAAAATTAACGGTTTGGCTATTAAATTGTTTTTGAAAAGTTTAACTATTATTTTGTTTAAAATGAAAGGTTTGACTATTAAATTGTATTTACCCTAATTATTATTCGTTATTTATTTGCTTATTAAACTTACACTTATTTTCTTTATTCCTGCTAAACTCACTGAAAGGTCATTGTCACCTAGGAGTTACATAAAAAAACAAGTTTCCAATTTGAATAAGTGAAGAATATCATAATAATTTCTTTGTAGGATATAGAGAAAAGAATGTTAAATATTATGTTAAATTTTGATTTATGATAATTACTATTTATGTATGCATTGAATATGGAAGTTCTAATCTAATCATGGTAAGTTTTTTTCTTTCTATTTTTTGGGGGAAAACAACGAAAGTAATAAAATAAACTTATTTAGTTGAAGTAATTAAGAGATTACCAAATCAGATTAAATGTAGAGTAAGCGTGTGATTTAATGCTCTTTTAGTGATTCCTTCGTCCTCCCCCATTACCATGACTAATTATATTTACATAATTAATAACAGAAAATATTTTCTTTAATTAGGACACATGACATTTATATTTATTCCACAAATTCCCTTTTTTTATTTTTGAGTGATATCAAAAGAGGAAAATAGTTAAAGTTACAATTCTACTCAGGACCCCTAAAAGACTCTAAAGAACCCACCCCAAAAAATTAAAAGATTCTACCTCTAAACGAGACAAAAGCAGTGCTTTACGCGCCACTCTCTGAGCAGCACTGTAGGCGGATCTAGGTACCGCCCTAAACTCTATAAAAACAGACAAAGAGCTAAGGATCTGAAGACACTATCATAACACCGGACCACCAATCGAGTCTTCTATGACGCCTTGACGAAGTTGTTTGGCGACCACTTCGGAATCACCTTCGACTATCACGCAGGTCAAGGATCTTCAGGCTACGATATCTCTAAAGGCTAGAAGCTCTGCCAGGTAAGGATTGACTATTCCTTGAAGCTGCAACCCGAACGCCAACACCACATGCCCGTCTGACCCACTGATAACAAGCTCAGACGAACACACGGTGGCACAAATAGCAGCGTCGAAGTTGATCTTCAAAAATTCTTCTGGAGGAGGGACCCAAGAGGTGGCAGGAAGGTTTGGGAGTAGAAATGGGGTGAATGAGGAAGGAGAAGATAGGAGACTTCGAGGACCTGGTTGTAGAGCTGGCTCACAAATTTCCTTGATTACCCACGTCTAATTAACAGCATAAATACTTAATTACATAAAAAAAGAAAAGCAAGTATTTGTGAAGGTCAAATCCTAGTATCGTTAATCCGTAATCCAACTAAACCCTAATTAAACATAATTATATATAGTTAACCTCTTTCCTAATTTAATGATAATATTAATATTTAATACAATAATATTACCAATAATTCCACCAATCCATCTCATTTACGGCAGAATCCTAAACCATTAACATTTAATATACTTCTCTCTCCAATAATTGAAGGAATTAACGGATTACCAAATCAAATTAGTGGTTTGCAGTGTTATTATTTCCAATTTTAAGTTATTTTCTTTCCTTTATGTTTACATAGTAACCGATTGAGCAATAGGGTAGAGTATGACTTTGACCAATTAGGGTATAAGGAGATTAGGGTTTGACTTTGAAGGTTAGGGTTTAACTTTAACCAATTAGGGTTTGAACTAATCTGGCCGAAGATAACAGATAACAACAAGAAATAAAGCATCTCTTCCACCTCCTACACATTCTACCCCTCCCAACCTAAACCCTCATTCCAACCAAATAACTACCTTCAACCTCAATCCATCCAATCCTACTATAACATTATCTTAGAGGCAAAATCGTCTCTACCTCCACTAACAACAATCGTTTGCATCGTTAAAAACTTAAAATACACATGGTAGGTTCAAGAAACTGCTCGTTACGATCCGCAAAACCCAAAAAAAACTCAATGAAAGTTCTGGCACTATCCATCCTTTTTGTCCCGAACATACAATGGAGAAAAATTCGATCCCAGCAGTTTATATAAATTATCCATAAGTATATACAATATTTATGATAATTTATAATTAAATATCCATAATACTATACAATATTTCCGATAATTATAAATACTTAAAAACTATTTAATCAATATTCAAACTAATTTAGTAATTTTGAATCATAATTGGTCAATATCAAACAGTAATCTCATTAAATCGTAATGCAGTCAAATCCTAATTTAATAATTTTAGCGCTACCAACCTCTTTCCTAATAAATGATAATATTAATATTATATAATAATAATAATAATACCAATAATCGCCCCAATCCATCTCACTTAACAACAGAATCATAAACCATTATAATTTAACATAATAATAAACAATAATATTTATCACTAATCTCTCTAATTAACCCCCTCAAACTTCTTCCCTTCCCGTCGAATACCCTCTTCTCCTTCTCCATCTCGACTTCCGATAATTGGACGCAGTCCGACGCCGGTGATTGAACGCGACCCAATGTCGCAAATCGAACGCAACTCGACGACGCAGATCAGACGCGGGCCGACGCTGCAGATCGGACGCGGTCGAACGCCGAAGATCGGACCGTGCTTCACCGTCCGAACTCTGACGTTGGACCGCGCTTCTCGATTCTAACTTCGACGTCGGACCGTTGATCTCCGTCCGACGATGGGTAGATAACGATACCAGGAAGACGATGACGATGCCGAGAATTGTTGTCTTCGCGAGATGGATTTTGGGGTTTGGTTTGTGATCGGCGGTGAGATGTTGTCGAGTTGGATTTGTTGGCCGGCGTTTCTCTCGAATCTGATGATGGCAGTAGGGCTAGGAGGAGGAAGGGTTGGGTGGGCATGGGCTTGGAGGAAAGAGATATGGGTAAGGATTGGCAGGAGGAAGAAGGCTAGGCGGCGATTTATCGGCAGGGCAGGGAACTCACTTTCTCTGAACGAGATCGAAAAAGGGGAATTCCTGAAGAACTTCTTCTCGACAAATTGGCAACTTCCAAACCTGAAATTTCTCTTTCTTTCTCCCTAGAGCCGGATCTATACGCCGTTCTCGGTTATTTTCAAGTACTGATTTGAGCTTTGGAGAAGGTCACAGCCGACCACAACCGGCGGGTCCTTTTTTGTAGGTGTTTATCTCGAAAACTGGAATCCAACAACAATCAAAAGGTCAATGCTCTCCTGACTCTAAAACTTTCGAGGTCGGCTAATTGTTAGTATCAATTTTTACCAAAATAAAATTGTTAGTATCAACAAGAGAAAATGGTCCTTTGTGTAAGGGTTTTGTCGAGGGGGTGAAAAATTTCCCTCGCTATTGATTTTTACTGGTGAAGCTGACACACTAGGACATAACACCAAATTGCGACCAAGTATAATCGCAGAGTGGAAATGCAGAATAGTGGTTAAGTCTAATTATCGACCCGGGCTCTAAATCTACTGCCTACTTAGTGAACTCCTATTATCTAGCCGGACTAAGCGAGTGTAATGATTTTAGTGCAAAAGAAACAAAAGCAAGAAATGGTCTGGTTCTTTTCAGGTTCAAAAAGGTCATCCAGGTATGGTTCCCCATAGTGTGCAGCTAGTTCAGATTCTACGATCCCAAATTACTCAGATTGATAGATAAACCGCGGGAAGTTCTTTACAGGTCTGGACTCTCGACTAAAGTTATCTAGACCCTCTTGATTCGAATACTCGTCGGACAGCTAACCTCCACAGGCATACACTAACCAAGGTTAAACACGCGAAACTTCCACTACTGGCCTTTATTCCACTAGATGCATAAGCGGCTGTAGCAAATAAGTGATCAATTCAAGTCACAGTTGAAAAACTGTACCCCTGCACGGTTATACTGCACGTCTAAATCATCAGTATAGGTTGTCCTAGTCATCACAAGCAAGTTACCATGCATCAATGCTAATAGCCAATCGATTCACCACATACCATCATAGTGCCAATATGATCATGCAAACATTAGTACTTGGAGACCTCAAATCTTGAAATTTGGACAATGGACTAAGGTCCAAGCACACAACCTTTTCGATGTAGCCAAAGATAAACACCCCCCCCCCCACCCACTTAAGCACGACATTGTCCTCAATGGAAGAAAGAAAAGGGAACGACGTTACCAGGAAAAACGGGCTACAATGGGACTGGAAAATGGACCAGTCGGTTGGAGCGGACTGAAAATTGACCAGATTCTGAGAGCAACCAAAAGGCAACACAAACACTCATACTGGATAAGTGTTAGGAACATCAGTGTCAGCCCCATGGCATACAATGAAACACACAAAACAAGACACAACATATCCAGTTCGACTCAAATCACAAAAACACAAGAAACAGGAAACATGGAACTCGCGATCTAGCGTCAATCCTCCTCGTCATCATCGTCTTGAGGTGGGGACGGATGCCAGAAGGTCTGGGTAGTGTCCACATTAGACTCCGAGCACAGGCGCTCCAGCAGGAAGTGGGTGTAGCGCCTGCCATCACGCTCACGATCTAGGTGCACCTCGATCCGATGGAAATGAGCATCCATCGCGGCTCAGTGGCCACCAGCAGGTGCGGCTGAGGAGGGCCCAGCACCCGAGTCACTAGGGTAAGACTGGACTGGCGGAGGGGGTGAGGGCTCGGCTACAATGACCTCATCGAACTCTGCAGGACGTAGGCCCCTGATCCTGCGGATCTGCGGGTCTGTCCTCGCGACCCAAATCAGGCCCATAGCACTAAAAGTCTGGTCAGGGAAGCTCTAGCACGCCCCATGAGGGTGCAGCCGTCCAGGGGTACCCCAAAGTACCGGGCAAGCCGAGTGATGAAGGCCGCTCCGTGCAGTGTGGCGACCTTCGAGTGGTTCCTCACCTGGGAGAAGGAGAGTGCCAGAATGGACCCCAGGTTGAGGTCATCCGCAGCCTCGCTCATGGGGATGAGAGCATACATGTGGCGCTTCGTCACCTGCCTGGATGCCTCCTGGTTGGGAATGACAGAGTGAGCTAGGAACGCTTGCAAGAAACGCCACGGAGCCTGCAGCTAGGTGGCTCTGGTCTGGCTGTGCACGTAGGGGACGGCAGCATGCTGGTGCAAGCAAATTCTCTCGTAGAACCCCTGGTAGTCGGCTTGCGGAAAGGTCGGCTCGACCTCGTACATGCGAGTGGAGTCCAAGCCCAGGATGGTGCTGAAGACTGTGGTGGTGATCCCCAAGTCGGTAACTAACTGCACCCTCAAGGGTGGTGAGCTTCTTCCTAGTGTGTGTGAAAGTGTTGTAGAACTCCAGGGTGAGCTCCTCGTAGATGTCGTCCTAGAGCCCCCAGTAGGCGGCGTCATTGAGAGTGTGGGATGGTCCGGATGGCCGCCTCGATAGCGTCACAACACAGGAACTGGTCGAAGTAGGCAAAATCGAGAGCGTAGTGGCTCCCAATCTCTCATGCCCGCATCTTGGCGAACACAGTACCGTAAGCCTCGGCATACTGGAAGTCGTGCAGAAAGTCATGATCCAGACTGACCATTTTCCTGCAATACCTTCCTCGTCGTGCGGTTACGACCATTTACCAAATGATGGAGGTAACTAACCATGTACCAAATGATGGAGGAAATGGGACCATGAAATCGATACCCCAGACATAAAAAATTTCACAAGTAATGAACACATTTTGGGGCATCTCATCAAGGGCAGAGATGTTACCTGACCTCTGGCATCGGTCACACCTGCGTGCGAAGGTGTCGGCGTCCTTGAAGAGCGAGGGCCAGTAGAAGCCCGACTGCAATACCTTCCTCGTCGTGCGGTTACGACCATGGTGCCCGCCAGTTGGTCCCTCATGGCAATGAGACAGAATGACCTCCATCTTATTGGCAATGACACGACGACGGGTGACCTCGTCGGCTCCGATCATGAAGAGATGTGAATCGTCCCAGAAGTAGTGCTTCAGGTCGGAGAAGAACTTCCTCTTGGCATGAGTCATAATCCCCGTGGGTAGCTGTTGACCAACCAGATAGTTGGCGAAATCAGAGAACCAAGGGGTGACACTCTCCACCAGGCACATCATCATCAGTCGCTCATCTGGAAAGGAGTCGTTGATCTCCTCCTCGAAGTTGTCCGCAGGAGGTGTGTCCAACCGGGAGAGATGATCAGCAACACAATTTTTGGCTCCCTTCTTGTCCCGGATCTCGATGTCGAATTCCTGCAGTAATAAGATCCAACATATGAGCCGAGGCTTAGCATTGGCCTTGCTCATTAGGTATCTTATGACGGAGTGATCTGTGTACACTATCACATGGGACAAGACCATATAAGGGCGAAACTTGTGGTGTAGTTCTCTTGGGATAATTGAGGGTCTTTGAGGCGTAGTAGATAGGCCGAAAATGCTGATCTCGCCTCTGCCCCAGGACAGCTCCAACAGCGAAGTCACTCGCGTCGCACATCAGCTCGAATGGTAAGGTCCAATCAGGAGTGACCATGATAGGATCATGAGTGAGCTTCTCCTTCAAGGTCGTGAATGTTGTTGTGCACGCTCCAGTGAACTGGAAGGGGGCATCCTTCTCAAGGAGCTTAGTCAGGGGCAAGGTGATCTTTGAGAAGTCTTTTACGAATCGCCTATAGAACCCCACATGCCCCAAGAAACTAAGAATGCCTTTACAGATGTGGGAGGAGGCAGCTTGCTGATTGTCTGGATCGTGGCTCTGTCCAGCTCTATCCCCATCTTGGAGATCTTAAGCCCCGAAACTATGCCTTCGCGAACCATGAAGTGGCTCTTCTCCCAACTCAGCGACAGGTTTGTCTCCTCACACCTTTTCAAGACAAGTTCCAGGTTATGGAGACAGTGAGAGAATGAGTCTCCATAAACTGAGAAATCATCCATTAACACCTCCATGATTTCTTCAACCTGACGATCGAAGATGGAGAGCATACATCACTGGAATGTGGCTGGGGCGTTGCAAAGCCTGAATGGGATCCTCTGGTAGGCAAATGTGTCGAAAGGGCAGGTGAAGGTGGTCTTCGCCTGGTCTTCCGATGCTATGGGAATCTAAAAGTACCCGAATATCCCATCCAGGAAACAGTAGAGCTCGTGCCCCGCCAACCTCTCGAGCATCTGGTCAATGAATGGCAGAGGGAAGTGATCCTTCCGGGTGGCGTCGTTGAGGCGACGGTAGTCGATGCAGACGCGGTACCCGATCAACATGCACATCGAGATGAGCTCATTCTTCTCATTGGGAACCACAGCCATTCCACCCTTCTTAGGCACCACCTGAGTGGGACTGACCCACTCGCTATCAGAAATGGTGATGACTTGATATATACACATGTTTTTGTCCACCATTCTTATACCGTTTTAGTCTTAATTCTCGTGTTTTAGGCCAATTTCACGCTAGGTTGTTCTTGTTTATGATATTTCAGGTCCTAGTACACGAATAAAGGTTTGGGAACGAGTTCGGGGTCGATTGGAGGAAGATTGGACGTTTGGCGAGAAGCTGATGAACCCACATGAGCACGCCTAAAATTCCACACGACCGTGTGACTTGGCTGTGTGACACCACTTTGCACGGGCAAATCGCACTGGCCGTGTAATGGACCCCTTGTGGCCGTGTGGAAAGTCCAGGGAGCTCACACAGCCAGACTGGAAATCCACACGGTCATGTGCCTCTGGCCGTGCAGCATGCCTAAAGACCACTTAAGTGAAACGTTGCGTTTCCATTCTCACACGGGCAAACTGGGAATCCACACGGCCGTGTGGCCTGGCCGTGTGGTCGGGAAAATCTCGGTTTTGACCCAATTTTGAGCCAAATGAGAGGGAATCGAGTTTTTGAGCAAAAAACAGAGCCCTGGAGAGAGAAAGTGTGAAGAACACATCCTAGAGGTGATTTTGGAGCTGGGTTTCATCAATCGAGCTTGGAGATCATCATAGGAGTGAAGATCATCATCCTAGAGCAGATTTTCCTCATCTTTATGAGTATGACTACTCTGATTTCTGTTTTCCTCTCTCTCTCTATGGAGTAGAACCTTCTCTCACTTGGGTATGAAGAACCCTAGTTCCATGTGTTAGGGATCTTGATTGTAATGACTTGGGATTGTTATACTGATTGGTTATAATCGATTGATGCATGATTCATTGAGTCAATTGAAGTCTGATAATCTTTTCTTGATTTCTGCTGCAACCTGAGATAGATAGAATCTGATTAGGTTGTTAGAGATTCATCAATCGGTAGTGGTAGATTGGTTATACGAGAGTTAATCTATTTACTGCTTTGTACTGGAACCCAATTCCAGTAGTGGAGTTCTGTATTTACTGCCTCAGTAGTCTATCCCGGTGAAGGTTAGTCGCCTGCCGGTTAGCCTGTTTGAGAGGGCTTGGTCAGCTTAAGAGATTCCAAGCTACTGGCGGATCTTCCACGGTTTATCAACAGTTAATCAACCCAGGGTAATTACAACTGTGACCTAACTAAGGAGCCAGGGGGACTCATTCCTGAGTGACTCTCCCCTTGCTAAAGAACTTTGAACCATTTCTTGCTTTCTTACTGCTTTTAGTTAAAAACCACAATCACTCGACTTAGGTTGCTAGATAATAAATAATCACGGAGTAGGCAGTAGATCTAGGCCCCGGGTTGACAAATAGAGATTGCCACTTACTGCATTTCCAGACTGCGATTGCACTTGGTCGCAGTTTGGTGTTGTGTTTTAGCGTGTCAAATGGCGAAGATGATTCCCGCGTCCATCAATTTGATAATCTCCGCTCGAACAAAAACCTCCAGGTTTGGTGTCAATCTCTGCTGGGGTTGTCTCACCGGCCGAATCTCATCCTCCAATAATATCCGGTGGGAACAGAAAGAAGGGTTGAACCCCGGATATTGGTAATCTTTCATGCCATAGCCCACTCGTACTGCTTCAAGAGGGCCGCCAGTCTGGCCTTCTGCTCGGGTGTGAGGGTCGAGCTGATGATGACTGGAAGCTTGTTCCCCTCCCGGAGAAATGCATACTCCAAGTGAGAAGGGAGGGGCTTCAGCACCAGTTCTGGTGGTTCCTCCGGAGTGGTGGTGATGCGGGCCGAGGATGAGATCGGCTTGAACGGCTTCTCGACCTCCAGGAGCTCGCCATACTCCAGTGCAGCCAACTGCTCCTCAAGTTGTAGCTCCTGTGATGCATGTTCACCAAGCAAAATACAACGCTCAATGGCATCGTCAGTACCCGCACTCATGATGGAGAGTGCGGTTTCAAAATTAGCAAGTGTGTCACAGTAATCCAAGTCATCATGCATATGAGAATGTTTCGTATTGTCAGACACAAAAAATATAGCTTGTTCATCCCCAGCCCGCAAAATTAACTTGCCACTATGCACATCAATTAACTCCTTGGCGGTGGCGAGAAATGGTCTACCCAAAATCAAAGGTACATCCACATCCTCATTTATATCCAAGATAACAAAATCCACAGGATATGTGAATGCACCCACATTAACAAGCAAGTCCTCTATGAATACTCATCCTAGTTGTTTTAGGTTCACCTAGGCCTAGCTTCTTAAACAGTTTATAAGGACTTTGATGCTAGCGCCTAGGTCCGCCAAGGACTTTCCTACATGCATGCTGCCAATAAGAAGAGGGATAGTAAAACTCCCTAGGTCTTTGCGCTTCTCTGGCAGCTTGTTCTGCAGGATTGGAGAACACTCCTCGCTTAGCATCACTGTCAATTGATCCCCAAGTTTCTTCTTGTTGATGAGGAGATCCTTCATGAATTTGCGTACTTGGGCATCTACGATAGTGCCTCCACGAACGGCATGTTGATGTTGACCTTCTTCAATATTGTCATGAATTTGGCAAACTTAGTCTCCAGCTTGTCCTTGTGCATACGAGTGGGGAAGGGAATCTAGGGAACATGCTCCTTAACCACTGGTTGTGGCTTGGGAGCAGGTGCTTCCTTCTCTATCTCCACCTCTTCATCTTCAGCTGGAAGTGCTGGAGCAAGTGTTGGTTCCTCCTGCCTAGCCGGAGCATGTATAGCAGATGTCATCTTGCCACTTCTTGTAGTGATGACATCTAACTGCTGGTGAGACTCATGGGGATTTGGGATGGTGTTGGCAGGTAGAGTTCCCGGTGCCCTAGTGTTGTTGTTATGAGCGATTCCTCCAATCTGGTTCTGGAGGTCCTGCAAAATAGCACTCTGGTTTCTCTGACCTTCCTCCACGAGTTTGAGATTGTTTGCTTGGTTTAATATACCAACTGGCCGTTCTCACGAGTTCGGATCTGTTTGATCGATTTCCGCTACTATCATTTATTTTCGTGTTATTGAAGTGTCTTATCAACTAGAGATTTTTTTAAAGTATAATTTAAAATTCAGTCAAATTTCGACTATATCGATTGGCCTTATCTACGGGTTCGAGATTGTTTGGTTGGGTTAATATACCAACTGGCTCTTCTCACGAGTTCGTATATGTTTGATCGATTTCATTACTATCCTTTATTTTTGTGTTATTGAAGAAAGAAGAAAACCCCAAAAGAGTTCGACGTTGCGCAATTCTGATTTTTGGTCCAAGTTTGTGTGGATTCTCGAATTAGGATCATATCAACACCTCTGTCACGAGAGTTCCTACCTCTGGTGATCTGCCCCCAAGAATGATCTCTGGCGGCCAAAGTATTGATCATCTGATTCAGCTCGAGTGGAGTCTTAGTGAGAATGTCTTCCCCCGGACATAAAGACTCAATCAATCTCTGACTCTCCGGAAACAGAGCACTATAGAAGTTGCCCACAGTGAATGCATCACTAAAGCTGTGATGGGGACACTTCCAGAACAGACACAAGTACCGCTCTAGAGCATCTCACAGCGACTCATCATCTTCTTGGCGGAAATGAATGATCTCCCGTTAAATCTCTGAGGTCTTAGAGGCTGGATAGTACGAACTTGATGGCCGGATCTTCCCAAGAAGTGATGGACAGTGCTGACAAAGTCTCTAGCCACCTCTTCGCATGCCCCACCAGGGAGTGGGGGAAGAGGTGAAGACGGGTCGCGTCATCTGGGACGCCGTTGAGCTTGAACCCATTGGTCAGCTGCAAGAATCGAGAAAGATGCACCCTCGCCTCTTCATCCTTAAGACCATGGAACTAGAAGGAAGATGTAATCAACGGGATCCAACATGGCTTGATCTCGAAGTTGTTGTCGGGGATGGGCAGATACTGGATGACAAGGCGGATATCAGGGATCCGTGGAGTGTAGAAATACTCCATAGTGGGCCCTTAGGGAGGAAGTTGCATGTTGGCAGCGTCTGCCTATGGAATACCGCCATTAGGTGGGACTTGACTCACCGGAGGAACCTGGAGTGGCATCCCCAGGGGTTGTCCCTAATTCATGTTGTTCATCTGGTTGTTCTTGTCTCCCATGTCGTCCTCCTGCTCGGAGTTGCTGCTAATCCGACCATCAATCTACTCTTTTGTCGTAGCCAGTATCGCTCGCTGCACTCGCCTAACCTGACGACAAGTGCGTTCTAGCTCCGTATTTAACGGTAGTAGTGCTCCCAACTAGCTACGGGTAATGCACTACCACCACACAACTAAGCAAGCAAACCCGTGAAGGCACACAGGGGGAAGAAAAACTAGTGAAAAATAAATGCTAAAGTAACAGATGTTCACGTTTCTCCAATAATCTAGAGGCGTCCCCCCTGCAACGGCGCCAAAAACTTGACACGCTAAGACCAAGTATAATCGCATAGTGGAAATGCAGAATAGTGGTAAGTCTAATTATCGACCCGGTCTCTAGATCTACTGCCTACTCAATGAACTCCTATTATCTAGCAGGACTAAGCTAGTGTAATGATTTTAGTACAAAAGAAACAAAAGCAAGTAATGGTGTGGTTCTTTTCAGGTTCAAAAGGTCATCCAGGTATGGTTACCCCTAGTGTGCAGCTAGTTCAGGTTATACGGTCCCAAATTACTCAGATTGATAGATAAACCGCGGGAAGTTCTTTACCATTCTGGACTCTCGACTAAAGTTATCCTCACCCTCTTGATTCGA
This sequence comes from Linum trigynum, assembly GCA_964030455.1. NCBI lineage: Eukaryota > Viridiplantae > Streptophyta > Magnoliopsida > Malpighiales > Linaceae > Linum > Linum trigynum. The sequence continues at coordinate 15,082,674 of OZ034818.1, forward strand.
ATATGCGGCGGGCGACTAACATGTTGGGAGAAACGTGTTATTAGCAACAAGGTCATATGTTGTGTATGGAAGAGAAACTTACCTGTTATGTAGGGCTTTCCGGGTGCATTGTGTTGCTGATTAAGGAAAGCAAGCAAATGGCAAGTAAACTAAAAGAAGGAACTTCCCGTGGCTGTGGGATTCAAATATGAAGATGCTTACCATTTATGGGGAAGATTTGGAATAAACTCAACATGGAAAGAATGTTCAATATGCAACGGTAAGATTTTGTACGAGTATAAAAGGGCTTCTGGGTAGATAGGTTGGGCACCTTTCCGGGAGATCAAATACTAGAGAGCGAGATTTGCTAAGAGTGTTTTTGTAGGAAATGGGTTCAAGCATACGGGGAGTTGCTTGGTTCAAGCATCGGTTAGATAGCTTGGGTTACGTGTTGGGATACACGGGTTTCGATTGACGGGGAGTTAATCGAGGTGACAGTACTGAGAAATACCGTGTTGTTCATTTGTAAACCAAAGAGCATCAAAGACATATCCTTAGTAGATCGTCGGAGATCACAAAGTCGTGAATCTCCGATCGTGGACTAGTCAGTGTTGAGATTCTATTTCTCTCAACACTGGAAACCACGTAAAAATTGCTTGTGTTCTTTTACTTCTGCATTTCAGTTCTGCATACTCTATTTTTGTGCTCATGCTATGTTCTTCGTCCGAAGTTGTGCATATATGATATAGCTTGTTTTGATCGAAAAAGTAGTAAAGAGGAAACTAAATTGCATAGACCAGGAAACCGAATCGTACCGTCCGGTTCAACCAGTTCAACCGGAAATTGGACCAAAAGCGGTACGGTGGGCTTATTGTGCTGACGTTACCGTGCCGGCCGGTTTTTTCGGTTTGACCGGTTCAACCGACCGGTACGATCCGGTTTCCTGGTCTATGATTCAGCTTCATTTCTCCGTATTCTCGTCCAATATGTGGAAAATAATTAAAAAGAATATTATTTTGCTATTTTTCTATGTTGAAAATGGGTCACCGTGGTTGTATAATGCTCTATTTGGTTCTTTTTTTGATGTATTATATTTTTTATACTATCGCATTTCATTTCTCTATCAATAGTGAAAAACGGTATTTACCGGTACAAAACGGTTAAATCACGGTCGTACCACAAAATACCATACCAGAAAGGAATCCGGTATGATGTCCGGTACGGTTTCCTTTACCATGCTAAATTGGTGTTTAACTTAAACGCGTGTGTTTGGAATTGGTTGCTGCCTTTTTAATCAGAGTAAAAGTGAACCTACTGATTACTTTAAAACTCGTCTTTGCTTGGGCTCTTTCAAAAACGAATTTAACTCATCTTGTGGGCTTATCATCCATAGTGGCCCATTTGCATTTCTCTACTAACGACAAAAACACTTTTCTAAGTTTGCTAGGGTGATTGTTTAGATCAAAACTTCCATCTTTTATCATCCCAAACTATTCCTTTTGAAAAAACCCAGATATCGTAGATTGCAGAAGCTGCAGGTGAGAGACGGGAATAGAAAAAGTGAAGACCTTCCTCTGGGGAATGGATGATGAGCTTTGTCTTGTTGTGCAAAACGGTCTTCTCGATATGGATGCCGATAATCAATCGGAATGGAGCGCTACTCAGAAAAAGAACGCCCAATTGAATCAGCGCGCAATGCATGTGCTTCAATCGGCAATGTTGCCGGAGGAAGCCGATAAGGTCGAGCATTGCGAGACAGCGGGATATCTGGACTTCCCTGGAAAGCACCTATGAAGGTACCTCTAATATAAAAGATACGCGTATCGATTTACTTATGCATGATTATGAGGCCTTTGTTATGACATCTGACGAACCATTCATGAAATGTATTCCAGATTTACTGTTTTAATAAATAAACTCAACGGGCGAGGAAGAACATTTGAATCAAAAAACCTAAACAGGAAAATTCTCATATCATTGCCAAAAGAGTGGTTGCCCAAACACACTGCTATTCAGGAAGCAAAGGATCTGAGAACGTTGTTTATAGATGAATTAATTGGTTCACTGCTTAGTCATGAACACGTCATAGAACAGGTAGGTAGAGACGATGATAAACGTCGGAGGAGTCTAGCTTTTAAAACTCATTTTATGGACTTTTGAGTCTGATATTGATTCAAATTCTAATTTTGAGGAAGAATTTGCCTTAACTAGCAAGAAGTTTCACCGTATGTTAAAATATAAGAATGAACTAAAGAAAAGTAATTCGAATAAAGAAAATTCTTTTGAGCGTGACAAATTTGTTCAAGACAGGTTGCCTTATCAGCAGACCAGAGAAACAAGTGCAGGTTTGCAGAATAAAGATCCACAAGCATGTTACAAATGCGGAAAGAGTGGACACATCAGATCAAACTGCCCCCTGACACTTAAGGCAAAAGAAAAAGTCATGATGGCCTCATGGAGTGACTATGAATCTGAGTTAGAGAATGAGCATGCCGATGAAGAAGCCTTCATGGCTTTCTCCTTGGATCCTGAAGGTAAATCTTCTAGACCAACTACTGAATGTTCTTTTAAAACAGCTACTATCAAGGTAAAGTCAGCCTCCGAATCATCCATGGTAAATTCTAACAATTTCCTGTCTGCTCTAAAAAACCTAGAAGATGAGTGTCGCAGCTTAAAAGTTAAGTATTGTTGTCTTCAGTAAGAGGTTCGTAAAAAGACTGCTGATGTCGTCAACCTTACTCGAACCACGGAGTTAAACAACATTAAGATTGTTGAGTTGCAACGTGAAAATGTGGTCCTTAGAATGGACAAGAATCATCTATATATGTTGTTAGAACATAGATCATCTTATGCTTCTTCCTCTTGTGACAAAACAACTAGTATGTCAGCATTTAAAGAACCTAACAAAGTCATAAAGCACCTTACAAGTCAATCTCGGTTCCATTCTGCTAAGGTTGTTAGTAGAAGAGTAAATCATTCCACATCGAATGTCAATCACAACCATATGCATAACAGGTTGCATTGTGATAAGAAGAAGACCAATCTTAGACCTAATCAATCTCGTCATAATAGCTATAACAAGGTTGGTTTATTAAACTGTTTTACATGCTTACAACCTGGTCATGTTAGTAGAAATTGTCATAAAGCTATTCCTCGGTATTCATGGCATTGGAAACCCATACTCAAACAAGTTTGGGTTAAAAAACAAACTGATATTTGAGATTTCAGAAGTTGCGATTGGGAGCTGAAGGAAGCCATAGGCTTCTCAACAATGAGAGCTCCTACCATATGTTAAGTAAGACGTTAAATTTCTGCTGCAATTTTTTTTCTTTATGTTGCTAGCGCACGATAACTCTTAGGATTGGTTGGATTGTGCTTGATCTTAGGGGGAGACTAAGACTAGAATTCTCTATGTTTTATATCTGGATTTTAATGATTTGATTGTTGATTCTTGATGATATTTTCTGTCTTACTCATATGGTGATTAACTATTGGTTCTGAGTTTTGATCTTTATGCTTTAGCTTATTTGCAATACAGTATTGGTAATGCATTTGGTCTTGAATGATTTTATTCTTACAAATGAGTTGTTGTGCCAATCTAGGAGTCATGTCTAATGTCTTCTATTGTGAGACTCAGCTCGTGGAGTATTGCATAATTAGGAGGGTGAAGTGATTAACTAGAGTCTTTAGCTAAGTGAGATTTAGAAGTCTAAGTAAAGTCTCATTCTGTAAGTTGTGTTTCCTTCTATCAGGAACCTTGTGTCTCTTTTGCTTAAAATCAAGGGGGAGAAATATGGAACACTTAGTTTTTATGTGATTTTGATCAAAGTAAAGGATTTAGTCCAAGATGTTTCTTACGGATCAGCTTTAAGGGGAGCAAAACTGAATGCTGGTGTTTATGTCACTTTGCTAACATTTTAAGATCATGAGGCTAGAATTTAGGAAGAGCATGTTAAGTAATCCAACAAATTGATTGTTGAATATGAGTTATCTTTAAGTCTCTATTTCCATTAAAGCAAATGAAAGTAAACTCTAGAAGTTTATCTTAACTGATCAAAAGGCTGTAATGTTGCCTCCTTATATCCAACACTGTCCTGTCATAGTTAGCATTGCTAATATCAAGTTTAGGGGGAGATTGTTGGAATAAAACTTGTCATTAGCAAACCTTGGTCATATGTCCAACAGCTAAGTCAAGTTTTATCTAATATCACGTTTACGGAGAGATTGTTGGGAGAAAAGTGTTATTAGAAACAAGGTCTTATGTTGTGTATGGAAGAGAAACTTTCCTGTTATGCAGGGCTTTCTAGGTGCATCATTTTGGTGATTAAGGAAAGCAAGCAAATGGCAAGTAAACTAAAAGAAGGAACTTCTCGTAGCTGTGGGATTCAAATATGAAGATGCTTACCATTTATGGGGAAGATTTGGAATAAACTGAACATGGAAAGAATGTTCAATATGCAATGGTCAGATTCTGTAAGAGTATAAAAGGGCTTCTGGGTAGATAGGTTGGGCACCTTTCCGGGAGATCAAAATACTAGAGAGCGGGATTTGCTAAGAGTGTTTTGGTAGGAAATGGGTTCAAGCATACGAGGAGTTGCTTGGTTCAAGCATCGGTTAGATAGCTTGGGTTATGTGTTGGGATACATGGGTTTCGATTGACGGGGAGTTAATCGAGGTGACGGTACTGGGAAATACCGGGTTGTTCATTTGTAAACCAAAGAGCGTCAAAGACATATCCTTAGTAGATCGTCGGAGATCACAAAGTCGTGAATCTCCGATCGTGGACAAGTCAGTGTTGAGATTCTATTTCTCTCAACACTGGAAACCACGTAAAAATTGCTTGTGTTCTCTTATTTCAGCATTTTAGTTCTGCATACTCTGTTTTTGTGCTCATGCTTTGTTCTTCGTCCGAAGTTGTGCATATAGCTTGTTTTGATCGAAAAACTAGTAAAGAGGAAACTAAATTGGTGGTTAACTTAAACGCGTGCATTTGGAATTGGTTGCTGCCTTTGTAATCAGAGTAAAAGTGAGCCTACTGATCACTTTAAAACTCGTCTTTGCTTGGGCTCTTTAAAAAACGAATTTAACTCATCTTGTGGGCTTATCATCCATAGTGGCCCATTTGCATTTCTCTACTAACGACAAAAACACATTTCTAAGTTTGCTAGGGTGATTGTTTAGATCAAAACTTCCATCTTTTATCATCCCAAACTATTCCTTAAAAAAAAAAACCCCAGATATCGTAGATTGCAGAAGCTGCAGGTGAGATAGACAGGAATAGAAAAAGTGAAGGTCTCCGCCAACAGTACCAATATAACCTCCACCGACATACACTAACCAAGGTTAAACACAATAAACTTCCACTACTGGCCTTTTTTCCAGTACGGAGAAGTGAATCGACTTCTCAACTAAAGCAGTCGATTCACCACTTCAAATTAAAGGTTGCTCTTTTAACCTATGCAAAGGCTATCGTTCTAGATTAAAGCCGGAATTGCCCAGGTTTGATCCGGACTCATGCAATTCTGAATAATTCCTCAACTGAATTTATCAAATCAATCATTCATAACATGAGGTTCATACAATCATTCCTAACACACACATCTAGGGTTCTTCATATCTCGGAGTACCAATTAGCCACCAGGAGAAGTTGCTCATTGTCGTTCTGATGATGTCTACTCTGTGTAGGCCGTTATTAGAAGCCTATTATAAGGGGTAGGGGAGGTTTCCGGTTGTTAATCACTTTTAACGACTGCTTCTTCTATCGTTAAAATCACATTTTTGTAGTGTAAGTAGAGGAATGACCAACTCATGGCGATGAAGTGTATGTTTGCAGCATTACAATATTTTTCTTTTGCCAAATCCTTTGGTTTCAAACATACTCCCCAACTTCTCCAGTCACCATCATCGCCGCCACGACAATGTCGCCGTCATCCACCGCGGCGACGACAAGGTCAGCAACATGTTCAACGACGACAACGTCAACGCCACTTGCTCAGCGAACCTTCCTTCTAAGTCTTTGGGAATGAGATTTGTGGTGCGAGTTGGAGAAGAGAGTGTGTTACTGAAAAACCAGAGTGCAACTCTGATTTCGGGGGCCTCTTGCTGAATAAGCAGGCGCAACTCTGATCTCGGGGGCCTCCTGTCGCCGCCGAGCTCCACCAGATGCTCAATCTCCCCGGGATGAAGTGCTCCCGGATGATCAAGGGAGTTCGAAAAAATGATAACCACTGCCGACGGTGCTACCCCGTGAACTAGAGAGAATTGATATCGTTCCCCACCGAAACCAGTCTTCTCCGGCTTCCGTTTCCTAAAATTTACGGTAACGCCGGCGACCTCCGATGATGGGCTTAATACGCGCACATTATAGAAATTTTATTATTACTTTCTTAATCAGTGCATTATTCAATTTAATTATTCTTCTAATTGTTTTTAATTATCTTCCTATTCTAGTTTTCATATATAGTCTTTTATTTCCTCCTCAATTAGTGCGTGGGTTTGCATTCAGTACATTTACTATTTTGGGTTAATAGTATTTTCTACCCCTCTATATTGATAAATTAACAAATTTACCCTTCTATTAAATTTTTGCACAAACATATCCTTCTAATATTAAATCATAACAAGTTTACCCTTCTATCTAGTTATCCATTAAGTGACCGTAAATAGGTTAAGAAATGACCAAATTGCCCATGGTTTACTCCTAAGTTCAGTTTTGATTATTTATGACCATGATCAATTAATTAGAAAAAACTCTAAACTAATGTAGAAGTTCCCGAGTGAGAGACCATTCGTCTCCCTCACGTCTCCCTGACGCCTGTTCCCTCATCTGCTTGCCGACGGCACCTGCTCCCGCATCTCCTCGTCGGCGGCAGCTGGAGTAGAGAGAATCACAATCCCGACGTTGATGCAAGCTGCCGGCATTGAAGGTCGGCTTTCTCTGGTTCGGAACTCGGCGTTGTGCCTTCGGTTCGGGTGTGCAGGGGGTGGGGGAATTGGCAAGGGAAGGAGATTCGTGTTTTGGTTTTTTTCCAATTAATTGATTTATTTTATTTTTCTAATTAATTGATAATGAACATAAAGAATAAAATAATTAAAACTGAAATTAGTAGTAAATGAGGGGAACTTTGGTCATTCCCAACCTATTTAATGGGTCACTTAACGGAAAATTACATGGAAGGGTAAACTTGTTACAATTTAATATTAGAGGGGTATGTTTGTGCAAAATTTTAATAGAGTGATACGTTTGTTAATTTGCCAAAGTAGAAAGGTAGAAAATGCTATTAACCCTTCTATTTTCATTATCAAGCTTTATAATTGCTCGAACAAATCTTTCATTTCTCCTATTATTTATAATTACATTTTTTAGTTCAAATTAGTCTTTGTTAGCTCCTTAATCACTACATTATTTTACCAAAGGTAAGATAGCTTAACGGTAAACCTGCCACGACAGTGAAGACTTGAGAGTTGCAAATCCCAGGTTCAAATCTAGGCGAGGCTCGTTGGTGTTCCCGGAAGTACAAGGCTGCTGGGGGCAAAGCCCCGTTGGCGTCGAATTTGATGGCAGGTGCCCCCAAGATTTAGTAGGAACCGCTATCACAAAGTGGCACGTGGGGGTGAGGTTCCTGGGTAATAATAAAAAAATCATTACGTTATTTTCGCTAGGTGAGGATATTCAATTTTTAATAATTTAATTCTTTCTTAGTTATAATGTCACTTTTATAATTGCTTTTTTACTTAAATTGGTTTTTAATCTCTCGAGTTGAGTTATTTTTAGGATAGATATTTCTATCACCAAATTGATTTTCTTTTTTTGCCCGTTGTTTTTCAGGGGAATCATAAATTCATTTCAATGGTCTTTTGAATATGAATCAACCTCACTCACTAGCAGGGCTATCTTGGAGATGTTTTTTATTTCATTTTGTGTCAATATCGCGTCCTTTGCTTGTCGGAGCTTTTCTAAAGCTGCCCGTGTAGTGGCAGAAAATACTCTTTCATCGATAGTTCTGTTGCTTACGGACTACCGAGTTTGGTCATTGTCGTTTTGTAATTTGTTTTTGTTGGTTCGAGCCTTCTTAATATATCTTGGACAAAAAAAAACCCTACACACCAGTTATAATTATTCAATTCATCCTTAATTCCTTATTGTCATCTGTCAGCAATTGAATCAGTGGCAAATTAACTTGTAGCTAGGGATGGCAACTTTGCCCATACCCATGAGTTTCTTACTATCCAACCCAATTGGGTTGGGTATGAAATCCAAATAGATGGATATGGGTAGACTTTGATGGGTTTGTACCAATACCCATTTACTTTGGGTTGAGTTGGGTTTATATCAAATGGATTTGGGTTTGTACCCATGCCCAAATACAAGTTACAGTTTGGTACCTAAACTTAATAGATATGCATATTTAGTACCTAAATTTAATTTTTTTTGCATATAAGTCCTCAAAATATCGATGGAAAATTACGTTTTGGTACCTAAATTTTTTTGGTCTTACATTTTGGTACCTACATTTTTTAAAAACTTTTCAAGTTTTACAAATAGGTCCAATTTTTGCATGTGTAGTTAAAACACCCTCAAGTAAATGGATATCCATATCCAACCCATACCCATTTACATTATGGAAACAATATTCATAATCATACCTTACCCAAACCCATCTATAAACTCACAAACCCATATGCACTTCACCCATACCCAACCCATTATCAATGGGTCTACTTGGGTTTGGATATAATTACCCATGGGTGGGTAATTTGCCATCCCTACTTGTAGCCAACAATGATCATTGTCTGTTTCATCTCTTGCCTAAATTATTTTTATCAACTCCCAAGCAATTTATCATTGTTTCTAAACGGTTGTTCGCCCGTGAACTTTCTTTTAACCTAAACGAACGGCATCACATTTCTTAAAACAAGTTTGCTCCACATAAACTTGTCCAACATAAACTCTTCTAGTGAGAAATTAGCAACAAATTAACCAATTAATAACAAGAAACAATAAAATATCATATCCAACAAATCACAAATCTCTAATTAATCAATCAATCATACTAATGAAGCTGGCCTTGCATCTTCCACCGTAACCCTTCGCGCCCGCTTCGACTCCTTCACCGGCGGTCGCGACAACATCCTCCGCGGCGGAGATTGAATTTGATAATTACCATCACCACCAACATCATAATCAACCGGGCCCTCCGCGGTTGAGTTCTGGCAAGGAACCGGCGGCGGCGGTGGAGGCGGCGGCGGAACCTGACATGGCTTCGTCTCAAAACACTTGAAATCCTCACACCTAACTTTCCCCCGCCTAGACTCGAACATCTCACACTGCCACCTCGTCCGCTGGTTCCTCCTCCCTCCCCGCAGACAGTTCCGGCCGTCGCGAAACGCCTCCACACCCGAACACTCTGGCGCCTCCCCGTCGAAGAAATTATTCGACGCCGTAAAATTCCACAACTTCGGCAGCGAGCAGATCGCCTCGGGGATCTCCCCGGACAGGAAGTTGTGGTCCAGATTCAAAACCTCCAGATTCTCCAGCTCAGCAAACGAGTCCGGTATGGGCCCCACAAACCTGGTTTTTTTAATTTTTTTACGAGTGATATATAAGATTTTATTACGAGGATGCAAAACAGGTGTTGAGAGTATGCATGATTTAAAATCCATAAAAGACAAATGAATGATACACAAACTCATCTAAATAAAAACTTCTGAGATCTCAAGTAATGATTAGTACGACTTCAAAGAGACCGGAACGGATAATGAATAGTATTGAACAATTTTTTTAACAATGGAAAAAAAAAACTTTTTAGCATTTCAAAAAGAGCGCATAAGAAAGAAAAATGTATTCGAAAAAGTATTTGAAAAAGAAATGAATATTAGGCGGCAAAGCTGAACATTTTTCATTAGCGAAATCTCTTTCTACTACTGATTGTCTGATTCTAAGTTGTAGGGATCCCACGTACAAACCTGTTGTTACTGGCGTCGAAAACCGTGAGGTTGGTCATCATCCCGATCTCCGCCGGCAAACAGGCCTCCATCCCGTTGTCCATGAGGATCACCTCCCGCAGCGTGGCCGACATGTTTTTGAAGCTCGGTGGCAGGCAGCCCCGGAAATTATTCCCGGCGAGCACCATCGCCGACGCGGGGGAGCTCCCGATGTTGGCCGGCAGCTCAGACTGGAAGCGGTTGTGGTTCAAGAAAATGGCGTCCAGGTGCTTGTCGAAAAGCCTTGAGGGGATCCTTCCCTCGAACTCGTTGTACCGGATGTCCAGGTACTTGAGGCCGGGGATGTCGAGGACCGCGGAGGGGAATCGCCCGGCGAACCGGTTGTTGCTGAGGTCGAGCTCGTAGAGGAGCTTCATTTTTTTGAACGTCTTGGGGACCGTGCCGCAGAACCGGTTGGTGTTGAGGTGGATAAGGGCCAGGTCGGCGAGGAGGCCCAGCTCGTCAACGAGCTGGCCTGCGATGTCGGCGTGGTTGAGGTCGATCCCGGCGACGGTTTGGATCGAGGTGTTGTCCGGGGCCGGGAAGCAGAAGATGCCGGTGTAGTTGCACACGTCTGGTCCGACCCAGTTCACGGTTCGGTTGTACGGGTCGGATAGGATGGTTTTTTTCCAGGTTTGGAGGGCGAAGTAGGCTGTTTCAAGCCGGGGGTTCTCGAATTTCAACGCGTAGGATGGTGACGGCGGCGGGTTGGAGTCGTGGGTGCGGTGGCGGACGATCCATTTTGAGGATTGTCTGAGTCTGAGAGGTGGGTTTGGATCATCTGGTGCCGCTGCGGCACAGGTTAAAAGGAAGTGGAAGAGAGCAAGGAGATGATGGGTTTTGTACTTGATCACCATGATTTTTGCAGCTAAAAACTCATTCGTACGTACGTGCAAATTGCTTATTGCTGAGTTGGTTTGCGCTTTGTTATTTACTTATTACTGATTTACTGTGAGTAAGTAAAATTGTTAGTTTGGTGGGGGAGTAAGTTGAGGGAGGAGTACTGAATATAAGGCTACGCTACGTATATGTGCATGTAAAACTGCGTACTGTACGTACTGATTTTTGACTGAGCTTTTATTTGTTTTTTTGCGGTGGAAAGGAGGCCGATTTGAGGGGAACGTGGTCTGCGCATTTTGTTCAACGTGTTTTTCTCTTATACTTCTTTGCTTGGTCTAAGGCTTTACACTTGGATTCTTGTTATGGTGCTTCCTTTTCTCTGCTGTAATTTAATTTGTTTTATCTTTCGTTTTATATGTATTTTATTATTATTATTATTATTATTTAGCTAGTTCACAGTAGGGATGACAATGAAATGGATAGCGTACTCTTACTGTTCATCATAAACACCATCAATCTCGTTAAACCACAAAATTTATGAAAATTTAAGAAGAAAATTAAATACTAAAACGCGAATAAAGACCATCCAATTATAATTAATAATTTTTTTTTGAATGGATAATAATTTATTTCTGTTTCATCTTCTTCATCCACTATCTATTGTCACCATAATTATCAGTTGAATTTGATAAAATTTTGTATTATTTATTTTGTGAGATAGTTGGAATGATTTGAAATTATTTAGGATTAATGACAAATTTGGTGTTAAATTGTTATATAATTTATATGTCTTTGATTTTGAAAATTTTTAAATTTATATGACTTTGTTAAATTGTTATATTATTAAATCAACCTACAGTTTGATTTTGAAACCAATACATTTGAGCCTAAGAGAATGTGAAGAATTCAAACTTTTTAAATTTTAAACTAGATAATAAAATAAAGGATTAACATTATTTTACATCAAGTTAACAAACATACTATTTTACGATTTTTTTTCACAAATGTATTCTACATAAAAAATACCCCTACATCAAATTTTTCTCAAAGTGACCGACTAAGGGGTGGAAAATGATTAAATTTCCCCTAAAAAAATTTTATTTCTCTCTTTTTCAACCGAATAAAAATGAGGTGAGAAATAGTAAATCCTCCAATAATATATAGTAGAGTTTTGTCTACTTTTCTCTATTTCAAATTTTCTGCAACGAGAGTGAAAGTATGAAGGACATTTCTGTCTTTACAGTTAATTAATTATTCCATATAAGGGTCACTGAGGAAAGTCCGAAGGCTACTATTGACACCAACTTTTACCAAACTCTGTTCACCTCGGAGACCCAGGTTCCTAACATGGCGGATAGAGTGGTGACTCTGCCCATTGCTCGTAGTGTCACTCCGGAGATGAATGCGCAGTTGACGGCTGAAGTATTGCCTACGGAGGTCCGACAAACGGTCTTTTCAATGGGATCTAAGCAGGCCCCAGGATCGGATGGTTTCACAGGGAAATTTTTCAAGGCTTTCTGGGATATTGTGGGCTCTTCGGTGATTGAAGCAGTGTGTTCGTTCTTTGAGACTAGTCAGATGCTGCGAAGCTTTAATCATACCTGGCTCACTTTGATCCCTAAAGTGGACTCTGTGGAGATAATAAGACAACTACGACCGATCAGCCTGTCTCAATTTGTTTATAAAGTGATAACCAAAATCATGGCTGCCCGGCTTGCAGGTCTGCTTCCTCGGATCGTATCTGAAGGTCAGAATGCGTTTATAAAAGACCGCCAGATTATTGATAACATCCTTTTAGGACATTAGTTGATGCACTATCTAAAAATAAAAAAGCAGGGGAAGAAAGGGTACATGGCTCTAAAGGTTGACATGGAAAAGGCCTATGATAGAGTCAAATGGCCCTTCCTTCTGGCATTTTTCGATAAGATGGGGTTTAACTCTGTTTGGCAAGGTTGGATACATGAATGTCTTCGGTCTTCTTCATTTTCGGTCCTGATAAATGGTACACCCTTGTGGTACTTTACCTCCTCTCGGGGGCTCCGACAGGGGGACCCGCTTTCGCCTCTCTTGTTTGTGCTTTGCATAGAGGGGTTTGCGGCCCTCCTACGGAAGGCGATATCGGAAAAGAGGCTGGAGGGGGTGAAAGTGGCTCCACGTGCTCCAAGAATCTCTCATTTGTTCTTCGCTGATGATTCTTATCTATTCCTACGAGGTTCACTCCAGGAGTGTGAGAATTTAATTGAGGTCCTGAATGAATATGAGGAGCTGAGTGGCTAACGAGTTAATCTGGAGAAATCTGCGGTGTGCTTAAGTAAAAATATTGTCGGGCCAGATCAGGAGTTCTTAGCCACGATCCTCGGGGTTGGTGCAGTGAGGGTCCATGATAAATACCTGGGGTTACCCTTACATGTTATGTCATGTTTCCGGCTTCCCCTCTCTCTTTGTCGACTCCTAGATAGGCATGTTGCCCGTTTTTGGTGGGGTGCTGAAGAGGGCCATCCCAAGGTTCGCTAGGTTTCCTGGCGAAATATGTGCATGAGTAAACATGATGGGGGGATGGGATTTCGCCATTTCGAACATTTTAATCAAGCTCTTTTGGCTAAGATTGGCTGGCGTATCCTTATTGAGCCTCATTCCCTCCTTGCCCAGGTTTATAAAGGAAAGTACTTCCCACAAGGTACATTCCTAAGTGCGACGGCTAGGTCACTCCCTTCCTGGGGGTGGCAGGGTATCCTCTATGGGCGACAGTTATTGGAGATGGGTTTAAGATGGCAGGTTGGCAATGGCCGTTCGGCCTCTCTTCTCCACTCGAACTGGATTCTTGGGTACCAGCTTGACCCCCCTTGCTATAACCCGCTAGTCTTGCCAGATGGAGGTGATCCATTGGTGGAGGAGGTTATTTTTGAAGGGGAAGGGCGGTGGTCTGAGGATAAGCTTAGTCTTTGGTTCGACCCACCTACCTGCAAAGCCATTAAGGCTATTCAACTCTCGCGGCGAAATGTGGCTGATAAGCTTATCTGGCATGGCACGGCAGATGAGGTTTTTTCACTAAAGTCAGCCTACCATTTGGCGGTTGATTTGGATAGAAGAAGGGCTGGGTGGCGATCATCGGCTAGTTGGATGGATAAGCCAAGTTGGATCAGGGTATGGGAGGCTAAGATCCCTCCAAAGCTGAAGGTCTTTGTTTGGCAAATTCTGAATCGGGCTTTGCCCACTACGGAGGCGCTTATTGAGAAGAAGGTTCCTCTGCTACCTCGGTGTCCAGTTTGCTGGGATAGTCCGGAGACTATGGAACATCTCTTTCTGTATTGTCCGATTGCGCGACCTCTTTGGGACTATTCAGGGCTGGATTACTTGGGGGAGGGTTTGCCTAGGCATACCTTTCCTTTATTCCTCAAATGTCTGCTGGCCCTGATCCATTAACCGTCGTTGGTTATGGCAGTTGTTGCCATCCTTTGGAGGATCTGGTGGTCTCGTAATTGGGTTGTCTTTGAAGGCAAACAGTTTGGGATCCTGACGCTCTTGCGGCAATTTCACCAGTAGTATGAGGAATGGGTGGGCTTGCCAACGGATCGGGTGCCCCGTGTGACCTGTCCATCGGTTCAGTCAGAAATTCCGGTGGGTGAGACCCGGTTGGTGTACATGTGGGATGGTACCACTAGGAATGGGTCGCATTCGGCTGGTGGGATGGTTATTTTAGATCCGGATCAGATGCTTCTTCTGGCTAAAGGGGTGTCGTTCCCTCAAATGTATGAGCCTGCAGTGGTAGAATTACTTGTGCTCCGGGAGGCTATTGTTTGGTGTTTGGAGTGTGGCTTGTCGGAGGTCCGGTTTGAGGGCGATGCTAAGGTGATTATTGATAAAATTAATTGAGTCGACACAAGGGATGACCAGTTGGGTGCTATTCTGGAAGAGATTTGTTATTTTTTTCACGCCCAGCCGGGGTTTAGTATGCGCTTTGTAGGTCGGGAGAACAATAGGGTAGCTCATTCGGTAGCTAGAAGAGCCCTCTCTTTGTATCCGACTACGTGTCACTTCTTTGATTTCAGAGCCTGGCTGGTTTCCAGAATGTAACTATCTATTTTTTTTATCAATATATGATATCTTTTGACAAAAAAAATTATTCCATATAAAAAATCTTAATATAAGGATTTGAACTCGAGTCTCTTCAAACAAAGACAACAATTACAACCAATCACACTAAACAAGTTTGTTGTATCTTTTTTAATACAAAACATGCATGAAGTAAAACTATGAAAATCAGTGGACTTTTCCATCGTGATTAGCAAGCCCACCAAGTCTACCGTATGTATTTTTATTGTGTCTGATACTTCAATTTTCATAGCAGAGTTTCATGTAGTTTCTCAATTCTAAAATTACTACTCTCTCCTTAATTTTCGCTAAAGGGATATTGGTAATTGGCTAACACGGAAGAAACTAATTCTATTACTACGTATTTTGTGCTTGCAGTTTTCAATTTATATTTAAATTTAGTACTTTTTTTTATCTTTTTTTCTTATCTCTTTCTAACTTCCTCCCAAATTCCCACCATCGTGCAATAGTTTACGCCCCTTTCACTTCACAATACTAGGCTGCCTTTGAAAATCAATCTTCCGATATCTCTTGGCACTACGATTTTATATTTTATTCTTGAGGATTTAAACTGGGCAAGTAGAAGATTTCAACTCCGATATCAATCCATGGTGAATAAATGGAGTTTAATAAATGGAGTTCTAGAAGGAGGATTAGAAATTGAATATTTTGTTGAAACATACATACGCCTCTTGAGATTGAAGATAGAGTGGATAAAATTTTTATTGTACAACGGAGAGTGGTGGCTATTGGATCTTTAGGTTTATGGCTTTGCAGTTATCGCAACCTAATTCTATCTTAAAACGAAGAATCATTAATTGATTTACTGAAGTAGACTGGTTGATTCTTTATTCAACCTACTGGAACTGATGAAGAAGGAGTGTCTAATTTTGTTCCTTATTAATTTGATCGAGTCTATTAGTATATTGGAGGTACCCTAATTTTGGCATTTGCTCTCAAGTTTTGATGGTCCCCTCTTAGCCGAGTTGTTAGTATATAGTTGACTTGAATCAACAACTCTCCATTTAGTTTCAAACTATCTATGGTTCGTGTGGAAATTTTAGTGAGCTTTTATGCTCTATCTTTCTTGACAATCAACTTACCAATAGCATTTTATCGGGGACGTAATTATCATTATGAAAATGTGATCAATGACACATTTTTATATTTATATTCTTAAACGATGATGATATTTCTCCAAATTTTCGACCTATATATTCTTTCTTTACGTATCATCTCGATCGAATGATTGTCAATAAAATTAAACGGTTGATAGACTTAAATTTAACATGAAAATACAAATAATAAATATGAATATTCCGGCCTACGAGACGGTTATAAGCTAGTTAATTAAATAAACTATGTTTTAAATCTAAAAAAAAGGAAATAATTTAAATTTTCAATTCACTCATAATTCAATCTAGCCCATTTCCGCAAGGATTTTTATGACAAAACAAAACAAACCTTAGCCCATTTCCGGCCCAATTGACCATTTGACACCCTCTCCTTTCGACTCTATCTGACGCCTAATCCAACGATCATAACACGGGGCTCAGCAAATATGCCATGGAACCGGACGCAGAGAATTCCTCTTCCCAAAGATATTTTGTGCAAAATCAGATAAGCGCTGACGCGCACTGCAGTCTTATCCCACCGCCACCTGTCTCGAAGCATGGGCCGCCCAAGCAAGCAAGCGAGTGGTTCTCGTCTTCAACTTTGCATCATTTCATAAAAAACGCGCCGAATTTCGAACCCTCTGGAATCTCGCCATCCGGCATATAAAAATCTGGCTCTTCCGATCTGATAATTTCGCGACCAAGCAAACTCTGATCGGAAAATCTTTAGACTACCGGAGCTCTGAGGGAATCAGTTTTAAGCGGTTTAAAGGACAATACAATTCCGACCGCCGTGCGTCCAGCCTCCTTCAATTCGTCAGGATCGAAAGTTCGTCGTTTCTGCGAATTGTAGCTATAAATTTCGTGCTCTCTGCTTTATCTCTTTCCTTTTCTCCCGGCTCTGTCCGCTTGTTGTCCTTGATTGTAGGCTAGTTCTGTGCGGCGTTGGTGATAGGTAACGTGTCGGTGACTTGCTGATTTGTTTTTTCCTGCTCGCTAACATCGTTTGGCTTGGTAGCTTAGATGGTATGGCGAATTTGTTGAAACGTCTGATTTCGGTTTCCGGTTGCTTGCTGTCTGATACTGCTAATGGTGAATTTATGGGTGGCCGGGCCGGAAATGTATCTTCCGGTCTTTGCTATACTTGTTGAGTTGAGTAATGCTAAAATGTGATTGTGTGAAGTGACGTATGGGGGAATCCAAGTTAATACTGCAGCACTGAGTGCCTTAGAGGATCATTACCTGATCTTTAGACTGTAGTGATAGATTTTTGTTACTAGTCTCTTGTAGAATCGATCCCTGAAACGTAACAGTCCTTGACACAGTCTGTTAGGCGTTCGTTCTTGAAATTTAAGTTAACTTAATTGTACATCCCCTTCATCTGCGCTCCTCCGTAGAAGGAATTACCAATTTAGGAGTGTTGATCAGTCATTCAGTTCCTTTCTTTCTCAGGTTCTTACTGATAACTTCTGTTGAGATTGGAGTCCAATTAAGCTGGCTAGTAGCTTTGTGAAGTTTTAGGTCTAAGTCTAGGAAATGGACGAGTTGTTTCAGGGTGTGATGTTAGGCCAAGTGATTATGTAGTAAGTCATTAGGTAGCATCTCTCAAGTTGGGTTTTCAACCATTGCTCAAGAATGAATGTGCTTCTCTATACCCGACTTCGGTAATGTGAGACCCAGAAGCATGGATTGGTTTCCTGGTGATGAGCAATGCTGTGTTTATGAGAGAACCAGAAGGGACGGCGACCTTCGAATGTCAGGCTTAACAAATGGTGGTAACTTCTTCCTCGAATCTGGGTTGCCATCTTTTCAACCTGACAGCCCAAAACAACTTCTATATGTTTGTCTTCCCATCTTCCCTTCTTGTATCCAAGAATCAAGCTGGTCCAAGGTTCATGGAGTTTGCCGCCTCTGTTAGCTAGTAGTGTCCAAATTACAGCTCAAGCTTCTGAATTCTTGTACTGTTCTTCCTAGTATGTAGATGCTGCAACAATGTGATGAAGCTGGTATTTAAAGGGAACGAGGCTTTTGTTTGCTGTCGACCATGGAGTCTGATCTCCTACCTTCACGAAACTCAATTTATAATGTATGGGTTTCCTACGGTCAATTGGACAGAACGGAGGACTCTGTTCCCGAAACATGAACTTTTTTAGTTTTGGGTAAGTTCATGTCAGAAGAGACTTGAATCTGAGTTGCTGACCGAGGTAGGCCTATCCATGATAGACAAAATTTCCGTATTTCTACAGTCAAAATTTCTATCTTTCTGTCCTTCTGAGAACACATTTGACTGGGTGATGCTCCCTTTTACGATAGGTTCTTCATTCGTGGATCTGTTGGTCATGTCCAGATAGTTGGACTTTTGTTCTGGGACTTCTTCTTCAAGGAATCAAGTGGTTATGAAACTCTTTATCCGTATTGGAGTTTCTCAGTGCTGCATGAGTTGTTGTATGGGACCTTGTAGCTCTTGTTTGGATAATTCTTCTATTGGCGCATTGCCACTTCCAGTGTGGAGCTGTGCAGCATTAGTTGGATAATGCACTTGCTAAATTTTCAATATGTCTGCAGCGGTGTAGAAGAAACCAAAGATCTGCTATGCTGTTCCGGTGGCTTGACCAGGTCTGTGGCTTGTGAGGTTTTGGAAACGTTTCTAAACAGCTTTCCATATGCAGGTGCTGTAGCTACCTGGCTGCTTCTAGATATCCATCATTGTCTTGATAAGATGGGAGAGGCAGAAATTATGAGTCTTGGCTTTGATAACATAAAAATCAGGAGTCTGTTGGCTCAGAAAAAGAATCAGGAGACTATTAGCTCAAATTTTCAGCAGCTGAATGGCGAATGCGAGTCAAAAGACAGAATGACTACTGACATGCTTGAGAAGGGGTTAATGGAGTATGGGTATGTCCATTCTTTATTAGCAACGCCACTTGTTAGTAGATTCTGGCTGTTCCTTCCTAATACGACATGCTCTTCTTTGCAGATGCCCTCATTATCGTCGAAGGTGTCGCATTAGAGCTCCTTGTTGCAATGAAGTTTTCACTTGCCGTCATTGTCATAATGAAGCAATAGTGAGTAGGAACTTTGTATCATCCTATGTGTAGGGGTGGTAATTTGTTCATCGTCCATGATCTTGTTGAATGTTTCTTGTAGCCTCATTGTTCACTTATCTGTCTGAGTGATTGAAAATGATGGAAAAAAAGAGGTTGGGGTTGAAGATGGGAGGATACAGGATGAAAAAGAAAATAATCAACTCTGGCTGTGTGTTTTCTGTGAACGTGTTAGATTGCTGCTGGTGACCAAATATACTTGTTATTTGTGATTATAGTAATCTGCATCATGCTGTTCTTGTTAATCTTAGAGGCAACGATGATCAGTGATACATTATTGGTCCCTAGGAACTGAATTCAGATTTCTTTGCAGAACGACATTAACGTTGATCAGAAACTGAGGCATGACATGCCACGGCATGAAGTTAGACAGGTACAAGACCTGAGATTTTGCTTCATTGACTATTCTGCTGAAATTTTTTACTGATTTGATTATTCCAGTCAGTGTGCTAGGCTTGTATCCATTCTGATCAGGCCTCCCTGGTCTGCTTTTTCAGGTGATATGCTCACTTTGTGGCACGGAGCAGGAGGTATGTCAACTTGTTTTCTATAATTTGTTCCCAAGTACCTATGTCAGGGGTTAAGGAGAAACTAGTTAAGGGACTCCATTCTATTTGTCATGGTATGATCTTATGGTTCGACTCTATCATCTGTCTGCCTGGCTAGTCATTTGTTACTTGCTATTATATTGTCAGGCTCAACAAGTTTGTAGGAACTGTGGTGTATGCATGGGGAAATACTATTGTGAAACCTGCAAGCTGTTTGATGATGATGTAAGTGATGACTCTCAATTCGGTTTTGCATCTTCGTATATAAGTGAGATTGAGCAGTATGCTTGAGGCTTCATTTGTGTATCTAAGCTCGTTAAATACCATAATGTAGCAGTGCAATTACTCCCAAATTTTTGTTGTGGGAAATTTGCACCTAAATTTCTACTTGTTGAGGTACCACCGGATGCATCCACGCTGATTGAATGTTAATGAACATTGTTTAGCAGATATCAAAGAGACAATATCATTGTGATGGCTGTGGGATATGCAGGTATGGTCTTTTTGTTCTCTTATTGTTAGTTTGTTACTATAGTGGAGGCAGTTTAGTTTTGAAATTTGCTGATCTAGCAAGTTCAATTTGGTGTGTTGCTCTTGCTCACCTTTAGAAATTTAGGGGACAAAGTGGATCTAGATCTCCTGGTTGCCATTGGAAGTGCAACGTGTTTAGTAGTACATTCTGTTTTCTCTGAGGTCTTAGTACGCAGTTGAGCTTTTAAGTTTTAACCTGCATGCTATATTTTGTATCCAGAAAGAAAATACTCTGTTTGTCATCCCTCTATCATTGAAGCCTTTAGTTTAATCAACTCTTCATCTTATGAATGAACCAACTTCCCCTCCCGAATGAACTGTGTGGTCTTATTTCTCCTCATTGTTTGTGGTGTGCTTTCTCCATCCTTTATTCTGACCTGCTTTGATGGCCATGTTGTGCAGAATCGGAGGACGTGGAAATTTCTTCCACTGCGACAAGTGTGGTAAGCTACTTCTCTTGTTAAACTTAAATGAGGAATTGATTGAATGAATCGTCAGCTGACTACTTATTTATCTTCGCTATACGTGCAAAAGGCTGTTGCTACTCTATCCACCTGAGAAACAGTCACCCATGTGTGGAGGGCGCAATGCATCATGATTGCCCTGTGTGTTTCGAGGTATGGGAGTGCTTCTCTTTCTTTGTGCATGGGTTCTTTCTTGTTTGCAGTTCCTTAACTGCTATTGTTGTTGAATGTTTTATCCGTTTGCAGTACTTATTCGAGTCTAGACAGGATGTAACTGTCCTGCCTTGTGGACATACAATTCATCAAGGCTGCCTGAAGGAGATGCAGGAACATTATCAGTATGCCTGCCCTTTGTGTTCAAAGTCAGTTTGTGACATGTCCAAGGTGTGGGAAAAATTCGACATGGAAATCGCGGCTACCCCAATGCCGGGACCTTACCAGGGCAAAATGGTCCATTTCCAGAACTCTAGTCCTTACCTCACTCCCCACTTAGGCACGTACCCTTCTGTTTCTCTCTTATATTTTTTTCTTTTGCCTGGCAGGTTCGGATACTCTGTAACGATTGTGGCAGAACCTCCCAAGTGCAGTTCCATATCGTGGCTCAGAAATGCACGCATTGCAAATCGTACAACACTCGCCAAACAAGAAGCTGAAGCAAGATGTATCCCATGCATCACTTATTCGATACGAAAATGAGGCTGCTGGCTGTGATTTATCATAATCTTGGTCCTTCCTGCCGACTGCAGTTTCCACCTGGCCTGGAGCCATGATCTCTCTACTTGGAGATGGAGCTCATTGTGATGAACCTCGCCTCCTCCCCCCTCTCTCAGCTTACACTATTATTTTTCTCGCTCCGTTCATCTTTCATTCCGATAAGTCGTTATTTGTAATTCTGTATGTCTTTTGCTGGGTCTCTACTCCATCTGTTTGTCAAATGTCCAGAATTGTTGGGGTGCTTCAATTCTTCAGGGCATGAAGTGGTGGTGGAACTGTAATGGGTAATGGATTTTCTCAGCATGATTTGTTGTAGTTGTGTTGTTATGGGATACCTATGGTTATGGATGCGTATTGCCTCTTTTGAGTGTGGAGTTGTGCAGCAAAGGTATGCTACACTGTTTCCGTGGCTTATAACTGTTATGAAAGGTCCATTTGTGGTCGGGTTGAATGAAAAAATTATCTCAGTTTGAACATGATCTGCATCTCAGGGGACATTGTGGCACACGTGATGATATCGTTTAAGAATGGTAACATGTTAACGAGCATAAAATGACGGTCGCATTCAAAGTTCTAACGTATATGTTATATTTAAATATGTAAACCAAATGGACGAATAATCTAAAAACTCGTTTTGATTAATTAAAAAACTCATTTTGATTAATTAAAAAACTCATTTTTGGTTACTCAGAAACCATTAATTTTTTTTATGAATAAGTTGTTTTATTCATCAAGTAAGGGAGGCTTAATGAAAACCCCCTAACTGGAACTCAGTTCACGAAAGCAAACAAGCATAAACTCAGATTACAATAACAGCACAGGCGGAGCCAAGGGTTCTTGGATGTGTCCCGCATGTAACTTTTGGGTAAAAATAAAATACCCATATATATGTATAAATTAAGGATTGCATTCATCATTTTTAGGTAATATAAAAATATTTTATCACTACACTACAAGTTATTTCAAGTTCAAATGCTAACATAAATCAAGTTATCACACTATAAACAAAATTCAGAATATCGAAAAATCGATCTTTTTGTCTTCTGAAGTTAGTTTTGACTCTACCGGTTGCAACTACAAGTGTAAAAAGAACATTTTCAGCTTTGAACTATATTAAAAACAAGTTTAAAAGTCCCTTACGACCAATTTGCT
The DNA here is from genome assembly GCA_964030455.1 of Linum trigynum. Classification (NCBI taxonomy): domain Eukaryota; kingdom Viridiplantae; phylum Streptophyta; class Magnoliopsida; order Malpighiales; family Linaceae; genus Linum; species Linum trigynum. Next base: position 15,105,197 of record OZ034818.1, read on the forward strand.
AATAATTGTTTAGTTGGATACATTAAGAATTTGAAAGCGCATCGTGATTGCTTATGAAAATAATGATTGTATAGTCTAGTATTTCTTTAATATCTATGAATGAATTGTATAATTGGATAGTATTAAGTTATAAAATATTTATATTATAGAAAAAGGACACATGTACTTACAGATTCTGGCTCCGCCACTAAATAACAGGGCACCAAGAGATTAAATCACCATCTAACTATTACTCTCAAAACTACACTATACTACTAATGAAGTCTTCGGTTATTGCTAGCGGTACTTGGGGAAATCCACTCCTTAACAACTTCAGCAGACCTTGCAATTTGCTAGGTAATTGGCCTGCAGTCATCAACTCCCCTTGCCATAACTCTCCTGCACCTTTCCCGCCAAAGCTCTGCCACCACCATAATCTAAAGAATCCTACCACGATCAGAGGCAGTACAGTTTAGCCGAAAAAGAGACACAACAATCTCCAGTGACCCATCCCAGCTCCTACCATATTTTATCCTTCAAAAACAGTCTCGATTATATGCTTTGAATAAGAGCATTCAAAGAAGAGATGATCTCTAGACTCAGCCGCAGAGGAGCATAAAGGGCAAATATTTATTACTGAACCATTCCACTTCTGCACCTTATCTAGAGTAGTGATTCTATTCAGAATGACAAGCCAAACAATCAGCTTGTCTCTAGGAGTCCCAAAAGATTTCCATACCAATGGATACCACTGAACCTTCTCATCTCTAACACGAAGGGTTTCCCAGACTCGCTTAACAGAGAACTTAGCCATAATGCTATCTTCCCAGTACACTCCTGCTGGTCTGGCCCTGGGATGCTGTGCTGCAAGAGTTCTAACTTTAAGCACCTTCCTCCAAGCCCAGGAATAAGGAATGGAAGGAGGAATATCCCAGATTGAAGTGTAGCTAAGTTGATAGTGCCTTACCCAGGTTGCCCATAAAGAGGAGGAATTCGAGGATATAGCCCAAAGATGTCTCACTAGACAAGCCATGTTCCAACTTCGAAGATCTTTAAATCCTAGACCACCCTCCTTCTTAGACCTTGCTACCACCTGCCAGAGTACCTTAGCCTTTCTCCCTTCCTCCTCTGAACTCCATAGGAAATCAGAGCAAGCTTTTTCAATCAGCTTTAGCACTTTGACTGGGAGTTGATTAATTCTCATCCAATATTGAGTAATACTTGAAATGACAACAGAGATGAGCTGTAACTTGCCAGGATAGGATAAAGATTTCACCTTCTAGCCTCTAATCCTTGCAGTTATCTTGTCAACCAAAGCAGTACAATCTGCACTATTCAACTTTCCAGCAATAAGAGGGATCCCCAGATAACGTACAGGGAGGTGTCCAATGGCAAACCCAGTTCTAGAAGATATGAGGGCCTGAACACTAGGATCCACTCCTCCACAAAAAACTTCACTCTTGGCAGGATTGCATTTTAACCCAGAAACAACATAGAAAGCATCCAGAATAGCTTTAGTTTTCCCCACAGCTTCAGGAGTCCCCTTGGTGAAGATCAGGAGATCATCAGCAAAACATAGATGGGAAAGCCCTATTCTATGTGTTTGTGGATGAGGAGGAAGGGTTTTGACAGCATAGGCTTTGTTAAGCATGCAGGACAGGACCTCCATGGCTATAGTAAACAGATAGGGGGGAGAGAGGGTCCCCTTGTCTCAACCCTTTCTGAGCTGAAAAATACCCACAGAGCTCCCCATTGAAACAAACAGTGAGCTTTGTGGTCTAGAGACAAACTCTAATCCAATTTATGAATTGAGCTGGAAATGTCATAGCTTCCATGACAGTCTCTAGGTAATTCCAATTAACACTATCAAATGCCTTCATCACATCCACCTTAAGAGCACATCTAGGGGATATAGACTTTCTATTGTATAGTCTAACCATCTCATGAGCCAATAGGACATTGTCACTAATTAATCTGCTCTTTATGAAAGTAGATTGATTCTGACTAATGACTAGTGGGAGGACTTCCTTCAATCAATTAACAAGAAGGGCTATACATTTATATAGTATGTTGCACCAGGATATATGTCTAAATTGCTTCATACAGTCAGCATTTAACACCTTAGGAATGAGGGCCAGGTAGGTGGAGTTTACCTCTGAAAGTAGTTTCCCTGATCTGAAGAAATCCATGACAGCATCAGTGATCTCATCACCCAAAATCTCCCAATTATGCTTATAGAAACCAGCTGTGAAGACATCTGGTCCGGGATATTTTTCTTCATTCATGGAGAACAGAGCTATTCTAACTTCTTCTCGAGTTACTGAGCTACAAAGAGGTTATGCTTGCTCAGAGGTTAGTGTATGAACTAACAGCTGGGATATCATATCACTACTCACCCTCTGAACATCAGGATTCCTTGTACCCAGCAAATTGTGATAAAACCTAACTGCTTCCTAACTCATTTCCTTAACTTCAGTTAGGAGTGCACCCTCCTCTGAGATGACCTTCTTAATAGTTGAACGGGCCTGGCGAGCTTTCACATAGTTGTGGAAGAAGGAAGTATTTAAGTCACCAGTCTTAACCCAAAAGATTCTAGACTTTTGCCTGTAAATAGCCTCCTCTTCCTTAAGAATAAACCATGAAATTGAATAACCATGATGTGAAGATAAAGGCCAAGACTGGCAATAAGAGACGATTTGCAAGTTCTAATGCAAATATGTTTTTTTGGTAATGTTGCTTCTTTTCTTTCTGTCTTATCATAATGTTGGGGTAAATGCTACATTTGGTCACTGAGATTACTAAATCGTGTCATGGTTAGTTACTAAAAAAATTTAATATCAATTTTGGTCGCTCGAATTACTAGAACAGGTCACATTTAGTGACTCTCCCGTTAGAGGATTCTGTTCTCTTGGATAAGAGAATCCGCAACGATGGTAAAACACAGGAGAAGGAGGGGTCGTTCAATACAACACCAAAATTACCCATAAAAAATCAAAAAAAATTATTAAGAATAAAATTATAAATTCAACCTTTGATTAGTACATCCTCCATACAAAAATTCGATATTAAATCTAACAAACAAAAAAGCACTTGATAAAATACGACACAAATTCAATATAACAAAATCCTAAATAAACTTTCATTCATAAAATTCCCAATTTTACCCAAATCCTTATTTTTTAAAAAATCCTACAAACAGACTTATTAGGTTGGGAGAAGGATTTCCTTCCCATTCCCGTGGAGGCTTCGCAATTTTAAATTTAATTTTTTGACAATAAACAAGCAGGCGGGAATTCACTTTTTGAAATTTTAGGGTCATATACTAGCCACTCGAAGGAAGGGAGGATACGGAGGATTTACCGGTGACCTGAGTCGAAGAAGCAGTCGACTCCGGTTACGTAAATTTTGCAGCAGATGGCTAGTGAGATAAATAATCAGGAGGCTGTTGTCTCAGATCCTCAGCCGTCGATCGAGCGATGTGAGGCACAGGACGGGAAGACCACTGACGTGCTCGAGAAGGGATTAATGGAGCACGGGTGAGTCCATTCTTCGTTCGACGCGCAACCTGTTAATGCAGCTTCTGGAGCTTCCTTCTTAATACTGCTGCTCTTACTTCTCGCTCTCGACAGGTGCTCGCACTATCGATGAAGGTTTAGCGTTAGAGCCCCTTATTGCAATGAGGTGTTTAGTTGTCTTCATTGTCATAATGAAGCGAAGGTTAGTGGATTTGAATCAGCCTGTGGAGTGTGGATTGAGATGTCAATTCTTTCCGTGATCTTGTTGGAAGTTTACTTTTGGCCTTACAATTGTTCGCTATCAGTCTGAGTAATTGAAAGCAATACAATGAAGAGGGTATTAGGGTTGAATTGAAGATGGGAGGATTTAGAAGGAGAAGTAAAGAGAATAAGAAGGTCAGTTGTTTCCTTTTCTGAGAACTTGTTGAATCATGGCTGGTAGTTGTCGGCATCATGGCATACTTCTTGTTTTTGTTAGTTGCAGTGGTACACATGAATGTAATTGGTCCCTAGATTCATTAGTGAATATAGTTTTCTCTTGCAGAACGACATCAAAGTCGATCAGAAACTGAGGCATGACATGCCACGACATGAAGTTAGACAGGTATAAGACTTGAGAGATTTTGGTTCATTAACTATTTGGGGTGCATTCTCTTACTAGAAAAACCTTCCAGTGAAGATTCTGTACTTGGTATCCATTTTAATCTGGTGTCACTAGCTCCGTTTTTTAGGTGGTGTGCTCGCTTTGTGCCATAGAGCAGGAGGTATGCCAACTTGGTTAACTCATTATCTTCCCATCGTCAGTATTCTTATTTCATTGTTAATTGTTGTTGACTTGACAATAAACCTAGAGGATATAGTGTTCATGAATGAGGGATAAATAATGGGAAGTTTAAAATACTTCCTGCTAATCAACATTTCGTGTATACATTGGCACAAAGCTTTAGATCTTGGGTGGACTATATATCTTTTCATAATTTCATCCGCTGGGCCAACTGTGTATCATACTAGTTGACTTAAAATGGAACAATGTAAACCAGTGGTTAGGCAGTTAAGGTAAATTTCACTGTATTGTATACTCCTCTCTTAACTATGTCATACGCGCACCATGTGATTTGTCTGTTATTTGATGTCATGAACAGGTTCAACAAGTTTGCAGGAATTGTGGTGTGTGCATGGGGAAGTACTATCGCGAAACCCGCAAGTTATTTGATGATGATGTAAGCGATGAATCTTGAATGTGGATTTGTTTTTTCATATATTAGGAAGCGTCGATCAGCGATGCAGCTTGCATATCTGAGCTATAGCTATTATATTATTATGTAGTAGTATCCACACTGGTTATCAGCTTTTCTGCATTTTGGTGTGCCTCATGGTGCATCCACACTGACTGGAGATCTTCTTTGAATGTCCATCAACGTTGTTGAGCAGTTATCAAGAGGGAAACTTCATTGTGATGCTTGTGGGATACGCACGTATGCTTTCTTTTTTCTCTGCAATCTTCACTAAACTAGTGGAGGCAGAACAGCTTTGATTTTAGCCGACATCTCAAGTGTAGTTTATGGTGTGGATCGCCCTTGAAATTAAGGGTTACAATCTGGTTCTGGAGTCTGGACCTGGTTACACTGAAAGTAACTTGTTTGGTAGTAGGAACACTGTGTGCTCTCTGTTTCACAGGTAGTAATGCCAATGGCTGATTGCCAGTTGTCATGGATTTAACGCCCATGCTATATTCTCTAGCCAAAATGAAAGACTCCATCCTATAAATCTCCAGGATCCCTATAAATCTCCAGGATCCCAGCAGCAAGGCTTTGTTTAATCACAGTTCATAATATTCGCCATTTTCATGCCCTCCCATAGTTCTACTATCAGGTCATCTGGATGGGTGCAACATAATGCAACTAAAAAAATCCGTCATTTTTGTTGTTGACTCTTTTAGACAATCTCAAATATATTGGGGTAGGGTGCTTATGGAAGTACACTCTAGAAAAGTAGGCCTCACATGCTAATTTTTCACTTCACAACACAATTTCCTAACAAATGCACTGAATGAAACTGTATGTGTTTGCTTGTATATCTTACATAATAGCATACAACACAAGTAACATAAGATAAGCCTAGCCAGACAATGTTGTTTGTGTGTGCTCACTCGTTGTTAGTGATGTGCTTTCTCAATGCTACATTCTTACTTGCTCTCAAATTTGGAATGTTCTGGCAGAATTGGAGGACGTGAAAACTTTTTCCACTGCAACAACTGTGGTAAGCTTACTTCCCATTGGCGACATCTGGTAATCTTAATGAATTTGGATCAAAATCTTTAGCTGACACCTAATCATCTTTCGGTGCACTGCAAAAGGCTCCTGCTACCCTATCTCTATAAAGAAAATTCACACCTGTGTGGAGGGCTCAATGCGTCATGATTGCCCTATGTGCTTTGAGGTATGGAATGTTTCTAAGTCTTTTCCACTCTCTTTTCCCCTCATTCGTTAAGATTTTCTTCACAAGGCCTTGTATAATGTTCCACCTCATTTTGCAGTACCTATTCGAGTCTAGACGGGTTACAACTGTACTACCCTGTGGGCACACCATTCACCAAGGCTGCTTGAGCGAGATGCTGCAACATAATCAGTTGAGCATCACTTGGCCTTATAGATGTTCCAAGTGATTCTATCTTTTGCTTCATTTCAATCCATATAATCGTGCTTTTGAATGCAGGTATGCTTGCCCGCTATGTTCAAAGTCGGTATGTGACATGTCAGCGACATGGGAGGCACTCAACGTTGAAATTGCCGCTACCCCAATGCCAGAACTAGGGGTGGGATTCGGTCGGTAAACAATTTACCGTTTACCGCATTTACAGGTTTCGGTATACCGAAGTTGGCCAAACTCGTTACCGATTACCGATACCGGTTTGTAACCGGTTTACCGATTACCAAATTATCGGTAAACGGTTACAAACCGGTATTACCGAAATACCGTGAGAAGCGATTTCGGGCGGTTTTTCGGTCGGTTTACCGAACCGAATTTCTGGAAGTGGGGTGATGTTGTAATATTTTGATTTTTTTGAGTTTTTTTATCATTTTTGTAATTAATAATTTATTATTAACTCTTATTTACAATATTTTTGAGGCCTATACTTACATTCATGTATGTAATATTTTATATTTTTGGGGGTAAAGCAACAAAACGCAGCGCAGCACTAGGGAGTAGGGAGGGGGGATTCGGTATCGGTAATACCGATTTACCATCGGTATTTACCGATACCGTGTCCGGTAAACCGACTCCCCCAACTTCCCGCTCGGCTCCCGATACCGCCGGTAAACGGTTTACCGTTTACCGCCGGTTACCGGTTCGGTAAAATGGTAAACCGTTTACCACCCCTAAACCATACAGGGGCAAAATGGTTTGTTTCAGAACTCTGTAGTCCTCTCGCCTGGTCTCTCTCTAACACCCTGATGTCCACCTCTAGCAGTAACCGTTATTTTTTTACTTTTGGCAGGTTTGGATACTCTGCAACGATTGCAGCAAAACCTCACAAGTACAGTTCCATATCGTTTGTCATAAGTGCTCCCATTGCAAGTCCTACAACACTCGCCAAACAAAAAACTGAAAAAGTGAAAGCTGGATGGTGATATATCTTCCTTCCTGCAGTAATTTCACCGGACCCGCCATGATCTCGCTAGAAGGAGAGGGAGCTCCATTTGCATTCCGACAGGTCTTCTGTTTGTTGTTTTTCTCTACTCTGTTGTTGACGACAAACAGTGGTTCGTGTATTCATATAGATATTGTTGTCTTGTCCCTACGAGGGAGGCCTCAATGTTATGAACTTATGATTGCAAATTGTATATGGTTGCAAGTGTAATGTTGTGGCAGTTGTAGTTCATATCCAGATTCTAGGGTGGCTTTATTTAGTATATGTTTTCGTTTTGGCTAAAAACACATCTCCATATACAAGGTTGGTTGAAAGTTTGAATGGTGCCATCACCGTGGGTACCAAACGAATCCAATTGATTATGTCGAAAAAAATCCAACCGATATTATTTTTGGGTTAGGTTTTACCGAACGCAATAAAGCGGGTAATGAGTTTGGTGAGGTATTTGCATTGAATTCACCTAAATATGTACTAGTTTTCGGGATTTTTCCTGAAATAGCACCTTTTAAAAAAATTACAAAAATAGCACCAAACCGAAAAAAATTTACACTAATAGCACCCTTTTTTATGGACCGCACATTAGAGGTGCGTCTTATATATAAACCGCACCATCCAGGTGTGTTTTATATATAAACCGCACCTCTAAGGTGCGGTTTATAATCCTGGACCAAAACCGCATCTTGTAGATGCGGTTTCAGGTCTGCCCTACAGAAAACGCGCGGCCGAGGTGCGGTTTAGGCCTGACCTATCAAAACCGCACATTGGGAATGCGTTTTTGTTTTTAACGCATTCCCAAGGTGGGGTTTTGCCACACAAACCGCACCCCCAAGGTGCGGTTCTAGTCAATTATTTTCCGACATGCCATGCAGAATAACAGACGTGGGTCTGCATGGCAGACGAAAACCGCACCTCTAAGGTGCGGTTTTCTTCAGTGATTTTGCCTATAAAAACTTCCCGGAAAACCTCTTCTCTTCACACCTCTAAGGTGCGGTTTTCTTTAGTGGTTTTGCGATTAACGTTACTCGTAAGTTTATTTTGTATTACTTTTTATTGTTATTTTTTATTTGTTATTTTTATGATATTAACTGAACTACGATTCTTTTGCAGATGGCATTCCAAAAGTTCACGCTTGGCTTACGCTGGAATGGTTACACGGAAGAGACCGCAAAGGGGGTCACCTACGTCGGTGGCAATTTTCAGAAGATAAAGGTCGCTACCAGATGCTGCTTAAAGACCTCCATCAAATGTGCACTAACGTTACTTGCATGGATGGCACGAGAAGAGTTGATCGTATGGTGTACCGATATCCAAACAGAGAAAGTGGGTCATTGTGGCATGAGGAATATCTCATAACCACTCAGGATGAGGTAGATGCCATGCTCGAATTCATGAGGTCCAACAATCTTTCCAAAGCCGAGATGTTCGTTTACACCGAGCCGGTCGTAGGCGTTGGAGGTCATTCTGGACACGGTCAAACATCTGGTATCCATGGTGGAGGTGAATCATATGGCGATCATCCCTACCAAAGTTACCATGATCCTCATTCCTATTTTCAGTACCAAGAGCAAGGTGAAGGTCATCATCAATCTTTCCCGTCATATGAAGAAGAAGTTCAACCGGACCTCCCCAACCAACCTCAGTACAATTTCCAATCAGGCAGCGGTAGTTTTCACAACTACCATTATGGAGCTGATGAAGGTGCCTTTCATGAGCTGGATCAGATGGAAAAAGCCCTGCTAGCACCAGTCAGTGACCCCTCCGATGAAGAAGGAGAGAACAACGTCAGTGCAGACAGCTCCGACCCTCTTGAAGGTGCTGATGATTCAGGACCAGAGTCAGACTCAGATAATGATGATGAGGTGGCTCGTGACCGTGTACTAGTCCCCTACTACAATCACATTCTAGACGACAATTGGATGGTCGACAGCGACATGGAGCCGCCAGAGGTCCCAATATGGGGTCCACTCACTGGGTTTATGAAGGGCCAACAATTTGGCTCGAAGAAGGAGGTGTGGCACGCCATTGAGATTGAAGCAATGACTCGGCATTTTGAATGGCACACAACTCATTCCAACACTAAAAGGCTCATAGTCAGATGCCGTAATCATCATGAGGGGTGCAATGTTAGGATTCGGGCCATCAACAGCAAGAGACACGACCACTGGGTCATATCCCGTGCGGTGCAATCCATGGCTTATGCTCCCAAGCCCAAAATTGGACGATGAACATTGCGCCGCCGACCTCCCTCGCAGATTTTAGAGACGCATTACACAAATTGTGGTAGATATTAGCTAGGCAAGCGGATGCCCAGCTATACTCCCCCATCTCCTCCCAACTACCGAGGATGATCCTAAGCCATCCACAACTAAGGAGATTGCTTGATTTTTTGGAGAAGAACACTTATCTGATCATGCCTATGAGATAGACACGAGCATATCTTTCCTTCTCATCCTCCAGACTTTCCTCGGTTAGGGGATGACTCTCGTAATGGTCTCTAAAATACTTCGTCAACCAAGTAATTGAGACTTGGTGTTTCCTCATTGGTGGCAAGCGATCGGTCGCATCAACGCTCCCCTTGACTGGTACTTTCACTGCCAAAACACTGTAGATGAAATGCACCCAACCGGGCATACCGTCACAATCCTCGGGTGGATGATCACTCGCGCACACCGGTTTGCCGTCGATGGGCATATGGGTTAGGATGACGACATCCTTTAGCGTGATGGTGGCCTCTTCTTCTCTAAAGTTGAAACAATGAGTCTCTTTTCTCCATCTCTCAACTAATGCGGTGATGAGTTGGCGATCGACTTTGATGCCGTTATAATGTCTAATCGGGTCCAACCTTGCCCTTTTGAGAAAGGGCAAGCTAGCTTGGTGGAATGGGAGCACATTGGTCGTACCCCTGTAGCGGAGTATTGTTTGTGCCTCCTAGCGAAAATTTACACGTTAATGATTATATATAGTAAGGGTTTTTTTCTTATAACTATATTAATTAAATAAAATTATTTAACTACAAGCAGAATTTTATTATCATAAAAATACATTTCATATAATTAACATAATAACATTCTAAATCAATAATAATTTAAAGAGATACTGCCATATTATAATAAAACAAACATCCTAAATTAATTAATATAATAACATTCTAAATGAATAATAATTTAAAGAGATACATACATATTATCGTAAAACAAACATATTAAATTAATTAACATAGATAACATTGTAAATGAATAATAATTTAAAGAGAAACATACATAAACTTATATTTGAAATTAATAAAATTCATTTTGTACACATAAAAATAAATCGTATTGGTTGTTTTATATAATTTAGTCGAATACAGAGCAACACTCGTTAGACTCTTAGAAGAGGTATACATCTTCTTAGAAACGCAGTCTTTTTGACATAAAAAGGGGGGATCCGAGGATCTTTTAATACCCGATTTTCCCAGGGAATGGGAGGATATGATAATCGCTTAAAACCTCATTTCCTTAGACGTGCATCTCTTTATAAAGAGTCGAAGTAAGTGGCGCTATGTATTCGATTAAATTATTGAAAACAACTAACACGATTAAAAATTCAACATAAATTTATTTTATATTCCACTAAATACATTAGCAAAATAAAAGAAAGACAAATGGTGAAGAATTGTATGTACCGGGTGATCGTTCCAAACATCCCTTGACCGATGGTTGGGTTGGTTGTACAAGTCGGTTGGATCCAACGGTCCTTGCTCGAGATAATACCGTTGGTTGTATATATCCACGTCTTCCCCAACCTACGAGAAAATAACAACGAGGTTTGTACATAGATTAATTGAAAAGCTTATAACAACAACAAAAATTAAACCAGAATAATGAGTACGTTTCGCTAGAAATTCATCAACATAAACTCCCTTTCCTTGCCACCAATCGCTCACTTTTTCGGGAAATTCGGACAGAGATTCGGCTCGGCTCGGTGGGTTTTGAGGAAAAAACCTAAGAAATGTTTTCTGATGGCAGATCGGACTTAGCCGCAACCAACATACCACTATTTCCTAGGCTTTTGGGAGGGGAGGGTTTAGAGAGATAATTCTAGAGAGAGAGTGGAGAATGGTTGTGGTGTGAAGAAATGAGAGGGGGGAGGGGGTATTTATACCCATCAGACCGCACCCCCCAGGGGCGGTCGGGTAATTTTGCCCCACTCAAAACCGATGCTTGCCGAGGCGGTTTGCGAGTCACGAGCCGTTGACCGCTCCTTGCAACTGCGGTCCTCGATCCATGGCGCGGATCGCTCAGCTGGCGCGCGGTCCGCCGTCCTATCGCTCTTCCATCCAACGGTCTTGAAGACCGTTCCGCAGAGAAGGCATACCGCACCTTCCTAGTTCGGTTCGCGTGCTGACGTGGCATGGAACGAACCCCTAAGGTGCGGTTTATAAGTAAAACGCACATGTAGGGTGCGGTTTACTTATAAAACGCACCTTAGGGGTGCGTTCCATTAAAAAGGGTGCTATTTATGTCAATTTTTTCGGCTAGGTGCTAGTTTTGTAAATTTTTTTAAACGTGCTATTATTGAAAAAATGCCCTAGTTTTCTACACGGCCAGTTGGCCGGAGAAGTTCATTTTATTATTTATATTAGTTAACTTATCTACATGTTTTGAACTTTTTATACGAACTCTCACCCAATTAATAAGAGTTCAAATTATTGGAAAAATATACTTGATTACTGGATAAATTATGTTTATCCCAATTGAAATTTGACACACATCGTATCCCCTAAAATGATTAAATTCTCTAAACCTCACTCATTTTTATTGTTGATGTTCATGAAGTCTTTGTATAGCAACTTATTACAATTGCTAATATTTTAAGGTTGTACTAACTCTCAACCCATGCATTTTGTCTCGATGTTCATTTAGAATATGAATCCAAGGATTGATAATAAAAAATCTGAATCCAAGGATTCATATACACTATCGAAGGTTCTCATCTTAACATGTTCCTTCAATGTATAACTTTTCAACTATTTGAATGTCCATTCGCTAAAATTTCTTTATATTTGGTGTTTGTTCTAGAACAAAAAATTCATTCTTGTATTAATAATTGGTAAAGTGTGTAGGCGACCGATAAATAATTCAGGTGCAATCAAAATTATGGATTCCTTGAATAATTAAATTATAATTTTATAACAAAATATTTTGTAGCAAAATTTAAAAGTTTATACAAACATTGTGGCTTTTCACGTGTATTTAAATTATTGGAAATATTGTAGACACATCTATTGTTAATATCTAAACATATATATACAGAGAGTTTATTTTACTTCAACACTAATTAATACCTTTGAACTCAGCTCCTTGGGTGGAATATGATATCAATTTTTTTTATTATTGCCAAAATTTGGTATGAAATTACAGACTCACAACTATATAGACTTGTTACAATTTTCTTACTAAACTCATATTTATTAAATATTCTTATTTTGACCCAATAGCTCGGTTTACACTACTGTAACTATAAATGTTTTTTGTTATATATGTTAAGTAAAACATTAAATTTTATTTATTACCTCAATCTTCGAATTTAGATTTTTCTTAGCATGAAATGTGATGTTTAACGTACATACTTAACAAAGATTTCTCTAAATTTCACACATTTCATTTTTCAAGTGATCTCATGTCTCTCATCCTAGAATATGAAGTCAAAGTTCATCAACTATTATACTCAAGTCATATTGGAAACTTCAATTTATAATCTTTAACAATAAATAACTCCAAGTCTGAAAAGAAAATTTCTTAGCATATGATGTAAGACCTCAATAGAGCTTGCTCAATCAACATGACCTAGAGAAAATATTAGTAATGTGAACTTAGGATACATTATAAATACTGCACATGCGATTCATATGTTTTCACTTGATCAGAATGAATAAGAAGCTTTTTTAATAAATAACTATTATTTCTTGGTCAAGTTTCTTTCAGACCTTATCGACAAAATGTTATTATTTTTGTGTGTTTGTTTAAATTATTCATTAAAAAGTAAATTATTATTAAGTTTTAGTAAAAATGAGCAGAAATTTACATGGTAACCTTTAATCATATATTTTTTGGTTTAAAAAGTGTGATATATATGTCACTCTACGAACATTAGTATACTGTTGCGTACATCGATATAATGCAAAACCAAAATGTGATATATGTCACTCTCCATCATGATTGTCACGTCGGCAGGCATGCCACCGATTGAACCATTCAACCGGTACCGTTCATGAAATCGACATGACACCATCGATATGACCGGTATGATCGTTTTACGAATTTCTAAGTAAATTACGTAGTTTTAGTGAATTTAAGTATGAGTACATGCAATTTTATTTGAAATATCATATTTTACGTAAATTGTCGATATGAATTGTAAATATCATATTTTATTTCAAATATCAATATGAATTGTACGTAAATTGTCTTCAAATATGGTTTATATATGATTAAAATCATTTGATATTAATAATTTTTTATATTTCTACATATTTTATTAACCGTCATGAAATGACACAAACCGGTTGTACCACTGGTAAAATCATTCCACTTGCTAAACCGGTTTGATAACCTTTCTCTCCATATATTATTTTTAGATATAATAAAAAACAAAAGCAAAATAATTATTGGATAAAAGAGAATTAAATATTAAATGAAGAGAGAGGGACAACTCCATAAATAGGTCAATAACTATTTTTTTGGTAAAAACATTGTCCACCTTGGCAACTTGAGATCTCTCTAAATGCTTATGTGACAAAAAATTAATTTTAAATTACCATAAATATTATGTATAAATAAATAAATAGATAGATAGATTACACCTATGTTTTAAACTCATTCAATTCAACACTTAGTTCATCCATATTGGTAAACCATTATAATTATATCTTGGACCTCAAATATGGTTCATCTTCTCTTAGCGACAAATAAACTTCATTTTAAATTGATTCAAAGAAAGTTTTAGATTATATGCAAATCTTTATACATAATTGTACGGGGTGGTGCAAGTGGCTTTTTCCTGTACCAGATAATGGTTGTTTTATATGGCATGTCATTTTTTTTATAAATGGATGCGATGCATCTAAGCTTTCATTCACAACAAGACGAAACTCAGAAATGCCTTGACAGTCATACAAGATACAAAAGGATAGTACAGGATCTGAAACTGGAACAAGATGGAAACCCAAAGGTAGAGAGTGACCTTGGCTTTTTTTTTATACAAAAGATAATCTTATACTAATTCAAGAGATAAAGTGACACCCTGGATATCAGCCAGGTCTGAAAATCAAAGAAACGACTCATGGTAGGGTACAGAGAAAGGGCTTTCCTAGCCACCAAATGGGCTACCCTATTACTACGCCGACCTATGAACCGAATACTAAACCCCGAATGAATGTGGAAATAATACGCAATCTCTTCAAGAACAGCACCCATCCGACTATCATTTTGGTCACCGCTATTGATCTTGTCAATGATAACTTTGGCATCACCCTCAAACCTTATATCCGTGAAGCCTAACCCCAGCCACCAAGCTACAGCTTCCCTGAGCGCAAGAAGTTCCACCAACTGAGGGTTGTCCAAGCCAGGAAACTGAAAACCCTTGACCAGGTTGACCCCCCATTAGGGTAGAACAGAACCACACCTCCTGCAGAATGGGACCCACACCTTGTGGCACCGTCCCATCGACAGACCACACGAGGAGGGCCCTCAGGGATCAGCTGCCCAAGATCAGTCAGGGGAGCCTGCAGGACGCGATCTCTGGGCAATCGCACACATTCCTCATATTGCTGGACAAACTGGCGCATCAGCACTGGGATTCTGAATTGTTTACCTTCAAAGACCACCCAATTCCGCGATCGCCATATCCTCCAGAGAATGGCTACCACCGCCATAAACACCGTGGGTTGATTAATCAGAGCCAAGAGGTGCTTAATAAACAGAGGAAAAGTGTGACGAGGCAACCCCTCCCCCAGATACTCCAAGCCCGAGTAATCCCATAAGGCCCGCGCTACTGGACAGTAGAGAAAGAGGTGTTCAAGCGTTTCAGGGCTATCCCAGCACACCGGGCAACGGGGATGTACCTGGACCTTTCGATCGATGAGGGCTTCAGTAGTAAGGAGGACTCGAGAAAGGAATTGCCAGACAAACACCTTCAGCTGAGGAGGGATATCCGCCTCCCAGAGTTGAATCCAACTATCTTTATCCATCCAGCTCACAGTCGACTTCCACCCTCCCCTTCTTTTGTCAAGCGTAACAGCAAGGTGGTACGCCGACTTGACCGTAAACACCCCATCCACTGTCTCATGCCATATAAGTTTATCTTCAACATTCCGACGTGAAAGGGGAATGGCTTTGATGGCTCTACAAGTTGGAGGGCCAAACCATTGGTTAAGTTTAGTGTCACACCAGCTGCCTTCCCGAGGCCGAATAAGCTCCGCTACAGTCGGATCACCCCCCTCAAGTAACACCAACGGGTTATATTGGATGGGATCTAGTTGCAACTGAGGGATCCAATTGGGATTAATTGCAACTGAGAGTGACCTTGACTAGCTAGAGCATCCACACACTTATTTCCCTCTCTGTAAATGTGGTAGCAAGAAACTTTCCAATCACGGGTAGATGTGGGTTTTTTTGCGTACCAGATAATGGTTGGTTTTTATATGACAAGTTACATCTATATAATTTTGGTTACAAGAATGGTTACGATTTTAAAACCGTGGTTCGGGATGGTATATATTGAAACCAACCCTAACCTATTGTCTAAAGCGACTCCCTTAAGACATCCAATTTGCTTAGATGGAGAAGAATGAGGGATAAGGTTAAGATCATTTGTTTTTTCATAGGGTGGATTAGAGTTCCGGTCAGGTCGGGTTGGTTGGTTAAATTTTATGGTTAGATGAATTATTTATCAATATTTTTGGTGATATGGAATGTTGATTAGGTAAAGTAACATAATTTTGGATGAAAATAGAGAATGTCCATTTTGTTATTCGTCCAAATGTATTTTACTAAAATGTGCAAAATTAAAAACTGGTGACCGTTTTATACTAATAATAAGTTATGTAAGCATTTATGATAATTCATAATTAGTCTATTTCCCCTATTATTAAAAAATTATATTTCCCCTTGAATAAAATAAGCATAAACGTGACTAATTCTTAGAAAATGGTTTGTTTATGGAGAAATTTTACAATGCTATATAGTATTGGTGCTATAGGGATATGCATTTATGGTACAACTTAAAATTGTACATTTACGTTATGGTACAACTTCAGATTGTACCTATACTTTTTGTACAAATTCTTTTATGGTACAACTTGAACTTGTACCTTTATGTGATGGTACAACTTCAAGTTGTAAAGTTGTACCATAACATAATGATACAAATTGCTTTATGGTACAACCTAAACTTATACATTTAATGTTATGGTACAACTTTAAGTTGTACATTAAAGCACCAATACTATATAGCATAGTAGAAGTGCTCTTGTTTATGGTGTTCCTTTTTCGATCCTGAGTCCATGAGATATGGGCCATTAGGAATGGCAACAAAATCCGAACCCACGGGTACCCACCCGACCTAAGCTGGTCAATGCGGGTAAAACTCGTGTTGACGGGTTTTGGATTTAAACCCTTCACTATCCATCAGGTTTGGTTGGGTTTGGGTTTAGGTGTACCCGACCTATGGGTACCCGCCCACACGCATATAATCAATTTTCCCGGTATATTATATATTATAAGCAACTAATCTTCTTTATGTTTGTGGAGACATATCTATTTTTTTTAATTGTGTATAATGAAGTTGATATTATCAAGTGTAGAGTGAAGAAGCTTAATTGACGAAGAAGAAACTTTCAATTAATCATGTTGTTTATGTATAATTTTTTATTTGCTTCAATTTTCTTTAGTTTTTTAGATTGGTGTTGAACAATTTGTAAGTTTATTTGTGAATTGCTTGAATTTTCTAAAATTGTGTTTTATATATAGATTATTTGTATTGAGAGATTGATATTTGACTTTTATTTTAATAAAAACTTGTTATTGTAAATTTTTTACGACAAACCCATGGGTACCCATGAACCCGCGGATACCCAACGAGTTGGGTTGGGTTTGAGTTTTCCAAATCCAGTGAGTTTTACTCCGAATTGTTTTCACGGATAAACTCATGGGTTTATGTTTGAATTTGACAAAATCCAACTCAATCCGACCCATTGCCATCCCTATGGGCCATATGGCCATGTGATGTTCTTTATGGTAAGTGAAGCCTGAAGAGTGAAGTCTGAAGAGGACGATGTATTTCTTCATTATTTCTGCTTTGGCGTTTCTGATGACTGATGGAATGGACCGCATGCGCCGGTAGATGCGGCCCAGGTGATGAGAGGAAAGCGATGCTATGGGCCATAGTTCACCTGAGGAACTTGGCAGACCATAATGGCGAAACAAAACAAGACCTTACAGTCCCTACTACAATGACTCACCTACTCTCTGGTTGTAGCTATTAGCAATTTGGTGTCTCGTCAAACTACTGTGTTCGATTAGCCACTCATGTGTTTATAACCGTTAGATTAACGCGTAAATAAGGAGCGGAATTTGTTCGATCTAACAGCTAAACCGCACGGATTGATTCGATATAATTAGAATGCACTGGGTAAGCATTAGATGACATTGTTTACCCCGCAACATGTTTGGATACAAGTGATGAATGGCGATATCCTTTAGGGATGGTTCTGACTTCTGTGAGTGTAGACAATTGCAGCTGCGATATTGAAAGAGCCCAAGGTCTCAGGTGTTAAGTCATTGATTTATCGAACTAGGTTACCATATGCCAACAAGCCACATCACATCGCATTGGATGTGGGAAATGAAAGCAAATTGATTATACATGTTATATAGAGTGGATTACACATTCTCAACCCACATTGTTGACTAACAAATCAAAGTCTCAAACATTCCAAAACTCCCAAGGAATTCAACACATGGATGATGAGTAATACATTAGTCAAAAAGAAAAAGGACTTTGGAGGCTTATACAAGAAATTGCAACTGCTATAAAGTCCTCATCAAAATATAAGTGGATAGATAAACTCGTGTAGCCACTAAAATCGGCTACAACTTGAGGTAAAAGAGACAAACTCAAGTCTTGGTTTGTCCATGGAAAATGGGGAAAAACAAAAATCTAGTCACATAGCCCGAGAACATGATTGACGAACCATGACCCGACAAAGGGAACCATGTACAAAATGATCACCCATGGCTGCTAATAGATGCACAAAAAAACATACAGCTCTTTGAAGATCAAGGGTGTCTACCTTTGTTGAGTAATTCATCAATCATGGCCATGACGGTTGCTATTATCTATGATAATAATTATTAGTTAATGGCAACTCTCTTATGGTTATGGAGCATAAAGAATGCTCGATTCACTAAGTTCATGCTCATTGCCTTCTTCCAGCTTAAGAAAATCCCCCAATGATTTATTCATGGTTTTCTCCAATACCTCACCGTGAGTATCATCAATGTCGTTCTCTTCCTCGAACTCTCCATCAATCATCATCTCGTGTGAGCGACAACTTAAACTGCAAAAGGCCTTCTCGCCTCTGGATGTGAAGACCAAACAAGATACAAAAGCTTCAATCCAAACAAATCCAACTTCAAGACTGTAAGAAATGATGGAAGCTGAACTAATAGAAGAAAGTAAACAAACAAGACTGACCTGTAAATATAGATATCCTTCCCCTCTTCCAGCTCCTTGTTGCAATAGTGACAGAAACTCAAAAAGTGATCAGAGGAGAATGAAGCTGGATTATTGCTGTGCTTAGCATCCCAGGAGGGCAATCCAAATTCCTTCCTTCCATTGTTGCCAAAATTGCTCAAGTCATCCAAGTGACATTCTAAAACACAGTCACCATAGATATGAGTCTTCTTTGGGTTGGGGCCATGTGAAATAACACATGTATAATCCTCTGAGAGCTCAATCTCACTGGCTGAGAGAGTGCTAATTGCAGAACTAGAGTTCACACTCGAGCTCGCTCCAATGATTACAGGAGGAGGATTCAGTTGGGCAGTAGTTAAATTAGACAAACGAGAAACTCCAGAACTGGGTTTCAACTTCTGGCCATTCATCGACAGGTTTGGATAAGAAGATCTGCAAGAATCCAATGAATAAGACCTGACTCCTGCAAAGGGTGGTTCAGGATCATCTATGGCTACTCCAATTTCGAAAAGAACATCAGAGCTGCCCTTATGAAGGGGAGATTTGGTGTGGCTATTACGAGGAACTATAGCAAAATTTCTTGGAAGTGACTTGGCTGCCTCAACAGGACTATCTGTATGACTATTAGTGTTTGATGCCTTACTTCTCACCCCTGGGCCAAAAAGAATGTTCCTACTCTCAGATGGACGAGGAACTTTGCCAGAGGTATTGATAAGATAATCATCAAGGGTATCTACAATGCTTAGGCCGAGTCTACTACGGTCCCAGCTCTTCTGATGGGGTGACCTTGGGGAGCTAAAAGGTGGATTTGCTCCTACAGTTGGAAGCAGCTTGAAATCTAAAGGTGATGTTGGGCTCTTCACAGAGTCACAATCAGACAATCCCTTAGGGGTAAATCCAACAAACAGTCTAGGGACACTGAACAAAGAACTTGTCTTGTGGCTTTCAGACCGGCAATAGGATTCAGAGCCAGAATCAGGTACTCTAAGCAGACCCATTTGAGGTTGATCTTTGTGGACTGACCTTGTTCTTTTCCTCAACATTACCTCAAAGGAGAAACACCCAAAACCTCCTTTATTCTCTGAAACACAAAACCATCGGATTCTCAGTTAGAAACAGCCTTTAACCCAGATCAATAATATCAAGCAACAGGCTGCCTTGTTAAAAGAAAAAGCAAGTAAACATGATCGGAGCTCTTAGATGAAAAAGATAGGAACTGAAAAGCAGGGAACTTGAAAGAACCCCGAAGAACAATAAAGGTACAAGCTTTATCGACTGGGAAAATAGGAGGGGGAAGCTACAATAGCTCTGAAGCTTCAATCTGTTCTAGACTACCGACACTCACTCAAAATGGTAAAGCTAACATTACCCAGATTAGGTGAATCTCACAAAATGCAAGACCCAGAAACCGAGAAGTAGAAATAGATGAACCAATAACACCTCCCCGCAAAATGAAAATACCCTAATGAAACAACACAAACATCAAAGATTCTTCTGCGAGACAATGCATCAAACACCTACCAGACCTAAAAGCACAAAAATGGGTTAACAAATGAGAGCAGAATCCTAGAGCAAAAAAGAAGGGGCAAATCAATCAATCGCCCTCACACCCACCTAACTTTTCTTTCTTCCCTACTGATGAACGAAAACAGAAGTGTTTGGTGATGGGTTTTGGAGAAAAGGGGAGAAGAGATATGGAGCCCTCAAATGCAGTAAAAAGGAAACAAAAGACAAAGGAGGAGCTTCCCCTCTTTGCCTCTGACTCTCTCCGTCTCTATAGTTGCGTGTTTGTGTATTGAAACTTGCACAGTACACCCTCTCCCTTTCTTAACCTTTCCTCCTTCTCTCTAGACTTCCATCTCTCTCTGGAGCGTTTGCCTCAAAATCAGCAAAGCAGTGAGCTTCAGAAATACTCCATTTTCTTACACACACACAAAAAAAAAAAAAAACACTCCATTTTCCTTTTCCCCCTTCATTTGGTTCTTTTCTTTTTCCTTTTTGGGCTTTTATTATTTTGCCCCCTTCTCGACTGTCCTGCTGCAATTTCTGAAGCTGCTAGAAGAAAGTCGGTGAGCTATGATGGATTTGTTCTGTTTGGTTGGTTGGTTGGTGTAATTAAATTCTCCTAAAGTAATAAAGAGGGCTACTTTCATATATTATTTCTAATTTAATTCAATACGAAGGATTTTAGTAATAAATTTTACATTTGAAAACGTTTTTAATCATGAATTAATATTTTAAAATGGTCCGAACTTGGTCAATTTTTTAAAAAATGTATATCTTCGTCTGAACTATCATCTAAAATGACTGATTTTGTCCTAGTCCGAGTGTTGACTGTTAAGTTGAACCGTCAAAATCATTTACTAATGATCAACCCGCTATGTCACTATCTTGTCAGCACAAACTAAAAAAATTCGGACAATTCGCATATCTTCAATTTCAAGTTAATACAATTGAAATAAAATTTAAAACAAAAAAATAAGAAAAACAACAAAAATCCGAATTACGATCGCCACTCCTGAAACCTACTGCCGCTGTCATCACCCATTGGGTTGGGAGTTCCTCTTCTTCATCTCTTCCTCTTGACCTTCAACCTTGCATAGCTCCGCCAAATCTTCGGCAATCTTAATTGTTCGAATATAAAACAATTTAACTTTTTTATGTTGACATGGTGGGTTGATCGCCCAACATAATGACCAACACTTGAATTAAGTCAAATCAATCATTTTGAGTGATAATTCATATCAGAATATGCATTTTGTACAAGATTGGACATGATAGGCATTGTAGGTTTGATTCGAATCCAGTTGTACACATTTTATCCCCGTTTTCTTTAGACGTTTGATGTATTTGTACCCCGTGAGGTGTTGTTTTACGCTAGGTTGCACTTTGTTTTAGTATGTTTCAGATCCTAGCAGGTGAAACTGACCCTGACATCAAAAGTGGGACGATAACGAGCGAAAACGAGTCAAAGGGTAGAACCAGCTAAGGATCACTGCGGATGATGAGTTTTTACGGTCTAATGGACCGTGAAAAGGGCGCCCAAACCGTGAAGCACTGAATTTCCAAAAGCAAAATGCACACCTCACTGGAGTCCAACTAGTTCACGGTCGCAAGACCGTGAACCAAAGCCCCAGGCCATGAAGCGCCAAAGAGTCCAGAAGCAAAATGCACACATCACTGGATTTCAGTCAGTTCACGATTGTAAGATCGTAAGCTCAAGCCCCAGACCTTGAATAGACTAAGTGAAAATTGTGCGAATTTGCTCGACATCACGGTCCAGGAAGGATGTTCACGACCGTGAAATGGGACCGTAAACTAACTGCGACCTAGGTATAAAAGGAGGGCTGAGCTGAAGGAAAAAGGGAGAAGAGACCAAGTGTGAGGAACTTCTTCCTCTTCAGCTTTCTAGAGAAAGAAATTGACGAACCAAAGAAGAGAAGAGGTTAGAGTTTCAACTCCAAGCAAGGTTTTGGGAATTTCTTCCCCAAAGGAGGATCACTACACCACAAGGAGTAAGGCTAGCATCTCCAAGATGGTTTTTATTCTTCTCCCTTGTGTTTCCTCCTTGCCTAGCATGGAGTAGTTTTACTTTTTACTTGGGTGTGTGTAAACCCTAACTACAATGATGTGAATGTTTGTATGGGTTGAATGATTAGTGTGTGGGTGTGTTTTAATACAAAGTTATGAGGTTTTTTTTTATGAAGATTGATTGTGTTTGTGCATTTCAATGTCTTATGTCATTTTAATCTAGGTAGAGGGGAATCTCTTTTGATTAGAGGCTTGTAAAAGCTGGATTTCCTTGGGAATATTTGTCTCCTGCTTAGGTTAAATTAGGGCAAACCTCTTAATTAGTATTAGCACCTAGGGTTGGTTGTAATTTGGCTGTCCGAAATCCGATTCGAGGGTGAAGTCTTGTCAACCCTTGGTTGATAGGTCAAGAGAGCTACTTTGGTAGCTTGAATTGGATTCTCTTGGCCTATAGACTAAGAGAGTGGCGTTTGTTCAATAGGTGCACTTCCCAACGATTTACAACCACTTTACCCACACTTATGAATTTGATCCGACAAGTCATTATTATTAGCTTGGGGGACTAACACCCAGGTGAAGCCTTCTCAATTAGTGTCCAATCCATTTACTGTTCCAAACGTTTTAGTTATAGATTGTTGTTTTCACCAAAAACCAATTGCTAGATAATGTTTCCAACAATCGAAGTAAGGGTACATGGTCCGCCCCAGGTTGATATTTCAACATACTTGCCCTATATTGCACCCGGTTAAGGTTTCTACTTGGACCTTAATTGGGATTTTTATTATGATATTCGGGACGAGTCAAGGATAAAGTTGGAACCATTTTAAAATATTGATTTTCAATTATAATTAGAACTATTGGTGCTTAACAGGGTTGTGCAATGGGTTTTTTTTGCCGGACCACACTAAATAAAGACTTGGATCGGACCGTATCAAAAAGAATATAATGTGATTTGGTTTTTGGTCCTCATTAATTTTATAAATAATGAAGAAAAATAGATCACATTGACATTAGACCAGATCATTGCGGATTGAATGCAATATTGATCCGATCCATTATCTTAAATGTATTTAACTATAGATTGTGGCTATCATGACTCCGAACAGTTTCAACTCCTAGTAGTAATCGTTAGTTACATACAGACGCATCGTGATTTGGATCTTATTTTATTAATCTAACACTTTGTATATATTAGCTCATTTAATATGGTACAGACACCACAAATAGAAATAGTTTTTATTCAATAATTAAGAAATATATAATAATGTAAAACATATTTTATAGCATACATAAAAGAAATGTTCTTTGATGTAAATTAAGTGAGGAAAGTTCCTGAACTCCCTTATCTTTCGTTCTAAAAGTATTCAGTATGGTACCAGGTCAATGCTACTAATATGGTGATCGGACTAGACGAAATTGTCAAACCCAAGACTTTTTTTGGTTAAGTTAGATACCCTTAAACATAAACCCAACCCACTTCAATTAAATTTTGACCAATTACTATTTTCATTTTGGCTGGAATTTATTCGGTAAAACCTGCAAAAACTTTGATGGACATGAGACATGTATGATTTTAGCCTCCTTGCCTTATACACATAACTCGCCCAATGGCGGATTCAGGGGTGACCATTCAGCCCAGTGTTATTTTATTAATAAGATTGTGTGTAATTGAGAAAATGGGTTAGATGAACATATTCAAATCACAACTCTAAATTTAGCCTAGAAATTCTAGCTCCAGTGATTCTCTTCTAAAGAAAAAAAAACAATGTAACCTAAATTTCTAAAAACGTAAGAGACTAAAAGAACTATGAGGCTTGTTCCCATGAAAAATTGCTAGAGCAGTTGGTGGAAATAGGGATGAACACACAATACAAATTGATTAGTCGATTGATTTGTCTAGTGTTGACATTGCCCTTTTAAATTGCTACTATGGAGAAAACCTTTTCAAAAATGGAACTGGTGAAATATGATTTGCGCAACAAAGTGAACGATGAATTTCTCGCTGATTGGTTAACTATTTTATTTGAAAGAGAGTAGTATGCTATTGGTATGGATGTAGACTCCATAATTGATGAATTTGCTATATTAAAAGATTGAGATGTACAATTGACATTGTAAGAAAAACTATGATTTTTTTATAGTATCTAATTTTCTAATGAAATGCGGCCCAATGGTCTGCTATGTCCAGGATTCGCCGCTGAACTCGCCCCATCAAGAGTATTCTTCACATATAAAAATAATGCGTCCGAACAAGAGTATTTCTTTACTTATAAAAATATATAGACCAAATAGTAACATGTCAATGATAATGAGTGCGATTGAATAAAATAACTATTAGAAATGTTGAGTGGCAATTGGCCACCCAAATAAAAACCTAATTCATTTCCCTCAATTCTCCTTTCACTCTTTCACTTTCCCCATTGTTAACAAAATTATGTTATTTATTTATTTTCTAGGAGATGTATCAAAGTCGGAGAAGAATGATTTTGATAGTATTGTACTCTATCTTATGGATTAATGGATGTTTTAGAATCATATGATTTCAATCGTATTGAGAATGATTATATATTTAATGATTTATTAGGTCAATTTAGTGTTGCAATTGGGAATTTATGCCTCGTTTGGAACATGTGATTCTAATGATATATTTTGACTATACACATCCAGCAGAATACAACATTATTTTACTTGATTTGAGCACATAATGTATGTATTGACAATACATGATGTATTCCTATTAAGTAAAAAATGATTATGCTTAGGCCATGTATGGTAGTTGGGATTCTATACATTGTTGCATTTAATAAATTTATGTATTATAATTAGATGCACTGTTTGAGTGTATGAATTTGAGGAAAAAAAAACTTTGTTTGGAGGTTGAATGATTTTGGTGATCCCTCAAAAAATGAGGAAGAAAAAAAGAGAGAGATTAACAATCTTAACTAGTTGAGGTTGACAATCCTCCATAACGAATGGTTCTGGTGGTCTCATCTTCTGTTTAAATAAAGTATTGTGTTTCATTAAAAATGACAAATTATCGGATTACATGTTGTCTAAATACATAATCTGAAATCTCAATTCCAAACGACTCCTTAATCTCACATTTTTGTGAGATTTTAGTATCATAGTTCATTTAACGTCCATATTCTTTTATGTTCTTCAAACAATGTAGTATTAGAACTCACACATTGTTAGAATATATCTAATCTTAATATATACATTCTTGTATACAAAATTTTCTCAATCAAAGGTTCCAAACTACACCTTAAACGTAAAATTTTAGATATAATAATGTTGAATGTACGTGACAGATATCACCATGGATATCCGAAAACCTTCCACCACATGAATATATAGAGATTGGCTGAGTATGAATTTGTATATTTAAAAATGGGACGATGATTTTAGACAAATCATTGTCATTGCCTTTTTTTTTAAGAAAAACTCATTGCCATTCAAGCGGCTACATACATAACAATTACTGGACAGAGACTAAACGACAACTTTTTTCAAGTATAGAAATATACAATATATTTTGGAAGCCAGACGTGGTACATGGGCCACATCCACACATATCGAAATATTCTTTGGCGATCGTGTACAGAATTAAGGAACCCTATACATTATTATCGAAAAGATGATTGAAATTTGTCCAATTCGTCAATGCGGATTGTTTGTGGGGAAGAAATAAATAATTAACAAATACTTTGCCTGTTCGTATAAACTAATGGTGTGGGCCAAATTCAAGACATAATAAGCATCTGGCATTGGATTCTCGACTCTCCCAATGAACAAGGGCTGGTCGAAATACGAGGGAAGGTTCAAAACCAGGTGGTATGCTGTGTGTCTGCCTGTGTTTGTTTTCAAGTTTAACACTTCAATCAAAGCTTGTAGCTCTTGACCGTTAATGTTTTCAAATCAGTTAGTGGACGTGGATGTTGAGCATGGGGAAAGGGTCAGAACCTTTCTGCTGACCAACGATCGAGAAGTTTCAAGTGAGCCATCGAATCTATAGTGTCTGCAGAATGGAAGGATGATCAATGCAACCCTCTTTCTCTCAGGCCTCAGCAGTTGCACAAATATCTTCGTGCATGTCTATCATTGAAGAGGTTGCAGTCGCTGGCCTTACTGAGACGTGACTCAGCTACTTGAAAGCTTCAAATGCCACCACAACTTGGTCAGAATCTGTCCGAGGGCCTTTGTTCCAGAAGGACAGCCCATTCTTCCTGGCCTTGTGAACCATTAGGATGGAAGAGGATCTCTCACAGAGTTTCATGGGATGCAATGGATACACACAGAGGTTCTCCACCTGTTGAACTCCTCTTCTCGAAGGTTTATCATTGATGGTATGTTTCTTGTAGTGTGAAACATGCCCTAATTCGGAGTTGTTTGCCAGTGTTCCTCGGTTTGATGGTTCTGTACTTGTAGTTAGGCCTTCGTGATTTTCTTGTTGGCTTGTATACAGCTAAAACCAGTTGTGTTGTGATGAAGGTGGTGAAAAGAGCCATCAGAACCATAATGGCAAATGTCTGATCATTCAGTGCCTGAAATAAGAAAAAACAATGGCATAGCTATTAGGTCCTTAACACAAGAATCTATCTTAACTATCAATAACCTATAAAACTCTCGCAAAGAATGGTTTACCTTCCTTTCTTTGCCAATATTGAGGACGAGTTGGCAAAGACATTGCCAATATTGATGGTTCTGTACTTGAGAATTGTATTCTGGCCGAATTGAAGCTCCTGACCACTGACATTGGCAGAATGGCAATGTCAGCTGCAGCAGTTAATGATGTGGTTGCATGGGTTCTTGCTCCTGCTATAGCAATATCTGGGTCTGGCAAATCCCCCCTTATTGGATTAATTACCAAAATATAGTAATAATTAAAAAAAATTCCCAGAATACCGAACTTTTAAAAAAAATTCCCAAACTACCAAAGTTTGACACAATTCGAGTTCACAAAACTCGAACTAGTAGTGGATCGATTGCCGAAAACACGATCCAGGTGAATCGAGGATGGCACACTCGAACCACATGAAGTGGATCGATGAGCTGGGCAGCGCTCCACCATATATCGATGTACCAGGACGCGATCAGGGTCGTTCGATTACTCAACCATCGAAGCAGTGATGACCCGGATCGAGTGCGGTAAACTCGAGGTAAGTGGATCGAGTCAGGTATAATCGATCCAGTTGACGCGGATCGATGACGTCAGGCGCGCCCCACCGTTGATCGAGTGGTCTAAACTCGATCTAGGCCGTTCGACTGTCAAACCCGCGAAGCAGGGATGACGCGGATCGAGTGCGTCAAACTCGATGACGCGGATCGAGTGCGTAAAACTCGATGTAGTGGATCGCTGATGTCAGGCTCGATCAACCGTTGATCGATTACCCTAAGCTCGATCTGGTTCGTTCGATGCGCCTAACCACGATCTGCTTTTGACGCGGATCGAGTGCTCAAAAATCGATGCACTAGTTCGAGTTTTGTAAACTCGATCCACTCTCCCACAGAACCTATAAATACCCCCCTCATATTCCACCAAAACTCACACCACTCCATTCTTCTTCCTCACTTCCTCCCACCACTCTTGAAGAAAAAAATATGCTCTGTGGTTGCGGCTAAGCCCGATCTTCCGCATCTGATTTTTTTTCTTTAGTTTGGTACTTCTATCACTCAAAATTGTCGAGATGGATCCGAGTATTTACGATCCTAGATTATACATTCAAGGTGGACCGCGAGAAACCGATTTGTTGGATGAGCAACCTTACCATCGGTCTGAAAGTGTTTGGGCGGCAGATCCGGTAGGCACTTCCTCATGTACTTTTTTTTAATGTGATAGTATTCTTCTAATTTTTTTGTATAATAATTAATGTTTTTTTTCTACAGGAACAACTTGACGTAATCACCCATCGGTCGCTATCTCGCTTGCCTAAATGGGATGATCGTATCGAGCCCTTCATTGAAAGAGCGCGATTGCTGAGGGTGCGAAAGTTTGTGGGGATGGAGATGGACAACAACCTTCTTACGGCAATGGTGGAAAGATGGAGAAAAGAAACACACACATTCCACCTTCTAGAGGGAGAGATGACGATTACGTTGAAGGACGTAGCCATGCTGACAGAGCTTCCAATCGATGGTGATGCAATAATAGAAAGTTCTTCAAAACCATTGAATGGTTGGGGCCAATATATAAGCAAGCGTTTAGGTATCATCATCCCAGAGGAAGCAGAAGAAGGTCGTCGTGTACCACCTCTACACAAGTCTATGCTATTGATACCTTGGCTAGTGAGGACCGCTGGGGAATTACCGGAGGATGCCACGGATGCTCAGATAGAGAGGTATGCTCGCATCTACCTTATTTGTTTGGTTGGAGGATTTTTGTTTCCGAACAAGTCTGGTGGAAATATGCATTGTATGTGGCTTCGAGTTCTTTTGGAAGATTGGGATGAGATTGGGAGAAAAAGTTGGGGACCTGCTTGTTTGGCGATGATATATTCGGAGTTGTGCAAGTGTACGGATCCGAAAACAAAGCAAGCGGGTGGTCCCATGTTCATCCTCCAACTATGGGTTTGGGAGCACCTTCCTACTTTCGCTCCGATCTGCCCTGCCAACAGTTGGGGTCCCGATGAGCCACTACGGCAATGGGCTTATGGTGCTAGATGGATTGGAGCTATCACGAGTTTCTCCTCTCTAGATGGGTACCGCCAACATCTTGACCGTATAGAATTCAACGAGGTAACATTCTAACTTATGATTATTTATTTTTAATTTATTTGTTGAAGTTATTTGTCTTAGCCCCATGATTTATTTTTACGATTATGAATAAGTTTTTATTTGTTGAAATTATTTGTCTTAGTCTTAGCCTATGATTTATTTTTATGATTACGAATTCTATTTTATTTGTTGAAATTATTTGTCTTAGCCCATTATTTATTTTTATGATTATGAATTATATTTTATTTGTTGAAATTATTTGTCTTAGCCCATTATTTATTTTTATGATTATGAATTCTATTTTATTTGTTGAAATTATTTGCCCCGATTTTAATTTATATGTTGTGTTGAAACTTAGGTGGAGTGGGATCCGTATCCGAACGGAGCAAAGGATTTGTACGAGTTGCGATACCCTGAGGATCGCCGACTCTAGTCGTGCAAGTTGCCTGTGATTTGCCAAAACATTGCCGAGTGGCACCTCCCGGATAGATGTGTCCGACAATATAATTGGGCGCAACCGATTCCTCTCCAACCACCGGACGTACATAAGTCACTCCACAAGTACAGCAAGGATCTGCAGGGTACAATAACTGATTGGCCAACCAAGCACCGTAGATGGATCGAAATGTGGGAGTCTCGTCAGACGTATGCAATTGATGGGATCCCAATGACGAGGCCAATGGGGTACCAAGATGAATACATCGTTTGGTACCGCAAGTTCACAAAAAGATGGGTAACCAAACGTGGCGCCGTGATCGGTTCATTGGTAAGCACAATATCTATTTACTATAATCACCTTTAGCTACACAAATAGTGTTTGACTAACATGTTTATTATTTAGGTTGATGGGTTGGAACTTGCATCAATGACGTTGGAGAATGAACCAGAAGATAATGTGCCAGGGGAGAAAATTTCATTCTTGAAGAAGCTCTTCAAGAATCTCTTGTCATGTTCGCGGGAAATCCGAAGGGATGTCATTGCATATCCTCCTGCTCCTGCACCGCCACGTCCTTCCTCCCACGCCATTGAAGTTGAATCTCTCCCGCCATCACCACCAAGGAGGAGTAAGCGTCGGCAAGAGCCCGTTACAGTCCCTGTGCATGTACGAGAAGATGTGGCACTTCCTGACCCATATGAGTATGGATTCCCTCCCGCCAGAAGGGAATTTGGAGAGGGATCATCAGGTTCTGCTCAAGGAGGGGGAGGAGGAGCCTACTATTCACCGTATGGTCATCAATTTCAAACCCCGCATCAAAGCTTCCAGACTCCGATTCCAAATGTTTATTATGGTCCTCCAACCACTGCAACCCCACCTCCATTGCCACGAAATACTGGAATTGGATATGGAGTTCGTTCAAGGAATAGACGTCGAAGGGAGGGACGCGGACGTGGAGCACAAGAGTGAGGTGTTCTTTAGAGTTGTTAAGTTATTCTATTTCTTTAGAGTTGTTAAGTGGTTCTATTTCTAATGACGTTGTTCCGTTGTTCTATTTCTTTAGAGTTGTTTAGTTGTTCTATTTCTTTAGAGTTGTTAAGGTGTTCTATTTCAAATGACGTTGTTAATTTGTTCTATTTCTCAAATTTTTAAGTTGTTCTATTTTACAACATAAAGTTTTTAAATCACAACATAAAATTCAAATTACAACATAAAGTTCTTAAATCACACCATAAAATTCAAATCACAACACAAAGTTCTTAAATCACACCATAAAATTCAAATTACAACACAAAGTTCTTAAATCACACCATAAAATTCAAATTACAAAACAAAGTTCTTAAATCACACCATAAAATTCAAATTACAACATAAAGTTTCAATTATCAGTCGATGGCCCTGGACACTGGCGCCTATCATGCCCTTCAACTCGACATGCAGAGCACTTCTTCGGGCGGCGTCGCTGTGTCCTTGATCTATCCATTTCATTTGCAATTCGGTTAACTCTAGGTCGACCTTTGGTACGCTTCAAGTGCTCGGGAGGGTACACTACATGTCCATCATACTGGGGCCAATATGCTTCATGAGCCAAGGGAAAGAACGACCCTTCCCAAACTCTGACCACGTATGGAGTCTTGTAGTATGGACTAACAAATATCAACGGGTCCAAATTAACGCTTCTCGCAGCTGCATATGCATGAGAGCAAGGCTGGTGTCTCCCTTGAAACTTCCCACAAGTACACTCTCCAATTCCATTCTTTGCATCCAGTATAACTGTTTGAGCATTACCACCCTTTGAACTATCTGGTCCACTTCCTGTTACTACTGCGAAGCGGGAATCTCTTCGACTAAATAAAGTCACCTTATGCCATTTTGCCCTTTCTGACCATGGTTTCATATCATCCGTAATCTTCTTTGGGATGTAGATTCCAGCATTCAACATCTGATATGCTGCTTGGTAGCATTCAACGAACCATGTCACCGTACGAAAGAAGGTATGCAAGACTATAGATGAGGTAGGCATTGCACGAAGACCAACATACAAACCATTGAGGCACTCACCCATATTCGTTGTTGTTATTCCATACCTATACCCTTCGTCTTGATGTAACGTCCACCTCTCATAAGGATGAGTTTCTAGCCAATCTGCACCTTCAGAGTGGACCTCCCTTATGCTCTTCATTTTGTCTACAAACTTTCTAGTCTGAAAAGCAATAGCTACAATAAAGCAAAATAAGGTTAGTAAAGGAGTATACGCATTCAACCAATTGATATAATCACAACATCTTATTTGTTCTTACCAGCGTGCCAAACTGCACGTTGTCCATAAGTTCTACCAAAGTGCTTCCCGTAATTGCTTTTGAAATGTCGTATGCACCAGCGCCACTTCCACCCTAGCTCCTCGGGCAGGTCGTAGAAAGCATGTGCAATTCCATGGTGTCGATCAGAAAGTATGGCAATGTCCTTCCGTTGAGTGACACGAGTGTATAGTTGGGAAAAAAACCATGCCCAACTTAAGTTGTTCTCCGATTCGACTATAGCAAAAGCAAGGGGGAAAAGTTGCATACTGCCATCAACACTAGTGGCAACGAGTAGAGTGCCCTTGTATTTGCCGGTCAGAAAGGTCCCATCAACTTGGATTATTGGCAGACAATGGGTGAAACCATCAATGCATGGTTTGAATGCCCAAAATAGTCGCTTAAACACGCGTTTAGCACCCCCATAGAAATCTTCGTAACTAGGCACAAAAACAGACCCAGGATTCTTGTCCTCCATTGCAAGAATCAAACGAGGCATGTTAGCAAATGACTCTTCCCAATCACCATACACCTCTGCCATAGCTTTTTGCTTCCCATGCCATGCTTTCTTGTAACTGATGGTATAGCCATGTCGATTCTTCACTTCAGCGATGACACTCTTCACGGTGATCCCAGGTTGTGCCTCAATCAGATGTTTGATTGTTTGTGCAACCTTCCTTGCACTCAATTGTCGGTGATCTAGAGAAATCAGTGACGACCTACAAGTGTGGTTGTTGTCTGTCTTACGAATGAGCCAAGCCCCATTTCTTTTAACATATGCCGCCCGAACATGCCACATGCATCCGTCGCCATGGTTCTCGCAACGAACATGAATTTGTTTAGTGTCAGAAGTGATGACACGATATTGAAAGCTTCTTCGCATAGCAGTTTCTTTCAATGCATCGACCACCTGAGGCTTTCCTCCAAAGGTTTGGCCAACCACGAATCCAGAGTCAGGAGTCCATATTGGTATAGGAGGGAGGTCAGGATCGTCGTTGTGAGCATAGAGAGGATGTTGTGGCACCATCGTGTAGTGAGGTGTGGGGGGCTCAAATTCCCCCTCATCAACTTCCAGATCTTCACCATCTGAACTACTCATTGATTCTAACTCTTCATCTTCCATGTCGCTTGCCTCGCTAGTGTACGGAGGACTTGGTTTATCCACATATGGATCATTGTTGATGCCAGATGCTGGTGTAGATGCTTGTCTGGGTGACTGTCTGGGTGCCCTTATGTAATCCCATTCTTCACCCCATACTGGCCACTCCTGTCCGTCATGTTCCACCAATGGACCAGTTGCAGTTCGATCCTCGTATGTTGGCCATGGTGCATCATGCCGCACTCTGAAATCTCCTGAACCGGAAAACCCTCCCGATCCTTCACCGTGTTCGGTATAACCGCCGCCACCATATTGGCCAAAAACTTCTGTTTCGACATACACCTCAGCACTTGGAAATCTGTTCTCTGCAATAAATCTCACCATCATATTAATGTCATCATCGTCAGACAAAACTGATCCTTCATATACAAGTGCATAATCCTTGTAAACCGGCATACGGTAAGTCATCTTGCATACTCTTCGCCCTGCTATGCAACATCGTTCAGCACAAATATGACTGAGTTCTTGCCAAGTAAATATGCTCTCAATCCGGACAATACTTGATTCACCATCTTCGTAGTCAATACTATCATGAAAGTGTGTAATTCGACCATTCCACCGAATCTTTAAGTCGAATTTTCGAAATTTTCTACCCATTTCTGCAGTTTATACAAGCAGCTCATTACATACAGTACAAACAATACTAAATTAATCTAAAATTCTAATATGCTCATTCAAACAAAGTAAGCAGAACTTACCTCCAAAATTTTTCTTCTTTGCTCACCTATGGTGCTCCAGCAGCTGCAGTTTGTATTTGGAAGAAAGAAGATAGAAAGGAAGAGTGCTGCCAGAAAGTGCTCAGTGATGGCTTTTATTTATCGTAAACTGATGGAGTGGGTCGAGTCCAATACACTCGAACTACACTAGTTCGAGTTCATTAAACTCGATCTATGTCGACCAATAATTCCCCCCCCCCCCCCCTGCGCCCTATTCTGGCGCATGTCGGATAGAAAGCGACTGGACAGAATGATTGAGCAAGTAGTTCGAGTTTAGTGTAATCGAACTACAATAGTTCGAGTCCCTAAAACTCGATCTATTACAACAAAAATCTTATCCCTGCAACCCTATCCTGAAGCATGTCTGTGGGCCAGTAGTTTGAGTCTTATGGCCTCGATCTAGTCCAGACAAAGATCGAGTGCGTTAAAGTTGTTGCACTACATCGAGGATTTTGAAGTCGATCTTACTTGATCGAGTGTTTCATACTCGATCTACTGAGATCGAGTCTCCTGTGATCGATCATAGTTGTTCGAGTCTTCCAAAGTCGAACCACTGTTGATCGAGTGTTTAAAAGTCGATCCGCTTTTGGTTCGAGTTTCTTATCGTCGAACTGGTGAGTAGTTCGAGTCCCATAAACTCGAACCCGTTGAAACTTGGGTAATTTGGGAAAATTTTATAAAACTTATGTATTCAGGGAATTATGTATAATTTTTGCTGTATTCTGGGAATTCTTCCCCCTTATTGCACTTTTGGTTCAAATTCAGGCTTTGGATTTGTCATTCTCGTCATACTGATAGTTCGCCCGATCTTTAAGTGATGGCTCCAAGGTGTCATGAAGGCGAGCCTGTCCAAGAAACGTACGTATGTGGAACACTAGCTGTTGTTCTTGCTGCTGGTTTTGTGAGACAAGGAACGCAGTGTCGTTTACACCTTTGGATATGGTTGCTCGGATGACAAATGAGGAACCAATTCCCATTAAGAATGAGAGACTGATTGCTCCAAAGGCTAGAGCTAGAGCTTTCTTCCCAGTTCGACGGAGTGCTTTAGGATCTATCTCTAAGCCGGATAGAAACAGGAAGTAGAGAAGAAAAATGTTTGCCAGACTGTCCAAAACTTGGATGCTCTTAGGTGGGAATACTGTGTGCAAGTAGGTCTCTTGTTTCGACCCAGAGAGAAGGCCCAAGCATAATTCATCCCTGCGACGTGTGAAAGCCACTGCATGAGTTTGACAGATAAACCAACTTTTTGGTGACATAGAGATGAACGCATCAAGTTATACAGTTTCATCAGGTAACATCATCGATATGCTATTACAAAAAGGTAGCTCTGCACAATTTGCATTACTATTTCCAAACCTTCCAGTTAATGTCACTAAATCTGCACATAACTACATCTGTTCTTTGATCCAGCTAAAATTTCAGCTGCTTCTGAACATGATCAAAGACCAACTATTTGCATAGAACACAGGTGCGTGCCAAGACTATGCCACCAATATGTAGACTTTTGCACAAAAGAAACTAAGACAGAAATGGATCTGAAGGAAAGAAGAAGATGGGTAGTGGGCCTCGCTGAGTAACAGGCCCAATACGAAGTCAGAAGAGAGCGAAGCCCATTTCAGAGATCAGCTGTCTCTACTGCTTGAAGAAGCGCACTCCGACGTCGTTTGCACAGCACGACGTCGTCCCATTTTTGCTCACATTAGCTCAATCGAGCTTAGCCACCCGTGTTCCTTTCATTGGCTGATTTCAATTGTTTGTTGATAATAGTTAGTTAATTACTGTTTAGTGACCGTTGTAAATGGTAGGGTTTCCTTGTAGTGTAGCCTATATATACTGCTTGTAAAGCTTCTTCTCAATTCAATGAAACAAAAGGTTTCACACAACCCTATTCTTATGGTATCAGAGCCTAGAACCGAAAGGTCATGGTTTCGAATCCTCATGACGTCCCCCATTTCATGCCAATTTGTTTAGCACAAGGAATGGTACGTCCAACCTGTGCAAACTAAAGCCTCGTGGTTTGGCAGCACAAGGGTTCAACCTGTGCAAACCGTAAAAATCCACAATTCGGCATCGGCTTTCGTTTGAGGGGGCGTATAAGAGGTTAAAAGGCTTAACTATCCCTTTACCAACAACTCGAGTTATTAGGACCAAGTGGTTAGTTCGCTAACATGGTATCAGAGCACCATTAGTACTCTGCTAGGGTTTCTACATCATGAGTACTGAACCTTCACAGTCCTCTACAGTGGCTACCTCAACCAACTCTTCTAGCTCAACAGATCAGTTGGTGCCACAGTCTATTGTCTCAATCAAGTTCAACGGAAGGAACTACAACTTATGGAGCAGATCTCTGAGGATAGCTCTCAAGACAAGGAAACGCCTTGGATACATTGATGGCTCAAAACCACAACCTGATGCTACTGATGCAAGATTTGAAGAATGGGATGCTAACAACACTCAGGTATTAGGCTGGCTTCTTAACTCTCTTGATGAAACAACTGCTGAGAGTGTGCCTAGTACTGAGAATGCATATCAGATCTGGGAAGATCTGAAAATGAGATATGGTCAGGCAAATGCAGTTAGGTTGGCAGATCTACAGACTCAGATCTTTACTTGCAAGCAAGGTAGCTCTAGTATTAATGAATACTTTACCAAACTTAAGACATATTGAGAAGAATATGTCCAGTACAGAACAGTTGTGTGTAGTGCTTGTCCTCAGGCAGATTGTCCAGCAACTGTGGCTCTTAATACCCTTAGAGGGTTTATACATGATGATTATGTTATGAGGTTTATTACTGGTTTGAATGACAACTATGAGGGGGTGCATACCAACCTGTTGATGATGAAGCCTATGCTAGCATAGGGTCTGCATTCAGTTATGTCCTGCAACATGAAAGACAGCTAGATCCACATGGTACTGGGACCAAAGGTGATGAAGGGATAGCCCTAGCAGCTGATGGAAGCAGGGGAAGAGATCAGAGGAAGGGTACAACACCATCTCAAGGTGGACTTTTCTGCAGATACTGCAAGAAAGATAACCATGTTAAAGAAGATTGCTGGAAGCTGAAAGCTAAGAACAAGAAAATGATGGAATCAGGTCACAGCAACTTTGCTGGCTCAGTGTGAAATCCAACTGGAGATACCTCTTCTAAGGGGAATTCTGATGAAGAAGGCACAGGATATAAAAACCTCAAACTCAGCACTGAAGACTGTAACAGACTCCTCAATTTGCTGCAGCATTCTCCTACAACTTCTCCAAGTTCCACAAGGCCTGGATCCCCTGGGATGTTACCACAGGCAAATTCTGTTTCTCGACAATTGCCTACTTTCCCCAACTTTGCAGGCAAGTTAACTCTTCTTACAGGAGCACAATCTCAATCTTTTAAATTGCATGATATGTGGATTGTAGATACTGGTGCCACAGACCATATATCTTGCAATTTGTCGTGTTTCCTTGCACACAAAGAAATCAAAAATGTGTTTCTGACCTTACCTAATGGTCAAAAGGCAGAGGCCACTCACATAGGTGTTGTCAAATTGCCATGTAGCCTTGTCCTTCACCAAGTACTCTATGTCCCATCATTTTTATTCAACCTCATCTCTGTTAGTAAACTAACCAAAACCTTGCCAGTCTCACTCACTTTCAAATCCTCATTCTGTGAAATTCAGGACCTTCTTACCAGGAGGAGGATTGGCTTGGCCCATCAAGTTAGAGGTCTCTACCAAATGTCTCAATGCATTTCTCCTATCCCAGATGCCAGAAACAATCTTCCCACCATAGCAGCAGCTTATAACTTCTCCCAACAGAACCTTGATCTATGGCACTCCAGGCTAGGACATCCTTCTGCATTGAGGCAAAACATCATCCAGAAATCCAATCCTGTAGTAGAAAAATATGTAATAGACCATTGTGAGACTTGTCATTTTGCTAAGCAAAAGAAACTGCCCTTTGACTTAAGCAGTTCAGTTTCTGTAGAACCCTTTGATCTTGTCCATGTTGACATTTGGGGTCCACATTCTGTATTAAGTTACAATGGATTTCGTTATTTCTTAACTGTGGTTGATGATTACAGTAGATGTTTATGGGTTTTCTTGATGAAAGCTAAATCTGAAGCTAGAAAACTACTTCAAGATTTCTGTGTTATGGTGAATGTTCATTTTGGTAAAAGGGTCAAGACCATAAGGTCAGATCAGGGATTGGAATTTCACATGCCTGGTTTCTATGGAGAACATGGAATACTACATCAAACTTCCTGTGTAGAAGTCCCACAGCAGAATGGGAGAGTTGAAAGAAAACACCAGGATATTCTTAATGTAGCAAGGGCTTTGAGATTTCAAGCAGGGTTGTCATTATCTTACTGAGGAGATTGTGTCTTGCATGCAGTTTTTCTGATCAATAGGTTACCTACACCCTTGTTGGAGAATCTAACACCATTTAAGAAACTGTATGGGAAGGCACCAGATTATAGTGTCTTAAGAATCTTTGGATGCTTATGTTATGCTGGAACACTCTCTCAGGGAAGGAAAAAGTTTGAGAAAAGGGCCAGACAGTGTGTGTTTCTGGGTTTTACCCCAGGAATGAAGGGATATAAACTGCTGGACTTATCAAATCATGCAGTGTTTGTTTCTAGGGATGTAAAGTTCTATGAGCACATTCTTCCATACAAGAAGGATCACTTACATCCTGTTTGTGACTCCACACACACTGCTCCTTCACCTACCTCTTTTGATCCATTCCCAGAACCAGAAAACCCCTTTACTCCACCACCAGAAAATCCAGATTCCCAAACCCTGATCCTCAGCCTTTGCCATCACCTCCCACATCACCATTAGAGAACTTTGATGAAGAGGAAGAACCACAGGAAGAAGAGGAAGTAGTTCATGAAACTGTTTTACCTCCCAATGACCCAGAACCAATACCTAGAAGATCTCAAAGAGCCTCTAAACCACCAGAATACCTCATTCAAAACTACAAAACAACCCTACCTAACCTCAAACCAACAAATACAAGCCAACACTCTTTAACCAATTTCATTTCTGACCAAAACCTCACCTCATCCTATCAAACCTATGCCCTTAGTGTTCTCCAGCTTATTGAACCTAAATCATTTGAAGAAGCCATGCAATATGATTGGTGGAGGAAGGCCATTATTGAAGAGTTGAATGCCTTGCAGGAGAATCACACTTGCGACATTGTGGATCTGCCTCCAGGCAGAAAAATAGTGGGGTGCAGATGGGTGTTTAAGGTGAAATTGAATCCAGATGGGAGTGTAGAAAGGTATAAAGCCAGGTTAGTGGCTAAGGGCTTTACTCAAATACCAGGTATAAACTTTCTTGACACTTATTCTCCAGTGGCAAAAGTCAATACAGTCAAGACTCTACTTGCTGTTGCAGCAGTTAAGAACTGGCACTTACATCAAATGGATGTAAGTAATGCCTTCCTTCATGGAGACTTGGATGAACTTGTTTATATGGCTGTTCCCTCTGGGTTAGAACTTAAGCAATCTAAACATAGACAGGTTTGTTTACTCAAGAAGTCATTATATGGTTTGAAGCAGGCAAGTAGGCAATGATTTGCCAAGCTCACTGCTGCTTTGCTCAAGTATGGATTTGCTCAATCCCAAGCAGATTACTCCATGTTTACCATGGTTCAGGATCAATATATTCTCATCCTTTTGGTCTATGTAGATGATATTATTGTGGCAGGAAATGATGATTCAATGATTGATCAAGCAAAGCAGTTTCTTGCTAAAGAGTTCAAGATCAAGGACTTGGGACTGCTTAGATACTTCTTGGGGCTTGAGATAGCCAGAAGCTCGAAGGGTATTTTTGTTTGTCAAAGAAAGTACTATTTGGATATGTTAAAAGAGGCTGGATTTCTCAGTTTTAAGCCAGCTCTATCCCCAATTGACATGAAAACCAGACTGTCTGCAGGAGCTGGGAACTTATTATCAGATTCAACATCATATAGGAGGCTGGTTGGAAAATTGCAATACATAACAATCACCAGACCAGATATTACATATGCTGTACAACAACTTTGTCAATACCAGCAGGAACCAACAGACCAGCATCTACAAGCTGTTCATCATGTCTTCAGGTATCTTAAAGGCCATCCAACACAAGGCTTATTGTTTAAATCTGGAACAACACTCCAGTTGAAGGGCTACTCAGATGCAGATTGGGCAGCTTGCCCTGATACAAGAAGATCTTTAACAGGCTATTGCACCTTCTTAGGTGACTCACTTATCACTTGGAGAGCTAAGAAACAACAAACAGTGTCTAGATCCTCTTCTGAGGCAGAATACAGGTCTCTAGCAATGCTCTCCTGTGAAATGGTATGGCTGAAACAACTGCTATCTGAGATGGGAGTCAACTGCACAGAACCAGGAGCCCTGTTTTGTGACAACCAGTCAGCCATCCACATTGCACACAACCATGTTTTCCATGAGAGAACAAAACATATAGAAGTGGATTGCCACTTGATTCGACAACACATTTTACAGAAGATCGTCACGGTGACTCATGTCAGGTCTGAACTTCAACTAGCTATCTATTTACCAAAGCATTGAGTCGCCACAGACTGCATTTCCTTCTTCTCAAGCTAGGAGTTTTCAACATTTACACTCCTCAGCTTGAGGGGGGGGGGGGTCTGAAGGAAAGAAGAAGATGGGTAGTGGGCCTCGCTGAGTAACAGGCCCAATACGAAGACAGAAGAGAGCGAAGCCCATTTCAGAGATCAGCTGTCTCTGCTGCTTGAAGAAGCGCACTCCGATGTCGTTTGCACAGCACGACGTCGTCCCATTTTTGCTCACATTAGCTCAATCGAGCTTAGCCACCCGTGTTCCTTTCATTGGCTGATTTCAATTGTTTATTGATAATAGTTAGTTAATTACTGTTTAGTGACCGTTGTAAATGGTAGGGTTTCCTTGTAGTGTAGCCTATATATACTGCTTGTAAAGCTTCTTCTCAATTCAATGAAACAAAAGGTTTCACACAACCCTATTCTTAATGGAGGCGATTTTCTCAGAGAAACTTAGTACAAAAGGAAATATGGCGAGAGATGAAACTTACCACCATCTTTGCAATCATACGGGGTTGTCTCAATGGTCTCAAAAGGAAAGCCAGATCCCTGGTCAGAGCAACCACGAGACAGATCTGGAGAATCACAAGAGGAAGAGCGAATTCCAACGGACAGTCCCCTTGGAGGAACCCATTCGATGTAGCCCACCATGGGCTTAGCACAAGTAACATTTGCACTAACCATTTTTGCCTTCAATAGCACAGTCTCACATTCACTACCTGCCCCCAAAAAGAATCCAGACAAAAAACAGAAAGAAGCCCCGGATCATTAGATTCTCGGGGAATCATAAAAACCTTCCATATTCCCAATCAATTTCTAGGATCAAACCCCAAAAGTCTTGAAAATCATCTAAACCCGTTTGAAATCTCGTGAAATTAACCCTCACCCACCGATCCACCCAGTTCCATTTGACTCGGATAATCGGAGAACTGAAGGGTCGAGACACAATCTTTCGATGAAATAAATCAAGAAAGCACAATGCCGGATTCGTCATAGTACAACAAAAGTGAGGGCGATTGGCATACCTGCAGTTGGAATCCTTCAATTGGGTTGAAGGTAAATTGGGACTTGGGAGCGAGTAGAGAAGAACGCCGCTGGAAGAGAAAGAGTGGGAATAATTTGAGCGCTACTAGGATTTTCTCAAGGAGGTTTTCTTCATTCTCCAGTCTCCATCTCTCTTGAAAATATTGGTTCGTAGTTTGCACGTATCTTTGTATTTCTACTTCGAATTGAACCTCTGAAAGGGAAAGGAGAATATGGAAATTCTATATCCTCTGTATTATTTTATTTCCCTTTTTGTTTTTTCGGTATCTTTTTCTCTTCTTTCTTTCTGTTATTATTTTGTTTCTGTACTCAAACGAGCAAGAAACTAAAATTATACCAAGAAAGAGGAAAACAGTGAACAGAAAACAAAGGAAAAGAAACGAAATACAGACATTCTAATTTTCCATCCCCATTCGCACCAAAAAACTTCAGACCTCCATTTTCCCCTCTTCCATCTCCCCAACAGGCAACTCCGCCACCTTCCCGGAGCTCATCGTGCTGTGCCTCGGCGTCAACCTTTTCTCTGTAGAGTACTGTTGCACCACTAACACCGACGCCGACGTCACAAACTCCGGCGACGTCAAGAAATTCCCCACCGAACCCAGCTCCGAACACTCAATCTTCGCGCTCAGGCACGCCGCCACCGGACCCTCCGGGGACCTCCCCACCAGAAACAAATTACACTTGCTGAACCCTCGAATCGATTCCGCAGTCTCCACCGGATTGTTCACCACTTTCTCCTCATACTTAATCGACCCGTCCTCCCTAATCCTCTTCCTAAATTCAGCCAAATACTCACCATCTGAAATCCGCGACGAGTCGGGTCCGTCGTTCAAATCAACGGTCGAGATCTCCCCCGACGAATTCTGGCCCGCCACATAGCGCATCACCGTCAAGCTGATCCCCGGGTGCTCCGCCATCCTGGCGCCGTACGCCAGCGCCTCCCTATCGTCCTTGCCACCGAAGAACAACATGGTGATGCTCGAAGAAACGTTGCTCGCGGCGACATGGGTCGACCCGCCGAACCCGCGATCCACGAGGATCGCCACGGAGCAGGTTGCCCGCTCCAAGACCCGACGGTTCACGCTCCGAAACTCAATTCGGGTCGTCTCTAGGGTTCCGTCGACCCGCTGGTGCTTGTGAAAGGGGAGGATGATCATGGCCGCGCGCTTCCGGTCTGCGCTCTCGCAGATGTCCTCGTGCATCCCGTGGATGGCAGAGATCGCCGTCATGGGCCGGATCACGACCCGGCTCAGCTGCCGGAACGCCTCGAAGGCGACCACCACCTGATTCGAGGAATCCGACTGCTGGATCTTGTTCCAGAAGGGGAGCCCGTTCTTCCTCGCCTTGTGGACCATGAGGATCGCCGATGGCCTCTCTGAGAGCTCCATGAGATGCAAGGCGTAGACGCAGAGTCCCTGCCGCTTTTCGGTCCCGCGGGAAGCTTCTATCAAATTGATCAGTCCAGGTATGTTCCTCGATGAGTGGAAGCACGCCAGTAGTCTGAATTGGTCGCTTGGATCTTGCCTCTCGAATGTCCTGTGCTTGTACTCTGTTTTCGATTCTCGTTTCGCGGGCTTGTAGACCGCCATTACGATGGGAGTAGTGATGAACGTTGTGAATATAGCCATCAGGACTAGGATTGAGAATGTTTCCTCATTCAGAACCTGTTGTGAATTCAGCCTCAAAGATTCGATTCAATTCAGTTACCCAATTGAGCTCTAAAGAAATTAGTAGGAAGAGAAGAAAAATGGAAATGAGATTACCTTTCTGTCTCTGCCAATGTTGAGAACAATGAGCTCCACTAGACCCTTGGTGTTCATCAGGAATCCAATGGCTAATGCTTCCTGGAATGGCATTTTGCAGAGTAAGGAGACAACCACAGTGCCGACGATCTTGCCAAAACAAGCCGTGACGATAACCAAAACGAGGAGCCCCCATGATTGTGCACCGTGTATGGTGGCTACATTGGTCTTCAATCCGCTCGAGACGAAGTACAATGGGAGGAATAGACCCGAGACGAGATCTTCCACCTTTTCGACTAGCGCTCCAGCGAATGCACCTTCTTTAGGGACGAGGATTCCCACGACAAATGCTCCAAAAAGAGCGTGGATTCCGATGGTGTCGGTGACGAATCCTGCTGCCAGGACACAACACAATGTGGCGCACACGTAGATTTCGTCGACAGGCTCGCCATCAGGGCAACGTTGGGCCATCATTGCGAACACTCGAGGCAGAATGACCACACAAGCTATGACGAAACCTGCTCCACACAAAAGCACCCACAGGGAGACCAGAGGGGAGCCTGTGCCAGAGAGGGCAATGGCGAGAGCGAGCAGAATCCAGGCGGCAATGTCGTTAACAGCTGCGGCCGACATTGCCATCCGACCGACGTCTGTAGTGAGTAGCTTGAGCTCTGCCAGGATTCGAGCCAGGACGGGGAAAGCAGTGATGGAGAGCGCCACACCCATGAAGACGAGGAACGGAGGTCCACTCACGCCTTTGGAGATGGTCCCACGGAGGACAACGGATGTCCCTATTCCCATAATGAAGGGGAGGCCGATCCCAGCCATGGCGATAGCAAAGGCTTTCTTCCCTGTCCTCTTGAGTGCCTTGGGGTCCAATTCAAGTCCCACCAAGAAGAGGAAGAAGAGCAGTCCCAAATTGGCAAGAGTGTCCAATACCGTGAGACTTTTAACTGGGAAGAGTGTGTTCAAGTATTCATGGTTTCTCCCCAATGCAGATGGACCAAGCAATATCCCTCCCTGTAATCCAAGCAAGTAACATTTCTACTCATTACTGACCGCAACAACGTAAACTGTAACAAATGATTTTGCTCATCGATGAGATGGTGGTTTGACTTACGACGATCTCTGCAATGACACGAGGCTGGCGCATGGGGCGAAGCACGAAGGCGAGAGCACGAGTGAGGGCGACAACAAGGCATATCTGGAGGATGGCGAGAGGCAAGGCAAAGTCCAAGGGAGTGTCACCTTGGAAAACTCCATTGGAGGTTGCCTTCATGGGCTTATAACATGTCCCATTCCCGAGAGCCATGTTTGTTTTTTTGAAGGTTTTCACTTCCTTTCTTTCTGTTCAACGAAGAAAGTTGAATCAGTGCCATCATGTATAACAATGATGATTACATAGGAACAAATTTGTGGAGTTTTACTTGAAAAGGCAATTGCTTTTAAAACT
Organism: Linum trigynum; assembly: GCA_964030455.1. NCBI lineage: Eukaryota > Viridiplantae > Streptophyta > Magnoliopsida > Malpighiales > Linaceae > Linum > Linum trigynum. The sequence continues at coordinate 15,149,754 of OZ034818.1, forward strand.
GTACTAGAGCTTGTCAATAAGGTTCATCAAGATCATGCTAATTCAATCAGGAATGGCAATCAAGTTAACGGTGGAAGCCAATTTCTAAGTTTAAATGGTGCTCGGCGGCAGCGGCAACGACGCTAGTACTTTGTCATTATGAAAGATAGGGCCAGTACGGTCATCATTACCATCACATTCCCCACCCCACGTGTCCGAATCCAAATCCTACGTGGCTTCTTCAAAACTAGACAACTAGCTATTGGTCTTGTGGTTGTTGCCACCAGGAAACAAATGTCCCCGCAGTGGCTCAAATGCCCCTCTCTGTTTCTTTTTTTAATCTCATAAATTCCCCAACAAAGATAGAGATGCAATAACGACAATAAATAATAAGTGAAGAAGAATGAAAACGTTGTCCTCGTCCACAACAAAACGAATCAGCTGATAGCAAATCTATATTCTAGAATAGAGCGAAAACGACAAAAGGACAGGGAGCAGGGGAATTAGTTGATTACGGAGACCTTTCTTATGCATGCAGAGAGAAGAAGAAGAGCGGTAAATGAATCAAACCCAGATGAGGAAACACACCAAATCGAAAAGGGCAATCACCATTTTCACAAATTAAAGAGCAAAGATGGTACCTTTTGTTCGGGCAACAATGTGAAGGAGAGTGGTTGTTGAGGCGGGGAGAAGCAAAAACAGAGCAATTCAGTTGTAACAGGGTGTTCTGTTTCCGAGGGAAGAGAGTATAAGTACTGTGAGCGAGATGAAGTTGTAACTGATCCAACAAAAAGGACAGTCTAGAGAGAGAAAGAGGAGACGACAGAAGGAAAGAAAAGAGTGAGAAGCGGAGGTAAGAATATAATTAGAAAGTTGAAGTGTTGGGAGCCATTATAGGGGAAGTGAGAGTGGTCTTGAGATGAGACGAACCAGGAAGTCGTGTTGAGTTCCACAAAGAGAGGGGGTGAAGTTGAGGATGTAAGAAAGAATGAGAAGTGGTGGAGAAGAAGGCTTGGCAGATTTATAGGACACTTCCAAGTTCCAAGGTCCTCTTTGTTCAATTCTTTTTATTGCATTATAATGTTCAGTTGACACAAAAACAAGGGGGAATAATAATTAATAAAATAAAATGAAAATAACAGAGAAAAGTAAAGTCAAATCCTTTTGTTCATTAATCTTTTTTCTTTTGATTGGTTGGATTCTTTTGCTCATCAAGGTTGATTCACTTTTCCATTGTTGTTATTTATAAGCAAAGTATGGGCAGTGCAGTCCTTTTCTCATAGTTGTTATGCCAATAAAATTTAACTCTTAAACACGTTATGATGAGGAACATGTATGAATGTTGTGCACAAGTTATTTATGATTTATTTTTATTATTTTGAGTACATTGAAACTTTGTTAGGTATACCTTTATAAATCCATGATCATTATATGAATATTTATCAGTAAATAATTAATGAATATTATTTTGAGTACATTGAAACTTTGTTAGGTATATCTTTATAAATCCATGATCATTATATGAATATTTATCAGTAAATGATCATTATATGAATATTTATGATTTATTCTTATTATTTTGAGTACATTGAAACTTTGTTAGGTATACCTTTATAAATCCATGATCATTATATGAATATTTATCAGTAAATAATTAATTAAGTTAGTCATACTCGTAATCTTATATGTATATATATATTTAGGTTATTACAAAAAAAACTATTTATTCCACTAAACAGATGTTCGTTCGACCTAAAAAACATGAGTCTGTAAATCAGAGAGCAGATCCGGCGAGTAACTTATATTTACTCATTCGTACGTAACTATTATCCTCATTAAAATGTAACAGACTATATTACATATGTTTTTACTCAAATTTAAAAAAAATCACATAAATTAGATTAATTATGCTATGCAAAATAACATAATTTTATATAAATTTTCAAGCAAGAAAACAAAATATTAATTGAGACATTTTGTTACCATCATATTTTATGGTCGTAGAGCTTAGTGATATAGACAATTACATCATGGTGGTATGGAAATGTACTATGGTGCTAGAAATATACTAAAATATAGAATGGTGATATATATGGTGGTAAGAATATACTAACTAGTAGTTCATCATCCATCATTGTCTACACCATCTACCACTATGTTAGAGGGTGATATAATTGGTCCCAAAATAATTTCCAAAATATATCAAAAACTGACATAATATTGTAAAGTACAATGAAACCGTTGATTTTTTGCAAAATTTTTCAAAAGCAATTTAAAATGAAAGATATAATAGTCTATTAAAAAGTAAGAAAATAGTAAAAAAAATTAATTTCAACCATAAAAATAGAATCCACTTATAATTAAAGGATAAGATAAGTTTATAAATTTGATTAAGTTAATAATAATTATCCTTAGTTGAAAAGTTATAAATCAAAGGGTCTATATTTATTTAGGGTTGAAACTGGGCCAGACTAGTCTCTAACCGTGTAAGAATCTTATTTGACTTGCAATTATAGGGTCAAACAGTTCCATTGTGTTGGTATGAGTAATTTCATATTATTAGTTGTTGCTCGCGGTGATGGATCCTCGCGGTGATACTCGGTTCTAGTGGCTGGCAATCCGAATTGTGATGGTCGACGGTCGGATCTTTGTGAATTAATACTGGTAAAAATCAATACTAGAAACTGCATAATGCATATAACGAATTATAGAATATATATTAAAAATTGAACGATACAAAACAGTGATAACTAGAACTATCCCTATATAAATTGTCTAATGCATACGTGTAATCGCTAAACTCATACCAAAAACTTGTCAATCTATGCAAGTAATTAAAATCAATACCAATAATCATCTTGGGGTATTTTTGCTAGAGGAAGTATTTTGGATGCTAGAGCGGGCTCGCGATCTTGGGGTTGGCGAAGTATTCTGTGTGGTCGAGATCTGTTGAGTAAGGATCTATATCACCAGGTAGGGCCGGGTGAGTCTATCCGGGTGCTGGGAGACACTTGGGTTCCGGGGATGGCGGGTAAGGAGTTGCCTAGTTTGGATTCTGCTCCTGTTGATGAGATGTCCAGGGTATGTGATCTAATTATTCCGGGAGAGGGGTCTTGGTGTGAGGATTGTTTGGATCAGTGCTTTCCGACAGAAATTAAGCAGCGGATAATGAGCATCCCGTTGCCGAGACTTCCAGTGCAGGATAAGCTGATTTGGGCTAAGGAGGTTGATGGGTGTTATTCTGTTAAGTTCGGGTATCATACCGCGGTTCAGATTCAGCGAGGTTTGCGGGGATGGAAGGAGGAAGTGTCCTTTTGGGATATGAGCTTTTGGAAGAAGATGTGGAGCTTGCCAATCCCGCCTAAGTTGAAGTTTTTTCTGTGGGAATTGATGCGGTGCATTTTGCCTACTAGGGAAGCATTGAGCGAGAGGAAAACTTTGCCTCCTATGGAAGAATTGCGCGAGAGAGGTGAGGTAGAGCTTCTGCGGTGCTCGTTCTGTTGGGGTCCTCTAGAAACTATGGAGCATCTTTTTCTATCTTACAGGGTGGCGGAGGAGCTTTGTATGCAGAGTGGTTTGGTGGCGGAACGACAAGACTTGGATGGCATGAATATAGCGCTGGTCTTTAGAAGGATAATGGAGCGGATTACTGAGCCGACAAGGATCATGCAGATAGTGGCGCTGTTCTGGAGAATATGAAAATCTAGAAACTGGGTGGTTTTTGATCATTTCCAGTATTCTGCGGATGCTTTGCTCCGTCAGTATCATATGCAGGTGAGGGAATGGGTGGACTTGTCGGGTTCTGGGGTGGTGGTGAATCCCCATTTAGTGTGCGGGAGGGTAGAGACGAATGTTGGTACGCCTTATGTTTGTTATGTGGATGGCGCGGTAAAGGTGGGGTCCCATGCTGCGGGTGGGATGGTGGTGCAGGATTAAGCGGGTACTGTGTTGTTTGCACAGGGTTTTATGTATGCAGGTTTGACAGATCCATTTGTGAGTGAACTAATGGCTTTCCGGAACGCGATTCATTGGTGCTCTGTGAAGGGTTTAACTTAAGTCTCATTCCTGGGTGATGCGCAAGTTGTTATTTCCAAAAACAAGGATCGGGTGACTTGGGACGGGCGGGGTGGTGCGATTTTAGACGAGATATCTCAACTCCGGGAGTTATTCACAGGATTTTCAGTTGGGTTGCGAGGCAGGGAGAACAATCAACGACTCATTTGGTAGCCATAAAGGCTCTTTCTTTGTTTCCTGCAGGTGTTTGTGGTTATGATTTTCGGATTTGGTTATTATGTGGTTTGTAAACATTGGTATCTATTTCTCTTGGTAATGCAAGTGAGCTTTTGGCAAAAAAAAACCAATAATCATCTAATTCGTACAAAAAATATCATTTTGAGAATACATACCAATAAAAAACCTGCACTATAAAACGAAAATATTTGGCTATTAAATTATTAATAAAATTATATAACAAATCACCTACCAGGAACTCGTTGCAACGCCCATATTCTAAGAGTGGCGGTCAGACTCCAATGATCTGATTCTCGCAACTAAGTGACAATAACTCCTAATAAACTTATTTTTACTCAAATACATGACACTAAAAAAATCTCCAATACTAAATTTAACAAATGATTGATCTAAGAGTTAAACCTAGCAAACAAAACTGGTATCTTGCCATGGGCAAAAGTTAATTATGGATCTTATATCACTTTTTATATGCTCTCTCACAAAATACTAATTTGAAGTTTGTACAGTCCTACCATACTTGGTGCTTAAATCAATTGTTAATATTACGAGTCGTGGTGATTTTAACACACGATCAATTGATTAAACCAATTTTGATATCATGTCATCAACGGTTTCATCTCAGTATTTCGAGTAACTAAAAAAAATTAATTATGAATTTTAATCACTTTCATATCATTACCGGAACAATGTTTCTGTCTTTTTGTTTTATTTTTCATTAGATAACTCATATTACCGAGAAATAGAAAGATACAAAGTTCAACACATCAACATGACTGAAGACAGGACATAAAATCAAATCCCATCAAACAAATGGGAATCTAATGAAAGAACGTTTTGGGCCACTAAATAGGCCACCATATTTTTTTTAAACTCAAACTGATTTCATTGAAATCAAACACTAGCCTCAAGGGCAATTACATGAGCGATATGGGCAGGGACAGCATCTTGCCACACTTCCATTCCAATCTCTGATTAAACATCGCATTCCCAACTCTCCTTTACCACTACAGTCAGCATCAGAGTTAAGATTTAGATCCCTTCTGGAGGCTTTTTCCATATGCAATTCCTTTTTTCGGCTCCTCCACTTCTATTATTTTCCTTTCCATGAACAACAAAAAAATCCTGTATGAAATCATCAGCTTTTGTAATGACCTCCCACTCTTGTAACATCTTGGTATTGAATAGGCAATTGTTTCTCTCATTCCAGAAAAACCAAAGTAGTGAGCAGAATCTTTCAATCTCCCCATCCTTTGCCTCCTTAACCACTTTGAAAATCCATGCCCTGCAGGAGAGGGTGGAAGCAAGATAGAACAAATATGCAACTGGGGTCTTCGGCCAAATTCTCCCCATCCAAGTGCAGTCAACAAGACAATGCTTCAACGTTTTCTTCATACCACAATTTGGCATTCATCCCCTCTTCTTTTACTTTTTTTTGCTGATCCTAACTCCTACTAGAACAATATTATGGGACGCCTTCCACAAAATCGTCTTGATCTTCCCTGGGATGTTTAGTTTCCACATTTTTTCCATCCGACATTCATCTCTTGATCATTATCACTTCCAGATAGCACCTTACTAGTCCTATTCATCTCCACCTCATACCCACCTGACTGTATATTTCCCATTCTCAGAACCAGTCCAACACAAAGAGTCTCTTTCAATAACAGGAGCTAAGGGGATATCCAGAATGACCTATTGTTCCTCCTGTGTGAAGATAATCTCGATCAGATATCTTCTCCATGTTCTAGTATCTTGGTCAATGAGGCAAGAGACTCTTGAGTCCCAATCCAGAAAACGACTGTAAGAGAAAAACTGGAAATTGTCCAGACCAAGAACCCAACAATCCCTCCTAATATGAACCTCCTCACCTGAGCCAATCTTCCATCTACACCCTGACTTCAGTAGCTCTTGAGCCCCCATCAAACTTCTCCATATATTGCTCGGTCTCCAACCAATTTTTGCATCCAGTATATTGCACTTCGGATGGTATTTTGCCTTGAGAGTCTTGCAACTAGAGATCGAGGCTTGAGGTTCAAGTTCCATAATTTCTTTGCTAGGATAGCTGTGTTGACTATTTTAAGGTTCCTAAACCTCACCCCTCCCTGTTCTTTCTGTTATAAACGCACCGCTACAGATCGGGAAATCGCCGGAATCGACAAAACAAGAATACGAAAGCTAGAATCGAAAAACACGACACACGATTTACGTGGTTCACTAACACGATGTGTGTTAGCTACGTCCACGGGCGAGAGAGAGCCAGTTTCACTATATCGAGAAGATTACAGATTACAGAGGAGTATGAGAAGTATTTATAGTACTTCTCCTTGTGGGTCTAAACCTAATCCAATCTGGCAAAGGAAACGGTTACAGACCAGGCCCAGATGCCGAGCCCAAATAACATTGAGACCCCCGATTACCAGTCATAGCGGCTGATAGTCCGATTCAAGTCACATCAACAAATCTCCACCTTGACTTGAATCCTCTTCCTCTAAAATCTCTGATGTACTCTGCTCCTTCTATCTCTCTCCCGCCATCAATGCCCCGCAGGGCGGAGTCACCCACTCAAGACATTCAGCAAGTCCAAGCAGTGTTGGAACTTGCCATGTGGAACTGGCTTCGTGAACATATCAGCAGGATTATCCGCGGTGCCAACCTTCTTCACCTTAATCCTCTTCTCTGTCCTCAAGAAATGATACCTCACGTCGACGTGCTTAGTCCTCTCATGGTGGACTTGATCCTTGGCCAAGCATATTGCACTCAAACTGTCGCAATACACCACTGCCTGATCATGATGTAGACCAAGATCACCAACCAGTCCCTTCAACCATATTCCCTCCTTAGCAGCTTCTGTCAACGCCATATACTCTGCCTCAGTAGTAGACAATGTCACCACCGACTGCAAAGTTGCCTTCCAGCTCACTACAAAACTCCCAAGAGTGAATACATAACCGGTCATCGATCTCCTCGTGTCAACATCTCCAGCATAGTCCGAGTCAGAATACCCAGACACCAAGCACTCTGTATCACTTCCGAAGCTAATCCCCACATCAGGTGTACCCTTAAGGTACCGGAAGATCCTCTTCACAGCCTGCCAATGCTCCTTCCCAGGTTGTATCATAAACCTGCTGACAACACTAACAGCATGTGCAAGATCAGCTCTAGTGCATACCATAGCGTACATCAAGCTACCTATTGCACTAGCATATGGGACCCTCGACATGTACTTCTTCTCAGCCTCTGACTGCGGTGCATAAGCTGAGGATAGATGAACATTTGAAGCACTGGGAGTATTTAAGGGCTTTGCTGAAGATATGCCAAACCTCGACAGTATCTTCTGGATGTAGCTCTTCCGTGACAAGAAAAGCTTCTTCTTCGACTTATCCCTGTAAATCTCCATATCCAAGATCTTCTGAGCAGCTCCCAAATCCTTCATCTCAAACTCAGCACTGAGAAGCCCCTTTAACTTCTGGATATCAGACTTTGACCTCGCAGCTATGAGCATATCATCCACATACAGAACAAGATAGATCATCGAACCATCCTCCACCTTGTTGTGATACACACAGCAATCATATGGACTTCTGCTGTAGCCCAGCTCAAGCATGTAACTGAGCAAATCTCGTGTACCACTGCCTCGGAGACTGCTTAAGTCCATACAAGGACTTCTTCAGCTTACAAACATAGTCTTCTTTTCCCGGAACCTCGAATCCTTCTGGCTGAATCATGTAAATTTCTTCCTCCAACTCTCCATGTAGGAAAGCTGTCTTCACGTCTAGCTGCTCGAGCTCCAAGTCATAATGTGCCACTATTGCTAGTAGCACTCTGATCGAAGTATGTCTGACCACTGGTGAGAAAATCTCGTTGTAGTCAACTCCTTCCCTCTGCGAGAAGCCTTGTGCAACCACCCGAGCTTTAAATTTCATGCCCTCTTTAGAAGTGATTCCTTCCTTCTTCTTGTAGATCCACTTGTTTGTAACAATCTTCCTTCCCTGTGTTAACTATTCTCAATTGCAATGGTTTTACATTAGTAGCGGTTTTACAGATCTTTTTATGGTGTAGTAGTGGTTCTTGGGTAATTACTTGTTTCAAGATGAGTGGCGACAGATAATCACTACACAGGAAATATAAAACAGTACAAGTAAATTCATAAATCACTACCGGTGACAATTAAATCGCTACAAGTAAATTCCAAAATCACAACTAATAACAATTAAATCCATAAAATATTACTATCAATCCCCAAATTCATCCGTAGCTATTATTGAAAAATTCTAAAATCAATACTATCAGCCAAAATGACTACTGATTTAAGTAGTAGTGAATTTATTAGTACATTTTCGATAAAAAATAACTAATACACAGAGGAGAGAGAAAATATATTTTTATTTATTTCTTATTTTTAATTTTTGTGAAATACCGAACAAGCCCTTTATTATTATTCACCGTCAGAATCAACTTAAGAAAATAAATGATAATTAGAGTAGTTAGTACTGTGCTTACTTTTATGAAGTTAGGACTCTACATCTCCCTTACTTTACTGCATATTACGTCCACCGGCTTAATCTCAATTATTATTAAGGAAACATATATATATACATATATGGTGCCTTCTACCGTACCCCGTGTGAAATCCGGGGTACCGCATACATTGAGTATGAAAAGGCCATCTAGACCTCGAATTAGCAGGATTTTTGGGCATGATACTATACCCTAACGCTTAATGAATGAACCCTAAGTCCTAATTATCTAAATCATAAACTATAAACTCTAAGATGGTGCCTTCATTTTTTTGCCTATATTTGGACGAATCATAACCGTCAATTATTATTTCTAATTAAATTGATCTTGGGGTATAAGATTTAGAGAATTAAGACCTAGATTTTGATCTTTAAGGGTTAGAGTATAGTATCATGTCCGAAAGATCAGTCAATTCAAGTTCTAGATAGCGTTTTCTTACTCAAGGTATGCGGTACCCCGGATTTCACCCGGGGTACGGTAGAACTCCCCATATATATATATATATATAACGGCGTAAAATTAATGATAAGTGTGTGTGTTTTTTTTTCACGGTAAAACCTGTGAATCTTTATTAATAAATGTTGGCCATTACATTATCAAGCTGTAACTGACTAATAAAAAACGAGGGAGGCCTATCCAGCCAAACAATAGGTTCATTCAATCTAGTCTTCGAGAGCGCCGTTAAGTGAGCCGCTTCATTTGCTGTTCTTCGTACATGGTTGCAGGATCCATTACCCATATCCTGTAGGAGACTCCTAATATTCCTAACAATAACCCCAATCTCAGTGTGAACATTGTTCGCATCCCGTACCTTCTGAACAAGTGACAAGTAGTCGGATTCTAGCATGGGATTTGTTACATTGAATTGTTTTGCCAGTTCCAAGCCGAACTCCGTCGTCAACGCCACCCCCATCTCCACTTCATGTCTCCCTGCAACTCTCTTCGCAGCTACTAGCAAAAACTTCCCGTCCTGGCCTCGAATTACCACTCCAAGATTTACTCCATCCACCTCCACAAAGCTGGCATCCGAATTGATTTTAAACTTCCCCAAACCCGGTTTCTGCCATGTCTCCACTTCCTGAGATCTGGAACCACCTGTTGTTTCTGCTGGTGTTGCTTATAATCCTCTTGGTAGTTCTGTGCCCTTAACACTATCTCATTTTCCTCCAATTTTTTGCCATTAAACAACTGAGCATTCCTTTCTTTCCAGAAAAACCACATTAGGACACTCCAATTTTCGAGTTTCTCGCCATCCCCCTTCTCCATAACTTTCTTGAACCATTGAAAACAATCCTGGGCAGGTGGGAAGATGAAACAATCTGCAAGCTCCGAGCTCCTCCATAGGCGACAGATCCACGAGCACTCACCAAACAGGTGTAGCTGCGTTTCGCAGAAAGGGCATCTATCCCCTCTCCTTTCACTTTTCATACTGATATGGTCCCCCGTAGGTAGCACCTCCCTCGTAAATTTCCACATGAAATGTTTGATTTTTGGGGCCACATTCATCGTCCACAGCTTCCTCCATACCTTCTCCTCATCAAACGAGACAATTCCTTCCCTTTCCATAAACCTCTGCAGCCAGAAAAAATACCCATCCTGTACCGAATAGTTCCCATTCTCACTCTTGCTCCAAATCAGCCTATCTCTTTCATGTATCCCACGCAGTGGAATTCGCAAAATGGTCTGAGTTATCTGATCCGGAAAACACTTGTCCAACTGCGTACGGTCCCAGCATCCCAACTCCGGGTCAATCTGGTCACTTACACGGGCATCAACTGGTATTCCTTTCGGTGGTGAAGTTACATAAGCCTCTTTGCTATTAGGATTCCACTTGTCACCCCATATTCGCACCGAATCTCCATTACCAATTCGCCATCGAAGTCCACTATGAAGGAACTCTTGTGCAGACATCAAACTCCGCCATATGTAGCTTGGGTTATAACCTACATTCGCTTCGAGAATTGTCGAATGTTTGTGATACTTGGCTTGAAGATTTTGGGCGATAAGAGAATTTGGGCGCTGGTATAAACTCCACACCTGCTTTGCTAGAAGTGCCATGTTAAAACCCCTTAAGTCCCAAAAGCCCATTCCACCCTCCATTTTGTGACAAGCTAACTCCTCTCTTCGTATCCAATGGGCACGCCTCTATAACCCTTGCTGTCCCCACCAAAACGTTGTGATCATCTAATGGACTTGGTCAATTATTCCATCAGGAACTGTGAAGACAGACATAGCATAGGACAGCTGAGCTTGCGCCACTGACTTTATCAGAACTTCCCTTGTTGCCACAGACATTACCCGTTCCTTCCACCCCTTAAGCTTCTTACGAATCCGATCTGCCAAACCTATGAATAGTTCCTTCTTAGATCTCCCGGTTGTGGTTGCCAGTCCCAGATACTTCTCATGTTTTTCTACAATGTTCATTGCCAAAGTTCCGGCCACAACCAGTCTGTTATGAGGAGACACCTTCTTACTGAAAGAAACTTCAAACTTCTGAAAACTAACCAGTTGACCATATTCTCTCTCATAGTCCGCCAATATTCTCTTCACCGTAGCACACTCCTGTGGTGTTGCTCGACCAAAGAAAATACTGTCGTCCGCAAAGAATAAGTGGGATATCTCTAGGGCCCCTATTGCTGGGCGGATACCATGTAACCATTTTTCTCGAACCGCCTTATCAGTATATGCTGACAACCCTTCTGCACAGAGGAGGAATAATTAGGGTGAGAGCGCGTGACCCTGTCGTAAACCTCTACTCGGTGTTAGCCGTTGAGACTGATGACCATTAACCATAATCGAGTAGGTCACTGATCTCACACACAACATGATACGTTGTGTCCATCTGTCATCAAACCCCATCATACGCATAACTCCTTCTAAGAAACGCCATTCGACTCGGTCATACGCGTTAGCCATATCGATCTTTGCTGAGAAGTAGCCAGTCTTTCCGTTTGATTACTTTTTCATCGTGTGGAAACACTCAAAGGCCGCCATCACATTATCTGTAATAAATCTCCCGGGAACAAAAGAACTTTGTTGCGGCAAAATAATTTTATCAAGGAGTACCTTCAGCCGATTTGCAAGTACCTTTGAAGCCATCTTATAAATCATGTTGCACAAGCTGATGGGCCGGAACTCCGATGGTGAAATGGGGTTCTTTACCTTTGGGATTAGTGCAATAAGGGTGTGATTGATTCCATGTGGCATCTTCCCATCCTCAATAAACCGTCGCGCCATTGAGACTACATCCTCCACCACCACCGCCAAATACTTCCTGAAGAACATCACTGGTAGCCCATCCGGTCCTCGCGCCTTTCGAGCTCCCATCTGTTTCAAGACGGTCCACACTTCATCTCTCGTTACAGGTTTGAGAAGTTCAGCATTTTCCTCTCTCCCAACCGAGCTCCTTATAGCTTCCAAAACCGGGGATTCAACTGGCTCCGGACCTGCAGCAAAGAGAGTGCTAAAATGCATAAAGAGGCAGTCAGTAGCCTGTTCCGGGCCCACGTACCACCGCCCCGCTTCATCCCAAAGCTTTTTTATCATATTTCTTTTCCTACGAGCGGTTGCTTTCCTATGAAAGAACTTGGTAATCTTATCTCCGCCCTGCAGCCAATCCGCCCGAGATCTTTGTTTCCAGTATTGCTCCTCTTCTTCGTCTAGCTCCTCCAATTCAGTCTCGAGTTGTTTTTGTTGTTGTAACACTGCATCCGTCTTAACTGATCTCTCCAGTGCCTTTAGAGCTCGCTCAATGCGCTTTCGCTGCTTTACGAAACTTGGAAACGTTCGACGACTCCACTGTTCCAACCTCGCCTTGCAAGCCTCAATCTTGGACACCACATCCACCTGTCCTGGTTCACGCCATGCTGCTTCAACAACACCTGCACACTCAGCATGGTTAACCCATAGGGGATCGAAACGGAAGTTCCAACCCCACGTTGGATCTTCATCCTCCTCGCCTTGGGTGTGACAGAAAATTGGGCGGTGGTCCGACTTTCTCTTATCAAGATGATATACCCGAGCCTTACTAAATAGATCTTGCCAGCTAGCAGAGGCAAGGAACCTATCTAGGCGTTCTTCTATTAAGCCACCTCCTTGTCTACTATTTTCCCATGTATATTCATAGCCAAAGAATCCAAGGTCACGTAGCCCTACATCCGTCATACAATCCACAAATGCATTCATTTCTGCCACATTTTCCACACGACCACCCGCCTTCTCAGCTTCATTGAGTACTTGATTGAAGTCTCCAGCACACACCCATGGGCCATCCCACATTGATCCTAGCCTTTGAATCATCTCCCAAGTCTTTACTTTATCCTTGCTCTCCGGCCACCCGTAGATACCCATAAAGCACCAAGTACCCTCATGATCATCCACCACCTTCATATCCATATAGTGTAAATCTGCACCCATCTTCGTCATTTTAACCTCCTCTGTCCACCACACACTTAAGCCACATGCCCGACCCTTCCCTGAACAATCACAAGACCAATTGTCTCCTTCTTTAAAACCCAACTCCTTCCGTGTTGCCTCATTCTCACCATTAGTTTGTTTAGTTTCCATTAAGAAAACTACTTGGGGTGCTGACTGTCGCAGAAGCGACCTGAGTGCTCTAACTGCCCGCTTACTCCCCAACCTGCGACAGTTATAGCTCATGATTCTCATCTATGACCAGAAGGGGATAGGTTCCCCGCACCATCAGCTTTCTTCTTACAATCATTCTTCCCTTCCCTTGATCTTTCCTCGCCGCTACTTTCAAAGACCCTCCGTTACCTTCTTTGCCAGTTTTCACCGGATGCTTATCTCCTGGTCTCGATCCTACTTTTGGCGGCTGGTCACGTCCAACTGTTGGCTCCTTACTCTTTTTTGTTTTTTCACCCACTTGTTTATCTCTTATAATCGTACTTGGGTCATTCATCCCTGTGACTTCATCTTTTCCCCCTTTCTCTCCGCCATGCACGTATGCATGGAGAACCTCATTTCATTTGGTAACATCTTTGCTTATTGCCTCCGCATCCTTTTCATTATCCATCGTGTTGTCCATTCCTTTAGCTTCCTCCCTCTGTAAGGCCCTGAATCTATTACCCTCATCCTTTCTTTCTCGATCTCCACTTTCACCATTCCGCTGCATTCCATTCAAATGTTGTTTTGGTATCGGGCGGCGGTTCCTTTTTTGTACTATCATCCAATCTCCATAGGTCTGCCCCATTGTTGGATCCTCCACTTGTGTTTCAGGTACTACTGAAACTTCCTCTTCCTCTCCCATTGTTGAAACCTCCTTACACGAACACATGTTCGTTGTTCTCCCATACTTGCTGCAGTTACTGCATATATTTTGTAGGCCTTCGTATGCAATGAGATACTTCACTCCTTCCACTTTGTACTGCCCGAGCAAAGGTTTTGTGAGGTCTACCTCGACACAGACTCGGACAAACTTTGCTCGTGCTCCTATTTCTGTAGCTCGGTCAACCCTCACCGGCTACTTGGTGATCTACTATAATTTGTCCTTCAGTTATATACATTTTAATTTCAACGTAATTTTGTAAAACATTCAATAACAAAACAGATTACTCGAGCAAACTTTGATTGAAGAATTATATTTTGATGCCATTGACAATTTGGGGCAAATTATTCGCATACGCTTATTTATAGTAAGCCACGGATTAAAAGTTAAATGTCGTCCTAAATTTACTATTCATCACTCAAATTTTATTATTTGTTTAATTATATAGTTTCGATATTTTAAAAATAACATAATCAATCCCTAAAGATAACTTGGTTTCAGCAAAAAAAAAAAAAAAAGATAACTTTGTTGGAATTGCTCATGATTTTAGCATTGTCTTTGTCTGAGGATCACAATTCCTACTTCTTAAAATTGTTCGAGTCCAATAGGTCAAATTCATGTCTCGTACATGATATTGGATCAACAAATTATATGATATCTTTTGTAAAACCGTACCGGGGAAAAACTCCTCCCGGAGTCTAATATGGTATGTGAATTTTAGCAGTATGAAAGATCAGTACCACGGTTCAGCCACGATTTTAGCACAAAATATACTATCGTTAAATTTTCTGGTAAATCATTCTACAATTTTACGATTATAAGACATATCATAAAATACCATATTACTCACTTTTATAATACATCCTCGATATGGTTTTACAATCCATGGATAAGAATGTATGTCAGTCACAATCATACATCAGTTGGCCTCATGGTCATGGCACTCATCATCAACTTATCTTCTTCCTCGGCCTTTGGATGGGCCAAAAATTACTGCACTGACGTAAGTGCCCAATCTCCATCCATTAGGCGACCACGAAATGTAGAGCAGTACGTATGTAACTACAGACGTTGTTACTATCTAACAATATACGTATAGGTTTCTGGCTAGCTACGTATATATGTGATGTGTATACACTATAATAGATATTCTAATTCTCCATCCCATTAGGTTGACCATCATAAGCTGACTCAATGTGTGAATGGATTCCGAGTGTACAACTACAATCATATTGCCTAAACAATTGTTCCAATTGTTATCTTTTCCATATTATATATGATGTAAGCTCGTCGAATGAGAGATAATTTTTATAATTAAATCGCACCCTCCAGGTGTGTTTTATAATTAAATCGCACCTTGGAGGTGCGTTTTGCACCACGTTAGACTGAGAACCGCACCAGGAAGGTGCGGTCTGTGTTTCTTCGGGAGCGGGTTTGGAGACCGCACGGGCTTGGAGACCGCAGGATTAGGCAGGAATCCATTGGCGGACCGCTTGCCACCTCAGCGATCCTCGCCACGGATTGAAGACCGCAGCTGGCAAGTGCGGTCAGCGCCTCGATCAACGCAGACCGCATTGGGAGGGCGCGGTTTCTATGAGGGTTAAATTACCAGACCGCCCCTGGAGGGTGCGGTTTGAAGAGTATAAATACCCCCTTCCCCCCCTCTCATTTCTTCACACCACAACTCATTCTTCACACTCTCTCTCTCTCTCTCTAAAATTATCTCTCTAACCCCTCCCCTCCCAAAAGCCTAGGAAATAGTGGTCTATTGGTTGCGGCTAAGTCCGATCTGCCATCAGAAAATATTTCTTTTGTTTTTCCCTCAAAACCCGCTAAATTTTTTCCGACTTTCGCGAAAAAATGGACGAGTGGTTCCAAGGAGAGGGGGTTTATTATGATGAATTTCAAGCGGTACGTAGTCAGGGTAACTGAAAATATTGATGATGACCTTCACCTTGCTCTTGGTACTGAAAATAGGAATGAGGATCATGGTAACTTTAGTAGGGATTATCTAGATGTTTGATCGTCTCCATATAATTCACCTCCACCATGGATACTAGATATTTGACCGTCTCCAGAATGACCTCCAACGCCTACGACCGGCTCGGTGTAAACGAACATCTCGGCTCTGGAAAGATTGTTGGACCTCAAGAATTCGAGCATGACATCTACTTCAACCAGAGTGGTTATGAGATATTCCTCCTGCCACAACGACCCGCCTTCTCTGTTTGGATATCAGTACACCATACGATCAACTCTTCTCGTGCCATCCATGCAAGTAACGTTAGTACACATTTGATAGAGGTCTTCAAGCATAAGTTTGGTAGCGACCTTTATTTTCAGAAAATTGCCACCGACGTAAGTGACTCCCTTTCCGCTCTCTTCTGTGTAATCATTCCAACGTAACCCAAGCGTGAACTTTTGGAATGCCATCTGCAAAAAAAAAAAAAAAAAAGTAGTTCAACTAATATCATAAAAATCACAAATCACAATCACAATAAAAAGTAATACCAAATAAACTTACGAGTTAACGTTAACCACAAAAACACTAGAGAAGTAGGGAGCTACAATAGAAAATTAAAAAGGGAGAAGGAGAGGTGTGAAGAGAAGAGGTTTCTCGGACTGTCTTTTATAGGCAAAATCATCAATGAAAATCGCACCTTAGAGGTGCGGTTTTCATCTGCCATGCAGCCCCACGTCTTTCAATCTGCATGCAGAGCCGTCCCATGATATTTGGAGGCCATGTTCGAAAATTTAACATGTGGTCCCTAATTTTTTTCTCAATAAATTTATTATAAATAAAATTTATTAAATAATTATAAAGTACATAAGTTCAGAAAATGATTTCAAAATGAATAAACAATCTCACTTCCTGTTTGACCAAGAAACCAAGACCAAATTCTCACTCCTAGCATGGAGGGAGAAAAGTAAATCTGGAGGAAACAGAAAATGGATATAGAGCAAAAATTGAATGGAGAAATGAAAATAATATAAATTGATCGAGAGGTGGGTGCGGGTCTATCTAATGGATCGTGTAGGCCCTATTCTAAAATTGAGACATTATCCAAATTGACTTTTAACTATAATAAAACTAAAATGATTATAATACCATTATTCAAAATGTAATATCTTTCTTTATTGTTTAAATTAAAATGATCTATTATCTCTCTGATTTTCTTTTTCTCCATGAGATCCTTCTCAATTGTTATTATAGCTAAAATTATCTATTAAATTCGTCATCATATTCATAATCTATCAATCATACACTAAAAAAATAACCTACAATATTCGATCGGTAACTAACGAATCTGAGTGGAGGCCCCTAATATTCAGAGGGCCTGTGCCGGAGGGCGGGCCGGCACACAAACCGCATTGTGTGGGGGGGGGGGGGGGGGGGGGGGGGCGGTTTGTGTTGCCAAAACCGCACTTTGAGGGTGCGGTTTGTTTTGGAGAAGCAAAACCGCATCCCCAAAGTGCGGTTTTGCTAGGTCAGCACAAGACCGCACCTAGGGGGTGCGGTTTATATACAAAACACACAAAGGGGGTGCGGTTTACATGCATAACGCACTAGAGGGGTGCGGTGTTTAAAAAAGGGTGCTATTTTGGTAATTTCTACGGAATGGGTGCTATTTTTGTATTTTTTAAGGTGTTATTTCTAGAAAAATCCCAAATTTAGAGGCAATATAATTATAGTGTCGCAACCGCCCCTCGAGATCAGAGGATCGTTTGCGAATGGCTCGGACTCGCCATCGATCTTATTTTGTGGTGGATCGAACACATTTTGGTTCAGTTCCAAACTCAAGGTCAGAACCGGGATTCGGTCTGCGAAATTTAGGATTCGGGATCCGGGAGTACGGTTACGTGTGTGGAAGTGTATTCACACCCCACAATGCCCCAAATGGGTACTACTTAAACTGATAAGTTTTTAAGGGTTAGGTGTTTTCATAATTTGTGCCTCATTTACATATTTAATTATGTGATTCAATTAATTAGGTTTAAATTATTAAAGATTTGATCATACCCCTATTTACGTAATTCTCAAATGCAAAAAAAGAGCTTTTGGTTTAGTTGGATTTTACGTCTATTGACGTACATCTTTGGAATGAAATTTTTTTAGGATAGTTGGACTCAAACCTATTGGTTGCCTGCGTACCCGATTAATCGGGATCAAAGTCCACGTAGTTCGTTGTAGTTTTGACTTTTGAGTTATAAATATTGGACCTAAATGATACATGTTTAAGGTTTGAGATTGAGTACTTGCAAAAATGTATTTTGACTTGGTAACTAAATGATTGGCAATTTTTGAAGGAGTTTCAATGAGAACGACTATCACGGTCTATTGACCATGATATCGTATTAAGGGAATTTATAAGTAAAATATACCTAAAAGTGAAAAATCAGCATGAATAATTTATTAGAAATTTTTAGACGTATAAGGAACGATCATAGCGAAGCTAGACTAGAGATTTTAGTACGTTAAGTTGTAACTGAGATTTACGTATTTAAAGTTTGCTGAGGTTAATATGAATAGATGGCAGGTGATGGGCCTAGTGGTTGGGGGTGTTAACTGAGGAATGTTGTGGCTTGGAGGTGGGAAGTTCGAAACTCAAAAGTTTTAAATTTTTTGTCTCATTTTTCAGCAGGAGGAAGGTGGTAGCAGGTAGTTTAGCCGAAATTAGAGGGGTATTTCTGTCTTTTCACAAGGCTGAGTATATAATCCTCACTTGGAAGCTCAAAAAACCCTATTCCTATTATTAAACTCGGTGCCGCTCAACTCTCAATGCTGTCCCTCGTTTCTTTCTGGAAAACAAAGCAAAACATAAAGAAAGAAACCGAAAACTCAGATATGCCTCTTCCTCACTCCCTTCTTCGTCTTCTTCCTTCCCTACTCTCGATCTCACTGGAAGAAAACGAACAACAAAGAAAGTAACAAAACAAAAATGCCTCACAACTCAAAAGTTTTAAATTTTTTGTCTCATTTTTCAGCAGGAGGAAGGTGGTAGCAGGTAGTTTAGCCAAAATTAGAGGGGTATTTCTGTCTTTTCACAAGGCTGAGTATATAATCCTCACTTGGAAGCTCAAAAAACCCTAATCCTATTATTAAACTCGGTGCCGCTCAGCTCTCAATGCTGTCCCTCGTTTCTTTCTGGAAAACAAAGCAAAACATAAAGAAAGAAACCGAAAACTCAGATATGCCTCTTCTTCACTCCCTTCTTCGTCTTCTTCCTTCCCTACTCTCGATCTCACTGGAAGAAAACGAACAACAAAGAAAGTAACAAAACAAAAATGCCTCACTCTCTCTCAGTCTCCAACTCCTCTCTCGATTTTTGCTGCCTCTCCTATACTCTAACCACGACGAAGGAAGAGGAGAAATCCTCGCTTATTCGTTGTCGACCTTTCTCCCCTTCCTCGACACTCTCGATCTGCCCTCTCTCACTCTCTTTCTGGTAACGGTCAGAAGAAAGGAAAAACGGCAGTGATGGTGAGAATGACAGCGATTGATATCAGCGGCGGAGGTCTGAGGTTAATAAGCGTTCGGTTCTAATAATGCATGTCAATTTTTAAGGTTTGATGGTATGTTTTTGAGTTTTTTTCTTATTTTGGATGAGTTTCTTTAGTGGACAAGGAAAAGAGTGTCCGCCGTTGGATCTAGACTCCGCTAACGAGGTTTCAGATTTGGTCTCGAGGAGAGGAGGGGAAAGAAAAGCGAGCCTCGCCGCCGGCGACAGCAGCTACTGCCGGTCGACGAGAAAGCAACGGGGGAGAAGGAAAGCTTTGATTTACGATTTCTTTACTGATTTAGAATTTTGGAGGATAAAGGTTTTGATGTACTCTATTTTTTAACGAGGAGAGAAAAGACGGAGACTTCTGAACTTCTAGCGTCGCCGATAGCAGGGGTTACACCGACCAACGAGGGGATTGGGTAAGTTTCGGTGATTAAAAATTGAAATTGATGAATGGATTCACCACTATGAAATTGAAATTGCTAGGAAGTATCCTTTGCTTTTTTACATACGAATTTGTGATTCTAGATTATTTGCATAGATGCTTTTAGAGATGTTGAAAATCTGGGATTTTGTTTTCGATGTGATTTTGATAATTTTGACATTTAAATTATTTGTTGAAGGTAATAGATGATTTGAATCTGGATTTCGGTGTGCTGGGAATTCAAATATGGAAATTGGTAAGAGTAGGAATTGGGTACTAGGAATACGGTAGTGATGATGTTTTAGGTTTGAAAAGAAATCCAACTCAAGGGTTCTTTCAAAACAAATAAAAATACCTTCCAAATCAGGTCTAGTGAGTAGGTTGTTGGTTTTTTACCATGTTTACCAAATCTGAGTGTTTAGTTTTTTATGAGTTTGATTTAGCTTAGTATATATGTAGGATTGAAATTGGTAAATGAGTATACAAGGTGATGAGAGTAAAAAAAGCAAGCATTGAAATATATATGGTGGCATCTTTAGTGCACTCACTTTTTTGGGTGTATTCTGTGCACTCGCTTCATAACCGTCATTTTAAACATGCGTTTATATCAAAATGATGTCAATCATCACTTATGATGTATGAACAATAACACACATGAATTTGCACAAAAAAACATTGAAGATTTACTTTAATTTGAAGGATTTAGAGTTTAGAGATTTAAGGTTAGGGTTTACAATTTGGGGGTTAGGGATAAAACTCAAAAATGAGGTCTAGGACTTAAGGTAATCCGCTAATTAGTTGTTATCAGATATTATATCATCCTATTACACTAATTATACAAATTAAACTTACAAATACGACATCTTAAGACTAATTTTTGAGTTGGGTGCATTGAACGCACTCATTTTGCGAGTGCACCGAAGTAGTCACCATATATATATAGCTTTTGCTTGTGGTGTGGTTCAACATTGGAAATCTTAAAATGAAAAAAGTGCAATAGATGTATACTACAAATAAAATACTCTTAAAGGAAAGCAAAAAATCTGATTGTGTTGATTGCTTTTAGAGTGTTTAGGTCAAGTTGTGATTTGACATGAGATTGATTAGGTTTTGATTTTAGAACCTTATAATAAGATGGTTATAGATGATGAATGATTAAGATCATGATGGTTGATTTTAATTGGATTACAACCTTTATACTTGTTGTTTGATGATGATTTTGCTCCCTTCTTGTTGTTGCCCTCTGCTTCTTTTACTGTTGTTTCCTTTATTTTTAGCTTTGTTATCTTCATTTGTTCCTCTTTTGTAGGTGATATTCGGGTATTTGTGTGTTTTATTGTTTGTATGCTTATGGATAAGAAAGAAAAAGGAGTGAAAATTAGAATTTTCCTCTTGGATTCTGCCTGTGTGTGTTCGAGAAAAGGGAAAGTAGTTTCTTGCTGTGATTATTGTACCAGCAACCAAGAAGAAAAAAGAGGGACTAATAAAGTTTCTTTTTTCTGCAAAGTTTTCTTTGAGGAGGAGCCGAAGAAGGAGAAGAAGAAGCCAAGAGTCTCCTTTTTTTGTTCTACTGCTTGTTAGTTGTGAGAAGGAAGAAGAATTCGAAAGAAGAGAGGTTGTCCTCTGTTTTTTTTTCTTCCACTATTCTGTTTATTCAGAGGGGGTAAGAAAGTCTGGGGAGAAGAAGATCCAGGAGCAGAAGAGGGAAAACAAGTCTTGTTTTTATAGCCGAAGAGGCCATTGGTGGTGGTTTTTTATTGGTTAATAGGGGTGTTAGGTGTTGATGTATTTTTTTGATTGGTGGATGATTGGGCTGGGCCTGTGCCTGGTTCGACCAGTCTGATTTTGGTCCGAGTTTGACTTGGGTTTCAACCCAAGTTGACTGAAGTTTGGGCTTGGTTGACTAGCCTTGAACTAAAGTTGACCTGAGTTGACCTGGACTTGGACTTTGACTTTATCTCTTTTATTATTTGTAATATAGTGGATGGGATTTGTGATTAAAATGTAATTATTACTTTTAATAAGATGATTTATTTTTATTGTATATTCGTTCTCTTCTTTTAGTGTCCAAAATCAAGTCCCAAATCTTACAAAACCCAAAGTCTTGAAAGCTAATTTCACAATCAACTCACACGACAACCAAACCTAGTGAATGCTTAAATTGTCTAACTAAAGCATGTCATCACTATAAAATTTTATCGATTAAGATTTGCTATTGCTAATCTCATTCAGTTATGATAACCAATACCTTTTCCAAACACTACAAGTACATTTTAGTTAGAAGGTCATCTAAGATTTGCTATTGCAAACCTTAAATTGAAACTAATTAAAAATGTTTTAACCCGGACAAAAAGTGGTGTCTACAGTTGCCCCCACTTTGTATATCTCTTGGTATTTTAGAGGTATACAAAGTACATATTACACAATTTTTGCCCGGTTTATTAGTGGCGTCGTGATTATTTATTGTTTGGTGCTCTTACTAACTTTCTTGAGGTATAATGAGAATTGAAGTTATTGATCAACTCCCATGTGGCGTAGTCGTGCAGTGGGTCCTGATTGGCTCTTTGGCAGTGTAGCCGACTTCTGGGTGCCAACTAGATTCCCTCGCTGTGTAGTTATTCTTTTCGATGTAGTCGTCTTTCGTAGTGTAGCCGTCTTTATGGGTACCGATTGGCTCCTTGGTAGTGTAGCCTAGATGTGAGTGCTAATTGGTTTCCCTTTGTATGTTGCCGTGTAGTTTCTTTGTTCTCGTGGAAGATTTTCTGATGCTCGCCAACCGTCTTCTACTGTATTTCTTTGACGCTCGACAGCGTCGGCGGATTTTCTGATGCTTGCCAATCATCCTCTATCTTATTTCTTTGACGCTCGACAGAGCCAACGGATTATTTGATGCTCGCCAATCATCCTCTATTGTATTTCTATGATGCTCAACAGTGCCGGTGGATTTTTTGATGCTCGACAATCATCCTCTATCGTATTTCTTTGATGCTCAACAGCGCCAGTGGATTTTCTGATGCTCGCCAATCATCCTCTATCGTATTTATTTGACGCTTGACAGTGCCGACGGATTTTATGATGCTTGCCAATCATCCTCTATCGTATTTCTTTGACGCTCGTCAGCGCCGGCGGATTTTCTAATGCTCGCCAATCATCCTCTATCGTATTTCTTTGACGCTCGACAGCGCCAACGAATTTTATGATGCTCGCCAATCATCCTCTACTGTATTTCTTTGACACTCGACAGCGCCAGCGGATTTTCTGATGCTCGCCAATCATATTTTTGGATAACAAGTTTGAAGTATGCAAGACTTAAGAAGTCGGAGACATGCAATCGTTATATTAGGAGGAAATGTTTTAATGAATGTTTGAAATCCCAATAAACAAAGGATGCTTGTAGAAATGGTCGTATTATTTCATTGCAAACCACAACTTGATTACAGACGAGAAATGGAATGAAGACTTTTAACTTTTTCAATCCCCTTTCAAGCCACTGGTTTGCCGTGTAGGAACTCCGCCTCTTTTTTTCCGAAAAAATCCTTATGAAAGGGAAATCACCTAACACCATACTGACAATCAATTCTTTTTGAAAGATCAGCCCATAACTGCCTCCTATTTTCACAAAAATTGTTGGCAAGCCGCACCATTACTGCTGGGGTGGGGCTTGGCTTGACCGATAGGGAGAGGGATGAGGGTTCAGGAAATAAAGCCAACTTTAATAGTATTAATTTATCATTCTAAGGTAGCAGCAGGGTATAAACCCCCAATCGGTGGAATGCCCTGCTTCCGACTAAGTATACAGAGTTGGGCCTACCGTTCGTTCAACCTTCTCCGAGACCATTCCTGCGAATGAACTCATCACTTTCGAAACCTCTTATCGAGACCCTATGTATGATGTCATCAATGTTATGCACAAATGAGGGCTTGATGCATGATTGCTAGGTTGAGAGTAATTGATTTGCTTTTTTGTCCGCAAATTCGTTGAAACTAGGCCTCTAATGAATGATGCCATATGAAATGCATTTGACAAAAATTATTGTATGATGAGTTATATGCTGATGCAATAGAAAGAGAATAATCCCTTATCATGGTCTTGTTTTTGTCATGGATTATCTTAAATCTATCATCCACAAGGAAACTATGTCATTCCCGTTTAGTAAACTTGATCCTTAGTGGTGCTCGCGCTAGAGTACCATGGATGCCATTGGTGGGTACTTTCTTCCTTCTCCACCTTGGACACTAGTGTTTGAGTGGCTGATGTGTTTGCCAAATGATCTTCTTATTCATGAGATGTGTTTGTTAGGTTGATTACGTAGGAGGCTTTGGTAGCATGGTGCCCTCAAGATAGTGTGATCTTTTATTTTGATTGATCTTGCTTGCTATGTGAGTATGTCATGCTTGGCTAAGAGAGATTTGTCATCTCGGGGTATTGTCTTATTGATTTCGGTAATCTAGACATGCTTGAATGACTTCGTCGGGAGGTGTGATGTACAAAATACTTTGTTGGAGGATAGTTGATCGACCAGTTAGGTAGCTTGAACAGAATGATTCAAGATCTCTGAGATTTCCCATTTACTCATGATTTGAGGGACTTGGAGAACCACTTCATGGGTATTTGAACTTCCTTCCCTTTTTGGTTGCTCAAATTTTGCCCTAGGGAATATGTTACTTGCTTCCCACTCTTTGAAACAAAGCGTAACTTCTGCCAATCTTGACTTAAGATGAACACAAACAATGTTTGAAAAGGTATAACGGGAACATGATTTTAGAAATCAAAGCTTCGGTTGAGGGAAGTGTGTGCAATTTGAGAAAAATGATTTCTGGTGTTGTTATTGCCACATTGTTGAAAACTTTTTTTATCATAAGCCAAGCCATGAAAATATTCATAAGCCCTCTCTCTCATTCTCACTCTCAGTTTCACTCTCACTCATTCCTATGGGTGTGTTGAGTTTACGATACTTCGACTACTATTAAGATTCTTGTCACCATATTGATGAAAAATGTGCTCGAGGTATAGGTTTGATCATTGAGGTTTGGAAGATCCTCGTATGGTCCCCTCGCGTAAATTCTAGAACTCTCTTGAATTGTGGCTCTTATATGATATGAATCCTCATGGAAGAGTCCTAGTGCTTTGGGAATCCAAATTTTCCCAAATGAGAGGCAGGTACAGGCAATTTCTATAAAATTTGCTTTAGTCAGATGAGATTTCCTATTGAGGGGTTTTCGTCTTGCCCCCAAGTCATGAGACTGGTTGATATATAAAGGAGATCGTCTCTTCTCGTCGTAAAAAGTCCCTCGGGGAGGGATATTTCGCTTGCCCCCGAAGTATGGTCCTGATGCGGATAGACGAGGTTATCTCTTCTTGTCGCGGAAAGTGCCTTGTGGAGAGATTTTTGCTTTACCCCAAAGTATGAGACTGATTGATGGATAGAGAAGATCCTTGTTGGAAAAAAATCTCGTTTTCTTCAAAATGGTGGTTGACCTTGGGTATGTTTTGACTCATGTTGCCCCTCGTATTGAAATTTGGTTTGAAAAGGTGAGGTTAAGTAGTAAATTATTGAGGTCTATGTATGGCACAATGGTGGTCGCCAAGTCTTTTATCACGAGGTAAGTGATGGATAATGGGGATTATCATGGGATATACTTTAGCATTTGCCTACTTTCTTGTCTTGGGAATCCTTCTCATCAGGATTTTCTTGCGTTATTTCCGCAGGTTAGGGAAGGCATTATGTCCATTGGTTTAGCAGACTGATTAAGTTGACGAACGACACCAATTTGTTGAGAGGAAAGGTCATGTAGTGCGCTCTTGTGACCATGTCGTGGATAAACACATAATTATCCTTTTGGCCTATATCGAGGTGTATAGATCATGCTCATGACGGGGTATCCAATGTGTTAGTCCCATAAGCTCTTTCTATTTTCCTTTAATTTTCTTTTCTCTCGCATTTTTGGCCTTTTTCTTTTCCTTTTTTTTGGCGCGGGACTTACTTGACTTGTTATGCCCCCATTCATGATGTCATTTTGACTGCTTTTGATTTTGTGCACCAACGAGTTCGTCAAATAGGATAATTCAGCTTCCCTAATCTCTAGCCACGAGGGTTCCATGAGAACTTGGGTATTTTGAAGCCGGCATCTTGATGTTTGTGGACAATAATTCGGCTGCTCAACCTCCTTTCTTTTCGAGCCCTGATTTGATAGAGAAGTTGGCTATGGTAGTGATAAGCTTCTACAAGTAGCCTGATATCGTATCCTTGCTACACCCTTTGATTATTTAAGTCACACTATTTTGTGGACACTAGTGGGGTGTTTATACTCTCAACTCTAGTATAGTGTGCACATTCATTACTAGCAGGTTGTGCAAAATTATGATACTATCAAGGTGTTTATAGTCACTCAACACCAGTGGGGTGCTTATAGTGGTTTAAAATAAGAATCTCATGGCTTAACTTGAAAAAAGGAAATGCATTTTTATGTTTGCCATTTTTGAAGAAGAAATGTTTGATTTAAATATTTAGAAGAGGTTGTAATCATTTTGGAAAAGAGAATCATTGATGCAAAGTCCTAAATCAAGATCGATAATAGTCACTCAATGTTCCAAATAAGTAAAAAAGTAGATGATCTTTTATTTCTTGAATAAGGAAAGAGCTTATACATGGTGATGCATCTCGTACAATGATCAACGTCATCCTTTAATCAAACCTCGCCTTGCGGTGGGCTTACTGATTCCCATTACTTGGTTGTAGGTTGTTGTTGATATTGATATTTGGACGATTGGCTTCTTCTTCGAACTTCAGCCATCCAGCTTTCACCATTTCTTGTACCCTTACCTTCAGGGCAGTACAATTTTCCACCAAGTGTCTCAATACTCCAGAATGGTACTCACATTTCTTATCAACTCTTTACCACCTTGGATATGGGGGTTGCATAGTCTCGCCTGAAACACAAGTGATTAGATGATCGTGGAGTAACTGAGGGAAAAGTTTGGCATATGTGATCGGGATAGGATCAAATTTCCTTTTTTGTTTCCTTGGGATAATGAGATCTCGATTACTCCCTTCTCGTGGCAATTTCTTCAAATTTGGGACTATTGATGGGATGATATAGTTTGGTGGTTGGAGTACTGGTGTTGTATTTTCAACATATGAGTGAGCTCGATTGGTATGGGGGCGATAGTTCCAAGTCTTTTTGGATGACTCCCCTTTATCTCTTAACATTGTGTTTCCCACACAATCTTCCTTTTTTCTGAAATTCGCAGCTCACGGTGCTTTGATTCTTCTACATCTTCCAGATCATGCACAGTCTTTGAGGCCATGTTGTCTGGCTTATCATTTGATGTTTCGTTACGGGTGGTCGGCGCAAGTTCTTGTCATCAAATAACACATCACCATCTTTTACTTCCATTGAATCCTCATTGTTTGTCAAAATTTTCAAGATCATGCTAACTTCCTCTTTCAGATCCTCGACTGCTATCACCCTTCTTTTAATGTCGCTCAATTCCTTCTGGATTGATTCCATAACGAGCCCAACTTTGGATCTGGTCGAGTACTTGAGGGTCTGACTTTGTCATTGTGGATGAGCAATTTAAGAAAACATCGATATTGTTAAGCCATTTTATGGTTCTAAATGAGATGTATGTATGATATTGATGCTTATACTAATGATGCAAAATGATTTCCGGTGGATGCATGTGTATTGTGCAAATTTTTTGTGATTAGTACGAATGAATGAGGAAATGATGGTGTAATAAGTTTAAAATACTTTCACACATACAAATAAATTTCTGTCATTCATTAATGATTTGCAGAACACACATTACTCGTATAAGCAAGACAATAACTAATCATATGATAAACTCTCGCAAACTTTACCCTATTGAGGTAAACCTAGGGTATTTCGGCTGCATAACATCATGGTTTAAGGGTAGGTTTTGGGATAAGTTGTGGATTAGGTAGTTGACTAAGCAAACTATACGCTGGATAGGAGTTTCTAGGGATTTGACCCCTAAGTTGTGCCACACTAATAAACCTTTTGAGTTTAGCGTGATACCCCAAATCATCCTCGGATTTGAGTTCAACCTGTTTAAAAGGTTTCGCATTTCCCCTACTATTGTAGGAGTCATGGTACTTACTTCCCTTTTTCTACAATGAGAGCTCGGGTATAGAGCTTTATGCATGAGTGCAATCAACTATATACGACATAAATTAAAAGCGCAAAAAATATAGTAAACACATAAAACCCATTAAGAAAGTAAGAAAATGATTATCGATAGTTAATGTAGTTTGACTCTCATATAGGTCCAAATCGGAGTCGCCACTGTCGCAACCGCCCCTCGAGATCGGAGGATCGCTTGCGAATGGCTCGGAGTCGCCATCGATCTTATTTTGCGATGGATCGAACACCTTTTGGTTCGAATCCAACCTTAGTGTCAAAACCGAGATTCGGTCTGCGAAATTTAGGATTCGGGATCCGGGAGTACGGTTACGTGTGGGGAAGTGTATTCACACCCCACAACCCCCCAAATGGGTACTACTTAAATCGATAAGTTTTAAGGGTTAGGTGTTTTCATAATTTGCGCCTCATTTACATATTTAATTATGTGATTTAATTAATTAGGTTTAAATTATTAAAGATTTGATCATACACCTATTGACGTAATTCTCAAATGCAAAGAAAGAGCTTTTGGATTAGTTGGATTTTATGTCTATTGACGTACATATTTGGAATGAAAAAGTTTTAGGATAGTTGGACTCGAACCTATTGGTTGCCTACGTACCCGATTAATCGGGATCAAAGTCCACGTAGTTCGTTGTAATTTTGAGTTATAAATGTTGGACCTAAACACGTCTCTATTGATACATGTTTAAGGTTTGATATTGAGTACTTGTAAAAATGTATTTTGACTTGGTAACTGAATGATTGGCAATTTTTCGGAGTATCAATGAGAACGACTATCACGGTCTATTGACCATGATATCGTATTAAGGAAAAATTAGCATGAATAATTTATTAGATACTTTTAGATGTATTAGGAACGGTCATAGCGAAGCTAGACTAGAGATTTTAGTACGTTAAGTTGTTACTGAGATTTACATATTTAAAGTTTGCTGAGGTTAATATGAACAGATGGCAGGTGACCGGCCTAGTGGTTAGGGGTGTTGACTGAGGAATGTTGTGGCTTGGAGATGGGAAGTTCGAACTCGAAAATGTTATATCTTTTGTCTCATTTTTTAACAGGAGGAAGGTGGTAGCAGGTGGCTTTGAGGTGGGAAGTTCGAAATTCGAAAATGTTATATTTTTTGTCTCATTTTTCAGCAGGAGGAAGGTGGTAACAGGTAGTTTAGTCGAAATTAGAGTGGTATTTCTGTTTTTTCACAAGGCTGGGTATATAATCCTTACTTGGAAGATCAAAAATCCTAATCCTATTATTAAACTCGGTGCCGCTCAGTTCTCAATCCTCTCCCTCTTTCTTTCTGGAAAACAAAGCAAAACATAAAGAAAGAAGCCAAAAACTCAGATCTGCCTCTTCTGGGAACGGATCAGGTCAGTAACCTTATGGTGAGTAATCATGAGTAACTCGTCCACATCAGCATGACATCAGCATCCCTCTCTCTCCTGAAACCCTTTAATTTTCTACTCATTAATCTTTGACGAACGATTTCTCACTCATTTTAAGTCAAAATTTAATTTTTTTGCACAGTTAGATCAGATTAATTGTGCTCTTCAAAATGATATCCACTTTGGTATATTTTTCGAACAAAAAAAATTGAGTCATTTTTTACCAGTATATACCATATGGTATTGACTAGTATTGAAATAAGAGCATACATATGGTTTGAAAAGCGTATCATGGTGGTATGAACAAACCAAGGCTGTAGGATGATTGAATACATGATAGTAGAAGTATATTAGTTGTCATTTACGACTTTTAACATTGTGTACCACAAGATACCACCTCGTACTAGGGTGGTATTTGTGTGGTTTTGTATGGTATTTTTTGGTCTTGTAATTTGTTCACCCGGAAATTTGTAGATCCAATAGATCATGTTGAACTCGTTCCTTCTATGCAAACGTTTTCGAAAACGAATTAAAAACGAAGAAGATACCATATGGTATGCAGTTGGTACCGAGAGGCAAGAAATTTTTTTTCTCAAAAAATATTGAAAAGGGATCTCATTTTGTAAAGCACAACGAACTCGTTCCATCTGGACAAAAAAAAAATTAAAATCCGAGTTAAAACAAAGAAGATATGAGCCGATTAAGAAAGTTAGGGAAAATAAAAATAGTCTTTAATTCTTCTTCCTTAGATCTGGATTTTCTAAATGAAGGGTGGAGCTTTAGTTATTGATGGGTGCATAACTATGGGTTATGCACCCTATCTTGAGTCGCCTCTTCCTCACTCCCTTCTTCGTCTTCTTCCTTCCCCACTCTCGATCTCACTAGAAGAAAAACGAACAACAAAGAAAGTAACAAAACGAAAAATTATCACTCTCTCTCAGTTTCCAACTCCTCTCTCGATTTTTGCTGCCTCTCCTATACTCTAACCACGACGAAGGAGGAGGAGAAATCCTCTTTTATTCGTTGCCGACCTTTCTCCCCTTCCTCAACACTCTCGATCTGCCCTCTCTTACTCTCTTTCTGGTAACCGTGAGAAGAAAGGAAAAACGGAAGTGATGGTGAGAATGACAGCGATTGATACCAGCGGTGGAGGTTAGAGGTTAATAAGCGTTCGGTTCTAAGAATGCATGTCAATATTTTAAGGTTTGATTGTAGATTTTTGAGTTTTTTTTTCTTATTTTGACTGAGTTTCTTTGGTGGACAAGGAAAAGAGGGTTCAGCGTTGGATCTATACGCCGCTAACGAGGTTTCGGATCTGGTCTCGAGGAGAGGAGGGGAAAGAAAGGCGAGCCTCGCCGCCGGCGACAAAAGCTACCGTCGGTTGACGAGAAAGCAACGGGGGAGAAGGTAAGCTTTGATTTACGATTTCTTTACTGATTTAGGATTTTGGAGGATAAAGGTTTTAATGTACTATGTTTTTATCGAGGAGAGAAAAGTTGTAGACTACTAAACTTCTAGCGTCGCCGATAGCAGGGTTTACATCGACCGACGAGGTGATTGGGTAAGTTTCGGTGATTATTTGTATTTATTTGATTCATTTGTGGGCTTGGGAGATACTGACTTATTTTTGGTTTATTTGGCAGATTTGCGGATATGGAAACCTAGGTGAGATTCTTCCTCTTTCTCGAGCTTGAAGGTAGTTTTAGGTTTTTGATGAATGCATTCGCCACTATGAAATTGAAATTGCTAGTAGTTATACTAGGGTTTTTTTTTACTTGCGAATCTGTGATTCTAGATTATTTGCATAGGTTCTTTTAGAGAGGTTGAAAATCTGGGATTTTGTTTTCGATGTGATTTTGATAATTTTGACATTGAAATCTTGTGTTGAAGGTAATAGATGATTTGAATCTGGATTTCGGTGTGCTAGGGATTCAAATCTGGAAATTGGTAAGAGTAGGAATTAGGTACTAGGAATGCGGTAGTGATGATGTTTTGGGTTTGAAAAGAAATCCAACTCAAGGGTTCTTTCAAAACAAATAAAAATACCTTCCAAATCGGGTCTAGTAAGTAGGTAGCTGATTTTTTTACCATTTTTACCAAATCTGAGTGTTTAGTTTTTTATGAGTTTGATTTAGCTTAGTATATATGTAGGATTGAAATTGGTAAATGAGTATACAAGGCGATGAGAGTAAAAAAAAAAGCATATATATAGATCTAGCTTTTTGCTTGTGGTGTGGTTAAACATTGGAAATCTTAAAATGACAAAAGTGCAATCGATGTATACTACAAATAAAGGAAAGCAATAAATCTGATTGTGTTGATTGCTTTTAGAGTGTTTAGGTCAAGTTGTGAATTGACATGGGATTGATTAGGTTTTGATTTTAGAACCTTATAATAAGATGTTATATTTGATGAATGATTAAGATGATGATGGTTGATTTTAATTGGATTCCAACCTTTATACTTGCTGTTTGATGATGATTCTGCTCCCTACTGTACCCTTCTTGTTGCTACCCTCTGCTTCTTTTGTTGTTGTTTCCTTTCTTTGTAGCTTTGCTATCTTCCTTTGTTCCTCTTTTGTAGGTGATATTCGGGTATTTGTGTTTTTTTGTTTTGTTTGTATGCTTATGGTTAAGAAAGAAAAATGAGTGGAAAGTAGAATTCTCCTCTTGGATTTTGTCTGTTTGTGTTCGAGAAAAAGGAAAGTGGTTTCTTGCTAATATTCTTGTACCAGCAACCAAGAAGAAAAAAGAGGGACTAATGAAGTTTATTTTTTCATCAAAGTTTTGTTTGAGGAGGAGGAGCAGAAGAAGGAGAGAAGAAGCCAAGAGTCTCCTTTTTTTGTTCTACTGCTTGTTAGTTGTGAGAAGGAAGAAGAATCCGAAAGAAGAGATGTTGTCCTCTTTTTTTTCCACTGTTCTGTTTATTCAGAGGGGGGAAGGAAGTTTGGGGAGAAGAAGATCCAGGAGCAGAAGAGGGAAAACAAGTCTTGTTTTATAGCCGAAGAGGCCATTGGTGGTAGTTTTTGATTGGTTAATAGGGGTGTTAGGTGTTGGTGTATTTTTTTATTGGTGGATGAGTGGGCTGGGCCTGTGCCTAGTTCGACTAGTTTGATTTTACCAGTCTTGTTCGACCAATCTGCGTTTGGTCCGAGTTTGACTTGGGTTTCAGCCCAAGTTGATTGAAGTTTGGGCTTGGTTGACCAGCCTTGAACTAAGGTTGACCTGAGTTGACCTGGACTTGGACTTTGACTTTGTCTCTTTTGTAATATAGTGGATGAGGTTTGTGATTAAAATGTAATTATTAGTTTTAATAAGATGATTTATTTTATTATATATTCGTTCTCTTCTTTTAGGGGTTAATTACATGGTTGGTCATTGAGAATACAAAAAACGTTCAAGTTTGTTCACTCAAAATATTTAAATCCATTGGTGGTCCTTTGGTTTAGTAAAACCGTTCACGTTTGGTCACTCTCCGTTAGTTGTCGTCCATCTCCGTCAATGGAGCCCGCTAAGTGATGACGTGGCGGACAGAATCATCTAATCAGCCTTAATTAACCCGAAAATGGTGAGACCCGACCCGCCAGGTCATCTGGACCAACCCAATCCTCTAACCAGACCCGACCTTTAAACCGACCCACACAAATCAAATCCCTAATTTATAAAACAGATCAGATCTCCATTCTTCTCCCTTCTTCGATCGTGTGTCTCCTTCCTTCCTCCCGACCCCGATCCGTTTTAGAGAAAAATGACGATTCACCAAATGATCGCCTTACTTATCCTCTCTCTACTAGCCATCACAGCTTCCTCTGCCACGACCAACCCATCATCTCAATGCTGAATAACATTCTACTTTGTTTCTCCAGCTTAAAGATCTCATTGACATTGCAGCATATCTTTAACCCTAACAATCAAATTCCATAAGCCAACTTTAACACACACACGAAAGACACCTTCCCGTTCAAAGGGAAAACCCAAATTCTTTATCCAATTCAATGGAATGCCAGCTAATTCATCGACAAAATCAAAAAACAAAGAAACCCAATCAAAAGACATACCATAACACCAAATTACATAACCACCCAACAAAAAAAAAGATAAAAGCTTTTTGTCACTTAACAATCCTGCGCAGGGATTCGAGCGCCAAAAACGAAGAGAAACCGAAGGAAATCGCCCGAAACAGCGTCAGACAAGACGTTGAGAGGATTGTAAGTCCCGGCTCCGCCGACTTGGCCCAACAAGGCGAAGAAGAACATGTTGGTCATCGAGCAGGCGCACTTCACGATTTTGGACACCGGTGCGGCAATGAGCAGCGGTGGGGCTTGGCTCCCATGGTGTTGTAGATGCCGACCGCGGTAGCGGAGTCTCCAAAACTGAAGAGGGACCAAACGTGAACGGTTTTACTAAACTAAAGGACCACACATGGATTTAAATATTTCAGGTGACCGAACATGAGCGTTTTTTGTAATCTCAGTGACCAACCATGTAATTAACCCCTTCTTTCAGTGTCCAAAATCAATTTCCAAATCTAACAAACTCCAAAGTCTTGAAAGCCAATTTCACAATCAACTCACACGACAACCAAGCCTAGTGAATGCTTAAATCGTCTAACTGAAGCATGCCATAACTATCAAATTGTATCGATTAAGATTTGCTATTGCTAATCTCATTAATTCAAATTGTACCGAATAAGATTTGCTATTGCTTATCTCATTCCGTTATGATAACCAATACCTTTTCCAAACACTACAAATACGTTTTAGTTAGAAGGTCATCTAAGATTTGCTATTGCAAACCTTAAATTGAAACTAATTAAAAATGTTTTAACCCGGACAAAAAGTGGTGTCTACAAATAGTAGTGGCTCAATTTTTGTTTTTGTTTGGATGGTTAGATATGGATCAAAAAGTTTTTAAAGGTTGTATGAAACAATGTGGACCATCCCGTTTTGATTGATTCACTGATTCATTATTTTAACCGAAAAAAATTAATTTTTGATTAATTCAATGATTCATTATTTTAACCACAAATTAAGAATCTTTTTTAATGTAAATTAATTAAGAGATCTAAGTTGAATTACTATTTTTATTTATGCTTCCACTCTTCGTTTCCCAGCTTTCTTGTTGGATTTACATGATCCACTTTCGATTGCTATCCTAATTACTTATTTGAATTCAGTAAACATTTTTGTGATTGATGATATGGATTTGAAATTTTTATATGAATGGTAATGAATTCATTATGAAATTAGTGTCTTTTATGTTGTAAGTTGTAACCATGGTTGTCACGCCGTCTTCCTGGCAAATGGTTTTTTTCCCTTTTTGGACAAAAATCTGCATTCTTGTGCACCCTGGCCCAAAAGAAACCAATTTTCGTTTGGACCATGACTTAAATGAACATTTTTTTTTGTGGGTATTTTGGGGAGTTTGGTTTACATAAACATTTTCTATTCATTTGCTTTCATTCATGGTTCGAACCATAAGATAACATTTTGAATTATATAATTTTTCTTCTAAAATTTTTGGTAATTTTTTTATAATGGATGCAAAAGCACCCTACTTTTCATTCAAAACCAACCGAGGTTCGGAAAGCCTCTAGCAGTCATACATAATCCAAGATGAGAGCATCGGATCAGAGCTCGCAACCTCATGAAAACCAAAAGGAACAACATGCCTCATACGAGCCAGAAAATCAGCACATCTATTACCCTTTCTATACACATGCTCGATAATGACATCCCACGGTCGGGAAAGCAGCTCACGAAACCGATCAAGGATGGCAGCACAATGATGATTCACAGTATCCACATGTCTGATCAACTGGACAGTGCACTGCGAATCAAGTTGGACACGAACTCGTCTGTGTCCCATGTCTCACGCAACCTGAAGACCTTCAACAACACCCCTCAACTCATACTGGGAATCGTACAAGTATCCATGTTCAAAGTGAAAGCTGAAAGGCAGCGCCGTATGTGATTTCGAATCAGGCCTCTCGCAGCAGCAAGACGTGTCTCAAGAAAAACAGAGCCGTCAGAGTTTAGACATACCCACTCGGGAGGAGGTGGCTTCCAAGAGATCAACACCTCCATTTTGGCGGGCGGACACGGGTTATGAACGAGCATGTCCTTTTCCAAGGCATTCCTCACTACAGGTATCCAAGCCCAGACTCGGTGGAGGAAGGTCTCAGGTGTGATGATCTTGCATGCAAAAACTCGATCATTCCTGGTCCTCCAAAGGGACCAGCAGGTACTACCGAACTCGAGGCTATTATTCTGGCTTTGTAAGTTGCTAAATAGTCAATCTTGTAAATTTGTTCCGAAAAAGTGTTGGCATTCAGAAGGAGGGATTAACTCAGCAACACATAGAGGACTGACTCAGGATTAACTCAGCAATGCGGACAACTGGTGTTCGTGGACAGGTGGCGACGTCCTCCTTCTCCGTTAGTAAGGAGGCGTTCATGCGTAGCCAACCAAAGGGAATTGACATATGCGCACAGGGCCCTCCCACCGTCAAATGCTGCGCCAGTCAAAGGTCTGATTCAGCTCCTCCTCGTTGGTTGCAATGTTGTATGCTGAACGGACTCTGAACCGGTCGTCCTTCTCCGGGAGCCAAATAGCCACGTCCTCTCCTGAGTCGGCAATCGGAGGTTGGACCCCAATAACCTGCGAGATAGCATCCGAGGGTACGTTTTCTGAAAGCAACTCAACATCCCACTCACCTCGGTCATTGATAAAGGCTGCCACTGGTTGCTCGGGATCCACCATTGGGGTGGTAGGAAAGGCTCGGTCGAGTAGGGGCTCCCAGTCGCCCACCCATTTATCCACCTAGAAGCTAGTTCTACGTCCATCTTTAATCTCCATCCCCAAACCAGAAGCCATGATTGGCCAAGCTCGACGCATTCCATGCCACAGAGACGAGGCGTGTGCCATGGACTTGGCCACCACTTTCCCATTCATCATGCGGAAATACTTCGCCTGCAACAACTGCACCCACAACTCATCCAGGTTTTTGATAAAACACCAAGCAAGTTTAGCCAAAAAAGCTAGATTAAGCTCATGTGTTTTCCGAATCCTAAGGCCACCCTCCTTTTTCGCTCGGCAAACACACTCCTAATGAACAAAGTGAATCTTTCTGGCGTCGACCGTAGAACCCCATACGCAGCTGCGAATCTTCCCACGATTTCATCACAAATCGAAATAGAAAGAAATGATGTTTGTATGGCGTAAGTCGGAAGGGCCGAGAGAATTGAGGCTGCAAGAGTGACTCGTCCCACGAGGGAAAGAGACTTCACCTCCCAGCCTGCCAGTTTTTTGTCCAAGCGGTAGAGAATGTACCTGTACGTCGCACGAGTTACTCGACCATGTAAGACCGGGATGCCCAAATAGCATCCCAAATCTTGAGTCATGGTCATCTCCATACTCTGAGCAATGGCCGAACAGGTACTGACCTTTGTATTCCGGGAGAAGAAGATAACCGATTTATCTTTGCTGACTAATTCTCCTTAGGCTTGGCAAAAACGGCTGAGGCAGTCCATGATTACCTCCCCCTGTTCCTCACTTGCCTCTGCAAACAAAATAAGGTCGTCATCAGAAAATAGATGGGATAGAAACGGGCCACCTTGAGAGGTTTTAATCGGCTTCCAAGCTCCTCGTGCCACTGCCTCCTAGGTAGTATAGCTTAGGCGTTTCATGCACATCGTGAATAAGTACGATGAAAGGCGGCACCCCTGTCGTAAGCCCCGAGGCGGAGTGAATCCTTCCGTTTCCCCACCTTTCCACATCACTTGCATGGTGGAAAAGGACACACAAGCCATGATGACCTCTGTTAGACGGGGAGGGAAGCTCGCCTCCAACAGGGTCTTGCGCAAAAATTGCCAGCTCAACCTGTCATACGCCTTGTCAAGGTCTATCTTCAAAATCATCTGACCCTTTTTACCCGTCCGGAGACCCATGGAGTGGACCACCTCCCGGACAATAATAATGTTGTCCGTAATATGTCGTCCCGATACAAAGTTAGTCTGCGTGAGGTGGATCAGACATCTCATGTAAGGTTTGATACGGTTCACTATGCACTTGGCAGTGCCTTGTAAACCACATTACACAATCCGATGAGTCTGAACTGCTTGATAGACTCAGGGCTCTCCCTCTTTGGAATCAAGAATAACAGTGTCTCATTAATGAAACGAATCTGCACCGGATTGAGAAAGCACTCCTCGACAAACTGGGAGAAAGTCTCGCCAACTGTGCTCCAATATTTCTGAAAAAACACAGGTTGATAACCATTCTTCCCCGGTGCTTTGAGGCTACCCACATCCATTATAGCCTGCCGCACTTCAATGCTAGTGAGGCCATGATCTAGAGCCCTTCCCGCCTCAATATCCAGCTTCTCAAAGAGAGCCGAGAGAGAGGGGGCAGCGCCTGCTTCATCATGGTACAACTCGACGTAGAAATCCCTTACCAGTCTTTGAAGAGTGACCTCATCAGTTACCTACACACTGTCCTCGTTCTTCAGCGTCACGATCCTATTAAACATCCTCCTCTTAAGATTTGATAAATTTAAAAACCGTTTATTACGGTCTCCTTCAATAATCCATCAAGCTCGAGATTTTTGCAGCCATAATAACTGTTCCTCCCCGAGTATTTTTCCAATTCCTGCTGAGTGTACTGCTCCAGAGCACGAGAGCGGGCCGAGCTGTTGAACTCATTCTCAATCTCCTGTCTACGAAGTTTCGAGATCAAAGTTTTCTTCCTGCGGAAAATATTACCAAAGACCCGCTTGTTCCAAGTCTTTAGGGCTTCCGTGAGACGAGCAAGGGATACATGAATAATAGTTGACGGACTCCGGGACTCCTCCCTCACCCGAGCAAAATCATCATGAGCGAGCCAAGCATCTTGGAACCTGAAAATCCTGACCATCTTCGGCTAAGGGTCAGTAGATGAGTGCACAAACAAAGGCCTATGATCAGACCCAATCCGCTCCAAATGACGATTCACCGAGTCTGAGAATTTCTGCAGCCATTGTTTGTTGCATAATGCCCAGTCCAATCTTTGAGAAAGATTGCCTCGCTTCCAGGTAAACTGAGGCCCTGTAAACCTAATCTCATGCAGGCCACTAGCATTGAGGCAGGAACGGAAAGGTCGTGTTCTAGCTTCCTGGTAAGCCACTCCTCCCCGACGATCGTTAGGCCCCAGGATCGAGTTGAAATCTCTAACTAGTAACCACGGTTCAGGAGTCATGGGAGCCAAAGAATTAATTTTGTCCCAGAGATTCTGTCTTTTAGCGCATTCGGGCTACCATAGATAGCCGAGAAAACTACTTTCGCATTGGCTGTACTGCGCCTTCGGCAACGGAAATGAACAATTTGCTCCCATGCTTCCAACTCTGTCACTGCGAGTTCCTGATCATTCCAAAGCTACTAAATACCTACTGCAAAGCCAACAACGTCAACCATCAGGATGCCATCTCCATACGTGATATAACCTGTTGAGCCACATTTCCACTAATACGTGGCTCAACAATAACAACAATGTCCGGCCTAGTCGGCACAAAGAAAGACTGCAAAGAAGTAATAAAGTGATCGTGACCTGCCCCTTGGCAGTTCCAAGCAAAGATGTTAAACATGGTTAACTAGACAGGAAAACACAAAAATAACAGAGAAAGCCTTCAAGGAAACTCCCTGAAATAGACACTAGTTTGAGAGATAGTGAGCATTCGTCGGAGCCCCATGGCCCCCCGATCCTTTCAATACCAAGTAGCCTTTTCCCTTTGATGAGGATGTCCCTGAGGTGGCCCTCTGGTTAGTTGTGCGTTTGTCCTTGCTCTCTACCTGGGTCGAGTTACTCTTCAGTTTCACCTTTGAAGTAGGAGGGTTATATTTGGTTCCTTTATCCTCTACCTGCCGTCCAGAAATGCCCGAGGATTGATCCTTGCCCACCTTGGTTTTGCTAAGTTTGGGATCCACAGGAATTGTAGTCAAAATCATCCCCGTACCGGAGGTTACCCCAAGGCTGATAGGGACGGTCACTAGCTCGTCAAGCAAACCGAGGGTCGTTGGAATCGCCCGGGTCACCTGAGGTGTGTCCACCACTAGGTTCACCACCACGATGTTTTGAGAGTCTAGTGGGGCTCGCCCCGTATCCTGGTCCTTCCCCTTCTTAGAAGCCATCGCGGCAGTGGCTTGGTTGGCTTCCAATTCCATGTCTTACACCGAAGCTTTCTCCTCCTCC
Source organism: Linum trigynum (assembly GCA_964030455.1). Classification (NCBI taxonomy): domain Eukaryota; kingdom Viridiplantae; phylum Streptophyta; class Magnoliopsida; order Malpighiales; family Linaceae; genus Linum; species Linum trigynum. Next base: position 15,189,491 of record OZ034818.1, read on the forward strand.
GACCCCTTAGCAGCTCGAGAGTTCTCTGTGTTCTTATCTTTCTTTTCCTTGCTAGCCTGTTTTTGGGAGAGAGACATTGCTACCATCCATTCACCATATGGCTTCGTCGGTTGGGGGGGTTGAAGCCCCCGCAGGTTCCATATCAGACTGTGTCTCCGTGGAGGGCTTAAATAGGGTCAAGAAACCTTGAGATGTGTAGCCATATTGCCCACACTCCGTGCAGATGCGGTAGAATCCCTCGAACTCTATGTAGTAGGTCTTGACTTCAATTTTGTATTGAGAGAGTAACGACTTCATGAGATCCACCTCAACACATGTCGGGCAAACCTGCCCATGTCCCCGTTTTGAGTGGCTCTGTCTACCTTAATCGGTCGCCCGATCCTGGATGCAATTCGTTTAGCCGCCTCACGGTTGATGAACTCAATAGGTAAACTAGGGAGGCGTGCCCAGACCATGGTTGTGGCTACTTCCACTGTACGTGGATCAAACCCTTTCCTTCAAGGACACACCGTAATACAATGGACTCTGATCGTCCAAGGTCCTCCTGCTGCCGCCTGTTAGTAGTCCATCTGGCTGGTGAAATGGACGACGTAAAACCCTTAAGAAAGGCTAGATATTTGCAGGGAAACGCACTTGGCCCATATCGATTCTAGTCTATGTGAAATAGCTTGAAAAGGGAATGTTATCCCTAGAACCGTGGTAAAGGAAACGGTACCGGAAGTCATACCGACCACACAGTTCGATAACCAGTTAGAAATGGTGAAACATCAGTCTCACTCACAGCTTCACCTGGCGAAGCCCAACACCTCTTCTTGATAATGGACATTGCAAAGATTAATGTAGTGGTTGGTGGCAGCAACAGTTCCGTTAATCAAGTGCTTGGCAGCAAGCTTGCATGTAACTCTCTTGTCAATTTTGGTCTTTGTTAACTCTTTTTCCATCCGCCTCCATTAAACCCTTGAAATGAACAAACAGATTATCTAAGCATATATATACAGTAGGAGAGGTCCAGGATTATGAGAGACGAGAAAACAACTAGAGATGATAATATGTCGATGTTAATGTCATAATTGCTTTCCACATCATGAATTTCCAAGTTGTGGTAACCTTCCAACAAGCCATGCAGGAAAGAAAAGAAAGGATTTTTAGATGTTATTTCCACTTTAAATTAGTGGTTGCTGTAGAAGTTGCATTATTAGGAGTTACCAGTGATGTTGTTCCCGTGTAGGTAATCCTGCCCGTAATTAGCACAGGGTAGCAGTTTGCTCGCGACGTTAAAATTACAGGCTGAGTAGGGGCAAATTACGGTCGTAATTATGCCCGTAATTGCCCCTGGAGATTAAAATTTCGGGCGACGCCCGTAAAATCTTTCTCTCTTCTCATCTTTCTAGTCGCCCTCTCTCTCTCTCCTTCACCGGAAAATCGCCCCCTTTTTCTTCTCAGGTGGTTTTCCGGCCATAACTCCCTCACCGGAGCTTCAAATTAAAATCTGAAACCACTCCCGTGCTCCTCTCGTCGGCAAGCACAAGCCTATACCAGTGGTTTTGAGTTTGGCGGTGGTTTGGGTCGCCGGAAAACTGCGACCCTTCGGTGTTCTTTTGGCCCGATCTCCCTCCTCCGACCTCCAATCGGAAAACTGTGACCACCACTGTGTTCCTAGCGTCCGGTCCCTCATTCCCCAAAGTTTTGGATCAGTTTGGCAGTGGTGAAGTCGCCGGCGGCGAAACTTCGGTGAGCCTCCCGGCGAGTTTCCTGGCGGTCGTCGTTGAGTCCCCCTCTTCCCTCACCTTCCCCGCGATATCTTCTTGTGCCTCCAGGTGTGCTTCTCTATTTTTACTTGTCATTTGTAGAGGATTGATATTACGGGTTTAAGTGAGAGAATTCGGGGGTTGGGTTGTGCTTGAATGAATTCGGTAGGCCTACGGTATTGCATGCTTTGTTGTTACTACTTTGGTTGGCCTACCGGGCTGCATGTGTTTGTGATTGTCTCACTTGGAGCCTAATTTGTTGTCCGGGTTTACTATCCGAGGGCTCCAAGTGCGTTTAATCTTGTGTGGATGGTGAATGGTCTTGAATGTTGTTTCCTCCCCTGGGCCTAATCCACTGTCCGAATTTTATGATTCGAGGGCCTCTGGGTGCAGATGATTGTGAACTCACCATTGACAAATTTCCATGTATGTTGTTGTGTTTTTGCTGTTTTTTGGCTGCAGGACAATGAACACTTACCTGAACATGCTCGACGCCGACCAGAGGAAGACTCTGCGGGACATCCGACGCCGCAAAGTCGTTCAGCACCACTACCTCGATTGGGCGGTCTTCGAGGCACTGGGTGCTCGCGAGGCAATGGAGGCTACCATCCGCGCTTACTCTTGGCGCCGCCTCCTCTGCCTCGATGAGCCGATCTATCAGGAGCTCCTCTGAGAGTTCTATTCCACCTTCGAGCACTTTCAGACCCACGCGGGCGCGCACGGCAACGCCATTCAGTTCCGACTTGGCGGGGAGTCTTACTCCCTCAGCTATGATGACTTCGGTCGGGCACTGGGGCTCCTTCCACCATTCGCCTGCCACCTGGCCATCGAAGAGCCCAACAGTCCCATCTTTCGGGACCAGCAATTCTTCGAGATGAACTGCCTCCCACAGTTCGCAGGCGCTGTGTTCACACCGGGCTACACCACGGCTACTCAGCTGCGCTCAGAGTGGCGCATCCTCAACCAGCTGTTGGGGAAATCTTACACCCCCAGCGAGGGCTCCACTAGTCATCTTCAGCTCCGCACCTTGCACTGCCTGCACTCCATCAGCCAGGAGGAAGACAATCTTCATTTGTCCTCTCTCATCACCAGGACGGTCGTCAAGGCTTCTCGCTGTAGTCATGCTCTGGCTTGTGGGCCGGTGGTCACTGCCCTGGCCCGGTACGCCAACATCGACCTCTCCGGGTTCACTGTCATCCTCCCACCGACACCCTTCTCTAGGGACACCCTCCGGCGCCAGCTGATACTGCAGCGGGACGGGGACGTGACCTGGATCTGCGGGCTTCCTCGTCCTGTTCCTAGTGCACCAGAGGGCGAGGATATCCCCGAGGCAAGCGATGCTGCAGCTCGTCGGACCAATCGTCGGACCATGCCTTCTGCAGCTGGCGCATCCACTTCTGCTGCCGGCCCATTTGCTGCTGTACCCACCTCCTACATTGCTGAGCAGCTGGCCGGCATTTCTCGCCAGAATGAGCAGATCCTTGCTGGCCAGGAGCACATCAACGCCCGACTCGACCGTGAGCGCGAAGGTCGGCGCCACATCATTTCGGCTCAGCATTACATGATGAGCTACTGGAACATGGACCCTGTTGTTAGCTACCCTTGGGAGGCTTCCCCGGGGCATGAGGATTTCTACTCGCATCTCACTAGCGAAGGAGGCGATGAGAACTGATCCGGATCGGTGGCCCATCAAGTGGGGCCCTGCATTTGTCTTTCTTTCCAGACTAAGACTCCAGATTGTGTTTCCTTTTCTCTTGTCTTGTTTCTTTGAATTGTAGACTTGGAACTATGGTTTCTTTCACCCCATGTGTGTGTTTTGATGACTATAGCTCTGTGCCGTTGGACTGGTCCTTATCCAGTCCTCTGCTATTGACTGGTCCGCCCTCCAGTCCCCGTTCCTGACCACTGTTTCACGGTAACATCGTTCCCCTTCCCTCTGCTCCATTGAGGACACTGTCGCATTTAAGTGTGGGGTTTTTTTTTGTATATATTGGAACATATATATGTGTGCTTGGAGTCTATTCCGCTGGCCAAATCTCGAGATTTAAGGGCTCCAAGCACTGATGTTTGCATGATCATATTGGCACTGTGGGTTTAATTGGTAAATTGAATGGCTTTCGAATTAATGCATGACAACTGGAATGTGACTAGGACAGCCTATAATGATGACTGAGACGTGCAGTAGAATTGTGTAGGAGTTCAGTTTTTCAACTGTTTGCTTACCAACTGTGACTTGGATTGATCACTTGTTCTTGACAGTCGTTTATGCATCTAGTTCAGGGAATCAGAATGAGAGATAGAGCATATAGGCAGCCATGTGAGATTTGAGCCTGCTCGTTTCTTTATTGTGCGATAGTTCCCTCTTCCATGATGTGTAGCATTCACGTTGTCATTAGCTAAGCTGATGGAGGCATAGGATTAGCCCACGACAAAATTGACTGTCCTGGTGTGTCATACACCCTAGTCAGCCCCTTTGAGCCGTGTGTTATCCTTTCTTTCGGTCTACAATGAAAAATCACCCTTTTGCATCTCTTAGATGGTTCCACAGAGTGGTTTTTACATGTTCTCTGTTGTTTCTGCTAAATATAATGTGAGGGTTGGAGGTAGTTCTTAAAAAGTTGGGCATGTGTTTGAAAAATGTGCATAGGTGGTGGTTCTCTCAAGAAATGAAAAAAAAAAAAGAAAAAAAAATGAATGAAAGCAAAAGAGAGCCACCATCATAAAAATCTGAATAGTGCTTAGTAAGTAGTGTTTCTTAGTCGTCTGGCTTAGAAATACTAACATTATTGTGACCTCCTTCGCTCTTGTGCTCTAAATAATTTGGGTAATGCAGAATAGCAGAAAGAAAGTTACTAGTTTGATTGGTTGTGATTGTGTTGGGTTTGGAAATGTGGAACCTTGTGCTATGAATACTTCCACCACCTAAAAGGCATTTTCCCGATGTCCTAGACCCTAGCCATTCATTTGAACCTGTGTGTCTAAGACCTCCGGATTAGTTAGTGATGACACCCATTTATGTGAACTCTAACATTTAGAGGTTGCCGTCATGGTGAAGAGACGTTATGGATTGAGAGCGCATTTTTCGCATCAAATTGTCCCGACCCCACTGGTCGAGAGTGAGCGATTCATTTCCTTGTTCTTTACACTCTTTACCCCGGTCAGGACCTAGATGGCTCGGTCTTGATTCTGATGTCTTGAGTTTTATGCATGAGATGACTGTCTTGAATAAGTGGTTGAGTCAAGTCTAGGTTGATTGGTGAACAGAAGGGAGACTCTTCCTTTACCCGATTTTGCTGCACTCGAATGTCCTCTGTGGTGGCCGTCCAGGTTGTTGTTGAAGTTGTTCATGTGTTGATGTCTAAAAGCAGTATGATTCTCGTGTTTCGTGCCTATATGATATGTCCCCAAGGGTTTCATGATTAAGATGTTTTGAGCTTACCTTGTATCTGACTTGGTTTGCTTGGGGACAAGCAAACGGTTAAGTGTGGGGGAATTTGATAACATCGTATTTGCACATGTTTGCACCCTCATTTCTTGATCATTTTGGCTTGAGTTTTCACTTTCTTTGACTATTTTACGCTAGGTTGTGTTCCTTTGTCACATTTCAGGTCCTAGCATGTAAATTGAAGCATAGGTGCAAGTTTCAAGTCAATTGGAGATCATTTGGCAATTCGGGAGAAGAAACACGAGCATGACCTGAGGAATAATGGACTTATACCTCATATTATGGACAAATAATCATAGAATTTTTTTTATGAAAAGAAAGAGGACAAGACTACGAGCGTCTGGGATCAAACGGCGACTGATTCGGAGTCCGGACGAGGGAGAAATGAAGCATTAAACAGGGGCGAAGGAAGAATTACGGGTAGGAGAATTACAACCGTATTTTCCCCTCCCATGCCCGTATTTTCACTGCCGAGAGGAGCTTTGGATGTGCTGAAACTTAACCAAAACGCGTGTTTTGGGTAAAATACGGGCATGGAAGAATTACGACCGTATTTCTGCCCGTATTTCGCCCAGAATCGGGTTTTTGAGGCAGATTCGAGCCAAAGGAAAGAGAGAGCTGGGTTTTGGTTCCCAAACACCCAAGGGACGAACCCTAGAGAGAAAGAGCGACTTGGGAACATTCTTGGAGCTATTTTGGAGGATTTCTTTGCCATTGGAGCTCGGGAATCAAGCTTGGAGATGGAGATTGAAGATCAATATCAGATTTCTGCAGTCTCTCTCTTCTCTATGGAGTAACTTCCCTTCACTTAGGTTTTGAGGAACCCTAGTTCCATGGATTAGGATCTTTCTTATATGAAGTTTTGGATGCTATATTGTTTGATTATAATCAGTTGAGGCATGATTTATAGAGTCAATTGAAGCCTGATCATCTTCTCTTGATTTCTGTTTTAACCTATGATAGATAGAATCTGATTAGGTTATGAGAGCTTCCTTGATTGATAGTGGTGAATTGGTTGTGTGAGAGTCAATCAATTCAATGCTTTGTACTGGAATTCATTCCAGTAGTGGAGATTTGTGTGAATAGCCTTAGCAGTCTATCCCGGTGAAGGCTAGGCGCCTGCCGGGTATTCTGCCTAAGAGGGCTTGGTCAGCTTAAGAGATTCCAAGCTAATTTAGGATCTTCTGCAGTTTAATCAACAGTAGATCAACCAAAGGTAATTGCAACTTGGACCTAATTGAGGAGCTAGGAGGAATCATACCTAAGTGAGTTCCCAACTTGTAATTAGTAGAGTAGTTTAGTAAATCAATCCTTAATCTAGTTTGCTAGATAATGAACTGAAGCTGAGTAATAGTAACTCTAGAGACTCGTGGATTCGATATTTATTACTTATGCCACTATACTGCAGTCCCTTTCATTGGTTAGACTTGGCCATTGTTAGGTGTTGTGTCGTAGCGAGTCAAGTTTTTGTGCCACCATACTGATAAACCGTTAATTGCACATGTTTTTGCCCCTATTCTTGAGCCGTTTAAGGTGTTGATTCTCGTGTTTTAGGCTGATTTCACGCTAGGTTGTGCTTTTTTTTATATTTCAGGTCCTATTACGTGAATGAAGGTTTGGGAGCAAGTCTGGGGTCGATTGGACGAAGATCGGACGTGTAGCGAGTCGCTGAGGAAGCCACACGGGCACTCCTAAAACCCACACGGCCGTGCAAGGAACCAATGTGGCCGTGTGGGATTTAGCGAGGCTTCACACGGGCATGCTGGAGATTCCACACGGTCGTGTGTCCCTGGCCGTGTAGGAAGCCTGAAATCCACTTAATCGGAACGCCGCGTTTTGGAACCCACACGGGCAGCTGGGTAAGCCACACGGTCGTGTGGCCTGCCCGTGTGATCTGGATTTTCTGGGTTTTAACCCAAATTCGAGCCACAAGTGAGGGAGTCGACTTTTCAGAGCAAAAACAGAGCCCTAGAGAGAGAGAAAGTGTGAAGAACACATCCTAGAAGCGATCTTGGAGCTGGGTTTCATCAAATCGAGCTTGGAGATCATCATAGGAGTGAAAATCATCATCCCAAAGCAGATTCTTCCCATCTTGATGAGTATGACTGCTTTGTATTCTGTTTTCCCCTCTCTCTCTATGGAGTAGAACCCTCTTTCAGTTGGGTATGAAGAACCCTAGTTCCATGTGTTAGGATCTTGATTGTAATGACTTGGGATGATTATACGTTTTGGTTTTAATCGAATGATGCATGATTCATTGAATTGATTTAAGTCTGATAAGCTTTTCTTGATTTTTGTTGCAACCTGAGATAGATAGAATCTGATTAGGTTGTTAGAGCTTCTTCATTCGGTAGTAGTAGTAGTAGTAGATTGGCTATACGAGATTTAGTCCGTCTACTGCTTTGTACTGGAATCCAATTCCAGTAGTGGAGTTCTGTGCTTATTGCTTCAACTTTATATCCCGGTGAAGACTAGTCTTCTGCCGGGTAGTTAGACTGAGAGGTCTTGGTCAGCTTAAGAGATTCCAAGCTACCGTCGGATCTTCCTCATTCTAATCAACAGCAAATCAACCCAGGGAAATTACAACTGAGACCTAACTAAGGAGCTAGGGGGACTCATTCCCGAGTGACTCTTCCTTTGCTTTAGAAAACCGAATCAATTCCTGCTTTCTTTATGCTTTCAGTTAAGACCAAAATCAATCGACTTAGTTTTCTAGATAATAGATAATCATGGAGTAGGCAGTAGATCTAGAACCCGGGTTGATATTTAGAACTTGCCACTTTAGTGCATTCCCGGACTTCGATTATACTTAGTCGCAGTTTGGTGTTGTGACGTAGCGTGTCAAGTTTTTGGCGTCGTTGTCGGGGAACCTCTAGGTTATTGGAGAAACGTGAAAATTTGTTACTCTAGCTTTTTCTTTATTGCATTTTGTCTCTTCCACCTGTGTGCCTTCACGGGTTGCTTCTGCTGATTGTGTGCAGGTAGTGCATGACCCGTAGCTAGTCGGGAGATTTACTACCATTAGACCAGGAGCTTGAACGAACCTGCATGAACTTCATGCGGGCTCTAAAGGCGCGACTGGCTGCGGAGGAGGCGCTAGCACAGCTGCAAATCGCCGAAGAAGAAGAGATGGGTGATCCACAGGACCATGATGTGGTCCTTCCCGAGAAGCAGACCATGAGATACTACTGGACCGCCAGGGCCGCGGACATGAGTTCACCCATTCAACACCCTCATGTGCCAGCAAATAACTCTGAGGTGAGCACCTCTGTCATCACAATGCTGCGCGGTTCGGTGGTGTTCCGTGGCAAAGAGGGGGAGTGCCCTCGATCACATCTTAGGCAATTCCACGAGCTCATCGATGAAATCAAGATAAATGGGGTCCCAGCCGATGCCATCCAGCTGAGGTACTTCCCATTTACTCTAGAGGGTCAAGACAAGGAGTGGCTAGACACTAGGCCTCCCGGATCAATCACCACGTTCGCCAACCTTGCGGACAAGTTCCTCACCCGCTATCATCCTCCGTCAAAAACGGCGGACTTGCAGAAGCAGATCACCCACTTTATCCAGGATGAAGATGAGACCATCCGGGACGCATGGGAGAGATACAATAGTCTCTTCCTGAGGTATCCCAATCATGGTTTCAATGATGCTTTCAAGGTGGGAACCTTCTATCACGCCCTCTTCCCAGAAGACAAGCAGCTGATTGACTCGGTTTGTGGCGGGAACATGCTGACTAAAACACCGCCACAACTGAATCAACTCTTTGAGGAGATGGCAGAGAACGGGTATGATTGGGGAACTGCTAGGAGGTCGAGGAGAGCACCAAGCCGAGGTGTACATGTTGTGGGAACCCACTCCTTTGATTTGGTGCAGGTGGTATCGAAGCGGGTTTCAGTCCTCGATCATTCCGGGATGATTGCAGGTACAGGACATCAGCAGGCGATGCTCTGCCAGTGGTGCGAGAGCACCCATCATACTGTGGAGGACTGCTAGGCCATGCGTGAGTCTAGTACACCCCAGGAGCAGGTGAACTTCATCAACAATGTCCGGTGCAATGACCCCTACAGTAACACCTACAATGAGGGATGGCGCCAGCATCCAAATTTCTCCTCGAGTGGCAACAGCAATCCGAAGCCACCTGGCTTCCAGGATCCGGGCACTAGCTTTCCAAACCCGAGGCAGCCATACCAGCCTCGCCCTGGCCAGATGCAGCAACAACAGCCACTCTATCAGCCCAGACAGGGGCAGGCTTTTCAACAGCCCCCACAGCAGCAGTACCAGCAACCTGGTGCACCTCCATCCGTCCCAGCACCGGGCGATCCCGTGTCAGAACTGAAGGATCTAGTGACTACATTGGCGAGCACTAGTGCCCAAAAGTTCAATAAATTGGAGCAATTCATGGAAGTGGCTGCAGGAAAATTTATGGAAATTGAAGCTGGCCAGAGAAACCAGCAGGCACTCCTGCAGGATATGGATACCAAGATCGAGCACCTGGTAGATGACCTTGCTTCCCGACCGGCTGGCACACTTCCTGGCCAACCCCCACCGAATCCTAGAAATCACAAGGAGGGGTTGCATGCCATTATGCTGCGAAATGGGACTGTGACTGCGGATGCACCGCAGCAGAGGGCCAAGAAGGTGACCCAGAGCACCCCAGAGCCGGAAGAAGACCTGGTGATGGAAAAAGAGCCAGAGGATCAAGCTCCAAAGCCACAACCTGTGGTGGCTGAATATAAGCCTAAGCTCCCTTTTCCCACCAGGATTCACAAAGACAGGCTAGAGGCAGAGTTTGGCAACTTCTCGTCCATGCTTAGGAAGCTACATGTTCAAATACCCTTCATGGAGGCACTAGCTAAGATGCCTAAGTATGTGAAGTTCCTGAAGGAGTTTCTCTCAAAAAAGCGGAGGCTGAGCGAACTGGCCACTGTGGAGCTCAGTGAGGAGTGCTCGGCCATTCTGCAGAACAAGCTTCCGTAGAAGCAGAAGGAGCCAGGTAGTTTCACTATCCCGTGCTCTATAGGTAAATTGCACGTCGAGAGGTCCTTGGCGGATCTAGGTGCTAGTATTAATGTGATACCGTATAAATTGTTCAAGAAACTAGGCCCAGGTGAACCCAATGCAACAAGGATGAGTGTTTAATCTAGCTTACCGATCTATAATTGTTAGGGTCCCTGGCAATGGCGCCAAAAACTTGACTCGCTACGACACAACACCTAACAATGGCCAAGTGTAACCAATGAAAAGGATTGCAGTATAGTGGCACAAGTAATAAATATCGAATCCACGGGTCTCTAGAGTTACTATTACTCAGCTTCAGTTCATTATCTAGCAAACTAGATTAAGGATTGATTTACTAAACTACTCTACTAAGTACTCTACTAATTACAAGTTGGGAACTCACTTAGGTATGATTCCTCCTAGCTCCTCAATTAGGTCCAAGTTGCAATTACCTTTGGTTGATCTACTGTTGATTAAACTACGGAAGATCCTAAATTAGCTTGGAATCTCTTAAGCTGACCAAGCCCTCTTAGACAGAATACCCGGCAGGCGACTAGCCTTCACCGGGATAGACTGTTAAGGCGATTCACACAGATCTCCACTACTGGAATGAATTCCAGTACAAAGCAGTGAAATGATTGACTCTCGCACAACCAATTCACCACTATCAATCAAGGAAGCTCTCTTAACCTAATCAGATTTATCTATCATAGGTTAAAGCAGAAATCAAGAGAAGATGATCAGGCTTCAATTGACTCTATAAATCATGTCTCAACCGATTATAATCAAACAATATAGCATCCAAAACTTCATATAAGAAATATCCTAACCCATGGAACTAGGGTTCCTCAAAACCTAAGTGAAGGGAAGTTACTCCACAGAGAAGAGAGAGACTGCAAAAATCTGATATTGATCTTCAGTCTCCATCTCCAAGCTTGATTCCCGAGCTCCAATGGCGAAGAAATCCTCCAAAATAGCTCCAAGAATGTTCCCAAGTCGCTCTTTCTCTCTCTAGGGTTCGTCCCTTGGGTTTTTGGGAACCAAAACCCAGCTCTCTCTTTCCTTTGGCTCGAATCTGCCTCAAAAACCCGATTCTGGGCAAAATACGGGCAGAAATACGGTCGTAATTCTTCTATGTCCGTATTTTTCTCAAAACACGCGTTTTGGTTAAGTTTCAGCGCATCCAAAGCTCCTCTCGGCAGTGAAAATACGGGCATGAGAGGGGAAAATACGGTCGTAATTCTCCTGCCCGTAATTCTTCCTCCGCCCCTGTTTAATGCTTCGTTTCTCCTACGTCCGGACTCCGAATCAGTCGTCGTTTGATCCCAGACACTCGTAGTCTTGTCCTCTTTCTTTTCATAACAAAATTCTATGATTATTTGTCCATAATATGCGGTAGAAGTCCATTATTCCTCAGGTCATGCTCGTGTTTCTTCTCCCGAATTGCCAAATGATCTCCAATTGACTTGAAACTTGCACCTATGCTTCAATTTACATGCTAGGACCTGAAATGTGACAAAGGAACACAACCTAGCGTAAAATAGTCCAAGAAAACAAAAACTCAAACCAAAATGATCAAGAAATGAGGGTGCAAACATGTGTAAATACGATGTTATCAGTAGGTAAAGGCGTGCTATATCACCGGGAAACCCAGTTTCTTGACTTCTCCTCAGATATAATAGGTTAAACAACACTTCTTCAAATGTGGACTTTGCATGGGGAAGCACTTCTGCTCAGAATGCAAGTTCTTTGACGATGATGTAAATCTTCCTCAGTCCTTCAAAAATAATGTTCACATTTCGTTTTAGCCTCCTCAGTCAGTAAAAAATGCAACCTGTTCTTTTTTCCCCAGGTCTCAAAGCAGCAATACCATTGCAAGCTTGCAGCCAATGCGGCATCTGTAGGTTACTACTTATACATTAACCATCTCTTGCCATTGAGGATGACAATGCTAGCTTTCCCTTTCTTTACTCATGGTGTGTTTTTGTTTGTAATTTTTATGTTGCAGAACCGGTGGGGAGGAGAACTTTTCATTGTGACAAATGCAGTACGATTCTTGACATAAAGGTAACGTCGGAATTGAAGATATAAGATTCTGGTTTTTGACTGATTGCCTTTTTGGTTTTGCATGTTAAGGATGTTGCGAGTCAATGCCCTTGAAGGATTCACAAAATTGTCCTGTGTACTTTGAGGTACACTTGTAAGTTTAGACCATCCCATAACTAATCACATTAGGTACATTTTATTTAAAATGGCTTCCCTTTTCTTCGTATAGTTTATGTTTGAGACGAAAAAATACATCACAGTCTTGTGCTGCAGACACAATATCCATTTAGAATGCCATAATCAGTTGAAAGTAGGTAAAAACATGATCTTGTTCCCAGGTAAGTAAAAGTAAAACCATGTTAGATCCCTGAAAGGCAGAAGAGGCAGTTAGACCAGTTTGCTGAAAGAAGGACCGCAAAAGAAGTGGCTGAAGTGTATTACCAAAACTGGACAGAAGAGTCCAAGTTGATTAATTGTTGCAGGTGTTCATTTGCTAGCTTTCTTATGTACATTTTGAAGAATAACTCATTCTCATAGTTCTAAGGTTAAGAACGTTGATTCTTTGTATTCAGTTCATATCGAGAAAGCTTGTTGATAGATGGTCAAATTTCAGTTATTCTATAATTTCTGATTTGTCAAACAAAATAAACAAGCACAGATTTTCAGGAAGTTAGCACCCAAGTGTGCATTAGCACTTGACGATTCAGCTCCTGAAAATTAGTATCATAGTGAAATATTGTACTTGCTTTATTTAATAGGAGATCACTCATGAACAGAATATGCTTCCACCATCAACTTTTAACTTACCTCAAACAAACAGACCATGGAGCTATTCACAAATCACATTTTATGCAACTTCAATTGATGTACTGTCTAAGCCACCAACATAAAGATACATATAAACAAATGAACTATCATGACTCTGTACTCTCAGCAGCACCACCTACAACTTGGTTTCCACAATTGTAATAGAGACGGTGAAAAATAAGGTGGGCGATGCAGAGGAAGTTTTCTCTGACTTCGGATCACCTGATACTTAGACAGAGGCACTGTGTGATGATAGACCAGAGGGATTTCCTTCGCCTCTGTTCTACGGTATAAAAGTAGGAGGGAACAATGAGGGATTTCGATCGAGGCTTTAGGTCGAAGCTGAAGATGGGATGGACGACACAGAAGTCGCCGGACTGATTTCAGAGACACCGCCGGAGAGGGGATCGAGCCATCAAGGAAAAAGAGAATTGTGTTTGTTCGTTATTCTTCTAAGTTTCTGTCGAAAAACAGAAACTAATTGCAGATACGTGAATTTAAATCAATTAATGAAAGAAAAAACAGAAAAACATATATAACGGAACACTTTTTTCGTTAGTTTGAAAGAGGGTATGAGCCCTTCTTATGGGCCAGACGGGTGGGTTAGAAATTAGTAAATCCTCGTCGCCGGACTAATTAAAAATCGCGTTATCGGTGCCGCATTTTTTTACCGCGACACTGTAGTATGGTATTGGCCAGTTAATTTAGCGTGACCAACTTTAGTTACGTTTCTTCGAAAGCCCATCCAACTGTTACAACTGAGCCCAGGCCGTGCTGCAACGAGGGGAGCGTGGCCCGGAATCCAGCAGCCTTGAGCCCAGTCCAGACCCAGCCGACGCAGTGAAAGTAAACCACACCAGTCGTATCATGGAGAGTGGAGATAAAAAGCCTCCCAGACTCCCAGTAGTCAGTAGTACTCAGTAGTTCAAACGAAAGTGCCTTTGAAAAATCTAGTTTTCCCTCGACATGGAAGATTTGGCAGAAGAAGGCAATCCCCACACGGCAAGAAATGACCAACCCGCCTAGCTATTACTACTACTAGAGACAAAGAGAGCAGATCCGCCATGGCTGAATCTTCTTTTTCTCAACTCTAGTTTATTTATTATCATAAACACCGTACATACCAGTAACTTACATTCTTGGTGTTTCTATTTCCCGCAATCCAAAGGTTTTTCCCATGGTAAAGTTTTTAACTTTTCACCTCAAAAGGCACGGCAGTCATATGGGACAACTGCAACTGGAATGGTGATGGCCCTGATGGGGCATGGGACGGGAAATTATTAAACAAAGTGAACGATGACTGGGAAATTGGCGGGTGATCGTTTCGTGGGTAACTAAATACACGACAGGTAATCCCCCCAACGAGGCAAAAAGCAACTAGCTTTCTCCCTTCTCTCCGGTTTCTTCATCCCTATTTACTTCGATTCGAGGGTTCAAGCCACCACCCATGGAAAGCTTGAACAGAAAAAACCCAATTCACCAAAAGGAAACGAATATGAACATGGAGAATTAAAGAAGGATTAAAATTTTGAAACAGAGAGAGAGAGAAGGGGAAATTGGAAAAAAAATGATGAAAAGGGAAGAAGAAGGTGGTGAAGTGGGGAAAAGCAGAGATGGGGCAGGGCCGTCCGCGGAAAAGAAGGAAACTTTGGCTCTAAAGTTGAAGAAGCTCCAATCAGTGGGCCATCCCCCTGATTCCACTCCCGTTAGACTTTGGCTCCGTGAGGTAGAGCACCAGAAGAACCAGCACGATCCTGTTCCCTCTTCTTCTTCTTCTTCTCCTCGTGATTTCGCCGCGGGTTACAGCAGAAGCAGAAACCGTCCAACCGTTTCCGCCAGGAAGCTTGCCGCGGCCGTCTGGGAGTTCCACCACTACCGGCCTCTCTCTAAGATGCACAGGGGCGCCAATTTTACTGGTAACGGCGGCGGCGGAGGTGGAGGCCACCGCCAACAGAGTCGTCACCGTGGGTTTAAGGGCAAGGGTATTGATGTCTCCCGCTTCTTGCCTGACCCTTCTCCCAGCTCTCCTGATCAGGTAATGCTACTTCCGTTACTTTGCGCTCCTTTCAACTTTTGCTTGTTTGTTGATTTTGTCCGATTTGGCTGCCGGATCGTGGGGTGATTTTGGGTTTGTGGGCGATTGTCGGTGACTAAGTTGCTGAGCTTTGGGTTCTGTTGATGGATTTTTATGGATCGCTTTTAGGGTCGATGGAGGCAATATCTAAAACTTGAATTATTGCCCAGAAGTTGTGCTATCTATCTCTGTTTCTTGAATAATCTGAAATTGGGGGTTTTCTTGGTGCATATGGTGGTCTGCTGTGTGAAGATTATATAAATGCATTTTGCCATAAAAAAAATAGATTGCAAGACTCAGGTGGATTTCAGTCGATGGGTTGATGATGTGGCAAGACTTTGGCTGAATGTTAAAAGAGTAGTTGCTGCTTGTTCTTGCTGGATTCTCTGAATCCTGATGTTGTAATTCTTGTTCAGCCCGAGAGTGCAGGCAGCCTGAGGAGGCACATTGCCGCGTCACTGATTCAGCATCATCGGTCGATCGAGAGAAGTAATCATGCTCTGCAGCCTGTTTCCCCAGCAAGTTATGGCAGCTCCTTGGAGGTAAACCTTTTTCTCTTTTTATAGTCAGTCAAGCACCTATTGTGTTGTGTTCTACCTAAAATGGTGCCAAAACGATGATGCGGTCTGAAGTGTGACGTATGGGCTTCACTCTTACCTATTGTCCCAGCAAACACTTGCTTTGCATTTCATTTGAACAAAACATGTCTGTCTTTGCTCATTCTGGTGTCATTTAGTTTTGGTTTCTTCCTCATGCTTTTGCCTTTGGAGCTTCCGTCCAAGATTTCTCATTATCTACTATTCCTTTCTTTGCAAGTCCAGATGGCGCCTTATAATCCTGCAATGACACCAGCCAGCTCTGTAGAATTCAAGGGGATGGTTGGCAAGTCGCGCTATAATATTAAAACTTCCACAGAGCTATTAAAAGTGTTGAACAGAATATGGAGCTTGGAGGAGCAGCATGCATCTAACATGTCACTGGTAAAAGCTCTGAAGAAAGAGCTAGACCATTCCCGCATCAGAATCAAAGAGCTCCTTCGTGATCAACATTCGGATCGACGTGAGATGGATGAGTTAATGAAGCAAATCAACGAAGACAAGAAAAGCAAGGAACAGGATCGGTTGCATGCTGCAGTTCAGTCTCTGAGGGACGAGGTAGAAGACGAGAGGAAGTTGAGGAGAAGGTCAGAGGGTCTGCACAGGAAGTTATCCCGAGAGCTTTCTGAAGTGAAATCTTCGTTCTCCAATGCACTGAAAGAAATGGAAAAGGAGAGGAAGTCGAGAATGCTTTTGGAAGATCTCTGTGATGAGTTCGCTAGGGGGATAAAGGAGTATGACCAGGAACTGCATCATGCAATGAAACAGAAACCTGATCACAATGACTGGGTTGGAAGAAGCAGTGATGGTGATGATCGCTTGATTCTCCATATATCCGAGTCATGGCTTGATGAGAGGATCATGCAGATGAGACTAGATGAAGAAGCTCGGCAGCATGGTTACTCCACAAACAGCTCAATAGTTGACAAGTTAGGTTTCGAGATAGAGACATTTCTTAAGGCAAGAAGAATGGCAAACTCCAAAAACATGGATAAATTGATCCCAAAGGAAAGGCGGAATTCAATGGAATCTGTCCCCATCAAGGCCGTGAGTGCTCCTCCGGATGTAGGGGATGAAGATGATGATTCTGTGGGCAGTGATTCTCAGTGTTTTGAGCTCAACAAACCATCGAAGAATGATTATAATGAACATGAACATGAAGACAAGAAAAAGCTCATCTCATCATCTCGTGAAAGAGTTAAAAGCCGGAGTCCTTCAAGCTTGCAAGTCAAATTCGAAGAACAGATGGTCAGGGCGATGATGTCATCCAATGCCGATAAGAACCCAGAGATGGTGGACTTGGAGGAATTGAAACCAAGTGGAAACTACGAAACCACACAAGGCGGCGGTGGTACCAACGAGAGGAGAAACAAGGCCACCGACGAGTCGAACTCTAACTATGCGATGGATAACCTGATCAAGAGTCACATCTCAGCAGCTTCAGAAACTGGAAACCTCCATTTCGATCGCATCAACAACGCAGGGGAGGCGGCTTCTTCTAGCTATCCATCTCGAAGGACTGCTGCTAGTCCAGTGAGGCAGTGGATGGCCAAACTCACCACCTCGGATGCTGACGTGGCGGAATCATCCACCAAATTGCCTCCGGAGAACACGTTGAAGGCGAAGCTACTCGAGGCGAGATCCAGGGGTCCTCGATCGCGATTGAAACTGTTCAGAGGTCCGTCTTAGTCTTAGGAAAGAAGTTGGAATTTGACTGCTGCGAGATCAGCCGAGTTATTATCCTGCCACAACCACATATATCATATATGTTGTCGGCCTAAGTCGTTCTGTGATTTATTTTTGCAATGCGTATTTCTGTACATGAGTGAAACTATTGGCATGTAAAGCTTTTTGTTTATTCATCTTGGTAACAGTCATGATCCAGATCTTCGATTCCAGTGGTTGCTTGTGGATTTCTTGTAGAAAAAGAAAATGGTTCTGGTTGACATGCGCTCGCCTCTAACTCCTCTGAAAGTTTGTTCAAAACAATATGTTGGGCTGGCAATGGCCCAAAACTAAACAAGATCTTTGGGCTGACATAAGGCCCAAGTAGCACAGTGTATCTATTCTTGTGTGACTGGGTTCCTGCTTTGCTTCCGGAGCTCGGTTCCGCCGCTTCTCGGCCTTTCACCGGAACCCACGAGGCGGGCCCGGATTCGTCGAGCCTGGACACGAGCTTAAGGACCAAGGTGTGATCGGTGAGCTAAGAGCGTCGGAATTACAGGGCAAAGAAAGGATGGCCGCGGCGGCCTCTCTCAGGTGGATTCTGCAACTTCACAAGGATGTGCCCAAGGCCGCTCGTTTCTACTCCGAAGGTCTAGACTTCACTGTCAATGTGTGCACTCTACGGTGGGCTGAGCTTCAGTCCGGGCCTCTGAAGCTCGCCCTCATGCAATCTACCAAGTAAAGTTCTATTTTCTCCAGTAATTGGATGCCTGCCTGCTAGGTGTTCGATCATTTGTCTCTGAGAGCTCCCGTATTTCAGTTTTCCGTTGAGGGTCAGATTAACACTCTGGTCACGAAAGCTTGACGATTGTCGCTTGTTTCTTGTGCTTATACGTGTTGTTTAGCTGGTGCTGGACATTGAAGAGAATAGGGACCTTCTGGCCGGCTATCACTGACTTTTTGAACATTGCTATTATCGTACATCGCCTAGGCAACATTCTTTCTGGGTGGAAAAGATGGAAATCGTGTCATAATAATGTTTTAGTTCCTTGTTAGCTGGCTTTGCAGTGGAGGGCCAGCTGCTGACCCCTATTTTTTCAGTGACAATGTTCCGCAGAAGGGGTATTCTTCTTCGCTATCATTTACAGTCACTGATATCAATAGTACGGTGACAAAGCTGATGGCTTTAGGCGCAGAGCTAGATGGACCCATCAAGTATGAAATTCATGGAAAGGTAATCGATCTTCCTGCTTAACATCTTTCTGAAGCTAAAACTACTGAAACCGCTCTCTTATGTCTTGCCACAATGGAGGGAAGAAAGATACCCAACAGAAAATATATTTGTTTGTAGCAGGTAGCTGCCATGCGTTGTATGGACGGCCATGTCTTAGGGCTTTATGAACCAGCATAAAAGGGTCTACAAAGGAAAGAATAAAGAAGTCAAATTTGATGCCAAGTGTGGGGTAATTCCTGCTGGCTGCCGGGTCTTGTTCTTATTTCAAAGTCTTGGAATCTTCTGAAGACACGGAGAAGACATGGGAGATTTCTCCATGCTTGGGGTTCCCCTTGATTATTGATAGCGTTTGTTGATCGATATCTATAATTGCTGTGCATAGGGTGTATAGAGTTGGACCTGGAATTAAGACAAAGCTGTGAGATTGACAAGTGAACTGATTGAATAGGAAGAACAAAGGTCCTGCATTTCCATTTTGTTACCATTCATGTAAATGGGGTATCTTTTGTCCCCCATATCTCCTAGAATTGACAAGAAATCCTCCTTTGATGTTTTCGCCAGAACAGCTGCTCTTTCTTGCCTGCATTTTGAGTTGTCATCTTGTACCTATTGCAGATGAAATGATTCAATTACAGTTTCTTTGTTAGAAAAATATCTCATTGACATTTCGTATTTCGTCACCTGATCGACTTGAAGGTGGAGATACATATTTGCATGGAAGAATGGCGTTGTTCCAATCTCGCGAACTGAAACCCGATTTCTCGAGGCTGTTTCAACGTTCAGTATCTTTCTGTCTGGCATGTAGATGAGGTTGTAGCAGTGCCCTACTGAAACTTCACATGAATGTATGATCTGCAGAAAGAGAAGTTCAACTCGTTAACTCTGTAATTATGAATCACAGTGACAGTCTTTCTGCTGCAGGACCCAATTCTTACTCTCAGTGCATCAGCCATGCTTGTTGCTTCTAGTAAGTCTCTAGAGACAAAGTTCCTTCCAATTCCTCCAGCCATTATCTCATGTTCTGATGGAGGCACTGAGTTCAATGTGAATGCCTAATGAGATTTCTTTTTCAAGTCAGCAAATGAAATGCAAAACTTTCAACTTGTATAAAGCTACCCTAAATGGGAGGGGAATTACCAGTCCATGAGTATTGAACCCAAATGCACAGCTTGGAAGCTCCCCTGCATATGTATACCCAACAAACACTAATCCATTCTGCAATTTTGCCTTGATCAGATAGCTGTAAACATCCTGAGCCAGAGTAAGTAATTAACCCGGATAACAACCCCCCCAAAAAAACATGTGATTCAAGTGGCGGCAAAGTTTACATGTGATCAACTAAAGCCACATTAGCATCCTCATTGTGGGCAGCAATGGCCAGATCCTCACTGACAACGAGAATATCCGAACAGTCATCGATAGTATCGACAGATTCAGGGCTCGACACCTGTAGTGTCTTTGGAACGAATGGCAGAATCTCCTTCCTGAAATTGATCAAGACCACCTGCAATGCAGAAACTAAACTTTAACAACCCTTTCTTCTCATTGTAAATTTTGATTGTGATAATTAACTTTTGGCTTCTTTTACCATACATCAAGAAGAGAAACTCCACTGCCTGCTGCAGTTCCCAACAGCTCATCCCAGTATCTGGGGAACTTGTTCCTGTTGTTATCAGAGAGGGCCTCGATAAGCTGCTTTCCTTGTGGAGTTTGAGCAAAAGGGCGAAGCTGATTCTGAAGAATAAGGTCTCCTGCTAACCGGCTCCTTATCTCCTTGCTGAACCTCTGGCCTATCAGCAAACCCATCTGGTAGCCATCATTGGACGGTCCAACTTCGAACAGTTCTGGCCCTTTGGACTCCATGTCAGAGTTACCCATTTCAGCTGAAGCCTCGTTTGGCAATCTTGAGAGCCTCTCCGATTTACTCTCGCGATATTGGAAGGTAACATGACCTTATCATTTTTATCATCTGCGCTTACCTGTCCGCAGTCAGCATTCATTGGCCATAAAAACGGAAAACCCCACATCTCTATTTCACAATTTCAAAAAACAAAACTGTTTGCTAGTAAAACTCTATTGGTGGAGCATAAAAAAATCTCTCAACAGTCGAGATAACATTATTTCTTGAAGTTTTGTCAAACATAAAATAGTCACCTTTAGTTTTCACCAGCAACCATACATACAATTAATCGCAAAATACACTTGTATAGTCTTAACTTTTGCTATTTTGCCAATAATAGCTATTTTTGGAAAAACACATAAAATAACCCACTCCGTCCAATTCTTTAACGATGTCATCTAACATGTTGACTGGACTAACAAAAACGCTGACATGGAGACGTTTCGTCATTAACATTACCACGTGGATTGACTTTTAAAAAATATATATAAAAAAATCTCTCTGTCAACTTTCCATCTCTCAACTTTCAGCCCCTTCTCATCCCATCCTCCGCGATTTGATTCTCCTTCTTCACCTCGGCCATCTTTGATCTCTCTTTGTGAGCAAACATTCACTCTGATTGGCACCCACCTACCCAACCTTTCCCTTTCTCCAAGTTTATTCTCGGTCTCAGTTAGGTTAATTTCCATCTCTCCCCCATCCCTTTCTTCCCTTCTCTGTTCCACCCTTCCGCCGCTCAATTGAGGATTAACGGTCATCAAATCCATAGGTTTCATTCTCCCTCTCCCGACGAAGAGAACCCATAAACGAAACCTCAATTTGGGTGAATTATTGTAGTCAGGATCGAGGTTGCCCAGGCGATGGTGTCTAAGTCACCGGCGATGGATTCAAGAGAAGGAGAAGGGAGGCCTGGATGAGAATGGTGAAAAAAATAGCTTCATGCGGCGGAGGACGACGAGAAGCTGGAAAGACAGGGGGAATCCAGTAACCGCCCACCTCCCGACCTTCCATCACCGTTGCTTACCCTCGCCCTTCTCTTCAAATCCATAAGAAAATTTCAGATCTGATGGATTCAAGCATCCACTAAGAATCAGATCTAACCAGAGGGGCATCGTCGTTCCTCGTACAACGTCACCATAATCCCCATCTCTGTATATTCTTTGTAGAATCCAATTCCTCTACTCTATCTATCCACGATGAGTCCTTGATTCAGTGTTTTTCTGTGGTGAGTGATTTGGTGTGAGTGATTTGGTTCGACGGATCTGGTTTCACTGACGAATGCGGGAGAAGAGGTCGTCGGTGTGTTTGATGAGATTCCTTTTTTGTTTTGATTTATGATGTTCTTGCGGGATTGATGGCTAGAGACTGATATTAACATTGTATATTTGTTTGGGAAGTTATGGAAGGTGTTGGAACTTCATTTTTTTGGGAAGAACAGAAAGAACAGATCCGCGCAAAGTGGCGAAAGAAAAGGAAAGGGAAGACAACATGGGGAGAAAAAATAATTAAATATTTTATTTTTATATTTGACATTATTTTTATATGAAAACTCTTTAAATATTATTTAAAATGACACGTGTCATCTACGTGTCCATCAATAACTGAGTTGTCATTGACGTGGACGCTAAGTTGGCATCTTAGTCAGCATTCCGTTTAGATAACTGACGCTGACACTAATACCGTTAAAGTTTGTAACGGAAGTGGCTAGATTTGTCATACAATCATTCAAATTGTGGCTATTTTGTGTATTTCTCCATAAAAAATGACTTAGTCGTAATTACAACAGAAACATATAATCGAGAGAATACGCGCGCTTATTATGTAAATGTGTACGTCTTAATCCATTCAACAACCAAAACGGGGCCAACCTGATGGCAAAGGAAGTTTTAGGTGGGCAAGTTCAGGGGTTTGTTTTGGTGATGTGATTTCTATGGTTGGTAATATGATGAACAAGCATATCCAAGAGGGGTAGGGCTACCAAAGAGCGAAGCAGAGAAGAAATGGAGGCACTTTGTTGGGCATCCAAGGAAATTGTAGGTTTTCCAGGGTCCACTGGGGAATTGGGATCAATCATCTTGGAAGCACAATAAACTTTTGAAGATTCCAACGCACGACTCTTCCCCTTCAATTTTGCCAATCTGCATGTCCCAGTCGATTCGACCGCTGGGAGAACCGCCGTCGGCACTTTGATTTTAACAGGGAAGATCCTATCCTTAAAACAGACTGGGACCTCCGAGGGAATCGCACAGAGAACCTGAATACGAATGTGTATAACTGGGGAGAACCAGGACGACCAGTCAATCTCTATGAATTTACCACAAAAATCTCCAATAGATTTGAAGAGGCTCGCACTCTTAATATGAAGGGGTACACCAAAAACCGACAGCCAAGTCTCATTGCTAGGGTGTTCAGCCTCACGTCCGATCTCCTGATTCCACAAAGAAAGCTTGAAACTGAAGCTACGGAATTGGGAATGCTTTAGTTCCTTGATGCGAATTGCCTCCACGGCACTAGGACAAATGAGCAACCAATTACCGTCCGAAAGCTCCTCGAAACCAAAGAGATCAGTGATAGCCCAAACCCTGCTTGCCCACCTCTTGAACTCAGATAACAGATTTTTCGTGAAGGATTATGAGCTGGAGATCGGTCTGACCACCAGGCATCTCCCAAGAAGGGTGAGCCTTTTGTCCACCCCTTCGCCACTTACTTCTATGAACTTGTCCCTCCCTTGCATTTTAATTTCACAGTAACCTCCACCATAGAATCCACCATACTTCACCGCCTCAGCAAAGGAGACTCCTGGATGGACAAACACAGGAAGAGAGAGGTTAAGGGGCTCGCTGCCAGATCCTGGAGAACTCTCATGGCGTTCAGCGACGTATAAATCTTGTAGGAGACGGATAATACGTGCCCATACAACCTTACCATCATCTTGAGGGATGATGATCTTGAACACCTTACCAAGACGCGTTAGTTCGGAGATTTGAAGAAAGGGTCCCCTAAGGTTTGACGCCTTCCCAACATGAATGGTACGAAAACCACTTCTCAACACACACCCCCGAGGAAAAGACCAGTCCTTCATAGCCGCTGTTTGTAGTGTACCTTGAAGCCAAGCTATTTGAGCATCATTCATCACGATGCTCCATCTTCTTCTCCCTTCTTCCACCTGAAGCTTATTAAGCCAATCCATCCCAAGCTTAATCTTCCATATGGCCACGATCTTGGATCCCATCCTCATGGTCCGCCGACACTTACCCGCTGCCCTGGAGCTGCTCGAATCATCTGATGCCTGCGACCTGCAAAACAAAGAGGAAAAACACTCTCCCGACTTGCTAATCTTTCTACCACTCGTTACCCCGGTCTCACAACTGTGCGCGCCCCCACCGGCCGCCTGCCTGAGAAACTCTCTCTCTTTCTCATATTCGACTTACTCTACAAGTGCTTGTTAAAGAAGGTGCAAAGAGTATTCGATGATCATGGCATGAAAGAATGCATTTAAACAGATACAATATTATGAACTTCTAAATAATTTTAGGATGATAGAGTCAATAAAGTGATAATTTTCGTAGCAATATGCAAGTGGAAGAATGACACGTGGTTTCCGTCCCGGCTTGTTGAAGTGTTGGCTCGGTGTTTCCGTGGAGTTATATGGAGCTTTTATAGGATCTTCTGCTCCTCCTTGGACACGATCTCTTTGCCTCTCTTCAGCTTTGAGCAATATGTTTCATATCCATTGCCATATAATTTTAAATCTGTGATTCATTGTGTTGGATGTCTTTGCGCAATCTCCAGGTCACGACACATGACATTGCTAATGCTCTATTGCCATGGACTCCGTTGTGATTGGACGAGCTAATCCTGATAATTTTGCTACTACGTACTCTGTTTGGTTGGAAGTGAGAGGGATTATGAGTACTACGTTTGTTAAAGTGTTCATCTCCTTCGGGAGAATGTTTTCACTCAGCGTTTCGCTTTCCTTTGTTGAATCTCTCAAGTCTCAAGCATGATTTGATTTTAACCGTTTGTCATGAGATAATTTTCTCATGTTTTGAACCCACTGTGTGTAATTTTATTCCTCACTATAATCAATCTTTCAAAGTGCAATTTGTAGAAAGAAAACACGGAACAGCCAAAAACGAACCCAAAACTGAAAACACATTGGATTTGTTTTCTTTTAACCAAAAACTTTATCATTTTCCATCATCGCGTATGAAGAAAAAACAAACAAGATGGTGAAGGTAAAATGAACGGGTTAATTACATGGTTGGTCACTCAGATTACAAAAAATAATTCATGTTTGGTCACTCGAAATATTTAAATCCATTGGTGGTACTTCCCTTTACTTAAACCGTTCATGTTTGGTCACTCTTCGTTAGTCTCCGTCCATCTCCGTTAACCGTGTCCGTTAAGTGATGACATGACGGATGGAATCATCTAGTCAGCCTTATTTAAACAGAAAATAGGGTGACCCGACCCGACATGTCACTGAGACCCACCATGTCATCTGGACCAACCTTACTCTCTAATCAGACCCGACCCGACCCTTAAACTAAACTACCCATACAAATTAAATCCCTAATTTCTAAAATAAATCTCCACCTACCACTTTTCAATCGTGTGAAGCCTTCCTTCCTCGTTGTCGCTGAACCATCCCCTCATTAGAACACTCCTTCTCCTCCTCAAAGCTGTCGCCGTCGTCACAAAGTCCCCAGCGCATCTGCAAGTCAACCGCCGAATATGCCTTGTGTGTGGAGGGACTGTACGGCGACAACCAAAAGCGGCTGGAGCGGTGCGAATCCGACGACGGCGCCGTCATCTTCCTAATTAGGTTTTGGTTTCAATTCATTCGCATTCTTCCTCTACCTTTTTCTTCCTTCTTTCTCTACCGTTTCCCAGATTTCGATCTATTGTTAACTATTGTGTTTGATCCCACTCCTTCTTCATCTTGGCCATGGAGAAGCACATATAGGGGATTAGTGATCTATTTTCTTCCATCCCTCTGTTTTTAGAATATTAGGTGATCTCATTTTGTGATAAGAGTGAACAAATATGGGTTCTGATTTAATGAGTTTGCACCATCTACTATTGTTCACTCCCATGGTTAAGTGTAGAGACGTGATCTGGCCTTGTTTCATTTCAGTACTTTTCTTGATTGATTCGCAAGAAGGCGGCGAATTGCTGGGGAGAAAGGGCTGCGGTGATTCCTGCAGAGAAAGAACATAGCTTTGGAACTCTGATCTGTCTGTTCCGGTGGTTCCCTCGCTAGCTAGCTTATCATCATGCATTCCCTTTTACAGAAAAAGTTTATTAAAAAAAAACAAAAGCTATCATATTATTGAAATAGATAGGTAAGACTCTAGCAAAAGTCTTGTGTTATAAACAAAAATATAGAAAAGCTAGCTAGCACAATAAATGCACAATTGCACATACATCATAAGCTGAATTGTTATGTTCCCAAATAGTATCATCCATCCATGAACTCCCTCTTGCACGCCATAATTATTGCCCTGCTACCTAGCTAGCTAGTTTACAACAATTTTTAAAGGAAGGACAACTACAGAAGACTAGACTGGGAGAGAGAGATCATTTTGATTAGTTTGCTGCCCATACTATTACTAGGTTGTAGCTTTGCCTTTGTTTATGAACACTGAACAGTCTTCCTCATACTATAACTAGGTAAGGAAATGAAAACAAGACATAACATATATATAACACAGTGGTGCTATAGCTATACTGATGAATCGTGCATTCATTTTCATACACTGGCCCACATACACTACAAGCAGCAGATGTACTCAGTCACATCGGGTAAGAATAAGAGTGTAAGACCCCCGCTCGCTCTATACCAATTCAAGCAAACAAGTTTTACACCTATATATATATATATATGTCAAATGCTAATATCTCTTATTTTACAGTACAAATCATGATGAAAGGTTATAGAGGGTATATATATAGAACACTAGACTCAAATTACCTGAGACTTCTTTTTTTAGTTCAAGGACTGATCAGAGCAACAACGTAGCATTCTTTGGTGAAGAATGAGTTAATAATAGCCTCATCATCGTCCGAATAGAATCGATCTGTACAGGAAGGGAGCTCCCTTCAGTCCAAGTACAGGAAGCGTAAGATCCAATTTGTCTCCTGCATCATTCACTCATTTACTGTACGTGCTGCAAATCCCGTACGTTCTCCCAAAAGCATTATTTCGTTATATCATTCTTCCTTCTGTAGCAAGTAGCTAGTAGATAGATCAGTATTTGGATGAATGAGTCGGCAGCTAATTGAACCTCACTGCTCCCCATTAGTGGACTGAAGAAAGCTCCCTCCCTTTGCATGTTTTTCCATGTTCCCGCACACTAAAACCCTAAATAATGAAAAGCTTAGCTTCTTCCTCATATGTAAGAATGAAACCCTCGTGGCCGGGTTCCCGTTGAGGATGGAACTCTCATTGGCTAGCTAGCAGCTTTCACGAAAACTTCTAAGTGATGATGAACGTAACTTATTATAGCACTCAACTCTAAAGAAAAAGACAGTGAAAAAAAAAGGAAAGAAAAGAAAAGGCATGCAGTTAGTTAATATATAAAAGGAGAGGAGCTTTGAAAGTTTAGAGAAAGCGACTGCTGAAAAAGGAGATGTTAGATGAAGAACAACAACTCCAGATCAAAAATAGACATGGCGTTGAAGAGAAAAGGAGAGAGAGAGAGAGAGTGAGAGAGAGAAAGAAAGGGTTGAGCTTCTTCTCCCTTCTCATTAGCTGCAGACAGAAGAGAGAGAGGTGAGTGAGGTGATGAATGGAAGGGGATGGAGAGTATGAGTGGGGTTTATATATATAATAAAAGCTTAATGGAAGGGCAGAGAGGCAACCAGCAAGCAAACAAGCATCAGACAAGAACAGGTTGGGGCTTCATTGTTAGATTATTTTTATATTATTAAAAGAAGAATGCACAGCATCATCATGATATTATTGAATATTTTTCCCATAACCATTTTTCTTAGCACAAATATTTTGTTTCATTCTTTTCTCGAAACCAATAATCGGTGTGTTTACCTAAATAATTATGAAATGAAAAACTCTAATATGTTGGTTATTTGTATCTAGACAAATTAGAATTATCGATTATTGTTTTTAATGTATGTATATGATCTTAGCATTTAAGGTTTGGAGAATTAGGATATATTAGTATTTTAAATTGAAATGGAAAAAATATGTCAAATATAATGTCATATCCTAAAATAAATCAAAACTCAACATAATAGGGTCAAGAATATCCACTAATCAAAGCAGAAGGACAACTATTTCACACCACCTAATTTTCCATCTCTTTTAAATGTCCTCTCACTCTCTCTTTGCCTTCTTCTTTGTTTTTCATTTGTTCTTTCATCTCTCTCTTAGTTTTGTATCTCACAACTCACCCCCTTTTCCCTTCATCTTTCTTCCCACCGCTTGGAATCGAGAGAAACCTGTAAACATCCCAATTACTTTTTCAATTTTGCGTTCGAAATGCTTCTTCTCGATTCACAATCAATAGTGTGATATGTTTTAGTAATTCCAGTGACCAAACTTGCAATTTACCTAATAATTAAGTTTCTACCTATTCACAACACCAAGATGAAAACAGTCATAAATGCACTCAGTATACGATTTTGACTACCTGATGAAATATTACATTTGAATAAATTACAACTGATGTCACAAATAAAAATTTTACCTCTAAATCATACATAAAATATTTCAAACATCGCAAATATTAAGATGAAATTAATTATTATAAAGAGTAAAATTTGTATAATGAGGTTAATTATGACTCATTTATATGTTCATTCCCTATAAATTGATCAAAACATCCGATCCAAAACTAACGAAACGAACATCATATTGAACTCGATATCGTCTCATTATTGTCGGAAAGGTATTTTACCTGAAATTATTATATCTTATAGAAAGTGATTAATTGTGAAATCAGAACTCAAGTAACATTGATTCAAACATTAAATAATAAATTGTATGTGTGGTTCAGTTTAGACAAAATACATATGTGTAGCCAAAATATGGATCTTTGTGACAAATATAGTTATTTTTTGTCACAAATCTATACATAATATAAAGAAAATCTATACATAATATAAAGATAAATTGGTCACTATGACGAGAAAGAGCTTCCTAGAACCACTCTCAGGCCATGAAATTTGAAATGAGACTCCATGTTCCGATTTTATCATTATATTATGGTAGATTTGTCACAAAAAATTATTATACTCGTCACAAAGGTCCATGTTTTGGTTAATTTCTTTATTTTGTCTGAACTAAACAATACATACAATTTAGGGTAAATACAATATATTAGCCACAACTATTCTGAAGTGGGGAATTATAGCCACAACTATGGAAATTCAAATTCTTAGCCAAACGTTAACTCTCTGTTAACAATTCTGTTAATAATGCTGACTAAACTTTTATGTTTTAAAGTTATAAATTAAAAGCAGTAGGACGTGGCTGCTGCCGTGGTCAATGACGCGGTCTTCTCCGTTAAAAATTCAATAATAGTAACGGACAGTTACCCATATATTGACCCGCAACAATAATTATAGCTAATAATTTGAATTTACATAGTTGTGGCTATAATTCCCCGCTTCATAATATGTGTGGCTAATATATTGTATTTACCCTACAATTTAATATTAATGTTTGAATAAATACTACTTGAGTTCTGATTTCAGAACTAATTTCTTTCTATAAAATACAAATAGCTTAAGATAAAATTTAAATATAAAAGCATTATCACCGAACATATTCCTAGAGTTCAATCAAAGAAATAACAATAAATGAAATGTAGCCTAGGTTGCAATGGAGTTGTTGCATGGTGAGGAAAAAAAGCAATTCCGTTGGATTTTTTTTATTATAAGGCCACTTTGGAGACTACAAATTCGGGTTCGACAATTGTTATTTAGTTGGATTGTACAACTTTTGAAACGATATATGTCTGTTTGGCTGCATTGAAGCAAGGTTTCAAGGAAGGCTGTCGTAAATTAGTGGGACTTAATGGATGCTTCTTGCGAGGTGTGCCAGGGTGGCAACTTTTAACTGCAACGGAAATCGACCCAAATGATTGTATATTCCCTATTGCATGGGCTGCAGTACAAAAAGAATGTCAAGAGACCTGGGAATGGTTTCTTGAACTGGTTTCAAAAGATTTGGAAATAGACAACTCTAGCAAGTGGACGTTCATGTCAGATCGACAAAAGGTTAGGAACAAATGCACTTAATATGCTACATTTATTTGTGGTTTGTTTTTATGCATACTTTGACGCGTGATAGATTTCACGCGTCGTGAATCGCTAAATTACTTTACTTCTACTACTAAACAACTACGATAATTGCTGGAATAATCTTCTTCTTATTCATAACCGAACCATCAAGTACATATTTATAGGAAAACGTAGGAAACCCTAATAGCTAACCATATCCCACTTTAACAAGGTAACTAATAACTTACTCAACAAGACATAATAAACTAATAGGAATAACAATAATGACCCAAAAATTAACTAATATTAATCTCTAATTACTAAGCCCACTCGGCATCAAGGCCCAGGAGAGCTATAACGGGTGCTATAATGCACCAAACCTCCCCACTTTGAAGAACTTCGTCCTCGAAGTTCAGGCGCCATCTTCAACCTGGATCAATGAAAAAGAATCGCTCCCACGTGTTGATGATAATGGAGAGAGTTATTGTTCGCCGACGCCAACTTCGTTTACGAAACTTCCAATTGCGCCAAGGCACTCAAACAAACTTCCTATCTCCAAAAACTTCAAACGCCATCGGCTCATCCTCTGCGCACCACTCGAGCTTCCCTTTGCTTAAAGTGGTCGTCATCTCATACAGGGGCCAAATGTCTACCAGCTCCCCATTCCCTTCCTTCGAGCATTTCATGTGACCAGCTTCCTCAATCTCCTCCACGTCCATGCTATCCCCCATGCAATAATCACTCATGCCATGCATTCCTCCATCAATCCACAAGCTATGACCACTCCATTCATTAATCGACCCTGCCTCCTTCATTTTGAATCCAAACTTGAACCGGTCAATCAATATGCGGCGTTTTGAATAAGCACAATCATCGGCCCAGATTCCATGAATTTCGTCGTCCTTTCCTTAAAGAGAAGTTCCCGCAGCGACTTCATGGCCTTCTTGCTTCGCCGGTCCAACCTCAAACCACAAAGCCCCCATGAGTCCACCCATTTTCGGCCCAATGCATCCTCGGACCAGCCCATTACACACCGGTCGACACGAGGCTCCTCTTAGTACCGAACCTACTCCAGTGGCATATCCACCATTAGGACGTAATTGCGGCAGCTCCTTTATCCCATGCGCACAACCTTGCGGAGAAGAAGAATCCATCTTGGCGATGTCGACGTCGGCCCAAATATCCCCCATCTTCAGCGCATCATTGTCCGAGGAATCCACTGTAGCACCGGCATCGTTTGAGTCTGCAGTTTGTTTGGTATCGGACTCCACTGACTCGGCTAGGGCTCCAACCTGCGGTGAAGGTAACTCGATGGTGGCTTCGGTAACAACTACGACAATGGGTTCCCGTTTCTTCCTCTTCTTCCTACGATAGAAACACCTCCTCCCTTTTAGGCGGATGGATATGCACAGCGCCGACGAGATTGGTTCTTGTGACGTCAACGTGGTTAGGGTTCCCACAGGTTACGGCGGTGGTGCGATGAACCTCGTTGACGTCGCGGTTGCTGACGTGGTGGCGGGGACGACAACATCATCTGTTGGGGAGACTTCCTCCAGCTTCGACTCAGGCTCGAACGTTTGAAGAATCGAGTGACCTCCTTGATTGCGGCATCGGGTCCTTCCAGGCGTGACGTTGCTATCTCGCGATCCCTCGGCAGCAGCTGTAGCCTTGTTGTCGGGATTAATTGTTCCTTGCAATGTCACCCACGACCCCTTCTCTTTAAAATGCACAATCGCCTTCTTCCAATCGAATGATACCAGACTCACTTGATCAAGCCATTGACCGCCGAAAACCACATCAACTCCATGTAGCGGTAGCTCATACAAGTCGGCCTGGAATTGTACCCCTTGTATCTCAATTGGGACTGCTACATAGCATCGTTCACACCATATGAAATCTCCATGGGTGACCCTTACTTTAAAAGGTGGAATCGGAGTAGCTCTTAAGAACAATCTCCCTGCAGCTTCGCGGCTCACAAAGTTGTGCGAGAATGCACTATCGACGAGGACGGCAGCTAGTTCTTGATGGATGGTGGTGTCGAAGCGGATGATCGTCGGCTTAAAAACGCCAATGAGAGAGCACAAAGAGATCTCTACGGCGGCCAGACTAGGAGGTTTATCTGGAGGCTCATCAATCTCGATCGGCGGTTCACCATCAACAAGCTGTGAAGCTTCATCCCTCGACAACCTTCTGCGTTCGTCCAGTTGCTTCCGGATGATAGAAGACCTCTCACCGATCTGCGGAAAGCATTCCCTATATGCGAGCATCGTCGAGCTCGGTTTTGCCGAACCAAGCTTTGATACCAATTGGCGCGTGATAGATTTCACGCATCGTGAATCGCTAAATTACTTTACTTCTACTACTAAACAACTACGATAATTGCTGGAATAATCTTCTTCTTATTCATAACTGAACCACCAAGTACATATTTGTAGGAAAAACGTAGGAAAACCCTATCCCACTCTAACAAGGTAACTAATAACTTACTCAACAAGGAATAATAAACTAATACGAATAACAATAATGACCCAACAATTAACTAATATTAATCTCTAATTACTAATCCCACTCGGCATCAAGGCCCACGAGAGCTATAACGGGTGCTATAATGCACCATACTTGTTGTTATTTGATTCATTTTTGTTTAATTTATTTGTTGAATTATGGTTGGAATATCCAAGGGCTCATCAATGCACTTGAAACAAGTTTTCCTATTGTTGAACACAGATTTTGTGTAAGGCATATGTATGTTAATGACTCACTCCTACTGTCACTCTAGAAAATGGCCAAGTGTAAGGAAGTATAGCGGGTTTGGATTTTAATGTCAACCCGGGTCCTAGATGTGATGACTACTCAGTGAATTCTTATTATCTAGCGGTAAAACTTAAGTGCAGGTTCAAACAAACAAAAACACAAATCAAGTTAAACAGTTGTTTCAAGTCGAGAGAGGTCACCCGGATATGGTTCCCCCTAGACTGCAGTTAAGCCGAATTGCAATTACCAAGTTCAGTTTCTATGATAGTTATACTGCGGAAGGTTCTTAAACAGTCGGAAGTCTCGACTAAAGGTCTCCAAACCCTCTCAATCTGAGTCTCTAGCGGGCGACTAACCTCCACCGGAGTAAACAGATTGAGGCCCTAATGAACAAAACCTCCTCTACCGAAGTAACTTCGGTAGAGAATAGTGAATTGGCTCCTCGACTAAAGTCGCCAATTCACTACCTTCAATTAAGGGTGCTTTATCAACCTAGGCAGATATTCTCTTTCTAGGTTAAAGCAGAAACAACAGGAATTTGATCAGTATTCATGCCATTCAATCATTCAAACCTCAATTGAATATAATCAAATCATAGAATCTGTACTTGGGTTCATACAATCAGACCTAACATACAAATCTAGGGTTCTCCATACCTAGACAAATGGGAGAACTACTCCATGGAGAAAGAAGCAAAAGCAGATTCAGATGCGGAAACCATACTGTGAAGGATGGATTTCTGCTCCTGGTCGTCGATCGGCACTCCTCCAAGGTCAAGCCGGGCTCCAATGGTGATGAAGATCAAGCTAGGGCACTTGGGAACTCTTGTTCGTTGCTTTCTCTCTCTAGGAATTGCTCTGTCTCTCTAAAACTCGGATCCCCTTCTCTTTTGGCTGAAATCTGCCTAAAAGGGCATCACTGGGCAAAACACGGTCGAGGGCACGACCGTGCTTTGCTCCAGCCCGCCCGTGCCCTTCGCCACGTGTTAAAAACACGGCCAGATTTTGGGGAAAACACGGTCGTGCCTAATGTTGGACACGGCCGTGTTATGGGTCAGCCCCGCCCGTGTTTTGGGCCAGTGCAGGACAAACTTGGATGAAGCCTCGGCATTAAAAACACGGTTCAGGAACACGGCCGTGCTTTGATTTAGGCGCGCCCATGCTTTGGCTCCAGCTCGACCGAATGACTTTCGAATGCCCCGAAACTCGTGCTTAGCCTTTCCTTCGACGTCTGGGACCTGAAATATGACAAAGTAGCACAACCCGGTGTAAAATAGGCCAAAAATACACGACTATGCCCCACAAACGGATAAGAACTAGGGGTGCAAACATGTGCAATTACATCGTTATCAGTTAACTTCTGTGGAAAATTCTCAAGATCCTAGCATCTTAAGGAACTTCTATGGGGGTGTGCCAGCTCAACCTATGAAGGGGAGTATAGTAGTTGGATGGAGTTGATGAAAAAGGATGGCGAAAGTTACAAGGTTAGGGATCAAACACCTGCACAATGGTTGCTTGAGAGGCATGTCAAATAATGGTGCAAGTCATTTTCAGAACTGAAGTCAAGTGCGAGATTGGTGTCAACAACATAAGCGAATGTTTTAATAGCTACATTTATGATGCGAGAGGTCTTCCAATTATCTCTATGCTTGAGGAAATTCGGTACAAGCTGATGAAATGCCAATGGAAGAAGAGATTGGCAATGGAGAAGTTTTTGGGTGACATTTCTCCAAAACCATTGAAGAAGCTTAATAAGTATCGAGAGTTGGCACGAACAAGGGCTTGGTCTAGTGGTAATACCAATAGCCTAGAACCTGGATGTCCCAGGTTTGAATCCCTTCAGTAGTACCTTAATCACAAAAAAGAAACTTATATCACCCTTATATAAAAAAAAGTATCGAGAGTTGGCTATTTGGTGCACACCAACCTACAATGGAAACTAGCATTGGGCCCGACCCATTGGCCGGTGTCGTATACAACCTGTAGCTAATGGTTATGGTTAACCAAATTGTTTGCTTAAACGATTATATTTCGTGTGAAACAGCAAACTCTAATAGAACCTATATAACAACACTATCAGCTAATAAATATATCCATTTTAGTTTTCAATTCGATGAAGCATAATAATAACCAAGAATTAATTGGTTAAAAAGAATCATAAAGTCCAATCCTCCGAATTGATATGCAAATAGACGATACAAACTTCCATTTTAGATTTCAATTCGATGAAGGGTAATAGTAACCAATAAATACATGGTTAAAAATAATCATTATGTCCAATCTTCCAAAATGATATGCAAAGAGATGATACAGTAACCGGCAAAAAAGACAAAACAGAAAAAACAAAACACTATCTATCAAATGAGATAATCCACCATTGAAACTGAACAAAAGATGACAATGTTTCGATATCAACCTCAACGAAAATAGAATACGAAACATCGCACAGATGAAAACATGATACTAAACAACAGCTTCACATTGTGGCCATTAACTCCACAAAGTTTCCAGCAAAACTACTTATCCTCTTCAAGATCACAGTCGACAACATATTTCCTTTTCAACCTGATTAAGAATGTCTCTCCAAGGACCTTAAGACTTGGTGCCCAGTCCGTGGCTGCAATCAAATTAGAACAATAAGAGCACTTCATGACTCTTCCATGTTGTGCAATGATCTTATAATTTCCTATAAAATTGGAACAACAAATGTGCAGAGTAGAGGATGTAGAAAGCAAGAATCAGATTATCAGCTTACTTGGAACAATGGTAGATGTTTTCTTTCAGTGTCCACATAAGTACCCTTACAGGTCTTTTTCCACTTTGAGAGGGCATAGCACACACACCCCATATAACACCAATTAGGTAGCACCAATTAGGACGTACTTGACTCACTTGCCCTTCTTTCACAAACACCTTTTTCCTGAAATTCACTAAAAAATAACTTGATGTTAGATAAATTAGAGGTGCTAATAGGCTACCAATTGTGCTGGAAGACCCTATACATTCTGGTCTACCCTGATTTTGAATTGATTGAGCTGAGCAGTGGAAATTTTGGAATCTCAATAGCTGGCACCTCAGCAATCAAAACAGGTGCATTGAGAATGGTTTCCCTACAATGCAATGATAAAATGATTTTATAATGAGCTTGAGCCAACAACTTTTATATGACAGAAAAAATTTGAAAGGACGGAAATAACAAAAAAAAAAGTTGGCATCCCATGAAAAGATAATTAAAAGACTAATAAATTCGTGCTCGCATTATGCCAGGACTTGTGTTAATGACAATTCAAATAAACTTACTACATCATTAGGACTAATATCAAATAGACCAGGTCCAATATTGAAAGGAACATCATTCTAAATCTTAATTACTACACCTATTTTGTTTTGAAGAAAACTGGATTCTGTAGTTCAATAGGAAGAGTAGCTGCAAATAAATTTTGTAACCCAAAGAAGATAGTCTAACAGTGAGGACTCACGCTGCCTCAAGTTGTACCTTAAAATTCTATAAAAAAAAGTTATACCCTAAAAGACCTTACACACTTCTTATTATAGCAATCATTTAAATTGGTTACTAATCGGATTCCGAATATAATTTGTTATGTACTTCGTGGTAAAAAAATTCATTTCAATGATTCGAATTACAACAATATGCCAATTACAACTTTTAAAAGTGTGTGATAGATTCTAGTTTCAAATATTTTAATGCCGAAACATAAATTTTCTATCAAAATCTCGAGCAGGGCTGTGTCGCTTGACACACCTCCCCTTAACCTATGTTCGTCGTTGTCCATCACACAACAAAGAACTGATTCGTAACAAAACCCCAACTGTAGAATTCAAGCCAAAACACGATAAGTAATTATAGGAAACCAACCATTTGAAATCTAAAACCCCAATTGACATTACCATAAAAGAGATAAATGTAGATCCAAACACATACAAATGGACACATTAGACATTTCCATATACCACTCTAATAATTCGTGTTATCATAGCCCTCTCAATCATGCTTTTGCTGATCATAAAGTGGACTGCTTCATTACTTGTACCATTCTTAGAAATTAGAACTTCGTTATAAGAAAAATATCACAAAAGTTTTCGACAAAGCAATCTGAGGAATCAATCACTAATGATGTATAACTCATGTAAGGAAATGTCATAGCAACTAAAGATAGGCAAAAGGCAGAGAGTGACATACATGGGACTGAAGCACAAATGATTGGAACTGGTAGTAGCTAATAGATAGATTGGTCATTGGAAAAAAAAAGAGGGACATTGCACATACAGACTATGCAAATTCAAAATAGAAAGCGACTTCACTAAGGGAACTTACGAAGGAGAATGCACGGATTCCACGATGGCAAGATTGCTGGGGGTGCGAGATGTACTGATAGTTCCAGAGAGAGGAGGAAGGATTTTCTCCTCCGAGGGGTTGGGAGAGAGACGGCAAGACAGAGGTTGTGCCGTGAGACAGACAGCCAGGGTGAGAGGAGTTGGGATTTTTTGCGGGCCTTGCAAAACAAACCCGATCGCAACAAACACAATGATGATCGAGGAAGCACAGAGAGAGCGGCTATGGGGGATTTCAATTTAGATTCAGTGCGGCACAAAATGTAAGAGCGGTGGCGAGCAGAGGCTAAGTAAGGATCTGTGATTAAAATTGAGGAATCACCCGTGGATAATTTGGGAAGATCGGCGAGAGAGTATTGATAGATTTCCAGGCCGGAAGAAAGAAAGCGAAGGCCCAGGAGGAGAAGAATTGCGGCAAAGGAGATGTTCGCTTTTCGACGGGATATTGGAAGAAAGAGAGAAAGGAAAAGATGGATTCAAATTTGACAATAAAGACCCTCCGATTTGTGCGGACGTTTCAGCAAAGGCTGATGTGGCAAAGGCTGTTTCTTTACATTAGCTTATAGTGTTTTGTAGATATGGAATATGAAGTCCAAGCTCCAAGGGGGAAGTTTGTGGTTGATTTGAGGAAAATGACTCGTGCATGTGGGAGCTGGCAGCTCACGGGCATACCTTGTGCGCATGGAATTAGTTGCATTCG
This sequence comes from Linum trigynum, assembly GCA_964030455.1. Taxonomy (NCBI): domain Eukaryota; kingdom Viridiplantae; phylum Streptophyta; class Magnoliopsida; order Malpighiales; family Linaceae; genus Linum; species Linum trigynum. Next base: position 15,227,062 of record OZ034818.1, read on the forward strand.
GCTAAACAAGGAGCAACCTGAGGCTTATGTCCACTCATGTTGCCAAAAAGAAATATATATGAAAGCTTACAAGTACTCAATCACACCCCAAAATGACCACACTCAATGGATCAGGACCGGGATGGATCATGTGAGGGCTCCATTATTCGAGCCTTCAAAGAGAGGGAGAAAGACAACCAAAAGAGGGTTAGAGGCATGGGAGGTGGAGAGCCGGAACAAGAGAGGAACATCATGCAAAGCTGTAAGGAAGTTAGTGATCATCAAATGTAGTTAATGTGGAGCCGAAGGACACAACAAGAAGGCAAGTGGAGATAAGGGTACATCTGCTACTGTACAAGAATCTACACAGGTTGGTTTCTTTTATCTTTTTTTATTAAAGTTTATGTTAATGATTGTTTGATGGTTCCTTTTGTATTCATGTTTGAACTGATTTTTTTTATTCTTATGATGTAAATAGAAGAAAGTGAACAAGAGAGTTCAAGCCAATCCAACTCCTCTAATGACACGAACTTCAAATATGGTGAGTGAAGTGTATGCTATTTGCTTGTTTTTATGGCCAAGAACTCCACTTTCTAACATTACCTTTTGTATAGGGTTCTCCAAGAGCAGTTGCACCTACTGGTCCATCTAGAGAAGGGATGATTGATGCAATCCTCAATACCAAGACAAGTTGGTTCGAAGGCCAAGAAGAATGACGATGATCATGGTTCAAGATTCTATAAAGATTCGAGGGCGAATCTTCTTCGAGAGAGAGGGAATGATGCGATATCGACTAGTGTGATATTTAATTCCCGTGGTCCAAAAATGAAGATTCGAATTCGAAGATTTAAGGATCAATTGGGAGCGTGCTTAATGGATAAATGTTGCATTTGTGCATGGCTTGATCGTGCTTTGGATGGAGTAATTAATTAAGCAAGATGATGGAATAGAGCAAAGAGCTCCCTTGAAGCCAAAAGGAACTGGACATGTATGCATATGGGATGGCAAGTATAATTGCTAGGTCTGGTTGGTTGATAATAATTATTTCTCCTGCCAAGAAAAAGACAAGGCAAAGCTTGGACGAGCTCATGTGAAGACAAGTTCCGCAGCGGCTACGGAAATGTGGAAGCACCGAAATTGCCATTCCGCCCAGGAGAAGAAAACCGCGCGACTAGCGGCGTATTTGGAGTTTATTTGTTTGTGTAGTAGTTTATTTTTTTGTTAAAGTAGTATTAAGTTATCTAGTTAGTTTAGGATTTGTTTTCCTATTCCTTTTACGTTAGATTTATGTTTTTGAGACCTCTATAAATAGAGGGTGTAAGACCTACGAATTTTGTACTCATTATTCAATTATCAATCAACTTTCAAGTTACAAGTTCATACGAACTAGTTCTTTGTGCAAGCTTCTGTTGAGAGTGCTCCAGGAGATTCACGTGTCTCTTATCAACTAGAGAACGCGTCTAGTTGTGGCGAGCTTCTACCCAATAGCGATTGGCCTTATTCACGAGTGGGTGATTGTTTGATTGGTTTCATATACCAATTGGCCTTTCACACGAGTTGGAATGTATTTGATCGTGTTCCATCATCATCTTTTGTTCGAGTTCTTGTTCGTTGGAGAAAAGCTTCGAAAATCCATAAAAAGTAGGAAAGCTGCGTACTTTGGTCACATCAAGTGGTATCAGAGTCTGGTTCAAACTCAGTGGCGATTTGAAAAAAGGTCAGATTGAAAAAAAAAAGGAATTTTTGCTAGATTTATTTCTTTCACGTAAGTACAGCAGAACTTTGGGTTTTGTTTTCTTCTTTAAGTAGTAACGTGAGTAAACAAAAAAAATTCCTTTTGCCCTTTCTGTCACATGTGGAGTAACTAGGTTGAATAAAACAAAAGAGTCGTGTTTACTGTTTGTTTTGGTTTTTTTTTATTGTTTTTGTTGTTATTGTTCACGTGAAGATAAAGTAAAAAAAAAAGTCGGAAAAATTGTTTAAGGCCACAAAGCCTCGAGCAAACAAAAAAAATTGTGGTGTTTGTTAGCTCTTGAGAAAAACAAGAATGGAGCAAAATCAACGATTCACGGAGATGATGAAGCAAATGCTCAAGACGGCGGAAGTTATTCTTCAAGGGTTACAGGGGAATAATGCGCCAGCAATGGTAATCCAACCCGAAACTCCTTTGACGATAGGGAGTCCAAATCTAAAGCAAGATCTCGAGCAAAGGGAGAATATATTTCAAACGAGAAGCTTAGTAGATGGTAAGCTACTATCGGTTGTGATTGATGGAGAAAGTTGCACTAATCTGGTGAGTGAATATTCGATGAAGAAATTGGGGTTAAACACATTGAAAATCCAAAACCCTACACTCTTCAATGGCTTAATGAAGATGGATCAATTGAGCTCACCAAGCAAGCCATATTAAAGTTTGGGATTGGAATATATAAAGATGAAGTCCTTTGTGATGTGGTGCCAATGGAAGAGGCTCGTGATTTTCTTGGAAGACCATGGCAGTTTGATCAAAATGGACAATAAGATAGAGTCACCAAGAAGTACAAGTGGTCGCATAGAGGTCAGAAGTTTGTATTGAAGCCATTATCTCCCAAAGAAGTCTATGAGGATCAACTTCAAATGCATCAAAATTTGAAGAAGGAGAAAGTGTTTCAAGCCAGAGTAGAAAAGGAAGTCAAAGAAGAAGTGCAAGAGAAAGAAGAGGTTCTTGTTGATGGACTTACTATAGACACTTGTGAAGAGGATTCACAAGCTTTGATTTCATCTAAAAGAGAACAAGAACTTGAGGTAGAATAATTAAAAGAGGTAGAAGAGGTGAAAGAAGAAATTCTTGTTGATATTCTGGATGTGAGTGCGCCAGAAGTTTATCAATTCAATGAGGAACCATAAATCAATGGAGGATATGAATGCATGAAGATTCTCGAGGATTCATCAATTGTTCCCGAATATGATCATATTGATTTCGTGGTTGGTGATGCAATTTTCGAAGAGGAAGCCTACATGGGAAATCGACAAGAAGTTTTGAGCTACATAGAGAGTTTTCCTCGTGATGGTGTTTCTACAATTCGTGGACGAATTGTCTTAAAGAAGGGGGGAATGATGCAATCCTCAATACCAAGACAAGTTGGTTCGAAGGCCAAGAAGAATGACGATGATCATGGTTCAAGGTTCTATAAAGATTCGAGGGCAAATCTTCTTCAAGAGAGAGGGAATGATGCGATATCGACTAGTGCAATATTTAATTTCCATGGTCCAAAAATGAATATTCGAATTCGAAGATTTAAGGATCAATTGGGAGCATGCTTAATGGATAAATGGTGCATTTGTGCATGGCTTGATCGTGCTTTGGATGGAGTAATTAATTAAGCAAGATGCTGAAATCAAGCAAAGAGCTCCCTTGAAGCCAAAAGGAACTGGACGTGTATACACATGAGATGGCAAGTATAATTGCTAGGTCTGGTTGGTTGATAATTATTATTTCTCCCACCAAGAAAAGGACAAGGCAAAGCTTGGACGAGATCATGTGAAGACAAGTTCCGCAGCGGCTACGGAAATGTGGAAGCACCGGAATTGCCATTCCGCCCAGGAGAAGGAAACAGCGCGGCTAGCAGCGTATTTGGAGTTTATTTGTTTATGTAGTAGTTTATTTATTTGTTAAAGTAGTATTAAGTTATCTAGTTAGTTTGGGATTTGTTTTCCTATTCCTTTTATGTTAGATTTATGTTTTTGAGATCTCTATAAATAGAGGGTGTAAGACCTATGAATTTTGTACTCATTATTCAATTACCAATCAACTTTCAAGTTACAAGTTCATACGAACTAGTTCTTTGTGCAAGCTTATGTTGAGAATGCTCCAGGAGATTCACGTGTCTCTTATCAACTAGAGAACGCGTCTAGTTGTGGCGAGCTTCTACCCAATAGCGATTGGACTTATTCACAAGTGGGTGATTGTTTGATTGGTTTCATATACCAATTGGCCTTTCACACGAGTTGGAATCTATTTGATCGTGTTCCATCATTATCTTTTGTTCGAGTTCTTGTTCGTTGGAGAAAAGCTTCGAAAACCCATAAAAAGTAGGAAAGCTTCGTACTTTGGTCACATCAATGATCTTTATGCCAACTCCATCTGTAACCAACCATCACATAGATGATTATTTTGTGTAGGATGCAGAGACAAGGTTATTTTGTAAGGGATGTCAGCCATCAAAGGAATGGATTTTGGTAATGGTATTGGCATCACTGTGGTTCATTGTCCTTAGCCATTGGGATCCTAGTTCATGCAAACGTGAAACTTGACAGGTGAAACTAGACAGTTGAAGACTTAATAGCATATCTTTATTTGCTTTCATTCAACCCCTTGGGGTCATTCAAGATATGCACAAGGTCAATATTGTCAGTTCAATTTATCTCTACCTTGTATTGGATTATCAGTTTTATCTCATAGTTCAATGACCATTTTTTTACTCTCCTCCAAAGTCCAGTGACCATTGGTCACGTTCCATCAAGGGTTTAGTGACCTTTATTTGAAAAGCACCTTAGATTAAGGGTTTATGGAATGGTTCTTGAAGTTTTTCGATTGGAACTTAGGCTAAACCGGTTAGAATGGTCAGGTAAGAATAGGTTAATGGTTGGGTTCCAAATTCCAGCTAAGCAGGTTGAGTGACGTGGCTAGCCTCATTGGCATGCTGACTGGGCATTGTTAACTGAATAATGGACAGAGTTAGCAACAGTGACCTTTTTGTTACGGATTGATAAATCTGAGTGACTAGTTTGTTACATATGGAAGTTCAGTGACGAGTTTGTTACAATTTACATAGTTGAGTGACGATTTAAGTAATTAACCCATAGTTTATGCATCACTTCCATGATTAATAGAATCTGGCTATTGTACTTACAACACTAATACGAAACGCGTTATAAGCTTAGTAAGCACGTCGTTATAAATGATGGTGTAAACAGCCTAAACCAGATTGGAATTAGTAACACTAATATCCGTTTTCTTCTCTCCCGCCGAGATTAGAATATAAATCGTTGTCTACTATTTCAGAATTGCATATTCCTAGATTCTTTATATATGATTTAGATTATCAGCTGATGAGGTTAAGATTCTCTGTAATTATTAAAAGAGTACTTTCAGAGAGCTAATTGTTCTTCTCATATCTGTTCTTCTCATATCTTTTCAGTTGTCAGTAGATTATATGACGAATTATTATTTGTGGGGAGCGAAATCTTTTTTTTTAACTTCTGTTCGAGATTTGACAAGTCACTACAAACTGATTATAACAAGTATTGAATTGGTTCAACATATTGTATCAATAATTTTGTATTTTATTTGAGGGTTTTATTTCCTAAATACACATGTTCTTAAAAAAAATTATAAAATACATACGTTATTAAAATATTTCTCAATCAACACATGTTTGAACAAGACTGTTGTTGTCAAAGGCGGTATGTTTTGAACCATCACACAGTTGTTGTTAACCGGAGTGAACTAATCATCGTCGTTGATAAACACAATGAATAATTTTTGAACCATCACACTGTTGTAGACAACAGTGAATACATCACCGTTGATAATAGCGATGATGTATTCACCGCGTCTCTCAACAATGGTGAACGTTTGCCACGTTTTCAAGCAATGGTAGGTAACAACAACCTAATGTTCACTGCTATAGACAAACCCGGTGAATGCAGGCTGTATGTTAAAAAAATAAACTCCCCTACCACGTAGCTGCTGACACCAAAAACCCATAATCCATTCCTACCAAATCCCTTCCCAATTTCTGCCAAACCCCTTTCCAATATCTTACAAAAACTCTAGTTTAAGGTATGTTTTAGTTTGATATTTTAGTAGTTATATGTTTGTATTTAACGAATTACTGTTACTGGAAAGTATGTTATAGTAGAGATATTTTGATTAATTATGGTTGATTGATGTTAGTTAGCTATGGTTTTAGAAGAATTTGTTTAGTATACTTATGTTATAGTAATGCTAATTATACTACATGTTTCGATTAGTTAGTTGCGATAGTTTCTGGTTATGGATTATGTTTGTGTAGCCCTAAGTACTAATTATACTACATGTTTCGATTAAATTGCAGACATGGGTAACCTTAAGAAGTTCTAGATTCTTATTCGGTGGAATGGTCGGGTGACGAACTCTGACATTGGGATCAATTATGAAGATGGTGAATCCACTATGTTGAAAATTGAGTCTAGATTCACTTGGCAAGAACTCCATGACATTTGTGCAGATATGATTTGTATGAGCGGACATACGAGAGTTGGTAAAATTACATACCGGTATCCAAACATGAGTGCGGGAGGGGTTATGTACGAAGAAGTTGTCATAAATGATGATGACGTAATCACCATGATTTTACAGTTCCTAGGTGATAACAGGATGTGGCTTGCAGAGGTGTATGTTGAGACCGAGGTGGTCGGTGAAACTCATACTCACCAGTATTCTTATGATGATAGTTTTGCAGGAGGGTACGAATGGGGTGGTACTTGGTAGTTCAAGCAACTACGAAGGAGGTAGTTATGTTGGAGGGGTACCATGGAAGAATACCCGCAACGTGTCGAGCCTGCACCATTCGTTGAGCCCGACGGTGTTCAATGGGCTGCTTGGGGACTAGAGTGGGTTAACATTGAGAATACTATTCGATTTAGGAGTACTTCGCAAGAGCGAGAAGACGATGTTGGTGGTGCTAGTCACGATGATCCTCCTGGACTGAGATATCTATTCGTCTCCAACGACGAGGAAAGTGAGGAAGATTTGAGATAAGTGAGCAGGGAGGAAGATACGGACGACGAGGTGGCGTTCTGTGAGCCATTTACGCCATACTACATAGAGGTTCCATCTCAATTTTTATATGGTCAAAATGATGCCCCCGAATTTCTCCATGTGCCCGTTGTCACGGACATAGACTTCCGAAGTCCGTGCGGCGTCTTGAGGTGTACTCATTCCTCAAGACCAGCCTCTCTTGCATACGCATGCCAACTGGTTTCGCCCTGCCTTGGGCTCATCAGGGAGACAACAATAGCCTCCGACAAGTTGTGCCTTCTCTTGCAACGATCCCCTTCATAGCCACATCCCGACTCGGCCAAAAACGATGCACAGGCAGACAACGCCTTATCGCTAATGTCGCCCCCTTTACCCCTCTTGTGGCAAGACAACCAGATGGCAGTGTTCTTCAGACGATCAACACGGTCACAACATTTCTGGTCGTGACAGTATAATCCGACGACCAATTTGGAGGTGGGTATGGCGTTCACTTCGAAGGACGCTGTTGCTGATGCTTTTAACAAAGAAGCCATGCGGCGGAATTTTGAGTGGAGGATAAAATATTCCGACGAAAAATAACTACATGTCATATGCAAGAATGTTGGAGAGGGTTGTATGTGGGAACTACAAGCTGCAAGTATGAAGAGAAAGGGTGATTGGGTAATTCCTACAGTAGAGAACAACCACAACTGCTTCTCGTCCATAATTTTCCAGGATCACCGCCAACTTAAAGCAAAGAAAGTGGGTGCAACCATTAAGCACTTAATTGAGGCACAACCAGATATCAAGATCAAAACTATCATGATCGAGGTGGGGGACCGACATTCCTACACGATCAGGTACAAGAAGGCATGACATGAAAAACATTAGACAATATTTGCGTATGATGTCTTCTTATTATATCACAGGACTTATATGAACTTTTTTTTATAAAGGTGAAATAGGTTTACTTTATGTAACTAGGTACTATTTAAGATATTCAAACCTGAGACCACCGGATTCAAGCCTAATAGATTTCAAACGGTTAACAACAAAAGGAACACAAATCTACTTCACTCTCTTCCTCACAAGCTCTAAAATATAAAGAGGCTACAAAAGCTATGACACTCAAATAATCATAACCAACTATAATAAATAGAAAACCCTTACGATTGCTAATAACATAATGCTTTCTAGCTTTACAGTTCTCTCTAAATTCTCTCTTTTTTACACTTATCTTTTTCTCACCATCTCCTCTCCTTTATAGAGTTGTCTTGCCATATTTCCTAACTTCACCACCCTCATACCATCTAAACTCACTTCATTTCTTTTTTCTTTCTTCCTTTTAAGTTTTCAAAATTTTGAATTTGGGACCGTGATTGTTTTTTAACTTCGCTTAAATTTCATTGAACTTTATAATACATTCTTATTGAAAGATTGGAAACATCTAAGCGCATCTAGTGTAGTGGTATCATAGTACCCTCCCACGGTACTGACCGGGGTTCGATTCCCCGGATGCGCACTTTTTTCCAATTTTATATTTAATGGATTTTCGATAGTTAAATGGGCCCAATTGCCCAAAGGCCTATGCTAAGGTGGACTGCTGTGTTTCTGTGCTATTCGGAATTGCCTTATTAGGCCTTGGGCCGCGAGTGAGGTCCAGTTAAAAACATACATGGCCGGAAATACCCTCCCTAGTCTCTCTTTCTAGATTTTGTTTTCCAATTACAGACTCTGAAGCACAGGCAAAGAAAAAGTTCGCCAAATCGTTCAAGTTCCGCGGCGAAATCGTTCGGTCCAGTGGTGGCGGAGGCGGTGGCGGCCTATGAAATAGCTCGGCACCGTCCTCTTCTAGCTTTCCACACCAATGGACTCGGAATTCTCCGCGACGACGGCACGTGCTTCCGGTGCGGATTCCGACTTCGGTTTCGCTTTCAACGATCAGAATTTCTCCGATAGGATCCTTAAGCTAGAGATCATCCCCGACGTACCGGAGTCCAAAATCGACGGCGGAGATGGATGCGGCACCCTGACGGAGTGGGCCACAGATCGGAAGCGTCGGCGCGAGGAGATTAAGAAGGACAACGGTTGGTTTCCTGGTTCCCCTCTCCTCCTCGTCTTGGTAATGAATAATTTGCTTACTTGATTGCTAGTTTAGGGTGTTAGGGGTGGTGAATCTTTGTGCCTTCTTGGTTTACAGTGTCCATTTTGTCTCGGTACGCCTGCTTTCTTGATTCAGAATGTACCTGGGACGGGCAGAAATTATTAACTTTGTTAGGGTTTCATAGTAGCGCGTGAGATTTTCGGGCCTATCTGCGGATCAGAAGGTGTTTCTTGGTCAAGAAGATGTGGGTTTTGAATGCTCATTGGTTTCCTCGATGCCAAATTCTGTATGAATTGTTGTTCTTTCCATCCAGCGGACTCTTTTCTGATTCAGGAACGTTTGGTATTTTTATTTTGGGTTGTCAGAAGCTCCAGAATCTACGGGAATAGAAGTGGAACTGGTGGAAGATTTGAGTATTCCACAGACAGAGGAAACTCTGGCGTACGACAACCAAGATGAGGAAGCTGTTGCTATGATGGAGGATTGTGGTGCAGGTGGTGTGTTGCCTTTGAACGAGCAAGGTGCGTATTTTACCTGCTACTCGTTTGCTGCAATTGTTTCCTACGTGCATACTGAAGGATTAGGATGTGTTGGTGATGCATTTACTTGATGGGTCTTTTTGTATGTACAGGTGTAGATTCGCCTTGTGACAGTGAATCGGGCTGGAGCAGGGACTCCTCAGCTGTTCTTAGGGTTAGTACTATACATATCAGTTCACCAATATTAGCTGCAAAGAGCCCATTCTTTTACAAGGTGAGCAAGCTTTCTCCATTCTTAATGTTCTTCGATTTTTTTTGGGGGGTTATTGTTCTTTATTGTTGTTTTCCTCTTTTTTGCTCGTGCAGTTGTTTTCCAATGGAATGAAAGAGTCTGATCAACGCCATGTAACTCTTCAGATTCACGAATCTGGTATGCTTTATTTTTTCGTCCAGTCTAATGCTATTACGAGTTATGACTCTACTTTGGAAGGATTTGATCTAATTGTGTTCTCTGTTTTCCTGTATTGAGCAGAAGAAGCAGCCTTGATGGAACTCCTGAATTTTATGTACAGTGGTACCTTACCGACAACCACAGCTCCAGCTTTGTTGGATGTTTTGATGGCAGCTGACAAGTTTGAAGTGTCATCATGTATGAGACATTGCAGTAGGTTACTGCGGAATTTGCCTATGACCAGTGAGTCAGCATTCCTGTATTTGGACCTTCCTTCAACTGTTAGAATGGCAGAGGCGGTTCAGCCATTGACTGATGCAGCAAAACAATATCTTGCCAGCCAATACAAAGACATATCGAAGTGAGTTCCTTTGCAAACTGATGTTTCATCATCATTCTCTAAGTCATGAGTTATTTTTGAAACTTCTAATCTTTAATGCCTTCTTCACATTGTCCATTAGGTTCCAGGAAGAGGTTCTCAACATGCCGTTGGCTGGTATTGAGGCAATATTTTCAAGTGATGATGTCCAGGTAGCCTCAGAGGATGCCGTGTATGATTTCTTGCTTAAGTGGGCGCGCCTACATTACCCCATATTAGATGAACGGCGAGAAGTCATGGGGACGAGACTTGCAAGACTAATCCGCTTTCCCTTCATGACATCTCGAAAGCTCAAGAAGGTATTGATTTGTAATGATTTGGACCATGAAATTGCCTCCAAGGTTGTCCTCGATACTCTGTTTTTCAAGTGTGAGACGCCGTACAGACAACGTGCCCTTGCTTCAGAGGAGTCGAACACCTCCCATCGGCGGCTTGTGGAGCGAGCTTACAAGTATCGACCTATCAAGGTGGTGGATTTTGATCTTCCTAGGCCACAGTGTGTAGTGTACCTGGATTTCAAACGCGAGGAATGTGAGCAACTATTTCCTGCTGGCCGGGTGTATTCACAAGCATTTAACCTTGGAGGTCAGGGGTTTTTCTTGTCTGGCCACTGCAATATGGACCAACATAGCTCTTTTCACTGCTTCGGACTGTTTCTGGGGATGCAAGAGAAAGGATCAGTGAGCTTTGCTGTTGACTATGAGTTTGCTGCTAGGTCTAAGCCAACCGATGAGTTCGTCAGCAAGTATAAAGGGAACTATACTTTCACCGGAGGGAAGGCTGTGGGGTACCGGAACTTGTTTGGAGTACCGTGGAAAACGTTCATGGCTGATGACAGCCCTTTCTTCATCAATGACATTCTGCATCTCAGAGCAGAACTGACCCTCAAGCAATGAGTATTTTCAGTACTTACCTGTCGACTCAACTTACCTTGCAGATTGGTTCTTACATGTTCATAAGTTTACGTATTGCAAGTGAACTTGTTAGCTGCAGTTAACTGGAACTTACTGATTCAATGCATGTAACCTAGTTGGATTAAGGATTCTATAATGGAGACATTTTTTTATTTATTATCCCTAGAGAGGAGCTGAAGCGATGGATGTGTGTTCTGTTTGTATAGCTTTTGTTGCTCGAGTTTCCATAATCGAATATTCATCCATCTAAACGACCTCTCACTGTTGCTCGAACCTCAGTTCGGAATTGACTTTGCCTGAACTTCACTCACTTCGTACAAGGAAGAACGACGAGTTTTGTGCCGACGGTGTAGTGTCCGGAAGGCGAGAAGAAGAGACGTCGGTAGGCCTTGTGCCCAGCGGCGGTCACAGTCGTTTGACCGGCCGTTGACAAAGCCCATCCCGAAATTGGACTTTGGGCCCAATTCAACAGTTCACGTACTGTGGTTGAGCCCAAACTTAAACCGCCGGACCGCCTACCAACAAACAGTAGAGGCAGCATTTTGCCCTTAAATTTCTCGGGAAACAAACACGCAACAAATAATAATTAAAAAAACTGTAAACAGAACAACAAAATTGGAATACTCTGTCTGAATCTTTCTTTCTATCTTCCCCTGTCTCTCTATCTATCTCGCTCTGTCCTTTCTTCCTTGCTATCTAGGTTTTCGAATCAGGCCACAAATATATAACAACAAAAAGCATATAATCTGTAAAATTTGGCAGAAGGACTGAAAGTTTGGGGCGATTGGGTGTTCCATTTCTGAGGTCGTGGGGGTGGTGGTAGGGTTGCGATGAGAGAGTTGGGTGCCGACCTCTTCGAACCCCGGACGCTGATGGACTCCGATTTCTCTCCGGCGAGGAACAGTGGCTCTGCCACCGATTCCGACTTTGGATTTGCTTTTAACGATCGGAATTTCTCCGATAGGATCCTTAAGATTGAGATAATTCCCGATTTGCCTGACACCAAATCAGACGGTGATGGTTGCATCACCCTAGCCGAGTGGGCGCGTAACCGGAAGCGTCGAAGGGAGGAGATTAAGAAGGAAAACGGTTAGTTTCCTGTGATAAACCCCTCTGCGTTTCTTCCCCGTTGAAATGAAGGTTCCTTGTTTCTGGATTTTGGAAAAGTTTTTTGGTCTTTTGTTCTGTTTCTGTGTTCAGTTTATTTCCTTATTTCTGGATCGTGGTTTATGGAACTGATTCGGTTTAGATGGTTGAACCTGCTGGATTTAATAAACTATGAATCAGAGATTGTTTGTTGGTGAAAGTTTCGAACTTGCCATGTTCATTTATCTTGTGGATGCTAAATACCATAGTTCTAAGGTGTGGAACTGATGTGAGAAGGTGTTTGTTGGAAGGGTCCTTTTGCTGGGGAGCTTTCTGTGGGGAAATTTTTCTTTTCCAATCTAGCTTTATCCCTCAAGTGCTGTTTCTGATTCAGACGTGTTTGGTTTCCTTCCTTCAGTGGCTGAAGTTTTTGGGCAAAGCGCAGAGCAAGTACTTAACTTGAATGTTCCAGATGCAGAGGAAACTTTGGCTTATGATAACCAAGATGAAGAAGTTGTGGCAATGATTGAGGAATCAGCTGCAGACGGCGGATTGAATTTGAATGAACAAGGTGCTTCTTTTGTCCCTGAATTCTGTTCTTACAATTATTAAGTCCTAGGATATTGCAAGGTGGGGTTGCCTGGGCTTCTTATTTGATGGAACGTTTGTATTATCAGGTGATGATGCCCCTAGTGGCAGTGAATCTGGCTGGAGCATGGACTGTTCAACTGTTCTTAGAGTTAATACTATACACATTAGTTCACCTATATTAGCGGCTAAGAGTCCATTCTTCTACAAGGTGATTTACTGGGCCATATTCCTGGTCTGTGCTTAAATTGCTATTATTGCCTGCTATAATTCCTTTAGTCCTTTCCTGCAGTTGTTTTCGAATGGGATGAGAGAGTCAGATCAACGCCATGTAACCCTTCGGATACATGAATCTGGTAAATTTAACTTCTCTTTGCTTGTGATTCTGGGTGCTGGCTACTTTCGTCGCATTTGAAGGGAAAGGGTTATTGTTTTCATTATGTTTCTGTTTGTTGATTTGCCCCCCTTTGAGCAGAAGAAGCAGCCCTAATGGAACTCCTCAATTTTATGTATAGCAATACATTATCTACAACAACCCCTACTGCTTTGTTGGATGTGTTGATGGCTGCCGACAAGTTTGAAGTTGTGTCGTGTATGAGATACTGCAGTAGGTTACTTAGAAACTTGCCTATGACTAGTGAGTCCGCGTTGCTCTACTTGGACCTTCCGTCTACTGTGCTAATGGCTGAAGCAGTTCAGCCACTTACTGATGCTGCAAAGCAATTTCTTGCTGGACGTTACAAGGACATATCTAAGTAAGTCTAAGTCCGACTGTCTTTAAACCAGGACCATGGAATATGGTTGTGCTACTCAATATATGCTTCTTCACATGGAGTTTTTCAATCGGTTGAACCGGCAGTTCTTGACCATGGAATGGTAGAAAAATGTTTTAACACTTGTGTTCTTTCTTAGGTTCCAAGATGAGGTTCTTAACTTGCCGCTAGCTGGTATTGAGGCGGTATTAGCTAGTGATGATCTCCAAGTAGCTTCAGAGGATGCTGTTTATGATTTCGTACTTAAGTGGGCCCGCATACACTATCCCAGATTAGAGGAACGCCGAGATGTCCTGGGAACCCGTCTTGTCCGATTAATCCGTTTTGCATTCATGACATGCCGAAAGCTGAGGAAGGTCCTGTCGTGTAACGACTTTGATCATGATGTAGCGTCCAAGGTTGTTCTTGATGCTCTCTTTTTCAAAGGCGAGACCCCATATAGGCAGCGTGCTCTTGCTTTAGAAGAGGCCAATGCTCCCTATCGCCGGCTTGTGGAGAGATCATACAAGTACCGACCGGTTAAGGTGGTGGAGTTTGATCTTCCGCGTCAGCAATGTGTGGTCTACCTGGACCTAAAACGTGACGAGTGCAAACATTTGTTTCCAGCTGGCAGGGTTTACTCTCAAGCCTTTCACCTTGGTGGGCAAGGGTTTTTCTTGTCTGCTCACTGTAATATGGATCAACAGAGCTCTTTCCACTGCTTTGGACTGTTTTTAGGGATGCAGGAAAAGGGATCAGTGAGCTTTGCTGTTGATTATGAGTTTGCTGCTAGGTCAAAGCCGACTGATGAGTTTGTGAGCAAGTATAAGGGGAATTACACTTTCACAGGAGGGAAAGCTGTTGGGTACCGGAACCTCTTTGGTGTTCCGTGGAACGCATTCATGGCTGACGACAGCCCTTTCTTCATCAATGGCTTTCTGCATCTTAGGGCTGAGTTGACCATAAGGCAGTGAGAATTTTGAAAAAGTGATCATTGCTCTTGTGGTTTGACCGTTCCCTTCATACAGGTTTTTCTACGTGCTCGGCTAAGAACTAGGTAGATTTGAGCAGCTGGTCTTACCTATCTTTGTTGATTCCAGCCTATGTGGCCTACTTTGTGTTGTTGTAAGAAAATCTCTGGTAGGCGGCTAACAACGATTTGCTGTTTTTGATCTCCAAAGATGTAGCCAAACATGATGAAATGGAATTAAAAGCTCCCTGCGTTGAATTAAAGCCTTTGTATTTTCTGTAATGCTGCAATCATCTAAAGAAAGAAGCAACATCTGCTGTTCATTTCATTTTTATACTGCAACGGCGTGGTTGTGGATCCTTTGTACTGTGTTTACTTTTGTCGTTCCATCATTGTCACTTTGTTGAAAAAGAACCATGCTTTCTAAAGAGAGAGCAATAATGTAACTTTTCTCATCTTCAACAATCGTATAATGATGGCCATATGCATCTACTTAGTGCAGTAGCAGAATTGATAATTACTCTGCCAAATCTCCATTCCCTTTCTATGCGTGTTTTCGTAGCTGCAGATAATTCTGGACACTTCCTTTTGGTTGAAACTTCTGAACACTTTGATTTATCTCTCTATCCATTTGACACCTAATGAAGGTGTACTCGTATGGCGAAAAGAACATTGGGATCTTTTCCAGTCACGCCGTGTATGAAAATGCTGCCGCAGAGCAATTACCGGCCCTGATTAACAGTTAACCGTTGGAAGAAAGACGGCTAAGATTATCCCTCAACTTCTGACTGGACTTTCGACGGACTAACAAGGCGACTGCAATGGCTGCTTCTTCTTGTTGGCTTTTAAAGGGACAGAATGAATTATTGAGCATAATAGTTTTTAAGGGGCTGAATAAATATAGCAGAAGAGGAAAGCAAAACAATGGAATCCATTAGGGCGGATGCTCAGCTAGCTCATATACACACTACCACACCAATAAAGCTTCCGTCTTTCTGAATTTCTGAAAGTTCTACAGAACCCAGAAAGCTTTCAAACATGGTTTTGAATCTCATCTGGTTACTGATAATTCCACTATATATTTTTCAGCATAAGCAGATAGCTTAGACGGCCTCACTGCTCAGTCTCTGGATGCTTTACTTGAAGGTTAAGCTTTCCAAACCGTTGTCCAATACCTCCGCCACACTGGTGCTCTCTACCAAGCTCTGCTTCCTTCCAATTTATCAGCTATCCAGGTCTCACTCGTAAGGTTGAGAAGCAGGAGGCTCTGGACCTTGGCGCCAACTTCAGCCACTTCTGGATCCCTCCAAGAACCATGACCATGCCTCACGTGAAGAGGCTGGCGATCGGGAAATCTGCCTGCTGAGTTTACAACGTTCAAGGCTATTCTTTTCTTCCAGTAGTCGGATTCCAGGTTTTTTGTGTGTAGAATATCAGTGCATGAAACATGATCAGAAACGTTAATCTCGACACAAGTGAGAAGCATGTTGCTGTGAACGTCCCAGGAGGAAGAATCAATAAGAGGTCCGGAGCACAGTGCATTGTGTTCGGTAGTGATGGGAGCTTCAATCTCAGAGAAACATGGGAGTTGGATGCTTGTTATGTCGAGGATCAAGGCCATTTCTCTATTGTGGTTCCAGAAGAAGGGGTTCACAGGAAGGAGAAGAAGCTCTGGTATCTATGGATGGTGGTGGCGATCGTGGTTGGGATTGTAGGACTAGTTCTGGTGGCACATCTGGGTTGTTGTTGTCTATGAAGCTTTTGAAGACGAAGAAGATTCAGGTAATGGAAAGACACGCTGGTGAAGATTTAGTTCTTAAACTGTATGGATAAGGCGTAGCAAAATGCCATCTGCGGCAGTAACAAGAACTCAGCCAACCATTGAAACTGGCCACTTCCCATAGCTCTCTCACTCACTTTTCGCCTTCCATTTTTTGCCACTTTGTGCTCTGTATCAACAGAAAGATTTCATCTTTCCATCATTCTCCTGCTGGGAAAGTAAACCGGGATGCCGAACGATGAATATAGGAAGGAACAGAACTACTACTTGTAAAACTTCCATACACAACTTTTGTTCGGTCTTCTTCTTCCACGTTGAGCGCTGTACCATAATCCTTTTAAAGGTTATATATGTGTATACGAACATAGTCCCATTTATTGCTCTGTATCAGTAGAAGGACTTCACTTTCGATTACTTTTCCTACTGAGAAAATAGATTAAGTGGGAAGCAAAACGAAACAGGCAAAGAAACAGGAACTATTTCCATTCCCATATAAATTGCAAACTCAATGAAGTCTAAAGAGGCAAGCATTTCTTATCGACTGTAAAGTACAAAAAAAAAAATAAAAATAACTGGTCATTTATATGCCTAGCCAATGTTTTCCTCAATGCGAACATACGCTTTCTTCTAAATTCAAATAGACAAACATTCCTCAAACAACCCAATCGAAACCCCGAAACAAGCAAAACAAACACAAACAAGTCTTCTGCATAAAAGCTTTAGTTCAAAGTAGCACACCAGCAGAATTGCTCTTGCGAGCAAGTTTTGTCCACTCGGTATGGAATGCACCAGGGCGGTCGATCCTCTCATAAGTGTGTGCGCCAAACAAGTCCCTCTGAGCCTGAACAAGATTGGCTGGCAGTCTAGCACGCCTGTAAGTGTCGAAGTAAGCAAGAGAAGCACACATTCCAGGTGTACTAATCCCCGCTGAGATGGCCGTTCCCACAACTCTTCTCCAGGCTGCTTGCCTCTGCACCATCTCCCTGGCGAAGTCCGGGTCAACAATCAAGCTAGCCAGGTTTGGATTCCTCTGGTAGGCCTTCTTGATCCTGTCCAAGAACACTGCCCTGATAATACACCCACCTTTCCAAATCCTGGCCATCTCTCCCAAATTCAAGTTCCAGCCTTTCTCGATACTCTTGGCCCTCAACAGATTCATCCCTTGTGCATAGCTACAAATCTTGGAAGCATACAACGCCTGCCTCACATCATCAATCAACCTCTTCTTATCAATGCCACTCTTCACAGCTCCAACTTCCTCCTTCAATCCAGCCTCCCTCAAAATCTCTGCAGCATTCTCCCTCTCTTCCTTCAACCCACTCAAGTACCTGCAATCCAATGAAGCAGCAATGGTGGGTGCAGCAACGGAGAGCTCAGCAGCCTGCTGAACCGTCCATTTCCCAGTACCCTTCATCCCAGTCTTATCCAGAATCTTATCCACCAACCCCCCATCGGCAAGATCATCCTTAACCTTGAAAATGTCGGAAGTGATCTCAATCAGAAAACTCTCGAGCTCCCCTCGGTTCCACTCACCAAAAATCTCACCAAGCTCCTCATTCGACAGTCCACCCACGTTCTTCAACACATCGTAAGCTTCAGAAATGAGCTGCATATCGCCATACTCAATCCCATTGTGAACCATCTTCACAAAATTCCCAGCCCCACCTTCCCCAATATAAGTCACGCAAGGACCATCCTCAACCTGAGCAGCTACTTTCTCTAGGATATCCTTAATGTTGTTATAAGCCTGGAAAGACCCACCTGGCATCAAGGAAGGGCCGTTACGGGCACCTTCCTCGCCGCCGGAGACACCCATACCCAGATACAGGATCCCCCGATTGCTCACCTCCTGAATTCGGCGCTCGGTGTTCTCGTACCACTCGTTGCCGCCGTCGATGATGCAGTCGCCGGACTCCATGTGCTCGGAAAGTGCGGCGATGGTCTGGTCAACTGGGGACCCTGCTTTGACCAGGATGATGACAGATCTGGGTCGCTGCAGGGAGAGGACGAAATCGCGAGGAGTGTGGTGGCCGGAAAGAGGGAAGGGGCCTTCGCTCTGGGCGCGCTGGAGGGTTTCGTCGACTTTGGAAGTGGTGCGGTTGTAGACGGAGATAGGGAAGCCTTTCTCGGCGATGTTGAGGGCCAAGTTCTGACCCATCACGGCTAGGCCGGCGAGCCCGATGCGGGAAAGGGTGGAGGCTTCCATTGTTGGGCTCGACGGAAAAGGAAATTGGGCGGCGGAGGAGATGGGAGGAGGAGAGAAACGGGAAGGTGGAGAAGTATATAAGAGGGGGAAAATGGTGGGTGGGAATTAGGGGAAGTGTTGGCCTTTGGCGAAATTTTTGCCAATTTCAATTTGTACGGACTCGTCGAGGGAGCGAAGAGGCGCTTTTTTCAACAACTAAGGAGGAGCTCAGCTGGCTTTTGTTCTTTGTGAGTAGCGAAGGAGGAGTGACGATAATTCATATGGACGAAGCGGACAAATTGGACGCCGGCGTTTGGTGGTGGTGGAGCGATGTAGCCAGTTCAAGAAGTCAAAAACTGGAAATGGGTGGGTTGACGGCGGCCGACGGCGGCGGTTGGTGAGGGCCAAAGTTTGTTGATGCCACGTATGCAAAAGGGCTTATTCTTGGGCAAGGCAAAAGGAAAATATAGTATGAGATGGGCCGGAGCAGCCATGGAAACAGTTAGCAGTGGGGGATAGGAGTTGGAATTGGACCTCTCTCTTTTTTTTAGTGGGAGTCAACCCGACTCCTTTTTTTGGCGTGAATAATTAGATAGAGACATCGAGCGGCCCATGTCCCAGACTCCCAGTCATCGCTCGAGGCCCAATCCAAGTCAGCTTGTCTAGTTGAGGCGTCCTTTACGTGCATGGCAAGGAGTACTTACGGGAGATTTTTTTGTATCCTTCTTCATGTAAAACCCTAAGTACAGAAAGGTCTAGCCTATATAGACCTTGTATAGGTCATACGACCACTGTAACACAATTATCAAGTTAATAAGACCAAAGTTGGAGAGGCTGAACTCTTCCAGGAATTGGTCTCGGTCACTCAATCGATCGAGGATACCACGTAAAACTCGTGTGTCTTCTTGATTCGTTTACGATTTATCATGGCATCAGAGCATAGGTATGCATAAGCTTTCTACATCCTTCTTGATTTGTCATCGTCATGGGTGATACTGATGAGACCAAGAAGCCAGAAGGCGACGGATCTGGTGGGAATGACAACATGAAGTTCGAAACTGTCAAATCCGAACTTACAGGTCATATTGATTCAATGTCAGTTTATTTTTTTGCATCCTTCGGACTGCGGAGGACAACTCAATGTTGGTGATGTTCTCACTTCAACCAATTACGGTGAATGGGTGGTTGATATGACCGACACACTCATCGTGAAAAATAAATTTGGGTTCGTTGATGGTACAATACCACAACCCAAGAACGATCCGGAATTACGTGCTTGGAACAGGTGTGATGTTGTAGTCAAGGGATGGCTTCGTATGGCGATGGATAAAGAGATACGGAGCAGTGTTCGATATGCCAAACGGCACCTGAAATTTGGATTGATCTTAAGGAGCGGTTTGGCCAAGGTAGCATGACCAGAGGGTAAGAGTTGCGTCGTCTTGTTAGCGCGCTTTGGCAAGAGAAACATTTTGTTTCCTCGTTCTATACTCGCATCGAGGCCTTATGGGAGGAGGCCCAGTCTTTATCTCCTCCAGAAGCGTGTGTATGTGGGCAATGCAAGTGTAACTTGGAGCAAAGAACTCGAGCAAGGGAGGAACGTTCGCGATTGTATGATTTTTTGATGGGATTGGATGAGAGTTTTGCTGCTGTCCAGAGTCAGATCTTAGCCATGAAACCACCTCCAACGCTACCAGAGGCCTTCAACATTGTTTCTAATGATGAGCAGCAGCGGCTGCTAGCTCAAAAGCGAAGGGCTCCTGTCGAGGTAGCTGCGTTTGCGGCATAGAATGATGGTGATCGTGTGAGTGGAAGTCGAACGTCGGACAGTCGACCAAAATGCTCCCATTGCGGCAAATTGATCACTTTAAGGAGGCATGTTATGACCTAATAGGATGGCCACCTCGCAACAAAGGAAATCAAAGTGATAAAACTGAAAAGGGAGACAGAAGGCGTCGCACCTCGTCTGAGGGAGCTCCCAAGGCAGCGCAATCAGAAGTTGATACGAGTCCTGTCCCGGGATTCACCATGTCCCAACTTGAGCAACTCAAGAAGTTTTTCGGGTCCACTACACCAACCAGTGATCCTTCGGCACATATGGCAGGTATTTCTCTCAGTGATTCTGAGTGGTTGATCGATTCTGGTTGCAACGAACATATCACTAAGATGCACAGTGGTTGAATAGTGATGGTATTAGTCAAACTAGCCAACCTGTTAGAATTCCTAATGGTGACAAAGCTAGATCGCGTTCTACATGTCCCAGAGTTTCGTTGCAACTTACTGTCTGTCAGCAGGTTAACAAAGGATAATGATGTGACATTAACCTTTATGCGCGACTTATGTATACTTCAGGACTTACGCTCCAGGAGCGTGATTGGGAAGGGGATTCTCCGTGAAGGTCTTTACTACTTGAAGCTATTTGGAGGTAACGAGAATTTGGTTTTTACGGTTGATGGCAAGCAACAGGTGTCGGTGGAAACGTGGCACAACCGACTTGGCCATCCTTCGCCGACAAAGATGTCCCAGCTTAGTAGTTTGGTTTCTATTTCTAGTAGCAAAGTACAACAGCCTTGTCACTCTTGTTCTCGTGCCAAGCAAACCAGATTACCTTTTCCCTCTAGTCATATCAAAACTTCGGATTGTTTTCAGTTGGTTCACATGGATATATGGGGTGGATATCAAGTGGCTTCTCTTAGTGGAGCACATTATTTTTTGACGAAAGTTGATGATTTCAGTCGCAGTGTTTGGGTTTATCTAATCAAGTTTAAATATGAGGTTGCTCGACATATTGTTTTGTTCTGTGAGATGGTGCGAACACAGTTTGGTATACAGGTTCGGCGCAGGCAGATAACGGTCCTGAATTTTTGACTAATGTCTTGCGCGACTATTATGAAAAATCTGGCATCGTTCTTCCGACCAGTTGTACTGACACTCCTCACCAGAATGGAGTTGCTGAACGAAAACATTGCCATATCTTGGAGACGGCGCGAGCACTATGATTTCAGGCTGGCCTCCCACTACCGTTTTGGGGCGAATGTGTTCTCACTGCCACATACTTGATCAACAGACTGCCTACCACTACGACAGGGAAAACACCTTTGGAGGTGTTGTTTAGTCGTGCTGCTTCATATACCCATCTTCGAGTATTTGGCTGTCTTGTCTACGCCAAGGATAACCATGGTGATCTACATAAATTTGCTGATCGAGGGCGAGCTGGAGTCTTTCTTGGTTATGCGGCTACATAGAAGAGTTATAAGATATATGATCTTCTTGCACATAAGGTAATAATCTCTCGTGACGTGATTTTCCATGAGAATTATTTTCCTTTTCATGCGCAGGACCCTTAGGATTTCTATTGGGTTCCTCCAGACACGTTCATTGATGAGGTTCACGTCAGCTCAGGGGATTCTACCATGCCTAGTCCCCTCGAGCATGCTATTCCCAGTCCCTCATCACCGGCTGCAGAGACTACTTCCCCACGCACACCAGCTGTGGATGTCAACTCCCTAGTGGACAGGGTGTCACCCAGTCCCAGTCCTTGTCATTCACTCGAGTCCATATCGGGCAGTCCAGGCGCTACCTCTTCGTCACCGCCTGTCGATGTGTTTGTCCCTCCTGCCGACGTGCCTGTCCCTTTGCGTCGCAGTGATAGGGATCGTCGTCCCCCTAAGCACCTTGTGGATATCTACGAGATGGATCTTCAATCTCCCTCACATGTTGGATATCCGTTGTCGCATCATGTCTCGTATGGGAGACTAACGCCTTCCTACTGTACGTTTTTGGCTGCTGTTGATACTATTCCAGAGCCAAAGTCTTTCAAGGAGGCGGTCAAGTATGCTGTTTGGCGAGAGGCTATGTCTAAAGAAATTGCAGCCTTAGTTGCAAATGGTACGTGGAGTTTGGTTACACTACCTCCTAGGAAGCGTTGCATTGAGGCAAAATGGGTCTTCAAGATCAAGTACTACCCGTATGGCACTGTTGAAAGGTACAAAGCTCGGTTAGTGGCAAAGGGTTATACTCAGATTGAGGGTGTCGATTTTCACGATACCTTCGCACCTGTAGCTAAGCTAGTCACTGTACGCTGTCTCCTTGCTGTTGCAGTTAGTCGGGGGTGGTTCATACATCAACTTGATGTAAATAATGCATTTCTTCATGGAGATTTGATTGAGGAGGTTTACATGAAGTTCCCTCTGGGTTTTGCTGTTGTAGGGGATTCTCGAGTGTGTCATCTTCATAAGTCTATCTATGGTCTGCGCCAGGCTTCGCGAAATTGGTACCAAAAGTTCACATCGTCACTAAATGGTATTGGGTTTCGCTCATCTCCCGCTGACCATTCACTCTGTCTATCGCAAAGGCGATGTCTTTGTTGCTGTTGGACTTTATTCGTTTACGATTTATCAGGAATAATCAGGGAAAAATTATTATAACCACTTGTTGGCGTTGATCAAAGGCAGAACTCTACATCGGCAAGCTTGCTACGCGACATAAGGCCTCGTGTCGGAATATGATTAGATGCTAACTCCTTTTAGAGTTAGCACGATACTAACTAAACTAACAAACATTAGATTATAAACTAATCCTAAGGTCAGAATTCAATAAAGGATAATTTAGTCAATATTTTCTCAAACCCTAATATAAATACTTGTTTTCTTATCAATCGACCTCATCTCTCTCAACAGCTCACGTCTCTCCTGCGCTCTCTCTCCCAAATAACTCAGAAACTGTCTTCTCTCTACCTGAGGCCATGCAACTCCTATCTCCGTCCGTAGTTCCGCTCGACTGCCCTGGCCTTGGCCGTGCCCTTAATTAGCACGCGTGCCTTGACCTCACGCGTACAGGCCTCATCTTCGTCGTGCCGTCGCATCCCTCCTCCGCCTCTTCGCCATCCACCCTTTGCTGGCCGGATACACACTCCACAAAACACCGTCTTCTCTTGCATACTTGAAGAAATCTCAAGCATATGTTGTTAAATGGGGAAACTTTCCCCTGTTTGCTTTTTATTAGCAGTGATTATTGTATTATTTTTTTAAATGCATTAGTAGTAATTTTTATTGTATTGTGTGGTGATATATTATGTTAATTATTAGTAGTGTTTCGAATAGTTATAGTAATATTTGTTTATTTGTGGTACGGTCTTCACTTTTAATAGTGTTTTCATCAAAAATCACAAACTACTAATAATTAAGAAAATACTTCTAATGACAATATAATTAAGGACTTTGCTACTAGGGATGGCAATGGGGCGGGTTTGCCTAAACCATCCCCATCCCCGATTTCAAATATCTATAATCATACCCGCCCCATACCCATGCAGGGAAGGTTTTGCAAACCCATCCCCATACCCATGGGTTTCGAGTACCCATGGGTAATACCCGCCCCGTACATCGAGCATTATAATACCGAATATTTACATGTAGATTTTCAATTATAACATTAAACGCGCCTACTATATCATGAAGCCGACAAAGAGACAATTATTTTTAATACGATTCAAAACATTTTATCTTAAAGTGTCCATTAATCCATATCAGAGTAGAGCACAATGTCATCCAAATCATTATTCTCTACACTAATACATCTATTAAGTAATAATAATTAACTAACATAATTTTGTTAAAAGGGGAAAAAGTGAAAGAGTGAAGGCAAAATTGAGAGAAAGAAGTTAGATTTTGATTTTGGTGGCCACTCAATTGCATTTCTACTATATATATTTTTTTTGAGTTATACTCACTATTATTGATAGGTTGCAAATTGATTCACATATGTTTCATATATGAAGAAATATTTTTGGTGGGGCGGGTATGGGTATGGGGCGGGGGAGGCTAAAACCATACCCTCCCCATACCCATCAAACTTTTTGCGGGTTTTACCCATACCCGCCTCATACCCGGTCAATGCAAGGATTCCCCGCATTGACTGGATCGGGGACGGTCGGATACCCGTGGGCATGGGTTTGATTGCCATCCCTATTTGCTACGGGGACATGCATGTCACCGTAACTTGCACTTTTAGGTCGACCTCATATAGGATTAGGTCGACCTAATCTGCCGTTTCAGTCTTGTGCTAGAAGGCAGCTTACTTCGTAGCAACTTCGAGCCTTTTGTTTGAAGCCTTCCAGATATCCAACATTTCATCAAATGCCTTGACTTTGTTGACAAACATACCTAATTTCATGTGGTAGAGGCCCCTGGACTCGAATCTCATCAATGCTTTCGAATTGAGCTCCAAAGTAGGCTTCACAAACACTTTCCCAGACTTGGCCATTTTCAGGAAGTTTCCCAGTTTTGGCATAGCCCAGTTTTGGCATAGCCTTTTGATCAGGTTCAAAATGGTCTTTTGTACTCCCTATCGAGCTCCCAAGCACTTCAATGTGTAGAGGGACACTCTAGCTTCAAAACAAGTCATTAATCTTCAATTTCCATCAAGCCAATTGTAAGATATGAATCTCCAAAGTAGGCACCATGAAACTGTTTTTACACTGAAACAACATATTAGGTCGACCTAATCCTAACTGAGGTCAACCGAATGTCACCGTAGGCGCACCCATTAACTAATGATAAGCATAAAATTATCACAACATCTTTGCTAAATCACTACTAAGTTACGTAGTAGTAGTAGTTTATCGGTAGTTGTTTTTCACGTAAAAATTCATTGTAAGGGAGGAGAGATGTATTAAACAACTTTAATCTTCTAAAATTAATCAGTTTTTTAAATTTAATTTTTTTAAATACCAAACAAGTCCCTCATTGCTTCCCACCGCATAATATAATCAACGGTTATGAGAGTGGTTAGCATGATGCTAACTCCTATAAAGTTAGCACTCCTTGTTGTCACAGCAATAATGTTGGGATACGACACTTGAGCTGAACGATGTATGGTCTCATCAGTGGGCTTGTGATTTTGTCATTCTTCGGCCAACAAACCCACTAGTAGAGGAATCTTTTGAACACAAATTTTCACTTTGCCACCATGGCAGAACCTATCCTCCAACCTTATTTAACCCTTTTCGTGGATCTCAATATCAAACTGACGGAGTCTAACGATTTGGATCATTTGTAACATATGTATGTCGATAGAAGTATCATAATTTGTTATAGTGAACAAACAATATTAGCTTGTGCATTTGAGCATTCCGTATGACAACGTACCCAACTCTTCCAAATTAGTTGTACCAGAATCTCCTCTGCCTCCAAATGCCCCTAAGGGCGGTCAAAAACTCAATCCATTTAGCAAATCCAACCCATGTTGAGACTTGCCATCCACAACCAGCTTGGTGCACTTATCACCAACATAACATGTCAAAACAGAACCTTGTAGATTATACAAGGCACCCTGCTTGACACCTTTCAAAATCACCTTAGAACTCTTGTAGACATATATCACTCCACCTTCACCTTTGAAGAGGAGATTCTGGTACAACTAATTTGGAGGAGTTGGGTACATCTGGCCACTTTGGTTGCGTCTGGTACATCTGGTATTTGACAGAGAATTCAAGTCAAGGTGGAGATTGTTAGGATATGACCTGAATTTGATTTGAGCTTTTGTTTAGTGTTTTATGCCTATTCTATTAGGGTTTGGGATTGGGTTTTGTTTGGACCTTTTTCTTGTATGTATGGAAAAATGTGTTTGGTTTTCTGTTTGGGATTAGGAGAAGAGTTCTATAAATACTCTTCATCACCCTAATCTGTTGTAAAGGTCATTCAGTTTAGTTGGTTTGGTTTATCAGTTCCGGATTTGGTTTGTAAACTGTACACTCCTCAAATCAGTGAAATTTGTTATCCCATGCTCGTGGGTTAGCTAGCACACATTGTGTTAGTGAACCACGTTAAATTCGTGTTCGTTTGTGTTGATCTGGATTGTCGTTTGCACGCTCTTGTTCTGACATGAGCTTACTTGGCGTTTCGTATTGATGGAGGCGTATCATTCAACGATGGAGGTCATTGACTGAGATTGGAGTCAATTAGAGGGAATCGCTGGCGGTTGGTGTTTGACAGTTTGAGAGGAGCGGCGAATTTGGCAGCAGCCTCTTTCCCTAACACACTCTCTTGTCTCAATTGGGCCGAGAAGCATGAATCAGACCAAATAAGACACAATAGCCAGCCCGGGAAAATAATTTTTCCCGTCTCCCTAAAATGCCTCTCCGCAAAACGCTATGGAGGCAAGGATTTTGAAATGGGGGTTGTTGTTTTCTCATCTCACTATTAATTAAAGCATAGATAAAAGCACAACAAACAAATATACAAAATAATAGTACAGACTATATAAACCATCAAGTAAAAAGTATACAAATCAGAGGATAAAAGTATACAAATTAATATTATAAATTATGCAAACCATCTAATAAAAGTATAAAAATCAGAGTGATTGTGTACAGACGGGATCATAAAAGTACAAAAACCAATGGTATAAACTATACCAACCAATAATAAAATGTATATAAACTAGGTTATAACAATATATAAATTAATATTACAAAGTATACAAACTGCATAAAAATGTAAAAATAAGGATGGCAATACAAATTAGTACAACGTAATATACAAATCGATAGGACTTACATAACATACGAAATTGGCGACATGAAAAATGGTGGAGTACGACGAGCCAATAAAGCTAATGAAGCGAGAGTGTTCTCTGTTCGTACAACTTGTGAATAAGTATTGGTCTCACACAATCAGACAATATCATCATATAAGATGTGTACTGGAACCCTTGTTGTCTAGTAGACTTAAAGATATCAGATTCTAAGTCATCTCTGGAATATGCCTAACATTGTTCAAGGTGCACACAGAACCATCATGTGTCCTCATCCAGTCATCCGGGCGGAGCCTCTTCCAACAATCTTACAGATAACACCATTGGCCATTAGGGGTGTACATGGGTCGGGTGATTCAGATTTAGCCATTTTAATCACCCGACCTATGCACTACGGTTTTATAAATATTAAACCCAAACCCACCCAAAAAAATTTAAACCTTATGGTTTGTTTCTAATTGGGTTAGGTCGGGTTGGCGATATTTTTAAGTAAAAACCCAACCCAACCTATAATATGTAATTATTTTACACCATAAAAATATTTTATAACTAATTAAAATTTCAAACGAATAAACCGAGGTGAAAGGTATCAAAATTCACAAATGTTGTTTGAATTTCAATAAAATTTGATTTACTTCAACATATGCCTAGTTATTTTCACGACATTTGTTGAAATAGTCTAAAAAATTTATAAATGAACGCATCAATAATATGTTATTCTATTAAAAATGTACACAAGAAAAATGATCACGTGAATCATAACTATATTAAATTTTATGTCTAAACTTTAAGCCGAAGAATGCATTAGATTAGTGAGACCATGAGAGAAAAACATGACGAAATATCTTAATTTTCTCATAAGTATGGCTATATACGACGTAAATATTTTTTGGATACGAACTCATACAATAGTTGGAGCACGGGTTGGGCTGGGTTCTACGGGTTGTGTAATCCAAAATCCAAACCCAACCCAAAATAGGCGGGTTGTACAAAATAAAACCCTCACCCAACCCAAAACCTTCGTTTAGCGATACATACGGGTGGGTTGGGTCGGGTTGGGTGGGTGGATCGGTTTGCGGGTGTGTTTGTTCACCCCTATTGGCCATAAAAAAGGTCCTTCATCTATCTGCTCATAAGTTTAAAAACACTCCCAGCTTGGACACATATGATAATCAGCTGCAGTATCTAAATACCACACATCCTGATGATGTACTTGTTCATTCACTGCTAAGGCTAACTGTTTGTACCATCTAGCTCCGGATACGAACAATAATATTTGTTGGTGTGGGCTTGACTCACAATTCATTCTTTGGATCTCTTCGAGAGGAAAGTAACTAGTGGAAAGGTGGGGATGCCCCCCGGATTAAACTTTGACGATCAAGTTAGTAGATTGTAGAGAGAATACGTAGAGAGAAAGTTTAGAGAGACAAATTATATGTGAAATGAGGGTGGAGAAGTTGAGTCCCGTTCTTTGGAGGGCTTGGAAGCTCTTAAATAAACACGACAAGCACTAGTTGCGCGAAAGGTTGTGCAGCAGGTTGAACGTCACTGCTAGCGCGGATGGTAGTGCACCACAATGCTGGATTGCCTCATTCCCTCCCTCTTCAAAAAGATTTGTCCTCAAATCGTGTTGCTGCACATAGACTCCCTTGTAGTCCATCGCCCTTGACATGGAACATCCACCAAGAAAGAATAGACATTCTCCACAACCCCACGGAATCAAGAGCTCAAACAACCGATCAAACATGGGCTCCAAATCATGACTTTCAAAGCTCAAGTCAGCATGAATGTTTTTGTGAAATCTCCAGCTAGGTTTCCAAACATAATGGGTTGCTCCAACAGCATCCAAACTTGTAGTTCCTCGTCCAAAATCTTCATCCCTCACTCTACTCAAGCCACCGCCATCTGCCCTCTTTCCATCAAAACAATCAGTCGTTTAAAGCAAGCTATCAAAGATCAAAGCTTGACGACTCATACACCTCAAATCCTGCTCAGAATCAAAACAAAAAGGATTGTGATAGCTCGATTCAAGGAATCCTATTTCAACCACTTCAGCTTCACCACTTTCCTGTCCTTCAACTTCTTCTACCGCCTTCTGATCTTGGGAATCGATCGACGACTCACTTTCTTTGATTTCCTCATGATCTAGAAGGGTTCTGACTTCCTCGACATCCTGCTCTTCATCAATCTTCTCTGCTTCCAGATTCTCCTGTGCCTCTTCATAAAGTCGTTATAATTTCCTCCTATCTTCAGCAACCTCTTCCAATGATAATGGCTTTAAGGAAATCTTTCTTCCATGATGGTTGATGATGATATGATTGAGGCTGCGACGTCATTGTGCTTGGCGATCATTGTGCCATGGTTCACCAAGTACCACGTGATTCAGCCTCATAGGCACGACATCACACTGAATCTGATCCACGTACGTCCCAAGTTGAAACTCCACAGATACTTGTTTAGTCACATACACAAAAGCGTCTTCCATTGACAATCGCAATAGGTAAGGCCTAAGATGTTGTTGTGTAGTTAGCCCTAACTTAGCTACTATCCTCGAACTGATCAAATTGGATGGGAACTCTCCATCCACCACCACAAAACACAAGTTCTCCTGAACCAGATAATGAGTATTGATGCTCTAAAACACAACACCTAACAATGGCCAAGTGTAACCAATGAAAGGGACTGCAGTATAGTGGCACAAGTAATAAATATCAAATCCACGGGTCTCTAGAGTTACTATTACTCAGCTTCAGTTCATTATCTAGCAAACTAGATTAAGGATTGATTTATAAACTACTCTACTAACTACTCTACTAATTACAAGTTGTGAACTCACTTAGGTATGATTCCCCCTAGCTCCTCAATTAGGTCCAAGTTGTAATTCCTTTTGGTTGTTTTACTGTTGATTAAACTGCGGAAGATCCGACAGTAGCTTGGAATCTCTTAAGCTAACCAAGCCCTCTCAGTCTAACTATCCGGCAGACGACTAGTCTTCACCGGGATAGAAAGCTGAAGCAATAAGCGCAGAACTCCACTACTGGAATTGGATTCCAGTACAAAGCAGTAAACTGACTAACTCTCGTATAGCCAATCTCATACTACCGAATGATGAGACTCTAGCAACCTAATCATATTCTATCTATCTCAGGTTGCAACAGAAATCAGGAAAAGTTGATCAGACTTCAATTGACTCAATAAACATGCATCATTCGATTATAATCAAACAATATAGCATCCAAAACTTCATACAAGAAAGATCCTAACTCATGGAACTAGGGTTCCTCAAAACCTAAGTGCAGGGAAGTTACTCCATAGAGAAGAGAGAGACTGCAGAAATCTGATCTAGATCTTCAATCTCCATCTCCAAGCTTGATTCCCGAGCTCCAATGGCGAAGAAATCCCCCAAAATAGCTCCAAGAATGTTCCCAAGTCGCTCTCTCTCTCTAGAGTTCGTCCCTTGGGTGTTTTGGAACCAAAAACCCCAGCTCTCCCTTTCATTTGGCTCTAATCTGCCTCAAAACCCCGATTCTGGGCGAATTACGGGCTGAATTACGGTCGTAATTCTTCCATGCCCGTATTTTGCCCAAAACACGCGTTTTGGTTAAGTTTCAGCGCACCCAAAGCTCCTCTCTGCAGTGAAATTACGGGCATGGGAGGGGAAATTACGGTCGTAATTCTCCTGCCCGTAATTCTTCCTCCACCCCTGTTCAAAGCTTCGTTTCTCCCTCGTCCGGACTCCAAATCAGTCGCCGTTTGAACCCAGACGCTCGTAGTCTCGTCCTCTTTCTTTTCATAACAAACTTTCATGATTCTTTGTCCATAAAGTGAGGTAGAAATCCATTCTTCTTCAGGTCATGCTCGTGTTTCTTCTCCCGAATTTCCAAATGATCTCCGATTGACTTGAAACTTGCGCCTACGCTTCACTTTATGTGCTAGGGCCTGAAATGTGACAAAGGAACACAACCTAGCGTAAAATAGGCAAAAGAAGCGATAATGCAAGCTTAAACGATCAAGAAACCAAGGGGAAAACATGTGCAAATATCGAGTCATCAAATTCCCCCACACTTAACTGTTTGCTTGTCCCCAAGCAAACCTGACTCAAACCAATGCAAATCTCCAGACCTCTATAGCAACAAACAACCCCGATCGTCGGTAGAGGATTTCCTAGATCATATAGCAGCTTACGAGGTCAACTTGTCTTCTAAGACGTTCCCTATCTCTCTCAATGCGAGTACTAGACTCAAGCCAGGATCATGAGAAGAAGTAGAAGTAAGACAGTCAGTTCATGGATAAAGGGACTCACACCATTCACTACCAAGGATTCGTTGTACCGGAGTGCTCTTTCACTTCATTTCACCGTTAGAACCCCTTTTTCTCACTTTCATTTACATTTTTTCTTTCATTTGGTGGGGTTCCAACTGCAGTCTTTTGCATGGTCGACCCTTATTAGTCGAGCAAGAGCAATTTCTGTACATCTGGAGCTTGCCAGAGTACTTCTTTTAACTCCTTTTCCTCAACTCGTGTGGAGGGTCAATGAAATTAAGGGGGGTCGGAAGCTCTATCCGTGCCCTTAAAAACACATCCTCAAGTAGGCAAACCGTTCAACGGGTGGAAGTTTTACTTGTACTAGAGACAACTTAGCTTCACCTTGTAGGAGTACCCCACTAAGGATCACTAAAATCTCTTCCAAAACCCAATTTTGTGCAATGAACGGTGCCACACACGTTGGGCTTACCCCATGTTTAAGATTTTTGATGATTTAGACATGAAGGACCAACTGCTTTCCATTTTCCACATGAGCACCCTGTTCGATACACGAGTCCATAACACAATCCAAATAGAGTCACCATTATCACATGAATTCAACGGTCCTAGCTCCACTAATTCACAAAATCAACTGGCACATCAGTGAGCAAGATAGGAAAAATCTTATACTTCAACATCCTCCATAGTGCTACACTACCTCCCTAAGTTGCACATTACTATAGAGACTGTCAATTCAAAGCATACTGAGCAGGCAATTTGCAAGGAAACACGTACTTGGAGCCCTCAAATTTAAAAATTTGGACAGTGAACTAGGCTCCAAGCACACAAACAGCCAACCATTCACCCACATACATAATCGAATATCCCCCCACACTTAAGCACGACATTGTCCTCAATGGAGGAAAGATAAGGAGGGTAGAACGAAGTTACCAGATCAAGGGTGAATGACGGTGGACGAGGTAGGCAGTGCATTCCAGGATGAGAGAGTAGTCGGAGCACAAACACCACACAAAATCTCACAAAGGTTGAGTTATTGACTCTAAAATCAAATAACAAAACTGACTCAACCGAGGAGAAATAGAGAAAGAAATGCAAACCGACTGGTTGGGTTGCCTCCCAACAAGCGCTTCTTTCACGTCGTGAGCCGGACGATGGCTCCTAAGTTTCGGTCCATGCTAGAACCTCCTTGAAGTTGAGGTTCTCGTCGATGAGGTGGAGTCTCAAGTCACGAGCATGTGGTGTGGCAGGTGATGAAGGCTCATGTACTTGATGCAGATGAAGTCTCCACCCTCGAGACCTCTTCTTCTCTTCTCTCGTCTCATTGCCCCAAACCAGATATGACAACATCGATTGGCCACCATCGCGTCCACCAAGAGGGACCGATGTTGATGTGGCCTTGGTCTGGCAAAGAGACACTGCAAATGGGTCCTTGCTAAGAAGTTCCTCAAAGTTTGGTGGGGATATTACTTGTAACTCATGGTCGGTGCATGCCTCTTCCACCTCAACTTCATCCTCAGCCTGGACGCCAATTGCTTCCTCAACCCCCCTTCCTTCTTCAAAATGTGGTCTCTCTCCTGGGAAAAGATCAAGAACCACCTCTTCTTTTATTTCTTCCTCATCCTCCACAACTTCCTTCCTCATCCTTTCTCGCTCTTCTTGTTCTAGAACAGATTGGAGAGCAAGTCGCCAAGCAATTTCTTCAATGGGATCATCTTGCATCTCCTCGCACGGGCCCAACATGTTAGAGCATAAATGAGGAAAGGTGTGGTCTGCAACCAAAGGACTTTCCTGTCATGATTATCATGGGAGTTCTCTGTGATAACTTCTGTATGCTCCTCAACGCTCCCGTAGCATTTGTCATCCTCCACCTCTTCTAGCGTGGTAGCAGAAAGTTGATCTTGAGCAAGATGTGAGCAAACTTGCTCCACCCACTCTGTTTGCTTCGCTGAGCGCTGAACAGTCTCCTCCATATCATGGAGAAATGAGGGATCGGAAGAGGCAAGGGCTTGAATTTGAAGATCCATCTTGGAGCAGGATCTCTCAGTGTCTCGAGCAAACTGCTCCACGAGAAGCCTTAATTGTTTGTTCGGATCTTCCAGTGAAGTGTAGCATGGCTCTGCAGAGTGGCGCGTGAAGGCCGCCATGGGTAACTCCAGCTCCGATGGCCCTTCTGGTTGTGGGAGAAAGTCTTCTTGGTAATGAGGTTGTTCTTGATATGCCCAGGGGTCTGATTGTTCTCCGTAGTAAGGGGGTTGGTACTGGAACCCGAATCCATAGTCTTCTCCTCCTTGATTGCTCCAGGGAGTCTCGGCGTAATACCACTCGGATGGTGGTGGATACCCCCAATGATTGGAGAAGCCATGAGGATCCATGATTCAGATCTGCATCAACAAATACAAAAACACCCAAGTGAAAAGCAAGGGTGGAAACGAAAAGAAAAGAAAAGAAAAAAAGATAAAGTAACAAACTTCTGCCTTTCCTAATACTCTAGAAAGTCCCCGGCAACGGCGCCAAAAACTTGATGCTCTAAAACACAACACATAACAATGGCCAAGTGTAACCAATGAAAGGGACTGCAGTATAGTGGCACAAGTAATAAATATCAAATCCACGGGTCTCTAGAGTTACTATTACTCAGCTTCAGTTCATTATCTAGCAAACTAGATTAAGGATTGATTTATAAACTACTCTACTAACTACTCTACTAATTACAAGTTGTGAACTCACTTAGGTATGATTCCCCCTAGCTCCTCAATTAGGTCCAAGTTGTAATTCCTTTTGGTTGTATTACTGTTGATTAAACTGCGGAAGATCCGACAGTAGCTTGGAATCTCTTAAGCTAACCAAGCCCTCTCAGTCTAACTATCCGGCAGACGACTAGTCTTCACCGGGATAGAAAGCTGAAGCAATAAGCACAAAACTCCACTACTGGAATTGGATTCTAGTACAAAGCAGTAAACTGACTAACTCTCGTATAGCCAATCTCATACTACCGAATGATGAGACTCTAGCAACCTAATCATATTCTATCTATCTCAGGTTGCAGCAGAAATCAGGAAAAGTTGATCAGACTTCAATTGACTCAATAAACATGCATCATTCGATTATAATCAAACAATATAGCATCCAAAACTTCATACAAGAAAGATCCTAACTCATGGAACTAGGGTTCCTCAAAACCTAAGTGAAGGGAAGTTACTCCATAGAGAAGAGAGAGACTGCAGAAATCTGATCTAGATCTTCAATCTCCATCTCCAAGCTTGATTCCCGAGCTTCAATGGCAAAGAAATCCCCCAAAATAGCTCCAAGAATGTTCCCAAGTCGCTCTCTCTCTCTAGGGTTCGTCCCTTGGGTGTTTTGGAACCAAAAACCCCAGCTCTCCCTTTCCTTTGGCGCTAATCTGCCTCAAAAACCCGATTCTGGGCGAATTACGGGCTGAATTACGGTCGTAATTCTTCCATGCCCGTATTTTGCCCAAAACACGCGTTTTGGTTAAGTTTCAGCGCACCCAAAGCTCCTCTCGGCAGTGAAATTACGGGCATGGGAGGGGAAATTACGGTCGTAATTCTCCTGCCCGTAATTCTTCCTCCACCCCTGTTCAAAGCTTCGTTTCTCCCTTGTCCGGACTCCAAATCAGTCGCCGTTTGAACCCAGACGCTCGTAGTCTCGTCCTCTTTCTTTTCATAACAAACTTTCATGATTATTTTTCCATAAAGTGAGGTAGAAATCCATTCTTCTTCAGGTCATGCTCGTGTTTCTTCTCCCGAATTTCCAAATGATCTCCGATTGACTTGAAACTTGCGCCTACGCTTCACTTTATGTGCTAGGGCCTGAAATGTGACAAAGGAACACAACCTAGCGTAAAATAGGCAAAAGAAGCGATAATGCAAGCTTAAACGATCAAGAAACAAAGGGGAAAACATGTGCAAATATCGAGTCATCAAGTATCGAACAGATTATCTTGCTCAAACTCTTCCATGTCCGGGGCACAATTAAGCTCCAAGAACCTTCAGAATTCACTCTGAAACTTCATGAATCGTTTCTATTTTTGTTTTGTTTTCTTTTGTTTGAAAACAGAAACTGCAAATTAACCTTCTTGGCAACGTTTAAGAACACAAAACCTGTTTGGCTGATTTTTGCACAAGATAGGAGTATACGTATGCCACTGTGTTTGAACCAGAGATCTGATACCACCTAATATAAGCCGAGGCTCTAACTCCTAGGCTTAAACAATCAGAATATGCAGCAAAGTTTGATTAGCAAAACAAAGAGAAAAAGGGCGGAAAATAACTCAAACCAAAGCCACAATTGGGCAGAGGGCCAAACATACGAAGTGACTCCACAACTAGGGTGATGAGCTAATTGATAACATCGATTTCTTCTTGACGGCTCGATTCCACGAATAGACTAAGAAGGATAAAAGAGTTTTCAAGAATGAACTCTTAAATAAGGGTTTTTCATTGATCAAAAGTTGTTCAGTCCGTAGGCATAACATTGATCTCTTGGACGTGGATTACATTGACCTCTTGGTCAGCTCCAACTCCTATGTCGAGCATCTCTTGGTTAATTGGACTCTTCTCTTTGCGTTCTCGAGCCTCTAAAGCCTTCATCTTCGGACCAAGATCGTTGTATATTCCTCGAACTCGATGGATGTCTTGTGAGGTGATCCAGGTTGCATCAATGGCGCCGGGCATTTGAGAGCACAAGATTATCTTCTAGCTTACTGGGCAGCATGCTTGAATAATGAAGCAGTTGCGCGAGTTGAATTCATCGTGGTTGATTTCTCTTTTCTTTTTTTGTAAGAAGCTTCGAGGTTTGAAGGGAGGTAATTTGGGATTGAATGAGTCGTCGGAGACGGAGGCGAAGTCTAGTTAGATGATGTGTGCTTGAACTTCGGTGATGCTTGCCGCGAAGTTGGTGATGTGTGCGAAGGAATATAGGCTTACGGAGTTTGACACCGATCGGGCCTCGCCCTGGTTGGGTAATATTGACGGGCTATGTTGAAGGCGGGTCGCGAACTTGGAGCTGGGCCGCCGGGCTACATTGCACAGAAGTGGGTCAATTTCAAGGTACGGGTGTTTAGATCGTGTAACGAAGCTCGGGCTGTGAGACAAACTGAAGCGGGCCATGGGACTTGGAGTGGATTTGCCCTTCTAGACCGTGATTTGGAAGCAACCCACATGATGCAGGTGAAGGATGGATGGAAGTCTTTCGTCTTTAATTTGGAGAGGTGGCGGAAAGAATAAATACAGAATGCCGCACATTTCTGAACAAGAAAGCTTTATGTCGTATTGGTAAGGGCATTTGTAAGATGAAGTATTGGTGTGAGTTTGAATCACCGCGCAAATTTATTTTTTGATGGAGGCACGGAGTTGAAGAAGGATGGACAAGAAACAAGAAGCCATGAGTTGGAAACGGTTCTTGAGGAAGAGGTGGGCCCGCGTTATGGTGGAGGAGGTGTTATTCTTGAAGACATGGGACGGTTGCGATGGTTGGAGAGGCAGTGCCCGAACGGGGTGCGCGGCCCGACGAAGGACGAATGAGGTGGGACGGGCCCGAACGGAGCTTTGTGTGCGGAGCGTGGGCCCTGTGAGGCGGTGGGGATGGAAAGCGTAGCGCGTATTGCTTTCCTGTTGGCCAGTGCGGCTTGATGTAATAAAATGAGGGCGTACCGTAACTGAGCACAACTTGTCCTTGTAGTGTACTGGCTTGTGCTCTAATTTGACGAATTGGGCAGTCCCTGGTGTGGCCCTTTGTTCCTTGTGGGCGAGAGTTTACTACTGCGCCAGTGGGGCGCAAATTGGAGTTGGAGAGGGCCGTATCCACCGTGAGTTGGGAGTAGTAGCGAGGCGGACTGGCAATGAACTTGCGCGACTTGGCCTTGAGCTTGGAAGTGGCCTAGGTCTTTGTTGCGTGAGAGTGTGTGCTGCCTTTTAACGATTGTGGCAGACCAAAAATTCACTTTGTGCGCCGCTTCACCCTTTTCTTACTTTTATCTTATTTTTGCTTCTTTCTTTCTTAAGACGCGTTTGTCTTTCTTCTTCTTCTTCTTCTTCTTCCTTTGTGACGCAAAGAGAGCTGTGATATCGTCTTGTACCGCGGGGAGAGTTTGGAGAAAGAGTTCAAGCGTGGCTGATTAAGAGACTAGTGGTGGGGAGCTTGAAAGCAAT
The DNA here is from genome assembly GCA_964030455.1 of Linum trigynum. Taxonomy (NCBI): domain Eukaryota; kingdom Viridiplantae; phylum Streptophyta; class Magnoliopsida; order Malpighiales; family Linaceae; genus Linum; species Linum trigynum. The sequence goes on from OZ034818.1 coordinate 15,264,460, forward strand.
TCTTGGGAGGTTGAGCGGCGGGACGAAATCATTTGAAGCGATTCTACTTGCGAGGGAGAAAGCGTAGCACGCAGAGCAGCAAGGGGCGGAACGGTTTAGAGAAGTTTGGCAGATATATCGGCGGCAATGTTTTCTCTTCTGAAGCGTTTCCAGGCTGGCATCAACTTGCGGGATCTCGTCTCGGGAAATACACCTCTTCCTTCTGACACAAAGAGAAACTTGCCCTGTCTTTTCACTCTTTCTCGACTGCAGGGCCACCAACTGTAGCAAAGCAATTTGATTCTTGAGAAGCAGGTCATGATGGCGATTGACAGAAACTCCGGCCTTGGACACGTCTCCGGCCAGCAAGGTTGCCCAGATCTGGCCTTTTTCTTTTTCTTTTTTTCGGAGCTTCGACACCGCAAGCCTCGGCGGCTAGCGAGGTTGCCGGAATTTGGATGGGATTTCTTGATTTCTGCTTTCAACTCTTGGTTTCATCCTCTTGGTTTTACCATGCCTATCTCAATTAAAGAATGTGGTGAAGATTTTCAGAACGTTGGACGAGTTTAGATGCAGCAATCGAATTTGGGTATGGGAATCTTGCTCTTTCAGTATCCGACGCCGACATGAGCTAATCAGAGTTCCTTCGTTCTTTTTTTTTTCAAAGAAGTTTCTGTCTCCTTCAGATTTTCTCCTCCTTGAGAGATCAAACAAACGAAAGCAATAGTCTAGCCCCACGGTGGGCGCCAATTGTTTGTACCATCTAGCTCCGGATACAAACAATAATATTTCTTGGTGGGGGCTTGACCCCCAATTCGTTCGTCTAATCTCGTCGGGAGGAAAGTAACCCGTGGAAAGGCGGGGATGCCCCCCAGATTAATCTCCGACGATCAAGTCAGCCGATTGTAGAGAGAGAAAGTTTAAAGAGAGAACTTATATGTGAAATGAGGGTGGAGAAGTTGAGTTCCGTTCTTTGGAGGGCTTGGAAGCTCTTAAATAGACACGACAGGCACTGGTTGCGTGGAAGGTTGTGCGGCAGGTTGAGTGACTCGCACGAAACTACACCACAGTAAAAGCCCAACTAGAGCCCAAGTTTTAAAACTCTAGTCGGGTGCAGTATAGGGCAAGTATTTAGATATCGACCCGGGCCGGTCCGTCTACCCCTACTTCGGTTGTTCAAATCATTATCTAGCAAAAAAATTTAGGTTTAAAGGTTTGCTAATTGAAATAACAGAAGGCAAAGGTAAATGGTTTTGGAAATTCTTTTTTGGAAGGAGCGCTCGGGTGTTGCTTCCCCCTAATTGCTACCATGATATGTAAATTGGAATGATTCCTTTGGGCATGATAATTGCGAACCCGCAGATGGATGCATATATGGTCGGAGACCACAATGTCGATTGCTAAACCGAGGTAAGCATGAAAGGCCGTCTCACTCGATCCTCTCGGTTTAGACAATCGGTAATTGACTTACTCCCTCACTCAACACAAAGGTCGGACGGTTTAATCTCAATTAACCGATTTTCTAAAGTCAATATTGAGGGTTTCCCTAACTTAACCTAGTTAGGTGGCTTAGAAAGCGGAAGGAAAACCAAGGGGATTTTCATCTCTAAGCTAGGCTAAGGTGGCTAATTAGATTGCTAGCACAATTATGCACAATCCTTAGGTTGCTAAGCACCTAAATGCACAAATCTAAGGATGCTAAGCACAAACATGCACAACCCCAAGGTTGTTAAGCACAAACATGCACAATCATGATAAATAATGCCTCAATCATTGAATTGAACAATACCCAATGACAATCATCAAAAACACATAAAAGAAAACTACATGGTAGATTTAGGGTTTCACAACACCCAAGTGAAAGGAGGTCTACTCCATGCTACAAGTGGGGAAACAAAAGGGAAAGGGGTGGACCCCATCTTGGAGGATGCTCCAAGTCTCCATGGCCCTTGAGTTGAGCTTTCCTTGGAGGAAATATTCCCAAAATCTGCCTTGAAGCAAAACCCTAGCCTTCTTCTCCCTTTGGTTTGTGTTTCTCTCTCTAGAATGTTGCATAAGGCTTTTCACACAAAATGGGCTCTCTTTCTCTCTCCTCCTTTCAGCTCATCATTTAAACCAGAGACGAGCTGAGTTCACGGCCGTTAACCAAGAAACGTGTCCGTGAACTGTAGGCGTGCGCCAAAACGCACCGCGTCGATCTCTTTTGTTCACGGTCAACAGCCTTTGTTCACGGTCTTAGTGACCGTGAACTCACCTTGTGTCAGTAACCTCCATTTTGGCTCTGCACGCCTCATGATTCACGGTCATGCAAGACCGTGAACTTCCTTGGTTAGCCGTGAATTGACCCTTTTGAGCTCTTCTCCCGGTTTTCGATCCTTTTCGCCCAACATTCAACTCCGAGGCTGGTTTCACTTGTTAAATCCAGAAACACACTAAAACACGAGGAACCTAGTGTAAAACCAAGCTTTTAGGAGTGAATTTGGCACAAACACCTAAGTAAAACGGGGTGCAAAACATGTACAATTAGTCCCGAATCACTCCCCCACACTTAGACATTTGCTTGTCCCTAAGCAAACCATTTCACACAAGGTAATATTTCAACCTACACAACTACTTTGGGGACAACTCAAAGGCACAAAGTGGGAATTCTCAATGGCTATTGGCAATCAATTCATGGCTAATTGCAATACCGACATCCACCACAAACGACATTCCAAGCCACCTGATTCGAGGCTAATTGCACATTTTTTGCCACGTTTTACTTAGATGTTTGTACCAAATTCGCTCCTTAAAGGTTGGTTTTGCGCTAGGTTCTTCGTTTTTGAGTGTGTTTCATGATTTAATAGGTGAAACCAGCCTCGGAGTCGAAAGATAGGCGAAAAGAATAAAAAACCGGGAGAAGAGGTGAAAAAGAGCCAGTTTACGACTAACTGAAGGAGTTCACGGTCATGCAAGACCGTGAAGAAGGGGAGTTGACCGTGAATCGCGAGGTGTCCAGAGCCAATGTGAAGGTTAGTGACGCAAGATGAGTTCACGGTCACTAAGACCGTGAACACAAGCAGTTGACCGTGAACAGACGTGAGCGATGCGGAGCGTTTTGGTGCACGCCTTGAGTTCATGGACGCGTTTGATGGTTCGCGGCCGTGAACTCAGCTCTTCTCGAGTTTAAAATATGAGCTGACAGGAGGAGAGAGGGGGGAGCCCACTTTTGTGTGAAACACCTTCTTCAACATTCTAGTGAGAGAAACAAAACCAAAGGGAAGAAGAAGGTTAGGGTTCGGCATTAAGGCGGATTTTGGGAAGATTTCCCTCAAGGAAAGCTCAACTCAAGGGTCAAGAAGAGAGGGAGCATCCTCAAAGATGGTTTCCACCTTTTCCCCTTTTGTTCTTCCCACTTCTAGCATGAAGTAGACCTCCTCAATGATTGAGGAATTATTCACCATGATTGTGCATGCTTGTGCTTAGCAACTTATGGGTTGTGCATATTTTGTGCTTAGCATCCTAGGGATTGTGCATAATTGTGCTTAGCACCCCTAAGTTTGTGCATTTAGGAGCTAGTAATCTAATTTGCCACCTTAACCTAGTTTAGAGAGGAAAATCCCCCTTTCAAGGGAGACTCAATCGAGTTGGTTTTCCTTCCGCTTTCTAAGCCACCTAAACTAGGTTGAGTTAGGGGAACCCTCAATATTGAGTTAAACAAGTCGATTAATCGTGATTAAATCGTCCGACCTTAGAGTTGAGTGAGGGAGTAAGTCAATTACCGATTATCTAAACCGAGAGGGTCGAGTGACATGGCCTTTCATCCTCACCTCGGTTTAGCAATTGAGACTGTGGTCTCCGACCACATATGCATTCCTCTATGGTTAACGATTAACGTGCCCAAGGAAATCATTCCAATCCACATAGCCTGGTAGCGGTTAGGGGGAAGCGACACTTGAGTGACTTTCCCACAAAAGAGTTTTCAAACCCAATCTCCTTTGCTTTCTTTTATTTCAATTAGCAAACCTTTTAAACCAAAGTTTAGTTTGTAGATAATGATTTCAACAACGGAAGTAGGGATGGACGGACCGGCCCAGGTTGATATCTAAATACTTTCCCTATACTGCACCCGATTAGAGTTTAAAAACGTGGTCTATAATTGTGGTTTTATTGTGGTGTAGTTTCGTGCGAGTCACCACCAAAAACGGGGAAACGAAAAGTTCTCACCTTGTTCATGGATCAATGCAAGTCTCAACTAGACCACTTATCAACCATAACCGACCATGCATAGAATTCAAGTCCAAGGAACAAATGGAAAGGCAACAAAGGTCCTCGCCGGGGTATGATATGACATGAAAAAGAAGAATGAATCACTCACTCTCAAGACCAGTGCGGTCGGGACCTTTTTGGTGCAAAAGATGTGCACAATCATAAACTCTCGGCCCTATCGTCTCAATACCACGACGGTAACCTATAGATGCTAGAGTTCACGGGATGGTTGTCACCACTAGCTCGTCTGGAGGTCTTAGGCACGAGTTCAGATGACTGGCAATTGTCTTGGACATGGGAAAAACGCTTTTTGGGTGCTGGCAATAATGATGTGAGGTTCTACATCTTCAACCTAAACCCGAAGGTTCTATGGTTTCGACTAAAACCCCTCTTTTCAACCCAAGGCCACAAGCATCAGCCAAAATCCTTATCTCTCCTTTCCAAACTATCACCTATCGTGAACTACATTGAAGCGTTCTTCCCCGGTCTACCCTTGCTAGAACATTAAGGTTTGGTAGTGAAGGAGTTTTAAAACAATGTGGGGGTTTCGATGCCTTAGGTGCCAAGAAACCCCTCATAGAGCATGTACTTTGGTTTTTCGTGGCACTCTCTACTTTATTTACCCCATCTTATTACCTCTTTTTCGTTTCTCTTTCGTTTCTTTTTCTTTTCTTTTCTTTTCGAGGGGGGTACTAGAGAGTAAAAACACTTGGCACCCTATACTTTTAACGACCAATGCTCTCTTTTTGAGGAACTCACTCCAACATTGCACTTCATTTTTCTCATCTCTAGCAAGGACCACACACGAACCTCCTATGTAGAACCTCTATGGAAACTCAAAGGCGAGAGCTCCAGGACACAAGGACGACTCATGTTTAGACACGAAGAAAGGATTGGGGTCGTTCTATTAACACCATTAAGCTCACACGCACGAAGCTCCTAAATTGGGAACGACCCTCGAAGTCACAAGGTTCAAATGGGTTTACTAAAGGATGACACATTTTGGGACAATCCACATTTGGGCGTGGACTAATCCTATTCCTCCATCATACTTACTAGTGACAACTTGTGATGCTACACACCGTGGTAAGAGGGAACTATCACACCAGAACAAAACAATCGGCTCAAAGCTCAAAAGCTACCTAGTTACCCAACCATCTATTCCAATTCACAAACACGATGCATGGCAATTGTAAGCAACAAGTTATCAATTCAAGACATCCATTCATTTATGCACCCCCCCCCCCCCCCCACACACACACACACACTTAAACTCGACATTGCCCTCAATGGCGTAAGAAAGGGGTAGAATGATGTTACCGCTTGGGCTTGGTGAGTGAAAGTTGGAATCAAACCGGGGTAGGATAATCGAGCTTCAAGGAGAGAAAAAAAACACACACAAACACAATAAGACTCGATCGATGCGAGGTTATTACAAGCACAATACATAGTAATAGCTTAGGTCACACACACACAAAATTAAGAAAAATAACAAAAACAAAAGAAAAAAAGTTCAGGGTTACAAGTAGAGAAGTGGGCCGAAAGGACTCCGCTCTGCCACATGTCTCACTTGTCGACTACCTCTCTCCGGTGGAAGGATCCTCTCCAGAATTGGGTAGGATACCTTGGCGTCGAGCCATAAGCTCGAGGATGTCGGTCTGCCGGTCGAGGCGGGATGAGAATCCCATGAAGTTTGTCTCTTAGGCGATCCACCCTCCGGACAAGGGGATCGCTTGCTGCTGGTGGTGGCTGTTGTTCAGGGTGCTGGAGCATTGGGCAGCGGCGGCGGCCGGGTGCATGATCAGGTGGCTGCTCGGTTGCTGGCGGGACCTCGGGTTCAGGCTCCACTAGAGCCGGTGCTACTCCATCTCGGATGACTCCGGAAGGTCGGAGTCCGTCAAGGTACTCCACTCCTCTCTCGCCCTAGAGTACCAGCTTCTGGTTATATAATGAATCCATTAGGAAGGGCTCCATCCTTCCGACTCTGGTGCAGCGAGCCAGATCCACCTGGAGGTGCGGGGCGATCCTCGTGATGATGCCCCCCATATGCATAGTGTCCACTCTGTTCCGCCCAGGCACCGGGCGAAAGAGGTGGCGATCAACGATCCCAGATGGATCGGCTAGCTGGACTCCTCATCGAGTAGAGGGAAATGAGCCCTCTGTTCGTCATCAAGTGGCATGACTGGAGGCTGGGGATGACGGATCTGGTGAGCAGAATGTGGAGGATCCTCCACTGGGTCTTCAGCTTCACCGCATTGGTGCGGCTCCCCTCGAAATCGTCCTGCTCGTGCTCTGGGAGGCAGAGGGCTTAGAATGCACCCTGATAGTTGAATTCGATGGTGTACTGCCGCTCCTTCATCATCATGTGAGCGGTGTCGAGCCCCATAAACTGCATTCGTGGCCGGCTCTTCTTGCTGGTCGGGACGATGTGGGAGAATGTGGAGTAGAACTCCACGCAAAGCTCATGGTAGATCTCCTCTTCCATGGTCAAGAGCTGCCACCACTGGGGGTAGCTGAGCACTCCAGTTATCGCGGCTCGAGTAGGCAAACTTGTCCATGCCCAGCCGCTAGTGAGGACCAATGGGGCTGCCACTCTAGTAGGCGAACTTGTCGCCAAAGTTCGGGTGGTTCACCAGATAACTGATGAACTCATGCTCCAATTAAGCATCCTGCACAAATACAAACTAATATGACCCTTGGCAAAATTCACCATTGCAATTGAAGCACGAAATAGCAGCTAGAACTGCTCGTATAGGGGTTGCCCTGTTTTTGCGTCGAATTTTGCTTGTACGAAACAACAGATTCTTCTTCTCCTTCGCCCTTGTGTATAATGGGACTCTGATACCACTTAATACGAACCTAGGGGGGTCGTATGTTTATCAAAGTACGCAGCTCATTCAACTCAACGGATTGAATTGAATATGATACCGAAAACAGAATGTTTTTGGTACGATTTGGAATGAGTTTGAACCAAAAGGACAAATCCTCACTTGTGGATAAGCTCGATTAGTTTCGAAGGGTAGAATCACTACTCAAACAAGTGGGAATCTCTTGAAAGAGAATTCTGCAAGTCTAGGACGAATCCAAGACCAAAATCAAGCTCGCGAGCTTAATGGGGTTAACTCCTCGGAGTAACTTTCATTCAACAATTTTTCTATCTCCCTTACAACGAAAACTAGAAAGGTATTTAAAGGCAAATAAACCTAATACAAACCTAATAGACCTAGGAAACTGATAGACCGTTAATTACACATGTTTTTACCCCTGTTCTTACACCGTTTAAGATGTGATTTCTCGTGGTTTAGACCGATTTCACGCTAGGTTGTGCTTGTTTGTGATGTTTCAGGTCCTAGTACGTGAATGAAGGCTTAGGAACGAGTCTGGGGTCGATTGGACGAAGAACGGACGAATAGCAAGGTTTCTGGGGAGCTGCACGGGCAGACCAGGGAGGCTGCACGACCGTGCACGTGAGCAATATGGCCGTGCGCCTTATGCCGAGGACACGCACGGGCAACCCCTGAAGCTCGCACGGCCGTGCACTCTGGCCGTGCGAGAGGGCTGAAGTTCGACTAAATGACACGCTGCGTTTTGAGTTGCACGGCCAGAATGGTGATATGCACGGCCGTGCACCCTGGCCGTGCGAGTCGGGATTTCCTGGTTTTAAGCCAAATTCCGAACCAAAGAAGGGGGATTCGAGTTTTTGAGAGAGAGATCAGTTCCTAGAGAGAAAAAGTGACGAACAAGAGTCTCCAAGTGCCCTAGATTGATCTTCAACACCATTGGAGGCCAGCTTGAGCTTGGAGGAGTGCCAATCAACGTCCAGAAGCAGGAATCCATCCTTTGCAGTAGGAATTCCGTGTCTGATTCTGCTTTTGCTTTCTTCTCTATGGAGTAGTTCTCCCATTCATCTGGGTATGGAGAACCCTAGATTTGTATGTTAGGCTTTGATTGTATGAACCCAAGTACTGATTCTGTGATTGATTATATTCGATTGAGGTTTTAATGATTGAATGACTTGAATCCTGATCAAATTCCTGTTGTTTCTGCTTTAACCTAGAATGAGAATATCTGCCTAGGTTAATAGAGTATCCTTGATTGAAGGTAGGGAGTTGGTGACTTTAGTCGAGGAGCCAACTCACTATTCTGTACCGGATTTACTCCGGTAGTGGAGGTTTTGTTCTTAGGGCCTCAATCTGTCGACTCCGGTGGAGGTTAGTCGCCCGCTAGAGAGTCAGATTGAGAGGGTCTGAAGACCTTTAGTCGAGACTTCAGGCTGTTTAAGAACCTTCCGCAGTATAACTGTCATAGAAACTGAACTTGGTAATTACAATCCGGCTTAACTGCAGTCTAGGGGGAACCATATCCGGGTGACCTCTTTAACCTGAATACAACAGTTTACTTGCTTTGTTTGTTTGGTAGTTTAGACTTGCATTCCAGTTTCATTGCTAGATAACACGAATTCACTGAGTAGTCATCATATCTAGGACCCGGGTTGATAATTAAACCCAAACCCGCTATACTACGCTTTAGGAAGTGGTTTCACTTGGCCAATTCCTGGAGTGACAGTAGAGTCGAGTCAAGTTTTTGGCGCCGTTGCCGGGGACGGCTAGGTTGTTGAAGAAAAGTGATTTTTGTTAATTTAGCTTTTCTTTTTGCTTTGTTTTCTTTGTCCCACTTGTGCCTTCACGGGTTTGTTGCTTGAGTGTGTGCAGGTAGTGCATGACCCGTAGCCAGTCGGGAGGTTTACTGCCGTTCAATCCAGAGATTGACCGCACCTGTAGCCAGCTCAGGAGACAACAGCGAGCTAGACTGGCTACGGAAGAGCGCATAGACGGCCACGTGAGCAGTGATTCTGAAGAAGAGCACAGGATGGACGGAGAGTATAATCCGCACCAAGGGAATCCTCATCAGGTTCCCCCGGCGAATCAGGTCCTGGGGAACAACCCCATACCCCAGGACCATGGAGTTCATCATCCCCCGCAGCCGGGCCCCACCTTGGAGTACTACTACACTCCGCGGATTGCTGACATCCGCCCGGTCATCCTCTACCCGCCTATTCCAGCAAACAATTTCGAGATCAAGCCATGCTGGATTCAGCTCATTACATCATCTATCCAGTTCCATGGCTTGAAGAATGAGGAGGCCAGGGTGCATCTTTCCCGTTTTCTGCAGCTGACGAACGGGTTCAAGCTGAATGGTGTCCCCGATGATGCGATCCGCCTTCATCTCTTCCCCCATTCTCTGGCGGGGAATGCTAAGAGGTGGTTGGAGACCCAGCCCCCATTGTCCATCACCTCTTGGGACGATCTGGCGGACAAGTTCGTGCACAGGTATTATCCGGCATCGAAGACTACAAAGATTCAGCGGGAGATCACTCACTTCCGCCAGGAGCCAGATGAGTCACTTCGTGATGCTTGGGAGCGGTACATGGGCTATTTCTGGCAGTGCCCCCATCATGGCTTCAGCGATGCATTCACAGTGGGGAACTTCTACAGTGCCCTTTCGCCAGATAGCCAGAGGGTGATTGAGTCTTTATGCCCAGGAGGGGATATTCTTACCAAGACTCCACCCGAGCTGAACCAGATGATCAGTACTTTGGCTGCCAGAGATCATTCTTGGGGACAGGGTAGCCGAGGCAGACAGTCCCGGGACCGTGGTGTGCACGCCATGGAGACCAGATCCGGGCTCGAGCAGCAGGTAGCTGAGCTAGTGCAGACATTGAAGCAGCCTAACAGTCTGATTCCGGGCAGAGGTTTGGCTACACCTCCAGTTGCTCAGTGTCAGTGGTGTGAGAGCTCCAATCACCTAGTGGAGGACTGCCAGGCTATGAGGGAGTCTACCACACCCCAGGAGCAGTTGGCCTTCATCGCCAATGCGAGGCGCCTCGATCCATACAGTAGCACATATAATGAGGGGTGGCGCCAGCATCCCAACTTTGCCTGGAGCAGCAACACCACTAAACCACCTGGTTTCCCAGCACCAGCAGGTGGTTTTCAGCAGAGGCAACCCTTCCAGGCTCGCCAGGGGCCAGACCCACAGCAGCAGCCCTACCAGCCTAGGCAGGGCCAGCCATTCCAGCAGCCCCAGCGCCAGTTTGCCGAGCCAGCAGCAGCTCCGGCCCCAGATGACAGGATGACGAAGCTGGAAAACATTCTAGCTTCATTCATGACTAGCACCCAGGCTGCTATCACATCACTGGAGGCAGGTCAGCGGAACCAGGGTGCCATTTTGCAGGATCTGCAGACCCAGGTGGGCATCTTGGCCCGCCAGAGCACCACCAAGGCACCGGGGACTCTGCCTGCCACCACTGTTCCTAATCCTCGAGATCCTCACCAGCATCAGCAGCTGGATGCCATTTTTACCAGGAGCGGTAAGGTGATATCTGCTGATCCTGCCCCGGCCAGACAGGAGGAACCACTACCTGCTTCAGCACTTCCAGCCGACGATGCAGAAGTGCGGGTGGAGAAGGAAGCCCCTGCTCCCAAGCCACAACCAGTGGTTAAGGAGAATGTACCCCAGCTTCCCTTCCCCACTCGCCTACACAAGGACAAGCTGGAGACTGAGTTTGCCAAGTTCATGGCAATGTTGAAGCAGCTCAACATCAGCATACCGTTCATGGAGGCACTGTCGAAGATGCCCAAGTATGCCAAGTTCATGAAAGATATCTGCACCAACAAGAAGAAACTTGGGGATCTCTCGACAGTGATGCTCAGTGAGGAGTGTTCTGCTATCCTGCAGAACAAGCTGCCCGAGAAGCGCAAGGATCCAGGGAGTTTTACTATCCCTCTTACTATTGGCAGTATGCATGTAGGAAAGTCCTTGGCGGACCTAGGCGCTAGCATTAACGTCATGCCATATAAGTTGTATAAAATGCTAGACCTAGGTGAACTTAGCCCTACTAGGATGAGCATTCAATTAGCTGATCGTTCTATCGTGCATCCTAAGGGTATCATTGAGGATCTGCTTGTTAAAGTAGGTACATTCACATATCCTGTTGATTTTATTATTCTTGATGTGCATGAGGATGTGGATGTGCCTTTGATTCTAGGTAGACCATTTCTTGCCACCGCCAAGGCACTAATTGATGTGCATGATGGTAAGTTGATCTTGCGTGCTGGGAATGAACATGCTACTTTTTCTGTGACTGAGTTTGATCACTGTGCTATGATTGATGTCACGCCTGTGCATGCTATGTCTGATCAGGTACACGAGCCTGTCGTGTATCCTTATGCACCTCCTATTTTGCAGGACCCTCCTATTATTTCTTCGCCGCCACTCCATCCAGCCTCACCTCCGAACAAAAAGCTCAAGGAGGAGTGGCGACCGAAGCAGCAGGTTGCTAAGCCTGCACGGAAGAAGAGTGGAGACCACTATGAGCTGGTCCCACCTCCTGCACCACGACCACCCTGGCCGTCTGGATACTCGCTCTCCTGCATCTTGCCAGATGGGCAGGTCGAGCTGACTGATGAGGGTGGTCGCATCCGTCGGGTGCATGGCCACAACCTGAAGCTGTACCTCAAGAGCGACGTGGATCCGCTCTTGGAGGCACCTGTTCCTGCACCGCCCTGAGTATCCACCATGGGCGTCCAGCTAATACGACGGTAAATAAGCGCTTGTGGGGAGGCAACCCCACCTCGGTTTGATTTTCTTTCTTGTGTTTTGCGTCGGATTGTAACCCGGTTTGGGTTTGGTTTGTTTTCTTTTGGTTTGGATGATATTTTATTGGGCTGACCATTGAACCTAACATACTGTGTTTGAGCTCTTCTGTTCCCCTTTGGCTGTGCTTGCTCCGACTGGCCCGTTTCCAGTCCCCTGCAGTCCGTGCATACCGGTAACATCGTTCTCCTTATCCTTCCCTCTTCTCCATTGAGGGCAATGTCGAGCTTAAGTGTGGGGGGATGTTTATCTTTCGACTGCATTAGATCTGTTTGTGTGCTTGGAGCCTAGTCCACTGTCCAAATTTTTAAAATTTGAGGGCTCCAAGTACGTGTTTCCTTGCAATTGCCTGCTCAGTATGCTTTGAATTGACAGTCTTTATAGCGATATGCAACCTAGGGAGGTAGTGTAGCACTATGGAGGATGTTGATGCATTTAAGGAGTCTCATTTCCTCTTCATATTGTGTTGGTTGATTGAGTGAATTAGTGATCTTAGGACCCTTGAATTGTGTGGTGTTGTGGATTTTCTACCTGTCATGGACTCTTGTATCATGTTTTGAAAATAACAGGTGCTGCGAAAATGTGCTTCAAAATAAACGTCTCCCGTGCGAATAGGGCGAAAGTGGGTAAGGGGAGACGGGAATTCGTTCCCAATTTCCACCTACTACCTCCAGCCCCCTTACATGTCTTTCCCCCGCACGAGGCTCGAGACATCCGCTCCTGGCATGGCCGGTAAGAGCAGGTTGGGACCCTTGAAAAAGAAAAGAAAAGAAAAATATCAGAAAACAAGCAAAACAGGAAAAAAAAGGGGTCTCAACCATCTTCAAGAAGAAAATAGAGCACCTTGAAAAATGTGAGTCCATGATCCTTTGTTTTTGAGAATCTCTTCATCCACAATCCATTTGTCCTCTGTTCACTATTTGCCATGATGCCGACTCGCCGAAGAAGTTATGAGATGACTTGTGCGTCGGTTGACCTCGTAAGCTGCTAAATGATCTAGGAAGTCCTCTACCTACGATCTGGGTTGTTTGTTGCTATAGAGGTCTGGAGAGTTGCATTGGTTTGAGTTAGGTTTGCTTGGGGACAAGCAAACGGTTAAGTGTGGGGGAGTTTGATAGACCGTTAATTACACATGTTTTTACCCCTGTTCTTACACCGTTTGAGATGTGATTTCTCGTGGTTTAGACCGATTTCATGCTAGGTTGTGCTTGTTTGTGATGTTTCAGGTCCTAGTACGTGAATGAAGGCTTAGGAGCGAGTCTGGGGTCGATTGGACGAAGAACGGACGAATAGCGAGGTTTCTGGGGAGCTGCACGGGCAGACCAGGGAGGCTGCACGGCCGTGCACGTGAGCAATATGGCCGTGCGCCTTATGCCGAGGACACGCACGGGCAACCCCTGAAGCTCGCACGGCCGTGCACTCTGGCCGTGCGAGAGGGCTGAAGTTCGACTAAATGACACGCTGCGTTTTGAGTTGCACGGCCAGAATGGTGATATGCACGGCCGTGCACCCTGGCCGTGCGAGTCGGGATTTCCTGGTTTTAAGCCAAATTCCGAACCAAAGAAGGGGGATTCGAGTTTTTGAGAGAGAGATCAGTTCCTAGAGAGAGAAAGTGACGAACAAGAGTCTCCAAGTGCCCTAGATTGATCTTCAACACCATTGGAGGCCAGCTTGAGCTTGGAGGAGTGCCAATCAACGTCCAGAAGCAGGAATCCATCCTTTGCAGTATGAATTCCGTGTCTGATTCTGCTTTTGCTTTCTTCTCTATGGAGTAGTTCTCCCATTCATCTGGGTATGGAGAACCCTAGATTTGTATGTTAGGCTTTGATTGTATGAACCCAAGTACTGATTCTGTGATTGATTATATTCGATTGAGGTTTTAATGATTGAATAACTTGAATCCTGATCAAATTCCTGTTGTTTCTGCTTTAACCTAGAATGAGAATATCTGCCTAGGTTAATAGAGTATCCTTGATTGAAGGTAGGGAGTTGGTGACTTTAGTCGAGGAGCCAACTCACTATTCTGTACCGGATTTACTCCGGTAGTGGAGGTTTTGTTCTTAGGGCCTCAATCTGTCGACTCCGGTGGAGGTTAGTCGCCCGCTAGAGAGTCAGATTGAGAGGGTCTGAAGACCTTTAGTCGAGACTTCAGGCTGTTTAAGAACCTTCCGCAGTATAACTGTCATAGAAACTGAACTTGGTAATTACAATCCGGCTTAACTGCAGTCTAGGGGGAACCATATCCGGGTGACCTCTTTAACCTGAATACAACAGTTTACTTGCTTTGTTTGTTTGGTAGTTTAGACTTGCATTCCAGTTTCATTGCTAGATAACACGAATTCACTGAGTAGTCATCATATCTAGGACCCGGGTTGATAATTAAACCCAAACCCGCTATACTACGCTTTAGGAAGTGGTTTCACTTGGCCAATTCCTGGAGTGACAGTAGAGTCGAGTCAGAAACAATTAAGGTGAAAATCTACTCTAAAAAGGACTCAAAATTCATATTTAAACTCTCTTTCTTCAAGCGCAAGTAAGCTTCCAACAAACAGTCCAAAAGCAGCATTCATACTAACTTCGTGCCATTCGTTCGAGGCCTTCCAGAACTCCAATATTTCATCCAATTACTTCCATTTGTACAAAAACATACCTAGTTTCATGTTGTGGAAGCCTTTGGACTTGAATCAGATCCATACTCCACGAATTAAGCTCCAAAGTAGGCTTCACAAAACAGTTTCCAGACTTGACCATTTTTTGGCAGTTTTCCAATTTTCCATACACTTTTGAACAGCTTGAAAAATGGTCTTCTGAACTATCTCTCGAGCTCAAAAGCACTCCAAGTTGTAGAAAAACTTCTTATCTTCAAAACAAGATATTAAACCCGAATTTTCATCAAGCCAATTGAGAGAGCCGTGCCTCCAAAGTCGGCTACTTGAACACAGAAAATGACTTGCACAATTTTCAGCTTCTTTCATGCAATTCGACTTGGCCTCTTTGATGATCAATCCTGGATAGAATTTGATCGATTCCAGGATTGTATCACAAACACACACCATACGTGGAAACATTTGTCAAATAATGCTCATCGGGAGGAAAAGAAATTCCCCCCACACTAGTTTTTCACCATGGTTATCAAACATTTAAGCCCAAACCAGCGTGGCATGGTTGTGGGTAATTCACGGCTCAAGCACACAAAAAATTTGAACCGCAACTCCTCCCATGGTGGCTACCATCCACCAAACAATAATAAACTCCACTTGCATTCAGAACATAGCACTTGGTGGGCAAATTCTAAAAATAAACACAATTCGGTTCAAACACGCCCACCAAGGCTCACTAAGCTCATTCAAAAATAATTTCATCATTCAATCGACCTAATTTACCTAATTCCTCGCCCTAAATCTAGATTCAATCATGCAAAGCACAAAAATTCAACCTCGCTTCACTACCTAATTCGATTCTCCATAATTCACAAAGGTAAAGTCGAACAACAAACCTGGAGACTCAAGTAGGACGAAGGAGGAAGTGAGGTGCAGGCGAGGACGATGAAAACGGTTAGAAAACTGACCGGAGAGGGATCGCCGGAGCTTCGTCGGAGACTCGCCACCAGTGACTTGGCCGGAAAAATGTGCTCCAAATCTCCCAAAATCTCAGCATAGGTCGGTTTTGAGGAGAGGAGACTAGGTATGATGTTGGTTTTGGGTTTTGCTCGTCGGAAATGGGGGAAAGATCGAAAAACTGACAGATTTTCTCATTTTCCACCGAAGATTTGAAATCCGGCGAGATTTTGGTCGTGAAGTGAAGAGTCGCCGTTCACGCCCCTTTTATAGGCACGGCTCAGAGTTTACGGACCCGTTGCCCAGTTCACGGTCTTAGTGACCATGAACTCTCAAACGCGTCCATGAACACGGAGTGGTTGACAGGTGGTGAACATGCATCAGTACCCAGTTAACGGACGCATTTGCATGTTCACGGTCTTACAAGACCGTGAACTCAGCAATCCGTCCGTGAACAACAGTGAAAAAAGGGCACTTCTGCTAAATTTTGGATTCAACCTATTCCTCCGTGCCTCATAATCGATCACAACACAACCATAAACTGCAAAACCACAACACCCGGCACGAGACACCACTTCACCACTCGAACTCTTCACAAGACAATAAAACTGAAATTAAAGAAAAGAAAACAAACCTCCGTTGGATTGCCTCCCAACAAGCGCTAATTTATCGTCATTAGCTTGACGATTGGGGATCGATCACGACTTCAAACGTGATGCCACCGAGAGCGAATCCACCACACTCTCGGGGCGAGGCTTGTAGCCTCCCATCTTAGGTTCCTTGAGTTGGCACTCTTGGTTGGCCAACATTACTTCGGCCTCCCCCATCTTCCGGGTCAAAACTCCCTTCATCCTTCTCCTCCAAGCATTCATCCTCGATCTTTTGGGCTTAGAACCCTTCTTAACTTCCTGCTCAACATCATCAAAAGCAACACAAGTAACAATGGGGTTTGCCTTGAGAGGATCTACTCCCTTCACTTCATCACTCCTAACCCTAGGAACAATTTGAAGCTTGATTTTGTCCTTACCATCCCTCAAAATTAGGGTCACCTCATTAACGTCTATCAATGCATTGGCGGTTGCAAGAAAGGGATGACCGAGGATGAGGGGCATATCTGACACGCTAAAACACAACACCAAACTGCGACCAAGTGTAATCGCAGTCCGAAAATGCAGTTGACACGCTAAAACACAACACCTAACAATGGCCAAGTGTAACCAATGAAAGGGACTGCAGTATAGTGGCACAAGTAATAAATATCGAATTCGCGGGTCTCTAGAGTTACTATTACTCAGCTTCAGTTCATTATCTAGCAAACTAGATTAAGGATTGATTAACTAAACTACTCTACTAACTAAACTAAGTAAAACTACTAATTACAGGTTGGGAACTCACTTAGGTATGATTCCCCCTAGCTCCTAAATCAGGTCCAAGTTGTAATTCCTTTTGGTTGTTTTACTGTTGATTAAACTGCGGAAGATCCGATAGTAGCTTGGAATCTCTTAAGCTGACCAAGCCCTCTCAGTCTAACTATCCGACAGACGACTAGTCTTCACCGGGATAGAAAGCCGAAGCAATAAGCACAGAACTCCACTACTGGAATTGGATTCCAGTACAAAGCAGTAAACTGGCTAACTCTCGTATAGCCAATCTCCTACTACCGAATGATGAGACTCTAGCAACCTAATCAGATTCTATCTATCTCAGATTGCAGCAGGAATCAGGAAAAGTTGATCAGACTTCAATTGACTCAATAAACATGCATCATTCGATTATAATCAAACAATAAAGCATCCAAAACTTCATACAAGAAAGATCCTAACTCATGGAACTAGGGCTCCTCAAAACCTAAGTGAAGGGAAGTTACTCCATAGAGAAGAGAGAGACTGCAGAAATCTGATCTAGATCTTCAATCTCCATCTCCAAGCTTGATTCCCGAGCTCCAATGGCGAAGAAATCCTCCAAAATAGCTCCAAGAATGTTCCCAAGTCGCTCTCTCTCTCTCTAGGGTTCGTCCCTTGGGTGTTTGGGATCCAAAACCCAGCTCTCCTCTCTCATTTTCCTAAAAATCGGGTTTTAACCAGCAATTCCCGACTCACACGGGCAGGCCACACGGCCGTGTGGCTCACCCAGTTGCCCGTGTGAGTCAAAACGCAGCGAATCGATTAGTTGAATTCCAGGCTTCTTACACGGCCAGGGTCGCACGGCCGTGTGGGATTTCCATCTGCCCGTGTTTGCTCTCGGCGAAACTCGCACGGCCAGACCACTCCTTCACACGGCCGTGTGGATATCAGGGCAAGCCGTGTTTGCTCTCGCACAATCTCACACGGCCAAAGTGGTCACCTGCACGGTCGTGTGAGTTGTGGGTGTGCCCGTGTGGCCTCTTTTGTGACTTGCCTTGCGCCCGATCTTCGTCCAATCGACCCCAAACTCGCTCCCAAGCCTCCATTCACGTACTAGGACCTGAAATATCACAAACAAGCACAACCTAGCGTGAAATCGGCCTAAAACACGAGAAATCACATCTCAAACGGTGTAAGAGCAGGGGTAAAAACATGTGTAATTAACGGTCTATCAGCAGTAAAGTGGCAAGTTCTAATTATGAAACCAGGGTCTAGATCAACTGCCTACTCCGTGAATATTTATTATCTAGCCAACTAAGTCGATTGATTGTGGTTTTAACTAAAAGCAGTAAGAAAGCAGGAAAAGATTCGGTTTTCTAAAGCAAAGGAAGAGTCACTCGGGAATGAGTCCCCCTAGCTCCTTAGTTAAGTCACAGTTGTAATTACCCTGGGTTGATTTACTATTGATTAAACTGCGGAATATCCGACAGTAGCTTGGAATCTCTTAAGCTGACCAAGCCCTCTCAGTCCAACTACCCGGCAAATGACTAGTCTTCACCGGGATAGAAAGCTGAGGCAATAAGCACAGAACTCCACTACTGGAATTGGGTTCCAGTACAAAGAAGTAGATTGATTAACTGTCGTATAACCAATCTACCACTACCGAATGATGAAGCTCTAACAACCTAGTAAGATTCTATCTATCTCAGGTTGCAGCAGAAATCAAGAAAAGATGATCAGACTTCAATTGATTCGATGAATCATGCATCATTCGATTAAAACCAAACAGTATAACAATCCCAAGTCATTACAATCAAGATCCCTAACACATGGAACTAGAGTTCTTCATACCTAAGTGAGAGAGGGTTCTACTCCATAGAGAGAGAGAGTGAGGAAAATAGCAAGCAAAGCAGTCATACTCATCAAGATGGAAAGAATCTGCTCTGGGATGTCAATCTTCACTCCAAGGATGATTTCCAAGCTTGATTGATGAAACGTAGCTCCAAAACCACTCTTAGGCAGTGTTCTTCGCACTTTGTCTCTCTAGGGCTCTGTTTTTGCTCCAAAAAGTCGATTCCCCCTCCTTTGGCTCAAATTTGGGTTAAAACCCAGAAATTCCCGACCACACGGGCAGGCCACATGGCTGTGTGTGGCTTTCCCAGCTGCCCGTGTGAGTTGTGCATAATGCAGCGTTTCGATAAGTGGACTTCAGCCATCCTACACGGCCACAACCACACGGCTGTGTGGATTTCCAGGCTGCCCGTGTGAGTTCCCTGGAATTTCCACACTGCCACATGGGTTCCCTTACACGGCCGTGTGGGTTTTAGGCATGCCCGTGTGACTTCCTCAGCTTCTCGCCAAACGTCCGATTTCCGTCCAATCGACCCCGACCTCGTTCCTAAACCTTCATTCACGTACTAGGACCTGAAATATCACAAACAAGAACTACCTAGCGTGAAATCGGCCTAAAACACGAGAATTAACATCTCAAACGGCTCAAGAATAGGGGTAAAAATATGTGCAATTAACGGTCTATCAAACTCCCCCACACTTAACCGTTTGCTTGTCCCCAAGCAAACCTGACTCAAACCAATACAACTCTCCAGATCTCTATAGCAACATGCAACCCCGATCATCGACATAGGATTTTCTAGATCATTTAGCAACTTACGAGGTCAACTGGTCTTCTAAGATGCCTCCTATCTCTCTCAATGCGAGTACTAGACTCAAGCCAGGATCATGAGAAGCAGTGGAACTAAGACATTCAATTCATGGATAAGGAGACTCACACAATTCAACAACCAAGGACTCATTGTATCAGGTGCTCTTTCATTTTATTTCACTTGTTGGAACCCCTTCTTCTGACTATTTGATTTGTTTTTTGTTTTTTCCTTTGCTGGGGTTCCAACTGCAGTTTGTATGTGCGGTCTGCCCTTATTAGGTGAGCAAGAGCAATTTCTGTACATCTGTTACTCGCCAGAGTACTTCTTTTAACTCCTATTCCTCACTTCGTGTGGAGGGTCAATGAAATTAAGGGGGGTCGGAAGCTCTATCCGTGCCCTTAAAAACACATCCTCAAGTAGGCAAACCGTTCAACGGGTGGAAGTTTTACTTGTACTAGAGACAACTTAGCTTCACCTTGTAGGAGTACCCCACTAAGGATCACTAAAATCTCTTCCAAAACCCGATTTTTGTGCAATGAACGGTGCCACACACGTTGGGCTTACCCCATGTCTTATAATTTCAAATTTTTGACATGGAGGACCAACTGCTTTTTCATTTCACACTTGAGCACCTTTTTTCGATACACAAGCCCACAACACAACATAAGAGGAGTCATCAATACCACATGAATCAACGGTCCTAAATCCACTAGTTCACAAAATTAACCGGCATAGCAGAGAGACAGATAGGAAAAATCTTATACTTCAACATCCTCCATAGTGCTGCAACTACCTCCCTAGGTTGCATATCACCATAAAGACTGTCAATTCAAAGCATACTGAGCAGGATTTTGCAGGGAACAGTACTTGGATCCCTCAATTCATCAAATTGGACAGTGGACTAGGCTCCAAGCACACAAACTCATCTAGCAGTCAAAGATAGATAAACACCCTCACACTTAAGCACGACATTGCCCTCAATGAAGCAGAGGGAAAGATAAGGGGAACGATGTTACCGGATTGAAATACTGCCGGGAGACTGGAAATGGGACCAGTCAGCAGATCTAGAGTCATCAAAACACACTGGGTGATAGAAACCATAGTTCCAAGTGGACAAACCGAAAACAAACGAAGGAAAAACAAACCTTGGTGGGGTTGCCTCCCCACAAGCGCTTCTTTACCGTCTTTTAGCTGGAAGCCAGTAGGTGGATGCTCAGAGAGGTGTAGGAGCAGGTGCCTTCAAGAGCGGATCCACATCGCTCTTGAGGTACAGCTTCAGATGGTGGCCATGCACATAGCGGGTGTGACCACCAGCACTCGTCAACTCGACCTGGCCATCCGGCAGGATGCAAGCGAGCGAATACTCGGATGGCCAAGGTGGTCGAGGTTCAGGTACATATCTCATCAACTTTTATGATTGGTTTTTTTGCTAGCGTCATCTAATTTAGTTTTCCTTCTTTCTCCAATGTTACTAACTCAAGTTCATTTTCTGTGGTGCTCTACTGGATTTTATGGAATGATTAGAATTAGAACAAATGATATTCAAAAATCAGGTATGAGAAGCAAATCCGCGATGAGTCCAGGAAAGCTGGAGTTGAGACTTGAGTCAATGTCGGTTTGCAAAGACTACTGATCAGAATCTAGAGTTTGCTGAACCAATTAATGGTTCTAGTTGGTAACTATTCTCACCCTTTGATCCTTGAATCAAGAGCTCACTTTAGGGGTATTTCTATAATGGACCAAAGGGAATTGAAAGGGAAACAGTCTGCAAGCATGTGTTATAAGTGAGAATGAAATTGGTATATGATATCTTTCAAGTTGTAAGGCAGAAATTTATAGGAAATCTAATCCATTTGGCAATGAGGGGATACGTATTGGGAATAGGGTTGGGGGAAGGCATAATAGGCTTGACCTTCGGGATGCTTGAGATTTTAACATATCCCAAATCTTCTGCCTTCAATGTAAAGCATGGAGGAGAACAAATGTAACAGCTGCTGCAACTATATAGTAAAGTGTAGCCCAACTTTGATTGAAGCACAAGTTGATTAATATTGCCACGCAAATCACCATACCTTCTATTGTAAGATTTTGACCATCTTCCTATCCTACTATCTTTTTTAAGCACAAAATTTTACTCCGTAGTCACTTGGCCAATTAGTCCAAGGTCTGTAGAAGAAAATCCAGATGGCCAAATGTGTGGATTCTTTACTTATAAGATTTCCAATTGGGTGCAATGGTATGACCTTTTCTGTGGTAGTTAATGGAACATTTGTCATGCTGTGAACCAGGCTGTCCAGTCTTTCCCTTGACTAACATGTTGCCTCTACCATGGATACTGTTCCAATGGGTATTGATGGTAGCATGGCCGGTGTTGGAGAGGAATTTGTTTCCTCTTCTTTAATATATGATTTAGAGTATATACAAAGAGTTTCAAGTAAATATGTTCATACGTAAAAGTAGAATGATTGATTTGATCATAAGGAGATTAGTTTACGCAGAAACAAGAAACAAAATTATGTTTTCACAGAATCATACGCCTATAAAAGAATTGTTTCTGTAGGTTCCTGCTGAGAGTTTGATGCACTGATTGAGTGCTGAAAGAGTGAAGAAGAGCGCCAATGTTAATGATGTTAATCAGAGTGGTCGATATTGACTTACCGTCCATAGACGTACTCCAAACTAGTGTTCCAATAGTGAATTCTACTATGTTTAGCTACTTCTTTTTCTGAACTTCAATTGTTCCACTTTTAGTGGTTATAAGATATGAATCCTATGAAGTTTCAGGAAAAACTCTGTTATCTTCTTTCAATGGATGGGACTATAGAATTGACAATTGTTCTCTCTTTTTGGTGATATTTAGTTCTAATTTTAGTGCCTTGCTTGAACTTTTGTTCATTGGCAATTTACTGATGATGTTATCTATGAACTGATGTTTCGATGGTGTGTTACAGTTGCATAACTCTGTCTAAAAAACTCAATTTGTAGACTGAAGGAGATAACTAAATGAAAGAGGAAGTGATGATGGGAGATATGGTCAGATGGGAGATATGGTCAGCCAAATGTGGTTCTATTGCTATTCAAGACTATGTGGGTAATGCATTGTAAGGTGTAAATAACAACATAGGTGAGGACTCAATGCATTTGGTGTCATTTTTGTTCGCCAGGTTGACAATTTGGGAACTATAATTGTGGTTTGGTTATTTATTTCTTTGAAATTATTTATGTTCAGATTCTATGGTAACCACCGAAGTTATTTATTGCTATAAAAACACAGTTTGTGAACTTCTTTAGTCTTTAGTACCACTAAACAACTTTTCTAACATCATTGAACTGGAGTTTGTACTTAGCTTCTACTTACTTTAATTTATTTGATTCCTTTCTTCTTTATCGTTTCCTTTCACATTTTTTGGCCTACGTTTACAATAATGTTACACTGCTACAACAATTAGTATAATAGAATGAGGGTAAATGTAGAATGAGAGCGGTGAGAGGCTACTTTTTACTGTCATATTCTACTTCTTGCTCAAACTTACATACATTTGAAATTGGAAACGAGATAGATCATGGAGTTGTAAAACTAAATGTGGAATTTTTATGGGGCTATCACTCTCTTATTGTTGATATAGTAGTCAAGAATGTGTGTTATGTTTTGATCAATATGTTTCCTTCTTATGTTATCCTACGTTGCAACCTGCACTCTTCAGGGTTGGTGTTTCTATTGAGCTACTCCAATATGCTGAAATTCAGGTCGTCCTCGTTGGTTATGGCTATCACGAAACTTGTGTGTGTGATGGCCTTATGCATTGAGAGAAGGATCGGATAAAAGAAGGCCAGAAGGATTCAGCCCATGCAAGGATGAACGAGTCATTACATGCCTAAGATGAAAACCATGCACAACTTGGGAACTGCTTCTTGCTTATGAAGTAATTCAGTTAGGCTTTGTTTCTTTTATTCATTGATTGTAGCCGGTAGGATTAGCCCGTTAGGGTTTGTTTGTCTTTCAAATAGGAGAAATTCTCTCCATGGTAATTGGTATTATAATTGATTTGGGTTATCCATTATGTAAAACCCGCTTCCGGTTTTGGATTTGAGTCCTCTATTTGAAGAGGCTAAGAAGCAATCAAGAGGAGCATATCATTTTTCAGAAAATTGCATGCATGAAGAGCCTTTGTGTTTATGTGCTAATCCCTCCAATTTGACCATTATCGTGACAATGATTTTGAAAATGTTGTTACTTAAACGTAGGTGGATAGTTAGAGTGTTATGCTAACATGAACTTTATAGCTCAAGGGCCACAGGTAAGTTGTATTAAAATTGAACGACTAATATAGTATCAATTATATATTGATTTTTTCTGTTAAGTTAGTGTCAATGGTACCCATACCTGGTGGTTTCTAGAAGTGGTTCCGACCAATTGCTCTTCCTTTCCTATGCTGCAACTTTTCCTGCTCGCACCCATATTCGCGAAACAAACCATCAGCTCTTCTGGCAATCTCTCCTTCCTCCAGTTTTGGGCCATTAAGAGCCTGGTTATTCCTCTCTTGTCAGAGAAGCGACATTAAGGAGAAGATTCCTCCTGCCGTGTCCTTGTCCTCTGATGTGAACACTCTATTAAGCCATACTTGCAACTCTTCTCCATTCGCACGTGCGAATTGCTCCGGTCAGGCCGACCTTATCCAAATTCGACATGTCCATTCACATTCCAAGAAGTGGTGGAGCTGGTCTTCAGGTAGACCATAATATGGACAATCCGAACTAATTCTCTCTTCCATCTTCTTTATGACGTTATCATTAGTAGGTAGGATGTCGTGCATTAATTTCTAGAGGAAATATCGTATCTTGGGAGTGACCAGAGTCTTCCATAGGGATTCCCAGTTGCAGGCTACAATACTAGGGCCCGAGTCTTCTTCCTGATCTTCCAGCTCTGGCTCTTCCGGAGGATCCTCAATAGCCATTCTATAACCTGAACTCACCTTATAATTTCCATTTTGTTGTATGATCCCAACATTTGTTATCAATTGTACCATTTTGGGGGATAGGGGTGGCTCTGATGGCTACACATTCAGTAGGTGAGAATAGCAATTCCAGAACATCTCCTCGCCATGACCCATCTTCATGATTGATCAGCTGTAACCCGGTCAAAACCCATTATGCCATGGCTTCCTTCTGCTGGTTTATTGTTTGTTAGCCTTGGTACCCATTTATCATCCCAGATGCATATATTAGTTCCGTTCCCCACCCGCCACCTGCTCGGCTGCTCCTTTACTAATTATATCCCTGACCGAGAGAAGACTTCGCCAAGTATAGCTTGGTCTATAACCCATAGTAGCATCAAGTAAAGACGAGTTGGGGATGTACCTCGCTTTCAGGATTTGGCCAATAAGGGAATCTGGATTCTGAAGAAGCTGCCAAACTTGTTTTGCAAGGTGTGCTTTGTTGAAAGCCTCCAGTTCCCAGAGTCTCATACCCCCTATATCACGAGCCTTGCACATGAACCTCCAATTTTTCCAATGTGTTCTGTTCTTCCCCCCATTCTCTCCCCACCAGTAGTTCGATATCAAGCTATTGATTTCTCTGATCAAGCTTCCCGGGAGCTTAAACACTGACATTGCGAAGTTCCCTTGTGCCAAAGCCACTGCTTTAATCAACACATCTTTCCCTGAAGTTGAGATCACCCCTAATGTTAGCGGCAATGCTTTAAGGTAATTAAGTGTGTGTTATTATGTTATCGTTCGAGTTCCTAGGAAACCATAATTGGACTTTGGTGTAGGAGAAAATGATGAAATTGTTTTTCCTTCAAAGTCCCACATAATTCTATCATGATATAGAAAGACTACTCGCCTATTCCTTCTGATATAAACTCATATTTCATATGCAAAACAAAGTGAGAGCTTTCATCAAGTAGATGATGATATTGATAGACGAAAGAAAAGACCATCCTAACATGGACTAAGTACAGGGTACTCCAGATTTTAACTAAATGAGTTGTGAACTGTTATTTGTCAGTAGAATTTCAATGTGGCTATGTGACGATGGGAACTGGGTTGAAGAGTTTTTTTCAATAAGGGGCCATTTGGAAGTTGAGATTCTTCATATATGTGTATTTGATGAATACATCTATTGTAAATACAAAGATTGTAAGAATTAGATGATTGAAAGAATGTCTTGTTTGTTTGTAGCAATTTAAAATATTGAAAAAAAAAATCACTTTATGAGCTAAAAGTGGAACAAACTAAAGCCCACAATCTCAAAGCAAGAATCTCACCTTTTTGTTGAGATTTAAAATGAGTGATTGTTGGTGATATGATATTTGAAGGCCCACGACAAATGCATGTATTGAATAAATTTTTGAGACAAAAACAGTGGATTCTCCAGAATACATGAATTCAAAGAATCATTCATCTAGAATCATAACTTCCAAACGAACCTTAAATAAAATGTAACCTGCAAAGCTACAATTGAACTCAAGTCGAAGTCCATATTTCTATAAACCAATAATAACATTCCTATTGCGAAGCACGAGCCAATTGTCTAATTGTATACAAAATACTTTCGATTCATTAAATTTAGATTAGTTATAAGATTTTTGTTTGTTTTTTTCCTTCATTGTTCGTATAAGGAAATATTGAAATCTATATGAAAATACTAATTATGTTTTCTTGCGAATTAAAGAATGCTAACTTTCTTTAGATCGACGGGTGCAAAACATCACCATAATTAGGATACCCGGATGACTCTTCCAATTGCAGTGTCAAAGTGCCCAATAGATGCAGGATTACTTAGATGACCACAGATCAATTGGGGTGACAAAATGCCTAATTGAGGCAGTAGCCCTGGTTGGAAATTTATCATCCCAATTAATTTTTCATTCACTTTTCTCATATGACTAAAAAAACCTTCATCAAGTTACTTGATCTACACACGTTGGATCCGAGGAACATGTATATGAGTTGGGAGGAATGTCTGCGGCCCGCAGGTGCACGAAACCAACTAACACCACATAATGGGATAAGTGAGAGTGAGATTGTGGAGACCACTATTATTGGGGTTTCAACGAGATGGGGGAAGCAGCTCATGTTCGCGTGTATGAGTAAAACCCCCAAAACATTTGATGGGTATGGGACGAGTATGGTTTTAGCCTCCCCGCCTGATACGCCCCAAACTCCTCGTCACAAGCTTGGAGGGTGAAGATTTCGAAAACAGGGAAGAAGCAGATGGTTCAATCGTGAAACTTCTCATCGGAATTTGGGAAAGAGGCTCGATTGAGTGGAAGGTAGCAAGTCGTCCACAATTGAGGTGGATACTCAACTAATGCAGAGCTCGCTTGCTCGATGGAATCAATCCGATCAACCAAGGACAGAATTCACGAGATCAACTCAATGAACCAAAAGTGTTTTCTCCTAAACTTCATTCAATTACAACGCAATCTTAACCTTAAATAGACCCTAGCTAGAGTACTGAACAAGGAAGGAAATCCTAAACCTATTACAAATTGACTTAAACCCCAAAAGAACTCAACCATACATGGAAAGGAAACCACACGTGAACAAGCTATAACTCCCAATCCCACAAGGATTGCTAATTTCCAAAGTCAGAAACAGTGGCCTCGACACGATCTTTGGACGCTTCGTTCGAATGCTTGTAGGACCCAAATCAATCAGCCAATTCCCCGTCGTTGTATTCTGAAATATGTAGTTTGATGTGGTAAACACCATTGATCCCAACTCGCAGCCCTTTTGTCAGAATTATCCTCCAAAGTGGCTATGTTGAACACAGTTTTGGACTTAGACAGAATTGGGCAGTTTTCCTGCAAAGAGATAGCCTTTTGTCGAGCCTGAAAAGGGACCTTCCACATTCCACCTTGAGCCACCAAACACTCCAACTGATAGAAGATGTCTTGAGCTTCAAAACAAGCTCCCAAACTCACCATTCCATTGCCCCAATCAGAAGAACCAAGTCCCCAAAGTACCCTATTTGAACTCGTCAAAAGACTTAAACCAAAATTCCACATTGTTCAAATGAATTGGGTTACCTCTTGAACAAGTAGTTCCAGCTTGGCAAGGAAGCAATCTAGGGTTGCATCACTGCCCCATACTCATACCCGCCCCATAAGGAGCATTTCTTCGCATATAAAAATTACATTGATTAAATTGTAACCTATCAATAATAGTGAGGGTAACTCAAGAAAATAAAAAGTATAAATGGAATTGGGTGGCCTCCCAAATCAAAACCTAATTTCTTTTCCTCAACTCTCCTTTCACTCTTTCACTTTTTCCATCGTGTTAACAAGATTATGTTAGTTAGTTATTACTTAGTAGATGTATTAGAGTAAGAGAATAATAATTTGGATTACATTGTATTCTATCTTATGGATTAATGGATGTTTTAGGATAAGATGTTTTGAACCGTGTAAAGAATGTTTTTCTCTTTGTCGACTTCATTATATAGTAGGTAGGGTTTTAATTAAAAATTCACATATTAAATATTAGGCGTTATAATGTTGGATGTACTGGGGCGAGTATTACCCATGGGTACCCAAAACCCATAAGTATGAGGATGGGTTTGCAACACCTTCCCCACATGGATATGGGTCAGGTATGGTTTGGATATTTGAAAGCGAGTATGTGAGTGGTTTAGGCAAACCGCCCCAAATCCGCCACATTGCCATCCCCAATCACTAATTATATAATCAATCATTCAATCACGTACTTTGATCATTATAATCTAAGAATTAAAAATGATTAATACCTTATTATGGCCGAAATATACCCAAATAATCAATTTTGGCCAGTGGTTTCAGAAATTAATATCCCGACCTCAACTTTACATCATATTGACTCAATTGGCCGGATGCATGGTTTGACAGTGAATTTGGACGGTCAACACCGTTGACTAACGGTCAATGGTCCATCTCACTGCCATGTCAGCACCAAAATTAATAAAAAATTCAAATCCAAATAAAAATGATATTTTCTTATTCCCTTAATGTAATAAGATAATAAATCATGGTAAAAAATAATAAAAATTTAAAAACAAATTATCCAATAAGATAATAAATAATGGTAAAAAAATAATTAATTAATTAATTAATTTTTTCATACAATAAGATATAAATAATGGTAAAAAATAATTAACCAAACAAAATTTAAATTTTTTGTTTTTGTTATTATTATTTGAATTTAATTTTTGTTATTATCATTATTTGAATTTAATTATTATTATTATTATTTTTAATGAAAATAATTTGTAATTTTTTTTTATAATTTTGGTGTTGATATGGAAGTAAACTGGACCGTTGATCGTTAGTCAGCGGTGTTGACCAGCCAAATTGACGGTCAAACCACGCGTCTGGCAATTTGAGTTTATATGGTGTATAATTGAGGTCGAAATATGAATTTTGGAAACCACAAACCAAAGTTGATTATTAGTGTATAATTCGCGTCATAATAAATATTAGGACTTTGCTACGGTGACATGCACTTTTAGGTCGACCTCATATAGGATTAGGTCGACCTGATCTGTTATTTCAGTGTAAAAACAGTTTCATGGTGTCTACTTTGGAGATTCATATCTTACAATTGGCTAGATGGAAATTGGAGATTAAAGGCTTGTTTTGAAGCTGAAGTGTCCCTCTACACATTAAAGTACTTGGGAGCTCAATAGAAAGTCCAGAAGACCATTTTTGAACCTGGCCAAAAGGCTATGCCAAAACTGGGAAACTGCCTGAAAATGGCTAAGTCTGGCAACGTGTTTGTCAAGCCTACTTTGGAGCTCAATTTGGAAAGCATGGATGCGAGTCAAGTCCAGGGGTCTCTACCACGTTAAATTACGTGTTTTTTTGTACAAAGGCAAGGCATTGGATGAAAGATTGAATATATTTAAGGGTTCAAACAAAAGGCTCGAAGTTGCAACGAAGGCTGTTTTTCTGGCAGCTTGCTTGTGCTCGAAGTCTGCCAGAGAAACAGCCTTCGTAGAAACTTTGACCCTTTTGTTTGAAGCCTTACAGATATCCAATCTTTCATCTAATGCCTTGAATTTGTATAAAAACATACCTAATTTAACGTGGTAGAGGCTCCTGGACTCGACTCGCATTCATGCTTCTCGAATTGAGCTCCAAAATAGGCTTCACAAACACGTTTCCATACTTAGCCATTTCCAGGCAGTTTCCTAGTTTTGGCATAGCCTTTTGATGAGGTTCAAAAACAATCTTCTGGAATTCCTATCGAGCTCTCAATCACTTCAATATGTAGAGGGACACTTCAGCTTCAAAACAAGTCATTAGTCTTCAATTTCCATCTAGCCAATTGTATGATATGAATATCCAAAGTAGACACCATGAACTGTTTTTACACTGAAACAACATATTAGGTCGACCTGATCCTATATGAGGTCGACCAGATCCTATATGAGGTCGACCGAATTCTAAATGTGGTCGACCTAATTCTAACTGAGATCGACCGGAAAGTGCAAGTCACCGTGACATGCATGTCACCATAGGCACACCCTAAATATTAACCCAATTAAAAATCATTTGTCATTTCTCTATTTGTTTCCCTTTTATTTCGGGTCACATATTGGGCTTTAGTGATTACTTATCTGCTATTGGGCCTCGAGGAAGATTCCTGGCCAGCTGGCGTGCTCTGAAGCCGTCAGATTTCCAGGTCTATTTATATGGGCGCAATTAGTCGAACACAGTCTTTTCATTCATGTTCTTTCCCATTTCCCACAACAGCTGCTCTAAGTCAAAAGTTAGAAAGGCGGCAAGCTCCTGCGACGCGCGAGCACGCTAACGGCTCTCTCTCGTTTTCTCGATCATCTCTCCGTCGCCGATCGACTTCTCCGTTCAAAAGGCATTCGCATTGTTCGCTTGATTCAACACTTCGTAAGTGCTTTCTCGATTCCCCCCCCCCCCCCCCCCCCCCCTTAATTACTCCTCCAAGTTGTAGTTCCGACGCGTTTTCCGATTTGGGTTTCGTCGCTCTCATTCTTTTTTACTCTGTTGTTCGGGAAATTAGGGTTTCCGAAAACCCTAGCTTCGTCAGTTCTCGCTCTCTCCAACGTTACTTGTGTTTTCCCCTTTCTGGAATCCATCGAATATGGCGGCGGAAACAGCTTCCGCCGCCGCCCCCTTGTTGTCTCTGCCGGTGGGCTATCACTTTAGCCCAAGCGACGAAGAGCTCGTGGAGTATTACCTGAAGAGGAAAGCTAGAGGAGAGAGTTTCCCGTACAATGTGATTCCCGACTGCGATCTCTACGGCGACAAGGCTCCGTGGGAGATGTTTCCCCAGGATGCCGGAACAGGGAGAGATAGGTTTTTCGTCTTCACCAAGCTGAAGAGGCTGAGTAAGAGAAGGGTTTCGCGGACAGCCTCTATTGGAGAATGGCATGGTAACACTTCTGGTGAAATTTTTGATGGGAAGAAGAACAATGTGATTGGCACTAGGAGACAGTTCGTTTTCAAGGTGAAGAAAGGGAAACAAGGGAGTGCCTCGGGAGCTCCTGTGGGGCATTGGATAATGCATGAGTATTCACTTGCTGGGATTGATTCTGATGTTGTGTTGTGTGAAATAGAAAATAAGGAGAAGAAGAGGTTGAGAAGTGATTATGAAAGGGTGTTTTGTGAGACTGTAAACAAGGGAAGTAAAAGGCTGAGGATGGATGAAGATGGTGCTTTCTTGACTGCCACGGATGATGGTGTATCGTCATTGGCAGATATGGAGTCCGAGTTAAATAAATATTTGTTCACCGACCCGGAAGATGCTGCTGTGTCATCGTCGTCATCATTTTTGGAAATGGTTACAGAGTTGGCTAGTGACTTTCCTTTCTCGTCCGCTGTTGGACACTCTACCGAACAGATGGCAACAGTGAATGGTGGATTGAGTTGTGGAGATTCTTGTGATATTCTTGCTGTATCAACAAATTATGCTGAGGAGGAGACCGTGTCGTCCCTTCAAAGTTCAATCGACAATCCCATGACTTCCTCGTCATCATCATTGATTCCAGTAGTTTTAGCTTCTGATTTGGATCTGTCTCAAGATGATTGTTGGGGAGATGATGAACTTGGATTCCTTACACGCTATGGAGCATCAGAGTTTACTGATCTTCCAATCTTTGACTTGGATGATAACTTGTGCAACCAACTTGATTTTGACACTAGTGCTGGACTTGCCATGACTGGTTTGTGGTAGGTGTGAGGTTCTTTTTGCTTTCCATTTTACTTTGGCTAATCTTTTGGTGATAATTGCCTGACTGCTTGTCAAGCTCTTATCACTTAACTTAATGATTTATATTATTATGTTTGTGGAAATTCTGTGAGAACGGTCTTTTGTTGAGGCAGAGGCTGGGAGCGGTAGCGCTTGGGGCTCTTTCCTAAGTTCAGGGCCAAAGGTTTTCAGGGAACTTAAACCATTTTGAGTTTTTGATTGACCCGGTTCTTCTCTGGAATTTCAGGAGTCACATTTGGTGTTTGGTCATCTTGCTAATGCAATTCCTCGAGCCATGGGCAAGGCAGCCTCGATTGGTAAAAGCTGATTGCTAGGCCCCATACTCTGAGGCGGTAAGAAAGGGATGGTACTTTCTCTGGAGGAACTCATTGGATTAGATCTTTCCATCTTTATTTGTGGGTTATCTATCTATCACAAAAGAAACTGATGGTTTTATCGAGTATGCAGCTTATGAAGGGTAGCATGATGGACAACAACCACCACATTGCCTTGCTAAGCTTGGCAGAAAGGATAACCAAAACAACGGATTTGAATGATTCATGATCGGTTTGAAGTGTTCTTGATTGAGGCCCTGCTGCTTCATATTATAACTCTGTCCATTGTCAACAAATTCATCTGTTGCAATTATATGCAATTTGGCTATTTGCTCGATAGCCAATTTGCACTCTGTTAATGCTTTCTCTCCTTTATTTATGAATGGACCGTTCTAATGTCTATTTTAACCTAATATTGCAGGCAATAATATATTGCTGGGCTGTGTCCTGGAGAGTGCTATCATAGGAGTTCCAGTTCTTCTTCGTCTAGCAGCAAATTAGGAAGCCTGGTCTAGTAAGTGAGTTACGGCGAGAAAGGAGTCGGAGTCTTAAGGCTAACCAGGAGCTGTCTCTCATTCGGAGTTCAAGCTACAATGAGTGGTGGAGGCCTCTCTAGAGAGTTTTCTAGTGGAAGCAGCAGCAGCAGCTATGGTTTTGATCAGTCTGATACCTGTAGCTGTGTGGTAGTGATAGAATTTTTGTATACTGGTAAACACAGTGGACGAGTCATTGTCATTGTAGCTGCAACTCGCTGCTCTTTGTTCTCAGCATCCTGCTGGGTTTTTGGTACTAGTTTGGGATGCTTCTTTTGATGCAACCATGTGATCTAGTCACCTATTTGGTGGCTTTTCTGAATATATAATAAATATATAAGTAGATTTGAGTGTTAAGGTAACTCGAACTTGCTTCTCTTTGTCTTATGAAATGTTACTCGAGGGAATTGAGTGATGATTTGATTCATTGAATTGTTTGCAAAAGAGCAGAACGAACCGTCAGAAAGCAAAGCTGAAGAATGTGTCTTTAATTGTAATTGAGTTTTACAGAGTAAAAATGTTGGTAGAACACAGAAGAACCGATTTCCAGTCTACAAATATTGTACTTCCTTCTTTCCCCAAAGATTCCATCCTTTTCATAAGGGAAAGGATCCGAAGAAGAAATTTCCAGTACTACTATTGGATATGCTCGCTGCACTTAGTTTCAAGGGAGTAAACTCAAAACTTAAAAAAATATGCAGGTCTAGTGATATATCCCGGAATCTAGGGTGCGAGTAATGCGGTGGAATTGGGAATTGGGTTAGATGAGATCAACAGCAGCAATGGTGACAAATTATGAGGCCATTCTCATTGCAATCGAGGCATTCACTCCACAACCCATCTGGAGTAGTGATTCGATGGCTGCCGCTGCAATTGAAACAGAGCACGAAACAAACTCCATTGCAGGCCTCACAAGGCTCAGCTGATCTATCAACTGGTGGAAACCCTTCAAAGAGCACACTGAACTTCCCCTGTTCATTCAAACCCAAAACTTCTTCAGCTCCGCCAATGTACCTTCCCTTGATGAAAGGCTCGGTGGCATGAATTTTCCTTCCAGGACCTCCCAGAGCTCTTCCCTGTAATCTTTGCGCATCAATACGTCCCTCTCGTGGTATCCTATTCGAAGGCTCTGTAAAAGAAACCTGACTCCATTGCAGTCCTCGAACGTCTTCCTTATCCCTCTCAGTGTCGTCGAGTAGAAATCACTCTGTCGATTCCCCCCCGGCGGGCATCTCTCTTCCAAATCCAGTAATGAGTTGCTGCCTTGTTCTTCAATTTCGTCCTCAATTCCGCTGGATTTCAGAGGAGGCTCTGCTTCACTTTCTCTTTGCTCTGTTGCTCTGTTTCAGACTACTTGCTTGCTCTGTTCCGCTGCCTTCCCTGCTTCTTCGAAGCCGATCCTCTTCTAAGCTAGCGATTGTCTCTCTTCTTTCTTCCTCAATCCGGTCCATAAACTCCTTCGCCGCGATCTTGAACGCGGCCAACAGTTTTGGGTCGAAGAGGGTGTTGGAATTCATGTCTGGCCTACGGAAAGACGAGATGTCAATCTCTAACAACGGCATTTTCTTGAATGACCCCAAAGTACAGCAGTTTCAACATCATTGTCGATGACGAAGACCGTGATTATAATCACCGTTTACTAAAAACGTTTACGTTTGCTAATTAAAAATAGGGCTAATACCACTGGAAATACCATCCTTTAGCAAAAGTGTCATTTATATTAACTTTCGATATGACAATTGTATACCATCCGTTAAGTTTTCTGTTAGTAGTTAACTTAAAACACAGTCGGCACGGACCTGGCAGCTGATGTGGAAAATTTTCATAAAAAGTAATTATAAAAAATAAAGAAAATCAAAAGATAAAAAGAAAATAAAATATATATTTCTTCCATCTTCCCTACCTCTGTCGATCTCTCCCCTTCGCCAAATTCCCTTCTTCCATCTCCCCCAACTTCCCCACACCTTCTGCCGCCGCCGCCGCCACCATCAGCAAATCCTCACTCCCAATCGTCTTGCCGTCCGTCAAGAAATGAAACAAGCTCTCCTTTTCCCGTGACAATTAGCTGACAAACAAGAAATAGAAACAAAAATCGAAAAAAATTCAGTCACTATTGGCTACAAGGGTTTCCAATCTGCCGCCGATAGAAGATAGGAAGAGAGGAAGAAAAAAAGACGTCGTGGAGACAAAGTAAATGGCGATAGCAGAGGCGTTGTAGTCGCCGCCGTCACCAGAAAGTGGGTCGACCTTCTCCTCCTCTAGGTCGTCATCGTCGTCGTTTTCCTTTGAACGACCGTCACTTCCCCTGAAACGATCGTCGCACACATTGGCTAGAGAAGAATAGAACAAACTGTTGCCGCCACCGTATCTCCTTAGACATTCAATTCACACTGACTGAAGAACAAGGAGACGAACCGCCGCCCTCTCCAAAACTGCAATCGTTCATCTTCCTCACCGCCTTGGAGAACAGGGGATAAAGGATTCAATTTTGCTGACTCGAGAGGGATTCGATGCGGGTGGAATTTGTGGCATAGCCTGCTAGTGTGGCGTAGTGGGCATGACATGGTTCAGATGAGCAGGCGACGGAGAAAGAAAGAAGAAGCAACAACCCAGATCCGAACCTTTGATGCCTCCACTGTCGTCTCTTCAGGCCAACGACATCGTCACTTCCTTTTGCAGAATAATTATGGAACTTTGGCGGTGGTTGCAGAGGAAGGGAGCGGAGGAAGGAGGGTCATTGTTTTCGTCGGCCGATCCAATATTGGAACTTTGGGAAATTTAGTGGTTTGGGCATGAATCGATAAGGTAAATCGAGGAGTTGAGATCGTCGGAAGAAGCAGAAGGGGCACGACGGCGTCGGCAGCGAGAGAGAGAGTGAACTATGGCTGTAAGGGTAGCGAAGGAGGGCAGAGGACCATTCTTAGAAAAAAATTATTTAAAAATAAATTAATAATATTAATTATTTGTTTCCGAAAAATAAATAAATATTTTCAAAATATTAATTTCCTACGTGGACCATATGTGGACAACACCTAAGAGCCACATAAGCAATAGTCAAATATAAGTTGACCACCGTTAGGTCAACTGTCAATTCTAACGGTCAACAAAAAATCTCGTAACACAAAAGATGCAAACTCCAAATACGTTGGAATATTTTTGTGTTTATTGAAAGTACGTAGTATAAATGACACTTTCGTTAAAGGATGGTATTTCCTGTGGTATTAGCCCTTAAAAATATTTAATTCCATTCGTGGTCACTAAGATTAGTGAAACGTTTCAAATTTGGTCACTCTCCGTCCAATTCCGTTAACTTTGTCTGACATGGCAATCAACTCTAAAAGTTGACAGTTAATTGAGTGACGTGACAATTAAAAAATAATAAATAAAATAAAATTTAATCTCCTACAAATTCCAACTCATTTTCACAATAATAAAAAAATAATACACAATTTATTACAATTAGAAATTTATGCTTCCTTGCCGGCGAAATACTCCCAAAACCACGTCGATTGTTGGTGGGAATTCTTCCCGCAGGTGAAGCCATTCTTACGGGGGACATAGCTCACTAACGTTTCTCGTTGGGGCAAGTGTGCTTGTTGGTGAAGAACATTCCACATTCCGCCGACGATATCTGCCTTGGGAGATCCAAAATACAGTTGTGACGGACATCCAAAACCCTTTTCTTGATGAGATCCCAGCACGCGTCCCCCTGGGTAAGTGGAAGAAACCGACAGATTGGCGAGCTTCGGCAGCTGGCAAACGCGCTCCGGAATGGCGTCGTACAGTTGGTTCCTCGCCAAATTTTTATGTAATCTCCAACAAGCACAAGGAGTGAGGGATTGGACCGGTGAGCCTGTTATCTCGGGCGTCGAATATCCTGGTCGGGGTTCGGTTCCCGATCTCCCACGGCAAGCAGCCGGAGAACTGGTTGTTGAGGAATTGATTATAGTTGCATACGTCATTTCCTTGCTAGGAATCGATAATGCGGCGGATCACATTTTATTTTGCTTTTGAATCTATGTATCGATTTAAAGGCCTTGACGATTCTCGCGTTCTCCAATCCGCCGTCTGGCGTCGACGACGGCGGAGGAGGAGAGGGTTTAGGAGTTGACAGAGGCAGAGAGTGTTTGCGAGGTGGCGGTTGGCTTGGTCTCGGAGTCGGAGGCGGGAGAGGATGATGTGGTGGAGGAGGATAATGGAAACTAGAAGGAGGGAGACAAATTGATCTCTAATGTGCCTCTGATGGGTATGGCTGCTCGGCTGCTCCTGTGGCTGGGGAATGGGAGTGGAAGAGGAGAGCAATGAAAGAGAAGAGAAAGTGAAGCAGCGGCCATCTACCCGCCTTTGTTATTCATTTTGTTCTCTCGGATTCATTAGCTTCCAGAATGGCGGCGGCGGAGCAGCTCGGTGATAGGGCGGGCGAGGTTTCAGGAGTATTTCTCCGTGGAAGGATTAAGTCTCTAATTATAATATTTTTCTGTTTTATTTATTTTTATTTTATTGTGAAATTGAGTTGGAAATTGTAAAAGAAAAAATTTTATTTTTTTTATTATTTTTTAATTGCCACGTCACCTAGTTAATGGTCAACTTTGTGAGTTGACTGCCAGACCAGACAAAGTTAACAGAATTG
This sequence comes from Linum trigynum, assembly GCA_964030455.1. Lineage (NCBI taxonomy): Eukaryota > Viridiplantae > Streptophyta > Magnoliopsida > Malpighiales > Linaceae > Linum > Linum trigynum. Next base: position 15,301,607 of record OZ034818.1, read on the forward strand.
GACGGAGAGTGACCAAATTTGGAACGTTTCACTAATCTTAGTGACCACGAATGAAATTAAATATTTTTAGTGACCAAACGTGAACATTTTCAGTAAATCCAGTGATCAACCATGGAATTAACATGAAATAAAAAGAATTTTTTTTGTGGGAGCTGAAGGAATCCTATGGAGCATGGCGTAGATCCCTTGTATATGCAACTTGTCCTCTCTGGGATTTGATGACGTCACTCTTTGAGATTTGGGTTTGGAATCAATACAATTAGGGTGTGCAGTGGTGTGTACTATACCAGACCGAGTGCAATATTGTTCGGTTCTTAGTCTCAATAAATTTTATAATTATTGAAGAAATTATGGACCGAACTGATATTTGGATAGAACTAAATGGACCGAATATGGATTCAACTTTAGAGTATTCCTAGTCCCAGCACGGATCCGGTGAGGCCCGATGCAGCAAAATTCAGACTCGTGGCTCTTCCCTAATCACCGCCATCGTCTGGATCTCGGTAGTAAGATCCGTTGCCTCCATGCCTCCACCGATCACTGGTAGTCGCTCCAATCGAAAGCGTTATGTGTCGCTCGCCGCTGTCCCCCCGACGCCATCGCCTCACCATCGATCATCGACTCACTATCTAGGTGCAGCGTGAAGAGGAGAGGAGAAGAGGGTAAGTGTCGATTGTGCTCCCCTCTGTATTTGTTGGGTTCCTAGGCTTTGCCTTTCTTCGTTTTACGAAGCAGAAAAGGAGAGAGGCGCGGAATATGCGAGACCGGCAAGGACTTCCACGGCGCAGCTTGCAATCGGAAGTTTGCTTCCGAGCGCACGAAGTTTGCTTCCGACGATGCCAATCCCGACGGCCGGCAGTTACACTTTAGGAAGCTTCAGTTTTGGGGTTCGACGGTTACCATGAGCAACGGTTACAAATCCAGAGGCAATTCCAACTGCGATCCGTTTCAGATACGCTTGTTTTTTCTCTTTCCTCTCTAATTTTAATATTTATTTATTTCCAGAAATATAATTCTAAAATCTTTTAATTTTATTTTCCTTAACTGCTTGTATATATAAACTTTTCATTAACTTTACTGTAAAAAAAAGGTAATAAAAAGTGTTTTTCTTTTGACCTTGTTAGCTTTTGATTCGGAGTATCCGACTAAGCCTCAATGGCTTGTTTAAGTCCATTCGGTGGAGCTTAGTTGTCCTCCAGTATGGGCGCTTGTGTGTTTGTTTGTTTTTGCAGGGGCACATAGTTTTCCCTTGACCATGTAAGCATCCATCCATTATGATTCAATCTCGTGATGTGGCGCATGCGACAGGTGGAGCGATCTTGGAAGAGATTTGTTTGGCTGCTCCATCATTTGCTTTCTTTTTTTTGCATTTGTACTCCTAGGTGTACAATAGAGCTGCCCATTTTGTGGCTTTTATGGCTCTTTCATCGACAGTTCGAGTAGTTGTTGACTGTCGCGTTTGGTTGCTAAGTGTCCTGTAATATCTATACTTTACCCTATCTATGACAAAAAAAAAAAAATGGACCGAATATACTAGTGATCCAGTCCTTGATTCTAAGCTGTTTTTCACTAATTAACCGCGATTCTCGTAAATTTGGTTCAAATAACTAATTTTAGTGGCGAACATGAACTTTTTAAGTGAATCTAGTGAAACTTAACATTTACCCATTTCATTCAAACTCGAAACCTCAATTCGATATAGGTGAAATGAAACTTATAACCCTATTGTATATTATCTTGTTATTATCGGATAGAATTCTCCCAAACCAAAAAATAGTTGATCACATGAATAATCATCATATCTCCCTCTTCTCTCTTTTGCTCACTCCCAACTTTTATGTAGGAATGACAACTTTGCCCATACCCATGGGTTTCTTACTATCCAACCCAATTGGGTTGGGTATGAAATCCAAATAGATGGATATGGGTAGAGTTTGATGGGTTTGTACCCATACCCATTTACTTTGGGTTGAGTTGGGTTTATATCAAATGGATTTGGATTTGTACCCATGCCCAAATACAAATTACAGTTTGGTACCCAAACTTAATAGACATGCATATTTAGTACCTAAATTTAATTTTTTTTGCATATAAGTCCTCAAAATATCGATGGAAAATTACGTTTTGGTACCTAAATTTTTTTGGTCTTACATTTTGGTACCTAAACTTTTCAAGTTTTGCAAATAGGTCCAATTTTTGCATGTGTAGTTAAAACATCCTCAAGTAAATGGATATCCATATCCAACTCATACCCATTTAGATTATGGAAGCCCCAAACCCAAACTCATCTATAAACCTCCAAATCCATATACACTTCACCCATACCCAACCCATTATTAATGGATCTACTTGGGTTTGGGTATAATTACCCATGGGCGGGTAATTTGCCATCCCTACTTTTATGTTAAGAAAATGTTTAACTTAGTAATGCTTTTTTTTTTTTGGCAAAAAGACATGTAAATTGCATCCCAAGCTTAAATAAGAGAGCATTTCTACTATGCTGTATAGTATTGGTGCTTTACTGTATAACTTAAAGTTGTACCATAACATGAAATGTATAAGTTTAGATTGTACCACAAAAGAATTTGTACCACTATGTTATGGTACAACTTTACAACTTGAAGTTGTACCATCACATAAATGTATAAGTTCAAGTTGTAACATAAAAGAATTTGTACAAACAGTATAGGTATAATCTAAAATTGTACCATAACGTTAAAGGTACAATTTTAAGTTGTACCATAAAGGCAAAACCTATAGCACCAATGCTATATAGTATTGTAAAATTCCTCTAAATAAGAATGTTCCGCTCTTGGCAAAAACAAAGGCCTGAATCGCTCACATCGAAAAGATGTGTCCCAAAATTAACACCGTGCCCTTTAGACACCAAGAAATCGACGGCAGAGTTAGACTCTCTATAGATATGACTAACTCTAACAATCCTGTTCCTCCTAAGAAGCTCTCCTAGCTGGTGAGCGATGAGGTTTTGACTGTGATATGTAGAAGCGCAGTTTTTTATGATAACAATGGCGATTTGTGGAGTCCAATTTCAGTTGAACTTTTCTGTGTCCTCTTTGCCATGCAATTTTCAGACCTTCAGCTGCACCCTTCAATACAGCCCTTGTAATTAGGGATGGCAACAAAACCCGAACCCACGGGTACCCACCCGACCAAACCCGGTCAACGCGGGTAAAATCTGTGTTGACGGGTTTTGGGCCGGGTTTGGGTTTAAACCCGTTCACTATTCACCGGGTTGGGTTTGGGTTTAGGTAAACCCGACCCATGGGTACCCGCTCATACCCATATAGTTAAGTTTCTCGGTATATTTAATATTCTAAACAATAATCTTATTTATGTTTGTGGAGACATGTCTAATTTTTTCTTTCAAATTGTGTAGAATGAAGTTGATGTTATCGAGTGTAGAGTGAAAATACTTAATTGAAAGGAAGAAGCTTTCAATTAATCATGTTATTTATGGATAATTTGTGATTTGCTTCGATTTTCTTGAGTTTTCTAGATTGGTGTTGAACAATTTGTATAGTTAATTTGTGATTTGCTTGAATTTTCTAGAATGGTGTTTTATATATGGATAATTTGTATTAAGAGATTGATATTTGACTTTAATTTTGATAGGAACTTGTTATTGTAAATTTTTTACGACAAAAACCCGTGGGTACCCATGAACCCACGGATACCCAGCGGGTTGGGTTTGAGTTTTTCAAACCTAGTGAGTTTTACCCCGGATTTTTTTCATGGATAAACCCATGGGTTTGGGTTTGGCAAAACCCGACCCAATCCGATCCATTGCCATCCCTACTTGTAATAGAACATGTGCCCATATTTGAAGTAAAAGCAATCGTACATCTCCCCAAATGGTCGTGAAGTAAGCCCCCTGCTGCTGTCGTACCATCAGCTGCACTCCAACTTCCATCACTTTGCACTTGGATCCATAAGGGGCAGTTGTTGTTGGTCGTTAATCCTCTCTTGGTTCTTTCAAAACTTACGTTTCAATAACTATCAAATTTAAACTTTTTATATTTTCTTATGAAATCTTTCAATAATCTAAACATGTTCATTTCATTTGTTGAAAAGAAAAATTCCCTACCAAAAAAGAAAAATTCAGTAACTAAATCTACCAAATTTGAATTTCTATATTTCTTAAAGAAACAAAAAGGATTACTTATCGTATATCTCATTATAACAACGTTGCCAAACATAGCCACTTTTGGCGAAATACAAAAAATAGCCACTTCCGTTCTTTGACGGTGTCAAGTAACGGGCTGACTGTACTAACGACATTGCTGAGTTGGCGACCGTTAGTCAATTAAAAATGTGAGGTGGAAACTAAAAATAAATAAAAATAAATAATTTTTATTTTCTCTCTCCATCTTTATTCTTCCTCATCCCTTCCCCAGCCGAAACTCTCATTCGATTAAAATTCAATTGGAATTTTCTAAAGTTGAACCCTCCCAATTCGCCATTTACATAATCTCCAAACTCGCCATTAAGATCGAGGATGATTCTCGAGCAGAGGGAGAAGGAAAGCATCGTGCTTCTATCTTCCACCTCCCAGAGTTCCAGTTCCACCGTCGTTGCTCCCTCGGATCAATCAATCGAAGGGCATCAATATTCTCCCCTCGCTGCAAATCTGGGTTTTGAAAGTTGGATCTCGAAAGAATCAAATTGGGGTTTTAATCAAGAAGATGAAGTCAGAGGAAAAGAAGATGAAATCTGGGTTTCAATCTCCCTCCGTCCTCCGATCTTCCCCTCACACCCACCATTGCCAATCTCCGATCTCCGATCTTCCACCTCTCTCTTCCCTCCGATCTTCCCCCAAACTTGCAGTGCCGCGACGATTAGAATCCACAATAGCGTTGACCAAATTTGTAAACCCCAAACCCAGATCTGGGTGGGGGCACATAAATAGTAGCGACAGCGAGTTGGGCGACGAGGATTACACGGGCTCGACGATGACCACTGATTTGGAGAAGGCGGTGCGTGAGTCGAAGGTGATGGGGATGACTATGTTATGATATTGGTGCTGCTCTGGTTATTGCAAAGAAGACGCGCGGTGCAGATGGGGAAGCAGAGGAACGACTAGTGGGAGCTGTAGTTCTTGGTGTGGATTTCGCGGAGGGTCAGGAGCGGATGAGGGTGCTCGATTAATCTCGGGAATAGCAAGAAGGGCAGATCGAGCGGCGCGGAAACAAAGGAGGCTCGTCATGCTTCTACGAGGCGGAGGCGGCGGAGATGAGAGGAGGAGCCACGGGAAGAAACACCAGCGTTCGGAAGGAGATTGAGGCGGAGATGACCCCGCGTCCGTGAGCGAGGTGTTGATTAAGAATTGGAGGGATAACGGACAAGGCAGTGGCAAAGTTGCTGGAGATTCTGAGGGTGAGAGCAGCGACTCGCGGCGGCTCTGGCTTCGGCAGGCGTTACAATGAAGATGAACAAGCGATGGTGGTGATGAGAGTAGAGGAAGCTTCTGGGAGTTTAGAGTTGATGAAGGTGAATAGGATTAGGCGGTGGGTGGAGAGAAGTGATTAATGGTTTTATTGTTTTTATGATTTTTTATTTAATTTGATTAAACTAAAGGATAAAATTTTGATTATCTTTTACTTAATATTATTTTTAATATATGAATTTTTCATTTGTTTTTAAATTAAAAATATGACGTGTCACCTACGTGGCGAATGTGGTTGATTTGTCGCTGACGTGTGCGATGATTTGGCGTCTTAGTCAGCCTAACATTATACTAACTGACGGATTTTCTAACACCGTTAAAGTTTGTAACAGAAATGGCTATATTTGGCACAAAACTTTCAAAATTCCGGCTATAAGTGGTATTTCTTCAAATTTGGCTATTATTGGCACAAGTGCGAAATTTTTGGCAATACAAGTATATTTTGCCAAATCTTTTTAATGATACATACATAGTAATAGTAAATTTAGGGAGAATCTGTGTCCTAGGCGAGCCCATGGATTGAAATCTGGTGGAACAGTGGTTGAAACAGATTAACAAGCTCGTTTCATAATGATAGAGACCAGGCCGGTGATCTGTCTGACAAGTGACGAGCAGACTGAAATCTTATTTCCACCCGTTTCACAAGATTTTGTAATTCATCACTACTATGATCAAGGTTCTAAAAAGGCGTCTAGGCACTAGCCTAATCTCCCCTAGACGCAAGTCAGAAAGATAACGCCTCGCTTTGGTACAAAGTAGCAGAGTTGGCGTCATGATCACGTTGTAGCCTCAGTGGCGCCTAATCGACATTGAGTTGCATCTCAAAATGATGGCACAATGTCTTTTTCTACCTTTTGATATGCTACTGACTCGCTCAAATCTACACTATAATTAAACCTCAATCAGAGCTCAAGTTTTTAAACTCTAATCGGGTGTAGTATAGGGCAAGTATCTATATATCGACCCAGACGGGTCCGTCTACCCCTACTTTGGTTGTTGAAATCATTATCTAGCGGTAAAACTTTAGTTTAAAGGTTTGCCAATTGAAATGAAAGAAAGCAAAAGTAATTTGATTTGAAGACTCTTTTGTGGGAAAGTCACTTGGTTTCGCTTCCCTCTAAACCGCTACCATGCTACGTGGGTTGGAACGATTGCCTTGGGCACGCTAATCATGAACCGCAGAGGAAAGCGTATGTGGTCGGGGACCACAGTCTCGATTTCTAAGCTGAGGTGAGGATGAAAGGTCGTGTCACTCGACCCTCTCGGTTTAGACAATCGGTAATCGGCTTACTTCCTCACTCAACTCTAAGGTCGGACGGTTTAACCAGGATTAATCGACTTGTTCAATTCAACATTGAGGATTGCCCTAGCTGAACCTAGTTTAGGTGGCTTGGAAAGCGGAAGGAAAACCAACTCGATCGAGTCTCCCTTAAAAAGGGAGATTTTCCTCTCCAATGCTATATAGCATAGTAGAAGTGCTCGGCAAGTGTGAGATATTTTGTTGCATTTACATCCAACGCTTAGTCACGCCTAAGCATGCTAGGCGCAAGGCAGAGCCTCAATGCTCGCCCTACGCCTAGCTCTTTCTTAAACCTTGACTATCATATGATCAGGGTTTTAACTAATTACGAACTTGGTTGAGTTGGATTTTCAACCCATGTCTACCAATTTTCTACAATTTCTTGTTCCTTTCAATTTTGCCAAAATCCTGCATTATGAGGGATTGTGCCAGAATCTTGAATCTAATCCTGCATCCAAACGACCCCTTGTGTTTTGTTTGTTTGGTATTGAAAGGGTTTGAAATGTGTTTGTTTTATGGTTTGTAAGCAACGGGGAATTAGTCAAGGTTTTATAGACACAACTATCGAAATACAAATTATTAGCTAATCGTTAAGTCTCCGTTAATACTTCGGTTAGATGATGGTGAGTTGGCAGATGCTACGATGATGTGGAAGAGAAATTTTTACCTGGCAATCAATGCAAATGCCACATAAGTCGGTCAACCTTTGTAACTTATTAATTATTAAAAATTAAAAATCAACTCTTGCCCTACCAAACCCTTGCCGGAAAACCATTCCTCTGCTCCAAAACAATTACGGCAACGTCGCAGCCGCCTCTAGCAAGGTGTGGAAGAATTGAGCTGCTTGCGATGCCTGAAAACCCTTTCTCTGCTCCAAAACAATCCAAGCAGCTTCTTCTTCCTCTCAATTGGGTAACGCCTGCGGGCGGGCGGATATGTGATTTTCACCACTAGGTTACAACGGGCGGATACAACTAGACGAAGGTGCAGCAGCCGTGATGGCAACCACCGGATTTGCTGATGTGGACGCCTATATGGATGCTGATGTGGCAGCCTCCGTTACAAAATTAATGACGGTAACGGACTGTTAATCATATGTTAATAATTTGTATTTCGATACTTGACACTATAATTTTTCACTACTTAATAGTTGTGGCTAATATATTGTATTTACCCAACTTTAAAAGACTAGTGTGTTTGACCAATAAGAATTTGGGAAAAAATCCCAAAATACACGTTTTTAAAAAAAATTCTCAAAATACACACGTTATAATTTTCCCCCCAATTTACACATGTTTGGGCATTCATCGCGACAGAGGGTGGTGAATGCATCACCGCACAAGAGGAGGGCGATGATTGGTTCACCGCTGCAGATGAAGGGTTTTCGGGCATCTTGCAAGCCGCAAAGTTACGTGAAATAAAAAAAATTCATGACGTTCAAAATGCGGAGCACAAAGTTATGCCCGCACAAAGTTATGCCCGCACAAAGTTTGACAAAATCGAAAAATTGCTCATTTGGGGGTAGCAAACATCGTTTTTTTGGGACGAAGGCGGGACCAAACCGCCTGTGGCTGCTTGCAATTTGCAAGATCTCGAAAAATTCTATGAAATCAAACAGAATTTCACTACGTTCAGATAACCGAGTTCAAAGTTACATTCGTTTAAAGTTTCGACGCAGGTGAGGTCTTCACCGCGGCCGAGAAACGCGGTGAAGCCTTCACCGCACATTCACCGCCGTCCTCTAGCGCGGTGAAGGCTTCATCGCGCTCCTCTACATCGGTGAACCATCACCGCGTTCCTCCGTCGCGGTGAACCATCCCTGCGTTCCTCCTCCGCGGTGATGCGTCGGTGCATGTGTTCACCGCCTTCATCAACTGCAGTGATGTCCAAACATGTGTACATTGGAATTTTTTTTTATAATGTGTATTTTGAGAATTTTTTGTTTAAAACATGTGTATTTTTGCAAAGAAATTCATGGGATGAATGTTAACGCCGCTGCATTAATCGTATTGGCGGGAGCCAACAGAGCACCTTATCCACCACCAGTTTCAGCGCCAGCATGGCAATATCCAAACCATATCAACGCAATTTTCCCACCACAGATACAGAGAGTCAGAGACCAAACCACCACCTGCTGCAGGGTAAAAGAACCCAGCAAAGGAACGGAGAAAAGCTAGCAGCTGGAGAGGAAGGAGTTGGCGAGAGCGAGAGAATGCGAAGCGTGGCGGTCTCAGAAGGGCGTTTCATCCCCCCACATTGTTCAATGCCGTCATCTCCATGTCTTCTCAACGGCAAGCCTCTCAAGTTCCGCTTGCTCCCTCTCAGTCCCATGAACACTACTCCTTCCTCATCCTCCCGCCTTCTCTCCAGGTGAACTTAATTGAATTCCCCCCCTTCGCATCGTGGTGGCCTGGTGGGTTTTATTGATATAGGCTGATACTACTAGATTACAAGATTTTTGGTAATTTTGTCAATATGTGATTGCCCGCCAATTTCGTAATTGTAAATTGTGGTATTGCTGATCAGGTGTTCGAGAAAAGGGCTCACAGAGCCGTTTCAGGAAGTACTTAGAGGGATGCTTCCCGCTGTGTATGACAACGATTCTCACGATCCTGTAACCCTGCTCTCTCTCTCTCTCTCTCTCTCTCTCTCTCCTTTCACTGTGAAGGTTCGTGAGTTAGGTGATAGTCATTCGTTTATGGGGATATGCTGCAATTGGTCACACGGAGTTGGTGATGGCGCCAACAACAGCCGGGCGCCGGGAGAACTGGTTCGGATTATGGACGGCAATGGGAAGATAAATTCATTTCAAGAAATTGGCGCTGTGGAAGCTGCTACATTACACGAGGGCGTAATGAAACTATTTGTGCTCCTCTCTGGGTGTCTAGTGCTCCAGGGCTCTGATCCAGCAGCTGCTGTTGCAATGGAGCTCTCAAACAGTGGGTTGCAATCCATTCCTTATCTTGGAGACCTTGGTGACATTAGCACAGGTTTCGCCTCAGTTAGTAGAATCTCCTTGTTCCTTCTATGATTGATCGTCCATTACTCAAAAATTCTTATCTAAACCATAAACGACATTTATGTTTATGAGTTCTTGACTCCACCGCCATTAGCACATTTTTCTTCTTTTGTGTGACACCTGGTTATGAAATCCTCCCTCCGATTTTACCTTTGACACTTGCCACTTTGGGGGGTTTGTTGTTGTTGAGGATTGAGAAGTTCGATATGTTATGTTTAGATTGATTAGTAATTGGAGATCAGCGTGCCATTTTGGGGGGGATTGAATTTGGGAATGAAAACATGAAGAGCTTCTAATTCTGTATATTTTGCATTGCAGGCATTCTTGCTGATATTTTTCTCGGAGTTGGGTGACAAAACTTTTTTCATTGCGGTAAAAGACTGCACTCCAGGAGAACTCTTTCTCTGTCTTTGACATGCCTCCTGCCATTTTAATATGTTGCACGATCCGACATTGCTATTGGAAAATAAGTTAGCCAGAGTCATTAATTGGTACAATGCTGGCCTTAATTTTGGAGGTAAGGTGATGATGAGGTATTTGGTTTTACTTGCAGGCACTTTTAGCGGCTAGGAATTCTGCTGCCATTGTCTTTACAGGGACCTTTGGCGCACTTGGGTATGCTCTTCCTCTCAGATGTTTTCTGTACAGGCAAAATGCGCATAGGTTTTGATTATAGAGAAGCCTATGTCTGAATATTAACAATAGTGACTCATATGTGCACCTTACTTCTATCTTCCTGTGGCATGCTGATCTCCAATTATCAATTGCGGTGAACAGTGTAATGACTGTCATATCCGTGGTACTTGGAAGAACTTTCCATTATGTGGATGAGATCCTTCCGTTCAGGTACTTACTTTGATACGCTAGTGAAATTTGAAGTTTACTTGAAACTGCTCTGCATTTTTCATACTAACCAAAATGTATGAGATCTGCAGGTTCGGTGGTACTGATTTGCCTATTGATGATATTGCTGCAGTTTGCCTTTTGGTGAGTGTCAATATCCCTGAATGTTTGTATTTAAAGGTGCCATTCCTTTGGAACTGGGTGCTTGTCACTGAAGTAAACAACACTTTCCCTGCTAACTTGAGTATATTTCAGGTCTATTTCGGGATATCAACATTAATTGATGCCTCTTCAAGCGATAGCCCAAAAGCAGAAGATGAACAAAAGGAAGTGAGTGTCTGATTTCCTCATTGCATGATTACGCTATGCAACTCTGCATTAATATGACAAGATGCCTTGTTCTGAACTAGGCGGAGCTAGCAGTTTCAGAGTTCTCCGGAAATGGTGCAGGCATTTTATCCGCTGCTAATACCATTGTCAGCACATTTGCTTTAGTTTTTGTTGCTGAATGGGGCGACAAATCATTTTTCTCTACAATTGGTTGGTTCCTATGCTGAAAATTGTATAATTGTCAGGTTTTTCTGCTTCTCCGTTTGGCACTTAAACTTCCTTTTTTTCTTCTTCAATTGCTCTCTTCTTCCAGCACTTGGGGACCGGTTATTGTAACAACACCCTTTGTGTTGTTATTGTAACAACACTAGTCCCCAACCAATAGGAAGCTAGGATTGTGATGACTTTTTATTAGATGAGTTGACCTAGTGTAAAATCAAAGCAGGGGTATAATTGTCATTATGAAAAACCTGTTTAAATAATAAAAATAAAAATAAAAAAATAAAAAATAAAAAAAAATATTTTTTTATTTCTGCCCAAAAATTTGGTCGTCGGAATTCGGTCATCGGTCGCCGGAATCTGGGCGCCGGTCACCGGAATATGCTTTTTTGTCGCCGGAATATGCTTTTTTGTCATCGGAATATGCTCACCGTCGCCGGAATATGCTTACCGGCGTCGGAATATGCTTACCGGCATCGGAATCTAGTCATCGGGGCCGGAATATGCTTATCGGCACCGGAATCCGGTCACTAACGTTCATCGGAGTTTGGTCAACGAACTTCGTTGACCGGTCAACGGTCTTCGTTGACCGGTCAACGGTCAACGACCACCGGATGTATGGTCTACATTGTGAGATTTATGGTTTGGTTTCTCACATTTTTGTATGCCTTTTGTGGTTTGCTTTATCGCGTTTGTGGTTTGCATTACGAAGTTCCTGGTTTGCTTTATCGTGTTTGTGGTTTGCATTGAGAAGTTTCTGGTTTGCTTTCAAAAACTTTGTGGTTTGCATTGTGGGGTTTTTGGTTTGTTTTAGGAGATTTGTGGTATGCATTAGGAGGTTTCTGGTTTGTTTTTGTGGTTTGCTTTAACGTGTTTGTGGTTTGCATTCTGAGGTTTCTGGTGTGTTTTTGAAAATTCTGTGGTTTGCTTTGTGAGGTTTCTGGTTTGTTTTAATAGATTTTTGGTCTGCATTAGGATGTTTCTGGTTTGTTTGTGTGGTTTGCTTTATCGTGTTTGTGGTTTGGATTATGAGGTTTCTGGTGTGTTTTTGAAAATTCTATGGTTTGCTTTATGAGGTTTTTGGTTTGCTTTAATAGATTTTTGGTCTGCATTAGGATGTTACTGGTTTGTTTTTGTGGTTTGCTTTATCGTGTTTGTGGTTTGCATTATGAGATTTTAGGTGTATTTTTTATTTGTTTTATCGTGTTCGTGGTTTGTATAAAAAAGTTTCTGATGTGCTTAAAACATCAAATTTAAATTATATTCCAAATCAATTAAGAGATAAACACTCAAATTGCTAATAGTAACCGTACCAGTGACCAAAAAATCCCCAAATCCAACAATCAAATTTCGAATCCCCCTTCTTCCCCATCTCCAAAATCCTAAAAAAATCCCTCAAATATGTTGTCCATCCCAGAAGAGCCGCTCCTGGCCCCAAACCCTGACTGCTTCTGCATGTTCCCCATCGAGTACCCACAGATCTGGATTGAAGACTGCTCGTCTGAAGCGCATGAGCGACCTAGCGGTGAGGAAATCCTGTCTCGGTTGCTTGATTGCAAGTATTCCCTTTGCTGATGAAACCCATAAATAGGAAAAGGCAGACTCCATTTTCTTGTGTACAGGTGAAGAAAACCCAAAAAGAAAGCGCGATATTGTTCTCCCTCGGCAGCTCAAGATTGTAAACGTTTTCGTTCTTTGTTTTCCGAAGCACTTCCATTCCATGTCGTCCCAGAATGAAGTATTCCAATTTTGCATGTTATGTAGTAGAAATTACAACGCTGAATCGGCTCTCATTCATTTCTCCCTATCTTCGTCAAACACAAAATGAGAAAGTTTGCTCTTATTCTTGATACAACGTACCCAACTGATTATTACAAACAAGGCAGCTGAGCATCCCCAGAAATGTCACAGCATAAAAGTTCACTATGATGGAATCCAATTGGAACTTTTACTGCTAGAACAAGTGAATTGGTGATGGGTTCAGTTCTAGGGTGTAAAATGGTTACCAGCCATGGACGAGGGATACAATAAAGAACAAGAACGAGCCTTGTTGTTAATCAACACCAGCAAATGTCCATGATCAAGACTACCAGAGGAGTACACCTTCTTCGAACCGATTCTGAGTGCTAGTTGCACCATGCTTCTTGAACGGTCAATCATCAGCTGCTCCTCAAAACAAGACATGGTCGAGCCATTGGCGTTCCTCTCGCCGTTCATCTCCGCCACTTCTTCCTTAATCCCCGATCCATCCGACGATCGCGCAAGCCTCTCGCGAGAAAGGAGGACGACGACGAAGCGCCGCCACATCTTCCTCCTCCTCCGCCTTCGCTCCACCGTCGCGACGCTCTTCAATTGGAGGACGATTTTCTCCGAATCGACCTCGATGGATGGGATTGGAAGAAGAGAGAGCTTGTTCGAGGACCACTGCCATCTCAGCCACGATTTGGCGTCGATGAAGACGAACGAGGCGGAGAGACCTGACCGCGATGGAGATTTTCAACTGCGCGGATGGTGCCGCCGCCCAGGAAGGCCGCGTCGGAGCGTTTTGCTCCTGATGGCGCCGGCGATGGGAGAGATGAGGATTGGCACGGCGATGGCAGAGGATTGGCGCCGGAGAAAATTGTTGTTCGGAGGTACAGATTCGGCCGTCCCTGTTGCTGGAGAGACAGGGAGATAAAAACACGTTTAGGTATTTAGATTTTGTTTATTTATTTATTTATAATCTGTTATTTATTGCCGTTTTACTCTTATACCCTTGTTGTTAGTATAACAACACTTGAGGTGTTGTTATACTATCCGGAGCCCAGCACTTGCTGCTGCATCTTCCCCTCTTGGTGTCATTGCTGGAGCTCTGGCTGGTCATGGTGTTGCAACCTTGGTACATAACACTTGAAACAAAACTGCATATACCAAAGTGGCTGTAGTACTACATATATGCATCAAATGCTTTATGAAACCACAAGTTCATATCATTATTCATTACATACCATAATCTAGGACGCCATAGTTGCATTGATTCATGAATTCATTCTTTTGCAGATTGCTGTCTTGGGAGGTTCTTTACTGGGAACAATCCTATCAGAGAAGGTACAGAAACTCTTGAAACCTCAACTTTGTTTGATATGCATATCTTGAAATAAAATGCCTGTTTCATAACTTGGAATTTCATTATGTACTAAAAGTGAAAACCCATAATATGCTAATGACATTTTGACGAGTGACATGTGATCCTCTTCTTGGTCCCCAAAAAAGAGTTCCTGACTGAAAAACTCAAAGGTAGGGGTGTTCAAACGGTGTGGTTACCGTCGTAACCATTTTAACCAGTAGTATTTGGATGATTTGGTTTGGTTAATTTCGATAATTGGTTTGGTTTGGTTAAAAAATTTAGCTTGTTTGGTTTAGGTGGTTTGATTTGGTTTCAGGCACTCCTAACCAATCAAACCAAATTAACCAGTTAAGTAATTTGTCATATTTCTAATATATATTATATACACATACTTAATACTTTGCATAACCACTCAAGAGTCAAATGTAAGATAATTGTATTTGTTACAGGTATTTACGTTAAGGGTTAACTACAATTATGTGGATTGTTATGTGTTGTTCATTATATAAATTGCAAATTAATGCACTAACTGAAAATTATTCTCACTTAATAATAATGTGGTGTTATAGTAGTTATTTTGGTTAACCAATTAACCAAACCGAATAAACTTTAGTTTGGTTAATTTGGTTGTTGTATTAGTTTGGACGGTTTGGTTATGATATGGTATTCCATGGTTGATAGATTTTAGATTTATTTGGTTTGGTTATTACCATGGTAACCATTTGAACACCCCTACTCAAAGGTGCCATCGGCATCTTAACTCTCAACCATTCAAGTTGTCACCCAACCCTCATCAGTCTTTTGCCCTTTGAATACTGATTTTCCATTATACCGAAAGAAAAAGACAATCCTAGATGAAGACCAATAACCAGAGTTATTGTGAGTGGAAGAACCATGAACCAAGTACAAAGAACCCAACCACAAAATGCCTTGTGTCTAGTACTCTCTTCTTTTTTCTACCACCAACCCTATAATGTTTGTAAACTCTGATCACCTTACGACAGGCTGAATTCAGAGCAGCATATAATAACATCCGCTGCTGGGCTGGAATATATGTTGTAGATCTTTTACACTTCTCATAATCTGCAACAAGTACACGTGCTTGTACAGAATCAGCTTCTTATTCAACTTCCGCCATTATATTATGATGGACTGAGAAAAAGGGGAAGGACACAAATTTTTCTTTTTTGGTGCTTTTGGACAGGTCATAGTATACACTGGTGGGATTCTTTTCCTTGTCTTCGCCGCCATGACATTGATCGAGATTGTGAGTTGAAAAGGCGCAACTATGACAGGCATGGTGTTGCTATTGCCCCCATTCTTCAGTTTTTGTAGGCATCAGAATGTCTCAGGTCCAGCCATGCTCCAGTTAGCACAAAGCATAAAGGAGTTTGATTTGTTTGGATTTGTTATCATCGTTGTATCAATCAAACTAACATTTGTTTAGTAAATAAAACTTGCACGCTCTCCTCTATGTAAATTTCAAGCAGCTCGATTCATCTGCCTGGGACTTGTGATTTGTCTAGTTTTAATGTAAAATTGGTGAGAAAGTACAGGCATTTTTGGCCTTTTGGTTTGTCTATGTGGGAAGCTTAGCTCGAAGTAGGGATTTTTTATTTGATAATCCAGAACATCAACAACCCACATGTCATATGAGTGATAACGGAGCCTACTAAACTTGGGTTATCTGCATACTAATCATCAAGGACTTTGTCCTGATGCAGTGCCCGGCTAGCTCAAAGTAGGGATAGTTGGATAGATAATTGAGAAAAGAATGGAGGATTAGGGATTATGGGCTGGTGGTTCACCTTTATCGCCGCCGTGCGAATTAGCCGTTGGTTGTGCATCGCCGATATGGGCTTCTCCTCCACTCATGGAGATCTTCAATCCTCCTCCCATCAGGCTCACATGCACTTTTATTTCTCGAATTACAATTCCTATGCCAACAGATTGTGTTTGTCATGGATGGATCAACATGCTCCTCAAATCCAGGTTCGGGCGTTTTCGGGCTAAGATCAGGTGATTAGGGGGTCCCTTAGTCACATGACTAAATCAATCTCAGCCATTGAGTCTCATTAAAATTTAATGGTTGTAATTGATCTCATTTAATGAAGGGTAATTTAGTAATTGCAGTTTTATTTAATTAAAAATTAGTACAAAATAAAAAAAAAAATCCTCCCTGCTTGTGAGTTTTCCGGCTGTTTCGATTCCACCTCCGGCTGACGGCGGCTGTTGGGTTCTGGCAGGCTTTTCCCCCTGTTGGATTCCGGCGTCCTAGTACCACCAGCGGTGGATTTTTATTCCCCATGGATGGGAACTCCATTCCCCATTTTGCGCAGCTAGAGAGAGAGAGAGAGAGAGAGATTTTTGCTGACCGGAGGAAACTTTCCAGCGACGGCGGAGAAGGACTTTCCGACGATAGTGTTGGATTTGTGATATTTGTTGACCTATTTTGTAATGTTTGTTCGATTCGGTTTGTAATGTTTATCATTCTTGTTCGTCATTTTTTTAGCGACATTTTGTACGATTAGTATGTTTTGTACTGTTTGTCGGTTTATTTTGTAATGTTTGTAAGCTTTATTATTTTGTAATGTTTGTAAGCTTTGTTATTTTTGTGCACCATTTTTATCATTTTTGTCAACCATGCTTGTAATGGTTTTTATGTCTAAAAAACAACCTGGTTGACTTTTGGATGAAACTCCTCTATATAGGGATGAAGCCTCCAAAGTCAACCCGGGTGTTTTTCCAGTTTGTATGTTTTGTCGGTCTAGTTAGTCATTTTTGTCCACAGTGTTCGTAATGTTTGTATGTCTAAAAAACAGCCGGGTTGACTTTGGGAGGGAGCCCTCTATATAGGGATGGAGCCTCCAAAGTCAACCCGATTGTTTTTTTTTTGGTATGTTTGTATAGTTTGTCGGTGTAGGTTGTATTATTTGTACACTTCATATGTTTGTAATGTTTCTAAATCTGTTTGTATGTTTAGTCGTTCTAGTTTGTAAAATTGTAATACTTGTATGTTTGTATTGTTTGTACTGTTTGTATACTTCTTAATTTTTCATAATATCCAAATTACCCCTCCCACTAATTAAAAATCTCTTCCCACTTCTTAATCGTTGGATTGGAGTGTCCAGATCTAATGGCTAGGAGGGGCTTAGTCAAGTGACTAAGGACCCCCTCTTAGTCATGGGATCCGCTCTCGGCGTTTTCCCCGTGAGGGTTGCTCGTCTGAATTTAGTCTAGCGACGACACCTAGTTCCTTTCAAATGCTGATTATGAGCGTACTTGCGAACATCGACCCAGGAGAGCAAGGGCATTTCTTGTCTACTTAAAATCTGCACTTCTTCAGCTGCTGCAACTCCACAATCCAATCCCGTCGTATCTCTTTTTGTACTGAAAATCGAATCCACAACTCCAGATTTTTGGTCTTGTATCGAGAATTTTCTGGCTTTGATTCTCGTACTCTTGGTGCGATTGGCGTATATCTGTTTGTTTTTTCTTCCTTGGCAGTAGGTT
Source organism: Linum trigynum (assembly GCA_964030455.1). Taxonomy (NCBI): domain Eukaryota; kingdom Viridiplantae; phylum Streptophyta; class Magnoliopsida; order Malpighiales; family Linaceae; genus Linum; species Linum trigynum. The sequence goes on from OZ034818.1 coordinate 15,319,401, forward strand.
TTTCTTCTACTTTCCATTCATTTGGTCGTGAGGGGCCTGGTATATGCTGCTATGGGTTGGTTGCTCTGCAAATGCTCTTGTTGGTGGTGTTTGTTTTGTCTATGTTCTGAATTGATAGGACTCATTTTTAAGTGGTTTGATTGGTTGAATGACTTCATGGGACTGCTTGTCCATTTCACTTACACTTGTTTAGCGAAATTAAATATGGAGAAGGTGATCGTTCGATTATGGAGGGTTTGGTATATTCCTTGCACTTGTTTCTGGGTTTTTGTTTGGTGTTTTGGTTTCTTTGCTCGGCACTATCAGGCGAAAGGAAGCAAGTGCAAGATGGAGGATGTACCCATGGAGATTGATCAGGTGGTCGAATTCGAAATGGAGGAGGTGGCAGAGAGTATGGAACGTGCTAAGCTTAGCTTGTTGGGGAAGTTATTCATGGAGAACCAAACTAGGCTCAACACCAACCAGTGGATTGGGATGGGCATGTGGAACTGTATGGTTACGGTTCTGGCAGCAGAACATGGGCTGAACCAATTCTTGTTCCAGGATGAGAAGGCGATGGAGTGGGTGCTCCGGTGCATGACTCCTACCGTCACTCTAGAAAATGGCAAAGTGTAACCACATCTTAAAGTGTAGTATAGCGGGTTTGGGTTTTAATGTCAACACTGGTCCTAAGTGTGATGACTACTCCGTAAGTTCTTATTATTTAGCAGTGAAACTTTAAGGGTCGTTTGGAGAACAGGATTCAGGACATGGATTCACTGAATCCGTAGATTTTGTAGAAAGTTATGTTTTTTTGTTGCTTTTTGTATTGTGGATTCTAGCTTCAGAGATTTCAAATCTCTAAAATCTGTGGATATCAAATCTCTCAGAATCAGAGGGATTCTATATCTTGATTCGTGAGATTTTTTCTCTCCTAATTTTTCTCTTTCTTTTATTTATTTATCACATGAAATATATTTATCAACAAAGTTTTTTATATTTCTCGAACCACTCTAATTTTTTTAATAAGGATAAACATGTTATTGAATATAAAATTAAATTTTTTATTTTACTTGAATGTTAACAATCACAGTTACCAAACAATAAACATTTTAAAATCTGTTTTTAACAATCCGAAGAGTTAGAATCTTTAGATTGTTGAAAATCTGTAGATTTAAACTCATATTCTCCAAACGACCCCTTAGTGAAGATCCAAACAAGCAAAGCAGTTAAAAGGTTGTTTTCAAGTCGAGAGAGGTCACCCGGATATGGTTCCTCCTAGACTGCAGTTAAGTCGGATTGTAATTTACCAAGTTCAATTTCAATGATAGTTATACTACGGGAGGTTCTTAAACATTCTGCAGTCTCGACTAAAGGTCTCCAGACCCTCTCAATCTAAGTCCCCAGCGGGCGACTAACCTCCAATGGAGTAAACAGATTGAGGCCCTAATGAACCAAACCTCCACTACCGAAGTAAATTCGGTACAGAATAGTGAATTGACTCCTCGACTAAAGTCGTCAATTCACTACCTTCTTTTTCCTTAAGAAGCTGTCTGTCGCGATCCCCGGCCTGAATACCCGGTCGGGTATTTCAGGTGGAGGTCTGGGATTCTCAAAACGCACCGTGTGGGGCAAGGGGTTAATCCCTGGTCAAGGTCAAGAATACCCGACCGGGGATTTAAGCTTCACGATTGGGCCCCCCTCTGCTTCTCAGACGCTCAAAAGTCCTTTCCCCGGTCTGCTCCGATTAATACCCGGCCGGGTATTTTGCTCATGGCAGGGTATTTTGCCCTTCCAGCACACTTCAACTCAAACGTGCTCCTTCCGACCCGAAACTCGTTTCTTCGCCTCGATGTCACCGCCAAGCCCTGAAATATGACATAAACGCACAACCTAGCGTGAAATCGGTTTAAAACACGAGAATCAACATCTCAAACAGCTCAAGAATAGGGGTAAAAACATATACAATCAATGGTCTATCAAATTCCCCCACACTTAACCGTTTGCTTGTCCCCAAGCAAACCTAACTCAAACCAAAGAAACTCTCCAGACCTCTATAGCAACAAACAACCCCGTTCGTCGGTAGAGGATTTCCTAGATCATAAAGCAGCTTACCAGGTCAACTGGTCTTCTAAGACGTCCCCTATCTCTCTCAACGCGAGTACTAGACTCAAGCCAAGATCATGAGAAGAAGTAGAAGTAAGACAGTCAGTTCATGGATAAAGGGACTCACACCATTCACAACCAAGGACTCGTTGTACCGGGGTGCTCTTTCACTTCATTTCACCGTTGGAACCCCCTTTTCACTTTCATTTTACTTTTCTTTTTTTTTCTTTTCATTCACTTGGCGGGGGTTCCAACTGCAGTCTTTCGCATGGTCGACCCTTATTATAGAAGCAAGAGCAATTTCTGTACATCTGACGCTCGCCAGAGTACTTCTTTTAACTCATTTTCCTCAACTCATGTGGAGGGTCAATGAAATAAATTGGGGTCAGAAGCTCTATCCGTGCCCTTAAAAACACATCCGCGAGTAGGCAAACCGTTCAACGGGTGGAAGTTTTACTTGTACTAGAGACAGCTTAGCTTCACCTTGTAGGAGTACCCCACTAAGGATCACTAAAATCTCTTCCAAACCTGATTTTGTGCAATGAACGGTGCCACACACGTTGGGCTTACCCCATGTTTAAGATTTCAATGATTTCGACATGGAGGACCAACTGCTTTTCATTTCCCACATGAGCACCCTGTTCGATACACGAGTCCATAACACATCCAAACAGAGTCACCATTACCACATGAATTCAACGGTCTTAGCTCCACTAATTGACAAAATCAACTGGCACAACAGAGAGCTAGATAGGAAAAATCTTATACTTCAACATCCTCCATAGTGCTACACTACCTCCCTAGGTTGCACATTACTATAGAGATTGTCAATTCAAAGCATACTGAGCAGACAATTTGCGAGGAAACACGTACTTGGAGCCCTCAAATCGAAATTTGGACAGTGGACTAGGCTCCAAGCACACAAACAGATCTAATGCTGTCAAAAGAGAAACATCCCCCCCCCCCCCCCACACACACACTTAAGATCGACATTGCCCTCAGTGGAGAAGAGGGAAGGAAAAGGGGAACAATGTTACCAGTGTGCACGGACTGCATGAGACTAGAAGGGGACCAGTCTGATCGAAGAGGACTGGAGAGGGGACCAGTCAGGACAAGGCACAGCTAAAGGGAACAGAAGAACTCAAACACAATACCTTAGGTCCAATGGTCATCCCAATAGTACATCATCCAAAAGAAAAATAAAGAAAAGAAACCAACACACAAGACAGTTTGCACTCTGAAAGAAAACAAGACAAGACGGGCCACTAGGACAGCCTCCTAGAGCCCGGTGAAGTCGATCTGATCCATGAGGTCGTCGACCTGTCGGTGGTGGTGGGGTTGGTGAGTGGTCCCACCGGGTGGTCCAGTGGTGCTCCTCTAGCGGGTGACAAGATTGGAGCAGGTGCTCCTGGTACTCCATCAATCGACGACCACGATCCCGCTCCCGCTCGATGAGAGCACCAGTGACTCCCATCTAAGCCTCCATCCGGCCGAGGCCCTCGTCCACAACCGTCAGCCTGGACTGGTACTCGGCCTGGTGGGCCGAATACTGCTGGTAGAACTGGACCTGATGGTCCATGAACTGCTGGTTCTGAAGTCCGAGCTGCTAGAACTGGAGCCCCATCTGCTGGAACTGCTCCGTGAAGAAGTCCATCGACGAGCCAGAAGCCATCGACGGACCTGAAGGACCGGAGGAGGACTCGCCTCTCTCGGATCTCCGTCGTGGCTGAAGGTCCCCTGGTGGGGAAAGCGGGGGCTCCGGCTCATCAGCATCCATGGCCCCGCCATCATCATCATCATCATCATCCCTGCCGGAGTAGTCGTCGTCCTCCTCGTCCTCATCGAGATCCGCATTCTCCTCAGGGGGCAAGGAGAGCCCATCCACCCAGGAGCGGGCGCCATCAGTGGCCAGGAGGAGTGCATTGTGAAGAACGTCCCGGCTGAGGGGGTGGAGCCGCCCCGTGAGGAGGAATTCGTGAGTCGTCCCTCGAAGTCGATGTCGAAATGGCGCGCCAGGCGGGTGATCAAGGGACCACATAAGAGATGGTTGGGTTTCCCGTGGCACCGAGATAAAGTGGTAGCCACGAAAGAACCCAAATGCAGCATATGCTCTGGGTACCCCCATTGAGTTCATGGCGTAGAGCACCCGCTTCGGGATCTAGTGCGAACCGGTGGCATTGGAGATGATGGAGCGGGTGATCAGCAGATTGAGGATGTGCCACTGCGGCTTGAGGGTGTTGACGGATGTCTGGCCTGCGTCAAAGTAGTCGTACCCATAGGCGTGTCTGGCTATCTGGCGGTAGAACCCGTCCTGGTTCTAGTCCGTCGGGTTCGGGATCTCGACCTCGTGGCGCGAGAAGGGGTGTACTAGATCCCCAAGGCGTAGGCCAACCCGTCAATGGTCAGCTCCCGTGGCCGGCCACCTAGCCGAAAAGTGACTCCTCGGGCCGCCTTGGGGCGGTACTGGTAGGTGGTGTAGAACTCCCACATCAACTCTGTGTAAGTAGGCTCCTCGATGGTTAGCTGTGTCCGCCAATCCCGGTGGTTGATGGCGGTGGAGAGCTCATTTATGCAATGGAGCTGCTCGAATACTCCCCACTCCAGATGGTGGTGGCGCTGCAGTTTTCCGCGGGTGACCTTGCGGAACTGGTCGGCATAATCCGAGTGCAGGCGCAGGTCCTGCACGAACGGATGTTCGAGTGACATGCTCCTGCAAAATCAGCAAACCAAAGGTGGATCCAAGAAAATACTCGTTAGAACCAAAATATGGGTTCATCACTTCCCCCACACTGAAGAACCACATAGGCTAACAGTTTACGCATAAACAGTTGAATCGCAAGCAACTCAACCGCAATCAAGGCATGGATCTAACATAACCGACCAATTCAATCACACGAGCAACACACACACAATAGCCATATTCATTCATACTCACGGAATCCCTCACCCTATTCTAGTTCAAGCATGTCATGCAAAACACAGTTCTCGGTCCTAAAGTCTACAGTTCGATATTCCAGAAAAAGAACAGCTAACAAGAAAAACATCTGGAACCTTAAGAAGAACTGCAGACGAGACGCGAAAAGCGGGTGAGGGACCCAAAATGACGCCCAAAATAATCTGGGAAACTTGCCGAAAAATTGATCGGAAAGTCACTAGAGGGCGAAGGGCGGCATAGGCGGCGGGCGGCGGCGGTAGGGGCGCGACCGGCGACGACCAAGAGAGGAGAGAGGGCAGAGGATTTGAGAGGAAGAGAGGGTAAGTTTTGAAAAAAAATGAGAGGAGAGAGAGAGAGAAACGACCGGGGGTTTGCTTAAATAGCAACAATCCCCGGTCAGGGGTTTTGGAAACGGCGCGTTTCAAGTTTTTGGAAATCCCCGGCCTCGAGCCAAAATTATCGGTCGGGTATTTCTTGGTCCAGGTCGGGGGTTCGTAAACGCAGCGTTTCCAGAGCTGGGAAATCCCCTTCCTTGAGCCAAAAATACCCGGTCGGGTATTTATGGGTCCAGGTCGGGGATTTGCCCTTTTGGCGCCCCGGAAGGCAGAAGGGGCCTCGGTCAGGAGCGAAAAATACCCGATCGGGTATTTTGGGCCACGACCGGGTATTTCCCCTTTCGGCTAAAAACACCTTCTCTCAAATTTCCAACCTCCCCTGCATGAAAACACCAAACCGAGGCAAAACAAACGACAAAACTTCAACACAGACATGCAACTGACTCAATACGACACACAAACACAAAAAAAAGGGAAAAAGAAATGCAAACCATGGTGGGGTTGCCTCCCCACAAGCGCTTCTTTACCGTCTTTTAGCTGGACACACATGGTGGATACTCAGAGGGGTGCAGGAACAGGTGCCTCCAAGAGCGGATCCACATCGCTCTTGAGGTACAGCTTCAGATGGTGGCCATGCACCCGACGGGTGCAACCACCAGCATTTGTCAGCTCGACCTGGCCATCCAGCAAGATGCAAACGAGTGAGTACTCGGATGGCCAGGGTGGTCATGGTGCAGGAGGTGGGACCGGCTCATAGTGGTCGCCACCTTTCTTCCAAGCAGGCTTAGCCACCCGTGGCTTCGGCCGCCACTCCTCCCTGATCTTTTTATTTGGTGGTGAGGTTGAAGGGAGTGGCGGCAAAGGAGTGAGCGGGGGATCCTGCAAAACGAGAAGCACAGAAGGGTACACGACAGGCTCGTGTACCTGGTGAGAAATAGCATGCATAGGTATGACAGCAGGCATATCACAGTGATCTAATTCATACACAGAAAAAGTAGCATGTTCATTCCCAGCACGCAAGATCAGTTTACCACTATGCACATCAATAAGTGCCTTGGCGGTCGCGAGAAATGGTCGACCCAAAATCAAAGGCACATCCACATCCGCATTTATATCCAGAATAACAAAGTCAACAGGATATGTGAATGCACCTACATTAACAAGCAGATCCTCTATGATACCCCTAGGACGCACAATGGAACGATCAGCTAACTGAATGCGCATCCTAGTAGCTCTAGGTTCACCTAGGTCTAGCTTTTTAAACAATTTGAAGGGCATGACATTTATGCTAGCGCCTAGGTCCGCCAAGGACTTCCCTACATGCATGCTGCCAATAGCAAGAGGGATAGTAAAACTCCATGGGTCTTTACGCTTCTCGGGCAGCTTGTTTTGCAGGATAGCAGAACACTCCTCGCTCAACATCACTATCGAAAGATCCCCAAGTTTCTTCTTGTTGCTGAGGAGATCCTTCATGAACTTGGAGTACTTGGGCATCTTCGACAGTGCCTCCATGAAAGGTATGCTGATGTTGAGCTGCTTCAACATTGCCATGAACTTGGCAAACTCAGTCTCCAACTTATCTTTGTGTAGTCGAGTGGGGAAGGGAAGCTGGGGTACATGCTCCTTAACCACTGGTTGTGGCTTGGGAGCAGGGGCTTCCTTCTCCACCTCACTTCTGCATCGTCGGCTGGAAGTGCTGAAGCAAGTAGTTGCTCTTCCTGCCTGGCAGGGGCAGGTACCGCCGATGTGGTCTTGCCACTCCTGGTGGTGATGGCATTCAACTGCTGGTGCGGCTCCCGTGGATTGGGGATGGTAGTAGCAGGTAGAGTTCCCGGTGCCCGGGTATTGTTCTGACGAGCTATTCCTCCAAGCTGATGCTGGAGGTCCTGCAGTATGGCACATTGGTTCCTCTGACCTGCCTCCAGCGAGGCGATGCTTTGGTCTATCCTGGTAAAATTCGCCTGGCTTGTAGTCACAAATGCCGCCAAAATGTTCTTCAGCTCGGTCATCTGATTATCTGGAGCTGGAGCTGCTGGTGGCTCGACATATTGGTGCTGGAATGGTTGCCCTTGTCTGGGAAGGTAAGCCTGCGGCTGTGGAACGAGCCCTTGTTTGGCCTGGAAAGGCTGCCTCTGCTAGAAACCACCAGTTGGTGCTGGGAGATGAAGTCCAATTGTAAGGATCGAGGCGCCGAGCATTGGCGATGAAGTCCAACTGCTCCTGGGGTGTAGAGGACTCTCGCATAGCCTAGCAATCTTCCACCAGATGGTTCGAGCTCTCACACCACTGACATTGAGCTACTGGAGGTCTGCCCAGACCTCTGCCCGGAATAAGACTTTTGGGCTGCTTCAATGTCTGCACTAACTCGCCACCTCTCGCTCTAGCCCGGACCTGCCCTCCATGGCGTGTACACCACGATCCCGGGAATTTCTGCCTCTAGTGCTCTGCCCCCAGGAATGACCTCTGGCAGCCAAGGTACTGATCATCTGGTTCAGTTCAGGTGAAGTCTTTGTGAGAATATCCCCTCCTGGGCATAGAGACTCATTCACCCTCTGGCTTTCCGGAGAGAGAGCACTGTAGAAATTCCCCACTATAAATGCATCACTAAAGCCGTGATGGGGACACTGCCAGAAAAATCCCGAGTACCACTCCCATACATCACGAAATGACTCATATGGCTCTTGGCGGAAGTGAGTGATCTCCCGCTGAATCTCTGTAGTCTTCGATGCCGGATAGTACCTGTGCACGAACTTTTTGGCCAGATCGTCCAAAGAAGTAATGGACAATGGGGGCTGGGTCTCCAACCACCTCTTTGCATGCCCCGCCAAAGAATGGGGGACGAGGTGAAGGCGGATCGCATCATCGGGTACACCATTCATCTTGAACCCGTTCGTCAGCTGCAGAAAACGGGAAAGATGCACCCTTGCCTACTCATCCTTCAAGCCATGAAACTGGATAGAGGATATAATGAGTTGAATCCAGCATGGCTTGATCTCAAAGTTGTTTGCTGGGATGGGCAGATAGAGGATGGCAGGGCGGATATTAGCGACCCGTGGAGTGTAGTAATACTCCCAAGTGTGACCCGACGGTGGTGGTTGATGTTGAACCCCATCTACCTGGGGTATGGGGTTGTTCCCCAAGATCTTATTCACCGGGGGAACCTGGAGAGGTATCCCCTAGGGCGGGTTATGTTCGCCTTCCATCTCGTACTCGTCCTCGGAATCGCTGCTCAAGTGGCCGTCTATGCGCTCCTCCGTAGCCAGTCTAGCTAGCTGTTGTGTCCTAAGTTGGCGACAGGTGCGTTCAAGCTCCGGATCCAACGGCAGTAAACCTCCTGACTGCCTACGGGTCATACATTACCTGCACACAGTCAAGCAGCAAACCCGTGAAGGAACAAGTGTGAGAAAGCAAACAAACAATGCTAAAAGAAAAGCTAAATTAACAGCAAACCACGTTTCTTATTATTTAGCAGTGAAACTTTAGTGAAGATCCAAACAAGCAAACAAGCAAAGCAGTTAAAAGGTTGTTTTCAAGTCAAGAGAGGTCACCCGGATATGGTTCCCCCTAGACTGCAGTTAAGCCGGATTTTAATTTACCAAGTTCAATTTCAATGATAGTTATACTGCGGGAGGTTCTTAAACAGTCTGCAGTCTCGACTAAAGGTCTCCAGACCCTCTCAATCTGAGTCCCTAGCGGGCGACTAACCTCCACCAGAGTAAACAGATTGAGGCCCTAACGAACCAAACCTCCACTACCAAAGTAAATTCGGTACAGAATAGTGGATTGACTCCTCGACTAAAGTCGTCAATTCACTACTTTCAATCAAGGGTGCTCTATCAACCTAGGCAGATATTCTATTTCTAGGTTAAAGCAGAAACAACAGGAATTTGAACAGGATTCATGCCATTCAGCAAATCAAACCTCAATTGAATATAATCATATCACTAATCTGTACTTGGGTTCATACAATCAAACCTAACATACAAATCAAGGGTTCTTCATACCCAAGTGAATAGGAAAGTTACTCCATAGAGAGGGACAAGAAATCTAGCTCAGATACGGAAACCATAATGTGAAGGATGATAATCTGCCTCTGGCATTCAATCAGCTCTTCTCCAAGCTCAAGCTGGGTTCCAATGGTGATGAGATCGATCAAAGACACTTGCAAAATCAGGTTCGTCACTTTTTCTCTCTAGGTATATGCTTTTTCTCTCTAAAACTCGGAACCCTTCACTTTTGCCCTTCTTTTCCCTTAACAAGCTGTCTGTCGCGATCCCCGGCCTGAATACCCGGTCGGGTATTTTAGCTGGAGGCCGGGGATTCTCAAAACGCACCGTGTGGGGCAGGGGGTTAATCCCCGGTCAAGGTCAAGAATACCCGACCGGGGATTTAAGCTTCACGATCGGGCCCCCCTCTGTTTCTCAGACGCCCAAAAGTCCTTTTCCGCGGTCTGCTCTGATTAATACCCGGCCGGGTATTTTTGCTCATGGCCGGGTATTTTGCTCTTCCAGCACACTTCAACTCAAACGTGCTCCTTTCGACCTGAAACTCGTTTCTTCGCCTCGATGTCACCGCCAAGCCCTGAAATATGACATAAACGCACAACCTAGCGTGAAATCAGCTTAAAATACGAGAATCAACATCTCAAACGGCTCAAGAATAGGGGTAAAAACATGTACAATCAATGGTCTATCAGCGCACCCTGTGGCCAGTGAAGGAAAGGGTATTGCAGCTCCAACCTTGGGTGATAATGTGGGGTATTCCATCTCACTGCAGAACCACAGCCTTCGGGATGAGTGTGGCGCAAGGGAAGCTGGGAGATCCTATTACCACAGGATTGTATGGAATCAAGGGTATGCCAGGTTATTTAATCAAGGTTCGGGTGATGATCAACATGACTGAACCACTGCACTCCCAAGTTTATGCTTCAAATCCGGTAGCTGAGATATTTTGGGTGATCCTTGTGTATGAACATCTACCGTTGTTCAGCTACCATTGTGGTAGATTGGGACATAAGGCTGCCAATTGTGGCTACCTAGATCCCAAAGGAGAGGAAAATTTTGGCCTGGAGATGATGATTGATGAGTCTGGACACAGGTTGAATGAAGCTACTTTGAACTCGATCCATGGGACGGGAATTACTCACTCTGTTTTGATCAACCCGTCTACTCATGGTGGCAAAGAGGCGATGGGCGATGGTGGTAGGAGGCGGATGGAGAGCGAGGATCATGAGGTTGTCTCGGGTCCAAGGATTAGGGTGATCGCTCTTCCTGTGACGTCTTCTCGTGGGCGAAAGGAGAAGGGCAGCGAGAAGAGGAAATCATGGACTGTGGCGGAGGGCCGATCAGTGGGGGTGGTTGGAAAGGAGGAGGGAAGAAAGAATAATCAGGAGAAATAGGGGAAGAAGACGATGGGAAGGGGCAGGGAGTCTGGTCAAGGCGGAGAGAAAATGAGGAGCAGCCAGCGAAGAGTTCTGTAGGCACAAGTGGCGGGAAGGAAGCTAAGAAGCTGAAGGGCAAAGAAAAATGTGTTGACCAAGGTGGAAAATGGTTCTGCGGAGGGGACCCAAATCAAACTCACGTTGGGAGGCACGAAAACAGTGCTGGGTGCAAAACAGAAGGGGGGGGGGGGGGGGAAGGTTAAAGATCTTGTGTTGAAACTGGAAGAAAAAAATTGGAAAGATGTGGAGGGTCAGGTGAACGCGGCAACAAAGGGTGTTCGTTCGATGATTGTTGCGGAGGAGAGTGTGTGGAAGGTATTGTTTCAAATGAAGGCTCTGGAGGACGACGACGAGATAGGGCAAAAACTTGATAGGGCAAAAGCGTAATGCCAATTCCTATCTTGTAGTAAAACCGGAAATCCAGGTATCGTCTCTCAGGGACTGGTACAACCTTATAATTTATCAATTCTGTGGAGCAAACTATCGGTGAAAAATGGTTTGGTTGATAAAATTATTAACTAGTAGCAAAATAATTAAACTAATTAAGCAAAGTAAACTTGTCGGGAGAAATTCAATGGGAGACAGCTCTGGGAGAAACACCGGGATTCACTACCTATCCTATCCAGATTAATTCACATAGTCCAATCAATTTAATCCAACTCTCTACAGCCAGGATATCACGAATGTGCTAACTATCCCTGTCGGGAATTACTACGTACTAAACAATTAAGTCAAATCCTACTGTCGTAGTTCAATGAATTAACTACTTAGCTTGAAGAACGATATCCTATTTAAGACCGCATAGTATCTTATTTAATCCACTGTCGTTTCGATAAGTTACTATGTCACATGAAATAGGTTCAGTTATTAGGGTTTCACTGTCGCTAATAACCTAATTAACAACAAATCAATGTATTGGTGGCCAGGCAACACAAAGCATTAAGTAATTTCATGCAATAGAGGTTGGAAGAAAAGAATTATGAATCAATCCATCAAATATAGAAATAGCTACATCCTATGGTGTTTCGCCCAGAAATCGGGTTTAGTTCATGACGAAATCAAAAGATATAATCATGTTCATAATAATCATGTCACGAATCAAAACAAAAGGAAAAGAATATTGAGATTTTCTTCCCCGCTGTTCTGCTCGTTCCGCGCTCTGCTCTCGATCGCTGCAGCTTGCTCGCTCTCTTCCGCGCAACTCGTCTCTCTTCAAAGCTTCCGTCCCCAGAATTCTCGTCCCAGGCCAATACTCGCCCTGCTACCCTCTTTTCTTAACTCCCAAGAACCCCCCCTACTCCAACTGTTGCCGTCCCAATTATTGTTGCTCCCTCCAAATTCTATCCGCCGCCAGCTCTCTTCCAATTAATTCCGCGTCCCCATCCAAATTCCAAAAGAAAATCCTTCCGTTCCGTCCAAAGCAATTCCAAGCAAGCCCAATTTCTTGTCGGTCAAAACTCAGTAGGCCTTCTTTAATTGGTCGGGCCCAAAAAAAATCCACCAAAGCCACCCGGTCCAGTATAAGGAAACCATGCCCTTCAGCTGTCCCTTCATCCAACTAGGCTAGGTCAAGAACTCGATCCAAAATGGTTTAGTTATAGACTTGATTTGTGTTCGATTTGTCTGTCTGCTTGTGCTTTCACAATTTCTATCTTTCCACCTAAAATATATAAAAATTCTAACACAAGGTGGTAATGGCCTTTGCAACCATTCCATAATCAATTGGCTCTAGAACGAGCATTATATATCTCATACATATCATAAAATATTTACATGAAGCACACAGAATAAATATGTTTTCGACAATTATCAATGGACAAGAAGAGTCCCGCGACGATGCTAGAGGACGTGAAGGCAGTGGCGGACCCAGGATTATTGAATAGGGGTGTCGCCAATAAAAAATTATAATAAATAAAATAATTAAATAAAAATTTAATAGAAATGACTGGAAATTCATTTATAAGTTGACAACGTCATGTTTACTACGAATTATGACGATTTTTCATATCCTGAATTTTTTTTAAAATATATTCTTCGCTTATGTTGCAAATCAAACATTTTTCGAATACACAACTAATTGATACGTCATAAATTAGTCACTCAACCAAAGAGAATCGACCCACGTCTAAAATCAAAGTTAAAATTAGCATTTTTTCTCTAGTTCTACCAAATTAACCAAAATCAAACCATAATCTCCCATAAATCTACGCAATTCACCTATTAACTACAAATTGACAAGTTAAATGGGTTTGTGGGTTACTTAAAACAAGCATGCTTATTTGATTTTACTTATTATTGTTAATTACTAATTATGATGAATAACTTATAACATTAAAACTATTGTCGTATAATAAAGGTGTGTAGCTTATAATTATTAGAGCGGTGTCGGAATTCTCAAATTAAAATTTTTTGTACCGAAAAAATGGATGTCCTTCACAAAATTTTCTGGCGGAGGGGTGTCGGACGACACCCCTCACCAAGCCCTAGGTCCGCCCCTGCGTGGAGGTCAACCCAACGCCAATGAAGAAGGCTTGTGTGGAGCAAGGCGAGAAGGATGATCCTGTGAAGACTGATGATCCGGTGGAGGTAGCCAGCCGAGAATGGCCCCACCCGGATAAATGAACGTTCGAGGACTTGGGCCATCCCTAACGTTCCAATCGTTGCTGGGGGTAGTAAGGGCGGAAAATCTTGATATTGTATTTCTTTCAGAAACTAGATCGCGTTGTAGAGTCGTGTCCTGTCGTCTTAGGGGCTTATATTTTTCTGAATTTTTTCTTGTTGCTGTCGTTGATTCGTCAGGAGGGTTAGCGGTGGGGTGGGCTCCAGTGGTGCAAATTTTGGTCTTGTTTAGTTCTTTGTTTTTTTATTTCGGTGTTGGTTACGAATAATGGAACTCAGTATGGTGTCGTTTTTGTTTACTTGAGTTGTGTCGCGTCGATTCGAGCCTTGCAGTTGGAGGTTTTGAGAGACTATTGTGCGGGTTGTGCCATTCTCACGTCACTCAATTAACTGTCAACTTTGAGAGTTGATTGCCATGTCAGACAAAGTTTACAGAATTGGACGGAGAGTGACCAAATTTGAAACGTTTCACTAATCTTAGTGACCACGAATGGAATTAAATATTTTTAAGGGCTAATACCACAGGAAATACCATCCTTTAACGAAAGTGTCATTTATACTACGTACTTTCAATAAACACAAAAATATTCCAACGTTTTTGGAGTTTGCGTCTTTTGTGTTACGAGAATTTTTGTTGACCGTTAGAATTGACGATTGACCTAACGGTGGTCAACATATATTTGACTATTGCTTATGTGGTTCTTAGGTGTTGTCCACATATGTGCCACGTAGGAAATTAATATTTTGAAAATATTTATTTATTTTTCGGAAATAAATAATTAATATTATTAATTTATTTTTAAATAATTTTTTTCTAAGAATGGTCCTCTGCCCTCCTTCGCTACCCTTACAGCCAGGGTTCACTCTCTCTCTCGCCGCCGACGCTGTCATGCCCCTTCTGCTTCTTCCGACGATCCCAACTCCTCGATTTACCTTATCGGTTCATGCCCAAACCACTAAATTTCCCAAAGTTCCAATATCGGATCGGCCGACGAAAACAATGACCCTCCTTCCTCCGCATCCCTTCCTCTGCAACCACCGCCAAAGTTCCATAGTTATTCTGCAAAAGGAAGTGACGATGTCGTTGGCCTGAAGAGACGACAATGGAGGCATCAAAGGTTCGGATCTGGGTTGTTGCTTCTTCTTTCTTTCTCCGTCGCCTGCTCATCTGAACTGCTCCTGGAAATCAATTTCCAAATCATGTCATGCCCACTACGCCACACTAGCAGGCTATGCCACAATTCCACCCGCATCGAATCCCTCTCGAGTCAGCAAAATTGAATCCCTTATCCCCTGTTCCCCAAGGCGGTGAAGAAGATGAACGATTGCAGTTTTGGAGAGGGCGGTGGTTCGTCTCCTTGTTCTTCAGTCGGTGTGAATTGAATGTCTAAACGGTGGCGGCAACAGTTTGTTCTATTCTTCTCTAGCCAATGTGCGCGATGATCGTTTTAGGGGAAGTGACGGTCGTTCAAAGGAAAACGACGACGATGACGACCTAGAGGAGGAGAAGGTCGACCCACTTTCTGATGACGGCGGCGACTACAACGCCTCTGCTATCGCCATTTACTTTGTCTCCACGACGTCTTTTTTTCTTCCTCTCTTCCTATCTTCGATCGGCGGCGGCATATTGGAAACCCTTGTAGCCAATAGTGACTGAATTTTTTTCGATTTTTGTTTCTATTTCTTGTTTGTCAGCTAATTGTCACGGGAAAAGGAGAGCTTGTTTCATTTCCTGACGGACGGCAAGACGATTGGGAGTGAGGATTTGCTGATGGTGGTGGTGGCGGCGGCAGAAGGTGTGGGGAAGTTGGGGGAGATGGAAGAAGGGAATTTGGCGAAGGGGAGAGATCGACAGAGGTAGGGAAGATGGAAGAAATATATATTTTATTTTCTTTTTATCTTTTGATTTTCTTTATTTTTTATAATTACTTTTTATGAAAATTTTCCACATCAGCTGCCAGGTCCGTGCCGACTGTGTTTTAAGTTAACTACTAACAGAAAACTTAACGGATGGTATACAATTGTCATATCGAAAGTTAATATAAATGACACTTTTGCTAAAGGATGGTATTTCCAGTGGTATTAGCCCTATTTTTAATTAGCAAACGTAAACGTTTTTAGTAAACGGTGATTATAATCACGGTCTTCGTCATCGACAATGATGTTGAAACTGCTGTACTTTGGGGTCATTCAAGAAAATGCCGTTGTTAGAGATTGACATCTCGTCTTTCCGTAGGCCAGACATGAATTCCAACACCCTCTTCGACCCAAAACTGTTGGCCGCGTTCAAGATCGCGGCGAAGGAGTTTATGGACCGGATTGAGGAAGAAAGAAGAGAGACAATCGCTAGCTTAGAAGAGGATCGGCTTCGAAGAAGCAGGGAAGGCAGCGGAACAGAGCAAGCAAGTAGTCTGAAACAGAGCAACAGAGCAAAGAGAAAGTGAAGCAGAGCCTCCTCTGAAATCCAGCGGAATTGAGGACGAAATTGAAGAACAAGGCAGCAACTCATTACTGGATTTGGAAGAGAGATGCCCGCCGGGGGGGAATCGACAGAGTGATTTCTACTCGACGACACTGAGAGGGATAAGGAAGACGTTCGAGGACTGCAATGGAGTCAGGTTTCTTTTACAGAGCCTTCGAATAGGATACCACGAGAGGGACGTATTGATGCGCAAAGATTACAGGGAAGAGCTCTGGGAGGTCCTGGAAGGAAAATTCATGCCACCGAGCCTTTCATCAAGGGAAGGTACATTGGCGGAGCTGAAGAAGTTTTGGGTTTGAATGAACAGGGGAAGTTCAGTGTGCTCTTTGAAGGGTTTCCACCAGTTGATAGATCAGCTGAGCCTTGTGAGGCCTGCAATGGAGTTTGTTTCGTGCTCTGTTTCAATTGCAGCGGCAGCCATCGAATCACTACTCCAGATGGGTTGTGGAGTGAATGCCTCGATTGCAATGAGAATGGCCTCATAATTTGTCACCATTGCTGCTGTTGATCTCATCTAACCCAATTCCCAATTCCACCGCATTACTCGCACCCTAGATTCCGGGATATATCACTAGACCTGCATATTTTTTTAAGTTTTGAGTTTACTCCCTTGAAACTAAGTGCAGCGAGCATATCCAATAGTAGTACTGGAAATTTCTTCTTCGGATCCTTTCCCTTATGAAAAGGATGGAATCTTTGGGGAAAGAAGGAAGTACAATATTTGTAGACTGGAAATCGGTTCTTCTGTGTTCTACCAACATTTTTACTCTGTAAAACTCAATTACAATTAAAGACACATTCTTCAGCTTTGCTTTCTGACGGTTCGTTCTGCTCTTTTGCAAACAATTCAATGAATCAAATCATCACTCAATTCCCTCGAGTAACATTTCATAAGACAAAGAGAAGCAAGTTCGAGTTACCTTAACACTCAAATCTACTTATATATTTATTATATATTCAGAAAAGCCACCAAATAGGTGACTAGATCACATGGTTGCATCAAAAGAAGCATCCCAAACTAGTACCAAAAACCCAGCAGGATGCTGAGAACAAAGAGCAGCGAGTTGCAGCTACAATGACAATGACTCGTCCACTGTGTTTACCAGTATACAAAAATTCTATCACTACCACACAGCTACAGGTATCAGACTGATCAAAACCATAGCTGCTGCTGCTGCTTCCACTAGAAAACTCTCTAGAGAGGCCTCCACCACTCATTGTAGCTTGAACTCCGAATGAGAGACAGCTCCTGGTTAGCCTTAAGACTCCGACTCCTTTCTCGCCGTAACTCACTTACTAGACCAGGCTTCCTAATTTGCTGCTAGACGAAGAAGAACTGGAACTCCTATGATAGCACTCTCCAGGACACAGCCCAGCAATATATTATTGCCTGCAATATTAGGTTAAAATAGACATTAGAACGGTCCATTCATAAATAAAGGAGAGAAAGCATTAACAGAGTGCAAATTGGCTATCGAGCAAATAGCCAAATTGCATATAATTGCAACAGATGAATTTGTTGACAATGGACAGAGTTATAATATGAAGCAGCAGGGCCTCAATCAAGAACACTTCAAACCGATCATGAATCATTCAAATCCGTTGTTTTGGTTATCCTTTCTGCCAAGCTTAGCAAGGCAATGTGGTGGTTGTTGTCCATCATGCTACCCTTCATAAGCTGCATACTCGATAAAACCATCAGTTTCTTTTGTGATAGATAGATAACCCACAAATAAAGATGGAAAGATCTAATCCAATGAGTTCCTCCAGAGAAAGTACCATCCCTTTCTTACCGCCTCAGAGTATGGGGCCTAGCAATCAGCTTTTACCAATCGAGGCTGCCTTGCCCACGGCTCGAGGAATTGCATTAGCAAGATGACCAAACACCAAATGTGACTCCTGAAATTCCAGAGAAGAACCGGGTCAATCAAAAACTCAAAATGGTTTAAGTTCCCTGAAAACCTTTGGCCCTGAACTTAGGAAAGAGCCCCAAGCGCTACCGCTCCCAGCCTCTGCCTCAACAAAAGACCGTTCTCACAGAATTTCCACAAACATAATAATATAAATCATTAAGTTAAGTGATAAGAGCTTGACAAGCAGTCAGGCAATTATCACCAAAAGATTAGCCAAAGTAAAATGGAAAGCAAAAAGAACCTCACACCTACCACAAACCAGTCATGGCAAGTCCAGCACTAGTGTCAAAATCAAGTTGGTTGCACAAGTTATCATCCAAGTCAAAGATTGGAAGATCAGTAAACTCTGATGCTCCATAGCGTGTAAGGAATCCAAGTTCATCATCTCCCCAACAATCATCTTGAGACAGATCCAAATCAGAAGCTAAAACTACTGGAATCAATGATGATGACGAGGAAGTCATGGGATTGTCGATTGAACTTTGAAGGGACGACACGGTCTCCTCCTCAGCATAATTTGTTGATACAGCAAGAATATCACAAGAATCTCCACAACTCAATCCACCATTCACTGTTGCCATCTGTTCGGTAGAGTGTCCAACAGCGGACAAGAAAGGAAAGTCACTAGCCAACTCTGTAACCATTTCCAAAAATGATGACGACGATGACACAGCAGCATCTTCCGGGTCGGTGAACAAATATTTATTTAACTCGGACTCCATATCTGCCAATGACGATACACCATCATCCGTGGCAGTCAAGAAAGCACCATCTTCATCCATCCTCAGCCTTTTACTTCCCTTGTTTACAGTCTCACAAAACACCCTTTCATAATCACTTCTCAACCTCTTCTTCTCCTTATTTTCTATTTCACACAACACAACATCAGAATCAATCCCAGCAAGTGAATACTCATGCATTATCCAATGCCCCACAGGAGCTCCCGAGGCACTCCCTTGTTTCCCTTTCTTCACCTTGAAAACGAACTGTCTCCTAGTGCCAATCACATTGTTCTTCTTCCCATCAAAAATTTCACCAGAAGTGTTACCATGCCATTCTCCAATAGAGGCTGTCCGCGAAACCCTTCTCTTACTCAGCCTCTTCAGCTTGGTGAAGACGAAAAACCTATCTCTCCCTGTTCCGGCATCCTGGGGAAACATCTCCCACGGAGCCTTGTCGCCGTAGAGATCGCAGTCGGGAATCACATTGTACGGGAAACTCTCTCCTCTAGCTTTCCTCTTCAGGTAATACTCCACGAGCTCTTCGTCGCTTGGGCTAAAGTGATAGCCCACCGGCAGAGACAACAAGGGGGCGGCGGCGGAAGCTGTTTCCGCCGCCATATTCGATGGATTCCAGAAAGGGGAAAACACAAGTAACGTTGGAGAGAGCGAGAACTGACGAAGCTAGGGTTTTCGGAAACCCTAATTTCCCGAACAACAGAGTAAAAAAGAATGAGAGCGACGAAACCCAAATCGGAAAACGCGTCGGAACGGAGAAGTCGATCGGCGACGGAGAGATGATCGAGAAAACGAGAGAGAGCCGTTAGCGTGCTCGCGCGTCGCAGGAGCTTGCCGCCTTTCTAACTTTTGACTTAGAGCAGCTGTTGTGGGAAATGGGAAAGAACATGAATGAAAAGACTGTGTTCGACTAATTGCGCCCATATAAATAGACCTGGAAATCTGACGGCTTCAGAGCACGCCAGCTGGCCAGGAAGCTTCCTCGAGGCCCAATAGCAGATAAGTAATCACTAAAGCCCAATATGTGACCCGAAATAAAAGGGAAACAAATAGAGAAATGACAAATGATTTTTAATTGGGTTAATATTTAGGGTGTGCCTATGGTGACATGCATGTCACGGTGATTTGCACTTTCCGGTCGACCTCAGTTAGAATTAGGTCGACCACATTTAGAATTCGGTCGACCTCATATAGGATCTGGTCGACCTCATATAGGATCAGGTCGACCTAATATGTTGTTTCAGTGTAAAAACAGTTCATGGTGTCTACTTTGGATATTCATATCATACAATTGGCTAGATGGAAATTGAAGACTAATGACTTGTTTTGAAGCTGAAGTGTCCCTCTACATATTGAAGTGATTGAGAGCTCGATAGGAATTCCAGAAGATTGTTTTTGAACCTCATCAAAAGGCTATGCCAAAACTAGGAAACTGCCTGGAAATGGCTAAGTATGGAAACGTGTTTGTGAAGCCTATTTTGGAGCTCAATTCGAGAAGCATGAATGCGAGTCGAGTCCAGGAGCCTCTACCACGTTAAATTAGGTATGTTTTTATACAAATTCAAGGCATTAGATAAAAGATTGGATATCTGTAAGGCTTCAAACAAAAGGGTCAAAGTTTCTACGAAGGCTGTTTCTCTGGCAGACTTCGAGCACAAGCAAGCTGCCAGAAAAACAGCCTTCGTTGCAACTTCGAGCCTTTTGTTTGAACCCTTAAAGATATTCAATCTTTCATCCAATGCCTTGCCTTTGTACAAAAAAACACGTAATTTAACGTGGTAGAGACCCCTGGACTTGACTCGCATCCATGCTTTCCAAATTGAGCTCCAAAGTAGGCTTGACAAACACGTTGCCAGACTTAGCCATTTTCAGGCAGTTTCCCAGTTTTGGCATAGCCTTTTGGCCAGGTTCAAAAATGGTCTTCTGGACTTTCTATTGAGCTCCCAAGTACTTTAATGTGTAGAGGGACACTTCAGCTTCAAAACAAGCCTTTAATCTCCAATTTCCATCTAGCCAATTGTAAGATATGAATCTCCAAAGTAGACACCATGAAACTGGTTTTACACTGAAATAACAGATCAGGTCGACCTAATCCTATATGAGGTCGACCTAAAAGTGCATGTCACCGTAGCAAAGTCCTAATATTTATTATGACGCGAATTATACACTAATAATCAACTTTGGTTTGTGGTTTCAAAAATTCATATTTCGACCTCAATTATACACCATATAAACTCAAATTGCCAGACGCGTGGTTTGACCGTCAATTTGGCTGGTCAACACCGCTGACTAACGATCAACGGTCCAGCTTACTTCCATTACAACACCAAAATTATAAAAAATTACAAATTATTTTCACTAAAAGTAATAATAATAATAATAATTAAATTCAAATAATGATAATAACAAAAATTAAATTCAAATAATAATAACAAAAACAAAAAATTTAAATTTTGTTTGGTTAATTATTTTTTACCATTATTTATTATCTTTATGGATGAAAA
Source organism: Linum trigynum (assembly GCA_964030455.1). NCBI lineage: Eukaryota > Viridiplantae > Streptophyta > Magnoliopsida > Malpighiales > Linaceae > Linum > Linum trigynum. The sequence goes on from OZ034818.1 coordinate 15,340,451, forward strand.
AATTAATTTTTTTTATTATTTTGTACCATTATTTATTATCTTATTGGATAATTTGTTTTTAAATTTTTATTATTTTTTACCGTGATTTATTATCTTATTATATTAAGGGAATAAGAAAATATCATTTTTATTTGGATTTGAATTTTTTATTAATTTTGGTGCTGACATGGCAGTGAGATGGACCATTGACCGTTAGTCAACGGTGTTGACCGTCCAAATTCACGGTCAAACCATGCATCCGGCCAATTGAGTCTATATGATGTAAAGTTGAGGTCGGGATATTAATTTCTGAAACCATTGGCCAAAATTGATTATTTGGGTATAGTTCGGCCATAATAAGGTATTAATCATTTTTAATTCTTAGATTATAATGATCAAAGTACGTGATTGAATGATTGATTATATAATTAGTGATTGGGGATGGCAATGTGGCTTGTTTGGGGCGGTTTGCCTAAACCACTCACATACTCGCTTTCAAATATCCAAACCATACCTAACCCATATCCATGTGGGGAAGGTGTTGCAAACCCATCCTCATACTTATGGGTTTTGGGTACCCATGGGTAATACTCGCCCCAGTACATCCAACATTATAACACCTAATATTTAATATGTGAATTTTTAATTAAAACCCTAAACGCACCTACTATATAATAAAGTCGACAAAGAGAAAAACATTCTTTACACGGTTCAAAACATCTTATCTTAAAACATCCATTAATCCATAATTATTATTCTCTTACTCTAATACATCTACTAAGTAATAACTAACTAACATAATCTTGTTAACACGATGGAAAAAGTGAAAGAGTGAAAGGAGAGTTGAGGAAAAGAAATTAGGTTTTGATTTGGGAGGCCACCCAATTCCATTTATACTTTTTATTTTCTTGAGTTACCCTCACTATTATTGATAGGTTACAATTTAATCAATGTAATTTTTATTTGCGAAGAAATGCTCCTGATGGGGCGGGTATGAGTATGGGGCGGTGATGCAACCCTGGATTGCTTCCTTGCCAAGCTGGAACTACTTGTTCAAGAGGTAACCCAATTCATTTGAACAATGTGGAATTTTGGTTTAAGTCTTTTGACGAGTTCAAATAGGGTACTTTGGGGACTTGGTTCTTCTGATTGGGGCAATGGAATGGTGAGTTTGGGAGCTTGTTTTGAAGCTCAAGACATCTTCTATCAGTTGGAGTGTTTGGTGGCTCAAGGTGGAACTTGGAAGGTCCCTTTTCAGGCTCGACAAAAGGCTAGCTCTACGCAGGAAAACTGCCCAATTCTGTCTAAGTCCAAAACTGTGTTCAGCATAGCCACTTTGGAGGATAATTCTAACATTAGGGCTGCGAGTTGGGATCAATGGTGTTTACCACATCAAACTACATATTTCAGAATACAACGACGGGGAATTGGCTGATTGATTTGGGTCCTAGAAGCACTCGAACGAAGCGTCAAAAGATCGTGTCGAGGCCACTGTTTCTGACTTTGGAAATTAGCAATCCTTGTGGGATTGGGAGTTATAGCTTGTTCACGTTTGGTTTCCTTTCCGTGTACGGATGAGTTCTTTTGGGGTTTAAGTCAAGTTGTCATAGGTTTAGGATTTCCTTCCTTGTTCAGTACTCTAGCTAGGGTCTATTTAAGGTTAAGATTGTGTTGTAACTGAATGAAGTTTGCATCACTAAAGCCGTGATGGGGACACTGCCAGAAAAAATCCCGAGTACCGCTCCCATGCATCACGAAGTGACTCATCTGGCTCTTGGCAGAAGTGAGTGATCTCCCGCTGAATCTCTGTAGTTTTCGATGTCGGATAGTACCTGTGCACGAACTTGTTGGCCAGATCGTCCCAAGAAGTAATGGACAATGGGGGCTGGGTCTCCAACCACCTCTTTGCATGCCCCGCCAAAGAATGGGGGAAGAGGTGAAGGAGGATCGCATCATCGGGTACACCATTCATCTTGAACCCGTTCGTCAGCTGTAAGAAACGGGAAAGATGCACCATTTCCTCCTCATCCTTCAAGCCATGAAACTGGATAGAGGATATAATGAGTTGAATCCAACATGGCTTGATCTCAAAGTTGTTTGCTGGGATGGGCAGATAGAGGATGGCAGGGCGGATATCAGCGACCCGTGGAGTGTAGTAATACTCCAAGGTGTGACCCGACGGTGATGGTTGATGCTGAACCCCATCTACCTGGGGTATGGGGTTGTTCCCCAAGATCTTATTCACCGGGGGAACCTGTAGAGGTATCCCCTGGGACGTGTTATGTTCGCCTTCCATCTCGTACTCGTCCTCGGAATCGCTGCTCAAGTGGCCGTCTATGCGCTCCTCCGTAGCCAGTCTAGCTAGCTGTTGTCTCCTAAGTTGGCGACAGGTGCGTTCAAGCTCCGGATCCAACGGCAGTAAACCTCCTGACTGCCTACGGGTCATGCACTACCTGCACACAGTCAAGCAACAAACCCGTGAAGGCACAAGTGTGTGAAAGCAAACAAACAATGCTAAAAAGAAAAGCTAAATTAACAGAAACCACGTTTCTTCAACAACCTAGCCGTCCCCGGAAACGGCGCGAAAAACTTGACTCACTCCTACCGTCACTCTAGAAAATGGCCAAGTGTAACCACCTCCTAAAGCATAGTATAGCGAGTTTGGGTTTTAATGTCAACCCGGGTCCTAAGTGTGATGACTACTCCGTGAGTTCTTATTATTTAGCAGTGAAACTTTAGTGAAGATCCAAACAAGCAAACAAGCAAAGCAGTTAAAAGGTTGTTTTCAAGTCGAGAGAGGTCACCCGGATATGGTTCCCCCTAGACTGCAGTTAAGCCGGATTGTAATTTACCAAGTTCAATTTCAATGATAGTTATACTGCGGGAGGTTCTTAAACAGTCTGCAGTCTCGACTAAAGGTCTCCAGAACCTATCAATCTGAGTCCCCAGCGGGCGACTAACCTCCACCAGATTAAACAGATTGAGGCCCTAACGAACCAAACCTCCACTACCGAAGTAAATTCGGTACAGAATAGTGAATTGACTCCTCGACTAAAGTCGTCAATTCACTACCTTCAATCAAGGGTGCTCTATCAACCTAGGCATATATTCTCTTTCTAGTTTAAAGCAGAAACAACAGAAATTTGATCAGGATTCATGCCATTCAACAAATCGAACCTAAATTGAATATAATCATATCACTGAGTCTGTACTTGGGTTCATACAATCAAACCTAACCATACAAATCTAGGGTTGTTCATACCCAAGTGAATAGGAAAGTTACTCCATAGAGAGGGACAGGAAATCTAGCTCAATGCGGAAACCATATTGTGAAGGATGAGAATCTGCTTCTGGCATTCAATCAGCTCTTCTCCAAGCTCAAGCCTGGTTCCAATGGTGATGAGATCGATCAAAGACACTTGCAAAATCAAGTTCGTCACTTTCTCTCTCTAGGTATACGCTTTTTCTCTGTAAAACTCGGAACCCTTCACTTTTGCCCTTCTTTTCCCTTAACAAGCTGTCTGTCACGATCCCCGGCCTGAATACCCGGTCGGGTATTTCAGCTGGAGGCCGAGGATTCTCAAAACGCACCGTGTGGGGCAGGGGGTTAATCCCCGTTCAAGGTCAAGAATACCCGACCGGGGATTTAAGCTTCACGATCGGGCCCCCCTTTGCTTCTCAGACGCTCAAAAGTCCTTTTCTGCGGTCTGATCCAATTAATACCCGGCCGGGTATTTTTACTCATGGCCGGGTATTTTGCTCTTCCAGCACACTTCAACTCAAACGTGCTCCTTTCGACCTAAAACTCGTTTCTTCACCTTGATGCCACCGCCAAGCCCTGAAATATGACATAAACGCACAACCTAGCGTGAAATCGGCTTAAAACACGAGAATCAACATCTCAAACAGCTCAAGAATAGGGGTAAAAACATGTACAATCAATGGTCTATCAACGCACCCTGTGGCCAGTGAAGGAAAGGGTATTGCAGCTCCAACCTTGGGAGCAAATCTCCCAATCGGGGGTGGAGTCCTTCTCATTCACATCGTTTTGGGTGAAAATGTGGGGTGTTCCATCTCACTGCAGAACCACAGCCTTCGGGATGAGTGTGGCGCAAGGGAAGCTGGGAGATCCTATTAACACAGGATTTTATGGAATCAAGGGTATGCCAGGTTATTGAATCAAGGTTCGGGTGATGATCAACATGATTGAACCACTGCACTCCCAAGTTTATGCTTCAAATCCGGTAGCTGAGATATTCTGGGTGATCCTTGTGTATGAACATCTACCATTGTTCAGCTACCATTGTGGTAGATTGGGACATAAGGCTGCCAATTGTGGCTACCTAGATCCCAAAGGAGAGAAACATTTTGGCCTAGAGATGACGATTGATGAGTCTGGACACAGGTTGAATTAAGCTAATTTGAACTCGATCCATGGGACGGGAATTCCTCACTCTGTTTTGATCAACCCGGCTACTCATGGTGGCAAAGAGGCGATGGGCGATGGTGGTAGGAGGCGGATGGAGAGCGGGGATCATGAGGTTGTCTCGGGTCCAAGGATTAGGGTGATCGCTCTTCCTGTGACGTCTTCTCGTGGGCGAAAGGAGACAGGCAGCGAGAAGAGGAAATCATGGACTGTGGCGGAGGGCCGATTAGTGGGGGTGAATGGAAAGGAGGAGGGAAGAAAGAATAATCAGGAGAAATAGGGGAAGAAGACTATGGGAAGGGGCAGGGAGTCTGGTCAAGGCAGAGAGAAAATGAGGAGCAGCCAGCGAAGAGTTCTGTAGGCACAAGTGGCGGGAAGGAAGCTAAGAAGCTGAAGGGCAAAGAAAAATGTGTTGACCAAGGTGGAAATGGTTTCAAATGAAGGCTCTGGAGGGAAACGACGAGATGGACAAGAAGAGGCCCGTGACGATGCTAGAGGACGTGGAGGTCAACCCAACGCCAATGAAGAAGGCTTGTGTGGAGCAAGGCGAGAAGGATGATCCTGTGAAGACTGGTGATCCGGTGGAGGTAGCCAGCCGAGAGTGGCCCCACCCGGATAAATGAACGTTCGAGGACTTGGGCCATCCCTGACGTTCCAATCGTTGCTGGGGGTAGTAAGGACGAACAATCTTGATATTGTATTTCTTTCAGAAACTAGATCGCGTTGTAGAGTCGTGTCCTGTCCTGTCGTCTTAGGGGCTTATATTTTTTTGAATTTTTTCTTGTTGATGTCGTTGATTCGTCAGGAGGGTTAGCGGTTGGGGTGGGCTCCAGTGGTGCAAATTTTTGTCTTGTTTAGTTCTTTGTTTTTTATTTCGGTGTTGGTTACGAATAATGAACTCAGTATGGTGTCGTTTTTGTTTACTTGAGTTGTGTCGCGTAGATTCGAGCCTCGCAGTTTGAGGTTTTGAGGGACTATTGTGCGGGTTGTGCGTTCCCTTATATTGTGGTGGGTGATTTTAATGCCATTCTTACATCAGGGGGAAAAATTGGGCAGTAATGCGTGGAATCCGTCGCATGCCATCGAGTTTCACGATTTGTTGATACCTTGGGTGTCCGGATTTGGGGTTCCATGGAAATCCATACACATGGTCTAATCGCTGAATGGGAGCAGCTTCTATCTATGAAAGACTTGACCGCACATTCGGTTCAGAGTCTTGGATGGAGCATTTCCCAGACACGGTAGTGAAACATGAAACAGATTTGTGTTCCGATCATAGATCGCTTATAATTGCGGACATACCCTTTACTAAAGGAATTCTATCTTCTGGTTTGATGCTTGTTGGGCGTCGAATCCGGAGGTATGACCTATGGTTGAGTAAATTTGGGTAGAGACTATAAAGGGGTGGCAATATATCAACTCTGGTGTCGGTTGAAGAAATTGCGGCACCTCTTAGTGCAATGTAATAAAGCACGGGTGGAAGAAGAATTGTTCTGGCGGCAAAAATCGGGAGTGCGATGGCTTAAGGAAGGTGATTGTAATTCCTCGTATTTTCACACAGTAACGCGTGCTCGGCGGAGGAAGAACTTTGTGGAGAAACTACAAAAGGAGGATGGTATGTGGGCTATGGAAGATGGAGAAAAAGTGACGGTGGCGGAAGGGTTTTATTCTCATCTTTTCACTTCAGAGATTAATCGGTAGAGTTGGAGGGGCGGGTACGTCTAGTGACGGATGATATGAATTGTGAGCTTACGACGGAGGTCACTCCATATGGGATCCGAAGGACAATTTTCGCTATGGGCTCCACCCAGGCACCAGGAGCGGATGGCTTTACCGGTAAATTCTTCAAGACGTTCTGGGGTATTGTGGGAGAGTCGGTGATTACGGCTGTTCGAGTGTTCTTTTGGATTGGGCGTATTCTACAAAGTTTTAACCATACGTGGTTAACGTTGATCACAAAAGTGGATATGGTAGAGAAAATGAGGCAATTACGGCCTATTAGTCTTTGTTAATTTGTGTATAAGATCATATCTAAGATTATGGCGAATCGAATGGGGGGTTTGTTACCACAGATTGTATACCCAGAACAAAACACATTCACTAAAGGATGTCAAATCGTGGATAATATTCTTATTGGACATGAGATCATGCACTATCTCAACATCAAAACAAAAGGAAAGAAAGGTTATATGGCCCTCAAGGTTGACACGGAAAAGGTCTATGACAGGATTGAATGGTCTTTCTTGCTAGCGGGTTTGAAAAAGTTGGGATTTGGGGAAACGTGGATTAGTTGGATCAAGGAGTGCATCTCGCTCCATCATTCTCAGGCATGATGAATATTAAATCTCATGGGTATTTTAAATCATCTAGAGGACTGCGTCAAGGGGATCCGTTATCGCCACTTCTTTTTGTGTTTTGCACGGTGGGTCTTGCACCACTTAGGCAGACTATTGATAATAAAAGCCTACAGGGGATTAGGGTTAATCCAAAGGCCCCTCGGATATCCCATATTTTATTTGCTAAAGATTTGTACCTGTTTATTCGTGAGTCACAGAGTGAGTGTTCTACGCTCCTTGCTATGCTGCGGGAATATGAGTAGATCAGTGGACAAAAGGTGAGTCTACAAAAATAGGCTGTTTGTTTTGGTCGTAATATATCACATGATGAGGGGCAATCGATGTGTCAAGACTGGGGGTTGGTGTGGTGGGGGTGCAGGATAAATACCTAGGATTACCAACATTGATTGAACGATCAAAGTCGAAAACCTTTAGGTATGTGGAGGAGGCTTTGCTTGGCCGGTTGAAGGGGTGAAAGCTTCGACATCTGTCATGGGCGGGGAAGGTGGCCCTTTTGAAATCAGTGGCTTCGGCATTACCGGTACATGTGATGGCTTGTTTTAAGCTCCCAATCATGCTATGTCAAAGGCTTGATAAGCACATGGCTCGGTTTTGGTGGGGTTAATCGAAGGGAAAATCCAATATGCAGTAGATATCATGGAGACGCCTTTGTCTTCGTAAGCATGAGGGTGGTCTTGGTTTTCGGAGATTTGAATTATTCAACTAGGCTTTGCTGGCTAAGGTTGCACGGAGAGTTCTTATGGAATCAGAGTCGCTATTAGCTCGCATTTATCGGGAAAAATACTTCCATAATGTTTCCATTCTCTCTCCCAAGGTAGGGTCGTGTCCCTCATGGGGATGGCGAAGTGTTTTACATGGTTGTTCTCTCCTGAGGGCGGGCCTTTGCTGGCAGGTGGGTGATGGGGAGTCCATTCAGATTAGATCGGGTTAGTGGATTCCTAGTATTCACCCAGAGGCACCTGAGCCTTGTCTCGGGGCGACAACATTAGGGGACGCACTGCTCTTGGAGTTGATCGATCCTGATAGTGGCACATGGTGTGAGGAGTGCTTGCGGGGAAATTTCTCTGAAAGGAAATGTAGGGAGATTTGTGCAATTCAGCTTCCTCTTGTGGTTGTGCGGGATAAAATAGTTTGGATCCGTGAGCCCTCCGGGATTTATTCGGTCAAGTCTGGGTACCGGTTGGCGGATATGTTGGACTGCAAATTTGCGCGATGGAAAAACGAGGTGCATCTTGTTAAGACGTCGATATGGAAGAAGGTCTGGGGATTCCTGGTGCAACCTAAGTTAAGGTTTTTCCTTTGGCAAGTGTTGAATAGGATTGTTCCCACTATGGAGGCTCTTCGGGATCGTGATGTTCCGGTCATTGCACGATGTTCGGTATGATAGGCAAAGGAGGAAACTCTTGAACACCTCTTCCTTGAATGTCCTATGGCTGTGGCATTGAGGGATTTGTCGGGGTTGGCTTCGGAAGTGGTGGATATCCCAAGACTGAATTTAGCGGTGTTTCTCAGGCGCATGATTGAAAGGAATGATTCCCCGGGTCGAATTGTCTATGTCATTTGCTTGCTTTGAAGGATTTGGAAGAGTAGGACTCTATTTACCTTTGAAGGGATTCAACTGTCATTTACGACCTTAAGTAGACAGTTCCAGGTGCAGGTATCGGAGTGGGGATCGCGAGGGAGTGCAGATGGGTTGATCCTCAGGCAACCTATGCTTATGGAGGCGACTCAGTCTGGCGAACATGTGGCTAGCAGGGAAATGGGCGTGGTATGCTCGGTGGATGTTGTTGTCTGTGTTGGGTCTCATGTAGCTTGTAGTATGGTTATGAGGGATGTGTCGAGTGCGGTGGTGTTGGCCAAGGGGATGTTGTTTGATGGCATAGATGATCCGGGTATGGCAGAGCTCCTGGCTCTTCGTGAGGCGGTGCATTGGTGTCTTACGATGGGAAGGGATGTGATCACGATTGAAGGGGATGCAAAGGTAGTTTTTGAAAAGGTCAATGCAGGGATGGTTGCGGATGTGCGGGGGGTGGGGTAATTTTTGATGAGATTGACTCACGGAAGTTGACTTTCCCCAATCTCTGGTTTCGTTTTGTGAGGAGGGATAGCAATAGGGTGGCCCATTTGGTGGTTAAGAAAGCCCTTTCTTTGTTTCTCAATCGTTGTTCTGGCTTTGATTTTTGTACTTGGCTCTGTAGGGAGGCGGGTATGATGTAACTCTTTGTTCTTGTTTAATACAAGCTATCATTTTTGTTAAAAAACGGAATTCATACCACAATAACGCATAGTTAACTCCTATTACGAAAAATATCAAATAATTTTAAAAAGTCTCAAAAAAGTACTCAAACAACCCGACAATTGCAGAAATATAACAAAACATAACAACCAGTCCAAATTATTGTAACAAGACAGATGTCATGTTTCTATCAGGTTGGATCATCATCTCCCAATCTTATTGAGAAATCTCAAAACCTAAGAATTCAGATCAACAAGAGAATGCAAACAATCTGTCTTTCAATCAACATAGCACATCATCTTAAAACGATACCGTTATTCTATTCAGGATATAGGATTCACCACTCTCTGACAATTTTAACACAAAACCTCTCATGAACTTTACATATACACACACGAGAGTGGTTGTGGTTTGCTTAGTGGGGCATTTGAGAATTGGTGTGAGGATAAAATAGAGATGGGATGAGACAGAAATGATGATAAAGGGTAGAGAGAGGAAGAAGCAAAGTTGGGGATTTTTCCAGAAATACCACATATTTGCGAAATATACCATCCTTTTCTAAAAACCACGACCTCCTATGACAGTTTATATGAGAACCACAGGGAGGTGTCACTGTTTTCGTTGATGCTGGTTGAAAACCGCATGGGGTCGCCGTAGTCGGCCATCCGGGCAAACCAAGGCACCCCCAACGGTTTGCCTATCTTTATTTTTTCGAAACCTCAAACGAACATAATTTTGTGCTTGGGTATTCGATCGTAGAAAAAAAAATTCTTTGCAAAATTTTTCGAGATCTTGCAAGCCTCAAACCGCCGTAGTCCCGAAAAACGTCGTTTGCTACCCCGAACGAGCAAATTTTTTATTTTGCCAAACTTTGGAAGGACATAAATTTGTTCTCCACACTTCGAACATCATGAATTTTTTTTTATTATGCATAACTTTTTTAACGTCTGTTTTTGTGATGCTTGAGTTTGGTGATTATAGCTCTGTCAATTTCCTTAGCTTTGGTGTGTGCATATCACAGGAAGCCAAATGATCTAAAGATGGGCATATGTGATTACAGCTAAGCCGTGAAACTTAATTGAAGATACAAGCCAAGTTGTTGAGGAAGAAAATTAGAAGTCATTACATGTTGAAGTAGAGATTGGGAAAACAGTTTAATATATCCTTTCCTTTCTTCACTTTGTATGGGATCTTTCTTAGCTGCTCTATTGGAGCTTTTTTCGACTACCTCTTTGATTTCAATGAGCAAATGAGTAATCGCTTCCCCATTTCATCATTCCCCTGGTGAGATTTGTCATCTTTTTTAATGAAGGTGAATTTATTAAGAAAATGGAAAGGAAAAAAGAAAAGCAGGAATGGGGTCACAAGGCGTGCCCGACCAGGGACAAGGAAAACAAAGTAGGAAAAAACAATAAGTGATCAAGAACAGAGACCCCTAAACCCCCCCCCCCCCCCCCCCCCCCCCCCCCCCCCCCCCCGAAAAAACTACACCCTCTCACCACAAACGACCATGACAAGCCTGCACTTCATAAAGGCTACAACAAACAAGCCCTTAGGAAAAGGCACCAAACAACCCAGACAGAACAACCAAACAAAACTCCCTAGGATACCACCCACCCAACTCGACAACAATAAGCAAAAACAAACGAATCCAAGCCGCAATCAAGATCAGGTCCCGAGCAGACGCAAGAAAGCATAACGCCAAGAAGCCACTACATTCTTCTCAACTTTCCCATGGGCCAGAATCCATTGCAGGACATTCATAACAGCCAAGCAAGCCACATTTCTAGCAGAATGGAGCTCTTGACGAAAAATGCGGTTGTTGCGTTCTTTCCAGACAACCCATCCCACAGCATGAAGAAGACAAAAGTTAACCCAACCATCGATGTCATCTGGCTGCAAGTTTGCACGACTTTGTCATCTTTAAATTATATAATTTGGAGAAGTCCTTGCAAGTCATCAAGTTTCTATAACAATGGCAATTTGAACTTTTTAATTAGTGATGTATAAGGTTTTGCAAGTCGTATCATGTAAAACTTGATGTACATCGTAACTTAAAGATTATAGTTTGTATAATTATTTTTTTTATATATAATGTAGTTTTATAATTAAACCTCTTGTCTTTTGCAATCAATAACTTGCGTTTGTAGTCCAACGGTCAGGATAATTGCCTTCCAAGCAATAGACCCGGGTTCGACTCCCGGCAGACACATTGCTTTTCATGAGAACTAATTTTTTAGTTCAAATATGCTCTTTTTAACCGGACCGGATGATGAACTGGAAAAGTTAGTGGTTTAAGGTTCATTGGTTAACCTTTACAAAGTCGTTGATGAACCGCTGATAGAACCGTTCATGATATATAACATATAAGACTTGTATATTACACTAATTTAAGAATGAAGTTAACATTCACCTTCAAATTCATATCATCATCAAAATATCTAATAAATCATTCAAATAGTCTCACTCTCACAAAAGAAATCATAATTTTTTCATTCGAGTTAAAATTACAGTGCTAGTCAATAGAGGAGAACATAGAGTCGACAACAAGGTTCGAAAGTTAGAAGACGAAGCATATGTAAAATTAATAATTATGATTTGATGATATTAGTTTAAGTTAAAGTATTTTTTATTTTTTTGCTTAAAATAGTGAACTAGTGGACCTGTTAAATCGTGGTGGTATATATATATATATACATTTTAAACAAAAGATAATCAAATTTATTGAAGAAAAGATCACGGACTACATCCTGGACCCAACCCTGGCACGAAAATCATACAAACGACAAGTAGCCGGAGACAAAGAAAGGGCCTTCCTAGCCACCAAATGGGCTACCCTATTGTTAATCCGACCTACGAATCGAACCCTAAAACCACTATGCAAAGTCATCAACAGCAAAATCTCCTGGAGAAGAGCCCCAACACGAGCATATTGCGCATCTGCGGCAGTAATCTTATCAATCAGCACTTTCGCATCCCCCTCAAAGCACACTTGGGAGAGTCCTAGGGTCTGCCACCACTGGATGGCCTCACGGAGGACACAAGTCTCTGCCACCAGAGGGTCCACAATGTTGTCTAACACCATCCCCCTTACTAAGAGCACCGACCCACCACTATCCTTTAAAACCAGCCCGCCCGCTGAATGTGAGTGAGGACGAACCGCCCCATCCCACATACAGACGATCGAAGGCGACTCCCCCCCCCCCCTTGATTGAGCTGCAAAGGGACCCAATCCCAGACCACCCTATCCACCAGTAAGGACACCCACTCATGGGGATGTTGATGATATTGGCGCAAAAGATGAGGAACCAAAAATTGCTTACCCTCAAAGGCAGCCCAATTTCTAGACTTTCAAATCCGCCACAGAAGTGACACCAGCGCCATAATCTGATCTGGCTGGGTCATTCTCAACAAGCACTTTTTCAGGAACAGAGGGAAGGTATGTCTAGGGACGTCATTCCCCAAAGGCTCCAACCCTAAATGCGCCCAAAGAGCTCTAACGATTGGACATTCCCAAAAAAGGTGCTCCATCGTTTCAGATTTTGCCCAACACACCGGGCATCGGGGCAGAATCTAGATCCTTTTATCAATCAAAGATTCAGTAGTGGGCAAGATACGGTGGAAAATCTACGACAGGAACAATATAAGCTTAGGAGGGATCTTCAGTTCCCACAGCCGCATCCAAATGGACCTATCCATCTAACTCACCATAGGGGGCCATACCCCATCCTATCTATCCACCAAAACCGCCAGATGGTAAGCAGACTTGATAGAAAAGACCCCGTCACAAGTATCATGCCATATTTGTTTATCCGCTACGCCCAGACGAGGCAGGGAATAGCCATTATAGCACGGACATCCTCAGGGTGGAACCACTGGTCGAGCGACTGGCGACACCCCTCTCCCCCCAAGTCACCATCAACTTAGCTACCTTCGGATCAACACCCTATGGGAAAACACGAGGACTACACAAGGGGGGATGAGGGTGAATAGACGGGACCCAACTAGAATGCTTAATCGAGGCCTGGAGACCATCCCCAATCTGCCACCGGAGTCCCCGTTGAAGGAGGACTCTTCCATGGAGAATACTGTGCCATCCCCACGAAGGACGAGACCGAGCAGTCGCTGTTAGGAACGTCCCATTGGGAAAGTATTTGCCTTTATACACCGTGGCCAATAAGGATTCAGGTTCATTAAGAATACACCATCCAATCTTCGCCAGGAGAGCCTGATTAAAATGCTCAAACCGTCGAAAGCCCATCCCTTCATCGTGCTTACTTGTGCACAAGTTTCGCCAGGACATCAACCGCACACGAGGGCGACCCCCTTCCACTCCCCAGCAAAAACGAGCTACATGATTATCCAGAATGCGGCAAAGAGAGAGGGAGTTTAAAGCATTACATAACATGAAGCGACAAAGAGAACGCAATTGATTTAATCAATGTTTCCTTAGCCGCCCATGAGAGTACTTTTTGCTTCCTACCCTGCAGCCTTTCCACCAACTTTTCCTCCAAATACCGGAAAATAGCCATTTTCGATTGAGCGATCAAAGTGGGTAAGCCCAAATACTTATCATGTACTCCCACCCCACCAACGCCGAGCCGGAGAGCAAGAGTTTCTTGATCCCCAAGCAAAGTATTTTCACTAAAACACACTGCGGATTTAGCCAAGTTAACCCTTTGCCCACTTAGCTCCTCATACTCATTCAAGACTACCATCAAATTTTCACATTCTTGCATCGATCCTCTCAAAAGGAGATATGAATCATCAGCAAAGAAAAGATGCGACACACGCGGGGCTATGGGACTAACTCGAACCCCTGCCAACTTCCGCTCCTCAATGGCCTTGCGTAAGAGGGCCGCAAAACCCTCCGTGCATATGAAAAAGAGAAGGGGGGACAGAGGATCACCTTGCCGAAGGCCCCGCGTAGAATTAAAATACCCAGCTAGTGTACCATTTATAAGGACCGAAAACGAGGAGGACTGCAAACACTCCTCAATCCATTGGACTCAAGTCGGATTGAACCCCATTTTTCTTAAGATTGCAAGAAGGAAGGGCCATTCGACTCTATCATAGGCCTTTTCCATATCAACCTTCAGAGCCATATACCCCTTCTTACCCTTGGTCTTTATCTTTAGGTAATGCATCAATTCGTGGCCAATAAGCACATTATCCACAATTTTTCTTTCACGAATGAATGCGTTCTGCCCCGGCGAGATAATCTTGGTGGTTTATATGATTTTATGTTGAACCATGAAAAACCGTTTGCTCCATCAATAACCGTCCAAGCAATAAATTGGACCGTTATCGTAACTTGTTTGGCGGTTCTATTGGCCCGGCCGTTGATCTGGTTCGGTTCTTATAACAATGCAAATATGACTAATCAGTAATCAGCGAGACCAATTACCAGTAACTCATCATTAACCTCCAAATGGAAAGTAATTGGCCAGCCTACTGCCAAAACACAGTCGAGTTGGTCGGGAATGTGTTCTTTCGGGCTTGAGATGTGTGAGGTCTCATATTCGAACCCCGCTACACCACTTGTTGTTCCCGGAGGCACCGCGAGTGCTGGAGATAAAATCTACACCCCAGTATCGGGTGCTAGGCCTTGAAAATGTTGCTGACGCAGGTACTCCCCAGGTTTAGTAGACCCCGCTGCCACAAAGTGGCACGTAGGGTTAGGGATGGCAATAGGTCGGGGTTGGGTCGTGTTTTGCCAAACCCAAACCCAAACTCATGGGTTTATCCGTGAAAAAAACCTGGGGTAAAACCCACTGGGTTTGGAAAACTCAAACCTAACCCGCTGGGTCCGCGGGTTCATGGGTACCCATGGGTTTTTGTCGTAAAAAATTTACAATAACAAGTTCCTATCAAAATAAAAGTCAAATATCAATCTTTCAATACAAATTATCCATATATGAAACACAATTATACTAACAAGTTCCTATCAAAATAAAAGTCAAATATCAATCTTTCAATACAAATTATCCATATATAAAACACAATTATACAAAATTCAAGCAAATCATAAATTAACCACAAATTGTTAAACACCAAGCTACAAAACTCAAGAAAATTGAAGCAAATCACAAATTATCCATAAACAACATGATTAATTGAAAGCTTCTTCCTTCTTGTCAATTAAGTTTCTTCACTCTCCACTCGATAATATCAACTTCATTCTACACAATTATCAAAAAATCAGATATGTCTCCACAAACATAAAGAAGATTAGTTGCTATGAAAACTAAATATACCGGAAAAATTAATTATATGAGTGTGAGCGGGTACTCATGGGGCAGGTATACCTAAACACAAACAGATGAATAGTGAACGAGTTTAAACCCGAACCCGGTCCAAAACTCGTCAACACGCGTTTTACCCGCGTTGGCTGGGTTGGGTGGGATAGGGTACCCGCGAGTTTGAGTTTTCTTGCCATCCCTACGTGGGGTTGAGGTTTATGGGCAATAAAGTAAACAAAATGGCCGGCCAACTAGGTCCACACACAATTTTCGGTGTACCACCTCATACAATAACCCAAACCTCTCAAGGCTATTATCGTGAACTAGCCCCTCTCTGCCTCTTTGTCTGATCAAGACACCACTCCGTGGAAATCTCCAGAGACAACGCTAGGGGTGTTCAAATGTTTACCGTGGTAATAACCAAACCAATTAAACCTAAGTTTCATTAACCATGGAATAAAATGTCTTAACCAAACTGTCCAAATTAACACGAAAGCCAAATTAACCTAACCAAAGTTTAATTGGTTTGGTTAATCGGATAATCAGATTAACCAAATAACATAACATTACATGAAAACAAACATAAACTATCATTTTATATAAGCAATAATAATAAGACTAACCATCCATAATTATCATCATCTCTACACCTAATATAGGTAGCTTACAACAAACCCCTAAACATAAATACATACCAATACCCCTCATCAGGAAGTTAAAACTCTCCTACAAAACACTTAAACTATACATAGTTTCAGGTGGTCGTCATGGTATTGTACGTAATCCTAAAGTCTAGTAGTTGTCCAAAATGTTTTGGTTTAGTAAATATAGGCAGACCCATTTAATTTTTTATCCATAATGTTTTGGTTTGTTGTGCACATGGAAATAAAATAGGGAATCACGAAAGTTTAGTTTGATTGGTTGCATGGAAGTATAAATAATTTTGTATATCAGGTGTATCATTAATTGGTTAATTAGTTTCATTGGTTAGCTGTGTTGAAACCAAACCAAACCAGCTAAACCAAATAAGCTAAATTGTTTAACCAAACCAAACTAATTAACCAAATTAACCAAACCAAATTAAACGAATGCTAGTGGTTAATATGATTACCACTAGGGGTGTTCAAACGGTTTGGTTACTGTGGTAACCGTTTTAACAGGTACTATTTGGATAATCTGGTTTGGTTAATTTGGATAATTGGTTTGGTTAAGTTAAAAAATTTAGCTTGTTTGGTTTAGGTGGTTTGGTTTGGTTTCAGACACTCCTAACCAATCAAACCAAATTAACTAGTTAAGTAATTAGTCATATATCTAACATATATTATATACACATACTTAATACTTTGCATAACCACTCAAGAGTTAACGTTCATCACTTTTAGACTCATAAAATATAAAGCTCAATATTGCTCATAGTGTGTATATTTGTATATGTAAAGTGTAGACCACAACATATGGACGCCTAATTTAGATAAATTTCATATATTATGATGGATGAAAACTTGAAAGGAAGGTCATTTCCAGCCTATGATAATTGCTAAGAGACTAAGTCAATTTACACAAACACAATAATTCATTAACCCATACCATTGTCATAAATTTTTATTAGGTGAATAATTCTATACTAATCGTAAGATAATTGTCTTAGTTGCATGTATTTTTGTTAAGGGTCAACTATAACTAAGTGTTGATTGTTAAGTTTTATTCATTATATAAATTGCGAATTGTTGCATTAACCGAAAAATTTTCATCGTCAATGATAATGTGATTTTATATTGGTTAATTTGGTTAACCAATTAACCAAACCGATTAAACTTTAGTTTGGTTAATTTGGTTGTTGTATTAGTTTGGACTGTTTGGTTATGATATTGTATTCCATGGTTAATGGAATTGAGCCTTATTTGGTTTGGTTATAACCATGGTAACCATTTAAACACCCCTAGTTACCACGGTACCAATCCGTTTGAACACCCCTTGACAACGCGTTCCCGCCTTCGATTATCTTTTAACACCAGATGTGAAATTGAAACCCTAACTTAACTTTCTCATTGATGATTGTGTTCCTTATATACAGAGATCGATCAATAGAAGACAAACAGCTCTTGGCTGTGTTTACAGACTGTGAAAAGCAGAGGATGCAGAGTTTGGAGGGAACAGAAAACAAAAGGGTGAAAGAGACGTTGGAGTGCTACGACGACGTTCTGCTGAGGATGTTCTCCATTGTGCGAGACAGCACCGTTGCAGTTGAGGAACGCGAAGACTTTCCCGAGACGACGTCGCTCCACCGAGTTGGTTTAGTAGCCGTTGCAATTTGGGGCGAAAATTTGACATTTTCGTCTGATACCCCCCCGCAAGCTGGTGGGCACAGATTGTGCACACCAAGCTTGGAGAGGAGATTGGAGAAGATTGCTGGTGGGAGCGGCTTTGTGAACAGATCTGCAAGTTGGTGAAGGCTTGAAACATGGAGGAGCTTGACAATCCCAGTCTGCAATTTCTCTCTGACCAGGTGACAGTCTAACTCGATGTGTTTGGTTCTTTCGTGGAATGTGGGGTTTTCAGCGATGTGGATCGCGGACTGATTGTCACAATAGATGATTGCAGGTTGAGAATGGGGCACCTGGAAGTCTTGGAGAAGGTATAGAAGCCATTGGAGCTCACATGTTGTATCAGCCATGGCTCTATATTCTGCCTCACATGAGGATCTTGAGATGGTTCGTTGTTTCTTACTTTTCCAGGAGATGAGTGCATTGCCCAGGTAAACACAATATCCAGTCACCGACCTTCTAATGTCCATACAAGATGCCCAGTCTAAGTCGCTAAATGATTTGAGTTGGAGTGAAGAAGAAGTAGGGAAGAATAAACCAGTAGAGGGTGCTGATTTGAGATATCGAAGAACCCTTATGACTGCTTGATAGTGTTGATTGCTTGGATTGGACATATACTAGCTGAGCTGTTGAGTGGCAAAGCGTCTGGTCTTGTTGTGGTTAAGTATATGAGCTTGCCAACAAGCTGATAGACCGTTAGTTACACATGTTTTCACCCCTGTTCTTACACCGTTGGAGATGTGGTTTCTCGTGTTTTAGACCGATTTCACGCTAGGTTGTGCTTGTTTGTGATATTTCAGGTGCTGGCAAGTGAATGAAGGTTTAGGAGCGAGTTCGGGGTTGATTGGGCGAAGATCTGGCACGCGGCAAGTCACAAAGGAGGTCACACGGGCTGCCCTGATGTTCACACGGTCGTGTGAAGGAATGGCCTGGCCGTGCGAGTTTTGCCGAGAGCACACACGGGCAGAGCAGACAATCACACGGCCGTGCAAGTGATCAGTCTGGCCGTGCCACATTCTGCGAGAGCAAACACGGGCAGGAAGGGAAGTTCACACGGCCGTGCCATTCTGGCCGTGCAAAGAGCCTGGAATTCGAACTAATTGGAACGCAGCGTTTTGACTCACACGGGCAACTGGGTAAGCCACACGGCCGTGCCACCCTGGCCGTGTGAGTCGGGATTTTCTCCTTTTAAGCAGATTTTCAGCCACAATTCGAGAGGATTCGAGTTTTTGGAGAAAGAGAGCGATTCCTAGAGAGAGAAAGTGACGAGCAAGAGTTCCCAAGTGCCCTATATTGATCTTCAACACCATTGGAGGCCAGCTTGAGCTTGGAGAAGTGCCAATCAACGTCCAGAAGCAGGAATGCATCCTTCGCAGTATGAATTCCGTGTCTGATTCTGCTTTTGCTTTCTTCTCCATGGAGTAGTTCTCCCATTCATCTGGGTATGGAGAACCCTAGATTTGTATGTTAGGCTTTGATTGTATGAACCCAAGTACTGCTTATATGATTGATTATATTCAATTGAGGTTTTAATGATTGAATGACTTGAATCCTGATCAAATTCCTGTTGTTTCTGCTTTAACCTAGAATGAGAATATCTGCCTAGGTTAATAGAGTATCCTTGATTGAAGGTAGGGAGTTGGTGACTTTAGTCGAGGAACCAACTCACTATTCTGTACCGGATTTACTCCGGTAGTGGAGGTTTCGTTCTTAGGGCCTCAATCTGTCTACTCCGGTGGAGGTTAGTCGCCCGCTAGAGATTCAGATTGAGAGGGTCTGAAGACCTTTAGTCGAGACTTCAGGCTGTTTAAGAACCTTCCGCAGTATAACTTTCATAGAAACTGAACTTGGTAATTACAATCCGGCTTAACTGCAGTCTAGGGGGAACCATATCCGGGTGACCTCTCGTAACCTGAATACAACAGTTTACTTGCTTTGTTAGTTTGTTAGTTTAGACTTGCATTAAAGTTTCATTGCTAGATAACAAGAATTCACTGAGTAGTCATCACATCTAGGACCCGGGTTGATAATTAAACCCAAACCCGCTATACTACGCTTTAGGAAGTGGTTACACTTGGCCAATTCCTGGAGTGACAGTAGAGTCGAGTCACAAGCCTTTTGTAGAAAGAAGGATTAGGGTATGCATCTGAATGTGTGGCTGTGAGGTGGACTTTGTGGTCCATAGGGGTAGAAACAGGTCTGGATAAGAGCACCTCCCCTTATTCTAGGATTTCCAGAGTGTATTTCCTTTGAGATAGATGAATGCCAGTGAATTTCTGGCAACTTCAATGTCAAGAAATAACTTGAGAGGACCTAGGTCTTTAATGTTGAATGTCTGATGAAGGTGTTGCTTCAGCTTAGTGATTTCAGCTAGATCAGTACCTCCCACAACCAGATCATCAACATAGACTAGAACACATGTGTAATCAGAGCCTTGAGACTTGAAGAATAGGGAATGATCAACCTGGCTAGAGGTATAACCCTGAGTAATGAGGCAGTCAGCCAATTTTGAGAACCACTGTCTTGAAGCGTGCTTCAGACCATATAGGGACTTTTTGAGTCTGCAAACAGGATTCTTGATATGAGGTGGTGGTTTGTATCCTTTAGGCAGTTTCATGTAGACTTCTTCAGAGAGATCCCCATGTAAGAAAGCATTGTTGACATCTAATTGATGTACATGCCATGACCTTAATGCTGCTATAGCCAGAAACAATCTAACTGTGGTTATCTTAACCACAGGGGAAAATGTATCCTGATAGTCAATGCCCTCTTGTTGGTTGTAGCCTTTGGCAACTAATCTTGCCTTTTCTCTTTCCAGGCTACCATCAGAGAGGAACTTGTACTTGAAGATCCACTTATTTCCAAGTGGTTTCCTGTCTGGAGGTAAAGAAACAACATCCCAGGTCTGATTCATTTCTAGAGCATCAATTTCATGATTGATTGCTTGGTTCCATTCTGGTCTGAGTGAAGCTTCCTCATATGATTCAGGTTCTTTGTGACTAGAGATGTTCAAGATGAATTTGAGATGGGATGGTGATAAACCAGTGTAATAATTGACATTAGATAAGGGATAGGTGATACCTGGAGCATGTTGCTTGAGAGAGTGACTGGAGGAATAAGCCTGCTAAAGTAGGTTGCAATGGTAAGTTTGGAGTTTGGTTGGTGGTTTGATGGTTCTGGTTGGTTTTCTAATGGCTATTGGTAGATCTATGGAAGGAGGGGTGGGAGAAGGAGTTGGTTGGGAAGTTGGAGATTGTTCTGGTTCATGTAAAGGAGGGGAATGGGGATGTTCATCTGGGATAGGGGCAGGTGGAATGGGATAGGTATGAGTGGGTGCAGAGGAAATAGTCTCTGAGGAATCAGTTGTGGTTTGGTGAAAAGGGAATACATGTTCATAGAATTGAACATCTCGAGACAGAAAGATTTCATGAGAGTTCAAATCATAGATTTTTTAACCCTTTACACCAGGAGTGTAGCCTAGGAAGACCCTTTTCCTGGCTCTCTCTTGGAACTTGGTTCTGTGGCTGGTGATGGTGCTTGCATAACACAGGCAGCCAAAGACTTTTAAGTCTTGTAGATTAGGAGGTCTAGCATGGAGCTTTTGGTAGGGTGTGAGATTGTTTAGGACTGGGGTGTGGACTCTGGTGATTAGATATACAGCATGTTTGACACAATCTCCCCAGAAACCAATAGGTAGGTTAGCTTGGAATTTTAAAGCTCTTGCCACTGCTAAAATGTGTTGGTGCTTTCGTTCCACTTTACTGTATTGTTGTGGGGTCTCAATGCATGACATCTCATGGAGAATGCCATGTTCAGTAAAGTAATCAGTCATCTGGAATTCCCTTCCTTGGTCACTCCTAATTGTTTTAACATGTGAGTTGAATTGTTTGTTTATCATGGTGCAGAATTGGATCAGTTTGGGACGAGTATCAGCTTTGGAAGAAAGAAGGATGATCCAAGTCATCCTGGAGAAGTCATCAACAATGGTAAGGAAATACTTGAAACCATCATAAGTAGGAAAGGAATTGGGACCCCAGATATCAACATGGATTAATTGAAAACATTGTTCTGTGACAGTGGAACTAGAAGGAAAAGGAAGCCTTTTCTGCTTGGCAAAATGGCATACATCACAAGGTAAGTTGCTATTGGTTTCAATGGATGTACAGAGTTGTTTGAGTTGGGGAATTCTACTGTGAGAAACATGGCCAAGTCGAAAGTGCCATATATCAAAAGGTGGGGAACTAGCAGCTGCTGTGATGTGGTTAGGTATACTAGCTAAGGGTAGGTTGATGTGGTAAAGGCCATGGAGGAGCTTAGCAGAACCACTCACTCTCTTCAGCTTCATGTCCTGTGTGGTGCAAGAATCAGAAGAAAAGGTTAAGCAAAGGGGGCTAGTTGTGGTGAGTTTGCTTACTGAGAGAAGATTGAATGTGAATTTAGGAACAAATAGGACATCCTCAAGTGTAATGCCATTATGACAAAGGACTGTGCCTTTGTGTGTGGCCTGAACTCTATCACTAGTTGGGAGGTTAATATAGATGTGATCCACCTTGTGAGGATCTTGGAGAAATGAAAAAGAACTGACTATATGGTCAGTAGCACCAGTGTCAAGGATCCATGGTATAGGAGAAGTGCTATGTTGAAGACTGTAGCAAGAGTGGTTACCTGAAGTGCCAGGGCCATGGTGAATGGTAAGTGCTGCAGAATGAGCAGTGGGGACAGATTTGTCCTTGGAATGATCATGCATCAGAGAAATGAGTTTCTCATACTCAGATTTAGTGACTTTGAACTCCTGAGGAATGTCCGAGGAAGAACTGCTATCAGTAGCATTGATGAAGGATCTGCCTCGAGTAGAGGGAGTTGATCTTGGTTGAGAGCTGGGAGGATAGCCATGCTTCTTGAAGCATTTGTCTTCAGTGTGACCTAGCCTTCTGCAGAATGTGCATTCTGGTGGTTTGGCAGAGGGGTTTGGGGTCACATTAGAACCTCTAGGTGTGAGACCTGGGGGCCAGCCATGTTTGTGATAGCATGTGACCTCGGTGTGACCAGGAGCATTGCAAAAGATGCAGTGAGGGCATTTGCCAGAGGTGTAAGGACGTTTAGTGCCTTGAATAGCAAAGGGAGTGGGATCTGAGGTAATCATTCTGCCTTGTTGAGTACCAAAAAGTTGTCTTTCATGCTGGAGGGCTCTCTGGAAAACACGATCTATAGGTGGGAGGGTGTCCCCAAACAGAACTTGAGATCTGACTAAGGCAAAATTATCATTTAAGCCACTAAGAAACTGGATGACAGAATTGGTTTCCTTATATCCTACCACAACATTCATAGCAGGACAGGTATGAGGACTAGTGGGAGTACAACGACATGGATCTATGGGTTGATAGTTGTCCAGTTCATCCTGTAAGGCTATCATATTCCCATAGTATTCTGTAACAGTTTGGTTACCTTGCTTAATGGTACTAATAGACTCAATTAACTCTGCAACTCGAATCATATCACCTTGACCATACCTAGATTTGAGGCTGAGCCAGGCTTCAGAAGCGAGCTTGCAGGACATGATGGTCTTCTTGATGCCAGGTTCGACAGCTTGTTGGATCCAGCTGAGTACCATGACGTTGTTTTTTGTCCAAGAAGAGAACTGAGCATCTGTGGCTGCAGGGGCAACAATGGTGCCATTGACGAAGCCAAGCTTGTTCTTGGCGGCTAAGGCGTTGAGCATCGCCTTACTCCAGTCATTGTAGTTGGTGGTGGTCAGCTTCTCACCTACCAACAACAATCCTGGTTGATCGGAGCCATGGAGATAAAAGGGATCCTTCAGAGTATCCATGTTTTGTGGGTGAGTGGCCATTTGAGGAGGCGGCAGCTAGGGTTGCTCTGATACCATAACACCATATGTGCAATTGAATCCCTAACTTAACTTTCTCATTGATGATTGTGTTCCTTATATACAGAGATCGATCAATAGAAGACAAACAGCTCTTGGCTGTGTTTACAGACTGTGAAAAGCAGAGGATGCAGAGTTTGGAGGGAACAGAAAACAAAAGGGTGAAAGAGACGTTGGAGTGCTACGACGACGTCCTGCTGAGGATGTTCTCCATTGTGCGAGACGGCTCCGTTGCAGTTGAGGAACGCAAAGACTTTCCCGAGACGACGTCGCTCCGCCAAGTTGGCTTAGTAGCCGTTGCAATTTGGGGCGAAAATTTGACATTTTCGTCTGATATCTTTCCTCCTTTTCACCGACCATCTCCTTCTGTTGACTTTCCTCTTTGACTCCTTTTCAATTCAATCCCTTTTCTCCTCGCCGGCGATGGGTAGATGTAACAGTGTCCCTTCCTCCTCGCCTCCACCAGCGGCGGACGCACCAACGGCATCACAGTACTCCCTCAAACGCCGTCCCCGTGACCCACCCTCCACCGCCTCCGACCCACTCGAACCAGACTTCTTCTGACCACCCAACCCCGTCCGCCGCCGTCGGCCGGGTTCTGGGTCGGCCGATGCAGGACCTCCGGTCCACTTACATCTTCGGATGGGAAATGGGTCGGGGCCAATTCAGAGTTACCTACTTAGTAACCCACCGGGAGACTAAAGAGCAGTTCGCTTGCAAGTTAATTGCATTGAGGAAGCTGATCAATCGTGACGTCATTAAAGACGTCAGCCGCGAGGTCCAGATTATGCATCACCTGACGGGTCACTAGAACATAGTCGAGCTGAAGGGTGCGTACGAGGATCGACATTCATTCAATTTGGTGATGGAGCTTTGCGCCGGTGGGGAGCTCTTCGATCGGATTCATCGCCAAGGGACATTACTCCGAGAGGGCGGCGGTTGGGCTTTGCCGGCAGATCGTCACGGTGGTGCACAATTGCCATTCTATGGGGGTAATCATAGGGATTTGAAGCCGGATAATTTTCTCTTCTTGAGTACAGCTGAGGAATTGTTGGAAATGTGTATGAATAGCTTTGAAAGCTATAGAGTCTCAAGTGGAAAAACTACCACATTGGTAGTTTTACTTGGTGAAATGGGTATAAAGATAGGAGCCTCTCTCCCAAGGGCATTCCCCTTGGGGTAACCCACTTTTGTGGGAGAGGGAGGACCTAACGGACCACCACACACACGTGCGCGCGCGCTGTCCGTCCGGTCGTTCGGTTGGTTGGTTCACTTGAGACTACATATATATTTTTTACAGAAATTCCGAACGAAATTAATTATCTAATTATTAATCGGTTATTCTGAGGAATATTCTAAGGGATAATCGACTGAAAAGGAATATTCGAAGGATAATCCCTCCGGGTTTATCTTTACCGACGGTTTTAATTAAGGAAGTAATTATCTTGCTTAATTAATCCGACTTATTCCCCAAGCAAGAGGGTATATTCCTAGGGGTTCGGCTCCTATAAATAGCCGCCTCCCCAGCCCCTCTAAACACATCACAACGAGCATAAACACGATAGAGAGAGTGTTCAGAGAACTCGGGTTTTCGCACAAAACCGCGAGTATTGAGAGGAGCTGTTTTATCCTGGAGACGACCGGTTGATAGTCTGCCGTGCGCATTGAAGGCAGTGCCGCGAACATCTTAAAGAGAGCGACCTAGTCCGCGACTCAGCTCCAGATTCGGTAACCTCGTTCCTTTTGTTGTTCCGTTCCTAACAGGAATCGCCTCTCAAGGCTATTGACTTCGGGCTCTCTGTGTTTTTCAAGCCAGATAGGGAATCTCTTATTTGTTGCAATCTTGAAACCATCGAGCTGGATTCCCATTTTTGTCCAATCAGCTCTTGGACTAGAAATGCTTGACCTGTTTTGAAGGTTTGATTCATTACAGTTGATCTGCCATTGCAGGAGATGTGTTCAAGGGCCTTGTTGGAAGTGCATATTATGTAGCTCCTGAAGTTCTGCAAAGAAGCTATGGTCCCGAGGCTGATATATGAAGCTATGGTGTTATCTTGTATCTCGTTTAGTATAACCATGCAAATCTGGTATTTGGCGTGTGGTATTTGGCAAAAGCATAGTGATAAAAGGAGTTATTTCAAAATAACTCATTGCCCAAATAACTTTAGTAAACTGTTGCCAAACGAGTTATTTGTAAAATTGTTTGAATTATCCTAAAAATTGAACCATTAAAGATTAGCTATCAAATTTAGTAAAGTTATTGTGACTTGAATAATAACTTACTCAATAGCATATATCCTATACACTTAGCTTTACCCTCAATCAACAATATTAAGTTAGTATATGTTGTTGATTGTATACCCTAAACCATCAATACATTATACACTAACCACATAACCTATACCCTAACCATATGTCATTGAGTTGTGATTTTGCTAGTATAGTTAATTTAAAAGTGAAATTCATACTTTGATTTTAAAAACATAGATAAAAAGTGATATTTGCTAATTGTTATACCTTAACCATATATCCTATACTTTACACCACATACCTTGTACCCTAATCACGTACCATAAACAAAAATTAAAAAGGGATCTCGTGGCGTTAAAGACTTCAAATGACTTCAAGTGAACATATGTTAATAAAAAACTTAGAACCGTCAAAACCATCAATATCTTATACCCTAACCATATAAACCCTAAACCATATGTACCTTATACCTTATACCCTAACCATATACTTTATATCCTAAATAACGAACCGTCAAAGATTACTTATCAAGTTTAGTATAAATTGTTGTAACTAATGGTTAATTTATTTATTAGCCCATAAAAAATTACATACATATATACATATTAGCCTTCAAAGCATATAAGAATAATTTTAACTAGTCATGCGCTCCATATAAAAGTTAAAGATTCATATTTCAAAAGCTAAAATTATGAAAAACCAAAAAATTGAAAACACCAAATTTGTTTCCTTCTTTCTTTTCACAAAAATACTAAAATTTTTCTCCTTCTTTCTCCTTCCATACATTAGAAAAACTCAATTTTCCCTCCTCTTTCTCTTCCATAAAATTGAAAGAACCAAATTACCCTCTTCTTTCCTTCTACAAAAAGTTGAAAAGTCAAAAGTTTCCCTCCTTATTTCTCTTTCATAATCAAAAGAATCAAACTTTCTCACTTCTTTCTCTTCTCACATATCAAAACCACCAAAATTCCTGCTTGTTTCTTTTCTAAAAAATTCAAAGAACCAAATTTCCCTCTTCTTTCTCTTCCCAAAAACTTGAATACA
This sequence comes from Linum trigynum, assembly GCA_964030455.1. Classification (NCBI taxonomy): domain Eukaryota; kingdom Viridiplantae; phylum Streptophyta; class Magnoliopsida; order Malpighiales; family Linaceae; genus Linum; species Linum trigynum. The sequence continues at coordinate 15,367,193 of OZ034818.1, forward strand.
CCAAGATTTCCCTCTTCTTTTAAAAACATCAAATTACCAAATACATTACTTTACTTTATTTATATTTAATTGATAATTTTATTGAATAGTAAAATTAACCAAAATTTTAATTTATATTTATATTAATATTGTCATGATCTCAAGTGACCTTCATGTTTCAATTTTTATAATTTTCTTAAAATACGTAATATCAAATGAGTTTCATATTTTTAAAATTTCTTAAACGAAATGAAAAAATAATTTTACTTAAGTTTAGAATGAAAAACTTTATTTTGAAAAACTATATATTGTATATTTTTATAATTATTCAAGTGGATTAGATGAAATTCGGGTTGAGTCGGTCGGGTTACGGGTTAGTCGGGTTAGGGTTAATCGAGTTGCGGGTCAGTCGGGTTGCGGGTCAATCGGGTTCGGGTTAATCGGGTTGCGGGTTAGTTGGGTTGCGGGTTAGTCGGGTTGCGGGTCGGGCGGGTTACGGGTCAATCGGGTTGCGGGTTAGTCGGTATGCGGGTTAGTTGAGTTGCGGGTCAATCGGGTTGCGGGTCAGGCGGGTTATGGGTTGTTGACCTTTAGTCAATTCGGGTTGCGGTCGGGTTGCGGGTCGGGTTGATCGGACGGGTTAATCGGGTCGGGCTATATTTTGACACCTATATATATAACCATTACCGTCGAGTGCCAAATATTCTATATGTTTTAGGTAAATGAGATGAGAAATTGGCATTGCTGAATAGATTGACTCTAAGTGGACCGGATGGACTTTTATGGATTTTATTGGACCGGCCAATTAGAAGGAATTCCTTGGGTCAGATCGGACTTGGATCCGGAGATCCAATTATTTCTCCTTCTTCCCGGGACTCGGTAAAGGGATGAATTCCCTTTGGGCTTTTGATTATCTTGGACCGGGGAAAAGGACGAGATTTACTGGGACGGAGCTGGGGCTGGCGGCTATTATTTGGGGAATTGTAATTCTCGGGAGGGAGGCAATGATTTTGGAGGAGGAAACATAATTTGTGGCGGAATTTTATTGAGAAAGAAAGAAAAGGGACGGAAGCCAATTTGGAGGGAGAGACTATTTTTTTTTTTGGACGGAAGAAATTTTCTTGGGAGGAGGGCAGCAGCTGAGGGCGACTAGCGAACAAGGGATTTGGCGACAGCAGCAGCGTGCAAAATTCTGTTCGGAAAGCTCGGCGATCACGAGCATTTGATGAGCATTGCAGTGTGGAATTTTATCGAGTATTTTCGTTCCTTTATTTTAATCAGTGACATGATGATTATGAACATGATTGTGTGTTTTATTTTCGTCATGAACTAAACCCCAATTTCTGGGGGAAACACCATAGGATGTAGCTATTTCTAGAATTAATGGATTGATTTGTATTACTTTTCTTCCAATCTCTATTGCAACATTCTCTTTTGTGAGGATAGTGTAATGACTTTTGGTGAAGTAGTTAGGTGGAGAACATTGACCATTCGACTTGTTTGGATACAATGCTTACTTGCATCAATCGTGAGCTTTTGATTTTGCAATGAGTCTCTCTGTTTTGAATGTTTTAGATGGGGTGAACTATATCTTTATAAAATGAGAAAACACTACCTGACAAGTAAAATATAAGAAAGTTGCCATAACAATTAAAGTGTGGGTAAAAATACCAAAATCGTGTGAGGCAATCATCATTGCACATGGGGATTAGGAAAGATTCAATTGAGAATCAGTTCGCGACCGTACGATGTTGCTTATCAAGTACGATCCCCAGTTGAGTGAAGTGCCATTAGAGGATGTGTAATGACCCTCCACATGGACCGAGGAAAAGGAGTTAAAAGAAGCCCTTATGCGAGTGCTAAGAAGCAGAAATTGCTCTTTCTCGGTCACCGGTAGTAAGAAACAAATCCCACTTGTACTAAATACGACCACTCTGCAAGCAAAATCAGAAAGAGAGAAAACCTCTCCTTGTCATAAAAGGTAGTGATGTGCTTAAACTTAAAATCATGTTTGCGAAAGACTTCCCCCATTAGTTTTTTGAGACTCATGCTTTGTTAATTGCTTATGATTGGTGTGAGTAAGCCAGATTGTCCTCACGAGATATGCACCTCACTGATGTGGTTAGATTCTCCTAATAACTGTTACACCATAAGTTGTTAATCACCCACTACCAACGATCGGAATTGAGTGTTGCTATTTGAGTTTTTGGTGGATTCGAGTCAGTCAATGGTAATGGTTGCAAAGAGCTTGAGTGTGGGGTGAAAGGAATGATCATTAAAGCACAACTCATCAATTGAGAAAGAAACTACTGATTATCACAAGAGTACAAGGGTAAATTTCTTGTGTTGATGTTGTGTTCTCTGTGTCTTGAGTAAGGTTGTGTCTCTATGGTATGTGTTGTGTTTCTCCAATTATCGTTTTCTTGTCTAAGTCGTTGCTAAGGGACAAGCAAGTATTGAGTGTGAGATTGTGACAATTGTCGAAAACGTATTGATTTCATGTGCTTAATGTGATTATTTCATAATATGTTTGAGACATATAATGCTTGTTTTTTTGTCCAACTAAGTCCGGAATGGTTATATAACCATTACCGTCGAGTGCCAAATATTCTATATGTTTTAGGTAAATGAGATGAGAAATTGGCATTGCTGAATGGATTGACTCTAAGTGGACCGGATGGGCTTTTATGGATTTTATTGGACCGGCCAATTAGAAGGAATTCCTTGGGTCAGATCGGACTTGGATCCGGAGATCCAATTATTTCTCCTTCTTCCCGGGACTCGGTAAAGGGATGAATTCCCTTTGGGCTTTTGATTATCTTGGACCGGGGAAAAGGACGAGATTTACTGGGACAGAAAGAAAAGGGACGGAAGCCAATTTGGAGGGATAGACTATTTTTTTTTTGGACAGCAGCGTGCAAAATTCTGTTCGGAAAGCTCGGCGATCACGAGCATTTGATGAGCATCGCAGCAGTGTGGAATTTTATCGAGTATTTTTGTTCCTTTATTTTAATCAGTGACATGATGATTATGAACATGATTGTGTGTTTTATTTTCGTCATGAACTAAACCTCAATTTCTGGGGGGAAACACCATAGGATGTAGCTATTTCTAGAATTGATGGATTGATTCGTATTACTTTTCTTCCAATCTCTATTGCATGAAATTACTTAATGCTTTGTGTTGACTGGCCACCAATACATTGATTTGTAGTTAATTAGGTTATGAAACCCTAATAATAGAACTTATTTCATGTGACATAGTAACTTATCGAAGCGACAGTGGATTAAATAAGGTACTATGCGGTCTTGATTGGGATATTGTTCTTTAGGCTAAATAGTTAATTCATTGAGCTACGACAGTAGGATTTGAATTAATTGTTTAGTACGTAGTAATTCCCGACAGGGATAGCTAGCACAGTAGTGATATCCTGGCTATAGAGATATGGATTAAATTGATTGGAATATGTGAATTAATTTGGATATGATAGGTAGCGAGTTCCGGTGTTTCTCCCAGAGCTTCCTCCATTGAATTTCTCCCGACCATTTTACTTTGCTTAATTAGTTTTTTTCTTTTGCTTTTAGATAATTAGTCTCATTAAACCATTTTCACCTATAGTTTGCTCCATAGAATCGGTAAATCATAAGGTTGTACCAGTCCCTGAGAAACGATACCCGGACTTTCCGGATTACTACGAGATAGGAATTGAAGCTATACGCTTTTGCCCTATCAAGGGTTGATCCAAAGGAAAGACTATCAGCAGTCGAAGTCCTCAGTAAGTGTTATGTCATCAGTGGAGATGAAGAAAGATTACCCTTGACTTGGCTTCTGAATATGAGGGAGCGACATTGAACAAAAGGTCCAATTTTGAAATGTAATGCAGATCATCCATGGACGAGAGAAGACGGCGATACATCTGATAATGCCTCTTGAAATTGCTGTTTTATCAAAAGAATGAAACAGTTCAAGGCTATGAACAAGCTAAAAAAAGTAGCTCTGAAGGTGTGATGCCCTCACATTGTTTGCTGGGCTACCCTTTTTCCTAGCTTCTGAGCTATCGTTCAATCTCTCCGTTTTACCAGGGAGGTAATCGCGGAAAATCTTTCTGAGGAAGAAATCATGGGGTTAAGAGAAATGTTTAAATCCATGGACACGTATAACAATGGAACCATAACTTACGTACGAGGAGTTGAGGGCTGGTCTTCCAAAGCTCGGAACCAAGCTTTCAGAGTCTGAAGTCAGGCAATTAATGGAAGCGGTATAATCTCTGCTCCTTTTCCATGGTTTCTTATCTTTTCATGAGCTTAGCATTGCTTCTGGCATTGAGTAGTAGACCATGAATTGACAGTAATGTGATATCCTCTCTTGAAGGATCCAAAATGATTATAAAAGAAAATAATTTTATTTAATTTGAAACAGAATTACAATCGATCTACTCGATTCCTAGCCAAGCCAAGAGACTTGGCTCTTTTGACAATTGAAAAGAACAACGCTCAACCCCAACTTCCCAAGATACAATCACCCAGTTCTCAACTCCTGTGATCTATCTACTGAAGCTGGTAATCTAGACAACCCATGATAATTAGAATCCCAAATTCTCTCTATCAACTACACTACTAAATCTGAAGGACTTACTCGCTTTTATACAGAGTGGATTAAGTGACCGTTTCCTACAAGGCATGCGCTCCAGATAGCGATGATAATTGCTAGCTGAGTAGCGACGGTGGAAATCTGAGCAAGCGGTTCTTCGATTTCTTGAGAAGAAAATAGGGTTGCAGACTTTCTGTTTCTCGATGAAGACTCCAACTGCGATGGACGCAATCCAACACTCGACCGTTTCCTTTGTTATCCCAGCGACGCCGTTTGAGGATGATGAAGACGACGCCGTTTGAGCTAACAATTTCCCCCTTCGACCGAGAAGTTGGAGGACCTGCAAAAGAGGAGAAACAAGAAAACACACCACCAGACAGGGAATCCAAACAGAAAACAGAAATTCATTCATAAAACAAAAGCAGTTACAAAATATGGGATATCAAGGATATTCCCCCTAACTTGTTGGAACTGGACACCAGTTCTTAACTACCTAAAGAACTCATTCCCCCTGAACAAAAGGCTCCAAAAGAAAGCATACATAAAAGCATTACTACAGAAAAACAAACTAGAAGATCTAGGCAGGAGGGGCAGAGGCAGCAGAGTCATCAGAGGAGGTATTGCCCTCGGAAATTGTAAACACAAGGTCTCCAGACTTGCTGGATTCACCAGCAGATTTGGCCTTCTTTCCAGAAGAGGCCTTCTTAGCAGAACGAGACTTTGGAGGGGGACCCAGAAGAGATGTAGAGGGAGGAGGAGGAGGAGGTATGTCAGTTGGCAGGTCGAGCACCATTAGCACGTTTAGTGAACTGACATACATTGTAGAGGAGATGCTCCGAAATTCCGACAGATCAACACCTAGGTTGATCAGCAGTCGTGTAATAATGGAGCCGAAAGGTAGAAGGCCTTTGTAGTTTTCATCCCCTACAGAGAGAAGCTGACTGAACACGATACTTGCAAAATCGAGCTTCCTTCTTTCTGTTGCACTGGCGATGATCCAGAGATCCATGTGGAGAACACAGTCTTGGTTGAATGATCGGGGAAGGAAAACATGAGTGAGGAAGTAATGAAAAATCCTTAGCCTCGGAGGCAGCCAGGACACAGGGATTGGAACATCGGAACCACCAGTAGGCTCTGTGGAGAAGTTGTTGTACTCCACCTCGATTTTGAACTCATGCTTCCAAAACTCACATGGGTGAGCCAAACCGAGCCCCTGGGATGGAAAGTCAAGAATCCCGTTGAGAGCATCGACTGGGATGGTCAACAGATGACCATAGACCAGTGTGGTGAACCTTCTTGAGCTTACTCCAGGACTTTGGAGATTTGAAAAGAAATATTTGACAGCTCCTGGACAAGCAGGATGAAGAGGTTGACGAAGCATAAATTCCCACCCAAGCCCTTCGATAAGAGAGATTATGTCATACTTATAGACATTAAACTCATAGGGGTCAAGTTGGGTAATGTGGTGGAGCCTTCTCTTGTCGAAATGCTGGAGATATCGGTGGTGATTCAGCACCCTGGGTACATGGAACATGTACCCAGAAAAGGTGTGAACTAACCCATCGAAACGGAAGGGACAAGGCATGTGGTCACTCATTTTTGGAAGGCTGAAAATTTCTCTGGGTTTAGATGTTCTAAGTTGCTGAAAAGCGTGAGGAGAGTAGTAGAAAACAGGAAGATTTATATATGCTGGAGAAAGGGAGGAGCGGATGGAAGTCGAAGAGTTTCTTCCACAGAAAAAGTGTAATGATTAGGTTGGAGCTTCCATGGATATACCTTGGGACGAAGCAAGCATGAGCCGAAAAGGCTCCTATTTGCTAAACCAAGACACACAAGATACCTAGAGCAGAAAAGGACCAATCGAGATTTAGTTGGAGAGATTTTTAATCTGACAAGCAGATTTGAGCCCTAATTCTGTGCATATTTGCAAGAAGCGTTCACTGGGGAGTGGTTTTGTAAATATGTCAGCCAGTTGTGACTCAGTTGAGACAAATTGCAAGCATATATGTCCTGCTTGAATTAAGTCTCTAATAAAATGGTATTTTATTTCGATGTGGTTTGTTCTAGAGTGTTGAACAGGATTTTTTGTCATACTTATGGAACTTGTATTATCACAGCATATTTGTATTTCTTTAGATTAAAGCCATAATCAGATAATTGGGCCTTCATCCACATAACTTGAGCACAGCAGCTTCCAGCTGCCATGTACTCGGCTTCAGCTGTTGAGAGAGCTACTGCCCCTTGTTTCTTACTGAACCATGAAACCAAAGCAGGTCCAAGGAACTGAATAGTCCCTGAGGTGCTCTTCCTATCAACTAGAATTCCACCAAAGTCTGAATCACTATACCCAACTAGTTCGAATGAATCAGAAATTGGATACCAGAGTCCTACATTTATTGTTCCTTTTAAGTATTTGAATATTCGTTTGACAGATTTAAAGTGGCTTTCTTTGGGTTTGGATTGGAATCTAGCACATAATCCTACACTGAATTTAATGTCAGGTCTGCTGGCTGTTAAATAGAGAAGTGATCAGATCATTCCTTTGTATTTTTTCTCGCAAAATGGCTTTCCACTTTCATCTTTTTCAAGTTTTAAATTTGCAGCCATAAGTGCAGGACTTATGTTTAGGAAATTCATATCAAACTTCTTAAGCATAGCTTCAGTATAGCTGGATTGATTTATAAATATTCCTGACTTGGTTTGCTTAATTTGCAATCCTAGGAAATGTGATAGTTCTCCCATCATGCTCATTTCAAATTCTGATTTCATGAGTTGGCAGAATTTAGTGCACATTTCAGGTTTTGTTGATCCAAATACTATGTCATCAACATATATTTGAACAATCAAAGTTTCTGAGTTTTCTTTCTTGATGAACATGTTTTTATCAACATTCCCTTGTGAAAAGCCTTCATTTTTTAAGAAAGTTGATAACTTTTCATACCAAGCTCTAGGAGCCTGTTTTAGTCCATATAATGCTTTAGACAGCTTGTACACATGGTTGGGATGATTAGGATCAATGAAACCTGGTGGTTGACTTATGTATACTTCCTCTTTTATTTCCCCATTTAAAAATGCACTTTTTACGTCCATTTGGTATAGAGGAATCTTCATATAACATGCATATGCACATAGCATTCTAATTGATTCAATTCTTGCCACAGGAGCAAAAGATTCTTCAAAATCAATTCCCTCCTCTTGTAGATATCCTTGTGCCACTAACCTTGCTTTATTTTTAATTATTTTCCCTTCTTCATCTGTTTTGTTTCTAAATACCCATTTTGTTCCTATTATTAAGCAATCTAAGGGACGAGGAACAAGTTCCCACACATGTAACCTAGAAAACTGGAGTAATTCTTCTTGCATGGCACTTAAGCATTCATCATCAAGCAAGGCTTCTTTATAATTCTTGGGTTCTAAAAGAGAAATGAAAGCATACTGACCTGGTTGGTATCTTCCTCTAGTGTGTATACCTTCATTAAGCTCACCAATGATTTGTGAAGGTGGATGTCGCTTCTGAATATGAGGTGGTGCCTCTTTTCTTCCTTCTTCTTTGCTCGACTCATCACCTAATTCGTTTTTGTCTTTCTGACCTTCTTTTTGTGTGAGCTCTCTCTGTTCCTCAGTGCTTCCCTTTTCATTTAACATAGGAAACAGAAGCTCTATGTTCTCTATAGAGACTTTGTTAGTACTTTCAGATTCATCAAATTTCACGAACACTGATTCTTCAACATTTCTAGTTCTTAGATTGTATATTCTATATGCCTGTCCTTTAGTTGAATATCCCAAAAATATTCCTTGATCAGACTTAGAATCAAATTTGTACAGGTGGTCTTTTGTATTCAGGATGAAGCACTTACATCCAAAAGGATGGAAGTATCCTAGATTAGGTGATTTCTGTTTAATGATCTCATAGGGAGTTTTGTTTATGATCTTCCTAATTAACACTCTATTTATAACATAAACAACAGTCATCACAGCTTCTCCCCAAAGAAATTTAGGAGAACCATATTCTAACAACATGGGTCTGGCAGTTTCTATTATGGTTCTGTTTTTTCTTTCTACTACACCATTTTGTTGTGGTGCTCTTGGAGCAGAGAAGGTGTGAGTAATACCTTTATCATTGCACAGATCACTAAACTGATCATAAATAAACTCATCTCCATTATCACTACGAATAGCTTTTATACCATTCTTTGATTCAGTTAAGATATGATGCACAAAATTTTTAAAGTACACAAAGGCCTCATCTTTAGATGCTAGGAGGTATATCCAAGTGTATCTAGAGAAATCATCAACAAGTACAAAACCATATGATTTTCCCCCTAGACTCATTACATTAGTTGGTCCAAATAAATCCATATGAATAAGCTCGTAGGGTTCGGAGGTAGTTATGTCCCTTTTTGACTTGAAACTTTTCTTGATCATTTTTCCACCAACACATGCATCACAACAGAGTTTAGGTACATCTCTTAACAAAGGTATTCCACGTGCTGATTTCATTTTTGACAGTTTTGATGGTTTTGTTAAACTTATATGACCAAGTTTTCTGTGCCACGACACTTCTAAATCATGAGTCTTAGCCTGAAAACATGTTTCACTAAAGGTGTTGAGACAGTTTAGATCTACTACATACATGTTATTTTTCTTAGTTCCACAGAAGCGTAGTTTATTATCTTTTATTCTGATGATTTCACACGATGTTGATTCAAATACTATTCTATTTTCAGAATTGCACAGTTGACTTATTGAAAGAAGATTATGTTTTAATCCTTTTACTAGCAGCACATTTTTTATGGTTGGAAGAGGACTTCTACCAATTGTTCCATTTCCCATTATAATTCCTACACGATCATCTCCAAAGACCACTTTACCACCATTTTTAAAGCTTAAGGAAGAAAATAATTCCTCTTTACCTGTCATGTGGTGGGAGCAACCACTGTCCAAAAACCAGATGTTCCCATTTTCTCCCAAACACTGCAGTCAATCAAAGGTTAGTACATTTTGGAACCCAAAATGTTTTATAGATGGTGGGTTTCCTTGGTTTTTCTAAATCATAACAGAATCTTTCTAAATGACCTTTTCGTTTACAATAAGAACATGTGAAAACAACAGGATATTTCTTGTAGTTTCTGTCCTGATTCTGACTGTTGTAATTCTTAGTAGATGGTTTTGAGGGTAACCATCGTTTATTCATGTTCTCACCTTGACATTCTCCATATTGCATGTTCCTAGTTTTGTAAAAATCCTTTAGCCTTTGATTTTCATTTTTAAGGTTAAAAATCTCTCTGTTTAGGTTTTTGTTCCACTCACTTTGAGTAGTTAATGATCTGTTTAATGTTTCAATTTCACTTCTTAAGGCCTTGTTGTCAGTCATTAGTAAACAGTACTTGCTTTTGAGTCTATTACATTCTTCCTGAAGATTTGCTAGAGCATGCAAGAAATCTACTTTTGTATTTGGTTTACTATCTAGTTCTGAGTCTGAGTCAGTAATTACCTGATAAGACGAAGGAGGTTGGTAATCATCACTGGATGTAGATTCTCCATCATGTTCGTTTTTTGTAGCAAAGGCCATGTATGCCAAGTTCTTGCCTTCTGGTTCCTCATCTGTGCTGAAGTCACTCCAAGTTGCAGCCATTGCTTTTTCTTTGGCCTTTGAACCTAAGGGACATCTTGAGCACATATGCCCTGGTTTTCCACACATAAAACAAATAGTTAAATCTTTCTCAGTGGAAGACTTACTGTCTTCCTTATCAATCTTATACCTTTCTCGACCTTCAGATAGTTTGTTATGTGGCTTTAGTGGGATTTTCTCAAGAAATGATCGATTTGAGTCATATCTTTCATATGTTCTAGCAGGAGTTCTTTCAGTTTCTTCTCTTTCTCTTCTGTGTTTAAAGTGCTAATTACTACTAGAATTTCTAGGATCCTGATATGATCTTTTTTCCTGAAACTCCCTTTTCATTTTAAGCATTCGATGAAATTTTCTACTTACTAAAGCAAACTCTCTTTCAAATTCTTCCCCCATATCTATGTCAGAATCACTGTCACATTCCTAAGCTTTAAACGCAATGACTTTCCTTCTTCTATGATCATCTTTATTCATTTGAATGATTACTTCTTCATGACTTAGCAACGAGCCAACTAGCCTTTCAATAGATAAAATATTCAAGTCTTTGGCTTCTTCAATTGCAGTTCGTTTGGGTAACCATTCCCTAGGTAGACACCTTAGGATTTTTCTAACCAGATCTTTGGTTTCAAAGGTTTTGCCTAGACCTTTTAACCTATTTATCAGATCGTTAAATCGTTTGTACATGCTTGATATAGACTCTCCTGAGCTCATTTCAAACGATTCATACTCATTTAACAACACATCTATCCTACTTTCCTTAACCTCAGAAGTACCTTCATGGGTAGTCTGAAAAGACTCCCAAATCTCTTTTGCATATTCGCATTGAGCCACTTGACTTCTTTCCTCTGGACATAGAGCTGAGAACAGGATGTGCATGGCCCTTGAGTCGAGTTGAGAGGAAATCTTCTGATCTTCCTTCCAATCTTCTTCATCTTCATCTCTCATAGGAATTGGTCCCTTTCTAACGACAGCCCATAATTCTCCGTCAACTCCCCGCAGGTAGATTCGCATCCTCTTTTTCCAGACTGTATAGTTTGTTCCATCAAACCATGGAGGGTTTGTATTTGCCGAGCTAGGCTACAGCATTTGAGGATGATCCAGACATCTTGAGATCTTCTCTTTGGCGACAGTTAGTCCTTCAAAGAGCCTGCTCTGATACCAATTGAAGGATCCAAAATGATTATAAAAGAAAATAATTTTATTTAAATTGAAACAGAATTACAATCGATCTACTCGATTCCTAGCCAAGCCAAGAGACTTGGCTCTTTTGACAATTGAAAAGAATAACGCTCAACCCCAACTTCACAAGATACAATCACCTAGTTCTCAACTCCTGTGATCTATCTACTGAAGCTGGTAATCTAGACAACCCATGATAATTAGAATCCCAAATTCTCTCTATCAACTACACTACTAAATCTGAAGGACTTACTCGCTTTTATACAGAGTGGATTAAGTGACCGTTTCCTACAAGGCAGGCGCTCCAGATAGCGATGATAATTGCTAGCTGAGTAGCGACGGTGGAAATCTGAGCAAGTGGTTCTTCGATTTCTTGAGAAGAAAATAGGGTTGCAGACTTTCTGTTTCTCGATGAAGACTCCAACTGCGATGGACGAAATCCAACACTCGACCGTTTCCTTTGTTATCCCAGCGACGCCGTTTGAGGAGGATAATGACGACGCCGTTTGAGCTAACATCTCATTAGGCAGGCATGGATGGAAATGGAACAATCGACTACATAGAGTTCATCACAGCGACCATGCACTTGAATATATAGAATGGAAAGAGCGGATCATTTGTACAAGGCCTTTGAATATTTCGACAAGGACAAGAGCGGGTATTCTCACCGTTCTTTCGATCATGAAATTTCATGAAATCTCTTCCCTCTACCACATCGATCTTGCTTTCTCTATCTTTGTTTCGTTCTAGGTACATCACTACGGAAGAGTTGGAGCATGCGTTCAAGCAAATACAACATGACTGATCCCAGAACAATAAAGGAGATAATTGCACAAGTATACACCGACAATGTACGCGTTCTGGTTGTTTCGGTTATGTTCTTTTTCTTTCTATGCACACACAATCATGGAGGGAATGAATTCCAACTGCTTATTATTTATAGGATGGAAGAATCAAATACGACGAGTTTGCATCCATGATGAGAAAAGGCAGTCCAGAGTTGGTCCCCAACAGACGGCGCAAATAAGCTGATAGTGTATCCATGCTTGACGAGACGACCACTTGAGATTATACGACACGACAGTTTCCCTTTGGGGTGTCCTGTCCAGGGGTGCAAAACGGAAGGGGGTTGTGGGGAATGCATTAGGAATGAGAGTGTCGTTGTTGTTGAGAGAAGAGTGTGTTTGTTTTAGTTGTTAGGTTGTTCAACTTGCGAGTTAATACAGAAGCTGTCTTCAGTGTTACTCTTGTTCTCCAGAAATTATATAAATCAATATATGAATGAATATAAATACGATCTATCCAAGTTTTATGATTTCACTCTACTGGTTTGCCACTCTTCTATATAATAGCGGTCTAATCTTTCCTTTATTGGCCCAAACTTTCAACTACAATTTCAATTCTTGTCGTTTTGTGTGGCAACCAATGAGAGCTTCGGCTTCGCATCACATAACAGATTCCCAAAAACGTCCTCGCAGCAGCCGGCCATCCCTTCCCTCGCGCCCTTAACCTAAAATCAGCGGCCGGCCGGGCCACGTCTACTTGCGGTCGTATCCATCCTTCCACCATTCCACTTGCATTTTCGAAGTTTTTAGGACTGTGATTGTTGCTGGCAGAAGGAAAAAGAGCCCTCTCTTTCCCTATTACACACTCGCTTCATCTCTCCAATGGCGTCCCTTCTTTGGCACTCTGACTGTACCCTCACCCCATTCCTCACTAGTCACCCCAAATCCTGTCATTCCTTTGTGCTTTTCAATGGTACAATCGCCTCAGCAACCCACTTCAGCACACAATCCATAGAGGAAGCCACCTCTTCCCGCCATTTTTCCTTCCCAACACCCACCCAAACACCAATTCCACCTTATCTTTCGATTTCTTTTCCTCCGATACCCGATTTCTTTGTAAGTTTTGATTTTCTTCTCCTCTCTCTCTCTCTCTCTGATGAGGAAACCCAACGATGGCCGAGGGAGATGAGCTCAGTTGAGCCATGCTCTGGAATATGAATCTGAATCTGAATATGTTGTTTTCATGTGCTTTTTATGCAGGAAAATAATGGAGTGTTGCCGCCCAGTGCCACCGTCAACTGCGAATTCGTGTACAAGGTTGCCTCAGGGGGAGGGCGTTGAAGCCCGACTGCAGGAATTGGAAGGGGGAGCGGAACGGAGGCGGCCAGAGAGAGGAAGCGCTTGAGGTTCAATAAGCGGTAGTGGATCTAGACAATAAATTTGTTGGGTGATTAAAAGCTCTTAACCAAATTTTGGGTGTTCCTTCATTCAGCGAGTTTGGATTTTTTTGGATGAATACAATTGTTGTTAGTGAGTTTGGAATTGATTTGTAGTTCTTGTAAAAAAGGTTGTGAGTGTTTTGATTCATATTATGCCATTACCATTGTAAAGAAAAGCCAAATTGTTTAAAAAATAGAAGCTGGTTACAGTGAAAACAATAGTTATGGTGGTTTGTTTTATTCAAAATCTGGTGAGGTTTATGAATTTACAAATTAATTGTTGAGCTATTTCTTTAATTCATAATTTGTGTCGGTTATTTTGGGTCGGTTAAAACCGATACAAATATTGATTTTATTTCTGAAAATGGATATTTCTAATGAATACTTATTGTCGGTTAAAACCGACTCAAAACAACCGACGCAAAAAAATTGTGTCGGTTACTCCGGCGGTTGTCGAAAATCGACACAAATTCGGTTAGTGTCGGCAGGTTTCGTGTCGGTTAAGTGAACGGACACCAAAAAAAATTTGTGTCGGTTAAGTGAACCGACACCAAACAAAATTTGCGTCGGTTATAACCATTGTTTTCTTGTAGTGATGGTTGTGCTTAAAATCACATTTAAGAAGAGGTCAAGGAGGTTCTAAACAACCCTGTCGGTTGAAGAAGAATAGAACGACGTACAATGGATTTTCGGTGTTACGGAATCGCCGGCAACTGGGATAGTAGGGGAGGAAGGCTGGTGGTGTTGGTAGGAGGACGATGAATGAGCCTCGTGGTGGTGGTGGTAGGGATTGAAGAAGTTGAAGATGGAGTCCCCATTTTTTGTTCTCTTTCTCTGCTAACAATTAGGTTAAGTTTTCCTCTGATGTTTCAGAAAGTGATTTTCTTTTTGTAGCTGGAACTTAAAATAAAGACTTGGTAATCTACAAACTTTGAATTTTTGTGTTTTCATAGCTATTCTTGGAGTTCCTCGCATATTTTGCTTGCTGCTGATTTGTTTTTTTTTCCTCGATCTTAAGACAATGATCAGTAGTGTTCAATTGTTTATCCTTGCAATATTTAGTTCTCATAGTTGGATTATTCTATTAATTATGACATGCTCTATGTTATTCCTCTACAACAACATGGAAGCTGCAGCTAGTGTTAGGAGCTAAACTACATGTGGCTGCAGGTGCAATAGACAAGGAGAAGGAGTTAATCCACAAATTGGTATGTGTTTTATTCTTCTCCTTCCTGTTGATTTCTCCATTCAATTTATAATAATATTGATTCTTTGGAGTTAGATTTGAAATAAGTAGTTTTGGACTAGCTCTGCGGTTATATAAGCATGTTTGCCAATAAGAGTAAAACCTCACTCTTTGAAACTTCACATTTTAGTGTGTACACGATATTAAAGATTAATCATGGGTTCATGCCACTCTCTTATCAACTAAATTAGTTGACTTGAGTGACTAATGGTGGTTTCCACCTCCTAATAACTCGTTCAAGAATCCTTTTTGCTTTCTTCGTACTGGGTGGCTTTGTTTCCACCTTCTAAACACAGTTAACAACCTCTGCTTGCTTTTCGCATGTACTTCACCATGTTTCTCTGTGATGAAAGCCAATCATGCTTGCGTTTACAGGTACACTTTTCCCATCCTTAAATATAGTAGCAACTGAAGATGGTATATAACCAGATACCATCTTCAGGGGTTGAACTTGAACACCCCATGCCTTCATTGGGCATTGGGAGTTGCATAGAAAAAAATGAGTGTCGAGCCAACTATAACTTCTAAATAAGATGCTTGAACAAGATAATGGGAAGCTTAATTGTTGTGCCCATATGACACTTCTTTTTATGTCCCTGGATGGTCAACTTAGTACCCACGTTTCAGTTTCAATTATGACTCCTCTACTCTCTAATCTCTCTGCTTAACTTACACCCCTCACTCTGTATTTTATTTTCCATACTTTTATTGTCCATAGTTTTATTGGATTGATCCTTTAAGAATTTTTCATATTATTATTTTGTTTAGGTCTGCCTAGGAATGTTTTTCCGCTTATCAATTTTATTTAATCATCACTTTAATAGACAGTAGAAGCAAAACATGATAGCGGTGGTTTATAAATTGCATTTGAACCATCCTTTATGATTCTGAAGCTTCGTTCTTGGTAAGTCCTAGATTTGTTCGCATAACTGAAATTCTTTCTAATCATTGAGGTAGCGACGTATAACAAAGTTTCGTGATTGATAAGTAGCTACTGATTCTACACTCCTGTGTAGTCTATAGATTTTTGTAGTGTAGAATCGGGGGCGGCTAGGGTGGTGGGAGCGGAAGGGAAGGAAGGCTGGTGGTGGTAGTAGGAGGACGAGGACTAAGTATAGCGGTGGTGGTAGGGATTGAAGAATTTGAAGATGGAGTCCCCCTATTTTTTGTTTTCTTTCTCTGTTATTTATCAAAATGCTAGTTAGAGAGAATAAAATTATCATAATTCTCTGCGCAATGTGTGACGGTGTTCATATTGTAAGGGCTTAGGGTGTCAAATTCTGCTACATACGAGATTTATGTCCGATCACTCTTCATCCAGAACTCGATGTGAGAATTCTGTTAAACTGCTATGCCTTATCCCATTACAACTATTGTTTGACTTAAGAAATTCACACTGATGAAACTAAAGAACAATGATATTCGAAGAAATGTCGAACAGTTTCACCAGACAGAGATGAACTCGAAATTAAAAGGAAGGACAAGCAAAAGAGAGACAACAAACTAAGCATTATGCCCAGATTGAGTAGAGTTCCTGGCAACATCCCCAACTCTACCAATCCAGACACTTAAGCAAGAACCCAATCCAACTCTCCCTAGGAACTAACCTGTCCTTCCTGAGCAGTGGAAACCGTTGCGATTTCCTTCCTCGAGTGGTCTATAAATAGACTTCTGACGCGCATCTTGATCTCTCTCTTCTTCAATGAGATGACCGTTTGGTAGAGTTATTTGAAGGAGGGATTGGCGATGGCAATCATCTGGGAAGCAGGTTCCTCTTCGATGATTCTAATTTAGGGATTGGAATGAAAGCGACGACACCTTTGGTGGTCTCGACTTTGACCGAGGATCTGCTTTAGGCTTCAACGACGGGGCTTGGGTTTGTTCAGTCGAGATGACCATGGGCCAAGGCCCAACAATCTCCCCCTACGTTCAAGCTTTCATTTCTGTCAATCAGTCAAGACAAAATCAAAGCATCGAGTTTGCAGTCTTTCTCATCAGTAGGATAGTTTCAATAACATGAAGGACACCAATCGAATCATAAATACCAGACTGTTATTCAAGCTTCCACATCAAGAATGACATCAACTAAACATATTCATTAGACTTGGACCTTTATGGTCTTTTATTCTTTTCACGATAGCACATAAGAAAAGACAGACACCACACTTAGACCATTATGGTCTTTGAACATTTTTAACTAGAGAAACAGAAAGCAGATCATTCATCAAAACAAAACAGAAAGCAGATCAACCATGATAACACAGAGTAGTTGAGCCAATTTTTTAATTCTTTGTTCTTCTCTAAGAGTTAATCTTCTGAGACTGGTTTTTCTTTTCGCTCCCCCTGAGACCCAGCCACACCTTCCATCATGTCCTCCCCCTGAGTTCCATTCATTCCCTCCATCGTATCTCTCTCAAGATCTTCAGCAAAGAGTCTGATGTCTTTATCAGACATAGTTTCTGGTTCGAGTTCAGCTTCTTCTTCTTCTTCAAATGAAATAATCAGGTTTTTGCGGATAGACGATGATGAATCTCCAAGTTGCAGGGCTTTGGACTTATGTTTGTAAAGTCTGGCAGCTGCTGGGTCAAAGGATTCTCCCCCTTTCGAGGGTTGAGGGTCAATACCAATGGAGTTGAGAACAGTGAGGGCAGGAATAGAGACAGAAGTCTCGACTGAGGAATACCCATCAAGGGAGAGACCGAGATTGGATAACAGAAGTGTGATGAAGCCTCCATAAGGGAGACGACCATCGAGGTAAGCATCAACACTTCGAACAATGGAGCCAAAAAGGAGTTGTGAATAGTCAATTTTTCTGCCTGTCAGAGCATTGGAAAGGACCCAGAGGTTGAGTTTGGTAACAATGTGAAGCCCATGGGATCGAGGAAGAAAGAAGTGAGTGATAAAATAGTGGAGAGTGCGAAGTGTGGGGTTCAGATCATTAGAAGTGATGACTTCATTTGCACCCACTCGTCGCTGAGTAATGCGGAAGTACTCTATCTCATGATCAAAGTCATAAAAAAGGAATTCGTCTTCATGAGCTAGGGGAAGAGGTCCTCCAATTGGAAGATTTAGGAGAACACCGATTGCCTCAGCAGTGAGTGATATAAAGTATCCATTCACGAGGGTGGTTAATTTTCTGGTGGTGATGCCTTGACAATCAAGGTTTGCATAGAAGGTTTTGACAGGTAAGGGACATGCAGCAAGGGGTGGATAATGGAGAAGGAATTCCCATCCCAGATTCCTAATGAAGGGTGTAATGTCTATACCAGAGGCTTTAGAGGTCAAAAGAGATGGGGTCAGATAGTCGGCGAGAAGCAAAGAACTCCTTGAATCTATGATGGTTGAATTCAATGGGCTCATTGAAGGTTCTCCCAACATAGGTGACAATTGCACCAGGAATGTTGGAAGAGGTGAATAGCTCAGTCATGGTGATTGTAAGGAGCATTAGAGTATGATATGGGCGAAGAACATAGGGAGTTTATATAGAGATTAAGGAGGGAGAATACTAAGAGTTTTCATTAATTATTTAGGAGGAAACTAAGTGCAGTAGTGAACTGATTAAGTAAGTTTTCAATGCATAGGGAAATTAAACATCATGTTCATGAATAATCACACAACAGAACAGAAAATCTAGGATAAATGACACATTTATTGAATTCAAAGGAGAACAAGGAGAGATAGAACCTGGTATTAATGCCCATTCTGAATCGAGTGCAGAGATTGTAGCCCAAGTTCACCGCAGAGTTTAATAAATCTTTCAGAAGACAGAGCCTTAGTGAAAATGTCAGCTATTTGAAATTCAGTGGATATGAAATTTTTTCTACAAGACCAGTTTGAACTATATCTCTAATGAAATGATGTTTGACTTTAATGTGTTTAGTTCTGCTGTGATGAACTGGATTTTTAGACATACAGATGGCACTGGTATTGTCACACATGACAGGGATTTTATCAAAACAAAGACCATAGTCAGCAAGTTGAGATTTTAACCACAGGATATGTGTGCAACAACTGCCAGCAGCCACATATTTTGCTTCTGCTGTTGACAGGGCAACAGTTCCTTGTTTTTTACTTGACCAAGACACTAAAGACCCACTAAAAAATTGACAAGCACCACTGGTACTTTTTCTATCAGTGATGCTACCAGCAAAGTCTGAATCTGAGTATCCAATTAATGACAAACCATCAGATTTAGGATACCATAATCCAAGATCATGAGTGCCTTTTAGATATCTAAAAATTCTTTTTACAACAACCATGTGACTTTCTTTAGGTTAACTCTGGAATCTTGCACACAAACAGACACTGAATTGAATATCAGGTCTACTCGCTGTAAGATACAGCACAGAACCAAACATCCCTCTATACTTTTTTTCACAAACAGGTTGCCCTTCAATATCATGATCAAGATGAGAATTTGAAGCAATAGGTGTTTTACATGTGCTGACATTCACTAAGTTGAATTTGGTTAACATAGACTGTAGGTATTTGGTTTGATGAATGAAAATTCCAGAATTGGTTTGATGGATTTGTAGACCGAGAAAGAAGGTTAATTCACCCATGAGACTCATTTCAAACTGGTTTTTCATGGTAGAGCAGAATTCATCACACATATTGGGGCCAGTGCTGCCAAAGACAATATCATCTACATACACCTGGACTATCAAAGAATGATCATTTTTCTTTTTGATGCAAAGAGTTTTGTCAACTCCTCCTTGACAGAACCCTTGAGTTATGAGAAAGGAAGTCAACTTGTCATACCAAGCCCTAGGGGCTTGTTTGAGACCATAAAGAGCTTTTGAAAGCTTAAAAACGTGGTCTGGAAATTCAAAATCAATGAAACCACGAGGCTGTTGAACAAACACATCTTCCTTAATTTCACCATTCAGGAAAGCACTTTTTACATCCATCTGATAGAGTTTAAAGTTCATAAGACTTGCATAAGCACAAAGTAGTCTGATTGATTCAAGCCTAGCTATAGGGGCAAAGGTTTCATCATAATCTATTCCCTCCTCTTGACTATACCCTTGAGCAACAAGGCGAGCTTCATTCTTAATGATAAAGCCCAATTCGTCAGATTTGTTCCTAAAAATCCACTTAGTTCCTATGACAGATGTGTTTATAGGTCTAGGAACAAGTTCCCATACCTTTAGTCTGATAAAATGGGATAATTCTTCTTGCATGGCAAGTAACCATTCTTCATCTAGTATGGCTTCCTGTTTTTTGGTTCGAGTAATGAAACAAAGGCATACTGACCTGGGGTGTACTTACCTCTAGTGTGGATGGGATCTGATATATTACCTATGATTTGAGAAGGAGGGTGCCTTCTCTTGATGTGAGCAGGGGGCTTCAGGATTCACAGAGGAATCAGTTTCAGAGGATGCAGCTGAAGGTACAGTATCTTCTTTGTTGGAGGTTTCACCTGTCTCAAGATAAGAGCTAAGAGGAAGAAAGTCATAGTTGCTTATATCTGTATGCAAGGGTAATGATGGATGAGATGAGTCAAACTTAATTTGAACTGACTCTTCCACTTTCCTTGATTTATTATTAAATACTCTATATGCTTGACCTTTACTAGAGTAACCAAGAAAGATACCTATATCAGACTTGGCATCAAACTTTCCAATTTGATCTTTAGTGTTCAGAATGTAGCACTTGGTTCCAAATGGATGAAAATATGATAGCTTAGGTAATTTTCCTTTTAATATTTCATAGGGAGTCTTATTGATAGTCTTTCTAATGGTGGTTCGATTAAGCACATAACAAGCAGTGTTTACTGCCTCTGCCCAGAGAAACTTAGGACAATCAAAATCAAGAAGCATAGTTCTGGCAGATTCAATGAGGGATAACCCTCTCTTTAAAATTCAAAGTGTATTTTCTCGCGCGGATTTCAGCAATCACTTGGATGCAATGGTGGTCACAGAAACTACAAAAGTTATCATTGATAAATTCACCTCCATTATCACTTCTCATGCATTTGACAAGACATCCAAATTGGTTTTGCATAAGTATCACAAATGTTTTGAACTTAGAGAAGGCTTCATCTTTGGTGGACAGAAAGTAAACCCCGGTGAATCTAGAAAAGTCATCAACAATTACTAGCACATAGGTCCAAATAGGTCCATGTGTAATAGTTCAAAGGTGGCAGAGGTGCTAACATCAAGTTTACTTTTAAATGATTTCTTGCAATGTTTTCCTAAGATACATGCTTCACAAGTGAAATTATCAATTGCCTTAATTTCAGGCAGTCCTCTAACCAGATTGAGCCTAAAGAGTTTACTTAATCGAGATAGACTCATATGCCCTAGTTTTCTATGCCAGATGACTGCTGGTTCAGACATAGAGCTCAAACAAATATCTTCAGATAAATCAAGAGTAGATAAATCAACAGTGTACACATTATTAATTTTCTTTCCTTTAAAAATCACAGCATAGTCAGAGATTCGTTCAATGATGAAGCAGAAAGGATCAAATATGACTCGATAAGAGGATCCACATATTTGACTAATGGAGAGTAGATTGTGCTTTAAACCTTCTACGTAAAGTACATCTTCAATAATAAGTGAAGAATTAATATTGATAGTCCCTTTACCAACTACAGAAGCACAGTTATTATTGCCATAGAGTAATTTACCTCCTCTTTTTGGGTTAAGAAAAGAGAAAAGAGTTTTGTTACCAGTCATATGATGCGAGCATCCAGAGTCTAAGTACCAGATGTTAGCATCATTATTATTCTGATCATTTGCATTGTCATCCTCATTGTTGGAGTTTAACCCCATGTAGGCAACATTATCAGACTCTTCTTCTGAGCTGTAGTCACTCCAAGTAGCTGTCATAGCCTTTTCCTTCTTTTTGTTTAGAGGGCAGTTGACACTTATGTGACCTGTTTTTCCACATTTAAAACAAATAGTTGAGTCAGATTTGATTTCAGGAGAACTTTTGACATATTTAGGACTAGTATCATGTCTATTAGTCGCAAATGAGTTTTTATCATTTGAACTTCCAGAGTGATGTCCAAAGTTTCTAGGGGAGTGATTGAGCATGTTTCTAGAAGGTCTAAAAGAATAGCTATTGTTTTTACTTCCCCTTTTTGCATTTTGATCATGTTTGAATTTCATCATTCTTTGGAGTTTTTTACTGGTGAGAGCAAGTTCATTTTCAAACTCCTCATCCAGTTTTTCTCCTTCATTTGCACACAAAGAAGTAAAGGCTATAGATTTGTTCTTTCTGTCATGAAGGGAGTTCATTTGCTTCAGAACTTCCTCATGACTAAGAAGGGATCCAATCAAGTTTTCTAGGGACAGAGTGTTTAGATCTTTAGCTTCCTCTATAGCAGTTCTCTTGGCCATCCATTCAAGGGGAAGAGATCTAAGGACTTTTCTTACTAGTTCTTTGCTAGAGAAGGTTTTTCCTAGCCCTTTGAGTCAATTTACCAAAGTAGAGAATCTTTTGTCCATTTCAGATATAGATTCTCCTTATAACATGTCAAATGTTTCATATTCTTTTAGTAGTAGATCAATCCTAGTTTCTTTTACTTCTGAAGTTCCTTCATGAGTGGTTTCTAGAATAGTCCAAATTTCTTTGGCAGTTTCACATTTGTTGACTCTTTCACCTTCATCATCTGATATAGCAGACAACAGAATATGCATAGCCCTAGAATCTAATTGAGCACTTTTCTTTTGCTCATTTGACCAATCCTCCTCATCGTCTTCTTTCATGTCAATTGGTCCATTTCGGACAATTGCCCATAATTCACAGTCGATTCCTCGGAGGTACAGTCTCATTCTTTTCTTCCATACAGAATAATTTGAGCCAGAGAACCAGGGGGATTCAAACTAGTAGGGAATGAGTTAGAAGACATAGCAAGACAGTGGATCTCCTTTTCGGCAACACAAAGTTCCACGAAAAGGGGGATCTGATACCAATTGTTAAACTGCTATGCCTTATCCCATTACAACTATTGTTTGACTTAAGAAATTCACACTGATGAAACTGAAGAACAATGATATTCGAAGATATGACGAACAGTTTCACCAGACAGAGATGAACTCGAAATCAAAAGGAAGGACAAGCAAAAGAGAGACAACAAACTAAGCATTATGCCCAGATTGAGTAGAGTTCCTGGCAACAGCCCCAACTCTACCAATCCAGACACTTAAGCAAGAACCCAATCCAACTCTCCCTAGGAACTAACCAGTCCTTCCTGAGCAGTGGAAACCGTTGCGATTTCCTTCCTCGAGTGGTCTATAAATAGACTTCTGACGCGCATCTTGATCTCTCTCTTCTTCAATGAGATGACCGTTTGGTAGAGTTATTTGAAGGAGGGATTGGCAATGGAAATCATCTGGGAAGCAGGTTCCTCTTCGATGATTCTGATTTAGGGATTGGAATGAAAGCGACGACGCCTTTGGTGGTCTCTACTTTGACCGAGGATCTGCTTTGGGCTTCAACGACGAGGCTTGGGTTTGTTCAGTCGAGATGACCATGGGCCAAGGCCCAAAAAAATTTGTGTAACACCCTACCCTATACGTTTTGCCTAATCATATTGCTCATACAATTGAAACGGAATTAATCTCGGGTGTTACATTAATTATCAAAATTTATCCAAATAAAATTTCGACATGAATTACTCGCGTAATGGGCTAACAGTTCTTGCAACTAAACCCCGCAAAATAATTTATCTGAATCCATGCATTCAATGAAAAACATATATACTCACAACCATATACATGGACTTTCATAGCCATAGTCACATTTTCATACTACACAAATGCATACCATACTGATACAAGCCATAATCGTCATAACTTACACAACCACATCAATATACAAATATCATTAACTTTCCACACCTGTGGATATCTAACACTACATCAGAAGCTAGTGTGCACATTAAAAACATTCTCAAAACATTCTTTTACAAAAAGGTGTGGATCACTAGCCAAAATCCCGAGTAGTAGTCCAAGCACAGAATGGTTGAAGACCATACCTCATATGGCCTTCAACTCATGCTCGGCTCCCACCTATACACCTATCTACTGCTAGGGATGTTATCGGTGCGGTTTCGGTTTTAACCGAATCGCAAAGTCGGTTAGCCGACTCCGAGAAGGAGGTGAAATCCCCAACCGTCACCGACACCGACTGCACTATCGATTAGCCGATAACCGCAGCCGACGATTTCGGTGGGATGGGCGGTTAGCCGAGAAGGCCTGGAAATTGGGGAGTCGAAGCGACGGGCAAGATGAGGATGTGGACGACGGCGATTTGTGTGATTGGACTGATGCGCGGCAGAGTGGGGATGTGGACGGCGGCGCTCCGGTGGTGGTGTCTGGTGTGGGCGCTCCTTGCCATGCTCATGCATGTCACTGGAAGTCAAAGAGGTAGAGGAAGAAGGCCATGGCAGATTTCGATGTGAAGGACTAAGGCGAGCTTGCGATTCCGATTAGAGACGGCAAGGTAGACGGGGCGGCGCCGATGACTACGAGATGGATTCATTGGCGTCGTCTATGAGGGTTTCACAAGCAATTTTGTAGTCTCGCAAGTGCCGCCGTTGGAGCAAAGATAAGGGGTGGCGAGTTAAAAATTTGGGAGAATTGAGATGGAAAGGATTTAGGGTTTGTGTGGGATTTTGGTGGAGAAGGGGAGGCGAGGACGATTTTGAGGAAGGAAAGATGTTGGCTTTGAGTTAGAGGAAGATTTGAGGCCTGGATCGGAAGGAAGGAGCTGGGCGGAGAGGTAGAGGAATGTGGGGATCGGGAGGATGAAGGAGTTGGGGGCAGCGAGAGGTCAAAGGGATGGTTGGTCGGTTAGATCAGTTAGCAACCGATAATCGTCGGTTAGCAACCGATAACCGCCGGTTAGTGAATAACTCCAAATGGGCCAACCGACACCGAAACCGAGATCTTATTTTTTGGTTTTCGGTTAACCAATAAACCGATCTTTCAGTTTGGTTTTTCGGATAGCCGACTAACCGGTCACCGATTATCACCCCTATCTACTGTTGATGATGATGATCTGCTTACACATGGCATAAGCATAGAAAAACGATAAAGAGGGTCAGCTCATAGCTGAGTGAGATATTCATAGCATCGTGAGTTCAAAACAGAGCATACCCCTACCATACATCTAGCAAACAAGCCCAAGCACTGGGATCAGATCTCAGCCCTCTGACATCCCAATAGGCAAAAGACTCAACCACCTTGACTTATGCATATGCATCTTATCATGTTTTACTAATAGGCGCCTGGCTACTCCCATGCTAATAACTCTCCCGGGAAACATACCCCACATCCCGTCGGATGTAGTCATACATACCCCAACATCCCGTCGGATGTGGTTAGACATACCCCACACCACTATGGGTGTAGTCATACCCCGACACCGCTCTAGGTGTGGTCATATCTCATAAGAATTCTTCAGTCACCACCACATGAGAGGTGTGACTATCATACATATCATAATAGAGTAATAGCATAGGGAGCCCTAATTACTATGTAGTTGACCGTGAGACCACAACACTCATATTTGGTATCCTTATACATGATTCATATCTCATCTTGCTTAATCATAATTCATTACTTGCACATGTACTTGACCTGGCCATAATTGGCTCAACATAGGTAAATCAAGAGTCGTATAATTGCACTTCCTCAGGATAAACCCTCATGCAAGTCATCCTCCTTAAACATCATAATATCACCAGGGAATATATATTTTCCCACTTGTGCATCCAAATACAACAATCATGAAAAGTCATACCTAATCACCTTCTCGAACCATCGTAAAGCATATTAACAGTCCAGCCCACAATTTGCAACATATACACAATCATCAGCATAAACAAGGTTCATATCGATTAGGGCAAGTCAACAATATCATACAGCAATCCAGGGTTCAACATATAGCACAAAAGTTCATACACCCCTAATCATGCCATTCTAGTTCACCTAGATCAA
Organism: Linum trigynum; assembly: GCA_964030455.1. Lineage (NCBI taxonomy): Eukaryota > Viridiplantae > Streptophyta > Magnoliopsida > Malpighiales > Linaceae > Linum > Linum trigynum. Next base: position 15,392,995 of record OZ034818.1, read on the forward strand.
TTCTAAGCATCAATATAATTATCGTGATACGATAAACCCGGTATGACGTGCTAATCCCTCACCAGTTCTGGTCGTTCAAACACCGGTTCTAGCCTCCTGTACTAAAACGTCAATTTAACGAACGAACCCCGAATTAAAATCCGAGACCGTCCTAATATCCCCTGCAGTATCCCCTTCAATATTAGTTCTAGGCTCCGGGTCAAATTCTCGATAAAAACACATCAAACCCTGGCCGGAGCTAAATTCAGCGATCCCGGCTCTGACCTAAATAATAGCCGAAATTCAGGGATTAGGACTAGAGGATTGATTACCTCGCTGCAGGAAGCTTGTATATGAAATTTGGGCTCAATCCGGCTTCCGGATACTCCGAAACCCTAATTTGACTTATCGGAAATTCAAGAACTTCCTGAACCAAAAACTCATTTTAAAGCTCTAAATCGATAAATCACGATGTATGGATGAATTAGGCATTACTTACGGGATTTTTGGATCACTTTAGCTCAAGAATCGAGCTATGAAAATTTTCCCCGAGTTCCCCTGATGAAGCTCTGCTTCTCTCGGTCCGGAAAATGGAAAGAAGAAAAAGTGAAAGGGTTTCTGGAAAGTTGAGACGGGGAGGGAATTAAATGTCCCGAGATATATATACGTATACTTATCCGATCGATCGATAATCCAATTTTTGTCGAAATACTGTCAAAATGCTCGATTTTAAATCGTGAACTTTCTAGCGATCGAAATATGGATTTTTCCGGAACGAGATGTTACAATTCTCCCCTCCTTAAAAGATTTCGTCCCCGAAATCTATCCTTGAGTCGATATTACATATCCGCTCGTTCCCCCCCCCCCCCCCCCCCAACCTACACTATCACAAATATTGTTACTACTATTAGGTTAGGAGATTCATAACATAGAGAGTAACACATAACACCTCAAGTTCCCATGTTTAGGTTTCAAAAACCTATATTGGGCTATCATAACAAAAGCACATAAACAAGTTCAAAACATAACTTACTAAGCAAGATTGTTAACCTTTAAAGTAGGTTGCTACCAACTCAGGGTACTTCTCTCGCATACTTGCTTCAGTCTCCCAGGTAGCACTCTCACTTTCTTGATTTCTCCAAACCACTTTCAACATTGGGATTTCCTTCCTACGAAGATTCTTAATCTGGTAATCAACAATCTCAACTGGAACCTCTTCAAATGTCAAATCTGGACCCAACTCGATATCTTCTGGTTGTATAACATGGGAAGGATCCACTTTGTACCTCTTCAGCATACTAACATGAAACACATTGTGGATTTGAGATAGTTCTGGAGGCAATGCGAACTTATAAGCCACTGGTCCAATCTTCTCTGTGATTTCATATGGCCCAATATATCGAGGTGCAAGCTTTCCTCTTACCAAATCTCATCACCCCTTTCCATGGTGACACTTTGAGAAATACTTTCTCACCCACTTCGAAATTAACTTCACGCCTACTCGTGTCAACATAAACTTTCTGTCGATCTTGAGCCACCCTCAAACGCTCCCTGATTCCCTTGACCTTATCAACTGTGATCTGAACTATCTCTGGCCCTGAGATTTGCCTTGCTCCTTCTACATCCCAACATAATGGTGTTCTACATTTTCTCCCATAAAGTGCTTCATATGGTGGAACACCCAAACTACTATGATACTGATTGTTGTAAGCAAACTCAATCAGGGGCAAATGGTCAATCCATGATTCCTCCCATTTCATTACACATGATCGAAGTAATTCCTCCAAAGTTAGGATGGTTCGTTCACTCTGCCCATCTGTTTGAGGATGATAAGCTGAAGTAAAATGTAATTCAGTTCCCAAGGAATCATGTAAACTTTGTCAAAACCGAGATGTGAAGCTCGGGTCTCAATCAGAGACAATAGAAATTGGCACACCATGCAATCTGACGATCTCCTTAATATATAGTTGGGACAAAGTCTCCAGTGATGGTTTCCATCTAATGGGTAAAAAGTGAGTCGATTTGGTTAGTCGGTCCACAATAATCCATACTGCATCTTTTCCCCTTGATGATGGGAGACCATATACAAAATCCATTGTGATTCTTTCCCACTTCCATTCTGGAATTGGAAGTGGTTGTAGTTTTCCCACAGGAGCTTGATGTTCTGCCTTAACTTTCTGACAAACCAGACATGTGAAAACATGTTCAGCCGCTTCCTTTTTCATCCCACGCCACCAAAAATATGGTTTGATCGTGTGATACATTTTAGTTGCTCCTGGGTGCATAGCATAAGCAGAAGAATGAGCTTCATCTAGGATCTCTTTCCTCAAGTTATCAACATTAGGAACACATGCTCTTCCATTCATCTTCAACATGCCATCTACCATTTCAAATGGGCTTTCTTTTCCTTCTTCAATGTCTTGAATGATTTTTGCCAACTCTGGGTCCTCCTTCTGCTTCTCACAAATTTTGTCGTGCAACAAAGGTCGAATGTTCAACCGAGCTAGTAACCCTGTTACTCCATCCACTTTCAAATCAACATTCATTGCCCTCAAATCAACCAGATCCGTTATATTCTTCTTGCCTTTTCTGCTCAGAGCATCACCAACTACATTAGCTTTACCTGGATGGTAATCAATGGTACAATCATAATCTTTCAACAACTCTATCCATCTTTTCTGGCGACTATTTAAATCCTTCTGATCCATAATATACTTTAGCCTTTTATGATCAGTTAGGATTTTAAAAGTCTCACCATACAAATAATGTCGCCACATCTTGAGAGCAAATACCACCACTGCCAACTCCAAATCATGAGTGGGATAATTTACTTCATGAGGACGCAATTGCCTAGAGGCATATGCGATAACTCTTTCATCTTGCATTAACACACAACCCAATCCTTGATACAAGGCATCACTATACACCACAAACTCTCCTTGATTCGAAGGTAATGCAAGTACTGGTGCTGTGGTCAATCTCTTCTTCAGTTCATCAAAACTCCTTTGACATGATTCATCCCAAACAAACTTGGTATTCTTCCTCAACAGTTTAGTCAATGGTGCAGCAATTTTGGAAAATCCTTCGACAAACCGCCGATAATAACCAGCCATGCCAAGAAAACGTCTCAACTCAGACACATCTTTTGGTGGAGCCCAACTCACCACTGCTTCCACATTTTTCGGATCCACCTCCACTCATCTTCCAGAACTTACATGTCCCAAAAATATTACCTCCTTCAGCCAAAACTCACATTTTGAGAATTTTGCATATAATTGTTTCTCCCTTAGAATTTGCAACACAATTCTAAGGTGAGTTTTGTGCTCCTCCTCGCTTTTAGAATAGATGAGAATATCGTATATGAACACAATCACAAACTTATCAAGATATTCATGAAAAACTCTGTTCATAAGAGCCATAAATACCGCTGGCGCATTAGTGAGTCCAAAAGGCATTACCAGGAACTCATAATGCCCATATCTTGTTCTAAAAGTTGTCTTTGAGGTTGCTCCATCTGCCACTTTCAATTGATGGTATCCAGACCTCAAATCAATCTTAGAAAAGACCGATGCACCCTGCAATTGATCAAACAAGTCATCTATTCTTGGGAGGGGATGACGGTTTTTCACTGTTGCTTTATTCAACCTCCGGTAGTCACAATGCACATTCTCATGGAGCCATCTTTCTTCTTGACAAACAAAACCGGTGCACCCCAAGGTGAGATGCTAGGTCGAATAAACCCCTTGTCTAGCAATTCTTGCAATTGTTTTTTAAGCTCCTTCAGCTCAATTGGTGCCATTCTATATGGTGCCATTGAAATCGGTGTTGTGCTAGGTACCAATTCAATATCAAACTATACTTCCCTTTCTGGTGGAAGGTCGAGAAGTTCTTCGGGAAATACATCAGGAAACTCCCTTACCACCTCTACATCCTCAACCTTCTTATCATTTACAACAGTAACTTGAGCAAGAAAGGCTTCACAACCTTCCTTCACTAATCGAAAAGCTTCCAAGGCAGAAAGAAAACCATGGGTCTCCTTTTTCTTAATGCCTCGGAATACAACAGGACCTTTATCTGGTGTGTTGAATAACACTTCTTTCTTTTGATAATCCACAACATCTCCATGTGTTGCCATAAATTCCATTCCAAGGATGACATCAAATTCATCAAAAGGTAGCAGAATTAAATCTGCTGCTAGGAAAGCTCCTTCCACACAAATGAAGGAACTTCTAATAACTGAGTCTACCTTCAAGGTATCTCCCACAGGTGTTTTAAGACATAAGGTATAACCTAGCTTATCTGGAACTAACCGTAGCATATGTGCAAACGTATATGACATGAATGAGTGAGAGGAACCAGTATCGATCAAAGCATATAATTTCTTGCCAAAGATAGAAAGCATACCAGTCACAACTTCTGGTGCCACTTCTGCCTCACCTCGAGTCATTGCATAAACCCTTGGTGCTCCATGTGCTCTGGTACCCTGCGTACCACTTCCTGATGGCTGATTTCGACCACCACCTCTACCACCTTGTGAACCACCATGACCACTCTGAAATCCACTACGGCTTCCCTGGTAACCACCCCTGAATGGGGCTCTACTAATATGCACTGAAGGATCGGACTGTGTAGCTCTTACTTCTCTCCAATGCGGATAGTCCCTCATGATGTGCCCGGGTTGGCCACAGTGAAAGCATACACCAGAAAATATCCTACACTCTCCAAGATGCCTCTTCTGACAAACTTGACAAAATGGAAATTGTGTGGCTGAGGAAATTGGTGCCCTGTATGATGTTCCAGACATAGATTGAATTGGTGTTCTCCCAAAACTGCTAGGACCTCTCCTGGGTGGGTAACGAGGTCCAGCATAATTTATACCAAACTTCCTCTTCTTCTCCTCTTCTTTGGCCTTGTGTTTCTCTCGGCTCTCAACTTCATAGGCTTCATACTTAAGTGTTTCCTCCTTGATTGTGGCCATGCTCTCTTCATCAACCCTGTGGATCTTTTCTTTCAATCCTATGCGCAGACCATGCAAGTATCTCATCTTCTTCTTATGCTCAGTATCCGCCAACCCATCTTCAAAGTAGAGTAGTCGAACAAACTTGATGGTGTACTCAGTAACTGTCATATTCTCCTGCTTAAGGTTGGCGAATTCATTATTCTTTGCCCTGATAAAAGCTTCGGGAAGAAACTTTGTCTTAAAGGCCTTCAGGAACTCATCCCAGGTGAACTGAACTCGTTCACCATTAACTCTAGAGATTGAGGACCACCAGCTCCTCGCGTACCCTTTTAGGAGAAAAACAACATATTGTACTTTTTCCTCTGGGGTCGAATAAAGATACTCAAACACATCTTCCATCTCTCTCAACCACTCTACTACAGCATCTGGGCTCACATCTCCCTTAAAGTCCCTACCACCCAAACTCTTCATCTTTGCATAGTCTAATACTGGCGGCCTTGCATCAACCACCCCCACTCCTCTCGACTGGTCAGTAGGAACATTATCACAACTTCCGTGCGAGCTACAAGTAAATATTGGCCTTAGATTGATCCACACAATATTCATTCTTCACCAAATCTCTCACTTGGTTAAAACAAAAAAATTTCCCAAAATAATTACTTGAAAACATAGAAGTTCCAAACTCAATTTTGAAAACCATGATGCAGGTAATTTCATCTAATATACCAATATACATAATCATGTAAAACTCAATTCCCAGTTTAAGTCATTATGGGGTACTCCCCTCCTTATGAGTGTTTAACCTCCCATAGGGTATAGTACGCCATAACAGCAAAAAGAGGGAACCGGGCTCTGATACCAAACTGTAACACCCTACCCTATACGTTTTGCCTAATCATATTGTTCATACAATTGAAGCGGAATTAATCTCGGGTGTTACGTTAATTATCAAATTTTACCCAAATAAAATTTCGACATGAATTACTCGCATAATGGGCTAACAGTTCTTGCAACTAAAACCCGCAAAATAATTTATCTGAATCCATGCATTCAATGAAAAACATATATACTCACAACCATATACATGGACTTTCATAGCCATAGTCACAGTTTCATACTACACAACTGCATACCATACTGATACAAGCCATAATCGTCATAACTTACACAACCACATAAATATACACATATCATTAACTTTCCACACTTGTGGATATCTAACACTACATCAGAAGCTAGTATGCACATGAAAAACATTCTCAAAACATTCTTTTACAAAAAGTTGTGGATCACTGGCCAAAATCCCGAGTAGTAGTCCAAGCACAGAATGGTTGAAGACCATACATCATCTTGCCTTCAACTCTTGCTCAGCTCCCACCTATACACTTATCTATTGATGATGATGATGATGATCTGCTTACACATGGCATAAGCAGAGAAAAAGGATAAAGAGGGTCAGCTCATAGCTGAGTGAGATAATCAGAGCATCGTGAGTTCATAACAGAGCATAGCCCTACCATACATCTAGCAAACAAGCCCAAGCACTGGGATCAGATCTCATCCCTCCGACATCCCAATAGGCAAAAGACTCAACCACCTTGACTTATGCATATGCATCTTATCATGTTTTACTCATAGGCTCCTGGCTACTCCCATGCTAATAACTCTCCCGGGAAACATACCCCTCATCCCGTCGGATGTAGTCATACATACCCCAACATCCCGTCGGATGTGGTCATACATACCCCACACCACTATGGGTGTAGTCATACCCCGACACCGCTCTAGGTGTGGTCATATCTCATAAGAATTCTTCAGTCACCACCACATGAGAGGTGTGACTATCATACATATCATAATAGAGTAATAGCATAGGGATCCCTAATTACTATGTAGTTGACCGTGAGACCACAACACTCATATTTGGTATCCTTATACATGATTCATATCTCATCTTGCTTAATCATAATTCATTACTTGCACATGTACTTGACTGGCCATAATTGCCTCAACATAGGTAAATCAAGAGTCGTATAATTGCACTTCCTCGGGATAAACCCTCGTGCAAGTCATCCTCCTTAAACATCATAATATCACCAGGGAATATATATTTTCCCACTTGTGCATCCAAATACAACAATCATGAAAAGTCATACCTAATCACCTTCTCGAACCATCGTAAAGCATATTAACAGTCCATCCCACAATTTGCAACATATACACAATTATCAGCATAAACAAGGTTCATATCGATTAGGGCAAGTCAACAATATCATACAACAATCCAGGGTTCAACATATAGCACAAAAGTTCATACACCCCTAATCATGCCATTCTAGTTCACCTAGATCAATTCTAAGCATCAATATAATTATCGTGATACGACAAACCCGGTATGACGTGCTAATCCCTCACCAGTTCTGGTCATTCAAACACTTGTTCTAGCCTCCCGTACTAAAGCGTCAGATTCACGAACGAACCCCGAATTAAAACACATCAAACCCTGGGCGGAGCTAAATTCAGCGATCCCAGCTCCGACCTAAATAATAGCCGAAATTCAGGTATTAGAACTAGAGGATTGATTACCTCGCTGCAGGAAGCTCGTATATGAAATTTGGGCTCAATCCGGCTTCCGGATACTCTGAAACCCTAATTTGGCTTATCGGGAATTCAAGAAATTCCTGAACCAAAAACTCGTTTTAAAGCTCTAAATTTATAAATCACGATGTATAGATGAATTAGGCATTACTTACGGGATTTTTGGATCACTATAGCTCAAGAATTGAGCTATGAAAATTTTCCCCGAGTTCCCCTGAAGCTCTGCTTCTCTCGGTCCGAAAAATGGAAAGAAGAAGAAGTGGAATGGTTTCTGGAAAGTTGAGACGGGGGAGGGAATTAAATGTCCCGATATATATATATATATAAATAATACGTATACTTATCCGATCGATAATTCAATTTTCGTCGAAATACTGTCAAAATGCTCGATTTTAAATCGTGAACTTTCTAACGATCGAAATATGGATTTTTCCGGAACGAGATGTTACAATTTGCTTCTGATCTTATGTCCTTAGTTTAAAAGTTATGCTCAATGTTTCATATATAATTAAATTAGTTCGAGGTATGTTACAATGCTTGGAGAGGGAGGGGTTTATAAAGGTTGGCTTGACAAGTGCATCACAATAGCAGTGATGTTTGGATGTGTCTTTCTTTTCTCGTTTCCATTTCAGCTTTGGTTTTCATTCTCTCATCAGTAATGCCAAGTCTAGTATTTTCTCAATGTCTATTTAACTGTTAAGGGCCCGTTTAGTATCATTTTGTTGTTGTTGTGGTTGCAGTGGTGTTTTGTAAACAGATGTACAACCACAACAGGAAAAAAACAGAAAACACAAACTTGTTTAGTTGATAAATCTGAAAAATCATGAAAGCTGAAAACAAGAAACAAAAACGCGTTTAGTTACTACTATAAGAACTAAAAACGCGTATAGTATCATTTAGTTACTTCTATGGAGGGGAGTCGGAGTGGCGGCGGCGGCAGGGTCGAGCGGCGGCAGCTGGGCAGGCGAGGCTGTAGAGCATGGGAGGGGAGGTTGCGGCGGCGGCTGTTAAGCAGGGGAGGCGCGGAGGCGGAGGGTCGGAGAGCGGAGGCGGCCGGTCGGGAGGCGCGGAGGCGGAGAGTCGGGAGAGCGGAGGTGGCCGCCGTTTATGGCTGGAGTGGGGAGAAGGCGCCGGCGTGTATGGCTTTAGGGGGAGAGCGGCACCTGTGTTCGAGAGAAAATGGAGAGGTTGGGGGCGGCTGAAGTAATTAGGGTTTGGGGGTGGTGTTAAAAAAAAAAGAAATTTTTTTTGCTTCTGTGGGGATTCGAAAACTGGTCTGTTTTAATGAAATCAAGCGCCCAACCAGTAGGAATCCCGTGTGCAACATGTTTAAGAATCAGATCCAAAGCTATAAATTGTTGTTTCTCATATTTGGGCCTTGTTATGCAACTCTGATTTACAACACAAAATAAAAACCCAACTAAACACGATTTTTTTTCTTGGTTTTCCAAATTTCTTAAAACACAACAGGAAACAAAAACAAGCAACAATACTAAACGGGCCCTAAGAGGTTCAATTCATTGGCCAACGAGTCCATTTTCTGTTGTTTGTTTCAGTTTGTTGCAGAGTGCTGATGTTGTTTCATCAATACTCTTATTTAGCTATTTAGAGTGCTCAATGGTAGTGTTTTCCCTGTTGTTTGCAAGCGTGAAGCTGAGGAGTTTTGGATTGGACTGTAAGCATCTTATTTGGACTACAACATTTAAATTTGGTGAGATTTCTATGTTACTCTGCTGAAGGTCCTCTCCTAAAGTTTCAGTCAAAAGGAGGAATGCTGCTAACATTATGTTCTATAGAAGATGAGTCTTAGTATTTGTGTAAGGAAACATTCTACATTATGCATTTAATTTGTCAATTCTCTATTTCTTAGCACTATGTAATTGTATGGAAATAGCACTACTGCTATCCTAGAGTTCCATATATAATGAACTGCAATGTTGACTTGATTTGTATTATGGAATACAAAGCAGGATAATCGGGAAGTTTCTGAAATTAAAGCTTGATCGGAGAACAATGTTGCCTGGATCTATCTTATAACAATTTAATTATTTTCTTATCTATAATAATGACACCATGGATTTAGCAAATGTGCACGACAAATTCTTATATTTGTATTGATACCCAAAGCTTCATCAGTTCATCGCCATATTTCTAAGGGCAAATTCCAATAGAAAGCCCAAACTATTCAAAAAATGTCATTTGTGTACTAAACTATTCAATATGACAAATCCGGCATGAACTTTTTTTTTTTTTTTTTGTTAATGGTGAGTGACGTTGACCATTAGTAGATCACAGAAAATGTAGTCAACTTCTATTTGGTTTGGGCTAGATTTTTCATATTAAATAGTTTAAGACACAAATGTCACAAAACACATATAGTTTGTGCTAGATTTGTCATATTGAATAGTTTAAAACACAAATACAACATTTTATATATTTTAGCCTTCCTAGTGGAATCAGCCCTATTTCTAACAGTTTGTAAATACATATTACAACTTAAACATGCCTTTACATGTCTAATTTAATATATAATTAAATTGCAGCACTATTCACCAAGTTTCCTCCAAATCAAAACAACCACAACTAGGTTCTATATTGATGTGGAGAGCATCAATTTAAAGAATTTTAAACGTATCATTTCTTGGTGGCTGTTAGTTCTGCAACTTAGACTAACTCCAACCCTATAGCTAAAAAGTCATTTACCCATTTTTAGCTCCCTCTTTTTTAGTGTTCCAACCCACATAATTTTGAGAGATAAAAATGGGTATTAGTGAATTGTGATCCAAATTTAGCTTCTAATTGGGTGGAAAAGTCAAATTTGGCTGGAGGAAATGGTGGACCCGCCGCTGGGTCCTCCTTTATTTATTTTTTGTATTTTTCTGTGGGATTTTATCATTGATTGATTGTGTTTGTTTTTCTTTTTACTTTTTTTTTGTGGTATTTTGTCATTGGTTGATTGTGCATGTTGTTTGTTTCATTGTTTGAAAGAATATATGAAATGTTGTATGTTTAATTGGTATTTTCTCATTGGTCCCGAAGTTAACTGTAATAAATTAACGACTAATTTTTTGAAACATATTTGTCTCGTAATTTAAAAAAAATTTACATCGAATTTTTTTTTCAAAAGTAATAACGAAGTATAGAAAAATTAAAGTGAAATATAAAAATTAGAGGTCAAATAAGTATGGTTTATTGAAATAAATTGAAAAAGGGAGGTGGGAAGCTAAATTTAGCTTTTTGTAGGGTTGGAGTAAAAATGGGGTTTGGGGAGCTAAAAATCCATATTTGGCTATTTGGGGAGCCAAATTTGACTTTATCGGTTGAAGTTAGTCTTACCATTATCGATCAAACTAAATCAATTATTTGCCAAAATTAAAATATCCTTTTCCTGAACTTTAATATAACAAGGTTATTAATTTTAGCTAAATCGGATTCAAGTTGACTGTTTTTCATGAACACACTTCCAATACTCTAAAATTCATATCATTGCCAATAATACGATAATTCTTATTTGTCATCACCTGAACTACGCACCATACGTCACGGGTATTAAGTCATGCTTTGCTAGTCGTCGCCCTACTTTTTACTAATCATCGCCCTAAAAGGATGTAAATAGTCCACAATGCCATTAATGAATGTTATATTCTTATGTTGAGAACATGAAATTTATGTGGGATGAGATACGGTGATATCCCTCAAGGGGGTTGTGAATTTCGCTACCCACATCTTAACCTTCTATTTAATTCTCTTTCTTCCTATTTTCAAATTAACAGTACAGATTGGATTAAGGGTATTTTTGGATGAAAAAATTTACAACATTAGATCATTAATCCTATTAATTACCCAAAATCCTAATTAACTCTATTTCCCCTCTCTCTCTCTACCCCATCACCAACCATTCTCCTCTCTCTCTCTCTCTCTCTCTCTCTCTCTCTCTCTCTCTCTCTCTCTCTCTCTCTCTCCCTCCCTCTTCTGCAAACACCACCGAAGTCCTCTCGCCGACCCGTTGCGCCCTCCGCCTCCCACCACCGCATCGCCGCAGCCCCGCGCCGCAGCCCTTCCACCGCATCGTCGAGCCCTCTGCCTCCCACCACTGCCGCAACTCTCTCGCCGCCCTCCCACCACCGCTGCATCGCCATCCCTACGACGGTGGAGACGCCGCCTCTGCCTCCCACCACCACAGCCACGAGGTCCCTACGCGATGTCACAAACTCCCCCTTTCCTCACCCTTTTTTTTCAGATATGGTTTTTATTTTATTTTATAGTAGTGGTACTACCATATGGTAGTGCCCAGATCTTAGTGGTATCGTACCACTATCGTTTGGTACAACTACCATCTGATAGGCGCTACTGGTACGCTACCACTACTCACTGGTACGTACCAATGACTAGTAGTATCGTATCAGTGACTAGTGGTAGCGTACTAGTATTCACTGGTACGTTTGGTAGTTTTACGTACCACTAGACAAAAATCATTACCATTAGCGCATTGACGGAGTGGTACTTTTTTGTAGGTTTCTGGAGCGAGTGTGATTAAAGGATTTCACCGGGGAAGGTCTGCCGGTCGGAGAAAATCAGCCGATCGGAATCAGTGGCTACTGGAAAAGGAAGAGAGAGATAGGAAGAGAGAGAAACATATTTGTGAAAGGATTTAAATTTTAAATTAAAACAATGTATTTAGGGGTCGTTTGGAAGTTGCGATTGTTAAATAGATGTATTGTTGAGAATGCATGCATAATATCATACATGTATTGTCGAATTTGATGCATTGTAGAATACAACGTTTGGTATGTGTGATTGTGTATGTCGCATCAGCTAAAAGCTGAGACAAAACAATCTCAACTCAACTATCTCAACAATCACAACTAAAAGTTGAGATATAACAATCACTCAAAATGAGTGATAGTTTCTGTCACATCATAGAAACAATCCATGTATTGTTTCTGCTAAAAAAAACAAAAAAACGGTGCACTACCCAAATTGCCCTTGATTGTCAAACTCACAACCCCTTGAAGGATGTCACCGTATCCGATCCCTATTAATGTTATGAGAATATGATATTCATTAAGAGTATTTAGGACTTTTTACATAAAAGTAGGGCGATGATTAGTAAAAGTAGGGCGATGAATAACCATCCTCATTAACTCTAGTAAAACTAACATAGAAGCACTGAAAGTCTGAAAAGAAACAATGCAGCCCCGCCTGAGGGATTTGGATCAAGTTCGTTAGAGCATCCTCCGACGAGAAACCCCCGAACCAAAACCACTTGTTAGATTTTCCTTCCACTCTCGTCACCAGCTGCTGATTTAGGTCCAGTGTTCTTCCCTCCTCACCTCCCGACAAAATCATGGTAACTGTCTCACTCCCCCTGTCTTCTAATAATCTATTAGATTCCAGTTTGGACCCATTTGCATTTTGATTCCTGTTCTCCACTTCGTCGCCGTTTTGTGGACACGACTTGCATTGAGGTCGGAGTCGGAACATATTATTGTAACCCGTTTGCGGTTGTTAGTTGATTCTCGTTCAATTTGGGAAGACAGAAAATATGTTCGGCATATGATGGGTTTGGCTAACTTGGGTAGCATTTGTGTTACTTCCTCTTTGGGGACAATTCAAATCTTGGAACTCGTCCCCATTGTTGTGCTTTTTTTGGGGTTACCGAAAGTTTCTTCCTTTCCAGTTTAGGAATCCCAAATTTCTTATGGGTCCTTAGCTTTCTACTTTTGATGTTTGTTGTTTCTGGAATGCATATGGAACAAAGACCCATTGAAATGGTTAAATCGGAAAAGAAAAGGATGGCATTTTATGCTTGGTAGCAACAGTTGCATTGAGCTTTATTTAGATATGTGAAGTATAAGTCTTAAGTAGCAAAGATAATCTGCATCATTCAGAACTTGATTTATGCTGAACCTTTTTTTTTTTTTGGTGGAAACTCAGTGTTCTCTCTTTTTGTTACTCAAGTAGGATCCGAATAAAACTCGGAGCAAGTATTTCCTTTTGTTAGTGTATCAGAGCTTTGGCATAGTGTTTGGAGAATTGGCCACTTCCCCTCTTTATGTCTATAGAAGTGCGTTTGCTGGAAGGTTGCGCCATTATCATCCTGAAGAAGCAGTTTTTGGCGCTTTCTCCGTCATATTTTGGACCCTCTCTTTCTTTTTGTTGTTTAAATATGTCATCTTCGTGCATAGTGTAAATGATAATGGTGAAGGTAAAGAGCTGGATCATAATTACTAGATGGTTAATCTCTTTTTTTTTTTTTTTTTTGCTAAATGGATTCATTTTAATTCCATTTGTTGATTTTTTTTCGGTGGAATTTTTGCTTTATATTCACTTCTTTGCAGGCATGGGAAGTTTTTCTTTGCTTCCTAATCAACAAGCCTCAGATGAGGAGCTATCAACGTATCAGCATGCGGGTTACTCAAATAGAAGTGTGCATGCCTCTTCATTCAAGAGGATTATTGACCGAGATCAGAAGTCAAAGTTAGCTCTACTTGTGCTCACCCTGATGGCTGCTAGCATGGCCATGACTCTTGGTGTCCTTACACCAGCAATATCTGGTGAGTTCACTTTTTAGGTTTATCTGTTCCACTTTCACTTGGTTTTCTTGTTGTCTTTCATCCCTTTATTGTCTGACAGTTGATCTTCTGCATTTATTTCATCCATCGAAGGCCTCAAAGTTCAATCAAATGATCTGAATCATAGTGAGTAGTTGTGCATTGTGAAATTGGTCCAGAGCATAGATTATGTTGGATTACTCTTATTTGACACTAGAAGTGGAATGGTTTAATTACTCAAACCCAGATTGAGCATAATTTTTTTAGCAAACCCCTCAGTGTTCCCATTGTGTCTGAAAATTGATGATTTTTAAATGTTCAAACAAATTATACATGATAGAATTTGTTCTAATTATCATGGCAGACAATCTTCACCAAGTTCTCTAACTTGTCAAACATAGTTTCAGTTTGATGCATTCCAAATGATCTAGTTTGTCAGTCTTCAGTTTCAATGGCTTAAGGATTTACAGTAGTTTGTAAAACATTGCTACTCTTGGTGTCTACAACATCATGCATGGGAATCCTAGAATATACGAGGCTCTTTCTCCAATATACATCCATAGGTTCTTTAGACTCAGTGGAATCGATGGCTGGATTTCTCTTAGAGGTGCACTATTATGTATCACTGGTAATGTGCCACACCATTGTATGTTAGTTTCTTGGGGCATTATTATGTTCAAAAAACCTTATGCATTTTTAACTGCTGGAATTGATATTTTGTTTACGGAGGTTGGCCAGTTTTCTGCTTCTTCGATAAGGGTACGTTGGAACTTAAACTCATGAAACTACCGCTGCCCAATAAGATGCAACAAGTCTCTCATTTTCCCTTTTCTTTGACGTAAAAATCACCACGAAAACTGCATTTATTGGTTTGTGCAGGTTGCTTTCTGCTTCTTTGTATATCCATGTTTAGTTCTTCAATATATGGGACAAGCTGCATTTCTTTCAATGAACTTTTCTGATATATCCTTAAGTTTCTATGCATCAGTTCCAGGTACATAATATTTGGAAGAGTTAATCTAGACCTTTTCTATATCGAGCCATACTTCTTTTTACGTTTTATTAGACTCCAAAGTTTATTGGACTTTTTTGGTAGCATATGAAGTTTTCTGGCCAGTTTCGGTTATAGCGATTCTAGCAACAGTGGTTGTTAGTCAAGCTGTGATGTCTGCCACATTTTCCACTGTCAAACAATGCCATACGCTAGGGTGCTTCCCTCGTGTCAAGATTGTGCAAATCAAAGTGGATTGATCGTCAGATATACGTCCCTGAGATAAACTAGATCCTCATGATTCTATGTTCGACAGTGACTCTAGGTTTTCAAGATACCACCCGCATTGGAAATGCTTTTGGTTAGCCGTTTTTCATGTTGCGAATACATCTAGCCTATGTTTGTTCCTCAAACTTATGTTGGAAAGAAAGATCAAACAAACATACTTTCGCAATAACAACAATTTCCCCTTAATCCCATGATTCATTTACATTTAAAAACATCATTTTCAACTTTGCTCTTTTGAGCGAAGAGTTATAATGTAATAGTTCAGGGCTAGGGTACAGCTGAAGCTGGTCGAAGCTCCTTGAACATAACCAGCAGCAAGTAAGCAACGCTGCTGAAGCTGAAGGCGATATACGATGAGCAGGAATCACCGGAGGTGAAGTTCAGGGCTAGGGTACAGCTGAAGCTGGTCGACACGACGTACAACGGTACAAGGACTCGTTCGTGAAGGACGAAGTGACGAGACTGGTGGAAGCCAAGAAGTTTGGGGCGGCGTATGTTATTGGACTGTATTGTATAGTTGGTGAACTTGGAGTACTGTTTGGTTATTTTCACCTTATACCTAGTTGTATGTTGAGGGTATAAGTAGTGAGACATTAATCCTCTTGCTAAACACCATCATAGCCGCACGTAGTGAACCCTAAATTGAGAGCTTTGTCTCTCCGTGGACTAGTCCTGATTCTCGGGGAAACCACGTAAAATCTCTGTCTTCTCTACTTTCCGCATATTTTACATGGTATCAGAGTAGTAAGATTCAGCTTCTTCGTTTTCTTCCTCGAATATGGCTAAGAACGAGACGTCTAGCAGCGGCAAGAGCGTTGATCCCCCTGTCGACGACACCATTCCGATCAGCTCACCTCTCTACCTCCATCCTTCAGAGAATCCTGCCCAGCTTTTCGGCAGTGATCTCTTGAACGACTCCAACTATGGTAATGGGTAAGTGACATGACCGAAACTCTGATTGCCAAAAACAAGATGCCTTTCGTCGACAGATCCCTTGCGCAGAGTCAGGCAGGCACGGGAGAACAGCAGAGTGCTTGGGATCGCTGTGATGCCACCGTATAGGGGTGGCTAAAGACGGCCATGACCAAGGAGGTCCGCAACAGTGTGTGCACGGCGACCACTGCTCGTGCAATTTGGGTCGATCTCCAAAGCCGTTTTAGCAAGGGTTCTGCCCAACGTGCTTTCGAACTTCGTCGTACAATTGGTTCGACTAGACAAGACAAGATGACCATCTCGGCGTTCTACACGCATCAGCGGTTGCTATGGGATGAGATGCAGTCTGTTGAAGGTCTCGTGCACTGCACTTGTGGCGGGTGCAGCTGTGATTTGGCTCGCAAACAACGTGAAAAACAAGATACCTTTAAATTGTTCGAGTTCTTGATGGGGTTGGATGATGCCTATTCCGTTGTTCGCTCTTAAATTCTCAGCACTAAACCGACCCCGTCCCTTGCCGATGCTTACCAAATGATTGCTGCCGAAGAACAGCATCGCCATATCACCAATGCGGGTCGCCCTCCCATTGAGACGAGTGCTTTTCACACCAATTCTTATAAAGATGCGCGAGACGAGCGAGAGATTCCTCGTTGTTCCTATTGCAACCTTCGAGGGCACCTAAAAGAGTCATGCTACAAGCTTATTGGGTTTCCTCCTGGGCACCCCAAACACAAACCAAGCGATGAACGCTCGGGTGCTGCTGGCCGTCAATCCAAGGTAGCCCACGTTGAGTCCGAGACTGTCCCAGTTCCAGGCTTGACTAAGGCCCAATTTGAACAACTACAGCAGCTCCTCTCTGCGGCATCCCAGTCTTCATCTGAGCCCACGGCACACATGGCGGGTAATTCTCTTCATCCTTGTGAATGGTTGGTTGATTCAGGGTGTAATGAGCACATAGTGCGGGATGCTTCATGGTTAACGACTATAGATACGAAATTACCTCATTCTCACGTACGTATCCCGAATGGTATGGGGATCCCTGTTCAGGGCATGGCGTCGATCCGATTGTCTGATTGTATTACTCTACGTCGGGTCTTACATGTTCCGGACTTCAAATGCAATCTCTTATCTGTTAATCGCCTTACTCAAGATCATAATGTGGAAGTGGTTTTCTTGCCTGATCTATGTGTGATCCAGGACTCACTTTCCAAGACGCCGATTGGCGTAGCTAAAATGCGTGATGGACTATACTACCTGCCACGCTTTGAAGGAAGGCATGCCTCTACACAAGTTTTGTCTCCTCATGCCTGCAAGGTGTATCGCGTGGCAGCATTATGGGATCTCTGGCATATCCGACTTGCTCATCCCTATATGGACAAACTTTATTTGTTGAAGGATCTTATTGGTTGTAATCTGGATTCTCGGGGTTCTTTTCATTGTGACTCTTGTTCACGTGCTAAACAGACACGTACTTCGTTTCCTTTGAGCTGAATGAAGACTAGTGGTTGCTTTGATTTTTACATCTTGATATATGGGGACCTTACCGCACTGCAGCTACTGATGGTTCGCATTATTTTTTGACCATTGTTGACGACTATAGTCGCGGTACATGGGTCTACTTGATGAAATTCAAGTCTGATGTTGAGCGGTATCTGCGTTCTTTCTTTGCTTTGGTCCGTACTCAATATGATAAACATGTTCGCTGTCTCCAGGCTGATAATGGTCCCGAGTTCCAAACCACTTCTCTTCGTCAATACTATGAGGAACATGGCATCATACTTTGGACTTCCTGTACTGACACACCATAGCAAAATGGGGTTGTGGAACGAAAACACCGGCATTTACTTGATATTGCTCGGTCCCTTATGTTCCATGCAGGTTTGTCGGTACGTTTTTGGGGCGAATGCGTTCTTACCGCCGCTTATCTTATTAACCGGATTCCGTTGGTACCTATTTCCAACAAAACCTCGTTCGAGATCCTGTTGGGACGGGTCCCTGACTACACCTTGTTGCGTAGTTTTGGCTGCCATGCCTATGCCAAGGACACTCGTCACAGACTGGACAAGTTTGCCGAACGAGGTCGAGCAGGGGTCTTCATTGGTTATCCCGGGACTCAAAAGGGTAATCGCATATTCGATTTACAATCCCGAAAAGTATACACGTCCCGTGATGTGCACTTCATGGAAAATACATTTCCCTTTCGTTCGGCAACTCCTTTTTCCTTGGAGAACCTGTCGCTACCTACCCCTCCTTTACACGAAGGTTCTGCTCGTGTGCATGGTTCGTCTCCCACGCCATGCACGATCGACGTACCGCTGGCGCCTTCCCCTCTGGATCATGCGACAGCTCCCCAAGGTGATGATGAAGGGTTTGATATGTTGGATTCTCACTGTGATCCTCCCCTTATATCCTCTTCTCCCTCAGCTTCGGACACCTCGTCGGGAAAGGGGGAGCATTCCGATCAAGAACTTGAAGGGGGCTCTACCATGGACAACGACCTTGTAGATGGTCCTCCCACTGAGATAGTTGACGCAGCCGACACACCGGACGTTGCCCCTTCTTCCGTTGTTGAGAATGAAGAAAATGAGCAGCTTGTTCCTCGACGAGGACTTCGTAACCGCCATCCGCCTTACAAACTTGATATATATGAGGTAACTTTTCCAGGAACTTCTCATCATGTTCAGTTTCCTTTGTCCCATCATGTTACTTATCATCGATTTTCTACTAACCACTGCGGTTTCTTGGCCACCATCACTTCTCTGAGACTGTTCAGTATGAGCATTGGCGACTTGCAATGCATAAAGAGATAGATGCTCTTGTTGGGAATGGAACATGGACTCTTGAACCGTTGCCTCCCGGGAAACATCTCATTGACTCGAAGTGGGTTTACAAGATCAAGTATTTGTTGGATGGTTCTGTTGATCGTTTCAAAGCACGATTAGTGGCTAAAGGGTACACTCAGCTGGAAGGGATTGATTTCCATGACACTTTTGCCCCGGTCGCTAAGCTTGTTACTGTTCGAGTGCTTCTTGCTGGCGGCACAGCGAAATTGGTCTCTTCACCAACTTGACGTCAACAATGCTTTCCTACACGATGACCTTAAAGAAGAAGTTTACATGTGGGTCCCTCAGGGTTTTGCCAAGGCTGGTGATAATCGCGTCTGCCGTTTGAGGAAGTCACTGTATGGACTCCGCCAGGCCTCTCGAAACTGGTATGCGAAGTTTGCGGCGGCACTGATAGAGTTTGGTTTTACTATGTCCCGTGCATATAATTCTCTCTTCATTTATGACACCCCCGAGGCTTACATCGCGGTGCTCATATATGTTGATGATGTGGTTATCACTGGTGATGATCCCACGGTCATTCAGCGAGTCAAAAGCTTCCTTAACCAGCAGTTCAGTATCAAGGATTTGGGGATACTTAAGTACTTCCTGGGCATTGAGGTCGCGCGGTCTCCTGAAGGGATTGTTCTTAGCCAGCGAAAATACACATTGGACATCCTGAAGGACTCTGGTTTGGGTGCCGCTCGTCCCAGTAGTTTTTCCATGGAACAGAATCACACACTTACTCGTCCTACTGAGGATTGTGTTGTTGATGTTAGTTCGTATCGCCGTCTTGTAGGGCAGTTACTTTACCTCACTATCACACGTCCAGACATTGCTTATTCTGTCAATGTGTTGAGCCAGTTTGTTCATGCACCTAGTCCTGATCACGTTGCTGCTGCTCATCGTGTGCTTCGCTACCTCAAGACTGCTCCGGGACAAGGTTTGTTCTTGCCTTCTGCGGGATCTTTGGAACTCACAACATATAGTGATTCGGATTGGGCTGGTTGTCAGACGACTCGTCGGCCCACTACGTATACTTCATTCAACTGGGGGGGGGGGGTGCACCAGTTTCTTGGAGAGCTAAAAAGCAGCGGGTGGTTTCACGCTCGTCTGCCGAAGCAGAGTACCGGGCCATGGCTAGTGCCATTAGTGAAGTCCTATGGCTTCGTTTCTTGCTCCGTGAACTCCGTGTGCCACAGTGCTCTGCTACTCCTCTTTATTGCGACAATCAAGCAGCACTCCACATTTCAGTTAACCCGATCTTTCATGAGCGCACAAAACATGTTGAGATGGACTGCCACTTTGTTCGTGAGTGCGTTGGCTCTGGAGACATTCTTCCTCAGAAGATAGTGTCGTCCCAGCAGTTAGCAGACATATTCACTAAGGCGCTAGGTGCCGAGCAGTTCCACCATCTCTTATCCAAGCTTGGCATTCGTGATCTTCATGCTTCAGCTTAAGGAGGAGTATTGGACTGTATTGTATAGTTGGTGAACTTGGAGTACTATTTGGTTATTTTCACCTTATACCTAGTTGTATGTTGAGGGTATAAGTAGTGAGACGTTAATCCTCTTGCTGTAACTCTCGGCTAAACACCATCATAGCCGCACATAGTGAACCCTAAATTGAGAGCTTCGTCTCTCCGTGGACTAGTCCCGATTCTCGGGGAAACCACGTAAAATTTCCATCTTCTCTGCTTTCCGCATATTTTATATATGTGATAGGGCATTCGAACAACAAGGCCAAGTGGAACTCATTGTTCTGGAAGAACATTGTGTACTCGTTTTTGAGGAAGAACTGTCGTGCGCCTTCGATAGCTCTGTCGATTCCTCGGACCTCGCCGATCGAGGTTGGTATGAACTACTCTCTGTAGTTCCAGAAACCGTTGTTCCATTTCTGCTGATTCATTACAGGTGTTTGTGTATCTGTAACACGGTTTTGTTGATCTAGTCGGAGTTTTGGTCTTTGTATTGATCTTCCACATCAATGTCAAGAATCATCTACCATTATTATGCTGTATATGGGTGATAAAGGCAGCAGGGTACTTGGGAAAATAATGCAAAGCTCAAGTGATCTCAAATCTGGCAATAATGAAACGGACAAGGCTTCGTTTGGTTTCCATGTTTGTTTTTAATAAAATAAATGAAAAAGGTTGACCAATATTATTTCCGGCCGAAAAATCTAATTTCCCAAACATCTCGGGTTACAATCCCACGCTTCCTAATTTAATACCCACGACAGGAGGAGCAAAAAAATCTTATTACGAGTTCCCAAACGCGGTCTTTAAATTTTGCAGAAAACAACAGCCACCACATTTTTCTTGCAATTTCCCCCTTTTTTCTTCCGCTTTGTAAAAAAAAAAAAAAAAATCTCCCGTAGTACAGCTGAGCTTCCAGCTCATCCTTTTCCTCCTATCCCAAGCGAAGCGCATTGCATTGCCATTTCTTCTCCAACTGCCAAGCCCGGCCCTAATCACCTTCCTGCTTTCCTCCAACAACCGCCACCGCGACGTCCGCGCTGTACCGATTAGGGCTTTGGGCCGTTCCTTCTTCCCATCCGATTGCTGAAGACGGGGAATTTCCAGCTCGCCGATTGGAATTTGTTCGCTCTTGTGATGCGGATCAATTTGGGGTTCTAATTTGAGGGTTCCTAAATGTTGAGCTGTTGCTGCTCTCAGTCCCTTTCTCAGCGGCCGAACCTCGTCCCTTCCTTTTCCAGGCAGTTTAGGGCTCTTAATCGCCCTGGGTCCTCTTCTCTTTCGGCTAGGAATCCCCGGGTCCTTGAACCCAGTTCCAAGCTTCACAAGAATGTAAAGTTACCTGATAAAGCTACCTTCTTTCAATTATTGGCTCTACTGGACGATTGGGGGTTTTCTCACTTTGATCACTTTGAGCTGAGAGATTGTAGTTTTGGTTTAATGGGTAGCAGAGAAAGCTGCATGATTATGGTGATGAAGGGGTAGTTTGTCTGATCGATTGCCTTTGTTTTGGTTTTCTTTCAGAAATGGAGGATTTCGTGTTTTAGACACGAGGATTTTGCCCCCGCGAATCCCAAGTCTGATGGAGTTGACCACTTGCTTCCAGAGGAGCCACTTAAGCAAGAACCTGAACTCTGTAGTTCTTCTGCTCCGGTTAAAAGGGAATGGATATCTAATCTTAGAAAGGTGTGTGTGTGTGTGTGTGTGTGTGTGTGTGTGTTTATTTTTTCTGTTGAGTTTATGAGAACGCTTGATTGGGAAAGTGGCTTCTTGTTGTGATTGCTAGTCTCCATGTCTGTTTGATTTCGATGTGCTAGTACGAGAAATCAGACTGTAGTTGGTGAAAATGTGACTGACAACTTGGTTCTTATGTGGTACCAATGCATCAAATTTCACATTCTCGTGGTACTTTATTCTAAGCAAGATAGAAAAATATAATGTAAAACTGGTTTCTCTTAGAATTTAAATGCATTTCATAACAATTCCTTAGGGTTTGTTATCTTCAGATTGCCATTTTCATGGGAGTAGGATTAAGGAAACTAGCCTCAACATGAATGTCTTAACACTTCTATCAATGTTCTCCGGACTTATTTGTTAAACGTCTTGTTTATTTTGAAAAGAGTTTCAGAATCAAGAGCTTGCTTTTATTTGCACTACTTCCATGGGAATAGGATTCGTGGCAATCAATTTCCCCGTTTTTGTTTTGAAGTTGAAAGTGGGATTATAACAACTACTATGCTCTCTTTGCAGGTGTTTGATGTAGTGCAAAGGGTAATTGGAAGTCGGTGGACTGTACCATGGACGGCAGAGACCATAATCAGGGTAAAATATTTTCCACCATTTATTAAATGAATCATACTGGAGAACTAAAAAAAACTAAATGAAAAGCTTTAGAGTTCCTTCATAAATTCACAAATTACAGAAGCATAGTTTGGTGATGTCTGTTGTTTGAAACTGCTATCTTAGTTAGCAATATGAGTACAAGGTTCATCGCATGTCATCTTTCTCCATTTTATATGTTGAAAGTTTTCCACTTAAGATATTCAGAAGTACCATAAATCTTCCTCTTCAGGCTATTTATAAAAAAAAACTTAATTTCGATGACGCAGGTA
The DNA here is from genome assembly GCA_964030455.1 of Linum trigynum. NCBI lineage: Eukaryota > Viridiplantae > Streptophyta > Magnoliopsida > Malpighiales > Linaceae > Linum > Linum trigynum. The sequence goes on from OZ034818.1 coordinate 15,416,209, forward strand.
ATGCTTCTCTGGGTAGTCACGTTCTGGTTCATAGGCTCCTGGGTTGTCCCTTTTGCGGCCCATGTGGCAGGCTTCAACAAGGAATCCCTGACCTTCAGAGGCCAAGCCTTATTCAGCCTTGTCACTGACGTTACAGAGGGTCTTGCTGGTATAGCAATCCTTCACCGCTGCCTTTCAAAATTCCGCCCTCTATCCTCTGATTGGTTTCGCTTTACCCCGAGAGGCAACTGGATGCTCGATGTTGCACTCGGATGCCTAATGTTCCCCCTAGTCAACCGCCTCTCTCAATTCAACCTCAGCCTTCTCCCCATTCTACCCTCAACACCTGTCACTCTCTCGAGTGTTGAGCAGTCAATTGCGGCACGTGATCCCGTAGCAATGGCTCTTTATGCCATGGTAGTAACGGTGTGTGCTCCAGTCTGGGAGGAGATTGTGTTCCGGGGCTTCCTCCTGCCGTCGTTGACCAAGTACATGCCTGTGTGGTGTGCGATACTGGTGAGCTCGGTCGCATTTGCCCTGGCCCATTTTAATGTACAGAGGATGCTGCCACTAGTGTTTCTTGGGGTGGTGATGGGGATCGTTTTTGCACGGTCGAGGAACCTGTTACCCCCAATTCTTCTTCACAGCCTGTGGAATGGTTTTGTGTTCTTAGATCTGATGAAGTAGTGGTTCTTAGTTTCATGATGCTCTTTGCAAATGTATTGAGCATTATGTTGATCGCCTATGAAGAAGCGAAGGGTTTGTTATCTCGCCATTAAGATGAGGGCGAGAGGGTGGAAATTTTTATGACCAACAACAGCTGAATGGAAGTAGAGGAATTTGAATCAACGGAGGTGGACGGATCCATTGTATTTGTAGAAGTAGTAGTAGCGCAGAATGTATCATGTTCCCAGGCCTGTAATTATAACTGAGACAATAAGTTGGGAAAAATGCAAACCCCAGAAAGAAGGGGGGGAAGATTTGTCCTTTCTCTTAGCTTGGGATTCTGAGCTCCATTACTCATCCAAAGCTGCGTAATGTTGCTTGTTTGCTGCGTTGCAACCCTGTTAGTTCCAGCTCGTGGTTTGGGTAAAGTGGTTCGGCATAACAGAGAGAGTTCACGGCAACCGGCAATTCATGTTTTGCGAAAGGAATAAGAAAAAAATTGGAAAATTGTCAGAAGTGTTATGAAACTAATGTAATATAAACAACTACAAGAGAAGATTAGAGAGGAAAAGACACAAGAAAGATAGGGGGAAGTGAGCTTTCTTATTCATCCTTCTCTTTTGATACAATGGTGTGCTTTATTTATAGGCACACCTTGGTAACCACTACATCCTTATATCAATGAGAGATAATGAAACATAAAGGAGCTATCATATGTAGGAATGGGGGTTACATGTAACTCCCAAGTGAGCATCTAATGTGGTAATGGCAATGGTCATCCATATATCAATATTTACATAATACTCCCCCTTGGATGACCACTAGATTGCATTACGCTATCTCATACTGCCTCGTTAAAAACCTTACCAGGAAAACCCAGTGGGAAAAAACCATGGTTAGGGAAAAAGAGTGCAGTGCGTATATGCTCCCCCTCATGACCACATCACTTCAAATCTTTGAGTCGTTGAACTCAAATTTCACGAACAACATTTAGAAAGATTGTTGTCGGGAGTTAGTTAGTGAACAATCTTCCAGATTGTCAATCTTATGCATGATCTTTAGATTTTCTTTATCCATGGACCATGATCTTCAGGATCATTTCCTTTAGAAATAGTTTACAACCACAAGTCCTTTAGATATGGTGAATCACAAAGTGTAACGAAATACATTCAGGACTTGCCTACTATAGTTTGTTTTGGATATCTATGAAACAATCACATCACCATATGTAAGAGATAGCTCGTCTCTGATCAACCAATATGAGGATCAAATAATATATATGATTTGGATATATAGTTCACCAAATCTCTCTTTGATAGTATCATAATAGAACAATCGCATATATTGTTCCTGAAGGTAACAAAGTATTTCCAACGTTCCATTGAGGGAAACATTGTATTTTGCTAATATTATCAACACCAAATTGATAGTTTATATGGTGCTTGGCTAGCAAGGTGCATTGGTGCTCTAATGCATCAACATATGTTACTTCAGGACCTAATGTTTTCACTTTTTTCTTGATTTCTAAATGGATCTTTGGTCACTTCTAGTGATCTTAGGATCCTAATGTTATTTGATGAACACAATTCGTTCATGCAAAATTAATTTCCCACTTTTTCAACATTACCTTCCTTGCCCATAAAAAGGATCTTAAATCCTTCAATTTAACTTATGTCTCTAAGCAATCAACTGCTTTAGGAAGCTCTTCAGGAGATCCAATGCTCTTCAGGAGATCCAATAATAGTCATATCATCAACATAATATGAGATCGTCACAAAAACAACTTAACTAACACAAATTGATGCAAGCAATTCTTTCATATAACGAAAGATAATAACAAAACTCACATCATAGAAACATATGAACTAGACAAAGCACAGTCATAAAACACAACTCATACTTTAAAGTAAAACACAACTCATAAACCAAGATTTTAAAATCCTTGAAGCACATACAAACAACACAACTATATATGCACAATGCAAATGCTCTAATGCACTCTATCCGGATTTAACCTTCTAAGGTCCATTCACCCCACTATTGTAGGTGTTCACTTAGACGAATATTTCACATTCGTCTATATTTTCTCAACCCATACAGGGGATATTCTTAGTCTATCATTATATGTTCTCGAGAACTTTACTTGCTTACTTCAGGTAAATTAATCCTTCTAGGAGTAAATAATCCTTCTGGGAGTTTCAAATATATTTAAAATCTTCGAGGAATTCAAACAAATAGGCTATCATAACAATTTTCAAACATTGATTTGAAAAAGTAGTTGTACCCACCACAGGGGAGTATAACTCCTCTTAAACAATGATAGGTCTCTTCGAGAAACCCATTGCAAAACATTGTGCGATATCTCGCACAATTTCATACTTTCCAGTAGCACAAAAATTTGTTTGTATCCCTCTATTTTTGCCCTTTTCAGGTGTAAGGACTTCTGGTCCTTAAACTTTATGCTCTTTGAGCACTTTCGTGATTTCTTTCTATATTGGCCAATAACGTCATCATTTGCATGCATCAACAGAGTTTTACTCTTGATCCTCACTTTATATATCATATTCAGTACTGAAGTACAAGAAACAAATTTCTTCGACAATGACTTCATTTCGGTTCCAGTATTGTAGTCTAATATATTTTTGAGATCTCTTCCCATTCACAACTTTTAGAGACATGTGTTCTTCTGGAACTAAAATTATACTTAATCCTTGGTTACTCTTCTTGAGTTTTCATGTCCTCGAGTTGACCATTCTAATTACAGCTCCTTTTCTTTCTCGAGGATGTTTATCATTGGAACCGATTGGTCTATCACGCTTCATGCGCTCTTTCATACACATTTTTTATATTAGAGTATCCAACAAGGATATCAAATTTAGTTGGAGCATTCACAGCTAGTATATGCGACTTGGTCACTTCGTATGGCTAGTAGAGGCAATTGATAGTTGGTAACGATAATTCATCTTATGAACTTCAGGTTCATGTTTCTTACTTTGAGGATCAAAACTAGACAATGGTAACTCATTCCAACTCATTTCTTTTCCTAGCTGTTTTTTTTTTCTCTCCCCCTTAATGTTGGAAAAGTGATTCATCAAAACAATAATTTCGCAAACAAATTTTCCATTTGGGATTCATACCCAACACAAATTCTCAATTTCCAACGAGAATCAATTTAAGATACTATGGTGGAGCAATTGGGATGTATGCGGCACACCCTTATATTCTCATATGGGAAATGTTAGGTTTCTGACCAAAACCATTTGTAAATAGGGGGGAAACTTATGATAACTTGTTGGTTAGATGTGAACCAATACTATTACTTGCCAGCTAGCATGTCCTCGACAAGAGACTAGAAGGCTCAGCTTGTTCTATTAAGCAAAGTGATGTTTGATTGGATAATCATAAAAATGTATCCATAGTGAGGCAATCAATCTCGCAAACATCGGGTTGCGATTAGATAAAATAAAAGTGATCATATAAAATCTCAAGAGATTTGCCAACTCTTATACAAGCTCTGATCAATTGTTCTATTCTCCTTGAGAACAAATATGGCATAATAACTCTTTTAGTTGAAGAGTTCTTTAACTTCTCATATGATGTTCTCATGAATTCTCAAAGAACCTTTTTTCACATCAAGATCCGGGATGGTCTAACCGGACCAACCAATTATCAAGTTATCAAATCTTGTAAACTTCTGGTTTACACTTTTATGTGTATGGATTGTACTAATATACATGTAGTACATATTTGTGATGCAAATATTAGTTTCACTATTTTCTTGATAAGATATTCATTTTACGAATATCCCTTTAATTGGGTAATGCATCATCACTAGTTTGGTTCCTTCAGGCCACAAAATTAGCTCCTTTAAAGCTTTACCATATTTTATACCATATTCCACCCTTCTGGGGACTTATGATTTGATGCATTCTTAGTAAACACATATTCATAGTGAATATCATCACAAATTATTATCACGAGTACATAATTTAGTTACTTCAAGTAACCAAACATAAGCTCTTCGGAAGCTTTTTTTCTTGTTTATGTACTCTACCATATAGTTTATATGGAATTTTTCTAACAATCATACTTTACAAAAACACACTAAAATAATAAATGAGAATATTCAAACTTAAGACAAAAATGACGAACTTATCAAGTTAATCGTTCTAGATAAAAGTTATCAAGTTAAATTATGCATGAAAATAATGGCACAATGAAACATAATAGAAAACAAGAATCATAATACTACATTTGTGAAAATTTAAATAAGCTTTATTTGGAACAATATCATCACTAACTAGGTGATTTTAAATTTATATATGTCTTTCATTATACATTTCAATGTAGGTACATTATGTTATCATGACTTTGATAATAGAATTGTTGTATCATACTTATTTATAATTCTCCTTTTTCTCCTCTTTTCTCACTTCTGGTGAAAAGATCCAAACAATACATGTACCATATATATAATTATATTTATAGTTTCATTTACTTCGGGGAATAGATTGTTTCATTCACTTCTGGGAATGAAAATGTCTCAAGTGCAATATCATTTTCATCTTTAATGGAGAATATACCAACTTATAATACAAATAATATGTTTCATAATATTGATATTGCAGGAGCGTATATGAATTAGTTTTTCCCTTTGATTTTTGGTAGAATAAGGTCTTTTGCGTACAACGGGTACGAGACAAATGCAATTTTCCGTTACATTGGTAACATACAAAACCAATCTTCTTGTTACCATGTCCACTTCTTTCTGTGCCATTGGATTCTTCAATTTCCACTTCTGGGGAATATATGGGCTCTTGGAACTTGCATTTTCTACATATCAATGTATGATTGATAAGAATAGGATAACACGGAGAACTGCAAAATTAACTCATCACTTATATTACTTTCCTTGTTAATCCAAATAGATCGACGCGATAAAATATCAATGGATATGAGAAGTAGCACCCATCTTGATATATTGGAATGAGATAATCTCAACACAAATAAGACAATGCGATAAGAAAGGATCTAAGATTTACATACCTTGATCATATTATGATCTTATTCCAATATCTTAGATTATGTCGAGAGTGGCTTGAGCAATGATAATTTTGACAGAGCTTCGTGCTGATAACGTGTTATGAAACTAATGTAATATAAACAACTACAAGAGAAGATTAGAGAGGAAAAGACACAAGAAAGATAGGGGGAAGTGAGCTTTCTTATTCATCCTTCTCTTTTGATACAATGGTGTGCTTTATTTATAGGCACACCTTGGTAACCACTACATCCTTATATCAATGAGAGATAATGAAACATAAAGGAGCTATCATATGTAGGAATGGGGGTTACATGTAACTCCCAAGTGAGCATCTAATGTGGTAATGGCAATGGTCATCCATATATCAATATTTACATAATAAGAAGTGGGATTTGAACCGAGAGTTCACCGCAACCGGCAATTCATGTTTTGCGAAAGGAATAAGAAAAAATAGAAAATTGTCAGAAGTGGGATTTGAACCCACGCCCTCTCTCGAAGACCAGAACTTGAGTCTGGCGCCTTAGACCACTCGGCCATCCTGACTGCTTGATGACTTTAATAATCAAACTTTTTATATCAACATTTCTTTGCCATTAATAATATCAATGATGGTGATAGGTGAATTTTTTTAATAATGGATTTCTGTATCATGCATGCAACTTGTAAAACTAGTGCTCTCGAAATAAAATAAAAAAACTTGTAAAACATGCGAAGGGGCCGGTCCAAGATCGTACTATTCTTCTACAAAGACAACAGACGCTCTCAACGGCTAGGCGTTAAGAGTGGAAAATCGCTCCTCTAACTTGAGTGGCTTGACGCTCCTATGACAGTCGTCCTAATTGGAACTCGTACCCCCCCCCCTCGCTATCTATCGTCAGTGATTGTCCCATACGGGGAACTGCTTGTATCAGACCTGATTCTCGCGCAGCAAGATCTTTTGAGAGTGCCCTTCCTTTGGGGCTTGAAGCTCATCTCACGATCTTCGTCTTGTTTGATTCTTTTTGTCTTGGTTGGTATGCCCCCCTTGTGAAAGAAGTTCTCTATCTGCACACTAACCTGGGATACCTCCAGCTGTTCAAGAACTGCTACAGCTATCCAGGTCTTAACACTAACTACTGGAATGGTGAAGGACATGGATATTAACGCGAAAGCGAAAAAGCTCACAGTCGATTTCAACAATAATACTTTGCAAAATGCAGTAAGTAAAATTTTATTTTTAAACTCATATAGTACTCAAGAGGAACATAGTCTATCTTGATTTTAATCTTAAAATTTTATGATTTTATAATATTACATATTTGTAGGGGTGTGTAATAGGTTGATTCGTATCAGACCAAATCAATGTTTGGTACAGATCACACTAAACCAAATATAAAATGGTTTGATTCTTGATTTCATAAATTTTATAAATAGTAGTAAATTTTGGAAAATGAATCGAATTGACATTGGGACCGACCAAAGTGGACTGAATGCACCGCAGGTCAGGTATTATTACTTCCCACCATTAAATTTAAATTAAAAGTAAAGATAAATACTAATTATTAGCCAAATCTTTCTCGCATTTTTAAATATTAGCTAAACCTGTTAAAACATCAAATGTTAGCCAAATGATAACTTTCAAGTTATTAATTTTGTTAGTAATAGAAAGTAGTTACAAAATTTCAAAACTTTAGTATCTTAACTAAGAAAGTAGTTATAAAATTATGGCAAAATACAATTTCATAGCCATAACTATTCGCGTTGTGACAATTATAGCCACTTTTTGAAAAATACACTCATATAGCCACTTTTGAAAACTTGCTTGACATGGCAGTGAGTTAGATCGTTGACCGTTAGTCAACGGTGTTTGTCGTCCAAATTGACGGTCAAACCACATGTTTGGCCAATTGAGTCTATATGCTGCATAGTTGAGGTCATGATAATAATTTCTGAAACCACGGGCCAAAGTTGATTATATGATAATACTTTGGGCCAAAATAAGGTTTTAACCATAATAGCTAATATTAACGATTAATACGAGTGAGTTGGATCTGGTTGAATGAAATGATTTGTTTGTAGGTATTTTTGTTCACCCCTACTCTATATTCTTTTATAGATAAAAGCCAGCTACGCTTTTTGCCAAAAGATTCTCTTTACTGTTTCACTCTGTTTGTGCCTAGTAGATACTAGGCGGTTTGTGGAGCTAGGGCGAGGCGCCTGGTCTCGGATGTCGGGGTGCACTCCAGAGACTCTGCAAAACAGCGGTCCGGGGCGGTTCGCCCGGGACACTCTCCGAAGCTTAAGTTAGAGAGAGAAGTGAGAAGATGAGAATTTATGTAGAGAGATGAATAGTAGTTGGCTCACCATTAATGTACTCACCCTATATTTATACCTGGTATGAGGGTGGTTGGAGCATTAAATGCTGTGTCGGGCGCCCCAGACCTGGTCGGGCATCCCACGCAGGCTTTTTAGGTCGTGTCAGGCGTCCTGACAGGCTTTCAGCATTTCTGCAGGCCGCCTGCGGCCGGCAATAAATGCTTAGTCATGTCTGACACCAGATACGCATCTTCAACGGCTCTCTGCCCCTCTGCGCCGCTCAGTTGCTTTATGTCAGGCGTCCTTATCTATTCCTCGGGTTTGCAGCCGGTCACGAACCGCCTGCTGACTCGACCTAAGGATCGGGCCCGCCCTCCTTATTGGGCCTTAAAATGTCGATTCTCCCCTTTTGGGCCTGAGGTCCAAATCCGCTCAACTATGCGGCCCAACAATTGCCCCTTAGGCGGGAAAAGCCTAGGGTTTTGGCGGCTACTACCACTACTGTTAGCTAGTTGAGCGGTTTGCTCCTCCTCCTTATGCCCTTCTGCCCCTGGCCGCCTGAGGCCTAGGGTTGTCCTGCCTAAGCAGCACTCCAACCGCCTGATGGGTTTTCCTGATAGAAGTACTTTATACACGTGGCTGTGGGTTGGTTTCCGTGCTCTGACACCGGGCAGGCCTGACGTCCTTTCACCTGCCCGTTTTTGAATTTTGCGGCCTAAAGTTCCCCCTCGGACACTCAACCGTCACATCGGTCTCATTTGCCGCTATATATACCTCGAGAGTGTCTGTTGAGAGAAACTTTCGCATTCCTTCTTTCTCCGTCCCCTAGTTCAAAACTTCAAAATTGCGCGGTGTTCCAAGTTTTCTCTGTCTCGCTATTTGGAGACCCACACTTCGATTCCGGCGGAGCGACATCGATTCCTTTCGTTGCTGAGGAAATCTCAAAAACGAGACAAGAAGAAAAGAAAACAATCGTCTGCGATGGTTTCTCAGTCGACCACTCCGTCCGATAGTCAGAATCGCGGCCTTTCCGGCGGATCGGCGCCGCCGTCTGCCTCTGACGTTGCCACCAACACTCCTTCTGCCGCCGCGACGACCACCGCATCTGACACGGCGCCGGCCACCGCAGCCGGAACTGTCGCCGCTCCGCGCGTCTCTGCTAACGCCGCGCATACTTCCGCCAAGACCGTCAGTGCGGGCGGTCCTGTCGCTGGAGCAGGTATGCCCGCTTTTTCCAACCCTTTAAGTTTATCCGACATAGAATGGGACTCGGAGGGTATTGAATTGCTGTGTGGGGGTGGCAATGCGGTTTCCGTGGGTGAGCGTGTAGATAGACCTGACGGTTGCATTTTAGGGTTAGGGGTGGGCGCGCTTACTGACACGGCTACGTCCCTGATTGAGCGCGGAGCGACCTCCCGGGTTGGGGATAATCTGGTGGAGCTATCCTCTGAAAGCGCGCCAGAAGACACGCCCCGCGACTCGGCCGGGGAAGACTCTGTCGTGGACTCCCCTTCACTGGCTTTGTCGGAAACACCGACGATTTATCTGTTCCAGGCGGTTGCGGATAGCGAGTACCGCGTGCGTCTGCATGCGGATATGTGGGAGGGGCGAGAAGTTCCCGATGCGGTCTACTCGTACGGGCCCAAGTATAAGCCTGCTTATTCCCCCGCCCAAGTACTCCGCCAGCTTCACCGGCACCAGCTTCCCACGGATTGGGAGTATGCGGCTCCATCCCTTGATGGACGCTGCGGTTCTTGTCCCGTTGGGTGGATTACCATTTTCACTGAACATGTGCGGCTAGGGCTAGAGTTCCCGCTTGATCCAATTATCACTGGGATATTGTTGCGTCTCAACTGTTCACTCAGCCGCCTTTCTCCTTCCATAGTATTCCACTCCATCTGCTACCGTGCGGCTTGTGCCCTCCTGAAAGAGGAACCGTCAGTCGACGCTTTCCGGCTGCTGTATGCCATGACTAGTTCAAAGAACTGTTGGTCACCCCGCAGGCGGTCAAAAAATGTCGGGTTCGTCTATGGGTCTCCGAAGTTGGATTCTCCCTGGTATAGCGAGTACTTTTTTGCTCGCCCCGTCGGGAAATGGTACTCGGGGGACGCGGAGCCATTGACTGCGTTTTCCTTCGGGCAGACGGATGAGTGGGATGAGGGGGTGAAGCGGCTGCAGCATCTGAGACCGCATCTCGACCGCATCATTTCTACCGTTCAGTTTCGGCTTCCCCCGCATGGGCATGATAATGCCCTTGAGATTGTGCAGCGCTTTCACGGTTAGTTAGTTCTTCTAGACCTTGATGGGACATAGCTTTCTCATATTTTTTACTTATGTATTCGCTTTGCAGGTATCCGGCGCTACGCATCGTCGGCGAGACCGCCTAAGTCGGCAGCGAGCGGGTCTCCGGCGGCTGGCATTTCTGGTCCCACCGGTTCGGAGGGCCCGAGAGCCGGAGGCGGCTCCACTCAATCTCAGCTGGCGCTGGGGCGCTCGGGGACTCTGAAACTGACCGTCCCCAGCGGTCAGGCCACGACTCGGACCGCTTCCAAACGGCCGCTGGACGTGGTGGAGGTGCGGGACGAGACGCCCTCGGGTGGTCAGCCCAAGCTCAAAGGTATCTTGGTTGACCAGCGTTCTGAGCCGCCGGCCTCCAACAAGAAGCAGAAGACAACCACGCTTTCCTCCAGCGCGGTGTATTCGCCGCACGTGACTTCCTCCGCTGAGCCGGCTCGTCGCGCCCTTCAGCGCGGTGTATGCGCGTCACAGGTGCCATCCCCACAACTTCTGATACTCGCCACCTGGCTGGGACGACAGCCCGGTGCTTCTTCGCGGTGAGTGACTTAACTGATTTTCGATCATGTTGTTCGATAAACGCGCAGTGCTGACTGTCCTTGTGAATGTAGGCTCATTTCGGGATAAGTCAACTTATCCTGGCTAACGAGCACCTGCTTGATGACCTGGGCGACCGCGAGACCAAGATCCTCAAGCTTGAGGAGCAGATGAAGGAGGGGCGCGAGGGTTTCCGCCAGGAGTTGCGAGCCGAGGTCATTAAGGAGCACGAGGCGGTCCTGAACGCAAAGGATGCCGAGCTGCAATCCGCTAAGGAAGGTCTAGCGAAGTCGACCAAAGAGCTGGAGGCGGCTCAGCAGAAGGTGCGGGAGGCGTCTGATCGAGAGAGGGAGCTAAGAGACAAGGTGGGAGAGTTGGAGGCCAAGGTGGTCGGTCTGGAGGCGCGGCGGGAACGCGAACTCGCCGAGGCTAGGGAGGACGCTCGCGCGACCTTCTTTGACTCGGACGAGTTTAAGGCGGTGGATGAGGCCAAGTACCAGAAGCTATTGCGCGACACGGTAGCTTCCATCCGCCATCTGTTCCGCCGCGAGCACCCCTACGTGGTTTGGGACCGGAATGTGGTTTGGGACGCAGTGGAATTCTAGGGTGACCATGATGTCAACTCCAAAGTGGAACCTCAGTCCGCGGCCGCTGCAACTACTGCTGGGGAGGAAGTGAACCAGCCTCCCCCCACCGAAGGAGGCTCTTCCTAGATTTACTGAAATTTAACTAAGTGTTCCCTGCTGTTGCTATAACCTTGCCTTCTTCTTTTGAGGCACTTGATATATTCCGCCTTCGGGCGAGGCTTTGCCATATTTTGTTTCGAATGATGCCTTCGTTTTTCTTTCCTATGCGTCGCGTGTTCTGAATTCCTTACTTGTGTTTTTATATCGGTGTTTGCCTCTTTCTTTCCTCTTGTTGGAGAAAATTTGCTGGATGGGAAGAAACATTTTTCGGACGCCCGTCTCCGGAGCGGTTTTATCCTTGTGTAACCAGCTCCTCGGATTGTTCGCGGGCGGTCCACCTGTTGTGAGGTGGAGTTTCACTTCTACGCTCTTTGAATCTTAGGTAACCCGCTGGGGCTCTTTATTGTTTTAAGTTAGAGACTCTGGGGATTTCCCTGGATTGCAGCGTGTGATACGGTCTGTGTACGAGTTTGTTAAGTGTGTAGCTATTGCTCTGGGGCGTTTCAGCTCCAATATGGCGTCGTAGTTAGCGGTTGTGCTAAGTGGCCGAGAGTTATGAGAATAACTTAGGTTAATCTACATGAAAACCTATCGCTCAGTGGCGACTTGAATTACTGAAGTCATTGATAGGAGTGTGGACTACCACTATCATAAAAGCGCGTTTGACCGCGGCACTGACTTCTTACAAAATTCCTACAGATAACTCGTTCCTACTCACTATGGTACTTCCTTAGGTGGATAGCATTCCAAGTCTTGGCCACAGGCTGCCCCTCCATAGTAGCTAGCACGTACGTGGCGGTCCCTATCTTCTCTGCTACCAGGAATGGTCCTTCCCATATGGCGGCCAGCTTGCCGTGCCCCTCTTTCTACTCAAAATTCCTTTTGAGCACCATATCTCCTTCTTCAAGCGGCCGAGGTTTTACCTTCTCGTTGTAGATTTTGGCCACCTTGAGCTTTTCTTGTATGGTTCGTACCATGGCCGCGTCTCTTCTTGCCTCTATCATGTCCAGCTGGTGGAGAAGCTTTTTGTGGTTTTCCTCGGGATCGTATGTCTGGACCCTTAGCGAGGGCAGAATGACCTCGGTGGGAGCAACCGCCTCGGAGCCATACGTCAGAGCGAATGGGGTTTCTCCGGTTGCTCTCTTGTAGTTTGTACGGTGCGCCCAGAGCACGTGTGGCAGCTCGGCAGTCCACCCTCCTTTGGCTTCCTTGAGCCTCCTTTTCAGACCCCTAAGGATGAGTTTATTGGACGACTCCACCTGCCCGTCGGCTTGCGGGAACGCAACTGAGGCCATTCTGCATGTGATGCGGTTCCTGGCGCAGAAATTTTCGAACGGCCTGCAATCGAACTGTGTCCCATGGTCAGTGATGATTGTATGGGGAGTACCAAACCTGATCATTATGTTGTTGAAGAGAAATTTCGGGATCTTGGCACTGGTGATCGTGTCCAGCGGCTCGGCCTCTATCCATTTTGTGAAGTAGTCAACCGCCACCACCAGATATTTCTTGCCCAAGGGGGCGGTTGGAAAGGGACCCAGCAGGTCCAACCCCCATTGTGCGAACGGCCACGGGCTTGTTATGCTCTTCAGTTCCGCGTTGGGCAGATGTTGCTTGCTGGCGTGAATTTGGCATTCGTGGCACGCGCGGACCGCCTTCTCAGCATCTTTTTTCACCGTTGGCCAGTAGTAGCCTTGTAACAGGATGGTCTTCTCGAGGCCTCTCAGGCCAGCATGCGAGGCGCATGTGCCTTGGTGTATCTCCTTGATAATCCATTCCGCCTCTGCAGGGCTCAAGCACTTCAGGTAGGCGCCTGAGAAGGACCTCTTGTGCAACTGTCCTCCCACCATGCTGTAATGGGCGGCTTTCCGCTTGATCAGCTTTGCTTGGGCTTCATCGCTTGGTAGGAAGTCGGTTTGCAAGTACTCGACGATAGGGGAGCGCCATTCGGCCGCTCCTTCCACGATGGCCATCACCCCCTCGCTAGGCGGAGCCTCCTTGGTAATGGTGACTTGACGATCGCCTTCGAAGTCCATAGCCGTGGCCAGCTTGGACAAGGCGTCCGCGTGATGGTTGTCCTCTCGCTTTACATGCTCTAGCTTCCATTCTTCCAACTGCGCAAGGGCGCCTCTGACTTCGTCGGCTAACTTTGCTAGCGCTTCTTCCTTGGCTTCGTAGTTTTCCAAGACCTGATTGACTACCAACAGGGAGTCGGAGCAGATGTGGAGGCGGGTGGCACCCATTCCCATGGCGATTCTGAGACCGCTCAAGAGGGCCTCGTACTCTGCAACATTGTTGGTTTTCAACTCCTGGAATCTGTGAGAGAACTCGTGTATGACTCCCCGAGGCGACTCGAGCACGATTCCAGGACCTGCTCCCCCTTTTCCGGCGGCTCCATCCACGAACAGACGCCACACTTCAACTTCCCCTTCTGCCTCGGCCGCGTCGAGGCTAAAACCTTCTGCCACGAAGTCCGCCAGCACCTGTCCCTTTATGGAAGGGCGTGGCGCGTACGTGATGTCGTACTCGCTGAGCTCGACTGCCCATTTAGTCATCCTTCCCGAGGCGTCCAAGCTCCTGAGAATCTTTCTCAAGGGCAGGTTGGACAGGACAGTGATTGGATGCCCCTGGAAGTAAGGGCGCAGCTTTCTTGCCGCTGATATGACCGCCAGGACCGCCCTTTCAATCGGCATATATTGCCTCTCAGCTGGAAGGAGGGCTTTGCTGACATAGTACACGGGATGGTCTGTGCCATCGGCGTCCCTCCTTACCAGGGCTGAGCTGACCGCTTGATCAGAGACCGCCAGGTACAGATATAGGGGCTCGACCTGAAGGGGGGCGCTGAGGACGGGAGGTGAGGCTAGCTGTTCCGTCAACTGGAAAAATGCCTTGTCGCACTTGGGTCCCCATTGCAGACGAGACGCGGATTTCTTCAGCATTTGGAAAAAAGGTGAACACTTGTCCGCCGACTGCGGAATGAAGCGGCTCAGGGCGGCCATCTTTCCGTTGAACGCTTGTATTTCTTTCACCGTGCGGGGCGGCTTCAGGCTGAGGATTGCTTCGATCTGCTTTGGGTTCGCTCTATGCCCCTGTTAGTGATCATGAATCCTAGAAACTTTCCCGCTTTCGCTCCGAACACGCATTTCAGCGGGTTCAGTCGGAGGCGCTCTCTTCGAAGCGTTTCGAACGTTTCCCTTAGATCGGCCAAATGATCGGCCCCTTTCTTGCTTTTGACTAAGACGTCGTCAACGTAGGCTTCCACGTTTCGGCCCAGCTCCTTCTGGAACACATTATCGATCATCCTTTGGTACGTCGCGCCCGCGTTCTTTAGGCCAAAAGGCATGACCGTGTAGCAGAAGTTGCCCATGTGTGTCATGAACGCGGTCTTCTCTTGGTCTTCTTCTGACAGGCGTATCTGGTGGTAGCCCGAGAACATGTCCAGGAAACTTAACGTTTCATGATTTGCGGTCGCGTCGATCAGCTGGTCAATCCTGGGGAGAGGATACCCGTCCTTGGGACAGGCCGTGTTGAGGCTTGTGAAATCGATAAACATCCGCCAAAGGCCAGACGCCTTTCGCACGAAGACAGGGTTGGCCAGCCACGTTGGGTACTTCACTTCCCTGATGAACCCTGCCTTCAGCAAGCGCTTCACCTCCTCTTCCAACGCCATCTGCTTTTCGAGGGAGGCGTTTCTCCTCCTCTGTTGTACTGGCCGCGCTTTGCTTTTGATTGACAGGGAGTGTTCGGCCAGCTCCCGCGGGACGCCCGGCATGTCCTCCGACGTCCACGCGAATAGATCTTTGAACTCTTTTAGGAGAGACAAGAGCTCTCTCGCCTGCTCCTCCGCCAGGTGAGCTACGATCCTAACCTTCTTCTCTGGCTCGTCGTCGTCTAGAACGACCGCGACGTCTTCCTCGGCCGCTTCGGGGCGTGGATGACTTCCTCTTGTGTCCACTTGATCAACCTCCAAGTTCCTGATGGTTGCTTGGTAGCACTCCTTGGCCTGTTGGGAGTCACCAAGGACGCGCCCTATCCTGCCCTTGGCGGGAAACTTAAGCATCTGATGGCAGGTAGAGGGGACCGCTGAGAAGCCTGACAGGAAACCGCGCCCCAATATGGCATTGTAGGCGGAGGGGCAATCCGCTACGTGGAAGTCCATGAGGCGCGTCTTCGTCACCTCCGGACCCACGATCGTCACCTGGAGAGTGATGGAACCCAGAACCCTGACTTTGGATCCGGAGAATCCCACCAGACTGGTCGTGGATGGTTTGAGGTCTTGTAGCCCCTTCTTCATGCTCTTGAGCGTGGAGTAGAACAGGATGTCTGCCAAACTTTCGTTGTCGACCAAGGCTCGGGTGACTTTGAACTTCTTTGTGCGGAAAGAGATGACCAATGGGTCTTCTCCACATTCTTCGGGAGCCAGTTCTGAGGGCCCGAAACTGATCTCGACTTGCTCTTTCCTGTTCACGTTCATGCATTGCACCAAGCGGTCCCCTTCGGTCCGAGGGCGCTTGTGTCCTCCAGCGATGGTGATTATTTCGAATCCTTCCTCTTCTTCGCGAGGCAGGTGCCGATGAGGAGGGGCGTGCCTTGGCGGCGGTGGAGGCAAGACCTCCCTGCGGAGCGTCCGCTCCCTCCTTGGCGACCTGGATCTCCGACGTCTGGGCGTGCGGGACCTTCTCCTTGGGCTGGGCGACCTATCCCTTTCATCAGTTCTCTCTCTGGGGTGCCCCCGTGTCTCCAGGCGGTTTTTCAGGTCTCCCAGTGCCAGGTATTTGAGGCTGGCCTTGAACTCACGGCACTTTGTGGTGTCATGAGTCGGCAGCTGGTGCCAGTCGCACCATTTTTGGTCGTCTTCCCTCCTTTGGCGAGGACGCGCCTCTCGAGCTTTGTTCCCCTCGCGGCGTCCGTCGTCCTCTTTTCTGATGCGAATACTTCACGCCTTCCATCCCTGTTGTTGTACCTGGGCTTGTAGTTTCGTCGTTCGGGCGTGCGCCCCCTTCGCTTTGGCGACCCGTTTCTTCCTTTTTCTACCTTGCTCGATGGCGCTGGGCCTCCCTTCGCGCTCTCTTCGGCATTGAGCGCTTCTTCCAAGAAGATGGCTTTCCGTACCACGCGGTCCAGATCTTGCCAAGACTTGATGTTGTGTTCCTTCTTGATGAGAGACCTCTTTAGTTCCTGGCTATGCGTCGACATTCTCAAGTTCCCGGCGGCTACGCTGGTTGAGACATCTTGGACCTCGCAGGCTATTGTGTTCCACCGGTCGTAGAAGTCTGCCAATGTTTCTTCTTCTCCTTACTTGCAGTTGATGAGGGCGGAGACCGTGAGCTGCCTTCTGCGCTGAGACGCAAACTTCAGAGAGAAGAGGGTGGCGAACTGCTCAAAGTTCTCGATTATCCCGGCTGGTAGGGACGCGTACCAGCTTCGGCACTGCCCCCCAAAAGTGACTGGAAACGCCTTGCACAGATCAGCGTCTGAGGCGTTGATTAGTTGCATCTTGAGCATGAAGGCGCTCAAGTGATCCGACGGATCTGAGTTTCCCGTGTATGCAGGTAGACCGAGCGACGAGAAGTTTGATGGCACCTGTGTTTTGAAAAGGCTCTTTGCCAGAGGGTTGTGCAGAACGTTGTAACCTTTAGGCTTCCCGTAGCAGGGCCGCAGGTGCTCTTCGAGGAGGTCAAGGTGGACGCCATCGGCATCTTCTTCCTGGTCGGACTCTCCGTCTTCCGTGCGAGGAGGGCTAGGAGGCATTTCTCCGTCCACCCCCTTGCCATTGCCACCCCGCATTCTAGAACTTTCGGGCTCTTCCCTTGTTTTGAGCATGGTGAGGATCTGGCTCAGACTCTCTTGCATATTGG
The DNA here is from genome assembly GCA_964030455.1 of Linum trigynum. Classification (NCBI taxonomy): domain Eukaryota; kingdom Viridiplantae; phylum Streptophyta; class Magnoliopsida; order Malpighiales; family Linaceae; genus Linum; species Linum trigynum. Next base: position 15,433,566 of record OZ034818.1, read on the forward strand.
TGATCTGCTGCCCCTGGTCTCTCACGCGCTCTTCCATATCTTTTTCTTCCTCAACCGTCGGCATTTCCAAACCTCTGATGTTCTCTCCGCCAATGACGTCTTTCACCGGAGTTCTGAAGTTCCCTTCCATCTTTCGATTTAAGCGCTTCGCTCCGGCCCCATGGTGGGCGCCAAATTGTTTGTGCCTAGTAGATACTAGGCGGTTTGTGGAGCTAGGGCGAGGCGCCTGGTCTCGGATGTCGGGGTGCACTCCAGAGACTCTGCAAAACAGCGGTCCGGGGCGGTTCGCCCGGGACACTCTCCGAAGCTTAAGTTAGAGAGAGAAGTGAGAAGATGATAATTTATGTAGAGAGATGAATAGTAGTTGGCTCACCATTAATGTACTCACCCTATATTTATACCTGGTATGAGGGTGGTTGGAGGATTAAATGCTGTGTCGGGCGCCCCAGACCTGGTCGGGCATCCCACGCAGGCTTTTTAGGTCGTGTCAGGCGTCCTGACAGGCTTTCAGCATTTCTGCAGGCCGCCTGCGGCCGGCAATAAATGCTAAGTCATGTCTGACACCAGATACGCATCTTCAACGGCTCTCTGCCCCTCTGCGCCGCTCAGTTGCTTTATGTCAGGCGTCCTTATCTATTCCTCAGGTTCGCAGCCGGTCACGAACCGCCTGCTGACTCGACCTAGGATCGGGCCCGCCCTCCTTATTGGGCCTTAAAACGTCGATTCTCCCCTTTTGGGCCTGAGGTCCAAGTCCGCTCAACTATGCGGCCCAACACAATCCTTGGTGTTTAGTGCCAAAAACCCTATGGTTTGGTCCAGCTCCCCGTGGAAAGCTCCCAAGTCCCACCTTGCCTCCTCTTCGCAATGCTGCCGCACGCCATCGCCCATGCCTCCTGTTAACCACTGCTCACCCACGCCAGCAGCCATGTACGGCTGCAGCAACGACTCCACTGTGCTTTGGAGAAGAGATATCATCTCTGGCTCCAGGCTTTCGACCTCACAGCCAGCTCCACACGGAATTTTTACCATCCCCGAAGCGTCGACGCCCTCCCTGTCTCGCATCAGCCTGTCATGCTTCCGTACTGCTATGCCTTGCCGACCTCACCCCTAATCCACAATCATGGGCTGCCGTCTCAGCCGTTCTGTACTTTCACCATTCTTTTCACCTCCTCACCTTCGTTCCCACACGCTAAACCCATGAACTGTACAATTTCTCCTTACTCCCCTCGATTAAGGGAAGAGCCAGCTCTTCTGTTTAACCCCTCTCAAATTCATTTACACGACCTCTTCAATTCCATTGTTCCTCTGTTCCCCATTTGCATACCCAGTTTTTCAGGCGAGGCTTTCTTCCACCCTCATCTTTGGCCATCAGCAATAATGGAACAGGTGAGCCTTTTTCTTAGGTTGCAGGCGAGCCTCTTCGTTCTTCCCCTCTCTCTCTGTATTATTATTGGGTGTTTGGGTGATGTTTGGTTTTAATTTTCTTTTTCTTCATCGATTACAATTCTCAACGCTACTGCTTGGTTTTAACATCGCAGCGGCAACCTCTCTTAACAAAATCGAACAATCAAAGGTGAACCAAAATATTTTCTTAAGTTGAACATTAAGGTTTGTATTAGGTATAATGGTTATGTCGACCGGACCTTCTCCTTTATGCTGCTAGCTTTCTTCAATCATTGTCGTTTCCTTCTCTTTGAATTATACCAGCCTTCTATTTCATTGTTCGATCCTGTTAAGAGAGGTGGCAGCTGCAAATAGTAAAACAAAACAGTATGTTAGATATAGATATTTACTATATTTCGAACAAATTCGGAAACTTTGCTTAGATTTGTATTCTATGCTTTAGATTCTTTTATTTGTTCAAGGTGCCTGAACTTTAGAATTACTGCAGTATGCTTTTCCTTACATGTTAGGATGCTGCTTGGTCCTGTTCCTTACATAGTCAATGTTCAGCTTTCTGTCTCATCTTGCACATCAATTGCCCTTTAAGATAACTTCTACTGTTACTGTGTGATTTCATCCTTTTATATCGGTGTCATTAATGAGTGATGTTGTGTAAAGATTGGTGGAGAACCAAACAATTGAAGAACATTCGAAGTTAACCAATACTGTTGTTGTTGATATCAACAAGAGCCAGGTTGCATTTCTTTTTCTGCCTCTATTGGCTGCACAAATTTTCTGGATTTTTTTCTGGTGGATTTCCCTAAATATGGAAGTCATGGTTTAGGTCAAGTCACCAGATAGATTTAACTCTAAATCTGATTAACCAGCCTGCAGACCATGTTGGGAGGAACATTGTGACCATGATGAGCAACGATGCAAGGATGCTGAAACAGAAATTGAGCAGTTTGGATGAAGATGCAAGGATGGATCAGTTAGTACTTCTTAGGTTGAAGGTTGTTCTTCAAGTTGCTGGGGAATAACACAAATAAGCAATAGAGATATACAGATTGTTGCTATCACTTATTCAGGTACAATGTGATTTGTATGTACCTTTTTTCCAACAGTATGTTCAATTTCCATGTAAAGAAGGTTAATCGTAGGATCCATTTCTACATTTTCAAGGAAGTGCAGAGGGGAGCTTAGAGCTGGTACCATGTAGATTTCTATGTCAGATGCTGCTTAGAACTGGCGGTGAGGCTGTAACTTATTGGCCTATGACTTTGCTGCTACTGTGTTTATGTTCTGCTACCTGTGTAAAATTATTGTTCTAGCTATTGATCATGGATACTTGGGATTCTGTAGTTCAACAAGGAGGCAGGATACTAGGATGAGGAAACCAAACTGAGGGTTGTCTATGTAGCTCCACCTCAACCTCCTTCTCCTACTCACAGGTTGTGTGGTGATCTCAATTTCATGTTCAATTTTGGGATTTTTAAACTAATGGTCGTTGTTGGTTAAAAAAAAGTTGGCAGTACATTGACTCCATGTTGGACCGTTCCCTCCTTTGCTTTCATGAATCAAATCGTCACGCTGCAAAAATTGAAAGAGGCGGTATGTATAGGTGCAGCACAACTTATCGTTTTCCTAATTTGATGTTTAAATACTGGGTTTAGATAGGGGATGATTATTTTCCTTTCCCTTTTGCTAGGGGTAGCAAAGTAACTAAGGAGCAGTGGGGCAATCGCCGTGACTGGTGGCTGAAATGGTGGTTTAGGTTGGGGTTGACACACTTGGAATTGCTATTGATTCTGTCGTTGGGGTGCTGCTGTCATTTTGTATTTCACAATAGTCCATTGAACATGAAATATTTTCTAAAAAGTTCTCTTTCGTCTTGCAAAGTTCGTTGTCTCTGTTTTCTCTTAGTTTGTTAAGCAATCACCAGTGTTTACCTTATGTAACAGTAAATTAAAATGGATTGTATACCAAGCATTATCTTTGGTGATAGGACTCTGAGGGGCCAACAAAGAGTATGATCATTGATCTCTCCCTCCTATTAATGCCACATTGCTGAACAATTCACACAACGTAGCCGCAGGCATTAATTCACAACAATTGGTAAAATGATGTTGTTCAACTGGAAATACCTGCTTCCTGTACAGATGTCATTGCTTTTGACTATTGGCCATAGCTAAGTGTTACAGCAAATACCCGTCTTTTTGCAAGTAGTGGAAATTCCTGTACCAAGGAGACTGGTATAATAAGTTTGCATGCCTATTTTAGAAGCTCAAGTTATTTTTTTGGTGATCGTGTGGGGTAGCTTCAGCTTGCAGGTTTTGGTCTCTTATATTCCCTGAGGTCAATGCTTTAGAGTATCTTGAAGTTTTCTAAATGTTGGGTCTATTTTTCATCTAAGCTTCCTCCTTTCTTCTCTATGATACAGTGAAAAAATCAATACTTTGTGATGAACTATGGACTCTTCCATAGAGTTGGGAGTGAATGTTTAGTGTGCCCTCAAGTTGGTTTCTGAATTTTGGGTTTAACCAAACAACATAACCATTCTCTTAGAGAAACAATTGTTCAACGCCCAGTTTCTCATGTGTATAAATTGGTAGAGTACATGCGAAGTTTTGACTTAGACCTGTTGCATTCATTCTTGCTTCTTCATAAATGGTGGACTTTGTTAGGCTTTGGGATCATGGAGACATGAACTCATGTTGCTTGAAGTATTAAGTGGAAAGCAACCAACTGATGCATCATTCATTGAGAAGGGTCTGAATATTGTTGGTTGAATGTGTCTCTTTACTTTGTACTCTCAAGATTGTGATAAGAAGTTTTGGCAGCCCTGCTTCAAAAGTTATTTTTGGTCATTACAGAATATATTTTGGAAGGCCTGCTACTTTGGAATATTATAGCATGTGATTGTCACGGATAACTAACAGACTACTCTTTAGTTGATAAATAGTTTTGAAGTTTTATCTTATTAAATGATTATAATTTGAAGTTGACCAAAATGTCTACATGCTTTTCTATAATCATTGTATTGTAAGTTGTCTGGACTGGCATGATAATTTGCGTATATAATTTCTAACTATTTCTATCTATTGATTATATTGCAGCTATTAATTAAAATAGTGTTAAATCACCCGCGGCGTAGCCGTGGGTATTGATACTAGTTCTATATAAACAGAGCCCGCGCCAAAGGATTAAAAAATTTAAAACCCGCGGGGAAAACGACACGTAACGAAGCCCCTCGTTGGTCACTCATCACTCTCTCTCACTGCTCCCGCCTGCGCGCACAGCGCACATTCCTCCAAAAGCGGGAACAACCACCGCCGCCGCTCCCCTCCGCCGTCGGCCGTTGGAAAATTAACCAAAAAAAACAGAGGAAGTTCCCTTACCACGGTTTCCCCCTTAGAGATCCGCCTCCTCCGCTGATTTCAAATCCCACCATCTGTCAGCCGATACCATCACTAAAAATCAGTTTCTCTATTTTGAAACCAGAGACGGTTTTTCTGCGGCCAGTCGCGTAAATCGGTCAATCTCGTCACACCCATTACTTTCTCTTTCCCTTTCTTCTTATTTTCTCGGGAAAGTAGTGCGTCTCCCTCTCCAGTTTTCCCCCCTCTTCACGCATTCGAGAATCATTCGTTTTCCTCCCAAGAAAACAAGTTAATGGAATGAAAAAAATCCCTATTTCGTTTTCCCCATTCATCGAAATTCCTCTTGCCTGCCTATTCTGAACTATCCTCCGCTTCTGCCGCCGCCGCCTTCGACGGAGGAGCGTCGAAATTGATTAACATCCACCGAACGAGACGGTAGTCAAGGGACGATTCGATTGGTATGGAACAGAAGCAGTTTCTTTTGTCGGCGTTGAGCGTCGGCGTCGGCGTTGGTGTAGGGCTGGGGTTGGCGTCGCCGTCGGTGAGCAAATGGGCCGGCGGGAACGCTTCGGCGACCAACGCCGTGACGGGGGATAAGTTGGAGCATGAGCTATTGAGACAAGTGCTTCACGGGAGAGAAAGCGGCGTCACGTTTGCCGAGTTCCCTTACTACCTCAGGTCGGTCTCTCTTCCCTCCATCTTTTCTTTCTTCTTCTCTCAATTTTCATTGTCGTTGATTGGTTTCCCGTTTTCCTTAACTCACAATTACATAGTCAAGATTAAATAATTTGATCTGGGGTTTTTTTTTTGCAACTAAAGAGGGAAAAAAAAAATAGTTGCTCTGTATCTTCGAAAGAATTTGTTGTGATCTCATTACTATTCACTTGATCTAAATAGTAAGGTGAGAATGGTAACATCGATATGATTCTTTGTTTGATATCATCCTTATCTTTGAACCAACAACTTCTAAACATAAATAGAAAACAGTTTGATTTATTAGGTTGTTTTTTTCTTCATAAATAGATGCAAAGTATCCTAATCTTCATTCACAACCATTCGGAGTTCGTAAATCCCTTGACATCAAACATAATCCAGTACGTTGATTCCGAAATCCTCTGAACGTCATACATCATCCACTACAACAAAGTAGGATCATTACCCGAAATGAAATGAAATGAAGCGAAGCGCTAAACAAGTTTTGGTTAAAAGAATTGTGACCCAAATTTTCATTTGAGTTTATAGAAACATAATAAGAATTTGCAAATGAATTTATAGAGGATGAACCAACCTGTTGGGTTCACTATGTCAACCATTGTTGGAATCTAAATTTGGGATCTCTGATATCTATGTGGTTTTTGATTGCTATGGCAGTGACCAAACCCGAACATTGCTGACAAGTGCTGCCTATGTCCATTTGAAACATGCCGATGTTTCAAAGTACACGAGGAACCTTTCACCCGCTAGTCGAACTATACTGCTCTCTGGCCCTGCAGGTTACCACCAACCCATAAAAAAAATCAAATCATTTTTTAGTTTTCCGTGTTTGGATTTGTACATTGATGCTTGAACTGGAATCTGTGATTGTGAAGAACTCTACCAGCAAATGCTTGCCAAAGCTTTAGCTCATTATTTTGATGCCAAACTGCTGCTGTTAGATATAACTGACTTCTCCCTCAAGGTGAGAGCTTTTCTCTGCATTTCCCCCCTTCTCTGTGTTTTGATTGGTGGGTGGTGTTGATTTGTTATGATGAACTTTCCTTGCATCAGATTCAGAGCAAGTACGGCACGAGCAAGGAAACTTCTGTAAGTTCTCTAGATCGATCTTTTGTATGAGAAAACTGATAGTTTTGAAAAACACAAGTTGATTGTATGTTCGTGATGACCTTTCAAACTTCTTCTTGCGTTCTAGTCTTTTATGAAAAGGTCAGCTTCGATGGAGCGGCTGTCTGGTTTCCTGGGATCCTTGTCCATACTGCCCCAGGATAGAGGACCTATGGGTATCTTTCTTTGCCTTCTCATTCTCTTCTTGTTTTCTGGAGAATTATGACTCCGGATGTCATGACTCTGTCGTAGTCGTGCTGGTGCAGTTTCTTAGCCCTGATCAAGGTGGTGATCATGTTGTTGCAGGTGGTGGGACTCTACGTAGGCAGCACAGTGGAGTGGACCTTTCTTCAGCAGGGTAGGTAACAAGAAAACGAGATTACTCTACTGATCAACCGGAAATATGAAATTGAAATCCTCTCTTTCCATCTCTGCTAATGCTTATGTTATAGTTCTGGTAAAAATCTTGCCTTGTTGATACAGTGGGATGGAAGGTTCCTCTAATCTCCCCAAGCTACGAAGAAATTCCTCTACTTCTAATATGAACATGCTAGCCGCACAATCTGCTTCTGCAAATACAGGTTTTTCACTTTTCATGTTCTGATCCCCCATTACTTTGTTGATATGGTTACAAGCCTTTTACCTAACATGTTTACAATTTTGGGTTTTGTGCTCTCTTCCTGAGGCAGCTCCTTTGAGGCGACAAAGCAGCTTATCTTTCGACGGGAAGCTTTTTATACAGTCTCTTTACAAAGTCCTGGTATACGTCTCCAAGACAAGTCCTATGGTCCTCTACCTTAGGGATGTGGACAAGTTCCTGTCACGTTCGCAGAGAATATACAACCTGTTCCACAAAATGCTGAAGCAACTCTCTGGATCAGTGCTGATCCTCGGTTCTCAAAGCGTGGATCTCGACAACAACGACTACATGGAGGTCGACGAGAGGCTCACATTGCTGTTCCCTTACAACATCGAGATCAAGCCGCCGCAAGACGAGAACCAACACATCAACTGGAAGTCCCAGCTGGAGGAGGACATGAAGATGATCCGAGTTCAGGACAATAGGAACCACATCATGGAAGTTCTCTCATCCAACGATCTCGATTGTGATGATCTGGATACTATCTGCACGGCTGACACGATGGTTCTTGGTAACTACATTAAGGAAATTGTTGTGTCCGCTATTTCTTATCATCTGATGAACAGCAAGGATCCTTATTACCGTAATGGGAAGCTCGTCATTTCATCTAAGAGGTAATGATGGTATATTATGAATATTTTTCGAATGGACAACTTAATATTTGTTTAAGACCTTAACTCTAGTGGGATTGTTTTTGAGCAACAGTTTGGCCCATGGATTGAACATATTCCAAGAAGGCAAATCTGTTGGCAGTATCAAGTTAGCAACTCAGGCTGAACTCCCCAAGGTCAGTGATATGCCTTTGAGAATAAGAGTCGGACCGAAAATGCAATTCATTTCATTAGTTTTGGTGCCGATTTAAATTCAATCACTATTTTGTTTGTCTTGTTTCTTATAGATCATGTAAATAAACCGAATCGAATCACTTGATTCTTCTGTGTACACCGAATCATTGTCCATCCTAATACTTGGAACCAGATCAATGAATTCTTAATCCTCTTAAGTTAATTGTGAAAATGACTACAGAATGTAGGAAAGCCAGAAGTAAAAACTGATGCAGTGGTACCAGAAAAGAAGGCCGATACGGGAACATCAGGAGGAGGAGCTAAACCAGATGCGGATGCTCCGCCACCACCAAAGGCTCCAGAGGTCGCACCTGACAACGAATTCGAGAAGCGCATTAGACCAGAGGTGATACCAGCAAATGAGATCAACGTAACCTTTGCCGACATCGGTGCTCTAGAAGAGACCAAAGAGTCATTACAGGAGCTGGTGATGCTTCCCTTAAGACGACCAGACTTATTCGACGGTGGACTGCTGAAGCCATGCAGGGGAATCCTGCTCTTTGGACCGCCCGGCACAGGCAAAACAATGCTTGCCAAGGCCATTGCTCGAGAAGCTGGAGCTAGTTTCATTAACGTGTCAATGTCTACAATTACATCCAAATGGTTTGGCGAGGATGAGAAGAACGTCCGTGCGTTGTTCTCGCTCGCGTCGAAGGTCTCTCCGACAATCATTTTCGTGGACGAGGTTGACAGCATGCTCGGGCAGAGAACCAAGGTTGGGGAGCATGAAGCCATGAGGAAGATCAAGAACGAGTTCATGACTCACTGGGATGGCTTGGCAACGAAGCAAGGAGAGAGGATTCTTGTTCTTGCTGCGACGAATCGTCCTTTCGATCTCGATGAAGCTATCATCAGGCGTTTCGAGCGTAGGATCATGGTTGGACTTCCTTCCGTGGAGAACCGCGTAAGGATCATGAAAACCTTGTTGTCGAAGGAGAAGGTTGATGAACAAATGGATTTCAAGGAGCTGGCGACGCTTACAGAAGGCTACTCTGGGAGTGATCTGAAGGTGTGTATTATTATATACCTGTCACTGCTAATACAGCTTCTTAGGGACTACAAACACACCATAAAAATTCATAATGAATTCAGCTGTTTATGATGCACCTTTCTCTTTTGTACTGCAGAATTTGTGTACCACTGCTGCTTATCGCCCAGTTAGGGAGTTGATACAGCAAGAGAGGAAAAGGGATATGGTAAGTTTCACATCCCATCATTTCTTTCTCCATCTTTCTTTCACTAGAAACCCACTTGGCCGCGGCATCAATGCTGCATGCTATTTTGTGTTGCAGGAGAAGAAGAAAGCTGCAGAAGGTACAGAGGCGGCGGCGAAAGGAGAAAAGCAGGAGAGAGTGATTACTCTTCGGCCGTTGAACATGGAAGACTTCAGGCTGGCTAAAAACCAGGTAGGTTAATGTCCCTCCCCTTTTGCGCCTGGCTGAGAATGATACTGAGTAACTATATCCATAGTTTTTTTTTTTTTTTCCTGCTGATCCATGGCGTTGGAGTGCAAAATGCAGGTGGCAGCTAGCTTTGCAACAGAAGGATCGATAATGTCGGAGTTGAAGCAGTGGAATGACTTGTATGGTGAAGGTGGTTCAAGGAAAAAGGAACAGCTATCCTACTTCTTGTAAAATTAATGCTTTAATCCACTAACCTAAAGGAACTAGGGGGTTTAGTTCTGTGCAAAGCCAAAATTGTGGGTTACTTTGATTTTGTAAAACACCATTATGTATGTATGTATGTATGTGCATAGATGATGATAGTACTGATGAAGATAGCAAAGCCAATCAGATAAATGTCTGCAGCCAGCTCCCCCGTCTGTAGGGGAATGACATGAGTTGAGCTCGCCATGTCAGACTGATTTTTGCTTGCTGTTGTTTTCCTTGCTATTGAAATTATTGTTGTGTTAAAAACAATCAGTTAATACAGTTATACTATAGAACCATGATCTTAACACACCACTGGAGAGTAGAACCTCGATGTACAAGCAGAGAATTTCCATATCAAACAAAGATTAGAATTTCCATACAAGCTGCTTATATGAACATAGACGTCCACAGAAGTATATTACTTCCCCACGTTTTCTCATCCACATTCTAAAACCCAACCAAACCAACCTACTGGGCAAAAGTAACAACACAGGGGGGGAGATGGGGATGATGATCTATGCACTAGTACTGGCCAAAGTTTTACCACAAATAACTCCCTTCACAAAATGCAGGCCAACAAATCTTGTGTCACTACTCTCACGGAATAAGCACCACAAATGTAGAAGCGCCCCAACCTGTTCATTTAAGCCTTCTTCTTGTCCTTCAATGGGCCTTTAGGAATCTTACTTAGCACCTTGGCATCAAACACTGCCCACTGTTTCTTGATCTCAATCCAAGCCTTCTCGCCCAAGGCATCCACCTTGTCTTCATACTTCTCATAGAAAACTGGCACTGTGTGGAGCAGCACAAAAACTGTATGCAAGGGGGGAACAAATCAAGACATTCAGAACGGTGATTACTAAAGCACTTGCAAGGATCCAAACGTTAGTTACGTGGAGATTGCATTACCAATGTAGAACAGAGTCAAGAAGTTGCACCAGCTTCCCACGATAGACAAGACCCACAAACCAGCAATTATCTGCAACATAAGCAGAGCGGTTTAGTAGAGTGCCATACAAAAACTCCAAGCAAGCTAGAACCTGAACGAAGTGAAGCAGAGCAAACATAATCACTTACAGCAAGGAACTTCTTCAGATCCCTCCCGGATGCAACCTCGCGAAGGGTAGCCAAGCCACGATTGATCTCATTCCTAAGTGCAGCAGCGAATTGCAGAACTGGGTCTTCAGGGAGATGGACCTGTGGAATTCGTGGAGGGGTTCTGACAAAAATAGAAAAACTCAAGTCAGCTAAGCATGTCAAGAAAAATTCCCAGAACCCAAGATATGGGTTACAAGCATATGGCCCTATAAGCTTACTTGTTGATGAAGGTGGAGGCATTGGACCACAGAAACAAAACAGCGAGTGCAAGGATCAGGGCATGGCAGACCAGAGTGAGAAGGTGGTACTCGAGCAATTCAAAGAGCACCCACGCAGCAGTTGCTCCGCCAAGCACTCCTCCAGAGATCTTCTTGTTCCTCCACAGGAAAACATCCGCAGCTATTGAAAAAGTAGAGTCTGATCAGTCTCACAGCAAATACCAATTCCAGATGGAATTGCCAAACTCAAGCCGTTTGGGGAACTCTAAAGCATACGAGGATGATGGGAACAGTGGCTTATAGGAAAGATTATTACGGCAAATACAGCAAACTAAAGCCCGCTTTTCAATAATCGCATCATGAATCCAAAAGGTAAAAGCAAGTAAACAAAATTAATCACCCTTAAAAAAGCAAATGACACAGATCTAAGTATCTAACAGTACAGAGAAAGGCACCAGATCTGCTCGTCCACAGCTATCAGAAGCTTAAAAACGAAAGCGAAGCTTGATTCTAGAATAATCATGATTAACCAAGCACAAAAGACGAAGCAGAAGCACTGAGAACTGGAAATGGAGGAATAGTAATCGAAGAACCGTATGACAAATGGAGGGGGAACCTACGTTTGCCACCACCGAGAACCTTGTGCACCGGCTGCTCGCGGCCAAAGAGACGTTTAATTTTGGACTTCATCGACGAGGGAGAAGCCGGTGAGGACGACTTCTTGGGGTGGTCGTCGTGATCGGAGTCGGACGACGACGAGGAAGAGCCATCGCCACCGTGGATCTTGTCCGCTATCTTATCAAGCAGCGACTCCTCCTTCTTCTCGTGATGCTCAGCCATGGCAATCGAATTCCTTCCAAAAACCCCTTCCAAAACCCTAAGAACTCTCCCCAAGCAAAGGTAAAACTGAGAAAGAAAGGGCGAGGAAGTGAATGGAAAACCTTTTTCTTTTCTTTTCTTTTCTTTTCCTTTCCTTTCCCCTGAATCTCTCTCTCTCTCCCCCTATATACTTGGCGAAACAAAAGGCCCTTGGTGTTCGGATCTCAGCCGTTGAAATCGTAAGGTTGATCTGGACCGTTGATTTAGTTCGGTGGGCACCGAAGCTGGTAGGTTCGTAACGAGTTACGAGTGGTACCGGCGGGTCAGGTTGTCAGGTCGACAGAGATCAAATGCATGAGGAGGCTTTTATAAGACCGAGGACTGACGCCGTCCAGGGATTTTTGGTTGCCTCCGTTAACTTGCGACGTTGATAGCTCTACGTGTCTTTGCGATTGTAAAAGGGAAATTGCGTGAGCATCTCCATCAATGCAATTGTAAAAGAAATTGTATTTAATGTTTTTATTTTCAACTCAAACTTTTTGCTTTCCACATCACATTCATTCATTCACCTACATCAATGCAATTGCAAATGTAATTAAATATTATGTTTAAATTATAGGAAATTAAGAGCATCTCCATCAATGCAATTGCAAAAGAAATTGCATTTGTGTTTTTTAGTGTCAACTCAAATTTTTTACAATCCACATCACATTCATTTCATTCAGCTACATCAATGGAATTAACTTGCAATTGCAAATGTAATTAAATATTATGTTTATATTATAAAAATTAATTAAAAGAGAAAAGAAAATAATATAAAATAAAAAATCCCCATTTTTTAGTTTTTTTTTACTTGCATATGGAATTTTATTTGTTGCAAGCTTGCAAATATGCAATTGGTAGCCATATCAATGCAATTAATTTTGCAATTGCAAACACCTATGCCATGTTATTTTGCAATTGAGGGCCCGTTTGGAGAATTGGAGTCTAAATCTATAGATTCTAGACAATCCAAAGATTTTAACTCTCTAGATTGTTGAAAATTTTTTTGAAAATGTTCCTTGTTTTGTAACTACGATTGCTAACATCCAATGAAAAAAGAAATTTAATTTTTTATTAAATGATATGTTTATCCTTAACTAAAATAATTAGATTGACTCGAAAACTATTGAGAATCTATTGGTGAGGGTATTTAGTGGGATAAATGAAAAAAAAAAGAAATATAGTAGGAGAAAGAAAATCTCCAAAATCAAAATGTAGAATCTCTCTAGATTTTAGAGATTTAAAATCTCTGAAGCTACAATCCACAATAAAAAAGTAACAAAAAAAAAACATAACATTTTACTAAATCTATTGATTCAATAAATCCATGATCAAAATGTTGTTCTCCAAACGAGCCCTGAAAATGCAATACCAATGTGGATGTTCTAAGAGCATCTTCATCAATGCAATTGCAAAAGAAATTGCATTTGTGTTTTTTATTGTCAACCCAAATTTTTTGCAATCTACATCACATTCATTTCATTCACCTACATCAATGCAATTAACTTGCAATTGCAAATATAATTAAATATTATGATTAAATTATAGAAAATTAAGTAAAAGAGAAAAGAAAATAATATAAAATTTCTTCTATCCCACATGTAGAGAAGGAAGGCTTGAGTCAGAGCAAGGAACTGGTAGTGCGTTCCCCCTCATTGGCTGGGTCCTCTTCTAGAATCACCATTGGTGGGATTAACCTTGATGTTTCCTTCTCGGAGGTCTCATCCCCCTTGCCATCAACAATCTCATCTCCAAAGTTGCCCACGGAAGCCGAGTTTCAGTTCATGGAGCTAAGCCTCGTATCTGGTCTCCCGCTCATAGTCCTACTAGTGTGTTGCATATTTTACCCTCTTCGTTTAGTGTTCTTGCTGACCAAGGTGAGGAGGCAGTAATTAGGTTACAGGATGCTCCAAAGAGAGGAACCAAGAAGGCGGGGCTTCAGCCCCAGTCTTCACCATGAATTGCTTATTCTGGAATGTTTGAGGATTTAACAAATCCTCAAAGAGACAGGACTTTACACAAGTCCTGAGACGTCTAAATATTAGTATAGTTGCTATTTTGGAAACACATGTGCGGCAAGCTAAGTCTGAGGAAATTTCTGATGGTTTTCTAGTTGGTTGGGAGAGGTATCTGAACTACTGTGATTCAGATTTAGGTCGTATCTGGTTGTTTTGGAAACCGGAGTTTACAATTACTATCTTGAAACCGAGTAAGAACTTTATTCATGCTATGGTCCAGGAGCAGGGGGTGATTCTTTCTTTTTAACAGCAGTGTATGGAGCCAATGATGCAGTAGAACGCAGGGAAACATATTCTACAATTGGTCAAGTTAAAGTGGTTGGAGTTCCTTGGATAGTTGGAGGTGATTTTAATGCAATCATGAAGCCAAGTGAAGCCTCAAATCAGGTACAATTATCTTCGAGTATGTCAGATTTTGAGGATTGGAGAAATAATATGGAGTTGGAAAATGTGAATACCCTGGGTCCTTTGTTTACATGGGTTAATAATCAGCAGCTTACCCCCATAGCTAAGAGACTAGATAGAGCCTTGGCGAATATTCCATGGTTATCTATGTTTCCACATTGTGCCATTGAAGCAGTCCCTGGCACCTTTTCGGATCACTGTGGTATGCTAGTAAAAATCAAAGTCTCTGAGAAGACCCTTCCAAAACCGTTTAAATATTTTGATTTTTGAGGAGATCATCCTGAGTTCTTACAAATTGTGGAGAAGGCGTGGTCAACTAGTTGTCATGGACATCCCTGGGTTATTGTGCAGACAAAGCTCAAGGAGGTTAAGAAGGCTCTGGTTAAGTTGAATAAAGAGCATTTTGCTAATATAAGCTCCTAAGTAAAGGAGCTAGAGAAGCAGCTGCTTCTAATAGCAGTTGAATGCTTCTCTGATCCTAATGCTGAGAATTTGGAGGCGAAAAAAGAGTTAGACTCTCAATTAGAGGCTACAAAAAAGGTCGAGGAAGGTTTAGCAGAAATCCAGGGAAGAAGGGCTTAACAGAGGAGATAAGAGCACCATATATTTTCACAATATGTGAAAATACGAACAGCAAAGCGGGCAATTAGGAGGATCAAAACTGAAGCAGGGGAATTGGTAGACGATGTGGAACAGGTGGCTGATGCGGCTGTTGAATTTTATCAGAACCTGTTTGGGGTAGTTAACTTGGAAGTCAAACCGGATTAGCAATACTTAGATGGGATAATTCACAAAAAAAACTCTTCCAAGAGATTAAGGAATTGCTTTGTCAGAAAGTAACATTAGAAGAGATAAGGGAAATAGTCTTCCATATGAATATCCATAAGGCCCCTGGCCCTGATGGATTCTCCTCGGGTTTCTTCAAGAGAACGTGGCACATTGTGGGGGAGGATATAACAAAAGGAGTCATGGCTTTCTTTGAGACAAGTCGTCTTCTCAGTGGAGTGAATGTCACTGCTGTTGCTTTGATCCCGAAGGTACTGAATGCTGAGACCTTTAAAGAGTTTCGACCTATTTCTTGCATTAATGTGCTTTACAAGATAATTGCAAATTTTTTGGATAAGAGGCTTAGTGAGGTTCTTCCTAGTATAATAAGCTTAAACCAGACTGCATTTATCAAGGGTAGGCAGATAGTGGATAATATAATGTTGGCTCAGGATCTAGTTAGTGGATATCATAGAGAGCAGCTCTCATCTAGATGTGCAATTAAGATTGATATAATGAAGGCCTTTGATTCTGTCAGTTGGGACTACCTGTTTACAATAATGAGATTGATGGAGTTTCCTTCTTGCTATCTGGATTGGATATTCACATGTGTCTCCACTGCTTGTTTTAGCATTTGTGTTAATGGAGGAATGAAAGGTTTTTTTTAAGGCAAAGAAGGGGGTGAGGCAGGGGGATCCCCTCTCGCCTTATTTGTTTGCACTTGCTATGGAGGGCCTTACAGGTATGTTGAGTAGAGCCTCAGAGCAAGGGTTAATTCCATACCACCCACTTTGTAGCAAAATCTCCTTGAATCATCTCTGTTCCGCGGATGATTTGCTGATTTTCACAGTGGGATCAGCAAGGGCAATAATGGCGGTAAAGCAGACACTTGATCAGTTCTACTGGCAGTCAGATTTAAAATGTAACCCTGCGAAATGCTCGGTTTTCTTTAGAGGAGAATCTGTCAAGTATAAAAGAAATGCTCTGGAATTATCAGGATTTGCTGAAGGGAGTTTACCTGTGAGGTATCTAGGATTGCCACTCATATCAGGGATGCATTGGCAGCAACAATCACTAAAAGGATTCGTTCATGGAGGGCTAAAAAGCTCACCTTTGCTGGTCAGCTGCAGTTAATCAACTCAGTGATTGCAGGCCTGGTACAGTATTGGTTGCAGGTGTTTATCCTACCTAAGAAGATTATTAAGTGAGTACAAAAACTTTGTATGGACTTTCTTTGGCATGAGAATGAATCAGGCAGGGCTAAGATTGCTTGGGAAAGACTTGCTCGGCCTAAAAAAGAAGGAGGACTAGGTATTCGAGATCTCAACTCCTGGAATTCTGCATGTTCTCTAAGGTTGCTGTGGCTTCTAATGATGCAGGCAGGGGCTATATGGGTTGCATGGATGCTCCATTATCGCTGTAAGACAGGAGACATCTGGACCATGAAGGAGAATTCAAATAGCTCCTGGGCTTGGCGACGAATCTTGAAGAAGCGTTCCCAGGTTCAATCTTACCTCAGCAGGCAGGGTGATTGCGCTTTGTGGAATGGTGTACCTATGGAGATGTACTCGGTTAAGCTGGTCTGGAATACTCTATGTCCTAAATACAGTGAAGTGCCCCTGGTATAAAGTAGTTTGGGGGCAGAACTATGTGCCTCGATTTAGTTTTATTGCCTGACTAGTTATACTTGATGGAATCACTACTAAGAATAAGCTTCTGCGTTGGGGGAAGTTAAAGTGAAGATGGGTGTGTTCTCTGTGGTAATGGAAGTGAAACGCGAGATCATTTATTTGTTACTTGTGAGTATGTTAGGAGGGTGGTACATGGATTTTTGCAGGTGGAGCTGGTGTGCAGATCTACATGGGCAGAGACTGTGCAGGTAGTCTGTACTGCTGTGCAGAGATCCCCGAGTAGTTCGATTGGTGTCACGTGGCATACATATGGCAAGAGCGATGCAGAAGGTGTCATGCTGAGCATGCTCGAGAAGCAGAGGTGGTATAAGAATTAATGAAACAAGACTTGAGGCTGTTAAGGATGCAGTAGCAGTAGAGACATGTAGTTGTTAGGTTGGCGGAGGGTTTTTGTCTTATTTCTTTCATCTTTCATCTTCTCCTCTATGGAGCCACAATGGCGACCCATTTCGTTGTATCGGTTTGGATTGCTTGTTTGCAATTCTTTGCTTAATAAAAGGGTAACTGATTCAACAAAAAAAAAAATATAAAATACAAAATCCCCATTTTTAGGCTTTTTTACTTGCATATGGAATTGCATTTGTTGCAAGCTTGCAAATATGCAATTGGTAGCCATATCAATGTAATTGGTTTTGCAATTGCAAACACCTATGTCATCTTATTTTGCAATTGAAAATGCAATACCAATGTGGATGCTCTAAGTAAAAGAGAAACGAAAATAATATAAAATAAAAAATCCCCATTTTTGTAGGCTTTTTTGACTTGCATTTGTTGCAAGCTTGCAAATATGCAATTGGTAGCCACATCAATGCAATTAGTTTTGCAATTGCAAACACCAGCGGCGGATCCAGGGGGTGGCCACCCCGGGCCCCGGCCCAGCCCTCCTCTGGATCCATAGTTAGTATAGGCCTTATGAATTTTTCGATTTTAGATATTCGTATCGTTGTTAATTTAAAATAAGATTGGGTATAATTAGAAAAATAATTCAGATGAACATATTCAAAATCACTACTCTAAATTTAGCTTATAAATTCTAACCCCAAAGGTTATTCGTCTAAAAAAACAATGAAACCTAAAAATTCAAAAAGTTTAAAACGTAAAAGAATAAAACATATATGAGGTTTGTTACCTTGGAAAATTTACTAGAGCAGCTGGTGGATATAGAGATGGAAACACAATGCAAATTGATTAGTAGATTGATTTGTCTAGTGTTGATGCTGCTCGTTTCAATAGCTAATACGAATAGAACCTTTTCAACAACGAAACATGTGAAAATTGATTTGCGCAACAAAATGAGCGATGGATTTCTAGTCGATTGCTCAAGTATTTTATTTGAAACAGTGTATACTATTGGTATGGATGTGGACTCCATTATTAATGCATTCGCTAAATTAAAATACCGTCGTGTACAATTTACATTGTAAAAAAATTATAATCATTATATTTTTTACTATTTTAATTTTCTAATAAAATGCGGCCCGGTGCACTTCTGTGTTCTGGATCCGCCGCTGGCAAACACCTATATATGTCATGTCATTTTGCAATTGAGAATGCAATACCAATGTGGATGCTCTAAAGTACAGCTAAAGTGTATCGAAATCACTGCCGCCAGTCTATAAGATGTCGCCACGTGGTCGATGTATCGTTCAAGTTTTCATTATCTTCTTGCTGGCCATGCGATTCCATTGCTTCATCGCATGGAGGTTAGTTGTTGTGTTTTTTTCCATCTCTGTTTCTTCCGATTATTGGTAGCTTAATAACTAAGGCTAAATGGTAATGAAACCGATTCTCATTACTTAATGGCCAAGAATAAAGATCCCTTGGATGTCCTTTACCACTTACCATAGGGTATGAATCTTAGGTGTCAAGAAACAAGTCACCGTCCATATACGACTCTTTCCTTAGCCTTGGCTAGAAGATTCACAAGACTCCTACAAAAACCCGCATTCTGGAAGTATATGCTTGCTCAAATAAATTATCAAGAACTCAAAACTAGGTTGAGTCTATCTTTCAGCAGAGTTGTAAAGGCTTAATTATTATAATCCATAAAGCGAAACTTGTGCCTCGATTGGACTTGTGACGATCCAATACAAAGGGTTCTCTCCAGTTGAACATACAAGACATTTTTAGGTAAAAGTACCCAAAAGTTGAGGTTTTGGAAAGATTCTGAAAGCTAGAGGATCAGGAGGAGGTGGTCATGACTATAACTGAAAGCTAACAAGATGGTCCTAAATCCTTGCCTGATGAAGATGAATATGCAAATTGCAATGGATCTAATCCATTTCACTGTGTAAGTCTGTAAGAGAGAACCAACCATCTCTTCCAAATACCCACCAGGCGGGGTGGTGGATATCTTCTCCTTTTTCACCCCCAAGCATGGGGGACAAGGAGGATTTAGTTGAGGTCATTCTTGAAGGAAATTCAAGAATCCAGTAGGAAGACAAGAAGAAAAGCCAGACAGAACTAAGGAAAAAGATAACTTCATAAGGGCTGCTTTTGCTTGCACAGGTAAAATAACAAACGGCAAAATGGGTTTGGTGGCCCTATATCTAGCTTCCCCACTTAGGTCTTAATAAGAGCTAAGACAATAAGAAACAACCAACGAGAGATAATAAGTAACTCAATTACTCAACTAATCCCATGAGTAGGCCCAGTTTAATGGGTCTTTACCATAAACAGCCAGCAAGAATGAACTTTAAAGACAAACCTTACAGCAAGGATGTAATTAAGGCAAGAAAGTAACGGGCAATAAACTACCTTTATCGAAATGGTCCTGCCAATAACACATGCTGGAACTCCGAGGTATGAGCTCAAGAACTAAACAAGTATGCACTTGCAGGGGCGAATCTCTCGGGAATCAATAGAGTAGGGATGCAGCACCCACCTTCTGCACCAACTCTGTCCATCGATTGTAAGAGATAGAAACTGAGGGTAGCAAATGAAAGAGAAATCCAGGTGGGGAGGAGAAGATGATGCATAATTAGTGTTATGAGTTATTGGGATGGATGGGTTTTATGCTGTTGCTGAACCACACAACTGCCACTGTGATGGTGATACGAAAACAGAAAACAAGTGGTTTTCTTACCATGATCAGAGAGGGAAACTTACTAGTTACTATTTTACTACAAGTACCAAAATTGAAAGGGATCATCGCGCCTCAATAAGGACAGGACAGGACAGGACAGGACTATAAGTTCTTAAGCAAAAGAGATGACTGATGTTTGAACTTAGTTTAGTAGGGCATAGTGGTCTGATCTCTGCTGCTCAACTTGGCGTTTTAAGCCCGATAAGTTTGACTGTTCTAGCTACCTGAATGATAAAAATACAAACTAAAGTCTAAAACCCTCCAAAACTTAAACAATAGCGTCACTAAGTACTTAACCTGCTGATACCTTTCATTATTGTTTTAGGCTGATGTGAAGTATGCCTGTTAACATGCGATGGGATACAGTCATAAGTCACAACTCTTTTAGGGTTGTGAGATTGACCACCCACTTTTTAGCTATTAGATTCGCTCTCTCTCTCCTGTATCTTTCTTCTTTTTTCAAATTGATGGTTAGGATTAAAGGAGGGGTATTTTTGAAATGAGGAAATATTACCACACAAGATATTTTCTCATTTTCTATATAATCTATTTTCATAAAAAAAACTCCCCCCACCCCCTAACACACGTCCTCTCTTCTCTCCCGCTCTCTTATGTCTCCCCCTCCGTCTCTCCATGTCACCGCCGCCCGCCGCTTCCATCTGTCCCTCTTCTCACCACCGTCGCAGCCCTCTCGCTGCAGCCGTCGCGACCTTCGCCTCCCACCATCTCTACTCTCGCCGTCGCATCTCTACTTCTCTCTCCCATCATTCTCTGTCGTCGCCCTCATCCACTACCGCCGTCGCCGCAGAGGTAACAATCTCTCCCCTGCCTTCTCCTTTCATCATCCCTTAAATTTTTTTTTCCAGATATGGGATTTTCCAGATTGCAGATCTAATTTTTTTTATGTTAATCTCTAGTGGTACTAACTTTTGTCTAGTGGTACGGTACCAGTGATAGTGGTAGCGTATAGGGATGGTAATTTTGCCCATACCCATGGGTTTTTTACTATCCAACCCAATTGGGTTGGGTTGAAATCCAAATAGATGGATATGGGTAGAGTTTGATGAGTTTGTACTCATACCCATTTACTTGGGTTGTGTTGGGTTTATAACAAATGGATTTGGGTTTGTACCCGTGCCCAAATGTAAATTACAGTTTGGTACCTAAACTTAATATATATGCATATTTAGTATCTAAATTTAATTTTTTCTGCATATAAGTCCTCAAAATATCGATGAAAATTACGTTTTGGTACCTAAATTTTTTTGGTCTTACATTTTGGTACATAAACTTTTCAAGTTTTACAAATAGGTCCAATTTTTGCATGTGTAGTTAAAACACCCTCAAGTAAATGGATATCCATATCCAACCCATACCCATTTAGATTATGAAAGCAATATTCATACCCATACCCAACCTATCTACAAACCCCCAAACCCATATACACTTCACCCATACCCAACCCATTATGAATGGGTTTACTTGGATTTGGGTATAATTACCCATGGGTTGGTAATTGCCATCCCTAGTAGCGTACCACTACTCACTGATAGAGGTACCAATGGTAGTGGTAGCGTACCACTACTCACTAGTAGGAGTACTAGTGGTAGTGGTAGCGTACCACTACTTACTGGTAGCGGTACCACGCTACCACTATCACTGGTACCGTACCACTACCACTGGTACCGTACCACTAGCGCACTGACGGAGTGGTTTTTTTGCAGATCACCGGAGCGAGTCTGATTCACCGGGAAAAAGTTTGCCGGTTGGAGAAAGTTTGGCAATCGGAGCGAAGAGGCTACTGAAAAATGAAGAGAGAGATAGAAAGAGATATAAATGTATTAATTTTAGGATTTAAATTAAAAAACATGTATTTAATATGAGTTTTTAATTCCCATTTTGTAATTAATACAAAAAATAATTGGGTTAATTGCATGGTTGGTCATTGAGATTATAAAAAACGTTCAAGTTTGGTCACTCGAAATATTTAAATCCATTGGTGGTACTTCAGTTTACTGAAACCGTTCACGTTTGGTCACTCTCCGTCCAACTCCGTTAACTTTTGCTTACGTGGCAGTCAACTCTAAAATTTGACCGTTAAATGTGTGATGTGGCAATTTAAAATTAATAAAATTAAAATTTTTTAAATTGTCTTCTCATTTCCACCTCATATCACTTTTATTTTAAAAAAAATAAAAACCTCTAATTTCTTTTATGGTGGGGATTAGACGACGAGAATAACACGGCAGCGCTGCTGAGCATTGAGCTGCAATCGATCAAATCTGGCAAGAGGAAATCGGACTACGTTGTGACACCGATCTTGAAAGCTAGCTTGGAAGGGATTTGGGCGAAGATGATTGAGTCGGGGGAAACAGGGTTCGTTTTCAACCCGTACGGCGGAGCGATGGACGAGGTGTCGGCGGTGGAGATGGCGTTTCCTCATCGTGCAGGGAATTTTTACAAGATTCAGTGGGAACCTCCTATCATGGGAACCTCCTCCGCCATCCTCTTCTCCCTGGCTTTCCTCTCGCCGAGCAAACTAATCACTCGTCTTCTTCCAAAGGTAAGCCCGCCAAGAACAACAAGCCCGGTGCCCCTCGATGAACGGATCTCGATGTAGGCAGAGTTGAAGGAGGATAAGCCTCGGCCCAGTCCGGAGATCGCCCTCGCGCGTTTGAAGGGTTAGATTTAAAGGGGTCACATTTTCTGAAGGGAAAACTAAGGATGGCGACGGGATTGGGAAAATAGTAACCCGCCGCCAGTTCTTCAACTTCGCCCTCTGTGCCATCTTCTGTTTCTCCGTCGTCTGTGGCAACCCCTCCATCCTCTACCTCCCGTTCTCCTTCAATCAGGCCCTAGTGGTAATGGTCGGGCAGAGGGGTTATGGCACTGATGATGACTCTGATTCGGACTCACGGAGATTGGGAGAGTCGAGATCTGGAGGCAGAGTAGCAACGCGACGACGGTGACGATTTGGAGGACCGGAGGTAGGAATTAGAATTGGGAATTTTCAAGAGGGGAAAAGGTTGGAATCGTGAAGACCTATGAATTTTTTTTTGTTTTTCAATTTTGTTTAAATTTTATGTATTTATTATTTTTTTAACAATTACAAGAATGAGGTGGAAATTTTAAAGTATTAAACTTTATTTTTTATTAATTTTTTAATTTCCACGTCACATATTTAACGGTCAACTATGTTAGTTGACTGCCACGTAAGTTAAAGTTAACGGAAGTAGACGGAGAGTGACTATTGATGAAATGAGAGTAGAAAGTTAGTGACCACGAATGAAATTAAATATTTCCAGTAACCAAATGTGAACGTTTTTTGTAATTTCGGTGACCAACCATGCAATTAACCCAAAAATAATTAATAAATTCTTTTTTTTTGTCATACCCAAATTGCCTTTGAATGTGAAACTCACATCCCCACAGGGGAAGTGACGCTATCCCATCCCGTCAAACACATTGGCAACCCCACTAAGGTAACTCCAAACTGGAAGCACCATCCTAACACATTCAACATAAAAAAAAATTGCGAAATTCGTCCTTATATCATAAACAAACCTCTTCCAGACCATTGCTGATTGCAGTCCAAACAGTTTCAGCAACAATCCTCCAAGTTGGCAACCAACAGGAAAAAAATGTCTCTACTTCTCTCTCTCCCTCTATCTGCCCTTCCTCCTATCCCTGGTTCAAGAGCCACCTGCCGAAGAACTCCTGCAGCTGCCATTAATGGAGCCTTCAATCTCAACAAGCAGACTACCTGCAACTCAATTAAGAGGTCATCAGAAGATCTTATAGTGAAGAAGGAAGTGATATGCCATATTGAAGAAGAGCCAGTCCTGCCGTCACCCAGAACCAATGGGAGCAGAGCCATCTTAGAGGAGAAACCTAGAGAAACAACCAACCCGCCGCCCAAACCACCTGAGAAGAAGTCAATCAACGAGCAGTGGAGTTATTTCGCAGAGGATCTTGGAGATCTAGGCATTAAAGATTGGCATGGTGGGGAAGCAAACATTTACTCCATATACCCTGTGGGAGATCAAAAGGCCAAAACGGCAAAGAGAATTTACTGCCAAAATGCACATGAGGCAGAGGGGAGAGGAAAGCTCACAACTACCTTGGAATCCCGACTGAGTGGGGGAGATCCAAAAAGGAAACCTTCAGGTTCCTTCTTCAAAGAATGGAGAACAGAGGTGATTCGTGAAAAAGCCTTCTCTTATCGCCAGGGGGGAAAGAGGTGCTCCTCAAAGCGGTCTTCCAAACTATTCCCTCCTATATTATGTGTTTGTTCCTTATGCCAAAAACAACAACTAAGAAGATGGATTCTATGCTGAGAAACTTCTTCTGGGGAGCTGCGATGAATAAGAGAGCCATTCACTGGAGGGCAGGCGAAGTCCTTTACGCACCAAAAGAAGAGGGGGGCCTGGGGTTTAGACCATTCCATACTTTCAATTTGGCTTTGCTTGCCAAACAAGCTTGGCGGATCCTTACCAACAAAGAAGCCCTGTGGGTCAAGGTTCTCAAGAGCATTTATTTCCCAAATTTTGACTTCTTGAGCTCCAAGAAAGGTGGAAAGGCGTCCTGGATCTGGTCCAGCCTGTGTGAAGCAAAGAAATGGATGGAAATTGGGATTATTAAGGTCATTGGTAATGGTAAATCTACCAAGCTCTTTAAAGACCCCTGGAGAAGAGATCGGGCAGGACCCCTTCTAGATTTCAACTGGCCTGACCAAGCCACAACAGACACATGGATTGATGGCATCACTAGAGAGTGGAAGTTTGACCTTCTGCAAGAGTTCCTGAGCTCCCACAACCTGAAACAAATCATGGCCATCCCTATTGGCCCGGATTCCCTGGAAGATTTCTGGGCATGGAGGTTTTCTGAGCAAGGTTCCTTTACTGTGAAGTCAGCGTTCCATCTGTTTCACAACCAGACCAGGATTTCTTAAGGACCGAATGGTAGGGTTTATGAGGCTTGCAAGAATAGATGGAAATGGTTGTGGAGCCTCTCCATCCCTCCGAAGCTCAAATTTTTCATATGGAGGATTTCGAAGGGAGCGCTGGCCTCGAAGGAAAACTTACATGCTAGGAAATGCTCACCATCCACGACTTGTCCTCTGTGTGCCAATCCTTCTGAGACTATCCATCATTGCCTCTTCACCTGTCATCAGGCAGCAGAAGGATGGAGGCAGGAATGGCCCTCGACCCCTCTTCCTGCTCCTGGCACCCCATTCCTGGAATGGCTGTCGTCTTTGGTGCCCAGATTCTCAATTCTCGTTGTCCAAAAGATCATCTTCTACCTATGGCAGACTTGGAAAGCAAGGAATGACAAGATTTTCAAGAATTCCCCCCTCTGGCCCCCAGCTACGATTGCAAAGGCATCTCTTGCTCTCCATCAATGGACCACCTGCCCCAAGAAACCTAACACAACCACTGTTCCAGCTCAGCCTACCCCAACACCATAACAATGTTCACCACCGCCGAGTACTCATGATTTTGAGATACACTGCGACGGGTCGTTTTTCAGCGACTCCCAGGAGGCGGCATATGGCGTCATCGTTATGAACAGCCATGGTCAAGTTTGCGATGGTAAGGCTGAGACCTTGCACTGTTTCTCCCCACTTGAAGCTGAAGCTAAGGCCCTTTTGGTTGGCTATCGTTTGGCTGCTGAACTACACTCCACTTGTCTTGTTCGATCGGACTGCCTGCCTCTTGTCAATGCACTGCATGATCACCAGAAAGAATGGCCATGGAGAGCTGCTGCATGGATCAGCACTATCAAGCAAATGATGATTTCCAATCCCCTTGTCCGGATCTCGCATATTGGTCGTAAGAACAATGTTAAAGCGAACTGGGTTGCTAGATCTTGTGCCACGAAATCTCTACCCAATGAATGGCTTCAGATTCTGGATGTGGTCTCACCTCTGTTGTAACTCTTGGCTTCTGCTTCAAGTAATGGAATTTCAGTGTCCTCTTGTTAAAAAAAAAAAAAACAATCCTCCAAGTTTCCAACTTTACCAATCAACCAACCCACCCATCACAGGAAATTGTGCCAATTCACAAAACAATCAGCCTAAAGCAACCAAGATTGCATCTCTGGAACAACAAGGAAAGAATCCTGATAGTCGAGTATATCAATGAAGGATCACAAGCTGATCATTATCTACACATGCGGAAAGGGAAAACCAAATCATGCTGTAAAGTGCAGAGGACAGCAAGAGAAGAAAAATAGTATGGAGGGATTAATTAACTTAGCAAGCTCAAACCTTCTGGCATTTGCTTACCTTAAAGTAATCTCAGACATGAAAGCGATAGACACGTCATACTAAATCAAAGTAAGGACCCCTCCACCGTGATTTCGACGACCCTCCGGCCACCGGCGAACGAAAAGGAGGAAACTGGGCTTTTCTGGTTCCGTTTTCTAAAGCGTACACCACAGTATATATAAACTAGCTTGTTCTCCGACCCGTTTGTCGGAATGTCATTTATTATGAGTATTTAAAATTTTTAAATTATTTAAAATGTTGAATTTCTTGAGACATTAAGATAGACATCGAAATTATTTTTTCATTTTTGAAATTTCTATAACTTTTCATCAACGATTAACATTGTAAACTTAATGAATATAATCAAAGTTGTCAAACTCGTTCTCTAAAAAAAAATTGTCAAACTGATTCAAGCCGTTGAGCCAGTCAAGCAAGTGATTTGAAGTTTAATGGTTTGATTGAGGTCTAACCTGTTTGAGCCGTTTTACACCTTTTCTAAATATATTTACAAATAAGATAGAAATTTAGTGACTGAAATAGAATGTACTAACTTACAACATTTAAAAATTCAAATTCCAAAAAAACAAACATATCTCAAGATCCACCCACCATCCCCTTGGTTCTCTCCCCCTCCCCTCTTTATTTTTCTCCCTCTCTAACTATCAGACCCTTAGTTTTGTAGAGCCCGTTTTGGAGCACAACTTTGGTCAGACCTAGTCCAACCAGCCGCCTGGTAGAGGTGGAACAACCTTGGTCATAACAATCGTGAATAATCATTCATAACTTGTCTATTCAATGATGTAGTCACTTAGTTGCTTATGGTTGGACAAAAATTGACATGACAAAAAAAGAGTTTGTATGAAAAAATGTCATGATCACAATCTTTAGTCAATATTTATTTAGTTTGCTTGAGAACAATACAGATATAGCACTATCTAAACCTTAAGATATCGCTTGGTATAAATGAATTCCATAAGTTTTGAGAAATTCATTTTGAAATAAAATATTTTTGTGTTTGGTATTTAAATGAATTCATTTTCAATTCTAAATTTTGAATTCTATGGAATTGGAACTAGTTATAGCAATTCCGAGGAATTGAGATGAAATTTCCAAATGAATTCCACAAGTATTTATTAATTCTAATAGAATGATATAATTATCCTCTTTTATTAACTAAATTACTTATACATATGACATACAAAATACAGGAATTCATTTGACAATGAATTCTGCACAACAATTCATTTGACAATTAATTTTTATCTCTAAGGATTTGAATATGGCATACCAAACACAAGATTTCATTTGACAATGAATTCTACACGGTAATTCATTTTACAGTGAAATGAATTCTCGATTCATTTGGTACCAAACGATCTGTAAAGTATTCTGCACAATACAATAACAAAATTAGCAAGAATATCATATTTTTTCATCTATACTCTACGCAATGAAAAACTTATTTATTAACCAACATACTCTAAATTTTGTTGAAGGACAATCTTATTTACTCAACAACAAAAAATTAAACCTATCTTGTGGTACCTAGTACCTACCTTGTTAATGCACACGACCACATCAATGCATCTGTGAAAACTCCAACTCGACTTTTATAATTTGTCATGTATTGCGGTTATTTCATATTAAACTAAGTAACTATGAATGATACATATCGTCAATTATCCTATAAGATAAAGAAATTAAATAATTGAAATCATCTAGAAAAACTGGTATAAAAAATTGTGTGCTTTTAAATTCACTCATTTGTCAAACCATGTTATATTATCAAGAGATTTAGGATTTAATGTATAACCAAACTAAAACTTTCAAAAAACTAGTCACTTATAGTTTGCATAATAATATCGTTGCTTTTATAGTTCTAAAAATTAATACCAAGTTAAGAATTCTAAATCACATCTACACATTAAATACTGCAATTTAGTATGCATTATTCAAATCAATGATATTTGGATTGCAATTTTAAAATTATTCTCCAGTTATAAGATAGATATTAATTAATTTATTATTATAATCAAATTAAAATATTAAAATTTAGGACTTTGCTACGGTGACATGCATGTCACGGTGACATGCACTTTTCGGTCGACCTCATATAGGATTTGGTCGACCTAATTTGTTGTTTCAGTGTAAAAACAGTTTCATGGTGCCTACTTTGGAGATTCATATCTTACAATTGGCTAGATGGAAATTGGAGATTAAAGGCTTGTTTTGAAGCTGAAGTGTCCCTCTACACATTAAAGTACTTGGGAGCTCAATAGAAAGTCTAGAAGACCATTTTTGAACATGACCAAAAGGCTATGCCAAAACTGGGAAACTGCTTGAAAATGGTAAGTCTGGCAACGTGTTTGTCAAGCCTACTTTGGAGCTCAATTTGAGAAGCATGGATGCGAGTCAAGTCTATGGGCCTCTACCATGTTAAATTAAGTATTTTATTATACAAATGCAAGGCATTGGATGAAATATTGAATATCTTTAAGGCTTCAAACAAAAGGCTCGAAGTTGCTACGAAGACTGTTTTTCTGGCAGCTTGAATTTGCTAGAAATACAGCCTTCGTAGCAACTTCGACCCTTTTGTTTGAAGCCTTAAAGATATCCAATCTTTCATCCAATGCCTTGAATTTGTATAAAAACATACCTAATTTAACGTGGTAGAGGCTCTTGGACTCGACTCGCATTCATGCTTCTCGAATTGAGCTCCAAAATAGGCTTCACAAACACGTTTCCAGACTTAGCCATTTCTAGGCAGTTTCCCAGTTTTGGCATAGCCTTTTGACGAGGTTCAAAAATGGTCTTCTGAACTTCCTATCGAGCTCTCTTCCACTTCAATATGTAGAGGGACACTCCAGTTTTAAAACAAGTCATTAGTCTTCAATTTCCATCTAGCCAATTGTATGAATTGTTTTACACTGAAACAACAGATTAGGTCGACCAGATCCTATATGAGGTCGACCGAATTCTAAATGAGGTCGACCTAATCCTAACTGAGGTCGACCGGAAAGTGCATGTCACCGTAGGCATACCCTAAAATTTAAATATCAAATAACAAAGGAAGTACTTACGGGAGAGTTAGTGAGCTAGCTAACAGTAGTGGAAAGTCCTATGATTTTTAGAGTTCAGGTTTTCATATTTTGTATTTAAAAAAATGGAAAACATTTCTTTTGTGTAATTGGTAATGACTGATGTCTTTGTTTGGAAAGACCATGGTTCAAATCCTGATATTGATGTGTTCTTTTATGAATGAAAAATAAATAATGATTATGAAGACATAGTTACCCTTCATACTTTTGCCCTCGTTGCAGGAAATTTGAAATGCGGAAAAAACGCTCTCAATTCTGCTATAATATATTTGTAGATAAAAATTTCATTTTTTTCCTTATAAAAGATCGTTTGACCATATTTCTTTCGTTTGAGTTTTAATATTACGATTCAGTGACTCTTTGAAGGAAAGCCACTGTGAGTTGGAGGAAGGGTACTTTCGGTTACTTAGTATTTTATTTTCCTCCTGTCGGGTTAGCGGGAGGGAGAAACCGCACATTTGGAGACGAATATCCATTGTCGGCCCGTAGTACGTCAGTGACTCACCACACACACAGAAACATAATATCCGTCAGTGGTCAAAAGCCCCATTTCTGGAGATTCGCTCAACTGGAAAGGAAGTGGACCAGTTTAGTTAAAAATTCCTTTAGAGAAAAAGGGAAATCTGGCCCAATCTCTGACCAAGCCCAACTGTAGGCTCCCATTGTTAACTGTGTCGACATAGAGCCACTCAAATCTCTTCAAGTCATGGCTATTGTCTATACTTGTAGGTACCAAAGACATGTTTGTATTGTAGCAGAAAAGACTGATTTGACTATTTGTCGATCATTGTTCATTTCTTTTCTCTGTATAATTTATTACGGTTGGCTAAAAAGAATTTGAATTCGTATCTAGTTGTTTCTTTCGGGAATATCTTTGAAAAAAATTTAAAAATGAAGAAAGAGTAGCAAGCATTGAAAATTCTTCTCATTAAAAAAAAACTACAACTCTTAGTCTCTTACACTCGATGGAGTTAACAAACATGGGAAACCCACCATGAGATACCAAGAAATGAAACAAAAAAAAAACAAAGTAATAAACCTTAGGATTCAAACTCCAAAGTAATGTGAATGAACAACTCAAATAGTTGAACTGAAAAACCAAAATAAAATTTGAGGCCATGAATAGAAAATTTAGTAGCCACCCGCCGGTGCTCTGTTCACCATTGGTTTGTGCTCTGGTGTATAAAAGAAAGGTCCAACTGGGTATAATTTGAGGTGCTTGTCTTGCAAAATGCGATGAGAAGACAACTTGTAACCATCGATTCCTCTGTTCACATTGCTTGGAACTCCACATTCCTCCAATGGAGATTGCTCGAGGAAAGCCTTGCAATTTTCCCATGAATTCTTGACCAGCTTGTTGTTAGAAGGCAGAGTCTTGAAGAAATAGCCCTTGGCATCAGTTGGACTGGTGACATGACACTGAAACCGTCTCATACCCCCTTTTTTTTTACAAAGGGTTTGCTTATATTCCACTTCGAAAGAACGAGGTTACACTGAGGGGGAAACAAACTTAATCCTAGCAAAAGAAGGAAAACCCCAACACTATGGATAGACAACATGACAAAGGTAAAAAGCACAAAATAAAGACAACACAGCAAGAACAATGAAAACATGGGATTTCCTTACAAGAGCCAAAATACAGAGAATCCATCGCCATCTTTATAACCTGAACCAAATGTGTTGGAGACGTACGTACGTATTTAGGACGTACGTATGCATAACGAGTGGGATGTACTCGTTTGTCATGTTTTATTTGTTTATGGGGTGTTTAGTGTTTTGCATTCCTTGCTACTGGTGAAAACGGAATGCACATCCCATATATATTTATATGTGTTTGCTGCCGAGCTGTGTTCGGTAGGTTTTTGGTTCAAAAGGAAAACCCTAATAAAAGTTCAGCCGAAGACTCCTTTGTGAGTCTTCCGTGGATTAGTCTCGTTCTTACGAACGAGGATACCACGTAAATCGTGTTGTTTTGAGTGTTTCTTGCATGGTATCAGAGCGGTGACGAGATCATGGCCTCCGATGATGAGACGACGAAGTCATCTGCGACAACTACAAAGACCGCCGCAAGCGGTAGCGGAGAAGGGTTTCCTCCGGCTTTTATTCTTCCTCATTCTGATAGTCCCAACCAGCTGTTCGTTGGAGAACTCCTCATCGATTCGAACTATGGTGAGTGGATTGGTGATATTACGGATTCGTTTATTGCTAAAAATAAGATGGGTTTTGTCGATGGTTCTCTTCCCAAACCCACAGATGGTGTGCTTCTTGAGCAATGGAAGCGGTGTGACGCCATGGTTAAGGGTTGGCTAAAAACCGCCATGAGCAAGGAGCTCCGTTCAAGTGCCCAGTTTGCTTGCACAGCCCGCGAGATATGGCTGGATCTCGAAGCTCGGTTTGGTCGTGGGAGTGCGCCGAGATTGTATGAATTGAGGCGCATGATTGCTCTACTCCAACAGGAAAAGTCGAGCGTCTCTAGTTTTTATACCAAGCTTCGTGGAGTTTGGGACGAAATTCAATCTATCTCTCCCGCACCTGAATGCAGTTGTGGTGGCTGCACTTGCGATGTAAAGCGCAAGTACCGGGAGACCAAAAATAGTGAACAATTGTTTGATTTCTTGATGGGGTTGGACGACGCGTTCTCCACTGTTAAGACGCAAATCCTAGCGATGCGTCCCATTCCTAGCCTTGCGGATGCCTACCATTTGGTCAACAACGACGAACAGCAACGTAAAATCACCAGCACCGGCGTCCCCATGTTGAAGCTGCTGCCTTTCACATTGCGGACGGGCGCACACCTCCACGCAGTTCCTCAGGGCGTCGAGAGGACTCTTCGAGACCCCGTTTCTAGTGTGATCACTGCGGCAAATCTGGGCATACACGGGATCGTTGCTTTGAATTAATAGGGTGGCCCGAACGTGGTTCCTCTAAAGGCGAGAAAGAGAAGGAGAAGGACTCCCGACGTAAGCCTAGTGAACGTGGTCGAGTTGGGCCTCGTGCAGCTCAGGTGGAGGTCAGCGACAGTCCCATTCCTGGATTAACAGCTTCCCAGTTCGAGCAGCTGAAGACCCTGTTCGGTGGGGAATTGAAAGCTGCCCCGGACAAAATGACAGGTAACCTTTTGCCTCTGTCTGATCGTAGTGATGATTGGGTGATTGATACGGGCTGTAATGAACATATCGTCAATGCTTCTCACATGATTTCTGGGTCACTGGAAGGATCCGATTTGCAAGTTTGGGTTCCGGATGGTTCAGTCATTGGGGTTTGTGGAGTTGGTTTAGTCCGGTTGTCTAATGGAATGACATTGCCGCGGGTGCTTCTTGTTCCGGAATTTAAATGCAATCTACTCTCTGTTAGTCAGCTTACTCGGGATTTTTCTCTGGCGTTGATCTTCTTGCGCGACTTCTGTGTGATACAGGACTTACGCTCGAAAATGATTATTGGGACGGGGACACAGAGTAATGGCCTCTACTATCTCCAGTTATTTGATGCAGTTCGCGAGGAGATGGCGTGTGCTGCCAGGAGTACTGTTGCCGCTGACTTGTGGCATTCCCGATTGGGACATCCTTCTCCCGAGAAATTGGATTTGTTGCATTTAGTTCCTAGCACTCGTACTTTGAATAAGCCGCATTGCTCATCCTGTTTGCGAGCAAAGCAGCCTCGTTTGGTTTTCCCATCTAGCTCCATTCGCAGCTCGAAACCTTTTGATACTATTCACATTGACATTTGGGCGGTTACAAGGTCCCGTCTATCAGTGGTGCTCAGTTTTTCCTTACCGTGGTTGATGATTTTACTCGGGGTGTGTGGATTTATTTACTTAAGTTCAAATCTGAAGCAGCTAAGTATTTGAAACTTTTCATTCGTCAAGCTTCTCGTCAGTTTGGTGCTGCAGTCAAGGTTATACAGACGGACAATGGCAGTGAATTTAAGTCGCATGAGTTACTTGATTTTTATTCTACGGAGGGTATCCATCTGCAGACCTCTTGCACTGACACTCCGCAACAAAATGGAGTCGTCGAGCGCAAGCATCGTCACATTCTCGACACAGCCCGGGCACTACGTTTCCACGCGAATTTACCTAAGCGTTTTTGGGGCGAATGTGTTCTCACAGCTGG
The DNA here is from genome assembly GCA_964030455.1 of Linum trigynum. Lineage (NCBI taxonomy): Eukaryota > Viridiplantae > Streptophyta > Magnoliopsida > Malpighiales > Linaceae > Linum > Linum trigynum. The sequence continues at coordinate 15,466,906 of OZ034818.1, forward strand.
CTACTTGATTAATCGGTTACCTCATCGTGCTCTTGGAAATCAGACACCTTATGAGCACCTTTTTAATCGTCGTCCTTCGTATGCTCATTTGCGGGCATTTGGTTGCCTGGCGTATTCGAAAGATACGCACTCTCACTTGGACAAGTTTGGTGAACGAGGCAGAGCTTGTGTGTTCCTCGGCTATCCATTCTCTCGAAAGGGTTATCGTTTACTTGAGCTCTCCTCTCGGAAGCTCTTTGTTTCCCGCGACGTGGTTTTTGACGAGGCAATCTTCCCGTTTCATTCCCTTGCTAGTGACATTCAGCCTGTTGAGCTGCCTCCTCAACAAGCATGACCATGGAGAATGAACATTGCAACTCCCTAAGCCGCCTCCTGGGAATTGTTCAAAGACGACCCATCACAGTGAATCATCGAATTGGGATTGTATGGCGGTGGACAAGGTTGTGATCGGACTGCTCAGAGTTGAAAAAGACCAATGGGACCGGAACGGGGAGGACAATGAAAAACGAGAGCAGAGGCACATCACATTGCCCACTTCCAAACATTTAATTCTCACCACAGCTCCTGATGAATGGAAGGTGAAAATATATGAAAAATCACATTGATCAGAAAATCATATAATGTGATTGGGAGACGGGGGGAGAAAGAAAATCTTGGCATTAGGTGTAATAAGTTTACCTTTAATGGGAGCATATCCGGAGGCTGATTTGCAGATGACGAACGGCGACCGAAAAAGCTTCTTCCGGTTTTGGAATGTTTAGCTTGGGCATCCAATAGATTAGTGTGGGTAAGTAGGTTTCGAGTAGTAGCCACTGAACGGCTTGGCTTGATAGGCTCACCATTGTGCAAATTAATGATAGGTTCATCGTGTTTGGACTTGGGCACATCGAAGGCCACTGCTGGTTCTCGGCCTTTTCCTCGATTCTTCTGGTTTTGACATCGACTGAGCAACTGGCTTCTCTCGTCTTGGTGTTTTTGTTGAGAAGAAAGAAATGAGGGAATAGTTGGGAGTTTGATGATTGACCAACATATGGCGTGGTCTATATATAGGAATAGGATGGTTCTGTTCTGTATATATGTTGGTTTCCATTGTATTGTTTTTTTTTTGACAAAGGACAAATTTTTTTCATTCCTTATAGCTGAAAGCTTCAGTTACAGAAGGGGAGCAATAACATCGAGAACTTGGATCCATTCTGTTGGGAGCTGCTTTTTTGCACACGATCTCGCAACCCAGTTAGCTTTCGAGTTACTTTTTCTGTTTGTGTAGTCGAATCGCAGTCCCGGGTGGATGGAAGCCAGGCTCTTAATATGGTTGATCCAAATCGCTGCTCGCCATGGCCATATCTCCTTGCTGCTTGCCAGGGCCTTAATGAGGGTGAGGCAGTCAGAAACGATCCTGCAGGATGTTGATAGTGAGGCCGCCAATCTCGTTCCCTCCCAGAGGGCTTTTGCTTCAGCTTCAAGTGGTGAAAAACATTGCATAGTCTCAGCCTTCCCGTCACACACCTGTCCGTGGCAATTCGTCACAACGATGCCAAAAGCCGCCTCCTGTGATTCACTGAAAAAGGATCCGTCACAGTGTATCTCAAAATCATGAGTACTTGGCGGTGGATAGGGAGTATCAAGGGGTGGATTGTGCTGAGGTTGAGGGGGAGGATCTTTCATCTTCCTGGGACAGGTACTCCATTGGTTCTGTGCAATTTGAGCTTTCTGTATCGTGGAAGGTGGCAAGGGGAGAATGCCTTTGAAGATGCGCTCATTACGAGCTTTCCAGGTCTGCCACATCTGGAAAATGATCCGCTGGATCGAAAGGCAAGAGAACCGGGCCTGTAAAGAGAAAAGCCAGTCCAGAATATTGGTGAGGGGGGGGAGGGAGGCTCAGTCCAGGCCATTCGCAGCTCCACCCTGTTCCTGCGTGGGGGCATTCAAACAAACAGTGGTGGACAGTCTCAGAAAGGCAGTTGCAAATGCTGCATGATCTGGTGGGGGAGCACCTCCTCGCATACAGGTTCTCTTTCGATGCCAGTGCATTTTTTGCACATTTCCATATGAAGAATTTCAACTTTGGAGGGAGAGACAAGCTCCAAAGCCATTTCCATTTTTCTTTAGCTGCTTCCGGGAAAGGGTTGCTGTCCCCTTGGTTACTGCGAGATTGATTGTGGAAAAGGTGGAAAGCTGACTTAACTGAGAAGTTCCCCTGCTCCGAAAGTCTCCATGCCCAGAAATCTGACATTGAGGCAGGTCCAATGGGTGTGCCAGCAACACTATTGAGGTCTTGAGGGTCGATGATGTGGGTCAGGAGATCAAACTTCTATTCCCTTGTGACAGAGTCAATAAAAGTGTCAGCCGTTGCTGGGTCAGAGGAGGTGTAAGGGAAGATAGGGCCTGGTCGATCAAAGCGCCAGGGATCCTTGAAGAACCTCGTTGACTTCCCATTTCCAATAACTCTAACCACTCCCTTCTCCATCCAATTCTTTGCTTCACAAAGGCTAGCCCGAATCCAAGATGCCTTGCTCCCTTTCTTTGCTGCCAGGAAGTCCGTTCTTGGGAAGTAAATACTTTTAAGCACTCTGACCCACAGAGCATCAGGGCTGGTGAGTGCACGCCAAGCTTGCTTTGCAAGAAGGGCCATGTTGAAAGTGCGAAAAGGCCTGAATCCCAATCCCCCTTCCTCTTTTGGAGCATAAAGAACATGTCCCGCCTTCCAATGTATCGAACGTTTTGAGATATTTCCTCCCCAAAAGAAGTTTCTGAGCATGGAATCCATTTTGTTTGTGGCCGAACGTGGGAGAAGAAAGAGGCACATGATGTATGATGGTATTGCCTGGAAAACAGCCTTCAGCAGTGTCTCTTTACCTCCTAGGGATAAAAGAAGACTCTTCCAAGCTTCCCCTTTGTTTTCCATTCTCTGGATGATGAATCGGAAGGTATCCTTCTTCGATCTTCCCCACTCAGTTGGGACACCCAAGTACGATGAATGACAATTCGACTCTGCAAAACCCACCGTCTGGATGATTCTTTCTTTTTCATCCTCAGGCACATTACGACTGAAAAAGAAGGAGGATTTTTCTCTGTTCACCTCCTGGCCAGTAATCGATCCATATGCATGAAGGATTCCCAGTATCTTCTCTGCTTCCTCAGTTGAGGCCTTTCCAAAGATGAAAGTGTCGTCTGCAAACAGGCAGTGAGACAAAGTAGGGCATGATCTATTCAGCTTCAAACCCCGAATCTCCCCACTTTGCACTGCTTTTTCAATCAGAAAGGAGAGGGCATTGGACAGCAGTATAAAAAGTAGGGGAGAAAGGGGATCCCCTTGTCGGATACCCCTAGTTGGTATAAACTCCTCCGAAGGTCTTCCATTGAACAGAATTTTGAACTTCACTGAGTCAATACATGATCTGACCCATCCACACCAATTGTCATCAAACCCATATGCTTTAAGTAGTTCAATAAGGAAATCCCATTCCACCAGGTCATACGCTTTCCTCATGTCAAGCTTCATCATCATGTATTTGTTATTGCCTTCCTTGTGTTTCTTGAAGTGGTTTAGGACCTCATGAACGATAATAATATTATCTTGAATCTGTCTCCCCCCAGTAAAGGCTGCTTGTAGCTCATTCACCAAAATTGGCAAGAGCGGTTGCAGTCTATTGGCCATGATCTTTGTGATTACCTTGTACCGGAAGTTACAGCAGCTAATAGGTCTGAACTGCCCTATTTTTTCAGGGGCATCCACTTTGGGAATTAACGTGATGTACGTGTCATTCCAGTTCGGTGGCATTACACTGCTGTTGAAAAAGCTGATAATTTCCTCGCAAAGCTTGTCCCCCACGATATGCCAATACTGTCGGAAGAAATGGCCCGGGAAGCCACCCGATCCTGGTGCTTTGTTTGCACCCAACTGGAAAACAGCTCGTCTAATCTCCGCCTTCTCCATACTAGCATTCAAAAGGTTGTTGTTTTCCCTCGTAACCAGCGATGGGAAGCCGTTAATAAGAGAAGAGTTAAAGGTTCCATTAATGCTTGAGAAAAGACTGGAGTAGAAATTGGTTACGTGTCCCTCAAGGTTCTGGTCAATAGTCAACCAGTTCCCCAATTCATTCTTCAGCTTGTCGATGTGGTTCCTGTTCTTTCGTTTGATTGTGCTAGCGTGGAAAAACCCTGTGTTCTGATCACCTTCCTGGAGCCAGAAGTTTCTGGATCTCTGAGCCCAAAATTCCTCTTCAAGCTTCCATGCTGCCTCCAACTCCTGCAGTAAGCTTTTCTCTTCCTCAATCTCTGCAGGATTTCTCATTGGCCCGTTTAAATCTTGTAGCCTTATCCTGATATCCTTTTCTCGTTTCATTTTCTTCGCTCTATCAGTCCTTGCCCATCTCTGAATTTCTTCTCGGCAGTGAGCGAGGGTTTCATTGATCTTGTCTCCTTTCTTCCACAAGTTATCAATGATCTGGGTGCACTCCCCATTTTCTTTCCATCTTTTATCAAATCGAAACGGGGTGTCCCTATCTTGTTGCTTAGGCTGCAAATCAATCCGTATTGGACAATGATCCGAGTTCACAAAATTTTCATGGTATACCTTGGCTGTTTCGTACTTAAGTCTCCATTGAGCAGAGCATAGCCCTCGATCCAATCTTTCTCGAATTAAGTCTTCTCCCTGCTGATTATTGGACCAAGTAAAGACTGGTCCAGAGAATCCCAGATCGAACAGAGCATTCTGCGAGATGAAATACTTCAAGGGGTCTACATTCTCATTTCGTAAGGGGCATCTCCCCTGTTTTTCAAAAGGGAACAGGGCAACATTCAAGTCTCCTACAATAAGCCAACTGATATCCTGATCTTCTCTAATGATCGTAAGTCGATCCCAGAGAGCCCTTCTCTCCACCGCCGTGGTGGAAGCATGGACAAAAGTACAGAAGAAGTCTTCCCCTTTTCTACTAATACACACATCCAAGTAAAATCTACAAGCATCCAAAATGCGGACATTCACGTCCTCCTTCCACCAAAGAGCCAACCCACTACCTTCATCTACTGGGTTAACATAACTGCCGTAATCAAACTTCAGTGCTCTCCTTTTGTCTTCCATGAAGGGTTCATCCTTCCTGGTTTCCATTAGGAATAGAACTGACGGGCTATACTGGCGGCACAGTCTGCCACAATAACTTCGTGTAAGGGATCGCCCGAATCCCCTACAGTTCCAGCTCAGAATCCTCATCCTTGGTTTGGCGGCTCAAGGCTTGCCGCCGCTGCCCTCGGAGAGTTGGACTCGCCTTCCCCGGACTGATTCCCTTCCGCTGTCAATTCTGCTAAACTCCTTCTTTTCGTAAAATACTTTCTCCTCTGGTAAGTTATCATGTTTTCTCCTGGAACAAAAGCCAAAGAGTCAAAAGAAAAGTTAGTCGAAGCCTCCGTTTGTGGGTTGGGGCAGCTTGGGCTGACTCGATCTGGTTTCCTCTTTTTTTCGGGCCTGGTTCTGGGTTCTTCTTCTTCTGTTGCCACTTCCTTCCCGGTGTTTTGGTTGGGGGCCTGTTCTGTTGGGGTAGATACAGGGCCTGCTGTTGATTTTGCTGTTGTCGGGCTGCTGCTAGTGTCATGGTAATAAAATGGGCTTGCTCCATTGTATTGTTGCTGGCCAAAGGAGGGAAGGTGAGACTTAAACTTACATGGGACAGGATACAATAACAACACTCTATTTGTTGTTACAGTAACAACATAATTCATTAAGGGAAAAACTGGAAATTTACAATAAAAAAACAATTAATAAGATCCCCAAAGCCAATTCCCCTCCGCTCTCTTCTCCTTCTCCGTCGAGCGTTCTCCTCCGATTCCCAAACGGCGAGGGCGAAGAAGAAGAGTCTTCTAAAAACGAGAGCTCCGGCGAGAGGAGGTACTGGTCAAAGTAGTCGTCGGAGCAGGAGTAGAGGTTGCCGCCGCCGCTGTTTCCACCCTCGCACTCCTGCAAGAATTGGAGTCCAGCTGTCGCCTCGTCTTCTCCCACCGGCTCGGCGAGAAGCAAAGACATCGTCTCTTCCGGCTCGATTGAAATCGGCGTCGGAGGAATGGGCTTGTTGTTTTCCGGCTCGGAGGACTCCGAAGTGGATTGGCTTCTGAATCGGAGAACAGAGGTGGGCGATGCGAGGTTGTTGTTGTGTGATTCATCACCGGAGTCGTAACCGGAGGATTGATGTTTATCCTCCTCTGTTTCTTCCCCCTTCACAGCCGGATTGAAGAAATTCGTCAGCGCGTCGGGTCCCCGGAGCTTAATCGCGGCGTTGTCATAAACCATCGCCGCCTCCTCCGCCGTATCGTAAGTCCCCAGCTAGAGCCAAACCCTCTTCGCCGGATCCCGAATCTCCGCAGCCCATTTACCCCACGGCCGCCTCCTCACGCCTCCTCACTTCCTCTCACCACCCTGAACCGCCACCACCGCGAAGAATCTATGGATTTGCATGAGATCGGTACGTGTAGTTTATTGGTGGCGTTGTTGAACTGAGGGTGTGATGAAACAGTGTCAGAGATGAATTCGTCCAGTTCTTAGGGATTGATATTTTCAGTGCACCGATCTAATCTAAGAACAATATATAGAAGAGAACCTTGTTTTGTTCGTTCCATTGCACTCTCTGCTTTTTGAAACCAAAATACATTCTCGGGCGATATTCCATTCCAATCACCAAATTATTTCACAAACCATTAAAATCTACTTAACATAGTTTAAATGAGAAGTCTATTTCACACGCCAATAAACGACGAATGCAATTAGGTTAAATCCAAAAGAAAGACTATATCAAACTATGTTAAGTCCACAAAAACCTAGGTTGAATTGACAAAGCTTGGCCTCCCTCACTTTGATCAAGCATGCATAAACTTCTCATTTGGGGTAAGAAAACTTATATTGGCTTTACATATGAACCCAAAAGTCACAGTTTATATCATTGATTATGATGTTTATGGATAAGCATTGAAGTTTATCCATGCAAAGTTAATCTGTGAAGCGAGTGGTTTTGTTTATCCATGGGGATTGGACTGAAGGTGTTTGGTCGTATTAGTCTTTTTTCACAGTTAGCAGCGCTGGTTTTGAAAGCTTCTCACCGATTTCGGTACACTTTGGACTTGAAAGAAGGAAGAGGAGAAAGAGCAAAGAAGGCGGACGATTAGAGCTCATGCACCACAAAGTGAAGCCATAAATATTTTTAAATCACACCAAAAACCTTATTATACAAACCATAACTCTCCTAAAACAAATAAAAAACACCACAAAGCACACCAGAAACTTCATAAAACAAACTACAAACACGGTAAAACAAACCATAACAAAACATACCAGAAACCTCCCAATGCATGCCACAAATTCCCTAAAACAAACCAGAAACACCACAAACCAAACCACAAATATTTTGAAAGCACACCAGAAAACTCATAACGCAAACCATAAACACCGTAAAGCAAACCACAAAAACAAACCAGAATGCTCCTAATGCATACCAAAAATATATTAAAACAAACCAGAAACCTCACAAAGCAAACCACAGAATTTTAAAAAACACAACAAAAACCTCATAATTCAAACCACAAACACGTTAAAGCAAACCATAAAAACAAACCAGAAACCTCCTAATGCATACCACAAATCTCTTAAAACAAACCACAAACCCCTCAATGCATAACAAATTTTTTTTGAAAGCAAACCAGAAACTTCTCAATGCAAACCACAAACACGATAAAGCAAACCAGAAACTTCGTAATGCAAACCACAAACACGATAAAGCAAACCACAAAAGGCATACAAAAATATGAGAAACCAAATCATAAATCTCACAATGTAGACCATACATCCGGTGGTCGTTGACCGAAGACCGTTGACCGGTCAACGAATTTGGTTGACCCAACTCCGGTGACCGTCAGTCAACAGATTCCAACGCCGATAGGCATATACCGGCCCCGATGACTAGATTCCGACGCCGGTAAGCATATTCCGACCGCGGTGAGCATATTCCGGCGACGGTGGCATATTCCGATGACAAAATAGTATATTCTGGCGACAAAAAGCATATTGCGGTGACCGGCGACCATTTTCGGCGACCGGTGGCAGAATTCCGGCAACCAAAATTTTGGCCCGAAAATTAAAAAAAAAAATTTTATTTTTTTATTTTTTTATTATTATTTAAACATATTTTTCATAATGACAATTATACCCCTGCTTTGATTTTACACTAGGTCAACTCAACTAATAAAAAGTCATCACAACCCTAGCTTCCTATTGGTTGGAGACTAGTGTTGTTACAATAACAACACAAGGGGTGTTGTCATAGTAACCGGTCCCCACTTACATGCATTGTGGTGGGTCTCGAGTTTTTGCTCCTCACGTCGATTATTCCCCCACATTGCCACGTCTCCTTATATTATATGGTTAGGATTTGGCTTGATAATATAGTAAACTGGCTCCGGATAGTATAACAACACTCCTTGTGTTGTTATAATAACAACAAGATTCATTAAGGGTAAAAGAGTAAAAGTAATAAATTAAAATAAAATAAAATAAAAAATCTAACTTTCTCCGTCTATCCCATCCCGATCTCAATTTCTTCTTCGTCTGTACCATTCCATGATTTCTACTTTCTCCCGGTTCAGGCGCCGACGACAATCCAAACAACCAGGCAAGCAACGGTAGCGGTTATTTTCCGATTCCCCCTTCGCGTCTGCGTCCTCTCTTCTTCTTCCGGCCTGCAAGCTTGGCCGACTACGGCTCTGACGATCACGCGTCCTCTGCACTCCAGGACCGCCTCTCCATCTTCGACGACTCCGTCGAGGAGATGCGCGGCTGCCAGAAACAGATGCGGCAACTGGGTGTCGGGAGAGCATCTCCGACGGCCTGTACCACGCCTGCAGCGGCGAGCACATTCTCGACCTTTTCGAATCATGACTCAAATGGGACGGTGGATCTCGAGGAGTTCAAGGCCGAGACGAGGCAGATGATGTTGGCAATGACGAGTGAGATGGGGTTCTTGCCGGTTCAGATGGTGCTGAAAGAGGAGAGCACCGTGGAGTGGGAGACTGCTATGCTTGATGCTTAATTAAGATAGACGGATCACTTGCAAAACCAACCTTCAAGTTTAAGCCTCGTAGCTTTGAGTTTGTTAATTTCAGCAGCAATTTTCGTTGCCATAACCTGAAATGTCGTTGGTAGGCACTAGCCATTAGCTACATCATTAGATAACTAGAGGAGCCATTGTGCAAGTTCAGTAAGAATGATTGAGAATGCTTCCTTTCCTCCTCCTGGTTTTGTCCAAAAGAGGTGTCAATTTGAGATCTTGTAGGGGAACTTTTGAGAGGAGAGGACAGTATCAAGCAGTCAGGTACTTCGATTAGTTTCGCCCGGAAAGTCTTAGATGTTGTGGGTTTACTTCATCTGTAGCAATCATTGGTTTTCCCAATCATAATAGAAGAACCTGCATCTCATCGAAGGTGAGACTGAGGTACTGATTCTTTCTGTAAGTTGTGCAATTTTTGGAAGTGGTACTGGACAATTCCCATACTATATTGTGAAAAAATGACAACTTCTGTTCGTTGCCAGATTATGAATCATATAGTTGCTAAAAAGGAATCATTTGTTAGAAAATTTTGCCTGTTGAAGGTTTTGGAGTTGGATGATCGGGATTCATACAGACTGCTTGTGTTGTTAATTTGCTTAGCTAATTACGTTGTTAATTGCATCATTAAAACACGGTAAAGCAAACCAAAAACGTCGTAATGCAGACCATAAATATATTAAAACAAACCAGAAACCTCGCAAAGCAAATCACAAAAGTTTCGAAACCACACCAGAAACACAATAAAGCAAACCAAAAATACGATAAAGCAAACCACAAAAACAAACCAGAAACGTCCTAATGCAAACAAAAAAAATCTATTAAAACAACCCAGAAACCTCGCAAAGCAAACCACAAATATATTAAAACAAACCAGAAACCTTGCAAAGCAAACCACAAAAGTTTCGAAAGCACACCAGAAACTTCTTAATGCAAACTATAAACCTTCTAATTCATACCACAAATCCCCTAAAACAAACTAGAAACCCCACAATGCAAACCACAACATTTGCGAATGCACACTAGAAACCTCATAATGCAAACCACAAACACAGTAAATCAAACCATAAACGTCCTAATGCAAACCACAAATATATTAAAACAAACCAGAAACCCCTCAATGCAAACCACAAAGTTTTTGAAAGCAAACCAGAAACTTCTCAATGCAAACCACAAACACGATAAAGCAAACCAGAAACTTTTTAATGCAAACCACAAACACGATAAAGCAAACTACAAAAGACATACAAAAATATGAGAAACCAAACCATAAATCTCACAATGCAGACCATAACATCCGGTGGTCGTTGGCCGTTGATCGGTCAACGAAGACCGTTGACCAAACTCCGATGACCGTCAGTGAGTAGGTTCCGGCGCCGATAGGCATATTCCGGCCCCGATGACTAGATTCCGACGCCGGTAAGCATATTCCGACCACGGTGAACATATTCCGGCGACGGTGGCATATTCCGATGAGAAAATAGCATATTCCGACGACAAAAAAAGCATATTCCGGTGACCGGCGACCAGATTCCGGCGACCAATGGCTGAATTCCGGCGACCAAATTTTTGGGCAGAAAAATAAAAAAAATATATTTTTTTATTTTTTATTTATTTATTATTTAAACAGATTTTTCATAATGACAATTATACCCCTGCTTTGATTTTACACTAGGTCAACTCATCTAATAAAAAGTCATCACAATCCTAACTTCCTATTGGTTGGAGACTAGTGTTGTTACAATAACAACACAAAGGGTGTTGTTATACTAACCGGTCCCGCATATAATATAGTGAGTCGCACGTTGGTTATTCAACTCGCCACATGCACTCTTCCTTTGTTCTATAATCATAGTCTACTTCTTTCCCTCGGCTTCAGAAATATACGTGTTAACAAATATATGTTGTTAATAAAACCTATATCACCCTTATAAAAAAAATGTGTTGTTAGTATATATTAGTGGATATGGTATAAAATTCGTTATCGAACATCTCCCAACAATTCAAATTATTGGAACTGACTGATTTTTTACATGGTATCATAGACGGTGTGTGTTAAATTTGTATGGAAAATAGGAGTTGTATTAAATTTGTTTTCATTTTGTATTGGGCACTGTTCACCGAATTTATTATACTATATACCAGTTTTATCATAACCTCTTTTTTCTCACATTCAGTTATTTATATTTAATTGTTGGTTTTACCCCTCCTAGATCCAACTTCACCATAAGATTCCCCCTAAATAGCTATATGAATACTTTTTCATTTCACATTCTAAAAAGTATAACCTAAGTCTTCCATGATGACTGAGACAATGCATAAAATTTGTAGAGGAATAATAATTTCTTATATATCAATTAAATAAACATATTACTTAAGTCTGCAATGATAAAAGTTTGAAGGAAAATTACTAAATTATTAACTAACCTGTTGATGAGCTCATCAATTTTCATTGAACAAAAGTTTTGTAAAGTCAGTCCAGGACGAAGTAGTACTTGTGATATTTCGGCTTGGGAGTATTTTTTTCATAACAATTTAATCAAATATGATTATTTTTCTAAAATAATTTATTTTTTATTAACTAAAATTTATTTTTTACTACCTACCATATATATTGAACATCTCACCAATTTGCATGACACAAATTAGAACTTGCTGAAGATAAGTTAATCTTACATATTAGTATAATCGAATGTGAGACTTATATGTAACTTGATTTTATTATTATACTACACATTGTGCAAGATTACGTAACACAGTGTTGTGACACTTATTATGTATCAATATAACAAATGTATTACGTAAGCCTTTCGTAATAATTAAGAAACTAAGCAAATCTTATGAAAGTTTCTTACTCTAATTATTTTTCAAATTATTTTATCTCAACGAAATATTTAAATGAATTGATGAAATTTTATTAGAAAAAAATTATCTTTTGCTTGTTAAATCAAAACAGCTAAATTGAGTTTATGATCGTTGTGCCACTTGGTGTAAAAAGATACAAGGTACTTAGTCAAATTATTGTGCTAATTACAAAAGTTACTCGATGTGGCTATGTTCCTTGGGTGGAAGAGCGATTCCTTGGAGATTAAAGAAACAAGTTATGATATAAACCATTCACGTAGACATACAAAATGAAAATTTCTAGAATGAAGAAAAGTGGCCAAGCATTGAGAATTCTTCTCATTGAAATGATTATACTATTGTTAAATGACTTTATAGAAGTGATGGAGTTAGGTTGAAGTTGAGAAGAGTTGTAGCCCCTCTCAATTTTAAAATATAGATAAAATTACATGTAAATTTTGTACAAATTCAGCAATTATAATAGCCGGTAAGTCTTTAACCCCTTCCCATTGAGAATTCTTCTCATTGAATCAAAACGAAACAAATACAAATTAATCAAAGGAAAAATGATCAAAACCCCAAAATAATTTGGTTGCTAAGATCAGACATCAGAAAGCAAAATCAAATCCCAAGAAGCAAAAAATTAAAGGAATGTTTGGAGGTTGTGATTCGTATAATTGATGTATTATATCAATAAGTGCATTGCAAAATCAAATAGAGTCATTCACATTATCGAGTTATGCTCTGGTTCGGTTCTGACAGCAATGGTATAACCCTTTGATTACCGTTGTTTTTATTATTATCCAAATAGTGGCAAATGGGCTTATGAAACAAGCTCAGAGGCCCACGCCAAAACTCCCTCGATTGGTACACCTTCACGAAGAAGGCTGCAACGGTAGTCCACAATGTGAAGTCTTTCCCGAGCTAATTTAGGGTTTCAAAGGTAACGAAGAACGAGAAGAAGGAAATCATATATGCTGAACAGCTGAAGAAAAGAAGAAAACGATGGAAAAGAGAACTGATCGTCTTCTCTAATGAGCATCCACTTACACATTCAGTGGGCCTGGTTTATTAGTGTGTCCATTGACTCAAGCTCAAATTAAAGAAGGAACAAACTGGGCCGCAAACATCAATTACAAGCCTTAAGCTTTTTAGTCTTTGTTCTTTCATTTATCTTGAGAGATGAAAGCTTTAATGGCTCTGTTTCTTTTGCCGACCCAGAACTGTAAATGAAGAACAGAGTATGAACACAGAGGTACTGAGGCAGCGGGAAAAGTAAAATGGCACAGGAAATTTTAACGTGGTTCACCAATAAGAGTTACTCCACGTTCCAGAATCAGTATCCACTAATTCTAGGAGACTCTTTTTATTGGTTTCAATCAAACGAACCAAACATGAAAGGTGTAAAAAGACTCGACGAAAGGGGCAGAACAGAACATAAGAAAGAAATTCGTTACAACCTTTAACGACTTAAAACCTTTACTTCTAAGCTAGTTAACCACTTTGTAAACCCAAGCCCTCTACCACTCACTATTTCGAATTTTCGTTGCTGACTTCCTCGTAAGGAAGGAAATTCGAAATCGAATTTCTGCTGAGCTAATACCTTCCTTTTCTTTTCATTTTCAGTTTTTAGCAATGCTGATTGTGCAATCATTGATTTCGTCCAACACACAAGACCAACCCAGACATGTTGCTAACCTGCTATTTACAAGAGGCTTGAAACTTGGCGTTTCTAAAGCAAAATTCGGTCGAAGAAGCAAATCGTGTGGACCAAAAAGTCACTCAATCATATATGCCCGTAGAACTCAGTTACTTCATCAACCAGACCTGTTTCACGAACACTCTCGACCACAACTTGGTTCCAATTTTTGTGGGAGAAGTTGGTAGGGCTGGGATGCGGGCGGATAACCCTCGAGTTGGGCTGACCCACTCGCATTTGACACAAATTTTATTACGTGGGTGGGTGATGGGTTGTACTAGGAGCCATCTTTCATGTGGCGGATGGGTTGTGGGCTGGTAACAGCAAAAAGAACAAAGTCGTTGGCGATGAAAAGGGGAGAGTGGAGACATTAGAGAGAAACTAGGGTGCTCCTAGAGATTGATCCTCAAGTCAATTTTCCAAATCGCGATCCTCTCTTCTTCCCTTTATTTTTCCTCTAATTCTTGTGCCTAGATCACCTCTCTTTCCTCCTTTAAATTATTTTCCTTAGTCCTTGTACTTGATAATCATCTTCATCCGTAGAAAACTACTCCATAATAGAATTTCTATCCAATTTCAGAACTAATACAACACTTCCCCCTTATTCCATCTTCTTGTTTCCACCCGATAACCCTCTCCATCGATTCTCATGACAATTTGACTCCTTTATATTATGTACATTGTGATGTGAGTGAAGCCGCAAATCCACCCGCATCATCCACCATCCGTCCGACCCAACCGGGGACTAAATGTGGGTGGGTGGTGGGTTAAAAATTATCAATCCGTTTATGGTCAAAATCCGCCTGACCCACCCAATGCCCACCTCTAGAAGTTGGAACAGACCAAAGAAAGAAGTAGGACTAAATCCAAAGATATATTAACTTTAGTGGGTAATTAGCATATATGGTCACAAACCTTTACACTTTGTACAAAATGGTCAGAAACCTTTAATTTTGCACGTTTCAATATCATATGTTGGGACTATTGAAGAATAAAGTTTAATAAACAAAAAAAAATGTAACATCACAACTAGTTAGAGTTGTGAAGTGTGTGGAGTTATCTAGAGTGTGTATTAATGTGGGTAGTTATGGATTAAGAAAAGAAGAAAAATGAAGAACCACAAATGGGTAGATATTTGTGGGGTTAAGTAGGTGTAAAGTGGTAGTTAGGTGTGGCAAAGTATAAGCCACAATTTAGTGTTGGAACTTGGCTATAAATAGCCATGGTTTGTGTATGATTTCTTCATCCCAAGCAAAGCAAAGCAAATAAGAAAGAAAGTAGAGAGTGTTTGAGAAATTGTGAGTTGTGGGAAGGTGAAGAAATAAGAGAGTCAGTGAGCATTTCGATCCATTTTTTCCAACAAGTGGTATCAGAGCCAAGGTTATTCCTCGTATGCTCTGCGGTTGCGGTTTAGGCCGATCTTCCACATCATAAAAGGTTTCCTTGTGCTTTGTTATCAGTATCAAGGTTATTCCTCGTATGCTCTGTGGTTGCGGCTTCGACCGATCTTCCACATCAGAAAAGGGATTCCTTGTGCTGAGTTATCAGAACTAGTTCAACCGAGAGCCAGTAGTGACGAGATCCTCATTAGGCGGTCAGAGGCTGCAGTTATTTCAGGAAGACTGAAATAGAAAACTTGGAGAAGTTACCAAGTAAGAAGATGGAGGGTTTCTCAGTTACCGCTATGGAGAAGTTGAATGAGACCAACTACTCAAGTTGGAGCACCCGTATGGAGTTTTATCTCAGAGGCCAAAAGCTCTGGGAAATTATCACCATCCCACCACCCAAAGATGAGAAGCTGTTGGAGGACTGGAAGCAAAAAGCAGACAAGATCATGTACATCCTTGCAGTCACAACAGAAGACCAATTCCTGCCTCGCATCAAGGAAAGCAAATCCCCGAAGGAAGCTTGGGATACTCTCTCCACAATCTTCGCCAGGACCAATGAGGCGAGACTCCAGAGACTGGAGAATGAATTGATGGCACTATCCCAAGAAACATTGACCATTGGTCAATATTTCAACAATGTAAAAAATGTCTATGCCGAAATTTCGAAATTGGATCCGGAAAATCCAATTTCGGAAGCTCGGACAAGAAGAATCATCATTCGTGGCTTTAGACCGGAGTTCAAGGGCATAGTGACAGCAACAAGAGGGTGGTCAAAGGAGCCAACCCTGGCTGAGTTGGAGAATCTTCTAGCAAATGAAGAAATTCTCGATGACAAGATGTCAAAGGCGTCAATCAAGGAAGAGGAAAAAGCCTTGCTCAGCAAAAGTAAAGACTCTAATGGTGGAGAGAAGGCTCTTGCATCAACAAGTGGCCAAAAGGGGTTCAAAAAGAACCAAAAGTGGAAAAAGAAAGGGGGTAACTATCGAGGGGGAGCCCAGAAAAATTACAACCACCGTTACAAGGGTGGTGACGGAAAGGACAGGAAGGAGCATGATCGAGAAAATGGCAATTGCTACATTTGCCACAAGAAGGGTCATCTAGCTAGAGATTGCTGGCACAAAAAGGAAGAAGGAAACGCTGCAACTTCTTCCAAGGTGAATGATGATGAATGGGACTTTCAAGCATCCTTTGCAACGGAAGCTCCAAAAGGCGCCACTAAAGAGTCAGCGCTCATGTCAGTGGACAAGAATGTCATTGATTATGAAAATGACTAGATTGTGGATTTGGGATGTTCAAATCACATGACTGGTGATGAACAGAAGCTTTTAAACGTGTCTGAGTACAAAGGTGGATGAGTGGTTGTCACCGCCAACAACTCTAAGCTGCCAATCACCCACATCGGCGAGACACTTATTACTCCTCGGTTTGGCGATCAACAAGTGGAGCTGTCAAACGTTTACCACGTCCCTGGAATGCGAAAGAATCTGATGTCAGTATCGCAACTGACAGCATCTGGTAATTATGTGGTATTCGGTCCTAGAGATGTGAAGGTGTATCGAAACTTACAGCCAACTTCTGATCCGATCATGCAAGGGCAAAAGCTGGAGTTTGTCTATGTAATGTCAGCAGAAGCGGCTTATGTCGACAAAACAAGAAGAAATGAGACGTCAAGCTTATGGCATGCTCGTCTTGGACACGTTGGCTATCAGAAGCTCAAGGTGATGATGAAGAAGTCCATGCTCAAAGGACTTCCTCAACTTGATATCCGTAACGATATCGTATGTGTCGGATGCCAGTATGGGAAAGCTCATCAGCTACCCTATGAAGACTCAAAGTTCAAGTCTAAAATGCCTCTAGAGCTTGTCCATTCAGACGTGTTTGGACCAGTGAAGCAGGCCTCAATGTCTGGAATGAAGTACATGATTACATTCATTGATGATTTCTCAAGATATATCTGGGTTGACTTCATGAAAGAGAAATCTGAGGCATTTGATAAGTTCAAAATGTTCAAAGAACTTGTCGAAGTCTATTAGAAGATCAGATGTATTCGTACAGACAATGGAGGAGAGTACACTTCAATCGTATTCACACAATTTCTCAAGCAACACCGAATTCGACGTCAGTTGACCTGCCTAGGTACTCCGCAACAAAATGGAGTAGCAGAGAGGAAGAACCGTCACTTGGCAGAAATTTGCAGAAGCATGCTACATGCATAGAATGTTCCTCCCAAGTTTTGGGCAGAATGCATGAAGACTGTTGCTCATGTTGTCAACAGACTACCTCAGCCAAAGTTGGGGTTTGTATCACCCTATGAGAAATTGTGGAAGTTGAAGCCCAATGTCAGTCATTTCCGAGTATTTGGCTGTGTGTGCTATGTGTTCGTACCAGACCATGCTCGAAGCAAGTTTGACAAAAAGGCGGTCCGATGCATTTTTGTGTGCTATGACAATCAAAGGAAAGGATGGAGATGTTGCGACCCAACAACAGGAAACTGTTATGTGTCACGCAATGTAGTGTTTGATGAAGCATCATCTTGGTGGTCCCCAGAAGCAGTCCTACTTCCAGACTCAAAGGAGATGGAGGAGAGGTTGCTAGAGAGGTCTAGTGAAGAAGAGGTGAAAACAACAGAAGCTGAACAAGGAGAAAGTTCCGCGGGAGCTCAAACTCGCTCTCCTGAAAAAGGCAAGAGTCCTTGGAAGACTGGAGTTCACCAGCCAGTCACAGAAGAAGAACGACCTAGTCAACTGGATCATATTGTTGATCCTCAACATGGCCTCAGAAGATCGAAGAGGGCTAGAAAGCCAAATCCCAAATTTGCCAATGTAGCCATGATAGAAGATATTGGTGTAAGAGAACCAACATCTTACGAAGAAGCGGTAAAACATGGTGAATGGAGAAACGCTATGAAAGAAGAGATTCAAGCTCTCGAGAAAAATCAAACATGTGAACTCGTACCAAAGCCTAAAGATGTTAAGCCCATATCCTGCAAATGGGTTTACAAAGTGAAGACAAAGTCAGATGGATCAATTGAGCGTTTCAAGGCTCGATTGGTCGCTCGTGGATTTTCTCAACAATATGGGCTGGATTATGACGAGACGTTTAGTCCAGTTGCTAAGATCACAACTGTTCGTGTTCTCTTAGCACTTGCAGCCAGTAAGTCTTGGAGAATGTGGCAGCTAGATGTGAAGAATGCTTTCTTACATGGAGAGCTTGATCGAGAGATCTACATGGAGCAACCTAGAGGGTTTGAGAGCATAAACACAGACTATGTCTTTAAGCTCAAGAAAGCCCTATATGGTCTGAAGCAGGCACCTCGAGCTTGGTACGGTAAGATTGGAGAATTTCTACTCCAATGCGGATACTCTGTCACTCCGTCAGATTCAAGTTTGTTTGTCAAGGAGCAATATGGAAAATTAGCAATTGTGCTAGTTTATGTTGATGACTTGATCGTGACTGGAGATGACGAAGAAGAAATCAACCGAACTCGAACTAATCTATCCATACGGTTCCAAATGAAGGAACTTGGAGAGTTGAAGCACTTTCTTGGACTTGAAGTTGAGAAAAGAGAAGATGGCATATTTCTTAGTCAGCGGAGATATGCCGTAGTGTTGCTAGAGAAGTTCGGGCTACAAGAGTGCAAGCCTACGACAACACCGATGGAGGCTAACGTTATAAACTAAACTCACAAGAGGGAAAAGATTTAGAAGACGTGAAAATGTATAGACAACTTGTGGGTAGTTTAATCTACCTAACTCTGACTCGTCCCGACATTTCTTATGCAGTTGGAGTCGTTAGCCGTTTCATGCAGAATCCCAAGAAGGTTCACCTTGAGATCATCAAAAGATTTTTGAGATATGTCAAGGGAACCATTGATCATGGGATAATTTACAAGAAGGGAGTAGAGTGCAAACTTAAAGGTTATTGTGATGCTGATTATGCTGGAGACCTAGACACTCGTCGCTCGACAACTGGATATGTGTTCACACTCGGTTCAGGAGCAGTGTCGTGGTGCAGTAAAAGACAGCCGGCCGTTTCGTTGTCAATTACAGAGGCCGAATATAGAGCGGCAGCAATGGCATCACAAGAGTGCACCTGGCTAGTGCAACTTTTGAAGGACCTTCATCAAGAAGTTGATTACTCGGTTCCATTATATTGTGACAACTTATCTGCTATCAAGTTAGCAGAGAATCCTGTGTTTCATGCTAGAACAAAGCATGTTGAAGTTCATTATCATTTTCTCCGAGAGAAAGTGTTGAAGGAAGAGATAGAGATGAAAGCAGTGAAGACTGGAGATCAGATTGCAGATATTTTCACTAAAGCACTTCCGAGAGTCAAGTTTGAAGAGTTCAAAAGAGAACTTGGAATGATCAACAAGAAGAATGTTGGTGACGCTGAACTACGTGGCGAAGACACTACTCAAGCATGATATGAACACTACTCGGAGTAATGGTAAATTAAACTTTAAGGGGGAGTATTGAAGAATAAAGTTTAATAAACAAAAAAAAAATGTAACATCACAACTAGTTAGAGTTGTGAAGTGTGTGGAGTTATCTAGAGTGTGTATTAATGTGGGTAGTTATGGATTAAGAAAAGAAGAAAAATGAAGAACCACAAATGGGTAGATATTTGTGGGGTTAAGTAGGTGTAAAGTGGTAGTTAGGTGTGGCAAAGTATAAGCCACAATTTAGTGTTGGAACTTGGCTATAAATAGCCATGGTTTGTGTATGATTTCTTCATCCCAAGCAAAGCAAAGCAAATAAGAAAGAAAGTAGAGAGTGTTTGAGAAATTGTGAGTTGTGGGAAGGTGAAGAAATAAGAGAGTCAGTGAGCATTTCGATCCATTTTTTCCAACAGGGACTAATAACAAAAAACTAATTCCGTCCATCTTCATCCAAAAAACCGTTGCTTTTGTCCAGTCAACATGCTACATCAATTAAGATATCAATAAAAAAATTAATGGGAAACCCAGTTGAACTAATAACCCAACCGAAACCCCTAATTCTATACCCAACCATCCATATTCTTGGGGACAAAAATACTCCTTTCATTTTCCTCTGCCCAGAGTGATTCAGCTCTTCCACGTCACCCCACACACGACGCCATTGTTCTTGACAACTATGTTTTCTCTATCCAAGTATCCATATGACCATATCCATTATCAGTACAATAATATCAAAATCAACCATCACCAGCAGTCAGCAAAGTAATCCGAGCTTCAAACACACAAAGGAAACAGGTCCCCAAGGCACCATCCTCTTCTTTACCGCAACCGTACGCCTTAGACGTTTTCTCCTGCCAGCTCCTCTCCTCAATTCCTGCCAACGATCGCCGCCTCACCGACGGTATTTTCGTCAATTTCAATGCCCAATTTGCCCACGTCGACGATGACGAACTCAATCCTTCTGTCGTCTTCAGTCTCCGAGCGAACCAGCTGCCCTTGAATTTATCATATTGCAGCCGGCAGCGGAATCCCCAAACCAAAACCACCTCAACTAATGCCCGGCCCTGTCCTGCTCAGGAAATTTTATCACCGCGCGTCCTACGGATCTCGTTATTGGGGCGGCGAGTTTGGGGAGCTGCAGACCGACGTCGTTGTGTTCCACGGGTAAGATACCGAGAAGCGTGTCATCGTCTGCGAGCACGGCGGGTGGACCTTGTCAGTGGCGGACCCAGAATTGTTGAAGATGAGTGTCGCCTAATGAAGGTGTATCAGCTATAATTATTAAAGTGGTGTCGGAAATCTCGTATTAAAATTTTTTGTATAAAAAAAATATAGGTTGTTCACAAAATTTTCGGGCGAAGGGGTGTCGTCTCGCTAACATGTAGGTCGGCCCCTGGCTCTCGTAGTCTGGCGATTGGACAATTTTCTTCCACTGCCAGGCAGAGGACGGCTGGTGGAGCGTCTTCAGGGTCGAATTCTTCCCAGAGAATTTCCTCGCTCAGTTGATCCCGATCCGCGTCGCTCCCATAATTTTGAACTTTTCCCCACACTACGGTCGCTTCTTGTCTGGGCTCTCTCTATCCAACTAGCTGACTCGCTCTGGGCAGAGAAAAGGTAAAAGTATTTCTGTCAACAAAAATTCGGGTGGGTGGGTATAGAGATAGGGTTTTCGGTTGGGTTATCCGTTCAATTGGGTTTGATTATTGATTTTTTTATTAATATCGTAAATGATGTGGCGTGCTGACTAGACGAAAGTAACGATTTTTGAATGAAAATGGACGGAATTATCTTTTTGTTATTAGTACAAACATATATTACTGAAACTTTCAAACTCTTTTTTGCATAGACCAGGAAACCGGATCGTACCGGCCGATTCAACCGGTTCAACCGGAAATTGGACCAAAAGTGATACGATGGGCTTATTGTGCAGATTTATCGTGTCGGCCGGTTTTTTCGATTTGACCGGTTGAACCGGCCGGTACGATCCGGTTTCTTGGTCTATGATCCAGCTTCATTTCTCCGTATTCTCGTCCAATATGTGGAAAATAATTAAAAAAGAATATTATTTTGCTATTTTTCTATGTTGAAAATGGGTCACCGTGGTTGTATAATGCTCTATTTGGTTCTTTTTTTTATGGATTATATTTTTTATACTATCGCATTTCATTTCTCTATCAATAGTGAAAAACGGTATTTACCAGTACAAAACGGTTGAACCACGGTCGTACCACAAAATACTATACCAGAAAAGAATCCGGTATGATGTCCGGTACGGTTTCCTTTACCATGCTTTTTTGTTGTTGTTCGAAATTTATCTGTTGGTGGGTACTAAGTGATAGGTTACAATCATCGATAAAATAATGATAACTGAAGTACAGAAGGCATGTACAATGGAGAATTGGAGATAGATAGCACCCACAGAGCAGAGAAAAAAGAAAGAAAGAAAGAAAGAAAGAAAGAAAGCAGCTTATCCTTCAGCAACAGGACAACTTGCTTACAGCAAATGGATAGCTTTGCACCGGTTCCTTTCTCTGTTATATGTTTGATAAGTTATTGATCATTTGAAATGAAGTTGGACAATACTGTAAAATTGCTATTTGGTTCAACATTTAGTATAAACTGCTAATTTTACTATTAGTGCATATTTTTTTGCTTCCAGCGGCTAAGTTAGATGTTAGGAAAGTCTCCCGTGGTCGTCTTACATCTAGAGCCATTACGAAACTCATGTAGGATCGCACTTTGTAATAAAATTAATCTTATTCAATTAGGTCATATCAAGCTAAATTGCATAATTTTTCCTATCTTATTTTAAAAAATCGATCTCGTACGAAATCTAAACGGATACTTGACACAGACGAGGACCAACTGTAAAGTGGTTGATGTTTATAGACTATAGTGAAGGAAGGAGGTGACTGACTCTCCTCGTTGGGGTAGCCTTTTTTATGGACAAAAAGGACAACTAATGTTTACACAAAAAATAAATGACAATCCCACAAAAAATAAAATAAAAAGTTAAAAACAAAGAAAGTAAACTTATTGATGATTTAAGAACACCTTTATGAAAACCTTTAATTCTCTTATATTATTACTAAATTTAACGGGTAAATAAAAGTATATTGGGCTTCAGCGTTTTCACTACAACCACAAAGAAAGGAAATACAAAGAAGTGATAATTAATGTTAATTCTTTCTTTTCACAAGGCAAACAGCCGATCAAGCCATTACATCTTTATCATAAAGATCTAACTACCGATAATTAACTGTAAAAAAAAATCCAAATGAATAATATAACAACTTATCATCATCAAAATTTAAAAATAATTGACTATAAAAAAAAGAGATTACAAAAAAAAAGCTACATAATTACGAAATAACATACTGTGAGCAGTGACCAGCTGTGAGTTGTCCCGTGGCATAATCATATTTAACCGCACATATAGTTTTCACGACCATGTGCTTTTTCGTAATTATCTTCACATCCCCGGGGATCCGCGTAACGCAGCTCATCATCAACGACCCGGATTTAACGTCCTCCGTGAGCCGCGACACACCGGATAACTTCTCCCCCGAAATCTCCACCGCCACGCTCATATGGACCGTCCCCCTCGCCTTCGCCCTCCCCGGCGGTGTCGCCGCCTCCCCCACCACCGTCTCCCGGTAGTAAATCGTCGCCCCACCGCCGCCGAACCTGAACGCCGCCGCATTCGGGTTCCTCACCTTGACGTCGGCGAGAACCGTGGCGGTCCCGTTGCGGAGGCGGTTGAGGGTCTGAGGCCCGGCACTGGTGACCCCGGCGACGGCGACGTGTGGGACCTTGATTCGGAAGGCGGTGAAGAGGAGGATGAGGAAGAGCATGGCGGCCATGAGGATGATGGCGGCGGAGCAGCCGCAGAACCTGAGGAAGTTGCGGTGGGGGAGGAACTGCGAGGCTTCTTCATCGGGATCTGGGCCGGGAAATTGCCAGGGAGGATGAGGAGGAGCTGAGGGCTTGACTTGGGCGGCGATTTCCAAGGCCGTGGACTCTGGGGTTTCTGGGTTAATCGACATGGTTTATGGGTCGAGAGATTCAGGCGGAAAGGGGAGGATTTGGGTCAGAAATCATAATCTGGAAATGGTGAAGAAAGAAGGGGATTGGGATTGGGTTTTTTCAGTTTCTTGTCGTGTGAGGACTGAGTAGAAGAGAGTAGAGGCGGAGAGGTAGTAAATTGGGGGAATGAATCAGGATTAGGGATTTGGGGGAAGTTCGGGGAAAGATACTCGTATTCTTCTTCTACTACTTTGTAGTTCGTTCGTACTAATCGTGTACTGTTGATTGGGTCAAGAAATGAAGCGACGCAACCAGCCATGTCTGGTGACTCAAAGGTAAGAATCAAAGGATTAAAAATCGTATCGTCGGTTCGATTAGAAAAATGAAAATTTCATTATTAAAAGTAAAATTTATTGACGGTATAAAATGGTTGAACCACGAAAAAATCACAATTTTAACCTAAAATATGATAATATTGACTTTTCTAGTTCAACCTCCAACATTGTTTTGTCATTCCTTGTTAAAATTTGGTTATCCATTACGCGATTGCACAGAAAATTACATTGGCTACTTTAAAAGTATGATAATTGATAATACATTTTTGTGCATAAATACACACCGTTAATTTTTATGTGGTCGTTTGGATGGATCAATTGAAAAACAAGATAATTTGACCAATTGTCTCATTTTACAAACCGAATCATTTAAAACGAGTCAATTCGAGTTGTCTGCCCCATCTCGGGCAATTGTAATTACCTCTAAAGACAATTTGAAATTCTCCATACAATATTGCTTTATCTAAATTTTGTGTTGCCATACGGACAGCGGCGGATCCAAGACATAGTAGAGGACTGGGCCACATTTGAATAGAAGATTAGATACCGTAAACAAAAAATAAATGATGACTATAGTTTTTATTACAATGTCAATTGTACATGACCGTCTTTTAATTTACATACCGTTTGGTATAAATGAATTCCATAAATTTTGAGGAATTCATTTTGAAATGAAACATTTTTGTGTTTGGTATTTAAAAGAATTCATTTTCAATTCTAAATTTTGAATTCTATGGAATTGGAATTAGTTATAGCAATTCCGAGGAATTGAGATGGAATTTCCAAATGAATTCCACAAGTATTTACTAATTATAATAGAATGACATAAGTATCCTCTTTATCAACTAAATTAATTATATATATGACATACCAAACACAAAAATTCATTTGACAATGAATTCTACATGACAATGAATTTTATTTCTAAAGATAAATATGACATATTGTTTGTACCATCTAGCTTCGGTATGAACAATGATATTTGTTGGTGTGGGTTGACTCGTCATCCGTTCGTCCAATCTCGTCGGGAGGGAGAGAACCTGTGAAAGAGTCGGGGTTGCCCCCCTGATTAAGCTCCAACGATCAAGTCAGTGTCTGTTTGTGGAGAGAGTTGAGAGAATAGATAGAGAGATAAAGTGTAGAGAGATAGTAGAAAGTGGAAAGTGAAGAGAGATTGTCTGGTGGTGACAATCTAATTTTTGATGAGCTCCTTGTCTGATGGGCTTGGCGCGTTTGAACAGCATAGCAAGCATGGGGACGCGAGCATTGGGTCTGATCCGCGAGTTGAGAGCGCGCGCTCGCGGGCTAGTTGTGCGGGCGCGATGCAAAGCGGGCTTTTCATCTAGAGTGGCCGAAAGCGGTGGAGCGGACTTTGAACGCGGGCTTGAATTGCGGGGCGGGAGACTGATCGCATCGTCGGGCCCTGGTGGTGACAATATAATTTTTGATGAGCTCCTTGTCTGATGGGCTTGGCGCGTTTGAACAGCATAGTAGGCCTGGGGACGCGAGCATTGGGCCTGATCCGCGAGTTGAGAGCGCGCGCTCGCGGGCTAGTTGTGCGGGCGCAATGCAAGGCGGGCTTTTCATCTAGAGCGGCCGAAAGCGGTGGAGCGGACTTTGAACGCGGGCTTCACTTGCGCGGCGGGAGACTGATCGCATCGTCGGGCCCTGGTGGTGACAATATAATTTTTGATGAGCTCCTTGTCTGATGGGCTTGGCGCGTTTGAACAGCATAGCAGGCCTGGGGACGCGAGCATTGGGCCTGATCCGCGAGTTGAGAGCGCGCGCTCGCGGGCTAGTTGTGCGGGCGCGATGCAAGGCGGGCTTTTCATCTAGAGCGGCCGAAAGAGGTGGAGCGGACTTTGAACGCGGGCTTGACTTGCAGGGCGGGAGACTGATCGCATCGTCGGGCCAGGCGCGAGTGCGGGACGCGACTTGGTCTTGGCGATCCGCGAGTTAAGCGGATCGAAATCGAGGACTTGGGCCGCGAGAGGTAAGGTGGGCCGCTAGCGGAGGTTTGGGCCGGCTTTACACGCGCGGAAGGCCTGAGCGGGCTCTGTGTGAGGTTGCACGCGGAGTGTTGTTAAAATGAGAGTACTGCGCCAAAGGTTCACAAGGCTCGTATGTAGCCTGCTGGTAATGTCGCTTGTTTGGCGGAAAAATGGCGTGGGTTCGAGGACTGGCAGCGACGACATTTTTTGACGCGGGAGTGGAGCAAGGATGGTCCGCGAGTTGGGCTGACGCGAAGTGGAGCAAGGCTGGCCCGCGAGTTGGTGGGTGTGATATGAGTTGTGGCAGGTTGGAGGGGTGGGCCGAGTGCTGGAGTCGGGCCCGCGTGACTCGCGTTGACATTCCCGGTGGTGCGCGGTTGGAGCATGGAGGCTGGAGGAAGGTGGCTTCTTGGGAACTTCGCGAGTCACGCGGGTTCGAGGGGGAGCGGTTACGGTGATAATTATACAATAGTTAGCACCGTCCTAACCAAGGGGAAAACTACTACTAGTTTGAATTAGTAGTGATTTAGCTTAGATGTTCTATTGATTTTATAATAATCCGTAGTGATTTCGTTATTTTTAGTAGCATTTTTTGCTAGTTATCACGGTGCTAACCCCTATAAGGGTTAGCACCTAATTCCATCCCGGTTCGAGGACTGGCGGCGACGCCATTTTTTGACGCGGGAGTGGAGCAAGGATGGGCCGCGAGTTGGGCTGACGCGAAGTGGAGGAAGGCTGGCCCGCGAGTTGGTGGGTGTGATGTGAGTTGTGGCGGGTTGGAGGGGTGGGTCGAGTGCTGGAGTCGGAGCATGGAGGCTGGAGCATGGAGCATGGAGGCTGGAGGAAGGTGGCTTCTTGGGAACTTCGCGAGTCACGCGGGTCCGAGGACTGGCGGCGACGACATTTTTTGACGCGGGAGTGGAGCAAGGATGGGCCGCGAGTTGGGCTGACGCGAAGTGGAGGAAGGCTGGCCCGCGAGTTGGTGGGTGTGATGTGAGTTGTGGCGGGTTGGAGGGGTGGGCCGAGTGCTGGAGTTGGGCCCGCGTGACTCGCGTTGACATTCTCGGAGGTGAGCGGTTGGAGCATGGAGGCTGGAGGAAGGTGGCTTCTTGGGAACTTCGCCTGTCTCTTCCCTCTGACGGGAGAGAAGGTGACTTTTCTTCTTCTTCTTCTTCTTCTTCTTTATTTTTTTTATTTTTTTTACTGTTGAGGTGACTGAATAGAAAGTACTGATGTTGACTGGAGAGTGGCTCTTCTTTCTTTTTCGTCAGGGACTGATGTTGACTGGAGAGTGGCTCTTCTTTCCTTTTTGTCAGGGCGGCTATCTCCGGCGGTCGGAATCTGGGGAAATTTCACTCCCCCCCCCCCCCCCCCCCCTTTTTTTCTTTTTCTATTGAGCTTTTCTCTCCTCTTTTTTTTCGGATGAACTTTGTAGGGGATAGAGTCACATATGGATGTGGGAGCTAGGAAATGAGATTTGATTTGTGGGAGCTTTTATTTCAATCTCTCCCAGTCCCAGTTGGAGTAGTGGGAGATCCTTCTCTCGAAGAAGAAGAAACAAAAACGTACATCCATGGAGGACGACCTCTCCCGGCTGGGAGCTGCTGGCTCGGAGGCGGGTGCGGTGGCTCCTCTTTAGTCCTCTCTCTCCCGTTCGCTGTTGCTTCTTCTTCTCTGCTTTGGCTTTCCTCGTTCTTTTTTTTTATGAAGCTTTTGTATTCATTTCAGATCAAGAGTTCTTCCTCCTTCCGCGAACGAACGAACGAATCCAAATCAGCCCCAAGGTGGGCAACAATTGTTTGTACCATCTAGCTTCGGTATGAACAATGATATTTGTTGGTGTGGGTTGACTCGTCATCCGTTCGTCCGATCTCGTCGGGAGGGAGAGAACCTGTGAAAGAGCCGGGGTTGCCCCCCTGATTAAACTCCAACGATCAAGTCAGTGTCTGTTTGTGGAGAGAGTTGAGAGAATAGATAGAGAGATAAAGTGTAGAGAGATAGTAGAAAGTGGAAAGTGAGGAGAGAGAGAGAGATAGAGAGTCCCCTCCTTTTGAGGGCTTCAATCCCTTATATACTTGTAGCGCGTATCGCGCATCGCCGATTGTGCGCCCTACTACTTAGTCTGTGAACGGAGTATTTGGTAACACCCCCAACACATACCTAACACAAGATTTCATTTGACAATGAATTGTACTTGGTATTTTATTTTACAATGAAATGAATTCTCGATTCATTTAGTACCAAATTGTATGTTAGCGAATTCATCAAATCATGGAGTCTTCATCCATACTAATAACATACTCTATCTATAAAAAAAAAAGTTAAGCGTTAGCGAGAAATTCATCGCTCATTTTATTGCGTAAATAAGTTTTCACATGTTTCATTGCAGAAAATGTTATCTCCGTAGTAGTCGTTGAAACGAGCTAGATCAATATCAAAAGAATCAACCGACAAATCAATTTGCATTGTGTATCCATCTTTATTTCCACTAGCTTCTCTAGTAATTTGGGTAGGGAAGAAACTTAATATTCATGACTATGAACCATATGAGCGACATACTATCGTAGATCATTCTTCAAATAATGCATCTAATAGCCTTCAAAATCTTAAAGATAAAACTCTTGAGCAAGTTTGTAAATATTTTCTTCATCAAAAGACCGGAAAGAGCTTTTAGAATCTAGTGCATCACTCTACTCAAACAATTTAAATGATAACTCAACACGTTTATAAATATTCTTTTTGGACCGACTTTTAAATATTACTAGGCCAAACACCTAAATCGAAAAATTCATACGTACTATACAAGCTTTGGATCGGAGGAGGGCTGGGTTGTGGCCTGGGGTGGCCTAGCCCTAGATCCGCCACTGCATACGGATCAATTTGCCAAATTTATTTTAAAACGAAGCAATTGGGCCAAATTGATACGTTAGGATATGTTTACTGGCGAAAATTTGTTCCATTTAATGGGAATTTGATTTGCATTCGGCAAGGTTGAGTTGTTTTTTCATTTATTTTTATGCATTTTTTTTAATAAACAGAGCAATACGGCGCTCCAACCGATTAAATTAGAACAAGTCTAGAGGACTGAATGCTCAATACATCGTGGAGAAGTAAATGATTCAACGACGAGCTCGCAGAAGTAAAAATAAGCTCGCCCACACTGTACGAGTGCCCCAATGAAACTAGGAAGTCCGCCACAACGTTAAAGTATGTGAGAAATTAAAATATTGGATATTTTTTTAATGTTTCTACTTTCTAGTAATCAAACTGACAGATTGTGGATTTTGACATTTTTTTAATGTTGTGGTGTGTACGATATAAGTACAAGTTTGCTCTTATTTTAAAACTCGTGATGTGTTTGATAATATTGAAAACTAACAATGGAGATGTGTAAACATTAATAAGATCTGACGTTTTCTCCACTGAAGATTTTTTATCAAAGATTGATTGGACTGTTGGGTTAGAATTTGCGATAGATAGGGTTAGAACTTAGAAGTATTGTAGTGAAGTTGATCCTCTTCTGTTTGTGACTAATTGATACATATTGCTAATACCAAATAAATCTATGTGTTTTTTACTCTTTTTTAGATTATTGTCTTTTTTGTATTGTTGATAGTCACGACCAATCTACATGATAGATTGAATTTCTGAAAAGTAATATAGTATTATGATAAATTCAAAAAAATATGTCTATGTTGTTCATATAAACGACCTAGATGTATATGTCTAAAATTATTATGTCATTATGAATATCCCAAAAATTTATGAGAATCATGAATAAAGGTTTACCCATTTAAGATATCTATATTTTAATATTCCCACCTCCAAACTACTTCTAGATCATCGCTTATTTCATTTTAATCCGAGCTTGAACCTGAATGGTAAAAAATGAGGAAAATGATACACGAAGTCATAGTCCATGGTACTATTGGAGGTGGGAAAAGGGATCTCCTAATCAACCTGTGAAAATAATATGGAAATGACTAAATACGGGAGGACTTTGATTGAGATAGTTCACAATTTCATATTAAAGTAGTTTGGGGAGAGCAGAGGGAGAGAGAGGAAGTAGGAGTATTTTTTTCAAAGACCGAGGGCAAAGCCTCCTAGTTCATAATATTAATAGATCGATTTATGGAGATGATCATGGAATCTTACATCAACCATTTACAAAAGTTCGGTTTATACACATTGAAGGAATGCGTACCTGTACCAAAAGAGTTTAAATGACCCTTTGCTTGCCAAGTAATCGGGAGCATAATTGCCTTCTCTATACATACGAGAGACTTTAACCTCCCAATTAAAATCAAAAAGCTTTTCAATGCGTGCCTCAATTTGGCTAAATTACAAAAGATGTCATCGAATTTATTAGTTGTCTCCTTCGGCTAAATTACAAAAGATATCATCGAATTTGTCTACTCAAATAAAATTTTACCACTAAAAAATAAAATAGAAAGGAAATAAACATAAAACTAACTGATTTAACGGTCAGTACTTAATCACTAAGTAAAAAGTGCATATTAAAAATCGAACCATAAGACTTGGTGGTCGAATATTTTAAGTAATAAAAAATCTTGGAATGACTCAAAAGGACAAACAATGGCATAAATAGACATGTGCTCGAACCTTTATTATATTCGCTCAGAGCGCCAGCGCTTGAACATGGTCTGATGTGGTCGAACAGAACACTAATAACGTTT
Organism: Linum trigynum; assembly: GCA_964030455.1. Lineage (NCBI taxonomy): Eukaryota > Viridiplantae > Streptophyta > Magnoliopsida > Malpighiales > Linaceae > Linum > Linum trigynum. The sequence goes on from OZ034818.1 coordinate 15,497,410, forward strand.
AACCAGATTTTCCTAGTATAAATAGAGGAAACATCTTTAGAAAGGCACTAGACATTGAATACACATTTACTTAAACAATCTATCTAAAACTCTTCCCCATCCGAACTAGGCCAACAACTGGCGATCAATCATCTCTCTTTTTTCCTATTTTCGTGATATATCTTCCTCGATACCCCCTCTTCTTAAAAATCCTAATCAATTACCATACCATTCACTTACTCCTCCTATGACCAAACCATCTTGAATTGCCTTAAATCAAGATTCACTACAGTGGCCACAAACAGTCGATTGAGTTTGAGCTTGAAAATGGTGTGATCTGATCTGGACCGGGCCATATATACATCTACGATCCAAACTTAGAAGTTAGGGTAGAGATTAAGGAGAAGATCAAATACTATACGATCCAAGCTGAACCATGTTTATGCGGTCTGGTCCCGACCGAACAGTCCATATTGGGTGAAAAATAAATGGATTGTTTAGTCAACCATACGAAAAGTCAAACCAATAAGCGAGAAACAAAATCTATGTTTGCCTTAAAATATAGATTACAACACGCACACATAAGTTTGATACACATTTGCTTGTTGGATTTGAAAATGAGGGATTTGGGTTTTAAAAACCTTCGGATTTATGATGGATTTGTTGCATTATGGATTTAGAAGAGTACATTGTTTGTTTAGTTAATTTTTAAGGTAAAAACAATATATTAGCCACAACTATTAAGTTTCGAGGAATTATGGCCACAACTATGAAAATACAAATTATTAGCCATAACTATTGTTGCGTGTATATGAATGGCTAACAATCCGTTACCGTCATTAACTTTGTAACGGAAAAGGCCACGTCAGCAGCCACCTCAGATTAATTTTATTTTTAATTTTCAAACATAAAAAATAAAAATAAAAACAAAAATGGAGGGTCAGAGCCCTACTTTCTCCTTCTTCTTCCCCAACAACATCACCTCTCGACCTTCTTCCCATCTGCTCCAACCCCAAATCCTCAATCCTACTTCATCCCTCTTCCCTCCGCCTCAATCCCACTCACGAACCCCAATCTGGCCTACGACAGCTGGCGAAGTCGGGTTCCTGTTCGAGGACGCCGATGGGTCTTGGATTTCGGAGGCGGTGCGGCGCCACCGAGCTCATTTTTTTGTTCTCTCTAGGGAAGAGCATTAGAAATAGAGAGGGTTGATTATAGACATCAGAGGTGGATCGATTGAATTCGAGATTGGGGAAGGAGGATCGTCGATTTCGTGACAATTTTGAAGCTAGGTCATGTGAGTTCAAATCAGTGATTTTGAAGCTCGGGAACGATTGAGGAAGATTAGTGGCCAGTGGGGGAGGTTTTAGGTAGAGAGAGACGAGATGGGGGCATCTGGATCGGAAGGAGATTTGAAGATTTTCGATGGTGGGGAGTGGTGGCCTCCTTCTCCATCCAGTCCTTCCTGCCTCATTCAACCAGGAAGCCGCCGTTAATTTGGGTGGGGCTGCGGTCTTCCCCAGAGTCGGCGACGGTGGGGGGTTCCCTACCGTTAGGGTCAGGCCAGGTGGCGGGGTCGGGTAAAGGGTCAGGCCGACGATGGAGATTGAGTCGATGATTCGGATGGCGGGTCGGGTCAGGGTGCTTCACTTCTTTACCCACTACGTGGAGAGTATGGCCGCGTGCCGGGTCGCCATTTCTGTCACGGATGGATCTATGCTTGGCTTCCATTTCTAGCTAGCTGTAGCAGCTTTGATTTCTTCTCCCCCTATTTTGGTTGGTAGATCGATCTCCTTAGCTAGACAGTAGTAGTGTTTTCCCCTCTTATCTTGATCTGTGTACCAAATTTTTTGGTGAAATTGTACAAAGAGCACGAGACGGGGGCATTTGAATCGGAAGGAGATATGAAGATGTCGGTGGTGGGGAGTGGTGGCGTTCGATATTGGCAGAGCAGAGTTGAAGATGGCGGAGGAAGAAGGAAGCGCAGGGGAGGGAGAGTGGATCTGGGTGGAGGAAGAAGAAAAGTCTTTTAATTTTTAGATTTTTTCTTTCATTTTCTTTATTATTTAATTATTTAATTCTAAAATTAAAATTAAAATATGATATGATGACTGCCACATGGGAGCCAACTCATCATCGTAAAAGTTAGTCAGCATTTACTCACGAAATTGCTAACAAAGAGTTAATGTTTGGCTAATAATTTGTATTTCGATAGTTGATGCTATAATTCCCCGAAACTTAATAGTTGTGGCTAATATATTGTTTTTACCCTAATTTTTATCATGGATTTGTCTCACAACTTTTCCTTCTATTGTCAAATCCCAAATGAAACGTGGGAGCCAACTCATCAACTTTTCCTTCTATTTGTCTCACAACTTTTCCTTCTATTGTCAAATCTCAAATGAAACGTGGGAGCCAAATTAAAATATGATATGATGACTGCCACATGGGAGCCAACTCATCATCGTAAAAGTTAGTCAGCATTTACTCACGAAATTGCTAAAAAAAGAGTTAATGTTTGGCTAATAATTTGTATTTCGATAGTTGATGCTATAATTCCCCGGAACTTAATAGTTGTGGCTAATATATTGTTTTTACCCTAATTTTTATCATGGATTTGTCTCACAACTTTTCCTTCTATTGTCAAATCCCAAATGAAACGTGGGATTTGCAAATCCGTGGCCCCCACATATTTGTATCCCTTAACAAACAATGGATTTGTGTTAAGTCCTTGATGTTTGGGATTTGGGTTCCAAATCCATCACCCAAATCCCACAAGCAAACGATACCTATATCTAGGTAAATATCAAAGTCACAAGTCAGAGCAATCCAACGTGTACCATACATCATAAACATTAACATAATGTCACATGACCACGCAATCTTCTCTAATTCTGATGAATTGTGTTTTGCGAATGAAGAGGGGGCGAGATTTTCAAAATTAAGGTTGAGACTCGAGCATCAGTGGAAAGTAAAGAAAGTGGTCGAGTGGGCTGCTAACACAAATTTAGAAGATTGTCAAAACCTTAACGAAATCGAAAAGCAATCACACATAGAACACAGGATTTACGTGGTTTTCCCAACGACGACGAGCGTTGAGACTAGTCCACGGCACAAGGCGTTAGGTTTTCTTATTCACAGAACTTTAGTGTACATCAACACAGCAACCCGTACAAGACTATATATAGTTTCAGCCAGCCCTATATATATATATGAAAGTGGCTAATTACAAATCAGCCACCCAACTTTCTCTTCTAACACCCTCCCTCAAATTGATGGTGTTGGCGCAACATCAATTTGTGTGCAAGAAACCAGTGACGAGCGAAGACCACAACCTTGGTCAAACAAGTCAGCTGTCCGATCTTCAGATGCAATGTAAGAAAGAGCAATCACCCCATCAGTAACCAACTGACGAATATAATGCACATGAACCTCAACATGCTTCGTACGATCATGAAGGACATGGTTGGTGGCTATCCGAATAGCACTCGTATTATCAGCAAACAGTCATATCGGAACATGACACATCACCCCCAATTCCGCCAAGAGATGCTGTAACCAAACAATCTCCGAGGTAACCTCACTCATGGACCGATACTCCGCTTTCGTTGAAGATTTAGAGACACGATCCTGCTTCTTACACCTCTAGAAAATAAATGAATGACCAACTTTAATACACCAGCCAGAAGTAGAATGTCGGGTATCTAAACACCTTGCATAGTCCGCATCCGCGTATGCCTCCATAACCGGGTCTCCACCATAAGAGAAAAACATCCCAACCGAGGGTGTACCCCTAAGATAGTGCAAAATCCTTTGAACCGCCATCCAGTGGCTCGTCCGCGATGCAAACATATACTGACTGGCAACCTGTACAACATAAGCGATATCCGGGCCAGTGTGAGTAAGATAAATCAAACTCCAAACCACACTCCAGTAGGTAGTACCATTCGCTAATGGCTCACCACTCGACTGTCTCAATTTCAAATTCTGCTCCATAGGCGTCCCACAGGGAGCACACTCACCCATCTGTGCTTCTTCTAAGAGATCAGCAATGTACTTACGTTGACTCACAGTCACATGTATCCCAGTTGCAGAGAGAGCGACCTCCAGTCCTAGAAAGTAGGACAAAGGACCCAACTCCTTGAGATTAGAAGACGACCGAAGAGTCGCAGTAAGAGACTGAATGCCTTCCTGATCATCACCGCTGAGAACCATATTATAAGTAACAATGTGAGGCCGCGAGAAGTGGTACAGAGAAATAAGGACGGATCGTTGTCAATTTGAACAAAGCCAGCCTACAAAATGGTGGACTGAAACTTCTCAAACCACGCTCGAGGACCCCGTTTCAAACCACAGAGAGAACGTCGCAGTAAGCACACCATCGAACTATCACCTTTGACATATCATGAAGGCCTCTCCATATAAACAGTCTCCTTCAAGTCTCCATGCAGAAAGGCATTCTTAACGTCTAACTGTAATAAAGACCACCCCTTCATAGCGGCAACAACAAGAGAATACAAACCGTCTGCATTTTTGCTACATGGGCAAAAGTCTCATCATAATCAATACTGTACTGCTGGCGAAATCCCTGCGCCACTACACGGGCTTTGAACCGTTCAATCGTCCCATCCTTAATATTGTAAACCCATTTGTTGTCGATAACCTGCATTTTCGGACAACACGGGACAAGGTCCCACGTGTGGTTGGCTTCAAGAGCCTGTGTCTCCGTATTCATCGCCTCCACCCAGACGTCTATCCCGCGAGATTGCTTGTATGTGGCCGGAACAAAGTGCGGGGAAGTGGTGGAGTAAGCAAAAAAGTCCAAGTACCGGGGCGGGGGAAGCCCCTTCGTGGCCCGATCCGAACAACGCAGAGGTTGAACGGGAACGTCCGTACTAGAGGAAAGATCATCGCCCGATGAGGAGGAGGAACCTGGAGATGACATCAAACTCCCGACGGAGGATGACCCTGCAAAGGAGGATGAACCCGCTGGAGAGGAATGCACAACGGAAGGGGGAGATGGCGGATCACCCTCCTCAAGCTCCTCAGCAGGAGCTGGAAAATTTGGCAGAGAACCGAGGAAATCCAAGCGAGAATCATCACCACTGCCAGCCTTGTCATAATGGAAAACATTTTCTAGGAACACAACATGGCACGAGATGCGAATACGACGAGAAGAGACGTCATAACAGACATACCCTTTATGCTTGTCACTGTAGCCAACAAAACACATTTGGCAGCCTTTGGTGCCAGTTTATGACGTTCACGACGGCCTTTCAAAAATAAATGTGTCTCTTACCTAGCCATCTTTGTAGCAACCAACAGAGCTCCTCCCTCTCGTTTTCGTATCAGTTTTTGGTGTGGTGATACTGAAAGGAGGAGAATGGAGGAAGATATATATGCTGGAGTGGGGTAAAACACAGCGCGAATCCGCATGAGACTAATACGGGTCCGCTGGTCAAAGTTTAGGGAATCTGTCAGGGCAATTTAAAAGAGACCCAGCGTCTCCGCACCAGTCCCACGCGGGCCCGCTCTTTTTACGTCAAAATATAAATGCAGCGGGTCCGCATCAATCTGATTCGAATTCGCTCTTCTTCCCCCACAAAAACACAATATCTGTGTCAATTAATTGAAAACCACCATATTGGTGGTAAATAGCAAAACTAATAATATTTTGGGACAATTCGTGTGCAAACCAACAAATTGTGGTTGCCAACAATCATATTTGCAAACAAAAAATAAAAGGTAATGTATATATTTTAACTCAATGTTTCTTTTATATCATCCAAACTTATTAAAATATTATTAATGAGCTAAATATTCATAATGCATCAAAATATTAGTCATTTCTACGTTATCATTTATAACTCTTTTCTTTGTAAAATATTAAAATTTTGGAATGTTGACCTTCATGTGTCTCTTCCAAGTTAGTATCATGTTGCCAAATCAATATTACTAACAAAATTGCTAACTGAAAATTAACATTTGGCTAATTCTTATTATTTCGATAGGTTTGACTAATAGAATAGAATCAGAAAAAATTGACTAATAAAAAGTCACTAGCCAAAAATAAACTCAGGGGTCGTTTGGATAAATTATTTGTTGAGATGTGGTATTTGTTGATAAACAACGCATTTTTTTTGTTCATGTGGTATTTTAGTGGTAATTCGATTAAAGTATCTCCTTTGATAGAACCATGCAAATGTATTATTTGACATCTGGTATTTGGGAAAAGCAGAATGGTAAAACGAGTTATTTTGAAATAACACAGGGGTATGAATTATTTCAAATAACTCACTGCCAAATACCTCATTTCAGTAAAATGATGTCAAACGAGTTATTTGAATTCAAATAACTCAATGAAATACTCGATACTAATGACCCCTTTTATTAATTATAGTTTTTTTGTAAAGTACTTTTTTTTAAAGAGAGTAGTCAGAATAGGAGGGAGAGGGCATGGAGAGAGGAACACGTCGACAGAGAAAGATTTGAGGGAGATAAATCGTAAATCGACAAATTTAAATGATAGATGCTTTCAAAACTACCCTTAAAAATATTTTTTATAATAAAAATTACCCTTAAATTAAAAATATGGACCGTAGTATTTGTGGGCTTGTGAATGAATGATGGATGGGCTGGTTGTCACCCTTAGAAGGGTTTGCACGTAACTTATTTCAGTCATATTCCAAATTTTTTATTCTTCTATAGTTAGTAAAATATGATACTCATGAGTATATGTGTCAATCGGGCGGGTTCGGGCTGGGTTCAATCGGGTTTGGGTTCAAACGGGTTGCGGGTTCATCGGGTTCGGGTTCAATCGGGTTGCGGGCAAATCGGGTTGTGGGTTCATCGGGTTTTGGGTCGGGCGGGTTGCGGGCGGGTCGGATTTTGGGTTGTTCGGGCCAGCGCATCAAGTAACTTAACTCATTACTCATTACCAACTTACACATTTTATTACACTAATTTAAAAGATTTTCTCAACTTTTTAACCAATTTATTTCTACCTCGTATATATATACTTTATATTTTTGAAAAAAACTAGTCAAAATTTTAAATCAATTTGTATGACTTGCAAACTGGTTATGTAATTAATCATAATTGGTAAAGTATTATAGCTAATAGTAATGGTGATATCAATATTTGCAACCAAAAGACATCGTTAATTGTTTATTTGATATTTTAGTATTAATTCAGTAGTAATTGAATTAAAGTATCTCGTTTATTATAACCATGCAAATCTGGTATTTGGCGTGTGGTAATTAGCAAAAGCATAGTGATAAAAGAAGTTATTTCAAAATAACTCATTGCCCAAATAACTTCAGTAAACTGTTGCCAAACGAGTTATTTGTAAAATTGTTCGAATTATCCTAAAAATTGAACCATTAAAGATTAGCTATAAAATTTAATAAAATTATTGTGACTTCAATCATAACTTACTCAATAGCATATATCCTATACACTTAGCCTTACCCTCAATCAACAATATTAAGTTAGTATATGTTGTTGATTGTATATCCTAAACCATCAATACATTATACACTAACCACATAACCTATACCCTAACCATATGTCCTTGAGTTGTGATTTTGCTAGTATAGTTAATTTAAAAGTGAAATTCATACTTTGATTTTCAAAACATAGATAAAAGGTGATATTTGCTAATTGTTATACCCTAACCATATATCCTATACTTTACACCACATACCTTGTACCCTAACCACATACCATAAACATAAATTAAAAAGGGATCTCCTGCCGTTAAAGACTTCAAATGACTTCAAGTGAACATATGTTAATAAAAAAACTTAGAACCGTCAAAACCATAAATATCTTATACCCTAACCATATACACCCTAAACCATATGTACCTTATACCTTATACGCTAACCATATACTTTATATCCTAAACAACGAACCGTCAAAGATTACTTATCAAGTTTAGTATAAATTGTTGTAACTAATGGTTAATTCATTTATTAGCCCATAAACAATTACATACATATATACATATTAGCCTTTAAAGCATATAAGAATAATTTTAACTAGTCATGCCCTCCATATAAAAGTTAAAGATTCATATTTTTCAAAAGCTAAAATTATGAAAACCAAAAAATTGAAAACACCAAATTTGCTTCCTTCTTTCTTTTGACAAAATACTAAAATTTCCCTCCTTTCTCCTTCCATACATTAGAAAAACTCAATTTTCCCTCATCTTTCTCTTCCATAAAATTGAAAGAACCAAATTACCCTCTTCTTTTCTTCTACAAAAAGTTGAAAGTCAAAAGTTTCCCTCCTTATTTCTCTTTCATAATCAAAAGAATCAAACTTTCCCACTTCTTTCTCTTCCCACATATCAAAACCACCAAAATTCCCACTTGTTTCTTTTCTAAAAAAATTCAAAGAACCAAATTTCCATCTTCTTTCTCTTCCCAAAAACTTGAATACACCAAAATTTCCCTCTTCTTTTAAAAACATCAAATTACCAAATACATTACTTTACTTTATTTATATTTAATTGATAATTTTATTGAATAGTTAAATTAACCAAAATTTTAATTTATATGTTATATTAATATTGTCATGATCTCAAGTGACCTTCATGTTTCAATTTTGGTAATTTTCTTAAAATACGTAATATCAAGTGAGTTTCATATTTTTTAAATTTCTTATACGAAATGAAAAAATAATTTTACTTAAGTTTAGAATGAAAAACTTTATTTGAAAAACTATGTATTGTATATTTTTATAATTATTCAATTGGATTAGATGAAATTCGGGTTGAGTCGGTCGGGTTACGGGTCAATCGGGTTCGGGTTAATCGGGTTGCGGGTCAATCGGGTTCGGGTTAATCGGGTTGCGGGTCAGTTGGGTTGCGGGTCGGGCGGGTTACGGGTTGTTGACTTTTAGTCAATTCGGGTTGCGGGTCGAGTTGATCGGGCGGGTTAATCGGGTCGGGCTATGTTTTGACACCTATACTCATAAGTTAGTGCAAAATTTAAATATGTAGGATTATCGTACTTTGTGAATATTAAACCTGCTAAATGAAGTATTTATTCATTATGGTTCAGGAGTAGGAAGTTTAAGGCGAGCTGGGCCTGGGCTGAAGTTGGTCTGTTGTGGGTTAAAGCTATATCCTGGGCTTCAGATGGATACATGGCTTTTATATTCTTTGGACATTACACCTTAATAGATGGCCAATACTATGGTGCCGCTGTAAAAAATGCGGCACCGGTAACGCAATCTCTGATTGGTACACGTGGACTGTTCCGTGGCATGGTTGGATTTATCAAATCTTATCCAACCAATCCGGCCCATTAGAAGTGGCCCAAACCGTTTCCATCAAAGTTGACGGAGAACCAAACCACCCGTCACTGTATTTTATCTTTTATTTTATTAAATTATGATTAAGTTAATAAGAAAACAGAAAACAGGGGAAGTCGGAGAGAACACAAAACAGAGATCAATCAAACGAACCAAAAAAAAAATCATCGATCTCCCTCTCCCGACAGTTTCTCGATAATCACTCCGAGCGAATTGTCCTTTGTCGATCCCGTCTTCACGGTCTACATTTGTTTCCTCCTACAGTTATTCTGATTTGATCGAGGTGAAGGTATCTGCCGTCGTCGCGAACCTAGCTCTGTCTCCCGCCGGCAAGGTAGCAGACAACTCACAAGTCAGAGAAGAGTAGAGTCGCCTTTTACTGTGGTTCGCCATCCTCGTATCGCGCCTCCTTTTTGCAATATTGGAAATCAAGTTCTAGGCGGTGCCGAGTTGTCGCCGTCGGTGACCTCCCGTTGGCTCTCTCACTTTTCGTCAAATAGATACCTAAGGTACCACACTCGCTCGCTAGCTACGGTCAGTTTTCAGTTTAAAGGTTTAAGAGGTTTCTCTTTGTATTTTTGGGATTAAAGAGCAGCAGGTGATTCAATGTTCCTGCACTTTTCTGTTCTTGGACTATCCATCCTTCCATCTCATCTTGGTTCCTTTTTATTGCTTTCCGTTGCATGAAAATGGAAACTTGAGATTTTTTGTGTTTGGTTTATTTGTTTTAAAATAGGGACCTTGTAGGATGCTTTTGGTGCATAAGGATTCTATCGCCTCAAGAAGTTCAACAAATGAGCGAGGAAGGGATGAATCTTCTATGTACATCAGAGGACCAACATTGATTCTTCTTCCATCATAAAAGGCTAATGCTGGCGGCTTGATAAATGAGAGAAGGATACAATGAATTCATGGTTTACAAGGGAGCAAAGGCGACTGATTGAACTTCGAGACCTGTTAGGAATGGATTCAGTACACCCATTACTCACCATGTCAGTAGCAGTAGCTGCAGAAGCTGTAGGAAATCTAGGAGTACATATTGGGGAGCCTTTTGATTCTTGTCTGCCATCACCTTGTTAAGCATTTGTGTGTCTTTCCTCCTTGTATGTTATAAGTTGTAAGCTAATGGGATGCACTTGGTTATGTATAAGATTATCCAGGAAATGAAAATGAAAAGATTTTTAGCCTACAATTTGGTCAAGTCCCAGGCCCTGCCATGGGGGCAGAGTGCAAACCATCTAAAATTGAGAGTTGTGATCCTGATCGTCCGTGGCAATGCATTTCCAGTTGTGCATAGCTCATGATATTGCGATTGGAGAGCTCAAAAGGATGCTCTTTTATGTGAGATATAATATGGATTAAAATGAATTGGTATTGAAATCTTTGATGGAATAGTAAAAGACCAGTGAATCTGAAAGCATGGTTCTCTTCTATACTGGTAACAAGCATAATCAAGTCACAGTTGGGCAAAAATTCATTAATACATTATAAATTTCCCCGTACTCCTAATAATCATGAAAAAGAGTTATATAATCAAGTCAAACGTTTCCATATGGTCAATTGATCCACTTTCCATTCCATAGATCCACTTTTGCAGCTTCATATCATGACTCTTCAATCATTATGTACAGCAGTTTCTCTTTCCATATGGTCAATTGGTCCAGCCACTATTTCCACATGGTCAATTCAGCTTGCAATGGTGTGCTGGGGATAGGGGCTTCTCCAAATACCCCCAAAATTGAAGTCACATATGGAGCTCAATTCATTCATAAACAATTCATTTTCTTCAAAGTTTCCTGCAACTGAATTGAGCATAGAGATTCAGTGACAAGATAGTTTACATTGATGATATAAGAAAGGGACAGATGCATCAATGATGACCCGATCTAAAATACAGATTATTTATCTCCTTCACTTCCTCTGAGGAAGAGAATGGAGCAGCAGTTGAATCTGTCTGCTGTACATATTGCCCTGGAACAATTGGATGGAAAAGATGAGTCGCAAGTAGATTTGGGATTTGAGACCAAGATTTTTTCTTCATGATTTGGGATTCGTGACACAAAGAATTGGGCATTGCGCCCGTCTTACTGCTTTGCGATTGGCAACGGTGGTCATGTGGCGTGCGACAGAGCGACATTGAAACGGGACAACATGGAGGCGCAGGAACGGATGGCGAGATTGATGATGCAGAGGCCATTGAAAGAGACAATCTTCCGCTTGGAGGCTGGAGGACCTGCTTGCTGCGGCCGGAGGAGCTACGGCGAGAAGAGGCCGATGTCGAGCAGAATTTACGGATTGTGAACTACAATTGTGAAATGTCGAGGGAAAAAAACTACAAGACGTTAAGGTCTTGCATGGCTCTCCGTTAATTTAATAATTTGGGAGAGGCCGGTTGGGCCATTTTTAATGGGCCACCAAATTTGGACCATTGTTCATTAAACCAACCCAGCAGCCACATCAATTCTACGTCGACCAATCAGAAATTGCGTCATCGGTGCCGCACTTTTTATCGCGGCACCATAGTATTGGCTTAATAGATTAGAGGGCAGAAAGTCTAGTTAGCAAATCTCAGCCTGTAATTATTCCCTTTGCGCTAGCCCAGCCCATCAGATGACAAAGTTGATGCAATCAAAATCCAAACCTCCTGGTCCTTTACACAAGCCCACAAGAGATCTAGCACCGTGTGAAGACGGTGTTTCAGATACTGCAACAAAATTTTAAGTTTGTTCTCTTTTTTGTCGGTCGCGCTTGGAATAGGACATCTCATTTAGTAGATTTCTGATATTCTGCTGATATTCTAAAAATAAAGAACATGCAGCTATGTTAATCTTATTGAAAAAAAAGAAACAGATTAGATTTCTTTTGCTCTTTTTAACCTTTTGATTACTTACTCACTGTTCTAGTGTTCTTCCATCTTTACAAGGTTCTGAAGCAAGTTGTCACCCCTGGGAGAGATCGTTTGTCTTGGTAAATGTTTGTTTACTAAGAAAAGGGATAGAACGTGAAGGAAAAGACTAGGAAAGGAGAGATTGAGGAAGAAGAAAGGAACAGAGGAAGAATACAAAGAGAGGAGGAAGAAGGAGAAGGGAAAGTAATTCTTGTTCTGTTTATTCCATAACTATCCATTATAGCAGGCTATTCCTTTTATATGTATGTCTAATTACAAACTAGTCCCCAAACTAAACCTTGTTTACCCTTTGATCCCATTCGTTACAATCCCCACTCCTTAAAATTAGGCTTGTCCTCAAGCCTATTGAAAACAACAAGAAGCTAGCAGCTAAGAATTAATCATGCAATGTAAAAGCATTCAAGAAACAGGGATGGACCACTTGCATAAAGCTTGCAAAGCAACTGCAACACACTAGAACACTAACCCCCAGTGTCAAAAATAGACTAGTGTTGTGGCTGGAATTATGCAGGCCAATTGGGCACAATAAGCTCCTTTGTAATAGCAACCATACCTTGGACCACAAACAAACTTATGCAACATATGCATCTCTGTATGCCACAACAACCAGCCTTTACATCAAGGTTCAACATGAAGCTTATTCCATCATTAATGCCATTGAACAACTAGCTCATACTGCCCAGCTCTTTGCAACACATGAGACTCAAAACAATATCTTTGAAAGCAACACAATCTACTAGCCCAGTTCCCATACGATCCTTGTATGGCTCTTTGAAATCAGGACTACAACATCTTCCACAAGAATTGACACAAGCCCAATCCGATACCCATGATCCCAACTACCATTCAACCTCCAAATCGATTGAAGCTGCCCATCAATTAGTTCTGCAACCTTGCTGTACTCATGAAAAGCAAAGGCAGACTTAGTAGGCAGTGGTACTCCAAGGACAAAAACAATGTCCCCCACTCCTCCAAATCGTTATATACCTTCAAAATTCAACCCTTGTTGGACACCAAACCCATCCATAACAAACATTGAGCATTCTTTCAAATCGCAGGCATCCTCTTTCTCAAGATCTAGAATCCTCCCATGAGTCCCAACAAACAAATGGATAGGTTGAAACAGTTGCATTATGTCATCCTTCTCACTTGTTCCACCTGTACTGATAGTAGTAACCATTACTTGAACTTTTGAGTGGTTTCCTAGTATGTCCAAGACTTCTAGATATGGAGTTGTGTCCTTGTGCACAACATGCTCATCCTTACCCAATAGTCAACATAATGATTCTCTCCTTCGACCCTCACCAAAACGAATGAGGGACTGTTATAGTTGGTTCACTCCTATAAATTGCTAGGGACTGTTTGAGCTGCTCCCCACAAGTCCAAGTAACGCCAGACCCTACAACAGGAATATCAAGCTGACCATGAAGTCTTGCATTCCCAAAAATGATAATATCAGACCCTTCATGGGTTGGCACTTCACAAGCAATGGTCTCCCCTTCCAGTTTTGAGGGAAGAAAAGATTCCGCAGTCAAGGTCGTTGTCTCCCCATTAGAACTAAAACAATCCCCAAGATGCGATTGTTTCTTCCTTTTGCAGGCTTCAATGACATCTTCCTCCAATTGAGCTTGATGGTAAGCTTGAACTAGTGTTTGGGGATGCAGCACAATAACTGCCTGCCTCAGTTCCTTTTCCAAGCCTCTTATGAAACTACTGATGAAGTAAATCTCATCTAATGCTAGATTAAAACGAGCCATCAGAGAACGAAATTCCTCAAATTTTACCCGATATTGTGCTAATGAACCCCTCTGACAAAGCTTAGTGAACTCCGCCACCACACCGCCATAGGTGCGATTGCCCACATCTCTTACACAATGCTGCCACAAAATATTCCCACAGCAACTCACGTCAACCAAATTTCCATCCCTCGAACCAATTATTAGCTCGACGCTCAAAGTTGATCACAACTAGGTTCACTTTCTGGTCGTTAGGTATAGCATAAATCTCAAACAAATTCTCACATTGCCTAGTCCACTCGCTAGGATCTTCACCGTTGAAGGAAGGAAAGTCTAGGCGAAGAAGTTGATGAGTAGTACCTTGAGTCGGATCCTGAAATCGCTCCCGCTCTGCAACTTGAGGAATCTGAGCGGAAACCCGAGGAGCTTACGTTGCGGCAGAGTCAAATCCTCGTGGACCTTGATTCGGAATTGGAAAGATGCATCGAGCTCCATTCCGGTCTCCCAGCGGTACTGCCGCACCAGCAACGGCGCCTGCTGGCCTGGGAGTAACTATCAATTGAAGCATCTTGTGGATTTCTGGTGTAAATTTCCCAAAATGATGATCGAAGTGAGAGTCCATTTCCGTGAAGCGTGTCGCCGAACGAGCCTCCAAACTGTCCAATCGAGCTTTCGAAGTAACGAATTGCTAAGAATGGCCCTCGGCTCGAGCCACGAGTTCCTGCAACTGATTTGTATGAGAATTCACCATCTAACGAACAACGCCAATTTTATCGTCGAGCTCCGTCTCCACCAGAGCCGTCGACGCCATCAAATTTTCCAAACGCTCGTCGATTGTGCCACGTGTGTTCGCCATTGAAGCAAAGACAGGGCTCTGATACCACCTTGTCACCCCTGGGAGAGATCAAAAGTCTTGGCTAGTGTTTGGTTACAGAGAAAGAGTCTGAAAGGGGAAGAAAGTCGAGGAATAACATGAGGAAGAAGTATAGGAAGGAAAGGGAAATAGAAGAAAGCAAATTCTGATTATTGTATTTGATAACCTTGCCCATTACAACACAACCTCTTTTATAGGCATAGGTCAATTACAAGTGACACCCCAAATGAACCCTTTTCGACACACAAGTCCTAGTCGTTACAATCCCCACTCCTTGAGAACATCCTTGCCCTCAAGGATGCATGAAAAGCAGACAAAAATATAATACCGACAAAAGGGAAATTGAAAAAAAATTGAACAGATGAAGCAAAACAAAGAGCTGAAACAACAAGGGATGAACTACACATATGGAGCTAAACCATGTGTGAGATCAAGCTACTTCAACTGGAACTGAAATAAGCCTTCTGTTGAATCCCAACTAGTTGCAAAATGCAGCAGTGCCAACAAGTGACTCCAGGATGGAAACCAACAGTTCCATACAAAAATAATGCAGCATGCGCATCTCTGTACAAACACAACCAGCTCATACTGTCAAGCCCTCTTCACACATGAGACTTTGAAAGCATAGCAATCTACTAGGGGTCTTTGAAATTAGGACTACAACATCTTCCACAAGAAATTGACACAGACCCCATAGTAAGTAGGGTAAATCCGATACACATGATCCCGGCTACCATTCAATCTCCAAATCGATTGAAACTTCCAAATACAGAGCTCTTCATTCTGGCCTTCCACAAGAAATGGATCTTTGTATGGCTCCTTAAAGCCGGGAGTCAGTCCCCTACCAAAAAATCAACAAGAACATGGGACTGTAACACAGTCTCCTTACTGCCTTCAGACATCCTGCAGCCCTGTTGCAAATTCAGATCAACCAACCCTTCAATCTGACTACCAAGGCCTCCTTATATGACTCTTTGAAACCATATACTCTGCTTTTTCCAAAAGAGGTCATATCCATTCCACAACTCACCTTGAAACCAATGCTGAAACTTTTGAGAGAAACTACAACCACATCACAGCAACCTAGACAATTAAGCTCATAGTCTTCACCGATTCGCTTATCACCAATCTTGTTCCCAAAAGCATCATCCTTGTATGCTTCCTTAAAGTTGGAACAAGCGTCCCTTCGGTTTAACTTCACCCAAGTACACCACAAACCATGACTACTTACTAACACCCAACTATGATCGTTCACATAGGCGAAAAACCCCTTATCCATCTTACAAGCTGATGAATCGATATTTCCACATGTTTTCCCCTTTTTTTCTTGATAGTTTAAGCTTTCATTATCGCTTCCTTGGCCTATTTTATGCTAGGTTGTGTTATTTTGTCATACTTCAGGTCTTGGCGAGTAAAGTGAAGCATAGGCGCAAGTTTCAAGTCAATCAAAGATCAATTGGCGATTCGGAAGAAAAAACTCGGGCATGAAAAGAAATAGGATGAGATTACGAGCGTCTGGGATTAAACGGCGACTGATTCTGAGTCCGGGCGAGGGAGAAACGAAGCATCAAAGGCAGTGGAATAGGTTCAAATGAAGAAACACGGACAGGCTCTCCACAAAGCATGGTCGTGCTTCATCTTGCACCTGCCAGTGTTTTTATGCCGAGCCTCTTTTGTGAAGACTGCTGAAGGGATGTAAGACACGGGCGGGACTAAACACGGGCATGACTAAATACGACCGTGTTCCCCACCGTGTTTCTGCCCCCTACACTGGTATAAGTCTGTTTTCTGCGATTTTTGAGAGGGAGAGCTAGGTTTTGGATCCCGAACACCCAAGGGACAAACCAAAAGAGAGAGAGAGAGAGAGAGAGAGAGAGAGAGAGAGAGAGAGAGAGAGAGAGAGAGAGAGAGAGAGGGAGATCTAGAGTCATTCTTGGAGCTACTTTGGAGGATTCTTCACCATTGAAGCTCAAGGAACAAGTCTAGACATGAAGATTGAAGATCTGGAAACTTATACTGCAATCTCTCTCTCCTCTATGGAGTAACTTCCCTTCACTTAGGTTTTGAGGAACCCTAGTTCCATGTGTTATGATCTTGGTTGTTTGAATCTTTGGATGCTATATTGTTTGGTTATAATCTATTGAGGCATGTTTTTTTATAGTTAATTGGATTTTGATCACATACTATTGATTTCTGCTTTAACCTACGATAGATAGAATCTGATTAGGTTGATAGAGCTTCTTCAATTGATAGGAGTGAATTAATTGTATGAGAGTCAGTCAATTCACTGCTTTGTACTAGAATTCGTTCCAAGTAGTGGAGATCTGTGCGAATCACCTTAGCAGTCTATCCCGGTAAAGGCTAGTCGCCTGCCGGGTATTCTGTCTAAGAGGGCTGGGTCAACTTAAGAGATCCTAAGCTATTTTTGGATCTTCCGCAGTTTAATCAACAGTAAAGCAACCAAAAGGAATTATAACTTGGATATAATTGAGGATATGGGGGAAGCATACTTAAATGAGTTCTAAACCTGTAATTAGTAGTTTTATCTAGTTTAGCTTATAGAGTAGTTTAGTAAATCAATCATTAGTATGGTTTGCTAGATAATGAACTGAAGCTGAGTAATAGTAACTCTAGAGACCCGTGGATTTGATATTTATTACTTAGGCAACTATACTACAGTCCATTTCATTGGTTACACTTGGCCATTGTTAGGTGTCCTGTTTTAGCGTGTCACTAGCACCCACACTCAGGGGCGGAGCTAGGATCCAGTGGTCGGGGAGGGGGGGGGGGGGGGCGGACTTTATTATATAATATCAGTAAAAAATTAATATTTATATAGTGAGTCATAAGCTTCAAAATTTAATTATCTAGACTCTGAAATTTAATTATCTAAATTAGAAAAATATTATAAGCTCCAAAATTTCATTATCTAGTTTGAACTTTGAAATTAAAAAGTATTTGAATAAGTACAAAAGTTAAGTGATCAATCTAAATTTTAAACAAAAACTCAACCAAAGTAGGAAAACTAAAAAAACAATGTTGTTGCCAGGGATTGAACCATGGTACTGGGT
This sequence comes from Linum trigynum, assembly GCA_964030455.1. Lineage (NCBI taxonomy): Eukaryota > Viridiplantae > Streptophyta > Magnoliopsida > Malpighiales > Linaceae > Linum > Linum trigynum. The sequence continues at coordinate 15,515,299 of OZ034818.1, forward strand.
ATTCACAAATACCAGACAGCTGTTGCATTCCGTTAGACTAAACCAAGACATTGTTACTCATTATTGCACGTTATTATTATTCTACAACAGTTAACTTATTTAGAATTTTCAAAATTTCCGATATCTTTACACGCGATCTCCAAAATTCTCGCCCCCCCCCCCCCCCCCCCCCCCCCCCCCCGAGGCACAAGGTAGCTCCGCCCTTGCCCACACTGTAGCGCTCATAATCACCACCGGAAATCGCCTCAGCTACAATGGCAACACATGCATTATGTCACCCCGTCTGGAAACCAATTTAAACCTGAGCTGTGAAGTATCTACTTTGTTTACAAAGTAAAGGCTATGAAATGATCCTCAATCATATCACTATCAGCGACCTCAAAGATCTTGATACTCATGTTATCCACTTCAGAGTTACAGTCACTTGTAGCAGCATCCAACTCTAAGCAATCACCAAGCTGAGATTGCTTCTTTCTTTTGCAAGTCTCGATGGCAACTTCCTCCAACCGAGCTTGCTGATAAGCTTCAGCTAATGTTTGGGGCTGCATCATGGACACAACTAGCTGCAGCTCCTGCTCCAATCCATTAATAAAGCTGCTAATGAAGTAAATCTCGTCCAAGGCTGGATTAAAACGAGCCATCAAAGATTGTAACTCCTCAAATTTCTCCTGATACACAGCCAAGTAGCCCCGCTGCCCAAGTTTATTGAATGCAGCTACCACACCCCTATAAGTACGATTACCAAATCTCTAGCACAAGGCAGCCACAAAATCCTCCCATACTAATTCACTTTTGCCATATTTCCAACCTTCAAACCAGACATTAGCTCGTCTCTCAAAACCGATCACAACCAAATTTAACTTCTGGTCTTTAGGGATTGCATAGGTCTCAAACAATTTTTCGCATTGTCTAGGTCATTCACGAGGAGCTTCACCATCGAAAGAGGGGAAATCTAATCGGGGAGGTTGATGGTTGTTGCCTCGGGCCGGAGCCTGGAATTGCTCTCGCTCTGCAACCTGAGGAATCAGAGCTTGTACCCGAGTTGCCTGCACCGCGGCAGGGTCAACGCCCTTGGAGCCCTGATTTGTTAAGGTTAAAATTTCTCGAGCACTATTTCGGTCCACCAGCGGCACGATCGCATGGACAACAGCTCCAGCTGGCCGATAAGGAAGCCTGACTTGCAGCAAATCGTGAATTTCGTGAGTGAATTGCCCGAGACGAGTATCCAATCGAGCCATAGGTCGATAATGGAAGCCTGACTTCCATTTCTATAAAATGCATCGCAGAACGCGCCTCCATGCTATCCAGACGAGCGACGATGGTGACGAACTGCTGAGAATGACCATCGGCTCTAGCCATTAGCTCATGCAGCTGATTTGTGCGAGAATTGACCAAGCCACAAACAACGACGATCTTATTGTCAAGATCCCCCTGCGCCTGCGTCGTCGACGCCATCAAATTGGTGAGACGGTCGTCGATCAGTCCCCTCGTGTTCGCCATGGATGTGATGTTGCCAAGACGGCCTCTGATACCACCTTGTCACCCCTGGTAGAGATCGATTGTCTTGGCAGATGTTTGTTTACTGAGAAAAGGGATAGAACGTGAAGGAAAAGACTAGTAAAGGAGAGATTGAGGAAGAAGAAAGGAACAGAGGAAGAATACAGAGAGAGGAGGAAGAAGGAGAAGGGAAAGTAATTCTTGTTTTGTTTATTTCATAACTATCCATTACAGCCAGCTATTCTTTCTCTGAATTGCTATTCGTCGCCCTAAGATTTGAAAAAAATCGCCCTAAATCACATTAAATTGACACATATACCCCTAATTTCAAACCCAAACTAAACCTATCAAACGATCCATCCCCAAACCCGACTCTCAAAATCTCGGGCAAAAAAGTCGTCATCCACCCCGGAACTGGTATCCGCCGCCGACCAAAGAACTGTTTCTGTCGTGTTGTCCTGTTGCCGGATTCGCTCCTCGTCGCCGCTACCGCCGCCAGGAGTCGCTCCCCGTCACCGTTGCTGCCGCCAGAATCGCTCCCCGCAACCGCTGCTTTGCATGGTTGCTGTCGACCAGGAGGAAGAAGGAGGGCGAAGAAGAATGATTAATAAACAATTAGGCCCATTGAGAATCATATGATTTAATAAACAACCTTTCTTTGAGAGCTTCTTTGCTTTGTTTCAGAGGATTCGTCAGCCAATTATATTCTGCAGCCAATATTTTGTTTACTAATTCTATCTGTTTGTCTGTTTTTGGTGGGGGTTGAAGGACTCATGCTATACAGAAGTTGTTGGTGATTATATGCATTTGGTAAACTAATATGTGATCATCTTCTGCTCTTCTTCTTTCTTCATATAGTGATAACGTCTATGATTATGCCTCTGATGAGGTGGCCGGCTCCGGCAACTAGTGGGTGTATTTGTTTATTTTAGGGTTTAATTGTTTGAAAAACAAACAAAATAAACTAGGGACATTAAAGTAAATTTAATATAATTAGGGCGACGAATAAGAATTTTTAGGGCGACGAATAGCAATCCCCTTCTTTTTATATGTATTTCTAATTACAAAGTCCCCAAACTAAATCTTGTTTACCCTTTGATCCCATAAGTTACACAAGTCTTTGAGAATGTTTTTTTTTTTTTTTATGGAAGTCTTTGAGAATGTTGATGAAAGGGGTTGCCCCAATTCCCCGACGGTAACAAGACATCATATATCTTGTAGTCTTGTGCAGGGGCACCGTAAGGCCCATCTATCAATGGCCTTGGCTAAGTGTATTTTTATTATCAATTGAAAGTTAAGTTACTTAAATACCCCCACGTGTAAATTGTATAATTTTCTCCCATCTTTGATAATCAAGATTAGACCAAATTAACTAAAATCTTCTTGTTAAACGGACAACAAATAATTACCGAGCATTTTGTCCGACTAGTTGGTCGGATTAGGTTCGTTAGCATGCTGATAGGTTTAATGTAAACAAAGTTGTCAATCAATTTAAACTATTAAGTTAATCAAGTAAGTAATTTTAAGGTTTAATGGACTGACCGATTTTTAATATATTTAATATGCTTTTGACATATTATAAGCATAATGTAAGGCAAAAATTTAAGATTTTAATATTTGGAATATAATATATATTTCTAAGCATAATTTATATGTTCTCATTGAACATATAATAAAGTTAGAATTTTATCTAATGTTCACAACCACCTGACCCAGATCCTCAATTCACTCTTTTCATTGCTCTCTTACTCTTAGTGACCCTTCAAGTTCTTCCTCTCCCTCTCCATATCTCTCTTTCTCTTCTCCATGTCTAAAACTAATTAGTAATTAGTCTCAATAAGTTGAGATATTGAGAGTTGTTCAATTATCGATCTTATATCATTTACCAACACTCTTTTCTTCTCCCTTCTCTCTCTCAAGCCCTCTCCAACTCTCTTTATCAGTCACGATCGTTGTTTGACAACCATGAATGTACAATCAATATGTGTGCGCGCAATGATGGTGAACTCTAATATTGTAATCTCAACTCATAAGTTTAGTATAGAGTTGTAATCAAAATTCCCTTCATTTAATCTGCCACTCAAAGTTTATTTGATTCTCTGATGTAGAACATAAATTGATGAGTGGCTTATCAATAATAGTAACTTATCGAGAGACGTTCAATAATCGGTCTTATACTATTTATCAACACTTCATTCTTCTCCCTTCTCTATTAAGCCTTCTCCACCTCTCTTTCTCAGTCATGATCGTTGCATGACAACCATGAATGTAAGCATTAATATGCGCTTGCACCCTGTGATTGTGAACTCTAATATTGTAATCTCAATTCTTATGTCTAGTAAAATTCCCTTCATTTAATCTATAACTCAAACTTTACTTAATTCTCGTTGAATATAAATTGATGGGTGGCTTATTGATAATATTAAATTATTGTGAGATGTTCAATTATCGATCTTATACTATTTACCAACATTTTATTCTTAGTTCTCTCTCCTGTCCACCTTTCTTTCTCAGTCATGATCGTTGTTTGACAACCATGTATGTAAGCGTCAATATGTGCTGCTCTCCATAATTGTGAATTCCAATATTGTAATCTCGACTCTATAGTTTAGTATAAACTTGTATTTAAAATTTCCATAATTTTTATCTACGACTAAAACATTATTTAATTCTCTAATCTTGAACATAAAACGATGGGTAGCTTATCAATAATATTAAAATAAATATCAGTAGAATAGTATCCATAAATAATTTAAATTCCATCAAAGATCCATAAATCTGACAAAAAATCTATAATTAAGAACACAACATAAAATAAATATATTTGTATATATAGCATTTTTGTCAAATTGAAAAATAAAATTATATGTCCAATGGGCAGTCCATGCTAGTTTTTATTAGGGCAATTCTTACCAATTCAATGGGAGAAATTACCTGCCCAAAAGAAGTAGCATCGTTGGGTTTAACTTTTAGTGGGCCAAAAATGAAAAAACTACAGCCGGACCCGGACAGGAGTTCGGGAGTATTAAATCTGTGGAGCTGACGTTAATGCCCTTCCAGAAAATAAGGGCTGGTTTCTTTGGAAAAAAAAATTGTCACTAATTTAGGGGTGTTCAAATGGTTATCATGGTTATAACAAAATCAAATAAGGCTAAATTTTATTAACCATGGAATACAATATCATAACCAAACCGTCCAAACTAATACAACAACCAAATTAACCAAACTAAAGTTTAATCGGTTTGGTTAATTGGTTAACCAGATTAACCAATATAAAATCACATTATCATTGACGATGAAAATTTTCCGGTTAATGCAACAATTCACAATTTATATAATGAATAAAACATAACAACCAACACGTAGTTATAGTTGACCCTTAACAAAAATACATGGAACTAAGACAATTATCTTACGATTAGTATAGAAGTATTCACCTAACAAAAATTTATGACAATGGTATGGGTTAATGAATTGTTGTGTTTGTGTAAATTGACTTAGTCTCTTAACAATTATCATAGGCTGGAAATGACCTTCCTTTCAAGTTTCCATCCATCATAATGTATGAAATTTATCTAAATTAGGCGTCCATATGTTGTGGTCTACATTTTACATATACAAATATACACTGTATGAGCAATATTGAACTTTATATTTTATGAGTCTAAAAGGGATGAACGTTAACTCTTGAGTGGTTATGCAAAGTATTAAGTATGTGTATATAATATATGTTAGATATATGACTAATTACTTAACTGGTTAATTTGGTTTGACTGGTTAGGATTATCTGAAACCAAACCAAACCACCTAAACCAAACAAGCTAAAAACTTTAACCAAACCAAACCAATTATCCAAAATTAACCAAACCAAATTATCCAAATAGTACCGGTTAAAACGGTTACCATGATAACCAAACCGTTTGAACACCCCTAGTCACTATCATTAATATCATCACTAGGGCTGGGAAACGGTGCGGTCTGGTCCAGACCAGACCAGCTATACGGTCTATGGTCCAGACCGAGAGGCTAAAGTATAGACCACAGACCAGACCACAGACTATACGGTTCGGTCCAGACCACGCCTGTGCGGTCTGGTTCGGTCTGGTCTGGTCCAGATAGACCACACTCAACGAAAAATGAATAATTTGTTTAGTCAACCACACAAAAAATTGAACCAATAACCAGGAAAAATAATTGTTATTTGCCTTAAATCATTAATCCTAACTAGGGATGGCAATGGGTCGGATTGGGTCGGGTTTTGCCAAACCCAAACCCATGGGTTTATTCGTGAAAAAAACCCGGGGTAAAACCCACTGGGTTTGAAAAACTCAAACCCAACCCAACCCGCTGGGTATCCGCGGGTTCATGGGTACCCAAGGGTTTTTGTCGTAAAAAATTTACAGTAACATGTTCCTATCAAAATTAAAGTCAAATATCAATCTCTCAATACAAATTATCCATATTTAAAACACCATTCTAGAAAATTCAAGCAAATCACAAATTAACTATACTAATTGTTCAACACCAATCTAGAAAACTCAAGAAAATTGAAGTAAATCATAAATTATCCATAAATAACATATTAATTGAAGGCTTCTTCCTTTCAATTAAGTTTCTTCACTCTCCACTCGATAACACAAACTTCATTCTACACAATTAGAAAGAAAAAGTTAGACATGTCTCCACAAACATAAATAAGATTAGTTGTTTAAAATATTAAATATACCGAGAAAATTAATTATATGTGTGGGCGGGTACACACGGGTCGGGTTTACCTAAACCCAAACCCAACCCAACCCGATGAATAGTGAACGGGTTTAAACCCAAACCCGACCCAAAACCCGTCAACACGGATTTTACCCGCGTTGACCGGGTTGGGTCGGGTGGGTACCCGTGGGTTCGGGTTTGGTTGCCATCCCTAATCCTAACATGCATGAATAATTTTGATACTCTAAATCTTAGTACATACCAAAGATACAAAGTAAAAGCATCCCAACTTGCACCATAACGTCATAACCATTAACATAATGTCATATGGAGACACGATTATCTCTACTCTCTAGTTAAATGTGGTTGTGAATTAAGGAGGGACGAGATTCACAAAACAAAGATTGAGACTTGGGTGTCATTTTGGGAGTTGGGAGAGTGGTCGAATGGGCTGTTAACACGTATTTACAAGTCAGTTGGGTCCACGGTTTGGTCCGGTAAACCGCGGTCTAGACCAGACTAGACCAAGAGATCAAAATATAAGATAGTACAGACCATGGACCAGACCAGACCATACTTAACGGTCTACGGTCCGGACCAAACTGTACGGTACGGTTTGGACCACGGTTTTTCTAATGGTCTGGTCTATTTTTCCAGCCCTAATCATCACTATTATCAATAAGAAAATCTGGTTTCAGATGGCTGATGTGGCAAAATTTTTATATATATATGGGTTGACTCAACTTACATACGTACAATACATTTTCAATATTATAATACAATGTTAATCCTTAGAGCTACAAATCAGTTCGATTAAAGATTATATTCTAACCAGGTTAGTTGGTTATACAATTGTCAACTAGTTAACCCCAAAAGGCCTACTAATAGCAATATCGATTGGAAAACAAACATAACCAAATTACAATTTACAGCTACATCCGATGTTCTCATACTATCATCTAGTATTTAAGATGATGACCAAAATGAAATTGAACTTGAAGTTCACTTCACATATTAGTGCTCCAGAGTAGTGCCATCTCCACAAATTGAAGTCGCCTATCCTCTGGTAAGCCAAACAAAAGTCTTGTGTTTTCCTGGCTTCTTGCAAAGTTCCTGTAAGCTAGCATCACCTTATGCTGGGGAACATTAAGGCGAATCAGTTCAGCATAAATTTCTGCCTCCTTATAAACATGAGCCTTTTGATGTTCAAGAATCATCAGTGACTTTTCCTTAATCTCGTTGCCTTTCTCCATTGCTCGTGCGGAGCGTTCAGCAATCAAATTCCCCTGCTCAATTGCTTGTACCATGCTCGCAATATTACTTCTCATTTCATCAATTTTATCAAGCATCAAATTTCCCATAGGAGCTTTCCTTTTAATTCCTCTCGATGAAGTGCCTTGGGAGTTAATTGATGGTGAACGCTCAGAGCTAATAGTAGGCATACCTTCAGGACTAAATGCATGCGTGCCTGTAGGAGTAAAAGTAGTAGCACCTTCATCATCTACATCCTCCAGGTTTTCAGGAAGATCAGCCAAGTTGATGTCAGATGTTGGAGCCCGCATATTCCAACGGTCAAGTTTCTCAAAAGCACTGGCAGCTCCATTTCCCATTGCTCTATGTTCACCATATAGCTCAAACAACTTATCATAGTTGTTAATTGGTTTCCTGATCCATTGTTTAGCATTTGGCTTTTCCTACATAGGAACAAAGTCATATCTAAGAATTATGATAACATTACATAGGATAGAAGTTTAATTTTCAAGGAAAATACCTCACATAGACGCTCCCACACTTCACGTTCGGCTTCAAAAAGCTTGGTTTCAGGATTCCACGCAAACCCACTCATGTTATGGAAAAGGTCTTTAACATCTGCAAAGTGTTTTTTCAATGTCTTTTGTCTATTCTTAACCTTGTCCTTGTCAAGTCTTATGCTCGGGAACTTAGTCAGCAAAGCATAAACGACATTGGTCAAAGCATGCGCGGTGAGCTGTCCCTCCTGTCTATTTCCCTTGCGCTGCTCAGTAAGTAAGCAATCCAGCAACTCATTATCCATTTCTTCCGTCCAATGAACATTCTCCCTAGTCGGCCCATCAGCCACTTCCTTTCCCTTCTTAGGCATCGTTTTACCTATTAAAACACATTATATTAGCAGTAGCATTTATACATAACATAAAAGTGCAACATGAAACAGCTTCGTACACTTAAAATATTTCCAACCATTGAATCATAACAATAATTCCTAAAACCACATTGTCATGTAAACACATTATTAAACATAATAATACCATCTACAACTAATAGTTGGCATACCTTCAGAACTAAATGTGTCCATGCTTGTAGGAGTAAATACATTAGCACCTTCATCGTCTGCATCCTCCGGGTTTTCAGAAAGATCGACCAAGTTAATGTCAGATGTTGGATTCTGCATATTCCAAGTGTCAAGTCTCTCAAAAGCACTGCTAGCTCCATTTCCCATTGCTCTATGTTCACCATATAACTCGAACAACTTATCATAGTTGTTAATTGGTTTCCTGATCCATTGCTTAGCATTTGGCTTTTCCTACATTGGAACAAAGCTATATCTAAGAATTATGATAACATTACATAGGATAGAAGTTGAATTTTCAAGGAAAATACCTCACATAGACGCTCCCACACTTCACGTTCAGCTTCAAAAAGCTTGGTTTCAGGATTCCACGCAAACCCACTCATGTTATGGAAGAGGTCTTTAACATCTGCAAAGTGTTTTTTTAATGTCCTTTGTCTATTCTTAACCTTGTCCTTGTCAAGTCTTATGCTGGGGAACTTAGTCCGCAATGCATAAACGACATTAGTCAAAGCATGCGTGGTGAACTGCCCCTCCTGTCTATTTCCCTTGCGCTGCTCAGTAAGTAAGCAATCCAGCAACTCATTATCCATTTCTTCCGTCCAAACAACATTCTCCCTGGTCGGTCCATCAGCCACTTCCTTTCCCTTCTTAGGGATCATTTTACCTATGAAAACACATTATGTTAGCAGTAACATTTATACATAACATAACAGTGCAACATGAAACCACATTTGTCATGTAAACAAGATTAATAAACACAATAATACCATCTAGATCGAGCACTAACAACAATAGTAACAAAATAAAACCACATCTGATTCACTTCTCGTAATCAAGCCACATTTGTTCTGCTATATTGTCGCGTAGTTCTATTCCAGCTCTTGATTCTTCTTCACATTGTGTATCATTATGCCCCGATTGTGCCGCTAACTCTTTGTCAACTTCTGCTATCAATGCCTCATCCGGATCTAACCCCATAAGAAAATTGTGGATGATGCAACAAGCCAAGATAATATCGGTCGTTGTGTCAAATGAATACTGAGGTTCACTTCCAGTACCAATAATAGGAAATCTCTTTGTCACCACCCCAAATGCTCGGTCAATGCTGTTTCGTAAAGAAGCATGTCGATGATTAAACAATTCTTTAGCATTTTTAGGACCATCCCGAGAAGATTCCTTTAAGTGGTAACGGACATGCCTATACGGTGTCAATAATGATCCACGTAACATAAGTCCACCATCTCCGAGATAGTATTTTCCTATAAATTATCAGAAGATCATTATTCATAAAATATTTATGATGTGACTACCTTTGGGACAAAATAAAAGATGAATAAGCATCACGAACATACCTTCTGGAATTACGAGCCCATGTGGTCTAGCAAATGCATTTTTGATAATTCTTGAATCGGAAGCAGTTCCTTCCCATCCAGCTAACACATATGTGAACTGCAAGTCAAAGTTACATGTCGCTAAAACATTCTGTGTGGGCCATTCTTTGCAACCACGAAAACGAGTTTGGTTATCGCGATGCACTTTGACACGAAAATGACTTCCACCAACCGCCCCAATGCAATCCTGTGTATATATATGTATATATGCTTTTAAGTATTGATTCATATACAAGTGATAAATGTACGGCAAGGTTGAAATGTAATTACCTTGAAGTAGGGAAAGAATCTAAGGTTGTCTTTGATTTTGGATGGAACTGGTGCAGCATTGGGTTGGCTCAAAAATTCTGGCGCTAGACTTATCACAGCTCTCAAGACATTGTGAAAATGATAACTAATTGTTCCAATACTTCGGTGATAATATAGTGCCAGATTACGATACTTTCCACCAGTTTGTGAAAGAATAGCCAAAAATCTTGCTACTTGCTCCTCAACTGTGGCACGATTATAATCCTTCAAAACGCCAGTCAACCGTAACTTTTGACAGAAAATATCAAAAGCATCTATTCCCATACGCAATGTGGCCCGACAAGTTGCTTCATGGTCACGTAAGTCCTTCATTAAGATTTTTCTCTTTGCCTCTCGAAGCACAAGAGGTTGACTCAAAGTTGTCTCCACACGCATATGATTGTTCAATAAATGCAGCGTGTATACAACATAGCAAATGAGTTGAACAACACACATATTTCTTTGTCTTTGCCAATTTTCCATGATACTTCTCCACGAATCTAGCTCTGTACCGTGAATATCTAGGATATCTTCCAAGTCATGACTCATTATATCCTCATCTGATAAAGACTTCTCAACCTCGTTGGAACCTTGAGCTTCCCTATCCATCTAACCATGCCAAACATAATGCAGTTTTATGGTACGGTTCATCATTGTGCAATGATTTTTGCAAGTAAAACTAAATTCTTGACGACATACAACATCAGACATCCAAAGAAATATATACACACTCATTTCATAATCTTGCATCAAACAATCCAAATACATTGAAGACTATATCACTTATGATAGTTGAAGATATTAATGGTGCAGATGGTGACTTACAAGTACTGAAGTGACCCAGGACACTAGCAAATATCGAGAGAAAAGTGATGCAAAGGTCAAGCACCAAATATGCTAAACAAAGACACAGACAAGTTAAAATTGAGAATAACTATAACTAACAAAGGAAGAATAGTAAGAATAAAACATGTCTAATCTCCCAACTACAGTACTCACTTCTCCCTCAAGACCCCTATAGAGTTTCCATTTCCCAAATCAAATCAAGCATGAAATTTTCATCCCCACCTACACAACAACGCCAAAACAGAGGGAGAGGGTGCAATTGGGGCAAGCAAAAACACAACATGAGCAAGTAAACTTCCTTTTCTTTTTGGTTCTGTTGGGTACGGTACAAAATAGGAAGCCAAATCAAACCCCATAGAAGCATTGAAATGAAGCTCTCATTGTTAGGTGGGGAACTTTTGCAGATTAGGCGGAACCCAAAAAGGGACGAAGCCCAGAAGAAACAAACATTATACAGATCAAGCAAAGCTGGGATTTTTGCACAACCCTTTGCCATCTCAATTCGCCCACCCCAAAGAGGAAAAAGTAGAACAGCAAGTAGATCAAGTGTAGGAAAAGGTTATAAACTGAGGTTTACCTATAAAATAGCGAAATCTATTGATCTGCGGTAGATCGATGGAGCTAGCGATCTGCTGATGGGGGAATCGCCATTTTTTGCTTTGTACCGTGAAAAGCTACAGAGGGCTAATGTTCATTTTAGGTTCCCGTTATCGCGCCCCTATAGCGAACACTACTACTGCATTCGGCTACTTGACATTGGCCCAATGAACCTTGACAACGTATCCCGTATTCAGACTTAGGCCCAATAAGTTTGGATTCATGAATTTGGATGTTAATTTCTAAATCTAAAAATTTGGTAATTAGAATATCTTGGGATACACTAATATTTGTTAACCGAACATTGAAATGGACTAACAGGGTCGACAACCGTATTCATAGTAGTATCCATGAACATTTCGCCAGCTTTCATCAAAATGAAATATCAGATGCCCCAAGTTAGCGGTTCAGATTTTGGAGAACTGAAGTTTCAATTTTTGACATTTTAAAATTGTTAAAGACTATAATCTTTAGATTGTTAAATAAATTTAAAAAACTTCACAATTTCGTAGTTTTAATTGTTGACATAAATGAAACACATTGATTGTAAATCTGTATCAAATACATGTTTTTTTTTTAATTTTGGCAGTTTTAAATGAATAAAGGCGGGTTATGTAAGAAAAAAAGGGATAAATACGAAAAAGAAACCAATTAAATCAAGATATAAAAATTTTACATTTACAAGAGATTTGATATATGTAGATTTGAGAAATTTAAAATTTTTAACTAAATATTTTGTAGGTCGTTTGAATGTGTTATTTATAAATGTAACGGTTCAAACCGAATAGCTCAATTAGTAGGATATTGTCTGCTTTGGGCTAAACCCATATGGTTTTATTTTCGGGTATCCTTCCCAAAAAGTCTCGTACTAATTGGAAAAGGATGTACACTAATATATAAGATTTTCTTCCCTTATATTTCCGATGTGGTACTTGGATTGTCCCATAACAATCCTCCCCTCAATACATGGACCACGAACTTCGTGTCCTCAACTCAACGATTATCTTGATCCACCAAATAGACGCATATCTTCCTTGACCGGCCAGACAAACGGAGATCTCAAATGCTAAGGTCACCGAATGAGGGTCCCACTAAACTGAACTAAATATCGCATAATTACCACATACCGCAATGTCTGTTATTTGGTATGTGGTATTTGTCCCAATATAATGTTTGGCATGGTTAGGGATAGTGGAATTGGTGAACTGTTATTCCCACTAAATTTTGGTTAAATACCATTTTATCCACCATAGTATAAATCAAGGTTCAAAAAGGCGCTAGACGTAAGTTAGATTTTGGGCTCCTGCCTAGCGCCTACTCCTAGCTCTCTTAAGCGTCGCCTATATGTTCGAAACAAAAATGAAAAAAATCCTCACAATTTCAACTTTTTGGAATAAGTTTATAGAAAATTGAAAGAACTTAAGTTTTAATATAACAAATAACAACAAGCAAGTAGTGTCCATTTATCAATCACAAGTTCATAGAAAATTGGAAAAAACTTAAGTCTTAAGATATAACAAGTAACAACAAGCAACAAGTAACAACAAGCAAAGTAGTGTCCAGTTGTCAATCACAAGTTCATGAAAAGTAGAATCACAAGCATCTCTAATGCCAAATATCTAGACTAATCACGCAGAGCTCATTTGAAGTTCCCAAATATATAAGAGTATAGACTAATCGCCTAAACTTTATTAAAAGGCTAAATTACACGTTTGGTCACTTAAATTATATAGATCTTTCATGTTTGCCACCTGAATTAGTTTTCTTTCTTATTCACCACTAACTTTACGAATCGTTTCACCGTTAGTCACTGGCCGTTACACTCCGTTAAATTTGTCCTAGATGGCTGTCAACTATTAAGTTTAACCGTTAACTTAATGACGTGGAAATAAAAAAATAACTTTATTTTCCACCTCATTATCCCACATCCTTTATCTAAGGACTTTTCATATTAATTATTTAATTAAATTACAAAAATTAATTTTCACCCACCCACCCGCACAGCTTTCTCCGCTCCATCGGCGTCACATACAACTCTCCTCTCACCTCGCCGCCATCCTCCTCAGCCGGCGGCAACTCCTCGCTGCCGACCCCTCCGCCGCCGCATCTAGAAGCCATCGCCTCCGCCGTCTGCGATCTCCGATTCCGCGCCGCCCGTCTCCCTCAGCCGGATCCCTATCTCATCAGAGCGTTCTCCTTCCCCAACACCTCTCTTCCAGCGTCAGGTTAGCCGAGTTATCATGGGGTTCGAGAACCAACAGCATCAGCTCGCTTCTCGACGGGTCGACGAATCGGGAGCACTAGTTCTTCGGTGAGCTAAGTTCCTATCGGTCACTAGAGCAGAGAAGGTACGAGGTGTCTTCCATAGTCTCCGAGATGCCGGATTACTTTTTTGGGTTGGAGTATACTGACGAGAATCAGCCACGAGGAGAGCAAGGTAAAATGGGGAAGAAGAATTGGAGATTTGTTTTGCAGAGGGATGGTGGTGTAGGGTTGGCGAAAGGTTCGGAAGAGGGGACTAATTTCAATTTTTTGGGGATTGCAGGGGATGGTTGGGTTCCGCAGAAGGGTGTAAAGAGGGGAATTGAAGAAGGTTGGGACTTGGATGGTAAGTGGATTTTGTAATTTAATTATTTTTATTAAATAATTAATAGGAAAAAGTATTTAGATAAAGTATGTGGGATAATGAGGTGGAAAATAAATTTTTTATTTTTTATTTCCACGTCATCAAGTTAATGGTCAAACTTAATAGTTGACTGCTACGTAGGACAAATTTAACGGAGTGTAACAGCCGGTGACTAAAGGTGAAATGATTCGTAAAGTTAGTGGCGAATAAGAAACAAAAGTAATTCGGGTGGCAAACGTAAAAAAATTGTATAATTTGAGTGACCAAACGTGTAATTTAGCCCTTATTAAAAGTTGAAAATAAATCACGTTGAAAATTGCATTGCATAGGCATTTACAGAGTTCAGTGAAGAATAATAATAGAGTACTATATAGAGCAAGAGGACAAACTATTATATAGAGAAACTTGTGTAAATACTTTTGGAAATTCAAATATCAAAATGCGTTCTTTGAATTTGCTTAACTCCCAGACCCGCTGAATTTGCTTAGCAGCTAGGTGTTCGAACGGATTGGTTACCGTGTTAATCATATTAATTGATATCATTCGGTTAATTTGGTTTGGTTAATTTGGATAATTGGTTTGGTTTGGTTAAACAATTTAGTTTATTTGGCTTAGGTGGTTTGGTTTGGTTTCAACATTGCTAACCAATGAAACCAATTAACCAATTAATGATACATCTAATATACAAAATTATTTATACTTCCATGCAACCAACCAAACCAAACTTTCGTGATTTCCTATTTTATTTCCATGTGCACAACAAACCAAAGCATTATGATTCAAAAATTAAATGGGTTGCCTATTTACTAAACCAAAACATTTTGGACAACTACTAGACTTTAGGATTGCTTAAAATACCATGACGACCACCTCAAACTATGTATAGTTTAAGTGTTTTGTATGGGAGCTTTAACTTCCTGATGAGTGGTATTGGTATGTATTTAATATTTATGTTAAAGGTTTGTTGTAAGCTAACTATATTAGGTGCAAAGATGATGAATGATGTATCAACTCGAATGATGATGATAATCATGGATGGTTAGTATTATTATTATTGCTTATATATAATGATAGTTTATGATAGTAATAACATATGGGTATGTTTTATTCATTAACAGGATAATTATTTTACATGCAATGTTGTTAATTATTGGTTAATCCGATTATCCAATTAACCAAACCAATTAAACTTTGGTTTGGTTAATTTTGTTTTCTTGTTAATTTGGACGGTTTGGTTAAGACATTTTATTCCATGTTAACGAAATTTAGGCTTAATTGGTTTGGTTATTACTATGGTAACCATTTGAACACCCCTATTAGCAGCGACTGCGAATACCCCGTCTCTAATTTGCTTGAATTTGCTTACCTAGTGGCAGAGCAGCTAGCTACTCCAAATTATTGTCGTCGTCGAGCAGTGAGGTAATTTCAGAGGTGACTGAGCGGTAAGCTCCTCCTAACTCCCCAACAACAGCAAACCAGAGCAGTAGCGGTGAGGTATGTTTTCCCTGTTGAAATTATTAATTGTGCTTAGTTTAGGAGGCTTATTGTAATTTCCCTTATTACGTAAGTTCCCGAACTAGGTCGGATTAATTAGGGTTACATGTATAGTGTAACCGAGCTATATATATTTGCCTGATGTATCCTGTAAACTAAGCTGAATAAGATCGACTCTGGAGAGTGCTACCTCTCTCGTGAACTAGTCCTGATTTTCAGAGAAACCACATAATCCAGTGTTTGTGTTCTTTATTTTGACTTCTTATCATGGTATCAGAGCCTCTTGTCTAAGGCTTTCGACTTCTCTTTGATCGCCGGCTGCTCTTTGGTAATCGGCTGCTAGCGGTATTCTGTTTCTCCGCTGCTTCCGTCATCTCGTCCGGATCTAGGGTTCTTCGTTTGGCTGCTCGCAGAATTGTCTTTCCGATTGGTTTCATTCCTTTAGCGCGACGCTACTCCTGCTCAGCTCCTGCTTGCTTGCAGGTTATCTTTATTGATTTGTTCGGCTACTTTCCTTTGGTGGATCTTGTTATTTGGGTTTGGCTTTGTCCCTTGTTTGTCTGTTTCTGTGTCGTTGGTTGTCTTGTCCTTCGGTGCTTATCATGGACACTCTGAAGCCTGATGCTGCGTTGGTGCGATTTGATGGGAAAAACTTCCCCCCTGTGGGCATTTCAGTTAAGAACTTTTGTTTAGGGGAAGCGCCTGCTTCCACTTCTCCTTGGTCGGAAACCCAAACCTCCCGAGTCTGATGAGAAGTAGGGATGGCAGTTCAACCCGGACCCGCGGGTACCCGACCCGACCCAACCCGGTCAAATAGGGTAAAATCCGTGTTGACCGGGTTCGGGCCGGGTTCGGGTTTAAACCCGGTAGCTGGTTGGGCGGGTTCGGGCGGGTTCGGGTTTGGGGGAACCCGACCCGTGGATACCCGGACATACATTTCCTAACCCTAAATTTCCCAAACCTCGGCCAGTCCCCAGTTCCTAGAGACACAATCCACCGCCAATCTGACTCCTCTCCCTCTCTGTCTAGCGAGTAGCGATCTCCAGTCTCCAGGTCTCCCTCCTCTAATATCGCCACCGGAGAAACTGAGCTCTTCCTTACTGTGTCTCTCTCCAGCTCGATCCTTCTTCTTCAGCTGAAGGTTTCGTCTACGCCATAGCTCTTCTCCTTCTTCCTCTTCCTGCTGACGGTAAGGCATTCGTAACCTCGGGAAATCATGATCTCAATCACCTCCAATTTCTTCCAACTCAGTTCTCGCTCTCGCTCTCGCTGTGGATTGTGAATTCGTATCGTGCTCTCCTTTTTCAGCAAGGTTCTCCAATCAGACATGAATTGTTTGCATTGAATTGCTCATGGTCATGGAAGTGGTTAGGTATAGACTGAGAGCAGTTTTGTTGGATCTCCATAACATGGATACATGCTTGTTATTTAGGCTGGAGTGAGTGGATTGGTACGATCCCCCGATAGAAGATTTGCTAGGAGTAGGAGGCACTACTGACCCTGCTATGAAAAGCAACATAAAATGGTTCAACACTTTTGGCTTAGTTCTTTCTGTGACATGATTCACTTTTCCAGTAGGTCAATATTTAGCCAGGTGTACTAACCAGGGTAAAGCTGCTGCCTCCTAGAAAATTCGAATCAGGCTGGTTCCCCCTGGTCATTCATTTGATTTAACATTCGATGTTCTTATATACTACGGATCACCTCTGTGTAGACTGCAGACTGTTGACTACTGTAAGTTGACTGAATTAGCTTAAGGTAGTCAATGTCATCTGCGGATCGATTCTCTTCTTTTTGCAGTTGATGATCACCCTTTCTATTGTAATACTCAAGTGCTGATCATTTTATTGCAAAATATATCGCGTCCGAGTTTTCTTCAGTCTAATGATCTCTGTTTTTTTTTTTTTGGCATACTGGATTAATTTGCTCAACTGGAGAAGAAGCTGATGGAATATGAGCTATCCCTTGTTTTCTTCAAAAACTTTGAAATCAGTCTCTGTGGGTTAAGGAGCTGAGAGTGAAGCTAAGATACCAATGTTCAAGTTCTCAAGTAGGAGGAAACTTTAATTAATCATGTCGTGTATGAATAATTTGTGATTTTGAATTTTCTGGATTGGAGTTGAATTTTATAAATATTTTTACAAAAAAACCCACGGGTACCCATCAACCCACGGATACCCAGCGGGTTGGGTTGGGTTTGAGTTTTTCAAACCCAGCGGGTTTTACCCTGGGTTTTATTTACGGACAAACCCATGGGTTTGGGTTCGGTTTTGGCAAAACCCGCCCCAACCCGACCCATTGCCATCCCTAATGAGAAGGCCTTTCTTGATTGGGAAGCTGATAATGCCCAAGTGATTCATTGGCTTCTTGCTGCGATGGATGTTCCTACTGGTCCGAGTTTGCGTCGATTTGAACTGGCTAGTGATATGTGGAAGCACCTGGTTTCTACGAACTGTCAAGCTAATGCGTCCCGTCAATTTGAGCTAGAGTTAGCCCTGTCTAGCTTGGCTTAGGGTGATCGGAATGTTCTGGCCTATTACCAGGAGGCTATGCATCTCTAGACTGAGTCAGATATTCTGCCTGCGTCTCTCTCTGCCACTCCTACCTCGGCTGAGACTGTCACCGAACAGACTCGCTTCAGAACTATGACATTCCTCATGAAGCTGCGACGTGACTTTGAACTGATCTGGTCATCTATTCTTCACCGCAACATTACTGATTTGGACAGCATTCTGGCCGAACTTTATAGGGATGAAACTCGGCTTAAGATCCAGGCACAGGTTGATTCGCAATCCTTGGGTTCGGTTGACGGCTCTATTGACTTTACTGCCTCTTCATATCGGCCATAGTTTAAATTTGGTTCCAATGGGCAGGGCCCCCCGGCTACTCGTATTTGTCATTATTGTCGGGAACCAGGTCATATTCAGCCGTTTTTCAAAAAGCGCAATTGGTGTAATTATTGCAAGCAGGCAGGACATATTCTTAGTGATTGTCATCAGCGTGCTCGACGTTAGTTTGGTTCCTCTCGGCAATCAGGTCCGCCCGCCTCCCACTCCTGCTTTTGCTACTACGGAGAGCGTTTCTCCTCCTACTGGTGCGGTGACAGGATCGTCCTCCACAGTTGGTGTCTCCAAGGCTGAACTCACCAAGTTACTTCATGAAGCTCTTCAGGAGGTGATGAGTTCTGCCTTTTCTACTGGGGTCTCGTCAGGTTATTCTCGGACTTGGTTTTTTGACTCGAGTGCTTTCAATCACATGACCAGTCGTCTTTGGTTTATTAGTTCTCTTGAACCTGTCTCTCGTCAATTAAAAGTGGAAAATGGGATTGTTCTCCCTGTCACGAGGGTTGGTTCTATTTCTAAGCCTTCATTGACTCTCTCGTGCACTCTTCATGTTACGCGTTTGGTTCTCAATCTTATCTCTGTAGGACAGCTTGCGGATGAGGGTTGTGAAGTTCGTTTTAATAATAATGCTTGTCTGGTGCAGGATCAGATGAGGGGGAGGGAACTAGGACGGGGACGTAAACATGGCCGTGTTTATGTACTGGAGTCTCTTCATGCTCAACGCCAGCCAGTGAGTGGTGTGTCAGCTGATGGTTCTGCTCATGGGGAGGCTGCTTTCGCACCTCACTCTTTGATTTCTAGTTTGTTAGTTCGTAGTCATTCGGATGTACGAGATTCTATTTGGGATTTGTGGCACTGCTGTTTGGGGCATCCAAATTCTGCTCGTTTGCGACAGATGTTTCATAATAAGTTGCAACCTGTGAAATTTCATACTAGTTCATTTTCTCCTCCCTCGTGCGTGATTTGTATTGAGGCTAAGGCCTCTCAGATTTCGTTCTCTCCTAGCACCTCCACGTATACAGCTCCCTTTAATCTTATTCACACTGATCTTTGGGGTCCAACTCCTTCACCGTCACGTAATGCGTTTCTGTATTTTGCTTTGTTTATTGATCACTCCAGTCGCTATACGTGGATTTACTTTGTTAAGAACAAATCAGAACATCGGACCTATGCACAGGACTTTGTTCGCATGATACATACTCAGTTTGAGAAGACAGTTAAGATAATTTGTTCTGATCTAGGAGGGGAATTCAGTTCGAATGAACTTCTGCAGTTTTACAAGTCCGTTGACATTCTCTATCAACAGTCTTGTCCAGGCGTTTCGCAGCAAAATGGCTTGGCGGAGCGCAAGAATCGTTATGTCATGGAACTGATGCGTGCTCTCTTGTTTCAGTCCGGTGTTCCTGCTCATTTTTGGGTTGAAGCTGCTAACATTGTGGTGCATCTTATTAATCTCCAAGTTACTCCGGTCTTGGATGGTCATTCCCCATTTTATAAGCTTTTCGCTCGCCATCCGAACTACGATCGCCATCGTGTCTTTGGGTGCCTCTACTTTGTTTTGCTACCTCACCGAGAATGTACTAAACTTGCCCCTAAGACTGTCCGTTGTGTGTTCGTTGGGTATAGTGACCGCTGCAAAGGATACCTTCGCTACGATCCGGTTGGTCGTCGTCTTCGGATTGCTTGTCATGTTCTGTTTATGGAGCAAATTCCATATTATTTTCTCAATAGTCAAGCCAGCAAGTAATCGTGCGGCCTTTGAAGGCAACTTGGTCTTCCTGTCGAGTTCACTGCCGCCGGGAGGGGGAGAGAGTGACAATGATGCATCCGAGACCAGTTCTTCAAAGTCAAGATCCGGTTCCTCCTCCTCATCGACTTCATCTTCATCGTCTGGTCCATCATTGCCCTTACAAACATTTTCATCATCCCAACAAACGTCATAAGCCTCTAGCTCTTCTTCGGCCTCTTCGTCAGTGCATGATGGGTTTCAAGAAGACATGGAGGTTGAGAATAATAACAACAATGTGGAACATCAGGACTCAGGAGCCTCGTCGCTCCAACCGGGTAACGAAAAGCAATCCTCCCTTGAGGCTTCGGGACTAGGTGGGTTTTTCGGTAGATCCTATTTTTGTTCCTGCTAATTATCGACAAGCTTGTGAGATTCCAGAATGGGATGAATCGATGGTAGATGAGATCGATGCCTTGGAAGCTAATTAGACGTGGGATATTGTTCCTAGAACACCAGAGATTTCAGTGTATGGGAGTAAGTGGGTATATGACATCAAAATGAAGCCAGATGGTACTCTGGAAAGAAACGAGGCTCGGGTTGTTGCACAAGGGTTTAGCTAGGAGTATGGAATCAATTACGAGGAGACGTTTGCACCTGACGCAAAAATATACACTGTTAGATGTGTATTGGCTGTGGCGACAATGAAAGACTGGCCCCTTGTACAGCTTGACATTAAGAATGCATTCTTGCATGGTGATTTGAAAGAAACTATTTACATGGCTCGATCACCTGGATATCCGAAAGGTGATGCGAATACTGTCTGTCGCCTGAAACAGTCACTGTATGGTCTCAAACAAGCTCCTAGAGCATGGTTTGAGAAGTTTCATGGTACGATCGTGCAAGCTGGATTTACTCAAAGCTAAAATGATCCCTTCTTATTTCTGCGAACTACGGTACATGGTCTTACAGTCTTACTTTTGTATGTGGATGACATGATTGTTTCAGGAGATGACCGTGAAGGAATTAAGGATCTCATCGAGTCACTACATAAAGCATTTAAGCTGAGGAGCTCGGTGATGTTTCATATTTCATGGGGTTAGAAATCGAGCGGACTAAGCATGGCATCCTTGTGAGTCAGCAGAAGTATATTCGAGACTTGCTTGCAGAGAATCAATTTGAAAACTGTAAGCCGTGTACTACTCCGATGGAACAAAATCTGAAGCTTAGCAGGGCCAGTGGGGATTTACTAGATGATCAGACTCATTATCGCACAATTGTTGGTTTTCTTAGATACCTCAGCTCCACGAGACCAGACATTGCATACGTTGTACAGGTGGTGAGTCATTTTATGGGCATGCACTTACTATGCATTTAGATGCCGTGCATAGGATCCTGAGATACCTTCAGAGTACTCAAGATGTGGGTCTTTTCTTCCCGGCGAAATGGGAGCCAGTATTGGAGGCATTTGTAGATGCTGACTTTGCTGGGTGTGTAGACACTCGCAGATCAACATTAGGGATTCAGGATGGTGTGTCCGGTTCAGGAGTTCATTCATTTCATGGAGATGCAAGAAGCATGATCAGGTTTCAAAGTCCTCTATATAAGCCGAGTACAGATCCATGTCAGAGGTAAGCTCGGAACTTGTTTGGCTTCCACGTCTCTTAGGAGAATTGGGTGTGGTGTGCAGTGCGCCTATTAAGTTATTTGGGGATAATACAAGTGCAATCAGAATTGCCACCAATCCAGTTTTACATGATCGGACAAAGCATATTGAGACACATGTTCATTACATTAGACAACTTTTGACAGAGGGAGTCATTCAGCTTAGTTATTTGTCAACAGAAGATCAGACTGCAAATTTGTTGACAAAGGCTGTTGGCACCAGTAGCCATTAGTATTTGTCTAACAAATTGATGTTGCGTAAGCATCATCAATTTGAGGGAGGGTGTTGAAATTAGTAATTGTGCTTAGTTTAGGAGGCTTATTGTAATTTTCCCTGATTACGTAAGTTCGTGAACTAGGACGGATTAGGGTTATATGTACAGTGTCACCGAGCTATATATATTCTCCTGATGTATCCTGTAAAACTAAACTGAATAAGATTAACTCTGAGGGTGCTACATCTCCCATGGACTAGTCCTGATTCTGAGGGAAACCACGTAAATCTGGTGTTTGTGTTCTTTATTTTGACTTCTTATCATCCCCTCCCCAATTCCCACTTGTGGTATGCTTTTATAAACTTGTAGTATGCTTTAATAAACTTGTGGTATGTTTCCCCTTCCCCCTTCCCACTTGTGTTATGTTTTTTTTTTGGTAATATTTGTAGTATGCTCTGATATACTTGTGGTATGTTTTAATGAACTTATGGTATGCTTTTAGAAACTTTTGATATGATTTCCCTTTCCCTCTCCCCACTTGTAGTATGCTTTAATGAACTCGTGTGGTATACTTTTACAAACATGTGCTATGCTCCCCTTACCCCTTTCACTTGTGGTGTGCTTTGATAAATTTGTGGTGTGCTTTAATAAACTTGTGGTATATATGCTTCCCCTCCCTCTTTCCCTTTCCCTTCTCCTTCATATTCTACATTGCTTTCATGGAGGTTCACATACAAATTACATTTTGGTACATGAACTTAATAGATCTTAATATTTAGTGTATAAAATTAAATTTTTACATTTACATCCTCCTCAAAATATCAATAGAAAATTACATATCTTAGCATTAGGCGGCTCATGAAGTACTTAAAGTTCTTTTATGAGCTTACACTTGTGTATCAGGTATGTGAACTATCGAATTTCAAATTCATATCATAAAGTTAAAGTGAATGTCATTCACTGAATGATTATGAGTTATTTTATATTGATGATTTGTTATTTTTACTTTGTATCAGGAAGATAATATGTCATTGCACATACTTTCTGAAGAGCCATTGTTGATATTCATGAAGTGATAACAACTTTGAAGAATGATGTGGATGGACAGAGACAAAGAATGGCAGAAATAATAGAGGCAAATGTGAGAAAGTATTTGTTTGAGAATGATGCTGATGACGAGGAGGGTAGCCTTGGGATAAATAGGCTAGTTTACATGGCATGTGTGCTAGATCCCAGGCGTAAACTACACTATTTGACTATGATGTTGGAAGAGATGTATGGGAAGTCAAAAAAGGGGAAGCTTTGGCAGATGAAGTAAAAAAAATGATATGACTGCAATGTTTGAGGTCTACAAGTTGAGGTATGCACCTCCACCCACAGAGTCTGAGCCTACTACTCAAACTACTCCTACTGTGACTGTGAGGGGTAGTACTAATACCGATCTTCGGTATTGGGAGGACATTTGAAGCTCGGTTCCAGCAGAAGAGAAAGGAGAAACTTGAGAGGGGGGTCGAGGTTCTGGTGAGCTGGACTTCTATTTGAGAGATGTTGATGATGCTATTGACGAGGAACTTGATGATTAGAAGTTTGACATTCTGAAGTGGTAGTCACGGAACACTATTAGATATCTCATTCTTTAAGAGATGGTTAATGATATCTTAGCAGTTCTAGTTTCCTTTGTTGCCTCGGAGTCCGCTTTTAGTAGTTGATTTGGGCCTAAATGTACACTTTTTATCCCTCATTTCTTGTTCGTTATGCTTAGTTGATCACCATAAACCGACCTATTTTATGCTAGTTTGTGCTAGTTTTGGTACATTTAAGGTCCTAGCACGTGTGGAAAGGTCCAGGACGAGTTTCAGGTCATTCGGAGGTCAAAACGAGCCAAAAAGTGGAGGCTGAGCCCTGTTAATGGGTAGGAGCTTCATTTCACGGTCTTAGAGACCATGAACTGAAAACCCAGACCGTGAAGTGACCAATTTCCAGAACGATTTTGGAAGTTACTAGCATCAAGTCAGTTCACGGTCTCTAAGATCGTGAACTGAAAGCCTAAACCGTGAAGTCATCAGTTTACTGTCTTAGACCGTGAACTGAAGCACCCGGCCGTGAACTTTAGTAGGTTTTGAGAATAAAGAGGGTTTTCTAGTGAGAGATTCGGTTTTCCTCTTCTCATTTAGAGAGAGAAAGTGCCATCCAAAGGAGGAAGAAGGAGATTGGCCTCAATTCAAGCTAGACGATTGAAGATCCCTTCTTCTTAAGGGAGATTCCAGCAAGAAGGAAGGAAGTTTTTCATCTCTCCATGGTTCTTTCTCTCTTTTTTGTTGTTTTCCTTTGCCTAGCTATGGATTAGCCTTCCTACTCACTTGGGTATTGTGAAACCTAGTCTAGATGTATGTTAGGATGCAAGAACTTGATTCTATGGTGTTGATTGTGTGTTATATATAATATTTGAGGAATTTTTCATGGATGATTGAGTCTGCTAGATTTTACTCATGATTGGGTCATTTTGACCTAGGTGGATAGAATCACCTTGTTGAAAGAGGCTTTAGGAAGCTTGATTCTTGGCCAATTTGTGTCACCCACCTATTCAAATTTAGGACAAACCTTAAATTAATCATGATTAGTGAGTGTTGCTTGCATTATATCTTTGTTGGGTCAAAATTAGCCTAGTGGGTGGAAATCCCCTTTTGGCCCATAGGGAGCTTGACCTCCTAGTCTCTAGGGTAACACCTTCTAGGTTTATCTAGGGCCAAAACCTCAAGTATCGGAGTAGTACCATGATTCTAGTGTGATTGGTCTATCCGCTGTGCGGGTGAAGATCCGAGGGCTTGGTTTGCAACCCTTAGTTGACCGGGTTAGACGAGTTAGATTGTCTAGCCTATTGTTGTCATCCTTAGCCGAAAGGTTAAGAGAGTTAGTTCACTAACTTAATGCAACAATCCTATATTGGTCGACTAAGAGAGTTAGGATTTCCTCGGTTTATCGGTTAAGAAATCTAGGTTCCCTAGCTTTGTGTCGCAATCCTTAATCGATCGGCTAGGAATGTTTATCCTTAGCTAGTTGCATCCGCCTCACGGTGTAAGAACACATCATTCACACTAGAGTTTAGTTCATTGCTTCTTAATATGAGACTAGGAGGAAAAATACACAGGTAAAGTCCTCACATGTAGAATTCTTCTCGATTTACTTTCCTTGTTTGTTCACTTTGTAGTTTTCTTAGTTTTAAACCCAAAACCGTTTTGCTAGATAACAACTTAAACGATTAAAGTAGGGGGTACATGGATCGGCCCGGGTTTGACAATTAAATATTTGCCATATGCTGCACCCGACTAGAGTTTAAAAACTTGGGCTCTAGTCGAGATTAATTCACGGTGTATCCATGGTGAGTCAAGTTTTCACCGCCGTTGCCGGGGAACCTTAGGGTACGTCTTCCAGAAAAGGTCTCTAAGTGTTACTCTAGCATTTTCTATCTTGCCTTTTTGTTTGTGTTTTATGTTTCCTGTGTGTTTTATTTACCACACTTCATCCTGAAGGGTGGTTTGTGTGTGTTTGGTTTTCCTCTTTAGTGTTTTTGTGTTGGTAGATATCAGATCATGGATACTTGTGATTTCACCCAAGTGTGGGGGTATCCACAACCATCCGAGAGTGACTACCCTGGAACTTCATGGGATGATCAAAATGGGGGAAGTCAAGGATGCGAGTTTTACTACAATCCCCCCTTCCAAGATGAATAAGCATACCAATGGGGGTATCAAGAAGCTTCCCCATATCAAGAAGATTTCCCTCAACAACCCAAGGAGAAATCCAAGTTGGAGTTGGCCATGTAGGCTTTCATGGGGCATTTGACACCATGTGCCACTATACAACCGGAGGCAAAGAGCGAATTAGAGCTCATGTTTGAGCGACTTTCCCGGGGCATCGATGAAGGGTGCTCTAGCATGGTCCTCTTGATTGCCACCCCTTTCGACTTAACCTTTCTATGGGAATCAGAGGAGCTCCTTCAACACAGAGAGAGGCTA
This sequence comes from Linum trigynum, assembly GCA_964030455.1. Lineage (NCBI taxonomy): Eukaryota > Viridiplantae > Streptophyta > Magnoliopsida > Malpighiales > Linaceae > Linum > Linum trigynum. The sequence goes on from OZ034818.1 coordinate 15,541,539, forward strand.
AGGGGGCTTGTTAAGCATGCATGTGCACAAATGGCTCACAATCGCCTCCTACCATTGGAAGGAAGAAAGGAAGTCAGAGAGGCGAGCCATGAGAATTTTGGAAGAACGAGCTTTGACATGGATTTCCAACCCCTCCCTCCTCCTAGTTTGACATGAGAAGAGAAGGTGTCACAAGCTTGTGCACGCCATCGCCTTTCACAATTGGAAGAGCAAGAGGAGGTTGAAGGGTCAATCAATGAAAAACGTGTGGAGTAAGAGGAACTCAATCCAGAGAGCTCTCGTGTTGAGGATGAACAAGAAGGTTGCATTGATGACTCTCATCACTTTCCCCTTCCCAAGAGCAACTTTGAAGACCAAGTCACGAGCGTGGAGGAGCAAGATAATCCCTTATATGATCTTGCATGTCATCTTACCTTCCAAACCGTGCTTGAAGACACAAATGGGAGGAGAAAGGGGAGGTTGAAGAGGATGAAGGGATCTTTGAAGAGGAGGAAGATCTTGAGTGTTCCCCAGGGGAGGAAATTGAATAAGAAGGGAGGTTGAGGAAGAAGAAGGAAAAAAATGGTGTATAAGATGAGGACGAGGTCGAGGTGGATGAAGCATCCACAAGTTACAAGTGCTATGAAAGCTTTCCACGCGACCTCGATGCACTTTTGTAGAAGGACCCATTTGCGGCTCTTTGCCAAGCCAAGGCCAAAACATTGGCAATCCCTCTAGTCGGTGCGATGGAAGTCAATCGATGATGGAATACATGGTGTGGGGCAAAGAGAAGGAATAAGAAAAGAAGAAGAAGAGGTCTCGTGGGTGGAGCCTCAAAGCCAATCAAGTTCACGAGCTCTCAATCATGGATTCGTCCAATGCTCGTGGATTAAGGCTTCATCTCACCGACGAGAACCTCAACTTCAAGGAGGTTCTCCGATAGACCAAAACTTGAGGAGCAACCATCTAGCTTATGATGTAAAAGTAGCGCTTGTTGGGAGGCAACCCAACGTAGGTTTGTGTTTATTTTTATGTTAAGTAATATTATTGTGAAATAACCTAGCTTTGCGCGGGCTTGAGTGTGGTTTTATTTGTCTTTGTCTCCTTGAAGTTTGCTCCTTTTCATCTCCGGTCCAATTCTGTCCTACTTTCACTCACTAAGCTATGCAGTAACATCGTTCTACCCTTATCTTACGCCATTGAGGGCACTGTCGAGGTTAAGTGTGTGTGTGTGTGAGGGGGGGGGGTAGTTTATTATTATGCTTGTGTGAGTGTGATTGAGTGCTTGGAGCCTTGATGTATGCCCAAATTTGAAAATTTTGAGGGCTCCAAGCAATGCTTGCATGATCAAAGTGGCCGGTTTGTGGGAGAATCGCGTGTTTATTGGGCATTGACCTTGAATTGTTGCATGTGATTGAGTGTGTCCTATGATGATGACTGAAAGGTGCATTAGGATATTGCAAAGTTCTAGTTCTCATGTGTGCAAAAATGAATGGATGTCTTGACTCGATTACTTGTTGATTACAATTGCCATGCATTGTGTTTGTGAATTGGAATAGATGGTTGGGTGACTAGGTAGCCATGTGAGTTTTAAGCCAATCGTTTTCTTCTTGTGCGCTTAGATCCCTCTTACCATGGCAAGTAACATCACAGTTGTAACTAGTGAGTATGATGGAGGTATAGGATTAGTCCACGCCCAAATGTTGATTTTCCCGAAATGTTCTCTTCCCTAGTGAACCCCTTTGAGCCTTGTGACTTTGGGGGTCGTTCTAGTGTAGGAGCTTTTCGCTCGTAAGCTTAATGATTCGTCATTATGCCCCGAAGTTCAAGCTTTGGAGCTCCATTGAGATTCTACAGAGGAGGATTTTGCGCGATTCTTGCAAGGAATGAAAGAGAAAAGAGTAGTGTTGGAGTAAGTTCTTAATTGAGAGCATTGGCTGTTAAATGTTAATGTTGCAAGTGCTTTACTCTCTAGTACCCCCCTCAAAAATAAAACAAAAGAGAAAAAAGAAAGAAAAGAAAAGTAGAAAGAAAAAGAATCGAAAAGAGGGAATAAAACAGGGTAAATAAAGTAGAGAGTGCCACAAAAATCAAAGTGTATGCTCTAGGAAGGGTTTCTTGGCACTCAAGCCATTGAAACACCCAAATCGTTGTGGAACTCCTTCACTACTACGTTTGAAATGGGATACCAAGAATAGACCGAGGAAGTGTGCTTGAATGAAGTTCATGATGGGTGATAGTTTGGAAAGAAGGAAGTAAGGTTTTTGGCCGATGCTAGTGGCCATTGTGTTTAGGGAAGGTTCTTATTCGAAGCCATAGAACCTTCGGTTTTAGGGTGAAGATGTAGGACCTCATATTGTGTTTGCCACCACCCAAAAAGCCCTTTTCCCATGTACAAGACAATTGCCAGTCATTTGAACACGTGTCTAAGACCTTCAGACAAGCTAGTGATGACAACCGTCCCGTGAACTCTAGCATTTAGAGGTTTCCGTCGTGGTGAAGAGACGATAGGGTCGAGTGTTGATGATTGTGCACACTTATTGCACCAAATGGTACCGACCCCACTAGTCAAGAGAGTGAGTAATTTATTCTTGTTTTGCATGTCTTATCATACCCCGGTGAGGATCTTTGTTGCCCATTCATTTATTCCTTGGACTTGAATGTTATGCATGGTTAGTTGTGGTTGATGAGTGATCTTGTTGAGACTTGCATTGATTCATGAACAAGGTGAGAATTTTTCGTTTGCCCATTTTTGGTAGCCTCAAATGTCGTTTGTGGTGGATGCCGGTATTGCGGTCCATGTGTTAATTGCCAATAGCCATTGAGATTTCACACTTTGTGGCCTTTGATTTGACCCCCAAGTTATTTTGTTTAGGTTGAGATATTACCTTGTCTGAAATGGTTTGCTTGGGGACAAGCAAACGCGTACGTGTGGGGGAGTGATTCGGGACTAAATATACATTTTGTATCCCTCATTTCTTGTCCATTATGCTTAGTTGATCACCGTCCCGCGCCCTATTTTACGCTAGATTGTGCTTTTTTTGGTACATTTCAGGTCGTAGCACGTGTGGGAAGGTCCAATATGAGTTTCGGGTAATTCGGAGGTCAAAACGAGTCAAAAAGTGGAGGCTGAGCCCTGTTCACGACTTGGAGCTTCAGTTCACCGTCTCTAAGACCGTGAACTGAAAGCCCAGACCGTGAAGTGACCGATTTCCATAATGGTTTTGGAAGTTACTAGCATCAAGTCAGTAAGACCGTGAACTGAAAGCCTAGACCATGAAGTCGTCAGTTTATTGTCTTAGACCGTGAACTGAAGCACCCGGCCGTGAACTAAAGCCTAAGACCGTGAACTGAGCCCGATTTGTGCATAAAAGGGCTTTGAGTTGAAGGAAAGGAGAAGCTTTAGTAGGATTTTAGTTTTGAGAACAAAGAGGGTTTTCTAGTGAGAAATTAGGATTTCCTCTTCCCATTATAGAGAGAGAGAGAAAGTGTCATCCAAAGAAGGAAGAAGGAGATTGGGCTCAATTAAACCTAGAGGATTGAAGACCCCTTCTTCTCAAGGGAGATTCAAGAAATAAGGAAGGAAGATTTTCATCTCTCCAGGGTTCTTTCTCTCTTTTTTGTTGTTTTCTTTTGCCTAGCTATGGATTAGCCTTCCTACTCACTTGGGTACTGTGAAACCTAGTCTAGATGTATGGTAGGATGTAAAAACTTGATTATATGATGTTGATTGTGTTTTCTATAAAATATTTGAGATATTTTTCATGGATGATTGAGTGTGCTAGCTTTTACTCATTATTGGGTCATTTTGACCTAGGTGGAGAGAATCACCTTGTTGAATGAGGCTTTGGGAAGTTTGATTCTTGGCCAATTTGTGTCATCCACCTAGTCAAATTTATGGCAAATATTAGATTAATCATGATTGCTGAGTGATGCTTGCATTATCTCTTTGTTGGGTCAAAATTAGCCTAGTGGGTGGAAATCCCCTTTTGACCCATAGGGAGCATGACCTACTAGCCTCTAGGGTAACCCCTTCTAGGTTTATCTAGGGCCAAAACCTCAAGTATCAGAGTAGTACCATGATTCTAGCGTGATCGGTCTATCTGCCGTGCGGGTGAAGATCCGAGGGCTTGGTTTGCAACCCTTAGTCAACCGGGTTAGAGGGGTTAGTTCGTCTAGCCTATTGTTGTCATCCTTAGTCAAAAAGTTAAGAGATTTAGTCCACTAAGTTAATTCAACAATCCTAAATTGGTTGACTAAGAGAGTTAGGATTTCCTTAGTTGATCGGTTAAGAGAGCTAAGTTGCCTAGCTTTGTGTCTCAATCCGTCAATGAAGAAGAATCAACAACTATAAATCGAGGGGGATGAGGATGGGACAAGATCTGGCAGAGAGCTCCGACGGAGGATGACGTGAACGGTGAGGAACTCGATTTTGCAGTGGTACCGCCGGCGTAGTTGATGTGGAGGAGAGAGAGAGCTCTGATGAAGAATGGGCGGAGTCGGAGATATTAGAAGATGGGAGAAAGCGTAGAATGGTGAAGCAGAGCTTTATTCGTCGTTCTTTGATTTATTTATTTATTTTTGTTCTATTTTTTCCATTTACCCTTTTATCCTATTACTATTACTATAACAACACTAGATGTATTGTTAGAGCATTCGTACCCTTGTTGTAAGTACATGTATTGACAAATTTGATACATTGTATAATAGTATGTTTGGTATGTGTAATTCTGTATGTCAGTAAACTAATATATGAGATAAAACATTCTCAAATAATTATCTCAATAAGCTGAGATATAAGCATTTTATTTATTGTATAAAAGGAATTCATTATAAACAATATAAGTATAATAGCAATCTCAAAATAAAAATCACAACTTCCAAATCAACTCTAAAATAATCCTGGCCGCATATATCAAAGTGTATTAGAGGAATCCATTTGCTATCATAGGGAGGCCATAATAATAAGTCATATAGTAACAGGAAATATGACATTAATCTAATTGATATACCATATGACATTAATCTTATTGATTTAAGGTGCGTAAGTATACTACCATATAATGTATTAGTTTAGAGTATCTATGGTGATCCATAGGATGTGATCTGTATCCTATACTATGTCATACTTGTAATTAATTAGGACATCCAATAGTTGTTACCATGTTGTCCAACTCGATTTTGATGAATACATTTCTTCTTTGGGTTGTGGGTCGGGTCAGATTCTCAAACAAAAACATGATATCAATACCTTAAACTTTTTACTATGGTCATTATATTACTAATATATTGTGAGCATTAGGAAATCTCAAAATCAGGGTTAGTGGCATAGTGGTGAACTGGTGATACATGTGAGCATTATTATACTCAACATGACATTTGAGTTTTGGGCGGCCGACAATCATCTAACAAGCATTACAAATCACATAAAAAAAAAACACAAAAAACATAACCACAATCTAATTATATATTGACCCACTATTCCAAACATGAACCATAGTTTACTAATTAGAAAACAAAACATGTCTAATCAAATTAGAAAAACATTAGAAATCATGATGACAAATATTACAAAATGAACATTGTAATGTTCACTAGTGTCGCTAATCATCACAAAGTACTAATGTTTGGTGATCCGACAGACAAACATTACATATCGATATAGACAAAACTTATAAAATTATTTAGAGAAACATTATAAATAAGACCATATTGTTCACTTAGAAAAATATTACCAAGAACGGGCTCTGTCGCCATATGTCATTTCTTCTTATACGAGGAGAACCCGTCTTGCCACGGTAAACCCCGACCCTCGTAGCAGTCTTTCTCTTTCTATTGTTGAATCTAGTTTGGGTGGGAAATAATTGGGAGGAAAAGTTATTTTAAGTTTGGTAACAGAAAGGAGAAGTGATTTGTGGGGACAAATATTATTATTATTATTATTATTATTATTATTATTATTATTATTATTATTATACTGAGTTAATATAGTTAAAATTGCATTGTTTTATGAATCATGTGTTCTATTACATAAAAATGGGGGTTGCTAACCTTGCTAGTTAGGAGAAGTCAAAATAACACAAGTAAATACAATACCTCAGCTACTACACTTTTAAAATCTATAACTAAAAAATACAGTATCTATAAACCTCCTCAGTAAGTCTAATATGTCCAAGAGCTAACTCCAGAATCTACAGGTTTCAACAGATAATTATTTTTATAACTGGTCTGTATTCAATAATTAAGCAAGTTCAGTGGTTATAGAGCCATCAACTAAAAGTTGAAGTATCAGGAAAAATTGGGGGACGAGAAAACAAAATTTCCGTTCCTCTAGGCGACATCACACCCTTGCCCTAGCGTGGACACTCTAATTTCCTTTCCGGCCCCAAAACATCCATCACACATTTCCTTCCTCCATCGCCAGCTCCTGGATTTCGTCACAGATCACTTACACCTCCCAAATCGTAGCCTCGTTTCGCTCTATTTTCTGGATCACCGATTTGCAATCCGTCTCCGTCAAAAGTAGGGCTAACTCTTCCTCCATTTCAAACTGACCATTTTGACTGTGTCCGATGATTTGCAGCCATCTGGAATTTCCCTTCTTCGTCGCGAATGAGAAGGCCATATGATAGACCATTAATTACACATGTTTTCACCCCTGTTCTTACACCGTTTGAGATGTGGTTTCTCGTGTTTTAGGCCGATTTCACGCTAGGTTGTGTTTGTTTGTGATATTTCTGGTCCTAGTACGTGAATGGAGGCTTGGGAGCGAGTTTGGGGTCGATTGGACGAAGATCGGGCGCGAGGCAAGTCAAAAAGGAGGCCACACGGGCACACCCACAACTCACACGGCCGTGCAAGTGACCACTTTGGCCGTGTGAGATTGTGCGAGAGCAAACACGGCTTGCCCTGATGTTCACACGGCCGTGTGAAGGAGTGGTTTGGCCGTGCGAGTTTCGCCGAGAGCAAACACGGGCAGATGGAAATCTCACACGGCCGTGCGACCCTGGCCGTGTGAGAAGCCTGAAGATCGAACTAATTGGAACGCAGCGTTTTGACTCACACGGGCAACTGGGTATGCCACACGGCCGTGTGGCCCTGCCCGTGTGAGTCGGGAATTCCTGATTCCTGCTGCAATTTGAGATAGATAGAATCTGATTAGGTTGCTAGAGTCTCATCATTCGATAGTAGGAGATTGGCTATACGAGAGTTAGCCAGTTTACTGCTTTGTACTGGAATCTAATTCCAGTAGTGGAGTTCTGTTCTTACTGCTTCAGCTTTCTATCCCGGTGAAGACTAGTCGTCTGCCGGGTAGATAGACTGAGAGGGCTTGGTCAGCTTAAGAGATTCTAAGCTACTGTCGGATCTTCCGCAGTCTAATCAACAGTAAATCAACCCAGGGAAATACAATTGAAACCTAACTAAGGAGCTAGGGGGACTCATTCCCGAGTGACTCTTACCTGCTTGAGAAAACCGTATCAATTCCTGCTTTCTTTCTGCTTTTGCTTTTAAACAACAATCACTTACTTTAGTTGGCTAGATAATAGAGAATCACGGAGTAAGCAGTAGATCTAGACCCCGGGTTGATAATATAACTTGCCTGTTACTGCATTCCCGGTTTGCGATTACACTTGGTTGCAGATTGGTGTTGTGTTTTGGCGTGTCAAGTTTTTGGCGCCGTTGCCGGGGACCCTCTAGGTTATTGGGGAAACGTGAGAATTTGTTACTCTAGCTTTTTATTTACTGCATTTTATCTCTTCCACCTGTGTGCCTTCACGGGTTGCTTCTGCTGATTGTGTGTAGGTAGTGCATGACCCGTAGCCAGTTGGGAGATCTACTACCACTAGACCAGGAGCTTGAACGAACCTGCAGAAACTTCAAGCGGGCTCTAAAGGCGTGACTGGCTGCGGAGGAGGCGCTAGCACAGCTACAGATCACTGAAGAAGAGGAGATGGCTGATCCACAGGGCCATGCTGTGGTCGATCCCGAGGAGCAGACCATGGGACATTACTGGACCGCCAGGGCTGCAGACATGAGGTCACCTATTCAACACCCTCATGTCCCAGCCAATAATTTTGAGGTGAGCACCTCAGTAATCACCATGCTGCGCGGTTCGGTGATGTTCCGTGGCAAAGAGGGGGAGTGCCCCCGATCACATCTCAGGCGATTCCACGAGCTCATCTATGGAATCAAGATCAACGGGGTCCCAGCAGATGCCATCCAGCTGAGGTACTTCCCATTCACCCTGGAGGGGCAGGCAAGGAGTGGCTAGACACTCGACCTCCGGGCTCCATCACCACGTTCGCCAACCTGGCGGACAAGTTTCTCACCCGCTACCATCCTCCGTCCAAGACGGCGGACTTGCAGAAGCAGATCACCCACTTCACCCAGGATGAAGATGAGACCATCCGGGATGCTTGGGAGAGATACAACAGTCTCTTCCTGAGGTGTCCCAATCATGGTTTCAACGATGCTTTCAAGGTGGGAACCTTCTATCATGCCCTCTTCCCAGAAGATAAGCAGCTGATTGACTCAGTTTGTGGCGGGAACATGCTGACTAAAACACCGCCACAGCTGAATCAACTCTTTGAGGAGATGGCAGAGAACGGGTATGATTGGGGCACTTCGAGGAGGTCGAGGAGAGCACCAAGCCGAGGTGTACATTCTGTGGGAAACCATTCCTCTGATTTGGTGCAAGTGGTGTCGAAGCTGGTTTCAGCTATCGATCGTTCCGGGATGATTCCAGGGATCAGACAGCAGCAGGCGATGCTCTGCCAGTGGTGCGAGAGCACCCATCATACAGTAAGACTGCCAGGCGATGAAGGAATCGACCACACCCCAGGAGCAGGTGAACTTCATCAACAATGTCAGGCGCAATGACCCCTACAGTAACACCTACAATGAGGGGTGGCGCCAGCATCCCAACTTCTCCTAGGGTGGGGCAAATTCCAGACCACCAGTCCCCCAGGGACCACCGGGCTTCCAGAGGCCACCATATCAGCCCAGACAGGGGCAATTCCAGCAGCAGCAGTCTCTCTACCAGCCCATGCAGGGGCATGCTGCTCCATCACAGCTGCGACCTTTCCAGCAGCCAGGTGCAGCCCCTGCCGCCCCAGTGCAGAATGATCAGATGGCTGAACTGCGGGAATTGGTGGATTCTCTCGCCAGTTCTAGTGCTCAAAAATTTAACACTATCGAGAAGTTCATGGAAAAGGCATCGGGTAAATTCCTGGCTCTTGAAGCTGGCCAGAGGAACACACAGGCTGTCTTGCAGGATATCCAGACCCAGCTGGGGAGTGTGGCTCAAGCAGTGGCCCAAAGGGCTCCTGGTACTCTACCCGGTCAGACCATCCCTCATCCTCAAAACCCGAATAAGCACTGCAATGCCATCATGACCAGGAGTGGCAAGATGACTGTTGATCCACCTGCTCGGGCACAAGAGAGAGAGGCCCCTGCCTCGGCATCTCCAGCAGCTGAAGAAGAAACAGAGAAGGAGGTTGAGGTGCCTGCACCTAAACCGCAACCAGTAGTGAAGGAGTATATCCCTAAACTCCCCTTCCCTACTCGGCTGCACAAAGACAGGCTGGAGGCAGAGTTCCAGAACTTCATGGCCATGCTTAGGAAGCTGAATGTCCAAGTACCTTTCCTGGAGGCACTATCTCAAATGCCTAAGTATGCGAAGTTCCTGAAGGATCTTCTCTCAAAAAAGCAGAAGCTGAGCGAGCTGGCCACTGTGGAGCTCAGCGAGGAGTGCTCGGCCATTCTGCAGAACAAGCTTCCGCAGAAGCAGAAGGACCCAGGTAGTTTTACTATCCCGTGCTCTATAGAAAATTTGCATGTAGAGAGGTCCTTGGCGGATTTAGGTGCTAGTATAAATGTTATGCCATATAAACTGTTTAAGAAACTAGGCCTAGGTGAACCCCGTGCTACTAGGATGAGCCTTCAATTAGCTGACCGATCTGTAGTGCATCCTAGGGGCATAGTGGAAGACCTTCTGGTTAAGGTTGGCAAATTCAATTATCCTGTTGATTTTGTGATTTTGGACATAAATGAGGATGTGGATGTGCCATTGATACTGGGAAGGCCTTTCCTGGCCACCGCCAAGGCCCTCATAGATGTGCATGATGGGACCTTAGTTTTGAGGGATGGTGAGGAGCGAATAGCGTTTTCAATTTCTAATACTCGTCCTGCTTCGTCACCTCTGCATGCTGTATCTCACCAGGAGCACGAGTCTGTCGTGTATCCTTCTGTGTTGCCTATTTTGCAGGATCCGCCTCCCATACCTTCGCCGCCACTCCCGTCCACTCCATCATCGAAGGAACAAATCAGGGAGGAGTGGCGGCCGATACAGCAGGCAGCTAAACCTGCTCGAAAGAAGGCCGGAGACCACTATGAGCTGGTCCCGCCCCCACCTTGGCCATCCGAGTATTTACTCGCTTGCATCCTGTCGGATGGCCAAGTTGAGTTGGCAAATGCTGGTGGCCACATTTGGCGTGTGCATGGCCATCATTTGAAGTTGTACCTCAAGAGCGAGGTGGATCCGCTCTTGAAGGCACCTGCCCCTTCACCTCACTGAGCATCCACCGACTGGCGTCCAGCTAAAAGACGGTAAAGAAGCGCTTGTGGGGAGGCAACCCCACCTAGGTTTTCATTTACTTACCTTTTTCTTTTTGATTTTTTGTGTTTTTTTTAGTCTTGAGGGGTTGTTCACGAGTTGTATGTCGTTCTGGAGTGAAAACAGGTCATTTTCAGAGTTCTGGCAGCTCACACGGCCAGCCCTGAATGTCATACGGCCGTGTGGAAATAATTTTGGCCGTGTGAGCTCTCGCAGAATTCCACATGGCCAGATGAGATGTTGGCACGGCCGTGTGGAAATTTGCCCTGGTCGTGTTTGCTCTCGCATAATATGGCACGGGCAAATGAGCACTCGGCACGGCCGAGTGAAATTCCTCGGCCAGCCCGTGTCGGCCGACACGGGAAAAAGTGCTCATGACACGGCCGTGCGAGTCAGGCCATGTGGCCGAGACACGGCCTATATATTCGGCCAGCACGGCCGGGTCGTCAGAAATTTCAAAAATCCTCGCGGGAAAACCGCGACAAAACCACACTTTTCGATTTTTTCGTCTATTTTTTGTCATTTTTCCACCAAACCAACAACAAACCCACCCTTCCTACACCAAAAGCGGCCTATCCCTCCATTTTGAGCGGATTTGGCCGACGTTTTTGTCACCGGAGGCGATTTCCGGCGAGACTCCGCGAGGCTCCGACGAGCACTTCCGGGCACTTTTTCGGCTTTTCGTCGCTTCCATCGCCTTCCCCTCATCATCCCCTACACCTCTACTTGAGTCTCCAGGTTTGATTTTGCCTTTAACTTTGTTAATTGTGGAGAATTGGGTGTTAGGGTGCATGTTTAGAGAACCTCATTGAATCTTGTGATTTTTGTGCAATTGATTGAGGGGAATGCATGGAGTGTGTTTGAATTGTGTTGTGCAAAGTCTCTCTTGGTTGTTTGAGCCCTTGTGTGTAAGAATTGTGCCAATTTCATGCTTACCTTAATAGTGCACACAAGGTGTTCGATGAAATGCCTGTTTTCGTACCATTTTGTGGGGGTCGGTTGGGGCCCTTAATGATGTGCTTTGAGGGTGTATTTGGTATGGATGTGAACCTTAAGTTTCCTACTTTAGCGTGAATGTGCACCCCCACTCAGATTATGCTTGATTTATCGAGTTTTTGACCCCCGAACTATGGATGAAACCATGGTTAGGCTGTTTTCTGTTCTTAAGTGTGGGGGTGTGATTAACATTTTCCTTGGCTGTTTTGGTTCCACTTTGGGCTATTCTTTTGCAGGACCATGTCGAAGCCCAACCTCCGGCACCAGTTTGTTCAGGATTTGAGAAGGGGGCCCCACCGGGATCGTTTTCAGAACGTCCTGGCCTGCAAGTTTGGGCAGCATCATTACTGGTCCAAGCGCGAGTTGGAGAAGCTGAACTGCTACGAGCACCTCTCCCCCGTTGTCACCAACCGCTACTGGCGCTGCCTACTCAGCATTCGCGCGAAGGTGTACCATGAGCTCGTGCTTGAGTTCTACACTACCTTCAAGCACGCAGCCACGACCGATTGGAAGGACGAAGCTGCAGTCCAGTTCCGACTTGGCGGTGAACCACGCTCCATGAGTTACGACGAGCTGGCGGACGCCCTCGGCCTCAACTTGGTCAATGACAGGACCTTCATCACAGAGATCGCCGAGCTAGCAGGGGTGGACTTTGGGAGACTGTACTTCAGCCTCGCTCGACCACGTCAGCTTCCCTTCAAGGAGGGGAAGACGAAGGCCAGCACATTGCAGCTCGAAAACCGTCTCCTCCATCACATGCTGGCCAAGTCTTACACCCCAGCCTCAGACAGTGCCAGCGCCATCACCAAGAGATCCCTGTACTTCATCCAGTCCATGCGCCAGAGGGATCATCCCCTACACTTGGGCTCGGTGGTGGCGATGACCTTCGAGAAGAGCGCTTCTGAGCTGAAGAAACTCCACTGCACTCCTCTCATCACCTGCCTGGCAGAGTACTTCCAGATATCCCTGCAAGGGTGCACAGAGTAGGGAGAGACCACTCCCTTTGGCCGGGTTACGCTCACCAAAATGCTCCTGCTTCGAGAAGAGCGAGGTGTCATGTGGATCGAGGGGTTTCCTCAACCTCAGATCCTAGAGGCGGTCCAGCAGGAGGCTCCCGAGGGTGCAGCTGATGAGGAGGTCTAGCCCGAGGACGTGGATGACAGTGCTGCCGCCCGCCCCACCACCTTCGAGTACGGGGGTGGCAGCTCCAGTTTCCCGGGGCAGGATTACTTCACCTCCCAGTTTGAGCAGCTGCGTCTCCAGAACCAGCAGATCCTTGACCATCAGATGCAGTTCCAGCAGCAGTACGCGGCTCACCAGGCCGAGTACCACCAGAGGATGGCTGTTTATGATGAGAGATTGGACCAGATCCAGACCCAGCAGGGAGTGACTCTCGCACACATCGAGCGAGAGAGGCGCCGTTCACGGCGCGTGCAGGAGGTCCAGCAGCATTTACTCCGGCTGCAACCGGGCGAGCAGCCCGTTTGGAGGACTCCCTGGGAGGACTCTCCACTTCCACCTCCCCCAGCGGATGGTGATGATGGTGCTGATGGTGGTGACGCCTTCATGAACGACATCGACTTTGGTGATCTTGGCGACGAGTAGGCTGTACTCGTTGCTCATCTCAGTGTGTTTTGTTTTTCGTTTTAGACTTGTGTGTGTTTGCTCCATGTGTGAGGAGCTTGAACTTAGTGTCGTTTATTTTTGTTTCTGTTTGTTTCTTTTGTGGATTGTTTTGCTGTAGCCGTCTGGGCTAACACTTATCCCTAACACAACGTGTGTAGGTGTGTTCTTAGTGTTCGATTCGTGCAGAACTGTCCATCTTTCCGTTGTTTCTCGCTGACTGGTCCACTTCCAGTCCCCCAGCAGTTTCAATCCGGTAACATCGTTCCCCTTATCTCTCCCTCTACTCCATTGAGGGCAATGTCGTGCTTAAGTGTGGGGGGTGCTTTGTATTGGTTGGAATATATATTTGGGTGCTTGGAGCCTAGTCCGCTGTCCGAATCTTATGATTTGAGGGCTCCAAGTACTGTTGTTTGATCATATTGGCACTGTGTTTTGATTGGTAAATTGAATGGTTTTCGGATTGATGCATGACAGCTTGATTGTGATTAGGACAACCTATGATGAGGACTAAGACGTGCAGTAGAATTGTGTAGGGGTTCAGTTTTTCAATTGTTTGCTTACCAACTGTGACTTGGATTGATTACTTGTTCTTGACAGTCTCTTATGCATCTAGTTCAGGGTATCAGAATGTGAGATAGAGCATATAGGTAGCCATGTGAGATTTGAGCCTGCTCGTTTCTTTCTTGTGCGATAGATCCCTCTTCCATGATGTGTAGCATTCACGTTGTCACTAGCTAAGATGATGGGGGCATAGGATTAGCCCACGACCACATTTGACTGTCCTGATGTGTCATATCCCCTAGTCAGCCCTTTTGAGCCGTGTGTTATCCCTTCTTTTGGTCTGAAATGAAAAAAATCACCCTGTTTGCATCTTTTAGAAGGTTCCACAGAGTGGTTTTTACATATTCTCTGCTGTTTCTGCTAAATTTGATGTGAGTGTTGGAGGTAATGCTTAAAAGTTGGGCTGGGCAGGTGTTTGAAATATATGCAGAAGTGGTGGCTCTCTTAAGAAATGAAAAGAAAATGAAATAAAAACAAAGAAAAATTGAAAGCAAAGAGAGCCACTACCAAAAATCTGAAGAATGCCCAGTAAGTAGTGTTTCTTAGCAGTCTGGCTTGGAAATGCTGACATTTATACCTCCTTCGCTCTTGTGCTCTTGAGATATTGAGTAATGCAGAATAGCAGAAAGGAAATACCGGTTTGTTTGACTGTGATTGTTTGGGTTTGGAAATGTGGAACCTTGTGCTATGAATACTTCCACCACCTAAAAGGCCTTTTCCCCATGTCCAAGACCCTAGCCAGTCATTTGAACCTGTGTCTAAGATCTCCTGATTAGTTAGTGGTGACACCCCACATGTGAACTCTAGCATTTAGAGGTTGCCATCATGGTGAAGAGATGTTAGGGATTGAGAGAAATAGCATGCGCATTTTTCGCATCAAACTGTCCTGACCCCACTAGTCGAGAGTGAGTGATTCATTTTTCATATTCTATATACTCTTGTACCCCGGTGAGGACCTAGATTGCTCGGTCTCTATTCTGATGTCTTGAGTTGGATGCATGAGTTGATTGTTTTGAGTAAGTGGTTGAGTCAAGTCTAGGCTGGTTGGTGAACAGAAGGGAGACTCTTCCTTTACTCAATTTTGCTGCACTCGAATGTCCTTTGTGGTGGTTGTCCAGGTTGCTGTTGAAGTTGGTCATGTATTGATGTTTGAAAACCAGTACGATTCACGTGTTCTGTGCCTTTATGACTTGTCCCCAATGTTGGTTGATTGAAATATGTGAGCTTACCTTGTGTCTGACTTGGTTTGCTTGAGGAAAAGCAAACGGTTAAGTGTGGGGGAGTTTGATAGACCGTTAAATACACATGTTTTCACCCCTGTTCTTACACCGTTTGAGATGTGGTTTCTCGTGTTTTAGGCCGATTTCACGCTAGGTTGTGTTTGTTTGTGATATTTCAGGTCCTAGTACGTGAATGGAGGCTTGGGAGCGAGTTTGAGGTCGATTGGACGAAGATCGGGCGCGAGGCAAGTCAAAAAGGAGGCCATACAGGCACACCCACAACTCACACGGCCGTGCAAGTGACCACTTTGGCCGTGTGAGATTGTGCGAGAGCAAACACGGCTTGCCCTGATGTTCACACGACCGTGTGAAGGAGTGGTTTGGCCGTGCGAGTTTCGCCGAGAGCAAACACGGGCAGATGGAAATCTCACACGGCCGTGCGACCCTGGCCGTGTGAGAAGCCTGAAGATCGAACTAATTGGAACGCATCATTTTGACTCACACGGGCAACTGGGTATGCCACACGGCCGTGTGGCCCTGCCCGTGTGAGTCGGGAATTCCTGGTTTTAACCCAATTTCGGGCTGCAAGAGAGAGAATCGGACTTTTTGAGCAAAAACAGAGCCCTAGAGAGAGAAAGGACGAAGAACACATCCTAGAAGCCATCTTGGAGCTGGGTTTCATCAAATCAAGCTTGGAGATCGTCATAGGAGTGGAAATCATCATCCTAGAGCAGATTCTTCCCATAATTATGAGTATGACTGCTTTGTATCTTGTTTTCCTCTCTCTCTCTATGGAGTAGAACCCCTCTCTCACTTGGGGATGAAGAACCCTAGTTCTATGTGTTAGGGATTGATTGTAATGACTTGGGATGATATTACTGTTTGATTTTAATCGAATGATGCATGTTTATTGAGTCAATTAAAGTCTGATCAACTTTTCCTGATTCCTGCTGCAATCTGAGATAGATAGAATCTGATTAGGTTGCTAGAGTCTCATCATTCGATAGTAGGAGATTGGCTATACGAGAGTTAGCCAGTTTACTGCTTTGTACTGGAATCTAATTCCAGTAGTGGAGTTCTGTTCTTACTGCTTCAGCTTTCTATCCCGGTGAAGACTAGTCGTCTGCCGTGTAGATAGACTGAGAAGGCTTGGTCAGCTTAAGAGATTCCAAGCTACTGTCGGATCTTCCGCAGTCTAATCAACAGTAAATCAACCCAGGGAAATACAATTGAAACCTAACTAAGGAGCTAGGGGGACTCATTCCCGAGTGACTCTTACCTGCTTGAGAAAACCGTATCAATTCCTGCTTTCTTTCTGCTTTTGCTTTTAAACAACAATCACTTACTTTAGTTGGCTAGATAATAGAGAATCACGGAGTAAGCAGTAGATCTAGACCCCGGGTTGATAATATAACTTGCCTTTTACTGCATTCCCGGTCTGCGATTACACTTGGTTGCAGATTGGTGTTGTGTTTTGGCGTGTCACCATACCCAGGTAATTCTGTTCTATCGCAACTATTTTCCATTCCTCTAGCTTCGAATTGTTGCACATATGCTTGTTTCTCTTCTTCCATAGAAACCACATGGTAATAAGAACTGCAGCCAATTCATCTTTGTTTGTTCCTTCAATTAGGTTACATAGGCAATCTTCATAGTTCTTGCCCACCCCCATCGTGAAGTACTTTTCTATATTACTAGGTCTCCACACTCGGCTTGCCTAGTCACAATCACGTATAATGTGTTCTTGGGTCTCCATCAAACCACCGAATGGGCATTCATCATATGCATCCGGGATCTTTTTGCTTAGGTTAGCCCCCGTAGTTAGAATGTTGCTTCCCCATCGCCATACGAAAATTCGAACCTTTTGGGGTAGTCGGAGCATCCATTGATGTTTTCAATCTATAGGGACATAGTTTTCCTCCTAGTTAAGCGCTTGCTTTTACCATCATTCCTTGTAACCTAACGAACAAAATATTTTCCTGACTTATCTCTGCCCCAAATTCTTATGTCCTGCCTCGGATGAAAGGAATTGGGATTTGTTTGATCTGGTCCCAATTCTCTAGTTGGAAATTGACTTGGAATAGGTTGCTTTTCCATGATCTGCTGTCCTGATCAATTAGTCTTGATATCTTTTAAGTGATTCCAGTCCTGACACTTGTGTTTGTATTTGATAATCAACAGTTGTTGGGATCCAGCGATCCCACAAGATTTTCACACTCTCTCCATCCCCTATTCTCGACCTTGTACCTTCTCTAACAAGTGATTGAGCTTGCATTAGGCTGCGCCAAATATAGCTCGAATTGTTACCTACCTCAGCTTCCAATATATCACAGTAGGGATAGTATTTGGCCTTGAGAACCCGTGCCACTAGTGTAGTTGGTTTTTGAAGTAGGTTCCAAACTTGTCTTCCTAATAGGGCAATGTTAAAACCATGTAAATTTCGAAATCCCATCCCTCCCTCATACTTTGGTCGCCACAGTTATTCCAGCTCATCCAATGAATCCTTTTTTTCTTCTCTTCATATGCCCCACCATAAGCTTGCTATCATGCTCTGAATCTCCTGTACCACACCTTGGGGGATCACAAATACTGACATGGCATAAAGCGTCTGTGCTTGTGACACAACTTTGATAAAAAATACTCTCAAAAGTTCTAGTATATTCCTCAAAGCTTCTCCTTCCTCCTTATTCTCAAAGAAAAATATACTATCATCCACGAAGAATAAGTGGGTTATCATGGGATTATTGCTACCGTATTTAATCCCTTTAAGTTTCTCTTCCTCCACTGCCTTTTTTGTAAGAGCAGATAGCTCCTTAGCACATAGGAGAAAGAGGTAAGGGGATATGGGGTCCCCTTGCCTCAATCCTCTAGATGGCTTAATAAGCTCAGTTTGATGGCCATTGATTAAAGCCTAATAGGTAACAGTGGACACACATTGCATGATAAATTGAACCCAATCTTCATGAAAACCTAGCTTTAACATAATATCCTCCAAAAATTCCATTTCACCCTATCATAAGCTTTGGCTATGTCCAGTTGGCAGCAACATAGCCCTTTTTTCTGTTTCTCATTGTGTGAAAGCATTCAAAACCCACCATAATGTTATCTGTGATATTTCTCCTAGGCACAAAGGCACTCTGTGTCTCAGTAATTACCAGGTCCAAGATTCTCTTAAGCCTATTCGCAAGGACTTTAGATAGTATTTTGTATAGTACCTAGGAGAGGGCAATATGCCTGAATTCCTTAGGGGTGTTTGGCTTCTTTGTCTTGGGTATCATGGCCAGTAGAGTGTGATTCAGAATGGCGGGATCTGTCCAGTAATTAGGATTCGTTGCAGTTTCATGCACACGACATCCCCTACGGCCTACCACTGTCCAGTTTTTTTGAAAGAACAGGGTAGACATTCCATCTAAACCTGGGGCTCTAGTTGGTGCCATCATATTTAGAGCTTCCCAGATTTCCTCTCTAATGAATGGTGCTAGGAGTTCTTGATTAATCAGGGGCACTCCTTGGTTTGACTGCTTCCAATACCTCTGCCATATTTGGTATTTGTCCAACTTGGTATATTTGGGAGTCGCCATCGATCTTAATTGGAGTGGATCGAACACTCATCGGTCGGTTCTAACCTTGAGGTCAGAACCGGGGCTTGGTCTGCGATTAAGAGACATGGGTTCGGGAGTATGGTTACGTGTGGGGAAGTGAAATCATACCCCACAATGCCCTAAATTGGTACTACTTAAGCTGATAAGTTTTATATTAGTTGGGTGTATTTTAATAATTATACATTTTTTTAATCCTAGTGGACCATTACTATATTTCTATTTCATTAGGTATAATTTAGCTAAACGTCCATTGACGTATTAGTTTATTATTAGGTATTTTTGGGTGAATTTCTTCATCTTGGTAGCGGGGAGAGAAAATGGTGTCAGGGTTAGACACCTCCATAGCCAAAATCAATATGGGAAGGAATTCATATGATTCTTCCAGTCACCAAACACGACTGCCATTGCCTTCTTGTAGTTAATGATATAATAATAACGACTAGAAATGTCGGCGATGATGGTTTTAACCTTCAGGTTGGGCTGCTCCTCAATTAGATGTTTGATATCCACGACAACCACCCTTGATTTCAACTGTCGATGGCCTCGGGATGTTATTGATGACACACATGTGTGTGTGTTCACCGCACGAGATATGACCCAATGGCCGACTCTCTTGATCTTGATGGCCCAGACCCTAGCTTTGCATCCCTCATTTTGATTTTTGCATCTAACCATCAGCCTCTTTGTGTTGGAATGGGTTGTATGCCATTCAAAACTCCGAGTCATTGCTTCAGTGGCTATAGCTTGGCAGACCTCATTCTTCGTTGCAAATTGTTGGCCCTTCATAAAGCAGTGAGTGAACCCCATACTGGCACCTCTGGCAGGTCCATGTTGGCATCAACATACCAATCTTCATTTGGAATGTGATTGTAGTACAGGATAGGTACACGGTCGCGAGGTACCTCATCACCGTGTGCGTCTGAATCTGGACCGGAATCATTAGCACCTTCAAGAGGATTGAAGCGGTCTGCACTGACATCGCCTTCCTCTTCTTCAACCTCAGGGTCACTAACTAGAATTGGATTGACCTCTTCTTCCATATGAAGATCATCATGAAAGGCACATTCACCTTCATCAGCTCCGTAATGGTAGTTGTGGTAACAAATGCCGCTTTGGTAGAAGTTGTACTCGGGTTGGTAATAGTAACCTGCTTGTTGGTTCCCATCCGCCTGTTGAGCTTCTTCTTCATATGATGGGAAGGATTAATGATGACCTCCAGTTCCATCATGATACTCCTGCCTCCAGCTCGAGTCTTGGTACTCCTGGTGGGGACGATCTTCGTATAATACACTCCCACCGTGGTACCAGATGACTTGGTACTCCTGGTGGGGACGATCTTCGTATAATATGCCACTTAGGAAATATGTTTGTGTGTGCCTATTCTGGATCTAGGATGAAATCTGGGAACCATGGACATCACCGATAAATCACTTTAACTTTTATGCTAAAAAATGAACTGAAACGTGTTTTCGTTCTATAATCAAAGCCACTGCTTGTGATTTTTGCTAGAATAGGATTTGATTTTAAAAACTGTTGTGGATTTATGGATCTGGAATTTTCCGTGAAATAGAAAATTGGCAATCATTATAATCTTTGGCTCTAATTGTGCTATCATTAAAAAACAAAGTGGTTTAAAAAAAAAAAAAGCTAGCTCATTAGTCATCGCTGCCACTGCTTGCGATTACTAGCCTATAAGAAACTAGTTTTCACTAATCGTATGATTATTGGTTTGATTGAAACTTTTGTGATTTATTAATTTGAAAGCTGATTAGGGTTTATAAAAATAAAATATATCATGTATGGTGATTTATTGGAGCTAGATCTAGATAAAGTATTTTGGATATGGGGATCCAAAACAGATTTCTGACTCCAAACTAGGAAAAAGGGAAGGGTTATGTATGTTTTGGTGTGTTAATAGTTTTCCTTTGTATGAATGTATGTAAAGCTTTTATTACCTATGTACTCGAAGAAAAACAAAAGCACTTTAATATGGCGAAACTTAAACAAGAAATGGCCTATCGGAAAGGAATTCGACTGAAAGTTGTAAGAGAATTGAAATTATAACTCTTGAATAGCGTTAAGTAAATAGGGATCATACTCTGCAAACAAATAAGTAAATAGGGATTATATATGCAGTATGGTGTGTATGTATTTTGTACTTATATATAAACGCTGGAAATTGTAAGCTTGATGAACAATAATAAATTAATGAAAGTAGGGGATTTTCCAGAAATAGCACTGTTTAAAAAAAATTCCAAAAATAGCACCCAACTCCGAAAAATTCCAAAAATAGCACCCTTTCCCAAAAACCGCCACCCGTACAAGCGGTTTAGGCGAAAACTGCACCCAGGGGCGCGTTTTTCGATGTAAACCGCCACCCGGGGGCGCGTTTTTCGATGAAAATCACACTGGTAGGTGGCGATTTTGCAAACCGCACGCTACCATGCGGTTTGTTTGCAGACCGCACCCCCACCATGCGGTCTGTTTTGTTTTTTTTTTTTTTTGAAAAATCCTAACCTAGGTGGAAACTTCAAGCGAATATATCTTTGTGTTCGGGTATCTTATCGTCGCGATTTTTTTTTTATTCTGCATAACTTTTTGAGATCTTGCAAACCGAAACTGCCGAAGGTGGTTTGGTCTCGCCTTCGTCCCAAAAAATTTCGTTTGCTACCCCGAACGAGCTTATTTCCGATTTTGTCAAACTTTGGACAACCATACCTTTGTACTCCAAAATCCAAACGACATGAATTTTTTTATTTCGCATAAATTTTTAAGGAATACAACTTTTATCATAGACATAGTTTCGAAATGTACGTGGATTGCTGAAAAGGGAAAGTAAGCTATTCCCAAAATCCTGTATATCCAAAAATAATTCCTGCTTTGAAAATTCATTCCTAGTAAAAATTGTAGTTCTTAAAAAGTTATGCGAAATGAAAAAAAAATCACGACGTTCAGATTTTGGAGCTCAATAACTTTAAACAACCATAACTTTGTGCTCCAAAATATGAACGTCATGATTTTTTTCGTTTGGGGTAGCAAACGAAATTTTTTGGGACGAAGGTGAGACCAAACCACCTTCGACAGTCTTCGGCTTGCAAGATATCAAAAAGTTATGCAGAATAAAAAAAATCGCGGCAATCGGATACCCGAACACAAAGATATGTTCATTTGAAGTTTCCACCTAGGTTAGGATTTTTCAAAAAAAAAAAAAAACAGGCCGCATGGTGGGTGTGCGGTCTGCAAACAAACCGCATGGTGGGGGTGCGGTTTTCATCGAAAAACTCACCCCCGAGTGGCGGTTTTCTCCTAAATCGCTGGTACGGGTGGTGGTTTTTGGGAAAGGGTGCTATTTTTGGAATTTTTCGGAGTTGTGTGCTATTTTTGAATTTTTTTTTTAATATTGCTATTTCTGGAAAAATCCCTGAAAGTAGGCAATATTAACTAAAAATGAGAGTAGCAAAGAGATGAACAGAAAAAGAGATTTGTTATTATCAAAATAGAGATACAATGTACAAATCACCAACCTCAGATTCAAGTAGCCTGATCTTTGTTCTTATTTGCCTGCATACCGCTCTTGTAACTAGAAGCAAAGTAGATCTCGCTCTAATCTCACAAAAAAAAACCCCACTCTCTAATCTCGCCCCCTTTCTTTTCCTCCCCCAAAACAAGAGCAGAAGCACTCTTCTTATTGCAATAATGTCCGCCACGTGTCATCTTGTAATTGGCTGCCCTTGAGGCTGATTCTGCAAAACTGTTGCCCTTCCTTGAAAGTCGAAATCGTAGATAAAGTCCGACCGGTTCGAGTTTGGGCCGAGGCTCGTTTGGACCAAACCAGCCTGTAGACTTAGTCTCCTGAGCTTGTGGGCCGACCTGGGCTGGAGTCAGTCTACTTTGGGTCTTGCATCTTGAATTTGCCTGGGCTCAAAATGGGCCGAGTTTGGGCTTGAGATGTCTTGAACTTGGACTGATAGTCTGATTTGCTTCTTTGTTTTGCAAGATGCTGGTGTGGACCTCCGAGTGATGGCCTTCGTTGATTCTTCTAATTGTATATAGGAACTTTTGACCCATTGTATTACGTATTGTAAATGTATACGAGTTCAAAAGTTATAATGATATTATGTACTTGTAAGGAACTCCAAATTTGTTAATGACGAATCCTCTAATGAAAATCCAATCGTTATAATTCTCGATTCGGCCATCGTTCATAAGCAATATCAATAACCGGAAAAAATGTGGTGTCTACAATAGTATTCTAAGATACTGAGTGAAGCAACCCATAACCTCCTCCTGCCCCTTGAATTCTGTTCCATCTTCACCCTCAACTCCTTTATCGTATTCCACGTCATTGTCTATTCAAGGCCTTACGATGAAAGAAGCCTGTATTTTTGTCACCCTCTTTTAACCAATCAGTTCGTGATCTATGTTTCTACTTTAACTTCTTTTGGTCCAAAAATTTATTGAGTTATTTTTTCAGTGCTCGATGTTGGTGAAGAACCGCCTTATCCTTTCTTTGTTTGGAAATTTCGCTAGAGCCCTTTCAATTTTCTTCTTTCTAGCTTTCAGAATGCGAAATGTTTTCTTGATCTTGTTAAACGAGATGATAAAGCTAGAAATAACACACGATTTACGTGGTATCCTCAACGTATCTTGTTGAGACTAATCCACAGAGATGAGCAACCTCTCAGAGTCAATAGCATAAACTTCACCAGAAAAACCTAACGTAAACAAGTGCCGGGCATCAACATATAAACCTAGCCACCTAAACGTACCAAGGCTGAAAGAGTAATTAATCTAAAGTATGGTTAATTACAATCTGCTACATAAACATCTAACACCCTCCCTGAAATTGATGGTGCTTACGCAACATCAATTTATGTGCTAGAAACCAATGACAAGAAGCAGCAACAACCTTGGTCAACAAATCCGCAGTCTGATCTTCCGAGGAAATGTAGGACAGAACAAGGCGTCCTTCTTCAACCAGCTGACGAATATAGTGAACATGAATTTCAATATGCTTCGTCATATCATGCAACACAGGATTTGTCGCAATAAGAATAGCAATAGTGTTATCAACATATAGGCTCATAGGATAAGGACAATTAATACCAAGTTCAGTCAAGAGTCTATGACGCCAAACCAGCTCTGATGTCACTTCAGTCATCGAGTGATATTCTGCTTCTGTAGAAGACTTGGACACACGGTCTTGCTTTTTGCAGGGCCAAGAAATAAATGAAGAACCAACTCTCACACACCACCCTGAGGTCGAGCGCCTCGTATCAAGACAGCCAGCATAATCCGCATCAGCATAGGCTTCAATAACAACATCACCAACAGTAGGAAAGAATAAACCAACATCCCGAGTCCCATTAAGATACCGAAGAATCCGCATAACCGCGACAAGATGAGAAGACCGAGGAGCTGCCATGTACTGACTGACCACCTGGACCGCATAGGAGATATCCGGACGGATATGAGTCAAATATATTAAGCTACCAACAATGTTGCGGTAAGAAGTTCCATCAACCAAGGGATCACCATCATCTTGGCGCAGCTTTAGATTTTGCTCCATGGGCTTAGCACACAGCACACAGGAATCCATATTCGCAGTCTCAAGAAGATCTACGATATATTTTGTTTAGAGACCAATAAACCGGCAGCTGAGCAATGAACTTCTAACCCCAAGAAGTAAGAAAGATCACCCAACTCTTTGAGGTTAAACGCATTGTGCAGAGCTTGCATGAGCGACTGAATCCCAAGAGGATCATCACCACTAATAACCATATCATCAACATAGATAAGTAAGACTGTCATACCATGAGGAGTGTGTAGAAGAAATAAAGACGGATTACTATCATTCTACGTAAAGCCATCTTTGAGAATCGTGCCATGGAATTCCTCAAACCAAGCTCGAGGAGCCTGCTTGAGACCATAAAGAGACCGGCAAAGTAGACAAACCTTATCCATGCCACCCTTTGAGTAGCCAGGAGGGCACTCCATATAGATAGTCTCTTTCAAGTCCCCATGCAGAAAAGCGTTATTCACATCAAGTTGCTTCAAAATCCACCCATTCATAGCAGCAACAGCAAGCAAAGTTCAAACAGTCTGCATCTTGGCAACAGGAGTAAACGTCTCTTCATAGTCAATCCCAAATTCCTGCTTAAATCTCTGATCTACCACCGCGCTTTAAATCGTTCAATAGCACCATCAGGCAACATTTTCAATGCATAAACCCATTTCGAGCCAATAACAGGATGATCCTTAGGGCGAGGAACCACATCCCAGGTGTGGTTAGCCTCTACCGTCCGAGTTTCAACCTCCATGGCATCATCCCAGGAGAAATTTTACAATGCTATATAGTATTGGTGCTATAGGATTTTGCCTTTATGGTACAACTTAAAATTGTACATTTACGTTATGGTACAACTTCAGATTGTACCTATACTTTTTGTACAAATTCTTTTATGGTACAACTTGAACTTGTACTTTTATGTGATGGTACAACTTTAAGTTGTAAAGTTGTACCATAACATAATGGTACAAATTGCTTTATGGTACAACCTAAACTTATACATTTAATGTTATGGTACAACTTTAAGTTGTACATTAAAGCACCAATACTATATAGCATAGTAGAAGTGCTCATCATCCCAGTTCTTATCTCCATGCGCTTGTTTGTACGTAGCAGGGACAAAGATCGGAGCAGTGGAGAAGGCAACAAAGTCTAACATGCAGGGAGGAGGGACTCCCTTTGTGGCACCTAAGGAATGCCTAGGAGGAGGCGGACAAGGATACCTGAGGAGAGGAAGTCGAGGAAGAAGAAGGCGAACCTGAGGTTGAACTTGACGAGCTGGAATTCGTGGAGGGCGATGGTGCCATGGAATGAGGGCTGCTAGGAGGCAAGGAAGAATCATAGGAGGCTTGGGATTCACCCAAGTCCATGGACATAGAGCCAACTTGTGATGTCGAGGGACCAAACTCCTCAGAAGGGGCAACAGGCTCGACAAAGAGAAGCTGAGGTTGAAGAAAATTTAAGTCTGTACGCTGGGGAGAGGTCTTCTCAGTATATTAAGATAAATGTTCCAAGAATACCACATGGCAAGATATCTAAATTCGCCTATTCGCCACGTCATAACAGACATACCCTTGTGCTTGTCACTGTAGCCCACAATACACATTTACCGCTTTAGGTTCAAGTTTATGACGCTCCCGGTGAGGAAGGAGAACATAACATACACACATGAAGAGAGGCATAATCCGGGGAACACTGATAGAGGACCTCATAGGGACTCCGATCTGAGAGACAGGGGTAGGCTGACGATTAATCAAGTATACAACCGTATGAACCGCCTCAACCCAAAAACTGGTCGGAATCCCGGAATGAGACCCCAGGACATGGCGATGCTTGCGTTCAACTAAACCGATATGCTATGAGACCCCAGGACACGATTGTGTCGGGAGTATACCGCGTCCCCTAAAAACAGCCTCCAACGGACCCAAAGAGAACTCACCCCCGCGTCCGAACGAATCACCTCTACTGTCTTCCCAAATTGAGTTTGAACCAGCTGTAGAAATTCTTTGGCTACCTCCAAAAGATATGATTTCTGGCGGAGAAAGTAAACCCAAGCAAACCTGGTAGCATGACCAATGAACAACGCGAAGTATCAGAAACCAATACGCGATGTAATAAGAGAGGGACCCCAGAGGTCTGTATGAACCAAGTCAAACGGATCTGAATAAACCGTAGAACTGGAACTAAATGATTGTTGAGAGAGTTTTGCTTCCAAGCAATGAGTACAAGTACTAGAAGAATCAGAAAGAAATGTGCCAGACAAAAGCTTATTCTTTAACATCTCTAACAATGTGGTCGAATTAGGGTGACCCAAATGGCGATGCCACAAATCCCAATTGGACAACTTAACAGAAAAACCAATTGCTTAACTCGAAAAACTGCTAGACTACGCACGACCTTCATCAACCGCACGCGCCCCACCAGAGAAAGCACATCCAGCCGACCCAACATAGCTATCCAGAGTGTAAACACGACCCCTCCTAGTCCCGTGCCTGATCTCCTGGCCCATTTTTTGGTCCTGCACAACGCAACCAGTAGCATAAAAAACTACACGATAACCATCCTTTGGTAACTAGCCAACAGACACGAGACTAGGAACCAATTTAGGTACGTAGAGGGTATTAGGGAGTCATAAACCAGGATGACTAACAACCCCAATCCCTTGAGAAGGTATACAAGTACCATCAGCAACCTGAAGTTTGACAGAATTCGCAGAATGCAGTTGACTAAATAAGGAACGAGAGCTGGTCATATGGTTAAATGCTGCAGAGTCAAGGTGCCAACTAAGAGAAGAAGAAGATGGCGTACCAGCAGTGAAGACAGATCCTAAGGCGGAGAGAAGTGCATCACGAACAACTTCCTGTAACATCTGGCGAATAGCATCAGGCGTCAGATTGGGAGATGCAGGTGCAACCCCATATGCCGCATAAGCAGGACCTCCCGAATCACCCCTGGGTGATGAACGAGGAGCACCTCTACCCCAACCATGACGGGCAAGAATGGGGCACATCCCAATCTTGTGACCTGTCGCCTTGCAATAATTACACTCATTCCTTTTCGGACAGTGCAACTGAACATGACTAGGTTTCTTGCAATAATGATAGATGATCACCCATGTATTAGTATGTTTAAAATGTTGCCTCTCAGGACCAACCGCATACGCCAAGGAACCACTACCAGCCAAGGATCCATCACCAGAGGAAGTGCCTGAAGAAACCAACACCCACCGCAAAAGTCAAAGACGAAGATTCCGTAGTATGGAGATCAAGCTTCGCCTGACTCCGCAAGCGAGTCTCCTCCCTGATTAATTCTCCCAAAATATCTTCAAGGCGAGTGACACTGCGATGGAATAACAAGGCACGAATACCCTCAAGATAATAAGCTCTAATATCAAGATCTCCCTGAGGTAGGCGGGCCAGATCATTCTCAAGCTCGTATTTATGAGAAGCACTAGATTGAGAGTGCAGCTTGTGAAGATGAGTCCACATGGCGTGAGCGGACTGAAAAACCCGCAGATTGAGAGAAATCGAAAGTTCGATCAAGGCCAAAAGGCTGGTCGTCACCTGGGCATTCAGCGTAGCCCATTCCTCCTTTTCTTTGGCGGCTGCAGTCTTGGCAGGTTCCGCATGAGTGCCGTCAAGGACTGAAAGAAGCCGACGGCCTTGGATATAAACACGGACCTGAAATTCCCAAAGGTGAAAATTTTGTCCGTTAAAACTTACCGTGAGACCATCAAGCTTGGAGGTATCCTAGACTCTGGACTGCCTCCATTCTGACTACGTCCACGTTTGAATCTTCAACTTCTAGTGGTGGCTCGTCGTCTTGAGCGAGAGATATCTTGTCCAGCCTCTCCTCCAGACCTAGGGTTTGAGTTGATGTCCCTTCAATCACGTCCTCTACCATTGTAGTGATCTCCTCATCTCCGTTCTTGTCCATTGTGCTAAATAGCTCTTCTTTATAGGTTCGATCCCGACACAGATTTGTTGTTTCGCTCCTTACGTGCAAAACAAGTTTCGCACCCTCCCCCTTCAGGGTTGTGTTACAAAGTATTTTCCTTCTCCGTCTAAAAAGTTGCCTCTTAAAGCACCTCAGCCTATTTTATTCAAAAGGCCGAGTTTTCGCGTTAGATAACATAAAAAAGTGTCCGCTTCACCAGGTCGCCAAACTACGACGGGACGGTGGTTTTTCTCCCGAGATAGAGCTTTCAAACTGGAACAGTAACCTTTGCCTCAGTTGGTCTTTCTTTCTCCTTTCTGGTTGCATCCTGGCTGTTTATGGAGATTCCACGCTAGTGATTAAAAAAGTATTGGGCCTGGGGAAGGTCAAGGATGACCCTTACCCACAAGCTATCCGGCTCCGTCATTATCCGCCAGGCAATTTTCAGCATGAACGCCTCATTCATTCTCCGCCGCCACACAAGCTCTAGCTAAACGAGATAAAAAAAATCCTTTTATCCATAATTCACCCTCATTGTAGGTTTCAGCATATCCAAATAAACCATCAATCTGACATCTAATTACCTTCAACAAATCCCCAGTTTTTCATTATGTCTTTTGTGTTAATACTACGTACACTTAATTACCAACCATGTAAGGAACCTGTTTCGAGGGATGGATCTTCCCTTCCATAACATCTGCGCCCATGTAATCTTCTACTGCTTCGGCCGTATGACATCCCAAATTCTCTTAACAGAGAATACTTTCATTCCAAAACACTATGGGGTCGTTTGGATGAATGTTTTGGTTTTGAGTTATTTGTAGGTTGAAATAACTCACTTTATGGAAATGTGGTATTTGTGTGTTATTTTATATTTTGAATGTGGTATTTGACTTAAAATGTGTTGTTTGGATGATGAGTTATTTTAAATGTGGTATTTCATATTAAAAAAAGCAAAAGTACCAATATACCCTCATCAATAGCCTGCTTTCTACCACTCTACAATTACAAACAACACACCAGCAACTAATCTTCTTCTACGTCCGATTCTTTCTAGGTACAGGTTCCTGCTTTGCTTCCATGATACCACTTCCTTCTGAACCAGGATATGGTGCACCACTTGGATATTGGAGAACGGTTCTCCATCTCCAATCCAACGGCTCATAAAAATGGTCCATTTAATAAATGGTTCAGATTTGTTAGGGAAAGTGGTAGTGGATTGTGAGGTCAGCATACTGAAAAGCAGCTGACAAAAAGCTGATTTTGGGGCCCCAGACTAAAAAAGGAGCCGACAAAAGAGAGAGAGTAGAAAATACAAGTTCTTGAAAATGCTGAATATGATTTCTGTTTTGTACAAATATGCTTTGTTGATCAGTAGCAATATGTTTTGTATTTAGTATGAATATGATTTTTAATGGATGGTATATTATTTTGAATAAGAGTTGTGAAAATTACGAATATAGAAATTACACATATGGAATATGTTTTCTATTCAATGCAAATATCATTTTTTGTTTAATACGAATATATTTTTCTAATGTGTATATTTGTTCAGTACAAATATGTATTTTGTTCAATAAAAATATATTATTTTTGTTCAACAAGAATATACATATATCACTTGTGCATTTTGTTCAATAAGAAGACCCTAATTATGCTCGACAATGGGGAGTATGTATCTGAACAGGATGTAGAAGAAACCACCAATTCTGAAGTTGATGAAGCTCTGGAGATGGAAAAGAGGAGGTTTTTCTAGGGTTGTGGGTCGGGTTCTATTTTGACACCTATAGCTGGGAGAGAGAAAATAGGAGCTTTTTCTAGGGTTTTAGTTTTCGGAATAAAGGAGGATTTCTA
This sequence comes from Linum trigynum, assembly GCA_964030455.1. Taxonomy (NCBI): domain Eukaryota; kingdom Viridiplantae; phylum Streptophyta; class Magnoliopsida; order Malpighiales; family Linaceae; genus Linum; species Linum trigynum. The sequence continues at coordinate 15,571,497 of OZ034818.1, forward strand.
GTGAGAGATTAGGGTTTCCTCTTCCTATTATAGAGAGAGAAAGTGCCATTCAAAGGAGGAAGCAGGAGATCGGGCTTGCCCTAAACTAGAGGAGTGGATTCTTACCTCTCAAGGGAGATTCAAGCAAGTAGGAAGGAAGACTGTCATCTCTTCATGGTTCTTTCTCTTGTTTTCCTTTGCCTAGCTATGGAATAGCCTACCTATTCACTTGGGTGTTGTGAACCCTAACTTGAAATATGTGATAATTTAATTAATTGAATGCTTTGTGTGTGAGTTTGTGTTTAATGCAAAGTTTGAGGTATTTTCATATTGTTGGGTTGTCTTCTTCATTTCTCATTACTATGCCAATTTGACCTAGGTAGAGGGAATTCCCCTTTTTGTTAGGAGGCTCTGATAGACTGGATTTCTTGGCCAATTGAATCACCTACCTAGGGAAAATTAGGGAAAACCTCAAACATTGATTTAGCACTTTAACTTGAGTGTTACTTTGCCGTCCGGATTAAGCTCCAAGGGATTGGTTCTTGTAACCCTTAGTTTTATCGGTTAAGAGAACTAGGACTCCTAGCTTATTGTTGCAATCCTTAGCCGAAAGGCTAAGAGAGCTAGACTCCCTAGTTTTTTGTAGCAATCCTTAATCCATTGATTGAGAGAGCTAAGGTTCCTAGCTTAATTGTTTTCCTTAACCGATTGATTAAGAGAGTGAGGTTTCCTTCATTTGTTGTGCCTTCCTACGGTGTATTAACACACCTCCACACATTTGCAATCGATTTGAGCGATCTTGATATGTAGCTATGGAGAGCAATACCTAGGTGGACTCTCCTCTCATTGGGACAACCTCGCTTTACTTTAGTTGCTTGTTTTCACTTGTAGTTTTCTTAGTTTTAAACTCATAAACATTTGCTAGATAACAAACTAAGTGATTGAAGTAGGGGTACATGGACCGGCCGGGTTTGACAATTAAAACATACTTGCCCTATGCTGCACCTGGCTAGAGTTTATGCTTGAGCTCTAGTCGGGATTTAATTCCCGGTGTATTCGTGGCGAGTCAATTTTTTGGCGCCGTTGCTGGGGAACCATGATCCATTATTTTGAAAAGGTCGTTTAGTGTTACTCAAGCATTTTCTATCTTGCCTTTTTGTTTGTGTTTCATGTGTGTTATTTTTTACCACTCTTCATCTTGAAGGGTGGTTTGTGTGTGTTTGATTTTCCTTTTTAGTGTTATTGTGTTTGTAGGTATTGGATAATGGAACCTTATGATTTCACCCAAGTGTGGGGGTGTCCACCACCACCCGAGAGTGGTTACCCCGAAACTTCATGGGACGATCAAAAAGGGGAAGTCAAGGATCCGGGTTCCACTACCAACCACCCTTCCAAGAAAAGAAACCATGCTCATGGGAATACCAAGAAACTTCCCCATATCAAGAGGATTTTGTAAAATTCATGGGACGATCAAAAAGGGGAAGTCAAGGATCCGGGTTCCACTACCAACCACCCTTCCAAGAAAAGAAACCATGCTCATGGGAATACCAAGAAACTTCCCCATATCAAGAGGATTTTACTCCGCATCTCGAGGTAAAATCCAATTTGGAGTTGACAATGGAGGCTTTCATGGGATAAACATCTAGTCCATATACCACTCCACAACCGGAGCCTAAGAGTGAATTAGAGCTCATGGTGGAGAGATTTTCCTGGGGCACTGATGAAGGGTGCTCTAGCATGGTCCGACCAATTCCCGACCCTTTCGACTCAACCTTTCTACGGGAAACGGAGGAGCTCATTTGACACATGGAGAGGCTAGGAGGGCTTGTTGAGCAAGCATGTGCACAACTTGCTCACAATCTCTTCCTACCATTGGAATAAGGAGAGGAAGTCGAAGAGGCGAGCCACGAGAATTTTGGAAGAACGAGCATCGACATGGATTTCCAACCACTCCCTCCTCCCAGGTTTGACACTACAAGAGAAGGTGGCGCAAGCTTGTGCACGTCATCGACTCTTACCATTGGATGAGAGAAAGGAGGATGAGAGGGTGACCAATGAGGACTTTGGTGATCAAGAAGAACACATCCCGGAGTGCACTCGAGATGATGTGGAGCAATCGAGTCCTTTGGTGGTTGACCACATTCCCCCGCCTTCCACTTCGAGATTTGAAGAGTCGAGAACAAATGAGGAGATGCAAGATAATCGTATTGAATAAACGTTTGGCAACTTGCTCTTCATCTTGTGCTTGAGGAAGAGAGGGAAAAGGCGAGAAGAAAATTTGTAGAGGAGGAAGTGAGCTTTGAACAAGGGGAAGATCTTGATTGTTCCCAAGAGGAGGAACAAAGTGAAGAAGAAGGAAGGGAGGTTGAAGATGAAGTTGAAAGAGCAAATAGCGTCCAAGATGAGGATGAGGTCGAGGTGGATGAAGCATCCACAATTTACACGTGCTATCAAAGGTTTACACCCGACCTCGATGCACTTTTACAGAAGGACCCATTTGCAGCTCTTTGCCAAGCTAAGGTCAAAACATTGGTGATCCCTCTTGGTGGATGCTATGGAAGTCAATCGATGATGGACTACATGGTGTGGGGCAAAGAGAAAGAAGAAGAAAAGAAGAAGAGATCTCGTGGATGGAGCCTCAAAGCCGATCAAGTTCACGAGCTCTCAATTATGAATTCGTCCAATGCTCGTGCCTTGAGGCTTCATCTCACTGACGAGAACCTCAACTTCAAAGAGGTTCTTGGATGGACCGAAGTTTGAGGAGCAACTGTCTAGCTTATGACATAAAAGTAGCTTGTTGGGAGGAAACCCATCGTAGGGTTGTGTTTATTTTTATGCTAAGTAATATTAATGTGCAATAACCTGGCCTTGCGCGAGCATGTGTGTGTTTGTTTTTGTCTCATTGGAGCTCTCTCCTCTTCATCTCCGTCCAATTCGGTCCCGACTTTCAGTCGCCAAGCTATGCGGTAACATCGTTCTACCCCTTATTTTACACCATTGAGTGCAATGTCGAGCTTAAATGTGTGTGTGTGTGGGGGGGGGGGTAGTTTATTATTATGCTTGTGTGTGTGATTGAGTGCTTGGAGCCTTAATGTATGTCCAAATTTGAAAAAAATTGATGGCTCCAAGCATTGCATGATCAAAGTGGCCGGTTTGTGGGATAATCTCGTGTTTGTTGGCTTTGACCTTGGATTGTTTGTTTGTGATCGAGTGCATCCTATTATGATGATTGAGAATTGCATTAGGATAGTGAAAATGTTTAGTTCTCATGTGTGCAGAAATGAATGGATGTCTTGACTTGATTACAATTGCCATGCATTGAATTTTGTGAAATTGGAATAGATGATTGGGTGGCTAGGTCGTGACAATTGCTCTTTTGTCGTGACATTGACAAGCTCCAGAGCCATTTTCGTTCTCACTGGACCTCGATGTGTTCACGGTCTGTTGACCGTGGAAATCTGCCTTTGACCGTGATGTAATACCAAAACGCACCACTGACTTGTGTTTTGATCCAATGTCAAGGTCAGGGCTCCAATGTCACGACCGTGACTTCTGTCCGTGAAAAGTGAGTATCGAGCTCTATAAATAGAAGGCTGCTGGGAGTATAGGTGTCAATCGGCCGGGTCCGGGTTCGGGTTCAATAGAGTTGCGGGTTAGTCGGGTTTCATGTTCGTTGGGTTGCAGGTTTATCGATTCGGGTTCACTCGGGTTTGGGTTGAATCGGGTTGAGGGTTCATCGGGTTCGGGTTCAATCGGGTTGAGGGCAAATCGGGTTGCGGGTTCATCCGATTTTGAGTCAGGCGGGTTGCGGGCAACTCGTTGTCAATCAATAATCCTAATTTATATCCATATGCAAAATCTAGACAATTCACAAATATTATAAACAACCGTTTATGGGAGATGGTAATCGAGCTTAATAATAAAGGAATTGAAACGTTGGTGGGTAGAATTTTCCTCATTAGATTTCATTTTGGTAGGGAAAAATTGTAGAGGGAAATTAAAATGAGAAGAACCAAAAGTGGGCAGGGAAACATTAGAGAAGTGAAAAGTTAATATGAAGATATCAAAATGAAAGGGGGAAGTTTCCCACCTAATTGAAAATGTCGTGTGAGAAATAGTGAGTAAGATTAAGTTTCCAACCTAAATGTAAAAATAATATGCATTTGAGATATGATTACTTCTTACATTTTCTCAAATCTACTATATCAAATTAGTCATGCATATAAGCTATAGTAAGGTTTGTTATAGAGTGTAGACAATATTTTAGTCACTAAATGTTACACTCCTAAATCATCATATGTAAACATTGTGATAATCAAATTGATAATTAATTAAACTCGTAAACCATGATATGTAAACATTGTGATAATCAAATTGATAATTAATTAAACTCGTAAACCATGATATGTAAACATTGTGATAATCTTTCTTCCTTCTTTCTCTTCAAAAAAATACAAGACTTCCCCTTTATCTTTCTTTCCATAATAAAAATATCAAAATTTCCCACTTTTTCTCTTCCTATATATCAAAAGCATTAAAACTCCCTCTTCTTTCTTTTTTCAAAATTTGAATCACAAAATTTCCCTTTTTTTCCTCCAAAAAGTTGAAAACACTAATATTGCCCACTTCTTTCTCTTCCTATAAAGTAAAACACCAAAACTCTCCCTTCTTTCTTTTTCCAAAAATTTAAACACCAAAATTTTCCTCTTCTTTATCCCCAAAATATTAAAAACACCAAAATTTCTCACTTTTTTTTCTGCATATAAAAAAAAGCATCAAAACACCCCTTATTTCTCTCTTCTTTCTTTTATTAAAAATACATACTTTCAACTCAATATAATTTTGGAACTTTCATTTATAAAATGAAAAATTATTTTTACTTAGTCTTACAACAAACAACTTCATTTTGAAATTTTATATAATATAGTAATTATTCGGGTCAATCGGGTGGGTTACGGGTTAGTCGGGTTCGGATTAATTGGGTTGCGGGTTATTCAGGTTATGGGTTAATCGGGTCACGGGTCGGCCGGGTTGTGAGTCATTGACTTTTAGTCAATTCGGGTTGTGGGTCGTGTTCTATTTTGACACCTATAGCTGGGAGAGAGAAAAGATGAGCTGTAACATCCCGTTCCGGCAAAACCCATATTTCGATCGCTAGAAAGTTCGCGATTTAAAATCGAGCATTTCGACACTATTTCGGCGAAAATCGGATTATCGATCGGATAAGTATACGTATTAATTTTATATATATATATATATATATATATATATATATATATGTATTTAATTACACGGCCCTTATGGATTTATAAATCCATCTCGTCCCAATTCCCTGTCCATTTCTTCCTTCTTCTTCCATTTCCGAGAGAAACGAGAGAAACAGAGCACGCGCGGAGCTCTCGACCCAAAATTCCAAAGCTCAAAATCTTGAGCCCTAGTGATCCAAAAATCCCGTAAGTAATGCCTAATTCATCTATACATCGTGATTTATCGATTTAGAGCTTTAAAACGAGTTTTTGGTTCAGGAATTTCTTGAATTCCCGATCTGCCAAATTAGGGTTTCGGAGTATCCGGAAGCCGGATTGAGCCCAAATTTCATATACGAGCTTCCTGCAGCGAGGTAATCAATCCTCTAGTTCTAATCCCTGAATTTCGGCTATTATTTAGGCCGGGGTCCAAACCGCTGAATTTAGCTCCGGCCAGGGTTTGATGTGTTTTTATCGAGAATTTGACCCGGAGCCTAGAACTAATATTGACGGGGATTCCGCAGGGGATATTAGGACGGTCTCGGATTTTAATTCGGGGTTCGTTCCTGAAATTGACGTTTTAGTACGGGAAGGTTAAACCGGTGTTTGAACGACCAGAACTGGTGAGGGATTAGCACGGCATACCGGGTTTGTCGTATCACGATATTTATATTGATGCTGAGAATTGACCTAAGTGAACTAGAATGGCATGATTAGGGGTGTATGAACTTTTGTGCTATATGTTGAACCCTGGATTGCTGTATGATATTATTGACTTGCCCTAATCGATATGAACCTTGTTTATCCTGATGATTATGTATATGTTACAAATTGTGGGCTTGACTATTAATATGCTTTACGATGGTTCGAGAAGGTGATTAGGTATGATTTTTCATGATTGTTGTATTTGGATGCACAAGTGGGAAAATATATATTCTCTGGTGATATTATGATGTTTAAGGAGGATGACGGGCACGAGGGTTTATCCCGAGGAAGTGCAATTATACGACTCCTGATTTACCTATGTTGGGCCAATTATGGCCAGGTCAAGTACATGTGCAAGTAATGAATTATGATTAAGCAAGATGAGATATGGATCATGTATAAGGATACCAAATATGAGTGTTGTGGTCTCACGGTCAACTACATAGTAATTAGGGCTCCCTATGCTATTACTCTATTATGATATGTATGATAGTCACACCTCTCATTTGGTGGTGACTGAAGAATTCTTACGAGATATGACCACACCCAGAGCGGTGTCGGGGTATGACTACACCCATAGTGGTGTGGGGTATGTATGACCACATCCGACGGGATGTTGGGGTATGTATGACTACATCCGACGGGATGTGGGGTATGTTTCCCGGGAGAGTTATTAGCATGGGAGTAGCCAGGCGCCTATAAGTAAAACATGATAAGATGCATATGCATAAGTCAAGGTGGTTGAGTCTTTTGCCTATTGGGATGTCGGAGGGCTGAGATCTGATCCTAGTGCTTTGGCTTGTTTGCTAGATGTATGGTAGTGGTATGCTATGTTATGAACTCACGATGCTATGATTATCTCACTCAGCTATGAGCTGACCCTCTTTATCATCTTTCTCTGCTTATGCCATGTGTAAGCAGATCATCAGCAGCAACAGTAGATAGGTGTATAGGTGGGAGCTGAGCAAGAGTTGAAGGCAAGATGAGGTATGGTCTTCAACTATTCTGTGCTTGGACTACTACTCGGGATTTTGGCCAGTGATCCACACCTTTTTGTAAAAATGTTTTGAGAACGTTTTTCATGTGCATACTAGCTTCTGATCTAGTGTGAGATATCCACAGGTGTGGAAAGTTGATGATATGTGTATATGTTGTGTAACTGTGTAAGTTGTGACGACTATGACATGTATAAGTATGGTATGCAGTTGTGTAGTATGAAACTGTGACTATGGCTATGAAAAGCCAATGCATATGGTTGTGAGTATATGTGTTTGTCTATGAATGCATGGATTCAGATGAATTATTTTGCAGGATCATATGGAAGAACTGTTAGCCCATTACGCGAGTAATTCATGTCGAAATTTTATTTAGGTAAATTTTGATAATTAATGTAACACCCGAGGTTAATTCCGCTGCAATTGTATGAACAATATGATTAGGCAAAACGTATAGGGTAGGGTGTTACAGTTTGGTATCAGAGCCCGGTTCCCTCTTTTTGCTGTTATGGCGTACTATACCCTATGGGAGGCTAAACACTCCTAAGGAGGGGAGTACCCCATAATGACTTAAACTGGGAATTGAATTTGATATGATTATGTGTATTGGTATATTGGATGAAATTACCTGCATCATGGTTTTCAAAAATTGAGTTTTGAACTTTTTTGTTTTCGAGTAATTATTTTGGGAAAATTTTTGTTTTAACCAAGTGAGAGATTTGGTGAAGAATGAATTTTGTGTGGATCAATCTAAGGCCAATATTTCCTTGTAGCTCGCACGGAAGTTGTGAAAATGTTCCTACTGACCAGTCGAGAGGAGTGGGGGCGGTTGATGCAAGACCGCCAGTATTAGATTATGCAAAGATGAAGAGTTTGGGTGGTAGGGACTTTAAGGGAGATGTGAGCCCAGATGCTGTAGTAGAGTGGTTGAGAGAGATGGAAGATGTGTTTGAGTATCTTTATGCAACCCCAGAGGAAAAAGTGCAGTATGTTGTTTTTCTCCTAAAGGGGTATGCGAGGAGCTGGTGGTCCTCAGTCTCTAGAGTTAATGGTGAACGAGTTCAGTTCACCTGGGAGGAGTTTCTGAAGGCCTTTAAGACAGAGTTTCTTCCCGAAGCTTTTATCAGGGCAAAGAACAATGAATTTTCCAACCTTAAGCAGGAGAATATGACAGTTACTGAGTACACCATCAAGTTTGTTCGACTGCTTTACTTTGAGGATGGGTTGGCGGATACTGAGCATAAGAAGAAGATGAGATACTTGCATGGTCTGCGCATAGGATTGAAAGAAAAGATCCACAGGGTTGATGAAGAGAGCATGGCCACAATCAAGGAGGCAGCACTTAAGTATGAAGCCTATGAAGTTGAGAGCCGAGAGGAACACAAGGCCAAAGAAGAGGAGAAGAAGAGGAAGTTTGGAGTAAATTATGCTCGACCTCGTTACCCACCCAGGAGAGGTCCTAGCAGTTTTGGGAGAACACCGAGTCAATCTATGTCAGGAACATCATACAGGGCACCAATTTCCTCAGCCACACAATTTCCATTTTGTCAAGTTTGTCAGAAGAGGCATCTTGGAGAGTGTAGGAGATTTTCTGGTGTATGCTTTCAGTGTGGCCAACCTGGGCACATCATGAGGGATTGCCCGCATTCGAGAGAAGTAAGAGCTACACAGTCCGAGCCTTCAGTGCAATTTAGTAGAGCCCCATTCAGGGGTGGTTACCAGGGAGGCCGTAGTGGATTTCAGAGTGGTCGTGGTGGTTCACAGGGTGGTAGAGGTGGTGGTCGAAATCAGCCATCAGGAAGTGGTACGCAGGGTACCAGAGCACATGGAGCACCGAGGGTTTATGCAATGACTCGAGGTGAGGCAGAAGTGGCACCAGAAGTTGTGACTGGTATGCTTTCTATCCTTGGCAAGCAATTATATGCTTTGATCGATACTGGTTCCTCTCACTCATTCATGTCATATACGTTTGCACATATGCTACGTTTAGTTCCAGATAAGCTAGGCTATACCTTATGTGTTAAAACACCTGTGGGAGATACCTTGAAGGTAGACTCAATTATTAGAAGTTCCTTCATTTGTGTGGAAGGAGCTTTCCTAGCAGCAGATTTAATTCTGCTACCTTTTGATGAATTCGATGTCATCCTTGGAATGGACTTTCTGGCAACACATGGAGCTGTTGTGGATTGTCAAAAGAAAGAAGTGTTATTCAGCACACCAGATAAAGGTCCTGTTGTATTCCGAGGCATTAAGAAAAAGACTCATGGTTTTCTTTCTGCCTTGGAAGCTTTTCGATTAGTGAAGGAAGGTTGTGAAGCCTTTCTTGCTCAAGTTACTATAGTAAATGATAAGAAGGTTGAGGATGTAGAGGTGGTAAGGGAATTTCCTGATGTATTCCCCGAAGAACTTCCCGGCCTTCCACCAGAAAGGGAAGTAGAGTTTGATATTGAATTGGTACCTGGCACAACACCAATTTCAATGGCACCATATAGAATGGCACCAATTGAGCTGAAGGAGCTTAAAGAACAATTGCAAGAATTGTTAGACAAGGGGTTTATTCGACCTAGCATCTCACCTTGGGGTGCACCGGTTTTGTTTGTCAAGAAGAAAGATGGTTCCATGAGAATGTGCATTGACTACCGGAGGTTGAATAAGGCGACAGTGAAGAATCGTTATCCCCTTCCAAGAATAGATGATTTGTTTGATCAATTGCAGGGTGCATCAGTCTTTTCTAAGATTGATTTGAGATCTGGATACCATCAATTGAAAGTGGCAGATGGAGCCACCTCAAAAACAGCTTTTAGAACAAGATATGGGCATTATGAGTTCCTGGTAATGCCTTTTGGACTCACTAATGCACCAGCGGTATTTATGGCTCTTATGAACAGAGTTTTCCATGAATATCTTGATAAGTTTGTGATTGTGTTCATAGATGATATTCTCATCTATTCTAAAAGCGAGGAGGAGCACAAAACTCACCTTAGAATTGTGTTGCAAATTCTAAGGGAGAAACAATTATATGCAAAATTCTCAAAATGTGAGTTTTGGCTGAAGGAGGTAATATTTCTGGGACATGTAATTTCTGGAAGAGGTGTCGAGGTGGATCCGAAAAAGGTGGAAGCAGTGGTGAGTTGGACTCCACCAAAAGATGTGTCGGAGTTGAGAAGTTTTCTTGGCATGGCTGGTTATTATCGGCGGTTCGTAGAAGGATTTTCTAAAATTGCTGCACCATTGACTAAACTGCTGAGGAAGAATACTAAGTATGTTTGGGATGAATCATGTCAAAAGAGTTTTGATGAACTGAAAAAGAGATTGACCACAGCACCAGTACTTGCACTACCTTCAAGTCAAGGAGAGTTTGTGGTGTATAGTGATGCCTCGTATCAAGGATTGGGCTGTGTGTTAATGCAAGATGGAAGAGTTATCGCATATGCCTCTAGGCAATTGCGTCCTCATGAAGTAAATTATCCCACTCATGACTTAGAATTGGCAGCGGTGGTATTTGCTCTCAAGATTTGGCGACATTATTTGTATGGTGAGACTTTTAAAATTCTAACTGATCACAAAAGCTTGAAGTATATTATGGATCAGAAGGATTTAAATAGTCGCCAGAGGAGATGGATAGAGTTGTTGAAAGATTATGATTGTACCATTGATTACCATCCAGGTAAAGCTAATGTAGTTGCTGATGCTCTGAGCAGAAAGGGGAAAAAGAATATAAATGATCTGGTTGATTTGAGGGCAATGAATGTGGATTTGGAAGTGGATGGTGTAACAGGGTTACTAGCTCGGTTGAACATTCGACCTTTGTTGCATGACAAAATTCGTGAGAAGCAGAAGGAGGACCCAGAGTTGGCAAAAATCATTCAAGACATTGAGGAAGGAAAAGAAAGCCCATTTGAAATGGTAGATGGCATGTTGAAGATTAATGGAAGAGCATGTGTTCCTAATGTTGATAACTTGAGGAAAGAGATCCTAGATGAAGCTCATTCTTCTGCTTATGCTATGCACCCAGGAGCAACTAAAATGTATCACACGATCAAACCATATTTTTGGTGGCGTGGGATGAAAAAGGAAGCGGCTGAACATGTTTTCACATGTCTAGTATGTCAGAAAGTTAAGGCAGAACATCAAGCTCCCGTGGGAAAACTGCAACCACTTCCAATTCCAGAATGGAAGTGGGAAAGAATCACAATGGATTTTGTATATGGTCTCCCATTATCAAGGGGAAAAGATGCAGTATGGGTTATTGTGGACCGACTGACCAAATCGGCTCACTTTTTACCCATTAGATGGAAACCATCACTGGAGACTTTGTCTCAACTATATATTAAGGAGATCGTCAGATTGCATGGTGTGCCAATTTCTATTGTCTCTGATCGAGACCCGAGCTTCACATCTCGGTTTTGGCAAAGTTTACATGATGCCTTGGGAACTAAATTAAATTTTACTTCAGCTTATCATCCTCAAACAGATGGGCAGAGTGAACGAACCATCCTAACTTTGGAGGAACTACTTCGATCATGTGTAATGCAATGGGAGGAATCATGGATTGACCATTTGCCCTTAATTGAGTTTGCTTACAACAACCAGTACCATAGTAGTTTGGGTGTTCCACCATATGAAGCACTTTATGGGAGGAAGTGTAGAACACCATTATGTTGGGATGTAGAAGGAGCAAGGCAAATCTCAGGGCCAGAGATAGTCCAGATCACAGTTGACAAGGTCAAGAAAATCAGGGAGCGGTTGAGGGTGGCTCAAGATCGACAGAAAGTTTATGTTGACACGAATAGGCGTGAAGTTCATTTCGAAGTGGATGAGAAAGTATTTCTCAAAGTGTCACCATGGAAAGGGGTGATGAGATTTGGTAAGAAAGGAAAGCTTGCACCTCGATATATTGGGCCATATGAAATCACAGAGAAGATTGGACCAGTGGCTTATAAGTTAGCATTGCCTCCAGAAATATCTCAAATCCACAATGTATTTCATGTTAGTATGCTGAAAAGGTACAAAGTGGATCCTTCCCATGTTATACAACCAGAAGAGATCGAGTTGGGTACAGATTTAACATTTGAAGAAGTCCCAGTGCAGATTGTTGACCATCAGGTTAAAACTCTTCGTAGAAAGGAAATTCCAATGTTGAAGGTTGTGTGGAGGAATCAAGATAGTGAGAGTGCTACCTGGGAGACTGAAGCAAGTATGAGAGAGAAGTACCCTGAGTTAGTAGCAACCTACTTTGCAGGTTAACAATCTTGCCTAATAAGTTATGTTTTGAACTTGCTGATGTGCTTTTGTTGTGATAGCCCAGTATAGGTTTTTGAAACCTAAACATGGGAACTTGAGGTGTTATGTGTTACTCTCTATGTTATGAATCTCCTAACCTAAAAGTAAGGTAGTAACAAGATTTGTGATAGTGTAGGTTAGGGGGGGGAATGAGCGGATTTGTACCATCGACTCAAGAATAGATTTCGGGGACGAAATCTTTTAAGGAGGGGAGAATTGTAACATCCCGTTCCGGCAAAACCCATATTTCGATCGCTAGAAAGTTCGCGATTTAAAATCGAGCATTTCGACACTATTTCGGCGAAAATCGGATTATCGATCGGATAAGTATACGTATTAATTTTATATATATATATATATATGTATTTAATTACACGGCCCTTATGGATTTATAAATCCATCTCGTCCCAATTCCCTGTCCATTTCTTCCTTCTTCTTCCATTTCCGAGAGAAACGAGAGAAACAGAGCACGCGCGGAGCTCTCGACCCAAAATTCCAAAGCTCAAAATCTTGAGCCCTAGTGATCCAAAAATCCCGTAAGTAATGCCTAATTCATCTATACATCGTGATTTATCGATTTAGAGGTTTAAAACGAGTTTTTGGTTCAGGAATTTCTTGAATTCCCGATCTGCCAAATTAGGGTTTCGGAGTATCCGGAAGCCGGATTGAGCCCAAATTTCATATACGAGCTTCCTGCAGCGAGGTAAGCAATCCTCTAGTTCTAATCCCTGAATTTCAGCTATTATTTAGGCCGGGGTCCAAACCGCTGAATTTAGCTCCGGCCAGGGTTTGATGTGTTTTTATCGAGAATTTGACCCGGAGCCTAGAACTAATATTGACGGGGATTCCGCAGGGGATATTAGGACGGTCTCGGATTTTAATTCGGGGTTCGTTCCTGAAATTGACGTTTTAGTACGGGAAGGTTAAACCGGTGTTTGAACGACCAGAACTGGTGAGGGATTAGCACGGCATACCGGGTTTGTCGTATCACGATATTTATATTGATGCTGAGAATTGACCTAAGTGAACTAGAATGGCATGATTAGGGGTGTATGAACTTTTGTGCTATATGTTGAACCCTGGATTGCTGTATGATATTATTGACTTGCCCTAATCGATATGAACCTTGTTTATCCTGATGATTATGTATATGTTACAAATTGTGGGCTTGACTATTAATATGCTTTACGATGGTTCGAGAAGGTGATTAGGTATGATTTTTCATGATTGTTGTATTTGGATGCACAAGTGGGAAAATATATATTCTCTGGTGATATTATGATGTTTAAGGAGGATGACGGGCACGAGGGTTTATCCCGAGGAAGTGCAATTATACGACTCCTGATTTACCTATGTTGGGCCAATTATGGCCAGGTCAAGTACATGTGCAAGTAATGAATTATGATTAAGCAAGATGAGATATGGATCATGTATAAGGATACCAAATATGAGTGTTGTGGTCTCACGGTCAACTACATAGTAATTAGGGCTCCCTATGCTATTACTCTATTATGATATGTATGATAGTCACACCTCTCATTTGGTGGTGACTGAAGAATTCTTACGAGATATGACCACACCCAGAGCGGTGTCGGGGTATGACTACACCCATAGTGGTGTGGGGTATGTATGACCACATCCGACGGGATGTTGGGGTATGTATGACTACATCCGACGGGATGTGGGGTATGTTTCCCGGGAGAGTTATTAGCATGGGAGTAGCCAGGCGCCTATAAGTAAAACATGATAAGATGCATATGCATAAGTCAAGGTGGTTGAGTCTTTTGCCTATTGGGATGTCGGAGGGCTGAGATCTGATCCTAGTGCTTTGGCTTGTTTGCTAGATGTATGGTAGTGGTATGCTATGTTATGAACTCACGATGCTATGATTATCTCACTCAGCTATGAGCTGACCCTCTTTATCATCTTTCTCTGCTTATGCCATGTGTAAGCAGATCATCAGCAGCAACAGTAGATAGGTGTATAGGTGGGAGCTGAGCAAGAGTTGAAGGCAAGATGAGGTATGGTCTTCAACTATTCTGTGCTTGGACTACTACTCGGGATTTTGGCCAGTGATCCACACCTTTTTGTAAAAATGTTTTGAGAACGTTTTTCATGTGCATACTAGCTTCTGATCTAGTGTGAGATATCCACAGGTGTGGAAAGTTGATGATATGTGTATATGTTGTGTAACTGTGTAAGTTGTGACGACTATGACATGTATAAGTATGGTATGCAGTTGTGTAGTATGAAACTGTGACTATGGCTATGAAAAGCCAATGCATATGGTTGTGAGTATATGTGTTTGTCTATGAATGCATGGATTCAGATGAATTATTTTGCAGGATCATATGGAAGAACTATTAGCCCATTACGCGAGTAATTCATGTCGAAATTTTATTTAGGTAAATTTTGATAATTAATGTAACACCCGAGGTTAATTCCGCTGCAATTGTATGAACAATATGATTAGGCAAAACGTATAGGGTAGGGTGTTACATGAGCTTTTTCTAAGGTTTTAGTTTTCAGAATAAAGGAGGATTTCTAGTGAGAGATTAGGGTTTCCTCTTCCTATTATAGAGAGAGAAAGTGCCATTCAAATGAGGAAGAAGGAGATCGGGCTTTCCCTAAGCTAGAGGAGTGGATTTTTACCTCTAAAGGGAGATTCAAGCAAGTAGGAAGGAAGACTGCCATCTCTTCATGGTTCTTTCTCTTCTTTTTGTTGTTTTCCTTTGCTTAGCTATGAAATAGCCTACCTATTCACTTGGGTGTTGTGAACCCTAACTTGAAAATATGTGATAGATTGTATTAATTGAATGCTTTGTGTGTGGGTTTGTTTTTAATGCAAAGTTTGAGGTATTTTCATATCGTTGGGTTGTGTTCTTCATTTCTCATTACTATGCCAATTTGACCTAGGTAGAGGGAATTCCCCTTTTTGTTAGGAGGCTTTGATAGACTAGATTCCTTGGCCAATTGAGTCACCTACCTACGGAAAATTAGGACAAACCTCAAACTTTGATTTAGCACTTTAACTTGGGTGTTACTTTGCTGTCAAGATAAAGTTATGAGGGATTGGTTCTTGAAACCCTTAGTTTTGTCGGTTAAGAGAGCTAGAACTCCTAGCTTATTGTAGCAATCATTAGCCGAAAGGTTAAAAGAGATAGACTCCCTAGTTTGTTGTAGCAAGCCTTAATCCCTTGATTGAGAGAGCTAAGGTTCCTAGCTTAATTGTTTTCCTTAACCGATTGATTAAGAAAGTGAGGTTTCCTTCACTTGTTGCGCCTTCCTATGGTGTATTAACACACCTCCACACCTTTGCATTCGATTTGAGCGATCTTGATATGTAGCTATGGGGGCAATACCCGGGTGGACTCTTCCCTCATTGGGACAACCTCAACTTACTTTAGCTGCTTGTTTTCATTTGTAATTTTCTTAGTTTTAAACCCAAAAATGTTTGCTAGATAACAAACTAAGTGACTGAAGTTGGGGTACATGGACCGGCCCGAGTTTGAAAATTAAAACATACTTGCCATGTACTACACTCGGCTAGAGTTTATGCTTGAGCTCTAGTCTGGATTTAATTCGCGGTGTATCCGTGGCGAGTCAGGCAAGAAGGGTACTGACCATACAACATAAAGAGGAGCTAGAGCAACGTGAAAATCTGTTCCATACTAGGTGCGTGGTTGATGGGAAGCTACTCTCTATGGTGATCGAAGGAGGAAGTTGCACTAACGTAGTAAGTACAATCCTAAGCTAGGGTTGAGTACGTTGAAGTACCGTAAGCCCTATACTCTACAATGGCTTAATGATCATGGATCCATTAAAGTCACGAAGCAAGCATTGATGAAGTTCGAGATTTGCGAGTATAAGGATGAAATTTTGTGTGATGTGGGGCTTAAGCACGCGACACACATATTACTAGGCAGGCCATGGCAATTTGTTCTACAAGCACGTCACGATGGAATCTCTAATAAGTACAAGCTGGTACGTGGAGGTCAGACGTTTGTGCTTAAACCACTCTCTTCGAAGGAAGTTTATGGAGATCAACTACAAATGCAGCAAAGTCGAGAGAGGGAAAAGGAGATCAATGCCACAGTCAATAATGAGAAAGAAGGATCTAATGTTGTGGGATCCAAGGCAATGATGTTGGCACGAAGTGGAGATTTGAAGCAAGTAGCTCATGAGGCACGAGGTGTTTTGGAGGAGTTTGATGATGTTTTTCCCTAGGAAGCACCAATGGGTCTTCCTCCCATCCGAGGGATTGAACATTAGATTGATTTCGTTCCTAGAGCTACTATTCCAAACAAATCACCTTATAGAACGAATCCGGAGGAGTCAAAGGAGTTCCAGAGGCAGATTGATGACCTCATAAAGAAAGGCCATGTTCGTGAAAGCATGAGCCCTTGTGTAGTTCCTGTTATACTCATGCCCAAGAAGGATCACACCTGGAGGATGTGTGTTGAATGTAGAGCCATTAATTAGATCACAGTTAAGTATCATCATCCTATATCTCGTTTAGATGATATGCTTGACGAATTACATGGCTCTAGTGTGTTTTCCAGGATTTATTTGAGATCAGGTCATCACCAAATTCATATGAAGGAGGGAGACGAGTGGAAGACTGCTTTTAAGACAAAACATGGTCTATACGAATGGTTGGTGATGCCCTTTGGTTTAACCAATCCTAGCACAGGTTGACGAGCTGCGTTTTGAGGTCTTTTATTGGCAAGTTCGTGGTTGTCTACTTCGGCGACATTCTGATCTATTCGAAGTGCATGGAGGATCATCTAAATCACTTGAGGAGGGTTTGGCAACCTTGAGAAAGGAAAAACTATTTGCTAACCTCAATAAGTGCACATTTTGTACCTCTTATGTTGTTTTCTTGGTTTTGTGGTAAGTGTAGAAGGAGTCAAGGTGGATGAAGAGAAGGTGAATGCAATTCGAGTTAGGCCTACACCTACCAATGTGAATGAAGTGAGAAGCTTTCACATGTTGGCTGGATTCTATAAGCATTTTGTGCCCAACTTCAGCATCATTGCCGAACCCTTGACCTCTATAATTAAAAAGCATGTGCCGTTCCATTGGGGAGAAGATCAGATCAAAGCATTCGAGCTTCTCAAGCACAAGCTCACCCATGATCATGGAGTGTAAGCAAGCCAAATCGAAGGTGCAATCATCTGGATTGTACACGCCATTGCCGATTTCTTATGCTCCATGGATCGACATATCTATGTATTGTGTGCTTGGTTTGCCTAGAACAAAGAAGGGCTGGGATTCCATTTTCGTAGTAATGGATCGGTTCTCAAAGATAGCACACTTCATCCCATGTCACAAGACTGACAATGCTGTTAATGTGGCAGATTTGTTTTTCATGAAAGTGGTGAGATTGCATGGGATGCCACGTACTATAGTGTCTGATCGAGACACCAAGTTTCTGAGCTACTTTGGAAGACGTTGGGGAGCAAATTAGGGACAAGGCTGCTGTTTTTTTTACTACATATCATCCTCAAACCGATAGGAAAACATAAGTGGTCTATCAAACTCTATCCCAGATGCTTCGAGCTATGATAAAAAACAACATCAAGGTTTGGGAAGACTGCTTACCCATGTGGAATTTGCTTACTGACAATGCTGACAATGCTGTTAATGTGGCAGATTTGTTTTTCATGAAAGTGGTGAGATTGCATGGGATGCCACGTACTATAGTGTCTGATCGAGACACCAAGTTTCTGAGCTACTTTGGAAGACGTTGGGGAGCAAATTAGGGACAAGGCTGCTGTTTTTTTTACTACATATCATCCTCAAACCGATAGGAAAACATAAGTGGTCTATCAAACTCTATCCCAGATGCTTCGAGCTATGATAAAAAACAACATCAAGGTTTGGGAAGACTGCTTACCCATGTGGAATTTGCTTACAATAGAATGGTGCATTGCATTCGACAATAAAGTTCTCTCCTTTTGAGCTCGTGTATGGATTCAATCCTTTCACACCTTTGGATTTGACTCCATTACCTTTGAAAGAGCAAGTCAATCTCGATGGAGCAAAGAATGCTAAGTTTGTGAAGAGTCTCTACGAGAAGGCTAGACTAAACATTGAAAGGAGAACGAAGAAGATTATGAGGAATGTTAATAAGCATAGGAAGCCGAGTCACTTTGAAGTGGGAGACTGGGTATGGGTGCACTTGAGGAAGGAGAGATCCCCACAGCAAAGAAAATCAAAGTTGTTGCCTCGATGTGATTGTCCTTTTCAAGTGGTTTTGAAGGTGGGGAGCAATGCCTACAAGATCGACTTGCCGGGTGAGTATGGAGTGAGTGCAACATTTAATATTTCTGACCTTGCACCTTATTTGGATGGAAATTCGGATTTGAGGTCAAATCCTTTTGAAGAAGGAGGGACTAATGAGGGCATCAAAGGGCCAGTGACACATTCTAAGGCAAAGAAGATCAAAGACAAGTTTGCAA
Source organism: Linum trigynum (assembly GCA_964030455.1). NCBI lineage: Eukaryota > Viridiplantae > Streptophyta > Magnoliopsida > Malpighiales > Linaceae > Linum > Linum trigynum. The sequence goes on from OZ034818.1 coordinate 15,590,169, forward strand.
CGTATTTGGGCTATTATTTTGCAAGCATGGACGTGGAGCTATTCAAGTACAAGCCATTTATGATGTTACAAGTCGTGGAGGAAGAAGGGAGTCTCGTAGAGGAGGTAGAATGCAAGAAAAAGGAGCAAAAGTGTTGTTTTTGTTATTTTGAGCTTAAACTCGGTCAGAACTTGTTATTTGCTTTCAAAGTCGGTTTATGATGTTGGTTCCTTGTTATATTCGGATTTGAGTTGTTTGGGGCCTATTTATAGGGCTGAACTCGTTGGTTTGGAAGTTAGACGATTATTATTGAATTTCAGAAAGCTTTTGCTTGTTCCGTTCGTGGATTTTGCTATAAATACTCTATTGAGGATTTTGGAGTGCTAGAGCGACTCTTATCAATTAGGTATACACAACCTAATTGTGGCGAGCTACCCATATCAATTTCCCTTAATTCCGAGTTGAGATTGCCCGATCGATTCTTATCAATTGCCCCTTTTCACGAGTGAATTCTGTCTGATTGATTTCCATCCTATCTTGGTTCTATATTTTTGTTTGAATTGCTTGAGCTGTGCAACTTTGATTGTATCACTTATTTTAGGAGCAATGAAACTATTTTTCCTGATCAAACATTCAAAATTTAGAAAAAGGAACAAATATAAATCACTAAATGCTATTCTCTCACCCCTAATTTTTCAAACTTGATCCCTTCTCTCCTTCCAATACCTCACACTACAGCCACCCATCTTCCATTAGTAGTGACACTGCTCTCTCTCCATACGCGTTTTTATCACCTTCAGCTTTTTCCCACTGCTCATAGCTACACATATCGTCACTGTCATCTACACAACATGAATAATATGAAGAATAACATCTTATTCCCGCAGTTAGTCCCTAGTTGTGTAAGTCCAAATGATGAATATTGATAGTCAATGAATTCTTGATTTGATTCTAGAGATTGTGGCTTCTCATTTAAACAAATATTTATGATTTTTTTTTTACTTCAATGTTCCATGATTTCGTACAAAACTACGAAACATACTGTGAGAATTTACAATTTCAACAAACTTGTCAAATTAGTTTGCGTTTATAACTAGTGGCCTTAAAATTATTTAATATATGACATAGAGTCCAACATAGTTATTGAAAATCTATAAAAATGTTATATTTCAAAGAGAGAATGTACTCGTTAGAAGATTTCTAATAATTTTAAACTATATATAAAATTTACGCTTTACGTTTCACTTTTATGCTATACTTGTCAACCCATATACATAAAATCGAATCTTTGAGTGTATTGCACTCAATTAATATGGACTACTAAGTCTAAACTTAGGGTTGGAATCTACTTAATTATCTCATCCAATTGTCTCATTGGTGCTAAGAAAATAATAATCAAGGTGGTTGAATTGTTTGAATCGTTTGAATCATTAAAGTAAGTATTTAAGCAAAAGTTTTGTACACTCAAATCCACATCCCTGTCAAGCTCTCCCCATTAAAGTATTTAAGCAAATGTTTGTTTTGTTGTAGTGGTACTATGAATAATTCAAGAATGTTATAAGAAGATGAGTGTTGTTTAAGTTAACCACCCAGTACTCGAAGAAGTGGTCCTTGCCCTCCTCCTCAATATGATTCCTCATAATGACCTACTCTAATTACTAGCCAGCTGCCCAACTGCTTCAAGCCTTCAACTCGTTTAACACATGTGATTAAACAAACCCCTTTATTTTCTTCTTCTTCTTCTTGTTTTTGTTCTCTTTTCGGTCCCTTGACTTTCCCATTTTCTAGTCTTTTCATTTGGCCTCCTCGTTCTTTTTCATCCTACTTCCATCACATTATATTGCATAGCAACAAGGACTTATCGTGTACAGTACTGCAGCCATTCTTCACAAAGAAATAGATTAAATGCAATCGTTAAAGAACCAAGGGTAGTTTGTAATTATTTTAAAAAATATAATGTTTAAATTATCATTTTAAATTATTGAATATAAATATTAAATAATTTATATAGCTTTTATACATATGTAGTATGAGACTGAGAGCGATCAAATAATGGATGAGAAATAATGACACGTTTAGTAATATAACAAAAATAGAAGTTTTAAATTTAATAAAAACTTATATTTATAGATATGCGCATTAAATGAAGTATTTAATAAATTTTTATATTTTATTTTTTCCTCAAATAAAATATTTTTCTTTCACTTATGTTGTTGAATGAATTTAATGAATTCCACAAAATATTATTCAGTATAAATTAAATCATACAAGATTCAACATTAATATCCTTATTTTTTATAAGTTTTTATCTTTTCCATCCTATTTAGTTTATCTAGATAACTTCTTATTTCATAAAAAACTATTAGATAATATAATAGCTTAGTTTGGCCCTGCTGTAGCTTTTGCATAAGCAACTTCTGGCTGGAGCTTTTAGGTAAGTACTTTTCAAAAAAAGCAGTTTAGTGTTTGGCTGTAAAACTATTAGAAGTGCTTTTTAAGATCAGTGATTGTGTAAAATGACTATAAAGGACTTATAATATAAAATATGAATAAAAATTCTAAACAATAAAAAGTAGTAAAAATGGATCTTGTTAGATTTCTTTTATATTAAATAATATGATTTTATAATTTATTTTATTTTTAAAATGATATAAATGAAGAAAAATTATATTTTCTGAAATAAAATTAAAATATGGTAAGGATAATCTTGTATTTTCAAAACAGCTTTTCGTTTATGTTATACAAAAGCGCATTTCGGCTTTACAAAAGCCGACCTTTAGAGGTGTTTGGCCCTGCTTCAGTTTTTGAAGCCGAAAAGCACTTCTAAAAGCCGGGCCAAACATAGGCATAGTAGACAGAACTTGTGTTGTAAGAGTACATTGCAACTGAGAACATGAGTAAAAAGAGGCACCACAAACTTATGCGAAATTAAAAAATGTAGGAATCCCAAAATAACATATAATTAATTTTTGATCAGATTCTTTGCCTAAGCAGAAATGTTAATGACATACCGAGCACGTTTAACTTTATAATTTTCACATGAACTCTTTCAATTTACTCCAAAATGTGTCTTGTTAGTTAAGATTGGTTTTAAACTTATGAATCATGAATCTATCCCGTGCTTTGTCGATTTGAGATTTTCTAAGGTGTTATATACACCCTTTTTGGGACTCAACATCCTCGTTGACGTTTGCCCCACAATCATCCAAGAGAAATGCAGAGTTGCTCTGATATCACTTGTAGCTTCTCAATATTTTTTAACCAAAATATTATCCGCTTTGGGTCATACTCAGGATTTAACTTTTGAGTGCATACAATAGTGAATTTCCAAGTGATCATCCATTTAAACTGCTCCACACTAATAAATACAAGGATGGATGGCTTCCCGAGAAGCCACCATGATATGCACTAAAAACCCACAAAACATACAAAATTCTTTGTACCATCCCTCATAGGATTCGTATAATGATTGTATATATTATTCTTATAAGAGATGGTAAAACACATATGTACTTTATGGGTAAATTGCAAAGTTAGTCACTGACATTACAAAAAAATTTCATGTTTGGTCACTAAAAATATTTAATTCCATTCTTGATCACTAAAATCAGTTAAATATTTCAAGTTTGGTCACTCTCCGTCCAACTCCGTTAACTTTAGCTGATGTGGCAGTCAACTCTAGTGTTGACCATTAAGTATGTGACGTGGCAACTAATAAAATTTAAAAAAATAAAATTTAATCTTTTAAATTGTCCACCTCATTTCACAACTATTTAAAAATAAAAATAAACTTACTTTCCTATAATTAAACTGTTGACCGTCTTCCCGTCTCCGCCGCCGCCAAAATCGGCAATCCATATCTCTGACGCCGGCCAAGCCTGTCCAAAGCGACACCGCTATGACGCAGCAGAGGAGAAGGTAGAGTGAGAGCCGCAACATCATTGGGACGAAGAGGATTAAAATTGGAGTTGGTTGATATGGGGATAGTTCCAAAAGGAAGCTTAGATCTACTGGGAGAGGGATTAAAGAAATGAGAGAGGGAGGGGAGGGGGAGCTAGAGCCATTTCACGGCGCGGGTAATATTATTCTGACCGTGAGTCGCCATAGAAATTGTTCCAAGCCTGCGTTTGCTCCTCCTCGATTGTTGACAGCATCATCCTTCGAATCAATTAATCAATTGACACTCGAATCTCGGCTTCAGTGCCTATTGGATTCCACGAAAAATAACCCATATTTGCCCCGGTGGAAGAGCTGCCCCAGAGAATCACCGTCCCAGAGGAATCGGCGGCTCATTCAGGTACGCCGACGGGAAGCTCGGATGGTGCCCAGTTGAGGTCTCCCATTTCTGGCCGCAAATTGAATGGAAGAACCCTAGAAATGAAAGACTGGAAGCCGTCAATAGAAAAAAGGATTTAATCATTTCTTCAATTTTCAATGGAAGAATCAGTAGCAAAAAGTACTCATAGTTCGACGAGTCGAGAGTTAGCGAGTATGAAATCGGAGATTGGAATCGGCGGCTCCAAATCCATCATTGACGCAAATAGGCAAGTGGAGGGAGAGACTGGAGTGGAGGAAACCACCGCCCAAACAAGGGAAGTCGGATTGAGAGTCGGAAGTGAGAAAGGATATTATAGAACGCAGCGCGGCGGTGAAAACGAATGTAGGCGAGGAGGAGGATTCACCATTTTTTCTTACATTTCATAGTTTATAATTTCTTTTTATCTTTTTAGTAGTTAGATATGTGATGGAAAATTTTTATAATGAAATTTTATTTACTTTATTATTTTTTATTTGCCACATCACGTATTTAATGGTCAACTCCAAGAGTTGACTGCCACGTCAGTCAAAGTTAACGGAATTGGACGGAGAGTGACCAAATTTGAAATATTTAACTAATTTTAGTGACCACGAATGGAATTAAATATTTTTAGTGATCAAATGTGAACTTTTTTAGTAGTGTCCGTGACCAATCTTGCAATTAACCCTATACTTTATAGTGCTAGATTTGTGTCTAATATCGCTAACATATGAGGTTAAATTATGGAAACACATCATCTATGATTAAGTGACCTCATCCAATAAAGATGAAAACACATCAGTGTTAACTTCTCTACTTCCATAAAAGAAAGAAGAAAAAACCTTTCGATTTGATTAATTAATCAATTAATTGTCCAAATTAAAACCGTTAGTTACTTGGCTAGCTAACGTTGTTGTCTGTCTGGGAAGAGACAGGAAAAAGTATTGCATACATCATTGTGGCGTGAGGAACTGCGCTGCCACTCCCCTGGTCGTACGTTCAGATTAGCGTACACCGGCGCGAGCTAACAACTTTACACTATGTTCATTGAACTTTGATATTCAGACATGCATGCGTTGTTCAATAATCAATCCTCTTTTTCATCACCTTCGCTCTGAGCGCGAACTCACGAATTTGAAGGTTGCACATGTCACTATAATTGTGTTTAAATCACCTGTTTATATCGTGGGGATCGTGGCGATTAAAACATACGATCGATTGACCAAATCAAATCCGAAATACAATGTCAACAACTAGCTAGTTCCAATTATTGAAAAAAAAAATATAGATATTATAAGTTATATCACTCTCTTACGAACCTCAAACTTTCCAAACTCAAATCCTACTATAATCCACTATTATGATTGGTCGAAATATAGTTGGGAGAGTTGTCTGCAATATAACGATAACTTTGCCAAGGCCAAAGAGAGAAACGTAACATTGTCAGAAAGAGATATATAAGAGACAGCAGCAGACACATTTCACGAGCTCAGCTGATAGCTACTCGTGAAGATCCACGAGGTCGAGGTCAATAACAATGGCGCATAACTGTTGCACGAAGGAGAAGGTGAGGAAAGGGTTGTGGTGCCCAGAAGAAGACGAGAAGCTCTTCAACTTCATCACATCCCATGCGCCTGCTTCTTGGAGCTCTGTTCCCAAGCTCGCAGGTCGATCGATTGGCTTTTACTTTAATTTGCCCTCTCTCTCTCTCTCTCTCTCTCTCTCTCTCTCTCTCTTTCCATAGCTAGGGATCTCCTGTACAACAATAATTAATATAATGTTACGGTGAATATATATATGTATGTAGGTCTGGAAAGGTGTGGGAAGAGCTGCAGGCTGAGGTGGATGAACTACCTGCGGCCCGATCTGAAGAAGGAATGTTTCAGCGTCGAGGAGGAGACGATGATCATCCATCTCCACAGGATGCTGGGCAACAGATGGGCTCAGATCGCCAGGCATTTGCCCGGTCGCACCGACAACGAGATCAAGAACTTTTGGAACTCCTGCGTCAAGAAGAAGCTTATCTCTCGAGGCTTGGACCCCAACACTCACAATCTCCTCCCCGCTCCCAAAACAGCCCATATTAATTACTCATATCATCTCAACAATAACAACTATAATAATCAGTACTGCTCATCAACATCTTCTTCTCATGAATCCTCACCTTTGGCACTATTCAGCGTAGCTCCTCCTGATGATATCAATGTCGACCACGTCCCCTTTATCCACGGCCACGGCGATACTCTAGTAATTAACAACATAGCCTCCGCCGCCGGGGGATCAGTCATGGAGGAAGCCCAGCAAGTAGGAGGGCTACTGGCGGAGTGCTGCATTTACAGCTCGGACAGGTTGTTAGATTTCGATGATTCCTGGCGTCTCTGTGATTTCTCCTACTTGGGCTAGTGATTAATATAATTAATCCAAACTCAGACACAGGTCATAGCAACGGGTTACGTTGGTCGACGATCGAGTAGTAACCATTCTGCGTATTCTAAGATTTGGCGGTTGTTTGCTTGTCCTAGGTTTATTCTGTCCGGTTTCTGGGATGATTGTTCTACTTTTTTTCTTAATTAATTAGTAGTGGTGGCGTGTGGGGTAATTAAGGGATGTCCCATGATATTATTGCGTTTTGCTGGAAGGTAATCATGATCGTTGGTGATCACGGGTTAAATGCAGCCATTTATTAAGTATTGCGTTTGTTAATTTGGTTGGCATGATGCTTAACTTTTATTAATTGCATCCCTTCGTTTTTTCTTCTCATCTTCTCTGAGAAAGCGACGCCTCCGTTCATCCAGTCGGACGGCTATCACCATCTAGATCTCGGCCTCCGTCAATCCAAATCACCACTAGCATCACCGTCGTTTCTGCCGCCCGAACATCACCACCATCATCTTTGTCCCTGCCACAGGCGAGGTCCTCCAAACCGCTGAGCAGAATTTCGAGGGAGACGGGTGATGTATGGAGATAGCATAAAGTAGTAGGAGAAATAGAATAAACCTGAATTGACTTCAATTTCAGAGACCAAGGAAACAGTTCATGAATGAGAATTTTGTGGCACCATTCCTATGCATAAATCTATTTAGGGATTCCGGCCAAAAAGCTAAGTTTGTCGGATTGCAATTATTAACGGCGGCTGGGGAATACGCCGTTTCAGCGCCAAAGCTACCGTAACAATGATCAGAGTGAGGTCAAAAGATGGATATGCATGAGCATGACATTATTGATTCTACGGGCGGTATTAAATCTGGGTTTGCGATGATAAATTGAAGGCGACGATGGAACTGGTTCAAATGCCTTTTATCAATATCTATTTGTGTTATCGACAAGAGAAAAATAATCAATAAGGAAAATAGTTATATAATGAATATGGGTAAGAAGAAAAGGGTCAACCAAAACTAATAAGTTCAACCGGTTTGGAATAAATGGTAAATCTAAATCAACGGCAAGTATTTAATAAGCTATATCTGATGGCTAATAAAACGGCGGCATCAGTGTGGTGCCGGCTCCATAGTTGTCGCCAACTAAACTATATAGTTATGCTTTTTTGTTGTACGGAGTTTGATTTTCCTAGTACTAAAGGATACTCTTTTATGCCACGTGAGCAATCCACCTAACTGGAGCGTTTCATAAAAAAAACCCCACCTAACTGGAGACTAGGGGTGTTAGTTCGGGTCGGGTTCGGTTACCCGAATCGAAATACGAAAAAACCCGAAATCCCGAAACCGAAAACCATTAAAACCGATCCGAACCCGATAAGGACTTGTGGGTTTCGGTTACCCGAAATCCGAAAATTCCTTATCGGGTTCGGGTTCGGGTTCGGTTAAAGCAAAACCGAAACCCAAAAACCCGAACTCCTAAAAATACGGATTGAGTTCTATTCATTGGAGGTTTTTAGCCGAAACCCGAAACCCGAAAAACCAAAAAGCAAAACTGAACCCGAAACCGAATAAACCCAAAACCCAAAATAAACCCGAACCCGAAAAACCGAAAATGTATATAATCGGGTCGGTTTCGGGTAAACCCGAAAAACCGAACCCGAATGGACACCCCTACTGGAGACCAGACGACTGGCAAAAGGTTGAACGACGATGGAGATTAGGTGATTCTGTATCTCTAGTCCATGCCAATGGATAGCCCATTCAGCCCACACTGAGGTCCGCTCTCTATTAGGCTTCTGATCCAGAAAGATGTCCAGCTAATACTCATGCATCAGCGACAGAAGCCGCATAATGGCCCATTGAGCCCTACGATTAATCGATCATGATATCCAATGCCAAGAGTTTGGAAAAGCTAATCTCATTAGGAACCTCTGCTTATTGACAATTGTCATGCATCGTGAGAATTCGACAATGCAAGAAAAAGAAAGCGCACATACACGATACACGATTTACTTGGTTCACTAGTACAATGTGTGTTAGCTAGTCCATGGGCAGGAGAGAGCTAGTTTCACTATACTGCGAGGAGATTCAGATTACAAAGTAGTATGAGAATTATTTATAGTACTTTTCCTAGGTCCAACCTTAATCCAATATGGTAAAATAAAAGCAATTACAGACCAGTCCCAGAACCTGAACCCAAATAATATTGAGCCCATACATCGTGGGTCGGGGCGTTGTCCCTGGACCCCACTCGGTGACCGGGCAGCGAGATCCCCGTAACTTCCAGTCGTAGCAGCTGATTGTCCGATTCAAGTCACATCAACAATACTAAAACCGGGCCCGGTCTTTTGGCCGCGATAGATTAGATCACGAATATAGTATATAATAATGAATATAATAGATGCCCAGAAATGCATTATTTTTTTTTAACAAAAACAATAGCTTGTATTAAAAAAAGAAAATATAGTTACATCATACCCGTCTCCCTAGAGAGCCAGACACAAAAATCAAACTCAGAACAACGATTGGGAAACAAAGAAAGGGCCTTCTTAGCCACCAGGTGGGTTACCCTATTGCTATCCCTTCTCACAAAACGAAACTGGAAACTAGGAAAAGATAACCACTGGGAATGAATCTCCTCGTAAACTACCATGCCCCACACATCCGCACTCATCCCCGCATTAACCTTGTCAAAGACTACCTTGGCGTCACCTTAAATTGTGACCCCATCCCTTCCCATCGCAAGACATCAATGCACCCCCTCCCAAGCGCCAAGAGTTCCTTCGTTCCCGGATCATCTATTTCATCAAAGAACAGCCCCTTTGCGAACACCACAGCGCCCAATGCATCCCATAAGACCATGTCGCAAGCCGCATGAGATCCAACACAAACTGCCGCATCACCCGAGCAAACTACTCCCGTTCCCCCACTTTCCACTTGTCCACCAACCTGGTCTGTTGTCTATGCATCTTGTGTTTAGAATATAATAAAAGGATGAAATATAAGATATAATAAATAAGTATAATTATTCAATGAGAAAAGAAATATATATAACTAATTATTTCTTAATCTCTAAGTAGACTATATAGTTGAATATTAGAGGTACTTCCCATAATACATAGGTATCCACTTGTCCACCAGCCTGGTATGTTGTCTATGCATCTTGTGTTTTAGAATATAATAAAAAGATGATAAATAAGATATAAAAAATAAGTATAATTATTCAATGAGAAAAGAAATTCATGTAACTAATTGTTTTTCAATCCTTAAGTAGACTATATAGTTAAATATTAGAGGTACTTCACATAATACATACATAATCAACCTTAAGGAAGAAAGAAAATAGTTGATCTCTGATAGAACTCAATGTTACACCTTGCTCTTCCCAAAAGTCAAATTGACTATTTTACCTTTGGGTCAAGTTCCACCGTATTATCAATGAGGATTAAAAATGTGAATTCTCGTTTTGAATGGTGTCGAGTTTCGACATAAAGCGAAAAAATTTCGGAAGTTAACTGACTTTCGGATTAAATTCACCTGTAATTGTGAAATTCCCAAAATAACCCTGGGCAATTAACCCTAACCCAACCCTACCTGTCACTCGACCTCACCTAGGGAATATATATATTTAAACCTATACACCTCCATTAATTCATGGTTTAGATAGAGGTATCTCACTAGTAGTACCTGACATATAGTATACGCCTGACGTACGCCAGTCTGACGCCAGTCACTTCTTCTTTGTCTTTAGGATAGTGGGTTGGAAGTGGAGTCACTTCTTCTTTGCCTTTGTGGTAGTGGAAGAAGCAATGGGGTCACTTCTTCTTTGTCTTCAACTTAGTGCTCTATGTTGGCAAAGGACCAAACACTTCTTCATCCGGGTCATGGTTTTGGAACGTGGAATATGCGTCAGATGTTGAGCTAGACGCCACATCTTTGAGAATTTGGAAGTATTCTTCTTCATTCTTGGCGCCAGCTAAGAGAGCGCTGATTGAGGATTTTGTTTGCAAAAATTGCGTTGAGGATTTTTCGATAACTTTGGACAATTCAGGATTGTTATTGAACCATTGGAGGACTTGAGGTTTGTAGGCTTGTTCTGAGCGAGGATTTGCATCCCAATATTTGGTTTTGAAGCTGCGGCCTAACATGGGTACCTTTGTGACAGCACATGTTTGGTAACTGAATTCCCAAGCAGTAATCCAAGGAACTTTGATGTAGTAACAAAATTTGAGGAGGGGGAATCCTGTACCAGAATATTTTTGACAGAAGGTTTGATATCCCTCTTGTATCTCAGTTGGATAGATATTTTCAGTTGGCCCAAAAAGATCCCACCAGTGCATAAACCCGTTGGGGAAAATAATGAGAGTTTTGTAATCCCAAAAAACTCCAGGAGTGTCGGTACATATGGTTTTGCTTGAAGAAGGCATTAATCCAAGCTTCATGGTAATCCCAGTAATTGAAGGATTGGCAGATTTGCGGGTGGTTAAGAGCAATAGTAGCCGGGAATTTTTGGTTGGTGTTTGGGCTAGTAGGCCATTGGCGAGGGTGGATAATTTGGTGGATTTTGCAGGTTGAGTGGGTATTGAGTGTTTTGTCTGAAGGATCAAATTTGTGGGAAAAGGTGACTGATCCAATTTCTGTGAGGATAAGTTCATAATATTTGTGGGTTTTGTTGAGGGATCTTGGTTTGAAGAACCACTCATTGAGGAAATGTTTGGCAGTAACATTTGGATATTGATGGTAGAAACCATCTTCGACAACGAAAATGGGTTGAAAAGTGTTTTTCTTAAAATACGTTTGAAATCGATTTTGAGGGGCTTGGACAACCACCACCTCTTGGGTTTTGAGAAAAACGGTTTTGAGAGGGGCTATCGAAGATGCCACCTATGTTGCGGTAGGTGCGACATCAAGATGATGTTGCTGATAGATTTGTTTGGTTTCTTCGGAAGAGATGGGTGTAGGTAGGATGCCACTTGGCATTTGAGTGTTTGAAAGAATTAGTTTAGAAGGGGAAATTGTTGAGGAAGTTAAAGCTTCAGTGGGATGCTTTTGTTTAGAACCAGAAACGACAATAAATTTTTGAAGGTAATTTTGGGCTTCAAGAGGAAGTTTATCAATATTGATTAAATCTTTGGATGAACTTGAGTGTGAACCAGAATCATCGGAACTTCCTTCATACTCACTTGAATGATCAGGGCTTCCTTGTTCATCATCAAATATCTCTCTCCATGTTTTGATTTTGATTTTCTCTTTATCTCGCAATCTAGTGGTAGGGGGAATTATGACTAGAGATTGCAAGCCTGAGAGTTTTCCGCACTTCGTCCTCCCTGCAAAAATTCCCGAGTAAGGAAGTCTGGAAGAGAGTTTGAAGAACCATTTATAAATTGTATGTCGAAATAAAAAATGCTAAGGATGGTTTGCCATCGTGCAAATATTTGTTTAGAAGCAAGGTTTGGAACATCTTTTTCCAAAATGTATTTTGCTGATTGGCAATCAATGCGTAGTAAAATTTTTTGATTGAGCAAATCATGCTGAAATTTTGAGATGAATAAAACAATAGCAAGCAGTTCTTTTTTGACAGTGGAGTAATTGATTTGGGTAGGGTTCCAATGCTTAGAAGTAAAGCGTACCAACAACTCCTTATTATTTTGAATCTGCTTAAGGATTCCTCCATATCCTAGGTCAGAGGCATCGGTTTCGACGATTTTAGGGAGAGAAGGATCACTTATGTGAAGGCACGGGAGACTCTGAACCTGCCTCTTAATTTGCTGAACTATTTTGGTATGCTGGTCACTCCACGGAGGGGGACTCTTTTTCAATCTATCATGGAGAGGTTTACAAAGAAGATTGATGTTCGGATAAAAGTCAAGGACATAGTTTAAACTACCCAGGAACCGTTATAATTGATTTTTGTCTAAAATTTGACCAGGAAATTTATCTGCAAATTGAAGAGATCTTTCGATTGGAACAATTGTTCCTTGACTAATGTAGTGACCCAAAAAAACGTATCTTAGTTTGAAAAAGACAAAGTTTTGGTTTAGAAACAGCCAGACCGTTACGTCGAGTAACTTCAAGAAATAAATTGAGATGTTTGAAATGTTAGTCAATGGACGAAGAAAAAACCAGCACATCATCAATATAAACTATTATGAAATCAAAATAAGGAGAGTAGATTTCATTTATAATTCTTTGAAATTCTGAGGGAGCATTTTTTAAACCAAACGACATGACGTTCCATTCATATTGGCCAAAGGGAACGGTAAAAGCAGTTTTATAGCGATCTGTTTCTTTGAAAGTTTCTGTCAAATTTAGAAAATATTAAGGACTGTGAAAGTTTCGGGAGTAGATCCTTTTGGTTGGGGATAGGATACCTAATCCACTTCAGAGCCTTATTCAACGGTTTGTAGTTTATAACAAGACGAGGAACGCCACGTTCCTTTTTTGCATTATTAATGACATAGAAAGCAGAACAACTCCAAGGGGATTGGCTAGATCTGATAAGGCCCTTTTTGAGAAATTCTTTAATTTCTTGTCGACAATGTTTTTCAAGGTCTGAATTCATTTGGATAGGCCTAGCCTTGGTGGGAATGAGATTTTCTGTGAAATCTTTTTCGTAAGGAAGATCAACCTGATGTTGTTTTTTATGCCAAAAAGCATTGGGTGTATCAGCACAAATAGAGCTTTCAATGTGCTCTTTTAAAGAGTTTATTCGTTTTTGCAAAAGAGGTTGAGAAAGTTGTTGTAAGATTCGCTGAAAATGTATCTCATCATGCAAATAAGATATTTGATTAGTTTTACAACGAATTATATGGTGTATATATTTTATAGAAGAACGTCGTAAAACATTTAGGTTTCGAACTTTTGGTTTTTGGAGAAATGAGAATTCAACCTTGTTTCCTAACACAACGGTGTTCATTCCTTGGTCAGTGACGGTAAAAGGTTTTAAAAGATTTAGAAAAGGTGTCCCTAAGATCACCTTTTGTTGCATGTCACGTACTAGGACAAAAGGAGTTTTGAATTCAACATTTTGATGACAAATTAAAGCATTAGAAAGTTTATATTGTATTTGAAGATGTTGAGAGTTAGCTGTAGATAGACGCTCGAGGGTCTTTTCATAGTACTTAGTTGGAATTAATCATTCTTGGATGCAGTTCATGTATGCTCTTGTATCAAGAAGGGCCACTGTGCTTAAAGTAAAATCAGAAGAAACCTGAATATTAATGATAACATACCATTTTTGGGTAGTAATGGTAGATAAAAAAAACATAAAAAATTGTCATCAGTTAGCATTTCCTCTGTTTCTAAACTATTGGTTGCGTGAGGAGTTTCATCCAAAAAGTTTTCGGGGCTAGATGTTGATGGCTCTTCTAAAGGTTTGAGAGCTATTAAAGTTTGTAATATTTCATGATCACTATTTTGTAACTGTTGTAATTGTTGAATTTCTTTCTTAACAATATCCAATTCCTTTTGGAAGTCAGGAAGAGAAGGATTGCGGGAATCATTATTACTATGTCGAGAAAAGATATCTTTGACACTATACGTCGAACCTAGATGAAAGGGATTGGTAGGTGGAATAGTCACAGTAGGTTTCTCCATGTGCTCATGAAGCTTTTTGAAATATTCTTCTTTGAGATGAGGATTATCAATATTATTGATTAGATCTAAAATAAGCTCTTGATCTTTGGTTAAAAGATTGATAGAAGATTCAGAACTTTCATCGATGTCATCAAATTGTAAAGCCTGAAGATTCTCATCATCATCAGCAGAAGAAGAAGAATCCTCATGAGAAGAGTAGTGTTGGAGAAAAAGATTATTGATTTTGTCATGAATCTCTTCATCAAGATTAAGCTCATTGAGCTTCTTTTTTATACGACAATATTTGGAAATATGACCTGTTTTTCCACAACGGAAACAAGTAATGTTTTTATTTTCATTGTTAGATCGTGGTCCCTTATCTGGGCGGGGATTCCTAGAGAAATGAGATTTTTGATTCGTGGTTTTAAAAGATCGGTAGGGATGATCACGATGTTTTTTATGAGGTTTGAAGCCACAATCCTCACAGTTAGATTTGGAAGAAATTTTTGAGTAAGATTCATCAAACTGAGCACAAAAATATCCTAGTTCTTTTCGAGTTAGTTTTTGTTCGCGTTTGATCTGTTTTTGAAGTTTTAAATCATGGCAAATTTGTAATCCTTCCTTTTGTATAAAGCTAATAAGTTCTCCGTAAGTAAGTTGCTCATAAGGAATTTGACCATTAAAAGTGTCTTGGATTTTGTTTCGGATTTTATCTCCTAAGAGACGGGGTAAACCGGCTAAAAACTTTTCTTTCCAAAATGGTTGATTTCCATCTTCTCTTTGCATAACCCTACTTAAAAAGGTATCTTTGTACCATCGGAAGTCATGAAACTTTTTACAACGAAGATTAGAAAGTAGTTCGGCATTTTTATCTTTAAGATATGAAAGATCTCCAATAAAATGTTTTGAAATGGCAAAAATCAGAGATGCGACTGCATCTTGAAAAGATTGATTATTGGAGTCTAAAATAGGAGTTCCAGAAGAATCACATTTGACAGCTGTAAAAATAGTTCTCTGGTCTTCTGCGGTTAAGATATTATCCCACCAACCCTTTAATTGACCAGCAAAGCCGGCTATAAGTGGTTCAGCTATAGCGTAATCAGAAGTTTGATTTTTTGTTTTGTAAGCATTAGCTACCATGGTCATTTGTTGAAGAAGGTTCAAAATTTGATATTCTGAAAATCCATCAAGATTCCATTCATAAATAGAATTGGAGTTGTATTTATTTTGGATAATGGTGGGTTTCTCTTCGAGAGCTAAATCAGGTGTTGTGGGACGTGGGTAATACATTTTAGATGCAGAGGGTTGGTTCCATCGGAGACGATTGATTTCTGTTTCAATATGACCTTCTAGGTCTTGAATTACTTCGTCCGAGTCATCGACGATTTGATCCTCGTTGCTCGTGGGTTTTGAGTCAGAAATATAAGGAGTCTTAGAAATGGATAGTTGTGTAGAAAGTTGTTTAACACGTTTTTCTATTTCAAGTTTAAATTCAGGACTAGATTCTTTAGAAACTTCAAAAGGTTTGAAAATGGGGGAATTAAGTTTTATGGAAGGAGGAATAGGAATATTAGAAGTAGACGCAAAAGACAGAGATAAACTGATTTCAACATTAGTAAGTTGATCTCCTAAGGTCTGAAGAAATCGGTTTGTATAATTGTTTTGTTCAATCAGACGTCGAATATCTTCTCCTTTGACATGGTCACTATTTTCTCGTTTTAATTTAAAAGGAGAGGCTTGAACTGTTGTTCCATAATAAGAAAAATTAACAGGAGCATTAGGGGGGGTGAACAGATTGGATCTTAGAGTTATTAGTAGTTAACCAAGTCATAGGCTTGGTTTGAACATTTATCGAAGATTGAGAAAAGACTTGTTCGAACCAATTAAAGAAAGAATGGTGTTCTCGTATATTATTGAGATAATCATAGAAAGAGTTTTGTATAAGTACACTATGACTTGGTTTGAAGATTTATCGAAGATTGAGAAAAGACTTGTTCGAACCAATTAAAGAAAGAATGGTGTTCTCGTATATTATTGAGATAATCATAGAAAGAGTTTTGTATAAGTACACGTTCTTCTTCAGAGTAATCAGTAAAAAATTGCTCGCGTTTAAAACGGTTTCGTTGGGAATAGAAATCATGGCGAAGAAATTCTTTGTTGATTTTGAACTCTTATGTAATGACATCAAGAGCAGAAGGGATTTCTTCTTCAGGAAATGCAGCTTGTGAGGCAGTAGGAGACATATTTGGTGTTCTCGAGGTATTTATATTGGGAAAAAGAGTTGTGGGAGGTGGTGGAGTATAAACTGGCTGAGGTATGTTGTTAGCGTTGTTGATTCCTCGTAGATCATAGTTGAGTGTAGCGGAGGTATGTCGAGTGGGTGTTGGTATGGGAGAAAGATTTCTACAAGATTGGCTTCTAAGAAAAGTATTGATGCGCTGTCGAGCATCGTCTGTTAATTCAGGGTCTATATCAGAAATGCTAGAGATGGAGTTCCTAGCAAAATAGATGTTAACAGTACCATCAAGATGTTGAGTAATTTGATTATCCTGACGATGGTCGATGCTTCTGGGAATGGTAGCTCCTTCAAGGGTCCATTCTGTAGGAAGAGTAACTTCTCCCCATTTGATAGTTTTGGGAGTAACAGTGTTAGTACGAGTTAAATCAGTTTGCAAAAGTATAGTTTCTCCTTTTGTACCATATTGAAGAGCTTTAGAAGAGAAAGCAGATTTCATAGCTTTATAGTGTAAGCGGTAAACCAAAGAGATAGGTAAAGATCCTTGTTGGATTTTATAGTTGAAAGTTTTTATTTGTAGGGTTAAAACATCAAAAATATTTTTGTCATGAAGAGAGACAGTAATGTTTGGAAAACAATTGAAGTAAATTGGGCCATTACAAAGACTTGATTCAACAGTTCCAAGTAAAGAGTCGTTAAACTCAAGAAACCGACAATCTCGTAGAACCATTAAAATAGCAGTATTAAGACCTTCTTTGGATAGAGGCTTAATCCCTACTTGAACTAACCCAATATGGATATAGTTGTACTTCTTTTTGTGTTGTTGAATAGAATTTTGAGACAAAAGTATGATAGTTTCATAATCATTGAAAAGATGAATATCTCTTTCTTCGGTTTTGATGGTATAATCCATTTTATTGAGGAAGATAAATTTGCTTTGCTCATAAATTTCCTTTTGGGCAATCCTAGGAATTTGCCAATTATCAATTTCTTTACTAACAGTTTCAAAATTAATTTCTTCTTGGTTGATCACACGGTTCCCGGTGATGTCAGAATTAGAGGAAGAAGAGGAAGGTCTAAAAATCGAACTCATGACTAGAGGAAATAAGGTAAACAAAGGCTGGATCTAACTTACAGATGAGATAGGTTAACGGCCAAAGACGGTCTTACAACTCTCTCACAAAGGACTCAGCTAGGATCTAACCATGGGGTACCCATCTCTCAACTAATAATAAGCAAGAAGATTTAGACTAACCCTTTCCTCCAGGCTCTGATACCAGTAAGGACGAAATGAGACAACCAATAAGAGATTAACTTGAAAATAGTTTGTAAAGTAAATGATACTGGAAATGTCCAGATTAGCAAAAAGTAAATACTGGAGATGACCAGATTAGCAGAAGATAAATACTGGAGATGACCAGTTTTGCATAAAATAAAAGCAAAAAGTAAATACTGGAGATGACCAGATTAGCAGAAGATAAATACTGGAGATGACCAGTTATGCACGAAATAAATAAAAGTTGAAGATGATTTGAAAAATATGAAATAAAATTTGATAATTTGATAGACTTCTAACAGAGGAATTCTTGAGAGAAGATGATGGGAGGAAGTTTTTGCAAGAGAGCAAATATATATATATATATATATATATATATATATATATATATATATATATTTATTTAAACCTAAAACTAAACCTAGAGGTATCACTGCCCCATTCACATACGTGTAGCGGCCTCTTTCCATTCACATACGTGTAGCGGAGGGAGGAAATAAAAGGAGGAAGCCGAGGGGATTATATGCTTTGGCCGGGGGATTTCTAGGAATAAAATGGGACCGGAATATAATTACTTTGGGGAGAAGAGTGGTAACAATATGGGACGAGCGTGGGAGAGAGGAAGGCCTCACCGGCAGCCGGCTGCAAAGAGATAAGAAGCTAGAAGGGTTGATGTGGAAAGGGATTGACGAGGTGGTTTTGACCACAATGCCAATATAGAACTCGCATGCGGATGGATGGACAATTGAACCATAGTATTCTCTCGCTAATCTATAACACGGTGAGAGATCGCAAGGAGCCAAATCCATGGACAAGCCTACGTAGTATCACTGTCATCGCCACCAGGTTAGAGAGTAGGCGAGTAAGTTATATGAGCCGGGAGAGGATGCGGGCAGAGCCGGAAGTTGAAGTTGACTCAATCCACTAATCGTCTAGGTAAGAGTTCTTGGCCCTCAATCCTAGAGTCTGTTTGGAATTTAAAATTGGAGCCGGAATTGTTAGATTGGGTGAGTGTGATATTATCACTTGTTATGGGGCAGTATGATTCGCTATTACATGAATATATCTTGCTTAGTTGTTCACGTGGGGAGTTGGGTTTGTGTTGGATTTTATGAGCAATGGACATGTGGGCACTAAAGAAGTAGGCAGCTAATTATATAATGTACAGACAAGTGTGGTTGCGGATGCATGATTCATTGGATGGAAATTAGAGGCAGCGGCATCGGCTGCGATTGACCTCTGGCAAATTCAAGTCGCCCGGTTTGAGCCAATCAAGTGAGTGTAAGGGGTAAATTCTACGCCTTACGGTATTTGAGTTTTTTAGATTGATTACTATGTGCCATACTTGCCTTTGTGTGTTTCTATGATGCCATGTGAGTTTGTGAATATGCTTTCAGTTGTATGTTATTACATGATTTATTTATAAGTAAGTTTAAGTTTAAGAAACAAGTTCTTTTTAAGAAGTAACTCACCTTCAAGAAGGTGAAGTCGTTTTAAGTGTTTTTAGTCACTAGTGCCAGTCCGTTGCCATTTGAGATTTTCAGATAGAGCAGCAGTTATGCTCTTGAGATCTTTGAGACAGAGCAGCAGTTATGCTCTTGAGATATTTAAGTGGAGCTGCAGTTATGCTCTTGAGACTTTTAAGATGAGCAACAGTTATGCTCTTGAGAATCGTGGAAGAAGAGCCTTCCACGATAAGTTTAAGTTTAAGGAAAGCCTCGATGGCTTCTCATACGTATGAGTTGGCAACAAGACTAGCTAGTGAGGGATCCCAGTGTCAGTCAAATATTTAAGTTAAGATTTGAGCTTTAACAGTTTTAAGAGTTAAGATTTTTAATAGTTGAAGTACCAAACAACTTCCACTCAGTTAAGTAAAGTGATCAAGTATTAATAAGATGTTAAACGTAAGGGCGTAGACTGACCCATCTCACTCACCAGTTTGAAGAGCTAGAGGAGCAATTAGTGAGCAACGAGTTCGAGAGCAGCCATCTAGAGGAGAGCAGTATAAGCGTCACAGAGGATGCTTAGTCAAGGTTTTCAGTAGCAACAACATTAGAGATTATTAGTTATTTACATTTATGATTATGAGTATAGACTGGAGATCATTTTGAGATTTTAAGTATTGAGTTCGCCCATGTGTTAGGGCGTTGCTTTAAACTCAAAGTGTGTGTTTTCAGTATTTTATTTCTGAAAATTCTTCTCGCTGCGATTTAAGATTTGAGTATTTTATTTATTAAGGGCATTTTAGTAAGAGTAGTACCCGGCCGGGTTAGGGTGTTACACTCAATATTTTCGTGAAGTGTTTTTTCTTAGTAGAGAGCATTCTTATTGATCACGGCGCGGGTAACACTACCGGAAAATGCACCTTCCATCACGGGATTTCACATGATAAAACAGTCATTTCCCGTAATCGAAGGAATACATCACGATTCCCGTGACAAGCATGCCCGTGGTTGAATATCAATGATCACGGGAATTACCGTGACGTCTGATATACAATAACGGGAATAATTCTGTGACAAATGATCTGCTTTGTTATGGTAATTCTCGTGACTAAGAATTTAACACGGGAACATTACCGTGACAAAAATGTAAACTAGTCACGGGATTTTCCCATAACTAATTGAGTTATTTGACACGGGATTTTTACCAATAGTCACGGGAATGTGGGCACAGTGTTGAAGCTAAAGCAACGGGTTTTGTCTCAACGGTCACAGAAAAACCAGTGATGTTAGTTTATCCTAGTCATAGTAAAATCTCATACTAGGTAGTTGCAACTAGTCACGGAAAATATCCACAAGAATATTATGATTGATATTAGTTGAAATTAACCCGAAAAATCTGCAACAGTTATGAGATGAATTTTGGCTTCAAAATATTAAGAAGAATTATCAATATATATCATTCACTTGTCAACGCTAGTTTACAATTAAAAAAATATATTCTTAAAGTATTTTAGGAAAATGGAACCTATCAAATCAATCATATCACAAAATACCAGAAGCAATGCTTCAACAAAATAAGCTAGAGTAGTTTCTTGGTTTCTTCAAAACAAAATTGTCATTGCACTCGACAATGTGCAAGGTTGAACTACTTTTCTTATGCTTCATCTTTCTTTCAGTCGCCCACCTTGTGTTGCACTTCTGAATTATAAAAGAAAAATTACAAAAATTAGCTTCCTTAAACAACACTGCAATAAAAATATAGTAGCTCAACAAACAACCAAGAATTGAGTTTTCTGAAACTAATTTTATAGGCAACCACACTCCAAACAAAAACACGACATCTCAATAAACAACTAGGAATTCAGTGTTTGAAACTGATCTCAAAGGCATGCACACCCTCAAACGGCAAAAATACAGCAGCCCGCTACCCAAACAGCCAGGACTTAAGTTTTCTTAAATTAATTTCATAGACAACCACACTCAAAACAGTAAAAACACAACACCTCAACAAACAACCAGAAATTCAGTGTTCTGAAACTGATTTCATATGCAGCCCTACACTCCAAACAATATAAGACCAGTAGCTAATAAAAGGATAGGAGTTCAGTGTTCTATATTTAAGATAGAATGATGGAACGATCCTGAATCCTTAAGAGGACTTTAATCACCATTATCAGAAATTAGGTAGCATATATGGTTTACACATTCATAACCCCCTTTTTACTATTTTTATGTGCAAAATCTCATGCCTCTGAAGGAACAGAGAAAAGAACAAACAAAAAGCACAAGCTAGATGCAACCATGCGAACTAGGTTCTCCAAGCCACCTCGAATCGAGAAAGGAAATAAAAACCAGCAAGAAACGAATAGTATCTATGCACAGCGGTCCACAGTTTACAAATGTATGTGTATTTTTTTTATAATGGTGATTAATGCACTGAAAGAACAAAACAAACAACAACAAAGTGGCCAAGAAAGAACAAAAGAAAAGAACAACGAAGTGGCCAAGAAAGGTTCCAGCTAAAAACAAGAAACATAGCATCCCACTCTCACTACAATCTCATTTTTCTACAACCAGATAGTGACCATTAGCTAATTCTTAAAAGTTCTACTTAGAGTTGGACCATGAGTTCTTAAATATATATAATTACATACACATTTATATTAACCCTAGGGAAGAAGTAGAGTTCAGAAATGCATACCAAGAATTGATTAGTAACAAAAGGGCAAATCAATGATGCTGAAAGACTTCTTCAAATCTCAGTGCACATAAACAAATCTCTATCAGTGTTGCTGAAATTGCTGGCAGCAACAGTTAATGGCATTAAGTTCAGCTTTCCAAAAATCAACCTAACAAGATAGAGCAGCACGCCAAGAGCTCCTCCCCAAGACGAAGTTTATGTTCTTCCTTCCACTCAGGGATCCCCTTCGACACCTCTCCTTTCCACTGGAATATCTCAGATAGCTCCTCCACTTCCACAACCTTCACACAAACAATTTCCATCCTCATCATCACTATCACAATACTACTTTAAATATGATGATCACTGTGATAGGTAAAATAATCTAATCGAAAGCTTAATGAACAATAGGACCAAATACTTAAGGTTATTTGGCTTGCAGACCTCGTCAAGTACATAGCGAGCTAACAATATGATAATCAATTTCCAACGCTTATGTGAAGCACAAGCTAACAAACATAAACTGTGAGGAAAGAAAGAGTTGTTGGTTGATTAATTAGCAACAAGCTGCAGCTCTTTCAAAGACATGAATTTAGTGTTCTAAAACAATTTTCATAGGCGACAACAGTCTCCAAACAATAGCTCTATAAAGGACAAGAAGTGGAGTGTCTAAAGCTGCTTACATAAGCAGCAATACTCTCCAAACAGTACAAAAACAACAGCTCAATAAGTTATAGAAAACAACAACTCAATTAGTAGGCTAAGACCATGCAAGAAGCAACAACAATAACAATAATTATATGCTATCAATTTGGTTCTTTGTTTCCTTTATGACAAAAGAAGCATCACCAACAGAAAAGCAAGTTGTATTCGATGAGGCACAATTATACTTACCAAATGCTGTCTATTTTGACTACGTTCAAACATCTCTTGCAACTTCTTCATTTGAGCCTTCAAATACGTTAATTCTCCAGTCTGTTCTGAAACAATACGCTTTAGTTCAGGGGCAGTTTGTTATAAAACAATAAATCAATTATTCATTGATGGTATAATGCTAACCAGAAAAGCTTTGGTTCAAACTTCAAATGAAGAAAGGAAAGGAACACCCAAATGGCAAATTGTACAACATGAAAATGAGTCTCTCCCATACTTTCTTAATTACTACTACTACCACTACTACAGCAGAGCAAGAAGATACACTAAATAAAAACAACAAAGGAGTGAATTCAATGAACAAAGGCGTTTGCAAATATCAAATTTTGATTCTTTTATTGGTAGTTTGCATGCTGTCAAAAGAGAAAGAAATAGAAACAACAAGATGATTTATCTATATCTCTAGCGAATTCTTTCTTTTTTTCTTTTTCTTTCCATGTTTGTAGACTTACCATAACCTTGACGACACATGCAGATTGCCATGAAAGAAAGGGTTGTTGACTGATTAATTAGATATTCACTTTGCTTCACTCTCTCGCTTGCTTCAGTCTCCTTCAATCACTTGACCACAAACAATCGTCTACTTAGAACCTATACTAATGATCTTCAATTGCTTTACATATTCCAATTACAAGATGAAACCCTTGGATTGACCATAAGTGAGGAAGAAGATCAATTTGACTTTGTAACAGAGAACAAAAAACTGCACTTAGAATAGATAAAAAGGAAATGAACATTTGATCCCATAAGTGCTTCAAGGATTCAACTCAATTTACAAAGCTTCACCTAGTTCTACACGTGCAAGCTAGAAAACCATTGAATCCCATTACAAAAAATAACGCCTGTGAAAATTGCTTGTACCTTCAATTAATTTGCTAAACCCGGACTTGTTGCCGAAACCCAAGAGTCCATGTGCTGCCTCCAAATTCCAACCACCAATAACAAAAAATCATGCAGAACTTAGAGGTTAATTAGCAGGAATCAAAACCAAATCAAAGATTTTCATAAGGCAGAAAATGAAACTCGAAACAGGGGACCGAGCTAACTGAAAGAAAGAAAGAAAGAGCCGGCTGCCAAGCAGAATCCAGCCATGGTTTCGCTTCTATCGTTAAATGAGGAAAAGGTGAGGGTGGACGGGGAGATGATGACCCGCATAGCTGGAAATTAGTGGCTTAGTGGTGAATATCTACTCTAAGCTTCCTGAGCTCCATTTGCTTTCACCGTACCAATGTCGTGTAAATCCTCCTCCTCGATCCTATTGCCGCGATGATTCAAAATCCATCTCCCCACGACCAGTATGGACTTTTTCAGTCCCTCAAAATGTTCGGCGGGCATTTGATTTTGCTGGCGAAGGGACCGATTGGGTCAAAGGAAGGAGACCTTTCAAATCCTTCTCTTCGAGACTGAACAGAACTTCAAAAGTCACACAATTTGGTTGAAGGAAGGATTGAAATGGAGGAAGGAACGCCATCGATGGGAACGATTGGGTTGGAGACAAGGAGGTCGTGGATCTTTTTTGACCTAGGGATTTTGGGAAAGCGAGAACGAGAAAGGAGCTCACTTTTCTGTTTGTTTTATTTTTCTTATGATTTTGGGTCTTCATTTTTCTTTCCTTGGAGCCAAAACTAGTTTCAATTTTCTAACCTTGGAGCCAAAAAACATTTCTCTTTACCGCCAGGTATTTCCCTTTCAGTTGTCACGGGTAATCAACAATCAATCATTACGGGCTGATATCCCATTACTAATTAAAGTTGTCTCAATTAATAATGGTAATTATTCCCGTGACCGATAGCTATACCTTTGTTAATGGGAAAAATCCCGTAATTAAAATCTCGTGATGAAAGATCAATTCTTCTGTAGTGTAATGGATATGAAGTTGCAGAATTTAAAATATATAGGATATGATGCAAAGTTGTCACTGATAGTTAGTTTAACAACGTATTTTGTACGAGTGAGTGTCCAAATGACTCGGATCACAAATATGACCTGGAACAATTTAGTAATTTTCCCACAAAAAATATATATTTATTGATGAAATAAATAAAAATAATATAGATGTTTGAATATAAAATTATAGTGAAGAATGAAGATAGATCATGAAAAAAAAAAGATTTGCAAACCTCTTACCATTGTTTAAGAGATCATATTATATACACAATAGAAAAGAGGGCCATTAGTGACCAGTGAATTCTGTCATTAAAGCCTCAAATTTGTCACGAAAAGCGCTTTTGCGATGCCATCACGTCGTCGCGTGTCGTTCCAAATATTAGCGTCACAAATAATATATCTGTGACGAGCCGTCGCAAAGAACTATTTGTGATGGCTCAGAGCCGTTTCTACAATTAGTTTGGTCATCACTTATTCCTTTTTCGTATTGACGAAGTTGACAACATTTTATTTTGTGACGACAACAAACTGTCGAGATAATTAATAACCTCGTAGGTAATACATTTTTATATTTACGAACTTGACACTAATGCCATTCTTGCGACTAAATTGCTTGTCATAAATGTTGGTTTTCTCATTTTGTGATGGGGTATTTAGAGATCTACCATCGTAAATTGGATGCTGATAATTAATGTTGTGATTTTCTCAATTTACCAATACATTACCCACAATCAATCCTACACTCAAATCATGAATCAAATCGACAAATAATATGTTACCATATTGTACAATCCATCAAAATTAGCATTCTTTTGGATTAAAATGTATAAAACACCATACATACAATATATACACACATCTTAAATGAAAATTTAATTTGGAAAAAGAAAAATAAATAAAAATACAGGAGAAGAAACACTATTGTTGTTATTTAATAATAAAAAAGAAATACTATTGTTACTACATCTCCGACGATCATTCATTTAGACTTTAGTCACTGCCGATTCAAGGTGCCTCTCCTTACCTCCACCAATTGCTGTGACCTTCAACTGTTTTCCTTACCGCCGAATAATCCAAAAGAAGAAAAAAAAACGAGTGTCAGAAGCTAAAAGCTACATAAATCCACCTGCATATATATATCAGAAGTTCTTGTTAAACTACACCTATTGTGAAAGATACTGAATTAGAGACCAAAACAACCTTAAGAGAAGCATATATGCATAGCTACTGTCACTTGTCAGCACAACTGGAGGGGAATGTGTTCATGGGATTGCACCTACAAAAGCCATTTACCAACCAAGTTGTCACAACCCTTATTGAAGAGGAAAAGAAGGAAGGGATATGTAATGTCGGTATGAAACAAATTACAATTAATTTCCATACGCTCCAAATAGTGACCAAACCCAATGAACGCAAAACATATGGTAGAAAAATTGTCAAGTGAAACGCAACAAATAAAACTCATGGAACGGAAAGATATTTGAAGATGGAGTCTTTGTTCACGGGGTAGCCCCAATTCCGAGGGCCAAATTGGAGGATATCAAAGCCAGGCGCACACATGCGTGAAGGGCTAGGGTGCGTATGACAAAATGCACAACATAGTTAAGTTGGGGTAAATTTTATTACTGGTTACTAAATTAATTAGTACTATAGGGGAAAATCAATAATTACCGGGTGAAACATGTCCAACCATGGGTCTCAAGCATCTGTTCAAGATAACGCGTAGTTGTTTGCAGTAGAATTGGGCCATCGATTGATCAATATGTCGAACTTGTGTGTTCAAGGCAAGAATGTCTCCATAGATACATATAAATGTTTCGGAAATAACTAAATAAACCGAAAGAACAATAAAAAAAACAACAAAGTGAATTTACTAAATATAGGTTGGTACGTTGGTTAAGACGATCCCGTTGTGGGGGTTGAATATAGCTTGCATCAACTTTGAGAAAAAACAAGTTATTATACTCGTCCCGCGTTGAACATCTAGAGCATATATAATTAAACACATAATTTGATCCAAACACATTGCCCCTTGCTTGACAAACACGACGACCAATCGGTCCAAGACAGACGTCCCCATCTCTATAATAGAGAACGAACCAATAGCAAATATAATAGAGTTTTGTGGGGTTACTATTCATTTTTTTAGTGTTGACATGTACTGGGACAGCCCCAATGTGGTCGGATTCCATTAATTAACAAAAGGGGACTTGAGTTGCTCTTTTAGGAAAAATTGAAGGCCTTGTGCAGGTTGGTGGACCTAGTTGGCAGTCCATTTAATCATTGTATCATCTTGATTCTGGACGCACTGGCAGGCTTGGCGGAAGAAATGAACTGTTACGTGACTGCATAGCGAGAGCCGCCTCATCCATCTCTTCCTCCAACCTCCTAGGTTGACAGCCATAGGGTGTGTTGAAATTGATCCCAATTGGGAACCAGTCAGTGACCGTTGGTGCCCTTATCTCCCTCATCTCTATTCTTTCAAATCCTGGGGGGCAGGATGACGATCCTTGCTATCTGTTGCCCGCAGTACCAATCTTGGGGAGATCGCCTTGGGTCCCACGGAGCTGGAGTGGAAGTGGGCCCGTTGTGTTCTCCAACTTCCGACTGAATGAGGCCGGTAGTGTATTGGCCTGAGAGTCGTGTCCTGCTTTCAGCGCCGCCGTGTAGACTTCCGACGGCTCAGTACTCAACCCCCTCCTTCTGCAATCTTCTCTCGCAAGATAGTTCAGGATCAAGTGGCCGAGCTTACCACAAAAGTAGCAAAGGTCACAGATCCTCTCGTATTTGAAGCTGACCCACACCGATCTCTCTACAATTGGGTGTTCGAAGCCAATCGGATTGGTTCGTCAATTTGAACTTCCACGAGGGCTCTGATGAATTTGAGACAACCTCTGTGTTCTATGTTTGAACGATCAACACAGTGGAAATGGGGGAAGATGAACTCCGCCACCGCTTGAATGGATTCCTCCTCTTTTAGGGATTGGGGCAGATCGTGCATCTGAACCCAGAGTGTGACTGTAGTGATTTCCTCAGCAGCTGCTTTCTCCTCTCCGTCCCACTTTCTCAGGGCCACCAGTGTGTTACCTAGAATCCATGGTCTTTCTCTCCATTTGTTGAGGGCCGCATTTTTGGCTTTATGCAGGCTAATATTGGCATCAGTGATCCATTTTCCAAGCAGCATTGACATGCCACTTCCTCTCCCTCCTACAACTTTGGGGTTGACATTGAGAACCAAATGGCTTTTCTCTCCTCTCAACTTTTCCAGAGACAGTTCCATTTTTAGGGTTGATCTGGGAGTGGGCAGGGTGTGGAGATTTAATGGCTTTTGACTAAGGATCAGATGAGATGAGGGTTGGCTTGCAGTGAGGAAGAACTTGTATCCCAAAAGCTTCTGTTGGTTAGCCTTTAAATAGCCAGCCATTCCCCTTTTCTTTTGGGCGTTAACCTCCTCTTCATCATTGAGATTCCCAACTGGGTTCTGATTGGGATCCTTATTACCTTCCTCTTTCAGGCATTTACTCTGTTTCCTTGAATTTTTCCATATCTGTAGGTTGTACCTCATCACATTAACTATAGTGATGTTTGTCACTACTGATTTGGGGTTGATATGCAGGGGACGGGGAAGAGAGAGTCAATCAGAGTAATAACTTCTCCACTTGTATCCCTGCGTCGGTGATCTGGGTTTTAAATAAGGGATCTCGCAGGTGTTAATCATTGTTATGCTAGCCTCCTCTACTTTCTCCTAGAGAGCCCATTGGTAAGCATTAATGATTAGATCTACCCTGATTTGGGTATCTTGATGAGTTTTCTTTGTATCTATTTCCATATCAGATCTCGCGTCTTTCCCAGACCAGATTTCTTCTCTGAATTGGCCTTGTGTCATTGTGCTCTTATCAAGTTTTCTCGGTGGTAGATCATCCTCTCCCCTCTTTTCACTAGCCTGTCGTTTCTTTTTCCCGATATTATCAGGCGATATGGTACTGAGAGTAGCACTCCCATTCAATGCCTTCCACCCTGTCCTGCCAACGCTTTGTTGAATGCTAAAGCCCCTAGGTTGGGTACTGAATGCTCCGAGATCGGCAGCTGGAGTAAATTTGCTGACAGTGGATTGAAAGCTTTTTAGAGAGGGAAAGAGAGAGAGAGAGAGTCCATTTTTTCTTCTTGTTCCATTTTTGTATTTGATGCTCCATTTAATTGAGGTAAAATAGCAAAGTTGTCCTTCTGTGAAGCCCTTAGAGGCCAGGAAATTCAGAAGGCTGCTGTTGGGCATGTGACTCAGATCTCACCCCACGGAAGCAGCACCCAAGGATACTCACGCCAATAGCAAGCGCGCGAGTCACGCCGGAGTCAAGCGCGCGAGTCACGCCGGAGTCAAGCGCGCAGGTAAAGACCACACCCGGAGGCCGCGCACAAACACTAAACGACGACGCTTTGGGCAGACGTGGACCCTTACCGAGAAGTTGTAGAAGCGGCGCCGCGTCACCCAACGGGTAGTCACCATCATAGTCCTAGGTATAGTCCTGCCTAAGTCAGGAGTAGTCACATCAGGGTCCTAAAAGCAAGGTCTTAAAAGCATGGCCTAAATCCCTGACATGTCAGTAGTCATGTCATTGTCCCACATGTAACCCAACCACTCACCCACCACCATGTAGCCTATAAATATGGCATTTACTCCGGTGGGTGAGGGGATCGGATTTTTCTGACTCTATCTCCAAAATCATCGACTTCTCTCTCTAAGATATTTCTCTCTCAATTCTCTTCGTAATTTTCTCACTTCTTCCACCGACGGTTATCCCCTCATTGCTTACTCTCCTTGACCCATTTTCCCGAGTCTCCCTCCTACACCCAGTTAGGCTCAAACAATTGGCGCCCACCGTGGGGCCAAGTAGAGAAGCAAAGAAAATCGACCTATGGCAGAGCATAACTCCAACTCACCTGACGAATCAACCCCCATCAAAGCGATGACCAACCCAAGGGAATTCGCGGAAGCTAGCAATCTCAACGCGGTGCTCCTGGAAGAGGAAGAGCCCGAGCTCACAGCCAAGGAAATGAGACAGCTGATGGCGAAGCAGAACGACGTCATAGCTAACATGCAGAAACAAATGAGCCAGGTCATAGCGCTCATGATGAGCAAAGAGGGCGCAGCAACAGCGGGCGCGACACCATCCGCACCCCAACAAGTCCTAGGAGAAGCGTCGGGGACTGCCCTACCATCACACCCCGCGCACGAAACGCAACAAGTCGAGCTCACAGAATGCGCAACACCAGTCGGGCCCCAACAAGCCCCAGGAGAAACGTCGGGGACGGTCCCACCACCGCACCCCACATACGAAACACAACAAGCTGAGCTGCCAGGAAGGGCGGACCTCAGTTTTTTGGAGCAACACCTGTCTCCGCAATACCGACTCAACCCGCCCAAGAGGGCGCTCCACCAGCCGCTAAGCGCGGAAATCATGGCGGAACACCTGAGCGGAATGCCACTCGCCCTCTCAACTTACAACGGGACGACCGATCCCGAAAACCACGTGAGCATCTTCTGCATGTGGATGCAGCTCCAAACCAACTCCAATGCGGCGCTATGCCGAACCTTCCCATCAACATTTTTCGGGATATGCCTAGACTGGTATAACAGGCTCCCAAACGGGATCATCCGCTCATTTGAGGAGTTCATACTCCTATTCACGACGAAGTTTGCATCCCAAATAAGAAGGCCCCTTCACCTCAAGGCGCTGGTAGACCTCAGGAAAAAAGACGGGGAGAGCCTACGATCATTTTACGCCAGATGGTCCAGGGTGGCGATGGCAGTGCGCGACCTCACCCCCGAAACCGCCGCCCACCACCTTATGGAAGCCACAACCAACATGGAACTCAAGCGGGCGCTAGCAAAAAGGCCCGTAACTCTATCAACGGAGTTGGAGATGAAGATTGAGAAGGCAATTACGCTGGAAGAAACCCCGGAGCGGGATCTGTTAGGCGCTTCGAGCCAGCCAAATTACCACGAGAAAAGCAGGGACGTCGGCAGCTCACGCTGCCGCGAGATCAGCTAGCGCAGCTGCACAGCGGGCAAAAGTGCCATCCCCCTCCCCCACAAGAGCAAGCCCAGCGAGGAAGATCGCCAGATAGGCGCGCGCCCCACGCTTTTACCCCGCTCAACGACTCCGTGAAGAACGTGTTCCACCTTCTACGCGAGAAGGGATACAAGCTCAATTGGCCAGCGCCTCTGAAGTCCTTGCCCCACATGCGGGACCCAAAAAAGCATTGCGACTTCCATAGAGCAACGGGGCACTGGACGGAAGATTGCCGAGAA
The DNA here is from genome assembly GCA_964030455.1 of Linum trigynum. Taxonomy (NCBI): domain Eukaryota; kingdom Viridiplantae; phylum Streptophyta; class Magnoliopsida; order Malpighiales; family Linaceae; genus Linum; species Linum trigynum. The sequence goes on from OZ034818.1 coordinate 15,621,165, forward strand.
CTGCGCTACGAAATTGAATGCCTCATACGACGAGGATTGCTGACCGAGTTCACACACGAGAAAGAGGAACAAGTTGGGGGGCCCTAAAACCCGCCACCACCCCCACAAGCCGACTACAACGAAGCCGCTGCAGTATATGTAGTGCGAAAAGAAATAGGGGTGGTGACGGTGGAAGGAGATCGCCCGAAAAAGAAAACCAAGCGCGAACGAGCAATCGAATTCGCAGCAGCGGATGTACAAACAGGGGGCCAACTAAGCTTTGACGACACCAAATTACCGCAAGGAATTCCGTCTGAAGACCCGCTCATCATCACCGCCCTAGTGGCCGCCTGCAAAATTCACCGCCTACTGATAGACGGAGGTGCCGCGACAGACATCCTCTTCCAAAGCACCATCGACAAAATGGACATCGACCCGCGCTTAATCAAGCGCGCCCAAGGGAACCTAGTCGGCTTCTCTGGAGCGAGGGTTCCAGTAATTGGGGTGGTCACTCTCCCTGTTGTTATCGGTGACCAAGAGCCGCGCGTCTCAAAGTAAGTCGAGTTCACAATAGTCGACTGCAAATTATCCCACAACGGCATCTTGGGCCGACCCTTCCTAGCGAAATTCATGGCCCTTCCTTCCACATGCCACCAAAAGCTTAAGTTCCATACCAAGATGGGAACCGGAGAGGCGTGCGGGACACCATGGGAAGCACTGAAGCTAGAAGGAGAGCCCCGGCAAACCAACAATGTCGACACAAGGCCAGAGGAGCCCCGTCCGGAATCAATGGATTCCGATTTCGAGGTCGCGCTCGACCCAACCGAGCCGACTAGGAAAATACGCATCTCAACTCACGTCCGCGCCGACGCGATTGAGCCTCTGATAGCGCTATTGAAGGAGTACAAGGAGCTATTTGCCTGGTGCACAGAAGACATGTCGGGAGTACCAAGGCATGTAGTCCAACATTGCCTTGCAGTCTCGCCCAGCGCGACTCCGAGGCAACAAGCGCGACGGGGCTTTACTGGCGACAAACTGAAGGCCATCGAAGAGGAGGTGGCGCGACTGTTGGCGGCAGGGTTGATCCGCCCGGTCAATTACCCGAAGTGGTTGGCAAATGTGGTCCTAGTAAAAAAATCTTCGGGGGCTTGGCGGATGTGCGTCGACTACACAACGATCAACAAGGTATACCCGGAAGACCCTTATCCCTTGCCGCGCATTGACCAACTGATCGACGCCACCGTCGACCACGAGACACTGTCTTTCTTGGACATGTTCTCAGGATACCACCAAATCCCGATGTCGCGCGAGGACGAAGAAAAGACGGCTTTCATGACTCCCTTCGGAAACTTCTGTTTCGTCGGAATGCCGTTCGGACTGAAGAACGCGGGCGCGACATATCAAAGGATGATCGATTCGGTGTTCTCCCAACAGAGGGGGCGGAACATCGAGGCGTATGTGGATGACCTCATCGTCAAGACCAAGGCTGGCAACTCGCATCTGGAGGACCTGCGAGAGACGTTCGAGGCGCTCCGCAAACACAGCCTCCGCTTGAAGCCACTTAAGTGCGTCTTTGGAGCCAAAGCAGGGAAGTTTTTGGGGTTCATGATAACCAAGCGCGGCATCGAAGTTGACCCCAAACAAATCACGGCAGTCCAACAACAACGAGCACCAAGGAGCGCATTGGAAATCCAGTCCGTAAATGGGAAAATAGCAGCGCTAGGGAGATTCATCCCAAGGTCAGCCGACAAATGCGCGCCCTTCTTCAAGACACTCAAAAGCGGCGCAAAGTTTGCATGGACCAAAGAGTGTGAAGCAGCCTTCCAAGAGCTGAAGGCAAATCTTGTATCCCCCCTGTGTTGACAGCTCCCAAACTTAATGAAAAATTATTTCTTTATCTGGCCGTGTCGACGAGAGCTGTGAGCGCAGTTCTGATATCCAGAAGAAATGATAATACCGAGCAGCCTGTGTATTACACTTCACGCACGCTAGTCAGCGCCGAAACGAGATACTCCCCAATAGAGAAAGCGGCCCTGACATTAGTGAGCGCGTCGGAGAAGTTGCGTCCCTATTTCCAAGCGCACCAGATCACCGTCCTGACCAACCTCCCACTAAAGAAAATCCTGACTTCGATGGAAGTATCAAGGCGCATGGTGAAATGGGCGGTCGAACTCTCAGAGTACGACATCCAATATGCGTCGAGACCAGCAATCAAAGCCCAAATCCTAGCAGACTTCATCGCTGAAGGAGTCGCCCTCGAAACTACACCAGAGGGGGTATGGGAATTTTACGTTGACGGAGCGGCAAGTAAACACGGTGCTGGCGCGGGGGTCGTCGTGCGCACGCCAACATAGCTATCAGATTCAGAGCGTTGAAGACGAATAACGCGGCCGAGTACGAGGCCATCCTGGCAGGAATGACCGCTGCCCACGATTTGGGCGCAAGAACAATAAGGGTACTTTTCAACTCCTCGCTAGCAGTCAACCAACTGAACGGAGCCTTTGACGCAAAGGAACACACCCTAGCGCATTACATAGAGCGTGTCAAGCTGCGACAGCCACCTTTGAGACGGTAACTTATGTGCAAATACCAAGAGAGGAAAACGTGCACGCTGACGTGCTATCCAAGCTAGCGACGGCCACCGACTTCGAGACGACAAGATTGCACGCCGCCGAGGTGTGAATCCGCACGTCGCGGAAGTAGTTGACTGCAGCAGCGCCGACAGTGGTGGTCGTGGGAGTCCCCCCGAAGCCCGCCATCTCTGGCAGCTTCTGCTGGATGGTGGCACCCGACGAGCTCCCAGCCTTATCTCTCCTCTCCCTCTCAGACCGGGAAGGCCTACTCACTGCCTCCTCCGGCTCTGAAAGCGCCAGAGCTAACTGCCGCACGTCAGATAGCGGCGTCTCCCCTTGTGAAGCCTGCGTCTCCCGCGCAGCCGGTTCTGAAACACGAGCCGCCTTACGGGGCTGTTCAGCCCCCACTCGGGGCTGTTCAATCTCCTTCCGCTTCGTGCCCCTCGGCACCGCGCCCTCCTTCTCCTTCTTCTTCTTCTTCTTCTTGTCAGCGAGCGGCGCCTTCACAACGTCGTCGACCGACATCATGCTCACCAGGTTGGAGAAGTCAACACTTGCGCCAATAAGTCGTAAGAAAGCGGTTAATATGACAAGAATGCAAAAGAAAAGAAATACAACTAACCATCGGCGAACAGCTCCTGCAAACAAGCCTCGCGCACTCCCCCATCATACAGATTGATCCTATGAGGCATGCACGCCTCATACTCATCGTCCAGCCCGTCATAGGTGCCGGCATCCGACTCATATCCTTGCGTACTGCCTTTCTTCCAGACAGTAGGCTCCTCTACAAACTCACTCGCCCACTCTCCAGGAACGGGCTTGACGTAGAAGAAGCGCTCGAACCAAGTTTTCTTTAACTTGGGTGATCCATACACGAAGCACTTGGGCCTCTTGTCGCGACGCTTGATGGAAAGGCAGTCGCTTCTCCTTGTAGGCTCCTTAATTTTGTAAATTTTCCGGAAAAAGGCCGTAAGTTGGCTCGATGTTAAGTCTTTTGCACGCGAGCCGGAGACAACTCGCGTGCATGATCACTGATGGGGAGAGCCGCCCAACGGAGCAATTGAGGCGCCTATACAAAGCGCACAAGAGCGGGTCGATGGGGAACTTAAACCCCATCACCCAATACTCTGTGTACACGCCGAACCACCCCTCGGGACAATTACCCACCATGCTGCGCGTAGAAGGAGCGGCGTACTGCCAATGGGGGGGCAAGCCCAGCCCGCGCACTATCTCCTCCACGTCACCAACATCGTATATCGAGGCGTGGTCGGGCCCGCGCTTGAGGTTGTCATGCGGCGCCGGCTGATCGCCCCACATCTCGGCCCACTCTATAACAGTATACGCGGCGCCAACACCGCGCAACCCGAGTCGAGCCATGGCCTCCGATACGCGCACAACATAGTGCGGCTCTGATTGTGCGCCAGAGTCTTCGCGCACCCCAGCGTCAGCATCTACCGGCCTCCCATCGCGACCACGACGGATGATCAGCACCCCACGAGCTTCTTGCCCCGCCTGCCCGCTCTCGGAAGCACCCATACCCACGTCGGGGGAACCGCCGAGATCATCCTCCGACTCGATGTTGAACGACGGCGTCGCCGGAAACTCTTCGCCACCGTTGTCTAAATCCAGCGAACGATCAGTAGAAGTGTGCGAAAGAGGGGAGAGATTACCTTCTTCGCCTTGTACGACCTCAGCCTCGTTGATGTTGATGCTAGACATGATAATAACTCGAATTCAGCAACAACAAAAGGAGAATCGAGGTTGTAGAAGAAGGAGAGGAATCTCAGAGAAAGGAAGAACAAAGAAACAGGAAGCAGAGTCGAAGGAAACAGATGAGTCCCACTCTCCTACAGCAAAAGCATATTTATAGTCGGCCAAGGGAAGACGAAGGGTTAAAGTTACATAGGGATTCGTAACCGTCAGATCCTACCAAATCTTTTCGAATTCTTTCGAATTTCAAGAAATCCCCGCCCAAATAGCCCAATCATGCAGAGACACCTACCATCAGACACTAGTCGGCGACGCCACAAGTGTCGCGCACCGCCTAGGGGGCATGACACACCCGCGAGGAAGAAAAAACAACCCATCCCCAACTTAAAAGTAGCGCGCACCAACGTGAGAGCATGACTTACGAGCGTAGATCAAGGCAACGCGCACAACAAGGGGGTCATGGCACACCAACTTCGAGCGACACCGTCCTCAATCTAAAGATAACGCGCACAAGTGAAGAGCCCCACCAAATCGAGTCGAGTGCACGCGAATCAAACGGACAGCACCCGCGGATCACTACCGATATGCACAGGATACGCGCGCCAGTGAGGACACGAGGACCACGCACATCTCAGTCAATAGCGCGGAAACAGACGGAATCGCGCAGATCCGAGTCAGTCGCACGAAGATCAAACAGGCGGCATTCGCGGAATACCCCCTGATGGGGGGAAATTGTTGGGCATGTGACTCGGATCTCACCCCACGGAAGCAGCACCCAAGGATACTCACGCCAATAGCAAGCGCGCGAGTCACACCGGAGTCGAGCGCGCGAGTCACGCCGGAGTCAAGCGCGCGAGTCACGCCGGAGTCAAGCGAGCGAGTCACGCCGGAGTCAAGCGCGCGAGTCACGCCAGAGTCAAGCGCGCAGGTAAATACCACACCCGGAGGCCGCGCACAAACCCTAAACGACGACGCTTTGGGCAGACATGGACCCTTACCGAGAAGTTGTAGAAGCGGCGCCGCGTCGCCCAACGGGTAGTCACCATCATAGTCCTAGGTATAGTCCTGCCTAAGTCAGGAGTAGTCAAATGAGGGTCTTAAAAGCAGGGTCCTAAAAGCATGGCCTAAATCCCTGACATGTCAGTAGTCATGTCATTGTCCCACATGTAACCCAACCACTCACCCACCACCATGTAGCCTATAAATATGGCATTTACTCCGGTGGGTGAGAGGATCGGATTTTTCTGACTCTATCTCTAAAATCATCGACTTCTCTCTCTAAGATATTTTTCTCTCAATTCTCTTCGTAATTTTCTCACTTCTTCCACCGACGGTTATCCCTCATTGCTTACTCTCCTTGACCCATTTTCCCGAGTCTCCCTCCTACACCCAGTTAGGCTCAAACAGCTGCAAATCGAAAGCATGAATCTCCTTTATATCTTTTGTAGGTATACACATGATTTTTCATTAAACTTTAGTGTGCATAATTTTTCTGGAGCAAACTATATTTTATATTTTTTATTCTCAAATTTCAATTTTTTATACATAAAAATGAATTAATTGTGCTCTATAAAATTATATCCACTTTGATACATTATGGAACAAAAAAAAATGTTAACCGAGACATTATTTTTACCGAAGTATGCCATTCCGGTAGAGTTTGGTGATAAGAAGAATTATACGATGGTGCGTATGAAAATGTATCATGGTGGCAGAAATGAAAAAAATTTAGACCAACATCTACAATATTCGTGCCACCATAGTACGGGGTGTTATAGTTGGTCCTAAAAAAATTTGTGGATCAAAATGAATCCATTTTTTTTAAATAAATTTGAGTTAGAATGGATGAGGTAACTAGTGGTATAAAAAATTTAGTCGAAATAGTTTAAAAATGACTACTATTTTGTGTATCAAAATGAACTCGTTCCTTCTATACAAACATTTTTAGAACTCCAGTTAAATCAAAGGTTATACAAGTTGATTAAAGGAATTATAAATTCTTTTAATATCAACCATCAGATATGGATCCACCACTATTATGCATTTGTTCCTATGGCGAGTCCGGGGTCATACATTGAGCAATGTTAACCTTGGATAAATGGATTCTAATCGCCATTATTTTGGTTTAAGAGTTTGGTCATCCGATATGATATACCAATAAATAGATAAAATATTTCAGTTCTATGAGATTAATTACTCCATCAATAGTTGGATTTGGGTTATACAGTAATAATTAAAATAGATCATGAGTTCATACGTAACACAGTAACTTCAGTGCCAAGAAGCTGTAAGGCTAATCGGGCTTGGGATAGAGTTAGTAACCACTTGGTTACTGATCTGTCAGTAATAAATAGGAATCGTAGATCTAGGGGTGGAGCAATCATGTGGCAGGGGTGGACATGGGGTGGGGAAGGGTATTTTTGTTCGTATTCTATATTAATTATTTTTTTTTATTTTATACTACATTTAATGACTTCCTTTTTAAAAAAGGAGAGAGAACTCTCCAACTGTCATTTCTCTTTCTTCTATCCTCCCTTTTCTCTGCCAATCTCTTTTTTAGATTCGTTCTCCTTCTCTCTTCCTTTTTCTTTTTCAATCTCTTTTTCAGATCTAGATTTGTCCCTTCTCTATGGCCAACAATTATTGGATCTCGGATTGAGATAGAAAATTGGTAATGGTCAGACTGCTCCTCTTCTTCAGTGCAACTGGATTCCTCGGATGCATCCCATTACCCCGATTTATAATACCCAAGTACTGCCTGCAGGGGGAAACCCACGGGGTAGCTGAGGTTATTTGTCCATGGGGAGGGACGTGGTGTGACCTGAAACTTAGTTAATCGTTTGACCCGCCCACTTTCTAGGCTATCAAAGCTATTCCCCTTCCTAGACAGAATGTTAAAGATAAGATGATATGGCATATATGCTACGCCTGAGGGGACTTTCACTGTTAAATTAGCCTTTCAATTTGCTGTATTTTTGGATAAGCAGTGGGGTTATGGACGATCCTCGGCGAGCTGGATGGATAGAACAAGCTGGATTCATTTATGGGAGGCGAATATCTCGCCCAAATTTAAAGTATTTATATGGCAAATATTTAACCGCATTCTGCAAACTACAGAAGCACTAATTAAAAAGAAGGTTATTGTGCTTCCTAGGTCCAGTCTGCTGGGACAAGGAAGAAACCATGGAGCATTTGTTCCTTGACTGTCCGGAAGTGCGGGCCCTTTGGGACTACCCGGGATTGGAATATCTTGGGCAAGGATTGCCTCGTGAACCTTCCATTTTTTCTCAAAAAGTTGATGTCAATCATTCATCAATCGTCGTTGCTCATGAGAGTTGTCATAGTTCTTTGGAGAATCTGGCGGTCTGGAAATTTGGTGGTCTTTGAGGGCAAACAGTTTGGGATCCCTGCCTTGATGCGACAACTGAACCGGAAATATGAGGAGTGGGTGAGCTTGCCGATGGACCAGGTTTCCCAGCCTACCATCCCTCCGCTGCAGCACTCGAGTCCGAACGTGCCTAATTTTGTTGTTTATATGTGGGATGGTGCTTATAAGAGGGGATTCCATTCGGCAGGCGAGATGGTTATTTTGAACCAGGCTCGGGAAATTTTCCTTACCCATGGGGTGCAGTTCATGGCGATTGATGACCCCATAGTGGTGGAATTACTTGTTCTCCGTGAAGCGATTTTATGGTGTCTAAGCCATGGTTTCACTCAAGTAAGGTTCGAAGGGGATGCGAAGATGATCATTGATAAGATCACTAGGGCGGATACTAGTGATAGTCGGATGAGAGCTATTCTTGAAGAAATTGTGCAATACTTCGTCATCCATACGGAGTTTCTTACGTGTTCGATTTGTAGGTCGGCATAGCAATAGGGTAGCCCACTTGGTGGCTCGTAAGGCCCTTTCTTTGTACCCGACTTCGATTCGTTCTTTTGATTTTCAGGTCTGGCTGAATTACAAGATGTAACTATCTATGCTTTTTGGAATCAATACATGATTATCTTTTGTTTAAAGTAGAGGAACGTGTAAAAGAATTATATATAATTCATAATCAATTTTCTCATAACAACTTTTGAGTTCACAAAACCTATTGATATACATAAGACCGAAAACATCTAGTAGGGAGATCCAACAATCATACCAAATTGGGGTTAATTGCAGGGGCGGAGCCAGGATTTGACCGTCGGGGGGCCAAAGTTTAGAAAGTGTATTAGGTCGAAGAAAGTATATCATAAAATATAATTAATATTTGTATTTATTTATAATTTATTTGGAATATTTGAAATAAACAAATCGCCAGAACTGTTATTAGAAATATAAATTTAAAATTTGAAGGACATAGTTAAGCTACTTCAAAATTACATGACATATGAAAACAAATTATGAAAGTTAAATATGCTTCATGGTAAAACTAAATTAACAAGGTTAAAAAAAATATTGTCTTTGGTCACGCTCAATTAAGAAGGTTATAAACAATTAAATATGGGTTTTGATCACAGTCTGTTAAGAAGTTTAAAAAATGAATAACAATTAGCTGCCAACAGGTCTCAAACCAAGACCACGGAGGGCCATAATCAACTTCTGCTCCGGTGAACTACACGTAAATACCATGTTCTATTATTGAACACAGTTTGTATTTATACTAATCTTCATTTTCTACGTAATTTTTCAAAACTCAATAGAATTTGGTACGCGATTCCAAAATTCTCGGGGGCCGGGGCCCCGAATCTCCACCTAGCTCCGCCCCTGGTTAATTGTCAAGGAAGTCGGCAAGCTTCCTAAATTAACAACCATTTGTCGGGTATGCATTGGACATCTTAGTAAAAGTAAATGGCAACGATGTGGATCTCCACAAACCCTAAAAACGAAGTGCACGTGGTGTTGAACCAGCTTTGACGATTCCCAGGAACCAAACCACCCTCAGGATTTTATTGTCGCTGTGCGTACGTGTACGTAGTGATATTTTTGTTGGCAGAATTCTTCAGATATGGCCACGTTCCAATAATCCCCATTTCTTCACTAATCCAAACAAAATGAGTTCGTTATTTAGGTTCCAGAAGAAAATTAATATTGATGATTTTCTTTTATATTCATTGAAGTCAAATAAATCGCAGTACCTATCGCATATATATATACCGTGTCTCTCGCGATCTGCGGGCATCACCTATGAATCAATGGATCCAAATAGAGCCCACGAGTCACGAGTGAGTTGATGTTTTGATTCGGGAATAAACTTATTTGACGCTCAGCTCATTTATTGATGAATTGAATTTGAGTTAAGCCTTGTTTATCTCGCGATTTGGTGGCCTTGTTGAGCTCAACTAGTGATCAAGCTCATTTTGTGCTATGATTTGACTCGATGGCATGACTAGCGAATCACCTCGACTAGCAGCTTATAAGAAAATCGATTAATAGCTTATCAGTTGGATTGTTGATCATAATTCTACTAAATTATATATCTCACCAAATATGATGTTTATGACTTGAGCACGCCCGACCAAAATTATATTTACAGATTGGTCAGATACTAGCTATTATTAAATAACATAAAATATTCAAACTAAATGATATGATACCTGTGCTTGAGCTGATCTTGCGAGCTGAAATTGATGAGTCGAGCTCGAGGTCGACTCCCAGTTGAATCCAAATAAAAAAAAAACTCGGCTCGACTAGACTCATTTTGCAACCCATGCGAAATCTATACACAGGGTTAGGAAAATAGATCAGACCGCTAGAAAAATTGTGGTCCAAACTGGACCGCACAGTTTGGTCCGGACCGCAGACCATTAAGTATGTTTTGGTCCATGGTCTGTATTATATGATGTTTTGATCTTTTAGTCTAATCTGGTCTAGACCGCGGTTTGCCTGACCAAACGGTGGCCTCAACCAACTTGTCAATACGTGTTAGCATCACACTCGACGACCACTGTCAAAATTATTTATGCATGTTAGAGTTGTGTTTTAAGGCAAAAAAAAAATTCTTGGCTATTTGTTTAATTTTTTATGTGGTTGACTATTTCTTTTTTCATTTTTCGTTGAGTGTGATCTATATGGATCAAACCGTACCGGCGTCGTTCGAGACCATATTGTCTGTGATCTCGTTTGTGGTCTATACTACAGCCTATCGATCTGGACCATAGATCGTATATATGTTCCGATCTAGACCAGACCGCACCGTTACCCAATCTTACCTATTCATGCTAATTAACTGAATCATATAATTAAGTCAATGTGCACGCATTTCTGTGTAAGTTGGCAGTGACGTTAATAAAAACATATATCATGTAGTGTAACAATGAAGTGGCATGCAGTTGCTGCGTGTGAGGAACAACCTCTATTGTGATTTGGGGAAGATCTTCTGAGACTGAGAATCAATAATCTAACAACTGACGAGGCAGGCAATACATAATGTCGACAAACAGTGGTAATGCTGCCAATTTGGGGAGCATATAGCATACAAATGCAGATACAGATTCCCAAAATGTGGGCTCTGAACTAAAATACATTGTTGATAGTCGCATTTGTTAGAGAGCAAATCAGTCGTGGGTGATTTAGATTGGATCGCCCTCGCCCCAATGTGGAACAAACTTATTGACAAGACCCAGTACCAGAAAGCTCACAAAAGTGCAAATCCCTGTTAATCCCTTTGATAATGCAACTACTAATCAACGACTCCATGATATATTAATTAATTAAATCTAATTTCATTTCCTTTAATTATCTTCCAAATTCATTTTGAGTCAAAGAAAATTACAATGATGACAAGAACACGTAAGTACGTAGAAAACCATCGGATAGGGTTAGTGGGTTGTTTAAACTGCATGGGAACTCGATCGAGTGCGTGAATCCAAGTAATTAATCGTGTAAACAAAATCATTGACTGACTAAATAAATTATATATAGTTGATTAAGAGAAGGAAGAGTGGTCAAACGTAAGCAGAGACAGAGAGATGGGTCGTGGTCGTCGGTTGCTACTTCTGGAAACAAAATCTAATATGAAATTACGAGACAGATAGAAAGAGCCAACACATGCAAAGCACTTCTACTATGCTATATAGCATTGGTGCTTTAATATACAACTCAAAGTTGTACCATAATATTAAAAATATAAGTTTAAGTTGTACCATAAAGCAATTTGTACCATTATGTTATGATACAACTTTACAACTTGAAGTTGTACCATCACATAAAGGTACAAGTTTAAGTTGTACAATAAAAGAATTTATACAAAAGTATAGGTACAATATAAAGTTGTACCATAACGTAAATATACAATTTTAAGTTATACCATAAAGGGAAAAACCTATAGCACCAATACTATATAGTATTGTAAAATTTCTCACCATACAGTGAATTGGCTTTGATGGAATGGGTACGTGTAAGCTTCTTGTATGATTTTCAAAGATATGGGAGAATCCAAAGTTTTTAATTATTCAAACCATATCCCACCTATCTTGTCCTTTTATGTAATATATAATAATAACAATAAGTAATTTTATATTTATATATTCATTATCTAATTGGAGACGCTTCTCAATTGGAGATCCCAATTGGAGACGCTTCTCATGGGATTTGAGCTCATTCATTTCATCGATGGCACCAGTGTCGTCCCAGCTAAAATAGTCATAGCAAACAACAGCACCACACCCAATCCAGACTATCGACGCTGGTATCATCAAGACAAACTCATCCTTCATTCGCTTCGCTGCTCAATCTCAGCATCCTTATACTCTTATGTCTCTGCTGCTATAACCTCTCGCGAGGCATGGCTGATTTTGGAAAAATTATATGGTAGTCTATCTCAATCTCGTATTATACATCTCAAAGGCAAATTGGCTGGCACTAACAAAGTAGATCGTCACGTTCTCACCTGCATCAATGATATGAAACTCACAGCCGCCGAGCTTGCACTGATCGACAAACCGGTCAAAGACTTGGACCTAGTTTTCTATTGCCTTCGTGGCCTGGGAGCTGAGTATAACCAGTTTGTTGCCGCTATGCGAGCCCGGCGTACGGCGGTAACCATTGAAGAGCTGCTTGATTCGCTAATCGAATTCGAAGCAGACTTGAAAGAGCAAAGTCGAGCTGCCGCTTTCCCGACGATGTTCTATTCTCAAGGCTCCTCCCGTCGTGGTGGTGGCGGAAGCAATAACGGCGTTGGCCACTTCTCGCGTTCTCCACCTCGGCATTAGCACCAGAGCCTTGGCGTGGACCTCAACCCTACTCAGCCTTCACGTCAGCAGGCCTCCTTCCCTCAGTAGGCCGCCTTCGGCCAACAGGCCTCCTTTGGCCCAAATGGATCTCCACGCAAAGGCCCATCCATCATCTGCCAATACTGCGAAAAACTAGGCCATTCCGTGAGACAATGCTCCAGGATTTTTCCCCAATCCCGCCAAGCCTTTAATCACGCCCGCAATGGACAAGTTAACCATACAGCAGCCTCGGGCTCCTATTCATCATCTGGGCCGTGGCTTATGGATTCAACAGCCTCCCATCATGTAACTCCTGATCTGGGCCAGCTCTCTCTTTATTCAGATTATTCAGGCCCGTATGAGATTTTTGTTTGGGATGGATCAGGTTTGGCTATCTCCCACATTTGCTCCTCTACTGTTTATATTGGATCTCATTCGTTAAATTTACAAGATATATTATGTGTTCTAAGCATCAAGCGGCATCTCATGTCCGTCGCTAAATTATGCCAAACTAATCCGGTGTCTGTGGAATTTTTTGCCACTCATTTTGTTGTGAAGGATCTTCGCACAGGGCGCACCTTATGAGGGGGCAAACAACGGTGATATCTATGATCTTCCTCGTGCGGTTGAGCATGTACGAATGGCCCTGGTGACAACTCGCACATCCACATCCTCCTGGCACGCTTGTCTTGGTCATCCTTCTCACCAATCACTCACTAGCATTATTCGGTCCAACTCTCTTCCTATTGTTTCAAAACCAGCTAGCTCCTCTTGTGATGCTTGTCTTTCGAATAAGAGTCATACACTCCTATTTTTTGTTTCTTCTTTATCAAGCGAGCGACCTTTTGATATTTTATATACTGATTTTTGGGCCCTGCTCCAGTTTTTCTATTGATGGATATCATTATTATTTGGTTATTATTGATCATTTTACTCGGTATACCTAATATTATACTCTTCGCCGTAAATCTGATGTCCTTCAAATTTTTATTGACTTTCGAAAAATGGTTGAAAATTATTTTCCACCACGTCTTTACACGAATGGTGGGGGTGAATTTCACAAACTTCGTGATGATCTTCTTACTCACGGCATCACTCATCTTCTTACTCCACCCCATACACCAGAACACAAAGGCCTCGCTGAAAGAAAGCATTGTCATCTAGTTGAAACTAGTCTCGCTCTCCTTCATCACGCTAAACTTCCCACTTCATTTTGGTAATTTGCTTTCTCCAACGCTATTTACCTCATCAATCGCCTTCCATCATCCGCCCTTCGTGGTAATGTTCCTTACTCTCTCATTTTCAATTTATCCCCCAATTACCACAAACTTTGCACTTTTGGTTCTCTCTGCTACCCTTGGCTCCACCCTTGCTCTGCACATAAACTTCACCGTCGTTCTCGTCCTTGTCTTTTCCTCGGTTATTGTCCACAACGAAGCGCTTATCGCTACTTCGATCCCGTCACTCACCGACTTTTTCTCTCTCGTCATGGCATCTTTGTTGAGACTGAATTTCCAGGATTTTGTTCCACCTCTGCTTCCGAGCCTCTCTCGGTCGCCTCCTCTCTACTTGACAATTCTCCGACCATCACTCGTCTGCCTGGCCATACTGCATCACCACCATCGCTGCCTGGGCTGCCCCCCACCCGCTCCCCTCTAGTGGACCCACCTCCTGTGCTTTTCCCGCCACAACCTGGGCTCTCCTCCCCACGATCATCCTCTCCCTAGGCCCCCGTTGCCTCTCCCGTTACTCCTCCGCCCGGGCCCCATCTCGTCGCCAGTCCTCCTTCCCTCGTCCGCACTCACCATATGCGGACCCGGGCCCAAGCAGGTATATTCAGGCCCAAGAAACGACTTTACCATACTACCATGGCTCCTGGGCCGCCTCCTCTTGCTCTTGTAAGTGTTAAGGAAGCTCTTTGCTATACTGAATGGGCTGATGCTATCAAGGTTGAAAATCATGCTTTCTTGGCCAATCACACTTGGGACTTGGTGCCCTGCCTTCCACATTATAATGTCCTTGGTAATAGGTGGGTGTTTCATGTCAAGTATCTTTCTGATGGCTCAATTGAACGCTTCAAGACCCGCCTAGTGGCCAAGGGGTATCATCAGCATCCTGGGGTTGATTTCACTAACACCTTCAGTTCGGTCGTCAAACCGGTCACTGTTCGCACGGTTTTCACTTTGGCTCTCTCTCATGGTTGGTCTATTGCACATTTTGATGTTCACAATGAGTTTCTTCGGGAACCTTTACAGGAAGAGGTTTATATGGTTCAACCCCCAGGTTTCGGCGATCTCGATCGACCCGACCATGTTTGTCGTCTTCGTCATACACTTTATGGTCTTCGACAAGCTCCTCGTGCTTGGTGTAATGCCTTGAGTCAGTTACTTATTTAGTTCGGCTTCACCATGACTCATTCGGATGCTTCCCTATTTGTCTATTCACGAAGGTCTGTTCTCCTCTACTTTCTGGTTTATGTCAATGACCTCTTGCTCACTGGTAACGATCTCGCCACCCTCCATCATTTCCAAGACGCTCTATCACGACGGTTTTCTCTTAAGGCGCTCAGAGATGTTAATTACTTCCTCGGCATCGAATTCATCCCTACTGCCACTGGTTATATTCTTTCCCAGCATAAATACATGGTGGATATTCTCAATCGTATTCTCATGCTCGATGCCAAGGCAGTCGATACCCCGATGCCCGCCTCCATGACTCAACACTCTTTCTGATGGTAGTCCACCCATCGATGCTACGCCCTTCCGTCAAGCTATCGGTGCTCTTCGATATCTGGTGTATACACGGCCGGACATTGCATACTCTCTCAATAAGCTATCTCAATATATGCACACACCCACTGCTCATCACTGGCAGTGCGTTAAGCGGCTTCTTCATTATGTCTCCGGCACTATCACTTATGATCTCTCCATTCGTCGATCGACAACTCCTCTATCTCTCACTGCATTTGCCGACTCTGATTGGGCGGGGAATCACGATCACCGCTCCTTTACCTCTGGTTATCTTCTATATCTCGGATCTACCCTTGTATCATGGCGCTCCCAAAAGTAGCGACGGTGGCACGCCCCAGTACTAAAGCAAAATACTGCGCGATTGCTCATGCCGTTGCGGAATTGGAATGGCTTCAAAATATTCTACAAGAACTTCGTCAGCCACTCCCTTCTACTCTCCGTCTCTACTCCGATAACATCGGGACCACTTACTTAAGCTCCAACCCGGTGTTTCACTCCCGCATGAAGCATCTCGCATTAGACTATCACTTTGTACGACAACTTGTTCAAGCTGGGAGCCTACATCTCGACATCTTATCAGCTAGCAGATGCACTCATAAAACCATTATCATCAGCTCGCTACGTTCTTTGATCCAAGATCGGAGTCGTGCTCCTCCGTTATGCGGGGTCGTATCAGAGGAAATAAATAAAAGCATTTTTGTTTTTATTCTTTTTTTCCTACTCTTATGGGACGTGTATACATGGACACATTTCTATTGCTAGAAATCCTCATCTCTACCTGTATATTTACGTTGTCTTTTCATCAATGAGAATCAAGTAAGATTTCTCCACAAGAATTCTCTATTCCAAATCTCTTCATCATTCACATACGCTTCATGAACAATTTTGTGGCGACCCTTGCACCATTTTGGCGTTCGGAAGAACCCACAAAAATCAAGCATAATGGTCCGTTAGGATGTCAATCAAACCTATTATCGCGTTATTCGACCGCTTTCGACCCAGTCAACGCGAGAATTATGGGGCGGGATGGGTAAAACCCGCAAAAAGTATTATATGTATGGGGCGGATGTGGTTTTAGCCTCCACCGCCCCATACCCATACCCATACCCGCCCCACCAAGAATATTTCTTCACATATAAAAAATATATGGATCAAATTGAAACGTATCAATGATATTTTGAAATATTCGAGTAAAAACACGAAAGAAAAGGACACAAGACACAAGGTTTACGTGATTCTTCTCATTCGGTGTGAATGAGCTTACTCCACTGAGAAGTTTTGCTATTCTCAGCTTTTTCATTAGTAGTCGGCCGATTACAGTTTTCAATATATATATATGAGCTAAAACTCATCCCCGAACAAGCAACTAGGGTTTGCATGGTGCATGGACCATAAATACGTGGGTAATGGGCTTTGACCCATTGGCCGCTACTAAGGACGTTTACGTCAGTCACTACATATTGAAGGTAACTTAAGACAATCTATAGTAGAAATACAATTGAGTGGCAACTCAAATCCAAAATATACTTCCTTAACGTCAATTCTCCCTTCATTCTTTCACTTTTTCCCTCTTGTTAACAAGATAGTTATGTTTGTTAACTACTTAATTAGTAGATATATTAGAGCTAGAACCTAATCATTTGGAAAATATTATACTCTTTCGTATTGATTAATAGATGTTTTAGGATCATACGGTTTGAACCGTATTAAAAATGATTGTATCTTTCTTGTCTTAATGATATAGTAGGTTTGTTTAACGTTATAATTGAAAATTTACATGTAAAGTCTTAGATATAATGATGTTTGATGTACGGGGCAGGTATTATCCATGGATTACCGAAACCCACGTGTATGGGGTAGGTTTGCAAACCCTTCCTCGCATTGGTATGAGGCAGGTACGAGTTTAGATATTTGAAAGCGGGAATAAGGATGGTTTAGACAAACGCGCTCCAATTCCATACCTACCGTCCGTTGAGAATATATAGGAAGTGACAAGTGAGCTCACACTTCTCTAATTGACGACCACGCCTCCATGAACATAAATCTAATGGATAATCATTTTATAAGCTTATTTAAATGTTATACAACACTTATTCTTCGGATCCATATCTTCAGTGGCCACAAACAACAACCAGTAATGTCGTTCTATTGTTGGCTGCCGTTGGTCTACTCGATACTCTCCGTTCACCCACATCGGCTAAATTTCTAGCTACGCCACTACCCACCGCAGTTTGCGAAAATGCAAGTATTAAGTAGGAGATGATAAGATTGCGGCATGAACGGACTAAGGGACACTTAGGGCTCATTTGTTTTATTGATTTGAAAATTGAAGGTTTTGGTAAAAACCTGGGTTTTACAAAACTATAGATATATGATGGAATGCCTCATTTGATTTTTGGTTCAAACCATCGTTTGCTTGTTGGATTTCATGATGTATTTGATATTATTATATTTGTGGTTGTATTAGAAATTTACCTTAGTGCCCTTACTCAGTATTATTTATATTTACATTATAATTTTCGTTACAAAACAATTTTCATCCAATAGCTTCATTTCACTACCACAATAGGAATAAATGAACATCATTAATCAATAATAACTTCATATTATACACACAATTAGACAATTCCTCTATTTTGCAAAGTATGCTTTGGGATTAATCATGTAGTGCTTGCGTGCAATGAATAATAATACATATTGAATGCAAAATTAATATGCACTTCAAGTTGGTAATTAGTAAATGAAAGAGGATGAGTAGGTGATTAGTTAAATAAGTAGGGTTAAAATTGTAAAAATTCATCAATGAGTTTGTAATCCCACCTCTTGAATTCAAAATTAATATGCACTTCAAGTTGGTAATTAGTAAATGAAATTGGTAATTAGTAAATGAAAGAGGATGAGTAGGTGATTAGTGAAATAAGTAGGGTTAAAATTGTAAAAAGTCATTATTAACTTTGTAATCCTACTTCTTGGGTGGAATTCTCAAGTCCGTGGGCTCCAAGGATTTGGACCCTCAAAGTCCGTGGGTCCCACGGATTTATTCCTCCTAAATCTATCAAACAAACGACGGATTGCATAAAAGTCCATAATGCTTGGTTTTTAAGTAACAAATCCATAATAATTCCATGAAGCAAACGTGGTTAGCTTCATAATTAAACTTGCAAAATAAAACAAGCTACGGACATTCATTATATATGCTTAGGCCGGTGGGTATGTATCTTCTGAATATGTCGTCATCATCTTTCTCTTCATTTTAATTATTTGTTGGGAGGGTAATAATTTGGATCTTGTGGCGTCGTCTTCTCTTTGAAAAACTCGATAATGATCAGTTTTAGTTGGCCCACACGGCTTAGCTTAGCTTGGCGGTAATGGTGGATTTTTGCGGAGGCCCGAGAAGAGATTATTGTTTGACAAGTCGCCGGCGGGATCCTTGACCAATTTATTGCACCCATATATGCTCCGGTTTGGTCACTATATGATTTGGAACGTAATTGCCGCACGTATCTTTCCAGAGTACTGCAGCATGTACGTAGTGTATACATCTTATAATCTTACGTTGTGGAGACTTATAGAGAGAGAAAATTAATATTTTTTAATTAAAAAAGGAAAATCCCGACTCCTATGAATATATACCTAGGGCTGGTAATTCGGTTTTCGGTTAGCGGTTAACCGGCGGTTATGACCGAATACCGCGGTTAACGGGTAACCGAAAAACCGACGGAAGAAGAGTTGCGGTCGGTGGTCGGCGAATGCTTTGGTGTGGTCGGTTGACCGCAAAACCAAAGACGGCTAACCGCGGTTAACCGCGTAACTGAACACCACTGAAAATCCATCGATCTGACTTCCCCCTCCCCAATACAAAACGATAAAATCCCCCCCCCCCCAATCATTCTCAAACCCTAAAATCCGACCTCTTTCTTAGCCTCCCGTCGCGACGCGCCTCCGGCCGCGATTCTTCCATCTTTGAAGCTCCGACTCCGGCCTTGCTCTTCACCATCGACCATCGCCGCTCCTCCTCCTTCGCGCTGCGCAGCGGTGACTTCATCGATCTCATCTCTTTCTCCGCCGGCTTTGTGGAGGAGATTGCAAGGGTAGCAGAGGCGTCGAGAAAGAGAGAAGAAGAAGATAAGATTTTTCGTAAAAGGTGGGAGAAGAGAGGAGAGAAGGAGAAAAAGATAAGGAAAACGTGTGGAGAGGAGAGGAGAGAAGAGGAGAGAAGAAGAAGATAAGGAGAGAGTGAGAGACGTGTGTGTGCGTTTCTTCTATTTTATTTTTATTTTTATTTTTCTTGTTCTTTTTTTATTCTTTCTTTTCTTCTCTCTCTTTCTTTCCTTTTTTAATAAAGAGCAACTAAAATTTCGGTTTTATGGCTAACCGAGTCCAAAACCAAAAACCGACCCTTCGGTGGTCGGCTAGCCGTGGCTTCCTCACGGTCGGTGGCCGGCGACAGTCAGGGGTGGTTCGGTTTAACCAATAACCGAAGTTTTGGTTTTTGGTTATGCCGAAACCGACCGACTGACAGCCCTATATATACCCAATAAATTCTTAGTAATAGTTAATTAAGACGAGCACATAATTTGTTGGCGATTACTAATAGAAGAAAACGAGAATCAAAGAGAAAACACAGCGAGAATTACGTGGTTTTCCCATTCGATGTGAACGGGACTACTCCACGAAGATATATATAGCCACTGTTACAGAGATATATAT
This sequence comes from Linum trigynum, assembly GCA_964030455.1. Taxonomy (NCBI): domain Eukaryota; kingdom Viridiplantae; phylum Streptophyta; class Magnoliopsida; order Malpighiales; family Linaceae; genus Linum; species Linum trigynum. The sequence continues at coordinate 15,641,083 of OZ034818.1, forward strand.
TAGCCGATTTCTCCTGATGCTACTCGACTAGAGAATAAAAGGAAAAAAATACAAAGAGGTACTTAGAGAATAATGACATGAAAATTAAGGACACGTAACACGCACCCTCAAGCGAAGGAATGATTGTCAAGCATTTCGAGCTTGACACGGAGGTGAGAAAACTGATCCACGCTGAGCCCTTTGGTGAACAAATCCGCCAGTTGATCAGAGGTGGAGATCTTTAAGAGAGCAATGTCACGAGAGAGAACCCGCTCACGGGCAAAATAGCAATCCATTTCCACATGCTTAGTACGCTCGTGGAAGACAGGATTATCCAAGATGTGAAGAGCCGCCTGATTGTCACAGTAAAAAGGAGTGGGTGTGTCCAAGTAAACCCCAAGATCGCGAAGTAACCAGCAAAGCCAGATGAGCCCACTGACAGTGGTAGCCATCGCACGATATTCAGCCTCTGCGGAAGATCGAGCTACAACAGACTGCTTCTTAGTGCATCAGGACAGGGGCAAAGAACCGAGAGTGATAAAGTAACCAGTAGTAGAACGTCGAATGAGAGGGCAACCAGCCCAATCCACGTCGCAATAGACCATGAGAGTGAGCGAACGAGAAGCAGGAAGAAACAATCCACGACCGGGGGAAGCCTTGAGATAGCGCAATACATAAAAAGCAAAATCAACGTGTTCCTGCGTGGGAGCAAGAACATCCTGACTGCATAAGTGATGCCAAGTCGGGTGACAGTGAGGTAGAGAAGGTGACCAACCAGCCAGCGATAAGCAGCAGGATCTGATGCTGCCTCAGAAGGTGACTAACTGAGCTGATGATTTTGCTCGGTGGGAGTGGCGCTGGGATCGGTGGCCTGCAGTCCCGAATCCGCCAAAATATCCAGGACGTACTTCCGTTGAATCCAAACAATGCCGTGAGGAGATCGAGCCACTTCAATACCGAGGAAGTACTTGAGACGCCCCAAGTCCTTAATGGTAAACCGAGAGTGAAAAAAATCCTCGACACGCTGAATAAAACCCAGATCGGTGCCTGCCAAGATGACGTCATCGACATATATGAGAGCGACAACAAAATTCCCCCCCTTGCAATAAACCAGGAGAGAATGATCGGCACGACTAGGAGTGAGCTCGAGTTCCGAAAGCGCCTGAGTAAATTTCTGATACCAGTTATGAGAAGCTTGTCGCAACCCATAGAGAGACTGACCCAAGCGACAAACGGGTGAGTCGTCGTGACGAGCAAAGCCAGGTGGGACCTTCATATAAACTTCTTCTACCAAGTCACCATGGAGGAAGACGTTGTTGACGTCTAGTTGATGAAGATGCCAACCACGAATTGCATCCACAACAAGCAAACACCAGACAGTAAAAAGTTTAGCTACCGGAGCAAAAGTATCATGATAATCAATGCCTTCAACCTGTGTGAAGCCTTTCGCAACTAAGCGTGCTTTGTAGCGCACGACTGTACCATCAGGATGAAATTTGATCCTACTAACCCATTTGCAATCAATGGTCTTCATGCCAGGGTGCAACTATTACAAAGTCCAAGTGCCATTTGCTTGCTAGGCTGTGATTTCGGCTTGCATGGCATCACGCCAAACTTGATGTCGAACGACTTGATGGAAAAACCGTGGTTCGTCGAGCAAAGTGACAGTAGGAACGAAGGCTCGATGCGCTGGAGAGAGACGATGATTATGTACATAGTCCTCAAGTGGATAGAGTACCTGAGAAGTAAGGGAGGACGGATCAGCCGTTCTATGGACAGGAAGATCAACCTCGAAGCCTTGAAGATGAACGGAGGGAACGCTAACGGGGGTGCTTTTCCGAGCAGGGAGTGGAGCCGCAGCAGGAGATGGGATGTTGGGAGCGTCCGAAATAGTGGATGATGGTGAGGAAGCTTGATCGGGAGTGGCTGATGCTGCGGAAGATGATGGTGGAGTCATGGTGGTACCTTGCAAACAGGAGGGCGACGAGCTGACTATGGAGTCAGAGAGTGGAGAGTGAACAGACGAGGATGCGACCTGGTCCTTGGCAGAGTCGGGAGAGGACGGGGAGGCAGGGGAGGGCACAAAGGTGGGTGGAGGAAAATCATCCTCCTCATCTCGCACGTACGGAGGGAAGTGTGGTTGGGTGTGGGCGGCTTCAAGAGTAGAAGCGGAGTGATTCAGCCGGTAGGGTAAGACATGTTCATGAAAATGAAAATCACGGGATGTGTAGATGATTTTGTGTTCAAGATCATGTAAGTGATAGCCTTGTTGAGTAGCCAGATATCCTAGAAACACCCTAGCACGATCACCGAACTTATGAAGACCATGATGTTTATCTTGTGCATAAACCATGCACCCAAACCAACAAAGATGTGCGTAGGAAGGATCTTTACCAAAGATGCGTTGATAGGGAGACTGGTTGTTAACAAAGACTAGGGGCATGCGATTGATAAGATAGGTTGCAGTCAAAATACACTCGCCCCAAAAATAAAGAGGGAGATTGGCATAAAACCGAAGCGCCTTGGCTGTATCCAGGAGATGTTGATGTTTGCGCTCGACCACCCCATTCTGTTGGGGAGTATTAGTGCACGATGTCTGCAAAATTATTCCTTCATCCTCATAATAAGACCTCAATGTGGAATTAGAAAATTAAGGAGCATTGTCCCCTTTAATGCGTCGAACACAAGTGCCAAACTGGGTCTTGACCATGTTGCAGAAATAGAGTAAATGATGTGCAACATCTGATTTAAACTTCAACAAGAAAACCCAAACAGCTTTACTGAAATCATCCACAATGGTTAAAAAGAAACGTGCCCCCTGAGAAAGAAGCAACCTTATAACTGCCCCACACATCAATGTGAATCAACTCAAAACAAGCCTGTGTCTGAATAGTAATAGGCAAAAACGGAGTATGAGTATGCTTCACCCGAAGTCAAGAATGACAGGGTTCTGCAAATTTAACAACTGGACTAGAAATAAACTTCAACTAAATTATCAAATTTGGCTCCTGGCGGATGGCCAAGACGTGCATGCCACAGGGTTCGAACTATAGAGCTAAGAACTAGAGTCTCGGAACCAGCGCAAGGAGTAAGTCATTCAACCAACCGAGTATAGACAAGCAAGTAGAAAAGTCATTGGAAGTTCTAATAAATGTCAGAGAATTCGAGGAGTCTCAGCAGGCGTGATAAAGAGAATGTGCATAGGATAACGGGAAAGAGGAAGAAGGTCAGAGAAAGTTCGATGATATTTTAAGAAGTCAATTGGTCAATTCTCGGGAGGGAGTTACAAGTTCTGTTGTGCGAACGTATTGCTAAAACCGTTAAATGATTGGTAAGCAATCTAGAAGTAGTACGAGACTTTGGAAAGTTGTACGATAATAACTGTGAAGTGGTATTAGTGATGTCGTAGAACATATTAAGTCAAGAAAAGACATGAAAGTTCCTAATAAGGGAGTGAGAATATGTGTGAGTGACTCGTTTTCGAGGAGTGTGCATGGAGGAAAATAGTAGGAAAGGTTAAAATAGGAATACAGAAGACAACAAGGAAGCTTTAGGTTGACTGCCAGTGGAGAACAACTATAGTAAGTCCATCGAGAAATTTGAAGCCCATCGGACAACTTAAAGGTGGAATCGTGGTCATCGAGAATAGTCGAAAGGAGAAACCTTATAGGTCAAAGTACATAAGTGAAAAGAGACTATAAGAACCTAGAGGACTACATCGAGGAAAAGAAACATCACAAAGAATGTTGCGAGTAAAGAAGTAAGGGGTATGTATTTAGAGAATATATTTGGATGCACTCAAGTGGAGTCAGAATCGTCTTAAAAGGAACAAGACAAGCGTCAAGATGATCGAGGTAGAGTACGAGTTTGGATCATGAATAATAATGTGCTAGTGAACAATTTCGAGCTAGAAAGAGGATGTATTGGGATATGAGAGACTCTACAAACTACCTAGATCATGAAAGGTCAGGATGTCGTTGGGACCGTTGGAAGGGGAATGCAAGAGTTCACGATGATCTGTTATGGGATTGTCCTATCCTAAATAGATGGAGCACCAGTCACATAGGGTACATGAGGGGTGACAGAAGGAGGAACCTCTATAATAAGTTCGAACTAGAGAGCTAAGAACTAGAGTCTAGGAACCAGCGGTAGGAGTAAGTCATTTAACAAACCGAGTATAGACAAGCAAGTAGAACATTCATTGGAAGTTCTAATAAATGTCAAGAGAAATCGAGGAGTCTTAGTAGGCGTGATAAAGAGAATTTGCATTGGATAACGGGAAAGAGGAAGAAGGTCCGAGGAAGTTCGATGATATTTTAAGAAGTCAATTGGTCAACTCTCGGGAGGGAGTTACAAGTTCTGTTGTGAGAACGTATTGCTAAAACCGTTAAATGATTGGTAAGCAATCTAGAAGTAGTACGAGACTTTGGAAAGTTGTATAGTGATGTCGTAGAACATATGAAGTCAAGGAAATACATGAAAGTTCCTAATAAAGGAGTGAGAATATGTGTGAGCGACTCGTGTTCAAGGAGTGTGCATGGAGGAAAATAGTAGGAAAGGTCAAAATAGGAATACAGAAGACAACAAGGAAGCTTTAGGTTGACTGCCAGTGGAGAACAACTGATCCATAGTAAGTCCATCGAGAAATTTGAAGCTCATCGACCAACTTAAAGGTGCAATCGTGGTCATCGAGAATAGTCGAAAGGAGAAACCTTATAGGTCAAAGTACATAAGTGAGAAGAGACTATAAGAACCTAGAGGACTACATCGAGGACAAGAAACATCACGAAGAAGGGCTGCGAGTAAAGAAGTAAGGGGTATGTATTTAGAGAATATATTTGGATGCACTCAAGTGGAGTCAGAATCATCTTAAATGGTGAGGAGGTGGTCGAATTCTTGAATGGACAGGTGTGGCTAGAGTTTGAATACCATGATAAAATTTGCAAGTCTTATTAGACAGACAAAGAGACCATGTCAAATAGCGAGCATTAGTCTGGAAGTGTCATGAGAGGAATTTCAGTTAAGTTCTAAGAATAACATGAAGATACTATGAGAACTGCAAATTCATGCGACAATAAGGGTGTATTAAGTTAGGCGGCCAGTAGTGAACAAGCAAGCCAAGGAGAATGTCATGATTCTTGAAAGAAGCATTACTTTGAACGCAAGTTAGGAGTGTGATACAATGGATGCCTCTGATTCATACAGAAAGTAAAAGAAGTAGTATGAGGTTTCGGCGTTAAGAAAGAAGTCACAAGGTGATGACCATTCAGTTTATGGTTAAAGGATAAGATGAAGCATCGAGGAAGAAAGTAAGAGATACAAGTTAGGAGATACAAAAATCTAGGTGACCGATGTGGTCAACCACAGACTAGAATTACGTTAGAAGAGTTTTACGATCTAATAAGAAGGAGGTTAAGCCGCCATCAGTAACCTTAGGGTTCGAGAGGGGCATTAATTGCGTATGTACCGAATAATAGGGATAGTGGGTGTCCGACATGAGTTTTAAGTGCATATACGGTGTGAGGGGTTAAGAAGCAACCACAACATGCATGAGCCAATGAACGGAGGGAGGGATTTATACGTCATGTCATACATGTTAAAAGAAATGCATTTCCTCAAAGTATAGAGGATTACCCCAAGCGAGGTATGATGTAATCACAATGGACAAATTTCGAGGGCGAAATTTATGTAAGTGGGGAGGAATTGTGATATCTCGATTTCGGATTTAGGTTCAATAACAACTATCAGGTGAATTGGATCAACATATTAAGTCAAACCGGCATTTGGTTTCATCACATTTGGGACAAGTTGTGAAACAAAAAGGGCAATGATCACTCAAGGTTACACGAGTGTTACAAGCTAGGTGGGGGTACCTATGAGTGTCAAAAGGAAATATATGAGGTATAATGAACTACACGAGATGAGCAAAGGGTACGTAACGCAGTTGTTATGGTAATAATAAATGATCGTGGGAAGGAAGTACCAGAATGGTGTTGACGGAGGAATGGGTTTCAAGCAAATTTCGGGGACAAAATTTTTATAACGATGGAGGAAATGTAACACCCCGACTTTGGGTTCAGGTTCGACCAAAATACGTGAACGGTTAGGTTAACGATTACGTACGAAGAGTTGTAACAGCGGAATGGGAATAATAATAATAACTATTATTAATATATATAATAATTATTATTATTACTAATAGGACAAAAGGCGGAGAGGCCCTTGTCAATTCCCATGTCCACATACCACATTAAACCCCACCCTAATTATTTCCGAGACCCACGAACGGAGAGGGAGCAGCAGCAGCTTCGCGAGAGCGGGGTGCAAATATCACCAACCGCCGCCAATCCTTTTCCCCTCGTCATCAGCACCGTCCAAATAGTTGTACCTGAATGGAGACGAGAGTGAAAGCCCAAACCTAGGAGGAAATCGAACAAGGATTGCTGCTCAGGTGAAGTTATGGATTCTCTATTCATGCGCATATGTGGGAGTATGAATAAATAATGATTCTGCTCTGGCTATTACGAATCACTCTTGGGCGATTAATTTTAGGTTACTTTAGTACGTGGGTTTGATAAAGTATTTTTGAGCAGCAGGGATTCTTGGATATATATATTAGGTTGTTTCAAAGATTAAGGAATCATACATGGCACAGTGGAAGAAGACGTGTGTATATATATGGTTTGGTGGGTAGACTTTGAGGTTGGGTTTGGTGATGAAGTTTATTGATTAGTGCACATGGAATTAGGGAGACGTGAAATCAAGATGGTTTAGCCACATGTAGTTCAAGAATTTCACCACTAACTGGAACTTTTATGCATGGAGCTGGTCATACGTAGAGAAGGAAGAGGGAGTTTAATAACATATGAAGGATATCGAATTACTATGAGAAGGTCATACGTAGAGAAGGAAGAGGGAGTTTAATATCATATGAAGGATATCGAATTACTATGAGAAGCAACAACGGAGAATAAGGTGAGTGTAAAGGGAGTCAATTCTACGCCTTACGTATTCTTTTAAGTATTATGATTTTAAGTATTTTAGTGAATTGGTTACCATTGCTTGATGATGTTTATGATTGATTATTTGTGATTTGCTTGAGCTATGATTTGAGGTGATTTTATGCTATTTGAGGTAATTTGGGGTGATTTTGTGCTATTTACCTTAAAGCGTTATGTTATGAGTTATTGTTAAAGTTTAAGAAACAAGTTTTTTTTAAGAAGTAACTCACCTTCAAGAAGGTGAAGTCGTTTTAAGTGTTTTTAGTCACTAGCGCCAGTCCGTTGCCATTTGAGATTGTCAGATAGAGTAGGAGTTATGCTCTTGAGATTTTTGAGACAGAGCAGCAGTTATGCTCTTGAGATATTTAAGTTGAGCAGCAGTTATGCTCTTGAGATTTTAAGATGAGCAGCAGTTATGCTCTTGAGAATCGTGAAAGAAGAGCCTTCCACGATAAGTTTAAGTTTAAGGAAAACCTGGATGGGCTCTCATACGTATGCTTTGGCAACCGGACTAGCTAGTGAGGGATCCCAGTGTCAGTCAAATATTTAAGTTGATATTTGAGCTTTACGAATAAATTTTAAAGAGTAGAAGTATCATCCACCAGTTTAAGCTAACTTCTCAAGTAAGAAATACTAGAGATTTCAAACGTAAGAGCGTAGACTGACACCAACTCACTCACCAGATCGTAGAGGAGAAAATCCTAACCAACTAGTCCGTGATCAGCAAGCTAGAGGAGCTCAACACCATCGTCGCTGAGAGATGTCGAGCCAGGCGTCAGAGTTAGCATCGAAGAACTTTTTAAGTTATTAAGACATTATGATTAAGAGTTAAAGACTGGAGATTGATTTCTTTTGAACGATTTAAGTTTCCCCCACTTGTTTAGGGCTTCGATTCGAGATATTAAGATATTTGAGTTTGGTATTTTATTTAAAGTTGTGTTATTTGAGATTTTTAATTATACCCCGGGGTAGAAATGTCTTTTCCCAAGTTCAAAGTAGTGGGATGTTTCAAACTGTTTATATGGATCGTCCTCCTGGTTACTCCTACGGTACCTCTGATCAGGTATGTCTTCTACATCGGTCGTTGTATGGATTGAAGCAGACACCGAGGGCTTGGTTCGATAAGTTCCATTCCACAATTTCAGATTTGGGTTTTCATCAGAGTGTGAATGATCGTTCGTTGTTTACTCATTCGACGTCCCGGGGTCTCGTGGTCTTACTTCTATATGTTGATGACATGATAGTGTCAGGTGATGATGAGGATGGTATTAAGCTTCTTACTACAGGGTTACATCGCTCGTTCCACCTAAAAGAGTTGGGCTCTCTTTCTTACTATCTTGGCATAGAGGTTACTCGCACAACTCAAGGAATTCTCTTTTGGTAGACTAAGTACATTGATGATTTGTTGGAATCCTCTCGGTTTGATACGTGCAACCCAGTTGCTACACCCATGGAGTTGAACTTGAAGCTGGGGAGGGACTCAGGGACTTTACTTTCAGACGGGGCCGCCATTATCGGAGTATTGTTGGTAGTTTGATATACTTGGCATCTACACATCCTGACATTGCTTATGCCGTGCAGATTGTAAGTCATTTCATGTCGGCTCCACGAAGTTCTCATATGTATGCGGTTCACAGGATTTTACGATATCTCCGTCGCACCAGGGAGGTTGGTTTGTTCCTCCCATCGTCTGGGTCATTGGTACTACAGGGGTTCTCCAACTCAGATTATGCTGGGTGTGTTGATACACGCCGATCCACTACAGGATGGTGCATTAGGCTTGGTGGTTCAGTGATCTCTTGGAGGTGTAAGAAGCAAGATCGAGTTTCCAAGTCGTCGACATAGGCAGAATATCAAGCTATGTCTGTTGTCACCACTAAACTAGAGTGGTTGCAGCGCCTTCTTGGCGTTCTCGAAGTACAATGTGTCGTTCCCTTGGAGCTATATGTCGATAACAGTAGTGCCATCCGGATAGCTACTAATTCGATTATGCATGATCACACTAAGCACATTGAAGTGCATGTTCATTATATTCGGGATCTTGTTCGTGCTTGTAAGATTCAGATTTTCTACATAGCATCCGAAGACCAACTTGCAAACTTGTTCACAAAATCCTTCACTACCTCACGGCACTCTTATCTTGCTGGCAAATTGATGATGCGTAACCCCCATCAATTTGTGGGAGGGTGTTAAGTTACGTATTATATGTTAGGGCTTGAAGCCCATGTACGTGCATGAGGCATGATTGGCCCATGCATAATGGCACTAGTAGGGATAGCCAAAACCCTTAGTGTTTAGGCATACGTACTATATATATAATTGTAACCTCCGAGATTGCACGACACTTGAATAAGAACTTCATACGCTTCGGCCGTGGACTAGTCTCGCTCATTCTGAAGGAGGAAACCACGTAAACCCTGTGTCGATTTCTTTCCGTTTCGTAAAGTTAACACTTCCAAATATCAAACTCACCTATAACACAAATATCAGCTTCTCATCCGCTAGGCTAACTTAACTTTCTAGGTACATTTGTACTCAATACGATTTTATAGTTTTAACTTAATTCGAAAATTTTAAAGACATCCGTGAAGTTTTTACGTCACTTTCAAAATTCAAATGTGCGGGGAGGACGAAACTCGTTGTAGCTCCGGCCTAAGTCCAACTCCACTATCATTTGGTGTTAAATTAATATTGACTTAAAACTTTGACTAAATGAATGACAAAATTTTGTTTTCGCATATAGTTTGAACAGTGTTTTTTTTTTACAACTGGCCTGTATATTATTAAAAATCAAACTTCAGGAGTTACAGAGCCATCTTGCAAAATTTGAGGTACTAAGAAGATAGGAGGTCGACAAAGCCAGGCTTCTGTCTCCTCCTATCGACATTTCTTTCTCGCCATAACATGGACACCTTCATTCCCCGTCCTTCCCCAAAACCGCCATTCAATTCCTCCTCTTCGTCTTCCCCAGTCACAGATTTCTTCATAGATGCCATGAATTTCCAAATTCGTAGTGTCCGGTCTCTCTAGCTTATGAATTAGGGATTGGCAGTCAGTCTCAATAAACATCGGGTGGAAATGATTCGCCATCGCCAGCTTCAAACCCCACACCATTGCCTGAGCTTCCGCCGTTTCTGGTGACGATGTCGTTCGGGTATGGTGGGCTGCCACCATGTGGAAATCCCCGTGCTCATCTCTTAAGACGAGGCCGTACCCCGTTCCTCCCTCTGGCAGACATGCAACATTAGTATTAAGCTTGAAGAAACCTGGCGGTGGTGGTTCCCATTTGTATGACGGTCACTGACTTACGCTTCCCTATCCCCTACCCTATTCTCTCTGATACTCCTCCAGGTAATCCTGAGCTCTTGTTGCTATCTCCCATTCCTCTAGATAGGGTTCTTGAACATGTGATTGTTAAGCTCCTTCCATAGAAACCATTGGGTAATCAGAACTTGAGGAAGCTCTTCTTCACTTGTATTGTCAATCAATTCACATAACCATTCGTCGCATCTTTTTCCTTCCTCCATAGAGAAGAACTTGGCTAGGAAACTAGGACGCCATATCCTTCCTGCCCAATCACAATCTCGAGTAATGTGTTCCTGCATTTCTTTCAATCCACAAAAAGGGCATTCATCATTTGCCTCTGGGATTCCCCTGCTTAGGTTGGAACCTGTAGGTAATATATTGCAACCCCATCGCCAAATGAACACTCTAACCTTTGGTGGAATGTTTAGTTTCAAAATGTGCTTCCAATTCACTGGGACATATCTCTCTGGTTGATTGAGCTCGTGTTTCCTCCTCCATTCCTTCTATCTTGATCTTACTGCATTTTTCCCAGACTTGTCCCTTCCCCACATTCTAGAGTCTGGTCTTCTCACAGTAGGTATGGGAATTTGTTTGATTCGTTCTCGGTCAATAGGGTGGAAATTGGTTTGCAAAACATTGCTTTTCCATGTACCAGAGTCCTTGTCAATCAAACTCTCTACCTTCTCTGTCAGATTCATCCGCTGAATGGGAGTTTGGATCTTATAATCCTCAGCTACAGGAATCCATCGATTCCACCATATTCCAATCCTTTCTCCATCTCCTCGCCTCCATCGTGTACCTTTCCTGATTAAACTTTGTGCCTGCATCATACTCTTTGATATGATCGCAATTGGATCAATCCACAATTCAAAATTACTTGCCTAAGAAGTCATCTCAACTAACTTGAAGAATTCTGATTTTGGCTAAGTGTTGAAATAGTTTCAGGTAGCCTACTTTGGAAGCTTGTATCTTACAAATGGCTCAATGAAAATGGAAGATAAAGGGCTTGTTTTAAAGATAAATTTTCCATATTTCCAATGGTATGCTTTTTGGATCCAGAATATGTCATTAAGATTAGTTTCCAAGGCCTCAAAGTTGCTACCTCAAAACTGGAAAACTGCCAGAAAATGGCTAAGGCATAAAACTATTTTGTGAAGCCTACTTTGGGGCTCAACTCAAGGAGCATGGATGGGATTCAAGTCAAAAGGCTTATACAACATGAAATTAGGAATGTTTATCTACCAAGGGAAGGAATTGGATGAAAGATCGGAGTTCTGGAAGGCCTCGAACGAAAGGCGCGAAGTTAGTGCAAAAGCTGCCTTTTCACTGTTTTGCTGGCAAATTACTTGTGCGTCAAGAAAGGAAGTTTGTTGTCTAGTTTTGTACTGTTTTTAGATTTTGTTTTTACCTTAATTGTTTCCTAGGTACATTAGGTTTGTATTAGTTTTATTTGACTTTAAATACCTTCGAGTTTTCGTTGTAACAACATAAGACTTTGATTAATCGAAAAACAAACCCTTTGGTTTTGTGCAAGTTGCGACTTGTTTGAGTTTGGTGGATTCCAAGCTTTTGAGCTTTGTATCGATTGAATATCCTCTTCAATCATGGTCGAGCAACTACCCTTTTATACCATACGAGCTTTCCCTAGGTGTGGAATTGTCCGTTGGTTCCGTTTTATCCAATTTTTGTATTAAGAACGCGTTGTTCTTGATTCGAATTTAATCAATCTTTGGATTGATTGTTTGCTGCGTTACTTTGGTAAAAATACACCCCCCAGGGTCGTATTACTACTCCATATGTAGCTAGGGTTGTTTCCCAATGCTGCCTCCATTACGTCACAGAAGGGATAGTATTTTGCTTTTAGAACCCTCGCCACAAGAGTGTTTGGGTTCTGTAGCAATTTCCAGACTTGTCTTACTAGAAAAGAGATGTTAAAACTATGTAGGTCTCTAAAGCCCATTCCCCCTTCATATTTAGGTCGACATAGCTTTTCCCAACTCATCCAATGAATCCTCTTTTCCTCTTTCCTTCTCCCCACCAGAAGCTAGCAATCATGCTCTGAATTTCATCTATCACCCCCTAGGTATTAGAAAAACTGACATGGCATAGAGTGTCTATGCTTATGCTACTGCCTTAATCAGCACTTCCTTTGTCGCTGTGGATAACAGTTTACCTTTCCATTTGTTGATTTTGTTTCTGACACAGTCGATCAATTGAGCAAAAACAACCTTCTTTTCTCTGCCAATCACTATTGGCAATCCCAAATACTTATCCTAATGCATCACTATTCTCATTCCCATTATTCCCGCCATCTGAGTTTGATCAGTTTTAGTTTCATTTGTACTGAAAGAGAGCTCAGATTTGGTCAAATTTATTTGCTGCCCTGAAGCCCTTTCATACATATTTAGTATGCCTCGAATAGTTTCCCCATCTCTTTCTTGTTTTCAGAAAAGAAGATGTTATCATCTGCAAAGAATAAGTAGGAGATGATGGGGCCATTGCTGCTTACTTCGATTCCTCATAATCTGCCTTCTTCTATTGCTCTCTTTGTTAGGGCAGATAGACCTTCTGCACAAATAAGGAAAAGGTAGGGGGAAATAGGACCCCCTTGCCTCAAGCCTCTAGATAGTTGTATTATGCCAATCTGGTGACCATTAACCAGAGCTGAGTAGCTTACTGTTGTCACACACTGCATAATTAGGTTGACCCATTCTTCCGAGAACCCCATTTTTGTCAGGATGCCTCGTAGAAAAGACCATTCCACCCTGTCATAGGATTTCGAAATATCCAGCTTAGCAGCTACATAACCCTTTTTTCCCTTCTTTTCAGTTCTTCGTTGCATGGAAACACTCAAATGCTACCATAATATTTTATGTGATGTTTTTTCCTGGTATAAAATCACTTAGTGTTTCGTAATCACCTCACTCAGTACCCTTTTTAGCCCGTTGGCTAAAACCTTGGATAGATTTTGTAGAGCACCTTGCATAAAGCAATTGGTCTGAATTTTGCAAGAGAGGCTGTTTTTTTTTTTGTCTTTGGTATGAGATCCAAGAGAGTATGGTTAAGAGTAGGGAGTATTATGTCTGCGATCAGAATTCTTTGTAGTTCGAGGCATACTATATCCCCTACTTTCGCCCAATTTTTTGGAAAAATAATGATGGCATCCCATCCGAGCCTGGTGCTTTTGTGTGAGCCATCATTTTCAAAGCATTCCATATCTCCTCTCTCGAAAAAGGTTCCAAGAGCATCTTATTCATTTCAGGAGTGACCTTTGTTTCCGCTGCTTCTAGAACCGCAGAGATATCAGTTGTGACCCCAGCCTTGTACAAAGATCTTAGGTAATGTGTCATACAACCCATTACCTCCTCCTGACATTTGAACACCAAGTCATTCTCATCTCTTAACTCTTTGATTGTCTTTCTTTGTCTTCGATTCGTGGCTTTTCTGTGTAAAAACCATGTGTTCTTATCTCCTTCTCGAAGCCAATATGTTCTAGATCTATGTCTCCATTTAATTCCTTCTAGTTGCAGCACCTCATTCAGTTCGTGTCAAGCACACGTCTCTGAATCAACACGGCCTTATTTTTCTTCTGTTTTGAGATCTTTCGATCTTCCTCTTGCGAGCCTTTAAACTGCCAAAGGTAGTCTTACTCCATTGAACTTGCTTTTTCACAATCCTTTATCCTGTCCTCCAATGGTTTGTCTTCTTCTTTCTTCCAAACTTCCGCAATTAAAGGAGAACAACCTTCATGAGTTTGCCAATAAGCCTCAAATTTGAAATGCCAACCCCACCAAATGCCTTCATCTGTCAAATTGAGTTCAATCTTGATTGGCAAATGATACGACACCCATCTGTCGAGGTGATAGTCTCGTGCTTCTGGAAATATTTCTTTCCACTCTTAGTTTGGCACTGCTCTATCAAATCTTTGTTCTAGAAAAGCCTCATCGATTCTCCCATTATCCTAGGTGAACATATTCCCATAGAATCCTAAATCTTCTACATGACACTCATCTAAAATTGTTTTAAAAGTCTCCATATTCTGTACATATGATGGATTAACACCATTCTTCTCAGCATAGTTCAGTACTTGGTTAAAATCCCCACAGAGGATCCAAGGCATCCTTTTACGATCATGTAGTCTACTGATCAACTCCCAAGTCTTTCCTTTATTTTCTTGCTAAGGCCAACCATAAATCTCAGTCAATCTCCACCTATTCTCCTTTGAACCTTCAGTGATCCAAACATCTATGTAATTTTGATCCAGGGACTTAACTGTTACATTGAGTTCCTCTTGCCACAACATTAAGAGCCCTCCAACCCTATTTCTTGATCCTACTCACTTTCTTTTTGTCCATCCTAATTTTTGAATCAACGCCTCCCATTCATGTTCCTGTTTCTTAGTTTCCATGAGAAAAACTAAGTTGGGGTCTTGTTCTCGTAGCAGCTCAGCTACTCGTGCAACTGTCGTGTCTTTCCCCAATCCACAATAGTTGAAACTAAGTATACTCATTGGGATGGGGGTGGGGGGCTGCTCTTTTGCAGGCTCCGCCACTCCGCCATCCAATTTAGTTTTGTTTTCCTTCGTCACAATACCATCAACTCCCTTGAAATTTAGCATTTTTGCTTTCTTGATTGCTCCAGTTTGCTCTGTTGCTTCAGTTTCTCCTTCCTTCCTCTCTGGAATCATTCGCTTTTGTGGAGTAAGTTGGATTCCAGTAGTAGGTATGTTGTTATTTTGCTCTCGCCTTCTCCAAACACGAGCAGTACTCTTGCCATTGTCTTGCCCTCCACGTTTCCCATAACAAATTCCTTTAGTGCTCTCGTTTGCATTACCCTTGCTTTTTGTGAAAGATGTTCAGGGCATTGCTGTTGTTGTTGCTGCTTAGGGTGTAAATCAGCATTGCTCTGTGTGAAGCCCGGTCCTTCTTTATCCTTCACCAGATTCCCTAGCTCCTTCTGTTCCTGAGTCTTAGCAATTTGGATTTGGTGCTCTTCTTCCTTCGTCCTCGTTTCCTCCTGCTCCAGTGCCATATCATTGTCCGAATTGGACCCAATGCTTTTCATCTCAAGTTTCTGTCTTAGCGCTGCCCATACTTCTGCATCTTCCTTTTTAGTTGTGTAGGATAACCAGTTCTTTGGTTTTGGTGTTGCCGTCCTGAGTTCATACCCAAACGGATCAATCTCAGGTTTTGGATCCATCTTACACGTGAGCTTTGGGTGGCCTATCCTCCCACACGAATAGCAGAACTTAGGTAGTTTCTCATAGTTTACTGGATATTCAACCAATTGCCCTGATATATTAAGCTTCAGTTTCTTGTTTAGGGGTTTGTTGATTGATAGATGTACCCTTAGCCTCATGTAGAAATCCCAGAGTGTTATCCTTCTGCTGTTGCGTTTCTTTACTCGTTGTTGTATCTTTCATCATTTTTTCCACCTCCTCCATGTTGTATTTGTCCTATTTGTTTTGTATACACCTCAGCGAGACTAGCTCCAGAGGAAAATATAGCTTAACCAAGAAAACCTAATAATACTTTGAAGTAGCATAAGGAACACAGAGCTTCACGACTCTAAATATATGTGCCAGGGCCGCTCGTAAAGTAAAACTTTCGTCAAAAGTACTCCTATTCCAAAGAGTAATCAGCCTCCAAACTCTTCTTCACCAAAATCCCAAGAAAAAAACTCGGAAAACCTTAAGGTTTCCGCCGCCCTAAACCATCGCTAAACAAGAGAAAAAAACCCTTAGCTTCTGATTCTCAAGTAGAAGGGAAGTTGGAAGGCATGCAGGAGTAGGCCAACTAATCACGTTACAAGTTTGAACATTGTTCTTAAGTTGGGCAAGTAACTTCTTTTCTCTTTTGTAAGGAATTTTTTACTCTCTTTATCATTTGTTTATCTGTTTTTGAGTTCCTTAAAATATAAATCTCAATCTAATACCTCTGGTGTATTCAGAGCAAAAACATCTCAATCA
Source organism: Linum trigynum (assembly GCA_964030455.1). Taxonomy (NCBI): domain Eukaryota; kingdom Viridiplantae; phylum Streptophyta; class Magnoliopsida; order Malpighiales; family Linaceae; genus Linum; species Linum trigynum. The sequence continues at coordinate 15,657,337 of OZ034818.1, forward strand.
CAAAAATTTGTTCATACGCTTTGCACTCCCGCTATCATCAGATCTTGAAAGTTACGAACCTTTCGAAACTCAAAGCTGTACGACTAAAATAATAGGGTAAATTGTAAGTTTGGTCACTGAAATTACTTAAAAAGTTTACGTTTGCCACTGAAATTAATTTATTTCATTCGTAGTCACTTAAATTAGTTCAACAGTTCTAGTTTGGTCATTCTCCGTTAGTCTTCGTTAAATTTTTCTGATGTGGCAGTCAAGTGTGAGAGTTGACCGTTAAATGTGTGACGTGGCAATTAAAAATTAATATAAAAAATAAATTTCATATTTATATTTTCCCTCATTTACTATTAGCAAAAAAAAATTGATAAAAAGAAAATAAAAGTTGATTAACCCGGCTGTACCATTCCCGACGATTTTCTCCACCTCCTACGCCACAATCCCCGCCAAAATATTCCCGTACGCCCCGCCCATCACCGTCGCGGATAGAATTGTACAAATTCACGAATGCCACTATTAAAATGGATGAAACTAGACCCAAAGGGTTAATAGAACATGAATTACACTGCACTTTGTTTAGTTCATAACCTCATCACACTCCGATATTCGTTTCAAGTTTCATCCGCAGACCCAAAAACTCAAATCTATTAGGCACCAAAACTAAGAGCTACAGCTACTGAGTACTGATACAACGATTAGCTAACAAATGCTACCGCTGGGTCTTGAATTCTATCTAGATCTTATCAGTCCCCCCAACCCGCCCATCACCGCTGCGGAGCACGCCGCGGAGATGATAAAGCCTCGAGTGCCCGTTCCGATCATGGATCTCGTGGCGAGCTTGATCCTGTTCAGCATACCTTGGAAGTCGGCGAAGAGCTTCGCGTCACGGCCTCGATCGCTTCTTGCGCTGCTTGTGATGATGGTGACCTTACCTTCTCCTTCTTTCTCCGTTGTGTCGCCCTCCTCTAAATCTCACCGGACCGGAGTTATGTGTTTGCAAGTTCATCAGCGGATTCCTCATTTTCTCCGCCTCCCGAACCGCCCCAGGCGTCCGACCAGTGCGACCGCGGAATCGCCGATTCATCCACACCCGGGGGAGTTGCAGTGGTAGGGTCGGGACTCGGATCCGGAAAGACGGATGAAGGAGGAAATAATTATCTGTTTAATTTATTTTGATAATGAGGTGGTTTTTAAAAATATTTTTTTTAATTTTTTTTAATTGACACGTCATTTATTTAACGGTCAACTTTCAGAGTTGACTGCCACGTCAGAAAAAGTTAACGGAGATTAACAGAGAGTGATCAAACTTGAACTGTTGACTAATTTAAGTGACTACAGATGGAATAAATTAATTTCAGTGACAAACGTGAACTTTTTAATTAATTCCAGTGAACCTTAAATCTCTGGATGTTATTCAAATTTTCCACCACGGCCACCACAAGTAATTAAGCACGGTTGCTATATATTACGGTATAGCATAGAATTGTTAGCTGTTGGATTAATTCATCAATTACTATCAAACAGATCAGATAAGCCGAATTGTCAAAAAGTGCATAGAGCCACCTTACATGCATATCCATTTTATTTATCAATTGATAACAGGAAGTTAATTGACAGTGGCGCCTTTCCATAACATTTGATGTGACGGTATCGAGAATCTGAATTCAATTGAGGTGGAGGTTTCTTCTGTTCATTTCTCTTGTCGCCTAATCTGCTGGAGTCTTGAACCGTCTAGGAACGAAAGATACGTTGTTATTGTCGGAATGGACAATAAATGAGTCATTTGCTCAAACGTAGACATTTGACAAATGTAGACATTTGCTAATGTAAACATTTGCAAATGTATTTTTCGTTTAACAGTTTTTTTATTAATCATTAATAAATGCGTCATTTGTATAATGTTACTATTTACCCTTATATTTAACATTTCATTATCTTGTTTTCTTATTCTCATAAACCCAATCAGGTAATCGAATCATTTTGCAACCAACAAAACATATGATTACGATCATGTATAATACTTTCTAATTTTAACATATTTTATGTTAAATATATTTGTAAAAGGTAACGACTCAAGAAGTCTCACATTCGAGTTAATTACGACTCACTCTTGAAGGCGGCAACACGGGAAGCTGGAGTCATGAGAAAATGATGGAGACGATAAGACGTATGTCCCTCCTCGCCGCTTATGAAATTTGACTGAATGAAAATAAATTTGGTGATACACGAAAGAATGATAGAGAAATAAGTAATGGAAAGACAAGGTTAAAGTAAGTTTATGAAAAAGTATCAATGATATAATTGGAAAGATTGAGCTAAAATAATGAGTCATTTCCAAATGACTTATAGATAAGAGGCATTTGAAAATGACTCATTAATTAGAAGCATTTTAGACTTTCATTCGAGCCAATAATTTATTTTGGTTTTTGCCAGCAAGCGAGTCATTTAGTACTAAAACTCAATTATCTATCTATCTATACTAAATATTATGGCTATTCAAAAATAACTTCTTGCCACATAAGCACTTGGTGAATGCACAAGTTGCCAATGTGGACAATTTTTTTTTCAAACAAAAAACTATTTATTGATCTATTTATGAAGTTGTCTCTCTCTTCTTTTAATAATTCTACTCATTTTTATTAAAATTAAAATAAGTTAATTTTTTAGGAAACATTTAAACAAAAAACACACACCTAAGTAATAAAAAAAATTCGATTAAACAAACTATAAAGATGGAAACAGAGAGTGACATATATTATATTTGTTTAAACCAAGCTTATTAAATCTTATTAAGTAAATTTTCTACTCATTTTTACTAAAACTTAATAATAAGTTACATTTTGATGGAAAAAAAAACAAGCACACACATAAATATTAATATTTTTCAATACAAAATATAAACGATAATCTATGAGAAAATAAACGTTTGACAATCAATCGACTTTGAGAAATGAACGATATGACTATATGTTTTTTGCTATCAAACACTCACTTCTTTCTTATGTATATACCTATCAAATAAAACAAGTATAAATTATATAGCAAAATGTCTGAATATAAACTTGACAGAGCAATAATTGTTATTTTTTTAAAAAACTTCTTATTCATTTCGATTAAATGAAAACATATTAATTATTAATGCAAACTTTTAATTTGTTTCTATCCCTTTTCCCATTTTGATTGTCTCTCTAGAAATAAAATCCAACATTGAAAATAAGAAATCAAGAAAGTATGTCAACCACCACAAAAATAAACAAAGCCCTCTTATTAATTGCTAAATATTTTGAGATTTCTAATATTTGTATTCTCATAATTTATAGAGAAGGAAATGGTAATGCATACGTTTTTTTTTCTTTGTATGAGAATATGAGGCAGAAATTACACGAGACAACGATAAGATGACAAAATTTTGAGCAGTTGTAACATATTTTTGTCTGTTGACGAAAAAAGTTAATATGATCATTGTGAAGATGAGGTGAACCAAGCCGAGGGTTGTCGAGTGCTCCCTCTTCCTCATTGATCTAAAGCTGGCAACTGGTCTCACTTTCTCAGCGATATGTTATTGTTTGCGGTTGACTGGCCGAGTTATACTCTTTTTCCCATTCTTTTCTTAATTTCTTCCAAATTACGACTGCTGGATGGTAAATTTTCCCGCTCTCGATGAGTGAATATATTTCTTCTTTGTTTTTTTACTGAGAAGGGTCGCCATATACTTTCATGTATATAAAATATAATTAGAAGAGTTAATTGGTTAGACTTAGGGCATACCTCCTTTAGTTGAATAATTGATCATTTTTCTTGAATGCCTATTGCAACCCGATTTCTTGAATGTTGAAATGGAAAGTAGAGTTGTGATGATTGTTTATTATATTTTATGTTCATGATTGACATGCTACTACTAGCTAGCTATACAGTGATGATCGGGTTAGTAATTAGTAGGTAGCAAAGGGGTTATAAGTAGAAGGGAACATAATTGGGTTTTATAAAGGTCGCGAAGAAGAAAGAAAATGATAATGGTGGTTTCTCGGTTGTCTATTTCGATGATTTTTTAATTTCTACATGTTTGCGGTGACATTTGTTTGTTTCATTAAGGTGAATTTTTCTGCATTGAATCCCTAACTAAAGATTGATTTTGACATGATTGTTTTCTTACAAACTACTATTTGGATTGATGCATATATTCAGTTCACAAATGAAGAATTTGAATGATAAAATGAGCTGAGTTGTATTAAAGACTGCTCCTTTCATTATTTGTCTATGTTGTTATTATGTAATAAAGCAAAATTCTTTTCTGCAGGAGATATGTAGTTCTCTACAAAATATAAATTATGTTTAATTATATGCAGTTTAATTTGCTGAAAATATTGCATTAATAAGTTAGTGACAGCTGATAGTTTTGTTTGTGGTTGGTTTTGTTAGAACATTTCAAGGTAATTAAACAAGTACGTGGAAGATTGATGAACGTGGATGCTAATGAGTTTCCTCATTATTCCAAAATCGTATGAGTAATTATCATATACCGACATGAGAAGGGAGAGAAAATAAAAAGCTCTTCGCTTATTTTTTTTATTAATTGAAGCACATTTTCTTATTCTAATTTCTTCTTTTGTGGTTGTAAGTTTTTTAATTTCTTTATCACAATTCTGTGCTAAAGAATGAATAATCTCTTATGTTTATAATCTTAAAGGGCGAGTTCGATAAAAAAAATTCTAAATCAATAAAGAACCGTCTACAAAGAGCTCAGTTAATAAAATTAAAATGTTCATAAATAAACAAAAGGTATAAAAGTATGAAATAATACCTGAAATAAGGTAAGTGGGATTTACAATTCCATGTATATTACCTTAGCAAACATAAATAAAAATAATAACAATTAGAATACTATAACGAATTATAAAACAACCAAACAAAATACACCGCCCAACGGGCGGGTAAAAAACTAGTATCATTTGATAAAATAACTCATTCAAACGACTCAAGTAAACGAACTTCTCATGGTATTAGAAGAGTCTTAGTCTCTGCCACAATGGTGGAAGCAGTGGCGGATCCAGGGGGTGGCCACCCCGGACCCCGGCCCAGTCCTCCTCTGGTTTCGGTGTTAGTTTAATCCTTGTGAATTTTTTGATTTTATCCATTCAACCCAGTTTTATTTTTTAATAAGATTGCGTATAACTAGAAAAATGATTCAGATAAATATAATCAAATCACTAGTATAAATTTAGCCTAGAAATTACAGGCCCAAAAATTATTCGTCTAAAAAACAATGAAACCTATAATTCTAAAAGTCTAAAATGTAAAAGACTAAAAGAAATATGAGGTTTTGTTCACTTAAAAATTTACTAGGGCACCTGGTAGATGTAGGGATGGACACACAATGCAAATTGATTAGTCGATTGATTTGTCTAGTATTGATGCTGCTCGTTTCAACAGCTACTACGGAGAGAACCTTTTGAATAATGAAACATGTGAAAACTTATTTGTGCAACAAAATGAACGATGAATTTCTCGCCGATTTCTCAAGTATTTTATTTGAACAGTGTATATTATTGGTATGGATGTGGACTCCATCATTATTGGTGTATTCGCTAAATTAAAATACCGTTGTTGGGTACAATTGACATTGTAAAAAAACTATAATCACTATATTTTTTTGGTTTAATTTTATAATGAAATGCGGCCTAGTGCTCTTTTGTATTCTGGATCCACCGCTGGACGGAAGTGCATAAGATCCTTTTAACTAGTCTTCTTTATTAATGTTAATGAATGCCATTACAATTTACATTACACACGCACAGCTATTCCGGAAATTTTGAAGAAATGTTGGCGGAAAATTCAATTATTCTTTGGCAAATGTCAAAGCTACTCCTTTGAAATGTAATTCAATCTGGAGGGTCTTTGGAATTTTTTTTTTGTCTTGCCGCTCTAATGTATGTTGAAATTATATGCCAAATCTTCGGGCGGGAACTTGAAATGTAGCTGACAGCAAGCCGGGGAACTGGAATGTCTTCGAAATAATCGTTTGGCACACGAAAACCCATAAAAATTGTGTACCAAAAAAAGGGGGCAATATACGGAACACGCACCACATCCACAAAAGAAGAACAATTAATTAAGCCGGCTTTTTGTTAGTTTATTTACATCCAAAACAAATTTAGTCCAAACCTAATTAGCGTATGATTAGTCTAAGTTGTTTGATATAATTAACATCAAAAGTGATTACGTGGTTATATTTGATTGAATCTATTCTGTGCGACAGAAACCAAGTAATCAACAAAACATGATGTTCTTTCTTAGTGGGCTCTTCAGGATTTCTCGACCTCATATTTATAACTTGTCATGGTATCTATGGCGACTTAACTAATTTGTCCAGTCTCTCATTCGAGTCTCAAATTTTATTTTTTAAGATATATATGATGGATAATTTGATGCACTCACTTTTTTGGTGCAATCTTTAAAAGTGGGGCTAAATTACAAGTTTGGTCACTCAAATTACATAAATCTTTCACGTTTGCCACTCGAATTACTTTTCTTTCATATTAGCCACTAACTTTACGATTCGTTTCACCGTTAGTCACCTGCCGTTAGTCTCCGTTAACACCGTTAGTTTTTTTATGACTTGACAAACGGAATTGCTGACTGGACTGTTAAATTAATGACATGTCAATTTAAAAAAAAAATAAAAATAAGTAATTAGATGGAAAGCGCCCACCTTCTCCTCCCTCGTATTCTTCCTCTTCCTCATCATCCCGCCGAACAATATAGGAGTAGCTCCTCCTCCATATCAAACAAATCCTCCATATCAAACAAAGCATAGCTGCGCGGCAGCACCAGCTTTGTTGGACCTTCTTTTCCATTACCTTCAATCTGTCATCTCTTCCTCCATTTTCTATAAGGGATCTTTTCCCCAAATTCAACCCCTGCAATAAAAAGAGCAATCTAGGGAAGACTTGAGCTCGGGGGCGGAGATCTCTAACTCAAATAACCAGAACTTCTCTTATTCCCAGTTCCTGGGAGGGAATCGAATGTCCAGACCTTGGAGCTCCTTGCCGCCGCACATGCCCAAATGGTTCACGCCCCAAACGGATCCTCGGTCCTAATCTCGCAGGAGGCTAGCCGAAGCGAGGTCAGTGACCTCGCCATTGTCGACAAGGTCGAGCGGTCGAGGCAGGGGCCGGTGAGATCCAAGTCTGTGAGCAGGGGTAGGAAGATGAGGCTAGGGACGAAAGAGACGGCGGCGGACTTGCGTTTGCGGTGGTGGTAGGGCAGAGAGAGGCGGAAGCGCTGGGCCCAATAGGTCACGCCGTAGTTTAGTAACCCAAGGTCTTTGGGCTTCAACGCCCAGGAGAAATTGAAGTTGAAGTAGTCGACGACGTTGTCTTTCTAGGTTGAGCGGAGTCTCTCCCAACCTTCGATTTCTCAAAGGGAACCTCCAATCCGGGATTAGTTGCTCCTCGGTGGTTCGGCGTGACGATGGGGAAGAGGAAGAAGATGAGGGAGGGCAAGGTGGGCCCTCTACGCTAATTACTTTTTTTTATTTTTTTTTTAAATTGACATGTCATTAATTTAACAGTCCAGTCAACAATTCCGTTTGCCAAGTCATCAAAAAACTAACGGTGTTAACGGAGTCTGACGGAACTAACGGCAGGTGACTAACGGTGAAACGAATCGTAAAGTTAGTGGCTAATAAGAAAGAAAAGTAATTCGGGTGGCAAACGTGAAAGATTTATGTAATTTGAGTGACCAAACTTGTAATTTAGCCTTAAAAGTGGCAATAAAACATAGAATTTTGAAATTTAATTGGTAGTATTAGTCTAATATGATCGAATTATATAAAATCACAACAAATCAATCTATTACCCTAACCCTTTAACTTTTACTTTTGAATCCCAGCACAAAACCCTAAATTATAAACCTAAATCCTAACCCTAAATCCCCAAATCCTAAATCCTTCAAATTAAAGTAACTCTTGAATGAGTTTTTTTTTGAAAATTCATGTGTTTCTTGTTAATAACATCATAAGCGACGATTGATATCGTTTTGACATGAATCACATGCTTGAAATGACGATTATGAAACGAGTGTATTGAATGCATCCAACAAAGTGGATGCCCGGAATACTCCACCATATATGTATCCAATATTAAAATTAAATAAATAAAAACCAAGAACCTAGCTATATGAGAAATAAATATAGAATTGGAATGACCAAGCCATTTTTTCCTAGAAGATACAAAACGAAACAGTTCTATCATGTATGAGTGATAGCACGAAGAAGGTTGCAAGAGTAGTAGAATCGTCTGGCTAGAGAGCTGAGAATGAATTGGATTGATCAGCACAACAAGGATTATATTGGTTGCCACCGGTTTAGCTTCATTTGATTCTTATTTCTTAGCTTAAACGGGCTTGTGTTGCGTGTTTATTTGTGTTTTGTTCCGTGTATCCCAAAACTTGTTCAACGTAAGTTCGTCAATACATATTGGTAACATTTTTAATGCATACTATTTTTGTGAATGTGTGCAACCGTACTATCTGACCTTTCTTTATATAAGCATCTTATACCTCATGCATTTTGTAATCTCGGATTTTCATTTGTGAGATCAACAATCATCTATTAAAAAACACGTCACAATAAAATACAGTTCCTTCAAACTCATTACATACCAAAAGCTTACTAGCTTAGTGCTTGCATATCGAAGGCTTTGTACTTTGTAGTGTATACCAGTTATAAATAATTTTTTTGAGACTTATATAAAAACAAAAATATTAAAGCCAAACTAATTACTCTATCAATGCATATGCATGTATACTAATTCGAAAAATAATCCCATGTATTGGCCTGATTGCCATGATAATATAAAATGAAAAGAGAATTGTAATTATTCATTAGCATTTGGAATACAAAGTAAGGGCGGATAATCGGTTCAGTTTGATTATAACTGGAACCATTTAGTTGGTTCGCAGTTAATAGTTAAGTACTTTGTGCTTACCGTTAACCGCACCGTTTAAATTAGTTGGTTAACTGTAATCGTATAGACAGTTTTTATTTATTTAAGTTGTTGGTTAACTGAATAACCGTTAACCAAGTGATTCAGAAAGGTTATACCAAAATAACCGATTGATAACCTAACCAACACAAGACCTACTTTTTTCAATTGTGAAATTTTCTATAATTTTTCATACATACACGTGTGTTCTTTTATTAAGTTGTTATCATTGAATAAACAATGATTTAATCTATATATATATCAATGCATAATCAACTCAATCAAACACAAGTACAAAATACTAACATTCTACCATCAAACTTTATTAAAGAAGCATACATCGATACTCAACAACAATTACTCAACTCGTAAACCCCATCAAATTACATGGAAGCTAAATGTTACTAATTGTTGTCGAGCAATTATGCGCAAGTCTGACTTTCTACTGTGTTCCTTCTAAAACCCTTCCTTTACATTATTCTCATTTGAGTCTAAGTCACTATTACAACTAGGATAGACAAGGGGTATAGTAAGCCTTCAAAGGCCTCATTATTTTTGGCCTATGTTTGCAACTCATGGAGGTCTATTATTTTTTACTTTAACTATTAGGATGGTTGTAATCGGTTAGTCGGTTAACCGTTTAACCGTCGGTTATTAACCATTTGATCATCGGTTAGTTATTAGCTAAATTTGGCTACCGTAAACCGACTGTTCATCATTTAATCGGTTATCGATATAATCGTTAACCACCAAATTCAATTCGATGATGTGTTACATCTTTAACGGGATTACCGTTTACCAGCCTTAGGAGTTTTTGGGTGGCATATGAGGAGTATGCCAAGATACAAATATAAGCAAAAGAACCATGTATATCTTATTGTCTCCTAGCAAACCAGCAAAAGAAAGGAAAATTAAATTTTAAAAAAAGGGAATATATAAGCCCAAAGAAAGGCCCACCCACCAGCACGGCAACTTGCAACTTTGTCCTTTGACCAATTTTCTGCCCCCCAACAAAAATGAAAAATCCGCCTATAAATCCCCATTCGCCGTCCCTTTGGATGCAGAGGGAAAAAATTCACACGGCAGCCGAAATCCCTCCGCCGACCTCTCTCTCTCTCTCCGTCTTTTTCCTCTCTTTCTCACTCCAGATCGTCGACTGAACAGATCAACTATGCTATTCAATTTGAAATCCTGGTCCAAGACCGTCTACGACGACGAAGAGTTCGATGAGCAGGAAGCGGCGAATCAGGAGAAGGACAAGTTAGCGGTGGATCGGGAGACAGGGGAGGAGCCTTCGCCGGTGTCCTCGCCGCCACCAGAGAGCACGAGCAGCTCTTCTATAGAAGACGGCGGCGGAGGAGATGGAGGAGGAGGAGGGTGGTCGACGTCGTTGACAGTGTGGAGAAAATCACTTGTAATGAACTGCCATGGCTTCACGGTCATAAATTCCGAGGGAGATCTGGTCTACCGCGTCGATAATTACTGCGGCCGACCCGACGAGCTCACTCTCATGGACGCCGCCGGCAGGTCTGTCCTCACAATGCTTCATCACACTAAGGTACGTACAACAGTCATCATTTATTCACCTTTTTCCTTTCCCTGTTTTTCTTCCCCTTTTCTTGAGAGAGAATGGTTGTCAAACCGTACGTTATCCAGCCGGCTGGTTGAACTAAGGCCGACCAGAGACGGTACTCAAATCATCCACTAAAAAGTCGTTTTGCACTTCATTTGGTCACAATATCGCTAGCTCAAACCCTTTAAGTAGTACATAAGTCACAAAAATGTAAATCTATATAACCCTTATATAAATAAAAAGTTGAAGTTGTTTTGTCTTCAAACCGCAATAACCGATCAACCGAATTGAGCGTTTCTTACTCGTAGACTTAATGATGTGTTTTAGCCCTCTCCCAAACTATATTAATGAAGCGTACACAGCTTTAAAAATTATATATACATTATATATGTTTATATTACGTATAAAACGACTTACTCTCTCATCCGATCAATAAATTTCAAACCATTAAGTTCACGAGCTCAACGGTTTAAACCGATTTGACAACGGCACTTCAAGAAAATTACAGGATCGGTAGTAAAAATATTCTTACCGTGAACTATACTTTTTTCTAGGATTGAAAAAGTTGCCCAGATAAGACATAAAAATAACTACGGTTAATGGAATAACTACGTACGACATCGTTCTGGTACAACGATACCGGTAGTTGTCCTATTAACCCAGCTATATATTAATACGGCTTGGGTTATTTATTTCTGACTCATTGCAGATACGATAAATTGGAGTAATATACGTTGATGAATTATTATTATTTTCAGAAGTTTGGGCTGGTGGACAGCTGGCTGGTATACGAGGGGGACGCGGAGGCGGCGGTGGTGGCCGGGCATAATCCGGCGGTGAAATTCGTGCCGAAGAAGCCGATGTGGTGCGTGAAGAAGCAGAAGAACCTCCTGCTGCCGGCGGCGGCGAACAGCAGTAGCAGCAGCAGTAAGAACAGTAACGTTGTGGCTTACGTGTACAGAGGGAGTTCGGGGAAGAGGAATTGGTCGTACGCGATCGAAGGGTCGTACGGGCAGCGGTCTTGCAAGGTGGTGGAGCAGGAGTCGAGGAAGGAGGTGGCGGAGATACGGCGGAAGGAGGCGGCGGTGGGAGGGGTTTCGCTGGGGGCGGAGGTTTTCGTTTTGTCTGTACGGTCAGGGTTCGATTCCGGGTTCGCCATGGCTCTGGTTCTGCTGCTCGATCAAATGTTCTCATGAATTATTAAATATTATACATTTCTTCGGGTTTTTTTTGTTATTAATTAATTGATAGAATTTTTTTTAAAAAAATAGGCCCCCGGTAATGTATTAATCTGTTGATCAAGTTGCAAGTTGATTGACTTTAAGTGTGCAATAATGGTGATTAGCTAGCTGCGTAAATGGGGGAGATGAGGAATGATGAGAGGTCACGGGCGCCATATATCCGTGTGAATTGTGAATAGCTAGCGGGGGCAGGCAATATATGTACGATCGAATCTGATTGATACTGCAGTTTAGTTTAATTGTTAATGAATCATGATACTGCAGTTTACTTAATCAGTGACTGGGACTGGGAGATCTAATTGTTTTTTCCTGTTTTAATTATAATGGAAACACACAATTAAATGAGCAATTTTAGCTCCAACCTAGGTTGCAGCCATTGCGTCCAACCTGCTTACATGGCAGATTAGGATTGGTCCATTTTTTAGTTAATAAATTGTCATTTAATTAACACTTTACCATAACAAAAATTGAATGACTAAAAATCGCCCTAAATTTACTATTATCGCCCCAACTTTAAATATAAAATTACTAAATTAACCTTAATAAACCCAATAAACACACAACCCAACAAATTTAAACCCCTAATTACGTTTCATCTCCTGCCAATGACGGCAGCGGCGTCCCTCCCCCACCTACGTTGACCACCTGTCCTGTCATCGTCGGACTCCTCCCCGGGCGGCAATCCCTCCGATGTGTTGCCGCTGTTCAACCTCGGTTCATCTAACTGGAGATGGAACCTCCTTCATCAGTTGGCTTCATTTTTAGGTGGCCGACGCCGCTCTCCTTGTTATTAGTTCTTTAGTTCTTTGATGCATTGGGGAGCTTTGAAAACCAATATGTCAAACACAATTGAAGATCTTTATTGCCTGAAGTGATTAGAAGGTAGGTGGACGTGGTTTGTCTTGGAGGGTGGTACCGGTTGGAGATGGGTAGTGGTGGCGACGGGTGGAGGTGGTAGTATATTAATTTTGTTAGAATAAAATGTCTCGACGATAAAAAAGGATATAAATGTAATTTTAGTTAAGGGCGATTATAAAGTTAGGACGACAATTAGCAATCTAAAAAAAAACCTCAAAAGGGATTGAGGGCAACGGAATTTCATGGAAACCTTCTCCAGTTTAAATGGCAGTACGTAGCATAAACTTTGTTTTATTTTTTACTCCTTTTTTAAGCATCTTTTGTTCACTTCATAGTTTTTTTTAGGAAATTTGTTCACTTCATAGTTCATAAACTTTCAATAGTTATAAAATATATAAATTAATTATTTTAAACTAAATTAACATATAAATAATAATTAAGTTAATAATGTAATTCATTAAATACGCATGTTAAACTTGTTATATAGATTTTATACATGTTTAATACGACAGCCATCAAATGAATAGAAGAAAATGGGACATTTGACAATAATACGAAAGTATGAATGAGAAAATTGCTCCAATTAAATTTACGTAGGTTGTGATGGTAAGAAGAAACCTCTGGAATGATAAAAGTCAATTAGGAACTAGCTGGCAATTTAAGTGCAACAAGGCACCGACTAATGTGTAATTTGTTTTTTCATGAGGTCAGACTGAGGTGTAATGTAATATCCCAAACCTTTTCCCGACAAGATACTGTCCGCTTTGGGCCTTTACACCCGCACGGTTTTCGACTTGGGGTGCAATTCAAGGTGACTTTCCATAAGGTCACCCATCCTTGTTGTACTCCACACTGAGCACGTTTAACTTCGGAGTTCTCACAAGAACTCTTCCATTACACCCCAAAACGCGTCTTGTCAGTTAAGGTCGGTTTCCTACTTATGAACCATAGATCTCTCCCGTGCTTTGTCGATTGGGGATTCGCCTAAGGTGTTACATGTAATTTGGGTTTGAAACAATTTGGGTTTTTTTTTCTTTTTTTTCCCACTTGATCAATTGATCAAGGATCATAAATTATTTAGCTCGAAACTTGGGTGAGGATCATCCGTATTCATTACCGTAATTATTAGAGATAGATTATGAATAAATTTATATTTTCTTATTTTATATAGATTTTTTTCCAGAAATACCACCCTCAAACTATAAAATTCCAAAAATACTATTGTTTCTTGAAAACCGCCACATGGGGATGCGGTTTGTTATAGAACCGCATGGTGAAGTGGCGGTTTGCATTTTTGGCACAAACCCGCTCACTGAGGTGGTTTTATGGCTAATTTAGAACAAACCGTTTGTTGAGTAGGTGGTTCTAGGTCGAAAATAGAAACCGCTCATTCAAAAAGCGGTTTCAGTTGTTGACTAGGTGGTTCTAGGTCGAAAATAGAAACCGCTCATTCAACAAGCGGTTTCAGTTGTTGACACACAAACCATTTGAGGGCGGCGGTTTGTGTGTTTCCCCCAACAGCCAACATGTCGCCATGCAGGGGTGACAGCCGTAGGGTTGCATGTCTAGTGCAAACTGCTGATTTGGGGGGGGGGGGGGGGTTACCTTGACATTTTGCCTATAAAAGACAGCACCGGAAACCTCAACACTTCACCCCTCTTCCTATTCATCTTTAAGTTTCTGTTTTGCGATTTGTGTTCTGAGTTTTAGCGATTAACGTTACATAGTAAGTTTATTTTGTGTTACTTTTTGTTGTAAGTTTGTTTTGCAATTAACGCTGGCAAATTTTATGGTTAGTTACTGTTTTATTTCAGATGGTATTCTAAAAGTCCACGCTTTGGTTACGGTGGAATGGTGATACGGAAGAGACCGGAAAAGGGGTACGTTATGTCGGTGGTAATTTTCATAAAGTGAAGGTCGCTACGAAACTTAATCTTGGATGGATGGCATGATGAGAGTTGATCGTATGGTGTATCGACATCCAAACAGACAAGGCAGGTAGTTGTGGCATGAGGAATTCCTCATAACCTCACAGGAGCAAGTAGATGCCATGGTTGAAATTTTGATATCCAATAACATTTCAAAAGCAGAGATGTTTGTTTACACCGAGGCGGTCGGAGGCGGTGGAGTTCGTTTTGGAGATGGTTAAACATCTGGTATGCACGATGGATGTGGATTATATGAAGATCATCCCTACCAAGGTTATAATGATCCTCATTCCTACCATGAGTACCAAGAAGGAGGTGGAGGTCATCATCAATCCTTCCCATCATATGAAGAAGAAGCCCAACGGTACAATGACAAGTTGACAACCAACAAGAAAGCAATCAATACCAACCCGAGTACAACTTCCATGCAGGTAGCGGTAGTTATCACAACTACCGTTACAGAGCTGATGAATGTTCCTTTCATGATCCGAATCAGATGAAAGATGCACTTCCCGGTCCAATTAGTGACGCTGGGGATGAAGAAGAGGAAGGCGATGTCGGTACTGCAGACAGCTTCAACCCTTTTAAAGGTGTTAATGATTCAGGCTCAGATTAAGACTCAGATGATGATGAGGTGTCTCGTGACCGTGTACCTGTCCTGTACACAATCACATTTCAACTGAAAATTGGAAGTTGATGTCGACATAAAGCCGCCAGAGGTGCCAGTATGGGGTCCACTCACAAGGTTTACGAATGGCCAACAATTTGGTACGAAGAAGGAGGTGCGACACTATAGACACTGAAGTGATGACTCGGAGTTTGAATGGCGCACAAGTCATTTGACACAAAGAGGCTCATTGTTAGATGCCAAAATCAACACGAGGGATGCAAGGCAAGGGTCCAGGCCATCAAAAGCAAGGGAGTTGGCCATTGGGTCATATCCCGTGCGGTGAACACTCACCCATGTGTGTCATCCACAAAATCACAAGGGCAGCGATAGTTAAAATCCAGGGTGTTTGTCGCGGATATCAAGCATCTAATTGAGCAATAGCCCGACCTGCATGTGAAAACCATCA
Organism: Linum trigynum; assembly: GCA_964030455.1. NCBI lineage: Eukaryota > Viridiplantae > Streptophyta > Magnoliopsida > Malpighiales > Linaceae > Linum > Linum trigynum. The sequence continues at coordinate 15,672,988 of OZ034818.1, forward strand.
TTGCCGATATTTCTAGTCGTTATGGATATATTATTAACTATAAGAAGGCGTGGCATGGAAAGCAGAAAGCCATGGCATCCGTGTTTGGTGACTGGGAAGAATCATATGCATTCCTTACCAGATTGATTTTGGCATTGGAGGTGTCTAACCCTAACACTGTTTTCTCCCCACGCTACCAAGATGATGAAATCCAGCCGTCAGAGCCTGCTAACAAACACCATTTCAAACAACTTTTCTAGTCATTCAAACCATCTATTGATTTTTCCCCCTTCTATGTTCCTGTGATGCAAGTGGATGAAACATTCCTTACCAACAAGTGCAAGGGCACTCTCCTGATTGTAGTGGAGCGAATGTAAACATAAGTGTGTTTCCTTTAGCCTTCGCCATTGTTGAGGGAGAGAATGTCAAAAACTATGGATGGATCTTCATACAAATTCACCTCTACGTCACCAGGAGGATGAACCTAACAATCATCTATAATCCCCACACCGGGATTATAGCTTCCTTTTTAGGCTTGGATACAATTCAAAAAGTGGTCCCTAAGGTGGTGCATACGACACTTCGAAATCAATTGGAACCATCATTTCAAGCACAGGAAGCGTGCTGATAATCTATGGTGGACCGATAAGCGTTCTATTTCGTTGGTGAGTTGTTAAATCATATTGGTGATTTCCAAACGTTTCTAGGAAATACAATGCAACACTTACTTATACTCTTTATAAAGAGATGCATGTCTAAGAAAATGTGGATTTAAGCGACCATCATGATCCTCCCATTTCCTGGGAAATTTGGGTTTTAAACGATCCTCGAATCCCCTCTTTTTTTGTCAAAAGGCTGTGTTTCTAAGGAGATGTATACCTCTCCTAAGATTCTAACGAGTATAGTTGTATTTATTCCTCAGCTATTCCGTACCAAGAGAAGAAATTCAAGGAGAAGCTGCAGAAGATTCGTGAGCTATGCTCTGAAGGTGCGCAGTGGCTGGATGGACATGACCTAATCATGTGGACTTTTCATAAGGACGGAGGTACCAGGTGGGGTATTGCCACAACAAACTCAAGTGATAGTATCAACTCCATCTACAAGTTTGTTCGTGCATTGCCAAACTCTGCCATTGTTGAGATGACATTCTGGAAAACTAACCAATGGTTCGTCAATTGACTCCGCTGGGAAAGGACGAAGGAGGCACATGGTAAGGTCCATTTCGATAAAGCAACAAAAATAATGGACAAAGACCAGCGGGCACAGGGTCACCATTATGAATCGAGATGCTGGCGAGTATTCAGTCAAGATCGTGCACTGGGTGGATGATAGACCCGAGGGGCATCGCCATGAAGTTGAGGTAAGCTTCAAGACAAAACAAGGAGAGTGCTCTTGCTAGAAGTATTAGAGGAGAGGGTTTCCTTGTTCTCATGCAATTGTCAATCACATGAGCAAAGACCCCTGACACTTCGTGAGTCCTTTCTTCCACATCGATTCACTCAAAAGCTGCTATGGAAGGAGTTTCCGTGCATTGCCGGATGAAACTTACTGGCTAGTGTATGAAGGAAAGATGATCATCCCACCGTTTGGACAAAGGCGTGAAACAGGTAGGCCGAAGGTAAAGAGGATTCCTAACAAGATGAATCAAAGTGGAAGACCACCACAAGGGCCAAAGCGGTGTTCCATATTCAAAGTTCCAGGACATGATAAAATGAAATTGTCCTGGACCAATTGGTCCTCCGAATCCAGGGCCCGACGTGGGGATCATTTATTTTTAGCTGGTTTTTCAAATTGTTGTGATTTCCAAATTATGTAGTTGGAACTTGTGTGTTTGCTCAAAGTCATGGTTTTTTGCATCATCGACCACAATTTCTCATTACAGTCCAACTTGTTTAACTTAAAAACAAAATAAACACACCACTCAAATAATTCAAATTTTTAAAACTCAAAATAAAATAATACAACACTCAAAGAAGACCAACTCATGCATTCTCTTGCCTCGCCATCTGCCTCCTTGTTCGAAGGGCGATGGGTGCGACAGATGTAACAATGGCTGGACCCGGTGGTAGAGATCGAGGTAGACACGCGTTGATGAGGTAGACACGCGCATAAATTTCCTTGACCACCTCCTCACTTTCTTGGGTGAGGGGGATGCCATTTTCATCAAGGCTATGCTTCCTCTTGATCACCATTGTCAACCAAGTGATGGATACTTGACCCTTCCTCAATGGTGCCAAGCCATCCTCCTCATCTTCAATTTGTCCCTATTCTGGCGCAAACAAGTCCAAGGTGGTGTAGAGCAAATACTGCCAACCGCTCATCTCGTCAACATCTAAAGGTGGTGAATGATCGTTCACACACACAACATCCCCATCGATGGACAAATCGGTTAGGATGGTGATGTCCTTCAATTTTATTTTTTGGTTTCAATAGGACTCCTTACGAGCATAATGTGATGGTGCACTCGTCTTCACGAAAGTTGAAGTTTTGTGTCTCCTTGCGCCGTCTCCCCGCCAATGTTGTGATGAGTTGACGGTTGATCTTTATCCCTACAAAGTGCCTAATCGAATCCAACTTTGCCCTTTTGAGAAAGGGCAAGATGGCGTCGTTCCATTGGAGCACATTGCTCATACCCTATAGCGGACTATATGGTATGCATCCTAGCGAAGAATTTTACTTTAACCATAAGTTTATGATTTATAAATCTATAAATCTATTATAACAAACAATATAAATTAACAAAATCAAGGTTTTTTTCCAAGATATATATACATAATGTCGTAGATAAATATATATTATTAACTAAAATGAATAGCCTGTTCAAAAATTAAATAAAATTAATTTTGTAAACATATACATAAATCCATTATATTATTTTGTAAATTGTATTGGTAATTTTCAATAATTTAAAGCAATACAAGTACACTTGTTAGACTCTTAGGAGATGTATACATCTCCTTAGAAACACAACCTTTTTTACATAAAAAGGGGGGATCCGAAGATTGCTTAAAACCCGATTTTCCCAGGAAATGAGAGGATCATGAAGATCGCTTAAGACCCTATTTCCTTTGACATGCATCTCTTTATAAAGAATCTAAGTAAGTGGCACATTGTATTATCCCAAAGTATTGAAATAATCAATAAAATTAACAAATTTATTTTACAACCCACTAACATACGTTATCAAAATAAAAAATGTCAAATGATCATAAATTATATGTACCTTGTGATCATTCCAAACATCCCTTGAATGATGATTAGGTTAGTCGTATAGCACGTAGACCATTCGGTCGTTGATCAATATAATATCTTTAATTGTACATATCCACGTCCTCCCCAACCTTCAATAGCATAACAAGAACATAAATTAAATAGTATATAGAATAATTAAAAATTTTATAACAATAACAAAATTTTGGTAAAATGAGTATGTACCACTTGATAGTCATCATAAAAAATACCCTCTGGAACCAATCAACCATTTTTTCAGGAGGCGGACAGAGATTCGACGGGTTTGAAGAAAAAACCAAAGAAAGTTTTCTGATAGCAGTTTAGACTTGGCCACAACCAATATACAATTATTTCCTAGGTTTTTGGGTGGAGAGGGGGATGGATAGAGAGATAACTTAGAGAGAGAGAGAGAGAGAGAGAGAGAGAGAGAGAAGAATGAGTTTTGGTGTGAAGAAATGAAGGAGAGGGAGGGTTTATATAGCAAATAGACCACATGGTGTGGGGACAGTTTGGTTATTTTACACCAAACAAAAACCACGCCCCAACCAATGGTTTACGTTTTCCAAACACACAACGCGTTTCGGGGGAGCGGTTCTCCTATCCCCGATGCGTATCGCTGATATGGCAAACAGTCTTCCATCAGATCGCACCTTCATTCGACGGTTTCGGGGACTGCCACGTGGCCTCGCGGCTTGTTGGCCGCCCTAATGAAAACCGTCTCCCCGCCAAGTGGTTCTCCTTTAAACCGCCTATTCCCTAAGCAGTTTTCATTAAATGATGGTATTTCTGGAATTATTCCGGTTGTGATGGTATTTATGGAATTTTTTTAATGGTGGTATTTATGGAAAAAATCCTCCTTCTAGTATAGTTTTATTTCCTTATCTTTCTAGTATTAGTATTATTGTGGTTCTCATACTTATTGTCCAAGTCTTGTAACCTATATAAACCCCTTGTGGTTTCATAATAATACAAGTCTACAATTCCTAAAACTCCTATATGATATCAGGGCCTTTGCTTAATAGCCTATCGATCCAGAAACCCTAAAAACCTTTTTTTTTCCCAGCCGACTGAATGAGTCCTCACTCACCCAATTTTGTGCCTTCTGCGGATTAATCCCCTGCATCCACCATTCACAAAGTTTCGTTGTTATCTTCCTTTGCATTGTTTTTCCCCTTTCCCGTAGCCTGGGTCTTTATTTTTCTTCTTAAGTTTCTTTCTCAATAGTAATAATAATCCCAATCCCATCCCTTTCTCTCGTCCCCGGGAACGGATTCGGTCTGATGCAACCCTGGGGGTTGGATTTGAATCAAAGTATGCAGTGAAACTCAAACAAAGAAACAGTTGAACGATCGATGATGGATAGGTAGATACTCGCCACAATCGAGGTGATTAATCAATTGTTAAGAGACTTGTCAAGCAAATTCTGGACTCTTCAACAGAATAGCTAAAGAAGGCTGTTCACAATAGTACTTGGAATACCACGCAAGAACTAGTGCAAACGAAAATAAGCACTCACGCTTATTGAACGCACACACTCGGTGTAAACAAGGTTTTTTCTTTTATAATGTCCATCCTTTTACACGGTTACAAGGCCTTTCTATAGGCAAAGAAAGACACTAAATTAAACTAGTTAAACAAAGAAAAACTAACCAGAAAATAGCTATGAAGATGCCTATTCAAACAAGGAAAGAAATAAGTTAAAAAACTAGCTAAAGGAATCGGTGGATTGTTAAGCAATTAATTCCTTTTTGTGGCTCCTTCCCAAATCCGAAATTGGCAATCAATAAAATTCCACATGGCCTACTTCATCTTCTAGCCAACCCCTTATCGACCTTAACCTCAATGAACTCTTCAATGGTAGCCAAATTATATACTTTGGAAGCAAGCAAATGAGGTAACTTGACCTTGATGTAGTGAAGCTCAAGTGATGCACTTGGGATCGCATCGATTCCTCCCCGTTTGAAATGTTTTATCCTCAAAGTGTGTAGGACACAAATCTCCTCTACCATTGACCTCTCCTATGCAACAACGACTTGAATTTCAATCCAGCCTAATCATTTTCATCAATAAGAAGGATTAAACTGCCTCTATAAGTCCAAGCAATCAAAAGCTCAAACAACTTTGACAATGCACATGCACCATCAACGAAACCAAATTCAACATTATCCATGGCCTTATTCCTCCATCCAGGTTTCCACACGAAGTTAGCTGCTCCAAAAGACTCCAAGCTGGAAGAAATTTGTCTCTTTACACTGTCCTTCGTTGCTCCCAAGCCACAACAGCTGGTTTCCTTGTCGTGGAAGTAATTTTCCTTCCCTAGCCCGCGGAACTTCAAGACTTCGTGGCACGAGATCTCCTTTCTCCCCCTTTTCTTGTACTTCCATTGAAAGAAAAGGTAGGCAGCCACAGATGGATGGAGATTTTATTCCTGCTTTGCTACCGAAGCTGCACAAAGACAACGATCACGAACCTTAAGTACCAAAACACTCGCCTGCTTCACCTGTAAAAAACGATATTGGTTTGACCCAAACGTTAATCGCAGGTTGCTCGTGTCCAGATTCAACTTCATACCTTCAGTTGAAACTTCCAGCTTCCATCCTCCATTTTCAAAGCAATCGAACAGAATTCCTGGTAATGGAACTAGACTTCCGCCGTCGTTTTCAAGCTTTATGAGACTCTGTTTTGCCGGTTTGGCCGGAGACGACTCAAAACTCATTGGAAGATGTTCCTTCGAATCCAGTTCATCTTCTCCAACTCTGTTGGCTTTAGGGATCTCGTGGTCAGGCAGCTCCGACTGCTCTTCATCATTTTTGCTTGTTTCTTCTTCCCTGTCGACGAATTCAGAGGCTGAATTCTCGGTAAGCACCTGTCGAGAAATATCACTACAATCCTGTCGGTAATTTTTTTCTTGTGCCTAGCTTTTGTTTATGAGTTTGTTGCTGATGGAAACGAGAATTTGACTATCTTGGCTGTATGTAGTTCTTCATACTCTCGTTGTAATCGCTGCAAATTCTTCAAATCATCAGCAGCTTCCTCCCGGGATAAAGGTTCCAAAACAAAAACCTTCTTCTACTGCTGCTGCTGCAATCGGAAGGTTTTTGACCTTTACTAACCCGACGAAATCCACGATCATTGTCCCAACACAATTTGATTTGTAAGCTTGTAAAACACGTCGCACAATACTTCGTCTTCATATTTTCCAATCGGGAATTTCACATCAACCTGTTCAACTACGATTCTTGAAGTCTTCTCGTCAAGCAATTGCAGTACGTATGGAGCTGGATGTATACGCGTTGGTAGCCCTAATGTCGTCACTGTTCTTGAGTTGATCAAATTTGATTTGATCCCTCCATCTACGAGTACAGAACACAACTTCCCTTTAGTCAAACAACGAGTATAGAACAGAGTACCTTGCTCTAACTCTTCTGACATTCCCGGAGCTTGCAAAAAAAAGCTTTTAATTCTTCAATATCCTCATCAATTTCTTCTCCACTTAATACGACCCTGGGTTAGTTTGTAATATTTTTTCAGCCCTGGCTTCCCTCGAATCATCACCACAAGCCACAACGAGATCCTCGATTTGGGAACTCTGTTCTGCAGAATAGTGGCAGAGTTCCGCAGTTCTTGTCAGTGAGGGAATTTGAGCATCTTCAGCCTTCTCTTTAGCTTCCCCTCGACTCATTACCGTTCCTCCAGCCTCAAAGATGACTTATGTGGTGAAATTGACCTTCAATTTCTCTTCTTTTAGTCGACAAAGCTGTTGCATTCTACACTCTGTTTTTTTCGGAAGAAAACAGAGGTCTGGAACGTCGGCGCTTTTTGCATCAATAACCTTGCAGTATGGCAGCACCGACCTTGTTGAAGCATCTAGGGTTGCTTCTTCTCCATTGACGATCAATCCCGAGGCAGAAGTCAAAGGGTTTTGGACGCCCAATCAATCCCGAGGAAGCAGAAGCTTCAACGCATAGCTACGCTCTCGAGTGTAGATTCGAGTTTTAGGGCCTGCTCCTGTTACTGCAACATGGCATTCGTTTTTCCAAGGTTTCCCTAGCACTATATGGACGCTTTACATAGGCAAAACATCACAACAAATCGAATCTGTAAGCGAACCAATGGAAACTTGTAAACAAATTTGCTTTGTTACCAATTTAGGAAGTTCTTCTTGCGGATTTCGGCATCAATAAGGAGATGGATGTCTCCATGTACTCAGCCCTAGCTTGGAGACGACATAAGCACTCATGAAGTTGTCATGTTTTCATGGCTTCCTTCAACAATCAAGCAATTGGATTGCTGGCTCTTCTTCTTTCCTGTGTTGAACGAGGCTCTGATACCACTTAATAAGCCCCAAATAGGGTTTAGGATCAGTATTGCGCAGCTATTAGACTTGAAATCCAATCTCTCTTGAAAATAGGGTGTAGGTTGAATAGTTTGTGGTTTAGCTCTTTTGTGCAATTACTCAGAAGGGCAAAGGCTCGAGAAGAATCAGACGAATGTTGGCCACGATCAAGATGGATTAGCTTGATTGATACAACAACGAGTGCCCTAGAACTCGTTCTAAGAAACTCTCAATCACAATACAAAACTTGTGAACCACACTTGACGTCTATCTTCGATTAAAACCAAAACCCCGTTTTACAACGCAATTGAATAACCTTATATAGACCTAGGATAGCTAACAAACTAATACGAAAGACCAAGACAAAGACAAACTGGGAATTCTAACTCAAATAGAACAAGGTTTAAAGAAATCCTAATCCGCAAAGGAAAAGGATTATGCATTCTGCAAGACACTTTTGACCAAGCTTTACACGATCTTGCTCTCCTTCGTTTGAATCTTTCAAGGTACGCCTTCCTTCATCCAATGCTTCTAGTGTAGAGTAGCAAACCTCGAATTTCATGTGGTATAGCCCTCTTGGATCGACTCCCTTCCAACTTCTTCAAATAATCCCTCAAGATGGACTTATTGAACAACCTTCCATATATAGCCAAAATCTGGCAGCTTCTTGGTTTTGGCATAGGAAGTTGAGAGGCTTGGAACATGATCTTTCTGGCCTTCCCTCGAGCTCCCTGACACTCCATTTTGTAGAGTAACTTCCCAGATTCAAAACAAGCTTCCATTTGTCCTTTTCCATCGAGGCACAAGAGAGAATCACCCTTGCAAAGTGAGCACCCTACACACGAACAAATACTTAACCAAATTTGGTGCTTGTTATTGCCAAATGAACTTGCTTCTTTAACAATCATTATTACTTGTAGAATGGGTAAACATGGATCATATTAGTCCCTCCCCCATAAAAAAATCTTTGACCTCAAAGGTTTGGTCTTCCGTTCTTCAAAAGCTTCATCAAATCAATCCCAAATTGGATCGAAAGAGACCTTCCCAAACTGCCAGTTTTGGAAAATTAGGGCTCCGTTCTCCAGGTCTCGAAATGGGGCTTTCGAATTCGAGCATTTCCAGTGCCATCCACCACCACCATTGTCTTCTTCATACTTTGAATTGAATTCCTGGATGGGTTGTGTGGCTTGAATCATCGTATTTTCCATCGAATCCACCCTTCTGGGTTTCCCGCCATCGTCAGGTTTCAAATTCTTCGCACCCTCAAACTTCAATCCAGATTTGGGCGTTTTTAATTCAGACATCGCCAAACAAATTGGATGGTCTTGACAACTTTCTATGACTGCTTTGGACGATTCTTCATTAATAGTTGGTATTGAATCACCCCCAGACTTCCTAACCCATTCTCCCATTTTCTCTTCGTGTTTGAGCTCGTTCAGGGGTGTTTGAGCGTTATCTTGATTCTTCAATTCAGCTGTACTAGAACCAATTAGACTAGTGGTAAAGCTTCCCTACACGCCATTCATCATGTTGGGGTCGATGGTTGGGTTCGAGTTTCGCTCCAGAGCTCCACCCAATTCCCTCTCTCTCCTGCTATGCTCCGGCGAAGAAGAACAGGGCCGTTGGTGGTGAGCCTTCTCGTCTTCTTGGTACGCCGTCAACATGAATCACCGAACTGTATAATTGGAACGAGAGGATTGTTCAGACTATGATCCACTGGACTCACCGTTGGTGCATCGTCGATTCGCCTCCAACTGCCTCTGGTCATTGAGAACTTCCTCCGGTGATATAGGTTTCAGTAGGAACCTCTTTCCCCCATGTCGTACCTGGTAGCAACTGGTTCTTTATGGTATCAGAGCTGGTTTGGTCAAGTGGTCGTGTGTTCGAATCTTCACGACCCCCTATTAACAGTTGATTAAAGCACAAGGTATGGTGATCGCATGTGCAAACTTAAAGCCCATGGGTTGGCTTTCGTTTGAGGGGGCGTGTTAGAGAGTGGTATAAGATTCAACATAACCTTCTCCCAACAACTCAAGTTATTAAGACCAACTGGTTTATGACAATAATGAGCAGCTGTATTGTTAAAATAGCATATTTAAAACCAAGTAGTCCTAAGATTTTGTTATTAAATAAAAAAAATTCAATTTATCTGTTCAATTTATGTATGATTTTATGAGGGTTATAGGTATAATATGCCCCTCTACTATGACGTTTTATCAAACATGCCCCTCTACTATTTTTTACATCAAACATGCCTCTGTACTTTGTAAAAATGATCAACATGCACTTTTGTTAAAATTTTCATCCAATAACCGTTAACCAATGCCAAACTTTAGTTTCAACGACACAAATGACTAAAATATCACTAATAAATTCACTTTAGAATTTTTTTGGTTCTTTTGTATAATCAAATCATTCTAATAATTTCACTTTGAAAAGACTCAGGGAAATAAAATAGTGGACAAAACTGACATTTTCCCTCCCATTTACCGATGTTGGTTCATCTAAATCTCAATTCAACCATGATTGACTATTTTGCAATGAAAATTTTAATAGAAGGGCATGTTTGATAATTTTTTCAAAGAATAGGGACATTTTATGTAAAAAATAGTAATGGGTCATGTTTGATAAAACGTCATAATAGAGGGGCATATTATACCTATAACCCATTTTATAATGAATAATTTGTTTAAAGTACAAATTGAGGTCATAAACTGACTGACTTGATAGCAATTAAAAAAAAACTTGCACAAAAACAGTTTTTGTGGAACCCAAGGTTGTGAACCCGTGAGTCGACCCACTTTGACGCTGATCCGATGAGAAAAACAGGCCGCACGCACCCGTCGGGTCGATCGCTACAAGGTATCGCGTTGGAGGTCAAATTGTGTCATTTTTTTCTTTGGTTTGCGAAATTCGCATATTTTTCGATTTTTCTTTTCGCCTACCTCAATATTTGGAATCCTTAGTTAAACACTTGAAATATTGATGTTATATAAGTGTGTGTGAATTTTCACTATATGTTGGATCTAAGTGCGACATATTGTTTTGGTGTAATGTTATATGTTATTACTCATATGTTAGATAAGATTTGATATAATTTATTAGAATAAGTGCAATATAATGACTCTTTCCATATTTCCGGACTAAAACGGGTACCCGTTAACCCTTGATCCACTGGGTTCGGGTCAACCCGCGGGTTGACAACCTTGGTCAAACCGTATACTTTATTGAACGATGTAGCTATTATTTTAGTTCGATTTCATTGTTATACCTTAAATTGACATTAATCACCCAATCTTATCTCCATTATCTTTATACTCTTGGGAATGCGAGTATTTCAGAACCAATATACCATTTTCAGGGTGAAAATCATCACTGGTCACTAATATGCAGTCAAAATCGCGTTTTAAAACTTAAAAACTTACGATTTTACTCTTTTAGGTCACCAAAATGCTTTCGTTTCCATATAAAAACTTATGTGTATAAAATCGGACTAAATTGCGCTTTAAAGCTTAAAAGCTAACGGTTTTACACTTCTAGTTCACCAAAACGCTTTACGTTTTTTACGCTTTTAGTGCACTAAATGAGTATTCTTTTCATGAAATTAATTATAAAAAGTATATTTTAAAAGTAAATCACCAACAATATGATACATTTGAGATTTGAAGATACATATCAGGTACTTGGATGCATTCTCAACTTCAATAGAGTAATATAATTCACCAGCTAGGCTTTTCCCAAATTCATTAGCATAGAGGGAAAAGTGGCTTATTGTTAAAATTTATGTTTACGAACTTATTATTAAGATGCTATAAGTTGTTCTACTTTAGGCATGAATCACATGTATTTATTAACTTATCTGTGCATTCATATTTTGCATAGCATATGTCCTAATTAATAGATTTTTAGTTATTTTTCAGTATGCGTCAAAAACTTACGCTTTTACGCTTTGATTCTATGCTTTACGATTTTATCCCTTTTCCGCTTCTAGATAGAATCGCGCTTTTGACTGCATTGGTCAGTATACTTGCTTAATTAATTTATGTTTACCACTAAACTCGTTTTTAATTCAACTAAACCACTGAACTTGATATAAATAATTATCATCCATCACTTCCATTCCATTTCACGGATGAAAACTTAACAGTGCTGACATGGCCTTAACAGCGCTGACATGGCATTGTTAGATTTGAAGGCAGTCTATTTAATTTGCCATGTCACCAACAATTTTGTTTGCGTGTTTAATAAATGGATGACGGTTTTAAATATTTTATTATTGTTGAGAATTCAACTATTTGTCGTTTTACTGTAGACAAAACCAAGAGGCGTGCTGTCATGGGAATTTATAGTTTGACGTTATATATGGAGAGAATATAGAAAAAAGATTGGCTAAGTGCTCGCTAATTAAGTGATAAATAAAATCACTAGGGAATGTGGATTGGACGTACGTTTGACTCAGCAAGCAACTTGTTGTGTGTTTTAAGTTTTAACGCCCAATCCAACACAGCATACTTTTCAACTTTCCGTTGAACTGAGTTGAGTTCTCTCCTTGTCCAGCTATATTTTTTTTTCGTATACTTGATTAGGGCCCGGCCTCTTGGCCGGGAGAGTTTTATTTTTATGTGTATGTGTAGTAAATATTGAGGTATATATTTTTTTATGGTTCATGTTATTGGAGATTGAAGTAACTATTTAATTTGGTAAGTTCTCCATAAAATAATATAGTAAAGTATTTAATGTATTTGACTAATGAAGTTTAAAAAATGACAAACAATGTCCAACTACACTAACATAAATACATATTTTCAAACAAAGTCATATCCATATAAAAATGTATGAGAAGAACAATGATAAGAGTTGTTTTACATCACACACACATAATCAATCTTCAGTATACAATAATTTTTTTTTTGCATTTTCCATTGACTTTCGTGTATTCAATGATATAATGAAACAAAGTATATGTTTAGAGTGTCCTTAAAAAGAAACAAACTAACTGACACAGTCATGATTCCATTGACTTTAGTGTATTCAATGATATAATGAAACAAAGCATGCAGATCTCCAGCTGACAAATTCAACTAAAAGAAGGCAAAAACTAAAATCAACATACCTAACATGTTGGGGGAAATCCACAACTATAAAAGTCATTGTATGGACACTTGATAATGATTTGAACATTTGTGGTATATGAGTAGTGAAAGTTAGTAAAAGTCATTGTAGCTCTAACTCAAGTTAGAAAGACTTTGATTTAATGGTAAGTAAACAATGATATGTAGTGCTTAAGAAGGAATATGAGACCTTACATTGTTTATTAATATGCATCTTAGTTTCATAAATTTTACATCATTAAAAATTTATGTGCTGAATAGAAACCCATCCAAGTTTGGAGCCATTGTCAAATGTAAGTTATGAGGCAAATGAAAAGTCTCAAGCATCCACATGCTTGAAAAATAAATCTATATTGTCAAACATAAAATCATATCTTGCATCAGAAAAAAGAACAAAAAGTAGTAATTCGATAATCAATATAGGAATAAATATGGACACAATATCTAACCAAGAGAAGAGGAAGCGAAAAAACACAAATTGTTGTGTAATGATTACGCTCACGATATTTTAAAGTCAAAAATATCATAAAAATTATTAACCAATAAAAGGGAACGGTAAAGGGGAAAATGCACCAATTTGAACCTAAAATGAGAGGATTTAATATCATACACCATCATATATAATGATATATTATATCCTAGAGCATCATAAAAAATCTATCTAAATAAAAAAGTATACTAAATTGAATCCAATGAAAAAGTAACGACGAAGATAGATATTATATCCACCTAAGGAATAATAAAGTAAGCCATGTTTCTTAGAGACCTCTCTCGATAGAACCACTCTATTCTAAAACCCATTTCATCAAGCAATTGCATCATATAGAGTTTTAACTTAAATTTGAAGTGCTTAGAATTAGCTATTTCAGCTCATGAATGAATTAATTATATCATTTGGTAAAAGAAAATAATTTATAAACTTGAGAGTTATTTCGTAGTATGAAAGTGTTTTAGAACCGTTATTTTATTCCTTATTATTAAAATTGCTATTTTTATTATAATGTTTAAGCATGTCTAGGCAAGCTAGGAGATAGAGAAATGCCCAATGACCGTCGTACGCCTAACGTGATGCTGAACCTCAATAATAATAGCAAACTTTGAGTGCATCTTATAAATTTGATCACTTCTATTTTGGTATAATTGATTACATTATGAAAGCGATCAATCAAAGAGTCTTTCTTTAAGATTTTGATAAGATGTCCCCTACTGCACAATTAGTATGACTAAATTGTAATAAGATAATCATGTATTGAATTTTGAACCGATAGCGCAAAAGATTGTAATAACTCAAGTAGAGTTTTAGCTGCTCAGTACTTCATATTCGCATGTAGATAGCTATTTCGAAGAGTTCCAATACTGATTGAGTTTGTTGAACTTTACCTAACGAAACTATGATATTAATCGCAAGATATTATGCTTTTTGGAGAAATTGAGAGAATATGTTGGTTACATCAAACCTAACATGGATACCATTGAATTTAAGTGATAAGCAACATTTATGTTTAATAGATTAGACATGAAAAATATATTTAGCATTCCCATAAGTTGGTAAGAAGTGAATAATTAGGAATTGAAAGCTAGAAACAAAGTTGATTTAATAAATAACTGCAGATGTATTGTGAAAAAGTAAACAAATGCTTAGAGCATAGCTAGGCATGAGAGTGCTACATTAAACTCTCTAAGAGAAAGCAAATAATCATTAATAGTTAGTTGTGGATATTGAAATAGTTAACTATGATGAATACTATATACTGGTGATTAATACTTGGACCTTAGCTTGAACATTGCATCATGCTGATAAAAATGATTTCATTAACTACATTATTGAAATAAGGGGTCTTATGGAAGTTTTGATTGTTTTTTTTAGATTGTTAAAATAAATACATGTTTCATAATACAATACATATGTTTTTATTTTTGTTCATACACAATCGTGAATTATTTGCTTGATTTGACTAAACTATCATTCAAATTGAATTACTAAACAATTTTGAATTTTAGCATAGACTGTCGAGATAATTGATATCATTGTTTGTCATGTTTATTTTTCTTGAAGTGTATGGTACCAGTGTTCTTATGTCGTCATTGAACACTTCATTAAACATTTCAATTCAATGCGCAATATTCAAACCAATGATATTTGTGTTGAGATTTTAAGATTATCTTTCATTTATAAGTTAGAAAAAAATATAAATTAATTATCAAAATATGAAAATAGAAGTATCAAACACCACAAATACTTACAGAAGACTTAGTGGGCTAACTAACCGAGATAGAAAAGTACTTTGTTTTTCATAATTTTAACTTACTCTATGTTTTTGTATTAATAAAATACAACAACTGTGTCTAGTATAATTGGTTACAATTCTTGTCTTTGGTGGAAAAGACCATGGTTCAAATCCTAGCATTTATATCTTTTTATATGAAATAAAAAATTGATTGTGTAGACAAAAATACACTTCCTACTTTCACTCTCGTTGCAGAAAATTTGAAATGGAGCAAATCGAACTCTTTAAAATGTATTATAAGTAGTCTAGACTAGATGGTCCTGTCAATGGACCGCAACAAAGTTTTCACGTCCTTTTTGCACAACAAAACAACTCAATTCATGCAGTAATTTTTTTTATTTTCATCTATGGTTTTATTTTTATAAAATGTTCTTATTATCGAATAAAAAACCTGATATAAAAGAGTTACATTGTTGAAAACAGCTGAAAAAAACAAAATCGAATTCAACCAAAGAAAAGAACAATAGAGGCTATAGAGCTTTCACTAGGAGTGATGGATTTTGTCTTACAAAGCAGAGGGCACCTTGTATAAGGACATATTTGTAAAGCGGATAACATGTGGGGACTTATTTGTTGTAAGGAGCATTGGTACTAGGGCTGGCCATTCGGTTATCGGTTGCCGGTTAATCAGCCGGCTAAACCGATAACCGGCGGTTACCGGTTAACCGATAACCGAAAAAATAAAACCTCGGGCGGTTGGCGGTAGAAGGGTTGAGGAGGCCGGTTAACCGGCTAACCGAGGTAAATAACCGCCAGTTAAACCGACTAACCGACGCTCTCCCTCACCTCCTAAAACGACGCCGACCCACCCCTCCTTCCACGTTCCACCCTAACCCTAAGGCCGCCCGCCGCCTAATCGATCCGCCATCCACCCCTACTTCGCATGGCTTTTCCGCCCCAGCCCTCTGCATCAATGGCGGTTCCACTTCCTGACCGCCATGGTCTTCGTGAGCATGGTGGTTGTTTGGAGCATCGACGGCTGTACTATTAGGAGCTTCGTCGAATCTTTGAGATCCACCAAGCCACAGCTCATCACAGCCGCAAAGTTTCGTCCCCAACCCACCGCGAATCTAGCTCAAGAAAATCCCCACCGGGAAAATTTCACCACCGCCGACGCCGATTTCACGCTCCGCAACGAGACCGCCATTTTCACCTCCTCCTCAGCCGCAGCTGATGCTCCTGCGAGTCCGATTCTTCCTCTGGGCCGCGACGTGCTCAACGGCAGCAGCAATGCCTCCGCCAAGAGCTCGCAGGAAGATGGGTTGTTAGTACAGATGCCGGGGAAAACACTTTACAAATACACGCAAAACTTTGCTTTTTATGATAAAACGACGGGGAAAACACTTTACAAATAAAAACTACTGAGAATAAAATAGGCAATTGAGTCTGTGATGCGCGGTCACATGGCCCCAATTATTGTTAGTATCTTCTAATGTTGCCAAAATCTGGCCCAAGGAATCACCCTTCACTATCCTAGCAACCACGCATGTCGTCGACGTTGCTTCTACCGTTCAGACCAACACCGTTCCACCGCCACCACTATCGACATGGGTCGCATTCAACGACTTTGTTGCGATCTCTCGAGGAGCATTTGAAGCCTTCTCTGATCTAAAACTCCCATCTCCGGTACTCCACCCCCTTAAAGAATCTCGCCCATGAGATTCTAGTGACTAGGAAATCAAAATCGGCAATCCTTGGAGGCAAAAACAAACTCATACCCGGAGAAGGGAGTTTTAGATGGAGAGAAGGCTTTCAATGCTTCTCTAGAGATCGCAACAAAGTCATTGAATGCGACCCGTGTCGATAGTGGTGGCGGTGGAACGTGTTGTTCTGAATGGTAGAAGCAACGTCGACGACATGCGTGGTTGCTAGGATAGTGAAGGGTGGTGATTCCTTGGGCCAAATTTTGGCGACATGATTATCACACGATACCAATTGACGCGAGAAAGAATTCACACGTCGAAGATCGCTTGATTACTTTACTTCTACTCCTAAGCCACTACGATAATTACTGGAATAATCTTATTCTCATTCATGAATAAAAACGTAGAGGCAAGGTACATATTTATTGGACTAATCTCACAAACCCCTTTTCTCCAAAGATAAGGTAAACACATCCGAAACCGATAAGTAAACAATTACTTCCTAAGAAAGACATAATAACAATAAATACCATACCCAATTATAGAAAATGCTAATAATAATTGGGCCCATGTGAGCGGCCCGATGCCATAATGAATCAATCCACCCCTCTTAGCAACCTCATTCCGAGGTTGGCAGATGATAAAGGCAACGGCGAATGGTGGTGATGGCTCGATATGCCGCTTGCGCTTCCTGTACTTCCATTTCACACAAAGCATCTTAATAATAGAGTAGCTTGATTCTTTGTTTGCCCGCTTTTTAAACTTCCAATTCCTAGCACAACCCTTGCTTATCCTCATGTTCTTCCTTCCACTCTTGGCCTCTTTCCAATGTTGCTCGTCGAACGCCGATGATGCTTTCCTTGGAAATAGTGTCAAGCTCGGTTCTATCAGAACCAGGCTCTGATACCAATTGACGCGTGAAAGTTATCACACGTCGAATATTGCTAGATTACTTTACTTCTACTTCTAAAAAACTACGATAATTACTGGAATAATCTTCTTCTCATTCATGAATAAAAACGTAGAAGCAAGATACATATTTATAGGACTAATCCCACAAACTCCTTTCCTCCAAAGATAAGGTAAACAAATCCTAAACCGATAAGTAAACAATTACTTCCTAAGCAAGACATAACAATTATAATAAATACAAAACCCAATAATAGAAATACTAATAATAATTGGGCCCATGTGACCGGCCCGATATAATGCATCAATCCATCCCTTAAGCAACCTCGTCCCCAAGGTTGGTAGACGATAAAGGCAACAACGAACGGTGGTGATGGCTAGACGAATGGTCGTGATGGCTCGACATACCGCTTGCGCTTCCTGTATTTCCAGTTGAGAAAGAGCATCTTCAAAATAGAGTAGCTTGATTCTTTGTTTGCCCACTTCCTGAACTTTCAATTCCTAGCAGAACCCTTGCGTACCATCATCTTCTTCCTTCCACTCTCCACCCCCCTTGCGGACTAGGAAATTGAAAGGGGCAATCCTTGGAGGAAAAACAAACTCATACCCGGAGATGGGAGTTTTAGATGCAGAGAAGGCTTCCAATGCTTCTCGAGAGATCGCAACAAAGTCATTGAATGCGACCCGTGTCGATAGTGGTGGCGGTGGAACGGTGTTGGTCTGCACGGTAGAAGCAACATCGACGACATGCGTTGTTTCTAGGATAGTGAAGGTTGGTGATTCCTTGGGCCAAATTTTGGCGACATGATTATCGGGTTCGATCATTCACGTTATCACTTGCAACGTAACCCATGGCCTCCTATGCAAGATTTTCATGGTCGAGAGCTCCCAATAAAAAAACGTCGGACTTGATTGTCTAATCCACTAACTGCGAAGGACAAGCCCATGAATTGGGAGCGCAAACAAATCAATTTCCCACCGCATCCCATGTGCTTCTATTGGAACTGCCTCGTAGCACCGAGTACACCCGAGAGTCTCTTCATCAGCCGCCTTGACTCGAAAAGGTGATGGTAGTGACAACTTTCTCGCGACCTCATCGCTCATAAATTTGTGAGAGGAAAGACGTCAACCCGAGCTATTATCGTCTCTTTCTAGATGGTTGTGATGAGGCGGACGGTCACCGCGTACAAGGAGCCAGCCATGGCATGAAGCGAAATCTACCCATCTTATGCCTTGGTATTTATTATTATTCTTATGTCTTGCTTAGAAAGTAATTGTTTACTTATCGGTTTAGGATTTGTTTACCTTATTTTTGGAGGAAAGGGGTTTGTGGGATTAGTCCTATAAATATGTACCTTGCCTCTACGTTTTTATTTATGAATGAGAAGAAGATTATTCTAGTAATTATCATAGTTGCTTAAGAGTAAAAGTAAAGTAATCTAGCGATCTTCGACGTGTGAATTCTTTCACTCGTCAGTATGATTAGCTGAAAGATCAAATCTAACTAGTTGAAGAAAAGTCGAAATAGAAAAAATATGAATATATATTGTAAGAAATTAACATATAATGAGTCAAGAATGGGGCGGCGCGGGAGATAGCAAGTCGGAAGTAGATATCCATGCCCCACTCCACATTACTACGGATTGAGTAATACCCAACTCATCACGGATCAGATTGGATAATACTTGACGGGAAGGGTTCAAATTAACATCACTATAAGTACGTACACGAATTTAGCACTTTTGTTTGAAGTAGCTATTCTTTAGAAACTTTCGTCCACCCCACCAATAATATAATGACCGTGCTTTTTCAGTTCTGGTTCTTCTTTTTTGTGATTTTCACATCTTCTTTGAACTTTAAAGCAAAAATAAGTGTATATATCCATCCAACAAATAAGAAAACTCAAAGCAAGTTAAAGACCGGAAGCTCAAACAAGCGTCTAGCTAGTACTGCATGTTCTTTTGTGTTTCAATTGGCAGTTCTATTTTCGGCTCGTGCCCTTTAAATGATAATTAACATATTTATCCAACGAGAGAGATGCAAGTTAGCAACGTAGGAGATAGCCTTTTGTTTCTTTTGATTGTTTTAGGCGAGACTTAGTCCACCCAACTGTACAATATAATACATCTCTAATGATGATGAAGATTGCAAATTGCGAGACACAGCTCAAAAACTGGAGTAAATAGAAATATGGTAGTCTGGCGATTCGGAGACAAAAATAGAGAATGCTTTAGAAAAGATTGGCAAAAGGAAGAAAGATGCACATGTTCTTCTGCAAATGCAAAGCTTTGGAAATGGAATTGTATGAAGTGTTAATCCTAGAGGAGATTGCCTGGAAACAAAGATCAAGAAATGAGTGGTTAAAAGGGGGAGATAAAAATGCTAAATACTTACATAGAAGAGCCTCAGATTGAAGAAATCGAAACACAATCTCAAGGCTGAAGGATGGGGATGAGATTTTCTGGCAGGGACAGGCAGGAGTCACAGACTATGCGATTTTTCAAAGCCAATTTGACAAAATTGAGCGCCAATTGCAGCAACAGGGGCAGAGACTCGACGCTCTGAATCCGGCCTAGAACCGGCAAAACCAGACAGGGGAGCGTGACCCCAACGACGCCGATGATGCTAATCAAGAATTGCTGGCTCGAATTGAAGATTTGGAGTAGAAGCTGATCGTGGCGGACCCTGATCATGGACGACGGCGACGAGAACATCGTGGGAGGCCGCCCGAAATAGAACCTGCTATCCCACCAAGAATCAAGCTCACCGTTCCGCCATTTCAGGGACTAATCAACTATGCTGCCTATCTCGACAGGGAGAGACAAATAATTCTCTTTTTTCACTGTGGTCAGTTCACTGAGCAACAGAAGCTCGTAATGGCTACGTATGAATTTTCCAATTATGCAGCTCAATGGTGGGAACAAGTGCTAACGCGGCGACGACGAAATTCGCAAGCCCCTGTGGAAACATGGAAAGAATTACGCGGGCTGATGCGAGAGACGTTTGTTCCTGGTTATTACCAACGAGAACTCCATGAGTCCTTACAAGGAATTCGTCAAGGATCGAGGGGCGTGGAGGAGTACTTTCGTGAGCTGGAATTACTTATGACGAGGGCCGCAGGGAGGCCACGATAGCGCGTTTTCTTCACGAACTAAATCGCGAAATTCGGCATGAGGTCGATTTGGGAACATTTTTCGAATTGGAGGAGGCAGTACACCTCGCAATTAAGGTTGAGAAGCAACTCGAGCCGAAGATTCACCACAATGAGCAGCGCGCCTAAGCCTGTCCCTAAACCCGAATTAAAGTTGGACTTGCCGGACAAACCTGCAAGGCAGGCTACTCTACCAATCCAGGAGAAGCATGGATCCTCTAGTGGCAGCATTAGGTGCTACAAATGCCACAGATATGGCCACAAAGCACACTAATGCGCTAATCAAAAGGTGTTGGTACTTAGGGACGGCCAATATTGTTCTGAAGATGAAGAAGAAGAGAAACCGAAGGAGGTGAGATCAATTCGGACGCTGAGATCGAAGCAGTTAAAGGACCGCTGTTTGTACTTCAACGTGCATTGACAAGTGAGGAACAACAACCGTTTGAAGAAGATCAACGAAGTAACCTCTTTCACACCAGGTGCCAAGTTAACGGAAAAAACTTGACGGTAATCATTGACGGGGGAAGTTGTGCCAATGTGGCCAGCCTCGACGTTGTAAAATGATTAAGTTTGTCCATGATCACACGACCTGAATCGTATTCTCTACACTGGCTCAGTGATCATGCTATGATCAAAGTGAATAAGCAGGTACAAATTCAGTTCTTTATCGGAAAATATCAAGACGAGATGCTTTTCGATGTCATTCCAATGCAGCCCGCGCATTTGGAGTTAGGCAGGCCTTGGCAATTTGACCGAAAGGTTTCTCACCATGCTCGAACCTTGATGAGGCCCAAGAAGGGGCTCGAACTTAGAAGCATGCAGTGAAGTTATAAGGTTTCGATGTGGTGATAGTTTTGCGGGAAAACAGAGAGGATGGATGGGAGAATGGTAGAAACCGAACAAGCAACTTCAACACTAGGGGGAAGAGGCTAGTTAGGGTAGAGATTACCACGAGATCAAGGATGGTTGTCTTGATCTCTAGGACCGCAATTCTCGGCCAGAAAACCAAGAAAAAACCTTAGCTCGCAAGCTTAGGGGAACTCGTCAAAGTAGGGTTTTTATTACTCAATCAAAACGTGTCTTACAATGAATGAACATGCTATTAATAGCGAAGGTTAACCTACTCTTTTTTTTTTTTTTTTTAAGAAGTTAACCTACTCACAATCCTAAAACAATAAAACGAAATATCACTAAACAAGGAAAGAAAAACCAATTAAAACACGGTATCTTGCATCCCAAGCAACTATCTTCTTCTCCAAGCAAAGTGTCCAGGAACAGCTCTTCGTACCATCTTCAAGATCCTGGAACATGGTCTTCTGGGTTGATTCAAAGCCAGCCAATTCCTTCCCTAGGGTTAGAAATTTCATAGTTTCATATCCAACTCGAAGCACCAATTGGTTGCATCCCAAACTCAACAAATAGTGCCCCAAAGTTGGTCCCAAAAACACTGTTTCTGCCTTAGCCAAATTCTGGCATATTTCAGGTCGCAGGCTAGGATTTTGATTGCTTTGAAAAACAACCTTCATGGCATCTTCTTGACAATCCAAATACTCCAAGTTATAGATAAACATCCAATCTTCAAAACAAACCCTCAAACCTGCATTTCCACTTAGCGAATTGAGAGAACCAACCCTCCAAAGTATGCTTCCCATAACTGTTCCAACACTTGGGCATTTTCCAACTTGTTTCTCATCAACTTGACCCGATCTTCGAGTGATGAATTGGAACTTTTAGGGTTTGGAATTTGTGATCATATCAGTATACCCAAGTGGTAAGGTTGAGGCATCGGTTTTTTATACCGGCATGCAAAGGTTAAAATTCTTGTACTCCAGATTATGAACACCTAATCAGATCTTTCAATACCGATCTGACGACTACAGGGGAAGCGGCTGACCGTTGGTCGCCCTGAGCCTAGCTTGTAGCAAGCCAAAATTTTTACTTAAACCTACTTTGCTACCACCAAATAAAATGGGGATCGACATACGGCAGAAAATAAACTCTTCTAACCAGCTAATGGAGAACCTATAAAGTGAGTAATTTTATTACAAGACCGGTGACGAATTTCTTGCTACATCTTTGAAATCTAATTGTATTTATCATTCCAAATAGCCCAGGTATAAGACCATAAGGAGAAGAAGATTGGAGAACTTCCTTCAAGGTGGAGAAAAATTAAGGTCATCATCTCGTACTAAACTGTGTCAAACTGTCAATGATCTAACTCTGAAAAGCACCCAAAGGTACCAATTCCACTAGACAAGCCCACCCCAAACTACCATGTCTTAGGCTTTGTTTTGAACCTTCGATTGATTTCTTCTGAGTATACATATATCTTGTTGAAAGCGTTGTTGTTTTATCTGATTTGAGCATGTATTGAGAATACATGATGTATTCCTAATACACGAATCACATATTTTTGTGAGATTTGGTATCCATAGTTTATTTAATGCAGAATTCATACATTATTTTATGCTTTTCAAACAATGAATTCTTAAAACCCAAACATTCTCAATATACTCATAATCTTAATAAATACAATCTTGTAATACACCATTTTCTTAATCAAAGGTTCCAAAAGATTCCAAGTGTATGACAAATTGACAATAAAACTAATTCATAAAAAGAAAGTGTACAAGGAAAATATATATAGGCTTATTAATTTATGATCAGATTCAGTTCAACATCTCAATTGACCACCTCTGTTATGAACTTGTTGGTTACTGTAGAAGATGTAGAATGTTCAACTTACTTGCGTTGAGTTTGATTACCATTGCTGTTCTTGTTTCATTCTTAATTTTAATGCAACTACGTACTATATGATGTGGTGGGCATTTGTCTTCGAATAATGTAAGATAACATAAATCTGCATATATTAATTGGATCAAGGATTGTTGGTTTCGGTGTTCTTTAGTAGTTATACGTAGTTTAATTTTAGCATTGGACAAAAGCAGGTGAGTTGTTAAGGTGATGATTAAAAGTTAAAACCTTATAATTAGAAAATAAGCGTTCCACCTTTTATCTATAGTCTTAACTCTTAACTCTAATTAAGGGCGTACGTTTCAAGCACCAGAGAAGTTGATCAGATAAATGTGTTTATTATTTGTTTTCATTACATTCACTTTTTTAATGCATACTTTTATTATTGTTGTTTTTTTTATCATTTGACTCCTCCCGAAGACCCAAACCATCACACTCTTCAATTGTTAATCTACACATAATATAATACACCGAAGGGAAAAACGGGAGCCCCATTTCAAATTTCCTGCAACGAGAGTGAAAGTAGGAAGGACATTTTGGTCTTCACAATTACTTTTTTTTATTCATTAAAAAGACACGTACTAGGATTCGAACCATGTCCATTTTAAAGAAAAGCAAGGAACATAACCAATCACACTAAGTACATTTGTTGTATCCTTTTAAATCAAAAACATATAATAGCAGGGAGGAAAAACCTCTTCCCCCCATTTCAAATTCCCTGCTCCATGAGCGTTTGTAGGAAGGGTAGAATAGGTAGTGTTAATTTTTTTCTCTTTCCTCTGTGGAACGGGCCAACTTACCGTACACATGCGGATTTAAACGGGTTCAGGAGTGTCAATTTTTTTTTAAGCCCTTGTGTTTCTCCGTGGTGATCAAATATATATGAAAAGGCAAAAACAATACTTCTTTTTATGCTAAAAATAAAAAAATTTTAACAATAAACTAATGCATGGTATCTAAAGGGCTAACCGCTAACCATAAAATAAAAGAGTTGAGTGGGCCTGACCTACACCGGATTTGGCCATCAAGTAAAACAAATGAACATCATTGGTTTGACATTCTAAAACAAGCTATTTTCTCTAGCATAATATATATTATTATATTATTTTATATTTTAGTGGCTAAAATATAATGTAGTTTAAAGTTATTCAATGGTT
The DNA here is from genome assembly GCA_964030455.1 of Linum trigynum. NCBI lineage: Eukaryota > Viridiplantae > Streptophyta > Magnoliopsida > Malpighiales > Linaceae > Linum > Linum trigynum. Next base: position 15,697,547 of record OZ034818.1, read on the forward strand.
CAATCTCGACCAACCCAATTAGTCCAATTTTTATCATTTCAAATATATATTATATAATTATTTGATATCATAATGATAAAATTATAGTGTATTTTATAGGGAATCGTTTGGTATTTGTTAGTAAAAAACTAAACAGAAAGATCTATTTGGTTATTTTAAACATTAAAACGATCCTAAACATTTTCAGTTTCTTTTGAATTTCTATGGTTTTATTCCCGAATAAGTGATGTGCAAATGGCAAATTGCAGTCATCTATTTTCTTTCACTATTTTTTATTTTCAAATAGAAAGTTTAAAAGTAACGAATAATTAGAATTTTGCATGGGTCGGTCAAACAGGCTGAATTTTAAGTTTTGGCCCGTTTTGATCAAGTCTAATTTATAATCACATGGTTCCCTGATACCCGATAAAAATCTCAATCCAAACCAGTTTGGTAGGAGAGTCCGTGTTTACCACCATTCTCTAGGAATACGACAACGGCGGTTCCTATCCCAAATCGTGTTGTTCGTTCTTGATTTCCTTAGATTTTATCATGGCCTGACAAAAACCAGAAAACACAATGACGACAAGATGAAAGTTTTATAAATCAAATTAATGGTGTTCTCTTTCTGATCTCATGTAATTATATGATGAAGTTGAAGTTTTTCGATGCTATTCAATTTCGTTGGTATGTTTTTAATGGTCTAACTTCATGGTTGTACCAACTTTTGATGTACTGTTTATGTTCCAATATATTCACTTTGGTATGATTATTAGGGATATGCTAGGTGGTACTCACCATTAGACCAATTTAGCTTAATGGTTGAATCTACGGGTTATCCCAATAATTCAATATTCCGCTCAGCTCCTCCGACCAACGGGTCGGGTTACAAGCTAGTATATATAAAGAAGAAGTTCACTTACTGTTGCCTAAATTTGCAAACTGATTGGGCCGCTGTAAATTTTGTCGTTTGATACTTCATATTTCATTAAATTACAATTTAGTCACTATAACGTATATTTACATTTTGATACCCCAAATTTAATTTTAATGCAAAATCATCGAACAATTATATTTTGGTATCTAAATTTTATAAGTTTTTTGTACCTACTATTTTTTTATGGTTGATCAAAAATTTCATTAAACCCTGCAGTTACAAAGTGCGAACCCCTCCTCCAAGTACAAATCGTACAATACCAAAATAGGAACTACTCAATATAGCTATCTACTAAAAACATGCAAAAACAATCTATCTTTGCTTCATTACAGCTTTAGAGTTTGGCTTCAAGTATCGACTTCACTTCCTCTTCAATCCTTTCAACTAGCTTACTTGGGGGGGGGGGGGGGGGGGGGGGGGGGCAAATAACAGCATCATGAGTTCTGCTGCAACGCTCACGCCACACATAACTAATACAAAGAGACCATCGTAATCTGCCTTCACTTGGAGTCCTTGTACCGCTGGACCACTGTCTTACTTCCCAGCTCATACCTACTATCTTTTTAAATTTATATATTGGTCCAATGTTTAGATTTCACTTGAATCCATGAATCCAATCCACCAATCCTTTTAAATCAATCCATTAATTCAATCCACCAAACAAACAAAAAAATTAGTTTGTACCAAACAAGATGTTGTATCACTCAACTGTAGGAGAAGATTTAACCATTTTATAGTTGTCGATTACATGAAACATTAAATAAATGATAAAAGCGAGACGACTCTAAAATATTGAAAGTGCGATTTTATAAACTCATTTAATACATTTACAGGGTATTAAACAATCTTCTACTAACTACATGAAACAAAATATGCGACATCTACATAAACAAGTGTCAATAAATTGCTACGGTGATTATGAACATGTCTAATCACAAGTATGAACGGGTATGTATTCTAATACAAGTATGAACGGGTCCATACAGGATTTACCAACAGTCTAGAGAATTAATAATTGAACCATGACCACAAACTTTTTCAGCTCATTGTCGAGTACAATTAAAAATAAATATATATGGTTATTACTTATTAGAAAGTAATCATTTTCCACTATGCGATTTGAAGGCGTAAAATTTTAAACGAGTTCCAGTTTGTATTCATTTTGCTTCTCCCTAAAGTTTTTTTTCCACCCAAGCTAGAATTTTCAACAATTATACATGGAATGTTTGGCTAGGTATCCACATATATCAAATAATAGTTTCATTTTTCTATAAAAAAAAAAGTAAATATTTTCATCTCAAATACATCACCATAAAGGAATTAAGCCTCAGGTATACAAATTATAGTTTGGTACCTAAACTTAATAGATCTTTAGATTTATAACCTAAATTAATTATTTTGGCACATAAGTCCTCAAAATATTGACGGAACATTACATTTAAGTATCTAAAACTTTTGTGTGACATTTTGGTTTCGAAATTTTTGAAGTACTACAAAGATGTCTAATTTTTGTATGTGTAATTAAAACACCCTCGAATAAATGGGTATCCATACCCAACTCATACACATATAGATTATGAAAGTAAATATTCATACCCTACCCAAACCCATCTACAAACTTTCAAACTCATATATACGTCACGCATACCCTACCCATAATCAATGGGTCTACTTGGGTTTAGATAAATACAATTTATTAGCCTAAATTTTCAAATATATTTAAATTGGATGTTGACTGACATATATCTCTTCTCAGTCAATATTACTAATGAAACTGATAAAAAAATTAAATTTATACTAATAATACTAACAAAACACAATACCGGACCACATAATACATGCTCAAAGGCCATTTCCGCCACGCGACAAGGTGCGGCATCGCCACCTATTTATTATAATAAACATGAACTTGCGTAAAAGTCATCTACAATTTCTTTGTACTAAAAAGAAATCCTAGATAAATTTTGTATGAGAAGAGGGTATAGATCACTGATATAACCCAGAAATATAGTTAAATTTTGTATGAGAAGAGGGTATAGATCACTGATATAATCCAGAAATATAGTATATTCCACGTGATTTAGTTTTTAGATGTATTTTGATAAACTCCGATTTATCTGAACGATCAATTATTATTTTCTATTATATTGAACTATGGGATTGATTTTAGAGAATCGGGCCTAAAGTTTATCCATTACAGATTTAGATAGAGATATTTCACTCTTATATATAGTATCATATATTTCAGTAATATAGCAGTCTGGTCATGAAAAGAGGGAACTTTAATTTATCTGAAAAGTGTGAGTAAAATGTAAGAAAGTGGTTAAGTACAATACATATGTCTGTATGAGATCCAACATAACCTTCTCCCAACAACTCGAGTTATTGGGACCAACTGGTTTATGACATGATATCAGAGCTGATTTATCTTTGAGGTCACGTGTTCAAGTCCTCATGACCTCAATATTAATTGTTGTCTTTCAAGCACATGGTATGGCAGGCCTGTGCAAACTTCAACCCCATGAGTCGGCTTTTGTTTGAGGGAGCGTGTAAGGAAGTGGTTAAGTACCATACATAAACTTGCATAAAATCTAATTTAACTTTCTTCCAACAACTCGAGTTATTGGCAACAACTGATTTATGACATGAAAATGTGCCAACTGCTTAACTAATTGAGAGCCAAAGCATTTAGGTGAAATTGATCACTTGGTGGTGAAATTTCGGTGAGAAGGAAAGCTGTAATTTCGTCAGGCGGCAGCCCATTGCACACTGCTATTTTGTTTTTACCCCCATTGACTTGACCAGTAGAATGCCAACCCAAGCTTTGAACGTTGATGAAGACAATTCCTAACAAGCAGTTGCGTCTTGCGATAATAGGAAGGGAACGAGTTGCATGCTCTTTTTTTATTGCGGGTGAAAAAGTTAAATCAATGTGCTGTATAGTGGTTAACCTACGTTCGTATATACTTGTTTGGTTTCATCTTCCATGAAAAAAGAAAGAAAGATTCAACGTCTCAATTTTAGCTGCCAAGCTTGGAAAAGCTAGTTAATTAGGAGCTAAAATGAGACAGGAAAAAACAAAGTACTGAAATACACATATTAATAATTATATTATTTAATATACTAATATATTTGTGCATAATAGTATAACACCTCACATACAAAATAAACTTATTAAAAAATAGTACAATTATTATTTTTAGCCGAAAAATAGAATGGTGGCTCACTATATTACATATATAAACCAATGTGTGCCATAATTCTTTAATGTCCATTTTAGAAAAACAAAGAAAGGAAGCAAACTTATGTCTCCCCCTCACTTATTCCAATTAGAATTAGCCCAAATTTGTTACAAATGCCTCCTATCAATAGGCCCAAATAGTTATCTCACTCTCTGTCATCCACTTCCAACCTTCCGTCGTCCACAAATTCTTTAGTAATCTCTAGCCCACTACTCTTTATTTGTTCTCCTTCTCCACGTCTCTAAGATTTCTCAAGTTTCAAGGCATCAAATGCTCTTACTCTTCCTAAGTCATATTCATCCATAAAATGTTAGATCAGCAAACAACTCAATCATCCTCATTCAGTCAACCTCTTTTATTTCGTCTCAAGCTTGAAATATGATCAATTCCATAGCCCCATAGAGAACCCAAATTTTTGTCTAGTTGTGGCTAGTTCCCCCATTCTTTGTCATTCGCTTCCAGTCTTCCGCCTTGCACAAATTCTTTAGCAATCCCTAGCCACTACTCTCTCTTCTTCTTCCCCGTCTCCAAGTTTTCTCAAGTTCAGCACCTCATATCCTCCTACTCCTCCCAAGTCATATCCATCCATAAAATTTTGGATCAGCAAGCAACTCAATGATCATCATCCAATCAACCTCTTTTATTTCGTCCCAAGCCTAGAATATTATCATAGCACATAGAGAACCCCAATTTTGCCATGTTGTGGTTAGTTCTCTCACCCTTTATCATCCGCTTCCAAACTTCTGCCTTCTGAAAATTCTTTAGCAGTTCCTAGGCCACTATTCTCTCTTCTTCTTCTCGTGTACAAGATCTCTCAAGTTTCCAACACCTTAAATCCTCCTACTCCACCTAACTCATATTCATCCATTAAATTTTGTAACGACAGGCAACTCAATCATCCTCATCCAATCAACCACTTTTATTTTGTCTCGAGCCTAGAATATGATAAATTCCATAGCCCCATAGAGAACCTAAATTCTGTGAGTTGTGGTTAGTTCCACACACTCTCTGCATCCACTTCCAGCCTTCCTCCTTCAACAAAAATTTTAGTAATCCCTAGCCTACTACTCTCTATTCTTTTTCCCCTCATCTCCAAGATTTATCAAGTTTCCAGCACCTCAAATCCTCCTACTCCTCCTAAGCCATCCATCCATAAAATTTTGGATCAGCAAGCAACTCAATCATCCTCATTCCAATCAAACTTTCTTATTTAGTCACAAGCCTAGAATATTATCAAGTTTCCGAAACCTCAAGTTCTTCTAACCCACTTATGATGGTGATGATATGGTATTTAGGGAAATACCATCGGTCAACGAGTTTCAATAATTCGATGGTCAATGAGATGTTGGGTTGTGGTTGTATGTAACAGAGAGATGGTTTAGGAACCATCCGACCAGAGACGAGAGGAAGGTGCATCCGACGTCTTCCTATTTGGAGGGGGATACCTTGCAGTGGTGGGAGTGGATAGAGAGATCACATGTTGCATCAAAGATGTTGATCCCTTGGCCCAGTTTCAAGGAAGTCCCCAAGTACCAGTTTGGCACAGTCGAGCGGTGGGCTCTAGAGCAGCTGGCAAAGCTACAATAGACGGGCACGTAGTCGAAGTACAGGTTTGAGTTTCTGAAGTTGGAAAACCAGTGCAAGGGCATGCCAGAGGCAACTCTGGTGGGACTGTGTATGGTCGGGCTGCGGCCAGAGTTAAGAGGCAGCAGTAAAGACTCTCTGAGCTGGCCAACTGGAAGGGGAGTACTAGAAGGTTTCAGAAGATGATAGGAGGACCCGACGAAGGGAACAATGCTGGAGATCCCCTAGTAGGGGTGGGCATCGGGTTCGGTAAACCTGAACCAAAACTAAAATTATGTTGTTCGGTTCGAAAATCGGAAGCAGAAAATGCATAGTGTGGGAGCCAGGGTGGTGTTGTCCGAACCGACATTCCGAACATCGAACCGAGAAACCGAAAAATTATTACACATAGACAAACCCTCACAGCCCTACTCTCCCCACAACCCAATTGAGCCCAAACCCTCCCCTTACAGCCCAACCCTCCCCATAGCCTGACTTAGCCCAAACCATCACAAGACACAAGTCACAACCCTACCCTCTATGCAGTCTGCCACCTTTCTCACTCACAGCAGCAACCGCTCCACTCCGACGTTGTCTTCTCGAGGACCTTGATTACTCTTGCTCACCATCGACTCCGTCCCATGCTCATCATCACCACTCGTTGACCGACCCCTTCCCATTCCCTCCATCCGCCCAGTCTCACAACCAAAAACCTACAAAGCAAAGAACGAAACACGTTCTTAGAACAAACAGAGGCAAAATCCATTTAAAAATCCCTAATAAAGAATCAAAACGAGGAGACGGGGAAGAATTGAAAATCGACAACATGCAGAGCATGAAGAAATCAGTAGTAGGCGGAGAAGCTAGATCTAGGATCTGGATTTTAGACTCTCTCGGTGAGAGATGTAGATGCGCACTGAAATGAAAACAGATACGAAGGAGATAATGATGCTACTAAAGATCGAAGGTAAAACAAACCAAAATTTACATACAATCGTTGCCACCGCCTACCGCTGGGTTGTCCTCTCCGTCGATCGCCATCACCGATTGAGTTGTTCTCTCTGTTAATTGCCGTTTCCGTCAAGTCTAGAGAGGGGAGGAGAAATCGTTGCTTGCGTTGTTCTTTGAGTAGAGAGAGAGATAAAGAGAGAAAAAAAGTGGAAGTTCAAGATTCTATTATGCACAAAAATGGAAAATGGGGAGATAGATAGGGTAAGTGGGGGAGTTCAAGGGTTGTCTTAAAACCGAACCTAAATATATTTTGGTTCGAATTTGGTTTACCCCATGCACTACTTCTGGGACCCGATAATCATCTGTTCGGTTCAGTTTGAACCAAACCGAACGGATGCCCTCCCCAATCTCTTAGTGACCACAACTGCATTACCGACAGGATGGGCAAACTCGACCGTCCCAGGACTTCGGCGCCGACACGGACTGGACCTTAACTTTTGCCTATGGCGTTCGTGAATTGCCACCGACAGAGATGGAGCAGAAGAAAAGGGATGGTTGCTGCTTCAACATGATTAGAGGTACACAGTGTGACATCAGTGTGTCAAGAGCCATCTGATACTACTGGAAGGGAATTGGGAGACGAATTTGAAGAGATAGTGGCTGATGAGGAGAAGGAGAAGAAGGACGTGCCCCAACCTTGAGGGAAAATTTGGTCTCAAAGAGTGTGGATTGTTAGAAACCCAATTTCTAGCCACCTTTGCCATTTGGACTCATTTGTCCTTTTTATTATGGTTATGGATTTTGGATACTAGGTTAGGGCCCGCCCGTTGGCCGGTGAATATCTTTAATAATATAAATAACCTTAGTAAGAGTTCGAACAATACATGTTTTATTTCATATCGTAAAAATTTCAAATCATTTAGTTACAAGAAATATCGTACTCATATAATTTTCAACATGTTGACCTGATTTATTCAGTGAAGTCCTACTCAAAGTAAGAAAACAAAAGTTACGCAAGAAAATTTACTCCTAAAAAATTTAATAAGATGACCACACTATTTGCTACTCGATATCAATAATTAATGAAAATTTTATTTTGAATTTCTTGTGGTCGCCATGACTCCGCCTTGTAAAGCACCATCATCTCCACCAATTGCCAACGCCTTTGTCTTATTTAACGTAACCTTTTTTCTTCAAAATAGGTTGTTCCTTCTTATTTTTTCATTAGAAGCCTATCTGTAACGGTAAAATGTTTGGAAACACTAGAAAAATACACATTAAAATTTTACGTCTCTTGAACATTTATGAAATTAGTTTTTTCCCTAACGCTGATAAACAACCCTACGACTAGCAATAAATTTGATAATCTATAGTTTGAAAACTTTATGAATAACCAGTTGGCATTAACTATTCTCCGGTAGATACGTTTCTATTTTCTTATATATATATATATTTGGTTTCCCAATTTGTAAAAATGGCTTAGGAAAGTTTGGTGATTGACAATGAGAATAATTAAAACCAGCCACGAGTGTCATCATTTATCTATGGTGGTTTATTTTTAATTTGTAAATTATGAATTAAGTGGAAAGTAGCATAAAAGACATTTCATTGAACTTGAAGTTCTCAATGGATGGAGATAAGGGAGGAGCTTCAGGAAATGACAGTTATCTCGACTCTGAAGGAAACCGGGGTGATAGTAACAAAAGCAAACTAGAAAATGTAGTGATGAATTGATCGAGGGGTGTCTTGAAGAAATCTCGTAAGTCCGACCGAGAGGAACAATCCTAGGGCTCTGTTTTTCTTGCACCAAGAAGGAGGAAGCATATCTTTGTCATTGCATTGGATTGCAATGATATCTCTTTTTTGGTTGAATCAGTTAGTAAGATATTTGCCTCTATGGAAAAAGAAACCAACGAAAGCTCAATCGGGTTCATATTGTCGACATCCTTAACCATAACTGAGATAGAGTCTGTTAGAACAGAAGCGTGCGATTGATAATCCAAACCAATACGAACGAACACAAATTTAACGTGGTTCACTAACACAATGTGTGCTAGATAATCCATGGGCAGGGGGGCAAATTTCACTAATTTGAGGAGAGTACAGGTTACAAACCAAATTCGCGAACGAACAAACCAGACAAACTAACCTGACTGACCTTACTACAGACTAGGGTGATGAAGAGTATTTATAGAACTCTTCTCTTAATCCCAAAAAGAAAACCAAACACATTTTTCCAAACCTACAAGGAAAAGGTCAAACAAAGCCCAAACACAAACCCAAACAAAATAGGCCCAAATCAAATTCAAGTCATATTCTAACAATTAGGGATGGCAACAAAACCCGAACCCACGGGTACCCATTCGACCCAACCCGGTCAACGCGGGTAAAATCCGTGTTGACGGGTTTTGGGCCGGGTTCGGGTTTAAACCCGCTACACTATTCACCGGGTCGGGTTGGGTTTGGGTTTAGGTAAACCCGACTCATGGGTACCCGCCCACAGACATATAATTACTTTCCCGATATATTTAATATTCTAAATAATATATTTTCCTTAAACAATTCATATTCTTTATGTTGGTGGAGACATGTATAATTTGTTCTTTCTAATTGTTTAGAATGAAGATATTATGAAGTGGAGAGTGAAGAAACTTAGTTGACGAGGAAGAAGCTTTCAATTAATCTTTTGTTTATAGATGTTTATCTTTAATTTTGAACAATTTGTATTGATCATTTGCGGTTTGCTTGTATGCTCTAGATTGGTGTTTTTTTGTATGATTAATTTGTATGAGAAAATTTATGTTAAACTTTTATTTTGAAAAAACTTGTTACTGTAAATTTTTTACCACAAAAACCCACGGGTACCCATGAACCCGCGGATACCCAGCGGGTTGGGTTGGGTTTGAGTTTTTCAAACCCAACGGGTTTTACCCCGGGTTTTTTTTGGCGGATAAACCCATGGGTTTGGGTTTGACAAAACCCGCCCCAACCCGACCCATTGCCATCCCTACTAACAATCTCCACCTTGACTTGAATTCTCTCTCAAATACTAGATATACCAGACGCAACCTAAGTTGCCAGATGTACCCAACCGGAACCAAAGTTGCCAGATATACCCAGACGCGATACATATCGCCAAACGTATCCAAATGCGATCGAAACCGCCAAACTCAAACGCAATCAAGATTGCCAGACATATCCAAATGCGATTCATATCGCCAGACCAAACGCGATGCAAATCGCCAAACTCAGATGCAATCAAGATTGCCAGACATACCAAACTCCCCCAAATCAGCTGTACCAGAATCTCCCCTGCCTCCAAATGCCCCTAAGGGCAGTCAACAAATCAAAACATGCTGCAAGTCCAACCCATGTTGGGACTTGCCATGCAGAACCAGCTTGGTGTTATTTCCGTCCATAACACCAACATCAAATTTACTGCTAACTCCAAGCCTACAGCTCCCAATTGTGTTGTCGATCTTCAAATTCAAAACAAACATCCTTGATGATCGGAAACCCTAATCACCACCGAAGGATAACAAACAGAATTATCTCCAAACCCTAACCAACCACCTCACCGCAGCTTGGTGACAACCGTTCACAAACGTTCCTTAAACCAAACTTCAATTCAAAAGCAACCAATAAACCCAAATCTGAAGCTCCACAGCCACAAAGCAAACAATGGCCGCTCACAAGCCAATTTTCAATAAAGCTTCACCTACGTGCTTCCTTCCCCAACTACACGAAGAGCTCTCTTCAAATCCCATAAAAGGCGTCTAATCACAAGTCACAAGTTTGCAATGCGTCGACTTGCTTGTCCAACACACAAATCCAAATTGGAACCAATAAAACAACAGTCCACCATAAACCAATAATTAATGTGCCTTTTAAATTCCAACCAACGGACACAAAGTCCCTCTGTACCACAATATCACGCGGGAATGCTCTGATCCCAAATTTGTGCGCAATTCCTCGATAACGCAACCACGGCTCTGATACCACTTGTTAGAACAAAAGCGTGCAATCGATAATCCAAACCAATACGAACGAACACAAATTTAACGTGGTTCACTAACACAATGTGTGCTAGCTAATCCACGGGTAGGGGGGGGGGCAAATTTCACTAATTTGAGGAGAGTACAGGTTACAAACCAAATTCCCGAACAAACAAACCAAACAAACTAACCTGACTGATCTTACTACAGACTACGGTGATGAAGAGTATTTATAGAACTCTTCTCCTAATCCCAAACAGAAAACCAAACACCTTTGTCCAAACCTACAAGGAAAAGGTCAAACAAAGCCCAAACACAAACCAAAACAAAATAGGCCCAAAACACAAAACAAACCCAAATCAAATTCAAGTCATATTCTAACAGAGTCATTTCTTGGTTTTCGAGGGTTTAACCTGAGTGACTTCGATGATTTTATTTGCAATAGCTGTAGTGAACTTTATTACTCGACTCCTGGTTCAGACGATGATTAGTTTGTGGTAGACTTTAGTTACCATTCTCATATTGAGTACCACTGGGGTGGAGAAGGGCTCTAGAAGACTGTAGTACGGTGGGCTTCTTCAGTTGTCGACAAGAAGGCTGGTAGTGAGGAGCATATTTTCATTCCGTCAGAACAACTCTCGACCAACTACTGCTATGCCTTTCAATTGTAGAGTTGACTAGCTATGACACATGAGTAGGGTCAAATTGTACACATTTTACCCCTCATTTCTTGATAGTTTGGCTTTGCATTTCATCGTCCCTCGACATATTTCATGCTAGGTTGTGCTTGTTTTGATACATTTCATGTCCTAGCATGTGTGGAAGGGTCGAGGGCAAGTTTCGGGATGATTGGAGGTCAAAAAGCGTAGAAAACGAAGAAAAGTCCAAAGACCGTGACAATTTCCCCGTGACCGTGAAGCGCAAGCGTCCACGAAGCAGCTGCAGTTCACGGCGGAAGCAGTCAGTTCACGGTCACACAAGACCATGAACTAGAGATAGAAACCCCAAACTGGCGAGGTTCCGGGGAGTTTTCATAAGTTACTGACGCCGAGGCAGTTCATGGTCACAAGACCGTGAATTAAAGCCATGGATCACGAACTTGCTTAATGAAACGGCGCGTCTTGGCCTGAGTTCTCGATCCCCGCCAATAGTTCACGTCCATGAACTGGGAAAGTGAACTAGGCGTGGCTGGGTATAAGTAGAGAGCTGAAAAGAGGAAGAAAGAGAGCTTTTTTTTCAGAATAAAGGAGGGTTTCTAGTTTTCAGAATAAAGGAGGGTTTCTAGTGAGAGATTAGGGTTTCTTCTTCCCATTTTAGAGAGAGAAAGTGCAATTCAAAGGAGGAAGAAGGAGATTGGGCTTGTCCTAAGCCAGAGGAGTGAAGATTCTTACCTCTCAAGGGAGATTCAAGCAAAGGGGAAGGAAGATTGGCATCACTTTATAGTTATTTCTCTCCTTTTTCTTGTTTTCCTTTGCCTAGCTATGGAATAGCCTCCCTACTCACTTAGGTATTGTGAACCTGGTCTATATGTGTGTTAGGATGTATAAACATGACTCCATGTGTGTTGTTTGAATGTTTATATAATATTTGAGGTATTTTTCATGAATGATTGAATGTGCTAGCTTTAACTCATGATTGGGTTATTTTGACCAAGGTGGAGAGAATCTCCTTGATAAAAGAGGCTTTGAGAAGTTGGATTCTTGGCCAATTTGTGTCATCCACCTAGGCAAATTAGGACAAACCTTAAATTAATCATGATTAGTGAGTGTTGCTTGCAATATATCATTGGCCTAAGTTAACTTAGAGGGTGGAAATCCCCTTTTGGCCCATAGGGAGCTTGACCTCCTAGCCTCACGGGCCCTTCTAGGTTAATCTAGGGCCAAAACCTCAAGTATCAGAGTAGTAGATTCTCTATGAGAGTTAGGGTTTCTTCGGTTGGTCGGTTAAGAGAGCTAGATTCTCTAGCTTCTTGTCACAAGCCTTAATCAATCGACTAGGAGAGTTTGCCCTAGCTAATTGCACCCTCCTAACGGTATATGAGCACATCCTTCACACTAGAGTTTCGTTCATGCTTTCTTAATACGAGACTATTGGAAGCAATACCCAAGTGAAGTCCTCTCATATAGAATTCCCCTCGATTACTTCCCTTGTTTGTGTATTTTGTAGTTTTCTTAGTTTTAAACCCAAAACCGTTTGCTAGATAACAACCTAAGCGATTGAAGTAGGGGTATATGGACTGGACCGGGTTTGACAATTAAAACATACTTGCCCTATACTGCATCCGACTAGAGTTTATGCTTGAACTCTAGTCGAGAATGTTTTCGCAGTGTATCCATGGTGAGTTAACACAACACCAAACTACGACCAAGTATAATCGCAATCTGGAAATGCAGAATAGTGGTAAGTTTAATTTATCAACCCGGGGTCTAGATCTACTGCCTACTCCGTGAACTTCTATTATCTAGCGAGACTAAGTGAGTGTAGGTGAATTCAAATTAAAACATAAAGAAAGTAGTAAATTGTCCGGTTTTCTGAAGCAAGAGAAGAGTCACTCGGGAATGAGTCCCCCTAACTCCTTAGTTAGGTCCAAGTTGTAATTTCGTTTGGTTGATTCACTGTTGATTAAATTGCGGAAGATCCGACAGTAGTTTAGAATCTCTTAAGTTGACCAAGCCCTCTCAGACAGACTAACCGGCAGACGACTAGTCTTCACCGGGATAGAATGTTAAGGAAATTAACACAAAACTCCACTACCGGAAACAGATTCCAATACAAAGCAGTGAATTGACTGACTCTCGTACAATCAATTCACTCCTATCGATTGAAGATGCTCTAACAACCTATTCAGATTATATCTATCACATGTTGAAGCAGAAATCAAGAGAAGTTGATCGGGATTCAATTGACTTAATAAAAACGCTTCAATCGATTAAAATCAATCAGTATATCATCCCAAAAGTCATTACAATCAAGATCACTAACACATGGAACTAGGGTTCTTCATACACAAGTGGGAGAAAATTCTACTCCATAGATAGAGAGAGGAAAACAGAAATCAAACCAGTCATACTCATAAGGATGGAAATAATATACTTTGGGATTTCAAACATGTGCAAATGCGTTGTTATCAAATTCCCCCACACTTAACCATTTGCTTGTCCCCAAGCAAACGAAGTAACGTACAAGGTAAGCTCAAAATATTTTAATTTTGCAAACTTTGGGGACATATCATATAGACACAACACATGTGAATCTTACTAGCTTTTAGACATCACCAACAGCAACAGAAACCTGGACAACCACCACAGATGACATTCGAGTGCAGCAAAATCATGTAAAGGAAGAGTCTCCCCTATGTTCAACGACCAACATAGACTTGACTCAACCACTTATTCAAGACAGTCACCTCATGCATAAGATTCAAGACATCAGCATCAAGACCGAGCAATCTAGGTCCTCGCCCGTGTATAATATGACAACTGAATCACCCACTCTAGAATAGTGGGGTTAGGACAAAATTTGATGCAAGATGTGCATACTCGTACTCTCAATCCCTAACGTCTCTTCACCATGATGGCAGCCTCTAAATGCTAGAGTTCACATATCGGATGCCACCACTAACTAGTCAGGAGGTCTTAGAAACGGGTTCAGATGACTGGCTAGGGCCTTGGACATGGGGAAAAGGCCTTTTAGGTGGTGGAAAAATCGTAACACAAGGTCTCATAGTTCCAAAACCAAACACAGTCACATTCATTCAAACCATTTACTTTCTCCCCGCTATTCTTCATTAATCAAGTTCTTTAGAGCACAAGAGTGAAGGAGGTCACAACATGTTAGCATTTCCAAGCCGCTGCTAAGAAACACTATTTAATGGACATTATTCAGAATTTTTTGGTGGCTATCTTTGGTTTTCATTTATTTATTTTTTCTTATTCCTTTTCTTGAAAGAACCACCACTTTTACATATCTTTTATCCTTGCAAGCACATGCCCAATTTTTAAGAACTACCTCCAACCCTCAACTTATTTCCAGCACAAAACATGCAAAAACCACTCCGTGGAACCTTTAAGAGATGCACAAGGGTTATTTTTCATTGTAGACCAAAAGAAAGAAAGTTACACGGCTCAAAGGGGCTAACTAGGGGGTATGAACCCAGGACATTCAATTTGGTCGTGGGCTAATCCTATGCCTTCATCATCCTAATTAGTGACAACGTGAATGCTACACATCATGGAAGAGGGATCTATCGCACAAGAAAGAAATGAGCAGGCACAAATCTCACATGGATACCTATATGCTCTATCTGTCATTCTGATTCCCTAAAGTAGATGCATAAACGAATGTAAAGAATAAGTGATCAATCCAAATCACAATTGGTAAGCAAATAGTTGAAAAACTGAACCCCTGCACAACTCTACTGCACGTCTCAATCATCATTATAGGTTGTCTTAGTCACAAGCAATTTATCATGCGTCAATGTTAACAGCCAATCGATTCACCACATAAAATCATAGTGCCCATATGATCATGCAAACATAAGTACTAGGAGCCCTCAAATCTCGAGATTTGGACATTGGACTAGGCTCCAAGCACACAAACATATGTTCCAAGAATTACAAAGAACCCCCCTACTTAAGTTTGACATTGCCCTCGATAGAGCAGAGGGAAGGGGAACGAAGTTACTGAGAAAAGACGATCTGTAACGGCGATTGGAAGGCATACCAGTCAAAAGCAGGGGACCGTAAAGAGGGCAGTCGAAAAACACACAGCTGGAGTCATCAAAACACACTGGGTGTTAGATAAAGCACAAAGAATAGAAATGCAAAACAAAATGGGGTTGCCTCCCCACAAGCGCTTCTTTACCGTATTTTAGCTGAACGCCGACAGTGGATGTTCAGAGCGGTGGAAGAACAGGTGGATGTTGAATATTTTTCCCTTTCAGAGCCAAAGAAACAACAAAAGCCTAGGTCGAACCAGTGAAGTCAGCCAGATGGCTGAAAGGTGTGCGGCGGAACTGAACTCTCCACATGTTTTCATTTTTGAAGTAGAACTAAATGTTTTAACGCTTTTAAGCATGTGTACCCATTTAATGTTAAACTACTATGTTGGGTTTGTACTTTGTTTTAAACTCAAACTTTGCACCGTTCAGTGTTAGGATTTTGGATGCTTTGGGAAAAACTACCTTAAATTTCCTAACACTACGGGAAAACTGACTTTTGGCAACACTTGTCCTGCAACACTTTTTATGAGTGTCACGTAAAATAAAAATATGCAACACTTTCATTATATGTTGCTTAATATATATCTTATGCAACACAAATTAGCCGTACTTGAATATTTGTGGCATATTCCTAAATAATATGCAACACTTACACACTAAAATAAAATGTATTGCCTATTCTTACATTGTAGGCAACACTACTAAATTAGAAAAAGTTACAAATTATACGAAATAATATTACACGTGAATTGAGAAATTCTAATATAAATGTGAAAATAAGTTTTGTATATCATGACTCATGAGGGAACTTTAAAAGAGAAGTTTGCACCACCAATTTCAAAGACAAAAAAGTATAGAGGAACATTTTGTTAGAGATAGATTAGGAATAATTTTATATTTCCTTGTCCTTATAGTATAGTTCTTAGTATTATCGTGTCCTTCTAGTATTGTGGTTCTCTTACTTATTGTCCAAATCTTGTGATCTATATAAACCATTTTTTGGTTTCATAATAATACAAGTTACTATTCCTAAAACTCTTATATGGTATAATAGCCTATTGCTTAACAGCGTTGATCCAGGAACCCTAAAACCTTGTTTTCTTTCGTCAGCAGGATGAGCCCTCACTCACCCGGTCCTCTTCCAACCGCAGCTTAAGCCACTGCATCCCTATTCATATTATTATTCTTCCCTTCTACTTTATTTTGCTAGGTCTTTGTTTCATTCAACCAAATAAAACTAATAAATAAATCTCCTTTTCCCAAATCTTCCTCTACGCCTCTCGTCCCCAGCATAACAATTCAAGCTTCAATTTCAACTGTCCCAAAAGCATTCCTTTATTCCATGTCATCTTCGTTATTTTTCGTTGCAGATTCTGATAGTTGTTTTGTGCTATGACAATTGACCACTGCTGCATTGTCCTTGGAGATCAAGATCCGGTTTTTATAGTCGATGTTATCGTTCTTATCTTATTTTCAGATTGTGGCAGAATTATATGGCGGAGCCACGATCATCCTTCAGCCATCTCTTCTTCACGTGTATTGAACGAAGAAAGCTTCTCCGACAACGATCATTCAGATGAATGCCTTGTATCCTACACCACTTTACGTTTATTGGTATCGTAACAACCAATTCATTCATCTCGTTCTGGTCAACTTTTGAAGTGAGTTTCGTTGCAAAATATGAATTGCAAGTTTGATGATTTCTTCTTATCCAAGACGACGATTAGTTGGCTTCGCTCTTCAAGCACAAGAGTTGGATGAGTTTGCATCACATTCTACACCATCAAATTGCGGGGGCGTGTTCTTCAAGATTAGCGTATGTTGGTCAAGATTGATGTTGTTCTTCGCACCATCATCTTGCGGGGGCGTGTTAGAGATAGATTAGGAATAATCTTATATTTCCTTGTCCTTATAGTATAGTTCTTAGTATTACCGTGTCCTTCTAGTATTGTGGTTCTCTTACTTAATGTCCAAATCTTGTGATCTATATAAACCCCTTTGTGGTTTCATAATAATACAAGTTACTATTCCTAAAACTCCTATACATTTCTAGTTTTGTTTCATTCGTCACACTAAGTAACCTCATCGTCCACCGAATTAGTCTTTATTCGGATCAAAATTAGCTTTTCTGACAAATCATATTGTCACCAATATATATTATTGTCTAAGATACACTGTTGTCACGAATATTGTATCATAGGTGACAAAACTTTCGTAACACAAAATTCTTTCGTGACAAAAATATTGTAACCAAACAAAACCCAAGTAGATCTAAAAAATTGTTGGGTTGATTGCTTAAGAGATGTTAACGTTTTTTATGTATAGAATATTAAGACTAATAGTAATTTTTGACACTATTATAGGTTGATGAATGCTTTTTTATATAAAAGATAAGTAAAACAAATGGTGTTAGTTTGTTAAACAAAAAGAGAAAATGGTGTTAATTAGTTGTACACACAAATAGAATTGAAGACAATTCTAACTACAAATTAGCAAAACTTGTGAGATACTGAGATCATATCTGTGAGAAGGATTTTTTATTATCTACACAATTCCCTCTTAGACTAATATATTTACAAAGGAAAGTACTTTTAATAGTTAATCCCTGATTTTTCTCAAAATATATTATTGTGCGTTTAATGAGAAAAAAACCCTTCAAATTCAGCGTCTCTCTTCCATAGCGCGTTTTCCCTCTACTACTCCTCTTCTCTCATGGTCCCTCAATCCCGGCCGCTGCTATGAAGTCTCGGCCCAGAAGCAGCTAGTAGTATTGCACTTTCGGTAAGTCAGCACTCAGCACGATATCCTCTTTATCTTCTTCCTTACACGTTGTTGCTTCTCCAACGTAAACTTTCCTCTGCCTTCTATTCAAAAAAAAAAAAAATTTTGCTAAATATTTCTATTTTTGACGAAATCTCCTATTTCACGAGAAACTAAGAATAACCATTAATCTTGGATTGATTTTGTTAATTGATTATCTTATTATTTCAATTCTCTATTTGGGGCTTTCCCGTAACTATGCTTTACAGGTTTGAAGTAATCCTTGTGAGGTATCGACCTCAAGAAATAAAGCAAGCAGTTAAGGGCAGATGAAGTTGTGGCATTGTGGGTAGAGTTTTATATATCAAGAGGTTCTCGCAAATTTAGTTGAGTTGCAGCGGAAATCAGCCGTTGACAATTGATATTTCCAAGTAGAGCTTCAGGAACAGAAGAAGAGAAGTGTTGCTTTTAGAAAGAATTCCATGAAGTTGTCGATTTATCTAAAGAGAATCTAATTAGTTTTTTGTTTTATTTGATACTATTTAGTTTATATGGTTAGAGAGATTGGAAATTCGTCAAGCTACAAATCTTTGTATTTATAAATATACCTCATGTCATTGTTCTTTGGTTTCTATAATATCACGACTAATGTATATCATTTTCTATAATGTATAATTGTTAATGATATTATTGCATGTGATAAAAATAGTAGTCACGAAAGTGTTTTTCGTGACAAAGACCCCATAACTTTAGGTATAATGGAACTAATAAAAAAAACTTGTGACCAATGTTGTTGCAATAGAAAGGATAACTTTGTCATGAAAATTTGAATTTGTGACACTACTATTGTCACGAAAACCTCCTTTATTACAAAAGTATCATCAGAAGCGCGACTCGTATGTGACAATTGAAATACATTTTGTGATGGGACTACCTCGTCACTAGTATATAGTATTTGTTACAAGCAAAAATTGTCACGATTGAATACCTTTTATGCGACACGAAAAATCCGTCACGAATAAACATATACATGTTGGTTATACTAGTAAAAATCTATTGCCTAAAATGTTGTTGTATATACTGTATACATATGCAACACATATTTTTTGTTGAAAAATGTAAAAAAAAGTGTTACCTATTACCTTATACAAAACCACCTATAGAGGACACTTTAGCCATTTCTTACAACACATTTGAAGTGTTGCCAAAAGCCACTTTTCTCGTAGTGTAAGCAGGTGATGTAGCCCGTATGCTAGTGTTATGTCCAGGTCTGAATGTGAAGTTAAAACCTACGGTTTAATGAGTATACACTGTGATAATGGTTCCAATAGTACGAGAAGTAGTAGGATGTTACGAGAAGTAGTAGGGTGTTACACAGTGGTACTACCAGTGCACTAGTACAAATATTATATCTGAGTTTAAGTGTTGTGGTACAAATATTGGATCTGGCAATTGAAAAGTCATATTTGGAAAATGAAATCTCAAAGGGAGAGGGTCGTGGGGGAGGTAGGCGGTGCAGCGATGAGGGATGGTGGCAGGGACGTTGGAGGATGATGACAGTATGACGGAGGTGACTGGAAAGAGGGCGGTGGTGGTGGTGGTGGTTAGGGGTAATAATCAGTTGACGGTTATCCAGTTTAACCGAAAAATCGACCCGAAATCTCAGTTAATAACTAAACTGATAACCACTAAGTTGTGTCGGTTGGTTGATTTTGGCCTTTACACTAACCGGGAACTGTGGGTTGCAAACCGAGATACTCTCGTTGCATCGTTATAACCGGCAATTCCTCTCAACATCTCCCGCATCATCAGTTCCTCTCCCTCTTGCTTCGTTCTCCAAACATCTCCCTCTCCCTTCCTGTCTTCCTCCATCCCCAACTCCTTCCTTCCCAATACCTCTCCCTCTCCCTTCCTCTACGTCACCACCCCAACTCCTTCCTTTCTATAACTCGCCTCCCCCCTTTGCCTCCCAATCCATAGGTCGTTTTGAAGTGGTGTTGGTCACTGCTCCATCTTTGTATTGCATGTTTCGAGTGTCGACAGATTCAGATCTTGATCTATGCCTCCGACCAATCTTTCTCTTCTTCCTCTGCCGCTGATCGACAACTCCGACCATGTATGCTCTTCGTCGCTCGTCATCTATCTTCGACGATGGATTCATATCTAGATCCTCCTCAGATGCTCTCTCCCCTTCCTCCCTCATCTACCTTGATTTGCGGCAAACTCAGATACCGATTCGACACCCACTATGCTCGTCGTCGCCCTTCATCTGCCTCTGATGGCTCTCTCTTTTTCCTCTGCCACTGGTTCTAAATTGGTAATTTCTGGTGACAATGACGGTGGTCGAATTTGATGTGTGGGTCTCGGCACATAGCAACCAAAAACCAAAATCGCTGGTAACCGAAGACCCCTTCGGTCTTGACTTTGGTTGGCAGTGTTGTGTGATCTTCTGTCTCAACTAATCGATGGTGCGGTTTGGTTAAATCGAAACCTCATCGACTAACAAGCCTAGTGGTGGTGGAAGGCGCTGAAGGAGGACGTCGACAGGAGGGATGGTGGCGGCACAGGTGGAAGGCGTGGAGGAAGAGGGCATCAGGAGAGGAGAAGATAGCAGCACTGATGCCAAAGGATGAGAGGAGCAGCATTGGCAGGGAGAGGGAGGCGGAAGTGGTTGTTGCAACATCTCGCGCGGTTGGGCGGGCGGCCGAGAAGAACTATGCATGAACAACTTTTTTCTACACCATTGTTAGGTTATCCCACATAAAGCACATGTCCGGCTTCCTCATGGTTTGGATCAAATGTAGCCTGTCGAGCCCCAACACACCACATGTGTTCCATATCTATGTATGTGGACAATATGCACGAAGGAAAGCTAGTTCGGTCAATCAAGAAATTCAGATCATGCCACGTCCACCATCAAAAACTTTTGCATGTACATTGTACTGTAAACAAATTGCTGGAAATGGCTTTGGTCTCTCAATCTCCCCCCCCCCCCCCCCCCCCCCCCCCAAAAAAAAAAATTAGGTTCTTCATATAGAGGTACCACCGAAAAATCTTTGGCAACAAAGGCAATCTTCACTATAGGCGATGTGTGCCAAACTCGACTTGCCAATTGTTTGACAACCCAATGGAGAACACTACTCACTTCTTGTTGTCCTCACGCAATGGAAACTTGGAGCTGATCAATGCCATCGGTATCCCTGTCTACCAACTATAGCCAGTGGTTCCTCTCTTTGAGGGATAAAGGCTCCACTAAAGTTCTTCGTCTGAAAGTTTTTTTTGCCTCTGTAATAATGGAAGGCTTGTAATGACTACATCTCCAGAGGGACAACTTTATCACCAATTGTCACTTCCATCAATGTTTTTTGGGATGCTGTTGAACTTATTCCTTCTCATCTTTCACCTGCTAACCTGTCCGGCATTGGACTGTTATATTTTTCTTCACTTGCCAAGTAATCTCCCTAGGAAGATTTACTAGTGATGGGTCTTTCAATCAAGACTCCCTGGAAGCGGCTTATGGGATAGTTTTTTTTTATTAAGTTGAATTTTATTGAAGAAAAAAACAAAAGAACAACAATAGTAGAGACTCAACAGGGGTGATAAACGAAACAAGACAAAGGAAAGTGAAAAAAAAACCAAAAAAGAAAGCAGGATCCCATGGAGAGATCAAGCCAGAATAGAGGCTTATGGGATAGTTATTACAGATCCCTATGGACAAATTTGTGATGGTCAAGCAGGTAGGGTCATTTGTTCAAAATAGACAGGTACCCATTCCCGTCTCGTTGCCCACCCGTCATTTGTAGTTGATATGTTGATGAATCCAAAAAATAGAGAACAAAATTTTAACAATAGGTTCACAAAAAAAAAAAAATTCAAACCATCTACTTTTGATTTTTAATAGTGAAAAAAATTAATAAGAAAGTACAAATTTAATTCACAATTTACAACCCATGAAAATAATATTAACATATAATCAAATTATTTTACTATTATAACCCAATAAAATAACATATCCATCACAATTTTCAATACACATTTTCCTTCCCACTTTCCTCTATAAAACACCATTTTCCTTCCAATTTTCTTAACCTCCAAATTTTCCCTCCCCTCTTAATCCCTTCTTTCGAGACCAGGGGGTTAAGGTATTATTGCATATGTTACTGTTACGGTGTTCTTCTGAGGATCTGTAAGCAAGCAATTCAACTTACATACGAATTCAAAAATGCTAATTATATAACATATCCTAACTTACCTTAATAACTTGGAATAAGGCATGAAAAAAATTCACTACTTACCTATACTTCGGCTTAGAGGGGATTGCATTCACCTGAGGCGAAGCAGCAGAAGCGGATGCTGATACACCACTTGTTGGGGGCAGATTATTTGGTGTTACAGACTGGCTAAGCTCTTTAGATTCATCTTAGGTAAAGGCCAAATATACAAATATACCATAAATAAGCATTTTATTAGGGGTTTCGGGTGAAGGAAGAATCTAGATGAACATATTTGAGACTAAAACATACTCGCTATACTTTGATTGCTCTCTTCGATCAACTTGGTAAATATATGATCTCCTTAATCCAAGGTAGCACCAATCTCAAGTGTTGCCTTTGATGTTTGATATTCCTCAAACTTAATGCAGATCGTGTTGCATCATAAAGCAACCAATAAGACAGATAATATTCCACCCTGAATGAGAAGTTCAATCCAGGACGCAATGAGGCAATTTGATGGGGAAAAAATAAAAGTTCACTACATAAACAAGTCTATTAGCTCCTACCCTTGACGCAAATATGCCTTCACCATGGAAGGATCCAACTGAATCGCCCTATTTGCATCAACAACAACCTCTGCCAAAATTAGAGAACAATTCCATAAATTCTTTGAGAACTCCAACTCGCACCAAGTTCCTAGTGTCCATGATACAGCCTCAAAACCTACACTCTAGTTGTGTCTATATAAGAGAAAACAGAAAATTACAGTAATCAAGCTCAAGTACCGGTGACGAGACCGAGCTTTATGTTGGCCTGGGCCTTGTCGACGAATTAATTTGGGTTGTTAGGGTTCAAGTCGATGGCTTTCGAGTACAAATCAATTGCCTACTTGAAGTCGTCGTCGAAGAACTCTTCCTTCGCCTTCTCCGCTATTTCGGTTGCCATTGTTCAATTGCTCAAACGTTGTTCTTTCACCGTCTGTCAACAAGATGTGTGTGCACGGTAGAATAAAGAAGGGATTAGTTGGAAGCAAATTGGTCGTTTCCTCTGCGGATTTTGGACTTCTAGAGACTTCTACTTGAGCAACGGAGATGACGAGGATGATGCATAAAAGGTTAGGATCTCTAGGTTTGGTTGGGTTCAGTCCAGGCCCGCCCAATCCTAATTAAATGAAGACCGGTTCTCCCTTTTTGCATGGGCTAGCTTATATGGGCCAACTTCTTAAACGGGCTTTCAATAGTGAGTCTTGATTTGAAATCCCTATCCGGACTTCCGGAGTCCAGCCACCCTGCAATTCTAATTTCTGAGTCGGGACTCTGAACTGAACTATAGTGATGGCAATGGGTCGCACATGCCTCGCTTCACGCTACTGGGCGAGTAAAATCCACACGGGTATGCGGCGGGACGGATTGAGTGACCGCCTACGTCGCAATTCCAGTTTCTGAGTCATAGATGCACCTGGTGACATGGAACTTTAATCGGATCATGATGTGCCGATCTGCGGCGTGTCTGTGGCCGACCACACCGTCGAGTCACAACATTACGCGTGAACAAGACTGAATCACATTAATCATTATGTAAACAATTATCTCAGTATGTACTCATTATCTTCTTGTATAATATGTTGTCAAGTGTGATCGCAATGATGGTTTTATGTTATTATTAGAGTGTATATCGCCAATTATGAGTCCGTAGAGGAGGAGAGAGGAAAATTTCAGGTTAAAAACACGCGGTTATTTCTAGAGATGGTAATTTTAACCCGACCGGACGTGCGATGGGGCGGGTATTACGCGACCCGTATTAGCGTGGGGCGGGGCATGGGTATTAGGGCTGGGAAAATAGACCAGACCGTTAGAAAAACCGTGGTCCAAACCGTACCGTGCAGTTTGGTCCGGACCGTAGACCGTTAAGTGTGGTCTGGTCTGGTCCATGGTCTGTACTATTTTATATTTTGATCTCTTGGTCTGGTCTGGTCTAGACCGCGGTTTACCGGACCAAACCGTGGACCCAACTGACTTGTAAATACGTGTTAACAGCCCATTCGACCACTCTCCCAACTCCCAAAACGACACCCAAGTCTCTACCTTAGTTTTGTGAATCTCGTCCCTCCTTAATTCACAACCACATTTAACTAGAGAGTAGAGATAATCGTGTATCCATATGACAGTATGTTAATGTTTATGACGTTATGGTGCAAGTTGGGATGCTTTTACTTTGTATCTTTGGTATGTACTAAGATTTAGAGTATCAAAATTATTCATGCATGTTAGGATTAATGATTTAAGGCAAATAACAATTATTTTTCCTGGTTATTGGTTCAATTTTTTGTGTGGTTGACTAAACAAATTATTCATTTTTCGTTGAGTGTGATCTATCTGGACCAGACCAGACCAAACCAGACCGCACAGGCGTGGTCTGGACCGAACCGTATAGTTTGTGGTCTGGTCCGTGGTCTATACTTTAGCCTCTCGGTCTGGACCATAGACCGTATAGATGGTCTGGTCTGGACCAGACCGCACCGTTTCCCAGCCCTAATGGGTATCTACTTTCGCCCTGCCCGCCCCGTTCTAAACCCATTTTATCTCAATTTCTTTTAGTATCTATCCATATTTCTCCTATTTTGACTTTTCTTCAGCTAGTTAGAGTCGATCTTTCAACTTGTCAAACTCAATTACTCATTCTATTATCACTATCTTTAATTCATAAAGTGTTTTTCCCTTCATTTTATCGTAAAATTTGCGTGTATTTTTTTCAAATAATATGTAAAAGAGTGTCAACCCGCCCCGCCCCGCCCTTTACCCGCACCGGTTTTACCCGATCCACCCCGTAGTAACCTGGGGCGGGGCATGGGAATTGAGATACCCGTCCCGTCCCGCCCCGCCCCATTGCCATCACTAGTTATGCCACACAACCAAGCTAGTTGTTGTTGGTGGAGATGGATTTATACTAAGAACATTACATAATACTTGAACTTCTGGACTCATTATATTAAGTTCATTGCAAATTGTTGAACCCAATCTGGAGGAAACGATAATTAATGTTGGTTTTATGTACATAAAGTATAACATTTTGATTCAAAACATAATTTCTTGGTCATGATCCGCGACTTAATTATCTTTGACAATGCAGCATGAGTGAAATTTGTTCCAAATAATGCTTTCAATCCAGCTAGTCAAGCTTTTCCTTTCCTTTCTCTCGCTGCAAGACAGCTCTTGTTATGGAATAATATAATATTGTTAAGACACTTGTGGAGGCGTTGTCACCTATCTCCCCCCTACCTCTCTCCTATTCTCCTCTGTCTCTTTCTCTTTGTCCCATTCTTCTTCTTCTTAAATCCAACCCCACAACCATGATCCCTCTCCTCTAGTCTTGTTCTAATCCCTCCTTTCTTCTGCCATTTATATTCTTCTCACTCTTCTACCCCACCACTGTCTTGTTCATTATCTAATCCTATTTCCCCTATTCTTCTCTCGCCTTATCTCTCCCTACTCCTCCTATCGTCTGACGTGTCAACTTGGGGGCTACATCTTTGGTCCATAATCCTGTGTTTCACATGTGGTCTACGCATTTGGAAATTGTGTTGCATTTTGTTTGGGACAGAGTCAACAAGCATCAGTTACAAGTGCACTACCTTCCTGTAACGAATCAGCTGACATATGTTCCTACTCAACCACTGATTCGCTGGCCTTTTCTCCAGTTCTGTTCCAAGTTCACCTTTCCGAGGTTTCACTTGCGGGGGTGTGTTAAAGAGTATTCCTTTTAACTGGTTTCACTCTCCTAAATAGTAGCTGGAATTCGTTGTTCACAATCTGTATAAATATATAGCTACTCAATAATACAAAGATGGGATTTCCTTTACTCTTCATACTTTTCATTATAGGAAGCCACGTTCAGGAGATGTTGCCAATTGATAAATACCAGCATCTAGGAAATGACAAAAAAAAATGACCGAAAAGAGATTGGAGGAAACCAAAATGTTAGTTAAACCACAAATTTAAATGAAAAATGTTATTAATCTTTGATAATTACCGGTGTTTACCCTTTTCTTTTGAATCTCCAAAGTTGGATACTTTTTGTGACTACTATTGTCCGATCATTTCGGGTAATCAGGGGGAAAAAAAAGAAATGGACCTCTACCAAAAATGGCTATCCATTCCTCTTCTTGTCAAATGTGAATGTTCATCCCCTCCTTCATTAAACCTTTTTCCGGAAATAAAACATAATTTTGGTTCATCGAAAACTTCTAAAACAAAAGAAAAAACCCCAATTCACCATTCCCATTCTTTCTTCTTATGGTGAAAGAATGGACTTGATGATCTGGGTCTGAGCGAAAGGGTCATAAATAAATTTGCTTTTTCTTTCTGGGTTTTGTTGGTTTTGGTTCAATTAGTTGAATCCAGGAGGAAAAAGTAAAAACAAAGAGAGAAATTATGGGTGATGATTATTACAACATATTGAAGGTGGACAAGAGTGCATCAGAGGATGATCTGAAGAAATCTTATAGAAAATTGGCTATGAAATGGCACCCTGACAAGAACCCCAACAACAAGAAGGAAGCTGAAGCCAAATTCAAACAGATCTCTGAAGCTTATGATGTGAGTAAATGAAACCCCAAAACTCAGTAAACCAAAATTATGATTTCTTTTTGTTTCTTTCTTATTGATTCTAAAAATATGTTTGCTTGCTTTTTTGCCTCTTTTCTGCAGGTGCTAAGCGACCCACAAAAGAGGGCGATATACGACCAATATGGAGAAGAAGGGCTGAACGACATCCCACCAACCGGATATGGAAATGGTTCGAATGGGCCAAATTCGAGGAATGCAGAAGACATATTTGCAGAGTTCTTTGGGAGCAGCCCGTTCGGGTTTGGTGGAGGAGCAACAGGTGGTGTTGGAAGATCATCGTCCAGATTCCAGTCTGAAACAGCAGGAAATGGGATGTTTGACAGCAATAACATGTTCAGAAGCGAAGGAACGACGACTACTACTGCACCTAAGAAGCCTCCTCCTGTAGAAAGCAAATTGCCATGCACTCTAGAGGAGCTCTACTCTGGCTCAACTAGGAAAATGAAGATCTCCAGAACTGTAGTTGACTCCCATGGGTACCTAATTTTTCATTAGTTTGTTTGAATTTGTTTACCTTTCGATCATAACAAACTCGATCGTACACCATTCATTATAATATTGTATTATTTGTGACAGGAGGCAAGCGCAAGAAACAGAGATACTTACGATAGATGTGAAACCAGGTTGGAAGAAAGGAACGAAGATAACATTTCCAGACAAAGGGAACGAGCAGCCGAACCAACTGCCAGCAGATTTGGTTTTTGTGATTGACGAGAAACCTCACGACGTGTTCAAGAGGGACGGGAATGACCTAATGATCAACCACCGGGTCACCCTAGCAGAGGCATTAGGAGGGACGACGGCCAGCATCGACACATTGGATGGTCGGACCCTGTCTCTTCCGGTTACCGACATTATAAGTCCTGGGTACGAGCTTGTCGTGCCCAGGGAAGGGATGCCCATAGCTAAAGAGCCTGGCAATAGGGGAGATTTGAGGATCAAGTTTGAGGTCAAGTTCCCAACCAAGTTGACCACGGAACAGAGGGCAGGGCTAAAGCGTGCTTTAGGGGGTTGAACCCAACACAAGATATGATGGGAGATTATATATTCTTGTCACTTGTGAAAATGGTGTAATGTAATGTATCATCGATCTATGCATGGTTTTTAGGGTTTCTATGTCTTCCATATTCTTGGCTAGTTGAAGATGCATGTCTAGGTAAAAAAGGCCAAATGTTAGGCTCATACACTCACTCCAAAGTTGTTCATATTTCACTTACCGGATGAAACATGCATGTGATATGATTTTAATCCTCATTTTCCTTTACTTTTGAGTCTGATGCCCATTTAGTCCACCCTTCTCCGGACCGGACTGGTTCTCCTAGTCATTTGTTTGCGGATGAGAGAATGTAACTTTTCAGACAACTCCAATAAAATGCAAAAGATTCTTCTATGCTTTCTAAGTTTTTGCAGCTTGTGAGGAAACCTCTCTGTGGAGCTATCTATGTGGTTGCTACAACACGTTTTGAGAAGTGAGAAACAATGAAAAGAAACGAGCAACATAATCCAAAAGGGATATATTCTTATATTCTTCTACTAGTTTTTTACCCGCCCCGTTGGGCGGTGTATTTTGTTTGGTTATTTTATAATTAGTTATAGTGTTCTTATTATTATTATATATATTTGTTAAGGTAATATACATGGAATTGTAAATCTCATTTATCTTATTTCAGATATTGTTTCATACCTTTATACCTTTGTTTATTTATGAACATTTTAATTTTATTAACTGAGCTCTTTGTAGACTTTTCTTTATTGATTTAGAATTTTTTTATCTAACTCGCCCTTTAAGATTATAAACATAAGAGTTATTCATTCTTTAGCACACAATTGTGATAAAGAAGTTAAAAAATTTACAGCCATAAAAGAAGAAGTTAGAATAAGAAAATATGCTTCAATTAATAAAAAAATAAGTGAAGAGCTTTTTTTCCCTCTTCCTTCTCATATGTCGGTATATGATAATAGAGAATATTCCGATCTAAATCCCATGAATATCATGTATTATCACTTACACATACAATTTTGGAATAATGCGGAAACTCATTAGCATCCACGTCCATCAATCTTCTACGTACTCGTTTAATTACTTTGAAATGTTCTAGCAAAACCAACCACAAACAAAACTATCAGCTGTCACTAACTTATTAAAGCAATGTTTTCAGCAAATTAAACTGCATATACTTAAACACAATTTATATTTTGTAGAGAGCTACATATCTCCTGCAGAAAAGAATTGTGATTTTTTACATAACAACAACATAGACAAATAATGAAATGAGCAGTCTTCAATACAACTCAACTCATTTTATCATGCAGATTCCTCATTTGTGAACTGAATATATGCATCAATCCAAATAGTAGTTTGTAAGAAAACAATCATGTCAAAATCAAGCTTTAGTTAGGGATTCAATGCGGAAAAATTCACCTTTATGAAACAAACAAATGTCACTGCAAACATGCAGAAATTAAAAAAAATATCGAAATAGACAACCGAGAAACCACCATTATCATTTCTTTCTTCTTCGCGACCTTTATAAAACCCTAATTATGTTTCCTTCTATTTATAACCTCTTTGCTACCTACTAATTACTAAAATACAGATCTGCTAGCTAGTAGCATGTCAATCATGAACATAAAATATAATAAACAATCATTACAACTCTGATTTTCATTTCAACATTCAAGAAATCAGGTTGCAATAGGCATTCAAGAAAAATGATCAATTATTCAACCAAAGGAGGTATGCCCTAAGTCCAACCAATTAACTCTTCTAATTGTATTTTATATATTTAAATAAAAGTATATGGTGACCCTTCTCCGTGAAAAACAAAGAAGAAATACATTCACTCATCGGGAGTGGGAAGATTTACCATCCAGCAATCGTAATTTCGAAGAAATTAAGAAAAGAATGGGGAGAACAGTATAACTTGGCTAGTCAACCGCAAACAATAACATTCGCTGAGAAAGTGAGACCAGTTGCCAGCTTTAGATCAAGGAGGAAGAGGTAGCAGTCGACAACCCTCGGCTTGGTTCACCTCATCTTCACAATGATCATATGAACTTTTTTCGTTTACAGGAAAAAATATGTTACAACGGCTCAAAATTTTGTCATCTAATCTTTGCCTCATGTAACTCCTGCCTCCTATTCTCATACAAAGAAAAATAAATCATATGTATTACCATTTCCTTCTCTATAAATTATGAGAATACAAATATTAGAAATCTCAAAAAAATTAGCAACTAATAAGACGGCTTTATTTATTTTTATGGTGGTTCACATACTTTCTTGATTTCTTATTTTCAAAGTTGGATTTTATTTCTAGTGAGACAATCAAAATGGGGAAAGGGACAGAAACAAATTAAAAGTTTGCATTAATAATTAATATGTTTTCATTTAATCGGAATAAATAAGAAGTTTTAAAAAATAACATTTATTGTTCTGTCAAGTTTATATTCAAACATTTTGCTATAAAATTTATACTTGTTTTATTTGATAGGTATATACATTAGAAAGAAGTGAGTGTTTGATAGCAAAAGACATATAGTCATATCGTTCATTTCTCAAAGTCGATTGATTATCAAACGCTTGTTTTCTCTTAGACCATCGTTTATATTTTGTTTAATAAAAAATTATTATTATTTATGTGTGTGCTTGTTTTTTTTTTCTTCATCAAAATGTAACTTATTATTAAATTTTAGTATAAATGAGTAGAAAATTTACTTAATCAGATTTAATCAGCTTGGGTTAAACAAATACGATATATGTCACTCTCTGACTCCATCTTTATAGTTTTTTTAATTGAAAAAAAAAGAAGATTATTACTTATGTATGTGTTTTTTTGTTTGTTTAAATATTTCTTATAAAATTAACTAATTTTAATTTTAGTAAAAATGAGTAGAATTATTAAAATAAGAGAGAGATAGCTTCATAAATAGATCAATAATTAGCTTTTTGTTTGTAAAAAATTGTCCACCTTGACAACTTGTGCATTCACCAAATGCTTATGTGGCAACAAGTTATTTTTAAATAGCCATAATATTTAGTATAGATAGATAGATAGATAGATATAGATAGATAGATAGATGTGTGTGCTTGTTTTTTTTTTCTTCATCAAAATGTAACTTATTATTAAATTTTAGTAAAAATGAGTTGAAAATTTACTTAATCAGATTTAATCAGCTTGGGTTAAACAAATACAATATATGTCACTATCTGTTTTCATCTTTATAGTTTGTTTAATCGAAATTTTTTCATTACTTAGGTGTGTGTTTTTTGTTTAAATGTTTCCTAAAAAATTAACTTATTTTAATTTTAGTAAAAATGAGTAGAATTATTAAAAGGAGAGAGAGACAACTTCATAAATAGATCAATAAATAGTATTTTGTTTGAAAAAAAATTGTCCACCTTGGCAACTTGTGCATTCACCAAGTGCTTATGTGGCAAGAAGTTATTTTTGAATAGCCATAATATTTAGTATAGATAGATAGATAGATAGATATAGATTAGGTTACTATTATTTAGAGTCATATCACAAGGGGTGATGATTTTGTAATTGACCAAAGGTTGGAGGAGTTTTATGTCATTAAAGTTCTAAACAATTAAGTTTATGTCATTAAGATTCTAAACTATTAATTAATTTTATGCTATTAAAATTCTAACAATTAACTTATGACAGTTGAATTCTAATTGAACCCAAATCAATGGGTATTCTTCCTAATTCGACATGGTTAAAGCGAGTTGAACTCACTTTTTACAAATTTTGAGTCGACAACGAGTTTTACACTCTAAAATCAATGGGTTGAATGCTTAAATCAATAGAGTGAGTGAACTCAGTATTAATGAAGTTTGGGTTGAGCACGGATTTAATTATTT
Source organism: Linum trigynum (assembly GCA_964030455.1). Taxonomy (NCBI): domain Eukaryota; kingdom Viridiplantae; phylum Streptophyta; class Magnoliopsida; order Malpighiales; family Linaceae; genus Linum; species Linum trigynum. The sequence goes on from OZ034818.1 coordinate 15,729,403, forward strand.
CTTGAATGCATAATTATTTCTTGATAGTTGAACTCAAATTCATGTGTATTCAACCTAATTCGACCCGGTCTCGTTGTTGCCAAATTTTGGGTCGGGAACGAATTTCACCCATCTTTTAAATATTTTCTCTTATGAAAATTGAATACAAACTCATGTGTGTTCAAGTTAATTCGAGCCGGTGTCGATGTATCCAAAATTTGGGTCAAGAAAGAATTTTACCCGCTTTTTTCTTCTATTAAAAGAACAACTAGAAGGTTACTATTACTTAGAGTCTCATAACAAGGGTTGATGATTCTGTAATTGACCAAAGGTTGGAGGAGTTTTATGTCATTAAGGTTCTAGACAATTAATTTTATGCTGTTAAGAATCCTAATTGAACCCAAATTAATGGGTATTTGACCTAATATGGCATGGTTTTAAAGCGAGTTAAACTCAGTTTTTACATGTTTTGGGTCGACAACGAGTTCTACACTCTGAAATCAATGGGTTTAACCCGGGTAAGCAAGTTTCACTACAAGAAAATTGATCTTTCATAACGGGAATTTAATTACGGTTTTTTCCCCGTTACTTAATGTTTAACTACGGTCACGGGAAATAAATACCATGATTAATTGGGGCAAACAATTTTATTTAGCAATGGGATATTAACCCGTAATGTTTTTTTATTAGTTTCCCGTGACAAAGGAAACGAATTTGTGTTGGCGGCAAGTATAATTGTTTTGGCTCCAATTTTTTGGGTGTTGGGCTTTTGGCTCCAAGGGGTGGAGTCCGCTTTTGGCTCCAATGAAAAGTAAAGTGTACCAAAATAATTAAAAGAAAAAAAATATAACATAGCTAGAGAAGCTGGGATATTTTCTGGTTCTTCTACTTTCCCAAAATCCCCACCCACAGAAAACCGCTCACCCTATCTTTATTCTACTTGCTCGTTCCTTCCTTGATAGTGAAATGCAAAGCGTCACATTCATCTTGTGGGACTGGTGAAGGATCCAGTACGCCGGCTGTCATCCCCCTTGTAAACTTTCGGAGGATTGCCTAGGTTTCAACCACCGCAACTACAATAGGAGAAGAGGGAAAGGGATTGGGACGATGAAATCAGCTTGAGCTCGGGAAGCTGGGAACCACTACGCCCCTAATCTCCATTGCTGATTACCTTTGGTTGCTTAGATCCAGGTAAGCTGAATTCATCTCCCGCGTCCACCCTCCCCATTTTTTTCGTTTATCAGAAAAGCAAAACCATGGTTGGATACTACTTCGCTATTAGCTCAGTTCTTCCTTTTAGTTAGTTCGATTATTGAGTTTCATTTTTCCCCTGCCAACTCTTTACCTATTTCAACTTTATCCTTTGATTTGGTTCTGATTCCTTCTAATTAACCTTTACCTTCTGTATGGATTTTGGGGTATTGGTGGTTGGAAACAGAGGCAAAACAGGGACTTCGAGTAAGGGTGTCAAGTCAAGTTAAGCAAACTAACTCAAGGCAATAACAAATTTCACAGCCTTTTCTCTTTTTCATAGCTTTGTAAAAGAATTGAAAATTGCAAGTTCTAATGAGATTTATTGTTAATGCGTAGGTTCCATTCATAGGAAAAGAAAACAAATACAATATCATAGTATAGGCGATGGGTTGTGGCCAACTCATTGAAAGATTATAAGTCAGCCTGTGGCTCTAATTAAATCCTGATGTTAGAGAGTGAATGCCTAATTAACTAGCCAGCAACCCTTTCATTCGCCTCAATCTATGTTTGTAGCATGTACTTCCCATAAGCAACACATTGGAATTCCCTTATATATCTATTCATTAAGCTTTGATTAAACTATTTTTCTAATTAGAGTGATTATCAAATTTAAACGAGTATTGTGGTGGTGATGATGAGGATGGTAATTAACTGTGTGCAGGCTGCGAAAGCGGGTGAGCTATGGGAGATATTTTAGTGCAAAGGAGTGGTGCCGAAGGAGCTGCTTAAGTGAAAGGAAGAAGGAAAAGTCCATCTTGGGCAGGAGTTCTTTGGCGTGGTGCTCTATCTTGATCGGCTGTCTGATAGCTGCATAATTGATTTGGGAAAGCTACAACTTAATGCCATTAAGTATCTGTTGCTGCCAACAATTACAACAATATTAATAGAGACTTGCTTGTGTGCACTAGGATTACTAATCAGCTCTAGGTATGCATTTCTTAACTCTACCTCTTCCCTTCCATATATAAAGATTATCTAGCTTCTGAATGAGTTAATATAGATTTGTATGTACTTATATATACTTAACAAGTCATAGTTCAAATCCAAATTACACTCTTGGGGATGCATGCAAAGATGTATCAGGAGTGAAACTAATTTTAACTATCAATTGGGTGGTTGCTGGGTTTTGTTGAACTTAGTGACCATATTGTAATTACTATAACATAATACGCAGACTCCATTTTAATCCCCCCCTCCCCCACACCTCCCCACTCATAAAATGACAACCGATCCACCACACCACGCACACCTTTTCCTCCCCTTAACATTAGAAGTCACTCCTTGGATTAAACTACAATTAACTCCCATTTCCGAAATCTACTAAGTTACCAAACTATAGACGACTTAGCAGATAGTTCATAAGAGAGGTAGGCAGTGAAGTAGACTACTTTTTGTGCATACTAGTTTTTCATGAATAAAATATAAGAAACTAGTCTGGATGTCAACAAAAGAGAAGCAAAATTCACAAAAAAGATGTGGAAAATAGTTTTTGTAACTTGTTCTTTTGCCATTTAACATTTGTGTTCAGTTTCTACGCTTAACTCCCTTCCATTATGTGAATTTTGCAAACTAACCAAGAATTCAAATTTTAAGAAATGAATGTGAGTAACCTGCTCTCTTTGTACAATAGGAAATGGCACCTAGTAAACAATGGACGAATCATGTGAATAACAAGCTCAACGTGGAATATAGAAATGGAGTTATGGAATTTCTTAATTATGCCTTCCAAAAGAATAAAGGAGGAGAGGAAATTAGATGCCCTTGTGTTAAATGCTTCAACGGGCGGCAAGGATCTCGTGCAATCGTAGAGAGACATTTGTTAATTCATGGAATGACATCAAATTATACATTTTGGTGTCACCATGGGGAGAAGCCAGATGAGTCATTGGGGTCATGGAATGAAGCAACTGACAACTCAAATAACATGTTTGATATGCTGAGAGATTTGTATCCTAATGTCTATCTTGATGATAATGGAACCGCCATGGACATGGAGGATACATACAACGAGAGACCAAATGATGAAGCAGAAAAGTTTTATAGGTTGTTAAATGATTCCGAACAACCATTGTATGATGGTTGCAAGAGCTTCAAATTAACAACCCTATTAAAACTCCTTCACATCAAGGCTCAAGGTAAATGGAGCAATGAGTCATTTAATATGTTGCTCAAAATGATGAAAGAAGAGCTTCTGCTCGAAGGTGCTGCTTTGCCGGATTCTTATTATGAAGCAAAGAAAATCGTCAAGGATCTAGGGCTCTCGTATGTAAAAATTGATGCATGTCAAAATAGTTGCATGCTATTTAGAAAGGATGATGAAAATCTCGATACTTGCAAGGTCTGTGGAGTGTCTCGATGGAAAATTGACCACCATAGTGGAGAAGTAGTGTGTAAAGAAAATGGGAAAAAGATTCCAAAAAAGGTTTTAAGGTATTTCCCACTAAAACCACGACTTCAACGGCTGTTCATGTCCACTAAGACTGCTTCCCTGATGCGTTGGCATCATGAGAACAAGGCGATCGATGGGGTTATGAGGCATCCGGCGGATTCTCTAGCTTGGAAATCGTTCGATCAAAGCCACCATTTCTTTGCAAGTGAGCCCCGAAATGTGAGACTTGCTTTGGCTAGTGATGGTTTTCAGCCATTCACGAATTCAAAAACCCCATATAGTATATGGCCGGTATTGTTAATTCCATATAACCTGCCTCCTTGGATCATCATGAAGCCTTCTAATTTCATCCTCTCAATGCTCATTCCTGGTCCTGATAGTCCTGGTGATGCGATAGATGTATATTTACAGCCTTTGATAGAAGAACTCAAGTCTTTGTGGGAAGAAGGTGTGAATACATTTGATGCATCAAAGCAACAAAATTTTCAACTGCGTGCTTCCTTATTGTGGACAATCAACGATTTTCCCGCTTACGCCAATTTATCGGGTTGGAGTACTAAGGGAAAGATGGCATGTCCTGTCTGCACTAAAGACACAATGTATAAGTGGTTATACAATGGAGGAAAACATTGTTATATGGGTCATCGACGTTGGCTTCCTAGTTGTCATAAATGGAGGAATGATGAAGATTCATTTGATGGTACGAAAGAGAAGGGAGGCTGCCCCATACAGTTTTCAGGAGATGATATACTTGAACAAGTTCAAGATCTTGAGGGAGTTCGGTTGACTAGATGTCCTGACACCAAAGTCAAAGTCTCCCATGAAAATCGAGGGGATAATTGGAATAAGAAGAGCATATTCTTTGAACTTCCTTATTGGAGAACACATTTATTGCGACATAACTTAGATGTGATGCACATAGAGAAGAATGTTTGTGATAGTGTGCTCGGAACAATCATGAACTTGAAAGGAAAGACTAAGGATACGCTAAAAACGCGTCTTGACTTGGAGAATTGGGAATAAAATCAGAATTGCATCCTATTCGAGATGGTGGGAAGGTAACTTTACCTAATGCACCGTATACATTGAAGCACAATTCTTTGAAAAGGTTTTGCCATTTCTTGAAGCAGGTGAAAGTTCCCGATGGATTTTCTTCCAATGTAGCACATTGTGTGAATATGAAAGAGTTGAAAATCTCAGGTTTAAAAAGCCATGATTGCCATGTTCTTCTGCAACATCTTATTCCCCTTGCCATACGCGGTCTTTTGCCAAAAGATGTTTGTGATAGTCTTATAAGATTATCCCAATTCTTCAAGATCTTGTGTTCGAAAACCTTGAAGTTAGATGAGCAAGACCAATGAGGAGAATAGAGCGTTGCAAACAATGAATCAACATAGTGGAAGGAGACCTGTTCGACAAATTGCGTTGGATTTGGTATATATTATTTGTCTTTCTCATTTTAGTTGTTTCAAAATTGAAGATTATGAAGCTCTCAACCTCTGTTAAGTAGTCTATTGTATTGATTAAATAACAAAAGTAACATAGTTATAGTAGGACTACAAAGACAGTATGCTGCCAAACTGTTTGTTTCTAACTTTTAATATGTTATTATATATGTGTTGCCCTAGTGTTAGGGAAGTCAGTTGTATATTAACCCAACCCATATTTAGTATCTTATTGTATATTAATCATTCTTACATTGTAGGAAGAGAAGTTGGGCAGACCTCCAAATGTAGCCGAGCTTGTGTTTGAGACCTATAAAGAAGGAGACATGATAAAAGATGATGCGGCAATTGAAAGACATGTAATTTCTATTCAAAATTCTTGCCTTTAAAACTTAGTTTGCTTGCCTATTTTAACTGTGATGTGTGTTCTTGGTTAGGCTAAAATACTTGAGATCATGGAAGCCAATCCAAACTTTACTGCACTTGAAGTGGTAGAAGCAATATTAGGAGAACAAAAGTGTGGTCATGTGATTTGTTTTGGAGGCGGATTGAGACCTAAGGATTTGAAGAGCTCAACTTCCACAACGAATGCAAATGATGCAGATTTGGAAGCTCAATTGAGACGATCAGATGAAGAAAAGGAAGCTCTTCAACAAACTGTTACCGAACTGAAAGATACTGTTACTGAACAAGCTGAAGAGATGGCCAATATGAAAGCTGAAATGAAGAAGTTGCAGGAGCTGTTCGAAACTAGTCAAAATCGACAACATTAGGTACGTATAATTGTGCTTCCTAGACAACTTTAGAACACCAAATTCTTATATTATTGAGTTGTTGTTTGGAGCTAGAACATTGAACTCTTATCCTTTAATTAGCTGCTAGTTTTTTTTATTGTTTGGAGAGTGTGGTTGCATATGAAATCAGTTTTAGATCACTAAATTCCTGGCTGTTTGTTGAGCTGCTGTGATTTTGTTGTTTGGAGTGTTGTTGCGTATGAAATAGTTTTAAGAAAACTGAATTCCTGGCTGCTTGTTGAGGTGCTGTATTTTTGTTGTTTGGAGAGTGTGCTTGCCTATGAGATCATATTCAGAACACTCAATTCCAAGATGTTTATTCAGCTGCTGTGATTGTGTTGTTTGGAGAGTGTGGTTGCCTATGAAATTATTTCCAGAATACTAAATTCATGGCTGTCTATTGTTATGTTATTTGGTTCTTCTTTGGAGAGTGTTGATGCTTATAAAAGTTGTTCCAGACATTTCATTCCTAGTTTTATATTCAGTAGTTTTGGTTGTTCTTTGCAGCTTATGAAAGCGTTTTAGAACAATCAATTCATGGCTTTTTATTGAGATGTTTTGTTATTGTTTGGGCAGTGCTGCTACCTTCTCATTGACTCTAGAATTATTTGTTTTAGTACTTCTAATGTTAGTTTTTCTATACATGTTTGTTATTTAACAAAGGTAATTTTTTGTAATTTCTCTTTTATAATTCAGAAGTGCAGCATAAGGTGGTCGGCTGAAAGAAAGGTGAAGCACAAGAAGAGTAGTTCAACCTTGCACATTGTCGAGTGCAATGGCAATATTGTTTTGAAGAAACCTAGAAACTACTCTAGCTTATTTTGTTGAAGCATTGGTATTTTGTGATATGATGGATTAGATAGGTTCCATGTCCCCCAAATGCTTCCAGAATGCATTCTTAATTGTAAACTAACGTTGACTAGTGAATTATATATATATATATATATATTGATAAGTCTTCTTAATTGTTTCAAGTGAAAATTCATTCGTTAACTATTGTAGGTCTTTCAGGTTACTTTTAGCTACAGTTAATTACAAAGTTTTCTGTGACTAGTTGTGAAACTTTACCATGACTAAATGTTTAGTAACAATAACAGGATTCTCCCGTAACCGGAGAAAAGTATACATCACAGGATTTTCTCTTAACTAGTAGCAACTATCTGTAACGGGATTCTACTGTGACTAGTAAGAACAAACATCACGGGTTTTCCCGTGATCGTTGAGACAAAACCCGTCACTTTAGCATGGACACCGGCCGAGCATTCTCGTGACTTTTTGACAAAATCCCGTGCCAAATAACCCTTTTTTTTACGGGAAATCCCGTGACAAGTTTAACATTTCGTCACGGTTATGTTCCCGTGTTAAATAATTAGTCACGATAATTACCGTGACAATTCAGATTATTTGTCATTGGATTATTCCTGTTATTGTATATTTTACGTCACAGGAATTCCCGTAATCATTGATTTTTAATTACGGGCATGCTTGTCACGGGAATATACCGTGACTACGTCCTTCGGTAACGGGAAATGGCTGTTTTGTCACGGGAAATCCAGTGATGGAAGGTGCATTTTCCTGTAGTGTTTTATACGCTTAAATCAATAGAGTGAGTTGAACTCAGTATTAACGAATTTTTGGTGGAGCACGTTTTTTTATCTTTTCCTTCGCTTATAGATCACGGTTACGGTCGTTTTACTACTTTTTTTGTCTCCACCTTGCAAATGGTTTTTTACCGGTTTTTTTGTTGTTGTTGTTGTGTCGGACTTGAAATGATTTTGAAGACTTTATGGGCTTAGATCTTTTAGTCGCGATCATGAACTCTTTAAAAGAACAAGTTTTGGGGTACTATTTGGTACAGTCGAATCAACTAAGATTATTTTGTTGTTTACTTATCTTTAAATAATTAAATGTTTTAATTATTTCTTGATAGTTGAACTCAAATTCATGTGTATTCAACCTATTTTGACCCGATCTCGGTGTTGCCGAATTTTGGGTTGGGAACGAATTTTACCCATCTTTTAAATATTTCCTCTTATGACTATTGAATCCAAACTCATGTGTGTTCAAGCTAATTCGAGTCGGTGTCGATGTATCCGATATTTGGGTCGAGAACGAATTTTACCCGCTTTGTTCTTTTCTTCTATCAAAAGAACAAGTAGAAGGTTACTATTACTTAGAGTCACATCACAAGGGATGATTATTTTTTAATTGACCAAAGGTTGGAGGAGTTTTATATCATTAAGGTTCTAAACAATTAATTTTAAGATGTTAAGATTCTAACCGTTACTTTATGCCAATTGAATTCTAATTGAACCCAAATCAATGGGTATTCGACCTCATTCAACATGGTTAAAGCGAGTTGAACTCAGTTCTTACAAATTTTGGGTCGATTACGAGTTCTACACTCTTAAATCAATGGGTTGAACCCGGGTAAGCGGATTTTATATGCTTAAATCGAGTTAAACTCGATAGTAATGAATTTTGGGTTGAGCACGTTTTTTTTTTCTTTTCCTTCGCTTATAGATCACGATCACGGTCGTTTTACTACTTTTTTTTGTCTCCGCCTTGCAAATGGTTTTTTACCGGTTTTTTTTGTTATTGTGTCGGACTTGAAATGATTTGGGAGACTTTAGGGGGTTAGATCTTTTAGTCGTGATCAGGAACTCTTTAAAAGAACAAGTTTTGGGTTACTATTTGGTAGAGTCACATCAAATATTGTTTACTTTTCTTTAATTAATCAAATGTTTTAATTATTTCTTAATAGTTTAACTCAAATTCATGTGTATTAACCTAATTCGATCCGGTCTCGGTGTTGTCGAATTTTGAGTCGGGAAAGAATTTTACCCATCTTTTAAATATTTTCTCTTATGACAATTGAAACCAACAAGTTACCACTTTCAATCTCTTCAAGATACTGTCGAATTGGGTAGTATCAAAAGCCCAAGGATTTGGCTTCTCCACTCCAACCCCTTATTCAAATTCGATCCAAAAATAAGCAGGAAGACAGCAATCAATACGTGATCATCGAAAATTCGCAGAATCCAAACAAAAACAGGGGGACAAATTAGAGGAAATGGACAACCACCATTGCTAAACCTTCATTCCAATTCTTCTTAATTTTATCTCCTAAGCAAACAGCAACTGAAGAAAGAGCTACATTTTCCATTCTAAACTCCCCCAAACCAGAGAGACATGCAAACAAACAAAAGCAGGCCCTGAATTCAAATAAGCTAAACAAAATTCCCCTTACCAGCAGTATCCTGCTTGTTCTTGACTCTAACGTGCCCCTTGATCCCCTGTTTATCTTTCCCGAGCCCCTCTCCTTCTTCCCATCCCTGCACACCAACAAATCGTCAAGAACCGTAACAACAAAACCCTATTTACTTCTCAATACAAGAAAACAACAACAAATCACGGTCATGGAAGCAGCAGCAGTACCATTTGTTTCATGAGCCGGAAACCGGCGGACTTTCTGGCTACGCCGACGTAGTAGTTGAGAGGGGCTTCGGGAGCGGCCATATTTTTCTTGTTTCACTCTCCCGTGGTTTCCTTCTTCAGCTACGTGCGGCGGCCGCCACCGTCAGCCGGCTTACTGGACGGTTGTGAGGGCAGAGGGGAAGAGAAAGAAATTTCAGAGAAGGAAACCTACGGGCCAAAAAGGAGAAGAATTAGGCACGTTATACAAGTTTTGTTCTCGGTGGGAATGACCGGTTGCCGGTTGGGGTTTGCGGTTTCGGTAGCTGCGGATCTGGGACCCGTTGACCCAACTTTTTCAACCAACACTAAACCTAGACAACGCCGTCCAAGTTCCAACCTTTGGCTTTTTTTTTCCTTAGAAAGATGGACGTTAGTAGGGGTGGGTATCGGTGCGGTTCGCACCGTATAGTTATAAATCGCACCGTACCGCACCACATATTAATTGGACAGCATCGCATGTTGGATCGTAATATAATCGCAAAGGTTAGTGGTTTGGTGCAGTTTAGAACACAGCCGCAAAGTGCTCCCACCTCTACGTTTTCTTTGCTTCTGCAATTTTTGGTCATCACATTTGGAAGAATGATTATGCGTAAATAATATTTATATTACTTCATTGGGTAAAATACCTCGTGTACCACTTAAATTTGAGAATTGGGTAGACATACCACTTAAGTTTGAATAGGGCGTCGGGTACCACTGAACTCTATTATATGTGCACCCGGTACTACTTAAGTTTATTGCTATGTGCATTGCGTTAAAGTTGATAGAATATTCCTGAAATATTTCGTTTTCTAAATTTCATGATTGGGCCTTCTACTTATCTTATTGTAAAAAAACCATGTGGACTTATGAAAAACAAAAAAATTTATTATTTAATTGGAATCCTCTTTTGAATACTTGATAGCAAATCAATTTTTCAATAGAAAATATAGAATCAGTTATCATTATAAGTATTTTCAAATATCATTATGTGTTCTTATAATTGAATAATTTTCTGAAGCAAATATATCTTATGAATTGTATCTCGATATAAATATTATGAGAATGTTATATTTAGTTCTCTTAACCATGGTGATGTCCAATTTTCTATGTTAAATTTCCTTTTAATTCTCTAATATTATATTACAGATGTTTCACATTAGTTAAATTTAGTAATTCTAATTCTCTTCCTATAATCATATTTTATTTCCTACATTTTTTACTAAATGTTGTAGCTTTTATGGTTCATTTATTACTTATTTACTTTCAATCTCTTTTCGTTCTAAATGTTTTTTCAATTACTGGAATATTTTTTATTTCTTATGATTGTGTTCCATTTATCTTTCTTTGATTTTGATGTATTGATGATCGATTAAGTTCTATTTTAACTATTTCTAATGATGCTTCTAATTGAATTAGGGTGTTTGAATAGATATTATAATATTGATTTTAAATATTTATTATATTCTAGTGTATATATTATTTTTCTTAATATTCATTTAATATTTTTACTATTTTATCTATTTTATAAAAAAATTTGATTAGCCATTTTAGTGATAATATGCTTAGAAGGTTTTCTAATTTTTATATTAGATAAAACTTGTGGAAGTATGGTTTTGAATGTTTTAAAAACATTTGGGTACCAAAAAGTAATTAAAAGTTTGGGTTGGATGGAAAAGTATACGGATGCAAATTTTGTCGACTTTAATGGTACCCGACGCCCTATTCAAACTTAAGTGGTATGCCTACCCCAATTCTCAGACTTAAGTGGTACCCGAAGTATTTTACCCTTACTTCATTTATTCATATAAGAACTAAGAATCTGTATAGGACTGCAACGATTAAGTGTTATATATATTTATATTACTTCATTTATCAGTACAGTAAGCAACAGAGAGAAAAGAAGCTATCTGTTTAGAAAGAAAACGTTCCTCCGAAATGGGTAGAATTCTATTTCAAGTGAGAAGCGCCGCGGCTGGGAAGAATAGATCGGGCCATGTGGTGAGAAGCCTCGGTATATGCTGGTGGGCGACCTTCCAAGTAGGAATTTAGTGGTTTGCGGTTTTGAACCACAATCTCACTATTTCGGTCAACCCGTACCGGGAACCGCTTGAGAATTAGACCGCAAATGAAACCGCAACTTTAATGGTGCGGTGTGGATTAACCGCACAAGCGATTTGGAGCGGGCGGAAAGGTTTGGACCGCACCAATTCCCACCCCTAGAAGTTAGATGTTTTTGTTCATAATATTAATAAGGCGGGCAGTAGCAATCCCCAAAACACCATATAGAAGCCATTGTTTCATGCTGGGATCGCATTCACTGATTTGGTGTACGCCAAAATGTAATGAGTGGCCCTTGGAAGCCAGAAAATCAGCAATCCTATTTTTCTCCCTATAAACATGATTAATAACAACATACCATTCACGTTCAATGAGGTTCCCAATCTTTGTTGCGAGTATCCCATGGCGGTGATTATCATCCCTCCAGTTTTGATGATATTAATCGCCATCATTGAGTCAAGATTAAGCTCGACCTTCTTGTGCCCTCTGTTCCAGGCTATCTCCAACCCTTCGACAGCTCCTTTCAGCTCTGCATTAGTTATTGAGCACACCCGAAGATTGTAGGTGAAAGCGTCCAAGCAATTCCCCAAGCAATCCCTTAAGAGCCCGCCTACTGCGGCTGATCTTGAAACCAACACAGAGCCATCTGATTGCACCTAAATCTATCCCTCCCTAGGTGGCTTCCAAGCAATCACCTACTCTGCCTTGGTCGAGCAGGTGTTCCCAAAACACATGACCGCACAGCGTTGCGCTTGTTTTTGGATGTTCAAGAAAGCCTCGACCTTGCAGATGACAGCATACTTCGAGTATTTCTTCCCATCCATAATTTCTTCATTTCTCTGCTTCTAGAGAATCCAGCAAATTATGCCAAAATCCACTCCCGACTTATCAGACCTGATATTCATATTAATCCAAGTTATGAAGTCAAGCCCTCTATTGTTGTCTTTTATCTTGGACCTGAAATGACTCCATATATCTTTGGCCTTTTTGTAGTGTCTCAAAATGCGCTCCACTATTTCCTCCTTATCTTCGCAGTGATTACATTTGTCATTAGTTGTGAGCTGCCTTTTCTTCCTCTCAAGCTAGATGAAGAACTTGACTCTGTTCGGATCTTGCCGTCTCAAAAGCTCCTTCTAAACATCATGCGCTGCCAGGTCGGCTTCATCATCAACTAGGTTGTATGCGGATCTCAATCAGAACCTTCCGTCCTTCTCCGCACCCAGGTTGTTCTGTCCTCTCCAAGTGCTGGTTTAGGAGTCTCCATACCTTCAATTCGCACCAACTTTTCATTAGGGAGGTACCTCTTGAGTCTATCCCAGTCTTACTCACCTTCTGCATTTAACCAATCAACCACTGTCTCATTCTTCTCCTCCCAAGAAAGATTATAGAGAGCAAACTCTTCAAGAGTGGTTTCATTGTCCAGCCACAGATGGGCCCAAAATCCAGTAGCTTTTCCATCATGGAAGCTCCAAACAATTCCTTTCCTCATGTAGGGCATGGCCTTAAGAATAGCTTTCCAGCTGCTCGATTGGTTACTTTTCTTCATTGTTGTAATCATGTCATTCCTCTGGTGGAAGTACTTTCCTTGAAGCACCTGCACCCACAAGTCTTTATTATTGTTAAGCATATGCTAGGCAAGCTTAACCATATAAGCCAAGTTCAAACATCTAGCCGATCTAAGCCTCATTCCTCCTTCATTTTTTCTATTTGTAAACTGTCTCCCAATTGATAAGACGAACCTTTCTCTTCCCTTCTTGAGAGCCCCACAAGAACCACCTTTGGCTCTTTCTTTCTCTGTTTACTTAGCTGGAACTTTCTTTCATAAAACTCGTGCTTTATTTATGAACCGTCCTTGGTATAAATAAAATAACCATGAAAAAATCTTGTTGAAGTGCAAACCAAAACCCGACCCAATTTGGCCCATTGTCTTCTCCTTCTTCATTGCCTCCTTTCTCTTGCCCTCTCTAGATTTGGGCAACCAGAGAAGAGAATCCAGCATTTCATGGGGTCTATGCTTGGCAACTTGCCTTCTTTTAACCCAAATAATTTCAGCCAAATTCGGCCATCCGATCCTTCGACTCCATCCGTAAGTGCATACTCTCTTAGCCCCCGGGCAGTCAAAGCTCCATGTTACTATCTTTCTTTTTCACTTCAATTGCGTTTGTAGAGTTTTGTTCCTCTAATGAGTAGATTCGCTTGTCTTTTGGGCTTCGTTTGTTGATCTGCTGGAATGCCACCCAAGTTGCAGTGATGAGCTCAATGCATGTTCTAAGAACTTAACTAATTTATGGTGTTCCTTGCTCCAATTTTAGATTTCACTGAAGTTTGTGTGTTTATCTGCGTGACAACTTTTGTCCCTTTTCGGTGAGTAATTTTGTTTTGCCTTTGTCGAGTTGTTAGAGCCTATTGTGCAGTTAGTTCTCCGAGTGCAATCTCAAGGTTCTTAAAAGAACTGCTTGGAAGGAGAAAATTGTGGTTGATCGAGAATGTACTATTGCTTGTTCTGCTACTCTCACCTTGATATATATGTATAGTGATGCATGGTGGTAGCAAAATCCTAAGGTTGCTTGGATTAGTTAAGGGTTGAATTATCAACAATGTGATTTGTCTCTTTCAGTATTACTAGTAACCCTATCCATGTTTTTCCTGCCTCAGGTTGGTTGCGATTAGGGTTGTTTCTTCCTATGGCGGGGTAGAACTTGGGATGGAAGTTGTTACTTGTTAATGTAACTCCTCAAAATTCTTGAGAATTTCATCCAGATTGTGATAGGACAACTAGATTTAAAGTAACAGTTCATTGAGATGCGAGAGCACTACATGTATGAGAGCTCTAACCAGGAATTGCAAAAGCAATGCAATTCATTCAAACGTTGTGAACTTATGGTCGACCCCCATTTATTCCCTAGGATGAGTTGAGTTTATAGAACAATGTCCTATTTAAGTATCCAGTTGTTGGTTGCTTCTTCAGCACATCTTTTTTCTCCCCTATACACGAGCTTACTGTCTTCTCTTGTAACTGTCTATTGCTTTTATCAAGTGTTGCCTTTGGTTGTGATTGAACCACAATTTCTTTGAAGGAACATTTAATAGTAGTGCATTGCATGGTACTAACATTTGAACTGTCACGTGCAATTTTTTTTTGTAAATAGCATGTTACGGATACTTTTTGCAGAATCCTATTACGACGTGGGAGGAATTACGTGGAATCATGAGAAGCGGGTTTATTCCTCCCTATTATCAACATGAAATCTATGAATCCCTTCAAGGAATTCGACAGGGAGCGAGGAGCGTGGAGGAATTCTTCTGAGAGCTAGAATTGTTGATGATGCGCGCCGACGTTAGGGAGGACCGGGAAGCCACGATCGCCTGTTTTCTCCATGGATTAAATAGGGAAATTCAGCAGGAGGTCGAGCTCAGAACATTCGTCAACTTGGTGAGCAAATCGATTACAGAACCCAATGTCGAAGCTAATTTCCAGCAATTGCGACCCGACCTAGGACAATTGAATCCAAGGAACGCTCACCCAACCTCTAATGAACGCTCTGGAGGGATACAGTGCTACAAGTGCCACGGGAGAGGGCACAAGGCCAACCAGAGTCCTAATTTGAAGATTTTGGTTATCCGAGACGGCGAGTTTCTCACTGACGACGAGCAAAATTCCAGCGACGAGGAAGTTGATGAGAAAATTGAAGTCGAGCCTCCACCTGGCAAGCTTCTTGCCGTCAGTCGAAGAGCTTTAACCATTGAGACGCGGCAAGATTCGAGCCAAAGGGAAATTTTATTTCATTCCTGTTGTTTGGTTTCCGGAAAGCTTCTGTCGGTGATCGTTGATGGAGGCAGCTGTGCCAACGTCATCAGCCAAGATGCTGTGGAGAAACCCGGATTAAAAACTACCAGGAATCCAGACCCTTATAACCTGCATTGGCTTAACGATTATGGATTCGTTCAAGTGTCAAGCCAAGCACGAGTGAAGTTTGAAATCGAAGCTTACCACGACGAGCTCGAATTTGACGTCGCCCCGATGCAAGTTGCGCATTTACTTCTTGCGAGGCCCTGTCGATTCGATCGAGGTGTATGCCACTATGGAGGGTCGAACTACTACAAGGTTCAACACAAGGGAAAGGAAATTATGCCTAAGCCCCTGTCAACGGAAGAAGTCCGAGAAGATCGACGACAGCTTGAAGCCAGTCAACGTCGAACCAAAGGTAAATCAAGTGGTAAGTCCGGCGAGGGAGACAATGCCGCCACTCTTGTCACTTGGTGATACCTGTTCACTGGGTACAAGAAAGAAAGGAAGATTCATCGTCGTCGACCCTGCAGACTGTTGCCGGAGCAGAGCAGGAGAGAAGGGGAATTCGCCGGAGCAACTGGAGAAGAGTCGGACCAAACGGGGAGTGCAGGCACATTCCAAATTATGTCAAGAAGCTCATGTGACAGTAGGGATGAAGCGGGCATACTTGGATTACAAGATTCAATTCGAGCAGAATTTGCTCTGAAAACGACCGAACTCGAGTAAAATTCGAGTCTATGGGTTGTCGCGAGTGGGGATGAATCGAAGCAATTGGATGATGCACAATCATTCAGGGTGATCACAGGAAGCTCTCAGGTTTGTCCATTCCACCCAGAGATCTCTATATCCAAACGCCTAATTTTCAATTAGAATTTCTGGGTTCGGAGAGTTTGAACTTCGACGATGGCGGGAAAAGGGCTGACAACGATTCGATGACGGGGAGGATGATTCGAGGCACGAGCCCTAACCAAAACTTCAATTCTATGCTTGCTGAAGCCAATGGTGGCCCTGAATTGCTCTTCAGATCCTTGGAGAAGAAAGCCCCAATTTGGTTGCTAAAGAACACTACCTCGACTTTTCAGAAATTTCAGTTCGAGCAACATTTTATCGACCCAATTTGGGAGCGATTCTGTGAGACCTATGAAGAAAGGAGGACCAAAGCTTTGAGGTAAAAGCTTTTTTATGGGTGAGGGACTGATATGATTCCAATTGGATTAATACACAAGTCAGAATTGCTTGATCAAACAACAACCTCAGTCACTAACAACAACTCTGATTTTTGGCTAAGTCTATTTTCAGTTTCAGGTTACCCACTTTGCAGGCTTGGTTCTTCCACTTTGCTTGATGAAAATGCAAGTTTGATGGTTTGTATTGGAGAAGGGATGTTTGTCTACACTCTGGAATGTTTGGAAGCTCGAGGCAAAGCTCAAAAGACCACTTTTCAAGCTTCCCAAAGTACTAGCTGAAAACCGGGAAATTGTTCAAGAATGGCTAAGACATGGAACAGTTTTGGGAAGCTCACTTGAGAGCTTGATTCCAGAAGATTGAGTGAGAGTCAAGTTCCAAGGATGGTATCCTATGAAAGTAGGTTTCTTCTACTTCATCGAGAAGGCATTGGAAGATCAACGGGTTACCTGGAAGGGCTCGAACGAAAGCTCCAAAGATCGTGGCCACATTTTCCTGTCTTTGGAATTCAGCAAATTCTAATCCTTCTCGAATTAGGATTAGAACACTACTTGTAAATTTAATTCGTTTTTGTGTTCAATTTGGATTCCTTTTTGTAGTAGAATGTAATAAGAACTATTCTAAGAGAGTTAGGATTAGCTAGGTCTATTTAAGTAGCTTTGATTCGTTGTAATTTCCAGTTTTTCAGTTGAATTGAATAAACCGTGAGGTTGAGTTCCATAGCATCTTGCTTTGTGAATTTGGAGGACTTCCTAGTTGAAACTAGGTGGGTTTTCTAGCTTGTATCGTTCAGTTAGACCCACTGTTCGTGGCCAAGCATCTACCCTACGTTTTTTAGCCTCTCTTACCTTCGAAAAGGTTGCATGCAATCACCATCCCAAACACGAACTCAAAATCTGTTTTGTGATCTTCATTACAGAGTTTTTGATTCAATCTATGGATTGAATCTATCTGTGCTTCTCTAATTCAAAACTACCCATCTAGGGGGTTATCATTCTCTAATCTTCCTTCTTGTTTTCGCCTTTGGGTAGATTGATTGACCAAAATCATTGTTTAGTTTGCATTTTTGTTATTGATTCAGCCGTTGGATGAAGATAACTAGAGCAGATAGAGACACCGCAATCTTTCTTTCTTCTGAAAGTTCCATTGATGATCTTATATGCTATGGTTAGAGAGATGGCTGGTTGATTTGGTACTTGTAACATTAGAGGAATGACAAATGAATGAAATGGAGGGTTTTAGAGTTTTCTTTTGCGCACACCACAACATATTGGAGTGCGATCTAATTTTGGTAGGCATTTTGAATTTGTGGGAATCTTAGATTTTTCAATCATCCATTCTGAAAAATCATGTAATGAGATCTATAGGGTCGGTACGAACTGAATTTTCATGGAATATGATTTCACTGATGATAGTATGCACTTTTTCTGGTAAGGTGGAAGGAGAATGATTGAATTCACTTCAAAAATAATATCCTCGGTTTGATAATTGTGACACGTTGATGAAAATGAGATCACATACCATTTTGAAGCTAAATTATACTATGGTTCAAATTAAGGATGAAACCGGGTCAAATTCAATCATGGCCATGCCACTATTCTAAGAAACCCGGTCCTATAGGGTCAAGCAGCCAAATTGACCTGTCTGTCCCTCCCTATTCAGCTATTCTCCTTTGGTCCTGTCTGGTTTGTAGAGGTAGGATAGGTTGGGACGGCGGAACTAGTGAGTCGGCTCATATCAATAAATACTGTTTTTGAAAATTACACTTTGATATTCAAATTTATTTTTTCTTACAATTTAGTACCTCAATTTTATTTTTTTTACAAAAA
Organism: Linum trigynum; assembly: GCA_964030455.1. Lineage (NCBI taxonomy): Eukaryota > Viridiplantae > Streptophyta > Magnoliopsida > Malpighiales > Linaceae > Linum > Linum trigynum. The sequence goes on from OZ034818.1 coordinate 15,747,585, forward strand.
TGTGCAAAAATTTTGACAGTAAATAACGTAGTATCTTTGTATTAATTTACCTTGCATTAAAGTACGTAAACTTTTAAAACCTTACAAACAGGTCCAATGTGTTACTATGAGAAATTTCATATCACTAGTTGTTGTTATTAGTCATAGCCTCACAGGCCAAAAAACGACCCAAACCTTAATTGACCCAACCTGACCATTATCAGGCCAAAAGATTAACCGATCCTAACCGACCTTGTAGACAAACTGAACAAGCCAAACACTTAAGGTTGGGTCGGGCGGGCCAGTAGATATTTAGTATTAGACTTACAGTCTCAGATCAACCTTTTGCCAATAAAATCATATATCAAATTAGCTTTGATACATGGGTTTTCTCTATCGAAATCTATATATACATAATATTATAGCAATTCAAAAGTAGTTTGTTGCCACATAAGCATTTGGAGAATTTACAAGGTGCCATGGTGGACAATTTTTTTACAAACAAAAAAGTTAGTTAATGATCAATTAATGTAGAGCTATCTATCTTTTTCTAATATTTTCTTTTTATTTTAATGATCATTTATGTACCTATCTCTATCTTCTTTTAATGTTTTCTTTTTTTATTCAATAATTGTATTTTCCAATATATGTGTAGCAGTACTATACTTATGTTTGGAGAGTGACATATATTGTAATGCTTCAAAAAATATATTTGATTAAATATGATCAATTAATTTTTCTTTTTCTTTTTATTGGAACTTAATATATGTTATATTTCGATAAAAAAAAAATTAAACAAACAGATAAGTAATAAAAAATTTAAAAAAAATATAATGAAGGAAGTTTAGATAATCAACATTTAATAATCAATTGAATTTGAAAAACCAACTATATAATTTTATGTTTTGGTTATCAAACTCTATCTTTTTCTAATGTTTGTATCTATCAACGAAAACAAGTATTAAATAGCAAAATGCTTCAAAAGTTGTTTTTTCATTTTGATAGAAACTTGACGAAGCCATAATATAGTACCTGATTGTACAAATGAAGAAGATAAAGAAAGACAATGTTTCTTCTCTCTTATAATGCATGCTTCCATACCTTATTTTCTTTTACATTTGTTCATACTTCCCCTTATTTTTCTTAACAGTTTTAATATTTCGGTCAAACAAAGGTGTTAATTACACTTAAAAATACATTAAACTCTATATATATATATATATATATATATATATATATGTATGGGTCTCACTCGTATGCGTCAGACACATACTATGCGGCAGGATTTCTACACCGTAGATCTAATCTAACGGTGTTTATTAATTGGAATTAAAGTATTTAATTTTTACAATTTTTAAATGAATAGTTGGTCCTATTACTTTTTTATGCGTTCCCTTTAACCCCTAAACAAACTTTTCAACTTATTTTCGAATTATAGTACCAAATTTTATTCTAATCATGTCTCCAATCCATTAAGTTATATTTACTTACAATTTTAGTTTGGTGATTTATTCCTTTTCCCACTCATGTCAACGCTCAAACCCCCTTTTCAATTGCTGTCTGTAGTGGCTAACAAACCTCTCCTCTCATCCTGGCTATCGATTGAAGCAATTGGATTTTGCGCTTCCCATCGATGTTTAATCCCTCTATGGATTAAGAGAGTGATCTTTTGGAGGCATGATGGATTGAATCTTGTGCTCGAGAGGCGGATGAGGAAGGATCGGAGAAGTGAAGAGTGCAGACTTGAGAGGTGGGCCGAAGTGCGGATCGCCGATAGCGGTGGGTAGGTACGCTGCCGTCAATTGACGGTGAACGACTATGACCTTTACATTCTGTAAACAATGACTAAGGCTGACATGGAGAGAGGGGATTGGGTCTCGTCAAGGGAATTCTCTTGGTCGGAGTCCAGAATCGTAACGGAGTGAGAAAGTTTGGACGATGAAGAGAGACGGCCGTCGGATTACGGTGGTGACGGCGGCAACTAGATAATTGGGAATTTGGGGGGCTAGGGAAGACGACGATACATGAAAAAAAGGCATCATTTTGTGCTCGTCTCTGAATCGAAAGTGGCTTGGAGAACGGCGTCGTTCTATAGGTGTAGCTGAAAACAAAAAAAATTTGTAATGGAGTGAGGTTCGAACCAACGTCCTGGTCATTACCATGGGCATTCTTCACCATTCATGCTGAACAAGGATTTTGATTCAATATACTTCCACTGTTATATTTATAACTATAAAATGAGTTCTTGTAAAATTAAAACATAAAACTAAACTAAGCAAGCCTTTTGTACCAGGCCCAATAGGTGATGTTGGATCTTCTCGCTTGGGAAATTTCCTTCAGTGTAGCCTCCTCTTTGTTTGTCTTGCTTGCTTCTCTTAGCTGAATCTGCATATAATTTTCAGGTTCTTGATTAGATATGCCGATTGATTGATGATAAATTCAGAGACTCGGTGTTGTTAAGCGTTTGCCGAGCATCATTGGTAGGTCTTCAAATTCTCTTTTGTACTTTGAATTCACAAACCTTCCATTAAAGCCTGTATATAATTTGTACACATTATCTTGCTACAGTAGGGATATGTTTGGGTGTTGCTTAACTGAGGCCCCTCTCGTGCATTCTCTGATTTAGATGTCGTTATGATGGAAGAAGACTTCGATATCTTGAAGGTCTATCATTTCCTCTGTCTCTCTGTCTCTCTCTCTCTCTCTCTCTCTCTCTCTCTCTCTCTCTCTCTCTCTCTCTCTCTCCAATGCATATGTGATATGTGTAATTACGTCTGTGTTCGGTTCATAAATAGTGATGGCCGAAAATTTTTTTGGTCAAGAAAGAAACAGTACTAGGTTGGCTACTGATAAATTGATTCTCATTCTTCAGGTGTTCTTTATAGCTAGTGGAGATGGCCTCCCTCGTTCGGTGGTGGAGCCAAACGCAATAGAGGAATATGCTTGTAAATAGGCTTGTCATTGGTGGGGATTTAATCTGTACTCCTTGTTAATAGGCTTGCTTTCCTTAGTTGGATCAGTTTAGGTGTCAATAGAGGAATTCTTTTTTTGGACGTAATGGTATTAATAAATTAGGTTTGTTTGGCGGTCTATATAAAGGGACGCCAAGCCTAGAGTTTACCATGTAAAAAATAACTCCTGCCGTTTTCTCTGGTGACTTTAGCAAAAGTAAGGCTTTTCTTCTGTGTTGGCGGGGAGATAAACTAATTGCAATGGAGAAATCTCGGTACAGTGCAACAACTAAAATAGCTCTTTCTTTTGGTCGTTTGTGATGTTCCTTTCTTACAACCCTTTTCCTTTCATGTATGTTCTTTATTCGCTCCTTAAGCCGCTTTGACTTTTGTTTGTTTATGACTTTTGTTTGTTTCAGGTATGTTCTTTCTTTTGTTTTGTTGTTTAGCATGTCGAGCCATGATACTAAGAAAGTTGTTGGATCCATATCGACTACCTTTCGAGCCATGGAGACGTCGTTCACTGAGTAGTACGATAATATTAAATCTTTGACTTCAATGATAATGAAAAGTGATACTGAATTTCAAGTGCTAAAGAGGATGTCGAAACGCATTCTTGATCAAGCATCTGGAAGTTCACCTCCCACTGATGTTCCTGTCACGCCTACCGTAAAAAGAGTTTATTATATTGATTCAAACCCAGACTCAGATCGCGATGGCGATGGTTCACACAAGAGGCAAAAATATGCGATCATGGAAGATTTAAATGAGTCGGTGAAGGTATATAGAATTTATTTAAACAATTTGCACTTGTGTCATTTTAAAGTGTTTATGATGTACCTATGTATTGTAATTTTTGTTAAATTCAAATCCTAGATGGAATCTCCGGTGACTGCATCTGGAAGTTCAGCTCCCACTGTTGTTCCTTTCACACCTAGCGTAAACGGATTTATTTATATAGATTCCGACTCAGACGCAGATGGCGATGATTCACACAAGAGGCCAAAAAATGCGGCTGTGGAATATATAAATGTATCGGGGAAGGTATATAGAATTTATTTAAAGAAATTACACCTGTGTGATTTTAAAATGTTTATGATGTACCTATGTATTGTAAGTTTTGGTAAATTCAAATCGTAGGTGGAATTTCCGGTGACTGCAATAATGGAGTTAGATAATGATGAGGATCGTTCCATTGCGTGTTTCATCTTTGGTGATGGTCTACAAGATGATAAATGGCTTGTTGAGAATTTTGGCCATAGTTTAAGTCGTCTAGAACTGAAGGACTTGCTGCCAGAAACGTGGCTTCATGGTTATGTATGTATTTTGTAGTTCTGTTTTGGTAAGGCATACTTGACCACATATTAGCTATACCAATCTTGGGTTTTGCTTATTTTAGATTTTGACTGCTGTAGCTTGTCAATTAGCTGTTGATGTTATGGCTTGGGGGGAAAAAGGGACCTTGGTATCTTCCATCCAATTTTGAGGTAAGCAACAATTATGGAAAACTCTTTACAGTAAGTTTACTTTTTTCTTTCACCCAAAGTTGAATAGTGAATGTGAACTGCTACCCAGGATTTGGTTGTGAAAATGGGGTGGACTCCAAAAAAAGCCGTGGAAAATTATAAGAACCTATATCTTTGCGGCACCTTTGAATGCACCAAGCTATGGTGTAATAATATTAGTAATTTTTCCAGGGTACTATATTCTCTTAATGTTTTTCCCTTTACTGTATAGTCCATTCATTCTTTCGTCATCATTTACTTGTTTATTTATTTCAGATATATTTGCCAATGAATGATGAGAACCGCCATTGGTTTCTTATTGTGGTTTTCATGGACCGAAAGGTAGTGCATGTAGTGGACTCTTTGCCTGGAGATTTGGGTTTGCTGGAAAATCGTAGGAAAAGGGTGCAAGGAATGGTGGGTGATCAAACTATTCCCTTCGTGTAAATTTAGTAAGTCAATTTTCTTTTTTTTTAATTTTTGTAATGTAATAGTTACGTGGTTAAGTTTGTTGTTACAGTTGAAATTCTTTTACAAGATGCTTCAAGAATTTCCAGACAAGCCATCAACCTATGAAGTGCCCAAAGTGCATAAGTTCCACGTAGCTATGAGTGCGGGTTTTACGTCTGTCAGTGGATGTTGCACGGAGAGGCTGATAATAATTCGTATACGGTGGTATAATACAATCCTTTCCTTTTAAATATGATTTCATCCACGTGAGATTCTACACTATCAAATCGAAATCAACATGTTAAGAGTAATGTTATAAATTTGTTGCAAGTTTGTAGTAATAGAGGTCGACTATCCTTGGCCATAAGTTTAGTCAAAGATCTCTCAAATACAAGGCGCTCTCAAATTACTGATGAAGCAAGGGCCGTTTATGAAAGACATTTCAAGGGGAAAATCAGCTCAAAATGCCAAACGAGTTTATTTGATTCATTTTAGAAAAGTAGTTGTTTTTGTTTTATTGGTAGTCGGTCGGTTTTATACTTTTATTGGTAGTCGGTTGGTTTTATACTTTTATTACTATCACTTTGATCCCAATTGAATTCATTTTAGATTGGTTTTAGTGTTTACCTTATTTTTTCTTAAATCCGAATAATGGTTCACGTTTTTGTGGCTTTGTTCCTGATGCTTGTTCAGCTGAGATAAGGCTTAAAGAAGGCGCCTAGGCTTGAGCCTTATGCCTCATTCACTTGCCATTTCATTTTATGTTTTTTGTTGTCACAACAAAAAATAAGAAATATGAGTAAAAAAACGTGGTTCATTTCTCCTGCAAAACAACAAAATCTAGTTTCCTGGAAATTTAGTCGCGCGTTTCTCCCCCATTCCCAGCGAAAAATTGCTACTGTAGTTAAATGAGGTTCTGGGTTCGAATCACATCACCCAAATTTTTTTTCCTTTACTTCCTTCTCAACCATCATCTTGGAACTTTCTTCCCTCTTAAGTCCACACCGGATAAACTCATAAAACCTGAACCAGTTTCCGCGTCAAGAAACTATTGACCTTTCTCCTGGTCAGTGGGGTTTTTTGTTATCTTTATTTCGGCCCAAAAAACGCACCAATTCTTGGCTTTGGCCTTTGGATATCTCATATCTTGCCACCGGAGGACGCCGGAGATTATGCGTTCATCGGAGCAGACATAACCATGTTAGATCCAACAAATAGCTTCAATAACAAAATTTTAACCCAATAACAAGTGTATTGTTTTGGTTCTCAACGAACATGAAAAGGGAAAGAGACAAGCAGACAATTCAAACAATTCAAGGGTATTGTTTTGGTTCTCAAGGAAAATGAAAAGGGAAGCAAAACTAGAGTACTGGCAGGAGAACTAATCAACCAAATATCCAGAATATACTACTGCAGGAGAAATGAACCACCATCTCCCTATGAGTCTTCTAGTTCTGGATTACGCTCTTTTGGCTTTCCTCCTTGTACCTACGAGTCTGGGCAACAAATCTCAATGCATTACTATTTGCTTCCTCGATGACGACATGTCTTATGTAATTTGTAGGGTGTTGGACCAGATACAAAGCTAGTTGCATTCTCCTTATATCTCCGAATGGCTGCAACAGTTTGACAATGACAATGAGGCTTAGTAGCTATTTCGAAAGGTTGTTTTCCTTCAAGGCCAAGTAGGAGAATTTTTGCTTACCCATATATTATAAGAAGCATCCCAAGATGCACCCATCATCCATGAGCACACCCAAACGCCACTATCAGACCTACATAAAATAAGATGAAGCATATGAGTGGTGGGTATCTAAGTATGTTTCTAATTTGTTCACAACGAACAATTCTTACTCATGACGTTGTTCGGGAATTGAAGGAATTGTCAAAGAAAATTGTTCCAGCACAGGTGGATCAAGTGTTGGTTCCACTTGCCGATAAAGATCCTCAAACAAGTCATCAAGAAATTCGATCTACATAAGCAGTAGTCACTTTATTCAGGATAGATGAATACACAAATCAATTTAGAGATATAACTGTATTAGGATGAGGAGGTCAAACCATACCATAGTTACTACTGCGTTTCTACGAGATCTATGGCGCTTTTTAGAAGGATACGAATCCAATAGATGGACTTGTTTGTCGTCCAGCATAATGACAGCTAAATACCAGTGTACTGCATCACCGTCCATTGCATCTTTCATGGGCAGACACACCTAAATAACGACGAAAAAGACCAAACTCAGCTGAGCATTGTAAAATACAATTTATAGAAATATCAAAAGCTTGATGGAACATCTAGTTTATTCGCATATCCAATTCAAACAGTAGCTAGAAACAGTAATTGAGGAATATTTCAATGAAACAAGAAAGGAATTGTTAAGAAGAAACCTTTCTGCACGTGTGAGCTCTTGCCAAGAACTTTGCACCATAACACTCTAGAGCTTTTTTTGATGTCATGCCATAGTTGATTACCATTTCCTGATCATGGTTAATTTAAAATAGAAGATAACACATTTAATAGGAGAAACGGAATATTGCACCTAAAATAAATATACAAAGTAAATGGGACTATACTTGTAGTTCAGCAGGCAGATAACAGACTACTCTTCCATCTCCAACATCCCTCCAAACTTCCTCCAGGCTCAATTGGCAAGCCATGGCTGTAATTACATCATCATCAACATTAGACTTAGGGCAGAGGGACCACAACACCTTTCGTGTATAGGATTGCATCATGGTTTCAACCAGGACTTCCTTTTGTGGAAGATCCTTCGCAAATATGTAGTGGGCAAGGTTCACTTCCTCTCTAGTGTACTTGAGAAGTGTTGGAAGTGTAAACTTTGTTTCACCCTACAATAGAAGACGAAACATAAGGATAAAAACACTTGATTTTGTTCTAAGTGGGGAAAATTGGTGGGCTAGATTATCATACCTTCTTGTCGAATTGTAAGTAAGAAAATCTGGTACGGCCTTTCCAAACTAAGTCATTCCAATTGCCTGCAAATCACCATCAATCTGGATCACACCATCTTGAGTTCTACCTTTCTTTCCTCGAGATTCATACTTCTCCAGCAAAGAATTCATCGTAATAAAAACACAATGCCTTATTTAGTTTGGAAGCATAATCTGCCAACGATGGAGAAAATGGGAAAAAAAGAATGCAAATTGACGAACCATTAATTTGGAAGAACTTCTGGTCTTGCATTTTGTCATCATCCTCCCGTCCTTATCGTTCTGCATATTGCTCCTGGTTTCTGCCCCCCTGACTGAGCTCCTGTCCTGAATGAGCTCCTGGTGAATGCAGAAAAGGAGTTAGCATTCTTAAACTAGGGCCAACGGGTGAGTGTTTTTCTCTATAAGGATACTGGAAACTTTATCTTCCTCATTAACCTCCACATGGAAAAGAAAAATAATATTTTTACGGGTAATAATTAACATGGAAACAATCCGCATCACCTATTTGGAAGTTGAATCTACCATATATAACACGGAAGCATTCTTTAGTATTTTTTTTCGGTAATTCAAGCATTCTTTATTAGTTGCATTCTTTATCCAACTAGTAACCATAACGGGAAACAATATAATAAAATTTTAAAGTACTAAAATATAAAAAAAAACTGTACACCATGACGGAAAAAATAGAAAAAACTAATGACACGTGAAAAACGGATTAGGACAACAACAACAACAGCAAAAAGACCTCTGCTTTGCGCCCGATTCAGCCCCTCCCCACAAACAGCAAAAAGACGGCACACCAATGGAGGAAGAGGGAGATAATATCAACAACAATGAAGACAGCGATGTTGAAATCATACCAGAAACGATGACCTCTGACAGCGATGGTCCTACTGTACAGGAGGATGACACAAACATTATTCAAAATTCTCCTTTTATCGGTCAGGAATTCAATCATTTTGAGGATGCATATGCGTTCTACAACAACTATGCTAAGAGTTGGGGGTTTTCTGTCCGTCGCTCAAGGAAGGTTAAGAACGTCAAGGGAGAGGTAACAAGTGCAGCCTTTGTGTGTTCTTGTCAGGGAGTTCGAGAAGCACATAAAGGTCCACAAAAGAGGGAGTCGCCTATGGAGATCAGATTTCAGTGCATGGCTATGTTTCGTGTGAGCTTGAACAAGACAAGCAATAAGTGGGTGGCTGATATATTTAACTCACAGCACACTCATGAACCAGTTAGGCAGAATCAGGTACATTACTTGAGGTCGCATCGACGATTAACAGAAGCAGACAAGGCAGACCTCCCATTTAAAAAGGATGCCGGAATGAAACCTTCTCAGGACATTAAGCTTGTTGTGCATTGTGCGGGAGGGCATGACAAACTTGGGTATACAGTTAAAGATGGGTTAAATTTCAGCACCAAAGACCGCGCAGAGAGAATCAGCGAGGTTGATGCAACAACTGCACTTGCCTATCTAGAATCAAAGGAAAGCACAGACCCACACTTCCTCCTCCGATACACTACTGATGAGGAAAAAAGGCTCCATTTTTTATTTTGGGCTGACAGCATTTGCAGAGCCGACATTTCGTGTTTTGGAGAGTTGCTCGCATTTGACACAACGTACCAAAAAAAACATTTACAATATGCCACTGGTCATTTTTACAGGTATGCCCTCTAAGTATTATCCTTTGCTTTGTTGTTTGAATACACATAATGGCATCTAGAAAACATCAAGTTTCTGATTATATGAACTCTACCATTGTTTACATATTCCTCACAGTTTTAGCTTTTCTCCTGCTGGTTCAAAAGATTCTGATTTTTCCGAGTTTCTGTTTGACATTGTAGGTATCAACCATCACTTCAAAACTTGCTTATTCGGGAGTGCACTTTTGCCCAATGAGACTGACGAAACCTATAATTGGGCGTTGAAGATAGTGAAGGAAATGTTGGGGGACATTCCGCTACGTACAGTTGTCACGGATGGGGATAAAGCAATGAGGAAAGCTATTGCTAATGTGTTTCCAAATGCAACACATCGGCTATGTGCATGGCATTTGTCCAAGAATATCACTGGCAGGGTGAAGAATCGACCCGACTTTGAACCCCGGTGGAAGAAGTTAGTAACTGCTGAGTACGAGCCAGAATAATTTGAGGAGAAATGGAATGCATTGGTAGAGGAATGCGAACTCCAGAACAACCAATGGGTGTCGAAAAAACTATTTGGGAGACGCAACGAATGGGCGGACTCATACTTGCGCTCACATTTCTTTGTTGGGTTGACAACCACATCAAGATGTGAAAGCATAAATGCGGTTGTTGCATGGTATGAAAATGAGAGGTTCTATTTGCTTGACCTTTTCACTCAATATGACCAGTGGCTCAGAGACATGAGAGAGACAGAGATTAGATTAGATTTTGAGTCTAATTATGGTGTAGTTCCTATAAAGAATTCAATCCTAAAGCCCCTCGAGCAAAGTGCAGCAAAGCTTTTCTCAAAGGCTGCATTTCTTTTGTTCAAAAATGAGTTGGAGGAGGTTATTGGAGTCATTAAGGGTAACCAAACTGAAGAGGGGAACCTACACACTTACACTGTTACCATGTTCAACAAAGAGAAGGTCATAGAGGTGAAATACAACATTGAAACAAGCGATATGGAGTGCAGTTGTCAAAAGTTTAAGAGTATTGGGATACCCTGCGTTCATATGCTATTTGTTCTCAAAGAAGAAAAAGTGAAGACTATTCCTGAAAAACTGGTACTCAGACGTTGCTCGAAGAACCCAAAGTCCCTACACACTCTGCCAGAACCAAGTACATTGGGGGATGACAGCAGTTTCAGCATTAGGTACGGGTCGCTACAGTTCATGGCTCAACGATTCTGCTTATTAGGAGCAGACACTCCTCTCTCTTATTGAATGGCTCAAGATGAGTTGACAGCAGTGTGTAACAAATTGGAGATTGTAAAGAAAACCCCCGCCGAGAGAGAAAGGATTGTCATACCAGACAAGTTCAAAGATGTATTGAACCCAAATCAAGTGAGGTTTAAGGGTTGTAGGAAAGGAAAAGGGAAAAAACAACTTAAGAAAAAAAGAAGAAAGTGTGGGAATTGCGGGCTAAGGGATGGGCATTATAGGAGCACTTGTACTGACCCCCCAGCCGACGTGGTAGAATCTTAATCTGATGAGGAGGATAACAACGATGACATGGACGATGATGGGGACGACGGAGAAGATGGAGACGACGATGATGGAGATGATGACCAAGGTGGTCAGCCCCAAAAGGTAATTAGCATCTCTGGTTAGGTGTTCTTGATATAGTTATTAGAGGTAATAACCGACAAATGTTATTTTGTTTTTACCAGAAGCAAGAACGAGCAGGCATAATACTACTGGAGAGCCCATAGGAAAAAGTCAGCCACAACAGAAGGTTATATATCATTTGTTTATTCACTAAATTATCGATTTGTTAGAAATGGCTATTAGCTTAAGAGTTTATTTGCCCTCTAACAGATCGGTGCACGTACTAGGAGCAATACTAGTCAACAAGAGAAGGGAGCAGAGAAGGGAGCTAAGAAGCATACAGGACATAGTGCTGGGAGTACTAGTCGGCATGATGATCGTCCAGGCGATGAACATGAACTTGTACTTTTCCAATCACACTAATGATTTAACCAGCAAGATTAGATGATTCTTTGTGTTGGAAGTTACATCTTTAATATTATTTTTTCTTATTTTGGTCTGCTACAGAAACAACATCAGACTAGAACCCGTGGTGCAAAGAACAGAAGCATCAAGAAAAACAAATGAAGTTCACTAGCACTTCCATAGCAAGAAGTTGAAACGCCCATGGAAAGCAATGACCACTTTTTATTGAGTTTACAATTTCATTATTGATTTTAGGGGACAAAATCTTTTATCTTGGTATATTTCACAAAAGTAAACTCCATCGACACTTCATATTTTTGTTGGACGAAGGGTACACTGCGGGACATGAGCTGTTTGCAATTGAAAGGACATACCTGGATTTTCTTCTTTGTTTTTTTTTTTCTTTTTTTTTTTGTGTGAAGCAGACCTGGCTAGCTAATGCCTCACGGGTTGCTCCTCCATAAACTGTCAGCATAAGAACAGGTAGATCTTTGAATCAGATGATGAAGCCAAATATATGGAAACCCATTCATGTGTCTAACCAGTATAGCCGCCTAAAATTGTAACAGTGACATTGGAAATGCGTAATTTACCTCCAGTCTGAAGTGCTTTTTCAATTTGTCCACTTCAGATTTCCTTGAGGCCTCAACTGCATAACGAAGAGATATACTATCAATAGAATTGAACAAATATATTATTTTTCGTTGACACTTTTGATTTGTTTAAGTGTATTAGGCACTATAATCTCAAATGCATTAGAATGATGCAACTCAAATACACAATGGTAGTTTTCATTAAAAAAAATACACGAGGGTTGTAAGCATTTGAAAATGCACTCCAGAGAAGTCGATCCCACGAAAGAAAAATGGTGCATTCTTCAATCTAGGATATGTTCAGTTCTGTAAGTATTTTAGAAACAATTCTAGTCCTTTTCTCGAGGCGATGTTTTTGAAATGGACAAACTGGGGCACAAAGACAAAGGCTTAAGGGTTGCAAGCATACCAGTATGAGCAATCGATTGTGGGAGTTGAGATAACATTCAATCGCATCTCCCTGTGGAAGCCCAGGTGGGACTTGCCCCGTCCTTAGTTGTGCCTCAACCACTGTATCATTGAGCTCACTGTCCAGAAAAAAATACAGCAATTTAAGATTGTCAGAGTCAGAATCTCACGTATGCGATTATCGATACAGTAATTGCAAGTCAAAGGAGGAACACATACTTTGTGAAGTATGATCTTCGGTCAAAATAGAATTCGTGAACTCATCATAGAGAATCAACGCATTCTAAAATATAATTTGAGTTCTATGAGAATGAACTGAAATCGGCTGACTAATATCTAAGTACCTCGCTGAGAATAAGAACACCTCTCTTTGAATATTGGCATGCTACAAACTCATAATTAACGAGATTCATTCCATCTCGCAATGAGGTTACAATCGCCACGTCTGCAAGACGGGAATAGAGATCATGACATAAGCACACAAAGTCGAAATCCTACTAAGGATACTTGTGTAGATCAAGGAACATAAAGGGAAGTGTAACATAAGTTCCACGTCTATGACTTTAAACAACCATGCAAGAAACAGGGTCGACAATTTCAATTGAACTCGGAAAAAGTTGCAGTTAAATTACACATCAAAAGAACATTATACCAGTAACAGCATATAATGCACATAGGCCAAGAAAATCCAAGGACCGATCCTGCATTAACAGAAGTCTATTTCAGGATACAATCACCAGCCGTCTGGTGACCAAATTTACGTAAAAGAACTAATCACGATATTACATGGAAAGAGTAGGACGTTTACATATCGAGACGATCAACCCCTAGCATCACCTATTAAAGAGTAGGACGTTTACATTCAAGAATGAAGAAACTAATCCAGTGACTTTAATCAGTAGGTTGCTTTCTCTTAAGCAAGTAAAACAGCATATGGAGGTTAAATTCATATTAAACCTTACGGCCACGAAACCTTTCCGTCAGTTCTTTTATGTGCTCCTGCACCTTTGGGAGCTTAAGCGCTGATATAACCCTTTCTGAATCTATCCCTATTGGAAACTGAACATACAAAGAAGACAAACAAATCGTCAGTGTGCTAACAAAGACTAAAAGACGACCAAGACAAGATAAGGACAAGAAATGAAAATGAAATTGCTCGGCAAAAACATCAGCAATTTAGGAGGTTACAGGAGAGTGCTACAAGACTTGGTCTAGTAAGGGCTTACCCCAGTAAATCTGCCGCGAGAACTGAACGAAGTAGCTCAGATCTATTTAGATGACTTTTATGTTCTATTTAGATTATTTTTAGGGTAAATACAATTTAATATACAAACCTTTTATTTTAAACAATATAATAGCCAAACCTTTTCGAAAACAATCTAATATCCAAATCGTCAACTTTCTGTCTGTTTGACCGTTAGTTGACACTTCAAAAAAGTTCGAAGTACGACACTTCATCAATATCCATCGATATCTTCTCTGAAAAACCACCAACATATCGTAGCTCCAAACCCGAGAAGTCCATGACTCCACCATGATGGTATAGAATATCTAAATATTCAGTCATCTGTAATGCCAAAACAAGAAACAAAGTTGTATTGTGACTATTTCCCCTAAACAAAGCTTTTTTGAAGTGTCAACTAACGGTCAAACGAACGGAAAGTTGACGATTTGGATATTAGATTGTTTTCGAAAAGATTTGGCTATTATATTGTTTAAAATGAAAGGTTTGGATATTAAATTGTATTTACCCTTATTTTTATGTTCTGTTTAGAGCCCATCTATCAACAAAGGCCAGATCTGTCAACAAACACTCGAGGCTTAGATACCTGTTTTCGATGCCCGGTACCCTGCTTGTGCTGCTCCCATTCATGGCCTCCTCGAAGCACCTTAAATCCTCGAAGTTCCTTCAAGTTCCTCCTCCTCCCCCGATTCGCAAGCCTCAAATCAACATGAAAACAAAACGAAATAAAAGAAACGAGTTCAGAAACCCAAAGTTTGGACTCGGTAATTGGGGAGTGTCCAGTCATGTCCTGATTTTTATAGGAACTCAAATAAACGAAATGAAAACTTGCATAGCAACTACCTGCAATCGTTCCTTAGGGGGCCTTTTTAATCCGAGGGAATGAGACCATAGCTACCGCTCTTACCAATCCAGATTTGTTTTGTATGCATCTCGTGCCAAACAAAGAGGAAATTAAAGAACTGAAAACCAAAAACCAAAAATTCGGGGAAGGAAAAGGAGAAGGAAAAGCGAGATTTCACTAACTCTTTATCTTCCGGCTGTCTCCAATCGATGGAATCGTCGACTCTCTCTCTCTCTCTCTCTCTCTCTCTCTCTCAGATTGACGACATGCAAGATAGAATGAGAATGGGGGTTCAGAATGAAGGAAACGTTTCTGGGGGACGAATTCAAAAGACACGCAAATTTTTGGCGGAAAAAAAGCGCTATTCTGAGAAGGTAAAAGCCAAATTTTAACAATTTTGAATTTTCTTTTTACGTTGCATTTTGCCGCTACCATTATGTACACTTTTTTTTACACATTTTTGTAATGAAAAATTAGAGAATGGATGGTTATTACTTTTTTCAATTCACCACAAATAAAATTTATCATAGTTTCAATATTAAAATATGAAATTAATTTCGTATATAACTGATAGACCCAATATTCAACCAACATCACACAACCGTCACAAACCATTTTTAGGTGATCACAAGGAGAATAATGATAAAATCATATATATGTGTAAGTTAATGGTGTTGGTATCTACTACTGGTTAAAACATTGGGTTTGGGTGCTCTCCCCTCCAAAATAACCCCATCAAACCAAATTACATCCATGGAATGGTTTCTTAAAGCTAAACCCATGTGGATGGCGATTTCTATTTGCTTACCTCCAACCAAATGATGTATTAACACATCATCACCTGCCATTTTCCATGTGTACGAATTATTAAGAGCAATTAGTTGATGGATGGTAATGGAACCCTTACCTGTTCTATTCCTCACTCAAACCACCAATCATCAAACTTATCCAACCCTTTTAACTTGGATAAGAGGTGGAGAAAGATGGATGAGTCAACACTAACGTGGCCTTAGGCAAAAATGAGGTGGAAATTCTACCACCCACCATTTACCACATACACATGAATTAAAAAGATCACTTTCCCATGCCTCCACATGAATTAAAAAGATCTTCCACATACTTATATACATGGCTTAGTAGAAAGACACTAGGTAAATGAATTTATTTTATTTCTAATTTTATTTTGATATGTGTTTGCTTGTAGCCATCCACCCATTGCACTCAGGTTGTCTGGGGGGTAATGTATTATTTTTATTTTATTACGAGCACACCATCTACGCCAAAAGCAGGAGGCACCTATAAATAAGACATTCATAGTGACATGTATAGTTGTCACAAATAATGTCAATTGTGGTAATATTTCTGACACAAATACACTTTTCGATGTCTAGTTGTCACAAATAATTACATGCTTGGCCGCAGAATTGATTTACAAAAAATTATCCTTTTAGCATAGTTTCAAATTTTTTCAACTTGGGTCTAATCCGATTTCATATTCATCATTAAGGAGATTCAGATTGCGAGTGTGTCTCATCTAACTCATAGTTATTCGACTGTCTTTTTGTTGCTCTTTTTTGTATATGGCGTAAGCACGGTGGGCATTGCTGTCAAAATACCAAAATAAGGGTGTAAGTATTGAATCAATCTAATCGTATGTATAAATATACAAGAAGCTAGAAATTAACGTGTTAAGCACCATACTCCAAAACTCTCGCAAGAGATGTGTAGCATCTCGAAAGAAATTGCAGGATGCAATTGGAATGAAGGAAGCAACTACGATTCTACGACAATAGTGGTAGAACTAGAATGAAAAGCAAAGGGTTTTTTATATTGATTGGTACTTTCTGCCTTAGACCATCTTTAGTGGTTGAATCCAAAAGTCCAGATTTTGGGGCTATAATTCAAAATCTAGCCCATCAAAAGGTGTTTTGGCATTAGTAATGAGTTCCAAATGTTTACATTTCCATATATGCATTTTAACTCATAATCCATTTTTGTGTATATTTCATCATTTTAATTACAAAATTTGTTCATTATTTTTATATAGGTAGTAATAATTAATAAAGACAAACATTTTGATAACTTTTTTTTTTGAATTCCGACAAAAAAAATTATTTGTAAATATGACGTATTGAAGTGTATTTAACTATTTATAAGAAAATTTTGAAAAAAAGGAGCCGTTTCGGTTCAAAGAACCGTTGGGGGTGAATATTGGTACTAAATGAGTAAATTTTTCTTTTTCTAATTCTCCAACAGGTGGAAAAATGGCAGAATCCATTCCCCCAATGCGTTTTTCCCGTATCCCCTGTTGGTCCCCGTTATTTGGAAGTTTTGTCCACTTGTGTTCCATTTTTGGAACCAATAATTGCATTAAATGGACCTTTTGGAATTCTGGAACCCTACTAAAAGTGAATGGGGCCATTTTTTTGGAATTCTAAAACACCACTGAAGGTGGTCTTAGTGGCATAGAAAGGGGAAGGGATGTGTATTAGTAGAATATAAAGGGATGTGCTAGAGTTTTAATTTGAGAAGGAAACTTATTAATTTGTTAAGTAAATAAGAGATAAAATTTTGTGCAACTAAAATCACGGCATATCTTCTCCTTCCCAATGTTTTTACACGGTTGAGTTGAAATTTGGGTTCATCTCTTTTTAATTCTTTAATATATTATTTTATTAATTATATATTAAAATGATTATTTTTTGCAACAGAATTTGGTAAAATGTTGGGTAAACTGTACTCATACGCAACCCTTGTGATTTATGTTGGGTTCATCCTTGATCTTTGTGTATCTGAGGCCATGTGAGTGCGAGGATTCTTGTACCATTCAGTTGATGGGGTATCCCACTTGAGGAGACTGGAGGTGGCTCAATAAAGTAGCGAGGGAACCAAGGTATTTTATCGGGTATGGCAATCCTTTGCTGAGAAGTTTAGTAGAACAAAGTCTTTTCTCATTCCCTTTCTCTTTGGGGTATAAATTGATGTAGAGCATATTCTCATATCCGCCAAAATTCTCAAAATCCCCTCGCTTCCATCCGTGTCTTCACCTGCAATTCTGCAAATGTCGAAGTCGAACCCATCTTCTTCGTGGATCGCCCAATTCAAACCGGTCGACCGGGTCGAGGTCAGCTCCGACGACCCCGGGTTCCGCGGCTCCTGGTTCGCCGGCACCGTCATCCGCCGTGAGGCGAAGAACCCTAATCGTTACGTAGTCGAGTACGATCAGCTCTACGAGGACGAATCTGGGGAGAAGTTGCTGCAAGACACCCTCGATTGGATCCAATTGCGTCCGCCGCCGCCGCCTCCCGAGAAGAAGAAGAAAGAAGAAGAAGAAGAAGGTCCAGTTCAATTTCGGCGACGAAGTGGAGGCCTTCCACAGCGACGGCTGGTGGGAAGGGGCTATAACTGCGGAGCACTCCGGCGGGAAATTCGCGGTGTTCTTCAGAGGCTCAAAGGAGCAGATTGTGTTTGAAGAGACAGATTTGAGGTTGCGTGTTCAGTTGGTTAAAGGGAAGTGGGAGCCGCGATTCGAACAAGTTCAGCGGGAGAAAGAGGTGAGCTAATTCGATTTTATGACTTTTCCTGCTCCATTGCTTGGTATGACAATTTTAGGGAATTCTAAATCTGGATCTAGTTAGGCTGAGGAAAGTAGAGAATTGGGTGATCAGAGATGGCATTTTTTCTTTTTCACAATGTCTCAACCTCGTTGAATCGCTTCATAAACATGCAGATGCTAGACTCAAATTGTCCCAAGGAAGTGATGAAGTTCACTCAAGGAATGCAAGTCGAGGTGACAACTGACGAAGACGGTTTCAAAGGTGCTTGGTTTGCTGCAACAATTATTGAACCTTCGGGTGAAGACAAGTACCTTATTGAGTACAAAACCCTGACGAATGATGATGATACTGAGTTTCTCAGAGAAGACATTCGTGCTTGCAACATAAGGCCTTGTCCGCCGGAGATCATTGTTGTGGATGGATTCAAGGTGATGGATGAAGTAGATGCTTACTACAACGAGGGCTGGTGGGTTGGCGTGATTGCAAAGGTTTTGATCAACTGCAATTACGTGGTTTACTTTATAGAGTATGATGAGAAGATAACGTTCAAGCAGGCTGATTTGAGGCCACATCAGGACTGGTTAAACGGCAAATGGGTTGTTCCTTCAGAGGTCTGAATTTTATGCTCTCAATTCTCAACACACTACTAGCTTTTCTAGTAAATGATATTAGTTGTACGGGCCTGCACTCAATGCATCTCTTTCTATAATTTTGGAAAAAGATTTATCTTTTGATGTTGAATGCTCCTATTCCTATAAACTTCAAAGTTCTGTCTGAACTAGAACTTGGGGGTCTGTTTCATGAGGATTCTTAAAATGGAAGGATTCTAAGGTGTAATTGTTTGGATGAGTGATTTACAGAAGTTAATTATTGGAGAACACAGAGATTCGAGTCTGAATTCTCTGCCGAAAGAAGAGATTGCTTATCCATCCATTTTGAGAACCAATGTTGCTTGTTCAAAATGATTTGTGTACGGACTCTCATCTCATGTGAGAGATCACCATTGTTTCTCATTCGAAGGAACTCTGCTCACCCAAATCTCAATCTTTAATCCATTTCAACCCGCAAATGCTTCCAAGGCTGTGCATGATCCGATTCGATTCATAATCAAAGAATCGAACTGAATCAAACTAAAAATCAAATCGAAAATAATGGACACAGGAGAACCATTCTGATTTTCTTTCGGCATGCTACTTTCTCTTCTTATATTTAATCAGAACAACCCAGTACATAAAAGGCAACAACTGTGCCCACTGAGTAATTTTTTTTTAGAAACCACTGATATGATTCATTAAAATCAAGAATCAACTGCCTCAAAGGCTACAACGTCAGCTACCCTTTGTGGTAGAACATTACAATGAAAATGAGTTTCCTCAGAAACTGAAACTAGATGAGCAAACAAATGAGCTTGGGACCACAACAAAGCATACAAATCCTCCTTCAACATATCCGAACAAATGACCCCCAATTCAGTTCTGCATATTTTCCATTGTTTCAGTATCTCGATTTTTTGCCTGTTTCAGTATCTTGATCACCATTTTACAACTGACTCTACCACATCGGGCCAATTTCTTTCTCCTTCACTAGTCTGACCCCATAGAGAATAGCGATTCCTCCTTTTGGCCTCACTTGACATAATTCTTTAGGGGTTTAACTCCTGCATAGACACACCAAAAATAGCGTCATTCACCATACAGGAAACAAAGTCCGATGGAAGCTTGGGACCACAACAAAGAATACAAATCCTACTTTGGGTACTCATCTGGATAATGTTCTTCTCGCATGTAAGACTCCATCCTTCCCTTCACACTCCCCATGGAAACGACGTGCACATATAATGAAAGAAAATCGACAAATCAAACAAATGATAATTCATAAAGCAACATATAAAAAATGAAAATTTGTTAAATTATATGGTCCAGGTTGAAATACTTCCGCAGACCACATATTACTATCATACACTTTCTTGAAGGGTTCAGGAATAAAGGATACCGTAGTTCCAATGGTACATATTCAAGCTAAATAGTAATGGGGCATTCCTATGAATGAAGCACTCCTACATAGCTGCAATACATTCCAGAATTACTATATCATCTACTCTAGTACCCCTCAAGAAAGCGTATGACAGCAATCACATTATCTGCGCAAGCCTCAACCAAATATTTCGCATATACATGTGTTCTCAAATGAACATTTGAAACTAGAAGGAAATAAAATGATACCATCAAAATTGTGATAGAACCAGAGGTACATAAACTATCTCCCGAATCCAGCAGTGGCCTTCACAACTCTGCAAGCAATGAATTTTCTCAGTTGAGGGATTCGGACCAACAAAGAAACAACAGACGAAACAACAATAGAACGAAACCAAGCTCAAATCTTTCAAATCTCCTACAGCCTTTGCGAGTTTCTTCCAAAATGTAGGAGTCAAGTGGGCGGAAAAGAACCACCAGATGGAATATGGTTCCACAATATTTATTATGACCACTCCAACTACATCTGATGTTCTTCTCCGCCGTTTGTAGACACATCTACATGTTGGGACTGGCCGCCGAACTGCCGCCAACACAACCTCATAAAAAATAAAAGAAGATCAATAAAATGGATTGGATTAGGTAACCAAAAAAAACAAAAACAAAAACAAACGAGGGGATTAGGCTACTGGAGTCAGGCCTTCATTAGCTACCAAGAATAAGATCAAAAATCTATTTGAGTAAAATACGAACCTTCCTCCTTGCAGTTGTCTCCCCGACACCAATCTCCAAATCGTCACCCATTTCGCGCCAGAGAAGAAGACCAATGGGGGATGGTTAGTTGGTACCTATGTAAACAATGGGAGTTTCTTTAATCAATTTAATTTCCTATAGTTTAACACGTTGTAAACAATGAGAATACCAAGATCTGTTGAAAACGTTGTATGTCGTAAATCAATCTTGTATTACTAACCACGTTGTGTTAGAATTAAGCGTTGAAATGTTGCATTTTACAATTGTTGAATACGTAAACACCATACGGGCAGTGGCTGAGCCACCTCTTGAGGAGAGGGGTCATAGGACTCAGTTGGGAAAAAACAGGGCAACAAAATTCTTCAGATATGTAAGGTTTAATATGATCCTTTGAATTTAGGACCTCATACTTTCGTTCATGTTAGCTCATCTAAGGACACCAATTAACTCAAACTTCATTAGATAAACGGAATTTTGCATTTTGAAAATAAAAAGGAGCCCAATCAATTTAATGTATGGCTACCACACTCCCTACGACATACAACTCTACCAATGTTAGTATGACAACAACCATAAAACACAATGCTTGCTTTCGTACGCAATAATTCAATTCTATTCAACAACTTATTTGGGCGACAAATGACCCCCAATTCGCATTACACTACATAACTAGGATCCCAAACCAGCCTTCTTGAAATTTGAGCTAACCTTGCTTCGACTAGGAAGACTTATCCATTGCATTGATTTTCATATTATCAACCCTCTTGCCTAAAATACCTTGGATATGTTTATCATCTGTTGCACGATTTTTGTGACAATTAGGGTTAGGGAGATGACTACAAAAGTATCGTTGTAGCGCATCTTTCATAGATTCAAGTTGGCTAGTTTAATTTAAACTAAAACTATAAGATTTTATTAGATTATGATTATGCTCAAGTAGTAGGCGAGGCCATTTTGCCTGGGGATACGTCCTACGTCGACCACTATATCACGACAACTATACTACGACACCAAATCCCTTAGTGTTATTATGGATCGAGATTTATAATCTTCAAAGATCCAACAACCTTGACCCCAATCTCAACAGTCACGATAATGGTTTGAGATATTATGTATAAACTCAAAAATTAAATAATTACTACGCCAAATTAAAGCCAGTGAATGTCATTTGGCGTAGCGGAAATAGTGTGGAAATATGACTCCTAGGATACAGGTTCAAATCGCAAAGGCAGCACGCTTTTTTGGCTTCTACTTTCCATTTTAATTAATGGTAAGCCATTAATAGATAAATAATTTCTTTAAAGGCAAGTAAAACGTTTTTTTGGTTGAATGTCTTCTACTTTCCATGTAGGAGTTAGTTTTGATTTCCTCCTGCTTTTATGGTAGGTTGATTTTTTCTTTTTCTTTTTTCTTTTTTGCTTTCGTTCCCCACAAATCATTTGCTAGATGTTCTAATACACGAAATGCACCTTTCAAACTATGTTTCTAAGTTCTATTTATTTGAACTTGGTTAAGTGTTAATTTGTGTTCTTTTCATTTATGAACTACCATTTGTTGCCTTTGTGAATTTTCCATTTCTGTTTTTTGATTTGTGTTAAATTGGTTTGCCAATTGGCAGTCTCACTACATTATCTCATATAATGAATGGAAGAGATTTGGGACTAGAATGCATTAATAGTAGCACTGTTATGTAATTCTTACGTTGTAATAATTCAATGGAATTAAATAAATACTTTTGTAATAATAATAATAGAGGGAAAATGAAAAAAGGACTAATTTGTTCAAAGTACCATAACTGAATTAAATTCATATTTTACATCAAGTACCACCTCAAAAGGATAATAAACTTACAAAAGATAGTAGCGTTCAAATATCCATTACGCTTACAGATCATTAGAGATTACAGAGAGGCAGACCATTACTAACATTAATCTGATCATATTAATAATACCCAATGCTACTTAGTTATCTAAAGGCGGGAACAACTTTACCAAGAAGAGATCAAAATAATTCCCCACGTTGTTCCAAGGACCGAATGTGACCAATACCTCATATGCTTTCTCACCAATCAAGTTGAGAAGTGTAACATAGTCCGCATTTTGAAGCTCAGAAGGACTGACAACAGAAGACATGATTCTCCGTAAGTAAGCTGATGGGAACACGACCTCAATATCAGTAATGTCATCTTCAATGGTCAAGTGAATCAAATATACCCTCGATGCCTCACACCAAGATCTCCTCAACTCTGTTACAACGCCAGAGAAAATGTACGAATTGCCCTGATATAATCCAAACCATTAGGAGTTCAAAATAATACCAAATCAGATGCAAATCATTGATATAACATATAGAGAAGGATAGATAACAAACATGAAACATGTGATCTTAGTCACCTGACGAGCACCATCCAATTGCATTGGGATAAGATCTATAGTTTCCACGGTTTGAGAAATTGCTACGGCAGTTTGATAATTTAGATTCGTAACGAAATCGTCTCCCATGGTAAAAAAACCTATAATTTAGATCATTAGCAATATTAGCAATTGTATTGAAATGTGGTGAGAACACAAGAATATGTTTATTATGAGTTGGTTAAAAAGCAATTACTCACGGGTTCCATTCAGGTATGATATACATGTTCGAATATATGTCAAACTTATTTCCTTCTACTCAATCTCTATTTTTGGAAATAGCTGCCATTTTTAGGATCATAAAAACAAAGAATGTTAGTTGTTGTTTGGGACCACAATGCATATTACACTTGCAATGTTGAATTATTAACCAATTCGTATTTCAATTGACCAATATCAAATAGACTCTGATCAATTATATCAAAAGAGGTTAGAGTTCTTACACTAATAAACTAATCATGTACAAAGGAAGATAAACAAACAATAGCAAAGCAAGACTTGACTCTGTCAATTCTTCGATGAATTTTTCAATTGGACCTGGATTTTACTTCTTTTGACTTATTCATCTTTGATTCTTACATGGATAATCGATTCTTAACTATAACAATATATACTGTTTTATGGAACTTCAATGGAAGCTGTTATACCCATGACTGAACTCCACTACGTATTAAACAAACAATATACAATGGTTTGGTTGTATGCAACACACACTACGTAATCAGATCCAAGAAAATAATATTGAAATATACTTCCTCAACTATGGATTAATGCTGTGTTACAATCGAATAAATCATAACTAATCATGTTCCTTATTTTAATAGATCCAACCACATTGTATGAGAAACCATGGAAACAAACGCACCTGTGGAGCTCGCAAGATTTTGGCCGGAGTCTCGAACTAAAACACTTTCTGAAATCCAAGATGTTAGTAGATCGGGAGAAAACAAAGTTCAATGATAGTATTCGTAGTCCTGTTTAGATGCATATACCTTCACATAATCTGGAATCGTTTTGAGCACCGTCGACTGGATTATCAGAGGCTAGAAAAAACTTCGCTGCTGTTGAGAGACTGAAAGAAAAGATGTTGCGAGGTAGGGTTTGGAAATCAATAGCTGGAACTGAGAATGCAGTCGGTCACGCAGACAGGAAGACATGGAACGGCGTCCATGCAATGAATTTGGTGGCCCTTTGCTGTCTTCGTCGGAGACTGAACAGAGGAATGGAAGAGAAGAAGGAAACTGAACCGTTTTCGTCTTTTGATTTTGGGTTACTATTTCTTAGTTTAATAATTTTACTCAATTTATAAAAGTAAAGGGGAAAAAATTTGGCCTTTAATTCAATTGAGCCTGGATGCCTTATGGCTGGATTAATGGGCCTCTAGCCGGCTAAAGGGCCGGGCCCGGTGCTAGTAATCAATAAGGAAAGATTAATCAATTAATTGAGAAACTAATTAAATGCGAGTCAATTCCATTTCTGTATTTTATTAATTACTCAATTTCCAAGTGGCTGTTTTTTATTGAGTACCATGTCAGTAAAATGACGTGGTGATCTCGGAGCATGGAAGAATTTCTATTGCATCCACTCTATATAAAAATACCAATGCTATAGTGCCACATCTACAAGAACCACTCGTGTCATATGCCAAATTCAGGACCTGCTACCGGCCACTCAGGTGGTCTTCTGCACCAAATACAATCACATACCCTATAAAACATATTAATGGAATTCCAACATTTTATCCCTGATTTTAAACGTACCCTAAAGACAAACCAAGTTCTGTAGCCAGCCTTAATTGACAAATGTGTTGCATTTTCTAAATCAATATAGTGTAACAAGCATTAAGAACACAACTATATTAAGAACACAAATACCAATTGCTTCTACACAACATTTAGGATGACAACTACGTTTTCAGAAACCTTTTGTTTCCCATATCAATGTCGATTAATTTCCTACCATATAATAACGTGATGCAACATAAGAATAACCAATATTAAGTTCAGTACGACAATCACTATCTATAAAGCTCGAATTACATGGATTTCATGATTAACTCTCCTTCCTTCAGCTAGCATAATTTCATGTGCCTTCATCCATCTTGATAGCTCTTCAGCCAAAAGTTTCTTCTCCTTCTTCCTCCTTTCCACCTTACACTCAGTTAGCCCAAACTTTCTTCAATATTCAAAGTCGAACACCCAATTTCAGAGTCATGGTGCTTATCTTCATCGACATTCGTTCGCACCCACCTAAAAAAACGACAGTTCTTCTTCTCAACCTACACCATACGACCATTTAACTTAGATCCCACATCAATGACAATTTCAAAACCCATATCTAAACACCTTACCATCCAAAATGGACACCCATAGAACTGTCTTCCTGGGTTCGCTTCGGTTCCAGATGTATTCACCACATATGGCTTCTTGTGCCAACAGAGTACCGCCCCTCGGCTATTGATGCTAGTCGAAGTTGAGGAAGATGCTCGCTTGGACATGGCTGACCTTCGCGTGAAGTTCTGGCCAGGAGAAATCGCGATTTCGGGGTCGCAAATCGGCCGAGAAGAAGTGGGATTTGGGGAAGAAGGAAGAAGCACCGAGTCATTCAGAAACTAGAAGAAGATTTGGGGAAGAGGAGTAAGCATCGATCAGCTTCGTGTATCTCCTTCGTGGGGAAGAGGAAATTTGGGAAGAACCCTAATTTCGTTTTCTAGAAAGAGATGGAGAAGAAGGAAGCCCTAATTTCGTTTTCTGGAAATAGATGGGGATTTTTGGTAGCCTCGTGCGATCAGGTAAATGGGGAAAGTTTTAAATTTTTTTTAATAATAAATAAATTATTAAGATGACGTGTCAATTTTTGCTTTGTTGTCGCTGACGTGGTCGATGATTTGGCGCCTCGTCAGCGAACTGTCAAATAAGTTGACGGAGTTATTAACGCCGTCATAGTTTCTAACAAAAATGGCTATATCTGGCACGCAACATTAGGCGTGAACAAACATACCCGCAAACCGACCCACCCGTCCAAACCGACCCAACCCACCCGTATTTATCGCTAAAACAAAGATTTTGGGTTGGGTGAGGGTTTTGTTTTGTACAACCCGCCTCTTTTGGGTTGGGTTTGGATTTTGGATTACACAACCCGTAGAAACCGACCCAACCCGTGTTCCAACTATTAGTATGAGTTCGTATCTAAAAAATATTTATGTCAATATAGCCATACTTATGAGAAAATTAAGATATTTCGCCATGTTTTTCTCTCATGATCTCCCTAATCTAATGCATTATTCGACTTAAAGTTTAGACATAAATTGAATATAGTTATGATTCACGTAATCGTTTTTTCTTGTGTACAATTTTAATAGAATAACATATTGTGGGTGCGTTTGTTTATAACCTTTTTAGCCTATTTCAACAAATATCGTAAAAAAAACTAGACATGTTTTGAAGTAAATCACATTTTATTAAAATTCAAACAACATTTGTGAATTTTGATACCTTTCACCACGGTTTATTTGTTTGAAATTTTAATTAGTTATAAAATATTTTTATGATGTAGAATAATTATATATTTTATGTTGGGTTGGGTTTTTACTTAAAAATATCGCCAACCCGACCCAACCCAATTAGAAACAAACTGTAGGGTTTAAATTTTTTTGGGTGGGTTTGGGTTTGATATTTTCCAAACCGTAGTGCATGGGTTGGGTGATAAAATGGCTAAACCCGGACCACCCGACCCATGTACACCCCTACGCAACATCTTTCAAAAGTGGCTATTAGTGGTATTTCGCCAAATGTGGCTATAAGTGGCACAAAGGTGAAAGTTTTGGCTATGCAGGGGTATTTTGCCTATAATTTATAATGACCGTTAGATTATATCTACGGTAGAGAATCATACAAGTATTCATTCCATAGCCTAACTCCTTCGATTTAAAACTAGATCGTCTAACTTAAGCATGCCATCACTATCAAATTGTATCGATTAAGATTTGCTATTGCTAATCTCAATAATCCAAATTGTACCAAATAAGATTTGCTATTGCTAATCTTATTCAGTTATGATAACCAATACATTTCCGAAACACTACAAATACGTTTTAGTTAGAAGGCCATTAAAGATTTGCTATTGCAAACCTTAAATTGAAACTAATTAACATTTTATTAAAAATGTTTTAACCCGGACAAAAACTGGTGTCTACAAGTAGTATGGAAGGTTTATTGTCCAAATGCATGGTATGCACATGTAGATAGCTTTTTCATATAATATAGTCACGGTAAAGCCATTGACTTCTATATAAAAATTGTCGTCGTCTTCATTTATTTTGATTTACTTCCTTAATTATTTTTGTTATTATGTTTAATTGTTACAACATATGTATACAAAACGTGTACATTTAAACTATCAAAATACCTGTACATCATTGATGGTTAAGATTTGCTATTATCATCGCAAGGTTGCCTGTTCGATTCTCCATATTCTCTTATTTGTTTTACCCACATCCATGTAATCATGTTTCAGCTACGCTTGTGGAACGATGTCGTCCTGGGGACACTCTCGCTTTAGCAGCAAGCACAAACGACGACGTTTTTCATGTCTCATCATCTTCCCTGGGCAGTAATTGGAGATAACCATGGTTTTGATGGTTGTTGGGTTTTGATGGCTGTTGGTGAGATAAATGGTTAGGTATGGGGTAGCTTGGGTGAACAGATAATGGCCTTTTGGATAGTCGAATTGGGGTGTTGTATGTTGATGATACAGTAATTTGAACCAAATTAACATGAATTTTGTTTCATAACTTTTCATTAGGCAACTGATCCCATTTATAAGTAATTGAGAAATGTTTCGATAAGTATAGAAAGATACAAGCAACAATTCATTAAGAAGGGCAGAACCCGTACAAAAAAGCATTGTGTTCACACACTTAGTACACTTGCATAACAAGAGAAATAACATTAAGGCGGACACTAAGCAACTTTAGTAGATTCTATTGACATTGCTGAAATGGTATTCAGTTTCCGGGAGGAAAAAATAATTTTACCAATAACAGCTCAAAATAACTCGATACATTGTTCCAAGGACCCAATGTGACCATAAACTCATAGGAGTTTCCACCAATCAAGTTGATAAGGGTAACGAAATCGGCATTGGCCATATCTTTATCACTTACTACATCTGAAACGATTTTGCGCAAGTTTGTCGATGGGAAAACAACCTCAATATCCAAATAATCATCCTCGATAGTTAGGTGGATCAAATGAACTCTACATTCAGCACACCAGGATGTCTTCACCTCGCCGACACGTCCGGAGATGAGGTAAGAAGTGCCCTGGTGTTTAAAACAAGAAAAGGAATTTCAAAAAAAATTAACAAGCATTAACAAACACAATAATTCAAACGAGATCGAAAGGATGAATGACAAAAAAGTTAATTTCAAATTTTCAATAACCTCATCGTCACCATTCTCTTGCAACAATGTAAGATCGATTGAATCCGACAAAATAGACATATGTACTGCTTCCTCATACTTCAGCTTTGCAACGAAACCCGGCTCAACCATAAAGTCGCTATAAAAAAAAACCGTTAGACGTTAGTAATGGCTGACAATAGGAAAAGGAAGCGGAGTAGACTGTCGTAACGATTAGTTGGTAAACAATACTTACGGGTACCATTGCGATATATCATCCATTGTCAGGAAATTACAGCACGGAAACCCTACTCAATTTCTGTTCTTGCACGTACTGTGGATGTTCAATAGGAGTATAAGAACACATTATGATCAACTATTCTAATAGAACGTACCAAATAGTTAACAATCAATGAAAGAAAAGTACCTGCGGCGGTAGAAACGTGGCCGGCGACACCGCGTGGTTAGTCGAGCAGATCGAGAACGAGTCAGCGGCGGAGGTGGCAAGCGACGATGGTGGCCCGCTCTTCTTCCCACAACCGACGTGGTTAGTCCGGGCGACTTTCCTCCGCTCTTCTTCCCACAACCGCTACAGCGAATCAACGGCGGAGGTGGCAGGCGACGATGGTGGCCCGGAGGAGGAGACCGCTACTGAGCGACCAGCGGTTGCTTGACGGGCGGAGGCGGAGACATGCAAAGGAGGAGGAGGGAGGATGAGGGCGGTTGAGTATGTGTCTGATCAGTTTGAAGGAAAACCGAGAAGGCAGCGCATGGGGAGGGGAGAAAAAGCAGAAGATAAATCGTTTGCTAGATTTGGTAGGTAAGTAGTCTTCCAATTTTCAACTTTGCCATTATTGTTCTCTGTTTTATTTTATTTTTTACAATTGATTATTGTTAAAGCGACAAAGGGAGGGCAGGGGCAGCCGCCGATCTGCTCGACTAAGCCCTATTGGGCCTGGTACAAAAGGCCTGCTTAGTTTAGTTTTGTGTTTTAATTTTACAAGAACTCATTTTATAGTTATAAATATAACAGTGGAAGTATATTGAATCAAAATCCGTGTTCAACATGAATGGTGAAGAATACCCATGGTAATGACCAGGACGCTGGTTCGACCCTCATACCATTACAATTTTTTTTGTTTTCAGCTACACCTATAGAACGACGCCGTTCTCTAGGCCACTTTCGATTCAGAGACGAGCACAAAACGATGCCGTTTTTTCATGTATCATCGTGTTCCCTAGCCCCCCAAATTCCCAATTATCCAGTTGCCGCCGTCACCACCGTAATCCGACGGCCGTCTCTCTTCATCGTCCAAACTTTCTCACTCCGTTACGATTCTGGACTCCGACCAAGAGAATTCCCTTTCATGTATCGTCGTCTTCCCTAGCCCCCAAATTCCCAATTATCCAGTTGCCGCCGTCACCACCGTAATCCGACGGCCGTCTCTCTTCATCGTCCAAACTTTCTCCCTCTGTTACGATTCTGGACTCCGACCAAGAGAATTCCCTTGACGAGACCCAATCCCCTCTCTCCATTTCAGCCTTAGTCATTGTTTACAGGACGTAAAGGTCATAGTCTTTCACCGTCAATTGATTCGGATTCGTCGCGAAACGGTAGCTGTCATCTGCGACCTTAAAAACAGATGATGATGAGCCAAAGTCGATGTAGATCAGAAGCAGGAACGATGATGATGATGGTAAAATTAGGGGTTTGCAATTGGGGTATCTAGAAAAATCGTAATGACGATGATGGTGGTTTAGGATTGTCGAATTGGGGCAACCTTTTAATGGAACTTTATTTTATCAATTGTATAATTTTTGGGTGTTCATTAAAAGATCTAGAAGAAATAAGGTATCATCTGAGTTCTCACAAAAACGAATAGGTATCATGTGAGAAAATAAAACGCAAATTATTATTGGGGGCTATATAGCACATATAATTATTTAAGAGGTGCAAGTAGTAATTATTATTACTAATTTTAATATAATTTATAATGACCGTTTGATTAGATCTACGGTAGAGAATCCTGTCGCATAGTATGTGTCTGACGCATACAAGTCGTTTCCATATATATAAAAGTTTAATTATAAACAGAAATCAATGGTCATGATTCGTTAAAATCTAAGCAACAAATTACATGCACAATCTTAGGGGTTAAGCTCTATGATTAAGATAACTAACACCTAGGGTTCACTCATCAAGGGTTAGGGTATAGTATCATGCCCACAAATCTGGTTAATTCGTGGTCCATATAGCATTTTCTTACTTAGAGTCTAAGATCATGCTTAGATATTGACAATAGATGTGGCATTACACCAACAAAATGAAGATATTAGTATTAGTGGATTTTTTATCTCAAAACAAACACCAAAGATAAATAAATTTTAACAAATGCATATTTGATAAGTTAGAAAATTATACAACAATGGACCATGTTAAGATTAGAACCCTCGACAGTGTGTGAGTATCTTGGACCGAGATTCTAAACCAACATTTAAACAACGACCATGAGTTGAGGGTGAGTCTATATTAAACTTCAGGAATTAACAATTGGTACATATTGTATAAGATATTAAATTGAGTGTCTTGATAGACAAATATGATCTTACACTAATACAGTAAAATTTCAATTGGGATGACTAAATCTATGTAATATTGAGTTAAGTTGTCGTTATCTGAGCAAAATCATTGGTTCAGAGTTCCTCCAAACTCGACATTCATTGAATGGCATATATTGTATAAGACAAAAAAATTGAGTATCGTTATTGACAAATCTTGACATAAGATTCTATATAGGACGTGATATATCTTTGTGACATTATTTATAATCAGTGAATCGAAACATTATAAGTGAATGTGTTAAGTATTGAGAATTTTTAATTTACAGACGCACCGCATAGTCACCAAGGAATGCAAATGTAAAAAATTTAGAAGATCCAAAATAGTTTGAACATATAGATAAATTGATTAATGTAAATGGTAAACTTAAACTCACCGGCCAATAGACCGGGTAAAAAGCTAGTACTTTTATGAAAGACGATGGGAGATAAGCTGGGTGATGGCGCTGTCAGTTTTGACTTTGGACTTGGGAGTCAAGGCCCAAGAAGGCGGGCTGCAAACCCAGTTCATGTGCTCTATATTTTAGCAGCATATAGGGTCAGTAACCACTTGGTTACTGACATGTCAGTAATGAATAGGGACCATAGATCTAAGAGGTAGGCAATCGTGTGGTTGGGCCGAATGCTGAGTGGAGAAAGGTATTTTTGTCCGTTTATATATTAAATTCTTTATTTTATTTCGTATTTAATGGCTGCACTTTTAAGGAAGGAAAGATAAATCACTTCTCTGCAACTTTCTATCTTCCTTCTCTCTTCCTTTTTCTCTCTCAATCTCTTTTCCAGATCCTCTCTCTTTCTCTCTTCCTTTTTCTCTCCCAATCTCTTTTCCAGATCCTCTCTCTTTCTCTTCCTTTTTCTCTCTCAATCTCATTTCTAGATCTAAATCTGCTCCCTTCTCTTCTTCTTTATTTTTTTTCATGACGAATAAAAATTGGAGCCACTCTTTTTCATTGCATTTCTTCTCTTCATCATCTCATTGGCCTCAATTTCGATCTTTCTCATTTTTTGGCATTTTGGTGTTCTTGATTGCGGAATAGGAAATGAGAGGCGACACAAGACAATCTTTTTTCTCTACCTCCTTCTGTTTTTTTTTCTTTTAGATAATATATATTGATATTATAACTCTATACCATATGGTATTCGGTGGTAACGAAATATATATTGATATTACCACACTATACCATATGGTAATGTATGGTATTGTGTGGCAACGAACTATATATTGATATTACCACACTATACCATATGGTAATGTATGGTATTGTGTGGTAACGAATTATATATTGATATTACCACACTATACCATATGATATTGTATGGTATTGTGTGATATTACCACACTATACCATATGGTATTGGGTGATAACGAAATATATATTGATATTACCACACTATACCATATGGTATTGGGTGGTAACGTAATATATATTGATATTACCATATTATACCATATGGTATTGGGTGGTAACGAAATATATATTGATATTACCACACTATACCATATGGTATTGGGTGGTAACGTAATATATATTGATGTGTTAAATTCTTTTCATACCATATGGTATGGTCAATACCAGTCAATACCATATGGTATAGACTGGTAATAACTGACAATTTTTTTTATGTCCAAAAAATATCAAAGTGGATATCATTTTGAAGAAATCAATTAATCTGATCTAACTGTGCAAAAAAAATTAAATTTCGACTTAAAACGAGTGAGAAATCATCCGTTAAAGATTAAGAGAAGGAAAATTAAATGTTTTGCGAGGAGAGAGAAGGCGCTGATGTGATCCGGTCAAAAGTCAGCCTCAGCAATAAATAGGAGAAAGTGTCATTTTACTGTACTGCCCTTTTCACATTTAATTTAAATAAAAAAGTGTCTGACACTTGGGGACCATAGAAGGGGTTACTGATGGGTTACTGACCCATTAGTTACTCTGACCCGATCTGGACCCCTATATTTTAGCGTAAACCTCTATAAGCTTTGCCGGTAAAAGAGCACACTTTAGAAGAAAATGCTTCAGAATTTTTTCCCTGCCACCAACCACGACTCGTATTCTCAATCAATAAACCCTGTTTTTCTATTGACAAAGTGAATAAAGAACTCTGTTTTATCTGTCTAAAATTTCAAATAAACAAAGTTAGGAAGTTTTACTACTCGGCCATCCTCAGCAGCGATCACCCGGACCTTCCGAACAGGACAAAACTCACATTACCAGAATCCAACGTTCTATATATGCCTCCCACACCACAACTCTACTCAACAAGTACTATAGCGGCAGCTTCTGATTCATACGGCTCACTTCTTGTTAGCTGCTGTTTGTCGTCTGCAACCAACAGTTTTCTCTTCTCATTCAGAGAAAAATCAAATTTCCCCGATGGCCATGGCCGCGGCCACCAATTTCTGCGCCTCTTCTTCAATCTCCTCGACGCAGAAGACGGCAGCAACTCTTCCTTCTTTACAGGGTCAGACTTGCTCCCTGCCTTCGAGACATCGTCATCTTCTCTCTGCCGGCCGTAGACCAGCCGGGCTTTCCGTGGCGGCGACGGCTGCGCCCACCGCAATTCAACAGGTGGACGGAGCTACAAGCTCCGGCAAAGCTTCCAAGGCTCTGCCTTTTAGAGTGGGTCATGGGTTCGATCTCCATCGGCTGGAGCCTGGATACCCTTTGATCATAGGCGGGATTAACATTCCTCACGAAAGAGGCTGCGAGGCTCACTCCGATGGTAAAGAACACAAATTTATTTACCATTTTTTGTCAATTGAATAGGGATTCAACTTGGGCTGATTGATTTCGTTGGTGGGGTAGTTGTGCCATTGGGGATTGGTTTTGGCTATCGAGTGTTTCAGGAAATGTTTGTGATGATTCAGAATCAGAACCAATTTTTGACTTACTATATTAGAACCCTAGATGGAATTCAGAACCAATTCTTTTGTTTTTGTATCGGGTTTTTTTACAGGAGATGTGTTGCTGCACTGTGTTGTGGATGCTATACTGGGAGCACTGAGTCTGCCTGATATTGGACAGATTTTCCCTGATAATGATCCTAAGTGGAAGGGAGCAGCTTCTTCTGTTTTCATCAAAGAAGCTGTGAGTCTTTCTGATTCATGATTTCTGTTGTCTAGGAATTGCTTGATGGAGTTATCTTAATGGCTGAAAGTTTGTGTTCACTATCCTTGGCTGGATTTTAACACTGCATTCGTGGTTAGTGGACTTGATACATCAAGATACTGTCTCATAAGATTGAAGCTTAACGGAGTGGAATCAAAACCTGTTTGAGATACTTGTTATTGGAGAAGAACCGAGCTGAAATTTGTAATCAGAGATTTTTTGGACTTCCATCACTATCCCCTGAATTGCTTAACCAAGGTGACTTGGTTTCATCTCAGTCAATGCTCTACTGGTAGTCTCGAGGTTGAGTCAAATCTGGTTTTCCTGTAGCCTGTAGTATCCCAGTTATAAAAGCTAAAGCATTTACTTTGTGCCCTTTAAAGTTGTAGAATTTCCATGTTGTTGTGATCTGCTGCAACCACAGCTTGAAAGATTTTGGAGTTCTTGAAGTTAGGATGAGCTTTAGAGATGCATAAACCCGGGATCTGTTGTGGACTCTTGCTTAAATTGTTTGATTTGTCGCAGTAGATAGATGTCCTTCCTTCACCATGCACTTTCCATGTGTTTTTAAGAGCTACAAAACTAAAATTGAGGCATACATCATTATATCAAGTTAGGGAGACATTATCATCTGCCTTAGCCATTCAGCTGGAGGATTGTTGTGTTGGCAGCTTGCAAACTTTTGAAGCCACATGGAGCAGAGGGTACCTTCTTGTGTGCTTCACATGTTCTTTACTATGTATCATGATTTGAACTGTTATGTGAAGTACATACATACGCATTGGTCAGTCCATATTGCCGAAAAGCCTAACCCTCCATTTCCTGCCTCTGTCTCAGGTGAGGCTGATGCACGAGGCTGGTTATGAGATTGGAAACTTAGATGCCACCTTGATTCTTCAAAGACCGAAACTGAGCCCGTTCAAAGAAGCCATCAGGGCCAAATTGTGTGAACTACTGGGAGCAGACCCTGCTGCTGTAAACTTGAAGGCCAAAACCCACGAGAAGGTCGACAGTCTGGGCGAGAACAGAAGTATTGCTGCCCATACCGTCGTTCTCCTAATGAAGAAGTGACGATGCCAGAACTCCACCACAGCTGCCGATCAACATGCAAATTGGTGTGCCTCTTCTTTGGCATGTTGTAAGCTTGAACAAACAATACCTTCTAGCAGTCGGAACAGTAATCTCGTGTACGTACGTACACAGTTGATTTTGGAAGATTTTCGTCGATATATATAGGGTATAGGAGGAGTATTCTCTTCCCTTTGCAAGGTTCTACTTCAAATCGAGGCTGCAGTGTGTTTCGAAACATATTTCTGAGGTGTTAAAAGAAAAGCTTATCAGCTCTTTCTAAACTTGTGGCGTTTTGAATGTAGAACACTGGATTTTCTCTCAGTGAACTGGATTGTTTCTGTTGAATGGTTGATCTCCAATTTTGGTCGTGGAAACAAATACTTGTCATTGTCATGGATGATCTTCAAGCCGGCCGGAGTGAGTATGTCGAGTTAGATCCGCGAAAGGATCAATGCTCGATATCTTTGGACCTGTGCCAATTTATTTGGATCCATTAAGACCCAAGGCCCACAAGGAGATCCAGGGCCATATTCCTTGTGATATCCATTTCAACTTTCAAGTACTGGAGCGCGCAATTGGAGGCGGAGGAAGCGCAAGCAAAGATCAAGCCATCGTCGCGACGAATCAAAGTGCAGACCTAACGTTAACTGCAACATTGAGGACAAAGTCATTTTAAGGGGAGGGAATTGTTAGAAACAACGAGAATTGGGTTCGGCTCTATTACTTTTATTGTTTAATTAGCGTTAGGAGCCCATTAGTGCCAAGTAGTTTAGGGTAAAATTAGGATTAATTATAAGGTTATTCCCGTCTATTTCCTATATATATATTGGGTATTACGTCATAACTAATAAGAAAAGTATTATCAAAGTACCTCGCAAAATTCTAAAATCTTCTGTCAATTTCGTCACCTATCCCTAACAGTCAAAGACCATTCTTCTTCTTGATCCCCAATTTCTTCTAAATCACTAATCCCCAATTTCTATCAATTCTCATTTCTACTAGGCGGCGATGGCGCGCCTTGTCGCGGAGTGGAGATGGCCTATGTGTATTTATTATGTGGTCTATTATGGTGTTTTGTTAGTATTATTAGTCTAAAATTAATTTTTTGTTAGCAGTTTTGTTAGTAATATTGACTTGACCATATGATATTAACTGAGAAGAGATATATGGCGGTCAACATCCAATTTAATTTTTTTGAAAATTTTGGCTAGTAAATGATATTTACCTAAACCCGAGTAGACCCATTGATTATAGGTAGGGTATGTGTGACGTATATATGAATTTGAAAGTTTGTAGATGGGTTTGGGTAGGGTTTGGATATTTACTTCCATAATCTAAATGTGTATTAGTTGGGTATGAGTGTTTTAATTACACATACAAAATTAAACCTATTTGTAGAACTTTAAAAGTTTAGGTACCAAAATGTAATACAAAAAAATTTTAGGTACTAAATTGTAATGTTCCATCAACATTTTGTGGACTTATATGCCAAAAAAATAAATTTAGGTTATAAATCTAAAGATCTATTAAGTGTAGGTATAAAACTGTAATTTGCATAGTTTGATGCTTAATTCCTTGTATGGTGATGTATTTAAGATGATAGTTATTTGCATAGTTTGATGCTTAATTCCTTTTATGGTGATGTATTTACGATGATAGTTATTTACTTATTTATAAAAAAATGAAAACTATTTATTTGATATGTGTAGATACGTAGCCAAATATTTCATGTATAATTGTTGAAAATTCTAGTCCGGGTGAAAAAGAAAAACTATAGAGAGAAGCAAAAGGAATACAAACTGGAACTCGCTTAAAATTTCATGCCCTTAAATCTCATAGTGAAAAATGACGACTTTCTAATAAGTATAACCATATATATTTATTTTTTATTGGACTGGACATTGAGCTGAAAAAGTTAGTGGTTCATGGTTCAATTATTAGTTCTCTAGACTGTTGGTGACTCGTGTACGAACCCGTTTATACTTGTGATTGGAATACACAATAGTGTACTAATTAGTGTTAGACAAAGAAGGCAAAGAAAGAAATAAAGAAGGGGTTATGGAAGGCGAGTGAAAAATGAAACGAAGAGGAAGTAGATGATGAAAAAGTTTTGACCAATTTTTTTAGTTGAACGTCAATACAACAATCAACCCTTTTCACCGTAGCAATTTATTGACACTTGCTTATGTAGATGTCGCCTATTTTGTTACATGTAGTTAGTAGAAGTTTGTTTAGTACCCCGTAAGTTAGGGCTGGCTATTTGGTCCGGACTGTTTGGTTTTACCCGAAACCGGACAGTATAACCCGGACCGGGACTGGACTAGGACTGGATAGCAAACAATCCAATCTCATATTCGCGCTTAGATTTGAGGTAAGAAAAACCTTGTGGGACCGGATCGAAAACTGGATAAAGACCGGATAAGAGACCCCAACACCCAAAACTTAACCAACTCCTCACCCTTTGAGGCCTCAGGCCACTCAAATCCCCACAAGCTCAATCAAAAATCAAGACCAAACTGAGACCGGACCGAGTCAAGACCGGACTGTATCCAATCCAATCTTTGGTCCTTATATTCCCGAAAAGACCGGACCGGGACCGGGTCAATTCGGGCCAATTTAACAGGACCGGACTGTATAGCCACCCCTACCGTAAGTGTACTATATGAGTTTATAAATTCGTTCTTTTAATATTTTAGAGTCGTCCCTCTTTTATCATTTCTTTAATGATTCACGTAATGAGCAAATATAAAATGGTCGAATCTGCTCCTACAGTTGAGTGATACAACATCTTGTATTGTACAAACTAAATTTTTACTTTTATGTTATGGTGGATTGGATTCATGGATTCAAGTGAAATCTAAACATTAGATCGATATGTAAATTTTAAAATTGTAGGTACGAAAATCTTATAAAATTTAGATACTAAAACATAATTGTTCAATAATTTTATATTAAAATTAAATTTGGGGTATCAAAATATGAAATGTACATTATAGTGACTAAATTATGATTTAATTAAATTTGAGGTATCAAAATGCAAATAATTAAGCAACAGTAACCAAACTTCACATTATATATATATATATTAATTTGAAACTCTAAAGAATATTTGTTCCAACAGTAGACTCAGAGTCTCCAAATTACACCTCGGTAGAACCTCTGATCTAAGACCGATCCAATTATATACATTTTCGGGTTTTCGGGTTTGTTTCGGGTTTCGGGTTTTTCGGATTCGGTTTTGCTTATCGGATTTTCAGGTTTCGTCTAAAAACCTCCAATAAATAGAACTCAGCCCGTATTCTTAAGCGTTTGGGTTTTCGGGTTTCGGTTTTACTTTAACCGAACCCGAACCCGATAAGGAATTTTCGGGTTTCGAGTAACCGGAACCCGCAAGTCCTTATCGGGTTCGGTTTTAGTGGTTTTTTGTTTCGGGTTTTCGGGTTTTTTTGGGTGTCGGTTCGGGTAACCGAACCCGACCCGAACCGTCACCCCTACTTCACATTATATATATATTAATTTGAAACTCTAAAGAATATTTGTTCCAACAGTAGACTCAGAGTCTCCAAATTACACCTCGGTAGAACCTCTGATCTAAGATCGGATCTGAAATATCAATGATAGAACACTTATAAGAATTTGAATTTCATGTCCCTTCTGTTATTTGTCCATCAATGCTTGATGGATAACAGGGGAATACCAGTGTGCCTCATCAGTCTCCACGATCAAATGGTATTCTATGTGATGTAGATGGCGAAACGAGGAATCATCTCTTCTTTTACTATTCATTTTCGACATTTATTAATTGGGTTAATTGTATGGTTGGTCACTGAGATTACAAAAAACGTTCAAGTTTGGTCACTCGAAATATTTAAATTCATTGGTGGTACTTCATTTACTGAAACCATTCACGTTTGGTCACTCTCCGTCCAACTCCGTTAAATTTGACTGATGTGGCAGTCAATTCTCAAAGTTGACCGTTAACTTAGTGACATGGCAACTAAAAAATTATTAAAAATAAAAAAATAAAAAATTATATTTTCCACCTCATTATTAGTTTATTACATTCATTAAAAAATAAAAAAATAATAAAAAATCTAATTTTTTTTTTAAAAACCCCATACCCTACCCGAACCAACCTCACCTTCGGGAAGGTGAAACGACGAGGCGAGGCGTTCTGGAGCGGCGGCAAACTACTGGCCCCCGATTGGTTCCAGAATTTGGACCTCCGCAACGTGGCTGCGGTGCATAGCGTCACAGATCTCGATGACGATTATTTGACCTTCACAGCCGCCGCTTCTCTGTAACGAATGGGATCAAAGGGTAAACAGGATATAGTTTGGGGACTAGTTTGTAATTAGGAAGGCATATAAAACAAAGGGTCTGCTGTAATGGAGAGTTATCGAATAACAATTTACACAATTTGCTTCTTCTGCCCTATCTCTTCTTCTTCCTCCTGTTCTTCCTCTTCTTCTTCAACTTTTTCCCCTTTCTTACTCTTTCTCTGTAACCAAACAACTCGCCAAGACTATTCTTTCTCCCAGGGTGTGACAAGGTGGTATCAGAGCCCTGTCTTGGCACAATGGCGGCGACTCGAGGTACAATCGACGAACGCTTGACTAGTTTCATGGCGTCTTCAGCTCAGGCGGCGGCGGAGCTCGATGACAAGATCGCCAATTCGCATATGGTTCAATTGCAGGAGCTCCTGACCCGCGCGGAAGGGCACTCGCAACAATTCGTCACTCTGACGACGCGATTGGACGGGTTAGAGACTCGTTCAGCGACTCGCTTCACCGAATTGGCAACTCGTTGGGATAATTGCTTTGATCGATTCACTCGAGAGGTTCGCGATATGCTTCACGGAATTCTTCCTCTTAGGCCGGTGGAGGCAATTGTCGGCGCGGTTGCACCGCTGGAGGATCGGATTGGCGCTGAGGGCATTTTGCCTCTTCCACAGAATCATCAAGTAGCTGAGCGGGAGCCCTTTCAAGCTGCTCCAGCCCGAGGTAATGCTCATCTATTGCCCCTATTAGAATTTCCCTCTTTCGATGGTGAAGCTCCTCGCGAATGGATTAGCAAATGCGACAAATTGTTTAAGACCTATGCAATCCCTAATGACCAGAAGGTAAATTTGGTTGTGATCGGTTTTGAGCGACGGCCCGATGTTTGGTTTGAAGGTTGGAAATATGGCAAAAGTGAATTAGTGTGGGAGGATTTTGTGGTTGCTTTGTGCCAGAGATTCGGTAGTCGTACTTATGGCGGTGTGGTAGCTGCATTCAATAAACTTAGGAAGCAGGGCTCTTTGGCGGAGTATCAAGAGAGGTTTGAGGAGTTGAGGTCCCTGATGTCGCGATTCAACCCGGCCTTGGACGAGATCTTCTTCATTAGCAGCTTTATCAATGGCTTGAAACAGGAGCTACGGCTAGTTATGTCTATGTTGCAGCCCCAAACATTAGCTCAAGCTTACCGTCAAGCTAAATTGGAAGAAGATGCCATCGAGGACTTCAAAAGAAAGAAGCAATCCCAGCTTGGTGATTACTTAGAGATGGATGTGGATATAAGTACTGTGACTGTTGAATCCCTTCTTTCTCCTAACATGGTTGATGGGAATGGTGGTTTACTTGCTGAAAAAGAATATATTCCTATTGTTACACCTGGCTCAACTGTAAAAGAACCTGGGCTGTTTTATTCGGAGTTGCAAGGTGTTTCAAACAAGCATATGGAAGTGGCTGGCTATGTGTATGATGAGGGCAGCCGGGTTCACAGTTGGATGTTGATGAACTGTCATAGGTATTCGTGTCCTCGTGTGAAGTTTAAACAAGGAGATACATGTATCAACTACAAGGAACCATATGTGGAAGCTTTGGGGACTAATGCTGTTGGTGATTGTTTTAGTTCGGATAATGGTGCCACTGAAACTCAGGTGCAACAAAACTTAATTTATGATGATACTGATGTCCTACCAGTTGATTCTCTTGAATATCGAAGTTCTTATGGTGTTGTATTCTCTGATGGATCGTTGATGAATTTCCCGGATACTGGTGGCAATGATTTTGTTATTGGAAGGCCATTTCCTACCCAGCCTGCCCTTCTTTTCATTCATTACAGTGAAGGCTTGATTCCTGGTAAAGGGGATTGTATTTTGCTGAAATTTCATGGGTACTGGTGGCCTCGGGTGAAAATTAAAAGAAGTGACGTGTTTTCCAACTTCAAAGAGCCATATAACGATTTGGGTTCAAAGGCTGTTGTTGGATTTGATGCTGAGTTGCTGTTGTTGAGGTCGAAACTGCTTTCCAGACGGGGTGGACAGAATGCATGTGTTGGCGTTGTAGCTGAGGCGATTTTCAGTGGTGATTATGAGCGCTACAGTGTGGGTGTTAGTAAGATGGATAAGGGGTTTTTCGCCTATGTGAACGAAATTGGCAGCCTAGATCATAGCTGGGTGTTAGTGAGCAGTCACGGTTTGTGGTGTCCTCGGGTGCAGTTAAAACGAAAGGTCGCTTGTCCCGACTTTAAGGAGCCATACAAAGATCATTTTCTCGTGGAAGGCCAGCATGAAGAGCTCTGTAATTGGAAGTTTCATTGGGTTTGGGGGCTGAATAGTGACAAAGCTACTAATGCTGCAAGTGACTCATTCCAGGCTACTTTCTTGGCTTCTCTTAAAGTTCATACCACTATCATTACTTCCTCTGCTGCTGTACCATTGAGGGAAGATGATATTTCCAACACCTTTAGCATTTATGGGCTAGAGAAACATGGTATTGGTCGTGGAATTGGTTTGTTGATGGCCCAAGGGAAAGTTCAGCAAGCTGTTTTCATGATCGGGCTTGAAGATGCAGTTGACTTACAGCATGTTAATGGTGATCGAATGATAGGTGGTAGGTTCGATAGTTGCTTGGTGTTGGGGGAATCTCAAGGGAGAGGTATTGGCTTTGACTTCAAAGAGCCATACAAGGAGTTTGGTTGGGCTATGGTCCTTTCTTATGGAAGAGGTAATTGTCCTGGATTCAAGGAGCCTTACAAGGATTCTTCTTTCGAGGAGGGACATGTTGAAGATTGGTTTGGTTGGGATTCTTTCCAATACTGGTTGTTGTGATGTACAGAGATGCATATGCTGCATAAGTTTGTTTGTGGTCCAAAGTATGGTTGCTTATTGTGCCCAATTGACGGATTGATTCTTAGCTGCTAGTTTCTTGTTGTTTTCAACAGGCTTGAGGACAAGCCTGACTTTAAGGAGTGGGGATTGTAACGAATGGGATCAAAGGGTAAACAGGATATAGTTTGGGGACTAGTTTGTAATTAGGAAGGCATATAAAACAAAGGGTCTGCTGTAATGGAGAGTTATCGAATAACAATTTACACAATTTGCTTCTTCTGCCCTATCTCTTCTTCTTCATCCTGTTCTTCCTCTTCTTCTTCAACTTTTTCCCCTTTCTTACTCTTTCTCTGTAACCAAACAACTCGCCAAGACTATTCTTTCTCCCAGGGTGTGACATTCTCCGGACCAACAGGAATTCACCTACTAGCGCTTGGGATTCCAGGCGGGGATATTCTACTGGTCTCCGGGCTTGACCTCAGACGGTGAAATAGCCAGCAGCGGGGGTGCGATGGGAAAGGGACGGAG
This sequence comes from Linum trigynum, assembly GCA_964030455.1. Lineage (NCBI taxonomy): Eukaryota > Viridiplantae > Streptophyta > Magnoliopsida > Malpighiales > Linaceae > Linum > Linum trigynum. Next base: position 15,790,676 of record OZ034818.1, read on the forward strand.
AACGGCTGCCTACGGTGGCAGGGCCCTGAGTGTCGGCGGAGGAATGGCGACAGTTTCCATACTGTTCAGCTCTCGTCTCTGTTTCCTTCTAAGTCGTGCGACGCTTCTCCTTCATCTTCTGCAACCCAAGGTGATTGGCTCAAAAGCTAGGGGTCGTTTGCTTCAAGGATTTGGTACATGGATTTGGTACCAAAAAACCAACTATCAAGGATCTAGGTACAATCCGTTGTTTGCTTGCACCTGTTTTGGAGACCAAATTCGTGGGGCCCACGGATTTTAGTGGTCCAAATCCGTGGACCCCACGGACTTATAAATCCCACATGTTGATGTGGGATTTGGAATATGGCATAAATCCTTGATGAGATTTTACCCATATACCCTCATGCACTTTTAATATTCCAAGGTTTCCCTCAAATTTAACTATTATACATTATAATTAACAATAAATGAATAATATAAACGTTCAATTAATGTGCAAACATGAGTTAGATTTTTTATATCATTTCTTGTGTTCTAGTTTTCTTTGACCTTTTCATGGAACGTGTAATTCTTTGTTCTCCCAATTCTAATATATGTTGTTATATGTCACTTTTGAAAAGGAGGACAAAGAATTGGTAATTTATTATGTTACGTTAAAAGTTAAAACGGAAATTTCTCGTTTATTATTATTGTCCATGTGGCAACATTATGCTTATTAGTATGTATTGTCGTTGTTTTGTGTACATATCATAAACATGTCAAACATATAGAAAATTATAGTAAGGTATTTTTGAAGTTTTGTCCTTGTTTTGTGTACATATCATAAACATGTCAAACGTATAGAAAAGGGCAGTAATGTAATTTTTGAATTCAAGTAGTAAATCCCACACCTTTAAATCCATGATAAAAACATCCCAACAAACAAAGGATTGTTACAAATCCATGATGCCTCAAATCCTTGATAAATCCTTGGGTTTTTAAATTACAAAACTCTCATTTTTAAATCCATGAAGCAAACGACCCCTCTAATCTCTTTTTGTCAATACCTATACTCTTCAGTATGCGTATAGTAAAGCAGTTGGTTTTCATATATATGTTCTAGTTCCAGCTAAACCAATCCTTGTTCCACGCCGCTTTTAATTTGGTATTTAATAATTATAATATTTTTATTTCATTCATTTATTTATTTTATGGTTAAAATTAGTTGGGTATTAAAATAGATTAAACTTTATTTTATTTATTATTTTTTAACTGCCATGCCATTAAGTTAACGGTCAACTTTGAGAGTTGACTGTCACATCAACCAAAGTTAACGGAATTAGACGGAGAGTGACCAAACGTGAACGGTTTTAGTAAACTAAAGTAACACAAATGAATTTAAATATTTAGAGTGACCAAACTTGAATATTTTTTATAATCTCAGTGATCAACCATGCAATTAACCCTTTATTAATTGTTCCCCAAATGCCTGGTCTAATTTCGGCAATGGAGTAGAGTACGTTAATAACCTCCCAAAGGGAGTATGACCATTTGAAAGTTCAACTACAGTAGTTGTCGTACCGGGACACATGATTCATGTTTTTTTAAAACTGGAATTTGACATTTGTTTTTAATTCCTTTTTCCCTCCTTAACTATAATTGTCATCTTGGTCTTGAACTCTACAGCAAACCATCATTGAAATCCCAGCGCTTAGAAGCTGCTGTAAAAATTATGAGAATTTGATTTTCATGTTCAAAGCATTGAACGGATTTTCCTGGGTTTCAAAAGGATAAAAAGATTGGACTTTCTGTTGAATAGTGCAAAAAAGTCCAGCCCAAGGCAGTAGAAGGGGAAAGAGAGGAGTACTGGATTCAATGGAAACCATTCATTCATACTCATACACTTGATGAGAAGAATAATGCATGCGAATTCTACTAAAAATTCTTCCAGTATTATTATTAGTTATTATTAGAATAATTAAACCACAAGTAAACACTGTTCATTACGATAATTTCGCTATCATCTATATGGGCTTTTCTTTGTTAAAAAAAATTCTATATGGGCTTTGCCTTGGCCGGCCAAGTGAGGCCCATACCATTAATAAACACTTGAGTAATATGCGTTGGTTAATCGAGGTCAATGCAGAGGGATTTTTTTAATTATTATTAACGGATAATTCACAGGGTTACTGAAAGGCTTTCAACTATGCATCAAAGTTACGCAATTGACCAAACTCGATATTTGACCATTATATTGGACGGTCGTTAGTCAACGTGCCACGTCACTTCCAAGTAATCACATACCACTTAAATTTAGTTTCTTAATTATTAACTACAATTACTTTATTATTAATTAAAGTATCCACCATCTCATCAATACACATTACCCAAAGGTTTCGCTAGGTCGGTTAACTTGATTTTACTATTAAACCAAATGTTATGGAAGATTTATGCAAAACTGTTTTTTAGAAGACGTGTAAATTACAAGTACATTACGTAATTTTACGGTGGATAAATATTCCTTATGTATCAATTAAACAAATGTATTATATAAGTCTTTCGTAATGGTCAGGACACTTCGTAAAAGTTTTGGAGGGATAATTATTCTTTATGTATCTGTTAAAGAAACATATTAGGTATGTCTTTCGTAATATAAGTTTGAATCAAATTCAATTATTATTAACTAAACTATTAACCTTCTCATCAACTATACTACACAAAGGTTATGTAAGATCAATTAGCTCTTAGCTAACAGTTTAACCAAATGTGATACTTCTTCGTAACCTAATTCTTGAATAATAACTAAAATGTTAACATCTCACCCTATATGCATTATTCAAATATTTATAAGGTCGGTTAAATTTAATATAACAATTCAATGAAGCGTTAAACTTTTCATAACTTGATTTGATTCTTAAACCACACTTTACATAAGATTTATATAATATCATTCTATAATAGTTACTTTAATTACAAATGCATACTTTTTATACCCTAATTCCATTAATTAACTCAAATAATTATAATCTCATCAATTTGTATTGCACAAAATTTCTATAAGGCGAGTTAACCTCCACATAAAATTTCAATCAAATGTCATACTTTCCTTAATTTGATTATATTAGTACACCACACATTATGGAAGATTAATGTAAGACCGCTCTATAATAGTTAGGTAAATCATAAGTAAAAATCTTAAACCTTATGGAGGGAGAGTTTTTTCTTACATATCAATATTAAACAAACATATGACATAATTCATCTATAATTATGCAAAAAATTAGGACACTACTTAAAACTTATGAAATGGATGATTATTTCTAATATGTTAATTGAACACTCATATTACCTAAATGGTTTATAACGATTAAGACACTACCTATAGCTTATGAAAGTATCTTATGCGAATGTTTTTTTTAATATTTGATTTCAAGTAAATCATTGAATGAGTTGATAAAATTTTAAATATAATTATTCTCTTATCGCAGCGAAGCGCGACCAAAAACTAGTTCCACGGTTATAGTCCAAGGCGGCAAAACATGCATATATATTCATTTTCGCTTGTTGGAGGAATAAACATTCTGAAAGTTGGAGACTGAAAAAGGGCTCAAGATAGGGTGCATAACCATGGGTTATGCACCCATCCATAACCAAATCTGAACCTATCATTTAGAAAATCCAGATTTAAAGATGGAAAATTAAAGACCATTTTTATTTTCCCTAGCTTTTTTAATCGGCTCATATCTTTTTCGTTTTAACTCGAATTTTAATTTTTTTTGCACAGATGGAAAGAGTTCATCTTGCTCTACAAAATGAGATCAAATTTCAATATTTTTTTAGAAAAAAAATTCTAGCCTCTCGGTACCAACTGCATACCATATGGTATTTTCTTCGTTTTTAATTCGTTTTTGAAAATGTTTGCATAGAAGGGACGAGTTCATCATGATCTATTGGATGTACAAATTTCTGGGTGCACAAATTACATGACCAAAAAATACCACACAATACCATACAATACCACCCTGGTACGGGGTGGTATATTATGGTATTTTCTTCGTTTTTAATTCGTTTTTAAAAATGTTTGCACAGAAGGGACGAGTTCATCATGATCTATTGGATCTACAAATTTCTGGGTGAACAAATTACATGAAAAAAAATACCACACAATACCATACAATACCACCCTGGTATGGGGTGGTATATTATGGTACACAATGATAAAAGTCGTAAATGACAGTTAATATACTTTTATTATCATGTATTCAACCATCCTACAGTCTTGGTTTGTTCATACCACCATGGTACGCTTTTCAAACCATATGTATGTTCTTATTTCAATACCAGTCAATACCATATGGTATAGACTGGTAAAAAATGGCTCAATTTTTTTTGTTCGAAAAATATATCAAAGTGGATATCATTTTGAAGAGCACAATTAATCTGATCTAACTGTGCAAAAAAAAATTAAATTTTGACTTAAAATGAGTGAGAAATCGTCCGTCAAAGATTAAGAAGGGGAAAATTAAAGGCTTTCCAGGAGAGAGGAATGCTAATGTCATGTTGATGTGGGCTGGTTACTCACGGTTACTCACCATAAAGCTACTGACCTGATCCGTTCCTCTGAAAAAGGTCGACACTCAGAATCTACTAATTATGCAAAGAATGGAAGTCATATTGTTGGTCAGATGGTGATTCATAGGTGAATGAGTTATTAGTGATCCAAACTAGAACTCTTGTTAATAGTCGATTTCAGTAGTTATATTAGGTGATTGAGAGTTTGCAAATCTTTGATTTATGTTAGATGGTGTGGTCATGGATAGGATGGTCGCGGTTCGGTGTGATTGACCGCATAGTGCATGGTCCGATCCGCCATGAGAAGTCAAGAAAATGTGAGTAATTTTGATTTGAGTGGGTTGGCGATCACGAGTGACATTGTTTATACTCGTATTGATCCGAGTAGGTTCTGATACGATGTTAACTGAAATATATTTCAAGTTCATGTTTCGATCAACTGGGATTCGGACACACTATTTCTCGGTCACAGAAGGCTCTGATATGATGTTAAGAACCAGTTAGTGTCAATAACTTGAGTTGTTGTGACATGTTCAATAATGGATGTTATACCACTTACTAACAAACACACTAGTTAAACCTTCAACACTAAGGGGTCGTTTGGAGAATATGAGTTTAAATCCATAGATTGTCAACAATCTAAAGATTCTAACTTTTTGGTTTGTTGAAAACATATTTTAAAATGATTATTATTTGGTAATTGTGATTGTTAACCTTCCATAAAAATAAAAATTCTAATTTAACATTAAATAACATATTTATCCTTAATAAAAAATAGAGTGGTTAAATAAATATTGAGAACTTTGTTGATAAATATTTTAATGTGATAAATAAATAAATATAAGGAAGAGATAAGTCTGAGAAAATAATGTCACGAATCAATATATTGAATCTCTTTGACTATGAGAGATTTGATATATGTAGACTTTAGAGATTAGAAATCTCTAAAACTGAAATCCACAATACAAAAAAAAAAACATAACTTTCCACAAAATTTACAGATTCATTCAATCCACAAGTTCTAAATCCTATTCTGAAAACAACCCCTATGTACGTGTGGGAGATAGGGGTGGCTATACGGTCCGGTCCGGTTAAATTGGCCAGAATTGATCTTGTCTCGGTCCGGTCTTTTCGGGAATATAAGGACCAAAGATTGGATTGGATACAGTCCGGTCTTGATCTGGTCCGATCTTGACCTGGTCCGGTCCCAATTTGGTCTTGATTTTAGATTGACCTTGTGGAAATTTGAGTGGCCTGAGACCTCAAAAGATGAGGAGTTGGTTAAGTTTTGAGTGTTGGGATCTCTTATCCGGTTTTCGATCCGGTTCCAAACGATATTTTACCTCAAATCTAAACCTGAAGATGGGATTAGATTGTTTGCTATCTGGTTCTGGTTCCTGTCCCGATCCAGATTATACGGTCCGCTTTCGGATAAACCCAAAAAGCCCGGATCATATAGCCAGCCCTAGTGGGAGACATCAGCTAATAACGACCGTTGAGGAAATGAAGATGGGTAGGAATTCAAACCCTAATTAGAATCCTCCAATAATATATGGTAGAGTTTTGTGAACTTTTCTCCATTTCAAATTTCCAGCAACGAGAGTGAAAGTAGGAAGAACATTTTTGTCTTTACAATTAATTATTTATCTCATATAAAAAATATCAATATGAGGATTCGAACCGGGTCTCTTAAAACAAAGACAACAATCACAACCAATTACACTAAACAAATTTGTTGTATCTTTTTGAGTACAAAACATACACAAAGTTAAAATCAGAAAATTGGATAAATTTTCCATCATGATTACCATGCCCACTAAGTCTACCATATGTATTTTTATGGTGCTTGATACTTCAGTTTTCATAATAGAGTTTCATGTAATTTTCTCAATTTTAAATTTTTTGCTCTCGCCTTAATTTTTTGCTAAAGGTAGATTGGTAATTGGCTACCATAGAAGAAACTAATTATGTTACTGCGTGTTGTGTCCTTGAAATTTTCAATTTAAATTTAAATTTAGTTCTTTTTTATCTTTTTTCTTGTCTCCTTTAACTTCCTCCAAAATTCCCTCCATCGTGCAATAGTTTGCGCCCCTTTCACTTTCCAATACAAGGCCGCCTTTGAAATCAATCTTTTGGTATCGCTTGGCACTACGATTTTGTTGTTGGGGATTTAAACTAGGCAAGTAGAATATTTCAACTCCGATATCAATCCATGACGAATATAATGGAGTTCAATAAATGGAGTTGTAGAAGGAGGATTGGAGATTGAATTTTTTTTATTGAAACAAAGAGTGGTAACTATTGGACCTTTACGTTTATGGTTTTTGCAGCTAGGTCGATTCTTTATTCACCCTACTGGAACTGATAGATAAGGAGTGTCTAATTTTATGCTTTATTACTTCGATCGAGTCTATTAGCATATTGGAGATAACCCTAATTTTGTTGTTTGCTCTCAAGTTTTATTGGTCCCTTCTTAACTGAGTTGTTAGCATATAGTTGACTTGAATCAACAACTCTCAATTTCTTTTTGATTAGTGACATATTGTTCATAAAGGGATTGCACTGAACCCTTTATGTAGGATTGTGAGGTTTAAGATTGTGTTTCAAACTATCTATGGCGTGTGGAAATTCAGTGAGCTTTTGTACTCTATCTTTTTTGACAATCAACTAACCAATAGCATTTTAATTGGGGCTTAATTATTATTATAAAAATGAGTTCAATGATACATTTTTATATTTTATATTCTTATTTCTCCGAAAGTTCGACATATATATTCTTTTTTTACGTATCATCTCGATCGAAGAATTGTCAATAAAATTAAACGGGTTGATAGACTTAAATGTAACATAAAAATACAAATAATCAAATATGAACATTCCAGCCAACGGGCAGGGTTATAAGCTAATTAGAAAGTAAAACAAACATTTGAAAATACAATAATTTGGCCCTCTCGAAGGCTTCAACGATTCCCGTGGCTCAAATGATCTTGTAGACCAATCAATTAATGTTGGGTTTCTCCTCTCGGGCTCCAGCCACCCACATCTACAATCTACAAAATACATAAAGCCAAAACGTATGTTGGAATACTTCTACTTCAAATTTTGTGGCCTGAGAGTGATTCTAGGAAGGTCATTTTTGTCATTGCACCAAGTTCATGTTTATCTACAAAATACATAAAGCCAAAACATATGTTGGAATACTTCTATTTCAAATTTCGTGGTCTGAGAGTGATTCTAGGAAGGTCATTTTTGTCATTGCACCAAGTTCATGTTTATATATTAAAAATGTTATCATTAGAGTTCAAACCTTGGTCACTTGAATAAATAAAGAGCATTATAACCAACTAGACTACATTTTATTTATTGTTATTTCTTTGATTGAACTCAAGGAATATGTTTGGTGATGATGCTTCTATATTTATATTTATCTTAAGTTATTTATATTTTATAGAAAGACATTAGTTCTGAAACCGGAACTCAAGTAGTATTGATTCAAACGTTATTATTAAATTGTATGTGTTGTTTAGTTTAGACAAAAATACATAAGTGTAATCAACATATGGACATTTCTGACCAGTGCCGGCCAAGAGGGTGTGTTGGCCCGCCCTCCGGCACAGGGCCTCAGAATATTAGGGGCCTCTACTTAGATTCGTTAGTTACCGATCGTATATTGTAGGTTGTATTTTTAGTGTATGATTGATTGATTATGAGTATGATGATGTGTTTAATAGATAATTTTAGCTATAATAACAATTAAAAATGATCTCATGGAGAATACAAAAATCTGAAAAATAATAGATAATTTTAGTTTAAACAATATAGAAAGATATTACATTTTGAATAATGTTATTATAATCATTTTAGTTTTATTATAGTTAAAGGTCGATTTGGACCACGTCTAGATTTTGAAATAGGGCCTTCACGATCTAGTAGACAACCCTGCACCCACCTCTCGATCAATTTAGACTATTTTCATTTCTCCATTCAATTTTTGCGCTATATCCATTTTATCTTCCTTCCAGATTTACTTTCCTCCCTACTAGGGCTGGGAATTCGGTCTTGGTTTCTTGGTCAAACTGGAAACGAGATCGTTTATTCCTGATGTAATCTTTTTCTGAACTTAAGTATTTTTTTTAAAATTATTTACTAATTTTTAATTTTGATAAATTTATGGGAAAAAATTAGGGCCACATTTTAAATTTTCGAACAGGGCCTCCAAATATCATGGGACGGCCCTGTTTCTGACGAGTATATCATTTTTTTGTGAAAAATCTACATATAATATAATGATTAAATTGGAAAATGAGACTCTCATTTCAAATTTCGTGGTCTGAGAGTAATTCTAGGAAGCTCTTTTTCGTCATAGTGCACAATATATCTTTATGTTATGTGTAGATTTGTGACAAAAATTATTATATTTGTCAAAAGATCCCTGTTTTGGCTACACATATGTATTTTGTCTAAACTTAACCACACATATAATTTGTTATTTAATGTTCGAATCAATGTTACCTGAGTTCTGATTTCAAAATTATCACTTTCTATAATATATATTCAATGTTTTAAGATTTTCTATTATTTCAAATTTCGTGAAGTGGGAGTGAAAGTAGGAAGAGTATTTTTATCATCCCAATTATTATCTACTTCATATGAAAAAGTATCAATATCAAAATTTGAACCATGGTCTCTTCACACAAAAACAATAATCACAACCAATTACACTAAAAAAAATTTGTTATATCTTAATAAATTGTAAACATGCATTAAGCGAAGATTTGAAAAGCAGAGGACTTTTCACGGTTGGCTAGCCTATTAAATTTTCTGAAAAACAAAATTTAATACGTGATTTATAATGTAGTTTTTCAAATGTAGTATTTTATCAGGTAGTCAAAATCGAATACTGGGTGCATTTATGACTGTTTTTAGCTTGGTGTTATGAATAGGTAGAAACTTAATTATTACAATGCATATAACAATACCTAGGCACATGGTCGAACTAGCACGACACATGGTCCAATATCGGGCCCTGTGCTAGTATTCATGGCTCCAAATTGCAGCATTTTGAATTTCAAGGGCATAGAGCACTTCACGGAGGAGCATTTAGGTCATTGTACTTGATTTAAATGAGGCTGTGTGTTTTGAAGCCCTCATCCCCAACATCTGTCCCGCCCACAATTTGTTCTAGCTCGACTCTGCTGTTAGGCAATAGGGTCTTGCTATGGCCCAACACATAAATCCGAGCCCACTATTGTTTCCAACCCAGCGCCATTAGCTCCTCCGGTGTAGTGTGATCAGTCCGACGTAGTGTGGTCAGTCTTTGCTTAGGAATTTGCTTCGTTCTTCCAGTTCTCTTCGTCGTATACTGATCGACTAAAATCAGCCACCAAGCTCCAGATACATTCAGGTAAGGGGGAAGCTTTTGGATGGCGCCCCATTGATTTCGACCTATTCATTGGAGTTGATTTTTTTTGTTACACCCTTCAACTCATATGCCTCCAGGATTTATTTCAATGGATCCCAATATATATAGATAAGGGGGGATTCTTTTGGATGGCGCCCCATTGATTTCGACCTATTCATTAGAGTTGATTTTTTTTTTGGTTTACACCCTTGGTTGTGCATTGTTCCCTTTCTAGCTTCAATTCCCCACCAACGTAGAAGAGTTGAAAGCAGCAAGTGCAACAACGATGGGGTAATTACCTCGCGTGGCTCTCTTTTAGTTAGTGAAACTTTGATCATATTGCTCGATAAATGTTTACGTCCAATTGATTGGTCCCGGAACAGTTAATTGGATGTTCCTCTTCCATCTGCCAATTGATACATCAAGAGCGGAGGATATACACCCTATCCAATATTGAAGTTCCTGATTTTGTAGTACAAAAGAGAGTCGCTATTTCCACCCTACAAATTACGTTCAACCCAAATCCAAGGGTCGAGCCCTTGAGAGATGCAATTGACATTCCAATAACCAGATTCAGATTCTTCAAACCTTCTGACTTCCAAATAGCCTATGAAAATTATCAATATTTATAAGGTTCAATCACTTCGCCATAATCTCTAATCATCATTCATGAGATCATACAATTTAGTAACTATGTTTTTTGGTAGATTTCCTTTGGATTAACTGGCCGTTTGTGAATTAAATGTTCACAATGAATTACTGTGTGTTTTAGTTTTCTCTGTTGACTCTTTAGACATGAATTGCTCTTATGTTAGCTTATGATTCACCATCAACGGTAGCCCTTTGTGGGGCAATAAATTCAATTTTTGGGATTAACCTATCTATAAAATAATGTGTGTATGCAATGCATCCTTATTTTGTTAATTTATTAATTATAAATACATGTGTTACATTTTAAATTCCCTGATAAATCGAATTTTGAATATGACGGGGACAGTTTTGAAGCACAGAGTATGGTTGGATTTTAAATTTGTGATCCATATTTACCTTTGGGACCGATATACCCACATATGGACTTATAGCATCATAATTCATAATCATACTGTACGCATTGTGTTCCGTCATTCTTATAACAGATTTGATGGGCAAAGTTCACCATACGGAACCAACATTTCCACTATTAGCCGTGTCAGCGCATGAAAAGTCGAAAAATGTGTATGTCAAACTATTAGAGTGAGTTATTTCACTTTATTCTCATTTGATTTTGACTTGCATTCCTTATGTGTTTAGTCCAACTCAATCTTTGACCTCATATGTATTACGGGACCTGTGATAAGATTGGTATTGAAAGACTCCTTGATTACTGAACTTGAAGTTGTAATACCCGATCAACCTCAAGCAACGGTGGTATGTCTACTTACTTTAGTGTATGTAGAACAAACAAGAGGTATGTCATTTCTAACGATTCGTCCACTTGTGCACAATTACAATTCCATTTCATACTTCCAAGATCATATTATAATCACTAAGTTGTGTTATTATTATTAGGGAAGTATTACTTTGCCACATCCCAACATTCAAATTAATTTTTAATTTGAATGCTCCTTTGTTCCACCATTTATTCAACCCGTAAGTAATTGTTCTTATGCCAAAGAATATATATCTATGCTCATGAATACAACTACATTATAACATCTCTATATAACACTGTGTATTATAGACTAAGGAAAATGAAAACCATTATTAAAGAGGATTCCTATATATGAAGTTGCTCAACAACGTGTAAACAATTGTTCAATTGACGACCTAACTTCATTTTGATTATCTCCTTCATCCATGGTAAGATATTTTTAATTCTACATTTTTTGTATCGACCTATTTTCAATATAATTATATATTTATACTTCATCATTATTTGAGTTTATTTCATTTTGACTACTAAATATTTGCTCTAGGGAAATTACGAAATTGTTGCTGGTCATGTATGTGATATGAGAGTCACTTGGGAATGCCCTCATACTCAATACATTATCAACCTCACTATCAATGACAACTTTGCGACATGTCCAATATATTTTCAATCATACAACTTTACATTCGTTGTCGCGCTGTGATCAAGAAGAATGTTTTCTACTGGGATAAACACTATAGAGAGATATTGAACTCTAGCAGAGAGCAATCATTTTCTTTCATTCTTAAAGTTAATTATGTATGTATGTATTATGAAAAATAAATCTAATATTCAACTGTATGTTCTACTTAACTATTGAAAGTCAATTACTTATATTTATTTCTTTATTTTCACTTAAAAATAAAAGTTAATTCTTATTTCTTACGACATATTTCTCATCCTTTTGTTATACTCATATAAATTATATATAATTCTACCATTTGCATATTTAATTACAAAAACACACATTACAATGAATTTTTTAGTATCTATCATATCCATTATTATAATCCACATTCACAAGCTAAATTCTCCCGACCAACGGGTCGGGTCCTATGCTAGTGTCCTAAAGACCAAATCAAATGAAACTGCCCAAAAGGTTTATTTCCCAATTTTGTTTTTCTAAGCCCTAAGTGGAACAGAAAACAACTCCTCAATCATTATTATTAACAAAAATAAAAAATAAAACAACCTACCTCCTTGAAGCAATTGTGGTCAATTTATTTTAAAAAAATGAGGGGCAAGAAATTATACTATATAATTATATTAATGTAGAATGAAAAATAAACAAGTCTCAGGTGTGACTTTTATTCTTTGACCACCACAAAACAAACCAAAAACAATTTAAGAAAAAGTAACATTATTTTATTCTTAAATGTTTCTTTTTCCGTATCATAGGAAACTAGATTAGGGCTCGGCCTCTTGGCCGGGAGAGTTTGATTTTCATGTGTATGTGTAGTAAACATTGAGGATTGAAGTAACAATTTAATTTGGTAAGTTCTCCATGAATAATATAGGAAAGTATTTAATGTATTTGACTAATGAAGTTTAAAAAATGACAAACCACGCCCAACTACACTAACATAAATTCATATTTCAAACAAAGTCATATCTATATAAAAATGTCTAAGAAGAACAATGATAAGAGTTGTTTTACATCACACATACATAATCAATCTTCAGTATACGATAACTTTTTTTTGCCTTTTCCATTGACTTTCGTGTATTCAATAATATAATGAAACAAACCATATGTTTAGAGTGTACTTAAAAAGAAACAAACTAACTCACACAGTCATGGTTCCATTGACTTTCGTGTATTCAATGATATAACGAAACAAAGCATGCAGATCTCCAGTTGCAAGTTCAACTAATAGAGCAACACATAAAAAGCTAAATCAAAGCGAAAAGAAGGCAAAAACTAAAAGCAGCATACGTAACATTTTGGGGGAAAATCTACAACAATAAAAGTCATTATATGAACACTTGATAATGATTTGAACACTTTTGATATATGAGTAGTGGAAGTTAATAAAAGTCGTTGTAGCTCTTACTTAAGTTAGAAAGACTTTGATTTAATGGTAAGTAAACAATGATATGTAGTGCTTAAGAGGGAAGATGAGACCTTACATTGTTTATTAATATGCATCTTAGTTTCATAAATTTTACATCATTAAAAATTTATGTGTTGAATAGAAACCCATCCAAGTTTGGAGCCATTGTAAAATGTAAGTTATGAGGCAAATGAAAAGTCTCAAGCAAGGTTGTCAACCCGCGGGGCGGGTTGACCCGGACCCGGTGAAGCTAGTGGGTCAAGAGTTAATGGGTCACCCGGTTTAGCCCAAAAATATGGAAAGAGTCATTATATTATACTTATCCTGATAAATTATATCAAATCTCATCTAACATATGAGTTATAACATATAATATTACACTAAAATAACATGCCGTACTTATATCCAACATATAGTGAAAATTCACACACAATTATATAACAACAATATTCAAATGTTCAACTTAGGATTCCAAAGATTGAGTTAGGCGAAAAGAAAATCGGAAAATAGGCGTATTTCGCAAACCAAAAAAAAAATGACACAATTTGACCTCTAACCCGATACCTTGTAGCGGTCGACTCGGCAGGTGCGTGCAACCCGTTTTTCTTACTGGGTCAGGGTCAAAGTGGGTCGACCCGCGGGTTGACAACCTACTCTCAAGCATCCACATGCTTGCAAAATAAATCTATATTATCAAACATAAAATCATATCTTGCATCAGAAAAAAGAACAAAAAAGTAGTAATTAGATAATCAATATAGGAATCAATATGGACACAATATCTAACCAAGAGAAGAGGAAGCGAAAAAACACAAATTGCTGTGTATAGATTCCGCTCACGATATTTCAAAGTGAAAAATATCATAAAAATTATTAACCAATAAAAGGGAACGGTTAAGGGGAAAATGCATCAATTTGAACCAAAAATGAGAGGAATTAATATCCTACACCATCATATATAGTGATATATTATATCCCAAAACATCATAAACAAATCTATCTAAATGAAAAAGTATACTAAATTGAATCCAATGTAAAAGTAGCGATGAAGATAGATATTATATCCACCTAAGGAATAATAAAGTAAACCATGTTTCTTAGAGACCTCTCTCGATAGAACCACTCTATTATAAAACCCATTTCGTCAAACAATTGTATCATATAGAGTTTTAACTTAAATTTGAAGTGCTTATAATTAGCTATTTTAGCTCATCAATGAATTAATTATATCATTTGGTAAAAGAAAATAATTTATAAATTTGAGAGTTATTTCGTTTGTTGTGAAATCATTTGAACTAAAGTATGAAATTACTTCAGAATCGTTATTTTATTCATTATTATTAAAATTGCTATTTTTATTATAATGTCTAAGCATGTCTAGGCGAGCTAAGAGATAGAAAAATGCCCAATGACCGTCGTACGCCTAACGTGCTGCTGAACCTCAATAATTATAGCAAATTTTGAGTGCATCTTATAAATTTGATCACTTCTATTTTGGTATAATTGATTACATCAATAAAGCGATCAATCAAAGAGTCTTTCTTTAATATTTTGATAAGATGTCCCCTACTGCACAATTAGTATGACTAAATTGTACTAAGATAATCATGTATCGAATTTGAATCGATAGCGCAAAAGATTGTACTAACTCAAGTAGAGTTTTAGCTACTCATTACTTCATATTCGCATGTAGATAGCTATTTCGAAGAGTTCGAATATTGATTGAGTTTGTTGAACTTTACCTAACGAAACTATGATATCAAGCGCAATATGTTATGCTTTAGGAGAAATTGGGAGAATATGTTGGTGACATCAAACCTAACATGGATAGCATTCTCATAAGTTGGTATGAAGAAGTGAATAATTAGGAATTGAAAGCTAGAAACAAAGTTTATTTAATAAATAAATGCAAATGATATTGTGAAAAAGAAAACAAATGCTTAGAGCATAGCTAGGCATGAGAGTGTTACATTAAACTCTCTAAGAGAAAGCAAGTAACCATTAATAGTTAGCTGTGGATATTGAAATAGTTAACTATGATGAATACTATATACTGGTGTTAATACTTGGACCTTAGCTTGAACATTGCATCATGCTGATAAAAATTATTTCATTATTGAAAAAAGGGGTCGTATGAAAGTTTTGATTATTTTTTTAGATTGTTAAAATAAATACATTTTTCATAATACAATACACATGTTTTTATTTTTTTTCTACACAATCGTGAATTATTTGCTTGATTTGACTAAACTATCATTCAAATTGAATGATTAAACAATTTCGAAATTTTAGCATAGACTGTCAAGATAATTGGTATCGGTGTTTGTCATTTTTATTTATCTTGAAATGTATGGTACCAGGGTCCTTATATCTTCATTGAACACTTCATTCAACACTTCAATTCAATGCGCAATATTCCAACCAATGATATTTGTGTAGAGATTTTAAGATTATCCTTCATTTATAAGTTAGAAAAAATTATAAATTAATTATTAAAATATGAAAATAGAAGTATCAAATTCCACAAAATACTTACAGGAGACTTAGCGGGCTAACTAACTGTGATAGAAAAGTACTTTGTTTTCAAAATTTTAACTTCCTCTATGTTTTGTATTAATAAAGTACAACAAATTTGTCTAGTCTAATTGGTTACAATTCTTGTCTTTGGTGGAAGGGACCATGGTTCAAATCCTAGCATTGATATCTTTTTATATGAAATAAAAAAATAATTGTGTAGACGAAAATACCCTTCCTACTTTCTTTCTCTCTCGTTGCAAGAAATTTGAAATGGAGCAAATCAAACTCTTTAAAATGTATTATAAATAGTCTAGAAGATGGAATCTCATCTCAGTGTGAGTGAAGAACTAAATCGGTGGTTGGAAATTCTCATCCGTGTAGATTCTGGTTTTAAGTTTTAACACAAATAGTGGTGGAGCTGGGAGGCTATAGCCCACTCGATTCTCAAAATTATGTAAAATTATATGTAAATTTCGTAAATTGGCAAATTATAGTAGTTGATAAGGTATTAGTCCCCCTCGAAAGTTCGAATTCTCTAGGCATAAATTGCTCCTATGTAAAATTATATGTAAATTTCGTAAATTGGCAAATTATAGTAGTTGATAAGGTATTAGTCCCCCTCGCAAGTTCGAATTCTCTAGGCATAAATTGCTCCTGCTCATTTGAGTTTCTGACACCGCCACTGAACGCAACCTCAAAACAATCAACGGTACGTGGTTTATAAATCGACAAATTGATTTTTCTCGAGATACAACGGTTCGCTAGATCAAATGAATAAATTTTCTTAGTCATTCTTAGTCAAGTAAAATGCAAATTTGTAAATATATATATACACGACTCGTATGCTCCTGACACATACGATGCACCAGACATTTACACCATTGATATAATCTAACGGTCATTATAAATTATAAAAATAAAATAAAAAAATTACTACTTGACCCCTTAAATAATTATAAATGCGATAGTGTCCTCCAACAATATTTGTCACTATATTTGATATTGCAATATGTAATTTCATTTAGTGATACTTTTAAGCCCCCAAATTTGTATAATTAAATAAAAACGACAGCCATCAAAATTTATTCCATTACCAAACGCCAGTTTGTACTTCTTTAGCTTCTCTTTTGTTATAGAATTCCAAATAAAAAGGTGCAGAAGGCGACAAGTTGTATGAACATCCAACCCATTGAATCCTTTTTTCTCCCTTTCACATTTAACAACATCATCATCAGCAAACAAGAAAATCATTTTCAATTCTAATCATCATCAAGCCGTAAATATTTCCCCCCAATTTCACCATCATCAGAACCCTTCCTAACCTGTCGGCCCATCGTCGATCAACTTAATTGACGACGATCCACCGCCATATCCGGAATGAAAAAGTCGATATGGCTGTTTTGTTTTCTGAGCGAGCTTGAAGGACCGAGGGAAATTTGTCGAAACGAGATCTCGTTCATGGGGTAAGGAATTGGAAAGATTTATAATTGTTGACAAAATCGATTGCGATGCGCTCGTCATCGACAGGGAGCCCAATAGCTTGCGGGTCGCCAACAAGCCAGCGTACCTCAGTCTAAAAACCACATGCATCGGGAACTACTAGGCCCTGGGCCTCAGCGCTCGGATTAACTCTTGCTCGAGCTCTTAATTCGGCGATTTTCAGTCACTCCATTCAGCCGCGAGCATAAAAAAGAACATAAATCATCGAGTTCTTGCCCATAAGGGAAAGATGGAAGACGGAGGAAATCAACTTATCGGTAATGGGGCCACGGTAGGAGGGTTTTGATGATGGTGATCTGTGAGAATGGTTTAGGGTTTCGTTAAAATGACGATGACCTGGTTGTTCAAATGGCCACAAATGACTTCGGGAAGGAAAAAAAAGGGGCACCAGACCTCCATAAGGGATTGTCCTTTGGAGAAAGATTATCTATCAGAAACTGGGTGAGAAAGAAATACATAAAAAGTTTAGATGAATAAAAACAATCAATCATACAAAATTTAGGTAGGTAAATCTATATACGGAAGAAACAAGGTAGTTTAAAACAAAAAGTAGTAAGAAAAATTGTTAGAGGACTACATTCTACGCTTAACTTTTTAATGGATGTAGTAAGTAATTATTATTGACAATTAATAATTAATTTCATTAGAAATAATCATGCGCGTAAGATTAGATCAATGGTGTAGATAATCTGGTGCATCTTATGTGTCGGGAGCATACGAGTGTAACCCATATATATATCATGTGTATTGTGACCAATAGTTGTTTGTGTTGAAATTATGTATTTTACTTAGTCTAGCTAGCTTATTGTAATTTCCCTTATTACGTAAGTTCCTAGGGTTACATTATGTCGGTAACCTTATGTATACATACCACTGCAGTGTACTCTAAAAAACTAAGCTAAATAACATTGACTCTGGAGAGTGCTACCTCTCACGTGGACTAGTCCTGATTATCAGGAAACCACCTAATCTGATGTTCGTGTTCTTATTTTCTGAGTTCTTATCATGGTATCAGAGCCTCTTGTCTAAAGGTTCTCGGCTGCTTTTGTGAGTTCGTCTCTGTTGCTTAGATTATTGGCTGCATGGTTTTTCTTCGGGTCGGCTGCTTGTAAGGATCTGCCTTCCTTGTTCCTTTTTGTTGCGGTTGTATTCCCAGCTCATCTCGTCGGATTTCTAGTGTTGCGGTTGTAACTCCCCAGCTCAGCGCCTGGTGCTTGTCTTTTGCAGTGATTATTCCCAGCTCGGCCCCTGCTTCTTTTCTTTTGCGTGCTTTTTTTTTCTCCAGCTCCGTGGTCATCTGCGTAGGTTGGTTTCCTTGTTCTAGTCGCTGCTGTTGTTTGCTTGCCTTGTCCCTTTGCTTGTGCTAGTGTCCTTGTGATTGTCTTGTTGCTTTGGGTTATCATGGAGACAGGAAAACATGATGCAGTGCTAGCACATTTTGATGGGAAGAATTTCCTCTCTGGTAATTTCAGTTTTAGACCTTTGTTCAAGGGAAGCGCCTGCTTCCCCTCTTACAGGAAAGAAACTCAAGCCACTAGAGACGGATGAAAAGGCTTTGGCTTATTGGGAGGCTGAAAATGCTCAAATGATCAATTGGCTCATGGATGCGGTGGATGTGCCCACAAGTTTGAGTCTTCTTCGTTTTGAGTTGGCTAGTGATATGTGGAAGCATCTCATTGCTACTAACTTCAAGCAAGTGCCTCTCGCCAGTTTGAGATGGAATTGGCGTTATCTACTTTGGCTCAAGGAGATCGTGATATTCGCTCTTACTATCTGGAGGTTATGCATCTTTGGACTGAGTCAGATCTTGTCTCAGCTTCTCTCTCGGTTGCTCCTGCCTCTCCGCGGACTATTGCTGAGCGTACTCACTCTCGGACGATGACTTTTTTGATGAAGTTGAGCCGTGAGTTTGAACTAGTGCAGGCATCTATCCTCCATCGTAATGCGACTGATTTGAACACTATACTGGCTGAACTCTACAGGGAGGAGACTCGCCTCAAGAGTCAAGCTCAAGTTGACTCTCAGACTCTGGCATCTGTTGATGGCTCGACGGCCTTTTCTACGTCATCTAATCGGTCACCGGAGAACTCCTGGTTCGATGGTCAGGGTCCCCCGGCTGCTTGTATTTGTCACTATTGTCGGGAGCCAGGGCATATTCAGCCCTTTTGTAAGAAGAGGAACTGGTGTAACTACTGCAAACAATCTGGCCACATTTTGAGTGATTGTCGTCAGCGTTCCCGTCAAGCTCCTTCCCGACAATATGGTACGCCCCCTCCTGCCCCTGCATTTCATGTGGCTTCTCCTCGTGCGCCACTGGTTTGTCCTCCCGCGAGCTCGTCCGCGCCAGCTGGGATGTCCAAGGCGGAACTGACCAAGCTTCTCCAGGAGACTCTTCAGGAAGTGATGTGTTCTGCCTTTGCTACTAGTGATTCTACAGGTAATTCTCGGACTTGGCTCCTTGACTTGACAACTTTCAATCATATGACCAGTCGTCTTCGATCTTTTTGTTCTCTTACTCCTACTACTCGGCAATTACAAGTTGCCAATGGGGATGTTCTTCCTGTTACTGGGATTGGTTGGTTTTTGGATCACAGTTACATCTCACTCGTACTCTGCATGTTCCCCGCATAGTGCCCAATCTTATCTCTGTTGGGCAGCTTGTAGAGGATGGGTGTGAGATTTGGTTTAATGATAGTGGTTGTATGGTACAGGATCAGAGGACGGGGAAGGAATTAGGCCGGGGACATAAATGGGATTGAGTTTATGTGTTGGATTCTCTTCAACCTCGATCTCAGACAAAGCCGGCTGGTTTGGCTCTGGACGTTGATGGTGCATTGGGAGCTCGTGGTTCATGTGGGGTTTCGAATGCCGCTTCACAATCTTTGAATTCTAGTTTTTCGGTTACCATAAAACTGATGTACGAGATTCTGTTTGGGATTTATGGCATTGTCACCTGGGGCATCCACATTATGCTCGACTGTTACAGATGTTTCATAGTAACTTGCTTCCTGTGAAGTTTCGTACTAGTTCATTTTCTCCTCCTACCTGCTCGAGTTGTATTGAGGCTAAGGCTTCTCAGCTTCCGTTCTCTCCCAGCCCAACGACTTACATTTCTCCCTTCGATTTGGTCCACACCGATCTCTGAGGTCCAGCTCCATCTCCGTCTCATAATGGGTTTCTTTATTTTTCCTTGTTCATTGATCATTACAACCAGTACACTTAGATTTATTTGTTCAAATCCAAGTTGGAGCTTCGATCCCATGCTCAAGATTTTGTTAGGATGATTCAAACCCAGTTTCAGAAGACTGCTAAGATAATACGCTTGGATCCCGGTGGGAGTTCACTTCCAAAGAGCTTCTTCAGTTCTACAAATCGGCTAGTATTATCTCTCAACAGTCATGTCCTGGGGGTCTCGCAGCAGAATGGGTTAATGGAACACAAGAATCGTCACGTTCTTGAACTCACTTAGACTATCTTGTTTCAGTCAGGTGTTCCTGCTCATTTCTAGGTTGAGGCAGCAAACACGGTTGTGCATCTTATAAATTTCCAGATTACTCCGGTCTTGGATGGTCACTCTCCCTTCTATAGACTATACTCTCACCAACCCGAGTATGGTCGTCTTAGCGTCTTCGGCTGCCTTTGCTTCGTTTTATTTCCCCGTAAGGAGCGCCATAAACTGGATTGTAAGACGTTTCGATGTGTCTTTGTGGGCTATAGTGGTCGCTACAAAGGCTACCTTTGTTACGATCCGGTGGGTAGACGTCTCAGGATCGCTTACCATGTTCTGCTTATGGAGCACATTCCCTACTACTCTCTCAAGGATTCGTTGGCACGGGCAACTTTTGAACAAAGCTTGGCATTTTTTTACCTCTTTCTCTTCATCTTCGCTTACACCGCAGGGAGGGGATGGTAATGATGGTGAGACGTCATCAAGCGGCAGCGGTCATCTTCTAGCTATTCTTCTTCTTCATCTTCAGAATCATCATCCTCGTCGTCCAGTTCCTCCTTCTCGTTGTCTGGCCACTCCTCTACGGGTTCCTCTTCATCCGGTAGCAGCTCGACTATCTTGTTCTCCTCTAGTGATGACTGATGATGACACTGTAACACCCTACTACTTTTCTCTATTTAAAACCATTTAAAATATATATACATGATCAGCTATTTTACCAAAATCGTTAAACACTTGATTTATAACACATTTCAGGGAAACCCCATCTTCAAATGTCTCATGTAAAATAATGTGGAAAGCTCAGCCTGCCTCCCACCTCGCCACCATCAAGCTTGAACATGCTTCGTCCCATGGTGTTCACCCATTAGGCTATTGATCTGGGAAAAATATTGATGGGGTGAGACGTCACTCAATGAGTAAAAACTAACCCAGTATTGTAATTAACATAAACAAGGTATTGAGCAAGAAGTTCGGGATTGACTACGAGGAGACATTTGCCCCAGTTGCAAAAATACAGACTATTAGATGTGTTTTGGTTATTTCAACTATGAAAGAATGGCATCTTGTGCAGTTAGACGTTAAGAATGTGTTCCTGCATGGTGATCTCAAAGAGACCATCTAAATGGCTATGCTGCAAGTTACACCAAGGGTGATGCAAATACAGTCTGTCGTCTCAAGCGGTCTTTTTATGGTCTTAAGCAAGCTCCTAGAGCTTGGTTTGTGAAGTTCCATGGTACGATTGTGCTAGCTGGATTTTCGTAGAGCCATAATGATCCCTCAATGTTTCTGCGAAACACTATACATGGAATTACAGTCTTACTTCTGTATGTGGATGACATGATTATTACACGCAATGATCACTCGGGAACTAACGAACTCACCGAGACGCTTCATCAAGCTTTTAAGCTCAAGGAACTCGGGGATTTTTCTTATTTCCTACGATTGGATATAGAAAGGAGTAAGCATGGTATTCTGGTTAGTCAACGAAAGTATATTCGGGATCTGTTGGTGGAGCATCAGTTTCACAATTGCAAGCCGTGTACCACTTCAATGGGACAAAAATTCGAAACTAAGTAGAACTAGTGTGGATTTGTTGGATGATCAGACTCTGTATTAGACTATTGTTGGTTCACTTAGGTATCTTAGTTCTACTAGGTCGGACATTGCCTATGCAGTACAAGTAGTGAGTCAGTTCATGGGGATGACACGTATGATGCACTTAGATGCGGTGCACTGGATTCTGAGATATCTACAGAATACTCAGGATGTTGGGGTCTATTCTTCCCGACCAAAGGGGAGCCTGTGTTAGAGGAATTTGCAAATGCCGATTTTGCTGGATGTATTGACACGCGTCGGTTAACGTCAGGGTAGTGTGTGAGGTTTGGTAGCTCGTTTGTATCATGGAGATGCAAGAAACAAGATCGGATCTCAAAATCTTCTACAGAAGCAGAATACAGGTCCATGTTAGAGGTTAGTTCAGAACTTGTATGGTTGCAAGGACTTTTAGGTGAGTTGGATGTAGAATGCAGTATGCATATGAAGTTGTTTGGTGATAATACAAGTGCCATTCATATAGCTACTAATCTAGTTCTTCATGATCGAACGAAGCACATTAAGACGCATGTTCATTACATCAGGCAACTTGTGACAGAGGGATTCATACAGCTTAGTTACTTGTTAACAAAAGATCAAACTGCAGACTTGTTGACAAAGGCGGTTGGTACTAGTAGACATTGGTTCTTGTCTAACAAATTGATGTTGCATAAACATCATCAATTTGAGTGAGGTTGTTGAAATTATGTATTTTACTTAGCCTAAGTAGATTATTGTAATTTCTCTTATTACGTAAGTTCCTAGACTAAGGGGAATTAGGGTTACAACTATCTATCTATCTATAAAAATATTAAAGCCCCAGCTACGTAATCCCAACTGAAAGCCTAAAGTGTCCACATTAGCGCCCTTCTTTGCCCCTTCCTCGCCATTTTTTTTCTTTTAACCAAGGGCAACTTCCTTATTCCGTCGCGGTTACGAGTTCTCATATTCCTGTATTCCATCACGACCACCTTCTTCACAATTGACTTCTCACCCAATTCGCCTGGCCCCCAAATTCCTCGACGGGATGAGGCGATGATCGTCTCCTCCACACCACCATTTCCGACATCTTCCCCTTACGATTGCTTTCATCTTCCCATGTAAATTTATTTCACGTTTCCAACCCTTGATTCTCTTCCCACCACTTCAATTACATCTCCCTTTTGGTTTCTCCATCCCAAATTTGTATACTCAAACTACCCAGTTATTATGTGGTTTTTGCTTCGTTGCCAGACTTCTTTAACATGATTCCATAATTTCAGGAAACCCAACCCATTCATTTCGATGTGGAAAGCATCTGCATCCACGCATGTGGTACCAACCGATTCAAGAAGGAAAGTTGCTTCTTCCGCGTTCGTAAGTAAACCAACAATATCCTATTTGCTGCCAAATATTTGGTTTGTGTGTTACCTACTAACTCCTAGTCGCGGGGGGGTGGGGGGGGGGGGGGGGGGGGGGGGGGGGGGGGGGGGGAGAATCCAAAATATGTTAATGGTTTTCGATGAAGAAGAGTGGTTGTTGGTTGGCGCCAAAAGTTTATAGCGGCCAACTTAAATATAGAAGAAGGAAGGAGAGAAGGCTACGAAATGGCGAGGGACCTTCGACGCTCAGCCGCACTGTTGGTACTGGACAATAAGTTCTGAATTGGAGTAGTTATCGAGTTACGATTATTGGTTCCTTATTTGACTTTTTCCTTTTTAGTTTTTACTTCTTTTCTATAACTTCACGTGAGAGTGGTTACAAAGCCATAAATGTATACTAATCAATTAGAATAGAGGTTTTCCTGATTGTTTGACAACTCTCATGCAACAAATGCTAGAGTTACTTCTGCTAATGATCGGTAATTCACCAAAGGTTGATCTTCATCATACATTTATAGTGACTTCGTAACTAGGATTTTTTTATGATTTGATCAATAAGGCCAGCTTATGCCAATACATCACTAAGACAAACTAAACAAGTAATCTACACATACCTATAAGCCAATGTTAAAAAATAGATGTTGCCACATCAGCCACCGCTGCTCATACCATACATTTCAGAGGGGTTAATTTGTCCATTCATCTCAACTATTTTCGCAGAAAACTTCCAGTAGAATTTGTCCCCCCCCCCCACCCCCCAAATTTGTCTAACTGGCTGGCCTACGAAGTTTTGGCTCTTTTTCCCTTCTTTATTGGTCCCACTAACCCACTACACCGCTAAAACATAAGTAGCTATTTTGTTTTTGGTGGGAAAGTCGCTATTTTTTTCTTCATTAACGAGTTTTGATTTTTTAAGCCAATGTATTAGAATTTTTTCCCTTCTCATACAAGTTATTTTACTTTTACATGGTTGGGCTTAAAATTTTGCCCTCGTGATTGCTGGGTTTAGCTTAATAATTAATAACTATATCATAATATAAAATTACTTACCACCTACAAGATCAACAATACAAAAATGGCATTATAAAAAAAATACCAATATGGCACTTAATCAATATAAGATCGGTTAATCTATAAAATGCATAAAGAAACTTTATAGGTTGGATTTCTCCCATTTTGAATTTGCTGCCTTTCCATTAATTCACAAAAGGATGTTATAGTCCTTTAACAATGACACAATTAAATAGGTCGGTGCGTTTACGCTAGGAAGCATCTTAATTGCCACTACCGCAAACGGGAGATGGCCCGAATTCATAGATCCATTTGGGATTTTTAAAGTCTCAAATCTCTTTCCTTTTAAAAATATCTATTATCTAATCCTAAATTAGCCTAATTAAATAAGTAAAGTAATGATGCACTTAAAATTAAAGAAAAATATCAATTTAAAAAGTATCAATTTATGTACATGATGTGAATACATTTCTCCACACATAACTGTACTCTCGAAGTTATAACTTGAATTCATAGAACAAGTTTTGGTTTTCACCCTAAGGTTAAGATCATACCAAAACAACTACAAGCTAAGTTCGATGGGGACTTTGAAAAGAACCCGAGCAACCCCTGTTTCAAGGTCAGTTTGCGACAATATCAATTACCCTATCTAACATAGTTTGTATTTTACCCATACCACAAAAAAATGGGTAGACAATCAAAATTGTGCCCATACATTATCGGATTTTCATATCTACGGTTATCCATGGGTAATAATTTACTTTATAACTCCAACGAACATGCTAAAATTTACGCATATACTGACATTGCATACGTGTAAAAAAATACGACAATACATCAATAGAATGAACAAAAAAAGTTCGAATTAATATAAATACGTGAAACTACTATATATGTATAATAAATATCAAATATGTTAAAAAATTATGATAATTTAAATAGAATACATATGTATGTGTATAATCAGGTCATTGAAATTTAGTAGTTAATTATTTTCAAATTTTATTTAATTTGTTCACAAAAGGTAGGTTTAACCTCGCAAAAAAGTTGGGTTTACCTATTTTGACAGTTGTTCCTGATTTAGATTGATTCAATTTATTATCAATATATTTTCATTACATATATTAATTTGTACATATTTTGTAAAATCATACCAAAGTTGACATCGAAAAGAGCTTTTTCCGGTCAAATCATAAAAATTGTTACTAAACAAGGTTTTTGTTTTCAGGTTTAATTTTCAAAAGCCTCTAGAATTCTCAGCTAAACATATTGTTTTTTCTTCACAAAATGGTAGTTTTCGTTGTTGAGGTTTTGTTTACTGTTATCCTCACAAAACAAAAAGCATAATGGTTAATAAACGACCTGCTTTCCGTGTTACTATGCTTCCTTATCCCCACTGACCCATAAATTAATTCCTTTTGTTTTCCCCTTTCCTTCCGCCGAATTTGAGTCTGTGAGTGACATTTTCCCCTTCTTTCTAATCTACTGGAGTCTCTGTTGGTCGAATTCTCTTTCCCAACTCCTAGATGCATTCAACCTTTTTAGGTGAGATTAATTGCAATGGCATTTGTATTTTATTTTAGCTATATAAGCTAACTATATCATAGTTCAAATTCAATTTTGGTGGTTAGGTGTGTAACAATTAAATTTGGAGATGAAGCTTTGAAATTGGGAGGAGTCTGGCTCCTTGACCTATTGTGGGAAGGATTACAACAATTTTGTTGAATATGTTATCAAACTTTTCTTTTGGTGCGAGATTTCAAAAATCTGTCTCTTTCAGTCATCGTGGAATCATAAGATTTTCATGATATTTAGCTTTCAGTTTAATGAAGTACTTGACTTATGCCCATAATATTATGTGCTTATGAAGTGAATTTGGAACTTACCAAGCATAATATAAGATTTGGAACTAGCAATTTGGGTCCTTCATTTGTGATTATCACTATGCAATGTGCCCTATCAAATCATACAATATCATATCTATAACCTATGTCGTGATCAACAAATATGATAAATATGATAAATGATTTCTTTGTGAACATATATATTGCTAATTAATGTGTATATGATATATATACAATTAGCAACACAAATAAAATACTTAATAATTAAATACCCGGCCAACGGGTCGGGCCCGACGATAGTTCCTTTAATTTGATTGCAGAAACCAATGTTCAGCTTTAGTTTACAGGTTTGGCGGTTGGTTTGAAGGCACATTCGTCTCCACTCTCTAATGGAGACAAAAGGAAAGAGATCGATGATGTCTGACTAACCCCACAGACAAACCCAATTATTTGTTGTGGTTTCTCAAATCATAGTAAGTTTGAGATTATGATTTATTTTAAAAAGTATATGTATGTGTTATAGTAATCTTTATCCACCGAGTTGACAGTTGGGTCTGCTTCCAGTGTTGACAGTTGGGTCTGCTTCGGATTTCTTCACTCTTTGTGCTGGCAGATTTGATTGGAGAGAAATAGAAGAGTCTTCAAAGATGCTCGTTTGCACGCTAGGATCGTCACTCGTAAGGTGCTGAGGGATGCTTTGGAGTGGGCAATCGCTTTTGGGAAGGTGGATAAATCTCAAGGATTGCGGTGGGCTGAGGAGAATCTGCAGAACCTCTTGCCGCACTTTTCCTCCTCCTGATTATCGTCTGAGTTTTTCTCCTCTGATTGGCTTTGACGCCTTGATCTTGGGTTTGTTTTTGCGGATTAGGAGGGTTGTCGGGCTTGTGGTCTCTGCTATCTTGTTCGGATTTCTAGCAGGATTGGCTTGGTCCAATTAGCTAGTTTTCTAGGCTTCTTTGTTTCCTTGTCTCTTTCTTTTCTTTATCCTCTGTTTTGTTCTTGTTCTTTCCTTTCTTCCTTTCCGTTGCTGCTGTTGTTTGGTTTCTGTTCCCCGTTGTGCTGCTGGGCTTTTTGGTTCACCCCTTTGTGAACCGTTGCCTTGTAACTTTTGTACTGCTCCAGTTTTCTTTATTCTAATTCTATCATCATTATAAAAAAAAATTATCCACCGAGTTGTCTTTTATATATTGTGAATTGCTATGACACTGCAAGCACCTCCATTCTGAAGTAACTAGAATTCACTTATTTTGCTACAAAATTTTCGTCTCTAATTGCATTCTCATAGTTGGTTCTACGCACTCAGGCAACTGCTATGATTCACTATTGCTCTGTATTTTCCTTTCACATATCAATATGCAGCTTAAATGCACTATTCTTCAGCTAGCTACAACTATTACGCCTTTCATACAACAACGAGAAGCTACTGGTCACCACATCATTCCAAGTTCAAGCAACAACATAAACAAATAAAAAGCTTAAAAGTACCTTGACCCTTTCTGATTCCAAATAACAAAATCAACAATAGCGGCTTCCTTCATTTGTGAACATTGTCACAATAGACCCCAAAAACACTACTACTATGTTAGCAGAACTTTAGATGTTCCATTAGACTCATGTTTGGGAACTGCATCTGTTGGCCCCAAATGACTATATTATGGACAATGATTTATTATATTTGAAGCGTTGTTAATTGAAGTTTATGTGCATCAAAACTTTTGCCCACCACAGTAGATATGATATTTGAAACACAATGATAACTATATATTATAATTGTAAAACAAACCCAGTAAATGAGACACAAACAATATGTGTAATTCTAGACAATAAACCAATTATTGTATATCTGTATCGAAGGTTGTATAAAAAATCACCATTAGAGTATTTTATACTGAAATTATAATTTAATTGTGGTTCAATGTATAATTTTCAATCCTTGCAATAAACTACACAACAAATCACACATACTTAAGAAGGAAAACAAACAGACACAACGGATCCAGGACAATAGTAAACTCGGCCATAGGCCGGGCAAAAAGTTAGTTGTGTTGGTAACCTTATGTATATATACCAGTGTAGGCCGCAGTGTACTATAAAAAACTAAACTAAATAAGATTGACTCTGGAGAGTGCTACCTCTTCTGTGAAATAGTCCTGATTATTAGGGAAACTACGTAAAATCTGGAGTTGTTTTCTGAATTCTTATCAGCTGGTCGACAAATATCTACACCAACAACAGCCATTTCATGCCTGAAAGATAACGAACACTGTGTGAATATATAGAAGATCCTTAATTATCATGATTGGCCAAACAAAAATATAATTTGTTGACATAATTGTGATCAGATAAACTTCAATAAATAGAAATTATATGTTGATGGTTTTAATTAATCAACCCAAATAAGCAACCTGGAGACGTGCTTGCATATCATTTTGTGGTGTCGATCATATATTAATTATCATCTTCTCTGTCAGAACAGAAGCGTGCAATCGATAATCCAAACCAACACAAACAAACACAAATCTTGTCAGAACAGAAGCGTGCAATCGATAATCCAAACCAACATGAACGAACACAAATTTAACGTGGTTCACTAACACAATGTGTGCTAGCTAATCCACGGGCAGGGGAGAACAAATTTCACTAATTTGAGGAGAGTACAGGTTACAAACCAAATTCCAAATGGACAAACCAAACAAACTAACCTGACTGACCCCCACTACAGACTAGGTGATGAAGAGTATTTATAGAACTCTTCTCCTAATCCCAAACAGAAAATCAAAACACCTTTTCCCAAACATACAAGGAAAAGGTCAAAACGAAACCCAATCCCAAACCCAAACAGAATAGGCCTAAAACACAAAACAAACCCAAATCAAATTCAAGTCATATTCTAACAATCTCCACCTTGACTTGAATTCTCTCTCAAATACCAAATGTACCAGACGCAACCAAAGTTGCCAGATGTACCAAACGCAACCAAAGTTGCCAGATGTACCCAGACGCGATACATATCGCCAGACGTATCCAAATGCGATCGAAACCGCCAAACTCAAACGCAATCAAGATTGCCAGACATATCCAAATGCGATTAATATCGCCAGACCAAACGCGATGCAAATCGCCAAACTCAGATGCAATCAAAATTGTCAGACGTACCAAACTTCTCCAAATTAGTTGTACCAGAATCTCCCCTGCCTCCAAATGCCCCTAAGGGCGATCAACAAATCAAAACATGCAGCAAGTCCAACCCATGTTGGGACTTGCCATGCATAACCAACTTGGTGTTATTTTTATCGATAACACCAACATCAGATTTACTTCCAACTCCAAACCTACAACTCCAAATCGACTTCTCAATCTTCAAATCCATAACAAACATCCTTGATGATCGGAAACCCTAATCACCACTCAAGGATAACAACCAAAAATTCTGTCAAACCTTAACCATCGTCCAAGAACAACAAACAAAATTTTTCCAAGGCCACTCCTTTCTTCAACTTTGGGACAAGTAATATTGTGATATTAATCACAACTTATCTCCGAGGCAAACCAATGAACGAGTTTGCCACTCAACTTGCGACGCAGTCAAAAGCTTCTACTAGACACTCAAAAACTAGGAGAAACCAAAAACTCCACCGCGAAACAAAATTGGAGAACACCAGAAGCGATTCCTCCGCCAACCCAAATCGAAAACTATCTCCTGATACCGCAGCAGTCACCAAATCCCTAGCCAATTGCCCAGGCGATCGACCAAGCTCTGATACCACTTGTCAGAACAGAAGCGTGCAATCGATAATCCAAACCAACACGAACGAACACAAATTTAACGTGGTTCACTAACACAATGTGTGCTAGCTAATCCATGGGCAGGGGAGAACAAATTTCACTAATTTGAGAAGAGTACAAGTTACAAACCAAATTCCAAATGGACAAACCAAACAAACTAACCTGACTGACCCCCACTACAGACTAGGGTGATGAAGAGTATTTATAGAACTCTTCTCCTAATCCCAAACAGAAAATCAAAACACCTTTTCCCAAACATACAAGGAAAAGGTCAAAACGAAACCCAATCCCAAACCCAAACAGAATAGATCTAAAACACAAAACAAACCCAAATCAAATTCAAGTTATATTCTAACATTCTCTGTGTTTTCTCTTTCAGTTTTATCTCTAAACGATGGATCAGAACCGTACAGTCAGTACTTAATTGACGAGTGGCGCTCAATTAGTAATTAATTTGCAGCATGGATGCATGCATGGTTTTGAGCAACAGAGATTCTCCAACATTAATGATTTGGTTAGTTATTGATGACAGTTTCAGGTAGGTATTCATGATCAACAGCACTCTCAAAGCTTAATCAGTTTTCGTGTCGGCATTTCCTTAATTGGACTTCATTTTACTTTACCGGAAATCTGTTGTGTTGTTTGTTCCAACTCTCGATAACTTCCGGAGGCCGACTTCTTCTACGTCGCATGGTGTCAAGTGAAGCTGCGTGCGTGAGTCGGTGAGTGTGGAAGTAATAATGTTGTTGGCAAAAAATGTGAAAACCAGGTGAGCTCGATCGTGTCTTGTTATTGTCGAAGAAAATTTAAAATTGCGGCAGTTAACATCCTACAGAAATGCATGTGGGAGTTTCGTGAGCAACGTCCCTAACAATATGATATTTTTCCGATAAATGGATGCTAATTACTTCACTTGACTCGTCCGAATAGTACAATAAATTCCTGTCTAAGGTCCAAGTATAAATTTTAGTCGGGTGCAGTACATGATAAGTATGTTTAAATATCGACCCGGGCCGGTCCGTCTACCCCTACTTCAGTCATTCGAATCATTATCTAGCAACAAGGTTTTGGTTGAAAAGTTTGCTAATTAAAATAAGACAAGACAAAAATGAATGGTTTTGAAAGCTCTTCTGTGAGAAGAATCAGTCAGGTGTCGCTTCCCCCTAACTACTACCATGGTATGTGAACCGAAATGATTGCTATGGGCAAGGTGATCGCGAACCGCTAGGGGATGCAAATATGGTCGTAGACCACACTCACAATTGCTAAACAGAGGAATAAAAATTAGGCTATCACTCGGTCCTCTCGGTTTAGGAAATCGATGGTTGACTTACTCCCTCACTCAACCCGATGGTTGGACGGCTTAATCACGCTTAACCAAATTCCTTAACCCAATATTGAGGTTTGCCCTAAATTAACCTAGTTATGAGACTTTAAAAGCCCTAGGAATATCAACTCAATTGAGTCTCCCTTGGAAGGGGGGGATTCATCTCTAATCTAGGTTACATGGCTAATTAGATTGCTAAGCACGAACATGCACAACCCTTAGATTGCTAAGCACACATATGCACAATCCTTAGGTTGCTAAGCACAAACATGCACAATCAGCATGAATAATACCTCAATCATTGAATTAAACAACACCCATAAACAATCATTCAATTCACATAACAGAAAGCTACATGGTAGCTAGCTAGGGCTTCACAACACCCAAGTGAAAAAGAAATCTACTCCATGCTAGAAATGGGAGAAACACAAGGGGAAGAGGTAGAAACCATCATGAAGGAGACTTCCAATCTTCTTGGCACTTGTGCTGAACTTCTCTTGGGGAGAATCTTCCCAAATCCACTCTTGGAGCAAAACCCTAGCCTCCATCTCCTTTGGTTCGTCTTTCTCTCTCTAAAATCTGAAGAAGGCTTTCTCACTCAAATGGGCTCTCCCTTCTCTCTTCCTTTCAGCTCATCTTTTAAACAGGGATCGTGGTCAGTTCACGGCCGTGAACTCTGAAACGCGTCCGTGAACTCAAGATGGGCGTCGAAACGCACCGCTTCGCTTGCACGGGTTCACGGGCAACAACTCTTGTTCACGGTCTTAGTGACCGTGAACTAAATTAGCGTCAGTAACTAAATTAGCGTCAGTAACTTGAGTTTTTGCCCTGGACGCCTCAAAGTTCACGGTAACGGCTCTTCTTCACGGTCATACAAGACCGTGAACATCCAAGGAAAACCGTGAACTCGCCGTTTTTCACCTCTTCTCCCTGTTTTCGCTCCTTTTCGTCCAACTTTCGACTCCGGGGCTGGTTTCACCTGTTAAATCCTGAAAAACGCTAAAACACGAGAAACCTAGCGTAAAACCATCCTTTTAGGAGCGAAATTGCCACAAACGCCTAAGAAAAATGGGGTAAAACATGTACAATTAGGTCCGAATCAGCACTCGTACGTCATGTGGTTATCCATATATATATATATATATATGGCGAGTTCTATCGTACCCCGGGTAAATTCCGGGGTATGGCGTACCTTGACGATCTTAACCGTACGTGTGATCTCAACGGCTGAGATTAAATTTTATTAAATGATTTGTTTTTTCGGAATTTATATTAAATAAAATTACAGGAAGACTCATAGAATTAGTTTTTCTTTCATTTTAGTCCTCTATGTCCGTGGGTTGGTTAGTTTGAGTTGGGTTGGGTTTTTTCAATATTTTGATTGAACCCAAATTCAACCACCCCAAAACATAAAGGGTACCTACCCTATCCAACCTACCAGCACTTCGTTCCCCCCATCCCGACCCTCTCTTCTCCGCTGCTACACGCCGATACCTTAATGCCCTATCCTCTTCCCCTGTTCCTCCGTCCTCCGCCGCTAGACGCCGCTAGCCCTCTCCCTACCCTTTCTAATCTCCCTTGTCGGCCCCAAATTCATCGCTCACCAACAACTTAGATTCTCCTTGCGGAAGGGATTTCGAATCCTTGCAACCAGAAGAAGAAGGAAGGGTTCTCCTCTGTTTACTTTTTCTGGCGATTGGCGTTATGGCTTCTCGAACGAGTTGCAGAGACCTTCGTCGAAAGAAAAAGGGGTGACCTCCCCACCGGAGAGTCCTCCCACGACGACACAAATGGTCTTTGATGACCCCGACGCCATTAGCCTCGCTTCCAAGTTCCGTCACTAACAGATCAACGGCGGCGCCTCAATGTTCTATCATTGATGATGTCAAACCTTCCTGGGTCAAGTTCTGCGAATTTTGTTTATCTCACATATTTGTGTTAAAACTAGATATGCCATACCCTCAAAATCAATAATAGGACCATGTTGTATCAGTATGCTATTATGGAAATTTTGGGGATTTATGTGGAGCAGAAAACTGAAGTTCGAATTTGAAAAAAAAAGAACTGAAATTTGAAATACGAACAGGAAGAAGACGATCGAAGTGAAGCTTCTGATCGTTTCTCAACCACTCACGAGATGGAATGTGGGCTAACATCATCACACTTATAGTTTCCATAAACTTAGCATACAAAACAAGAAACGTTGGCAAACTTAGTGGTTAAGCTAGTAGTTTACTATTAAGTTTGCTAGAATAGGTGTAGGGTTTGAATACTAGTTTCAACCATTATATTTAGTTTTTTTATAATTATTAGCGGTTTTATATTTCTTCTTTGAAATCACTTGTTCATAGTTGATTACCCTCTCCTTGCTAGTCAAGTTTTTGGAAAAAATTTCATTTTTCTATTTAGAATTTTATTTTACAACTATTCATAAGTAGTAATTCTACACGACATGTCATTTTTGTCACACACCACCGTTGTGCGCACCTCCACCTTGCAACTTTGCGTTAACCCAAAACTAGTACAAAGGACTAGTACATCCCAAAACAAACCTTTGCTAAACCACGTGAAAGGGCATTTGTAGGCTGTAGCGCAGTCTAGTGACTAAGTTTGAAATTCTGCCTTGACAAACTTATAAACGTGAAAGCTCCATGTTCCGAATGGTTCAATATTCTGCCTTGACACTGATGCGTGTAAAATGGATTGATAGAAGTTTGTCGGTTGAGGTTCAATATTCTGCCTTGACACGATTTCATATACTAAGACGCATGTAACATAGTATATAACATTATAGTTGAAAAGTGAGACTTGACATCGATAGAAGTTTTACATTGATAGAAGTTTGTCGGTTGAGGTAGAATGTCTTGTTCCTTATAAATATATTTATATCAGGCACTATCATGACATTGAGACCTATGGCCAAGTCACGATGAGGTTATGATAGATCAAGGAAGATCTTATGAGATTTTTGTCGGAGATGATCCTATCACGTGGAATAATTGTTCTTTGTCATTCTAGATGATCAGTGAAATTCGATAGACAACTAAAGTACCATAGGTTGTTTTGAGATCCTAATTATTTGTTCACTATCGATTCGGATTATTTGTTGTCTAAATAATCCGATCGATTGATTAAAAAGGCCTCGTATTTTTTGGCCATTAAAAAGGCCTCATGTGAATTCGAACATGCCTTTTGTACCAGGCCCAATAAGGCCCTTAGCAATAGCAGATCGGCGGCACAACTCCTTTTGGGCATTATTTTTATTCTCCCAACACAGATCAATTATGGCAAAGTTGAACAACTGAAAGACTCCCCTACAAAATCAAGCAATCGATCCATATCCCTGCTTTTTCTTCCCCCCATGCGCAGGCTTCTCTGTTTTCCTTGAGAAAGAAAACTTAACCGCCCTCCTCCTTCCTTCGCTTCCGCCTCCCTTGCATGCAAGCCTCCCCTTCCGCCAGTCAATCCACCGCTGGTCGGCGGTCGCTCAATACCGGTCTCCACCTCCGAGCCACCATCGTCGCCTGCCACCGCCGCCGCTGATTCGCTCGAGGGGTTGTGGGAAGAAGAGCGGCAGAAAGTTCCCAGGACGAAAGGCAGGAGAAAGTTAGGGAGAGAGCAGCAAGGGTAGGGTTGTCGTCTGTTGACAGAAGAGCAGGCGAAGGAAAATCCTGTGGAAAAAAGGAATTCCAATCGTCGTCTTCCTTCCTTCCCGGACTAACAACGAGTTGCCGCCGACCACGTTTCCACCGCCGCAGGTACATTTTTGTAAATGCTTTTTAACTATGTGGTACGGTGGATTAGAGTATCTGACGTAGTGTGTTGTTATACTCGTAGGTGTAATTTTCTTACAATGGATCGTGTATCTCAATGGTACCCGTAAGTATTGTTTACCAACTAATCCTTAGACTTTCTACTCCGCTTCCTTTTCGTATGGTCAGACATTAGTAGCGGTTTTATTTGTAGGGATTTTATGGTTGAGCCTGGTTTCGTTGCAAAGCTGCGGTATGAGGAAGCAGTAACTATGTCTGAATTTACGGAATCACTCAGTCTTATATTGTTGCAAGAGAATGGTGACATTGAGGTTATTGAAATAAATTTTTTTTGTCATTCATCATTCTCGCTCTCGTTTGCACTTTTTCTGTTTGTTAATGCTTGTTAATTTTTTTTTTGAAAATCCATTTGTTGTTTTAAACACCAGGGCACTTCTTACCTCTTCTCTGGACGTGTCACCGAGTTGAGGACATCATGGTGTGCTGCATCTAGAGTTCATTTGATCCACTTAGTTATTGAGTATGACTATTTGGATGTTGAGGTTGTTTTCCCATCGGCAAACTTACGCAAAATCCTTTCAGATGTAGTAAGTGATGAAGACATGGCCAATGCCGATTTCGTTACCCTTGTCATCTTGCTTGGTGGAAACTCTTATGAGTTTATGGTCACATTGGGTCCTTGGAACCATGGGTATTTTGAGCTGTTATTGGTCAAACTATTCTTTCCTCGTGGAAACTGAATACCATTACAGCAATGTCAATATAAATCTACTAAATTTGCTTAGTGTCGGCCTTAATGCCATTTATCTTGTTATCCAAGTGTACTAAGTGTGTGAACACAATGTTATTTTGTACGGGTCCTGCCTTCTTAATGAATTGTTGCTTCCTTATGGGTTGTTTGTTGCTTCATACTACACTACATGCCACAAACAATCAAAAATTAGTATTCGTGATTCATAAGAAAGAGCGAACTTGAAAATTAATAACAAGAGCGAACTTGAAAATAAAAATACGAAGGTGCTTAAATATAAACATCTATCAATAGGAACGAATGATTGCAAAAAATGTCAAAATATATACATAGCTAGCTAGGATCGTTAGTTTTACAAGCTGAACAATATAGTCTAACGTAGGAAGCAACAATTCTACCACATAGCTTGAAAATAAACATCACACTTCACTACAGCTATATAATAATGGCTGGTTTTCATGAACAAAATAAGTCCAGAAGACTTTCAATAAGTGATTAATTGACTTGAGATGCTAGTTTGGTTGCCTTCTGGCCCAATGGTTGCTGCTTTTGGCCCTCAATTGTACACAATATGTAGAGCTCGTTAATCAACTTGGACAAATAGGTTTTTGTTGGTTAAGTGGCAAGCAAATTGTTTCCGTGATTCATATTAATAAGCGTACACAATTGAACAAAGAATGTTGATTGTAGTCCAGCGGATGGAAGTTTGCAATGCCAATTTATGTCTTGGGTTCGACACCCATCAGAAGCATTTCAGTTTTGGTTTTAAGTTATTACTACTAGGAATAAGCCCGCGCTTCGCTGCGGGATGATTCATATTAATAAGCGTACACAATTGAACAAAGAATGTTGATTGCAGTCCAGCGGATGGCAGTTTGCAAGCCTAATTTTTGGCTTGGGTTCGAAACCCATCAGCAGCATTTCATTTTTGGTTTTAAGTTATTGCAGTTGTACAACATTTGAAGGCTTCTGATGCAAATGATGCCCTTGTGGGGGCTATCTTACGAGAAGTCATCTTTATGTTGCAAGAATTGCCATTGGTTTGTGTTGCTTTTACTCCTAGAGAAGCGAATCGGGCTGCCCATGTTGTGGCACGTAATGCCTTATGGTACTCTGGCTCTTGTAATGTTCGTTTTAATTGTTCTTATTTGCTTTGACTATCATTTCACGAAGAAGCCGTTGTATTGTGGCTCTCTCGTGCTTACCTAGTTAATCCGCAAGGGTTTCTATGACAAAATACAATAAAATAAGCCCGCGCTGCGGGATGTGTTTTATTTTTGGACACCAATTTTCATCTCAGAATCTGTGTTTTTCCCCTTGCAACTTATTCCATTAAGGACATCTGCATATCAATATTGTCTAACACTGAATATAGGTACATATGCAAAAGTAATTCCCAAAATGTGTCCTAAGCATTCACAATAGATTCACAGTTTGACTGAACTACCTGATTAAGCCAGGTGGTAGTTGTTGCTGCGAAATAGACAGATCAACAAAGATCTACAAAATATGTGCATCATGTTCAGTGAACGGCATGTACATGACAAAAGGCTGGACCAAAAGTGTTGTCAATTATGTCAGGGCTTAGGTAGAAACAGCAAAAGGCGGTCAATCAGTAGCAGTTTTCCTGATTCAAAATGTAGCTGGTCGAAGTTGATGTTCAATCGTCGAAAGCACAGCGATCCCAAAGTGTGGCAACCCTGATGTGCGGCACGGTGCACTGACCTGGGTTTGGCCATGCAATGTACAGTTCTGCTGCGAAGGTCTTCTCGCAGTTTTTCTTGATGATGTCTTTTATTTCATCTTCATTCAGTTTGAGATACTTTGCCGGCATCATGCAGAGTATTGACAGAGCTACCTCGTGGTTGAGTACAACATCGGCCTCGGATGATTCAGATTTGCACCTTGCCTCGATTTGGTAATGTAGTCTGGTCATAATAGAAGCTCGTTAGCTTTGTTGAGAATAATGCAAGCGTTCCTTGCCAAAAGTGCAAACCGGTCAATTTAAATATTTAATCTCACCTTGGCGTTTCCCGAGTGGTTCTGCAAATGTCGATTTTGCATTTGACATGAGTGAACTTGATTATGGTTCGGTAGAGGGTCTGAAATATAAAAATTGTTTTTGCCAGGTTAGAGTGCACGGCAATAGCAAGTGAAACATATTTGAATGTTGGGATTTTTCAAAGCATCATAATATACCTCACGATGTTGTGGTATTGAACTCAAGTCTTCTTTTATCTGAGCAAGTGTTCTTCTTGGGGGGCGAGGGTAGCGTAAGTATCCCATCCTTTCAGCTGTTCCATAGATTATGTACTTGATCGGTTTGCGGCATGGCAGAAACCTGAGTTTTGCAAATAGATGTCTATGTTAGGCTAAGTTGTTGCAATGAAAGCATATTTGAAGTGAACAAATTGTCTTAGAGATTGTTAGGAAATCAATACCTGTTCATGACTCTTTCAGTGGTCTCATTGTATGAACTGATAATCAGACGACTGCTTGTGTCGATTCCAGCTCATATATACCATCATCGTTGCATGCATGGGGCACGGAGACTACCGATGTAACTGTGGTTATCAGCGGGAGGTGCGACTCTACATCTGCTGCTTGTTGGAGGTAACCAGCGACATCGTAGCCACAGTACTTCACAACAGCCTTGTTCCCACTGTTTTGCAAATGCAAACAAAATATAAATTATTCGCTGTCGAAAGTTTTAACGATCTTAGGTACATAGTTTAGTATACCTGTAGTCTTCAATAACCAGATGGAAATCAAGCATGCCATCTTGGAGGGCATTTGGTAATGTGATTCGCCGTACGCAGCCTGTGACATCTGTAATTGCATAGATGTTATAGGATTTTTAGTGTGTGTTGATCGTGAAAGTGATGTACATTGTTTTACCTGCGTGGCAGTGGAAACTTTCAAACTTTGCAGGGACCATTGAGAAATGAGAGTTCAGGAATGAGTCGAGGGGAAACTTAGGATTGTTCTGGTCTTCTTCGATGTTGTCAATCAGTTGGTCAGAGTTCATGAGCAGCCGCAGTTCTCCTGGGACAATGCGTTTGTTCTTACTCGAGGGGATTGTAACGATAATGCTTACGCGATACAGACGACCAACTTTGATCCTCGCCATCACGTCATCAATGTCCTTTTCATATGCCAGAGCTTCAATAACTCGTTTCTGCAGGATTAGCAGGTGTAAAAGAATGTTATAGATAAGTAGCTGGTGTTTTTTTTTTTTTTTTGCTGGGAAATCGTAAACAAACCTTTTTGTCCATCCAGAGCATGCGCAATGCTGGCGTTTTCCAAACCTTTCCGTCAATGACTTCTGTCCACGTTTTTAGAAGCCGAGCTATCACAGTACGGTTGTTGGTTCCCAACCGCAAACCTCGAAACGTCATCGAAGCACAAATGGGGTCTACAATAGAGACAAGAAACACACTAAGTGGAGTCACCATTTATTGTAAGGTTTTGCGAATCAATCGAATCCAGTACCAATTTAGACCTACAGAAACACAAACATCGAACCTTGGGGATCGGTGGGGTCCTCGTAATCCCGTGAGGCGACTGGGTTGTCTCGGCGGAAAACTGCCATAGTTCGTGTGTCCGCTGCGATCGTAGTAATCTTTATTAGAGGAATATGATGTTTTCTACTGAGTGGCGTGCTTAGGACTAGATAGTGACATACCTTGGCGGTAGGGTTTTCACCGTGGTCGAAAGGGGCAGTTTTTACCGCCGATGCCAGCGAAGATCTGGAACGAGGTCTGTGTTGTCGAGGGAGGCAAGAGCAGGGCTTAATTAAATTGAATGCGGCCTAAAAAAGACAGGCCGGAAGGCTGATTTGGGCCTTCTTGCCCAATGGTTGCTGCTTTTGGCCATAAATGTACACAATATGTTGAGCTCGTTAATCAGCTTACGAGCCCAATTGTTTCCGTGATTCATATAAATAAGCGTACACAATTAAACAAAGAATGTTGATTGTAGTCCAACGGAAGGCAGTTTACGAGCCCAATTAATGGCTTGGGTTCGACACCCATCAGCAACATTTCATTTTTTATTTATCCGGTTTTTAACACGGACCAGATTGATCTTGGTTTTTAACACGGAACACTCTTATTTGTCCATACCTGTTATTCAAAGGTTTCATCTTCGGTATAAACCAACAGGCAATCTCCAAATACGACTGCCTATACGCTACATCTAAATACACAATCCAATGACAAAAATTTCGGCTTGGCTAATTTCTTTGGAGTGACATGATAATACACCATCTACTTGTCAATTTTCCGGTTTATTAATTTCTGTTTACTTTTCAATTGACATCGATAGCCAAAAGTAACCGGCAAACCTTCACGTACCTACTAATGTACTACGCGAAGGACATACTTACAAGCAAAAACCCTAAACCCTGAACCCTATACCCTAAACCCTATACCCTAAACCCTGAACCCTGAACCTTAGACCCTGAAACCTGAACCCTGAACCCTAAATCCTGGACCCTAGACCCTGAAACCCTGAACCCTAAACCCTAGACCCTATAACCCTAAACCCTGAACCCTAAACCCTAGACCCTGAATCCTGAACTCTAAACCCTAAACTCTGAACCCTAAACCCTAAACCCTAATAAAATCATGTTTGCCTTTTTACCTCTAGAGGGAACTTCTTGTTGTTATCCAACTCCACCAAGCAAACGACCCCTTAGTAATGACTAATTAGGATGAAATGAGTTGTTTGCTAGCTCGAGCCAAAATTTTGATCGAAATGATGAGCCCAAACTCAATAAATGAGTTGTGTCGTGTTCGGATCGTATTAGCTCGTTCATAAAAGAGCCGAGAATGAGTTCGGCTTGGCTCATTAAAATGGACCATATTTCTTTGGAGTGACATGATAATACACCATCAACTTGTCAATTTTCCGGTTTATTAATTTTTGTTTACTTTTCACTTGACTTCTATAGCCAAAAGCAATGTTGTCAGAACCGAACCGGAGCATGACCCGGTAATGCGAACGGCTCGCACTTTAGTGGTCCAACCGCTACATAAAACCGGAGCGACTTTTAGACAATTCCGAGCCGATTTTGTGACTGGGTGGAGGTTTTACCAGTCGGGCCGAGCGGCTCGGCTCGGCTTTAATAACACTGGCCAAAAGTAACTAGCAAACCTTCAATTTTCACTTGACTTCAATTTTCCTGGTCTAGGTCTCTGAGTGGAGTTGCGGGTGACGATGGTATTCCAGGCTTTTCCCGGCGGCAGCGGCGGCATGGCAAGGTTGCAATGGCAGCTAGGGTTTTGATTTGTCTACTTTGGGCTCTCTGTGTTATGTGTGGCACTTGGGCTTTTCGGGTGGGCTTTTGAATTGCTTATCTGTATTGTTGTTCTCTTCATTTGGGCTTGCCCATACTTTGTACTCCTTCCTGAAACTGATTTCGTCAAAAAAAAAGAAAAAAAAAACAATCTTCCACCTGTCTCCAATCGATGGAATCGTCGACTCTCTCTCTCTACTCGTCGGTGTTTAACACGGATTCAGGTACTATTCAGTTGATGGGGTA
This sequence comes from Linum trigynum, assembly GCA_964030455.1. Classification (NCBI taxonomy): domain Eukaryota; kingdom Viridiplantae; phylum Streptophyta; class Magnoliopsida; order Malpighiales; family Linaceae; genus Linum; species Linum trigynum. The sequence continues at coordinate 15,832,567 of OZ034818.1, forward strand.
TCCCACTTGAGCAGATTGGATGTGTCACAATAAAGTAGCAAGGGAACCAAGGTAGTTTATCGAGAACCAAGGTAGTTTAGCAGAACAGTCTTTTCCCATTCCCTCCATTCCCTTTCTCTTTGGGGTATAAATGAACAGAGTCTTTTCCCATTCCCTTTCTCTTTGGGGTATAAATTGATGTACAGAATATTATTCTCATATCCGCTCCAATTCTCAAAATCACCCCGCTTCCATCCGTGTCTTCACCTGCAATTCTGCAAATGTCGAAGTCAAACCCATCTTCTTCGTGGATCGCCCAATTCAAACCGGGCGACCGGGTCGAGATCAACTCCGAAGACCCCGGGTTCCGCGGCTCCTGGTTCGCCGGCACCGTCGTCCGCCGCGAGGCGAAGAACACCAATCGTTACGTAGTCGAGTACGACCAGCTCTACGAGGACGAATCTGGGGAGAAGCTGCTGCAAGAAATCCTCGATTGGATCCAATTGCGTCCGCCGCCGCAGCCTCCCGAGAAGAAGGTCCAGTTCAAGTTCGGCGACGAAGTGGAGGCTTTCCACAACGACGGCTGGTGGGAAGGGGCTATTACTGCGGAGCACTCCGGCGGGAAATTCGTGGTGTTCTTCAGAGGCTCAAAGGAGCAGATTGTATTTGAAGAGGAATATTTGAGGTTGCCTGTTTAGTGGGTTAAAGGGAAGTGGGAGCCACGATTCGAACAGGTTCAGCGGGAGAAAGAGGTGAGCTAATTCGATTTTATGACTTTTCCTGCTCCGTTGCTTGGTATAACAATTTTAGGGAATTTTGAATCTCGATCTAGTTAGACTGAGGAAAGTAGAGAATTGGGTGATCAGAGATGGCATTTGTTCTTTTTCACAATGTCTCAACCTCGTTGAATCGCTTCATAAACATGCAGATGTCGCTAGACTCAAATTGTCCCAAGGAAGTGATGAAGTTCACTCAAGGAATGCAAGTCGAGGTGACAACTGACGAAGACAGTTTCAAAGGTGCTTGGTTTGCTGCAACAATTATTGAACCTTCGGGTGAAGACAAGTACCTTATTGAGTACAAAACCCTGACGAATGATGATGATACTGAGTTTCTCAGAGAAGACATTCGTGCTTGCAACATAAGGCCTTGTCCACCGGAGATCATTGTTGTGGATGGATTCAAGGTGATGGATGTAGTAGATGCTTACTACAACGAGGGCTGGTGGGTTGGCGTGATTGCAAAGGTTTTGATCAACTCCAATTACGTGGTTTACTTTATAGAGTATGATGAGAAGACAACGTTCAAGCGGGCTGATTTGAGGCCACATCAGGATTGGTTAAACGGCAAATGGGTTGTTCCTTCAGAGGTCTGAATATTATGCTCTCAATTCTAATGGTGGTTGTCTTTTTTTTCCGAAAGAAAATGGTGGTTGTCGGTGGTGGGGTTTGGTGGTGTTTTTTTTACCTTGCTTCTTTTTTTTTGGGTCTGTTGTTTTTGGTGGCTCCATGTTCTCTTAGACTAGCCTACAATCCTTCCTGGATTTCGGTCCAAACTCTCTATGCAATTCCTATTTTGTAATGAAATCTGTCCGCCACAACTACTTTTTTTCTTCTTCTTTGCTCAACTCACAATTGCAATCATGTGGACCTTAAATTTGGAGGCTGATTTGGGCTATAATAAAGATTAAGCCCAACGAAGCAAATTAATGGATAATCTCCAACTTAATGCTAACAAATTAATGACTAATCTTCCAAAAAAATTTGATAGACCCCGTATTAAACCGACATCTTTTAATTAAACACTTTAACCAAAAATAGTTTACCGATCAAGAACACAAAGTTATCATGCCCTCTATTCCCTCACCACACGTTGGAGATCCAAGCAAAGGTATAATTGTCGTTTCAAGTAATTAATCATTTGCTAGTGGTTTGTATTATTTGTTTCTTTTACATACCACCAAAGCCATCCAAGTGCACTCCCATGGCAAACCCACGTGGAAAGTAATGAGGCAACTATGTATTTCCACCCCATTTTTCCTCTCATGGTCGGGTATAGACCAAACTAGTAACAAGCTGAGTCACCCTAGTTGACCACCCATGGAGAGTTTCTCCAATGACATGCACGTAGCAAAGAAAGTGATGGAAAATGAAGTTTCTTTAAGCAAGCCATCTCATATTTTATCAATACGTGCCAAGGGAAGAATTGTTGGTTGAATTACATTTAGTTTCTTTGCTTGACAAACATAAATAAGGCCCTCCAATCTTTCCCTGTAGACACGTTGACATGAGGTGGACGATTACAATCAAAATGAGTTTCCTCAGAAACTGAAACTAGATGAGCAAACACATGAGCTAGGGACCACAACAAAGCATACAAATCCTCCTTCAACATATCCGAACAAACTAGAGAATCATGTCGCATCGTATGTGTCTGGCGCATACGAGTCGTTTCCAAGAGTGAACTTCTTGTTGTTATCCTACTCCACCAAGCAAACGACCCCTTAGTAATGACTAATTAGGATGAAATGAGTTGTTTGCTAGCTCGAGCCAAAATTTTGATCGAAATGATGAGCCAAAACTCAATAAATGAGTTGGGTCGTGTACGGATCGTATTAGCTCGTTCATAAAAGAGCCCAGCATGAGTTCGGCTTGGCTCATTAAAATGGACCATATTTCTTTGGAGTGACATGATAATACACCATCTACTTGTCAATTTTCCGGTTTATTAATTTCTGTTTACTTTTCACTTGACTTCTATAGCCAAAAGTAACCGGCAAACGACCCCTTAGTAATGACTAATTATGGTGAATCTTAGAGCCATTTTTTAAAAGTTTCATTCTCTCCTTTCCCATTTTAATTTCTCACCGTATGAAAAAGGAAAAAGAAATTCGAAAAGTGCAGGAGGGAACATTTGGAGCCTCTTTTTTCATTTTTCTGTAAAATTTCCCTCTCTCAACGATTTTAGTTTTCCACCCTATGAAAAAAATAAAAATATTGCCAACCCAACTTTACCTTTCTGACTTCCTTCTCTTCATTTCGTTCTTTCACCTTGCTTGTTCGTCAACCGGCCGGAGTGGAACCAAACCCTTCCCACAATCGTCAATTTGCTCCTTCTCCTTCTCATAATCAGATATTGTAATCTCAGCCAAAGGTCGGGTTGTCGATTTTAGTTTTGGGTTCTCTTCCCATCGACGGCGGCGCTGCTGCATGCGAGTCCTGATGGAGGTATGTTCTAAATTCTCTGTCCTTTCTCTCATTTGTGTTGGTCTATCACTGATTTGGAGTTTTGACAGAATAGCCTTTGTACCAACGCGGAGTGAAGTTCTCGAGTCCTCAATTGTCCATCGATGAGGATTGTAATCAGATCAAATGAATCAAGCGGTCCATTCAATATTTTTCGTCTCTGCTCTTGATTTGATTATAGGCTCGATGATTTTTGTTTCTGACCTCAATTAATTTCCATTGGCAAGCTGTTCGGATTGTAATCAAAGCGTTCAGAGTGGTTTGAGACCTGTGGCTGTGGTTGTTGCTCGGTTTTGCTCTGTGCTCGGTTTTGACCTCAGGTTCGTTCTTCTGCTTAGTGCTTAGTGTTTAGTTCCAAGCTAGATATTTTTCAATACAGAGTGTTTTGCGTGTGTGCACATGTGGTTGAAGACATTGTATCTGACTATTGGTTACTGACTATAGACCTGTTGTGCAGGCATGTGGAGCTAAATAACATGTTGAAAAGGAGTTGTTAAATGAGACTGATGGTTATGATGTTGTGGTTGCACTTGTTAAGCTAGCTATAAAGGTGTCTTGTTCCTCTTATACTTCATAATGTTCAGTTTGTAGTTTATAATTGGTTCAAATCATAATGTCTAAATTGGAATTTTTGGATTTGGCACTCCTTATGTTTCCTTCTTTGGCTAGATGGGCGTGCAGTGGTTTTCCAAGAAGAGGACAGATGGGCCACTCCGCTTATGCACACCGGTAAGTTTCAAGTATACCCTTTCTTGGTATGCTAGGTCTTAATGAAAACAAGAATAATGAACTGAACAGAAAAATAATCTTGACCAGCAAAAGTAGAGGCATACATTGTTGATTGGAAAAGCAGTTTAATGAAACCTAAAACATGAACAACCAGGACCAGAAAGTATGAAAATACCCAACAACACATCATAACGTCCTCCAATCAAATATCCTAACTCATCCATAGAGTATCAAACAAATGGCCAGATTCGAAATGTGTCTCCGGTTATTAGAATCCATGCCAATCTTTTCAACTAGCCTTCTTGCTGCTCCTCAGGCCTTCCCTTTATAGTACATGGCTTCTTCTGCAACATTGAATATACAAATTTTAGTTCCAACGAAAATAATTGTTTCCCAAAAGTATTCTAGACATGCACAATGAACTTCTAATATTACAGTTGGTGGATCAGGGATGCCGGTTGTATCAACATCCTCTTCAGTATCCTCCTCTGATAACTCTGGACAAGTTCTGGCATTATGAGTATCCTTCCCACATTTACTGCAATGTTTTGGTTTTCTGCCAATGTGTGGTGCTTGTTGGTCAGCTCCGTTGTTGGCGACGTTTTCACTATTTGGTTCTTCATTATTTGGTACTGTGTGGCCAGCAGCTCCATCATTAGTTTCAGTATCAGTAGGTTCTGGTATTGTAGGCCTCACATAATCAGGAGGCTTCTTACAAGTGCTTTTTTTATGACCCAATACGCCACATCTGCTACACATTCGTTGCTCCCTTTTCTTCCTTTTGTTTTCTTGTCCACCCGAACCTTTGTATTTCACAGGATGTGGATCCAAAAGTTTCTCTTTTGCCTTTGGTCTATTGATATCTGGGATCTCAGTATCACCTTCGTTCATCATGTCTAGCGATTCACATATGGATGCAATTCCTGTACGAGCAAGGTTGAAGCTTTCGCTTGATTTTGCCCCTTTTAACCATAACTGGGAGCTGCTTTGTTGAAGAAGCCCATATCTGAAAACCACAGTCAATATTATTATTCTATTAAAACGTCACGAAAAAGTGAAAGCTTATGTTCTAAAACGGGTCAACGCTCTCTGGTACCACCTTAGTATTTAATAAACACATCTGAACTGCTTTCTTAAACACAGTAACACACAATTTCCAGCTTTATACAGTAACTACGAACCTGAATGTGAATAGTCTAGCCTCGTCCATATTGTGTGGTTGTTGTAAGCTATCAAGTGTCTTCGGCTTCTTTGACCACCTTAACTTTACCAACCGTTCTGGAAGTTCCAGCATACCCTCTTCTTTCAGTAGATGAACCATATGAGCGCATGTTATTCCCATATAGTGGTAATAGTTACAACTACACTCCATAGCGAAGGGCTCAATTGTGTATGTGACCTGAAAAACCTTTTGTTTACCTGACATTGTCACTCTGTAAATGCGTTGGTTTTCTGATATCTCTGAATCCATCCTTACACAAGCTCCCGACTTTTCAACCTCATCTCTGAATTTGAAAAAGGCTTCTTTTGTGAATAATTTAGACGCACTCTTCTGAAGTGAGACTAATATATTAGACGTTATTGTCCGTTCACGATGGATGGACTCAAAATCAGCTTGTTGCTCCATCTCCCTCATATCCCTAGCCCAACGATCAAAATGAATAAAGAACTCAAGTACATTATGATTGTTTTCGATATACTTGGTAAGCTGAGAGTTCATTCCTTCACATCTAGACGTTGTTGACAAGCCTGCAAAGAACTTTGAGCGCAAGTATGTATACCCCCATTCAGTTCTTTGGTCAAATAGATGTGAAACCCAATTGTTATGCTGCTGTGAGCACTCCTCGACCATTGTTTTCCACTTATCTTCAAATACTGAAGGTTCCCAATCAGCTGACACGAAATGTTTCCATTGTGGCAAGAAGTTAGGATTGTCCCTCACTTTTCTGGCAATAGTTTTGTCTATGTGCGAAGCACATAAACGATGTGTCGCATCGGGGAATACTTGCTGAATCGCATTGCGCATGGCTTTATCTCCATCTGTGACAACAGTTTTAGGATCTACACCGCCCAACCTTCTCCTCAAGGCATCTAGAACCCATACATAGTTTTCTTCTTTCTCATTTTCCAAAAATGAACATCCAATATGCAACTGTTGAAGTGGTGGTTCACACCTAAAAAATAAACAGGTTAGTAAAATTACTTCACTAATAAGACAAGAATTACACTATACCCATAACGCATGGAAGTGATATTGCATTAGGCTCTTTAACGTGTGGTATTAAGTTTCAATGAATAAATTCTTTATACTTTATAGGAATGAAAATATAAGTTACTATGAACCGAAAATAAAAGAATTAGTACCTGAAAAAATTACTAGAGGCATATTGTAGACGTTCTTTTTGTAAGTCACATCAAAAGCCAATAATTCTCCAAAGCATGCATAATCAGCCACTGAAATACTATCTGCCCAGAACAAGTTAACAAGCCTGTCTTCATCGTCTTTTTTTAGCTCAATTACGAACTGTTCATCCACACTTAGTTTCGCCTGTAGGTAAGCTAGTGCTGTCACAGCATCACCAGCACTAATCTGTTCCTTCCGATCTTTGTCCACGTAATTATACGCATCTTTCCTCGTGAACCCCATCTTGCTATAGCCTCCTACCTCTGCAACCGCTAGTGAAACAATCTGTTATGTTTTCATTCCTGCAGCTCTCCGGAAATTGATTGCTGCTTTAACTGCATCACTCAACTGTCGATTCCCTTTCATGTAGTGTCGGTATTTTTTTGGAACCGTTACGTGAGAGTGAACGTTATGAAAGGTATCCACAAACCACTTCCCATCTGACTTGTCTAGTCGTACACGAATCCTAGCTTTGCAGTCAAATCTCGTCTCTCCTTTTGGTTCCCTCTTTCGTTCACCCTTTCGGTCGCGCTTTGTTCCTTGACCAGAACATACAAACCGACGCCATATCATGACCTTGTCTTTATCTCGGCCAATATCTTCTTTCCTGACGTCAAAGCCGGTGACCAGCCCATAGTTCCTCCAAAAATCATAGGCTTCTTCAGTGTTAGCGAATCTTAGCTTCTCGATATCTTCTTGCTGTAGAAGTAAGAGATCGGCAAGATCATCATCTTCTACCTCTGAACTTTGGTGAACGTTGTGAATAGTTGAACCGTTACTGTTGTTAATATCTTCATTGTTTTCCACTTCGACGATTTCATCGTCTTCCATGATCGTCGCGCTTGTGATTGTCCAAGCCAACTAACCCTAAGTAGCCAAAGTAGTACTAAGGAACTAGCCTCTCCGCTGGCGCTTCACTATGAAAAATCTAAAGGGTGTTGTATATAAGCTGTGAAATTAAATCCTTGTTTTTAACAGAACAATTTGGGTCAAAACATCCATGGACTGGACTGAATTCGTTTGGCCTATTTAAATAAAACTAGTGGGCCTAAATAACCTCCTTGGTTCGCATAACCAAGCCTGTCGTCCCTCAAATGGAGGACACCTATTCCAAAAGCATCAATTGCACCAGGTGGCCCCTCGAAAGAAGCACACCTGTCACCAAAAGCATCAATTCATATATGAAAATCCTATCACCATTTACTCTGCCCTTTGTCATTGGTTGTAGGAGATTGTATGTTGATAAGATTTTATCCCCTTACAGCCTATATAAACCGCAGTCCCCTCTTCCTTCAAAATCATGGAAGCAGCAAATGAAACTTGAAATTCCTTAAAGTTATTCCTCCAACCTTATTTGCATCAAGTTACGGTAATGAGGAGAACTCCAAGTGGCTAAAGAGTTTCCCAACATTCAATCATGTTTGTGAGTTTGCCATGTATAGATGGGAAACTCTTTGGCCATTTGGATGTTTTTCTCATTGCATTGTAAGAAGTTATTATTTGTACAGGAGGTTGAGGATGTGGATCCGGGATTTCTTCTTTGTTCTTGAGTTTGAGTCTTTGTCTTCGTTTTTCATTTTTATATTTCCTGTGTTCATTTACATTTTCGCTACTGCCTTGTGTTCTTATTCATACTCCGTTCTTGTGTTTATATTTCTGGGTTTCACTGCTTACTCTGTTTTCCGGTTTTGGAACGAAGAAAGAAATAGAGCTTTGGTGCTCTGCCGCGGGAAGCCTAGATCACTCTTAATTGATTGGTTGAAAATGGGCCAAACGTGAATTCATAAACTGGCGGAGCCACAACCAACCAAGGGAGGTTAAACTGGCATCGTCTTCTTCCCTTCTTCCATCTGCTTTCGTGGTCTTGTCTTTTCGAACCTTAAAACCCTAAAATGAAGCCCCTAATCGGTTTAATGAGGTGGATAAATATAGAAGTTCACACGTAACTAGTTAATTCCTTATTAAGTTCATTTAATGAGGTGGATAAATATAGAAGTTCCCACATATAAAAAAACTCTAATTGATATCTCACGGGTTTTCCTAATACACGAGGTTAAACACCCCTCTGGCGCATCTATTAATATGGCCAAACATCTTGCCCAAAACTCATTCAACTAAAAGTAGCGCAGAGGCCCTTTGGTCAACATTGTGTCTGTAACATTATGGGGAAGGAAGGGTAAGTTCTGCAATCCGCTAATGTGTTTTCTTTAACTTTTTAGTCAGCTATTTCGTTGTATTTGTTCTTATATTCCACTCTCTCGTTGCTTTTTTGTACAATTATATTAGGGAGAAGAACAAGATGACGAGCGGCCAGTCTACTGTACGCCTAACGCGTTCTCTAGCCAAGTCTATGGTTCGTCCATGAGCTTTAACAGTAGGTTATTTATACAAAACTTATTCTGACTTGATTGTTCATTATTGTAGGAATTGGAGAACTATGTATCTCCTGCAAAGAAAACAAGAATGCAAGACGTCATCCCCCCACCTACACCCGACTCGAAGGTGATTGTTCTTGATGTGAACCAGGGCTGGACCATTATGAGCTAGGTGTGCAAAACAAACCCCTCACGCCTCCACAAATATTGTCAATGAAGGTATGTAATCCTAGTGATGTACATATGCTTCCTTTTCGCCCACTATTTTCGTTGTTTTCCTTCGTTCCTTTCTCCGCCACTTGACTTCTATTTCTTCTTTAATTAATTATATATTTTCATTTAAAATGTAAAACCTAAAACTCAAGAAAACCTCTTCTTATTTCCTCTATTTGTCCCTTCTCCATGATTGAAGGGTACCACAAGGTTTGAGCTCCCTACAGCCGTCAACTACAGTGACGAAGAAGTGAGTTTTGCTCACTATATATTTGCAGAAGACCTTCCTCCTGATGAAGCTTTGGTCAAAACAACGATGAAATCATATACCAGGCAGACATTATGGAGCTTATGCCCCGAGTCAAGCGTTGATGCTGATGTAAGTACTTCTGCGAAATGCCCCTAGTTGACCTGAACGTGCTTAACGATTTTTAATCATTGGATTTTATTTCTATTGTGTTTTAGGTAATTACAGCGTTAGCATGCCACTTGACCTTGGACGAAGTTAAAAGAGATACTGGTCGTGGAAGAGGAGTGTGCAACCTGCCTACGGAATTGCAGGTAAGTGTTGCTTTTGCTTTGTAATTCTAATTCAGTTTACACAGGGTTGGTTGTTTATTAAGTAAGATTAGTGTTCAATGATTTAACTTCATTTTCCTACCAGGATATGGTCGTTAATTATGGCATGACATCTGCAAAGGCATTAGAGTTATATGATACAAAATTCCTATCAAAAGCTCATAACTATAGAAAGGTTATGAATTCTCCACAATTCTTCCTTCTCATTTCTGCTTATTTAGTAGCGGTTTTCACAGCATATGTGCGCGTGAATTATGCCTGCCCTTCTGCTTAATTTCTTGAATGAATTATGTCGGAAAACTAATTAGTTAATTGGATTGTTTTCTCGTACCTGTGAAGGTTTGTCTTCCCATGAAAGATATGATGAATGATGAAGGCATCCACTGGTATTTAGCTATAATTTTGATGGACCAGAAACAAGTACACATTCTGGATTCATGCCCATCAAAAGAGCGCCAAACAATCCGTACGAATGCAGTTCACACAATGGTATAGTTAAAATTTGTGCCATTGAATACATACTTCAATACACGTGTTTGTAATTCAATTATGTGGCATTATATTTTCCAACAAAATTTTGTAATTCATAGGTTACTTTTTGAACGTTGTAGATCGAATTTCTGAACGACTTGTTCGATGCCTTACACAAGGAAGTTCAATCAACATGTGCACCACCACAGATTAAGGAGTTTTCTTTGACCACTCCTGAAGTTCCTACACAACGACACAAGTAAGAATGTATATTTGGTCATAATTTCACTAGAAAAATAAAATATTTGTGTCTTACGTAATGCATATTTCTAAACAGGAATAATAGTGGGATATGGGTTTGTGTGTGGATGATGGGATCAACTTGGGATGATGACTATTATATTTGGGTAAGAAATCACCTACTACATAGGCCCATTTATTTCTACAAGCACATTAAAAAAACTATGTCAACTATTGTATTAATACGTTATATTTTCTGTCCTTACAGCCATGCAATCATTTGAGAAGAATGCAGGTGGCATTGTACCTAGTCAAAGAGCCTACCAATTACATAAGACACAAGGTGCTCAAGAAAGCAAATCAGAATGCGCCTAGGTTTGAAGCTCAGACACTTGAGTACAAAATAGCTTCCCAAGAGAGGAAAGCAGGTTCCCAGAAGAGGCTAATTCAGGAAAGCAGCTTCCCAGAAGAGGCGAATTCAGGGCTCAAGGATATCTAGTCGCATAGTGCGTTCTGCTAAAACATTTTAGCATTTAGTTTTGTTTCTTCCTTTCCAACGAATGCCCTCTTTATGGTAACGATTTAAGGACACGTTTATTATTTGGCGGATAGATTGCAAGTTTTGGTGTGCTTTTTTATTTATTAGAGGGAGGCTAGGAAATCAGCCGAATAAACACAAGTACACAGCCAGAGGCTAGTTTGCCAAACAGAAATGGAACCGCTACAGTAATCTCACATTGCAGACAGATAGCCAAAATAGCAGCAACAGAAACAGCCACCTCTGAGATTCGCATAAAAACTAATAGAGATAAACTGGCCAGATTACTTGCCTCGGGAAACTTATTCCCATCACGTCTTCACGAAGTAACCCATCGAAATTTGCTGGAGGATCTTCCAACAACCAGCCCAATCAAGTGGACCCTTAAACCATTTTTCAATAAAGATGGAAGAACCCGAAACATGATTAAAAGCATCACTAGTGAAGAATGTGGCTAAAATTGAATTAGGAACTTATAGTCATTTCTCGTGGTGACTAAAATGAAAGAGGTCACATATCGTCCATTCAAATAATATTTGTCTGAGCTCAACCAAACTTGAGTTGCTCCCCCTATAAATGTAATCACCCTCTTGTTTCTTCATATCTTCTTCAGACAACTTATCAACTGTGCTAAACATGAAACTATCAAGATCGACTTCCTTGTTCATCGGATCCATTCTGATCTGGAAAAAGAAAACCACCAAACAAGCTCCTCAACAGATCATGTCAAAGACTACTGAAAGAATGGACCAAAAACACACATGATCCTGGAAAGGGACATCTTAAGCACCTAATTCCGATACACATTAACTCGGTTTATCATCAATGCATAAAACCGTCACCACAATTCGTCAAAACCCTTACCTTGTCAAAGTTAACCACGAAGATAGAAGCAGGACTGGGCCTGTCGGGGTCTCTGTTTAGTTCGAACCCCACGGTTTCAGTGTAAAAAAATGTAGGAATAGAATTTTTGAAATACAGACTCCACAGCTGTAGCCTCCGCTTCAAACAACGAGACCTCTCTTCCCAAATCAGTCTACAATACACCTCATCCATATCAGAGATCCATCCAAAATCACAGCATTGTAGTTAGAAAATCAATTTCGGCAATTTCAATTCAAAATCCCTTTCTTACCTCCCTAGCAGATCCTGAAGGAACCATGGCCTCTTTCATTGCCTTCTCCAGTGCAATCATCTCCGCCTGCCCAGATGTTTGCACAAGTGAATTACTCATACAAGCAACAATTAGTTTTCATTCAAAGGGATGGGGGTGCTTATGCTTGCACAGCTTGACGCCGAGATTACCTGCGATATTCGGCCAGTTTAGGGTTCAAACAATCGATTGGGAGGAATCATAGGATAGGTGGGAAATATAACAGTCGAGAACGGGAAAACGAAGAAGAATAAGAGGGGGAAACAGAGTGGTTCAATTATCGCTGCCATTTTCTGAGGCGGCTGGGATGATTTACAGGAGTAGGGAGGAAGAACAGGGTTATTCCCAATTCGAACAGAAAAATGGAGAAGAGAGAAGGTCCAAGGTCGGGATTTGGAGGAGAGGGGTAGGGCTGCGGGTGGGGCAAGGTAGGTGTCCTTTCTCTTAGGGTGGTTGGATTTTGGGTCAATTCAATAACTAAACAGAACCAACCCGATTTGGTTTACAATGGACTAAAATGAAAGAAAAACTAATTCTATGAGTTTATCTGTAATTTTATTTAATATAAATTCTGAAAAAATAAATCATTTAATAAAATTTAATCTCAGTCGTGGAGATCACACGTACGGTCAAGATCACCCAAGGTACGCCATACCCCGGAATTTACCCGGGGTACGATAGAAGCCACCATATATATATATATATATATATATGAATATCTGGTTGAACATTAATGCATGAGAGTTGGATCGGGACTATTAGTAACTTAAATCCACAAACATAGAACCATAGACATAGGTAGACAACATAATCGACCATATGGGCAATTAGAATAAAATATCCTTCTATTAACACCAGTTGAGCGAAATAGACCAATAACAACGAGAACCAGTGCAGAGCCAGAAATTCGATCGAGGAGGTTGGAGGAGGCTGACTTGTATCGTTATTAGGGGTGGCAGTTCGGTTATTTCGTAATAAGTTTGATGTCGCGGAAAATAAAAAGAACACGGTGATTTATGTGGTTTCCCCGAAGATCGGGACTAGTCCACGGAGAGCAGAGCTCTCAGGTAGGGTTTCACTATCTTTGTTCAAAGAAGAAGAACACAGTCGCTAAACCTCATTAGGGTTGTAGTTCGGCCAACACAAAAGCCTAAATACCCTTCACCAAGACACGGGTATTAGGCAAAATAACAAAGTCACCATGCAACAAAGTAAAATGTACAAACAAGTACATAGTCCACGTCAACACTCCCCCTCAAGCTGGAGCATGAAGGTCACAAATGCCCAGGTTGGACAACAAGCTGTGAAACTGATCCGTACCCAGCGCCTTGGTGAAGAGATCAGCCAACTGGTGATGAGTCCCAATCTTGCGCGGATGGATCTCACCGGAGGCAACACGTTCACGGACAAAGTAGCAGTCCATCTCGACGTGCTTGGTACGCTCGTGAAACACAGGATTAGCTGCAATGTGGAGAGCAGCCTGGTTATCACAATAGATGGGGGTCGGAACAGACTGGGGTACCTGCAACTCACTCAGTAGATGTCGCAGCCAGAGGATTTCGCTGGTGGTACTTGCCATAGCTCGGTATTCAGCTTCAGCTGACGATCGAGCAATGACCCGTTGCTTCTTGGCACGCCAGGATACAGGAGCCCCGCCAAACTGAATGTAATACCCGGTAGTGGAGCGACGACTAAACTGGCAGCCTGCCCAGTCAGCATCACTATAAGCTACAAGATCAAAGGAGCCGTCAGAGGGAAAGAACAGGCCCTGACCCGGTGCTGTTTTCAGATAGCGGAGAATACGCTGAGCTGCTGTCATGTGCGCGGGGCTAGGAGAATGAACGAACTGGCTGAGCAAGTTAACAGAGTAAGCAATGTCCGGCCGAGTTATCGTGAGGTAAAGAAGGCGGCCAATCAAACGCTGATAGGCACCCACATCCTCAAACCGCTCATCTGTCGGGCGAGTGAGATCATGGTTTTGCTCCATGGGAAACCCACTAGGCCGAGCTGCAGACACTCCCAAGTCGGCGAGGATATCAAGCGTATACTTACGCTGGCTGAGCACTATGCCAGCAGGTGAACGTGCCACTTCAATACCCAAGAAGTACTTCAGGGGGCCCAAATCTTTGATACTGAACCGCTGATTGAGAAACTGCTTGACCTGATCAATGGTAGCAGGATCATTGCCAGTCAGAACCACATCGTCAACATAAATAAGCATTGTGACAAAGACACCCGCCTTCTGATACAGGAAGAGAGAATGATCAGCCCGGGAGACAGTAAACCCGAACTCCAAAAGTGCATCCTTAAACTTCGTGTACCAGTTCCTAGAAGCCTGACGCAGGACATAAAGAGATTTCCGTAGGCGACAAACCCGGTTATCACCAGCCCGGGCAAACCCCTGAGGTATCTTCATGTAAACCTCCTCGTCGAGGTCACCATGCAAAAAGGCGTTATTCACGTCCAACTGATGCAAAGGCCAACCCTGCTTAGCTGCAACCGCCAAGAGTACGCGAACAGTGACCAACTTGGCGACGGGGGCAAAGGTATCGTGAAAATCAATTCCATCGAGCTGCGTGAAGCCTTTCGCAACCAAACGTGCCTTATACCGATCAACTGTGCCATCCGGCTTGAACTTAATTTTGTATACCCATTTGTAATCAATGGTGCGCTTCCCTGGCGGCAACAACTCCAACGTTCAGGTGCCCTGTGCCTCAAGAGCCTCGATCTCTCGTCTCATGGCTTCCCTCCAATGCTCGAATTGAACCGCTTGGGCATAGGTGCGAGGCTCGAACAAGTGGTCCACAGTAGCAAGGAAGGCAGAGTGAGTAAGAGAGAAACGATGATAATGCACATGATTAGAAATGGGAAATTGAACATGATAGGAATCCGTGTCAGGAAGGTCTACCTCATAGGAGTCCAACACGCTAGGCCGCCGGCGATCACGAGGCGGATTCCGCCGAGGTGCAGGCGGTGCAGGAGGCTCGGCCTAAGGAGTCACATCCTCGGCATGGTCCTCATGTGCAGGGGCGGGAGTCAAAGCACCTTCTGAGCTGTCTGCATCATGGTTGACCGAAAGGGGTGATGAGGACAAAGTGGACGCCTCATCAAGGGGAGAGGGAGCAGGCGAGCCGACTTGGTCAAACAGCTCCTCGTCGGCAAGTAACCCACCGTCCATGGCTCCCCCATGCAATCCATCTCCCACGTCGTCCCCATGCGCGTCTCCATGCAAGGGAACCTGCATGACAGGTCGCGGAACAGCAGGAAGTGGCGAGGTGGTGCTAGTGAGCTGAAGTTTGAAGGGATAAACGTGCTCAACAAAATGCACGTCGCGAGACACCAGAACTCTCTTAGTCCGAAGATCATATATCCTATACCCCTTCTGAGATCCTGGATAACCAAGAAATACACCTGCTCTTCCCCTTTCCGCGAACTTATCGAGTCCATGGTGCGGGTCTTTAGAATAAGCAAGGCAACCAAATGACCGTAAGTGCGAGTATGTAGGCGGCCGTCCTAGGAGAACCTCATACGGTGTCTTACCAGAAATAACGGGAGACGGCATGCAATTTATTAAGTAAGTCGCAGTGAGCACACAATCTCCCCAAAATCGGACAGGTAAACCTGCATGAAACATGAGTGCCCGCGCCGTGTCCAATAGATGACGATGTTTACGTTCGACTACCCCATTCTGTTGCGGCGTATCGGTGCAGGATGTCTGAAGAATCATGCCATGCTCCTCATAATATGCCGGGAGAGTAAGGGTTTGAAACTCAGGGCCATTGTCCGCCTGAATCCACAGAACAGCTCGGCCAAACTGAGTTCGCGCCAACTCACAGTGAAGTTTGAGATAACGTTCAACATCGGATTTATATTTCATCAAATAAACCCAGGTAGAACGACTATAATCATCAACAATGGTGAGAAAATAACGAGATCCATCCAAAGCTGGAGTACTATAAGGACCCCAAATATCCATATGGAGCAGCTCAAAACTGTTACCGGTTTTAATCGTACTCAAAGGAAACGGCAGACGGGTCTGTTTTGCTCGTAAACAGGAGTCACAATGTGAAGAATCCCGAGACAAAGTAGTACTTGTCAAAAGATGGATGCCCGAGTCGAGTATGCCACAGAGCTGAGGTCTCCACTGAGCTTGACGCCTTGAGAGTCTGACGCACAACAGGCAGGCCAACTCTAGGCAGGTAGTAAAGTCCATCTCTAAGGCGTCCCACTCCAATCAGCGTCTTGGAAGGTAAGACCTGGAGCATGCAAAAATCATGCAGAAATGTTACCACCACGTTGTGATCCTGTGCTAACCGACTAACCGACAATAGGTTGCACTTGAAAGCCGGAACGTGTAAGACCCTGTCCAACCGTATGGAGTCACTAAACTGAACCGATCCCATTCCCTTTATCGGAATACCAGACCCATCCGGTATACGAACCTGAGACTGCCCAGAAACCGAATAGACTGAATCCAACCAACTACTATCACGAACAATGTGTTCGTTACAACCAGAATCAAGTAACCACATATTAGGTTCAGAATGATTACCGGCCATATGTGCTGTGGGAGTGGACGGCGAATCTGTGGAGCTCGAAGTAAGGAACTCCTTCAGCTGAGCAAACTGAGCCGCGGTCAGGCCCGGTATAGGCGAGTTCGCTTCTGGTTCCACGTGAGCCGCTTTGGGACGGCGCGGTGCAGCTCGCTCATCGCTAGGCTTCGCCCGAGGGTGTCCCGGTGGATAGCCGATCAATTTGTTGCAGGTCTCGCATGTGTGCCCTTGCCGATTATAGTGCGAGCAGCGAGGCTTATCTCCCTCAACCCTAGACTCATGCTCAGCAGCTCGCGAGTCACGCCGGCAAGAGTTTGAAAGGCCGCTGTGTCCACCGTTGGCGCCGCAAACTAGTGATGTTGCGGTGCTGCTCCTCAGCTGAAACCATTTGGTAGGCGTCCGCCAGCGTGGGAGTAGGCCTCGTACCAAGAATCTGCGATCGGATGACAGAGTAGGCTTCATCCAAACCCATCAGAAATTCAAACAAGCATTCGGTGTCTTGTTGACCGTGGTAGACGCGGAGCCAATCACATGAGCAACCGCCGCACGTACAGCCCGCACAAGTACAGCGAGGCACGCCCCTGATCGACTGCATCTCGTCCCAAGTCAAACACAGCTTGGTGTAGAACATCGAGACTGACAGCTTATCCTGGCGAAAAGTGTTGAGGCCGCGCCGCAGCTCATAGGCGCGCTGCGAGGAACCACGGCTGAAACGGCGCTGCAAATCAGCCCAGATGGCGCGCGCTGTCCCTTCCGTCCGCACGCTGTTGCGCACTTCTTTCGTCATAGTCGTCTTCAACCACCCCTTTACCGTCGCATCACAATGATCCCAAGCATCCTGACGCAATGCAGAACCGGCTTTGGTGCGGGGAAGAGAGCCATCAACAAACGCCAACTTATTTTTGGCGACTAGTGTCTCTGTAATATCGTTAACCCATTCTCCATAGTTCGAATCATTCAGCAGGTCACCGCCAAACAATTGCGCGGGATTTTCCGAAGGGTGCAGATAGAGGGGGGAGCTGATCGGGATCACATCATCGCTGGAGATGACCGTCTTGCCGCCGCTAGTCTCCTCGTCCTTTGTGCCCATGATGACGGAGGTAAGAAACTACGCCGAATCGTTACAGCTCTGATACCATAATAAGTTTGATGTCGCGGAAAATAAAAAGAACACGGTGATTTACGTGGTTTTCCCGAAGATCGGGACTAGTCCACGGAGAGCAGAGCTCTCAGGTAGGGTTTCACTATCTCTGTTCAAAGAAGAAGAACACAGCCGCTAAACCTCATTAGGGTTGTAGTTCGGCCAACACAAAAGCCTAAATACCCTTCACCAAGACACGGGTATTAGGCAAAATAACAAAGTCACCATGCAACAAAGTAAAATGTACAAACAAGTACATAGTCCAGGTCAACATTTCGGTTTTAACCGATAACTGATTGGTCGGTTATCGGTTAATCGAAATAAACACCCCCTTACCGAAAACCGACCGAAATAGGCTTCAGTTTCTCGGTTACCTCGGTTATCGGTTAACCGAACCACTTTTAAGACCAAAAAACATTTTGGCCAGCTTCCGATAACCGACCGAAGTTCGGTTACTTCGGTAACGGGTTAGTGAATAACCGGCCGGTTATCGGTTTAACCGGTCGGTTAACCGATAACAGGTAACCGAACTGCCACCCGTAATCGTTATAATTGAGGGAGAGGGGCGGCTAAACCTTTACCGACTATTTTAATTGCTAAATTTGTACAAAATTTACATGTAATTTTATCTATATTTCAAATTGAATGAGACTACATTCCATCCTAGCTACCTTCAACCTAGCACCATCACTCACGTACGACGAGAACATAAACTTCCAAACCATGTACGTCCTAGCTACTTTTATACCGTTGGATAATAAATTCAAAATATTCTAATAAAATATTAGTAAATGGCATATGATCCACGATTGAACATCTCCCAATAACTCGAGTTATTGGGACTAACTGGTTCTTAACATGGTATCGGAGCATTCTATGACTAAGAGGTCCGGCAGGGGCGGATACATGGGCCTCTAGGGGTGTCCCGTGACACCCCTAAAATTTGGGGAAATGATTATCCAACCTCCGGTAGTAATTTCGTATGGGTATACAAAATATAATTGGTAATCCGGGACACCCTAACATTTGAAAAAATGATTATCCTACCCTCGATAATAGTTTTCTTATGATTAACAAAATATAAGTGGTAGTCCGTGTTATTCCAACCTAGGACACTATTATTATCAAACATATTCTAATTATGTTGCTACTCATTTGTTATTCTATTTTAAACATCATGCAACAATAAAACGCTATTTCTTTATCGCCAACTATTTTCAATACCTAATAATTAAACTACGTACACGCTACCCTTAATTTTGAATTGATTTTATGGTTACACGACAAGTGTTGAAAGTTCTACTTTGAGCTACATTAAGAACAAGGTTAGAAATCGAATATCTGATAAGTTCGTGAAGTATTGTCTAGTAGGATATGTAGATTTTTTTTTTTGAACAGTGCAGATACGGAGTTTATTTATATTATTTTTTCAAAATATGAATTTTAATTTATTATTTAATAAAAAAATTAATACAAATTATACAAGTATGATATTTTTAATATACGAATTATTTAATTTATTATATAATTACATTTAATTTTTGAAGAGGATACCCCTATGAAAATTTTCTGAATCCGCCACTGAGGTCCGGTAACCCCATTTGTTTCTGTTAAGCACATGGTATCTGATATCTGTGCAAACTTCAAGCCCATATATAAAACATCTTCCAATAATTCGAGTTATTGAAACTAATTAGTTCTTGAAACAAAATTCCTAAGAACGTGTCGTTAAAGGTTTGACGTACATTATCCTGTAATCGAAATATTAGCCGTCCACTACTTATCTAGTATAAGTTGCCGTCCACTTATCTAGTATAAGTTGCACTAATTTGACATGCATGTAAAAACTAGAAATGAGTAGATCCAAGTCTGAAGTCTCAAGATAACCCATCCACGTGTAGGAACTCCACAGTTTTGGATGAATACCGCCCACACCTAAACTAGACAAGCCCTAACTCACTGAAACGCTGTGCAAATATGGGAAATCAGGTTCGTCGTGGCCAATGTTGTCAAAACCGAGCCGAAGCATGACTCGGTATTGTGAACGGCTCGTATTTTAGTGGTCCAACTGGTATTAACGAGAACCGGTACCTTAAAAACAATAATATCAAAAGTAAAAGATACATAGGGTAGTAATTTAACAATTCAATGACTAAAATGAAATTTAATTTGCAAGTACCACTTTGTAATTTTACATTTATATATCAAATCATTTTAGAAACCCTACCATAACCCTCCTTGTAGCAGCCGCCAATCTTTTTTATTCTTCCATTCTCCCATAACCTTGGTCCTTTAAGACTATCGCCCTTCTTCTTTCTTTCTCCTTCAACTCAAGGTCGCCTTTTTCTTCTTTCTTCTTCCGTTCAAGTTTAGACAAAGAAAGAGCTGGTAGTAGATGGTGTTGGGGATTAGCGGAAATGTGGTATGATTTAGGATCAACACAAAAGAAATTTTTGGTGTTTAATCACTCAATTTAAGAAACACTCAAACAAACAAGGCCTTATTATTTTGGCTCTTGCTTTACATACATACACGCATGGGAGACTTCTTTCTTTCTTTTTCTCTTGTCTCTGACTCTCTGACTCTTCCCTCTTCTTCCCATACATACATATATATATTGAAATGAAATACAAACATATAATGCAACAACACATGGCTTGCTCCCTCTTATCTTCCATGCATTTACGTAGATCAATTAGTTGAGGGAAGTGACAATAAGCTTGGCCCATCCAATAAATAATTGTATATCCACTCTTCAACTTGCTCATCATCTTCAATTTTCTGTCTCCATGTTCACTTGATAATGCATAACATTATTGGTAGTTATGCTTTCTTCTCATGATGTCAAATGGATGGCTTCAATAATATTTGATAATTATTCCAACCAAAATGGTAATGCATTTGTCTCCTTGAGTTGATGGTAATGGGCCATAGTTTAGTAATGATAATTTACTATTGCAAATTACCATTTAACACCCCCTCTTAATTTGCAATTTGAAGTACCTTCTTAAACTTCTCGAATTTCTCACGGGTGACCGCCTTTGTCATGATATCTGCTGGCTGGTCGTCGGTGTTGATAAATTCCATCACGATTAATCCTTCGTTGACGAGGTCTCGGATGAAATGATGACGCAACTCGATATGCTTCGATCTTGCGTGAAATACTGGATTTTTTGTCATGGCTATGGCTGACATGTTGTCACAATGAATAATGGTTGGACCATTTTCATTTTGCTGCAAATCAGAAATTAATCTTTTTAGCCATACCGCTTCGCACGCTACATCTGTAGCTGCGGTATATTCTGCTTCTGCTGAAGATAATGCCACAATCTTCTGCTTCTTTGAACTCCAGGAAATGGGTTTTGAACCCAGGCAGAATATGTACCCCGATGTGCTTTTTCGATCATCCAGTGATCCTGCCCAGTCACTATCGGTATATCCAGTCAGCTTGCTTTCTGCTTCTTTCTTGTACATCAGGCCCAATTTCTTTGTACCTTGAAGATACCGCAAAATTCTTTTGGCTGCTGCAAAATGAAGTTTGCTAGGTTCATTCATAAATCTTGATATAAGACTTACTGAATGACATATATCAGGCCTGGTATGTGTCAGGTAAATGAGTGACCCGACGAGACTTCTGTACAGCTTTCCATCGACTTTTTCAGCTCCATCATTGCGTTGTAATTTCTCGTTTAACGCCATTGGTGTTGAGATTGGTTTGCACGTTGCCATGTGAAATCTTTTCAGCATATCTTCGGTGTACTTCTCCTGTGAAATAAATATTTCTCCAGGTGACTGCTTCACTTGGATCCCAAGAAAATATTTCATGAGTCCCAAGTCCGTCATCTCGAATTCTTTCATCATGGTGTTTTTTAATTCTTCGATCATATGTTGATTTGTACCTGTGTAAATCAAGTCATCAACATACAAACAAACCATTAGATAATCTTTTCCTTCTCCCTTTTTGATGTAGAGAGATGCTTCACTCGGACTTCTTTGAAATCCGTTTTGCTGAAAATATCGATCGATTCTGCTGTTCCAAGCTCTCGGTGATTGCTTCAGCCCGTATAAAGCCTTTCGGAGACGATAGACTTTGTCTTCTTCTCCTTTTTTCTCATAGCCTCGTGGTTGCTCCACGTAGACTTCTTCTTCCAGTTCTCCGTTCAGAAATGCTGATTTGACATCCAGCTGGTATACTGGTAACTCCAGTTGAGCAGCTAGAGCGAGAACTGTTCTGATGGTCTCCATCCTCGCTACTGGTGCATATGTCTCGTGAAAATCAATACCGGGTTGTTGTGAATAGCCCTTTGCCACCAGTCGAGCTTTGTACTTCTGGATAGTACCATCTTCATTGAATTTGATCTTATAGATCCATTTGAGACCTATAACCGACTTGTCCTCCGGTTGATCAACAAGCTCCCATGTCTTGTTTTTCTCGATCATGGAAATTTCTGCATCCATTGCCTCGTTCCAAACTTCATCTTTGGATGCTTCTTCAAAGACTTGAGGCTCACAAGAAAAATATGCAACATGACTTGTTTCATAAATTTCTCGCAAAGACCTTGTTCTCAACGGAGGTGAATCCGAGTCTCTTACGACATCTCTGAAGTTGTCTCCTTCTGGGCTAGGTGCAAAATTTCTTTCTGGACTAGCAACTGGATCTGGTTCGTTGCTGGGGTCTTTTGGAGTTGCTGAGTCCTCCAGAATTTCATAACTTGGTGGAGATTGAGAAATTGGATTTTCCCAATTCCACTCCGCCATCTCATCAAAGATCACATCTCGGGAAACCACCACTTCGTTCTTTACTGGATTGTAAAGACGATAGCCTTTGGACTCATCACTGTAGCCAGTGAAGATCAACTTTTCTCCCTTCTGGTCAAACTTGTCTCGGTTTGGAGTAGAGATGTGTGCATAAGCTATGCACTCAAAGACTTTGAGGTGATCCACCTGTGGCCTCCTGTGGTGCCACGCATGTATCGGTGTCTTGTTCCGAACTGCTTTGGTTGGTGATCTGTTGAGGATGTAAATTGTTGTATTGACCGCTTCTGCCCACAAGTTGTTGGGAAGCTTTTTTGCTTTGAGCATACTTCTCGCCATCTCCACAATCGTGCGATTTTTCCGTTCTGCAACGCCATTTTGTTGTGGTGTGTAACGGACCGTCAGCTGCCTTTTGATTCCGTTGTTGCGGCAATACTCCATGAACGGAGTATAAATAAATTCTCCTCCACGATCTGTTCGAAGGGTTTTGATTTGATGGCCGCTTTCCTTCTCAGCTACTGCTTGGAATTGAAGGAACTTGGGAAAAGCTTCTGACTTTTGCTCCAGAAAGAATACCCACATCATTCTGGTGAAGTCATCTACAAATAGTAGAAAGTATCTTTTGCCGCTGAGTGATTGTGTTCGGGTTGGACCGCATATGTCTGCATGTACCAACTCCAGTGGCGCTTTTGCTCTCCAAGATGTCTTTGGAAATGGTAAACGATGCATTTTGCCATATATGCATCCTTCACAGATCTTGTCTTCTCTGTTGATCTGGGGAAGTCCCACCACCATATTTTTCTGCTTCAACAATTTGAGGCCTTTGAAGTTGAGATGACCGTATCTGAGATGCCATAGGAATGATTGATCCAGATTTTCACTCTTGAATGCTACTTCACCATTTTGTGACATAGCAAGAGAGAAAATTATGTTAGAAGTCATCGGGACTTTGGCCACCATGAAATTGTCAGCTTTGTTGATAATCTCGCACACGCCATTATCAAACAATAGCTTGTAATTTTTCAGCATCAGTTATCCCACGCTAAGTAGATTGAGAGTTAGCTCCGGAACATACAAAACATCTCGAATGAGAGTTTTGTTGCCTTCTTCTGTGCATACAACAACTGTGCCTTTTCCTTCCACTTTTAGCTTCTTCCCGTTGCCCAATTTGACTTGAGAGCGGTATTTGTCATCGATGTCGGTGAAGGACTCCAGATCTCCAGTCATGTGGTTACTGCAACCACTATCCACCATCCAGGGAAGCTGTGATTTTTGCTCACCATTCAAGCATGACAAGGCCACCATATTGCTTTCTTCATTTTTGGTGCCGCTTGACTCGCCATCTTCTTGCTTGTTCTGGAACCAGCAATCTCTCTGGGAGTGGTTTTGAATTTTGCACTTGGTGCACTTGAATCTGCAGTCTTTTGTTGCATGACCCGCCTTTTTGCAAATTATGCAACTCGAGCCGGTGTAGCCCGATTTTTGTTGTTGATAATTTTGTCTGTTGTTTCCTCTGTAATTGGATCTTCCTCTTCCTCTCCCTTGTGAGTTTCCCCCTCTCTGGCCTTGCTCCGATTTGGCATATTTACTTTCCGCCATGTTGACTTTTGACGAGAAAGCTTGCTCCAATGGCGGTTTGGTGAAGCGGTCATTCTTTGCTCGTGTGCTACAAGTGAGCCCATCAACTCGCTCATTGGTAGATTTGCCAGATCTTTGGTTTCTTCAATGACAGCAACAATATGCTCGAACTTTGATGATAAGCTCCGGAGAATTCTCTCCACGACCTTCCTCTCTTCCATGACGTCACCAGTGGCTTAGATCTGATTGACTGTCTCCGCAACACGCGAATGGAAGTCTTTGATGGTGTCGGTTTCCTTCATCATCAAGTTGTCGAACTGTCGCCATAAACTTTGGCGCCTGATGGAGATCGCCTTTTCAGAACCTTGGAATTGTTCACGCAAGACATCCCAAGCTTCTTTGGCCTTTTTGATGCCATAGATTCTTGGGTAAATAGATTTGCTCACTGCTTGCTGAATGATTCTCAAGGCGCTGGCATTTTGCTTGGCATTCTCCTTGTACTCCTTTGTCTTCTTGTCTGATCGTTTCTTCGAGTCTTCATCATCTTCCTGTGGACTTTCATAGCCATCTTGGACTATATCCCACATATCTTGAGAGATGAAAATTGGCTGCATTTGGGCACTCCAATACTCGTACAATTCTCCATCGAAAATGGGAATTTGATTAGAAGAGGTAGCAAACATGCTGTTTGAGGAAGTTGTTGCCATGGATTTTTGAGAGGATTGGGTAGGCTAGAAATTTGGGGATTTTTGAGAGGATAGAAGGGTATTAGCTATGATACCAAATTTGTTGGGGATTAGCGGAAATGTGGTATGATTTAGGATCAACACAAAAGAAATTTTTGGTGTTTAATCACTCAATTTAAGAAACACTCAAACAAACAAGGCCTTATTATTTTGGCTCTTGCTTTACATACATACACGCATGGGAGACTTCTTTCTTTCTTTTTCTTTCTTGTCTCTGACTCTCTGACTCTTCCCTCTTCTTCCCATACATACATATATATATTGAAATGAAATACAAACATATAATGCAACAACACATGGCTTGCTCCCTCTTATCTTCCATGCATTTACGTAGATCAATTAGTTGAGGGAAGTGACAATAAGCTTGGCCCATCCAATAAATAATTGTATATCCACTCTTCAACTTGCTCATCATCTTCAATTTTCTGTCTCCATGTTCACTTGATAATGCATAACATTGTTGGTAGTTATGCTTTCTTCTCATGATGTCAAATGGATGGCTTCAATAATATTTGATAATTATTCCAACCAAAATGGTAATGCATTTGTCTCCTTGAGTTGATGGTAATGGGCCATAGTTTAGTAATGATAATTTACTATTGCAAATTACCATTTAACAGAAGGCACCTGCAATATAATCTCTTCCTTTTCTCTCTTTTCGTTGTTCACGATTTTGTGTGGGGAATGGAGCGAGCCGACAATTGAGGGCGCCGCCAACGTCGACGTGTTCCCATTGGTTGGGTTCCGGGCTTCCGGCGATGTCAACCCAACAACCGTTTTTTATTTTTCAATTTTTTTCTTCTTCGTCACAGCAGGCAGCCAAGAGTCGAAAACCGGTCGGGCGGTCCGAGCGGTTTGAGCGTTTAACCGTTTTGGCCGCTAGCTGACCGCCCATTCTGCCCGCTACGATTTTTAGACTGATCCTGATCGAGCTGGTGACCGGGTGCCGGTTTTACTGGTTGGACCGACCGGCTCGGCCCGGTTTTAACAACACTGGTCGTGGCAACCAAGAGCACTTCTACTATGTTATATAACATTGGTGCTTTACTGTATAACTTGAAGTTGTACCATAACATTAAATGTATAAGTTTAGGTTGTACCATAAAGAAATTTGTACCATTATGTTATGGTACAACTTTACAACATGAAGTTGTACCATCACATAAAGGTACAAGTTCAAGTTGTACCATAAAAGAATTTGTACAAAAAGTATAGGTACAATATGAAGTTGTACCATAACATTAGATGTACAATTTTAAATTGTATCATAAAAGTAAAAATCTATAGCACCAATACTATATAGCATTGTAAAATTCCTCGACAACACGTGGAAGAGAAGGAAAAAGGCAATGGGTCGGTCGAGTTTCTCAGTACATATCATGCAGCCTAGTTATTCTGCTAACTTGAAGATTCGTTAGTATATACTAACTAATATCCAAAATATATGAACTAATATACAAGTCTGTTGAGTATCTAGATAGCACAGACTAGTATTCAAAACATCACAAACCAGTATCCATATAGCAGATATCAACTAATATCCACAATCAACCAACTAGTATTCAATATGGATACTCTTGTGTGTTATCTGGATACGCTTATGTGTTATCTGAATATTAATTATGTGTTGTATGGATACTATTCTGTGTTGTCTAGATATTAGTTTGTGAATTTGGCATAATAGTTGATTCATGGTAGTATTCAGTTAACAAACTTTGAATACTAATCTGTGCTCTCTAGATATTTTAATACTTGTATATTAATTCATATATTTTAGATATCAACTAATATCTGCTAACAAATTTTCAACTTAGCTTCTTAACTTTTCCCCGTATCATGCTGTTGAAGAAGTCCACAGCACAGCTGCCCTAACTTTGGAGGGTCTCTCGCCACATTGTGCGTGTAGCGCGTAGGGTACAAAACCCTAGGTGAGGACCCACCAAGAAAATGGGAAGACTTTTTTGAAAGGACAGATTCATGTTACACGGTTAGCATTTATGTGAAATATAGCAATCAATTAATTCTATAACTGCATCACATTGTACACTTGTACTTCTCGGCAGTGGCCAGTGAGGCACATGCTCATTACTGGTACTCGTGAGCACTTTGTCACGCGTCGATAATAAAATGTGTACATTTATCATAAACAACCTTTTTTTTTCCATATTAGTTCACTTGATTGATTGGCTTAATAAAAGAGCACTTCTACTATGCTATATAGTATTGGTGTTTTAATGTACAACTTAAAATTGTACCATAACATTAAATGTATAAGTTTAGGTTGTACCATAAAGTAATTTGTACAATTATGTTATAGTACAATTTTACAACTTGAAGTTGTACCATCACATAAAGGTACAGGTACAAGTTCAAGTTGTACCATAAAAGAATTTTTACAAAAAGTATAGGTACAATCTAAAGTTGTACCATAACGTAAATGTACAATTTTAAGTTGTACCATAAAGGCAAAACCTTATAGCACCAATACTATATAGCATTGTAAAATTTCTCTTAATAAAAATATTTCTTTAAACAAGTCGTTGATGTATAGATTTTCCTTGTAACAGGACAAACAGTTTGGATTATATGATGTATAGATTTTCCTTGTAATGACAATTACGGCTCAAGATAGGGTGCATAATCATGGGTTATGCACCCATCAATAACTAAATATGGACCCTTCATATAGAAAATACAGATCTAAGGATAGAGAATTAAAGATCATTTTTATTTTCCCTAGCTTTTTTAATCGACTCATATCTTCTTTGTTTTAACTCGGATTTTAATTTTTTTTTTTTTTTGCATAGATGGAACGAGTTCGTTGTGCTCTACAAAATGAGATCCATTTTCAATATTTTTTGAGAAAAAAATGTCTTGCCTCTCGGTACCAACTGCATGCCATATGGTATCTTCTTCGTTTTTAATTCGTTTTTGAAAACGTTTGCACAGAAGGAACGAGTTCATCATGATCTATTGGATCGAAAAATTTCTGAGTGAGCAAATTACAGGACCAAAATTACCACACAATACCACCCTGGTACGGGGTGGTATCTTGTGGTACACAATGTTTAATGTCGTAAATGACAGTTGATATACTTCTACTATCATGTATTCAACCATCCTAAAGTCTTGGTTTATTCATACCACCATGGTACGCTTTTCAAACCATAGGTATGCTCTTATTTCAATTGGTAAAAAATGGCTCAATTTTTTTGTTCAAAAAATATATCAAAGTGAATATCATTTTGAAGAGCACAATTAATCTGATCTAACTGTGCAAAAAAAAAATCGACTTAAAACGAGTGAGAAATCGTTCATAGAAGATTAAGGAGGGAAAATTAAAAATTTTCCAGGAGAGAGATGTTGATTTCATGCTGATGTGGACGGGTTACTCATGGTCATTCACCATAAAATTACTGACATGATCCGTTCCCGACAATTACAATGAAAAAGTAGGAGTGCCGGTATTATAAAAAAAAGTAGGAGAGACGAAATATTCTTTTATTAATATATTATCAACGACAGTTACATCTAACATTTCTTGAAAATGAACTCTAAAGAATAACCTAGTGATAATATGAAGATGATAGCATCTATCATATATTCAGACTATGAATCTAAAAGTCAGTAATCGCCTAAAAAGTTATTGGGTTAATAGCATTTTCTACCCTCTACTTTCGCAAATTAACAAACGTACCCCTCTACAAAAAATTTTGTACAAACATATCCTTCTAATATTAAACCATAACGAACTTATCCTTCCGTCTAATTATCGGTTAAATAACCGTTAAATGAACTGAAAATTGACCAAATTACCCTTAATTTTATTTTAATTATTTTCTAATCCAAAATCAATTAAAATTAAAAAAGAACCCTAAACTAATCCCCTCCCCCATCACGCAGCAGTGCGCCAGTGCGGCTCCTTCTACTCCGTCAAAATCAAAATTCCCACCACCATTACTTCCTCCGCCAGCCCATGCTTCTTCCCCTTCCAATCGAGATCTCTTCCTCTGCCGACCGCCAATTCTACCACCGCCTCTCCTGTAGAATCCCCGATGTATTTAACAATTCTCCTCCATCGGCAACCCCACCGGCACACTCTACGGATATGCCGCCGACTCCAACATCCTCCTCCATCTCTTCTCCGATGCGTTCCACTCCCCCTGATGTGTCTACCCCGCCAACGGTCGCCCCTAGCCTTTCTCAAAGTGTCTTCTCCCCGGTTGCGACTCTTTAGAGGCATCTGTGCCGGCCAATTCAGCGACGCCGGCGGAAGCGCCTATAGTTTTCCTGTCTACTAGCTCTCCACCGGCGACGACTCAAGTGGCGCCGGACGCGACACTGGGTCGGGAGAGTTGAGGAGGCGCTTGTTTCCCATTCGAGGGGAACATATCTTTAAATATATTAAAGTTAGTTTAGGGTTCTTTTAATTTTAATTGATTTTGGATTAGAAAATAATAAAAAGGAATTAACAGCATGGACAATTTGTTCATTTTTAGTTAGTGGTGGCAATTGGATCGGATTCGTGGATTGGTGGATTGGATTGGTGGATCCATTGATCAAATGGATTGGATCCAATGGATTGGTGGATTCATGGATTGGATCAAATGGATTGGTGGATTGATCCATGAATCCAAATGACATCCAAGGCTTGGACCAAAATGTAAATTTTGAAAACTTTAGGTACTAAAATGTCATAAATGAAAATTTTAGGTATCAAAATGTAATTTTCCAATGATATTTTTCGTATAAAAATATAAATTTTAGGTACCAAAATGTTAAATATAAAAAATATAGGTACCAAATCATAATTTGCCATTTGGATCCATGGATTGATCCATGAATCCACCAATCCAATTGGATTTGGATCAAATGGATTGGATTAGGTGGATAATTTGGTGGATGGATTTGATTGGATTCATGGATTTAGATCATAATTGCCACCTCTATTTTTAGTTCATTTAACGGCCACTTAACAGATAATTAGACGGAATGATAAGTTTGTTACGTTTTAATATTAAAGGGGTATGGTTGTGCAAAAATTTAATAAAAGAGTATGTTTGTTAATTTGCGAAGGTAGAGGGGTACAAAATGCTATTAACCCAAAGTTATTCTTGAAACTTATATGTTTTGCATGCCCAAAGCAAATTTGCATTTGTATTACTAATTCTAACTACAAAATCAAACCCCCTTCATCATTATAGCATAAGGGGGGTTAGGATTAAAAATATGATGTTGATGATTGACAATAGATTATATCTTTGAGATATTTATGTGAGTTGTACAAATAATTTTACCGTAACAAGTTGTCACCGTCATGTTATTATGGTATTTTTTACTCACATTATAAAAGCTTCTTATTTGAATTCCGTTTTCTCCTACCAAAGTTGTTTTACAATCCTTATTCTACACTCCCATTTAAACGGAAGCAGATAAGGTCAGTATCTGATGGGTTAGTAACCCATCAGTAATCCCTTCTCCTGTCCCCACGTGTCAGTCCTCTTTTTTATTTAAATAAAATGCGAAAGGGCAGTAAGGTAAAATTGCACTTACCCCTATTTATTGCTGACGCTGACTTTTGACCGGACCATATCAGTGTCTCTTTCTCTCTCCTCGAAAAACCTTTAATTTTCCTTCCTTTAGTCTTTAATAGACGATTTCTCACTCGTTTTAAGTCGGAATTTAATTTTTTTTTTGCACAGTTAGATCAGATCAATTGTGCTATTCAAAATGATATCCACTTTGATATTTTTTGACACAAAAAAATTTGTCAGTTATTACCAGTCTATACCATATGATATTGACTGGTATTAAATAAGAGCATACCATATGGTATGAAATTTTTTTGCTACATCAATATATATTTCGTTACTACCCAATACCATATGGTATAGTGTGGTAATATCAATATATATTTCGTTCTCACCCAATACCATATGGTATAGTGTGGTAATATCAATATATATTTCGTTACCACCCAATACCATATGGTATAGTGTGGTAATATCAATATATATTTCGTTACCACACAATACCATATGGTATAGTGTGGTAATATCAATATATATTTCGTTACCACACAATACCATATGGTATAGTGTGGTAATATCAATATATATTTCTTTACCACACAATACCGTATAGTATAGTATGTTAATATCAATATATATTACTTAAAAGAAAAAAAAACATAAGGAGGGAGAGGGAAAAAAAACTCATCATCTATCTCGTCTCATTTCCTCCGCAATCAAGAACACCAAACACTAAAAAATGGAGAAAGACCGAAATTGAGGCCACCGAGTTGATAAAGAGAAAAAACGCAATAAAAGAAGGTGGCTGCAATTTTTCTTCGTCGATTGCTGGAGAAAAAAACTAAAAAAGAAGAGAAGAAAGCAGATTTAGATATGGAGAAAGAGATTGGAGAGAAAAAAGGACGAGCGAAAGAGAAAGGATATGAAGAAACGGAAAATACCAAAAAGTTCAAATTCACAACTAAAGGAGATTGGGAGAGAAAAGGGAAGAGAGAAGGGAGAAAGAGAAAAGAGAGTTGCAGAGAAATGATTCTCTCTCCTCTTTTGAAAAGACAATCATTAAAAGTGGTCTCCTTTTTTGAAAAGACAACCATTAAAATCGGAATATAATAAGAAATTAAAATTAAAATTTATAAACGGACAAAATGTTGTTCTGGACCTCGCATTCAGCCTAGCCACATGATGGATCCGCCCCCTAGATCTACGGTATGCGTGCATTTACTGATAGGTCAGTAACCATTTGTTACTGACTCTATCCCAGACCCATTTAAACAGATGAAGGAAATGCACTTGTATAAAATACATCAATGCACAGGGAAACTGGAAAATTGATATTTCAAAAATCAAAACATTCCTCCTTCCATAATCAACAAGGTACAAGTCATAAACCAACCCAATAAAGTAGAGTAATAAAACATTACTACTAGCATATTTTGTACACGCATCTTTTATATGTCATGCTTTAAGATATCATAGGACAAACCAACTTATTTCGTTGACTTAAATTGTTTGAAGAGTCCTTAATTGAATTTTAATTCCGTAATCACTGTATTTGGTTATAAAGACCAAAGTGAAATTCTAATCAACAACATTTACATATATCGCCTACCAAAACTTAAACATGTCGATTTGATCTTTGTGGAATACAAAGGCTCTCTTTCACAGGAAGGTTCACCAATCACCATTGTCATTAGCATTACCATTACCATTACCATATTTAATCATAACCCAATTTCATTATAAATATAATAATATCTCTGTCGAAATGACACTACCAAAAAAGAGGACCCCCACCACCATTAACACTATTATAAATACCACATCAAGCTGCCACCACATAACCTCAAACCAATTTCCCATTAACCAAACCTCAAGTCTCAATTAGCAACACAAGCGATTATTCTGCACCTTAATCCCCTACATATAGCTACAGAGTTGCTCTGTTTTTTTCCCCATCTCCCCTGACCCAGAAGAGAAAATGGTGTTCAAGCTCAACAATCAGATGCTCTCAAAGATGGCCATCGGTGACGGCAACGGTGAGAACAACTCCTACTTCGACGGCTGGAAGGCCTACGACAGCGACCCCTACCACCACCACAACAACCCCGACGGCGTCATCCAGATGGGTCTTGCCGAGAACCAGCTCTGCTTCGATTTGGTGGAAGAATGGCTAAAGAAATACCATGTTGCCTCCATTTGCACCCCCGAAGGTGTTGGTGGCTTCAAGGACGTCGCCATCTTTCAGGACTACCATGGATGGCCAAAGTTCAGAAATGTAATAACACCATCCCTTCTTCCCCTGTTTTTCATTTCCTACTTACCCTGCTTTCCCTTTTTGGGTCTTTTAGTTTATTTCTACTAATTGGGGTTGGTTAATTAACTATCGATCTGCAGGCGGTGGCGAAGTTTATGGGAAAAGTGAGAGGAGACAGATTGAGCTTCGACCTAGACAGGATTGTTATGGCCGCCAGAGCCACCGAAGCTCACGAGACCGTCGCTTTCTGCTTGGCGGATCCCGGCGAGGCTCTGCTAGTGCCCAACCCTTATTATCCAGGGTAATTACTCTCTACTCTACAACTCCCCCCACCCCCAAGAGTTGACGTTCTTAACAAAAAGAAAAGTAAAATCATATTATACTCTATTTTGACGGAACAGTGTATCATCTTGATGAGTTGAATTAGTCTAATTCGATTCGAGCTAGATTTTAGAGTTTTTGGGCCATCTTCTCTTCTTCCTCCTATGTTCCTCTCATCCTATCCCCTTCCCTTCCATCCACGGGGGCAGACAATTGACCTAACACACTGACCTATATATTTATTCTTGTCAGGCCACCAATATGCAACCATTTGAGAGTGCCATCACTCACTTTGAACCCCGTTAAACAAAAGGGTTCCTCAAAAGTCAGAAAGAGGGACAGTTGTTCTGTAAACAAGTCGGCATCACAAGTTTTAATTGGTATTTAGGGTTTTAATCCCCCCATAGTCCCTTGTTTGTTGGTTGGTCCAGCCTGAATTATTGGTGGGTTGCTTAGCAAAAGTCATCCTGTTTGTCAAACTGTAAACAGAGACGGTGCGAAACTGCGTCACTATCTACGATTATGAAACGATGTTTTTTCTAAATTTCGTCTTCCTTTTGTTGCTTGACAGATTCGATCGCGATTTGCGGTGGAGGACGGGAATCCAGCTCGTGCCGATCGAATGCGACAGCGCGAACAACTTCTAGCTGAGGATGGAGGACCTGAAAGCTGCCTACGAAATGGCAAAGCTGAATAACATTCGAGTCAAAGGGCTACTGTTGACCAAACCGTCCAACCCACTGGGGATGATTATCGATGGTGACAGCTTGAGAAGCATCGCCGCCTTCACCAACGAGAAGAACATCCACCTGATCTGCGATGAGATCTACTTCACCACGTCTTCGGCAAGCCCAACTACATCAGCATGGCCGAGATCGTCGACGAGGACCGGAGGAGCGGCGGCGGCAAGAACAGTCTCAACCTAGACCTGATCCACATAGTCTACAGCTAGTCAAAAGACATGGGATTTCCGGGCCTGCGGGTTGGGATAGTCTATTCATACAACGACGTCGTGGTGGGCTGCGCGCGGAAGATGTCGAGCTTTGGGCTGGTCTCGGCCCAGACCCAACACATGATCGGGTCCACGCTGTCGGACGAGGAGTTTGTGGAGGAGTTTCTCGGGGCGAACCAGGCCAGGCTGGCGGAGCGGCACAGGGCGTTCACGGGCATGTTGGGTCGGGTAGGGATCCGGTGCCTGAGAACCAGCAACGCGGGGTTGCTCGTGTGGATGGATTGTAACATACCATTCCGGCAAAACCCATATTTTTTATCGCTAGAAAGTTCGCGATTTAAAATCGAGCGTTTTGATAGTATTTCGGCGAAAATCGGATTATCAATCGATTGGATAAGTATACGTATTAATTATATATATTATATAATATTATATATATATGGGGAGTTCTACGGTACCCAGGGTGAAATCCGGGGTACCGCATACCTTGAGTAAGAAAACGCTATCCAGAACTTGAATTGACCGATCTTTCGGACATGATACTGTACTCTAACCCTTAAAGATCAAAATTTAAGTCTTAATTCTCTAAATCTTATACCCTAAGATCAATTTAATTAGAAACAATAATCGACGGTTATGATTCGTCCAAATATAGGCAAAAAAATCAATGCACCATCTTAGGGTTTATAGCTTATAATTTAGATAATTAGGACCTAGGGTTCACTCATTAAGGGTTAGAGTATAGTATCTTGCCCAAAAATCCTGCTAATTCGAGGTCTAGATAGCGTTTTCATACTCAAGGTATGCGGTACCCAGGATTTCACCCGGGGTACCGGAGAATGCACCATACATATATATATATATATATATATATATATATATATATTAACAAGCGGTCATGTATAAGTTACCCGTCCATTTCCATCACCATCACATTCCAATTCTTCTTCTTTCTTTTCCGGCCGAGAGAAACCGAGAGTACAGGGAGCGCAGGGGAGACACAGCAGGAAATTCTCCGAGCTCGATTCTTGAGCTCTAGCAATCCAAAAATCCCTTAAGTAATGCCTAATTCATCTATACATCGTGATTTATCGATTTAGAGCTTTAAAACGAGTTTTGGTTCAGGAATTTCTTGAATTCCCGATAAGCCAAATTAGGGTTTCGGAGTATCCGGAAGCCGGATTGAGCCCAAATTTCATATACGAGCTTCCTGCAGCGAGGTAATTAATCCTCTAGTTCTAATCCCTGAATTTCGGCAATTATTTAGGCCGGGGTCCAAAGCGCTGAATTTAGCTCCGGCCTGGGTTTGATGTGTTTTTATCAAGAATTTGACCCGAAGCCTAGAACTAATATTGACGGGGATACTGCAGGGGATATTCAGACGGTCTCGGATTTTAATTCGGGGTTCGTTCGAGAAATTGACATTTTAGTACGGGGAAGCTTAAACCGGTGTTTGAACGACCAGAGATGGTGAGGGATTAGCACGGCATACCGGGTTTGTCGTATCACGATAATTATATTGATGCTTAAATTTGATCTAGGTGAACTAGAATGGCATGATTAGGGGTGTATGAACTTTTGTGTTATATGTTGAACCCTGGATTGCTATATGATATTATTGACTTGCCATAATCGATATGAACCTTGTTTACGCTGATGATTGTGTATATGTTGCAAATTGTGGGCTGGACTGTTAATATGCTTTACGATGGTTCGAGAAGGTGATTAGGTATGACTTTTCATGATTGTTGTATTTGGATGCACAAGTGGGAAAATATATATTCCCTGGTGATATTGTGATGTTTAAGGAGGATGACTTGCACGAGGGTTTATCCCGAGGAAGTAAAATTATACGACTCCTGATTTACCTATGTTGAGCCAATTATGGCCAGGTCAAGTACATGTGCAGGTAATGAATTATGATTAAGCAAGATGAGATATGAATCATGTATAAGGATACCAAATATGAGTGTTGTGGTCTCACGGTCAACTACATAGTAATTAGGGCTCCCTATGCTATTACTCTATTATGATATGTATGATAGTCACACCTCTCATGTGGTGGTGACTGAAGAAATCATATGAG
The DNA here is from genome assembly GCA_964030455.1 of Linum trigynum. Lineage (NCBI taxonomy): Eukaryota > Viridiplantae > Streptophyta > Magnoliopsida > Malpighiales > Linaceae > Linum > Linum trigynum. The sequence goes on from OZ034818.1 coordinate 15,868,410, forward strand.
ATATGACCACACCCAGAGCTGTGTCGGGGTATGACTACACTCATAGTGGTGTGGGGTATGTATGACCACATCCGACGGGATGTTGGGGTATGTATGACTACATCCGACGGGATGTGGGGTATGTTTCCCGGGAGAGTTATTAGCATGGGAGTAACCAGGCGCCTATGATTAAAACATGATAAGATGCATATGCATAAGTCAAGGTGGTTGAGTCTTTTGCCTATTGGGATATGAGGATGGCTGAGGTCCGATCCTAGTGTTTTGGCTTGATTGTTCGATGTATGATAGGGGTATGCTCTGTTATGAACTCATGATGCTATGATTATCTCACTCAGCGAGAAATTTTACAATGCTATATAGTATTGGTGCTATAGGTTTTTGCCTTTATGGTACAACTTGAAATTGTACCTTTAACGTTATGGTACAACTTCACATTGTACCTATACTTATTGTACAAATTCTTTTATGGTACAACTTAAACTTGTACCTTGTGTGATGGTACAACTTCAAGTTGTAAAGTTGTACCATAACATAATGATACAAATTCTTTTATGGTACAACCTAAACTTATACATTTAATGTTATGGTACAACTTCAAGTTGTACATTAAAGCACCAATACTATATAGCATAGTAGAAGTGCTCCTCACTCAGCTATGAGCTGACCTTCTTTTATTCTTCTTCTCTGCTTATGCTATGTGTAAGCTGATCATCATCAGCAGCAGTAGATAAGTGTTAGGTGGCAGAGGAGCTAGAGTTGAAGCCAGGATGAGGTATGGTCTTCAACTATTCTGTGCTTGGACTACTACTCGGGATTTTGGCCAGTGATCCACATCTTATTGTAAAAATGTTTTGAGAACGTTTTTCATGTGCATACTAGCTTCTGATGTAGTGTGAGATATCCACAGGTGTGGAAAGTTGATGACATGTGTATATGTTGTGTAACTGTGTAAGTTGTGACGATTATGGTATGTATAAGTATGGTATGCAGTTGTGGAGTATGAAAAGTGTGACTATGGCTAAGAAAAGCCAATGCATATGGTTGTGAGTATATATGTTTGTGATGAATTATTTTGCAGGATAAGTTGCAAGAACTGTTAGCCCATTAAGCGAGTAATTCATGTCGAAATTTTATTTGGGTAAATTTTGATAATTAATGTAACACCCGAGATTAATTCCGCTGCAATTGTATGAACAATATGATTAGGCAAAACGTATAGGGTAGGGTGTTACATGGGTCTTCAGCGATGGTTGAAGGAGAAGATCGTGGAGGCGGAGACGACGCTTTGGCGGGTTATAATCAACGAGGTTAAGCTCAACATCTCGTCGGGGAATTCGTTCCACTGCTCAGAGCCGGGTTGGTTCCGGGTTTGCTTCGCGAATATGGACGACAAGACGATGGAGGTGGCGCTGGGGAGGATCAGGGCTTTCGTTGCGAAGAACAAGGAGGCGATGAAACCGGCGAGGAAGCTCTGCGCGCAGAGCAGATTGAAGTTGACCTTCTCCGAAAGGATTTACGACGAGTTTATTATGTCCCCGAGGTCGCCGATCCTGCAGTCGCCGTTGGTTCGAGCCAAGACTTGATTAAAAGAGGGGTTTGGGGAGGGGTGAAAGTATTTTACCTAGCTGGCTAACTAGGGAAGTTAACAACCACGACCGGGGGAAGTAGTTTAATCATGGTAAATAATAAAGAAAATGACATCACGATTAGCAAGTGTGAGCTAAGGATATATGATTCTTCTTTTTATATCTGTTTTAGTGACCCTAAAACTAGATGTACAAGAATCATATGTAGTTGGGTAGAAGAATGGATGCTATTAATGTTGTGTGTTTATTGCTAATATACAATATTGGTTATGAATTGCTATTCGTCGCCCTAAAATTCAAATTTTGTCGTTCTAAAATGCGCCAAATTGACAATCTTACCCTGTGACCCCAATTTCTAATCAAAACTCTAAACAAACAATTCCTTATTCATCAACTCACAACACATTTCCACATTCGAAACTTGAAATGTATGCATCTGGATTCACAAAAATCTAGCCTCTTAGGCACAGCAGAGCTCGACTCTTAATTCCCAATAGAACATTAAATTTGGAATCAAAAGAAGCTTATGAATGAACCTCATAACAGAATAAATGAAGCTTATATATATGGGTGCCCCGACTGTCATGTGAATTAATGAACTATCTACAACCCTCATGTGCTTTCCCTTTCTCAACCCTATCTTGGCGCGAAAAATGAAAAATTTGTCGTTGTGAAAATCAGACTCGGGCTGCTCAGAGATGTTGGGCTTTGGCAGGTCTCAAGTCCAATTTGAATGTTTTAGTTCAAGCTCACCGCTTTGGTTAAGGTGTTGCGTTTTATGTTAGAGTCGGTGTCTTGGTCAAGAAACAATGAGTCGTGGGTCATAAGTTAGTTTGTTAGGCTGTTAGCTAGTCTCATGAATTGAGGGAGTTAGTAGTGGTTAGTGGCTGTCGTGTTTCAAGGCAAAACATATGTATATATTTGTTTGATTTCATTCAATAAAGCTCGTCAGTTTGCTTCATTTCTTTGATAACATAGGGGTATCAGAGCCCTAGCATACGGTAAGCAGCAATCTATGCAAACATCAAAAGTGAGATCTGTGTCAGAATTGATTTCTGGGTTTGGGAAACATGAGAGAGCATAGTGAGAGGGTGCTTCGTGGGGTGAGTGAAACACGAGAGATTGAGAGGTCAATCAAGTGAGTGAGAAGCTAGCAAGATGAGTGAAAACTTTGGATTTGCTCAAGTGTGTATTCCACGCTTTGATGGTGACTATGACCACTGGAGTTTGGTCATGGAGAATCTTCTCAGATCCAAGGTGTTTTAGGATATTGTGTCCACTGGAGTCCAAGCACCTGCAGCTGGAGCCGAACTGACTGCTGAACAAAGCAAGCAGCTGAATGATTTGGGGTTGAAGGATCTGAAAGCATAGAACTACCTTTTTAAGTTCTATTGTGAAGTCGATCCTGAAAATCATAACTCAAAAGGCCACTGCAAAGGAGCTCTGGGCCTCTATGAAGATAAAGTATCAGGGGAGTCCTAGAGTGAAAAGGGCTCAACTGCAAACTCTGAGTATAAGCTTTGAGGTGCTAGCAATGAAGACAGGTGAGATTGTGAATGATTACATTGGTAGAGTAATGGTTGTGGCAAATGCAATAAGAAACTGTGGGAAGGAGGTAACTGATGTGAAAATTGTGGAGAAAATCCTAAGAACTATGACAGAAAGGTTCAATTATATTGTGTGTTCTATTGAGGAATCAAAAAAACATAGATAGTCTTACTATGGGTGATCTCCAAATTTCATTACTGGTTCATGATCAGAAGTTTGTGAAAAAGGAAGATGGGGATGATCAAGCTTTCAAGATCAGTCATGACTTTCGAGGTAGGGGTGAAAGAGGTCAAGGAAGAGGTGGATTCAGAGGAAGAGGTAGAGGCAGAGGTGGTCAATCCTAGAATAGGGACACTATTGAGTGTTTCTATTGTCAAAGACTGGGACACTTTAAATATGAATGTCCTGAGTTGTATGGTCAACAGGCTCATTTCACTAATGCCCCTGTGATGCAAGGAGATCAGTATCCAGATATGAAGGAAGAGTTTCTACTCATGGCTTACAAAACTAGTGAATCACAGAAGGAAGATGATCTGATGCTTCCAAAGCTACACATGAGTCATGTAAACACACCAACAAATCAAAGTGAAGGGTGGTGGTTTCTAGACTCAGGGTGCAGCAATCATATGACTGGCAACAAAGACTGGTTCACCTCACTAGATACTGACTTTACCTGCACAATCAAGCTAGGTAACAATACAAAGCTTGTTGTTCAGGGAAAAGGGAGTGTCAAGATGAACATGAAGCACATCTCACTAGTAGTACAAGATGTCTTCTATGTCCCAGGCTTGAAGTCCAACTTGGTAAGCATAGGACAACTGCAGGAAAAAGGGTTGGCTTTTCTCATCAAATATGGAACATGCAAGATCTTTCATGAAGATAAGGGTCTCATATTGCAAACTGCTATGAAGACCAATAGATTGTTTGTGCTGCATTGTGAAGTTGGCCAGGGAAGGGATGGCAATTTCGACCTGACCCATTTTACCCGACCTGTTTGACCTATTTCGGGACGAGTCTGACCCGCCGCGTAGGCGGGTCTCATGGACCTGCCCTGACCCGCCCCATTCTCGATTCGTTCTTGCCTAATTTACATGTAATCTTAGTCAAATTACTTAGGATTTTCCTTTTATTACCTCATATTTTTAGCTATAATAAAGTTGTAAGTTAGTGGAAAACTCAACTTCTCCAATAATTTAACTACATTTTATCGTATTATGGTTTATTTCTTGATATTTTAATGAAAATAACGAATATTTCTAATGTTATTCATATAAATTACATAGCCATTGGGTCGACCTGCCCTGACCCGCGCCCCATGATAAATTACCCGACCTGGACCCGACCTGTCATGGGGCGGGTATGGGTATCGAGATACCCGCCCCGAACCTGCCCCATTTCCATTCCTAGTCAGGGTGCCAACCATAAGTGTTTTAAGGTTACTAAAGGTGCTAAAGAGCTGAAGCTGTGGCACAAGAGGTTTGGATATCTCCACTATCAAGGATTACTTGGATTACAAAGAAAGGATCTGGTGAAGGGATTACCTGTGTTAGAAGGCAATCCAAGAGTCTGCTCCACCTGTCTGATAGGGAAGCACCATAGAGCCTCCTTTCCAAAGCAAAGTCAGTGGCAATCCACGAAGAGGTTACAATTGATTCATGCTGATTTGTGTGGCCCCATCACTGTAGTATCCAACAATGGAAAATACATTCTTACCTTGATTGATAATTTGAGTAGAAAACTATGGGTGTATTTCCGACCTACTAAGTCAGAAAGTTTCACTACATTTAAAGTGTTTAAGAGTCAAGTTGAGAAGGAAGGAGGCACACCAATCATGATCTTAGAAAAAACAGGGGAGGAGAATTCATGTATGATGAATTCAAGGCTTTTTATGACGAGATGGGGATAAGGAGGCAGCTTATAGTAGCTCTCACACCTCAACAGAATGAGGTGGCCGAGAGCAAAAACAGAACCATCCTTAACATGATTTGATGCATGATGGAAGATACATAAGTTTCAGCACGTTTTTGGTCTGAGGCAGTCAATTGGGAAACTCATATTCTCAATAGATGTCCAGCAGCTGCTAATCAGGGAAGAACTCCTGAAGAACTCTGGTATGGTTTTCCACCCTTAGTAGAGCACTTCAGAATTTTTGGTTGTGCTGCATTTGTTCATATCCCTTACCAACAGAGGAAGAAGCTCGATTACAAAAGTGTTAAGTGTGTATTCTTTGGAGTCTCAGTTGAGTCAAAAGCATACAGGCTTTATAATCCCATAACCAAAAAGGTTGTTGTCAGCAGAGATGTAATATTTGATGAGAACAGCCTGGCTGGGAATGGAACTCAATCACTCCAGTTCTCACCAGGATTGATTGGGAAGGAAGTGATGATGATCTAGTGGATTCAGACAATGAAATGACTCCTACAGCACCAGAAAATCCAGTTCCACTGGATATCTCAACTCCTGCAGCAACTGGTAATCTTTCTGGTGTTTCAGGTTCAACCCCAACTGGTAGCTCAACTGGATCAACATCATCAGGACAGGAGGATGAAGATGAAACAACTCAGCCTGATGTTCTTGGGCTGCCAATGGTAGAGTTGACTCCTAGAGTTTCAAAATTGCCAACTCGTTTCAATGACTTTGAAATGGGATGCGTTCAAACAGATTGGGTGGCTATGGTGGCCATCACAGATGATCCAGTAACCTATGAGGATGCTGTCAAGGATGAGAAGTGGAGTCAAGCCATGAGGGTGGAGATCCAAGCAATTGAGAAGAATGGAACATGGACACTAGTAGTTCTGCCACCAGGGATCACTCCAATTGGACTCAAATGGGTGGTCAGAACTAAGATAAATGAGCTAGGAGAGGTGGAAAAGTATAAAGCAAGGCTGGCAGCCAAGGGGTATGCACAGAAGGAGGGTATGACTACACAGAAGTCTTTGCACCTATAGCACGTTGGGACACCATCAGAACACTTCTGCCCCTGGCTGCTGCTCATGGATTGACAGTATATCAGTTGGATGTCAAGAGTGCATTCCTACATGGTGATCTAACTAAAGATGTGTATGTGACCCAGCCTGAAGGATTTCAGGTTCCAGGGGAGGAAGCTAAGGTTTATAAACTCAACAAGGATCTTTATGGCTTGAAGCAGGCTCCAAGAGCATGGTACTCACGCATAGAGGCCTATTTTGAAGCTGTTGAATTTGAAAGATGCACATATGAACACACATTGTTCATAAAAAGAAGAGGTAATGATATGTTATTAGTAAGCCTTTATGTAGATGATGTAATGTATGCATCTAATAGTGAAGCCATGGTTTCTAAGTTGATAGCATCTATGCAATAAGAATTTGAAATGACAGATCTTGGAAAGATGAGGTTCTTTCTTGGGGTAGAGGTGATTCAGAATTAGGAAGGTATCTTCTTAGGCCAGCATAAGTATGCCAAAGAGATACTTAGAAGTATGGATTGCAACCTGTTAAGAACCCAATGGCTCCTAGAATGAAGATATATGTTGAAGGAGATGGCATTCCAGCCAATGCCACTCACTACAAGCAGCTGATTGGAAGCCTTTTGTACATGACTGCCACTAGACCTGGCATTATGTTTCCAGTTTGTTTGTTGAGCAGGTATATGGGGTCTGATATCCTACCAGACAATATATGTTAGCAGCGAAAAGGATACTGAGGTATCTTAAAGGGACTCTAGGACATGGCATCTGGTATGAGAAAGGAAGTACAAAAAATAGGATGGTGGGGTTCACTGATAGTGATTATGCAGGTGATGTGAATGATAGGAAGAGTACAAGTGGTTATGTGTTTTTCTTGGCTGGAGGTGCTGTTTCTTGGGCTTCTAAGAAGCAGACAGTGGTCACTTTGTCAACCACAAAGGCCGAGTTTGTTGCTGCTGCAGGTTGTGGTGCTCAATGTGTATGGCTAAGAAGGATACTTGAACAGATGGGGTGGACTTCGAGTGGGCAGGTAGCAACCAAGATATTCTGTGATAACTCAGCCATCAAGCTATCAAAAAATCCAGTGTTGCATGGAAAGAGCAAGCACATAGATGTGAGGTTCCATTTTCTGAGGGATTTGGTGAAGAATGAAATTGTTGAATTGGTTTATTGTGGTACTAGAGAACAGGTTGCAGACATCATGACAAAGGCTGTGAAGGGAGAGGTTTTTGATTACCTGAGAAATCAGCTTGGAGTCAGAGATATGAATGAAGTTATGAAGATGCAAGGAAGATGACTGAAGACTTACCAGACTTCAGTTCAAGGGGAGGAAATGTTGTTGTGAAAATAAAACTTGGGCTGCTAAGAGACGTTGGCCTTTGGCAGGTCTCAAGTCAAGTTTGAATGTTTTAGTTAAAGCTCGCTGTTTTGGTTAAGTTGTTGCGGTTTATGTTAGAGTCAGTGTGATAGACCGTTAATTGCACATATTTTTACCTCCATTCTTGAGCCGTTTGAGATGTTGATTCTCGTGTTTTAAGCCGATTTCAAGCTAGGTTGTGTGTCTATGTCACATTCCAGGATTTGGCATTGACGTGGAGGCGAGAAATCGAGTTTCGGGTCAAAAGGAGACTGTTGGATTAAAAGGGAGCTGGAGGAGCAAAATACTCGGCCAGGAGTGGAAATACCCGATCGGGTAAAAGGCAAGGAGAGGTCGGGGAAAAGCTAAAATCCCAGGAGGGGTCCCGGCTGGAATGCTTAAATCCCCGATCGGGTATTCTTGACCTCGATCGGGGATTAATCCTCTGCCAACGCGGTGCGTTTCAAAAATCCCCGGCCGGGCACCTAAAATACCCGACTGGGGATTCTGACCTGGGATCGCGAATGGCAGGTTCTTAAGGGAAAAGAAGGGCAAATTTGAAGGGTTACGAGTTTTAGAGAAAGAAAGTGATACCTAGAGAGAGCGACAACAGAGTTCCCTAGTGCCTTAGATCGATTTCATCATCAGTGGAGCTCGGATAACGCTTGGAGAAGTGCCGATTGTCGACCAGAAGCAGAACCCCATTCTTCATAGTATGATTCCTGCTTCTGAGCTAGAGTTTGCTTCTCTCTCCATGGAGTAACTTCCACATTCAACAGGGTATGAAGAACCCTAGATTTGTATGTTAGGTCTGATTGTATGAACCTGAGTATGAATCCATTGATTTGATTATATTCAATTGAGGTCTGATTTGTTGAATGGCATGGATCCTGATCAAATTCCTGTTGTTTCTGCTTTGACCTAGAAAGAGAATATCTGCCTAGGTTGATAGAGCACCCTTGATTGAAGGTATTGAATTGACGACTTTAGTCGATGAGTCAATTCACTATTATGTACCGGATTTACTTCGGTAGTGGAGGTTTGGTTCGTTAGGGCCTCAATCTGTTTACTCCGGTGGAGGTTAGTCGCCCGCTGGGGACTCAGATTGAGAGGGTATGGAGACCTTTAGTCGAGACTGCAGACTGTTTAAGAACCTCCCGCAGTATAACTACCTTTGAATTCCAACTTGGCAAATTACAATCTGGCTTAACTGCAGTCTAGGGGGAACCATATCCGGGTGACCTCTCTCAACTTGAAAACAACCTTTTACTGTTTTGCTTGCTTGTTTATTTGGACCTTCACTACACTTTCATTGCTAAATAATAAGAATTCACGGAGTAGTCATTACACTTAGGACCCGGGTTGACATTAAAACCCAAACCCGCTATAATACGCCCTAGTAGGTGGTTACAATGTCATGGTCAAGAAATAATAAGTCGTGGGTCATAAGTTAGTTGGTTAGGTTGTTAGCTAGTCTCATGGATTGAGGGAGGGTTAGTGGATGTCGTGTTTCAAGGAAAAACATATGTATAGATTTGTTTGATTTCATTAAATAATGCTCGTCAGTTTGCTTCACATCTTTGATAACAAAACTTACTTCTTCCACGACGGGATAGGAAAAGAGACTAATGGCAGAGGGAAGTGTCAAGGAGAGGGGTCATAAGACCCCACTTGGCCAAAATTTGGTTAACAAAAAGCTTTAGATACATATAGTTTTGTATGATTATTCAAGTTTAGGACCCCATAATCTCGTCGATCTTAGCTCACATAAGGATCTCAATCAACTCAAATTTCATTAGATACACATACATTAGTATTAGTAAATTTTTAAGGACCTCAATGAACACAAAGTTTGGCTACGCCACTGAAAGAGACAGTCCCCCTTCGATGAACATAATGCCCACCTAAACCCGACCACCACCGCTTGCCTACTGCCACTGCCGGATTCTTGGTACTGAGCAATAGGAAGGACACAGAGGAGGAAGGAGACTTTAAGGTTAGTTTTTTATTTTATTTTCATGCGCCGGACGGATTGAAAGTCCATCTCCGGCGAGATTGGGACGGGTTTTGACGTATCCCAACTCGTCGGAGATGGGTTTTTAACCCTTTCGGGGCTTCCAGCTGCGGGTTTGAAAGATAAGAATTAAGAAGGATATTTGAGTCATTTTAATAAAATTAGGGCGACGAATAAAATATTTTATGGCGACGAATAGCAATATCCTATTAATTTGTGATTGACATCATCGGAATCATCTCTTTTTTTCACGCTGTCCATTTTAATCCTCCCCTCAATCCATCAAGTATTGCAATTTGCGACATAGGTTTATGTTCATTATTCCGTTTAGGGACTCAATGCCAATAGGAAAGACCTCAAGAGGATTAGAACAGTGGGGATTATTTGTGGCCTCATAAGCTACACTATAACATGGTACGCATGGAACTAATGATATAATAAATCTCCCATTTGGTTTTTTGTTTCTAGAGACATTAGATCACTTTCCCTTATAAAAAGAGTGCATTATTGAGAATTTCCTTTCTTTCACATCCAGAATCTTTTGCTCCCGAATAGGAAGAGGAACCTTTGATTTCTGTTGGTGGGGACTGGGGTATACTTGCCATGTTTTGCAAGAGTGACCCTAAAGAAATCAATTGGGTAACAAAGGTTCCAAGTAAGGTAATTAATTAAATAATGTTACCCATTTTTGATACCCTAACTAAATAATGTTAAGTGGTAAGTAACGTGGTGTCCATGAATTTTATAATATTCGGCCGAAAAGAGATAACATAAATTAGTACTTACTAAACAACCTCTAATTAATTCAATTGCGCCTTCGAATTAATAGTGGCTTGGAGTTCAAGTCGCCCCTTTCCCTCACAATCTTAAAATTACCAAATCAGTATAAAAGAGAAATAAAATTTCCAAGTTGGAAATGTTTCCACTTAATTACGTCCCAAAATCGAGTTTACAAACGGGTCCTAATCCAGATTGGGATCTGACAAACGGGTCCTTATCCTTCACTGTTTCCACCCAAATTGACACACAAGGACAGCTTGTTGATTCCGCTGAATCCTAAGAACTAAAAATGGAGAGGAACAGAAAAGGATAAAAGAAATCTGAGAAGTATAGAGACTTCTTCAGACGTCAGCAGCCAAAACGATAATTAACATTGTTAAACAAATTGTTGTGGTGAGGCAGGCTCTTTTAATCCTAATCCCGTTTTAGAATGGGGAAATGGCAGATTAAGCTGATTAACCAACAATCATTTAACTAATGAAACAGAGTTCCAGTCTAATCGATTCCCCCCAAGTTGCAGAGCCACGCAACTCAAGAATTGACCCAGGCTGAGACTAAACCCAGTAGAAATTTCAGAACACATCATCGGTTTCAAACTCAACCAAGAGAAAATCAACAGCGACTCTGTTTCAGAGGTCGCAAACATTGAATCTCAACAATGGAACGGAGAAGCTTCTAGGCCAATCAAAACTTATGCTTGGCATCCAAGAAAATGGGTAAGAAAAACCCAGGAACAGAAAATTCTCCCTGGGAAAAGTTACCAGTCGATCTTCTACATAGTTGGTTTATCTAAACACATGTATCAAAATTTTCAGTTCCCACTAATCTAAGAAATCAAAATTCTTATCTGCATCGATATACATCTCTATCTTGTGGAAATTCAGCAAATTACGCAGCCGTTGGGGTTGTCGTCGGGACTTACCACTCGGTAGTTATAATTCGGGTGGAGATGACTGTAAACCGGTTGGGCCGCCATATAGGGATAATAAGGATTGTAGTGATAATGCTGAAACAGCTGCTGCAACTTGGATTCCTCCTCTTTCTTCTTCTTCTCCTCCTCCTCTTTCTTCTTCTTCTCTTCCTCTTTCTTCTTCTCTTCTTCTTTCTTCGGGTCGGGCGGTGGTCCGACCGTCAGAATCTCACCGTGACAATGCCTCTTCAGCTTGGTCACTATATCGATCGGATCCATGCTGCCAATCACCGTCATCTTGTTTTCCGTCATATCCACGGCGATCAAATCAATCCCTGTAATACCAGAAGAGTTTTGATTTCGTCCAAGGAAAAACAGGGGAAAGATGGAAAACAAGGGAAAGACGGAAAACAGAGGGTAATTGAGAGGGTGGGGGAAACCTGAGAGTGTGGAAACCGCCTTTATGGTCTTCTGCTTCATCCTGTCGTCGTGTATGTCTACCTTGAGGACCACTTTCTATAACGAGAAGAAAGAGTTGGAGATTAAACCCATAAAATTTTGAGGAAGAGAAAGGGACAGAGTAAGAAGGGTCAGTAGGTACCTTCATTGTTCTTGAGAGTGGAGGGTGAGCTGTAAGAGGAAGCAGGCGGAGAGAAAGAGTGTAAAACAATGGTGCGTGGTGGGTGATTTTCTGGTTCTGAGGGAAATCTAAAGGGTTGGTTGGAGTATTTATATTTGGGGACAGGGGAAAGGACGGAAAAGGACGAATGGAGTGAAAATCGGGAAAGCAGACGTGAGGGAGGCGGTGAAAATGGTTATAATAAGTTCCATTTGCAGTAACTCTTTGCTTTTTACTATTTTATTTCTAGGCTACAACTGGTTTAACGCCCCAAAATCAGTTGGTTTTGGGTTTGGGTAGAGAGGAGACTTGGGAAGGAAGTAAGTAAACGTATGTACTGCTAGGGATTTTTCCAGAAATAGCACCTTTAAATTTTTTTTTACTAAAATAGCACCTATTCGTAAAAATTTATACTAATAGCACCCCTTTTTAATAGAACGCACCTTGTAGATGCGTTTTATATATAAATCGCACCCTAAGAGTGCGTTTTACAAATAGATCGCACTGGTAAGGTGCGTTCCAATTATCTGGACTCAAATCGCACTTTAGCCAAGCGATTTACCTCTGACCTACTGAAATCGCATGGCCGAGGTACGATTTTAGGTCTGACCTATTAAAATCGCATCATAAAGGTGCGATTTGTTTCTGCCAGACAAAATCGCACCATGAGGATGCGATTTTAACATACAAACCGCACCTTGAAGGTGCAGTTTTGGTCAATCAATTTCCGACATGCCATGCAGACGTAACAGACGTGGGTCTGCATGGGCCTGCATGGCAGATGAAAATCGCACCTCTAAGGTGCGGTTTTCATCAGTGATTTTGCCTATAAAAGGCCTCCCGGACAACCACTTCTCTTCACACCTCTCCTTCTCCCTTCCCTTTTCAATTTTCTGTTGTAGCTCTATATTTCTTTAGTAGTTTTGCGATTAACGTTAACTCGTAAGTTGATGTAGCTCTATATTTCTTTAGTAGTTTTGCGATTAACGTTAACTCGTAAGTTGATGTAGCTCTATATTTCTTTAGTAGTTTTGCGATTAACGTTAACTCGTAAGTTGATTTAGTATTACATATTTCTTTAGTAGTTTTGCGATTAACGTTAACTCGTAAGTTGATTTAGTATTATTTTTATTTTTGATTTTTATGATATTAACTGAACTACAGTTTTATCGCAGATGGCATTCCAAAAGTTCACGCTTGGCTTACGGTGGAATGGTTACACGGAAGAGACCGGAAAGGGTGCCACCTTAGTAGGTGGCAATTTTCAGAAGATAAAGGTCGCTACCAGACCGCTGCTTGAAGACCTCCATCAAATGTGCACTAACGTTACTTGCATGGATGGCACGAGAAGAGTTGATCGTATGGTGTACCGATATCCAAACAGAGAAAGTGGGTCATTGTGGCATGAGGAATATCTCATAACCACTCAGGATGAGGTAGACGCCATGCTCGAATTCATGAGGTCCAACAATCTTTCCAAAGCCGAGATGTTCGTTTACACAGAGCCGGTCGTAGGCGTTGGAGGTCATTCTGGACACGGTCAAACATCTGGTATCCATGGTGGAGGTGAATTATATGGCGATCATCCCTACCAAAGTTACCATGATCCTCATTCATATTTTCAGTACCAAGAGCAAGGTGAAGGTCATCATCAATCATATGAATAAGAAGTTCAACCGGACCGGCCCAACCAACCTCAGTACAACTTCCTCTCAGGCAGTGGTAGTTTTCACAACTACCATTATGGAGCTGATGAAGGTGCCTTTCATGAGCTGGATCAAATGGAGGATGTCATGCCAGCACCAGTCAGTGACCCCTCCGATGAAGAAGGAGAGAACAACGTCAGTGCAAACAGCTCCGACCCTCTTGAAGGTGCCGATGATTCCGGACCAGAGTCAGACTCAGCTAATGATGATGAGGGGGCTCGTGACCGTGTACCAGTCCCCTACTACAATCACATTCCAGACGACAATTGGATGGTCGACAACGACATGGAGCTGCCAGAGGTCCCAGTATGGGGTCCACTCACTGGGTTTATGAAGGGCCAACAATTTGGCTCGAAGAAGGAGGTGCGTCACGCCATTGAGACAGAAGCAATGACCCGACATTTTAAATGGCACACAACTCATTCCAACACTAAAAGGCTCATAGTCAGATGTCGTAATCATCACGAGGGGTGCAATGTTAGGATTCGGGCCATCAACAGCAAGAGACACGGCCACTGGGTCATATCTCGTGCGGTGAACACACACACATGTGTGTCATCCATAACTTCCCAAGGCCATCGACAGTTGAAATCCAGGGTGGTTGCTGCGGCTATCAAGCATCTAATTGAGCAAGAGCCGGACCTAAAGGTGAAAGTCATAATCGCTGACATTGCAAGTCGTTATGGTATATGATTAACTATAAGAAGGCGTGGCATGGAAAGCAGAAAGCTCTGGCCGCCGTCTTTGGTGATTGGGAAGAATCATATGCATTCCTTCCCAGGTTAATTTTGGCATTGGAGGCGTCTAACCCTGGCACGGTTTTCTCCCCTCGATACCAAGATGAAGAGATACAACCCCCAGAGCCAGGTAACAAGCACCATTTCAGACGACTTTTTTGGGCATTCAAGCCATGTATTGATGGTTTTGGCTTCTGTGTCCCTGTCATCCAAGTGGATGGAACATTCCTTACCGGCAAGTACAAGGGCACTCTCCTGATTGCCAGTGGGGCGGATGCAAACAGACAAGTCTTTCCTTTAGCCTTCGCCATCGTTGAGGGAGAGAATGCTGATAGCTATGGATGGTTTTTCCGGCAAATTCAGCTCCATTGTACTAGGAGGACGAACCTGACAATAATCTCTGATCGGCACGCCGGCATTAGAGCTGCCATCTTAGGTTTAGATCCAGCCTGGAAGTGGTCCCAAAGGTGGTGCATACGACACTTCAAGAGCAACTGGAACCATCATTTCAAGCGGAAGAAGCTTGCTGATAACTTGTGGTGGATTGGTAAGTTTGTAATTAGCTGTATAATTTAGTTCCAGTTACAATATCTTAGTACATTTGGCGAGTGGTGCACTGGTTAGACTCTTTCTAAAGTGATGCATGCCTAAGGAAATGGGGTTTTAAGCGATTGTCATGATCCTCCCATTTCCTGGGAAAATCGGGTTTTAAGCGATCTTCAGATCCCCCCTTTTTCTGTCAAACAGACTGTGTTTCTAAGGAGATGTATACCTCTCCTAAGAGTCTAACGAGAGTAACTCCGGGCTGTTCGAATTTGTAAAAAATGCCGAAAATTGACTAACATACTACTTTTCTGTGTCTTCCTCAGCGGTTGCCTACCAAGAGAAAAAATTCCTGGAGAAGATGTAGAAGTTGCGCGAGTTATGCCCTGAAGGGGCACAGTGGCTGGATGGACATGACCTGTCCATGTGGACATTTCATAAAGATGGAGGGACAAGATGGGGTATTGCCAAAACAAACTCAGGTGAGAGTATCAACTCTGTCTACAAGGTCGTTCGTGCACTGCCAATCTCTGCCATTGTGGAGATGACTTTTTGGAAAACGAATGCATGGTTCGTCAAGCGACTCCACTGGGCAAGGACGAATGAGGCACATGGTAAGGTCCATTCCTATAAAGTCATGGAAGTAATGGAGAATGACAATCGCAAGAGCAGTCGACATAGTGTAACCGTTATGAATCGGGCAAATGGCGAGTATAGCGTGACGACCGGGCATCGGGAGGACGGTAGACGGGGGGGCCACCGCCATGAAGTTTTGGTCAATTTCAGGACAAAAGTTTGTGAGTGCTCATGCCAGAAGTATCAAGGGAGAGGGTGGCCTTGTTCTCATGCAATGGCCGTAATTAAAAACAGGAGCAAAGACCCCCCTCACTTCGTTAGTCCGTTCTTCAATATCGACTCACTCAAAAACACCTATGGACGGAGTTTTCGTGCATTGCCTGATGAAGTTTATTGGCCGATGTACGAAGAAAAATTGATCATCCCGCCGTTCGGACAGAGGCGTGAACCGGGTCGCCCGAGGAAAAAGAGAATTCAGAACGAAATGGATCAAAGTGGAAGACCACCACGAGGCCCAAGACGATGTTCAATATGCAAAGTTCTAGGACATGATAAACGAAGATGTCCAGGACCGATTGGTCCGCAAAATCCGGGTCCTGATGTACCGGAATCAGCTAATGCGACATAGTTTGCTTTTATCATTTTTTTCAAGCTAGTTGAGACTCTTACTTTGCAATTAAATGTGTATTGTTGATTGAACGAAATGTGTATTGTGTATTGTTGATTTTATCGTTCATTGGCTCGAAGTTGGGTTAGAACCCAGAATTTTCAATCCAATCTCTGATCTCCACTGTATTGTTGATTGAACTAATTGGGATTACATAAAGATAAAAGGCATAGTTCCAAGGGGATAGAAATAAAACCAAATTGAAACAACAATCCATTCGATAAACTAAGATAATAGGATAGTTCAAATTACATAGAAATTAAATTCAATTCTCAAATATAACTCAAGGAAGTCCACGAGCTTCACCGGAACCCACGGTTTTCTTGCTCCTTGTACGACGACCGACGGGAGTAACAATCGGTGGCGGCGGTGGCAAGTTTCGAACTCGGGCCGAGGTCGTTTGGCGCTCGTCGGTGCTGTGTCGGCGGGGAATCGGCACTTACGGGGTCGAGCGGGGGACATCCACGGAAGTACAGTGAGTAGTAGGAGGCCACTACTGATGAGGGCGAGTTCATGGCGTAAAATCGTGGTGTGCCGTCGCCGAGGAACCATCATGCCAAGTACCCGATGGGGGGTAGATCGGGCGGTAATCGTAGTATGCTCCATGGCGGGGATCGTTGTATGAGATCGGAGTGGGACTCGGAGGGGTTTGATGGTAGGTCGAGCGGGGATCGTAGTACGAGCCTTGGTGGGGAGTTTGGGTGGAACTCGGGCCAGCAACTTGGGGAGAACTCGGGCCGCCAACTTGTGGAGAACTCGGGCCGCCACCTTGGGGGGATCTCGGGCCGACACCTTGGGGAGCAACCAATGGAGGCGGCAGTTTCCACCCGGGATATGGCGTGACTTCGGGCTCGATGGGCCTTTCCCGGACCCTCTTGCTTGGCTTCCTCTCGTATGGTGGTGGGGGATCAGGGACATCAACTTGTACCGGAGGTGGCGGCGGTGCGGGCATGGGCGGATATCTACGATGATCCCTCCCCTGAGCTCTGATACAGCCAAGGAGACTGTTTGTTATCCTCCTGATGAAGCTCACATCTTCATTTCCCAGCTCCATTCTCCCGAAGGTAATGTCTTTAATCCGCTCAATCCCGTCAGCCTAAATCACAAAACAATAAGTTAGGAAACAATTTAGGAACCAAAACAATACATTTAATTATGTAGAGTGGAATATACTTACTAATGCACCATCGGTAGCACCCTCCGGAGTCATGTAACGGACCGATGTTTGCCGATATCGATCCGAGTATGGGTCATGATACCCCATTCGACCCACTGCTGATGGAGTGACAATATCTTGCATTTGTCGGTTCGGCCACATGGTGATGAATTTCTCCAGCTTCAAGGGCCAATCTCGAGTACCTTGCCGCCCATCTCGACCATGGAAGGCCCTTTGACTTTCGGGGACCTCCAACGGAATGCACTGCTCCCGACCAAACTGACGGAGGAAAAAATCCCAAGTTACACATATTTTTAAAAAAAATTCTCAAAATACACATGTTATGAAAATAATTCCCAATCTACACATGTTTGGGCCTTCAGCGCGTCAGAGAAGGGCGGTGATTGCTTCACCGCGTGAGAGCAAAACGGTGATTGCTTCACCGCGTGAGAGCAAAACGGTGACTGCTTCACCGTGGGAGAGCAAAACGGTGATTGCTTCACCGCGTGAGAGCAAAACGGTGAAGCACTGAACTGCGTCCAAACTTTAAAACAACGTAACTTTGTGCTTGGACGCAGTTCAGTGCTTCACCGTTTTGCTCTCACGCGGTGAAGCAGTCACCGTTTTAGTTTGAAACGAAGAATACATCACCGTTTTAGACAAAAACGGTGAAGTATTCACCGTTTTGGTCAAAAGCGGTGATGACCTTCACCGCTTTTGTCTAAAACGGTGATGCTCAAACATGTGTACTTTTAGAATTTTTTTTATAACTTATGTATTTTGGGAATTTTTTTTAAGAACTAGTGTACTTTGGGATTTTTTCCACTGACGGAGGCATCGATCCGGCAAGTGCCACTCCACGGTCCCAAAACAAATTAGAGGGACCCTCGTGCACCATTGGCCGATATGCTCGGGGAATTGCTGGAGATGCCAATGAACGATGTTCTCCGGGTATGGATCGAAGATGATCTACACGCGCAAAATGAGTAAATTAAGATAGTAAGAATTGGAAAAATACATGTCTTCCATGGTAAAAAGGTATAAATGGATCGAAGTGTAGAAGTTACCTCTCCTTCCCAAAGTCGCTCAAACCTCCTCCGATACTCATCCAACTTGTGTTGGGCAAGGTTGTCACAAGTTGTGTGTCCGAGCCACCTTATTAATAAAACAATAATCGAAATTACAATAAGCTAAAACACAATGGAAAATCAACCAAGAAAAAACATGATGGGTATGAGAAGTTTACCTTGTACCATAAGCTTCCCCTCTTAGGGGATGATCGATTGGCCAATCCCGGTCGGAAAGTTGTACCGGTGCAATCCATGGCATATCCCAAGCCCAAAATTGGACGATGAACATTGCGTCGCCGACCTCCCTCACAGCTTTTAGAGAGGCATTGCACAAGTTATGGTAGATATTAGCTAGGCAAGCGGATGCCCAACTATACTCCCCCATCTCCTCCCAACTACCGAGGATGATCCTAAGCCATCCACAACTAAGGAGATTGCTTGCTTTTTTGGAGAAGAACACTCCTCCGATCATGCCAATGAAATAGACCCGAGCATATCTCTCCTTCTCATCCTCCGGACTTTCCTCGGTTAGGGGATGACTCTCGTAATGCTCTCTAAAGTACTTCGTCAACCAAGTAATTGACACTTGGTGTTTCCTCATTGAAGGCATGCGATCGGTCGCATCAACGCACCCCTTCACTGGTACTTTTACTCCCAAAACACTATAGATGAAATGAACCCAACCGGGCATACCGTCCACATCGTCGGGGGGATGATCACTCACGCACACCGGTTTGCCGTCGATGGGGAGATGGGTTAGGATGGCGACATCCTTTAGTGTGATGGTGGCCTCTCCTTCTCTAAAGTTGAAGCAATGGGTCTCCTTTCTCCATCTCTCAACTAGGGCGGTGATGAGTTGGCGATCAACTTTGATGCCGTTAAAATGCCTAATCGAGTCCAATCGTGCCCTTTTGAGAAAGGGCAAGATAGCTAGGTGGAATGGGAGCACATTGATCGTACCCCTGTAGCGGATTATTGTTTGTGCCTCCTAGGGAAAATTTACAAGTTAATTATTATATATTAGTAAGGGTTTATTCCTTATAACTAAATTAATTAAATTAAATTATTTAACTTCAAGCAGAATTTTATTATCATAAAAAGACATTTCATATAATTAACATAATAGCATTCTAAATTAATAATAATTTAAAGAGATACATACATATTATCATAAAACGAACATCCTAAATTAATTAGCATAATAACATTCTAAATGAATAATAATTTAAAGAGATACATACATATTATCGTAAAATAAACATACTAAATTAACTAAATTAAATGACATTGTTAATGAAACAATATTTTAAAGAGAAACATACATATTCAATTGTTTGAAATTAATAAAATTCCATTTGTACACATCAAAATAAATCGTAAGGGTTGTTTGGTAAATTATTTAATCGTGTTGGTTGTTTTAAATAATTTAATCGAATACAAAGCAACACTCGTTAGACTCTTAGAAGAGGTATACATCTTCTTAGAAACGTAGTCTTGTTGACAGAAAAAGGGGGGATCCGAGGATCTCTTAATACCCGATTTTCCTAGGGAATGAGAGGATATGATAATCACTTAAAACCCCATTTCCTTAGACGTGCATCTCTTTATAAAGAGTCGAAGTAAATGGCGCTATGTATTCGATTAAATTATTGAAAACAACCAACACGATTAAAAATTCAACATAAATTTATTTTATATTCCACTAAATACATTAACAAAATAAAAGAAGGACAAATGGTAAAGAATTGTATGTACCGGGTGAGCGTTCCAAACATCCATTGACCGATGGTTGGGTTGGTCGTACAAGTCGGTTGGATCCAACGCTCCTTGCTCGAGATAATACCGTTGGTTGTAAATATCCACGTCCTCCCCAACCTACGAGAAAATAACAACGAGGTTAGTACATAGATTAATTAAAAAGCTTATTACAACAACAAAAATTAAACCCGAATAATGAGTACGTACCGCTTGAAATTCATCAACAAAACTCATTCTCCTTGCCACCAATCGGACATTTTTTCGGCGCAATTCGAACAGAGCTTCGGCTTGGCTCGCCGGGTTTTGAGGAAAAAACCTAAGAAATGTTTTCTGATGGCAGATCGGACTTTGCCGCAACCAACAGACCACTATTTCCTAGGCTTTTGGGAGGGGGGGGGGGGTTGAGAGAGATAAAACCTAGAGAGAGAAGGAAGAATGGGTTGTGGTGTGAAGAAATGAGAGGGGAAGGGGGGGTATTTATACCCAACAGATCGCACGCTCCAAGGGCGAGGCGGTAATTTTGCCCTCGCGCGGATCGCACTCTTCCAATGTGATTTGCGCTTCCCTAGGCGCGGATTGCACCCTTCCGATGCGATTTGTGCTTCCTTGGGCGTGGATTGCTCCGCTGGCATGCGATCTGGGATCCTCGGCGCGGATCGCTCCGCTGGCATGCGCTGAGCCGCCCGATCGTCCCTCAATCCAACGATCTTGAAGATCGTTCCGCGTCCTCCCCAAATCGCACTGACGTGTTGCGATTTATATTATGGATTGCACCCCTCTGATGCGTTTTACATGTAGATCGCATCTGTTTGGTGCGTTTTACATGTAAAACGCATCTTAGGGGTGCGTTCCAAAAAATTGGTGCTAGTTTTGTAATTTTTTTTATATGGGTGCTATTTTTGTAATTTTTTTTAAGGTGCTATTATTGGAAAAATCCCGTACTGCTAGGCCTGAGTAAATTCAACGAAGACCTGACCGGTTCCTTCTAATATTGTTTCAAGTCTGGTTCGCATTTGGCCATGGTGGTGGCATTTGCTCTGTTGGTTTAACTTTCTAGGTTTCTAGGGTAGTTAAATGTTGAGTCACTGACGGAGAAAGTAGTTGACCGTCAAAATTGACGGTCAATCCAAACGCGGGGCCAAATTTGTCCAATAATTTCAAAAGTAGGCAATTGTTTAAGCCGCGATACTTCTCTCTTCCAAGCGCACTTATCCACAGCACCAGAGGCGCCCAGGCTCTGCAAAACTAGCGCCTAGAGGGCTGGGGTCGCCCGTTAGCACTCCAACGATCAAGTCAGTAGTGATTCTAGAGAGATAAGTGAAGAAATAGAACTTAGTGAGAGAAACCGACCTGAGTAAATGCCACCTACCGAGTGCTATTTATACTACTCGAGCTCCTCGACCAGGCTCCGACCAACTCCTGCCACCAAGCCTTACGTCAGCCAAGCATTAAATGCCTGGTCTGGTCCAACGTCCGAGCGCCTACACGTGGCGCATCGTCCGACTCTGGTGTCAGGGCGCATGGGGGGACCATCCGCCTACGTGGTGCTTTTCCGACCCTCCTCAGCCGTACTTCTTTGTCCACGAGCCTATTTTGTCGTCATGCGCCCCTTTACCGTTGGTGACTCCCAGGTCATGTCTCAATAGGCCATTAATGGGCTCCAAGCCCATCAGGCTTTGGGCTTAGATGGGCTCATCTATGTTTCCCCAACAACAATAAATGTCTTATTTAAAAAATGGGGTAAGAATTGTAACTAACGCTAAATTTTAATTTAGGGTCAAACTAGGATATTAATTTATTTATTGCGAAAGAGTCACATTATAAAAAAGTAAAGGATTTTGATTTCCGTTGTAGGCGACTTCATCATCACTTTATGTTTCCAAATTTTTATTTTCAAAATTTTCATTTTTATATAAATGACATGAAAAGCCACGTCATAGCCACATTAGTGTTAAATGTTGAGTCACTGACGGAGAAAGTAGTTGACCGTCAAAATTGACGATCAATCCAAACGCGGGGTCAAATTTGTCCAATAATTTCAAAAGTAGGCAATAAATGTCTTATTTGAAAATAGGGCTAGAACTATAACTAACGCTAAATTTAGGGCCAAACTAGGGTATTAATTTATTTATTGTGAAAGAGTCAAATTATAAAAAGTAAAGGACTTGAAAATGTGAAAATTCATTTTAGATAATGTCAATTGTATGTCATTGAGTAAATGCTAAATGCGATAATTGATTGTTATGACTTATATGAGATAGATTATAATAGTTTCGAATGATTTTATTGTAGTAATTTTAGTAGTTGCCACATTTTTTTATTTGATAATTCAGGGAACCTCAGCCCCACGCTTGAGCGACAGGGGAGTCTACTAAACCACTGGGGGTACCTGCATATTAATCGGGGCTTTCTGCTATCAACATCGGAGAACTAGGGTATTAATTTATTTATTGTGAAAGATTCAAATTATAAAAATGTAAAGGATTTTGATTTCTGTTGTTGATAAACTTCATGCTTGATGATAGGCGACTTCCTCATCACTTTATGTTTCCAAATTTTTATTTTCAAAATTTTCATATTTTATATAAATGACATGAAAAGCCACGCCATAGCCACATCAGTGTTAAATGTTGAGTCACTGACAGAGAAAGTAGTTGACCGTCAAAATTGACGGT
Organism: Linum trigynum; assembly: GCA_964030455.1. Lineage (NCBI taxonomy): Eukaryota > Viridiplantae > Streptophyta > Magnoliopsida > Malpighiales > Linaceae > Linum > Linum trigynum. The sequence goes on from OZ034818.1 coordinate 15,891,059, forward strand.
CAATCCAAATGCGGGGCCAAATTTGTCCAATAATTTCAAAAGTAGGCAATAAATGTCTTATTTGAAAAATGGGGCTAGAGCTGTAACTAACGCTAAATTTAGGGCCAAACTAGGGTATCATTTTATTTATTGGGAAAGAGTCAAATTATAAAAAAGTAAAGGACTTGAAAATGTGAAAATTCATTTTAGATAATGTGAATTGTATATTGAGTAAATGCTAAATGTGATAATTGATTGTTATGACTTATGTGAGATAAATTATAATAGTTTCGAATGATTTTATTTTAGTAATTTTAGTAGTTGCCGCATTTTTTTATTTGATAACCCAGGGAACCTCAGTCTCACGCTTGAGCGATAACGGGGTCTACTAAATCACTGGGGGTACCTGCATATTAATCGGGGCTTTCTGCTATCAACATCGGGGAGGCTTCGCCTCCGATACCAAAAGTGCAGCCGGGAACGCTCCTACTAAACCACTGGGGGTACCTGCATATTAATCGAGGCTTTCTGCTATCAACATCGGGGAGGCTACGCCTCCAATACCAAATATGCAGCCGAGAACGCTCAAGTGGCGCCACTAGGAATCGAAAAGGACCTCCCACATCCAGAGGTCAATTGGTCCAATGGTTTCACCACTAGACTATATTACCTTTGGCTTAGTAGTTGCATCATTAGTTTTGCTAAATGCAAAATATGATGAAATAAACTCATATCTATGTGGTTCCAAATGCTTTTTTTATTGTTGGTCCAAGGTTTGAAAATTGAAACCGAAGTGAAAATTGAAACCGAAGTGTAGTGAATGTTTTCATTCATATCGGCGGATCTAGGGCTGGGCCAACCCGGGCCACGGCCCAGCCCTCCGCCAGATCCAGAGCTAGTATAGAGCTTATAAACTTTTTGATTTAGGTATTCGGTCCAGTATTATTTAATGGTCGGTCGAGTGTTATTTGATAATAATTTTGTGTAGTTAGAAAAATAGTATAGATGAACATATACAAATCATTACTCTCAATTTAGTTTAGGAATTCTAGCCCGAATGATTTTCATTTGAAAAAAAAACAATAAAACCTAAAAGTCTAAAATGTAAAAGAATGTATAAAGTTTCATTGAAATAAGAAAACCCTCTAAACAAATTGATTTGTGGGTTGATTCGTCTAGTGTTGACCTTACCCGTTTCAGCGGCTACCATGGAGAGAACATTTTAAGCAATGAAATATGTGAAAACTAATTTTGAGTAAATACAATTTATTAGTTAAACCTTTTAGACTTTCCAAATTATTAGCCAAACCTTTCAAAGTACAAAATATTAGCTAAATATTTTGTAACACTTCAAAATATTAGTCATTTGTATGTTATCGTTGGTAATCTTGTAACTATTTTTTTATTCGAAATCCTAAAATTTAAAAATAATGACTATTTTTATTTACGGTATATAATATTATATTGAAATGCGGCATAGGATACGCCGCGGTCATATTACCACTAGATCATCAATATTAACAGTATGGAGTAGGAATTTTGTAGGTTAATTCTGACATCATTATAGCCGAAAAATAAAAATTATTACGAGCTGGGATTTAGATATATTGTATTGACTGTGACGGCACACCCCATTCGTATGGACGTCATCAGATACGCCGCCTTTGTTCGTCCACTGGGCCGTCCTTGGTTTTCTTTCTTAGACGCCTAGCGTCTTTTATCTATGGGCTTCTCTCTCGTAACAAATTATACGGGGCCGCTGGCCAATCTTGCTTGTGAAACCGTAGGTTTGCTAAATGGCCCAAGTAAAAGCCCAAAGTGAAAGGACTGCGAAACAGATTATAAAAAAGAAACAGACAGCAGCTAGGTTTTTCTTCTCTCTGCTCCAAGGCGATAAAGCGATACTGTGCGACTTGGAGATTATAGCTCTTACGCCGTTGCCGCATCTAATCGCCGACGATCTGTTCTCATCTGCTGCTTAACAATGGTTCGTTCTCCTTCAACTTTGCTTCTATCCATCCCGTTTCGAGTCTACTTTTTCCTGTTGTATTTGCCCATAAAAAATTAAAAATAGGGTGTTTAATGTTTTTGATCGGGGTTTCTGTTTTGGCAGATCATCTCGGAGAAAAACCGCCGCGAGATTTCCAAGTACCTCTTCCAAGGTCCGGCACTACTCCGCCGTCTCTCTCGGCTTCCGTCTTTTGCCCCTGGATTTGTGTTTTTTCTGAATGGCTTTTCGATTTTGTGCAGAGGGAGTCTGCTTTGCGAAGAAGGATTTCAATCTGGCGAAGCACCCAGAAATCGATGTTCCAAATCTGCAGGTGATTAAGCTCATGCAGAGCTTCAAATCCAAGGAGTACGTCCGCGAGACCTTCGCCTGGATGCACTATTACTGGTACCTCACCAACGAAGGAATTGAGTTCCTGCGTACATACCTCAATCTGCCTTCGGAGATCGTCCCTGCTACCTTGAAGAAGCAGGCTAGGCCAGCGGGCAGGCCATTCGGAGGCCCACCTGGTGACCGCCCACGGTAATGATCCTAGTCCTCTTTGTCTTGATGTTCCGTTTTCAATTTCAGGGCGTATTGGATTGTGAATATGCACAAGTAGAAGTGTCTTAATGGTGGGGATTTTCCTGTTGTGCAATGTGGTAATTGCTCTGTTCGATTTTCTTTGAATTAGTGGCCCTGGACGTTTTGATGGGGAGAGGAGGTTCGGGGGCGATAGGGATGGTTACCGTGCTGGACCAAGGGCACCTGGTGGTGATTTTGGTGACAAGGGTGGAGCTCCTGCTGATTACAGACCAACATATGGGGTGAGCATTTCTAGCTCTGCTATAAAAATTATGATTTTCCTTCATAATTATCAGCCTGCTGTCATTCCATGGAATGTGGTTGGAACAACTTGGTAGTAAGAGAATTGAATTCCCTGTTTAGTTGGATTGTGATCATGTTTGTCTTAGTGTGCGGTTTGAAGATCAAGGCGTCCTATCTCATCGTTCTTAGTTCCGAGCTTTGAGTATGAACTATGGTTAATTCAGCCTCCCACTATGGATTTTGTTTTGTGTTTTGAGAATAGAACTCTCTTAGGAGTATTTTCTAAAGCTATTATAACGGAGTGATATGTTAATATTAGTTTCACTACTTCACTTTAGATAACCTGATTTCCTTTTCTTTCGTGAACTTCATTCGCAACCTGTTTTGCCTTGAATTGGTTTTTGTTCGTTGAATCTCTCTTAATTCTAACTCTATCAACTTGCAGGGTGGCTCTTCTGGTCCGAGGACAGGATTTGGCCGTGGTGCTGGAAGCTATGGCGGTGGAGCTGGTGCCGGTGCTAGCTCAAATCTTCCTTGAAGTGTTTCTTGAGATTCTAGCGTTTTCGTTTCAGAGTTGCCGATGTGTGAGGGACTGAGTGATTTTTGTTTCAATTTTCAGAGGCTCTTGCTTGAATAGTTTGTAGTCCTGAATTAATCATACATGTTGAATGCTTGTGGTAATCAAAGTTCATGATGATTGTTTGCTTTCTCGTCAGACGAAGGTTCAACAAGAAATCCCCTCCACTTTTTTTGGTTGTAGTAAATTGCAGTTGCAGGGCTCAATCGTCTTCTTGTTCGTCATCTAGATTTGTTCACGCAGGCCAGTCATGTAAATTATTAACCCAATTTGGCCCAATATCGAGCCCAGTAAGATAGTTACATAAACCTGTAAGCCCGGCCCAGGTACAGCTAGATTCCCAAATACCTGATCAGCTCACCCGGTTTGAATTCTCAATTCTCGGCCAATGGTGCTGCTGACTGTTGAGAGCAGCCAATTAGACGTCTACGCGGTTGTTTAAAAAGCAGCAATTCTTTTCAATACAAACTTTTATTTGAAAATTCAAAATATATTTCTCTAAAACAAATTTGTCGGTTCATCTCCATCTTCATTTCACGGGTATTCACCCACTCGCTCAAAGTTAAAAAAGAGAGACGCAAGCAAGGAAGGAAAAGCTTCCGCGTCTTTAATTGGGGAGGTTGGCCGTTGTACGAGTGTCGACTTCGGACTCTTTCTCCCTTTCTCTCTCTCGCCAAATCCTCTGCTCTGTTTAGGTCTGCGACCAAGGAAATCCCTGGGTCGAGCAAGCTTGCTGAAGGCGGAAAGTATGGTTTCCAATGGAAGCAAAGACTCGAGCTCCACTTCCGCAACGGCTGCCAAGGGCGGAGGCGGAAGCGGCGGCAAGATAAAGGGAGTTCCGACTCACGGCGGTCGTTACGTGCAGTATAATGTCCATGGGAACTTGTTTGAAGTTTCCAGCAAGTACGTTCCTCCCATTCGACCAATCGGCCGTGGCGCTTATGGCATTGTCTGGTAAATTTTCCTGTCTCTCTTCTTACTCTTTTCTGGGGTTTCTTGCATTGAATTGGTTAGGTGTTTCTTGGTTTTGATCGGGGGTTTCTACTTCTGGGCGCCTAAACTTCTCTTCATTTGAATGAAGAGCCAAACTTCGCCGTTTTATGGGATTGAGCATATGGTTTTGATCGTTGATCCATGATGGGTTATGGCTGGTTTGTTTGGAGTTCGTCTCTCTGGCTGCTGTGCTGATGAATTCGCAGGCGAAAGTGGATCTAGTTATTAACAGATTCAGAAATGGAATCTGAATGAACTAGAACTGGTGTTATCTAGAGTATATTCTGGTTCTGTTTAGTACTTGGGGTCTCTTAATTGTAAATGGAATTTGTTATTTAGATTGGCATTTTATGGCTAGAAAGAATAAAGTCATGAATTCCCAGGAATTGAATAATGACTACTGATTGAAGATGATGACTATTTTAGTGGACTAGAGAATTAATCTTCGTTTCTCAAATACTTCATTTCAAAACTGTATTTTTGGATGGAGACATATGGATAGGTTCAAGTCTTCAAGAGTCAAATCATGGATCATAGTCACACGGCCTTGCTTAAGAATATGCTTTGTTGTATGCTCTTTGGATGTGATTATTGCTATCCCTTTCTCACGATAGCATGTGTTAGCTTCAGTTGTCTTCTTTCTTCCTGTTTTTAGTCTCTGATTACGCAAGGAACCCCTGTGTTGGTTTAGAGCTTTGTATAATAAACTTCGATGGCAACTTTGTTCAGCGCTGCTGTGAACTCCGAGACACAAGAGGAAGTGGCAATAAAGAAAATTGGGAATGCATTTGACAACAGAATCGATGCAAAAAGGACGTTGAGAGAGATCAAGCTTCTACGCCATATGGACCATGAAAATGTACTTTTAGCTTTTTCATTTTTCACCATCTATTTCAGCTTGGAAGCTTATGATACAGTTCCATGAACTGTAGCTTACTGTCATAGAAGCAATTATTCGTTTCTTTTCATTTGACTTGGAGCCAGGAGTAGTTATCTAGTCATTTCCATTGCAGGTAATTGCCATCAGGGACATTATTCGACCACCGAAGAAGGAGGCATTCAATGATGTCTACATAGTTTATGAATTGATGGATACTGACCTCCATCAGATCATTCGTTCTGAACAAGCATTGACTGATGACCACTGCCAGGTTAGATGACAAGAACTATGTTTGTGACTTTGTACCATATTACATGTTGTTTCAAGTCTAGAAGCTTGCTGGAGGGCTTATTGTTGCTTACCTATAGCTTGGTCCCTCTATAGACTTTAGAATGGAGATGTTAGAAACAAAGTTTCTAACGGGATTCGTATTGGGTGATATTTGGGAATTTAGGGATTCAGAAGATAGAATTAGGGATTTGGAAGAAGAATTGGGGGAGAATAGAAGAGAATCGGCCTAAACCTTTAGAGGGATTGAGGTCAAGAATTGAGAGGATAGGGAGAGGGATTAAGGAGATAATTCTTCTATTAACTTCTGCACGAAAAACACAAAGTACATATTTATAGGGAACTACTAGGAAACCCTAATGATAAACCTAATTCGACTAAAAGACTACTAACCATAATAAGAATTACCCTAATAATGATTATAATAATAAATATAGAAACCCGATATAAATCGGTTTCTAACAGGGGACCTCATATATCTCTGGTGTTTTTTTTTTTTTTTTTTTTTTTTTTTTTTTTTTTTTTTTTTTTTTGCTGTTGACTACTGTAAGTTTAAAATATCCAATTAATTGAAATGCTGAACTGCTAGCTATGGTCTTTCTAGGTAGAATGTTCGATGACAAGCTCCATCATAAATATTGAGTTAAAGCAGGAAAACTAATAGATTCTTACTTAACCTTTTTCACAGTACTTCTTGTATCAACTGCTTCGAGGGTTGAGATATGTGCACTCAGCCAATGTCCTGCATCGAGATCTTAAACCCAGCAATTTGCTTCTGAATGCAAATTGTGACCTTAAAATTGGAGATTTTGGTCTAGCAAGAACAACTTCAGAGACAGATTTTATGACGGAGTATGTTGTCACTCGTTGGTATCGAGCACCAGAGTTGCTCCTTAATTGTTCAGAGTACACTGCTGCAATAGATATTTGGTCTGTTGGTTGCATCCTTGGTGAAATTATGACTCGGGAACCCCTATTTCCTGGAAAGGATTATGTTCATCAACTGAGGCTTATTACAGAGGTATGGCTTGCCAGGACTCTGTTCAGTTAAATCTCTTCATCTGTTTGGTTTCCTTTGGGAACAACCCCTACGTTTGACTCTACCTTAAAGCTTATGCATAGGTGCTGGACTTCTGATTAACATGGTTTATATTAAGGGAACGAATGATACAAAATTCATATTTGGGCCTCTCTCAACAACCCAAGTTTGGGACGTCTCGACAGCTTACGCGTCTCATGACGAGAGCTTGCATCATTTATACTACTTCAAATAAAGAACATACTTATCCTTAATTATTTCACATGTTATGAAAGAATTTGTTTCATGTACCAAGTCTTATGAATGGAAAGACCTCCCTTGATATGTTGGGATCTTCGTTGTTATGAAATATGAAGTCTGGGACACGATTCATCCATCATTGAGTTCTTGTTTTTTGACTTCTTACATCTCCTTTTTGGTTTTTACTTTTTACCTTATAAAAGCTAATAGGTTCGCCAGATGATGCTAGCCTTGGTTTCCTTAGAAGTGACAATGCGAGAAGATATGTTAGACAGCTTCCACAGTTCAGAAAACAGAACTTCTCCATGAGGTTCCCCAATATGTCTTCTGGTGCTGTCGATCTGCTAGAAAAGATGCTTGTATTTGATCCCAACAAACGCATTACAGGTACTTGGAATTTAATCTGAGGCAGCACTATATGAACCAGTTGCTGGTAGTTTACTTATATATATGCATGTTTCTGCAATTGCAGTTGATGATGCACTTTGCCACCCATACTTGTCACCCCTCCATGATATCAATGATGAACCGATCTGCTCTGCACCATTCCACTTTGATTTTGAGCACCCGTCATGCACCGAAGAGCATATTAAGGAGCTCATATGGAGGGAGGCAGTGAAGTTCAATCCAGATACCCAACACTAGAAGAAGAAGAAGAATGTGTTGTTGAAGAAGCGAAATGTTGAGAAATGAGAAGAAACCTTCTTCCCGGAAATGTATCAGCCTGCTATGATCATCACATCCTGAGCTCTGCAACTCTGGAAATCACCATTAGGAGGATAGTTACCACAATGTCCAAGAAATTCTATAGGGCTATAGCAGAATTAGCTGTTTGGAAACAAACCTGCTCAAGTAAACAAACGTTGAGAAGCATGGATCATATTGTAAAGAAGTTTCTGCAGATCCTTTTCATGTGTACAAGTTAGGAGCAATTTCAAGTATGTGAGCTAACAGCAATGACTGGTTGCTTATAGCGAAATAATCTATGAATCTAATACCTTCACATCATGTACTATCTGAATAAAGTTGTCACGTGATATTGAAATTGCAACTTTTTAGATTGTTTGATTTGAACAGGTAATTGGGTTGTGCGTTATCCTGATCAGGTACAGAAAGGAAAAATTGTGGATGAAAATGAACCTGAATGTGCTTCCGATTCTAGTTGGTCTGCGTTTTCCTTTATTCTTTGAAGTGGATTCATGAAACCAAAACCGAAGCAATTCTATTCAATTTCGCCCAATTTAAACCAAATTTGCAGACCCCCTCAACAGGTATACAAATCTCTATTCATATTCTCACACTTTCTGCAGGATAATTATATACTGCAATTAGTCATATTATTGGCGGATGACAAGTTCCTGCTATTTCCTAGGGTTGCCACCAATATATAATCTCCAAGTTTTAGCCTGTTGTGATTCTTTAATTGGGTTCACTTAGATGTAGGAATGGCAATGGCCAAGTCTGGCCGGGTATCTCGATACCCATAATTGTTTCGTGACAGGTTGGGTTCAGTTCAGGTAATTTATCATGTATGGGAAGTAGGTCGGGGCAGGTCGATCCAATAAGGTTGTTATGTATATGGAAAACATTAGAAATATTCGTTATTTTTATTATATGACCAAGAAGCAAACTATAATATGATAAATGTCGTTAAATTATTGGAGAAATTCAGGTTACTAATTTTACAACTTTATTATAACTAAAATATGATGTAATAAAAGGAAAATTATAAGTAATTTGACTAAGATTGCACGTAAGTTAGAAAAGAATAGGTCGTAAATGGGGCGGGTCAGGGCATGTTGGGTTGATGAGAGTACCCATGCCCACCTCGCCCTAGAACATGCCAAATAGGTTGGGTAAAACGGGTCAGGTCGAAATTGTCATCCCTACTTAGAGGTGACAATTAGGATCCGTATCCATGAATCCAATCTAATTTTTCCACTAAAATATCCAACTGATCCAATTTATTTAAGTCCAATATATTTGATCCAAAGTAGATTTGTGGATTTTTTCATGGATTCAAATGACAAATTACATTTTAGTATTTATAATTTTTATGTTTTACTTTTGAGTACCTAAATTGATTTTTAGACGAAAATATCATTTTGGAAAATTACGTTTGGTACCTAAAAAAATATTGTTATGACATTTTAGTACCTTAACTTTTCAAATTTTACGTATTAGTCCAAGACTTGGATGTCATTTGGATTCATGGATCAATCCACCAATCCACTTGATTCAATCAATCAATCAATCAATTTGATCCAATCTACTTAATCCACATATACACTAATCCATGGATCCAATCCAAGTGCCACCTCTAGTTCCCTGGATATGGCGCATTAGTGTAAGTTCAAATTATTTATCCTTCTACGAGTTTGATCTTAACCGACTATTTACATCCTAAATTAGATTTCTAAAATGCTTGAAATACTAGATACACTTTCAAAATTATGAAAGTATTACGATGATGTTGACAGACATACTCAAAGTTCAGTCAAACCTTCTCAACCGGTACCCTTTTCTGGATGTGGCTATAAATGAGAAGTCAACGATCTACCTACTATTGAGTAAGAAGAACTTGTTTGATGTGGAGCTCAAGAACTATTAATTAGATAATTTACGAAGACGTCATTGAAAAGAAAGAGACAATTGATTATGCAAATGTTCCAGCACAACAAATAAAAAATAAAAAAAAACTCGGACAATATGAAAAATGAACGAAGAGAGATGAAAAAGACAAAAGAATGTAGATAAAATCTGTCTTGTAAGCTGTAAAAACATGAGCACTCTTCTTTGAATTTTGTTAAAAAAATGTGAATTATGTTATAGTATAAATTCTCTTCAACAGCAAAACAATAAGCGTACTATGTGTTAGAGAGTGGTATAAGATCCAGCAGAACCTTCTCCCAACAACTCGAGTTATTGGGACCAACTGGTTTATGACACTATGCAGGACACACTTCATGATAGTTCTTAATTCCCTTGCGGGGTTGTGACTCCTATCCTAAGACTAAGAAGAAGTAATATCCAACACATAATAATGAACAAAATAGAGTAGCACACACCCACCATTGTACTTTGCATAGGTGTCCTTTCTGTTTTTTCATGTATCAAAAGAAGAATTTTTTTTTTTTTTCGTTGCACATATGGCGGTTAGGTGCCGCCCCACCTCCAGTATTTATCCTCCCTCCCTCCCTCCCTCCATAACACAAACAGTACCACCTCTTCTCTAAACCAAATTATAATGGCTTCTTCTTCAGTGTTGGGACCTTTTTCAGTTCCCCTGAAACATCATAATGATCACTGGTCAGGCAGGATTAATAATCCGAGCTGCTGGATCAGCGCCCCCATTCGCGGAGATGCAAGCGCGGCGATCAAACACAAACAGAGCATCAGCAGCTGGAAGAAGAGGGGAAACAGAGCCGCAGGTCGCGTAATTTGGCGGCGGCAGCGGGAATTAACGAGGCAGATTCGAAGATTGTTATTAGGAGGTCATCATGGTCGTCGTCATTATCCAAAGAAGGAAGCGGAGAGGCTGGCTTACCTGGTTGCTGCGGTGCTGTCCAGCGTTGGCGTCACTTTCACGGCCGCCATGGCTGTTTTCTCCAGATTCTCTTGGCAGTTGGAGGTTACACCATTACTACTACTACTTTAGTGTTTCATTTGACAAGGTAAACCTCTGTTTGGTAATGGAAATATATGAATGAATGCAGGGTGGGGATTTTCCGGTGGCGGAGATGCTTGGGACCTTCGCTTTGTCCATCGGAGCTGCCGTAAGTGAACAATTATTATTGATTAATGATGTTAATAATAAGTTTGATAATTTTTATTTTATCTCTCTCAACTCAATCAATAATCCGAGGGAATGAGACAAAGTGGTTGTTGACGTAATATCGAAGCTTTATGTGATATTTTGATACTTGTGGAAACCTAGCTCGAATCATTTTGGAATTGAATTGGGACCAATTATATATTTCTGGAGGATGATCTTACTAAACAACGAGCAAATGAAATGCAGGTGGGGATGGAGTTTTGGGCTCGGTGGGCACACAGAGCATTGTGGCACGATTCTTTATGGGACGTCCACGAGGTTAATTAATAATTAAAATTAGTTAATTACGTTTGGGTTTCCATGTAAAATGTACAGATGAATGAGAGGCGGTGTCGTTTTTGGTCAGTCGCACCACAGGGCTAGAAGAAGAGAAGGAGCATTGGAGGCGAATGACGTGTTTGCAATAACGAACGCGGTGCCGGCCATCGGGCTGCTCTCCTACGGTTTCTTCAACAAAGGCCTTCTCCCTGGTCTCTGTTTCGGCGCCGTAAGTGTCAAACAGAACAGAAGTCGTTTCACGTTTGTTTGATTATTTTAATGTAAGACGTACCGGTGATTGAAGAGGGTAAAAAACAACTTGGGGCTGGCTGCCACGTGTGTTCGGTCTCAGCAGCTAGAATCTTTGATGTTGGGCTGGGCCGGCCGTCATTGTTTTTGCTTGCTGTTTGGCAGGGATTGGGGATAACGGTGTTCGGGATGGCGTACATGTTCGTGCACGATGGGCTGACCCACCGACGCTTCCCAGTTGGGCCCATTGCCAACGTCCCTTACCTCCGAAGAGTTGCCGCTGCTCACCAGGTAACTAAAATAAAATAATATTCCCATTCATTTCATCTTTAGTTCTTTACCATGCATGCATTGCTGACTCATATATATTTATTTACGCCCACTAATTTAGCTGACTCAGGTCAGCTCTGCTAATTAAGTAATTAATTAAACTTTTTGTTTTTTTTTTTGGTCTCTGCAAAAATGAATGAACAGCTTCATCACGCAGACAAATTCGACGGCGTTCCTTATGGGTTGTTCTTGGGTCCTGAGGTCAGCCCATCTCCCCCTGGCTCCTAGCTACTTTAACCGAAATAGAGCTGAATCTGGGTTTTAGGTCTGACCGGATCTTGTTACGTGCAGGAACTAGCAGAGGTTGGAGGCACGGATGAGTTGGAGAAAGAAGTGCAAAGAAGGATTAAGCGCTCCGTTTGATATGTTTCTTCTCAATCATTATCTTTTACCCTTAGCTTGTACAGTCATTCTTTCTTTCATTTCGAATCAAGACTATTCTGCTCGATCTGTTCGATGATTTATTTGAACTCCAATCTAGCAAGGAGAGGTACTTACTGTACACCACTACACCTACAAAAGGGAAAGTGTAAAATGAAGAAGCGTGTTATGAATAAAGGAAGCATAATCGTATTACACATTCGGTACCTTAAAATACGAGTATATACTCAGAGTTACGTTTTTCTATTTTTATTGGTATATATCTTAATATTTTGGAATGTAAGCGATTGTGGTGGAGCTACATGTAAAGCAGTGATGGAGTCATGCTGATGTTACGGGGTAATAGTCCTTCCCAATTTTCAAAAGTGGGTAAAATTATATGTATGTTCTGTAACAATTTTGGGAAATGGAATACATAGTTGATAATCTTGGTCCCCTTTTCAATTATCGCAATACAAATTCACTGATAGTAGATTTTTTAACTTTCTCGTTCAAATCTATGGCTTTACCATTGTTATAGGGAGTTGGGTTGTAACTTCTCTTAACATAAGATTCTAGATTATATACAATGTGGCTCATATAGTTATTACACATGAAAAAGTGATAGGATGATGATCTATCAGTTTTGTCATTCAAAAGTCAAGTTCACTCTCAATAGACTATGAGGTGTGTAATGATTCGATATGGATCGTACCAAACTTATATTTAGTCTGTTTTGTCCAATCCAAATGTGAATTCTGTATACTTTTCTTCAATATATATAAAATTCATACCAAGAATCTAACTTTTAGTTTAACCACCCTCAAAGGCTCACACTATCCTACATTGGCGGATCCACGGGTGGCCCAGCCCTCCTCTGGATTCAAAGTTAGTATTGTTAAATGTACATTCTTCCATTTGTTTATAACTTAGTACGTAAGAGTCTAATGGCCCAATGAGGTGAGTTTTGGCCCATGCAACTGTCACTAGCCCACGTAGTAATTGTGTGCTGTGGAGCTAGGGTTCGGCCAGTTAGTATCTTCGGCCATTAGGGTAGTATTTAGTTGTGTACTGTATCTCATGTAATTATCACAAACACTATCAGTAAAATCTCAGCCGAAGAGTGTTCTAGCGCTCTTCCGTGGACTAGTCCTGGATATCCAGGGATACCACGTAAATCCGTGTTCATTGTCCGTTTACAATTTCCGTACTGTCAGATAAATCAACATGGTATCAGAGCTTCCGATAATCGATTCCGATCGGCCTACCATTCGTCTGAACTCCACCAACTATGCACTCTGGGAATTTCAATTCTGGGTGTTCGTCGAAGGGAAAGATCTGCTGGGCATTCTAGATGGGACGCAGCCCAAACCCGAAGGAGCAGTCACGTCACAAGAGGTACGCACCTGGAATCAGAACGATGCACGCGTCCGATCGTGGCTCCTTGGCTCGGTAGATCCTTCTACTTGTCTCAGTCTCCGTTTATACCCGACAGCGAATCGTATGTGGCGTCATCTCGCCGTCATGTACTCCACCGTGAACGCAGCACGACAGTTTGAAGTCCAGACGGCTTTGACGCGCCTGGAACAGAGAGATAGATCCGTTTCTGAATATTTCAATAATGCCCAGGAACTCTGGACGGAGCAAGACCTCCTCCATGCTGCTTTGCGACCTCAAAATATTCTTACAGAAGAAGCAATTGCTGAGCGTATGCAAACGAGACTCATGGACTTTCTCATGAAATTGCGGCCGGAATTTGAGTCAGTCCGTGCCACACTTCTGAACAGGGACATTCTTCAATTTGATGGCGTGCTTGGAACTTTGGTTAGGGAAGAAACTCGTCTGAGGACGCAGGCCGCCATTGATGCGCGTCCGGGACAAGGGGAGGCGTTGGTCGCCGTTGCCACAGGGCAACCTAGCTTTGGAGCAGCTCACAATCCCTCTGCCTATGCAATCGCTCGACCCCAATTCCAACGACGAATTCCCGTCTCCGATTTGGTTTGTCATCACTGTAGGGAGAAGGGGCATTTACAAAAGCATTGCCGCCGACGCAATTTTTGCGTCTATTGCAAGCGGATGGGCCACATCATCCTAGACTGCCGCACAAAAGAGCGGAATGAAGCTCGCGAAGGAGGTCCGCGCGAGGGGGGAACTCAGCCAGGTCGAAGTTTTTTAATGCTGCTCGGACTGGGTATGGAGAACAGGCGGCTTATGGTGCCTTTCCTGCTGCTGAGGCGTCTCGGTGGGGACCTACTGCAGGGGAGAGTGCTCGCTGGCCGACTGTTGCTGGTAGCAGCCGCACTTACCCGTCGGGAGAGGCAGGAAGCAGTCGCACAAATGCTGGAGAAGGTGCACATGCTGCTGGGAATGGCGCCAACGGTGGAGTCTCGGTCCAGACGGTCGAGCAGATAGTGAGTGCTGCGATCAGTGCGGCATTTGCAACCTTGCAAGGGACAGGTAAAAATCGATCCCCTTGGCTCCTCGATTCCGCTTGCTATAATCATATGACCTGCGATACTATGACTTTAAAAGAGGTTACTCCTGTTCATAATATGGATTTGACTGTGGCGAATGGATCAAAATTGAAGGTGACTGGTATGGGAAATGTTATGGATAAAAATGTGACCTTGCAGAATACTCTATATGTGCCTGCTCTTGTTCCTAATCTGGTTTCAGTTGGTCAACTTACTGAACAAGGGTATACTGTCTCGTTTGCCCCGTCTGGGTGTGTTATACAGGATTTGAAGACGGGGAGTCTGATCGGAAGGGGGAGTAAGCAGGGGCGTCTCTTTCATCTGGACGAGTTACATGGGCACTCCATTTCTCCTGGTGTTAGGTCTGTCAGTAGTCCGTTGTCTAGTCCTTGTTTAGCTGTTTCAAATTCGTCAAATAAGCAGTGGGATCTGTGGCATGCTCGCCTGGGTCATCCCCACTCAGTTCGTCTTTCTGCTATGTTTCAAAAATCATTACTTGGTAAAACTCGTGTCAGTGTTCCAGACATTCACTCCTGTACTAGCTGTGTTGAAGCTAAAACTGCCAGTATTTCCTATCCTTCCAGTACAACTATTATAACAGATCCTTTTCATGTGATCCATACTGATCTTTGGGGTCCTGCCCCTGTTCTTTCTCGACATGGATTCCGATACTTTGCCCTTTTTATTGATCATGCTACCCGGTACACTTGGATTTATCTACTTAGACTGAAGTCTGATCTCAAATCTGTTGCTGTTGAATTTCTTAATATGGTTCAGACTCAGTTTGGTAAACCTGTCAAAATTATTCGTTCTGATCCGGGTGGGGAATTCAGTTCTTTACCTTTGCGTGAGGTGTATCGGTCTCGCGGGATTCTGAGCCAAAAATCTTGTCCTGGGGTTTCTCAACAGAATGGGCTAGTTGAGCGAAAAAATCGTCATGTTGTCGAGCTTACTCGCGCCTTGTTGTTAGCCTCTGCTGTTCCTGGACGTTTCTGGCCGGAAGCCGTAGTTACTGCAGTTCGGCTAATCAATTATCAAATCACTCCTGTCCTCGGTAATGAGAGTCCGTTTTTTAAACTTTATTCTCGTCCTCCTGACTACTCTCGTCTCCGTGTCTTTGGGTGCCTGTGTTTTGTCTTGATGCCTCGTCGTGAGCGAACTAAATTAACTTCCAAAACTGCCAAATGTGCTTTCATGGGGTATAGTGATGTTCACAAAGGGTACTTGTGTTATGATCCGGTGTCTCAGCGTATACGTGTTGCTAGTACCGTTGTCTTTTTTGAACACCTTCGTTTCTTTGAACCTTCTTCTAGTCCCGAGACCATTTTTCCTTCCAATGGTTTGCTGCCCATGTTCTCCCTTGATGAAGCCCCTGTCGAAGTTGCTCCGTTGGTACCCCCTGACGATCCAGACTCCCCCAGCTCCTCACCGTTCATGTCGCCTTCCACATCGTCCAGCACCACAGCCTCGGCCTCGTCTCATTCACCATCTACTTCTTCCTCGGCCACAGCATCCCCATCTGCATCGACTTCCACCACGCCAGCAGCTTCATCTTCGGCATCTGTGCACACTACCCCAGCTCCTCCTCGTCGATCCACCCGCAGTACAAAAGGTATCCCTCCTGCCCATTTTGATGACTACATGGCTTTTGGGGTCACATCACTTGTTGCTCCCACCCGGTATAAGGACGCACAGGGTGATCCAGTTTGGGAGGAGGCGATGGGGAGTGAATTTGATGCCCATCATGCGAATAATACATGGACCGTGGTTGACCGTCCACCTGACACCCCGACGATTGGCAGTAAGTGGGTGTATACTATTAAAATGCTTCCGGATGGCGCGATTGAACGTCATAAGGCCCGGGTTGTAGCTCTTGGATATACACAGGAGCACGGGGTGGACTACACTGAGACCTTTGCTCCTGTGGCTCGAATGTCTACGGTCCGAACTCTTTTAGCAGTGGCATCTATGAAGCATTGGCCTCTAGCTCAACTTGACGTGAAGAATGCGTTTCTCCATGGGGACTTAGATGAAGTGATTTACATGGAGAAACCGCCCGGTTATAACGTGGGGACTCCTGGCCAGGTATGCAGGCTGAACAGATCACTGTACGGGTTAAAGCAGGCTCCTCGCGTCTGGTTTGAAACTTTTCAGGCTACTCTACTAGACCTTGGCTGCAGCCAGAGCTTGAACGACCCATCTCTATTTGTCAAGACCACTTCGAAGGGTATTGTTCTGCTTTTACTCTATGTGGATGATATGATCATCACAGGTTCAGATTTAGACGGTATTCAAAAACTGAAAGCAGGGTTGCAGAAGGCTTTTCGGATAAAGGATCTTTGTGATTTATCATACTTCCTCGGGCTGGAGGTCTCTCGTACTAAGGATGGCATATTACTCAGTCAGAGGAAGTATATTAGTGACCTGCTCAGTGATCATCACATGGAGGACTGCAAGCCGGTAAATACTCCGATGGAGTATAATCTGAAGTTGAGCAGGGACTCAGGAGAGAGAGTGAAGGATGGTTCACAGTATCGGAGTATTGTTGGAGGTCTAATCTACTTATCAGCCACTCGCCCAGATATTGCTTATGCCGTTCAGGTGGTGAGTCAATTTATGAGTGACCCTCGAGTGGATCACTTGGCAGCAGTGTACCGCATACTTCGCTACTTGCAAGGAACCCGAGAGGTTGGTATGTATTTTCCTTCCACAGGTACGGATACTCTGCGAGCCTACTCAGATTCAGATTATGCAGGTTGCATAGACACCAGACGGTCTACTACAGGTTGGTGTGTTCAGTTTGGAAACTCATTCATTTCGTGGAGGTGTAAGAAGCAGGATAAGATTTCTAAGTCATCTACTGAGGCTGAATACAGGGCAATGTCTGATGTGACCTCCGAACTGACATGGCTAAGACGGATTCTTACTGATATGGGTGTATGTTGCAAGAGTCCCATGGATTTGTTTGTTGACAACACAAGTGCAATTAGAATTGCTGAGAACCCAGTGCTGCATGATCGTACAAAGCACATTGAGATACATGTACACTACATCCGGGATGAGGTACGAGATGGATCGATTGCTCTACACTAGATACGTACTGAAGACCAGGTTGCAGACTTGCTCACCAAGTCTTTCTCGACGAGTAGACACCGTTTCCTGGTTGACAAATTGATGCTCAT
Organism: Linum trigynum; assembly: GCA_964030455.1. NCBI lineage: Eukaryota > Viridiplantae > Streptophyta > Magnoliopsida > Malpighiales > Linaceae > Linum > Linum trigynum. The sequence goes on from OZ034818.1 coordinate 15,908,558, forward strand.
AACCCGGCATCAATTTGGGGGAGGATGTTAAATGTACATTCTTCCATTTGTTTATAACTTAGTACGTAAGAGTCTAATGGCCCAATGAGGTGAGTTTTGGCCCATGCAACTGTCACTAGCCCACGTAGTAATTGTGTGCTGTGGAGCTAGGGTTCGGCCAGTTAGTATCTTCGGCCATTAGGGTAGTATTTAGTTGTGTACTGTATCTCATGTAATTATCACAAACACTATCAGTAAAATCTCAGCCGAAGAGTGTTCTAGCGCTCTTCCGTGGACTAGTCCTGGATATCCAGGGATACCACGTAAATCCGTGTTCATTGTCCGTTTACAATTTCCGTACTGTCAGATAAATCAACAAGTATAGTCCTTATGAATATTTCGATTTTAGAAATTCGGTTCAATGTTATTTTAAAATAAGATTGTGTATAAATAGAAAAATAATTCGTATGAACATATTCAAATAACTACTCTAAATTTAGCTTATAAAATTCTAGCCCCAAAGATTTTCGTCTAAACAAAAACAACGGAAACTAAAATTCTAAAAGTCTAAAGCGTAAAAGACTAATAAAAGAAATATGAGATTTATTCCATTGAAAATTTACTAGAGCAGCTGTTGGATATAGGGATGGACACATAATGGAAATTGATTAGTCGATTGATTTTAGTGTTGACGCTGTCCGTTTCCACAGCTACTACGGCGAGAACCTTATCAACAATGAAACATGTGAAAACTGATTAGCGCAACAAAATGAGCGATGAATTACTCACCGGTTGCTCAAGTATATTATTTGAAACAGAGCATACTATTGCTATGGATGTAGACTCCATTATTGATGCATTCGCTAAATTAAAACACCATCGTTAACAATTGACATTGTAAAAAAATATAAAATCATTATCCTTTTTACAATATCCAATTTCTAATGAAATGCGGCCCAGTGCGCTATTGTGTTCTGGATCCGCCGCTGCTATCCTGGCTTGTCACTGAATCGTCGATAAGTGGGTAAGCTCTGTAGACTAGGTGGATACCACTGTGAGTGTGTGTATGCAGTGGCGTAGCCAAGATTCCATTTAAGGTGGGTCCATCTAAAAATAAAATATATGATAAAATAATTTTTTAATATAATCTTACGTTTAAAACTTTTGATAAATTAAAATGCATTAGCAATAGAAAATATCAAGAATATTACTCTCCATATATACCAAACAATCATTGATTAGTTAGTCGTAGTGTTTCAAATGGTGTTCTTTGTTAAGAACCGTTAGTGTCAATACCTCGAGTTGTTGATAGAGGTTTAATAATAAATCTTATACCAACCAATAACTCATGATTTACCTAGTCGTTCGCTTTCGAATAATGTTCATAAAAAATATTTAGTATCAATAAATCGATTTGTTGGAAGATTTCAATAATATATTATACCATTTACTACCATGCTCCCTTATAAGAAAGTCAACTTATACGAAATTGATATTTGCACAAATCTGTATACCTTATGCTTACAAAATGAGGTCGCCAAGATTCAAAGACAAAACTTTTCGACGAACTATTTTCAACTAAATGCAACCTAATTTTTTTATATCAATTAACTTTCGTATCTAATTTAATCATTTTACCCCGAACTAGGGTGGGTCCCGGGACCCACCCTACCCTGTCCCTACGCCACTGTGTGTATGGTCGAGTGATTTATTACCAAAGCATATATAATATATATGATACAATAACATGCACATCTATATATAGGGAAAAGCTTTAGGTGGTCCAATGCAATGCTAATGTGGTTGCTGTGCTCGTTTATATCCATAGCTCCATCTTCGTTACAGCAAAATCTGTACACATGCACCGCACTCCATTGGTCTCTACTTTAGTATAGGGAGTTAGGTATGATATATAAATATATTTGTTAAAGGGCGATCTTCACACTTTGATTCCACAATCTCGACTTTTTAGTAATATTTCAATAGTATAGAAGATGTATTTGTTCGTGTCTAGTAGTTAGCAGATTTGGACTATAAACTATCTTCCATTTCGCGCTTTTCTTGAAACTAGATTATTGAAATGCACAAGCATGCATATGAATATTACGATAATAACAAATATGTACTCAAATTGCACTGAAAAATAAGGGTGGACCTATATTAATACAATGAAGGAGTGTCAAGCGACATACCTTCACTCGTTTTTATTTTTATTTTTAGATACTCATGTTTTTTCATATAATTAAAATCGATCTGAGTTCTCCCACACATGACAATACATGTATTAATAATTGTTATTGACACACATTTAATTATTGGGCTACAATGATGTTTGTTAGAAAATTATTAAAATAAAAGGCAACATACACATGTGTAGCCATAACTATTAGCTTTATGTCAATAATAGCCAATTTCTGATAAATCACAAAATGTTCAATTTCGTTCAAAACTTTAACGGAGTCATTTTAGATGCTAACTTGACTAGCATTTTTGCTTATTTGGTGACACTTAATAAAAAATATTGTACGGTGGAATTAACTAAATTCACTTTCATAGCCATAACTATCGACTTTGTGACAATAATAACCAATTTCTGATAAATTTCGGAAACATGTTTGACAAACTTAGCCACTTCCCTTAAAAATTTTAATGTCATTAGAGTTCTTGTCAGTTACACTAACAAAAGGCTAATGAGAATGAGAATTGTGGCCTAACCTAACACACCCCCTTGTTCATACTAAAGCTCAGATGTACAATTGTGATTTAACGACCCAATGAATGACTTGCCAAACGGACAACTTTATTAGGTAGCATGTTATACTCTTTTACATCTTTTGCTCTGGAAATTATAAGAGTGAGACGTACACCATGTATTAGATGTTGTATGTTTCATGTGATGTGAGTAGATAAGCTTTGTGTAGTTAGGTGATGTGAGTGGATACAACTGTGAATGTGTATGTATGGGCTGTTTGCATGATCAATGACATGCAACTGTCTAAGGATTCAATCGTAGTTGGGATTCAAAAACAAGTTGATACTGCATTTGCATTTGATATTTTTATTGTTACATGCTAATGGATTCAAATCATTGTTTATGAAATCATGGCGGTCTGTTACCATTTACTGTTCACTAAGGGAGTCCTTGGCCCGTTGATATGCGGCGGTAATCACAATTATGTATTTATGTTTTTTTTTTTGGGTTTAGTGTAGGGCGGTTGATACTGCATTTGCAATTGATATTTTATTCTTACAAGCTAATGGATTCTAATCATGGTTTGTGAAATAATGTCGGTCTGATACCGTATCAATAACATTTGGTTCTAATAATTTATGTTGTTGAGAGATATTCAATTCTGAATCTTTATCTAACTAGTAATTTGGTTATGATGATGTTAGATTATACAGGTTAAAAATGTAATAATAGATCGAAAAATGATGATGATTCTGACTTATCTTATGTGTGTTCCTAACATTGTTCTATTTAATAATCATGGTGAATTCTGAACGAAGAGTGTTCGTCTTCACAATGGACACTATTAGTCTTCTCCCATGCACATCCTCCTCTTTCTTGAAAACTCCTTACTAGATTGTAATTTTGATGCATTCTCCCCGCGTGCTTCTCCACTCAAGAATGACAATAGATCCGAAACCAAAGAAATTATTCCCGTCTCTATTTTCCTACAACGAAATTATGTTTTCAACCCATTGACTCTTCTACTTTTGCAAATGAACTTCTCTACTTATTAAGAACGACGATGAGGCTCTATATGAGGGTGTTTATCTTCACAATGTTGTTGCATAGTCTTCACCATTGGGATCACATCCTCCTTTCGAGGAAAATGTTTTTACATGGGTGCTCTCCTCACATGTTACTACTCAATCTGTGAACAATTGTAGATCATAACATAAAAAAAAAAAAAACTGAAGCGCTTATGTGATTGCTCTATTAATTATTTCAACAATCCATAAATTCATTCAATTACATATAATCTAAAGGTCTAACACTAGGAATGGCAATGGGCAGGTCCGGGGCGGGTTTCTCGATACCCATACCCGCCCCATGGCAGGTCGGGTCCAGGTCGGATAATTTATCACGGGGCGCGGGTCGGGGCAGGTCGACCCAATGGGTACCTAATTTATGCGAAAAACATTAGAGCTATTAGTTATTTTCACTAAAAGACAAAAAAAAACCATAATATGATAAAATGTAGTTAAACTATTTAAGAAATTGATATTTTCACTTATTTACAACTTTATTATAGCTAAAATATAATGTAATAAAAGGAAAATCCTAAGTAATTTTACTAAAATTACATGTAATTTAGGCAAGAACGGGTCGAGAATGAGGCGGGTCAGGGCAGGTCGGGTCGATGAGAGGTACCCACAGTGGCGTAGCCAGACATTGAGTGTACTGGGGTCCTTTAAAATTTACTAACACTAATGCTTATGTATCTAATGAATTTTTAGTTAACCGGGTCCTTGGTGAGCTAACATTGTTGAGAGTATGGGGTCTTAAACTTGAATTATCGTACTAAAACCTATGTATTTAAAGGGTTTTGTTGCCCAATTGTTTGCCAAGTGGGGTCCTATGACCCCTCTCCTCCTTACCTCCCTCCGCCACTGGGTACCCATGCCCGTCCCGCCCCGCCCCAAAACAGGCCAAACAAGTCGGGTAAATCGGGTCAGGTCGAAATTGCCATCCTATCTAACCCAACAAATTAACAAATGAGCATGTAAACAATGATATAAAACTCATTCACAACGAGGGTCAACTTACGCAAACATGCACTTTCTAGTATATTCATATAAGAGTAGAAGTATAAGATGGTACGAAGTAATGGTAATGCGGTTGCTGTACTAATTTATTTCCCATGTTCCCTTTCTTTACAGCAGATTTTACGTACAACACAGTCAGAAAGATACACATGCACGGCCCGGGCACGACACGTGGGTGGTCTTTATATAGTACGTACCTGTGTAGGCTGTGTTCTCCCATATATGGTTAAGGCCGTTCGATCCCTTTCTTTATACTAGTCAAGTACCCGGCCAGGCCGGATTATTTGCAAATAAAGTAAATAGCAGTAGCAATTTATATATATATACACGCATGTCTTTGGTAGTATAGAAAATCCATTTTCAAATTATCAAAAATCCAAATTATTCAAAAGGATCAACATCGTAGTGTTTTTCGATATTGTAACTGACTCATCGATTAATTTTTTTTTACTAAAATGAACTACAGACTCCATGCTAGGAAACCGACTCATAAATTTTTTCGATGAACTCTTTCTATTTACCCCTCATTGTCAGAGATTACTGCATGTTTTCATTTTGGGTTGTATGCATTTCTTTCGCCATGAGCAACATTGTTATTCATCTCCATTAGTGACACATTTATCTCCGATATCAATTGACTTTTCTTCTTCTCTTACATTTCAATAATCCCTTCCTTGTTTCATGCATTTCCTCTGAGTTATGCTCTTACTTATCCTTTTTCTTTGTAGGAAATGGTTTACTCACTTGTTGGGTTAGAGACGTTTTAATATGTGAGCTTGATGTTGAACGTTAATGTCATTCTCTCAATTGTAGGTGATGAGCAGTTGGTGGTCCTCTCGTTCTATTGTGTCTTGAAATATTCTCCCAATCGACATTTCGAAAAGTTGACTGCCCCCTCGAATGATAACAACAAAGTCAGCATGAGTTGGTTTGTCCACAACTCAGGAGGTGGTAGGGGTGGCTAAACGGTCCGGTCCGGTTAAATTGGATCAAATTGACCGGTCCCAGTCCAGTCTTTTCGGGAATATAAGGACCAAAGATTGGATTGGATATAGTCCGGTCTTGATCCGGTCCGGTCCCAAATTTTATCTTGATTTTAGGTGTTGGGAGTCTTTTATCCGGTCTTTATCCGGTTTTTTTACCTCAAATCTAAGCCCGAATATGAGATTGCATTGTTTGCTATCCGGTCCCAGTTTGGTCCCGATCCGGGCTATACGGTCCGGTTTCGGGTAAAACCAAAAAGTCCGGGACCAAATAATCAGCCCTAGGAGGTGGATCCCGAATCTTTATAATGATGGTATGACATAAACAATTGTAAAAATTGTATGAAGCACATTACTTTTAAATTTGTAAAGGACATTTACCTCAATTCCACTTTTCATTTTCAATCCATTCTCTTTTTTCCTAAATCACATGTGGCATAAAGTCATGGACACATAGTTTAGAATTTGTTATACATTTTACGTATAAATTTTATCTACATATAAAAATTATCGAGATCTGCCACTGTTTTGAAGTGTAAGTTATTTTGGAAATTTTTTTGGCTTTGTTGGAAATATAAGGTGCTTTTGTTTTTTTGGCTTTGTTTATTTTGGCTGTTCTTAATGACGATTCCATGCCCAAAATTAAAGAATTCAAAGCATTCAGGCCCACAAATATCCAAGAAACCCATATGCTAATTATCAAAGAAAAAAAAAAGCAAAAGACCAACAGACCCTTCCTTACTCTGCGCACAAGCCAGGAAAAAGAGAATGAGATGGGTTGGGTAGGAGAATCGCCTTATATTATTTGTTAGATTAGATTAGAAGATTAGATAGATTATGTTAGAAGATTGTCCAACAAATTTATAGCACAACTGGAGAATTGAAGAGCATATCAAAAGTCAAAACTAGCAGGGCAGCAGGAACAGAGTAGTGTTGGACTCTTTTTAGGGGAGAAATTGAACTGGGTCGAAGTTATAACATCTTGCATACATATATATTGTAATGGGCTTTGGTCTCTTGATTAAACTTGCTATTATTGACGGCCCAAGCTTGTAGGTAAGTGAAACGGGTGGAGAAAAACAAAGAGTGGGCGACCTCTGCTTTCACTCCGCGCCCAAAGCTTCTACCCCGGGTGGTCCTGCCGCTGACCCCTGAATCTTTCACTGCCGTTAGTTCTCACCTTTCCAGCAAGAACAAGAGGCCTTATCGGTCTAGATGGCTGAAGATTCTTGATTCAAGCCGATATAATTCGCGAATCTTCTGAGGTCGGAAGAGAACCACGTCCTCAAGCTCTGAAGCGGTAGCGGCCGAAGCTAAACTTACGGCTTGGTTACTGTTAGGCCAATCATTAAGGCATATGGGCCGCCAAGCCCATGACCACCAAAAGGCCCAAAAAACAAGTAAGCCAAGCCCTAATAGGCCCGGGGCACACCAAGTAGCAGTTCGAAGGCGGTCTTCCCGCATTTCTAATTCGGAAGAACCGCCCGACATAATCCAAACGGAACCTTGGGAGACCGCCCGACATTTCGGTGTAACGTTCCTCTAACATCTCAGTACGGAGGCTGACAAAGGTACGATCATGACAACCTCCTGAGAACGGACCCTTATGCGACCTTGGACGCCCGACGGGGACTTAATTGCTCTCTTTCCGATATTCGCTAGTATAAATACCCACTCATGGATCACATTTATGGTAACTTCTATCTACTAGATTCTCTCACTTATTTACTCCACATCCACTTCTCTCTTTAACTTTAGCATCAGAGGAGGTCCCAGGATACCTCCTGCGGGCCTTTCTTGCAGGACTTCGAGGACCGCCTCTCGTCTACCAAGGACCGCACGAAGCCAGTGAAGCCTCACAAAACCGCCCGGTACAAACCAGGCACAAACATTTTGGCACCAACCGTGGGGCCTCACGACTTCATCGCCGGAAAAAGATGGGAGACGATTTCGAAACTCCTCTCAAAGGAATGACCGAGAACAACACCCTCTGAGGTCTATCGCCGAGAGTTGAAGATGAATCCAAGCTCGAGGAAGTAGTTAAAAGTCAAGGCTTGCAAATCACGAGCAAGCAGGATAGTCTGTCGCAAATCCTCCAACTTTTGAAGACGAAAGAAGACCCCGCCGAGGGTGCAACTGGAGAACGCGAGAGGAGAAATAGAAGGCCGCATTGGTTCTCGACAACCCTGCTCAGACAGAAGGCGGAGTATCGGAGGCGGAAGATGTGGACCTTGGCTTTCTCGAAGAGCACTTACGGTCGACCTACGGGAAGCACAAGAGTCTGAATATTCTTCAAAAACCTCTATCCAAAGAGCTGTTCAAGACCCCGGTACCGCCAAACTTCTCCTCCCTCGAACTACCTACGTACAGTGGGACTTCAGATCCCGTGGACCACCTTTGCGCCTTTATGCTGAAAATGCAACTCATAAACGCTTCGGACTCTGACTTGTGCCGAGCGTTCCCCGTCACCTTCAGCAGACAGTGTCAGACTTGGTATACCTCCCTCCCGGAAGGGGTGATAGAAAATTTCGAGCAATTTGCGATGCTCTTCTCCACGAAGTTCGCGTCCCAACGGCATCGCAAACTCATCGTTTCGGCACTCATCAATTGTAGGCAAAGGAAGGAAGAATTGTTGGCGGAATTCTACGACTGGTGGAATGCGATCGCCTGCGAAATAGATGGTATTTCCTCGATCGTAAACGCTGGTAACCTCAGAATATCCACGAATAGCATCGAGCTTATAAGAACCCTGATAAAAAAGGAAGCCATGCTGACATCATGGGCGGACCTGGATTAGTTGGTACGGCATGCTATCTTGCTCGAGGAAGCGTTGGCTACCGACGATAGAAGTCATCAGGGACGCTCCCAAAACGACCCTCAAGAGCGCGTGGACGCTCGACGCGGAAGGCGCTCTCCTGAGCGGAAGTCCTACTCAGAGCGCAATGGCAAAAGGGAGGTGTATTTCACCGACCGAGAAAGAGGAAGAGAGAGACGAAGAGGCGGGAGAAAACGGGAAGCACCCTCCGGTCAGGAACCGCAAGAAAGCAAAAAGTGGTGCGACTGGCACCAAATAGCTACTCATGACACCACAGAGTGTAGAGAGTTCAAAGCCAGCTTGAAACATTTAGCCCCGGGGGACCTGCGTAGCCGCCTCGAAACACGACGTCCTCATCGTGACCATTCCCAAGAAATGCGGGGGACTCTCACAGCCCTGAAATGGACAAGTCAAGGAGGGCTCGTAAAGAGAGGTCAAGGTCGCCCATGAGGAACAAGATCATCTCGCCCCAGAGGCAATCTCCCGCCCACCGGCCCCCACGTGAAGATGATGACGGAATGGAGATCATTACAATAGCGGAGGGCAGAAAGCGCCCAAGATTTGAGGCGGTCCGCCTAAGCCACAGCCTCAGCGTCCAGCGCAGAGTGCCCACCGATGTTACTTTCCTACCATTAGAATTGGCTAAAGAGGAGAACTCAGAGGATCCCTTAGTCATCTCATTCAGAACCGACAAATTCAAAGTCACTCGGGCGCTTGTTGACAACAGGAGCTCCTCGGACATTCTCTTCTACTCAGCGCTCAAGGGCATGAAGAAAAGCGTCCAAGACCTCAACCCCTCCAACACCAGTCTGGTAGGGTTCTCGGGGACGAAGGTTCGCGTCCTCGGGTGAATCACCCACAAGGTCACCATAGGGAAGGCGAGATCACTAAGACCAAGCTGGTAGAGTTCCATGTAGCAGATTGTCCTTCGGCATACAATGCCATTCTTGGACACGGTTTCCTAGCATCATTCGAAGCGGTCGCCTCTACTTGCCACCAAATGCTGAAGTTCCCTAGTGGAGGAGAGACGGGACGCGTCCGAGGCAACGCAAAGGAGGAAAAAGAATGCTACCAAGCAACCATCGAGCGACTCAAAGTCGACCTCATCGACGCGAGAGGTGACGTCCCTCGACCCAAAACCGTTGAGGGAGACATAGCAGTCGCCTTGAACGAAGAGCGACCAGACAAGACAGTTCACATTTCAGCTCACCTAGCCGCAGAAAAAGCCCAAAAGCTACTCACACTCCTTAGAGAGTACCAAGACCTCTTCGCATGGGGTCTGGAAGACATGCCCGTCGTCCCTCACAGAGTCTCCGAACACCACCTCTCGGTCAAAGCCAAGGCGCGACCAATACAACAACGGAGAAGACATCTATCGGTAGAAAAACAGGTAGCCGTCGAAGAGGAAGTGTGGAGACTGCTCAAATCCGGGTTCATCAGAGAAGTAAAGTACCCTACTTGGCTCTCGAAACCGGTCTTCGTACGCAAGGCGGGGGGCACCTGGCGAATGTGCATCGACTTCACCAGTCTCAACGCAATATGTCCCAAAGATGCGTACCCCCTTCCCCGCATTGACCAATTGATTGATGGAACCGCTAATCATGAGGCGCTCAGCTTCTTAGACATGTTCTCGGGATACCATCAAATTACAATGGCGGAGGGCGACCAAGAGGCAACCGCTTTCATGACGCCTATGGGTAACTTCTGCTATGTGGTCATGCCCTTTGGACTCAAGAATGCGAGGGCAACCTATCAGCGAATGGTCGATTCGGTCTTCAAAGACCAAATGGGAAGGAATGTGGAAGCCTATGTCGATGACGTTCTAGTCAAAAGCAAAAAGGTCGGCGACCACCTTTCTGACCTCCGGGACCTTTGAGACTCTAAAGCGGAAGAATTTGAGGCTCAATCCACTCAAATGCGTCTTTGGAGCCGAAGCGGGAAATTTCCTTGGCTTCATGATTACAAAGATAGGAATAGAAGCCAATCCCAAGCAAATTGAAGCCATACGCAACTTAAAGCCCCCGAAGACAATCAAGGAGATCCAAGCGTTCAACGGAAAAATGGCCGCATTAGGGAGGTTCATCCCGCGGTCTGCAGACAAGTGCTCCCCTTTCTTCCAAATGCTGAAGAAGTCAGCCTCAAGACTCCAATGGGGCGCCGAATGCGACAAAGCCTTCGCTTTGCTAACGAACCAGCTTAGTTCTCCACCGATCTTGAGCGCCCCTGTCAACGGCGAGCGGCTTTATCTTTACCTAGCTGTGTCGGAACAAGCTGGAAGCTCGGCCCTAGTGCGAAGGGCACAAGACGACTCCGATCAACCTGTCTACTACGTGAGCAAAGCGCTTCTACCCGCTGAAACGAGATACATGCTGGTCGACAAAGCGGTCCTCGCCGTTGCCTCCGCCGCAAGGAAGCTAAGACCATATTTCCAAGGACATCCAATCACAGTGCTAACCAATCTGCCCCTCAAGAGTGTCATGCGTGGCATGGACGCCTCAGGAAGGTTGATGAAGTGGGCGGTCGAACTCAGCGAGTACGACATTGAGTATGCCCCAAGATCGGCCATCAAGGGTCAAGTATTGGTGGATTTCATCATCGAAGGATTCTCACTCATCACCGCTCCCTCAGAGGAGCACAGCCAGATCTGGCATCTGCACGTTGACGGAGCAGCAGGAAAAACCGCCTCAGGGGCAGGGATAGTCATAGAGTCGCCCGACGGAGTCGTCCATGAGATCTCTCGGAGATTCAAAGACATCAAGACCAACAACATCGCCGAATATGAGGCCCTCATCAACGGGCTCTAGATACTCTCCAACCTGGACACGTCCGATGTACACATCTTCTCTGATTCTGGCTAACAAAGTCAGAAGCGCCATGGCACAGTTGAGCTTCTGGAAGCTCGAGCATGTTCGACGGGACGACAACCAGCACGCCAATGCCCTGTCCAAACTGGCAACCGCCATGGACTTTGAGGGGGATCGTCACGTCACTGTCACCAAAGAAGGCGACCACCCTGGAGAAATCATGATCATAGGGGACGCCTCAGACTGGAGGACGCCGCTGTTCCAATATTTGGAACACGACATCACATCACAACACCCAGTCGAACGATAAGCGCTCAAGCGAAAAGCGCTAAGGTACACCATTGTGGATGGAAAACTTTGCAAAAGATAATTCTCGGGAGCGTATCTGAAGTGCCTCGGCCCAGAAGAGGCAAAGTGGACGCTTAAATCAATACACAAGGGGACATGCGCCACACACGCGGGTCCCACGTCGCTTGAGAGAACAGTCCTCCTACAAGGGTACTATTGGCCAACGGTCAAGAGAGACGCTTCAGACGTCGTTCAGAAATGTCATGTATGTCAAGTACATGCCTAAAAGCATCACCTGCCTAGTTCCGAGCTGCAAAGTGTAGTGGGACCATGGCCATTCGCTAGATGGGGCCTCGACCTCTTGGGACCTTTTCCCACAGCCCCACTAGACAAGAAATATTTGGTGGTAGCGGTTGATTACTTCACCAAGTGGATAGAGGCGGAACCGTTAGAAACGATCATGAGCGCCCGAGTGCAGAAGTTCGTGTTCAACAACATTATGATCCGCTTTGGTATCCCATAGTCAATCATTACCGACCACGGCACACAATTCGATTGCAAGCCGTTCAAAAACTTCTGTGCTAGAAACCGCATCACGTGCACAATGGCCTCCGTGGCGTATCCACTTACGATCGGTCAGGCCGAGGCATCCAACAAGCTGATCCTCCATGGACTGAAGAAGCGTCTGAAAGACGCCAAAGGGGCATGGACAAGCGAACTCCCGCACATCCTATGGGCTCATCGCACGACCTATAAAACCGCTACGGGTGAAACCCCATTTGCCATGACATACGGTTCCGAAGCGGCCGCACCCTAGGAGCTGAACCTTCCATCCCTCCGCGTCCAAGCTTACAATTCGGAGGTCAACCACCAGAAGCTATTGGAACAGCTGGATATGATAGAGTCTAGACGAGATGCGGCCTTAGAACGCATCCTAAGCGAAAAGCGAAAGTGGCCGCTTCCTACAACAAGAGTGTAAAACCACGTCCCCTCGAAGAAAAGATATGGTGCTCAAGCGGGATTTTGAGAAAAAAGATGAGCATGGAAAGCTCGCTGCCACATGGGAAGGCCCATTCCTCATTGGAGAAAAAACAGGTCCCAACACCTTCAGACTTGCAACTATGGATGGCGACCAAGTCTCCAAAACTTGGAACGGGATGCATCTGAGGAAGTACTGCTCAGACGCGGTCTAGGACATTTCATGCTACCGCAAGGATATTTTTGTGGTTCGGGAAATCTCCCACCACTTGTAATCGTGTAATGGTTGCTACCAAGCGACCACTTTTGCTCAAAGTTATTTTGGTGGCTAGGGAACACTCCCTCCACTTGTAATAGTGTATCGGTCGCTACCAAGTGACCACTTTTGCCCAAAGTAATACACTTGCACTTTCTCTCGGCCAACGAGTGTTCCACCCCACACAATAAGTTCACAAGAACACCTAGCGCAAAACGCACTTTTCATCACAACATTGTTGAAACATCAGCGTCAAACAAGGGCAAGACAATGTTCACAGAAACAATAGAAACGTCTTACTCAAAACAAAGGACACAATGCCCCAGAAAGTCAGCGTATCAAACGCGGGGAAGTTAAACTACAATAAATAAACAAGCAAAGAAACGAAAGAGATTGTTTGCATGAGAAAACATAAAACCGCCCTACGGTTCCAGCGAAACAAAGTATTAAGCACTAGGGGACCGCTCACTACCCTGGTCCCCCTCATACATATCACCAGCTTCTTCATCCCCTTCATCGTCCGCCTCGGAGTTTACATCAGCTGTATTCTCATCCATGGTCTTGGAAAGGCGGTCATTCAGCATAATGATTTGTGAAAATCCAATCTGAGCCTGCAAAGGAAACACAGATACGTCAATCATAACTCACAATGAGACCCCACTATCAAAGTCTAAAAAACTAACAGAAAAGAAGAACTGGGAAGCGATTCCAGCGAGTCGCCGATTGCACCCTTGGGAGGATGAAGTATACTCTGACGGCATGACGAGCTGGCGCTCACGGTATCGAAAGCTAGCTCAGCCGCCTCAGTATCAGTGGCTGCAAGAGGGGGCAAAGTTATAGGGTCATGCTTGCCAGGTTGATGTGTGGTCTTACCGCGAGCCTCTCCTGCCCTCCCCTGAGCAAGTCCCGCCTTAGAGCGCTTAGCGGCTCCATGAGGACTACTCGGCTCCAGCGGTCTCTTCTCCGCACCGCGTGTCACCACTGCAGGGGCAGCAGACGTCGCAGTAGGGGCGGTCACCGGAGCAGCGGTCGCAGGGACAGTTTTCCCCACGGCAGCTGACGAAGATCCAGCATCAGTCCTAGCAACAGCGGTTCCCCGCTTCTTCCCTTTCGGCCGGTTTGCATTGGCCAACTCCTTCAAACCTGGAACAAAGAAGAATAAGTAAAGTACATGAGAAGGAGGAAAAGTAAACAACACGACATGATTTTACTAACCATAGAAACCACAAACGTGCTGGTAAGCGCTCTCAGGACCGCTATGTGTCACCCGCAACTGAAATCCCTCTACCAGGCGGTCTACGTGGTCTTTCACTGACCGCGGGAACTGAATGGAAGCACACCAAGCCTCCTTGGAACCAACCGCACAGCTCGTCGGCGGCTCTACATCGCCCGAGTACCACTTCCATGAAGGTCGTGCAAAGAAGTACTCCTTGTACCAAGGAGAATCTAGCTTTGGCGCCCCAGTAACAAGGCTTACAACACCATCCCGCCTCCCGATAGACCAGCAGTTCGTCGAATCACGAATCTTATATATCAGGCAAAAAGCGTTAAAAGACGGTTTCTCGTTGAGGAGGTCACACGCCCAACGGTACATCACGAAATGAAAGATGATCGTCGGAGACAAGCGTCCCAAGGTACACCCAAGCCAAAGCAGAACCTTGGTCAAGATAGGATCTAGAGGAAACCGCAACCCTAACTTTACCTGCTCCACATGGATGGGAATCCATCCGGTTGGACAAGACCCAGAGCGACTAGCTTCCGAAGGGGTCGCGTAACGCCAATCTCGGGGGAGGTTGAGAGACTTCAGGCGGTAAAGGACTTGCTCAGGCCTAAAACCCGCCGTGTGAGCAGGCCCCAATTCAAACACACCGAAAGGAACAGCTTGATCGCCCCATATCCCTTCGTGCCGCATGATCCGCAATGGCACACAAGAGCGGCTCCCCATCTTCTGCGTCCAATACCTCCAGAGAAGACGACGTACTCAGATGCGCCTCAGACCGCACACCCTCACTGTCAACCGCTTCATCCGCATCCAACGATATATGATCTAAATCTACCCGCCCAACCTCACCCATGTTATCCTCAACCGCATATGAAGTAGTCATATCCCCAGTTGGTACAGGGCGGATGTTAGCAAAAGAATTATCTAAGTCTAAAGAGAGATTGACGAAGCAGTCGTGTAATTCAGAACCACTCCCAACGTACAATTCTAGCTCGGATAAATCCCACACGCACTTAGAGGCGGTTCGAGTGGGAGAAGAGAGGGTCATACCTTGAATAACAAAAGCGGTCCCGCCAGAAGATCATGCGACCCTCTTTGCAGCGGCAGGCGACAAAAGCGGCGCTACAAAGACCGTCGGATTGGGCTCGAGAACGACGGTGGGAACGCGGCCGGCGTTGGACGCCTCGGCCGTGACAGCTGCCTCATCGTCTCCCACAACGAGAGAGGGCGTCTTGTCCTCGCTCGACATCGGCTAGCGAGCAGGGAATCGGTGTTGTCGTTTTTGCCGTAAAGGTTCGCACACTAATGCCAGACCCGCGCGATGAATCAAGTTGCGAAAACAACAAAGAGGGCGAGAGGTAAGAACTAAGGCGAGCGCACAAGAATCGTAGACAAAACGCTAGAAAATTTACTTGGCACAACGTTTGGAATATATAGGCAGTCACGGCGAAGAGGGTCGGAGGTTCTCCAAAGCGAAGGGAGGAAGAAGACGAACTTTTCCCCAAAGAAGCAACAGAAGTGGCGGAAAAGTTCTCTCCCTCTGACTACTTAAAGTAAATTTCAGGTCCCAAGCCAAGACAGAGTGACGTTTTGCCTGGTCATGTCAGGGCGTCACGCTCGAGGTTTGATACGTGGCGGCAATCGTGCCGAAGTAAAGACTGCAGGCGTTTGTAACCGCCCCTCTGACGTTCCCGCTTCATGCTCTCACGGCCAGGGGCAGACAGATGGTCATGGACAGGGCGGCCATGTGACCGCTTAATGACGGCAGGATAGTCGTTTAGCCGCGAAAGCCCGAAGCCTCTCACGCCTGAGGGGCAAATGTTAGGCCAATCATTAAGGCATATTGGCCGCCAAGCCCATAACCACCAAAATGGCCCAAAAAAACAAGTAAGCCCAGCCCTAATAGGCCCGGGGCACACCAAGTAGCAGTTCAAAGGAGGTCTTCCCGTATTCCTAATCCGGAAGAACCGCCCGACATAATCCAAACGGAACCCTAGCCGACCGCCCGACATTTGGGTGTAACGTTCCTCTGACATCTCAGTACGGAGGCTGACAAAGGTACGATCCTGACAGCTTCCTGAGAACAGACCCTTATGCGACCTTGGACGCCCGACAGGGACTTAATTGCTCTCTTCCCGATATTCGCTAGTATAAATACCCACTCTTGGGTCACATTTATGATAACTTCTATCTACTAGATTCTCTCTCTTATTTACTCCACATACACTTCTCTCTAACTTTAGCATCATAGGAGGTCCCAGGATACCTCATGCGGACCTTTCTTGCAGGACTTTGAGGACCGCCTCTCGTCTACCAAGGACCGCATGAAGCCAGCGAAGCCTCACAAAACCGCCCGGTACGAACCAGGCACAAACAGTTACCAAGTCCTTCCTCTTCGTGCTTAGGAGGTACGTCGTCTATCTCTATTTCCTGTCAGCGTAGATTGATTTCTTCTCTTAGAATTGCCCCGACGCGAGCTTCAGTTCTGGAATTCGGTTCAATCCTCATTCTTACCCCTAAAGTTTCGATCAAGGGAAGTGGAATGGAGTTCTAATTCCGCGTATTGGGCTCTATTGATTGTTTAGTTGGATTTCCGTTGCATTTATTGAAACCTGTTGGTTAGATGGTCTGGTATCCGCCGGTTAATGTTGTTCTAGCTTTTCAATTCTGCTAATTTTTTGCTGGATGGTAGGATTTTGGGTTGCTGGAGAGGGTTTTAGACATTTGGATGGGAACTTGATTAAATTTTTTATTTTGTTCGTTCTGTACTGGCTGCAGGAACTTTGGTTTATAAAGAAGATGCCCAACAAGGTTAACCTTTTTCCTTTCAAGCTCGACATTGATGAACTCATCAATGAGTTTGTTGAGGTACATTGGAATTCTGACATGATTTGGCTTTTCTTGGTTTCATTTTCCTTTGATCACTGATTGAGACTCACTCAAATGATGGAAACTTGCAGGGTCAGTCGACAAGTTTTCCTGACTGGAAGAAAATATGGCGTTCCAGGAAGTTTTCATACATCTACGAGGTCGCTCCTGCTACACATTTGGGTTTCTTCATGCAGTTATTATATGCCCATACAATTGGTAAGCTAAGTTTTCCCTTTGCCTTATCCCTCTCTCTCTCTCTCTCTCTTTCCGGGTAAGGCTTTCCGTTGTTTCTGTTTCATAGTGCAAGATTCTTGATAAAAATACGAGAGAAGTTAATGTCCTTGCATGGAAAATGCCGTAACGTTTCCGGTCATTATAAAACGCCCTGCCTTCACTTGAAGTCTTTGTTCTGGACCTCAAGACTTGATGGCTTATAGAAGTGCCCATGGATATTTTGCTCTTGAGAACGACAAATGTGAACTGAATTAAGGCTACTGACTATCATGCTCGATTGGAGGGATATCTTCCTGGTTAACTCTATTTTTATATCAACACTGGTATTCTGCTAGCGCTAAGACTAGGCAGGCCTTCCGTTCTCTGACCCTCTTTGCTGAAGCTTCCTGAACTGGGTGTTTGTTAGCTTTTATTGATGTAGTTTGGTTTTCTGGATGATTAACTGCATAGGCAATGCTTATTTCCATGGCAGCAGATAATTATTGACATCATGTTAAAACTCTACAATTGTGGACTCATTTGTGGTTAATCATTTCTGGATGATTAACTGCATAGCCAATGCTTATTTCCCTTGGTATGACTACACTTTCAAAGCAAAAACTTCTCTTCATCTTTAGCGGTCGTTTGCTTCAAGGATTTTATAACGAGGGTTTTGTCATGGATTTGCCAATTAAAAACCTTGGGATTTATTAGGGATTTTGGGCATTATGGATTTGAGGAAATCCTTTGTTTGTTGAGCTATTTTATCATGGATTTGATGAGGTGGGCATGGTTTTTCAACTTGTCTCCAAATCCTAGGGTATGAGGTGGGATTTATAAAAACCTAGGGCCCATGGATTTGGAGCTAAAAAAAACCCAAATCCGTGGGGCCCACAGATTTATCTAAACATTTTTTGACAAAGCAAACAGCGGATTGTGTGTAAATCCATGATTGTTGGTTTTTTGGTACCAAATCCATGATGCAAATCCTTGAAGCAATTGACCCCTTAATTTTCCTTTTCACACCTTTCTCAGTTTAAATAATCCCAACAACTCTGGTTTGTTTATTGTACTCCCCCCCCCCCCCCCCCCTGAAGGGGAACTGAAAAAAATTGAAGAACCTCATCACTGAAGCCATGCAAAGAATGCTGGAAAAGGATGTATTTCTGTTTGGGTATTTGGATTTAGAAGAAGCTGCTAAAACCGTAGAAAAACTCACGGAGCAGGATAATGAAATAGTGAAGTGTGGTGCTAAGAAGTAAAGCTTTCTTCTGCATCATAACCCCTTCCCATATAGATTTTCACACTCATCTTTAGGGTTTATTTTCTATATATTACCTGATTTTGTGTTATTACTCTCTTTTGATTCACAGGTTATTTAAGAGTACCAGGATTGAGCACTTCCTACACTTTGACATGGTAAGTCAATGAAAACACTCTCAAGGAATTCAACGTACATAGGAAAAAGTGGCGTTAAGAAAAACCAATTGTCCTTTCAATTGCATCTTGATTCTGAAGTTCCTTTTACCGGTGTTGCGGTACACGTAGGGAAGGGAATTGGGTCTAGACGAGTTGAAGAAATTATCTACAAAATATGCAGAGTCGAAGCAACATGCAATTGAAGGTGGTGTAACATATATTTTACACGCGTTCTCCTTAGTTCTGCTACTTCTATATGCAAACGAGACGTTAAAAACTCACCCATACGTGTTCTGATGTGCTTCTTCTTTAGAAGCCCGGAAGGTGGTAAACGTGCAAGACGTGGAGCATCTTGAAAATGCCAAGGAACTGGTTGGTGACAAAGTGGAGAAGGTGAGCGAGAGCTGGAATGCCCAGAAGGAACAATTTTACGACAAAACAGGAGTGAGGCCCACTGAGCAACAGGCTCAATATGATTATGATTCCGACAATAATGATGATGAATATACTCGTGAGCTGGAGTTGGAATTGCAGCTGTTTGACGAAGAATTGGATGAGCAATGAAGCAGGGACAATATTTGGTTAGGGACTAATCGACCAGTGAATATCCGTCGAAACTCAAAAAGTCCCTTTTTGATTCATAGACTAATCCCATTAGAGAAGTTTTATTCTAACTTGAGGAGAACTTCAGAAGAACTTCAGGAGATTTTGAGCATTTCAAATTCCTTGCACTCTTTTTACGAGAAAAACAATGTCATTACAAAGTGGAAAAGGTGAGCAAGAGCTGGAATACCAAACAGGAGTGAGGACCACTGAGGAACATGCTCAACAAGATTATGATTCTGACAATAATGATGATGAATATACTGAAATATCCCTAACCAATTGAACTACAACAATCTTTATGTATTTTTTTAATTGAAGAGAGAAAATACTGAAATATCTCAAAATCATAGGACTATCCACCGCAACAATCAATCATCGACTTAATTAATAAATGTAATTATTTACAAAGTGAATCATCATAATATACCTAGCTTTATGAATCAACTAAGTGAGTTCCTCTAATCACAAAATTCTTCACCAAAAATCAAATAGTACATTTTGAGTTTATGTGTGTCTTAGAACTTTTACATTTATTAGGTTACATGACTTTGTAGTTTTTAGGAATACAAGGATTGTTTACAAAAGCGCTATACAAAATTTTATTTCAAAACATAAAATTTGACATTTGTGATCTATGGTTTTGTAACGAGACATTTTCAATGCTATAAGTGAATGACAAAAAATCATTGGCTAACAATTTCCCTAATGGTTGACAATTATAAGCATAGAATTGAAAGATAAATACCATTGACAAATGAGCCAATTATCATTGGCTAAATTTAACAAACAATGGTATGTGTATATACATTGATAATTCTATGGCACACTTGATGGATCGAGGGTTATTGCATCTCCTTAGTTAAACAACATTATCTAGACCATAGAGTAATCACGTAACTAAATCCTATATCATAATTCTCTAAATCCTATTATAGTGCATATGGTATGTTGTATACATCTTGGCGAATCAGAATCATTGATTATGTTCTTAGTATATGTGATATTAGGGTTTAAGTTCTATAGATTTAGGGTATATGATTTAATTATTTGAAACTTAATCTCCCTTTTCAAATTTCCTGCAATGAGAGGGAAATTAGGATTGACATTTTTGTCATCACAATCATCTGTATTTTTTATTTATTTACAGAAAAAGATAGGCATAGTGAGATTTGAACCATGGTCACTTCAAACAAAGTGAATGTTTAAAATCAATCAGACTATGTAGATATGTTGTATTTTTTAAATTAAAAATATACACAAATCTAATCGTGGTGAGAGGAAGAAATTGTGTTTGGATTTGGTAGTAGGTAAAGTTCATGGTTTGGTTTTTTTTTCTTCCGTAAAATGCTTTGATTTATTTTAGTTAGAGGTATAATATCATGGTTATATGGGATCAAATGAACTAAAAATGATCTTGGGGGATGAGAATTCCAACTTAGAAGGAGTGGATTAGATTTTGATAAACTCAAGTTCATGATTAACTGAAAGAATATTTAGATTTGGACTTTGTGGTAATGAGATGTTCATAGAGAGTTTAAAACCGATCCAAGGACGTGGATTGATATTGGTTAGTTGATTGTGATTTTGAGGAAGGTGTATAAAAAGTCATGGAAGTAGTTTGCAGCAAGTGAAGGCAGTGAAGAGGCAGTTGGTCAGGGTAGTGATTGAACCAAGGAGGGTATTGAAAGACATAGAAGCAAAATCGGATCAGTTGAAAAGAGAGAAGTGGTAGATGATCAGGATATTAATGAAAATGGAGAGGGTATTGAAGGGCATGGAAGTGAACTGGATCATGTGAAGGCAGAGAAGGAGGAGAAGAGCACATTGATGGAATTGAAGATCAGTGTTGGTTTTACGAGCTTATTAAAACTGCCCCGAGAAAGATGAGTTGGCCAAATACAAGAAAGAGGATTGAGGAGTTGGAGATCAAGCTGACAAGAAACTCAATTGAAAGAGAAATTCAGGTTCATGGAGAGAAGGTGCGTCCATCAAAGTAGCTTAAATGGAGTTGCAGATGGAGGATTAGAAATTGAATTTTTGTTTAAAACATATACGTCGAGAGATTGAAGATGGTGGGGATAAAAAGTTGGTTGTACAACGAAGAGTGGAAACAATTGGATCTTTAGGTGTTATGGTTTTTGCAATTACCACAACCTATGTTTATGTTAAAATGAGGAATCATTGATTGATTTACTAAAGTTAAGGTCGATTCATTATTCAAAATACGGAAACCTGTAGATAAGGAGTGTCTAATTTTGTGCCTCATTACTTTGATCGAGTCTATTAGTATATTGGATGTAACTCTAATTTGTCATTTGCTCTCAAGTTTTGATGGTCTCCTTTTAGTCGATTTGTTAGCATATGATTTACTTGAATCAACAACTCTTCATTTCTGTTTTTTTTATAAATCCATTTCTTTTTTATTAGTGGCATGTTATTCATAGAGGAGAGCTTTGAACCATTTATGTGGGATTGTGAGGTTTCATTTCAGTTTCAAACTAGCTATGGATCGTGTGGGAATTCCAATGAGCTTTTATATTATATATTTCTGGCCATTCTATTAACCAATATCATTTTAATGGGGGCTCAATTATCATTATAAAAATGGGATTAATGATATATTTTTATATTCTTAAATGAGGAGGTATTTTCCTGAATGTTCGACCTATATATTCATTCTTTATGTAACATCTCGATTGAATGATTTTCAATAAACTTAAACGGATTAATAGACTTAAACATAAAATAAAAATAAAAATATTAAAATATGAACATTCCGGCCAACGGGCCGGGTTATAAGCTAGTTTTAAAAGTAGACAATATCCTCCATTTAGTGTACAAGTTTCACTTTTTGTAATTAGGTTTTACTTAAGAGATTTGAACTTGGAACCTTCAGATTTAAAGCTAGTAGTATTACTACTAGATCAAATCATTTTTGGCAAAGTTAACTGTAAATTTAGTAACAAATTTGAGAAAACTAGTAATTGATAAGCCTTTACTTGAGTTTGTATGTTGGTTTTGGTTTTGGTTTTTAACCAAAATCGAACGGATAAGGGCATTATTAGTTTCGATTTTTCTATCCGAAATCAGTTTGTACCATTAGTTCTGTTTTGGTTTAAACTGAAAAATCTATCAGAAATCGTAACTGGAAAACATTAGGTGAGAGGTTAAAGTGGTTTGATTTTGATTGGGGGTACAGTGATTTTGATTTTTGGATTAGATTTAGAGAAACAACCTGGTTTGGGTTCGGTTTGGTTAACCAAATAAAACCGAATTGACAACCCCTCATCAGGTCAAATTCATTAAGTATTGACAACCCCTCATCAAGTCAAATTCATTAAGTATAGATTTTTATACTTTCATTCAAATTTCTAATCCTGTCATTACGATGATCGCTGGATATCTTCTCCACCCAATTGTGTAACCGATTAGGTAGGTTGAGGAGGACTCAAAGGATTAAGAGACAATGGGTAGACAAGAGATTAGGTATGTTCTGAATAACACGTCTGGATTCTTCCAATGTAAATTAAGCAAACAACTAATCGAAGTATTACCAGATCAACATTGGCCCGATGAGTTAGGCTAAGAGGTAGTTCCGTGATTAGGCTAGCCAGATAGAGGGCTCAGACCGGTCCAGTCCTCTATTAATCCACAATAAAAAAATCAATATTTTCCGTTCGGGAAAAACTTTTCACAAGGCAACTGTAACATATTAGGCAAATCGCACATCGACAAAGTACGGAAGAGATCCATAGTTTATAAGCAAGAAACCGGTCTTAACTTACAAGACACATTTTGGTGTGAAATGGAGTAGTTCTTTTGAGAACTCCGAAGTTAAACGTGCTCTGTGTGGAGTACTACAAGGATGGGTGACCTTATGGGAAGTCACATTGAATTGCACCATAAGTAAAAAACCGTGAGGGTAGAAGCCCAAAGCGGACAATATTTTCGTCGGGAAAAGGTTCGAGATGTTACAACCAGTGTTGTCAAAACCGAACCAGATATCGATCCAGATTAATAAGAGGTTCAAGATTTATCGGATAACAGTTGATTAACTGGTATTAAAAACCGATCATAAATCGGTACTTGGCTCCAGAAAAGGAAATAAAAATAGAGTAAGAATTAAAAAAATAATCAAAACGGAAAAGAAAGAGAGTAGGTGGCTGTAAGTACTAGAGAGTAGGGACTAGGGTTGCTTTGGTTCCATTTTCTTTTATTTATTAAGTGCAAAAAGGTAATGGCAGTGTACTTTTTTCCGGCCGCACTTTGTATGTCTCTGGGACTGGACTTGTGCCCGGGTCCGATTTGTTCCGGTCTGACCGACCAGTCCGACCTGGTTTTCATAAGAAAGGTTACAAATGGTATTAGAGCCTCTCCGAGTCCCTCTTGAACGATGGTGGGGCAAATCTCAACGACGACGTTGAGTCCCGGGGAGGTGGGGGGGGGGGGGGGCGAGGGGGTGTATGTAACATCTTAGGCAAATCACAGATCGACAAAGTACGGTAGAGAACCATGGTGCATAAGTAAGAAACCGGGCTTAACTTACAAGACACATTTTGGGGTGAAATGGAGGAGTTATTGTGATAACTCCGAAGTTAAACGTGCTTAGTGTTGAGTAACTCCGAAGTTAAATTGCATCCAAAATAAAAAATTGTGAGGGTCGATGTCAAAGCCGACAATATCTTCGTTGGGAAAATGCTCGGGATGTTACAGCAAAATAATTCAAAATTTCCGCTTTTAAATCATTCAAATTTAAAATCAATTGAGTATCCACGAAATTAGGTAGTTTTACCATTCCACATATGACTAGATGTAACGCGCCTTAATCTTTCCCCTTATAGTTTGGCGTACTCAAGGTTATGGTTTAGTTTTCATGATGCAACGATCAATGGTCGTTTCTCTCGATCGGCTAGGCTGAGCAGTATGCTATCCCCGATGCGTCAGTTCTAATTGGGTTTTTATTTAAGAACAATGTTTAGGATCTAGTCGGCAACAAGGAGGGCAGTAATAGCGAGTTCAAATGCTGGAAAACTTATGACCCGTTTAGTATTGTTGTTTTGTTTTTGTTTTCTGTTGTGCTTTTAAGAATTGTGAAAACCAAGAAAAAATCCTGTTTAGTTGTGTTTTCTATTTTTGTTGTGCAAATTCCACAACCGGACCCAAATTTGAGAAACGCTAGAAAGTGACTTTGGATGTGTTTCGTTTCCTTTCTCCTTTATTCCCTTTTTTTCCTTTGTCAATCGTGTCTTCATTTACGCCACTATTTATCTTCCTTGTTCCGTTTCATCCATCTCTCCACACCACCATCTACCACTCCTCCCGCCACCGTAGCCACACCTCCACTTCTTAACCCAATCATCCCCGTCGCTAGTGCCGACGAGCTCCACACCACCATCCACCACTCCTCCTGCAGCCACTCCTCCTCCCCTTCTCAATCCAATTGTGCCCGTCGCCAAGCCTTGTCGGAATAACTTCCTCCGCCGTCGTCACCACTCCCTTGCCCATCTTCTCAACTCCTTCCGTCGACCCCAACGCCCAATCCCGACCCTCCTCTTCCTTCCTCCTCCACCCGCTCCATCAATTTCATCGCCAACCAACATCGACGACCCCATTAGCGCCGATGACCGCACAACGTCAAGAGGGAAGGTGAAGATGGCGATGATAAAGGTGGGTCTCTATCTTGGAAGGGTTTCGGCTGAGTCGGAGGAAGTGGATGGGGAAGAAGTTTCTGCATCTCAGACTTGGCGGCTGCTGGCTTTTGATTTCCAGATTCCCCAACCACAACAGTTGTCTTTTTTCCCCGTTTATTTGGGTTTTTTTGTTTGAGTTGTGTTGGTGTTGTTTTGCTTCTATGTTCACAAAACCTTCTCACAACACAACAAGAAGGAAACTCTACTAAACTGGGCCTTAGTGTTTGCAGAATTGGCGTACGTTGCAAGAGACAGCGAGCAGCAACTGAAGGATGGCAGCCAGTTAGTTTCGATTCGGATCCCCCCATTAGCGAGCTCCTCGACAGTCTCCTCATCTCTAGGAATGGCAATGGGGCAGGTCCGGGCGGGTATCACGAATACGATACCTATACCCGCCTAGTGGCAGGTCGGGTAATTTATCGTCAGTCGCGGATTGGGGCAGGTCGACCCAATGGGTATGCAATTTATATGGAAAACATTAGAAATATTCGTTAATTTCATTATAAGACCAAGAACACAAATCATATTATGATAATTGTAGTTAAATTATTGGGGAAATTGAGATTTTCACTAATTTACAACTTTATTATAGTTAAAATATGATGTAATAACAGGATGAGAGAATGGAGCGGGTCAGGACAGGTCGGGTCGTACCCATGCCCACCCTGCCCCGCCCAAAACAGACCAAACAGTTGATGTAAAACCGGTAAGGTCAAAATTGCCATCTCTACTCATCTCCATTCTGCAACGCCTTCCGAATCCCAGATCGGTTTGTGCGTGCAAATTCGTCTGCAAGCGTTGGAATCTGCTCATCTCCGATCCTGACACCCTCCGTCAGCTGGTTTCTCGCCACAAGATCAATCTGATCGGCGGCGGCTACGGCGAGCGATGGCCTCCGCTGATCTATTTTGTGTTAGAATTACTTTTAACATATGTAATCCCCGGAACTTCATCCTATCAGATTATCAAAGATTAGTAGGAATACCTGGATTCGGGTCGGTTGATCCTCTGGATCTTGATGCGGAAAACATAAGACGATATGCAACCGGACGATACTTCTGGGAGCACGATCCGGGAGGTAGTATGATCTTCCTCAACCAAGCCTCCTTAGACCACTAACGGGAATCCTCTGATCTTCCTGATGGGGAGAAGAAGAGAGTGTTTCGTCTTGGTGTCTTGGGGACCACAACCTCAAGCTCCTTTATATACTAGTCACCATGGGCTCCCATAAGACCCAAGGTGAACAAGTATTGGGTTTCCACCCATTTATGCCCATATCAATGCAAGATGTCTTTGGGCTCCTAATTGGATCACTTTCAATTAGCCCACATAACCAAATAGCCCATATAATTGTAAAATATGTGGCCCATATCATAATTGGAAATAGAATTTCCGAACAATCTCCCACTTGGGCTACATATTTTTCTTGAAACAATTATATCACAAAATTCTTTAGGCGCGCAACCGTATGCTATTTGTACTTAGACATCTCCTAAAACAATATGGTCAACCTCCTATATCAATTATGGAACCAACGCGGCTTTAATCACAATATGATAATGACTAAACCACCATGATCACCATACCAATACACTCAATGACATAGATCAAATATGGATGAGTGGCATGAAAATTACATGCAATGTGATCTTGAACATGCCTATTTTCAACTGGTCCTACTTTAGTCCTTAGTGAGATCAACTGAAATTTCTTCATACAATGTGACCACTGTATAACTGAAGGCACTTTAAATTCCAAAATAGACTCTAGAAAACCATCACTTTATTCTGCAGAATTGATTTAGTCATAATCTATTGAACATACTTAAACGACTCCCACTAAACCAATGTACCATCCGGAATAACACTCATGTGAGCAATATGCTCATGAAAAAACCTTTATGTGTCAAACCATTGGCTAATGGATAAGCTAGCATTAGTCATGTCCTTAATGTTCAATAGAAACTTGTCTATTTTGAACTTTATCTTTAACCACCAGGAACTTGATGTCAATATATTTGACTTCTGAAATCCATGGTAATGATAGTGTATCACCATCAAATTATTGTCACTATTAACCTTTAATAACTTACCAAGGTCATTCTAGTGACAAAAACTTTGCAACCATAATAGGAAGTCTCAAGATATGCTTTGAACTCTACCCAACAATGAAGGGTAACCTGATGTAGAGTTTATGCTACCTTGACATCCTGTAACATCAGAGTCAGAGTACTTGATGATCTATAAATTATCTGATCTCTAACAAATTTGCATGAATTCTTTTTATCAACTTTAGTAAACGCGTAACACGTTTGAATCCTTCTAGTGTTTCTTGCATAGACCAAACAAATATCTGTCAAAAAACTCTTACTAGAAATGCTTTATTGGGATGAGAATAAACTAAACTATACATTAGTTCTTTAATGCAAATATGCATTCAAGAGATTTTGTATCTTAATTTCTTAAATATAATTGGGGCACTGATTGAGACCAAAACTGTCTCCCTTAGCTACAACATATCTCCTGGCTTACTAACTTATTCTACTTGCACCTTAAGTAGAACAACCACGATGTATAAAACAGGAAAAAGGATTTACTCCCACTGAACTTAAGATATACACAATCATCTCCAACATTAGTCTCTAATTCTGAATGAGCTAATAACATGAGAATCATTGTGATATCAATAATGAGATACTTATATGAGCCACCATTGCCATTATATTCCTTAAAGAGTCTTTCAAATATACCAGAGAGAAAGTCTCTTGAGTCAATACTTTCCTTATTAGTAAAGCCTTAGAGACCAACATGCCTTATATCTCTCATTGACTTCACCACATGACATCAATCCACTTTTCATAACTAGAACTGTGCATGACTAGACTAATATGAACGTGATCATTAGTCAACCTGACGTCATCCTTATGTTCAACGAAGATACAACTACTTTGTGGATATCCTAATTGATGGCATTTCTTGAGTTTGTTGAGTTTGTGTAGTAACAACATTTCCATATGGTTCCTTCCCTCCAAACTCAATATACTCAAGAAATTTCTATTTCTCATTAAAAAAAAACTTCTTGAGGTGGGATTATAAAACTTTTAGCCTCGAGAGTACTATTGAGTAGCCAACAAAATATAAGTTAATTCTTTTGTCCATTATACCTTCTTGTACCTTACAAGGTATTTCCTAAGTTGGACAACCCTAAATGTGCAAGGTCCTTATTGCACTTATTGATTACACTAACTACCTTCTGGATACTCAATTTAAGGATGTACGTTGTAACCTTTATGGCTTTTATCCAAATGGAGTCTAGTAAGTAGAAATACTCCTCACCATGTCCTTAAGAGGTCAACGAAACCATAACATCCTTAACTCTCTATTTGTTCCTTTATTGAGAATTTGAGGTTTAGTGATTGAGTTTAGTCTCATCTCGTATCTTCCCTCCTCTCCTTTTGTGAATATTAGTACTCACCTAAAACTTCATGGAGGAAGATAAATTAAACCAAGTGTTGAGTATGTCTTTTGACACCTCCAAAATATAATACACTTGTACATTTTGCCTTTACACTTTATGGATTAAATTACCCCAATAGGTAGCTTACCCCGGATCCTTTTATGTTTTGGCAAAATACTGTATTATTACTTCAATAAACCTCAAAGGCATCTCAGTATAATAGCCCCATAATTATTCAACGAATAGAGCTCTTAATGATCACCATGCACACTGAATTGGATATATCTCTATTCGCTATTATTAAATCTCATTGAGATATCCCGAAGTAGAATAGGGATTGTTCCACATAAAAGCGCAAGATCAATGCCTATATATCGAGAATAATTGTCTTGAATTTACTTTAAATTCTTTAGATTCATCCAATTTAACAGAAGAGTTAACTTTAATTTCAACAGAAATGTTTAAACCAAAGCACGAAAACTATATTGAGATAAAAGAAAACACACATCAGCCATGTAATTAAACAAGACGATAAAATTATTCAATTTTGGGGACCCATCATAAGATACCAAATGCAACATTAATTCTTAGTCTTTGGACAGAGAAATTAACTGCGAGCGGTACTCTTAAAACAATGATCAAATACTGATAATAAGTTCTGTCAAACAACAGTCTATCTTTGGACCGACTGTTATTTACATGAACAACAACTTTATAATTATCACGTATTTACCATTAATGTGCTTGATTATTTTGGTCAAATAATGTCGTCCTTTGGGTCGAGCACTACCCACATAAAATAACCTTACACCTACATCCATGTAATCTAAGTTAAATAATTTTTCGCAAGTAGAGGTTACTTTGGCAACATACTGCTAAAATTGATTTAATTAAAATACCGGACAATTCTCTCATAATCACAAAATTCCAAATAAGTGATTAATTATCATTAAGAGAGAATTACAATAATAATTTTAAATAATTGTTTACTCCATCTCAAGACACCTTGCACTCCATTAATATTTTATCTTTGGACAAAATATTAACTTGTAAGTGATGTCTTATGACACGATAATTAAATATTGATGATAAGAACATATGAAACAGTAAATCCACCTTTGGGCCGATTTAAAATTCACATGCTAACCGAATAATCATCACATATAAATTACTTTATGCGCACATATGGAACCTTAAATATTCACCTACCTTTGGGCCAGTGAATACATAATTTGCACGCACTAAAATGTAAACCTTTACCATATAGGGATTTATAAAAAAAAATTGTTAAACCGACCCCAAAATTGATTTGCTGAAATGAGGCTTACATTCCTCATAAACTGGTCTTGTTTACCAAACAATTTACGAGACATGAAATGCACAAAATTACCGTAAAGTGCATTTTAATAGTCCAACGACCATCACACAACGAAAAAAACAAATAAATCTTGAAATCCTTATGGCTAGCCCTAAAATCCAAGCCAAATATATAAGCAGACCATAAATTCATGTTGTTGTCTTTATTAATGGACCCTTCAGAAGCATAATGAACTCACAATAATGGTTTACTTAACTGTAGGAATTAATTACTAGTCACGCCAAAAGCCAACAATCATTATCATACAAATAAAAAAAACTACTTAATATCGGGAAGCTAATAATTAAACTTCACATTTGTAACCCATCATAAATAATTAGTATTATTGAAACCGTAACCGACCCATAATCATCATCGTTAGAATATGTGAGTTCCAACCGAAAAACTGAAAGATAGATTCAGCTCAATTTCCGTAACTGGTACCAAATCTTAAAGATAACTCATGGAAAAAGGAAAAAAAAAGTTTTTACTATCCTAGTTAATGACAACAAACTTAATTAATTATCTGGTTTAATAATAATAATTATTATAACCTCAACCAAAGTCGGAAAAAAAAAACTCTCCGTAACCGAATGAGAACATAATAATTATTATGGAAATCATAAACACGGAAATAAGTTCCCGTAATCGAAAGTCTGAATTATTAATCTTTTCACTTCCGTTACCCTTAAACGGAAGATAATAATAGTTAATTCTGTAACCTTCCGCAACAGAACTATTATAACTATTATTATACTGAAACCTTTCATAATGGAGCAATACAACTAACCGATTTTTTTTTTTCATAATAGTTGTTAACCTGCACCAAAACCTTAAATTAAGCTTACGGTAAGGGGCAAAAAATAAATAATTACAATTTCACTTAATACCCCATCCTTATCACCGAAACTTTAATGAATTATATCCCAAATAGAATTCCAACGGGTAAGAAATAGCACAACCGAAAATGACCATGAACGTTGATGCATTCATTTTAGTTCATATTTCTGGAGAGCATTCTCCATTCCACAGGTGGCAAACAAACAAAAAAACATGAATAGTAGCACAAATAAAAAAAAACTTATGACTTACCGGTTCCCTCTAATTATCAAAACCGCATTCATGCATTCTGTGATTAGTTTCTTGTCTTTAATTACTGAAACGGCTAATTAGAGGGGAAAACCGAACTAGATGGGATAAAGCAACAATTGCCTAAAGAAACCCAGAAAACTTCCCCCAACGCAGTATGAGTGAAAAAATTAATCACTTGCATGAGTTTCGAATAGTAGCATGCAAGTATTATGCAGTTCTGGATTCAAAAAAAATGAAACCACAATTTCCCCATCAACACAAAAAGCATATAAAACTTAATATGAATACATAATTTCATGAGATTATCAAAGATAAACATGCCAAAGTGTTCCAAATGCATTCCAAAATCCCAATAACCAAACAAAGATGAAGGGCTCTGATAACACTTGTTAGAATTACTTTTAACATATGTAATCCCCGGAACTTCATCCTATCAGATTATCAAAGATTAGTAGGAATACCTGGATTCGGGTCGGTTGATCCTCTGGATCTTGATGCGGAAAACATAAGACGATATGCAACCGGACGATACTTCTGGGAGCACGATCCGGGAGGTAGTATGATCTTCCTCAACCAAGCCTCCTTAGACCACTAACGGGAATCCTCTGATCTTCCTGATGGGGAGAAGAAGAGAGTGTTTCGTCATGGTGTCTTGGGGACCACAACCTCAAGCTCCTTTATATACTAGTCACCATGAGCTCCCATAAGACCCAAGGTGAACAAGTATTGGGTTTCCACCCATTTATGCCCATATCAATGCAAGATGTCTTTGGGCTCCTAATTGGATCACTTTCAATTAGCCCACATAACCAAATAGCCCATATAATTGTAAAATATGTGGCCCATATCATAATTGGAAATAGAATTTCCTAACATTTTGATCAGCCCCAAACACACGAATCAATCTTGAGGAGCTCGATTCCCCCAAATTTCCTCTCCAACAATGTTCCCTATGATGACCGCCACACTATCCAAGTCATCTCGTGCTGCAACAACGTGCTCCTGTGCAGTAGGATTCGACCTAAGAACAGGTACCACAAGAGGTTCTTTGTATGCATTCCGTTTACGAATCATTGTGTCGCACTCCCCCTTGTTCCTCGGCACCTCACACACGAGCAATCATTTTACTTTGGAACTCATCGTGTGGGTTACGAAATGGAGGAATCACTGATTGGATTTGTTAACCCTGCTTTGGTTATGACAATGCCAGTAGCACTATCAGCAACAATAGTAGTCGTATACTGCAAAATCTCAAGTTTCGATTCCGTGTAGTATCAACCAGTGGATGATGAAGAAGCATGTCTACCTCCCACCGCACCTTATATTGGCATCAACAATGCTCATTCGACTGCAGGGGAGAAGCTGTTTTGGAAGACCGGGCAAGCTAAAGCTGCTGTTTACGATCCTTTCAGCGAGCAGAGTCCGTCGCGGATCAATTTGGTTGATTGTTTTTGTTTGTGGTCGAATTACATTGTTAACAACAATTTATTGGTTGGGGTTTCCCTAGGGTTTCTGCGTGGGATGGTGTTTCCATGCCCAGGTCCATCGGCCTACAGCAAAGATGGATTCTTTAGTCTCTGGAAGCTGGAACATGACCAGGACTTGGTGGGCGGGTATAGATGGAGTTTGGAGTATCGGGTGTCCATGCGAATTCTGTACAACCTGATCATCCGACAACATAAGATGAACAAGATAGGAGGAGGAAGAAGGAATATGATTATATGATGCGGTTGGGAGTACTGGAGGTTCACCCGAGCAAGCCATAGGTCATCTATTTCGAGTGTCGTAATTATGATAAAAAACATAATCACGACCCTTACTTCTTTGATTTCAATCATCACTTCAGAGATGATGGTGGCTTTGGCGACCCAAAATTACCTGATGATCATACCTATGATCCTATTTATGTAGTCCCCTTTGATGTGCTTAGGCATGAAGTAGTGGGAGAGATTGTACCGATCGCTGAAAGTGATGCGACCCATCTTAGGTTCAAATGTTGGGGTAGGTGATCCAATCGGCTGGGCTGTATTCCTTTTTGGCTGACTCCGATTCCGGTGTCGGATGTTGTAGACGAATTTGGTGAAGAAGAACCAGAGGAGAAAATCCAGGAGGGTGCTCTGGCTTATGGATACATGTACAATGTCACGAATTGATAAACTTCCAAAGCAGAGATCTAGTCCATATGAGCAACATCTCAGCGTGTATGATGGCTGATACTTGTGTTGTTCTGCATCCATCTTTGCTTCTCTATGGAAAATGTTCTTCAAATATATTCTGTTTAAGCTTCCAGTATCCCTTGGTCATTTTGGATTCTGCATTATCTTAGTTGTTCCTAGTAATGTAGTAAACTTTCTACTCCTCGCTATTACCCTCGAAATTCCTCTACACTTGATCTTAGGTTATTATTAGGTTGTTTTGATATTATTTTACCTTCAATTAATAAGTTAGCTTGTTTTAGTTTGTGTTGAATAGTGAAATACGCTAACATAAAATAAATCATCGTTTTGGTATAATGGTTAACTGTCATTTATTGGTGTAGTGTAAACCGACTAACCGAATATCACCCCTACTTTAACCTTGCAATCATCTCTTTAATATTATAGGAATTCAAACTAAATTAGTGCCACATTAGCAGGTGGCTAGCTCTCAGCTAGCTCTCACCCTTCCATGGTGGACAAGTTTAATTTTGACAGTGTACATTTTTTCTTACACTTTAAATCATCATTATTATCAAATAAAACATAAATTAAGTTGATAACAATGAATGCGATCTTTTGATATTTTTTTTATCCATTTTTCATATAGATTTTTGCTAACATTAAAACCTAACACCAAAAAAAGAAGAAAAAAGTTATTGTGCAAGCCATTAAAAAAAACAAAACTCTCTTTTTATTTGCTCAAAATTTAGAGATTTCTATCATTTATCTCATCTACCTTTTACACATAAATACACGAAAGGTAGCGTTAAGGCATATGATTTTTTTTGCGGAAGTTACAAGAAGCAATGATTAGATGGGAAACAACTAAGTAGTTCTAACATATTTTTTTCCATTGACGAAATAAAGTTCATCCTATCATTGTGAAGATGAATCGAACCAAGCCAAGGATTAACGATTGCTTCCTCTTTCCTCTTGATTCGCTGATGGCGACTTATCTCTCTTCCCCAACATTCTGTGGTTGCATGGAGTTGAACGGTCAATTTCTACTTTTCTTCCCATTATTTCCTTAATTTCATCTAGATTTACGACAAGGTTGGAAATATCCCCACTCAATTCTGTGGATGAATTTCTTCTTCATTTTTCAGGTAGTTGTTGTATGGTTCTCTATTTTTGCCGTATACTTT
Organism: Linum trigynum; assembly: GCA_964030455.1. Classification (NCBI taxonomy): domain Eukaryota; kingdom Viridiplantae; phylum Streptophyta; class Magnoliopsida; order Malpighiales; family Linaceae; genus Linum; species Linum trigynum. The sequence continues at coordinate 15,942,706 of OZ034818.1, forward strand.
TATGTGAAAAGTTAACAAATATCTCTTCTTGGGTTGAATAATTGACCATTTTTCTTGGAGGTCTATGGCAACATGATTCACTGGATGCTAAAATGGAAAGCAGAGTTGTGAGGGTTGTCACTTTGCCATGCTCCATCAGAGGATAATATTATATTTATTTTGTTCATGAGTGACATGCTACTAGCTAGCTATACGATGATGATATGGTCAATAAGTAGTATATAGCAGGGGATTATAAGTAGAAAGGAATATATGTGAGGTTTTTTATAAAGGTCATGAAGAAGAAAGAAAGTGGTGGTGGTGGTCTCTAGGTTGCTTGTGCCGAAATTCTTTCAATTTCTACCCGTTTGCTATGACATTTGTTTGTTTACTTAGCATGAATTTTGGCCTAATTGAATCCCTAAATAAAGCTTTGATTTTGACCTAATTGTTTTCTTACCAACTTTTATTTGGCCTAATTGAATCCCTAAATAAAGCTTTGATTTTAACCTAATTTTTTTCTTACCAACTATTATTTGGATTGATGCATCAATCCAATTCACTTATGGGGACTCTGCAAGATAAAATGGAAAGCTTGTATTGAAATATGCAATTTTCACTATTCATCTATGTTGTTATATGTAAGAAGCATAATTCCTTATGTAGAGGATATGTAGCTCTCTACTAAATATAATTTCTGTTTATATGCAGTTTAATATGCTTAAAATATTTTTTTAGTAATTAGTGAAAAATTATAGTTCTATTTGTGGTTTGGTTTCCCAGAACATTTCCAAGGTAAATAAAAATAGTGAGCTCGCTTGGTAAGCCGGAGCTATAAAGGTTCTTATCCAAACCGACTCAACTACAACTAAGGTCATGTATTAAGGGACCCCTCTTTGATCATATAAATCTTCCCTCAACCAAGTGGGAGTAGGGATGACAACAAAACCCCAACACATGGGTAAAATCCGTGTTGACGAGTTTTGGACTGGGTTTGGGTTTAAACCGATTACACTGTTCACCGGATTGGGTTTGGGTTTAGGAATACCCGCCCACACTTATTTTGGCTATCCTAATTTTAATTTCCCAAAAGAAGTGGGAGGGATAAATTAATAATAATTAAAGTTGAACACACCATGTTTATTGGTTTGACGATCGCTCACAAACAAAAAGGGAATGAACGAAAAACAAAGAATTGTGTGTTGAATTTTCCAGAAGTTGAACATACCATGCTTGATTTTTTTGAATTTTCTAGGTTGGTGCTGAACAATTTGTAAATTTTTTACCACAAAACCCCATGGGTACCCATGAACCCCCGGATACCCAGTGGGTTGGGTTGTGTTTGAGTTTTCCAAACCCAGTGGGTTCTACGCCGAATTTTTTTTACGGATAAACTCAAGGGTTTGGGTTTGGCAAAACCCGACCCAACCCGATCCATTGTCATCTCTAAGTGGGAGTGCATTTTAACGATCTATCAAAGAAAATGCTGACGCAAGGGCACAAATATGAAGTGGTCCAAGTTCAGGATGACGGGAGTACTGATTAATAGTGTCAGAGCATGTTTAGAACATCTCCAATAGTGCAAATGGAGGGAGTAGCAACTTGCAAACTTATGTGACAACCACGTGCAATCGAAAAAGTGAATGACATTGATGTAAGATCACTTCCAAATGATGAAAATTTGCACATCATGAAAATTTCACATCCAAGTGAGCCCTTTTGTATATTTTTTTCCAACTTTTTCCAACCATTTGTGTGAAATGTAAAGACTGCATCAACAATATCATTTATAGCTAAAACTTTTAACTGCAACTCCAATTCAAAATTTCCTGGCTTTAAAGTGATTTTCGGCTGCTGATGTGGCTTCTCATTTAGGCGAGGTTTTCCATCTTTTCCCATTTATCGTATACTGCAACCTCTCTATCTCACTCTTTCTCTTTCCATCCCGCAGGCAATTCCATATCTCCCATCAACCCTAAATCCTACCCCGTCCGTTAACTGCAACAAACATTTAGGCACCTCAGCTTCATTATTTCGTCCATGACCATCAAGGCGGTTCCTGCACTGAGGTTCGCAACCTGCGACTTTTAGATTCAGCATAGCAGGCCAACAGTTTGTACCCCGACCTTGAATTCCACCGACGGAATTTGGGAAACCTGCACACTCTGCCGTCGAACAAGCTGTGGAAGGTTTGTTGGGGGTCACAAAATCAGTTACGCCAACTGGAAATTTGCGATGTTAGCTATTTTGATTTTTCGTTTCCCTAACATTGTGATATTTTAGGGACATTCAGATCTTCTACCTTCAATTATGCCCCTTTCATTGCTACCTCTCCCAACACCTCTAACTCTGGTGTCCTTTCCTTCTGAACGACTCCCCGCGCTATCTATCGTTCAATAACTATCTCATTCAAGGTTTGTCGATCATGTGAAGAATGCAACTCACAGCAACTGATAGAAACTTGGTTCTCGGGACGCGATTGGGTATGCTACTGTTAGAAACTAGCTTTTCAAAAGCTATTCATCCCAACAACTACCAGTTGAAGAGTTGATTCCTTCAGTATTCCATAGACCTCTCTGTTTTTCGTCATTGCCTTCAACACCGTCTTATGAATATCGATCAGGCCAATACTCATTACCATCATTGCTGATTTGTGGTTGGTGAGATGGGGTTTCCAAAATCAGGTGCCCTCACCATTCAATATGTATTCATTATCATTGCTCTCTCCATTCAAATCTAAGATCTCCACCTCGGATTCGTTGAAGCGTTGATTCGATGAATTTGCCATTCCCATAACTATTTGTGTTTTTGGCAATTGTGAATGTACACTGAGGTTCACCCTAAGTTAAGCATCATTCTTCTTTCCCCTGATTTGTAGTATTGTGCTTAGCAAAGCGCTGAACTTTATAGCATTTCAGGACTACACGGTGTGAGTAACTGATTAACATAGCAGTTTAATTGATTAAGCTGATCAAAATTCTTATTCCCACTTGCTATAGAGCTGATCTTTTTTGTATTGCAGATATATGCATAGGCCCTTCACTCCGTAGCCTCATTACTACCATTGTCTACTAATTCAAATTGATGGTTGGCTACCTCTAAATGGCCATTTTAATTGGTTGTTGCACTTTATTGCTTGCCATCAGATGGGTTCATGTAAATGGTCCCTCAATGCAAAAGAACACGTTAATTTCAGATTATGCTTAAACCTTCAATAGGGAATATCTAAATCTACCATGCCAAAGAACTTCCCTCTCCTTGAATTAAGTTGCAGAAATCCACGAAAATGACGTGTTTGTGTTTACTCTTAAGTTGTAGAACTAAATTGAGTAAGTTCCATAACTGAATTTGAGAATGATTTCATGCTCATTCAATAGTTCATATAAGCCTTGTTCTTTTGTGTTTCTCTTTACTCTTAAGTTGTAGAACTTAGCTTGCATGATTATGACCTGAATTGGGACCATAGCTTGCATGTTAGTGTTTCTGTTTGTTTAATGAAGACTCGTTCAGTAATAGCTTGAATTAAACTTCTCAAGGAAAAATTGGTTCTTCCATGTGTAGAGAAGAATTCAAGTGCTACCGCTCTACCACCTATGGATGGAAATGCTCACAAGGTGAATCAATCTATCCATTATAACATGATCTTGGGTGAATATAATAGATGAATGTTTTTGCCTTTTGTTAGCATTAACTATTGTCATTGAAGTTTACTATACTCGGGTATGAAGGGGTAAAGCATCATTCTATAATTTATTTTGGGAGGTAGCCGATATTATATATATTTTATTCTACTTTAAATGTGTCTGACAAGAAAGAAAAATATTCAGACCATTACATGGATATGTACTTTATATGAAAGGATGCCAAGGAATAGCTTATTAGCATTCATGTTCTCGTGACTATTAGACAATCTTTTGTTATGCAACATAATGTATGACTACTAGACATTCATGAAATATATTTCTAGGTGAAGTCTTATCCCTTCTTTTGATATACTAGACATTTATGATGCATCATTCAAATATATGTTTATACTAGAGTGGTTTGATCCTTAAATCAATGATGACCGGGGTCATCCAAATGCTTATAGCTATAAATATATTAGATCGGAGCTTTACTTAGAAGTTGCTATAGTTCAATCTTTAATACATGATATCCCAGTCTAGGGTTTTCCTGTATGCTCAATAAGCGAGTTGGTTCTCAAAATGCATAATCATTCTTGACTCTTTTGTGTCATAGATAAAAACAGATTGTTCATTTTGACCCGAGTCTTAACTTCATCTCCCTCCCATTGCAGAATTGATCCTCTGACTTGGTAGGTTCTTTGAAGCTTCTTTACGTCGATTAGGCTTCGCTATCTCATCTGGAATCGTCAGCACCTACTTTTAAGGTAATTTGATTGTCAGATTAGTAAGTACACACTCCATTCTCATATAACCAAGGGATTTTTATATTATGAAGATCCATTGTTTTCACTCATTGTAGTGTGTCAAGTCCTTCAGTTAATAGGATCTGCCAGGCTTTTGTACCTATTTTGTTGCTCACTTCTAAAATCTGTATCCTTTTGTAAATGAACAAAGAAGATTTTCATTATAAATTATGGGGAGTTACAGTGGACTCTGCATTTTGAATATATTGTCTCAGTGGGATCTTGGTTGACTTGTCTCCCCTCGATGATTTCATAATCAATAGCCAAATGGAATCCCCAAGCTTCATGTTTCTTTTGTTATCAATGGGGAGTTGTACACTGTGATCCTCATCCTCATTACTTTGAACTGATAATTGTGTTTTGTTTTCTTCTAATTATTTCCATTCCAGCTGCTGTCATCTATCTTTTTTCATCTGTTTCAATAATTTCCATATCACTTTTAACCTCACCTCACCGAGATCTGTAGAATCACCTATGTGCATCATCATTATGGAGTCTTTGGCGCCCTAGATGAGAGGTCACAATTGAGCATTGCCTTGGTGTTGAGGTTAAATTGTCAAGGTAATGTTTGTTTTACCTACTTGATGCGATATCAACTAGCGCGATATTTAATTCGCGTGGTCCGAAAATAAAAGTTCATATTCGACGGTATAAGTATCAATTGGGCGCGTGCTTAATGGATAATTGCCGCTGCTGCACGTCAATTGCAATTAATGAGATGTGGTGGACGTGTGGCATGGATGTGCTTGCATTAGGTTAATTGTAATTAAATCCAAAGTTGGCTAGTCATTATTTGTTGGATGGGGACGGAAGTGGTGACATGGAATAATGGTTGGTGAATTATTGTGAACGTGAAGGGGGAGGTGGAATTAAATGGGATGGACAAATTATTTGTTGGTGGACAAATTAATTCCAACTCCATCAAAGAAGGACACACAAGCCAGCAGCTCAATTACATGGATTGAATTGGAGGAAGTTGTTTCCGCGAGAGAGAAGAAGAATTGTGTCCGCAGCTACTAAGGAAATTGGGAGGAATGTAATTCTCAATTCCGTGAAGGAGAAGGAATGTTTCAGCACGTGATGTGCTGAATTTGGTTCTGTTTGTTTAATTATTTAATTAGGTTATTTACAAGTTTAATTAGTAGTTTAGTCTTTATTTAATTTGTATTTTGTTTCCTACTTAGTTTGGGATTTGTTTTCCTATTTCTTTTAGGTTAGATTGATGTTTTTGAGACCTCTATAAATAGAGGGTGTAAGAGCTACGAATTTTGTACCCATTATCCAAGTTATTAATCAAAGTTGAGTTCTAGTTCATTGTGAACAAGTTCTTTTGTGCAAGACTTCTGTTGAGGATTCCAGGAGATTGTACGTGTCTCTTATCAACTAGAGAACGCGTCTAGTTGTGGCGAGCATCGACCTATATCAATTGCCCCTTTCCACGAGTTGATTCTGTCCGATTGGTTTAATATACCAATTGCCCTTTGTCACGAGTTGGGATTGTCCGATTGATTCCGCATCTATCTTTTATTTCAAGTTTGAGAAAAGCTTCGAAAATCCTTAAAAAGAAGGAAGGCTGCGTACTTTGGTCATATAATCCGAGTTCGAGGATTCTCTTCGGATTTGGATCATATCACTACTGCCCAGGCAGTTTAGCATATCATTTTCTATTGATGAGTTCTATGGACATAGTCTTAGTAATTCTTCGGGTCTATTGTAATCGTGAGCGTTTTCTGCCTACTGGATTTAAGCTATATCATAGTATGTTAATGTCATTTTCAATAGAAGATTTCCTAGCAATACCTTTTAAGGAAAAACTGTGAGTCTTGGTTTCATAGATGTTGAATAAGAGAATTTGGTTTTGGTAATGGAGCCCCTGTATTGAGTCTTTTTTGCCATAGATCACGGGATTGCCCATTTTCACAAGACTTTTAACCTTAACTTTATCTGTTTGCAGAACCGATGATCTCACTTGGTTGGTTGCCTGTTGCTTAGTTACCATGCTTGGGCTCCAATTTCCATCTGGAACCATAATTACCTATTTTCAACCTGATTTGAGTTCAGATTGGTAATTATATACTTGATTGTAATTTAATGTATGATTCTTTCCAGGAAGTGATACCACTGCTTTCATTCAGTGTAGTTTTATTTCCTTTTACTCTAAGGATGTTCCAAGCTTTCCTACATTGTTGTGTTATATTGTTGATGTTGGATGCAAGTTTTGTGAATGTGTTTAGTCGGTTGTGTTAGACGTATTTGTTGTCCATGACTGGAATGTGTGTTGATATGGTTCGAACTCCTCCTTTTGTCTTAAAAAACAAGTCCCCAGACCACAAGTTCATGTCTAATTGGTCAAGAATGTGTGTTTATATGGTTGTGAATGCATCATTCATGCTAAATATATGTTTATACTAGAGAGGTTTGATCCTTAAATGTGTGCAACCAGGGTCATCCAAATTCTTATAGCTATAAATATATCGAAACTTTAGTTAGAAGTTGTGTATACTACTCTTTATTTCACAGTGGGAATGGTAAAGCTAGGGTTAACTGTTTGGACAATCGGTCAATTTCCTCCAACTGTGCTTCATGGGGTTTCATTCCCCTTCTCAATTTTGTTATGTATACTGTTTCACTGCTATTTTCTTCGTATGGATAGTGGTTGATTAGACTACCATTGATTAGTGTTATTGGATTAAAACATACGCATTTTTAAATGAGGTTTTCCAATTAATGGACTCATTCTCTGAGCTTTTCTCTTGATTAGTAGGTCTGTGATTACCATTGCAAGTTTCACAGGTCAAAGTGTCTGTAAGTGCAACAATATCCTTTTCACGGTGCACATCAAAGTGGTTCCTTGGAGGTTGAAAGGAGAGGAATCAATTGGACAAAAGGTTCGAGGGATGATACTGGTTTTGTATAGGTTTCTTGGTTGCCGATAGGTGCACTAGTTTCCTTTCATGGTGTAGGTGAACCTTTGAAGAACCTGCTCCAGTAAATAAGATAGCAAAGCAGATTGGAAGATAGATTAGGCGAAATGGGTTTTCGAACTGCAATTTGTTAGCAGCAAGACAAAGGTGCTCAGGTTTAAAATATGCTACTGATTGATCATGTGGTATGATTTTTCAAAGGCTAAGGCGTAAGTTGATTTTTTATGGTGGAAGGAAGTTGCTAATGAAGTATTTTATGGTGGCGTGGGGAGACAACTTTTGAAGTTAGAAATTTTTGAATGTAGATGAAGGTTGTGTGGAGATGATTTTACAACGACAAAGCTATCGGGATTTGTAGGAGTTTTATATGTGAAATTGAATATTGCATCTGTGTGTATTTTAGAGATGTATTGATGTCCTTTACGCATAGGGAGTTTTTTTGTTCTGAATTAGTGAAATCGTCATAGTGCAGAGCATAATCAAAATAGAGGATAGCCAGTCGAGTACATGAATGGGAGTACATGAATAGAGGATCCCCTCTTCTATTGTCATAAAACAAAGTCCTTTATTTTTCCATCTTCCCCTATCTAATGGCTGTTCCTGTGGAATTCACAGAGGTGGTTCTGGAGGCTGGGCTGAATAGAGCAAAACTAAGTCTAATTGGACGACTGCTCTGCTTGTCCCATCCTTCCCAAATTCGAGCACAACACATGGCCAATAATATCTGTGACAAAAGAGCAGCTGTCACGATTCTGGATGTCGGATTCGGACTCTTCCAGTTCGTTTTCGCAAATCAAACTGATTATGATGACGCTCTTGGCAAGGATTCATGGTTCATTCAATAAAAAATCCTCACGTTTAAGAATTGGGAGACTCCCTCGGAAGAACTATTCCAGGAATTGGCAAGGGTATCGTACTAGGTACAAATCTGGGATTTGCCAGAAGAGTATCAAAAGGTGGTTCTTGGTGCGCTGCTGACTTCGAGACTAGGCACTGTGAAGGACGCTGCTATATATGCGCTTTGGGAGAGCCCATGATGCGTCTTCAAAGCTAAATTGACGTGTCGGCTCTTCTAGAACACATACTTGAAGCAATGAAGAGGAACCCCGATGGAACTGCAGCTCACTCCTTCTGGGTCTCTCTCAGATATGAAGGAGTAAAGACGGTATGCTTCTGGTGTATACACATTGGCGATAATCAACATAATTGCTCTTTTGATTTGATTACGGGAGATGATGTTTCGGTCCAGGAATCATTGGAAATAAAACGGGACCTAAAATCAATGAATTTTCATACGCTTCGATACGCAATGGTGGTCGAAATAGAGGAGCTCATGTCCGGAGACAGAATGAGCAAACTGCCCCAAGACAAACTGGAGCTCGACTGTTGCTGGAAGGGTCATCTTCTTGTCAGGATCAGAGGCGCTCTCCTCCGGTGTTGTCTCGGTCGGCGGCAGGCAGGGGGAACCCGTAGGGGGAGAGGAGGAAGAGGCGCATTCCGGCCCAACTCCAATCTGCAAAGAGCCCGCCAAATTTCAAGCCAACACCCTTTTAAGGAAGTGGTCGGGCTGGGCTAAAGAGAGCTGCTACTGGGCGATTACTTAGGCCGAGTAGGAGGTCATGTAACAAGTCTTCATGAGGCTGGATGTCTAGTGGCTAGTGGGTCGGTTGGAGAAGGCCATGCCGAAATGAGAAATGGGCAGGGGAGTACTGAGAGAAACCCAGTCATGGAAGAGCCGATTCCATTGCAAATGCAGGAACCAACCCAATCCTTTGGCTAGGTAACTTATTTTGTGATGAAAACCCAGATTTTTCATTTAAAGATTTGGATGCAACTTACCCTTTTGGATTTCAAGGTGAAATGGGCCTTCAGCATCTCGAGGCCCATTTATTATCTTCAGAATCTGCAGTGTCATGTTCTCCTCTTGGACCAGTCATTAATGGGAAGTCGAAAGGGAAGGCCATTATGGTGGAATCATCGGGATCTCCTATTGTTTATACTCGTAGAAATGCGAGAATATTTATCCAATAGCCGGAAGAAGGCATGGTGGAATCAGAGCCAACAAATTCCTCAAAGATAAGGGTGGAGGTAGCCAACCCCAAGTGGCACCAAACCAATAAATGAATGTATTTGCGTGGAATTGTCAAGATGTGGGGAGTTCATTGACATTCCAAACACTTATAACTCATCGTTGTTTGGCTAAATCATTTCTTTTCCTTAGTGAAACCATGTCATCTAGAAGCACGATTTCTTCAGTATTTCCTCGTGAGGTTTTTCTGATTGTCATATTGTAAATCCTTCCGGCATGTCGGGGGATTAGTCTTTGCTTGGCCAGGTGCAGCCTCCGTGTCTGTTGTTGGGTCCACCTCTTTTCTTATCGCCATCTCTATATCAATAATAACTCCTCTTTCTATGGTGAGTGTTGTCGTTACGTTCTAATCGGGGTCAACCTATCTTACGTCATTGCAAAGAGACAAGAAAAATTAGAGGAAGCATATAGATTCTTTACCGGCTTATCCGACCCATACCTAATTATAAGTGATGTCAATTGCTCGTTATTTCCATCAGAGAAAATAGGGGGTGCAACTTGGCGTATGGACAAAGCCTGATCATTGTGGGATTTTCTACACAAAATTGGCCTCTTTGAGCCTCCACATAAAGGCCCTAAATATACTTGGACGAATCGGGGAAGGAACGATGTTACAATCGAGCAAAGAATTGATAGAGCAAAATTGTACAGATCCTCACGAAAAATCACCAAACTAACTATCTAACTCAAAGGGATCGAGTTCTCTTACCTCTAGAAGTGCCTAGGACTAGATTGGATGACCCGAGACGTTGATATCCTCTTTGATCGATGTTCGAACCCTCAAACCTCGCTACAAATGCTAGGGACACGAGAGGGATAGGGTCGGGGTCGGGTACAGGGTGGCGGCGGTGGGGAATCGACGCTCCCTTATTATTCTTCTTCTTCTTTTCTTCTACTTCTTCTCCGTTGCGCGGTTGCTTGCAGGGGTCGCCGAGAGGGATTTTTTTGTTGGCGAATAAGAGGGGGAGGGGGGGGGGGGGGAGGGGACTCGTGGTTGGGGAAATTGTACTGGGGAAAAAATCATGGGCGATGGAGGTTTAGGGTTAATTAGGGCGCTTGCCCTTTTTGGTCCGCCTCTTTTTTAAAATATAATAAGGTAATAATAATATTATTGTTCCTAATGTCACATCCCGATCTCTAAAACCCTTAAATAACAGTTTTGCTTCGGAGAATATTTAAAATTTTGAAAGTGAGAAATAATAATGTGCTCGAAATACCAATACTGAAAGTACATCTTATAATTTAAAAGAAAAGTCCTAACATTTGGGCAAACCTCAATCCATAAATTATTATACTTTTAAATCTCCAGTTATTACTCATAATCATAAAGCAAATAACTAAAGATTACAAATGTTGCTTACTCCGATCCGTGGTCAGACATCTTCAGAAGTGCTCACGTGGTCCTCCTCTGGTAGCCTGCTCTCTCACTGGATGCCCCTCGACTGGATGCTCCCTAACTCCTCCTCTACGACCTGGTGAGTGGGTTGGGGTCAGTCTACGCCATTACTTAAACTTGAAGCACTTACGGGTGTTCCCTTAAGTGTTCACCTCAAAACTTGTGGAAGTTATTTATACTTCCACCCTTTAAACTTTAACCCTTAAAAAAACGTGGGAGTTGTTGTTACTCGCCACCCTCAAACTCTTAAACCTTTGACCGACACTGGGATCCCCTCACTAACTAGTCCATCCGCCCAGCTCATACGTATGAGAGCCAACAAAGACCTTTCCTTAAACCTTTTTCTGAGAGTAATCGATTCAACCCCATATACCTTAAGAGTATATCATACTCTTCCTTTAAACTTCTTGTGATGTCTAAGTGATTCATCCACATGTTCCTTAAGAGCAAACATGCTCGTCCTTTAAACTTTCACTGGGGCGGGGGACTGGCGTTAGTGAACTACCTTTAAATCTTTTCACCCTAATTTAATTAGGAGTGAAATACCTCTTAAATGTTGATCCTTTAAAGATCAAACAACTTTCATTAAATAAACATAAATATAAAAGCTTCAAGTAAATAATGAAAGCTCAAATAATCATATACTTCACAATCATAACTCAAATAGAGCATCTCAGATAATATCTCAAATAAAACATGCTTTATTAGTCACGACATAAATCAATCACTGGCATACAATTCACATAAACACACATACTTAAAACTCGTAAGTTAAATACTTGAAAATACGTAAGGAGTAGAATTTACCCCCTTAAACTACTCACCTCTCAAATGACGATTCTTAGTTCCCTTGATATGAAATCCTTAATCCGATCGCTTCCTCAATCGTATAAACTGAAATCATCTTCCCTTAGTCGGTAATCATCAGATTTAGTCCCTTTAACGTATTGGAAAAATTTCCCTCATTAATTACTTAGTCCCAAAATCCTTTAAAAATGGCCTTCAATCTCTTTTAAATCATTTCATCAGAACTAAACTTTTCAACCCTTTAATCAAGAATTAAATCATCTCAAGCAATGCAATAACTCTTAAAATAGTTCTCATAAAATCCTCATCAATTTCTCAAAATATATGTTCCACTTAAGACTCCAAATTATGACCTTGGTTAACTCAAATCATTAATCCCAATTAATAAACATAAGCCCCCCTTTTAAATAACCTCTTTTTCCTATTAAAATGAATCATATATAAGTTTAAAACTGAGTCACAAAAACTAATAATTCTCATCTATAATTTTATAACATCAATAAATAATCTTAGTTTCATGGAAAATTATCAAATCACCAAACCAACTTCGTACAATATTTTAATTAATTAAAAACAACATTCGTTCAATTTTTATAAATACAAGTACAGATCCAAAAATTCTAAATTTTATACACGAGCTGTATATTAATTTCTGAGAAATTATAAAATTATCAGATCATGAAAATACTTACTTGAAAGCATCAAAATAAACATAACCATGAAAAATATGATTTTCGGGCTAACTTGTCAAAACTTAAAAATCTGAGGGACTACGCTGTATATACTGAACACTTTGTGGGACTGATCTGGACAGTTGCCTCAAAATAATTAGCGACAGAGTCAGTTTTGTCACTAAAAGACTGTAATTTTCGTCACTAAATTCCCAGATTTGTGCAAACTCGTATAATTCACATAAACATCAAATTTAACATAAGGGATCTGGTTCCCTTACCTCTTGAGCGTGCCTAGATCTGATTCCTAGTCAGCAGGACCTCTGTTTCTTGATTGGATCACAGTTTAATCTTCTCGTTCCTATACCGTTGAAGCTACCACATAACTATGGTCTAAGTTAATTAAATATGGGGAAATGAAGCTTGAATTGTGCAAGTGTTCAGTCCATCTTACCTACTGGTTTGAAAGTTAAGGTGCGAGAGGCGATGAGAGTCACTGTTGATGAAGTGGTCATTTCACGGCCATGACAGTGATGCGGCGGACGATCTAGCGGGGAGAGGATGACGAGAAGCTCATCTCGATTCTCCCCTCCTAAAGTCGGAGATGATGATGGTTGTGTTGGGAACACGAGGGATGATGGTGATGGATGTAGAGATGACGAGAGGGTGATAGTGATGGTAAGCAGTTGGGGGAGGAAGAGAGGAATAAGTTTGGCATAAAGCCCACCGACTTTCTGCTTCTCACACGTGGCCCTTCAATCAGCTTCTCAAGAACCTTGCTTATGCTTTACTTGACATGAGGTTAAATTTAACATACATGGTGTTGTCCGTTGAGAATGGGAGGAGATAAGAAGGAAAATAAATTATACACTACTTGATTCTTATCTTGACATGAGTAGTTCAGATCTAGAGTAAATGTTGTAGGGACTGAATGGTTGGATGATTGTGCTGCTAGCTGTAGGGAGGGAGTGTTCTCGGTTGGTTCTCTATTTCAGGCGGGGATTAATTGGGTCAAGGGAGAGAGAGGTGGAGAAGTGGGGTGGGGTGGGATGGTGTGGTGTGGTGTAACAAATGGGGTGTTTGTTTGGGGTGGGGTGGGTTTTCTTCTTTTTTTGTTGTTGTTTTGTTTTGTTTTACTAATAATAATATGTTCCTAATTCGCAATTGTAATCATTCCTACGTAAACGTTTATTCAATTGTTCACTTACTATGGTCGAACTTGAACACAAATGTTGGGGTGTTACACCTAATCATCGGTAATAGTTCTTTGTACGTAATCGCCAATCCAATCGACCATTTATTATGGCCGAACCCAAATCTAAAATACCGGGGTGTTACAGTAGATTGAAACTTAATCTGATCCCTGGAGGAGAATTTGTTCATCCAATATAAAAGAGAAGAGATTTATTGGAGAGTCTCGTACTACTTGGTTAAAAGAAGGAGATAAAAACACACTTTACTTTCATTTGGTCACCTCTACGCGACGTCAAAATAACATCATCTGGGGACTTGAGGACGAAAGCAGTAACCGGTGTACTTCAGAAGTAGAGAAATGTGGCATTGCCAAAAATTTCTACCAAGAACTCTTCCACAGTCAAAACCTAGGGGGGATTAGCCTTTCTAATCTACCATTTACTAATACTCTTACGAAAGAGCAAAATCTGGGTTTAATAGCACAAATCACCCAAGAGGAAATTAAATTAGTTGTGTTTAGTTTAGGTAAAACCCAAGCTCCAGGTCCAGATGGATTTACCGCTGCTTTCTATCATCACTACTGGTTTGTGGTTGGACACGATATTATCCAGGCAGTTCTAGCCTTTTTCACTCTGGACATCTGTTGCGGAGTTTTAACCAGACTTGGATCTCTCTAGTGCCGAAAGTATCAGAGTTTGGTCTATAGACGAGCAAGATTCTTATCTAGGTCTTCCCTCCATAATCCCAAGAACTAAAAAGGATACCTTTCTCTCTATTGAGGAAAAGCTATGCAAAAAGTTGCAAGGTTGGAAACAGCGTACCCTCTCGAAGGCTGGCAAAGATACTTTAGTCAGGACTTCGACTACTAATATACCGGTCGACGGTATGTCTTGATTTAAGTTCCCGGTTGACACTTGTCGACGTTTAAATGGGCATATGGCAAGGTTTTGGTGGGGATCCTCTCATTATTTTGACCATCCAATCCACTGGGTCTCTTGGAAAGGTCTATCTCAAAGTAAATTTCACGGAGAGCTAGGCTTCATGGATTTTAGGGCATTTAATCAAGCTCTATTAGCTAAGCTTTGCTGGTGCATTTGGTCAAATTCTGACTCACTTCTTAGCCGTTTTATAAAAAGGAAGGTACTTTAGTCCAAGTACAATCTTGAACGCTTCCATAGGCTCTAACCCTTCTTGGGGTGGAGAAGCATTTTATTTGGACAAGATCTCCTCCTTCAAGGAATGCGTTGGAAGGTAGGGGATGGAAAATATATAGATGCTTTCAAAGATAATTGGTTATTATCTGATAAGCCCTCCCCTCCCGAGCTGAGGTATCAAGAAGCCAATAATAGTCCGAGAGTATCTTTTTTCATTAGAGAAGGTCAAGAGGTATGTCATGTCCCTAGACTAAGGTATTACTTCGCGGAAAAATAATTTGAACTCATTTGTAAGATGGTAGTTCCCATACTACTGCAACAAAATAAACAAATTTGCCATTTCACAAAAAATGAGTTTTATTCGGTTAAAACAGGCTACCATCTTGCTTTGGAAAATATCATGATAGCTAGTCGGAAGTCAGTGGCTCATATAATAGACCCTCCTATTTAGAAAAGTACTTGGGCGCTTGACATCCCACCTAAGCTAAAGTTCTTTCTAGGGCAATGTTTGAAAGTAGTTCTTCCAACAATGGTGGCCCTTAGTTCTCGTGGAGTTAATTGCCTTATACGTTGCCCAGTCTGCTGGGATAGTCAAGAGAGTATAGAACACCTCTTTTTCCATTGTCCACCTGCAGTTCAACTATGGACTATGGTAGGATTAAGTGGTTTGCTTTTTTCCGCCCCAACCAAAAACTTTGGTATCTGGTAGTGGTAGGGACATGTTATGACTTCATAAAGCTTCCAAAACCACTTTCTTCATTGCATTTGTCTTCTTTGGAGAATTTGAAAATCTAGAAATAAAGTGGTCGTCAAATTCACTCAACCACTAGCCAGTTCTCTTGCCCGTCAATTGTTTTTCCAAGTTCGTGAATACTCCTCAGCCTCCCTCCTGTCCTAGATTCCACTACCTCGCCAAGCGCATTCCCGTCTCGCCACCTGGGTATGCTCTCCCGAAGGTTTCATCGAGATCAACTTTGACGTTGTTGTTCGTGATTCGGGTTGCTCATTTGACCTCGTTCTTCGAGGGACAGACGGAAAAGCTTATTTGGCCTTGGGGTTTCAACATCGAGGAGTGTTGAATCCTTACCTTGCATAGCTGCTTGCTACCGGGGACGCCATTTCTCTAGTACTATCCCGAAATCTACTTCGAGTCATTATTGAAGGAGATTCTGAAGTGCTCGTTCGTCAACTTGAAGGTAGATGTTATGAATACTCGGTAGGAGGGACCTTGCTTCGTGACTTCTTTTTTCTGTTGCGTTCTTGTTCCTCTTGTATAGAATTTAGCTCGGTCCTGCGGACTGTCAACTGGGCTTGCCATAGAGTGGCAAGACAAGCCTTGCTGCTGTCCTCTATAGAGATAGCTTCCTTTGACTTTGTAGGGTGACTTCACTAATTGTTGTTTGGGGGAGTTTTGGGTAGAGGTTACAACTATTTTACCTTGTCTTTACTTGAAAAAAAAGTGGTTTAACTTTTATATTACGATCTCCCATGGTTCGTTGATGTCTAATTTGCAACCCTTAGTTGTTGTTTTCTATTCTAATTTGCAACCCTTATAAATGTAATAATGATGAATTAGTGAAGAATGTGGGTTTTTATCGATCATTATCTCTCCTCCTTGGGTTTATAGATGTCATTGGGTGTATGATCAGGTTTGGTGGTTTCTATAGTCGAATTTTATAAATGGAGTGGTGCCACTCAAATCGTCCTTACCATCTAAACATATATATACATATTATTATAGTGAAGTTAAACACTTTTAACCGAGCAATTTTAGAAAACCTCTTCTAGTAATTGCATCTTTCCCACGATTGTCAAAATTGGATTAGTCAATTTAATCGGAAAACTACTTCCTTAAGGGTCGTTTACTTCATGGATTTGGAGGTATGAAGGTTTTAGATCAAAACTTGGGTTTTGGCAAATCTTGGATTTGGGATGGATTTGATATATTATGGATTTGAAACGTTTTATGTTTGTTTGATGGATTTTATTCATGGATTTGTTGTTATGGTTTTGAGCTTTAATATGTAAATTACCTTACCATTTGACACGCCTCTACCGTCGCACTAGAAAGTGGGCAAGTGTAACCACCTACTAATGCGTAGTATAGCAGGTTCAGTTCTAATTGTCAACCCGGGTCCTAGGTGTACTAACTATTCCGTGAAAGTCTTGTTATCTAGCGGTTCAAGTGTAGTGAAGGTTTAGTTAAACTAGCAAGCAAAGCAGTGAAAGTTGTGTTCAAGTTGAGAGAGGTCACCCGGATATGGTTCCCCTTAGACTGCAGTTAAGCCAGATTGTAATTTACCAAGTTCAAGTTCAATGATAGTTATACTGCGGGAGGTTCTTAAACAGTCTACAGTCTCGACTAAAGGTCTCCATACCCTCTCAATCTGAGTCCCCAGCGGGTGACTAACCTCCACCGGAGTAAACAGATTGAGGCCCTAACGAACCAAACCTCCTCTACCAAAGTAGTCCGGTCAGAATAGTGAATTGACTCCTCGACGAAAGTCGTCAATTCACTACCTTCAATCAAGGGTGCTCTATCAACGTCCTCCTTTTTACCCGAAACTCGTTTCCTTGCCTTCACGTCAACGCCAAGTCCTGAAATATGACATAAACACACAACCTAGCGTGAAATCGGCTTAAAACACGAGAATCGACTCTCAAATGGCTCAAGAATGGAGGTAAAAACATGTGCAATAATTGGTCTATCAAATCCCCCCACACTTAACCGTTTGCTTGTCCCCAAGCAAACCTAACTCAAACCAATGCAGCTCTGCAGACCTCTATAGCAACAAACAACCTCGATCGTCGGTAGAGGATTTCCTAGATCATATAGTAACTTACGAGGTCAACTAGTCTTCTAAGACGTCCCCCTATCTCTCTCAATGCGAGTACTAGACTCAAGCCAGGATCATGAGAAGAAGTGGAAGTAAGACAACCAATTCATGGGTAAAGAGACTCACACCATTCACAACCAAGGACTCATTGTACCGGGGTGCTTTTTCACTTCACTTCACCGTTGGAACCCCTTTTTCACTTTCATTTTACATTTCTTTTTTTTTTCATTCACTTGGCTGGGGTTCCAACTGCAGTCTTTTGTACGGTCGACCCTTATTAGTCGAGCAAGAGCAATTTCTGTACATCTGGCACTCGCCAGAGTACTTCTTTTAACTCCTTTTCCTCAACTCGTGTGGAGGGTCAATGAAATTAGGGGGGGTCGGAAGCTCTATCTGTGCCCTTAAAAACACATCCTTGAGTAGGCAAACCGTTCAACGGGTGAAAATTTTACTCGTACTAGAGACAGCTTAGCTTCACCTTGTACGAGTACCCCACTAAGGATCACTAAAATCTCTTCCAAAACCCGATTTTGTGCAATGAACAGTGCCACACACGTTGGGCTTACCCCATGTTTAAGATTTCAATAATTCCGACATGGAGGACCAACTGCTTTTCATTTCCCACATGAGCACCCTGTTCGATACACGAGTCCACAACACAATTCAAACGGAGTCACCATTACCACATGAAATCAACAGTCTTAACTCCACTAATTCACAGAATCAACCAGCACAACAAAGAGCTAGATAGGAAAAATCTTATACTTCAACATCCTCAATAGTGCTACACTACCTCCCTAGGTTTCACATTACTATAGAGACTGTCAATTCAAGGCATACTGAGCAGGCAATTGCAAGGAACACGTACTTGGAGCCCTCAAATAGAAATTTGGACAGTGGATTAGGCTCCAAGCACACAAACAGATCTAAGTAGTCAAAATAGAAACACCCCCCCCCCCCCCCACACACTTAAGTTCAACATTGCCCTCAATGGAGAAGAGGGGAGGAAAGGGGAACGATGTTACCGGTAGGCACAGACTGCAATGAGACTGGAAGGAGGACCAGTCGGAGTGAAACGGACTGGAATGGGACCAGTCGGTGCAAAGGCAAGGCTAAAGAAGACGCAAGCACTCAAGCACAGATATATTAGGTCAAATGTCAGCCCAATAGTACTTCATCCAAAAGAAAAGAAAACAAACCAAGATGGGGTTGCCTCCCCACAAGCGCTTTTTTACCGTCTTTTAGCTGGACGCCCATGGTGGATGCTCAGAGTGGTGTAGGAACAGGTGTCTCCAAGAGCGGATTTACATTACTCTTGAGGTACAACTTCAGATGGTGGCCATGCACCCGACGGGTCGTGGTTTAGGAGGTGGGACCAGCTCATAGTGGTTGCCACCTTTCTTCCGGGCAGGCTTAATTGTCTACGACTTCGGCTGCCACTCCTCCTTTAGCGTTTTGTTTGGTAGTGAGGCCGAAGGGAGTGGCGGCGAAGGATTGAGAGGGGGATCCTGCAAAATGAGAGGCACAGACGGATAAACGAAATGCTCGTGCACCTGGTGAGAAATAGCATGCATAGGCAAGGTAGTAGGCATATTATTATCAGCGATAGAGAAAGTTATCTGCTCCTCGCCCTCTCTCAAAACCACAGTCCCATCACAAACATCTATGAGGGCCCTGGCGGTGGCCAGGAAGGGCCTTCCTGGAATAAGTGGCACTTTTGTGTCCTCATTGATGTCTAAGACAACAAAATCCACAGGATAACAAAACATGCCAACCTTAACCATGAGGTCTTCCACTATACCCCTAGGATGAACCACAGATTGGTAAGCTAATTGAATACTCATCCTAGTTGCGCTAGGTTCACCTAGGCCTAGTTTTTTTGAACAATTTGTATGGGATAACATTGATACTAGCACCTAGATCCTCCTGGGACCTCTCTACATGTAATTTGCCAATGGAGCACGGGATAGTGAAATTACCTGGGTCCTTCTGCTTTTCTGGAAGCTTGCTCTGCAGAATGGCCGAGCACTCCTCGGTGAGCATCACTGTCGAGAGATCCCCAAGTCGCTTTTTATTGGTAAGGAGATCCTTCATGAATTTTGTGTACTTGGGCTTCTTCGATAGTGCCTCCACGAACGACAGGCTGATGTTGACCTGCTTCATCATTGCCATGAATTTGGCAAACTCAGTCTCCAGCTTGTCTTTGTGTAGGCGAGTGGGGAAGGAAAGCTGGGAACATGCTCCTTAACCACTGGCTGTGACTTGGGGGCAGGTGCTTCCTTCTCCAGCCTCACTTCTGCATCGTCGCCTGGAAGTGCTGAAGCAGGTAGTGGCTCCTCCTGCCTGGCCGGAACAGGAACAACCGATGTTGGCTTGCCACTCCTGGTAGTGATGGCATTCAGCTGCTGGTGAGGCTCACGCGGATTGGGGATGGTGGTGGCAGGCAGAGTTCCCGGCGCCCTGGTATTGTTCTGGCGAGCTATTCCTCCAATTTGATTCTAGAGGTCCTGCAATATGGCATCTTGGTTCCACTGACTGCCTCCAATGAGGCAATGCTCTGGTCCATCCTGACAAAATTTGCTTGGCTGGTAGTCATGAATGTCGCCAGAATGTTTTTCAGCTCGCTTACCTGATTTTCTAGAGCTGGAGCTACTGGTGGCTCGACATACTGGCGTTGCGGCTGCTGAAATGGTTGCCCCTGTCTGGGATGGTAAGGCTGCCTCTGCTGAAAACCACCAGCTGGTGCTGGGAAACCAGGTGGTTTAGTGGTGTTGTTATTGCCATTCCAAGAGAAGTTGGGATGTTGGCGCCACCATTCATTATATGTTCCATTGTAGGGATCAAGGTGTGGAGCATTGGCGATGAAGGCCAACTGCTCCAGGGGTGTAGAAGACTCCCATATAGCCTGGAAGTCTTCCATAAGATGGTTGAAACTCTCACACCACTGGCACTGTGCAACTGGAGGCCCGACCAGTCCTCTCCCCGGAATAAGGCTGTTGGGCTACTTCAATGTCTGGACCAACTCGGCCACCTCCCGCTCTAGCCCAGACCTAGCCTCCATGGCGTGCACACCTCGGTCCCGGGAACTCCTCCTTCTGGTGCTCTGCCCCCAAGAGTGATCCCTGGCAGCCAGAGTACTGATCATCTGATTCAGCTCGGGTGGAGTCTTGGTGAGAATATCCCTCCCGGCAATAGGGACTTGATCACCCTCTGGCTTTCCGGAGAGAGAGCACTGTAGAAGTTCCCCACTATGAATTCATCACTGAAGTCGTGATGGGGACACTACCATAAAAATCCCGAGTACCGTTCCCATGCATCACGGAGTGACTCATCTGGCTCTTGGCGGAAATGCGTGATCTCCCGCTGAATTTCTGTGGTCTTCGAGGTCAGATAATACCTGTGCACGAACTTGTTAGCCAGATCGTCCCAAGAAGTGATGGATAATGGGGGCTGGGTCTCTAACCACCTCTTCGCATGCCCCGCCAGAGAATGGGGGAAAAGGTGGAGACGGATCGCATCATCGGGTACATCATTCATCTTGAATCCATTTGTCAGCTGCAGGAACCGGGAAAGGTGCACCCTCGCCTCCTCATCCTTCAAGCCATGGAATTGGATAGAGGATGTAATCAGTTGAATCCAGCATGACTTGATCTCAAAGTTGTTTGCTGGAATGGGCGGATACAAGATGACGGGGCAGATGTCGGCGACCCGTGGAGTGTAGTAGTACTCCATAGTAGGACCCAACGGTGGTGGTCAGTGGCGGACCTAAGGCATTGCAGGGTGTGTCGTCCGACACACCCTCGCTCGAGAATTTTACGAAGGACCAACATATTTTTGGTACAAAATTTTTTACTTCGGGATAGCCGACACACCCTCAATAATTATAGCCGACACACCTTCTCAAAGAAATTATTATCCAAATGAATCAATCTTAATCATAATCCTTTTTAATTTTGTTTAAAATAACTCATAAAGCATAATCCTGTCCTTCCTATTAAAAAAAAACACTCTTAGCCCATACAATATACACGTGTGATGAGTGTTGGGCCTGAGCCTTTAATTAAATGAGAAAAGAACCCACATGCCAAAAGCCTAGTGGGCCACTAGCCCACTACCTCCCCATTATTATTCCTTCCCTCCCCATCCCCAATTAATGGCCCAATCTCCCCAATTAATGGCCCAATGCCATATTCCCTGTCCATATCTCAATTCCCAGCAACCCATCCCCATTATTCCCCCTGGTTCCCTCTTCTCTCGCTCGCAAAAAACCCCAGAACCCCAGACGAACAAAAAACCCAGACAAAGGCAGAATGGGCAAGTCGGCACGGCAACCCATCTCGGCCTCGGCGGACATCCCTTCACCGGCGGCAGCGCGGCGGCGGCAACTCCTCGTAGCCGGTCAAGTGGGCACTTCTTGTAGCTGGCCAAATGTAAGTAATTTTACTGTTATGAACCCTAAATTGCAAAGTTTAGGGGTTTTTCTTGTTTTCCCATTTAACCCAAATTTTATTTGTCAATTTGTAATTCATGGATGAATTGAATAGATTTGCTTATAAGCTAATTTATGTTGTACTCTGTATCCAGACATGGAGAGATTTTACCCAAAGGTCCCAAAGAAAGCAAAAACTACTCTACATATTGGGGTCGTTTGGATGTGGAAATTTGAAAACGTTGGAATTTGTCTGAATTTCCATGTTTTACAAAACCAATGAATTGACTTGTGGAAATTGAAAAAAATTTCACGTTTGGATAGGGTTTATGATAGACCGTTAGTTACACATGTTTTCACCCCTGTTCTTACACCGTTTGAGATGTGGTTTCTCGTGTTTTAGACCGATTTCACGCTAGGTTGTGCTTGTTTGTGATATTTCAGGTCCTGGCAAGTGAATGAAGGTTTAGGAGCGAGTTCGGGGTCGATTGGGCGAAGATCGGGCGCGAGACAAGTCGCAAAGGAGGTCACACGGGCTACCCTGATGTTCACACGGCCGTGCGAGAGGCCAGTCTGGCCGTGTGACATTCTGCGAGAGCAGACACGGGCAGAGCAGCAGATTGACACGGCCGTGCAAGTGGCCGGGTTGGCCGTGCCACATTCGCCGAGAGCAGACACGGGCAGAAGGAAGTCACACACGGCCGTGCCACACTGGCCGTGTAAGAAGCCTGGAATTCGGCTAAGTGATACGGTGCGTTTTGCCTCACACGGGCAACTGGGTAGGCCACACGGCCGTGCCACCCTGCCCGTGTGAGTCGGGATTTCCTGGTTTTAAGCCAAATTCCGAACCAAAGAAGAGGAGAGCTGGGTTTTTGGATCCCAAACACCCAAGGGACGAACCAAAGAGAGAGAGGGCGATTTGAGGGCATTCTTGGAGTGGAGTTGGAGAATTTCTTCGCCTTGGAAGCTCGAGGAACAAGCCCGGACTTGAAGACTGATCATCTGAAGATTCTTACTGCAGTCTCTCTCTTCTCTATGGAGTAACTTCCCTTCACTTAGGTTTTGAGGAACCCTAGCTATGTTTGTTTGATTGGATGATTGTATGAGTACTCTGACTTGATATTCTTGAGTTCATATTCAATCTATGCATGTTTTCATGATTCAATTCTGCTTTAGTCGAGATTATTGATTCTGCTTTGATCCTATGAGAGGGAATACCTGATTAGGTCAATAGAGCACCATAGATTGATAGTAGTGGATCGATTGCTTTAGTCGAGGGTTGATTCACTGCTTTGTATCGATTGAGAACCTCTTTCGATAGAGGGAGTCTAGTTCAGAACGCCTTGATAAGTTGTTCTAGAGAAGGATACGTCCCTCTAGGCAATTGACTCAAGAGGGCCTTGTTCCTTTAGTCGAGACTCAAGGTCTAGTCAAGGATTCTCCGCATTGTAAATGAAAGTGAAACAGGTTAGAGATCATCAATCGTTAATCTGGCTAGTGGCTAGGGGGAATCATACCTAAGTGAGTTCCCAACCTGTAATTAGATTAACTTTAACTGTAGTTTGCTAGAGTAGTTTTAGCTCTTTCATCTTAATCTGATTTGCTAAATAATAAACTGAAGCTGAGTAATAGTAACTCTAGAGACCCGTGGATTCGATATTTATCACTTGAGCCACTATACTGCAGTCCCTTTCATTGGTTACACTTGGCCTTTGTTAGGTGTTGTGTTTTAGAGCAGTCAAGTTTTTGGCGCCGTTGCCGGGGACTTTCTAGAGTATTAGGAAAGGTAGAAGTTTGTTACTTTAGCGTTTTTCGTTTCTTTTCTTTTCCACCCTTGCTTTTCACTTGGGTGTTTTTGTTTTTGTTGGTGCAGATCTGAATCATGGATCCTAATGGCTTCTCCAATCATTGGGGGTATCCACCACCATCTGGGTGGTATTACCCCGAGACTCCGTGGAGCAATCAAGGCGGAGAAGACTATGGATTCGGGTTCCAGTACCAACCCCCTTACTACGGAGAACAACCGGACCCCTGGGCATATCAAGAACAACCTCATTACCAAGAAGAATTTCTCCCACAACCAGAAGGGCCATTGGAGCTGGAGTTACCCATGGCGGCCTTCACGGGCCATTCTGCAGAGCCATGCTACACTCCAAAGCCAGATCCACACTATGATTTGAGGCTTCTCATGGAGAGATCATGCTCCAGTATGGATCATTGTGTCCAAGCCTATCGTGAAACAGAGGGGATCCTCCTGAGCCTTAAGAAGAGCGTCGATGATCTTGAGCGATCTTGGGCGCAACCTGCTCCAGATCACCCTTCTGCTACCATACAAGAAGATGAGGAGGAAGAAGAAGGATACAAGGACATTGTGGAGCACACTGAAGTTGTCACGGAGAGCTCCCGTGATGATCATGATCAGGAGTGTCATGTCGTAGCCGACCACACCTCCCCAAACCCCAAACTGAGCTTTGAAGAGGCGGGCATGAGTTCGGAGATGCAAGAAGATCTCATGAAAGAAATTGCTTGGCAACTTGCTCTCCAATCCGTGCTAGAAGAAGAAGAGCAAGAAAGGGTGCAGAAAGAAGTTGTGGAGGATGGCGAAAGTGAAGCTGGAGAAGTTCTTGATCATTTCCCAGGGGTGATACCACATGAAGAAGGAAGGGAGGTTGAAGAAGCAATTGGCGTCCAGGCTGAGGACGGAGTTAACGTGGAAGAGGCCTGCACCGGCCATGAGTTACATGTGATATCTCCACCAAACTTCGAGGAACTGCTTAGCAAGGACCCATTTGCAGTGTCTCTTTGCCAGACCTAGGCCACCTCGACATCGGTCCCTCTTGGTGGACATGATGGTGGCCAATCGATGCTGTCTTATCTGGTTTGGGGCAATGAGACGAGAGAAGAGAAGAAGAGGTCTCGAGGGTGGAGACTTCATCTGCATCAAGTACATGAGCCTTCATCACCTGCCACACCACATGCTCGTGACTTGAGACTCCACCTCATCGACGAGAACCTCAACTTCAAGGAGGTTCTAGCATGGACCGAAACTTAGGAGCCATCGTCCGGCTCACGGCGTGAAAGAAGCGCTTGTTGGGAGGCAACCCAACCAGTCGGTTTGCATTTCTTTCTCTATTTCTCCTCGGTTGAGTCAGTTTTGTTATTTGATTTTAGAGTCAATAACTCAACCTTTGTGAGATTTTGTGTGGTGTTTGTGTTCTGATTACTCTCTCTTTCTGGATGGCACCGCCTGACCCGTTCATCATCATTCACCCTTGATCTGGTAACTTCGTTCTACCCTCCTTATCTTTCCTCCATTGAGGACAATGTCGTGCTTAAGTGTGGGGGGATGTTCGATTATTTATAGGGGTGAATGTTTGGCTGTTTGTGTGCTTGGAGCCTAGTCCACTGTCCAAATTTTTAAATTTGAGGGCTCCAAGTACGTGTTTCCTTGCAATTGCCTGCTCAGTAGGCTTTGAATTGACAGTCTTTACAGTAATATGCAACCTAGGGAGGTAGTGTAGCACTATGGAGGATGTTGATGCATTTAAGAAGTCTCATTTCTTCTTCATATTGAGTTGGTTGATTGAGTGCATTAGTGATCTTAGGACCCTTGAATTGTGTGGTGTTGTGGATTCTCTACCTGTCATGGACTCTTGTATCATGTTTTGAGTTTAACAGGTGCTCGAAAATGTGCTTCAAAATAACGTCTCCCGTGCGAATAGGGCGAAAGTGTGTAAGGGGAGACGGGAATCCGTTCCCAATTTCCACCTACTACCTCCAGCCCCCTTACATGTCTTTCCCACGCACGAGGCTCGAGACATCCGCTCCTGGCATGGCCGGTAAGAGCAGGTTGGGACCCTTGAAAAGAAAAGAAAAGAAAAATAACAGAAAACAAGCAAAACAGAAAGAAAAGGGGTTCCAACCATCTTCAAAGAAAATAGAGCACCTTGAAAAATGTGAGTCCATGATCTTTTGTTTTAGAGAATCTCTTCATCCACGATTCATTTGTCCTCTGTTCACTGTTTGCCATGATGCCGACTCGATAAGAAGCTTTGAGATGACTTGTGCGTCGGTTGACCTCGTAAGTTGCTAAATGATCTAGGAAGTCCTCTACCTACGATCTGGGTTGTTTGTTGCTATAGAGATCTGGAGAGTTGCATTGGTTTGAGTTAGGTTTGCTTGGGGACAAGCAAACGGTTAAGTGTGGGGGAGTTTGATAGACCGTTAGTTACACATGTTTTCACCCCTGTTCTTACACCGTTTGAGATGTGGTTTCTCGTGTTTTAGACCGATTTCACGCTAGGTTGTGCTTGTTTGTGATATTTCAGGTCCTGGCAAGTGAATGAAGGTTTAGGAGCGAGTTCGAGGTCGATTGGGCGAAGATCGGGCGCGAGACAAGTCGCAAAGGAGGTCACACGGGCTACCCTGATGTTCACACGGCCGTGCGAGAGGCCAGTCTGGCCGTGTGACATTCTGCGAGAGCAGACACGGGCAGAGCAGCAGATTGACACGGCCGTGCAAGTGGCCGGGTTGGCCGTGCCACATTCGCCGAGAGCAGACACGGGCAGAAGGAAGTCACACACGGCCGTGCCACACTGGCCGTGTAAGAAGCCTGGAATTCGGCTAAGTGATACGGTGCGTTTTGCCTCACACGGGCAACTGGGTAGGCCACACGGCCGTGCCACCCTGCCCGTGTGAGTCGGGATTTCCTGGTTTTAAGCCAAATTCCGAACCAAAGAAGAGGAGAGCTGGGTTTTTGGATCCCAAACACCCAAGGGACGAACCAAAGAGAGAGAGGGCGATTTGAGGGCATTCTTGGAGTGGAGTTGGAGAATTTCTTCGCCTTGGAAGCTCGAGGAACAAGCCCGGACTTGAAGACTGATCATCTGAAGATTCTTACTGCAGTCTCGCTCTTCTCTATGGAGTAACTTCCCTTCACTTAGGTTTTGAGGAACCCTAGCTATGTTTGTTTGATTGGATGATTGTATGAGTACTCTGACTTGATAATCTTGAGTTCATATTCAATCTATGCATGTTTTCATGATTCAATTCTGCTTTAGTCGAGATTATTGATTCTGCTTTGATCCTATGAGAGGGAATACCTGATTAGGTCAATAGAGCACCATAGATTGATAGTAGTGGATCGATTGCTTTAGTCGAGGGTTGATTCACTGCTTTGTATCGATTGAGAACCTCTTTCGATAGAGGGAGTCTAGTTCAGAACGCCTTGATCAGTTGTTCTAGAGAAGGATACGTCCCTCTAGGCAATTGACTCAAGAGGGCCTTGTTCCTTTAGTTGAGACTCAAGGTCTAGTCAAGGATTCTCCGCATTGTGAATGAAAGTGAAACAGGTTAGAGATCATCAATCGTTAATCTGGCTAGTGGCTAGGGGGAATCATACCTAAGTGAGTTCCCAACCTGTAATTAGATTAACTTTAACTGTAGTTTGCTAGAGTAGTTTTAGCTCTTTCATCTTAATCTGATTTGCTAAATAATAAACTGAAGCTGAGTAATAGTAACTCTAGAGACCCGTGGATTCGATATTTATCACTTGAGCCACTATACTGCAGTCCCTTTCATTGGTTACACTTGGCCTTTGTTAGGTGTTGTGTTTTAGAGCAGTCAGTTTAGTTTTGTGGGAATTGATGGTGTGGAATTTGGAAAAAGAAGTAAGAAAACGTGGTAATGTCAAATTACTAGGGGGAGGTGTAGTATTCTCAATTACCATGAATGTGGTAATTGAAGCCAATTTCCATGGTCCAATTCCCATACTCTTTTTGCTCTCCCAAACGTGGGTTTTAAACCCAATTACTGCATTATGTGGTATTTGGGTCCAATTACTGCATTGCATTTCCACGTCCAAACGACCCCATTAACAATTTAGGAGGAGAATCAAGTAAAATGAATCATGATGATTCTCAATCTTCCTCGCCATCGATTAATCAAACAAGTGGCATCTCAAGTAAGTTTTCTTCATTTCCTGAAGAACATGAGAATGATGATGTTGATGAGCATTTTCAGCTATGAAGATAATCAAGAACGATCTTCGAAATCGGTTGAGTGACCAATTTATGAATGATTGTTTAGTTGTGTATATTGAAAAAGATTTGATTTGCAGCATAAGTGATGAATGTATTTTAGAGACATTTCAGCAGATGAAAAGTCATCGCGGTTCGTTGTAAACATGACATTGTGAACTTTATGAATTAATTTCTTTTAATTTTAACTTAATTTTTAATTTAATTTAATTATTATTTTATTTTATCGGCGACACACCTCTCCGACAATCCTGGGTCTGCCACTGGCGGTGGTGGATGCTGAGCCTCATCTGCTTGGGGGACTCCATTGGTGGCCAGGACTTGATTAACCGGGGGAACCTAGAGAGGCATCCCCTGGGGCGGGTTTTGCTCACTGTCTATCTCATACTCCTCCTCAGAATCGCTGCTCAAGTGGTCGTCGAGGCGATCTCCCTCCGTAGCCAGTCTTGCTCGCTGTTCTCTCCTACGCTGGCGCAGTGCGTTCTAGCTCTTGGTCCAACGGTAGTAAACCTCCTAACTGGCTACGGGTCATTCACTATCTGCACACAACCAAGAAAGCAACACGTGAAGGCACAAGTGGGAGAAAGAAACCAATCAATGCGGAAATGGAAATGTTAAAGTAACAGAAATCACGTTTCTTTAACAACCTAGCCGACGCCGCCAAAAACTTGACACGCCTCTACCGTCACACTAGAAAGTGGCCAAGTGTAACCACATACTAATGCGTAGTATAGCGGGTCCAGTTGTAATTGTCAACCCGGGTCCTAGGTGTATTGACTACTCCGTGAAAGTCTTGTTATCTAGCGGTTCAAGTGTAGTGAAGTTTTAGTTAAACTAGCAAGCAAAGCAGTGAAAGTTGTGTTCAAGTTGAGAGAGGTCACCCGGATATGGTTCCCCCTAGACTGCAGTTAAGCCGGGTTGTAATTTACCAAGTTCAAATTCAATGATAGTTATACTGCGGGAGGTTCTTAAACAGTCTGCAGTCTCGACTAAAGGTCTCCAGACCCTCTCAATCTGAGTCCCCAGCGAGCGACTAACCTCCACCGGAGTAAACAGATTGAGGCCATAACGAACCAAACCTCCTCTAGCGAAGTAAGTTCGGTACATAATAATGAATTGACTCCTCGACTAAAGTCGTCAATTCACTACCTTTAATCAAGGGTGCTCTATCAACCTAGGCAGGTATTCTCTTTCTAGGTCAAAGTAGAAATAACAGGAATTTGATCAAGATTCATGCCGTTCAAGAAATCAAATCTCAATTGAATATAATCATATCACTGAATTCATACTTGGGTTCATACAATCAGACCTAACATACAAATCTAGGGTTCTTATCACAAAATTCATACTAGCTCAAATGCGGAAACCATACTGTAATGGATGGAGTTCTGCTTCTGCAATTAATCGGCACTTCTCCAAACTCAGCCGGGCTCCAATGGTGATGGAGATCGATCTAGGGCACTTGGAGAATCAGGTTCGTCACTTGCTCTCTCTAGGTATCAGCTTTGTGTCTCTAAAACTCAGAACCCTCCAAAAATTGGTCTTCTTTTCCTTAAGAACCAGCAGGTCGCGATCCCCGATCGTAATCCTCGGTTGGGTATTTTAGGTGCCCGACCGGGGATTTTAAAATGCATCGCAGCACCAAAGGGGTTAATACCCGATCGTGGTCCAGAATATCCGATCGGGTATTTTTGTTTTCCCCGGCCTCTCTTAGTAATTTACCCCGCCGGGTATTATTACTCATGGCCGGGTATTTTGCTCCTCCAACACCCTTCTACTCTAACGTCCTCCTTTTGACCCGAAACTCGTTTCCTCGCACGTCAACGCCAAGTCCTGAAATATGACATAAACACACAACCTAGCGTGAAATCGGCTTAAAACACGAGAATCCACTCTCAAACGGCTCAAGATTGAAGGTAAAAAAATGTACATTTATTGGTCTATCACTATCCATATTTATTTATTTTATATTCTTGAGGTAAGAGGATGTATTAGTAATTATTATAATGGGGTCCACGGATTTGTGATCACGTTCCAAATCTCACACCCATATGTGAGATTTGCAAGTCCATGAGTCCCACGGATTTGAACCTTCCACCAAAATATGAAGCAAATAATGGATATATGCTGAATCCATGATGATTATGAATTTGGACCCAATTCATATGACTCAAATCCATGAAGCAAACGACCACTTAATTTTTATTTTACTAATAAAATACATTTTTGGAATTCTAACACTGATTGCTCAGTTGAAGAGAAAGAACTATCACCGGTTAGAAGTGCAAAATTATCTTCTAAAATAGGGAAAAAAAATATACACAATAGTAATCTAAGTTGATCTATTCAACAAAAATACATGTGAACTAATTTCCAGTACTACGACGACAAACGACAAGTAATCATATATTACTTTTAAATCATGTGTAAACTATTTAAAAAATCCTAAATAATTCAAAAATATTAATGTATTTATTGGCATAAATTGTGACAAATATAATAAAAGTCATCCGACCCACGGTCGGGTAAAATTTAGTATGATTTAAATGGTATGAAAATAACGAGTGATGTAATTGCTAAAATGCCGTAAGTGGAAATAGAGACTGTCCACGTGGATAAGAAACTGAGCTGGAGGTTGGAGCCGCTCTGATATGATCCCAAACCCCTTGAATTCCAAACCTCACAGGATCGATCAAGAAGCTGGATCAATCGCGGATAAGAAGAGGGAATTTTGGCTAAGTTATTTTTGTGTTGCGGGATACCATCTTTGGAAGCTTGTTACTCCCAAATGGCTAGATAGAAATTTTGGTGCAAGGTGTCATTTTTAAGATAAAGTTCTTATCTTTGCATTGGTGTATTGTGGAGATCAATGTGATGTCTGGAAGGTCACTTTCGAAGCCAATTAAAAGGCTAACTCAAAATAGGAAAACTGCCTGAATTTGGCTAAGGCAGAAAACTGTTTTGAGATACCAACTTTGAAGGCCTATATCTGGCGTTTGGAGCATGATCTCAGGCCGGTTTAAGTTGGAGGTGAAAGAGGGAGTTTGCTTTTACAAAGGCAAGGAATTGGTTGAGTTTGAATCAACCTAGAAGACCATTTTCGAAGGGCTCAAAGATGCTATGAATCCTGTTTTTTAGGCAGACTTGCTTGTGTTTTAATTCAGTTCCTTGGCCTAGCAGTTACCTTGTTTTACACGAATTCTTAAGTTTTTCCTGTTCTAATTGGTTTCCTTGTTAGTTTAGAATTGTAATAGGTTTCTTTGGCTATAAAAGGCCTCTAGTTCTCCTTGTAATAGTTAGAACACGATTGAGAGAATTTTTACCCCAATTCTCAAACTTGAGAGTTAGTTAGTTTTATTTGTTTTGGTTGCGATCAAAACTTGCTGAATCTTGCTTATCAATAGAGAATCGCCCTCGATTGCATCGAAAGCTTCGCCATAACGACTATGCATCCTTCTAGGTGTAAGGGTTCCCGTTCGTCTTAATATAAAATCAAATCCTTGATCAAACTAGCTCTCTACGCGACTTTGATCCCTTGAGACCCGATTTTGGGCTCATCAAGTGGTATCAGAGCTTGGTTCTACACAATGGACCCTGTCTCAGGTGACCCTGCCCTGCTGTTATCCGAACAGAAAAAGAAGAAGAAACAAGCAGCAACAGTGGCAACAACGAATCAAACTTCCAACCCTGCATATGCTTCTAATCAATCGGAATTGATGATGGGAGAGGCTCAATTGTGACGATGGCAGGGATGTAATAGTTCTTACAAGAGCAAGTCGTAGTTATGCTCCACAACCAGCTGGACAAGCAAGAAGAAAGGTTCAAAGACATCAATAATAAATTTGATGCTCTGACTCGCCAGGTAACGATGCTGCCACAACAGGAGGAACCAATGGCGGCGCCGCCGCTCAGAACTTAAGCCGCTCACGAGCAGGGGTTCCCACCGCTAGGGAATCAAGGCAATCCGAGGAGGAATATAATTGAGGCCGACGTTCAAGCTCTGACATAACGCATTATGGAGCTAGAACGACAAATGATGACCCTGGACGTCAACCAACAATAGCCAAATCATCAACGACCAGGAGTGTTGCGGGCTGAACAAGGAACAGAGGAGGTGCCCGTGTCGGAGTTGAGGGGAATTAAACTCTTGATTCCAGCCTTTCAAGGAACAATCATGCTGCTGCATATCTGGATAAGGAGAGAAAGATTACCTTGTTTTTTCAGTGCGGCAATTACAGCGATTCGCAGAAAATCACATTGGCGACTTACCAATTCACTGATTATGCTGCGACCTGGTGGGAGAAGGTACAATTGAGAAGAAGAAGGAACTTGCAGGCTCCTGTGGCGACGTGGGAAGAGCTAAGGGGGTTGATGAGAGAGCGGTTTGCGTCGGCATACTACCAACGCGAGTTATACGAGTCATTGCAAGCAATACGACAGGGGTTGAGGTCCGTTGATGATTATTACAAGGAGCTGGAATTGTTAATGGTTAGAGCTGACGTGAGAGAGGATCATGAGGCGACGATTTCACGCTTTCTTCATGGCCTCAACAGGGAGCTTCGGAATGAAGTGGAATTGCGTCAATTCATGGACCTGGAAGAAGTAGTTCACCTTGCTATCAAGGTTGAACAACAATTGAAGACTGGAACTAGACGCCGATTCCAAACCACGACCCCTCGACAAAGTGTTGCGGTAGAAATAGTTCCTAGTGAAGCTTCTGTTCCTACTCGACCAGCCAAGGCAAAGTCTGCGGGATAGTGCATTGTTTCTGGTATTCCAAAGAGAGCTGGAGGGACTACCAGCAGGTTGGAGTGCTTCAAATGCTACGGTCGTGGGCACAAATCATTTCAATGCCCAAATATGAAGACACTGGTTCTTCGCGACGGAGAGTACTATTCTAATGCTAAAGAGGAGGCGGAGAGGCCTGATCAAACTCCCTCCGACGACGAAGTCATTGAAGAAATCATTGCCGAGACTCCACCTGGGAAGCTAACATTTGTAAACAGAAGATCTCTCACCATTGAGGCTGATGGTGAAACTCAGTAGCGAGATAACCTGTTCCACACTCGCTGTCTAATACAAGGGAAGACAGCTTCGATGGTGATCGATGGGGGAAGCTGTACCAACATGGTGAGCTTGGAAACGGTTAGGAAGCTCGGGCTGAGCACGCTTAAACACCACGAACCTTACAGCCTCCACTGGCTTAATGATCATGGTGCGGTTAAAGTAACTAAACAAGCTTGGGTGGAGTTCAAAATTGGGCAATACAAAGATCGCATCCTCTGCAATGTGGCGCCGATGCACGTCGCCACGTGCTACTAGGAAGGCCCTAGAAGTATGACCGCGGTGTTACTCACCATGGGCGGGCGAATTGCTACATTTTCAAGCTCGATGATTCAAGCTGCAACCGTTGTCTGCCGAGGAGGTCCGAGCTGCTCAGCGACAATTGGCTTCCAATCGAGCCAAGAGTGATGGAGAATCCAACAGCTTGAAGGGTGTTGGGGTCGGCTTAACCATTCGAAAGCTTGTACTTACAGTTCTCCGACGAGCGAGAAGTCAGCCAGCAGCAGAGGAGAGCCAGCTCTGTTTTCAGGCGGCTTATGGGCAAGGGAAGAAAGAGAGTGAATTGGGTGGAGAAGATGGGGTCAACCCAGGTCGCGCTGAAGACGTCGATAGTGTCGTCAAGTTGCTCGAAACGTGTAGCAATGGTCAATTGAAGCCGAAATGCGTCGATCCGAACACGCAACTACACGAGGCTAAGAATGGTGAATTGGTTGATGAGGTTGGGGGTGAATCGAGCCACACTGTGGCTGTGGATGGACTCGAGAAGGTCCCAGGAAGGTGTAGTAACGCTCAGTTCATCTTCGAAATCAAGGAATCAAAAGTGCCCAATTTTCGGCTTACCTCGCCGGATTCTGGGTTTGGGTCACTGGAATCTGGAGATTCAAACGTTGCTGATGGCGGAAAACACGTGGGAGATGAATTGGAGCGTGTTGGGGTACTTCGAAAGCTGGAAAAGGGGTCTAACCGATTCGTGGGGTCCAGATGAGTCGACTGTCAGTGACGAATTGAATCAAGGAGGCTTCCCGAAGAAATACCCAATTTCGGGGTCCTCGCCGGAAGGTTCGCCGTCGCCGGAAACTGCAAATTTTCATTTGAGACTATTTTGTGAGCAGCCTTTCTCGGATCCAGTTTGGGATCAATTTTGTGGGTCTTTTGAAGAGAATAAGGCCCAACCTTTGAGGACAAAGCTTTTTCAACAGGGGGCTTGATGATCCTAAACCCCTTGAATTCCAAACCTCACAGGATCGATCGAGAAGCTGGATCAATCACGGATAAGAAGAGGGAATTTTGGCTGTCATTTTTGTATTGCAGGATACCATCTTTGGAAGCTTGTTACTCCCAAATGGATCGATATAAATTATGGTGTAAGGTGTCATTTTGAAGATAAAGTTCTTATCTTTACATTGGTGTATTGTGGAGCTCAAGGGGATGTCTGGAAGGTCACTTTCGAAGCCAATCAAAAGGCTACCTCAAAACAGGAAAACTGCTTGAATTTGGCTAAGGCAGAAAACTGTTTTGAGATACCAATTTTGAAGGCCTATATATGGAGTTTGGAGCATGATCTCAGGTCGGTTCAAGTTGGAGGTGAAAGAGGGAGTTTACTTTTACAAAGGCAAGGAAATGGTTGAGTTTGAATCAACCTAAAACACCATTTTTAAAGGGCTCAAAGATGCTATGCAGCCTGTTTTTTAGGCAGACTTGCTTGTGTTTTAAATCCGTTCCTTGGCCTAGAAGTTACCTTGTTTTACACAAATTCTTTAGTTTTTCCTATTCTAATTGGTTTCCTTGTTAGTTTAGAATTGTAATAGGTTTCTTTGGCTATAAAAGGTCTCTAGTTCTCGTTGTGATAGTTAGAACACGATTGAGTGAATTTTTACCCCAAATCCCAAACTTGAGAGTTTGTGAGTTTGATTGGTTTTGGTTGCGATCAAAACTTGCTGAATCTTGCTTATCAATTGAGAATCGCCCTCGATTGCATCGAAAGCTTCCTCATAACGAGTGTGCATCCTTCCAGGTGTAAGGGTTCCTGTTCGTTTCCATCCGAAACTGAGTTTGCACGAGCTTGGGCAAGCTAGGGTCGAGTTCTATTTTAATATATGAGATTAAATCCTTGATCAAACTAGCTCTCTGCGCGACTTTGATCCCTTGATACCCGATTTTGGGCTCATCACGTTCGTGTCCTCTATCATCGTCAACCCTGCCTCTGGCTTTTTCTATTTCCATCTTTCACTTTTTCATTAATAGCCATTCTGGCCCCTAACTTTCATTCTTTGTACTTTCGGGACAATTTCCCCCCCGTAAAATGGCTCCTAAATTTGGTAAGTTTCATAAGCCAACTCCTTTGGTCAAGGTTCACAGTTTCCATAATTTATATTTGGTTATGGCCTACCTAGAAGATTAGAGGGTTAAAACTTAAAAGGCAAGGTTTTGACTAATTTTGCGAATGTGAACAGTGAC
Source organism: Linum trigynum (assembly GCA_964030455.1). Lineage (NCBI taxonomy): Eukaryota > Viridiplantae > Streptophyta > Magnoliopsida > Malpighiales > Linaceae > Linum > Linum trigynum. Next base: position 15,978,174 of record OZ034818.1, read on the forward strand.
ACCATCGACCCTTCCCACTTTAGGTCATATGCTAATGAACCAAATTGTATCATCTATTTAGGTCATAAAATCATATATTGCCAATCAAACCTAATACGATACACTATTTGGAAAACGTTTGTAATGACAAGTGCAAAATATCATATCAGTACAAACGTTAATATAATAGTATAATATCGACTAATATCAATCAAAAAGTATTGATTAATCTATTTTAGACTAATATTATATTGACATGATATTGATTAAATCATAATTATTAGTTATTACTCGCTAATTTGTCCGATCTTCTCCAATGTGGTTCACTAACCATGCAATAGTAAAGTCTCCCATCCCTTCCTATTTCCCATTATGACAACAAAAAATCCCCAATTTCAGGACCTGGTTGGAGCTCGTTAGCTGAAGTTACTTGTCCAAGGGTTAGATTGAGAAAAAACAAAAGTTAGGGGATTAATTTGAACAAATACCGAATTTCAGGTGCAAAACCTGCCATTAATTCTTTCCTTTTTCGAAATTCCAGTTCATCACCCGCCTGGCCGCCTCAGCTTTATCTCCTCTCCCGCAATCCAGTCCTCCAAATCCAAATCCCTAATATCATTCCCGTCTAATCTCGACTTCATCTTCCCCAGCTCTCTATCTCAGTTAAGATATTGTGATTCTCTGGCTGTTTCATGCTTCCACTGCAGGCCTGTAAGTTTCCAAAATTCGCAGCTGTGGGTTTTACCGGGAAAGTAGCGTAGAATTGGAGATTCGGTCAAAATCGGCGACGTGCTAAAATATCACCGGCCAGCTCCGATCAATCCGGGCAGATTATTTGCTACGCTTCTCTCCCCCATATTCCTAGGGTTACGTATCGTCTCTCTCTATCCAAATTCCAAATTGTCGCTTCCCTCCATCTCTCCCCTCTCGCCGGTCGGTGCATTTTCCCGGAAAATTTCGTATTTTCCGAAAACAAACCCGACCCGCGACTGATTCCCCCGTCCGATTCCTCTGGATTACTCTTCCCCCGATTTTGATTTCTCTTCCTCTCGAAGATTGATTTGATTGATCGGAATATCTATTTGCTTTGGGTTGACATTGCTTTGGCAATCGTCAAACTTTTCAGGTTTTTCTTTTGATTATCTTTGTCGATTGGGTTTTCTTTCCTGTGATTCGCTTTCTCTGTTCTGGTGGCTTGCAAATTGGGAAACGAATAAGCGGTGCATAAGCTATAAGTTTTGATTTTGTTGCAGGGAGCTTGGAAGAAGAGAGAAGGCGGGAATCGCCGGCCAATTGTTATTACATGGCGAGTCAAGGCGGCTCTTCGAGGAAAAGTTCGACGTTCTCTAGCGCCCCTGTCAACGGCCGGAGGAACTCCAGCGCTGACATGGGAGCAGCTGGTGACCGGTCGCGAAAATCATTCGTCATTTCTCGTCCTGTGTAAGTTCTTATGTCCGTCGAACAGTGCTCTCTTTCTTATTCAATTAATTTCCCATTGTTCTGTGCGCAATCGGATGTTAGCTTGATGAAATCCATGAGCGATTGGTTTGCGAGATTCTTTCGGATTCTATGTCCGTTGTTGCTTTTTTTTTTTTTTTTTTTAACAATATGTCCGTTGTTGTTGCTGTTATTGGGGCTTGATATTTTACCATCGAAGCTTGTTTAGTGATTTTATCTCCTCGCAATTTTTAATTTAAGAGATAAGTTGCTGGATCAGTACTGGGAAGAATATCGCTCTTGTCTGTACCAATCATGTTTTAAGAAATGTCTGAAACCAAATAACCATATATTGGATTTTGTTGATGACCTTGTGCTTCATGTTGATACACCGTGAATCTCTTATTTGTCAGATATTTGGATGCATTTGTGGAAAGATGTTTGCTTTAAACGAACTCCTTTGTTCTCTGGCAGGGGTTTAACTGGAGAGCGGACTGTAAAGCGATTGCGGTTGTCAAAGGCTTTAACGGTACCTGAAAGTACAAGTATATATGATGCCTGCCGGCGAATGGCTGCTCGAAGAGTTGATGCCTTGTTGCTAACTGATTCAAATGCATTACTCTGTGGAATCCTTACGGACAAGGTTTGAAAGATTATCATATTGTATCAGCTTGCGAAGAAGGGAGGTTTCTTCAATGAACACCATTACCTTGCCGCCTTTAACCTTTTTCTTCTGATGTATTTCATTTTAGGACATAGCAACAAGGGTCATTGCACGGGAGATCAATCTTGAGGAGACTCCAGTTTCTAAAGTAATGACCAGGAACCCTGTTTTTGTTCTCTCTGACACTCTGGCTGTGGAAGCTTTGCAGAAAATGGTACAAGGTTTGTGTTAATCAGGTAGCAAGTTCCAAATTGTGTCTTACCCACTCACTTTAGGATACTGATCCTGATAGTTTGTATATACAGGGAAATTCAGACATTTGCCTGTTGTAGACAACGGGGAGGTCGTCGCCTTACTTGATATAGCCAAGTGTTTGTATGATGCTATTGCTCGTATGGAAAGGGCTGCTGAAAAGGGGAAGGCAATTGCTGCAGCTGTTGAAGGTGTCGAAAAAAATTGGGGTCCTTCTGTTTCTGGTTTGTCCATTTCTCTCCCTGTGTAACTTTAGGCAAACATTTTCTTAAACTCAGTTGTTGGATATGAAATTTCAAATGTAGCAGAAAGTGGGTATTTGGTTGACATTTCTTTAATATTGTATTATGATTTGCGTGCAGGACAAAATTCTTTCATCGAGACGCTTCGGGAACGGATGTTCAGGCCTTCCTTATCGACAATAGTTCCAGAGAATTCAAAGTAGGTAATATTTTAGTTCCTTTCATTTGTATGCAGAGTGTACCCTAATACCCACTACCCAGTGTTCACAGGTTGATTATTGTGATTCTATCGTGATATCTTTCAGGGTTGTAACAGTTTCACCAACTGAAACAGTTTTGGCAGTGACAAAGAAGATGCTTGAATCTCGGTCAAGCTGTGCTGTGGTTATAGTTGATGATAAACCACGGGGAATTCTTACGTGAGTCCTTTTACCCTTCATGTAAATGTAGACTTGGAGCCAAGGGGAAGTATGAAAAAATAGTTTGCTCCTAATGTAGGGCTATTCCAATTTCTTCGTTGCAAAAAGCCTGAATACCAGTATTAATTTTTTTTTCTTTCAGTTCAAAAGACATCTTGATGCGGGTGATAGCACAAAACCATGCCCCAGATTCCATGCTTGTTGAAAAGGTATCCTTCTCTTCTTGGTGACGTGATTTGGTCGGAGTTTTACTGAAAAGACAATTGTAGTAATATGCCTGGCATGTATCTGATTTGCCACAGGCATATTACTAGTGCTTGTGACTATTGGAACATGTTGAACATCACTTCTTTTTTCAATGAAAATGAGACAATTGCTTGAGGCGTTTGGATTTGGTTTCACCTGCAGGTCATGACGCCTAATCCCGAGTGTGCTACGACTGATACACCAATTGTTGATGCTTTACATACTATGCACGACGGAAAGTTTTTGCACCTTCCTGTTGTGGATAAGGGTAATGTGTTTGTCTACAAAGCAATATATAGAAATTTGTTTGACCCATCCTTTTGTTACTTTATTGACCAAAGTGTGGATGGGTACAGATGGTGTTGTAGTTGCCGTTGTAGATGTGATTCACATAACTCATGCTGCCGTGGCCACAGTAAGTATAGCAATTCCTTTTATGCACTGTAACTAAAGTTGTCTACAATGAATCCACATTTCGAAGGAGATTGATCAAGTATGCTGTCCACTATAATCCTTGTCACTAGTATGTATGTATTTTCATTCTCCCTTCTTTAAAACAGGTTGGAAATGCCGGGGCAGTAAATAATGAGGCCACGAGCACAATGATGCAGAAGTTTTGGGATTCTGCTATGGCATTAAGTCCTCATGATGATGATGATGAATCTCGAAGGTTTCATTCTTCTCTTCTGTTCTTTTGATCGAACTGTGATTTCTGGTTAGTTTGCTTTCTCATTTGATATTGTTTGGAATTCAGTGAGGGATCCTTGAAAATGAATTCCGAAGGAACAGAGTCAGGGAGAACCCTTCCCCATCCATCATCGTTGGTACCAAATACATTTTCTTTCAAGATTGAAGATAAAAGAGGGAGGATGCACAGATTTACATGTGGTATGATATTCTTGTCAGGCATTGTTTGATTGCTCAGTATTTGGTTTACGAAAATCTGCATTTACATGATTCTAGTGCTTGAATTTGAATTAACTATCATAGACTAGGGGTTGTTGACATGGTCATCTATATTTTTTTTTACCCAAATAGAGACTCGAAGTTTGACGGATCTAATAACAGCAATTCTTCAACGACTTGGGAACGATATTGACCGCAATAACTTGCCTCAAATTTTGGTACGTCAGTACTCGTTTATTGTCCTCCTCCTTAGCTTCCTAGATTTTCTTCTCTTGGTACACAAAATGCTAATGTGTGCTCATGTTCTAAAAGTATGAAGATGAAGACCATGACAAAGTTGTTATCGAGTGCGACAATGATCTATCAACCGCCGTAGAGCATGCAAGAGTGACCGGTTTAAAGGTAACCCATTGCTATACTAGTAAATCTGAATTCCCAGCTGGATGTTGGATTCAAGCACGTCTCTATGCATTTTGGTGTGCAGGGTTTGAAATTGCATCTAGACTATTCGGGAGTTAGGGGTCACAGAAGAGGGACGGAGAGGCAACAGTCTAGTTCAGGAAGTTTAGATTATGCACAAGGAGATGCGTGGGCATCGGCTTATAGCACAGTGGCAGCAGGTGCAGCATTGGTCGCTGGGCTAGGGTTTTTCGCATATTTGAAGAGATCCGGTAATTGATACACACGCTTGCCTGGTAAAATATTTTGTATTTAGTTGAGTCAGCTCTGTGTACTCTGAATCTTGAACTAGACTGAAGTTGAAGGCAATACTACTTTGAGGGTTTTTGTAGCCATATATTGGCTCATGAAAACAATGAGAAGTTGTGTACAGAGAATGAAAACAATGAGCCTGGTGGTTCCACTTGTTTTTATGTGCTAGTGGTAGTGAGTTGGCATTCTCAGATTTTGTATGGTTTTGTTTTGTCAACTCATTGCGTGAACTGTGAAGACTGAAGAGGATAGTACCTGCGGAGGGAAAGAAGTTAAGTGTTTCTAGATCGAATCGTTCTTTTTTGTTGTTCAACAAAACAAAGTATTTATTCTGTTAAACTCAATTCTTAGCATTCTTCAGCTTGAGTTCTAGAATCGTTCTTTTTTGTTCTAAAGCAAAACCAAGTATTTATTTTGTAAAACTCAATTTTAAGGCATTCTTCAGCAGTTCAGCTTGATTTCCAGAATCGTTCTCTTTTCTTCTACCAAACCAACTATTTATAATTAAAACTCAATTTTAAGGCATTCTTCAGGATCAAATCATCATCCCATCACCTCAAGAAACATTCCACAACATAAAGAGAAGAGGGTTTGCTTTTCCTTGACACTAAAATGTAATTCTGTTATACATACAAAAGAGCCACTAAATAGTTGACCCTGATTCAGTGCAGGAGAGATGAATAGTAAAGGCAACCCACATCGCATGGCTGCAACAAAACAAACATCCCAAACTACTACAAAAAAACCAGCAGGATGCTGAGAACAAAGCAGCCAATTGCAGTTACAACTATCGTTTCAGGCTAATCAAGATACAGCTTCTGCTGCCCCCACTGGAAAACTCTCGAGCTAGGCCTTCACTACTTGTTGTAGCTTCAACTCTAACTGAGACAGAGAGTCTCCTCCACCTTCTCGCCGTAACTCACTGACTAGAGCAGACCTGACCAGCCTTCCCAATTTGCTGAGGCGAAGAATAACTAAAACTATACCACTCTCCAGGGGAACAGCCCAACATATTAGTCCCTGCATGATTAGGTTAAAAAATAGAAGTTAGATGAAGAATTCGGTCCATAAATAAAAGAGAGAAAGCAGCAATAATGCAAGTGGTTATCAAGCAATAGCCAAATTGCATATATATGATAACAAATGAATTCAATGACAAGCAACAGAGTTATAATATGAAGCAGCAGGGCCTCAATCAAAACACTCCAAACTCATCATGGTTCATTCAAATCCCTTATTTTGGTTATCCTTTCTGCCAAGCTGAGCAAGGTAGTGTGGTTTTTGTTCCTCCTGCTATTCTTCATAAGCTGCATCATCGAATGAAACATCAGTTTCTTTTGTCATGCATAAACTAGAAATAAGGATTGAAGGACCTTATTCAATGAGTTCGACCACATCATTCATTTCTTACCACCTCAAAGTATGGAGCTTAGCAGTCAGATTTTCCTAATCGAGGCTGCCTTGCACATAACTCATGGAATTGCATCAGCAAGATGCAGAAACACCAATTGAGAATCCTGAAATTCCAGAGAAGAAATGGGTCACTCAAACGAAATCTCAAAATGTTGAAGTTGCCAGCAAACCTTCCACCCTGCAGTTAGGAAAAGAATCCCAATCTCTTCCGCTCCCTGCTTCTGCCTCAAATAGAAACCATTGCCGCACAAAATATACACAGACATAATAGTTTAAACCATTAAGTGATATAAGATGCTTGACAAGCAGTCAAGCAGCTATCACTTAGCAATTAGTAAAATGGAAATCAAACAAGACCTCACACCTACCACAAACCAGTCATGTCGAGTTCAACACTGGTGTCGAACTCGAGTAGGTTGCACAAGTTATCATTGAAGTCGAACATTGGAAGATCAATCAACTCTGATGTTCCGCAGCTTGTAAGTAATCCAAGTTGAAGATCTCCTGAAAAGTCACCTTGAGGCTGAGAAACATCCGAATCGGAAGCTGAAGCTACAGGAATCAATGATGAAGATGAGGATGTCGTGGGATTGTTGATTGAAATTTGAAGGGAAGACATGGTCTCCTCCTCAGAATTGATCGTTGATGCAGCAAGAATATCACAAGAGTCTCCACAACTCAGTCCACCATTCGCTACTGCCTGCACCTCACATTGAATTTGTATCTGTTCTGCCGAGTGTCCAACAGAGGGTGAGCAAGGAAAAGTCACTGGTTAACTCTGTAACCATTTCCGACAATGATGATGATACACCAGCATCCTCCGTGGCAGTCAAGAAAGCTCCCTCTTCATCCATCCGGAGCCTTTTACTTCCCTTGTTTACAGTCTCACACAACACCCTTTCATCATCAACTCTCAACCTTTTCTTCTCCTTGTTTTCAATTTCACACAACACAATATCAGAATCAATCCCAGCCAGTGAATACTCATGCATTATCCAATGGCCCACAAGAGCTCCCGAGCCACTCCCTTCTTCTTTCCCTTTCTTCAACTTGAAAACGAACTGTCTCCTAGCCCCAGTCACATTGTTCTTCCCATCAACAATGGGCGCACCAGAAGTGTTGCCATGCCATTCTCCAATCGAGGCTGTCCGCGAAACCCTCTTCTTACTTAGCCTCTTCAGCCGGGTGAAGACGAAAAACCTGTCTCTTCCTGTTCCGGCATCCCGGGGAAACATCACCCACGGAGCCTTGTCGCCGTAGAGATCGCAATAGGGAATCACATTGTACGGGAAACACTCTCCTCTAGCTTTCTTCTTCAGTTAATACTCGACGAGCTCTTCATCGCTAGGGCTAAAGTGATAGCCCACCGGCAGAGACAACAAGGGGGTGGTGGCGGAAGCTGATTCCGCCACCATATTCGATGGATCGCAGTAAAGGAGAAAACACAGGCAACGTCGGAGAGAGCGAGAACTGACGAAGTTAGGGTTTCAGAAAAACCTAATTTCTCGAACAACAAGTAAAAAGAATGAGATTCACGAATTGCGCGTGGGAACTAGAGCCTGGGGAGATGAGGCAACGAGGGATAGAAGAAAGCGCTTACGAAGTAAAGGTCCGGAAGTGTGATTCCGCAACTCCCAGCGACGAATGCGAATTCCCCTTGAACGGAGAAGTGGATCGGAGACGGAGAGGACGATCGAGAAACTAAGAGAGCCGTTGGGGAAACTTGCCGCCTTTCTCACTTTCGACTTAGCAGAGCTGTTGAGGAAAGCATTTGAATGGAAGACACTGTTCGGCTGTTTCCTAGGCATATAAATAGACCGCGAAATCTGATGGCTGAGTGAACCGCACTCTGCAAGTCAGCAGGAATGTTCCTTAGTGTTGTTATATAAAATTCATTAAGGATAAAAAGGTAAATTAAATAGAAAATAATAAAATAAAGTGAATTAAAATTCACCCGCTGTCAGGTCTCATCTCTCATCATTGCGAGTTTGCGACCCTTCTCCTCCACCCCGCTCATCGGAGCCACTTCCTTCACTGTCCCCGGAGCGTAGCCGAAGAACGACTCCTCGCCGCATTCCACGAACTTCCCCCGCGGCTGTGTGGGAATAGCTCTCCCAGTATACAATCCCTCTCGCCGACTCCCCCAACTCGACCATCGTATCCTCTTCCTCTCTCATTGACTCCCTAAACCTAATTGCTACCTACGTGCTGAACACCTTCTCCTCTCCTCAACATCCAAATAATAAACATTGTCAACATTTGGGCGATGCTCGGCAGGATTTTTCTGTAATTAGTGGTGCGAATTTGGTTTGGCGAACTAATTAAAAATTATTCAAAATAAGAGTCTAAGGTAGGGATGGCAGTTCGGTTATCGGTTATCGGTTGACCGGCCGGTTAAACTGATAACCGAACGGTTATCCACTAACCGGTAGCCGAAGTAACCGAACTTTGGTGGGTTATCGGCGACTAGACGAAATGGTACCAGCACACTTGCCTCGACCACCTGGTCGAGCGGCGGCAAAAGTTGAGACTCTAAAGCACACATAAACTTCATCATACAAACCACAAGCACGGTAAAACAAACCACAAAAAAGCAGATTCCGACGCCGATAGGCATATTCCAGCCCCGATGACTAGATTGCGACACCGGTAAGCATATTTCGGCGACAAATACCATATTCCGGCGACAAAAAACATATTCCGGTGACCGACGACCAGTTTCCGGCGACCAGTGGCAGAATTCCGACGACCAAATTTTTGGGCAGAAAATAAAAATGTTTTTTTATTTTTTTATTTTTATTTAAACATATTTTCATAATGACAATTATACCCCTATTTTGATTTTACACTAGGTCAACTCAATTAATTAAAAGTCATCACATCCCTACCTTCCTATTGGTGGAAGACTAGTGTTGTCATAGTAACTTGTCCCTCCTTTAGGCCCAATAACAGAAAAGTTGCGAACGAAGGCCAATTTGTGGCCCAAAAGAGAGGTCATACAAATATGGTTACGACCTTGAGGCTTCCGGCCCGGAAGTTTCGGGCAAGAAAAAATCACAAATATATGTTAGAAAATATTACTATGCCGCCACATATTTTATACAAATATATTTTCTATTTGATTTGACGAACTAATTAAAAATTATTCAAATTAAGAGTCTAAAGACATCTTGTGTTGATTAGACTTAAAAGGGTGAACCCTAATTAGGGTTTTAGGGGAACCCCAACTAAACTTAGTACATGAAGAATCTTAGAGACTGTGAACCCCAACATACCATGATCGAAACCATAATGAATTAGTGAAACGAGCTTAGGAGCGAGCTTGATGAATGTCATAAATCCTCTCATATCGTGCACAAGAGTATCGTGCGGATACAAATCATCACTCTAGATTCGCATAAGTTTTTTATGATAAAATGACATGAAAAATATATTTTTCTACGACTTGTGACGATCCGAAAAAATGAATTTTCAAAGATTATATGTACTAAAATTAATTCATAATGTTTGAGCCCAAACAAGAAAGGTCATTTGGGTCTAAAGGGTTTGGGGCGTGAGCTAGATGACCTCAAGGGAGCAAGCACCCCGCCCCATGAAGAGCTGGAGAATAGAAGAGAAAGAGTAGGTTAGAGGGAGAAAGTGGAGAGAAGTTGTAGTAAATGTAGATAGCTTGTTATTTATGAGGAGAGAACACATATTTATACAAGTTCATATGTTAGGTATGTGGTTCGGGCGCCCAAAACTCTATGTTATTATACATTGTACTTTTGATCGAATGTGTCTGGTGGCTCAGATAGTGTCCCTTCTGACCTCTTCCTTGCTTATGTCAGGTGTGACATCTTGTCTCTTGATCTTGTCTTCTTCTTAGGCTCGTCTCCCTCTCCCACTAATGATGTCAACCTATAGAGTTTTGCTCCCAAGCCTCGACTTATATTGGACTCTTCTTGTAGGTCTTCTCAGAGTATTAAATCTTGACTGCATAGGCTATCACATAAATTGTTAACTTACAAAAATACTACACTAAATATATTGAGAAAGGGAACATTAGTCAGAATGATTTATGGATTCAGAATAACTAGAATGGACGATTTCTCCAAGAGCTCGAATAGGAAAGATATTTAAGTGAGTAATAAAACTTTTGTGGTTTCCTGTTTCACAAGTCCAAAACGATCCTTACCAGCTAGCTAGTTAGGCAAATTGTATTAATCCCCCTCACTAGCTAGCTACAATCTTATTTCAGTACTGTCTCTTTGTGGAAACTTAAGAAGGGCAGTGCAATATATGGTCGATCTCTCCTTGTAGAGGGGAGAAACACATAATTGAATGGTAGATGTGCAAAATCTTTTGAAAAGTCGCAAAAGGACGATCTCCCTTGGGCGTGGAGAACTACAATTGCACGTGGTAAATGCATGTGCAACCCTTGGAAAGTCACAACTGTCACGATATTACTTTGCATGTCAGTTTATGTTGTGTCCAAAATCTAGATACACTAAGGTGACTAACCATGTATGGGGCACAATTACACATTTTTGTGATGATTTCAATTAAACACGACGTTGTCATGACATTTTTAATAAAATGATATAGGCTCGTTTTTATAATAATTAGGTTCTATTTAAGATATAGTATACAAACCTGTGATCTTCAGATTATAGATCGATGATAATATCACTAGATCAATTGAATAGTACAAATCCGAGAATTGTCCAATTCAGGTTAACTGTGACTTGGTTGCGTGCTCGGTGCTCCTGTCATCGTTAAATCGACTTGGTTGCATGTAATCGATAAGGTTATGTGTGATCAACTATAATTGGTTGAATTACATGGTCGTCAGGCAAATCTTGGCCCTGCTTGTGGATCTTTGAATCGAAAGAATGGATCCATGTAAGCAACAAGGGAGGTCGTATTGGCAAGTAAGGTAGCTATAGTAAGAACATTAATATAAAGATTTGAGCAACCTTCAACTTCCTTAGATGCCTTGTGCCCTTGTCAATTTTCCTGCAACTAGAATTAAACATTTAACATATCTTGTAGTAGAACCAAAATAAATTCTTGTAGTAGAATGGGAAGCAAGGTTGTAAGGCGAAGCGAATCCAGAAAGATTGTCTCATTAGTTTGAATTGTTCTCTGCAATTTGAGAAAATGATGTTAGAATCGCTAGTAATTGCGGATCTAAATGTCGCGATGAATATGTAATAGTTTCCTTTTTCCTTCTCTCTCTAAAATGAAAAGCTCTCACCTATCTCTAGCTTTTCTTCCTCTATGATATTTTAAGTGGTTGTCGTCGACTCCTTCTGGTGACCAACAACGACCCATCCTCTTTAATTTTTACTGTCTTTACTTCTGCTTTCAAGTACTTTGTTGTCCTCTCTATCCCTTAAGTGGGACTTCCTTTTCCGCGCCACTCTTGTAGATGGCTGCCTCTACTTCTTCCTCAAGTCAGATCTTCAGATCTGTTCTTTTGAGATGATTTTGTTGGTAACAGAGGAGGTTGAAGTCCCTTAACCCGCCTTCTCCTTCATGTTTCTGCTCCTCCTCCTTCCTTCACCTCTTTGGTAGGTGTTTCGGAGAAGATCTGGGATCCTATTGTGATCGTTCCGTGGTTCCATTCTCGTGAAGCTCGAAGGCGAGGATTACTTTTTTTGGGCTCCTAATCACTTTTCTTCCTAATGTTCGTGCTTTCATTGTGAAGGAGGTGTATCATACACCGGATGGCATAGGGTTTCAATGGTACATATATGCGTTTCTTGGTCGGATATCTTGCGGCTCTTCCCGTCGATGGTGGATTTGGAACTCTCCTAGGGAGGTGGCTGCTCTCCATATGTTGTAAATGGATTAGGTTTAGGGTTTTACATTTCATGCTCATGTGTTTGGGCTTCATTTTGCTACCTGTTGTATTTTGTAGGCCTAATCCCAAATATTGATGTTCCTTCCTTGGGGTATAGGCCCAAAATTCGTTTACCTTGGTTTCATTTAATGAAAGCCCATATTTAAAAAAAAGCACCCGGATCCTGTATACACCGTTCGATCTGGTGATAATGTCGCTATGGAAGTTTCTTATATCCACTCGTTCCTCTCCAATCAAATCTCCAAGCAAATGACAGAAGGTTAGCAAATTTTGAAGGACTTGAAACACATCAATATATAGGGTAATTGATCAAAATGGTCCCATAGGATTGAGTCAATAACAAAATGGTCACAAACGTTTAAAAGCAACAAAAATCTCATACAAGTATCACGATATAACAAAACAACTATTCCATGTATTTTCATTCATATTACCAATGCAGTTAAAAGCGCGATTCTATCTAGAAGTGGAAAATGGGTAAAATCGTAAAACGTAGAATCAAAGCGTAAAAGCGTAGGTTTTTGACGCACCCTCTAAAGTACCTAAAATATGTTAAGTACAACATCTAGTATGTAAAATGTGAGCGTGTAGATTTTAGATAAGTGAATAACTACATGAAGTTCATAATTAAAATGTAATATCTAACACATAAACTAATTTGTGTTGACTCAAAAGTAGAGAAAACTCATAACATCTTAATAATAAGCTCATAAACGTAGATCGTAACCCGTAAACGAGCTTGAGAATCCAAGTTCTCATAAGCTGGTTTGAGTTTACATAATTACATACGATCAATTACCCATAAACTTTTATCGTAACCCATGTAAGAACCACATGTAAGAACCCATGTTGAGAATACCATTAGGTGTCTTTTCAACCTAATGTGAAGCCTCTATCTCAACACTAGTTGTAGAACGAGTGATGAATCATTTTTTTTTTCTGATATGTCTCCAAAATTAAATCATTTTGAGCCAATTAGCACATTTTTATGAGATTATCAAAATCGCATAAAAACGTTTCAGAATCGTGATTTTACCGATTTTAAGCGATTTTACCCATGTTTTTATCAGTTTTTGTGACTAAGCGACTTTAGGTAAAAACTGAAACGTTTTGGTGGCCTAGATACGTAAAAACGTATGTTTTTACGTTTTAATGCGCGATTTTGACTGCACTGCAATTACCATTCAAAAATGACAAGTTAGCTTGCTATGAAAAAGAGGTAGTTTTAGAGTTGGTTAGGTGTTTCATATTCTTTTTATTAATTTTGCATTGTGTCAACAAGCTAATTGATAATTTTGGATATAAATATGGCTAAAATGAGACAAGCAGAGTTTACCAAATTGAAGAGAAACGTCTCGCGGTTGGCTAGCAAGTAGCAACACAAGAACGTACCCAACAATGAACTTGGAGCTGACATCTTCGACGTTGTTGTTGTTTGGCACACCATATTGACAATTTTTACAATGAAGCCAACTTTGGCAACCGATCAAACTCGTCATGTCCAATTAGCTTCTACCCATAGGGGGTAGCTTATAATGACTATATACAAAGATAACCTAACATATATCTACTCTTTCAAATTGTGTTTTGCACAAGTAGAAAACTGAACTTCAGAGGTTCTTTTGACCTCTATTATCAATATTCTTGGACAACGTACCATTACACTTCACTATTCACCATTTATAATAATTATGTATTATTTTTTACTTAATATTATATATTCTTGCTCCTGGACGAAGCGACAGCGAGCAGGTCTTTGCTAGTCTATAAAACTTTAAGACATTAGAGTATTGATTATGTTCTAAACAAAATAACTTCAGATTACATTAATTAATTAATCGGCACCAACCACCTTCGAATAATAATCACTTTGGAAACTAAATTCCACAATGAATCATCAATATTTTATTTGCCTATAAATTGGCACAAAGCCCTCCTACTCCTACGCACCCCTCATCACACAACCAACAGAACAGTGTCCCAAAAATCAAAGTAATAACGACAGCACTTCCCATAAAAAATGGAGAAACGACTGTAACAACAAAAACAAACAAACCAACATAGCTAGTTTTTCTTCTTCTTTCTCTTAGCCCTTAGGTGCAAAAATGGAGCAATTCTATTTCAGCTGTCATATAAACTAGTTGATCCCAATAACTCGAGTTGTTGGGAGAAAGTTATACTGGATCTTATACAACCCATGTATGGTACTTAACCACTTACTTACATCAGCCTTCTCTTTCTATTCGTATCATTCGTCACCCTGTCATTGTTCCCCGTCTTCCACAACCACTGAGCTCAATACAACGTCGACGAGACGCTCGACTTCCTCTCCTCCGGATGGAAAGGTTGCCCGGAGAAGTTCGTGAATGACCTTGTCACCAAGTTCTCCTCCGAGGTCTTTAAGACCAACACTGTCGGGAAGCCCGCCGTGGTCCTGGTCGGAGCTGCCGGGAACAAGTTCCTATTCTCCAACGAGAACGAGAACGAGCTGGTGGTGGCCTGGTGGCTGTACTCCGTCAACAAGATCTTCCCCTTCACGCAGAACAGCTCCTCAGTCCATGAGTCCCGCCGGATGCGGAAGCTCCTCCCCCACTTCCTCAAGGCCAAAGCCCTTCATAGGTACGTAAGTCAACATTCCCGTTTACCACTTGATCAGAAACATAAATAGATGGAGCTTATAGGTAGAAATCCCAGCATGCAAAACTCAGTCAGTTGTATTATGATATGATCGAGGTTTTGTGAAATGAAGCCTCTGCCCAAACGACGTCGTTGCTGATTAAAATGACAATGCTGCTGCTAGAGATTCACTTGACGACCATACGACGTCGTTGCCGATTAAACAAAGTTGTTGCTCACTAAAGCCTTCCTACTCTGGCTTCGCTTCTTTCAGCCTTATCCTTCGTCTTCAACCTCAGCACCCAAAAAAAAAAGAAGATCCACTTTCTCAGGCACAAAGATCGCCTACAACCTTGCGCTTCTCAAAACTGTGGCTACTTCGACGGATCTCCTTCAACGGTCTGAAGACTTCTGCCTATTTAAAGCTATCTCCACCAGAAGAAGAGATTCAACAGTTGCAGCTTGAATTGCATATCTATTAGGTTGTCAAGGGTTCGGGTTTTTGAACTTTCTTCAGTCTTCTCATCTATAGAGAATGATTTTGGGTAGATAGGAGTGGGAACATTGTTCGGTTCTCACTTTCACCGATCATCTATCTGTTTTCTTTCCTTCTTTTGATTGTATTTTAGTTTTTCTTTCGCTTCAAAGAGCAGTCATAATGACTGCAAAATAGCTATCAGTTTCTTAATCAAATCAGTATCTTTCAGTTCCTTCTCTGTGTCTTTCTCTAAACCAAAAACCTAAACAGCCTCTCCACCCAGCCTAGAACCTCAGGTTTTACATGGTTTTGTACGTCTAAGTTTTGTATCGGAAACCCAAACCATAATAAAATGAGAGGAATTTTACTATGTTTTAAGGGTGAGATATTGTCAAACCCAATTTGATTCTAAAACTATGTACTCTAAATACCCGATTTTATAACATCAAGCTATAAATCTGGCCAGTCCTATTTCCCTTTGACCATGTTTGTTTGTGTTGGGTCGGATAAAGTTAGCGAGTCGGCTCAAATCAACAAAACTGATATCTACAAAATTACATTTTAGTATCCAAAATTATGTTTTTCTTACAATTAGTACCTAGATTTTATTTTTTTACAAATAGGTACACAAAATTTAGTTGCTAAATAAATGTTTTAGTACCTTTATATTTTTAATTGCATTATGGTACCTAAACTTTTAAAAATTTAAAGTAAGGTACAATGTTTTGGTATGTGTAATTTCAAATCACTAGTAGGACCAAAAGTGACCCAACCCTAAATTCGCCCGACCCTACCCGACCATTACAAGGCCAAATGATTACCCAACTCTAAACCGATCCAGTAGACAAACTGACCTAACCTGACTCTTAGAATCGGATCGAGCCAATGGGTATTTAGAGTCAGACTTACACCCTTACAATGTTTTATATCTTTGGTAATTTAAAAGCACATTATGATACAAACTGAACTTGTACGTTATGTTTGTAATGGACCAGATACATTGTGATAATGGACTCAATCGCCGAACGCCACTTCACCTCCGGGTGGGAGAAGAAGCAACAAGTCCTGGTCCCACTAGCCAAGAACTACACCTTCTGGTTGGCATGCCTCTGTTCGTGAATGTAGAGGATCCCAACTACATCGCCAGATTTGCCGCCCCGTTCAACCTGGTGGCCTCCGAGATCCTCTCTGTGCCATTGGATCTGCCCGGTACCACGTTCAGGAAGGCCGTCAGGGCCTCCAACTTCATCAGGGACGAGCTGCTGAACATCATAAGGTAACGGAAGGCGGATCTAGGTACGAGCGAGGCCTTCGCGATGTATGATATCCTCTCCCACATGCTCACCACCAGCGACGAGGTCGGGCGGTTCATGACGGAGATGGACATCACCGACAAGATCCTCGGCCTCCTCATCGGCGGCCACGTCACAACGAGTGTGGCTTGTACGTTCATCGTCAAGTTTCTATCCGAGCCGCCCCACATTTATGATGAAGTTTACAAAGGTATGCTACATGTATTACTTAATTAAGTGAGTGGTAGTATTTACCTTTTTCAATGTGGCATAACTTGTCAATCAAATCAGATCATCGACCATAGCAGTAGATCTACTAAATCAGCTACAATAGCAGTTCAATTTATTTGATTGGATAGTTATGATGGACCCAATAGTGTTTTTAAGGGTTTAACCTGAAACCAGATCAACGAATTAACAAGAGTTTGATTTAGTTTTGAACTTGGAGGTCACATGTTCAAATCTCTTAAGTAATACTCAGACCAAAAAATGTAAACCTATGTCACCCAAATAAAAAAACATGGTTTGAAAAACATGAAACCAGATGAACTACCCAGGTTTGACTGGTCCACTTATTCACCATTTTGACCACAAAATTTAAAGATATTTTAACTTAAAGTAAGTTCATTCAACTTCAATCACTAATTTTATTTATGTTATTCAACGAAAAAAAATTTATTTATCTTTCCTTTTTCGCATACGAAGCCTCTTTGTCAGGTTTATATGGCCTACTATGGATTGTCACCTTGATTACATCCTTGAATTCAATAATAATAAATTTGATTGATTTTGTGAGATAGTTTGAATACTTTATTTGAACTTTTGGGTGACAGATAATATTGATTTGAAATTGTTTATGATTGGCGATAATTTTACTCCTACATTGTATTATATACCTTTTATGTTATAACGGATGAACGACTCAATCAACGGTTAACTAACAGTTCTATAATGGTTGACCGTTTAAACATCAACCACTAACTGTTTTTTATATTAGGAGAAATCCGTCTTGCGATGGCAAACCTAGGCTCCCATAGATAACCGGCAAATACTGAGAGCATTTTATACGAGCTTACAGCCCTGCCAGTGGCCACCAAGGGGTAACGCAGAAGTGGCGGTTGCCAGGGATCGAACCCAGGACCTTCTGGACACAATCCTGCGCCTTTACACCACCTCCACCACCCCTTAGTGGTTAACCACTAACTTTGCTTGTTCAAATTCTGTGCAATTTTGAAAACATTATATCAAATTTCAGTAATAAAACAAGGGTTTCCATTGTATTCTAATTTCTCTACTGTTGGTACATTAAATTCATAAAAAAAAAACAGAGCAAATGGATATAGCAAAACAAAAAGGGGCAGGAGAGTTGTTGAACTGGGAGGACATCCAGAAGATGAAATAATCATGGAACGTAGCTTGTGAAGTTATGCGGCTCGCCCCTCCGCTTCAAGGTGGCTTCAGGAAAGCCATGAACGACTTCATCTTCAATGGCTTCTTCATCCCAAAAGGCTAGAAGGTACGTTACTTATGTGTGGGTACGTATATAAATATGATAATTCAGTTTCCCGTTTTATGTAGCTCATATATCGATCGGATTTACGTACGTAGCTATATTGGAGTGCGAATTCAACCCACAAAAGCGAGCAGTACTTCTCCGAGCCAGAGAGGTTCGACCCAAGCAGGTTCGAAGGCGGCGGCCCGCCTCCCTGAACGTTCGTTCCGTTCGGTGGCGGCCCCAGGATGTGCCCTGGGAAGGAATACGCTCGCCTAGATATCCTGGTGTTCATGCGCCATCTGGTGAAGCGGTTCAGGTTCCAGAAGCTGATTCCTGACGAGAAGATTGTGGTGGATCCGATGCTCATCCCGGCTAAAGGCCTCCCTGTGCGTCTCTTTCCTCACAAGGGGTAGAGTAGAACCCAAGAAAGCAAAAGATCTGATTCAATATGATGAGAAGGTGCCTAGCTAGGCTTGGGTTTGATTACAATGCTCTGTAATTGGTTATGGCGTGTATGTACGTACGTAGGTACCAAGTTATGTAGTAAGTTTCTGTTTACTGTCCGTTTTGTGGGACCTATATACCGATTTCATACCTTATGGAGGAGGAGTATTAATAAGTGATAATAACCTATCATTCAAATCACTTTTTAATATACATGCTATGATCTCATATCATATGTTTAAGAACTATCACGATGCTAAACTCACAAAAAGTTTGATGGAGAAGAGGCGGGTTTGGTTTTAGACTCTCCAGCCCTATTGACCATATCCAACTAGTCATACCCACTCCATCAAGAGTATTCCTTCATATATTAAAAATATTGGATCATATTATAAACTCTTATTAATGGGAAGAGTTATTTTAAAAAAAGTTCGATTGTAATTTAGTGGTCACCCAAACCAAACACTAATTTATTTCCCTCAACTTGTCTTTCACGCTTTCACTTCTTTCCCATTTGTTAACAAGATTATGTTAGTTATTTATTGCTTAATAGATGTGTCGGACTCGGAGATGAATGATTTGGAAAGTATTATACTTTGTCTTATGGTTCATCTTTGTTGATTTCATGATTTCTTAGGTTTGTCTGGTGTTACTTGCATATCTACAGGTTGAATTATAAGTATAGTACTAGCTTATAACTCGACCCGTTGGCCGATTACATTATGCATGATCATATTTGATGTTATATTCAATTTGCAACGATGTGGTTGAGTTCAAACCAGACCGAACTCATTATTAACACGGTCCATTAGTGCCAATAAATCATAGAATCCAACACTTGACCATAAGTGCATTGAATCTGGTAAGATCTGATGAAGTTCGGTTGCAATGCCACACCAGAATATTTTTCTTTTGAACTTTCATGATTGGTAGGATGAAAGTCCATGACATTTTAGATTCGATTATGTATGGTCTGGTTCAAAGCTGTGTTGCATCCGATGTGATTTGGGGTTGACCAAACAGTTGCGCCCACGTATGTAACATCCCAATGAATCAATGATACTTAAAAATCGCATTTATGGTCAGTTAAATTTCCCATCAATGATACTTATTATATTTTAAATTTGATATCTAAATTTTTATTATGATGCCATTTAAGTAACTAAACATTTCAAAATTTACATATTGGTCAAATGCTTAGAGGTCATTTGGATTCATGAAGCAACCCACCAATCCATATGATCCAATCCATGAATCTACCAATCCATTTGAGCTAATCCATATAATCAATGGATCCTCCAATCTAATTCATCAATTCATATGGGATCCAATCCATTTATCACCTCTACTTAAGAGAAAGCAAGAACTATAATATAGGCATAATGGATTGATTACTATAATACAGGCATAATGAATTAATTAGTAATCGAATATATATAAGATCCGGACCTTCTATAAAAAAAAAAAAAAAGATTTGGACCTGGAACAAAGGCCTACATGGAATCAATAACAAAGACAACCCTTAAGAGCATCCACATCAATCCAACTCACTTTTATTTCATTGCACCTACATCAATGCAATTCACTTGCAATTGTATAGGAGAGTTTAAATAATTTTATAGTAAAAAAATCAAGAGAGAAAAAATAAATTATTGATTTTTTTATTTTCCTATGTGGCTTGCATATTCGATTTCATTTAATGCAAGTTTGCATTTTTGCAAGTGCCCACTACATTAGTGCAATTGCATTTTGAGTGCCATATAGAATTTGCAATTATATGGATGCTCTAACTAAATCTAAGCTCATACGTGTATATATAGTATTTCATGCAATAAATAAAATGAATTGCTATTTGTCGCCCATAGTTACAAAAAATATGGCGAATTTGCCCCTCCTTCTAACTAACCCTAAATCCTATCAAACCCATCCCCCACAACCTCCTCCCTCCTCCCACAACAGCCGCCGCCGACCACTTCATTCCTCCAACCCGTTCACCGCTGCTCCCACTGCCAACCCCTCCATTCCTCCGACCTGGTCCGCCGACCCCTCCATTCGTTCGACCTCACTCTCTCTCCTCACAAAATCGCGAGCGTTGAAGAGGAAGGAGCTCACCGCGGGTGTTGTCGTTGCTGACGAAGAGGAAGGGGTACGACCGCCAGACGTGGACGGGGTCCGCTCGCCCTGCGGATGGGGTCAGAATTCTTGCGGCGGACGGGGTACGACAACAGGTGGCGGACAGGGTTCGAGATCCGGCGGCGGACCGGTTCCGAGACCTGACGGTTACTGTTTGTTTTCTAAAAAATCATTTTTGACTTATTATTTATTTATTTAGTAATTAAATAAGTGTAAAATACCATAATTCGGATTTAAATAATTATAAATATGATAATTAAGCAAATTAAAGAGAATTTTTTAAGGCAAGTTTTTGAAAGAGTAAATTGAGTAATAAGTTTTCGGAAGGAAATTTTCGTAATTAACAACCTCTAATTGTATTTTCCTATTTAACAACCCGACCAACGTAATTTCCTCCCAATACATCTAATGATAGTTATCAAACACGTATGGAATATAATTTATTAATATATTATTTTGACCACAGTTGGTTGAGGAAATTAGGGTTTGACATAATTAGAGTTTGACCCGAATTAGGGTTTGACTTAATTAGGGTTTGACCCGAATTTGGGTTTGAATTAATTAGGGTTTGACTTAATTAGGGTTACACCACAGTTGAAATAATCTCACCCAATATGACGGATAATAACAATAAGAATCAACTCGACTCAACTGGACCAATAACGACAATAAAGAAGGAAAGCATCTCATCCACCTCCTATACATTATACTTCTCCGAAACACTAAACACTCATTCCCCTTGAATAGCTACCTTCAACCTCGATCCATCCAATCCTACTATGAAATATTTTAGAGGCAAAATCATCTCTACCTCCACTAACAATAATATTTCGCCTCGTGGAAACATATGTGATAGGCTCAAGAAACTCCTAGTTACCACCCCCAGAGCCCTAAAAACACCTCGATGGAAGTGTTGGCACTATTCATCTCTTTTTTTGGGAATGTCTGATTGGTAAACAATCGATTCCAACACATTTGTATCCACAATTTAAGAGATCGATGAAAGTTTCAATAATTTTCATGTCTGTGACTCTAGTAATTGCTAAAAGATGTTTTTGCCCGACCTTCTTCGAGCCGCAAAGAGTCCTCTTCGTGCCTCGATTCCTTGGAATTTTTATAAAACATAGTTTAGGGGACGATGATCTAATTAAATAAGAAATAAATACAATTAAAAAGGTTTAATCAAAATTTATAAATATTTTATAAGTATTCTACATAATTAAAATGAATTATTCATAAGTTTATACAATATTTATGATAATTTATGATTAAATATTCATTCTCTTATACACTACTTCAGATAATTTGTAATTATTTAACATACTATAATTATTTAATTTCTATTACACTTAATTTATTTATTTTATCTCAATTTACATAATTAAAAAATAAGTATGAATTAATTTGCACGGTCCGCCCGCCAAGATCGGACCGGGTCTGCCCGCCGAGATCGAACGGGGTCCGCCCGCCGGGATGGATCTGGCAACGATGGTGGTGGTGTGGCGACGACAGCGGTGATCTGCGCCGACAACGATGGTGGTCTGTTGGTGGTGATTGTGTATTTGTGTTATAAAAAATAGACAAAGGGTAAAAATGATATTTTCACTAAAATTATGGGCGGCAAATAGTAAATGTACGAGGCGACAAATAACACGTCTCTAAATAAATGGAGTCTACCTCTTCAACAAAGTCTAGAGAACTACTATTTCTAGTCATAAAGGAAGGAACGAATAGGTAAATTAATTTGAGAAACTCTCTATGACTACTGTTTCTAAGCCAAAGCAGGGACTAACTTGAGGAGAACGTCCATCTCACATTAATTGCCCTCGAATTCATATAGGTTCCTTTGAAGAGAGTTGACAATGGAGATGAAGTCAGCCTCTAATAAAGCATTAGTACTTTGAACAGGAGAAGCAATCCTCCTTAGGAGGGCGAGGTGAATATGACCTCAACTTCACTTGTCACATCTTTTAAGACTTGAATGCATGATATCAGAAGCAATAAACTGTTCCATAACTGTACAAAGACACATGAATATCCATATCACTGAGAAGTTGTGTACCTTCATGATGTGAAAGCCACTACTTAGTAGAACACAGCTGCATCGGGTACCAAATCCAAGAAGACATTTAACCATGATCCCCTGCCTGTGATAAGGAAGTTGATAGCGTATTATCAAGGCAGAGCAAAGCACATACCAATATGCATAGAAAACATTCATGCATACTCAACCAACTGCAGCCTAATACGCTTGTTCCTTAATGGTAGTCACGGAAACAAAACTTGTTGGGGCTAGGAAGTGACTACGCTACCCACCAAATCTAAAAAAATATCAAAGTGATTAATACGCTGGGGATATTGTTCAGTTAGTAAGAGAACCTTATTTCCAAAATTACAAAGTAGCAAAACCGCATTGTATCGATTGTTTACCGATCCCCGATCCCCGACTCAGTCTCAAGTTTCATCTTTCAAATTCTATTTAAGAATGACCCTTGGAGAGGGAATGGCCTTATGCTTAAATGCTTGGATTGACCCGCTACAATGAACACCATCTAGATCTTCACATTACCAATGTTACAGGACTTAACTGGGAGCAAATCAATGTGATACTTGGTTAAAACCACGAGAAAACCAACCGTTTTCTACAACTTCTAGCCACCATGCACAATGAGCAACCCAAAATAGCAAAATAAGTGGTTCAAAGGATGAACATCAACTCCATTTAGGAATGACTCTTTATAAGAATCAACTTATACAACTCTAACACTACAAATATATTTATGAAAGTGACCTATGTGTCACTTGTTGGTTTGTGCTCATATCCTACATCAAAATGACATGTAGCCGAATCAATGAGTTTGTCATCTAAGTGTCCCTAGCTAACTAACAATACTGCCATTACAAATTTTAAAGATAAAATGGTCATCAACCTTAAGAAGTTCCATTGGAACCCTCATCAGGATCTTATATAAATAAAAAATGATAAATATGTAGGAAGCATTCAAGATATTCACAAGTTACTGAAGTGAAACCACGAAGTTTGAGATGAAACCACAAACTCTGAGATGAAACAACCAACTACTGGATGGATATCGATGAGAGATATTAGTTAGAGATAAAACCATGAGGCATAAATGACAAACAGAAAGGAAAAAGTTCATGACACATTATTGGCACTAAGTAATTATGCTTTAAGATGGAGTCATTGCATCATAACATTAGTCTAAAGAAGAGGAATTCCAAACCAGTATCAGTAAACATATCATTAAGCTCCAACGTAAATAAAACCTTACATCTATCAAGCGCTAAACACAAAAAGCGAGTCCTGGTATCTATTTAGTATTTATACATACCAGCATAACGACTTGTTGAGTTTAAAATAACCTTTTCTTTTGAGCTTCTTTGCTTTTAATATAATTGAAGTACTTGAAATTTAATCATCAAAAGAAAAACGAACTGCAAGAGATTGGCAATAAAGAAACACAATATAATCTAGTTCTTCAACTCAAGATGAGACATGGAATTTGAGGTTATGTGTAATCATTCAAATTATTAAATGAACTTACAAATGATGCCCTTGTTGTCAATTTAGCAAACAGAAAGTAAAGAACACGAGGATTTAACGTTGTTTTCCTAAGTATCAGGACTAGTCCACGGGAGAGATAGAACTCTCCAAAGGCAAACTCTTATTCGTTTTAGGGTTTTCTGAGATACATGTTACATATATATAGTTACTTAGGCGGCTGGCTAATTACACTTAAGTACATAATAGTAGACATGTTAACACCCTCCCTCAAACTGATGTTGGGTGCGTAACATCAATTTGGATGAGAGGAACCAGTGTCTACTCGAAGCCAACGACTTAGTCAAAATATCTGCAGTCTGATCCTCTGTAGAAAGATATCCAACCTAACCTCAATGTGCTTTGTCCTATCGTGCAATACAGGATTAATAGCAATCTGTATTGCACTAGTATTGTCTCCATATATCCTCATAGGACGCTGACACACCATATCTAGCTCACCTAGGAGCCGAAATAGCCACTCCATCTCCGAACTTACTTCTGACATTGATCAATATTCAGCTTTTGTCGATGACTTTGATACCCGGTCTTGCTTCCGACACCGCCATGAGACAAAAGATCTCCCTACTCGAATTCACCATCCTGACGTAGAACGTCGAGTTTCCTTGCAACCTGCATAATCAGCATATGCAAAAGCCTCTATCATAGGTTCACCTGATGCTGGAAAGAACAATCCCACTTCTTTAGTCTACTTCAAGTACCGCAATAACCTGTGAACTGCATCCATATGCACAGTTCTAGCTATCCCCATATACTGACTCACAACCTGTACTGCATAGGAGATATCCGGACGAGTGTGAGTGAGATAGATTAAACTACCCACAATGCTGCAATAGGCTGACTGATCCTCCAGTAATTCTCCACTCTCTCGAGTAAGCCGCAGGTTCTGTTCCATGGGTGTAGCACACGGAACACACTCACTATACCAAGCTGTCTCCAACAAATCAGTTATATACTTCTTTTGCGAGACGAATAGACCATGTGGTGAACGAAGAACCTGCAACCCGAGGAAGTACTCGACATTCCCCAAATCCTTCAAATTAAAGGAGCGGTTCAGCAATGCCTCCAACGACTCAATCCCCTCTGCATCACTACCTGTAATCACCATATCATCTACATAGATAAGCAGAACAATAATACATTCAACTGTGCGACGAGTAAATAATGATGGATCATTCTGAATCTGAGCAAACCCATCCTGAATGATAGTACCATGAAATTTTTCAAACCAGGCACGGGGTGCCTGTTTGAGCCCATATAACGATCTTACTAACTTAAAAACCATGCTCGAGTCACCTTTCGTATATCCAGGTGGCCGCTCCATATAAATGGTCTCCTTTAGATCACCATGAAGAAATGCATTCTTCACATCTAACTGAATCAAAGGCCATCCCTTCATTGCTGCCACTGCAAAAACACAACGAACGGTCGGCATTTTAACTACCGGTGCAAAAGTTTCTTCGTAATCAATGCCATACTCTTGGCGAAATCCCTGAGCTACGACCCGGGCCTTGAACCTCTCTAGAGTCCCATCAGAGAGCATCTTCACATTATATACCCAACGACAACCTATCATAGACATCTCCGGTGTTCTCGGAACCAAATCCCAAGTATGATTTGCTTCCAAAGCATCCACTTCTTCTGCCATTGCTCCATTCCAGCGCGGATCCTTTTCCTCTTCAGCATAACTCGACGAAATAACAATAGGGGCAGCGGAGTACCCCACATAATCTTGCATTCGGATTGGCGGCTGGTCAAGCGTAGCTCGATTCGACCGGCGAAGAGGAACCATAACCAGAGAGGGTGACCCATCTCCCTCAGCGGACGACGTTGAACTCGGGCTGCTTGACCCAAACCCGCCGGCGATAGTATCTGATCCATGTGTCGACGACCTAGAACTAGAAGAAGAAGCGCCAGATGGAGGTGATCTTGGACTGGAAGACGACGATGAAGTGGGCGAACCAAAAGAGTCCTCACTTGAGCCTTGTCCTTCGCTCAACGTGGGTGCATGCTGTGCATGGGGAATAGCTTCGGCAAAGCTTGGCAGGGGAGTGAGAAAATCAAGTGACTCATCAGTAGGCAGCTCGTCTTTCTCTGACAAGTAATACATCACTTGTTCAAGGAAAAGAACATGACATGAAATTCTCATCCTCCTATCCACCAAATCTTAACACAAGTACCCCTTATGTTTCTCACTGTATCCCACAAACACACACCGGGTTGTTTTTGGTGCTAACTTATGTCTTTCTTTACAAGGTAGTAAGACAAAATAAACACATCCGAAGACCTTCAGACTGAAGTAATCTGGAAGCTTACCAAAGAGTTCTTGATACGATGATTTCTATCCCAGAAGCGATGTTATCTAACGGTTGATCAGGTACACAACAGAGTGTACTGCCTCAACCCAAAATCGACTAGGAACCCGAGAGTGACGTAGAAGAGCCCTAGTCAGCTCGAGAACATGTTTGTGCTTGCGTTCTACCACCCCATTTTGCTGTGAAACTCCAGGGCAAGACTGCTGTGTAAGAATCCCCTCAGTCTTGTAGAACAAGAGCAAATCATTAGAGGTGAATTCCCCTCCTGGATCGGACCTAATTATCTTAACAGTTTTATTAAACTGAGTTTTGACCATCCACACAAACTGCTTGGCAAGGGTCTCCAGCTCCGATTTCTATTTGAGAAAAAAGACCCAGGAATACCGAGTTGCATGGTCTATAAACAACGCAAAGTACTGATATCCCATGCGAGCTACAACTGGCGATGGCCCCCACAAGTCTGTATGAACCAAGTCAAACGAATGTTCATACACTGTATCACTAGGAGAAAATGTAATCTGTGACATCTTTGCCTCAATGCAACTAACACACGGATTATGAGACAGAGAAGCCAAATCAATACGATCAGGTAATAACCCTTGTCGAACCATAGTATGTAACCGAGCAGAATGGGGATGACCTAATCGGCGATGCCATAGATCCCAAGCACAACCTTTAACCGAAAAATCCAATGATCTAACTGCATAACTCGAAATCCCAGAAGTCAAATCATCCATACATGATAAATCCAAAGGCAAATCTGCCAACCCATCCGAAATATGAAATGGACTAAAAAAACCATCCCTATCACTATGTGGACACTCCACGGCAGCAACATCATCATTATGTGGACACTCCACAGCAGCAACATCCACTTCCTTCACGTCCGCCCTGCCCTCTGCAGCTTTCGGAACTCCATTACTCCTACCAGTCTCCTTCCCGGAACTTCGAAGCTCGTCGAGCACAAAGACACAACCACGTTTACTTCCCGTCCCGATTACCTTCCCCGTCTTCTGGTCCTGCACAACACAACCTCCAGAATTAAATGTGACCTTACACCCGTCCTCAAACAACTACCCAACCGATGCAAGGCTATGAACCAGATTGGGAACATAAAGAGCATTGGGAAGAGTAACCGGGCCAGAAGAGGAAGACCCGCATCCAAGAACAGAGAGACGTTCACTATTCGCCACCTGAAGCTGGGCATGGGGCGACGAACGGATAGTACGGAACGAATGGCGAACAGGAGTCATATGGTTAAACGCGGATGAATCAAGAAGCCAGCGAATGTTACTTGACTCGGCACCCGTGGAAAACGCAGAGGTAAGAGCGCAAGGAAGGTCTTCTTGGAGATTCTCCTGAACAAGCTTCCACACCAAATCAGGAGAAAACGACAAGGAGAGCGAAACTGTTGACCCTCCCGGAGCTGACGACACTGAGGAGCCTTCACCACGCGAACCAGAATCAGACCCGCCCATCACAGAATAAGCAGATCTTGAGAAACTCCCACCCGACGGAGGACGCAATTTACCACGTCTGCTCAACGTAGGGCACTCCAGGACAATGTGGCCGGACTTTTTGCAGTAATTGCAATGATAACGTTTCTTACAATGAATCTGAAGATGACCCTTTTCATGGCAGAAGTGACAAATGACGTCACCCAAGGGAGGAGGACAAGCAAACTAAGGTCGCGAACCCCCTCGGCCAACCGCAAAAGCAGTCTCCGACGCAGCACCATTGTCGATATGAGACTGACTTTGCAAGCGTGTCTCTTCCCGCAACAATTCACCCACAACCTCCTCAATAGTAGTGACCCCGCGATGAATCAGAGAGTCCCTAATGGGCTCGAATTCTTGACGCAACTTAGAGAGAAATTGAAAGACCCGAGTACGACTCATCTCCCTAACTATAGCAGCAGACTCAACTCCAGGCACAAGAGAGGCCGTTAAAAGATCATATTCAGTCCATAAATTCAAGCTATCTTGATAATAGCCACGGAGATCACGATCACCCTGAACCAAACGACCAATATCCAACTCAATATCAAATTGACGAGAGACTGAATTCTGGGAGTATGTAGCCAAAATATGCTGCCATATCTCGACAACCGTGGTGAAGCGCCGCAAACTAAGAGCTGTGGTAATATCCACAGTCCCAGCAAGCCAGGTAACGAGCTGGGCATTAGCAGCCGCCCAGTCCTCGTGATCCTTGGCTGCCGCATCGACACTCGGCGCCTTCACCTCTCCCGTCAGAACACCCAGAAGCCTTTTCCCAGCAACAAAGTTTCTGAATTGAAACTCTCACAATGGAAAATTCTTTCCATCAAGCTTAACCGAAACAGAATCAATCTTTGAGGTATCCATAATCCAATGTCAAAGAATCGTACCGTACCACAAACCAAGGGATCAATCACTACTGACTCAAAAATCCTCCTGAAGAAGCACCCACAGCCCCGCAAAGCAGAACTACTGACTCAAAAAAATCCTCCTGAAGAAGCACCCACAGCCCCGCAAAGTAGAACCAACCCGCAGCAAAGAGAGCGCCGCCGAAGCTGAACGAACTCACAAAACCACTGCGGAAAACCCTTTTGCGAACGCAGCAAATCCAATAAACAACGCCTGATCAGATCCGAGGCTGTGATACCATGTCAATTTAGCAAACAGAAAGTAAAGAACACGAGGATTTAACGTGGTTTCCCTGAGTATCAGGACTAGTCCACGAGAGAGATAGAACTCTCCAAAGACAAACTCTTATTCGTATTAGGGTTTTCTGAGATACATGTTACATATATATAGTTACTTAGGCGGCTGGCTAATTACACTTAAGTACATAATAGTAGACATTTTAACACTAGGCCAGCATTACCACGATGAGTGAAAGATCCCTGAAATCATAGAAAAGTAAATAAATAAGACATCTATAAATTATTTCCTAGAATGTTTAAATCTTCTCACAGGAAAATTCTGAAATAGGTTAATTTCTGAACTATTTCCAACTGTACCTCCAGCATGTACGTAACAATTTCAAAACCTCTCTGTGGATGATCTAGAAATCCACCAGAAGCTGACACTTCAAAAAGGTAATTAAATAATCTCAAGTCCCAAAAATGCATCCCATTGAGAAGAGAAAGAAAGCAGTTTTGTCCTTCTAAGACTTCAATGACTCCAATCCCTAATTTTATCCAAGCAGACGAACTAAGTAATCCCTAATTTGATCTAAGTAAGCAGATGCAGTGAGTAATTACATGACACAACTCCCACTTACTTACCTTCAATGGAAATCAATTGTCCACCAGCAGCGAGCACAACCAAGAATGGACGGAGTGGAAGGAATCGCTGATTATGGTTCGGCAGATAGAGCGCGCATAATTTTTTTTTCTCAAGATGACCTGGTTAATGGCAGTGTAAGGAAAGAATCTTGCCTGAAAGGAAACGTGTAAGTAGCGATTTCTTTGCTTTGGTGTTTGTGGGCAGAGGAATCTCCAATTTCAATGACGATGCAGCTAACCATTCAAGGACATGCAGTTGTTGCTGTTCGACAGAAAAGAGTTGGAAAACTTGTGGAAGGGGAGTGGTTCTTGGGCACTTGGTAGGCGCAGCGATCTCCTAAAATGAATCTACGATGTAAGGGTGGTTTAGATGTTGCGGGCGAACGACCGACGACGAATCCACTTCAGGGAACGCGACCGATAGGTAGAGACGACGGTTGAATAGAGAGAAGGAGAAGTTAAACAGGCGACACCAATTCTGTAGCAGTTCTTCGATTGGAACTGACGGTGGTGGAGACCTTTGATTTACCTTTATTTTTCCCCTCCTCTTTGATTCGGGATCTCCAGCAACTTGCTCAACCGCCATCCAGTCGTCGTAGGAAGATTAGGAAGAGGAGAGTAGTTTTGTAACACTTACTCAATTGATTGGATGCAGAGGAGGTGGAAGACGTCCAAGCAGAGGGGATCGCAAGTCCAGGTGGGATCGGAAGGTCGGATGCGCTCCAGGCATCTAAGGCACGAGAGAGCGCCGGAGGAAGATGAGTTGAGGAAGGATTGGATTTTGGAGAGGGCGTGCGGGGACAGGGAAACGGCGGTGGCAGTGAGCTCGAAGCAGGTTTTGAAGGATGGAATTGGAGAGATCGGTGTGGCGGAGGAGGGAAGAAGAAAACCCCGCATAAATGCCCAGCCACGTCAGCTCCCGCAAATCACTCTAATGATACGGAATTTTGAATAGTGGATGCAGTTTTAAGTTTCCACTATAAATGATAGGCAAAATACACTCGATAGTAATAATTATTAGTTTTTTGACAATAATAGCCACTTTTTGAAAAATACACTAAAATAGTCATTCCGCCAATAACTTTAACGGAATCATAGTAGATGCTGACTAGACTATTGATTTTTGCTTATGTGGCATTATTTTTACTAACTTTGCTTGCGTGGACTTTTGTCATTTTATTTTAATTAAAATATTAAAAAAGAAAGAAAAAATCTATCCACACCACCTGTTCACCTTCCTCCACACACTTTCCCATCGTCGAAACCCTTAACTCGCCGCCATTATCAACTTAGCCAATCACTCAGCGACTGGAAATCGTTTATCAACTTAGGCAATTTTTTCAATTAGAGGCTAGATTTTTAAGGAAATTGTAAGGGGTGGTTGATGATTTGTGTTATGCCTGGACCTGTGACTATAATTTCAATGGCGAAAACAGGAGGAAAGGATAAGAACAAGAAGGAGAAGGGAAAGTAAGAGAGAGAGAGAGAATTGGGAGGGAAATTTCAGTTGTATTATTCTTCAATGACGTTAAAAATCCACTGCGTTTCGTTTTATAGTTTGTACAATTTCCATTAAGCTCCTAGAATATACTTCTCTTCTTTATCCAATCACTCCCCCAACTTCTAACTAGTTACAATTGAGGACGACTGATACAACTCCCCTCTTCTTCTCTAAAGACTTTACCTCAAGTCTAGAACTCAGGAAATTTGGTTGTAATGTGCTCAAGATACTCCCAGGTGGCATCTTCTTCCTTTTGGTGTGTCCATTGGACTAGAATCTGGGTTGCAGGCCGGTTATCCTTGGATACAACTCTCCTTGCCAGAATCAGCATGGGTTCCACCTTCAAGCTTCCATCTGTATCCATTTATGGCAGCCATGGCTGTGTAGTCACCTGATCTCCAGAGGCCTTCTTAAGCAAGGAAACATGAAAAACAGGGTGTATAGTTGTTCCTGCAGGCAGTTGCAACTTATAAGCCACAACCCCGATCTTCTGAATCACTTTGAATGGTCCATAAAACCTGGCAGCCAGCTTCCAATTAGCCCTGGAAGCCACAGAGGTCTGCCTATAGGGTCTGAGTTTGAGATAGACTCTGTCTCCCACCTACAATTCTCATTTAGTTCGATGTCTATCCGCCATCTGCTTTTGCCTATTTTGAGCTTGTGCCAAATTTGTTCTGAGAATCTCGGCCATCTTCTGCTGCTGGCTGAGTCTGTCTGCAACGGCTGCTACTGAAGTGGACAAAGGGTTCTGCAACACAAACTGAGAGGGAGGATAACCATAGAGTGCCTCGAAGAGGGTTGTCCTAAGACTGGTGTGGTAGTGACACGCTAAAACACAACACCTAACAATGGCCAAGTGTAACCAATGAAAGGGACTGCAGTATAGTGGCACAAGTAATAAATATCGAATCCACGGGTCTCTAGAGTTACTATTACTTAGCTTCAGTTCATTATCTAGCAAACTAGATTAAGGATTGATTTATAAACTACTCTACTGACTACTCTACTAATGACAAGTTGTGAACTCACTTAGGTATGATTCCCCTAGCTCCTCAATTAGGTCCAAGTTGCAATTACCTTTGGTTGATCTACTGTTGATTAAACTGCGGAAGATCCGACAGTAGCTTGGAATCTCTTAAGCTGACCAAGCCCTCTCAGTCCAACTACCCGGCAGGCGACTAACCTTCACTGGGATAGAAAGCTGAGGCTATGAACACAGAACTCCACTACGGGAATTGGATTCCAGTAAAAAGCAGTAGATTGACTAACTCTCGTATAACCAATTCACCACCATCAATCAAGGAAGCTCTCTTAACCTAATCAGATTCTATCTATCATAGGTTAAAGCAGAAATCAAGAGAATTTGATCAAGATTCAATTGACTCAATAAATCATGCCTCAATCGATTATAATCAAACAATATAGCATCCAAAACTTCATACAAGAAAGATCCTAACACATGGAACTAGGGTTCCTCAAAACCTAAGTGAAGGGAAGTTACTCCATAGAGAAGAGAGAGACTGCAGAAATCTGATCTAGATCTTCAATCTCCATCTCCAAGCTTGATTCCGAAGCTCCAATGACGAAGAAATCCTCCAAAATAGCTCTAAGAATGTTCCCAAGTCGCTCTCTCTCTCTAGGGTTCGTCCCTTGGGTGTTTGGGAACCAAAAACCCAGCTCTCCCCTTTCCTTTGGCTGAAAATCGAGTTTTAAAAAGAAATTCCCGATCACGCGGCCAGGCCACACGCCCGTGTGGCTTTCCCAGCTGCCCGTGTGAAGGCTCGGTGATTTCCACACGGCCACGACCCACACGGCCGTGTGGAATTCCAGGATGCCCGTGTGGCTTGCTCAGCCTTTGTTTAATGCTTCGTTTCTCACTCGTCCGGACTCCGAATCAGTCCCCGTTTGATCACAGACGCTCGTAGTCTCGTCCTCTTTCTTTTCATGACAAGCTTGCATGATTATTTTTCCATAAAGTGAGGTAGAAATCCATTCTTCTTCAGGTCATGCCCGAGTTTCTTCTCCCGAATCGTCAATTGATCTCTGATTGATTTGAAACTTGCGCCTATGCTTCACTTTATGTGCTAGGACCTGAAATGTGACAAAGGAACACAACCTAGAATAAAATAGGACAAAGACGCAATAATTCAAGCTCAAACAATCAAGAAACAAAGGGGAAAACATGTGCAAATACCGAGTCATCAAATCCCCCCACACTTAACTGTTTGCTTGTCCCCAAGCAAACCAAGTCAAATACAAGGTAAGCTCAACATATTTCAATCATACCAACATTAGGGACAAATCATAGAGGCACAGAACACGTGAATCGTACTGGCTTTCAAACATCAACACATGAACAACTTCAATAGCAACCTGGACAACCACCACAGAGGACATTTGAGTGCAGCAAAATCAGGTAAAGGAGGAGTCTCCCTTCTGTTCACCAACCAACCTAGACTTGACTCAACCACTTACTCAAGACAGTCACCTCATGCACAAAACTCAAGATAATAGAGAATATGAAAAAATGAATCGCTCACTCTCGACCAGTGGGGTCAGGACAATTTGATGCGAAAAATGCGCATGATTATTCTCTCAATCCCTAACATCTCTTCACCATGACGGCAGCCTCTAAGTGTTAGAGCTCACATAAATAGGTGTCATCACTAACTAATCCGGAGGTCTAAGACATAGGTTCAAATGACTGGCTAGGGTCTTGGACATGGGGAAAAGGCC
Source organism: Linum trigynum (assembly GCA_964030455.1). Classification (NCBI taxonomy): domain Eukaryota; kingdom Viridiplantae; phylum Streptophyta; class Magnoliopsida; order Malpighiales; family Linaceae; genus Linum; species Linum trigynum. The sequence goes on from OZ034818.1 coordinate 16,012,152, forward strand.
TTTTAGGTGGTAGAAGTATTCATAGCACAAGGTTCCACAATTCCAACCCAACACAATCACAGTCAATCAAACCACTTACTTTCTCTCTGCCAGTCTGCATTACTCAATTTCTTCAGAGAACAAGAGCGAAGGAGGTCACATAAATACCAGTATTTCTAAGCCAGACTGCTAAGAAACACTACTTAATGGGCACTATTCAGATTTTTGGTGGTGGCTCATTTTTGCTTTCATTTTTTCTTGGTTTTTCTTTCATTTTTTTTTCATTTCTTAAGAGAACCACCACCTCTGCACATTTTTCAAACATCTGCCCAACTTCTTAAGAACTACCTCCAACTCTCACATTACATTTAGCAGAAACAACAGAGAACATGTAAAAATCACTCTGTGGAACCTTCTAAAAGATGCAAAAGGGTGACTTTTCATTGAAGACCGAAAGAAAGGATAACACATGGCTCAAAGGGGCTGACTAGGGGGTATGACACACCAGGACAGTCAATTTGGTCATGGGCTAATCCTATGCCTCCATCATCTTAGCTAATGACAACGTGAATGCTACACATCATGGAAGAGGAAACTATCGCACAAGAAAGAAACGAGCAGGTTCAAATCTCACATGGCTACCTATATGCTCTATCTCTCATTCTGATCCCTGAACTAGATGCATAAGAGACTGTCAAAATCAAGTAATCAATCCAAGTCATAGTTGGTAAGCAAACAGTTGAAAAACAGAACCCCTACACAACTGAGTCATCATTATAGGTTGTCCTAGTCACCATCCAGTTGTCATGCATCAATTCAAAAACCATTCAATTCATCAATGAAAACCACAATGCCAATATGATCAAGCAAACAGCAGTACTTGGAGCCCTCAAATCTTGAGATTTTGACAACGGACTAGGCTCCAAGCACACAAACTCATCTAGCAGTCAACAACAGGTAAACACCCCCCCCCCCCCCCCCCCCACACACACACACTTAAGCACGACATTGCCCTCAATGGAGGAAAGATAAGGAGGGTAGAACGAAGTTACCAGATCAAGGGTGAATGATGATGGACGGGTCAGGCGGTGCATTTCAGAAAGAGAGAGTAATCAGAACACAAACACCACACAAAATCTCACAAAGGTTGAGTTATTGACTCTAAAATCAAATAACAAAACTGACTCAACCGAGGAGAAATAGAGAAAGAAATGCAAACCGACTGGTTGGGTTGCCTCCCAACAAGCGCTTCTTTCACGTCGTGAGCCGGACGATGGCTCCTAAGTTTCGGTCCATGCTAGAACCTCCTTGAAGTTGAGGTTCTCGTCGATGAGGTGGAGTCTCAAGTCACGAGCATGTGGTGTGGCAGGTGATGAAGGCTCATGCACTTGATGCAGATGAAGTCTCCACCCTCGAGACCTCTTCTTCTCTTCTCTCGTCTCATTGCCCCAAACTAGATATGACAACATCCATTGACCACCATCGCGTCCACCAAGAGGGACCGATGTCGATGTGGCCTTGGTCTGGCAAAGAGACACTGCAAATGGGTCCTTGCTAAGTAGTTCCTCGAAGTTTGGTGGAGATATCACATGTAACTCATGGCCGGTGCAGGCCTCTTCCATCTTAACTCCGTCCTCAGCCTGGACGCCAATTGCTTCTTCAACCCCCTTTCTTCTTCATTTGGTATCACCCCTCGAAAAAGATTAAGAACTACCTCTTCTTTTCTTTCTTCCTCATCCTCCACAACTTCTTTCCTCACCCTTTCTCTCTCTTCTTCTTCCATAACTGATTGGAGAGCAAGTCGCCATGCAAGGTTCTCAATAAGTTCAGCTTGCATCTCCTCGCTCGGGCCCAACATGTCAGAGCGGAAATGGGGAAAGTTGTGATCTACCACTAGAGGATAAACTTGATCATGATTATCATGGGAGTTTTCCTTGACAACTTCTGTATGCTCCTCAACATCCTCACGATTGCCTTCTTCTTCCTCCACCTCTACTTGTATGGCAGCATAAAGGTTGTCTTGAGAAAACTGTGAACAGGCTTTCTCAATGACCTCTATGTGCTTCTTTATGCTTCGAAGGGTATCCTCTATTTCAAGGGGAAAGGAGAAGTCAGTTTGGGCAATGGCCTGGATATGAGGATCCATCTCGGGAAAGGATCTCTCAGGTACTCGAGCAATCTGCTCCACAAGAAGCCTCAAGTGATAGTTTGGATCTGGCTGTGGAGTGTAGCATGGCTCTGCCGGATCGCCCGTGAAGGCTGTGGCGAACTCAAGATCTGATGGCCCTTCTTGTTGTGGGAGGAATTCTTCTTGATAAAGAGATTGTTCTTGAAATACCCAGGGGTTTGATTGTTCTTCGTAGTAGGGGGTTGGTACTGAAACTCGACTCCATAGACTTCTCCTCCTTGGTTACTCCAGGGATTCTCGGGGTAATACCACTCGGATGGTGGTGGATACCCCCAATGATTGGAGAAGCCATGAGGGTCCATGATTCAGATCTGCACCAACAAAAACAAAAAAACACCCAAGTGAAAAGCAAGGGCGGAAAACAAAAGAAAAACGCTAAAGTAACAAACTTCTGCCTTTCCTAATAATCTAGAAAGTCCCCGGCAACGGCGCCAAAAACTTGACACGCTAAAATACAACACCTAACAATGGCCAAGTGTAACCAATGAAAGGGACTGCAGTATAGTGGCACAAGTAATAAATATCAAATCCACGGGTCTCTAGAGTTACTATTACTCAGCTTCAGTTCATTATCTAGCAAACTAGATTAAGGATTGATTTATAAACTACTCTACTGACTACTCTACTAATGACAAGTTGTGAACTCACTTAGGTATGATTCCCCTAGCTCCTCAATTAGGTCCAAGTTGTAATTACCTTGCGGAAGATCCGACAGTAGCTTGGAATCTCTTAAGCTGACCAAGCCCTCTCAGTCCAACTACCCGGCAGGCGACTAACCTTCACTGGGATAGAAAGCTGAGGCTATGAACACAGAACTCCACTACCGGAATGGGATTCCAGTAAAAAGCAGTAGATTGACTAACTCTCGTATAACCAATTCACAACCATCAATCAAGGAAGCTCTCTTAACCTAATCAGATTCTATCTATCATAGGTTAAAGCAGAAATCAAGAGAATTTGATCAAGATTCAATTGACTCAATAAATCATGCCTCAATCGATTATAATCAAACAATATAGCATCCAAAACTTCATACAAGAAAGATCCTAACACATGGAACTAGGGTTCCTCAAAACCTAAGTGAAGGGAAGTTACTCCATAGAGAAGAGAGAGACTGCAGAAATCTGATCTAGATCTTCAATCTCCATCTCCAAGCTTGATTCCGAAGCTCCAATGGCGAAGAAATCCTCCAAAATAGCTCTAAGAATGTTCCCAAGTCGCTCTCTCTCTCTCTAGGGTTCGTCCCTTGGGTGTTTTGGAACCAAAAACCCAGCTCTCCCCTTTCCTTTGGCTGAAAATCGAGTTTTAAACAGAAATTCCCGATCACGCGGCCAGGCCACACGCCCGTGTGGCTTTCCCAGCTGCCCGTGTGAAGGCTCGGTGATTTCCACACGGCCACGACCCACACGGCCGTGTGGAATTCCAGGATGCCCGTGTGGCTTGCTCAGCCTTTGTTTAATGCTTCGTTTCTCACTCGTCCGGACTCCGAATCAGTCCCCGTTTGATCCCAGACGCTCGTAGTCTCGTACTCTTTCTTTTCATGAAAAGCTTGCATGATTATTTGTCCATAAAGTGAGGTAGAAATCCATTCTTCTTCAGGTCATGCCCCAGTTTCTTCTCCCGAATCGTGAATTGATCTCTGATTGATTTGAAACTTGCGCCTATGCTTCACTTTATGTGCTAGGACCTTAAATGTGACAAAGGAACACAACCTAGCATAAAATAGGATAAAGACGCAATAATTCAAGCTCAAACAATCAAGAAACAAAGGGGAAAACATGTGCAAATACCGAGTCATCAGGTAGTTAGTATTGTACCACCATTCTGCCATGGAAATCCAAGTAGCCCAGTCCTGAGGTTTATGATGCACCATAGCTCTAAGGTACTCCTCCAAACAACGATTCACTCTCTCAGTCTGACCATCAGTTTGCAGATGGTAGGCTGTCGAATAGTGTAGTTTCACACCCTGCAAATCAAATCAAGTGGACCAAAACACACTAGTGAACATTGCATCCCTATCACTAACAATCGACTTAGGAAGACCATGCAGCATATAAACCCCATCAAAGAACACCTGTGTAACCGACACAGTAGTATAAGGATGATTGAGAGCAAAGAAATGGTTGTACTTTGTAAACCTGTCCACCACCACTAGAATCAACTCATCCCCCCCAAGACTTAGGCAACCCTTCGATAAAATCCATAGATAGTTGTTGCCAGCTGCCTTCAGGAACTGGCAAGGGTTGGAGCAGCCCAGGATATGGAATATTTTCAACTTTACACTTCTGGCAAATATCACAGTGCCCTACAAACTCTCTCAACTGCCTCTTCAACCCATGCCACCAAAAATACCTTTTGATGCATTGATAGGAAGCCTGGACTCCAGAATGCCCACCAACTGGGGAGCTATGGAACAATTGCAGCAATTGGCTCCTCATCTGGCCAGCTGTGCCCACATACAAAGACCCCTTATGGTACAACAGTCATTGTTTCACTTCATTCACCCTAGGACCAACCATAAGAAGCACATCACTAGTCATTAAATCCTGAACAACAGGTGCTCCCGCGTAGGTAGCCTCAAGATTAGTGAACCAAGAGGCGAGAAAAGCTGAAATAGCTCGACACTGACCAGTATCAAGAAAGGTAGGATGCCTAGAAAGAGCATTAGCCATCTAATTGAACTTCCCCTGACGATATCTGATCTCAAAGTCGAGTCCCATCAACTTCACAAGCCTTTTTTCTGAATCTGGGTATGAACTTTTTGGCCAAGCAAGTGCTTCAAGCTTTCGTGATCAGTAAGAATGGTGAAAGGCCGCCCTTCAAAATAGTGTCGCCACTTAGTTACTGGCAAAATGAAGGCCAGATATTCTTTTTCATAGGTGGACAAGCCTTGCTTCCTTGGACATAGGGCCTGACTGTGATAAGCAAGGGGTCTGCCCTCCTGTGATAAAACACCTCCAATCCCAAATCACTAGCATCCGTTTCTAGCGTGAATGGTTTGGTGAAATCAGGTAAGGCCAAAACAGGAGCTTGCACCATGGCTTGCCTTAAAATCTCAAAAGACTGTTGAGCTGCTTGGGACCAATGAAACCCTTCCTTCTTAAGCAAATAAGTCAAAGGTTTGGCTAGACTACCATAATTCTTCACAAACTTTCGATAGTAGCTTGTTAAACCCAAAAATCCCCTAAGTTCCTTCACAGTCCTTGGAACAGGCCACTCAACCATGGCTTTGATTTTGTTGGGATCAGTGGCAAACCCTTCTTGATTAATAACATGGCCTAGGTAATCCACCTGTGTTTGGTCGAAGTCGCATTTAGATGGTTTGGAAAACATTTTTTTGGCTCTCGTGATGGATAAAGTAATGGCTAGGTGAGTTTTATGGGATTCCTGATCTAGACTGTAAACAAGGATATCATCAAAGAACACAAGGATAAATTTTCTGAGGTGAAGGGCAAAGATGTGGTTCATGAGGGACTGGAAAGTTGTCGGGGCATTTGTTAGGCCAAATGGCATTACTGTGAACTCGAAATGGCCATGGTGGGTTCGAAAGGCAGTTTTGTATTGGTCAGAGGAGTGCATCCTAATTTGATGGTAGCCAGACAATAAGTCCAGTTTGGTAAAGTACTTAGAGTTTCTGAGTTCGTATAAGAGGTCATCTATAACTAGAATAGGGAATTTGTCTTTGATAGTAGGGGAATTTAGTTGGCGATATTCCATACAAAACCGCCAAGATCCATCGTTCTTAAGCACCAACGGTACAGGAGAAGCAAAAGGGCTCCTGCTAGTTTGTACATACTGAAAAGCCATCATCTCCTTCACCAATCGTTCCATTTCATTTTTCTGCTGCTGGGAATATCTGTATGGTCTCAAATTCACAGGTTGGGAGTTGGGCAGGAGGGGAATTTGTTGGTCACATGGTCGGGATGGTGGTAAGGTATGAGGTTTGCCAAACACATCTAAGTATTCTGCTATGAATTCTTTGAGAAAAAAATGGAACTTTACCTGGCGGTAGAACTGCTGCTTCCTTCTCTATCGGCTCCACTGAGATACTGAACAATTGTCCAGCCCATGTGGATGACTTCTTGAAAAAATTCTGCAAGCCTTTGCCACTCATCATCCTACAGCTACCACTGTCCTGCAACCCATTAAGAACCACCTCCTGTCCTTGAACCTCGAAAAACAACTGCATGTTAAGGAAGTCAAACTTAACTGGACTCACTGTGTGCAACCAGTCCAAACCCAGCACCATATCATGAGAGCCTAGCTTGATTATCCACACATTATGCACGAATTGATGTCCTGCCATTTCCCAAGTGAACCCTTGACAACTCATAGTACTCATCAGAATCGTCCCATCGGCCAGCTTAACTCGTAGGGGAGTGGCTGGTACTAAGTCACACTTCAATTTCGTTGCCTTCAACTCATGGAGGAAGGTATGAGTGCTCCCTGTGTCCACCAAAATATGAAACCTGTGCTTCTGGACTCGCCCTTTAACTATGAGAGAGTTCGCCAAACCGCCACTACTTAATGCTTACATTGCCACTTCCTCAGGCGCTTCTGTGACACCCGCCTCCATCTTCATTTCACTTGCATCACTTTCTTCCTCAGAATCACTCCAATCAATAGGAGGAAACACTCCCTCCTCTGTTTCCTGAATCACATTGAGTTGTCTTTTAGAATCACAAGTATGGCCATATAAATACTTTTCTCCACATTTGTAACATGCGCCTTTGCAGTAATTGTTCTTAGTTGCAGAATTGGTACTCAAGTTTTTATTTCCCGACACAGGCTTGTTACTGTCTCATTTTTGAACTGCAGTATTGTCCCCAGTACCTGGGGCATTTGGATACAGTTGTGGCCTGTTATTGGCACTTCTCCATTTTCTACGCTTAACTTCATTAGAGGAGTCTTCCAACTTTGTGATATGGAACGCATCAGTGAGCAGTTGAGGCCATCATTGTAACAATTGGACGCAACTCCTCCTCCAAACCACTGATACAGCTGGAGATAAAGTAGTCTTCGGATAAAGCAACATTGTAGCGTAGCATCTGAGATCTCAACTCCTCGAACTTCTCCTGGTACTCACTCAACAATCCATGCTGCTTAAGCTTGTTGAATTCTCCCACGATTCCTCCTTGCGTCCAATCACTAAAGCGAGCACATAAGGTAGTCACAAAATCTCGCCAAACCAGCTCTTGTCGAGTAGTTTTCCATCCTTCAAACCAAATATTGGCTCGTCGACCGAAAGACATTGAAGCCATTTCCACTTGTTCATCGGCAGGTATATTATGAGTCCCAAACATCTTCTCACATTTTCTGGTCCAATCCCTAGGATTCTCGTCGTTAAAAGAGGGAAAATCGAGACGAGGAAGCTGCACATGATTATTGACGTTACCGCGAGGAAGATGTTGATGAGGAACATCCAGATCGGCAACCCGATTTCACAAGATCTAACCTCGCGGTGGCGGAATAAGCTCCACCACAGCAGCTCCCATTCCCGGCAGAGGAAGAATGCCCCGGTCGTGGTGCCGGTCTCTCGCGGCTAATGCCAGCCCCAACGACCTCTGGCTGTGGATGGCCGAGCTGGTCCATACGACAAAACATCTCCTCGAAGCGCTGATCAAAACGAAGGTCGAGGTCATCAAACCGCTGATCCAGTCCATCAAAACGTCGATCCATGCCGCCTACTGTGGTGGTAAGAGTCGCGAACTGGATAGAGTGATCGTCGGCCTTCGTGGATAATTCCTGAAGCTGATTCTCACACAGAGTTTGGCCGTTGCGGAGCACCACCGCGTGTTCTTCCGAGTTGGCGATGTGCAAAGCCACATCGTTGCGAAGTTGTTGTAAGCTAGTGTCCAAAGCGTCGGTGTGATTGCTAACGGTGGAGAGGCGTTCGTCAATGACAACAGTACGAGTTGCGCCCGCCATAGGTGTCAAGTGAAGGCTCTGATACCAATTTGTTATGCCTGGACCTGTGACTCGACTAATTTCAATTGCAAAAACAGGAGGAAAGGATAAGAACAAGAAGGAGAAGGGAAAGTGAGAGAGAGAGAGAGAGAGAGAGAGAGAATTGGGATGGAAATTTCAGTTATATTATTCTTCAATTTCGTCAATGACAACAGTACAGTTGCGGCCCCCATAGGTGTCGAGTGCAGGCTTTGATACCAATTTGTTATGCCTGGACCTGTGACTTGACTAATTTCAATGGCGAAAACAGGAGGAAAGGACAAGAACAAGAAGGAGAAGGGAAAGTAAGAGAGAGAGAGAATTGGGAGGGAAATTTCAATTGTATTATTCTTCAATTACGTCAACAATCCACTGCGTTTCGTTTTATAGTTTGTACAATTTCCATTAAGCCACCAGAATATTCTTCTCTTCTTTATCCCATCACTCCCCCAACTTCTAACTAGTTACAATTGAGGACGGCTGCTACAATTTGTGGATGATTAGTCGGGAGAGAATCGTGGCGGCGGCGACAACTAACGCTGGCCGAACACTCAAGAATTGTCTTAAGAGGAAAACGAGATGCAGAAGAAGCGCCAAGAACAGCTTCTCGACGAAGCGAACAGCCTGAAGCCCGTCTCTGCCATGGTCGAGACCGAGATAGAAATGGAGACAGAGACCCAGAAAGAGATGGAGACCGAGACGGCGATCGAGAGCGGGATATGGATAGAGACAGGGAAAGGGAGCGCCATGGATATGGATAGAGCCTGAAGCCCATCTCTGCCGTCACTATTTATGGAGTTTATCTCCATTGACGAATTCAAAAGCTCCATGCTCCTTCGTCTCCCAATTACACCATCGATGAACAAAGAGAGAAGGGAGGTTTCAGAGTTTTTGGGAAACGACACAGATACTGGAAGAGATGGAGGGTTATGAATTTTTGGATTTCAAATTAGTTTCCGTTGAAGGCTCGATGGGTTTTGGGTTTCTAGATGGATTGAAGGAAGCTATTGCAACATCAACGAAGTGATTGAATGAGGATCAATGCAGATCCACTTTCAACTCTATACACCCAGGCCCCAGCGGCCGGCGAGAAATGGGATTATAGCTTAGATCTACTGTCGACGGAGTGGGACGAGGAGTAGAAGTTGGAGTTCGAGTCATCGGCAGCGATCAAGCTTCCACCTCGGTTGACGAACCCGCTTCTGAATCAAGAAGTAGGAATAAAACCCATAAGTCGGAATAAGAGATACGGGGATCGCGCACCACCACAACTAACCAAACGAACGTGACCAACCAGGCGAGATCGGCAACCACTTTCCACCAAGCTTGTTGTAGAGGAGATTTTCCGACAAGGACCCTCTCACAAAGCAAGCCCTTTCTCAATCAAAGCAGGGGAAGAAGAAAAGTCATGCTCACCAGGAAGAAGAAATAAAAAGATTATAATTTTTTTAATTTAAATGGTGATATGGCATCTACGTGGCAATGAAGAGTCTAGGTGGAAATGACATGTCGTTTAGGGGTTATCCACATAAGCCTAACGTCCACTTCACTAACGGAGTAGTTGACGGTGTTCAGGTATTTGACCGAAATGGCTAAATTTGTCAAACAAGTTTCGAAAATGTGGCTATATCTGTGTATTATTCAAAAAGTGGCTCTTATTGTCAATAAGTGCAAAGTTATGGCTACACATGTGTATTTTGCCTAAATGATACTGTAGACTAGTAATACTAGGGCCTTGTTTGCTTGAGGGTTTTGATCATGGACTTTGTACATGAAATCATATGTAAATGGATTTGGGACCAAAACATTTGTTTGCTTGATGGAATTTGGGAAGATTAATTCGTCGGGCCCACAGACTTTAAGGGGCCAAATCCGTGGGCCCCACGGATTTGGAAATTCCAACCCAAGAGATGGAATTTGTGGCATGGTACAAAATCCATGATGTTTCTTTACCATTGTATCCCCACTTATTTTTCTAATTCCCAACCTGTCCTCTTCCATTTTCTTCTAACTCGCTTCGCACAGACATAAAAAAAGACAGAAGGGGAGAAGAAAGAAAGGACGAGAAAATTCTCAGAAGATAAACTTGGAAGGCGCGCATTGCTGGAGACGAAGAACACTGTCGGAAGAGCTTGTAATTTCACCATTGATAGCATCGTATTTGCACATGTTTTCACCCTTGTTTCCTGACCATTTTAGCTCGAATTTGTTGTTCCTTGGCCTATTTTACGCTAGGTTGTGTTATTTTGTCACATTTCAGGTCCTAGCAAGTAAAGAGGTGCATAGGCGCAAGTTTTGAGTCATTTGGAGGTCGAGGTGCGTTTCAAAGAGAGAATTACGGGCAGCCCCTGCACAATTACGGTCGTAATTGCTCTTGGCATTCCCGTAATTTCAATGCCGAGCCTAATTTCCAGAATCCTGTCTCAGAGTCAATTACGGGCAAGATTCACTTAAATTACAGTCGTAATTCTGTAATTACTGGCGGTAATTGGCAAATTACGACTGTAAGTCCTGTCTTCTAAGTCAAGGGAAACGCGCGTTTTGGGCAATTACGGGCAGACCATAATTACGACCGTAATTCTGCCCGTAATTTGCCCAGAATCAGGATTTTGAGGCAGATTCGAGCCAAAACAGAGGGAGTCGACTTTTCAGAACAAAAACAGAGTTTTAGAGAGAGAAATGGCGAAGAACAAACCCTAGGAGCTATTTGGAGTGGATTTCTCACCATTGAAGCCCAGATTGCTTCCCTAGGAGAGAAGATTGACATCATGGTCCTTCCTGAGGAACAGACCATGGGATACTACTGGACCGCCAGGGCCGCGGACATGAGGTCGCCCATTCAACACCCTCATGTGCCAGCAAATAATTTTGAGGTGAGCACCTCTGTAATCACCATGCTGCGCGTTTCGGTGGTGTTCCGTGGCAAAGAGGGGTAGTGCCCCCGATCACATCTGAGGCGATTCCACGAGCTCATCGATGGAATCAAGATAAATGGGGTCCCAGTTGATGCCATCCAGCTGAGGTACTTCCCGTTTACTCTGGAGGGGCAAGCCAAGAAGTGGCTAGACACTCGACCTCCAGGCTCTATCACCACGTTAGCCAACCTGGCGGACAAGTTCCTCACCCGCTACCATCCTCCGTCCAAGACGGTGGACCTGCAGAAGCAAATTACCCATTTTGCTCAGGATGAAGACGAGACCATCCGGGATGCTTGGGAGAGATACACCAGTCTCTTCCTCAAGTGTCCCAACCATGGTTTTACTGAAGCCTTCAAGGTGGGAACCTTCTACCATGCCCTCTTCCCGGAGGACAAGCAGCTGATTGATTCGGTCTGTGGTGGGAATATGCTCACCAAAACACCGCCCCAGCTGAATAAACTTTTTGAGGAGATGGCAGAATAGGGCTATGACTGGGGAACTGCAAGGAGATCGAGACGAGCACCAGGACAGGGTGTGCATGTGGTATCCACCCATTCATCTGATTTGGTGCAGGTGGTATCGAAGCTAGTTTCAGCCATCGATCGTTCCGGGATGATTGCAAGTACCGGACAGCAGCAGGCAATGCTCTGCCTATGGTGTGAGAGTTCTCATCACACAGTGGAGGATTGTCAGGAAATGAGGGAGTCTTCTACTCTCCAGGAGCAGCTGGACTTCATCGGCAATGCCAGGCGCTTCGACCCCTACAGCAACACTTATAACGAGGGGTGGCGCCAACATCCCAACTTCTCCTAGGGTGGGGCAAATTCTAGACCACCAGTCCCCCAGGGACCACCTGGCTTCCATAGGCCTCCTTACCAGCCTAGACAAGGGAAATTCCAGCAGCCACAACAGCCTCTCTACCCACCCAGACAGGGGCCAATTCCACCTCAGTCACAGGTGCGACCATTTCATCAGACAGGGGCAGCACTTGCAGCCCCACAGAGTGACCCGATGGCGGAACTGCGAGATTTGGTGGGTTCTCTGGCCACCTTCAGTGCAAACAAGTTCAATAACATCGATCAGTTCATGGAGAAAGCTTTAGGCAAATTCATGGAGCTAGAAGCTGGTCAGAGAAACACGCAGGCTGTGCTTCGGGATATCTAGACCCAGCTTGGGAGTGTTGCCCGGGCTGTAGCTCAGAGGCCTCCTGGTACTCTACCCGGTCAGACCATCCCTCATCCACAGAACCCGAATGAGCACTGCAAGGCCATTACCACTAGGAGTGGCAAGGTGACTGCCGATCCACCTGTTCGGGCAGAAGAGAGAGAGACCCATGCTTCAGCACTTCCAGCTAATGAGGAGGAAATGGAGAAGGAGGTTGAGGTGCCTGCTCCTAAACCGCAACTAGTGGTGAAGGAGTATGTACCGTAGCTTCCCTTTCCTACTTGGTTGCACAAAGACCGACTGGAGACTGAGTTTGCCAAGTTCATGGCAATGCTGAAGCAGGTAAACATAAGCATGCCCTTCGTGGAGGCATTATCAAAGATGCCCAAGTATGCCAAGTTCATGAAGGATCTCCTCACCAACAAGAGGAAGCTTGGGGAGCTGTCAACGGTGATGCTCAATGAGGAGTGTTCTGTCATCCTGCAGAACAAACTACCAGAGAAGCGAAAAGACCCAGGGAGTTTCACTATCCCTTGCATGATTGGTAGTTTACATATAGGGAAGTCCTTGGCGGATTTAGGCGCTAGCATAAACGTCATGCCATATAAACTATTTAAAAACCTAGGCCTAGGTGAACCCAGTGATACTAGGATGAGCATTCAACTTGCTGATAGATCCATTGTGCATCCTAGGGGCATTGCAGAGGACTTGATAGTCGCAGTAGGGCCATTCTCTTATCCTGTTAATTTTGTGATTTTGGACATAAATGAGGATGTGGATAGGCCATTGATATTGGGTAGACCTTTTCTCGCCGCCGCCAAGGCGCTCATTGATGTGAATGATGGAAAACTGATTTTGCGAGCTGGGGGTGAACAAATCACCTTCTCTGTTTCTGATAATATGAAACACCTCCAGCTCCATGATGATCTAGATTACTGTGATGTTGTTGCTGATTTTGAGACGGCACTCGCCATCACGAGTGCGGGTACTGACAATTTCCTTGAGCGTTGTCTTTTGCTAGGGGAACATGCATCACAGGACGTGCAGCTGGAGGAGCAGCTCGCGGAGCTAGACGAGGCCGCGATCGAAGGGCGAGAGATACCATTCAAGCCGATCCCTATCTCGCCCCGGATCACTACATCATTGGAGGAGCCGCCGGAGCTGGAGCTTAAGCCCCTCCCCTCTCACCAGGAGTATGCATTTCTCCGAGAGGGGAATAAGCTCCCGGTCATTATCAGCTCGGATGTGACACCCGAGCAGAAGAGCACACTGATGGCTTTGCTACAGAAGTATGCCCGGGCTATGGCATGGAAGATCACAGACATCAGAGGCATTAGCCAATCCTTGTGCTCCCACAGAATTCTGATGGAGGATGAGGTTAAGCCAGTCAGGCAGCCGCAGCGGAGATTGTCTCCTAACTTGGAGGCAGTGGTCCGGGCAGAGATTGTGAAGCTCATGGATGCAGGGATCATCTTTGATATATCTGATAGCAAGTGGGTCAGCCCCACTCAGGTGTTCCCGAAGAAAGGCGGGATGACCGTGGTCCCGAATGAGAAGAAAGAGCTGATCCCGATGCGGATCGTGACCGGCTAGAGAGGTTGGCTGGTCACGAGTTTTATTGCTTCCTAGATGGCATGTCTAGTTATTTCCAGATTCCAATTGCACCAGAGGATCAGGCGAAGACCACATTCACTTGCCCCTTCGGCACTTTTGCTTACCGGAGGATTCCATTCGGGTTGTGTAATGCACCGGCGAACTTCCAGAGATGCATGATGGCGATATTCGACCGACTGGTCGGAGAGATCATGGAAGTCTTCATGGATGATTTCTTGTTTTATGGAGACTCCTTCACTCATTGTCTCCAAAACCTGGAACTCGTTCTGAAGAGGTGTGAGGAGACTAATCTGGCACTCAGCTGGGAGAAGTGCCATTTTATGGTTCGTGAGGGGATTGTGCTCGGGCATAAGATCTCCAAGCAGGGGATTGAGGTGGATCGTGCGAAGATTGAGACGATCAGTAAGCTACCTCCTCCCGTTTCTATGAAGGGGATTCGTAGTTTTCTGGGTCATGCAGGCTTCTACCGGCGCTTCATTAAAGATTTCTCGAAGATTGCCCTGCCTCTGACCAAGATGCTGGAGAAGGATGCACCATTCCAGTTGACTCCTGAGTGCACAGCTGCATTCAAGACTCTGAAGGAGAAGCTTACCCATGCACCTATCATGGTGACTCCTGACTGGTCTCTCCCTTTTGAGCTGATGTGTGATGCGAGTGACTATGCAGTCGGAGCAGTTCTAGGTCAGAGACGCAAGAAGCACTTCCAGCCCATCTACTATGCGTCCAAGACCTTGAACGATGCACAGGAGAACTACACCACCACTAAGAAAGAGCTCCTCGCTGTGGTGTATGCATTTGATAAGTTCCGACCCTATCTGGTGCTCTCCCATGTGGTGGTCTACACTGACCACTCGGCGATTCGCTACCTGATGAGCAAGGCTGACGCAAAGCCTAGGCTGATCCGCCGGATCCTGCTTCTACAAGAATTTGATATCGAAATCCGGGACAAGAAGGGAGCCGAGAATGTTGCTGCAGATCATATTTCACGGTTAGAAGCCCCTCCGGTGGACAACACGTGGAAGAAATCGATGACTCCTTCCCGGGTGAGAGATTGCTGGCGATGACACTGGTGGACAGCGTGGTCCCTTGGTATTCTGACTTTGCCAATTATCTAGTGGGAAAGCAGCTACCCAAGGGGATGGCCACTCATGCAAAGTGCAAGTTCTTCTCCGACCTGAAGCATTATTTCTGGGAGGATCCTTATCTCTTCAGGATCGGAGCAGATGGCGTGATCCGGCGCTGTGTCATGGAGCACGAGATGGGGGATATCCTGTCTCAATGTCACGAGGGACCTACTGGAGGTCACCATGGAAGAAACCGCATGGCGCAGAAGGTGCTACAGCCGGGCTTATATTGGCCCTCGCTCTTCAAGGATGTGGACTCCTTCTCACGACAGTACGACCGCTGCCAAAGGTCAGGTAACATTTCTGCCCGGGATGAGATGCCCCAACATATTTCTGTCATTTGTGAAATTTTTGATGTTTGGGGTATCGATTTCATGGGCCCATTCCCTCCATCTTTTGGCAATCTATACATTCTGGTTGCAGTGGACTACGTCTCGAGGTGGGCAGAAGCTCAAGCCATGCCCACCAATGATGCAAGACAGGTCTGCTCATTTCTGAAGCAGCTGTTCTCCCAGTTCGGGACACCCCACGCCATCATTAGTGATAGAGGAACTCATTTTCAAGGGCAATTCACTAAGCTCCTCTCTCGCTATGGTGTTAAGCATCAGGTGTCGGTGGCTTACCACCCCCAGTCAAATGGGCAAGCCGAGCTGACGAACTGGGAGCTTAAACGAATAATTGAAAAGATGGTGGATCAGTCCCGCAAGGATTTGTCCACCAAGCTCGATGATGCTTGTCTATGGGAAGGCGTGTCATTTGCCAGTAGAGCTAGAGCACAAGGCCTTCTGGGCCATTAAGCTGCTAAACCTGGATTTGAGTGTTGCAGGTACTGAACGTAAGTTGCAGCTGCTGGAGTTGGAGGAATGGCATTACCACGACTACGAGAACACCCTGCTCTACAAAGAGCGAACCAAGCGTTTCCACGACGCTCGGTTGAGGGGCCCGAAGGAGTTTCAAGTAGGTGATCGTGTTCTGCTCTTCAATGCACGCCTGAAACTCTTCCCGGGCAAGCTACGTTCGAGGTGGTCGGGACCCTTCACGGTCACCCAAATTTTCCCGCACGATGCGGTGGAGCTCAGCAATGCTCAAACAGAGCTGCTGATCAAGCTCGAGGACCCTTAGTTCCTCTATTGGCGTCCATCTAAAAGACGGTAAAGAAGCGCTTGTGGGGAGGCAACCCCACTATGGTTTGCATTTCTATCCATTTTCCTTTTCAATTTTTGTCAGTTTTTGAGTCTGTGAGTCTGTCTGGAGTCTTTCTGGAATGTATCTCGTGCCCCGGATGGTATATTTTTGTCTGTGGTGGTGTCTATTTTCAAGCCGGGGCACGAATGGTTTTGGCCGTTCGAAATTGTGGTTTAAAAATCGGAGAAAAGGGCCCTCGGTAGTGAAACTACGGGCAGGTAAGGGCAAATTACTGTCATAATTGCTTTGCCCCTGCCCGTAATTAAGACAGAAGAGGAAAAGTGGCTTGGCAGTGAAATTACGGGCAGGATCCGACCAATTACGGTCGTAATTCTGCCCGTAATTTTCACAGGGGGCAGAGTTTTCTCAGCATTAAAATTACGGTCGTAATTTTAAATTATGCCCGTAATTTCCCCCGGAATTTTAAATTCCAGAAGACGACCGTAATCTCTCCCTCTCTCTCCTTTTCTTTTCTGGTCGGCCTCTCTCTCTCTCCTCTTCACCGGAAATCGCCTTTCCTCCTTCTCAGTTGGTTTTCTGGCCATAACTCCCTCACCGGAGCTCCAAATAAAAATTCGAGACCACTCCCGTGCTCCTCTCGTCGGGGCGCACAAGCCTATACCAGTGGGGTTGATTTTGGTGGTGGTTTGGGTCGCCGGAAAACCGCGACCCTTCGGTGTTCTTTCGGCCCAATCTCCCTCCTCCGACCTCCAATCGGAAAACCGCGACCACCACTGCGTTCCTGGCATTCGGGGCCTCATTCCCCAATGTTTTGGGTCAGTTTGGCGGTGGTGAAGTCGCCAGCGACGAAACTCCGGCGAGCCTTCCGGCGAGTTTCCCGGCGATTGTCGTGTTCTCTCACTCTTCCCTCACCTTCCCCGTGATACCTCCTTGTGCCTCCAGGTGTGCTTCTCTATTTTTACTTGTGAATTATGGAGGATTGGTATTATGGGTTTAGTGAGGAAATTCGGGGATTGAATTGTGCTTGAATTAATTCGGTAGGCCTACGGTATTGCATGCTTTGTTCGTTCCTCCTTTGTTTGGCCTACCGGGTAACATGAGTTGTGATTGTCCCACTTGGAGCCTAATTTGCTGTCCGGATTTATGATCCGAGGGCTCCAAGTGCATTTGAGTTTGTGTGAATGGTGAATGGGTTTGAATGTTTTTCCTCTCTTGGGGCCTAGTCCACTGTCCGAATTTATGATTCGAGGGCCCCGGGTGTGGATAATTGTGTACTCACCATTGACAAATTTCCGTGTATATTGTTGTGCTTTTGCTGCTTTTTGGCTGCAGCACCATGAACACTTACCTGAACATGCTCGACGTCGACCGAGGAAGACTCTGCGGGACATCCGACGCCGCAAAGTCGATCAACACCACTACCTCGATTTTGCGGTCTTCGAGGCACTGGGTGCTTGCGAGGCAATGGAGGCTGCCATCCGCGCTTACTCTTGGTGCCACCTCCTTTGCCTCGCAGAGCCGATCTATCAGGAGCTCCTCTGGGAGTTCTATTCCACCTACAAGCACTTCCAGACCCACGCGGGCGCGCACGGCAACGCCATTCAGTTCCGACTTGGCGGGGAGTCTTACTCCCTCAGCTATGATGACTTCGGTCAGGCACTGGGGCTCCTTCCACCATTCGCCTACCACCTGGCCATCGAAGAGCCGGACAGTCCCATCTTTCGGGACCAGCAATTCTTCGAGAGGATCTGCCTCCCGGAGTTCACAGGCGCTGTGTTCACACCGGGCTACAACACAGCTACTCAGCTGCGCCTAGAGTGGCGCATCCTCAACCAGATGTTGGGGAAATCTTACAACCCTAGCGAGGCTCCACCAGTCATCTTCAACTCCGTTCCTTGCACTGCCTGCACTCCATCAGCCAGGAGGAAGACAATCTTCATTTGTCCTCTCTCATCGCCAGGACGGTCGTCAAGGCTTGTCGCTCTGGTCGTGCTCTGGCTTGTGGGCCGGAGGTCACTGCCCTGGCCCGGTACTTCAACATCGACCTCTCCGGGTTCACTGTCATCCTCCCACCGACACCCTTCTCCAGGGACACCCTCCGGCGCCAGCTGATACTGCAACAGGACGGGGACGTGACCTTGATCCGCGGGCTTCCTCGTCCTGTTCCTCGTGCACCAGAGGGCGAGGATATCCCCGAGGCGAGCGATGCTGCAGCTCGTCGGACCACTCGTCGGACCAATCTTCAGACCACGCCTTCTGCAGCTGGCGCATCCACTTCTGTTGCCGGCCCGTTTGCTGCTGCACCCACCTCCTACATTGCTGAGCAGTTGGCCGACATTTCTCGCTAGAATGAGAGATCCTTGCTGGCCAGGAGCACATCAACGCCCGACTCGACCGTGAGCGCGAAGGTCGGCATCACATCATTTCGGCTCAGCATTACATGATGAGCTACGGAACATGGACCTTGCTGCTGTTAGCTACCCTTGGGAGGCTTCCCCAGGGCATGAGGATTTCTACCCGCATCCCACTGGCGACGGAGGCGATGAGAACTGATCTGGCTTGGCCTACTGGCCCATCGAGTTGGGCTCCATATTGTGTTTCCAGACTAAGACTCAGACTCCATATTGTGTTTCATTTTCTCTTGTCTTGTTTCTTTGGATTGTAGACTTGGAACTATGGTTTCTTTCACCCCATGTGTGTGTTTTGCTGACTATAGCTTTGTGTCGTTGGACTGGTCCTTATCCAGTCCTCTGCTCTTGACTAGTCCGCCCTCCAGTCCCCGTTCCTGACCACTGTTTCACGATAACATCGTTCCCCTTCCCTCTGCTCCATTGAGGACACTGTCACATTTAAGTGTGGGGGGTTCTTTGTATTCATTGGAACATATATAGGTGTGCTTGGAGCCTAGTCCGCTGTCCAAATCTCGAGATTTGAGGGCTCCAAGCACTGCTGTTTGCTTGATCATATTGGCACTGTGGTTTAATTGGTGAATCGAATGGCTTTCGAATTAATGCATGACAACTGGAATGTGACTAGGACAGCCTATAATGATGACTGAGACGTGTAGTAGAATTGTGTAGGAGTTCAGTTTTTCAACTGTTTGCTTACCAACTGTGACTTGGATTGATCACTTGTTCTTGACAGTCGTTTATGCATCTAGTTCAGGGAATCGGAATGAGAGATAGAGCATATAGGTAGCCATGTGAGATTTGAGCCTGCTCGTTTCTTTCTTGTGCGATAGTTCCCTCTTCCATGATGTGCAGCATTCACGTTATCATTAGCTAAGATGATGGAGGCATAGGAATAGCCCACGACCAAATTGACTGTCCTTGTGTGTCATACCCCCTAGTCAGTCCTTTGAGCCGTGTCGCATCCTTTCTTTCGGTCTACAATGAAAAATCACCCTGTTGCATCTCTTAGAAGGTTCCACAGAATGGTTTTTACGTGTTCTTTGTTGTTCTGCTAATTGTAATGAGAGGGTTGGAGGTAGTGCTTAAAAATTGGGCATGTGTTTGAAAAACGTGCAGAGGTGGTGGTTCTCTTAAGAAATGAAAAAAATGAAAGAGAAAAAAAATGAAATCAAAAGAGAGCCACTACCAAAAATCTGAATAGTGCCTATTAAGTAGTGTTTCTTAGCAGTTTGGCTTGGAAATACTAGCATTTATGTGACCTCCTTCGCTCTTGTGCTCTAGAGAATTTGAGTAATGCAGAATAGCAGAAAGAAAGCTATTGGTTTGATTGGCTGTGAGTTTGTTGGGTTTGGAAATGTGGAACCTTGTGCTATGAATACTTCCACCACTTAAAAGGCCTTTTCCCCATGTCCTAGACCCTAGCCAGTCATTTGAACCTGTGTCTAAGACCTCCAGATTAGTTAGTGATGACACCCATCTTTGTGAGCTCTAACACTTAGAGGCTGCCATCATGGTGAAGAGACGTTAGGGATTGAGAGAATAAGTATGCGCATTTTTCGCATCAAATTGTCCAGACCCCACTGGTCGAGAGTGAGCGATTCATTTCCTTGTTCTTTACACTCTTTACCCCGGTGAGGACCTAAATGGCTCGGTCTTGATTCTGATGTCTTGAGTTTTATGCATGAGGTGACTGTCTTGAATAAGTGGTTGAGTCAAGTCTAGGTTGGTTGGTGAACAGAAGGGAAACTCCTCCTTTACTCGATTTTGCTGCACTCGAATGTTCTCTGTGGTGGTTGTCCAGGTTGCGGTTGAAGTTGTTCAGGTGTTGATGTTTGAAAGCCAGCATGATTCCCGTGTTTTGTGCCTATGTGATATGTCCCCAAGGGGTTGCATGATTGAGATATTTCGAGCTTACCTTGTATCTGGCTTGGTTTACTTGGGGACAAGCAAACGGTTAAGTGTGGGGGAATTTGATAGCATCGTATTTGCACATGTTTTCACCCTTGTTTCCTGACCATTTTAGCTCGAAGTTGTTGTTCCTTGGCCTATTTTACGCTAGGTTGTGTTATTTTGTCGCATTTCAGGTCCTAGCAAGTAAAGAGGTGCATAGGCGCAAGTTTCGGGTCATTTGGAGGTCGAGGTGCGTTTCAAAGAGAGAATTACGGGCAGCCCCTGCACAATTACGGTCGTAATTGCTCCTGGCATGCCCGTAATTTCAATGACGAGCCTAATTTCCAGAATTCCTGTCGCAGAGTCAATTACGGGCAAGAGTCACCTAAATTACGGTCGTAATTCTGTAATTACTGGCGGTAATTGGCAAATTACGACCGTAAGTCCTGTCTTCTGAGTCAAGGGAAACGCGCGTTTTGGGCAATTACGGGTAGACCATGATTACGATCGTAATTCTGCCCGTAATTCTGCCCAGAATCGGGTTTTTGAGGCAGATTCGAGCCAAAACAGAGGGAGTCGACTTTTCAGAGCGAAAACAGAGTTTTAGAGAGAGAAAGGGCGAAGAACAAACCCTAGGAGCTATTTGGAGTGGATTTCTCACCATTGAAGCCCAGATTGCATCCCCAGGAGTGAAGATTGACATCCCAGAGCAGATTTTCCTCATCTTTATGAATATGACTACTCTGATTTCTGTTTTCCTCTCTCTCTCT
Organism: Linum trigynum; assembly: GCA_964030455.1. Classification (NCBI taxonomy): domain Eukaryota; kingdom Viridiplantae; phylum Streptophyta; class Magnoliopsida; order Malpighiales; family Linaceae; genus Linum; species Linum trigynum. Next base: position 16,033,302 of record OZ034818.1, read on the forward strand.
ATGGAGTAGAACCCTTCTCTCACTTGGGTATGAAGAACCCTAGTTCCATGTGTTAGGGATCTTGATTGTAATGACTTGGGATGATTATACTGTTTGGTTTTAATCGAATGATGCATGATTCATTGAATTGATTGAAGCCTGATCAACTTTTCTTGATTTTTGCTGCAACCTGAGATAGATAGAATCTGATTAGGTTGTGAGAGCTTCTTCATTCGGTAGTAGTAGATTGGCTATACGAGAGTTAGTCAGTCTACTGCTTTGTACTGGAATCCAATTCCAGTAGTGGAGTTCTGTGCTTATTGCTTCAGCTTTCTATCCCGGTGAAGACTAGTCGTCTGCCGGGTAGTTAGACTGAGAGGGCTTGGTCAGCTTAAGAGATTCCAAACTACTATCGGATCCTCCGCAGTTTAATCAACAATAAATCAACCCAGGGTAATTACAGCTGAGACCTAACTAAGGAGCTAGGGGGACTCATTCCCGAGTGACTCTTCCTTTGCTTCAGAAAACCGAATCAATTCCTGCTTTCTTTCTGCTTTCAGTTAAGACCAAAATCAATTGACTTAGTTTGCTAGATAATAGATAATCACTGAGTATGCAGTAGATCTAAACCCCGGGTTGATATTTAGAACTTTCCACTTTACTGCATTCCCGGACTGCGATTACACTTGGTCGTAGTTCGGTGTTGTATCGTAGCGTGTCAACCTTCCTCTCCTTCGTCGGTGGAGAACTCACCTCAACAATCAGGTGTGTTCATCTATTTCATTGTTCCCTTACCATCTATTTTCTCAAGAACCCTAAAAGAAAAGGTTCTGAATTCTTCTCTCTATGAGTGGTATCATTGAAATGGGTGTCGGTGGAGAACTCACCTCAACAGTCAGGTGTGTTCCTCTATTTCATCGTTCCCCCTACCATCTGTTTTCTCAAGAACCCTAAAAGAAAAGGTTCTGAATTCTTCTGAGTGGTATCATTGAAATGGGTGTGATGTGTAAGCAAGAAATTCTAGTTTGTTCTCATCTCATCAATGGCGATCATGCTGTAAGAGAGAAATAATTTCTAGTTTTGTCTTCTTTTTCTTTTTTGGTTCTACACGCTTGTTTTTTGGATGTCTTCTGTTACCTTTTGGTTGGGTTCTTAGAAAGTTGATATATTCTACTAATTCGATGGTGTTAAATTAAGAACAAGAATATTTTGATTGTATTAAATTTGGGCTGCATTTTCATAGTTAGGGTTTGTCTCAATTTTGTATAAGTTGGTGAAAGTGGCCACTTGTATTCGTTTTGGGTACATCACTGGATGGTTTGAGGCAGATAGAGCTGAAAAATGAAGGGATTGACAGCAACTTGTTGAGATTTGATCGAAGTACTTATGTTGTATTTCTTTTGTTCAACTAGGATAGGAAGAACATCTAATATTATATGTTTTCCTTGTACAAACAGATTAGTATTTTGCTGGTGATGAACGAATTTCAATTGGTGATGATGATGTTCATTTGTGCTAAGATGTTGGTTCTAACATGGTTGTTGCTTTTAACCATCATCAAATCTATCAAGCAAACAATGGATTTATCCAAAAACCAAATTGACCAAATCCGTCATAAATCCATGGTTTTCTAAAACCAAGGTTTTAACCAAAACCTTCATTTTTCAAATCCATGAAGCAAACGACCCCTAGATATAAGGGATGAGTATTCATGGGCTGGATTTCAGGATGGATGCCCCAAATCTATAGATGAGATTTACAAGATCATGGGATCTACAAATTTTGGATCCTCAAAAGCCATGGGCCTTACCACTTGGTCCCTAAGAAAATTGCAAGCAAACAATGAATTTCCTCCAAGTTCAACCCAAATCAATCAATCCAAATTCATAAAGCAAAAACCGACATAAACTATCCTTTTCTAAAATCTTTATTCAAACTAGGGTTGTGAAAATAGAACAGACTGTTTGAAATGTGGATCAGACCGCACATTTGGTATGAATCGTAGACCGTTAAACATGACCGCTTGGTCACCATCATTTTTTAAAGGGTTAATATCGTAAATTGGCCCGAACTATAACTACTACATTGGCCCGTGATTTTAGAAATTGCTATCTTGCCGTCAACTATACACCATCGTCACTAGTAATTTCTAAAACCATAGGCCAAAGTAGTCTAGTTGAATATAGTTCGAGCCAATTTAAGATTGTTGATGTGACTTGAATCAGACTATCTGGCTAACGATTGGATGTCCATGGTGTATGGGCCTAGTGACAGACCCAGAAATTTTAATTATGGGTGCCCTCTTTCAAAAAATAAAGTAAAATAAAAATAATAATCAAATAATTCTTAATTAAGAAAATACCCAACTTGTACAATTTAAAAAATTCCATAATGTATTTTCATATTCTGAAAAAAAATTAAAATACATTTAGTGTCTACACTACTCAACAAATTTGTCTCGGTCTATCCTACTAGACATTCATTCACGAACTGACGCATATTAGACTTCTAAATTTGTTCTTGATGTAACTCAAAGCTGAAAAGACACTTTCAAAACCGTGTTTAAAATAGAACAACAAAAAAGTTGTAGCCTACAAACGAGAGTAGGATAATCGTTTTTTCAAATTTCAGGGTGTCCCGAACTATTAATTATATTTTTTTTTGTCAATACGTAAATTATCACAGGGAGTTGGTAATCGCTTTTCCAAAATTTAGGGGTGTCCCGAGACACCCCCAAAGGCCCCTAGGTTCGCCCCTGTCTGGGCAGATAGACGTTCGGGTTTATGTTCTGGGTCTGGTTGTAAATGCTTTTCCTTTACCACTTGGAGTAGGGTTAGACCATGGATAAGTTCTATAAATATTTCTCATACTACTGTGTAATTTGTATCTTCTCGAAGTATAGTGAACTGACTCTCACTTGTCCGTGGACTAGCTAACACATATTGTTTTAGTGGACCACATAAATCGTGTATCGTGTGTGTTCTTGTTTCGTATTCTTACTTTTTCGATATTCCTATTTCCCGTTCCGCAGACAAACAACCATGAAAAAACATTAACCCTTTTCTAAAATCTTATGAATTCCTGTGTACAATTCATTGCCAAATGAATTCATGTGTTTGGCATATGCTATTAGCGTTACAATCAAATTCTTGTCAACGTTCCTCATGCTGCATGAATTGGCGCCAAATAATATATGTAGAAGTAATTTTGTTAATAAATGAGAATGATTATGTCCTTTTATCATAATTGGTAAATACTTGTGGAATTCATTTGAAAATTCCATCTCAATTTCTCGGAATTGCTATAACTAGTTCCAATTCCATAGAATTCAAAATTTAAAATTGAAAACGGATTCTTTTAAATACCAACACAAAAAAAAATTATTTCAAAATGAATTCCTAAAAACTTATAAAATTCATTTATCCCAAATGGTATGTAAAAGAAAACAAAAGGAAAATCTGGACACTTTATCCCTGGGCCGGCCCACTTTTCACTTGCACTCAAAGTCCAAACCGCGGGGCGCGGGAGAGGAAGTCTGTGTTACTGTGTAGCTAGTTAGTTTGGCGCCAAACGAAGCAACTATTGTCTCAAAATTCGCTGATCGAAACTTGAAAGTTAGGGTTGCTTCTTTCCTCAGTAGAGCTGGAACGCTGTAGCTCACCGGAAAATGTTGGATTTCTCTGATCACTTGAAGGAAGCCACTGCCTTACTTCACTCCAACTCCAAGGAAAACAAGTCACTCGGTTACTTCTCTCTGCTTCAGCTCCAGGAGCAAGCAGGGATGGATGGTTCCCGGACACAAATCCTCGCCGATCGCTTTCAGAGTCTGGTCTCTACGATCCTCACCGATATCTCCATCGACGATGAAGAAATGTAAGTCTCCTGAGTCCTGACACCCAATTAGATTTATCAGATAGCGTATTCGGCAGGTTGTTCGATTAACTAGTGGCGTCTTTGTTTCGAGGTCAGTGCGGCGCAGGCATTGAAGTGTTTGGGATTCATGATCTACCATCCCGCCATCGTAGCTTCAATTCCAGGTATAACTGAGACTTTCATTGTTATGTAGTTGAAAGAAAGAACGTAAGCGATTCCTTGGTAACATAAATTTATAAATTGGTTTGTGTAGTTGACAATGTCAACATGGTTTTGGATGGACTGGCCAAAGTCGTGGTGGCAACGAGGGTAAAGGTAAAGAGAACTTTAACAGCTAGCTTGTGGATGGTTTGAGGATGTGTTGATTTGGCCGGTGAGTTACATTGTTAACTTCTACTTTGCAGTCAGTTTGTAACTTATGTGTATGGTGCATATCGATGCAACAATTCGGTGCATCTATCCTTGCTGCGCATTTTCATCAACTGTTGCGGGCAGTTGTTCATGCTCTTGACAATCCAAACGCATCGCTGTCTACAACATTTGAAGCTGTTCAGGTAGAATCCCTTGTTTGATTCTTTTATTTTCATTTCGTCGATAGTATGAGCAAAAACTTTTGAAAGATGTATTCAATGATTTTGTCAATGCTGGTCCTTTGCCTTTTAACTCTTGTCATTGCAACGGATCAGGCTGTTATTAAGTTGGTAGATCAGTTAAGTGCGGAGATGAGAGATTCATCTCACATTTGGGCTCCTCCTATATATCGAAGACTTGTCAGCGTTGAGAGGCGAGAAAGGAGTATTGCACTGATGTCTCTTGTTAAAACTAAATCTGTGCTATTACCACCTTCCGATGCTCTCTCTAAGGTGAGTGATCACTTTTTCCTTCTCGGGTTAAATCCGGTAAATGATGCATCCATATGTCAGAGAAGCCCAATACATACCTTTTCCTTTGTGCAGGGAGTTGTTAGTGATCTGAAAAGGAGCCTGCTCACAGGCATGAATGATCTTATGAACCGCAGTATGAAAGTTGAAACCTTGCAAGCATGGGACTGGTATGTGCGCTTCTTGGGGTGTTATTCTACGAAGAAACGTAATTTGATGAATGTCATGCTCAAAATTCCACAGCAGACGTTTACAGATCACAATCCCCAAGTCCAGATTGCTTCACAGGTACTACTACCGTACACTAACCCTGCATGGAAAAGTCCTCTTTTGTGTGTGTGTGTGTGTGTGTGTGTGTGTGTGTGTGTGTGTGTGTGTGTAGCCTGTCTTGATTTGCTTCTTTCCCTGAAAAAAATGGCATATCGTCATTATTATTTTTAAAGACATCCGTCTTGACTACAGGTTGCCTGGGAAGGTCTCGTTGATGCTCTGATTAACACTCCGCTCTTAACCTGTGAGAGTAGTAGAGCATCTGAGTGTGTGTGTGTTGATTGTGTGAATATGATCCCAGGAGTTCAGTTCAGTTGCTGTAAACAGCCTGTTTTGATTTGCTTCTTTCCCTGAAAAAAATGGCATATCGTCATTATTATTTTTAAAGACATCCGTCTTGACTACAGGTTGCCTGGGAAGGTCTCGTTGATGCTCTGATTAACACTCCGCTCATAACCTGTGAGAGTAGTAGAGCATCTGAGAAGGATACCCAACTAGTGCAAAAAATATCTACACTGAGGAGTAGTTTTCAAATTCTAGCAAGTGGTCTTCTGAAAAGCATAAAGCTCATCATGACACCTCTAATGGGCATCATACTGAGTAAATGTGACACAAGTGTTCACTCTGCATGCTTGAACACTTGGTTATACTTGCTACACAAACTTGATGTGTGTGTCAACCATCCGTCAGTGATAGAGTTGGTATTAGCTCCCTTTCTTGAAGCAGTATTCCAAATGGGCCTTGATACTACAACTATTTGTTTATGGACCACATGCCTAGAGCTTCTTAATGATTTTGTGCTCGTGCAAGTTCCAACATCTGGGGAATACGCGTGGAAACAGCAGCCTATCAAATGGCAACCATGGAATATTGATAAACTTGATTTCTTTCTTAAGGTAGTAAGCATACTTATGAGTCATGAATCAGCCGCCCTTGAATATAGAAAATCAGCATGTGATGGAGCCACAAGGATATTCAAATCTATTGCAAAAAGGGTCCAGCTGGAGTTTAATACCTCCTCAATCACTTTCACCGATATCATGTATTTTTGGAATGCAATGTTGTGCTTCGTGAAGGCTTCAAGTGAATCCGTAGTCTCAAAAGTTGGTAATAGTGATGAATTATTCCCTGTGTGTCTTCAGTTTGTGGAGATCCTCATTGAAGAAATACAACCTACTGCATTGAGATCTCCTCTATACAAGGTAGCTCTAGACCTTGCATACCTTCAGAATCTGCCAACTCCTCTTAATGAAATGCGAGATTATTACAATTTATTGGAGACAAGCAGCATTAGTTATATGGAAAAAGTTACACCATTGATTTATCTGATCACGGTGTTTATGTGCACCGTGATTCGGTCAACTTCCCGAGAAGATGAAACAAAACTGGCTCTCCTGAGAGTAGAGAAGTTTTTCAAGATGGTATGGCGTGCATCTGAATCTTTGCAAGATATTTATGTCCCATTTTGTTTATTGCATAAACATGGAGCATATGGGCGCTTGGGACAGCAGCTATGGTTTTCCTTAGCTATAGGCTTCAAAGACTGCATTGATAGCAGGCAGATTTCCCCATTTGTAACTGAGGATGATAATCAGGAAGTTGGTTATCGTGTACTTTGCCATTTCTTATTATATCCATTCGTTTCTCACTGTCACCCCAAATCAACTCTTGAGGTAGTCAGTGGCTTTTCTTCACAACAACACATAACTGAAGTTTGGAAGTCGCTTTATCTCACACTATGTACCTCACAGTGTTCCACAATAAAGGGAAGCAGGCTTTCCGAGGAGTTGTGCTCAATGCTGAATATATTCATAGACAAACGTTGTGGAACTAAAGTAGATTTAAGCAATGAGGTTCCCCACTTCCATCTTGTTTCCCTATGTGGCAATGCTGTTATTTGCATTTCGCAACATATCATTGATGGTGACTGGAGCAAAAGTGTCCGTGATCATGGAACATCATATGGCATTAGTAATCGGCTGGGATTTGCTGCCAGGTACTTGCAGCAGCCTCTTGTTAGCTTTTTCTAGCTGATTGATGTAATATCTTGATGTGAAAAACTTTGTATGAATAAACACCTAACTGTCTAAATTTAAATGAAAAAAAGAGATATACCAGAAAGTACAATTGAAAGGTGGGAGAAGACCAATGGAAAGCTCTCTATAGTTGGAGCAATTATTTCTACCCTCTCTGCCTCTTTACATTCTCCCTAACAAAAGACAACATACATTTCTCATGTATGGTTTTACAGGTTCTTGAAGTTGTCATGGAAACTGGTGGAGCAGAGCCAACTCGATGATCTTTCTCTAGTTTCAAGGTTTGTTCACCTGACTAATGCCCTCAATCTTGATGCATAGTTGGCTATCTTTTTTCTTTTATGGTGTGCATCTAACATATCTTTACCATTGACAGGGCAATATCTGCACTGGCAGATGCAGCTGCCTCTCTCCATTCAAAACAAAACGTCCTCTTATTTATGGAGGTAAGGCATTCTTCACTACAATCTGTGAACAACAACCATCTAAAGAAATCCACAAAAAAAAAAAAAGAATAATGCGCGTGATAAAACTTTGTGCAGATGATAAGTTGTCCTATGCTCCAGTGGCTATCCCATGAAAGACTACCCGATGAAAGTATCATGGATCAACTCAGTCGTCTGTGGGGAGAAATCCTTAGCTCTTTGCAGAGAAGCCTTCCACCAATCAGCTTCGATTCTTCGTTTTTAAACCTTCAGGCGCCCGTCCTACAAAAAACTCTGGACCACCCGGTTTCCTCCATCTCAAAGCTGACCATCTCTTTCTGGAATTCAACTTATGGTGGGGACATGAAGCTAGACTACCCTGAGAGCCTACTTGATCTCTTGGATAGGTTGTCCAGAAGCAATAGAATCCACCTTGGAAAGATTCCTCATCCCTTTCTTTCACGATGTGAATCTAGACCGCCAATGCCACTTAGCAGGTACAACATAGTTGCAACAAATAACAGGAACTCAAAAAGAGTAGAGATAGTGGAGTTCCGGTCAAGCTCAAAGAGAAAGAAACTGGAGCTAACTGAACATCAGAAAGAAGTGAGACGTGCACAGCAAGGAAGGGAGATGGATTGCAATGGCCATGGTCCTGGTATCCGGACTTACACCACAGTTGATTTCTCTCAGGAGAACGAGGACTCTCAAGAATCTCAGGAACTGAGGAATACAGAATCCATCCTGGAGTTGTTAAGGAAGAAATGATTTGATTGATCATCAGGTTTATATGCAAAGACTTATTTAGCTCTTTGTTTTTCATAAATGTGGGAGCATTGGGAGGTGGTGCTATTTTAGTTGTTTCATACAACTCACTTATATTATAATTTTATATACCAAAATAAAAAAAAACAATGAGCACCTAACTGTTTTCCAATCCTTTCACTTATTTGATGAACTTTTTTGGCATACACTTTCACTTCTACTATTTGCTCCAGTTGACTGTTTCTCCAATTCATCTCTTACCAATTGAATCGAACAGGGTCACAGAGGATCAAAGTCTAATCCTTTCCAAAATACTTGTTTGAGATGTAGAGCAATAGTTGGATTCCAAGAGTGAAGAAGCGAGCAATTAAAGTCCACATCTTGAAGTAGCCAGCCATAAGTGGATTGATAACTGGTGCCATAAAGGTAGAGTACATTCGCATCAAGAATCGGATGATTACATGAGGACTGTGCAAGAACCCTGTAGCACCCAATAGCAAACCAAAAAGGTACGTTAAGCAAGAGTTTTTTATTTATTTTATTGTGATGATTAGTGAATACTGGCCTAGGAAGACTGAATCCATGATGGGTTGTATATATTTTGTTCATCTAGTCATCTACTAATACCACTACTTGTTAACCAAGAATGCTGGATCTGGTTGTGTTAGCATTAATAATGGAGAATCTCACATTCAGCTGCTGTAGGGAATTCGTCGAATAATGCGGTCACATTCCTTAACAATGCCTGAAAAGTAGAGTATGAATCATCAGTAGGAGGTGATCTAATAAGTGTATTATAGGCTTTCTGAATGCTTCGGATTGGTAATTAATTACCAGAACAATGCCTCCTGGTTTAATAGGTGACTCGATCACAACTAAAGCTTTCCTGCACAGAGTTACACTTTTAACATTTCAGTAATTACTAAGCAGTTTTTGTTCTTCGTTGGAAGTTACAAGTTAGTTTAAAATTTTACTTAATGACCAGGCTAGATCCTTGTCCCATTGTGCACTCGTAGAAGCTGCACCCTCTAGTAAATGGTATGGGAGTCTTATTCCACTCTGCAGCAATTGAATACAGCTGAATTAGATAAGAAAGATCGAATCCATGATTGAAAATAATTCATGAAATATCTGTATAATAGGTCAACTGGGTAGTTTAGTAATGCACATTACCAAGGTGCCAGTTGATGGCGGCTGTGAGCTCATGGCTATTATCGCAGACTCGGTCGATTCTGAACTTCACATTCTGGCCCATGCTGCTGGTGAGCTGCTGGAAGAAAATCATGGCTTCCTGTGAAATCAAACAAACAAAAGAAAAAAGATTGGCTGTTTATAACTTTGTACAAGCTTATAAATCATGAAAATGTAGGACAATCCAACAAAAATATCACTGATGAAGAGACCCACCGACCTTCTTCCCCTGGATTGGGAAAGGAAATGAGCAATCCTCCAAGGTACAATCCACAGAGATCAGGTCTCCAAGTTCCTTCAACTTCTTTGCATTGATATATTCATACAAGCTGTTGACGACAACACATGGGGAAATGGGATCAGACCCAGCTGACGTGACGTCCACGTCATCCACTGACAAGCACTTGGTTGTTCTTGTCTTTGTGGTAATGACCAGTAGTAATCTCTTCTTCTCAGCTTGCCTTCTCGAAATATGGCTGTTAACGATGGTGCTGCGACCTTGGTTCGCCACAATCCATGGCTTGTCACTGCTTCTCGAGGCTCGTGGTGGTGATGACCACCGTTTGAAGGAGGGGAAAGGGAAGGTGCCCTTATGTGGGAGGACACTTGAAAGGCTAACAATGGCAGACATTGTTGAACTATGAAAAGGAAGAGAACAGGGGAACACAGGTTCTGATATTATAAGCCATTTGGTGGTGGTGCTAAGGGAAAGATGGATGGGGTTGTCAAGCTGTGAACTGTGAGCAAAGAATAAAGTTGGAAGTAGCTTTGCTTAATGAAAGAAAGGAACCATTTTTCGCAAGGTTTTTCTTATATTCTATTCTGGGTTCCATCAACTCATTGTGGCTTGCCATCAAAGTAAGGAATTACACCACTCTTTCCCTTACTTGATTCCTGCAATCGATACTAAGTGAATGGTCTGAGAGTTCCCTAGAAGTTTTGGTAGAGATGACTCTTTATAAGAACGGGTTATATGTTAGGGTATCGGAACGAAAACCAGCATTTTCCTTGTTAAGGTTTTGTTTGGAGCTTTTGCAGAATAATCAATTAGATTTAAGTCTAGTGCCACTTATTGAATCAATCCATTCACTGATCTGGGATTCAGATGAGCCAATAATGATCAGCTATTACCACCTTTCTGGTTTCTTGTCATTGAACGTCAACCTGCTTCTATTTGTCTAGATGTAATACAACTACCCAAATGAGTTCCCGAAACTCGCAAAGAAAAAAAGAAGTGAGTTAGACAAAAACAGAAAAAATTTGGACAAAAAAAAAACAAGTAACTTGCATAAAAAGAAATGAAGTTACTTACACAAGCTAACATTTTTAACTTTTAACTGCCCAAGGGTAAGGAATAGGCAGGGTCTGCATTTAATTAACAGCTAATCAAAATAATAAACACCCATCTTTAGACCACTAATGACAAACCAATAGATCTTTGCAATCCCTTTAAACCAAGCGGGAAACTACTGATGTTTCTTTTTGTTTAAAGAACATTTGAAAATTCATATCGTTACAAATAAAAGGGGCCTAAAACTATATAGCATATCATTCATTTTCGGTAGCTGTTCTTTAGATAAAATCATACATACCATGACCATGATTTTACAATATCTTGATAACGTATCCATTGCATATGATCTCACATATTATTTTTCTTAGTATACTATTGAAAGAAGTCGACTCAAGGAACAACTCGTGATTTAAACGTGACATGAAGTTGAAAACCAATAGCTATGATTATTACATAATTTGATGGGTAAATGTCAAGTCTGGTCACTGGATTTACTAAAATATGTTATGTTTAGTTACTGAAAAATTTATTATCAATTTTGGTTACTCGAATTAGTAAAACGGTTCAAGTTTAGTCACTCTCCGTTAACTTTATCTAATGTGATACTCAACCCTCACAGTGGACTGTTAAATGTCTGAAGTGGCAATTATAAAATTAATATAATTCTTTTAATATTTTCATATTATTAAATAATAAAATTCAATAAAAATGGCGGGCCTCACTCTCTACCCAGTAGGGCTGTTAGTCGGTCGGTTTTGGTTTAACCGAAAAATGAAAAGTCGATTTTCGGTTAAACCGAGCGACCCCCTAGCATTACCGAACATCAACTGACACCTTTCGCTCGGTCACTGTCTAACCGACCGGTCAATTATCGGTTATAACCGCGGTTAGCCGAATTAAATACAAACAAATTAAATAAAAAAAAAATAGAAGGAAAGAAACCACAACACACTTTTCTGTCTTTGTCTTCTTCTTCTTCTCTCCTCATCCAAAAAAAAGCTAACGTCTTTTCTTCTCCCATCGCTCTGCCTTGCCTCTGCTACCCTCCAGGTTCCAAGCCACTTTTTCTCTCCTCTCTCTCCCAGCCAAAACCAATTTCTTTTTTCTCTCTCTCTCTCTCGGCCAAACTTAATTCCCCTTCTCTCTCCGTTGTTCTTCTCTGAACTCACGAACAAAGACCATTTTTCTTCTCCTTCTCTCTTTCGCAGCCGCGGTTCATCTGTTCGGGGACGACGACGGATGGACGGGGAAGAGGAAGGATGGAGGCGGCGACGAGATGAGGAAAGGACCTGGGCGGCAGCGAGGAAGGGATCTGGCCGTGTGCGATGCGACGAGGAAGGATCTACATGGCGGCGAGGAACGGAGGAAGGCGGCGGCCGTGAGGCGACCGAGGAAGGGAGCAGGGTGGCGGCCGTGCGTGTGAGGGTGAGGCTCTGAGGGGATTATAGGGTTTCAGAGTGGGGTTAAGGGTTTTATATGTCGTTTTTTTTAGGGAGGGCAATATATGAGGGTTGGTCGGTTTGGGTCGGTTTTTTTGGATAACCGCGATTAATAATCGTCGGTTACTCGGTTATCCGAATCTTCTTATTCTCCGCAGCGGCAAGGACAACAACTCCTCCGACGTACACGTGTACCTAGTCGGTGACAGCTCCGGCGGGAACATCGCTCACCACGTGGTCGTGAAAGCCTCCGAAGCCGGGATTTTGATACTGGGCAACGTCTTGCTACACCAGAAGTTTTGGTTTTATTTATTTTTATTATTATTTAATAATGTAGAAATATTAAAAGAATTAAATTAATTTTTTAATTGCCACTTCAGACATTTAATGGCCAACTGTTAGGGTTGACTGCCACATCAGATAAAGTTAATGGAGAGTGACTAAACATGTACAGTTTTACTAATTCAAGTGTCCAACTGATATGAATTTTTTTAGTGACTAAACATGACACATTTTAGTAAACCTAGTGACCAAACTTTGCATTTACCCTAATTTGATGTTATATTTCATATGTCATATTTTGAATTCCAGTGCGGAACAACTTTTTGTCATCAAATCGGACTCGCCAAATCATACCTGATTTGGAGCCAAAAAGAAAAGTTGACGCAAAATTCTGATGGGAGGGGCAAAAGCTAGAGAGGTTCTTTCATTACTTTTTGTGGCGCACAAACAGTGGATAGAGAGAGAAGTCGTTGAAGGGCAATAATTGGAGGCAACGTCTTAACATTCCTCTATTTTTCCATTTACTCTGTTTGCCACAGAAACCCTAATAATGGTTTGGCCCTTAAACTCCTATTTCATCGGCAAGAAAATTTTCGACCTCAAATCTCTCATATCTAGCCAAATGAGTAAATTGGATAAAATATCTCATTTGAATTTCATGAGTTTTTAAATAAGAGATTTGGACACATATCTCTCATATAAATCCTTCAAATTAAAATTCTTGATCCGAACGACCCCTATATGTATTGACCATAGCACTTCATATCTAATAGTTAGGGGATTCCGACATACGCTAAAAAGTTGGATAATGATTTTTTATGTCTGTTAGTGAGGAAATGTTATCTCTAATCAATATTCAAATGGACATAAAAATCAAAAAGTTCATAGGAAAACTTTTTTTAAGGTATTGGATATCAAGATGCAAGCTTTGGTGAATCAACATGGTCTCTTATTCATACTGTCTTGTAAATCTAATAGAAATAAGGTGATGAAAGTTGACACGTTTGATAGTCTTGCTTAGGGGTGGGAAACGGTGCGGTCTGGTCCAGACCAGACCATAGATACGGTCTGTGGTCCAGACCAAGAGGTTGGAATACAGACTATGGACCAGACCATATACTATACGGTCCAGACCAGACCACACCTGTGCGGTGCGGTCCGGTATGGTCTGGACCAGACAGACCATGTTAAAAAAAAATTAACTCTTGTTCGCCCTCCAACCCTTCGCTGGTATCTATAAAAATAAAAATTCTAGTGACCAATATGCTATTGAAACAAAAAAATTGTGATCGTAATTAAATGAGAAGAAATATGAGGATATAAGTGGGGTTTTTACAATTTTCAAACACACACACACACACCAAACGGTCTTGTTTCCCTATTCCTCTTTGTGCTGCCGCTTCTCTCCTCTCTCGAGTGATCCGAAGGTTCTCCCGGTTGATAACATTTGTGATGATGTCGCGGTAATTTTAAACCACTAAGATGGTCACGTATCTCTCAATAATTTTTCTTATCTCATCAAGGTGAACAAATTTTTTTATATCGTTTAATTTTTATCGACTCCATAGTCTAGACATTGTCTCTGAATATTATTTATGAGTCTTTCTGGTTTTTGTGTGGTTCTTTGATAAGGAGATAACACATAAGCGATCATTTGGCAATTTGTTGGCTCTCAACTAGATGAAGAATCAACTAACTTTGTTCTTCAAATACACAAATGGAAGTTCAATTAGTGTTATTTTTATCCGAGTTAGTAGGTAATGTGTCGCGGTCTATTACGGTTTACTGCGGTAGACCGCGGTCCAGACCACTTCAGACCACGCACTAAAGGAGGAGACCACAAACCAGACCAGACCATAGTTCTGGTCTCGCGGTCCAGACCAAACCATACGATACGGTCTAGACCGCGGTTTCCCATACGGTTTGGTCTAGATTCCCAGCCCTAGTCTTGCTGATAAGTTCACTAAGGCGATTCCTTAAGTTATTGGTAGTCCATATCCCTATGTTCTTAAAGGGAGGGGAGGAAGGAAAGTGAGATTTTTTAAAAGATTTCCTTAGTTCCCGAAGCTACCAACGGTGGCAGGGAAAGAAAATAGGAAAGAACATCTCGTGTTCAACTCGACCCTCGGATTTGGAAGGAAAACTTCCTCCCCCCAACACTCTCTTTTTTTTCTTTCCCCGTTTGTCATTTCTCTTTCCTTGTTTAATGATAATAAATAAATATTAGTAAGTGAGATTAAGTGAGTTCATTTTATTTGTTTATAATAAAATTAATTCTTTTCTCTTTCCTTAAATTAAAGGTTTTAGTAATTAAAACTAATGGAAGTAGTAAGTGCTCAACGTTGTTTATTTAACAATTGCTGTTTATGGTTAAACATAATTAGGAACAGATAATTACAATTAGTAGTTGTAGGCAAATATAATCACGGAAGGTCTTACTTGATAACTAAAAACCAAATTTTGGCTAAAAATTAAGTTTTTTAATGCTTCGTAATCACAAAACCATTACCATAAGAAAAGGCTAGGGATTTCTCTTAGAACGATTTTAGGGGTTTTTACTGAAACTTGCAGAAAGAAAGACGAAGAGAAAAAGAGCTACCAGGAGAAGAGACTTGACGAAAGACAGCTAGTGAGCTGATCGTCTTTCTCCTTATGAAAGGAATGGCCTTGATTAACACAAAGCCCAACAACTAGAATAACTAAAGAAGCAAAATAATTAAACGAAAACCAAAGTGACTAATGGGCTAAAGCCCACAGCAACCGGTCTTGACTCTTGCAGTTGCAGATGCAAGGAAACTCGTCTTCTCCACCGAGAGCAGAGCAATGTTAGAACTGAAACAGAGGAAGAGATGAGAAAACAGAGTGCAAGCAGAGAAAAGAAAGAACACACGATGTTTAACAAGATTCCCAAACTACTGGTCAGTATATCAGGAGATATTTCAAATTATCGTCAAAACTCAAACCGACGACTATGAATGTCAAAGTGGATCGACAAGGTTTAGAGGAAATTATCATCAAGTTTAGTTTAATCATTAATGTCAATGTGTGTTTAGATTTTAGTTTGAATTAATGTTTTTATCTTTGTAGTCTCCAAATGCTAGCTTGCATATGTATGTTTTTATCTTCTAGTGCAAAGCTTTTGTCTATTTAAACCCAAGTATGAATGAGAAACATCCAAGGCTTAGGGTTTCATTTCCCCCAACTCATCTTTGTTGTTATGGTATCAGAGCATCTAGATCCTAAAGAACCCTAAAACCTTCTACCCACAAAAATAGTACATATCAGAAAATTTTCAGATGTAAACCCTAAAAAAAAAATTGTTCTTCTCCATTCCCATCTGTTCCCTACCCAAATCTCTCCTCGTCGTCAAAAAAAAATTCCGCCATCACCATCTCAAATCTTTTCCCATCTTCCGAGAGCAAGAAACCCACAAATCCCTTCTACCTTCCGCCAAACCATTCCACCGCAAAATCATCGCCATTGTTCTTACTTCCCCGATCGGAAACCCCAATACCCAAAGTCCCCAAATCTCATTTCTCACATCCATCTTCCGCTGCAAATCAACACCATCCTTTCCCCATCCCTTCCCCAAATCTCACTGACCCACCAACACCCACAAATCCCCTCCTTCCGAAAAACCCAGATCCACAACCGGCAGATCCGACTTCGTCGCCGGAGTGTGAGAATCAACCAGTTCCTCATTCGTAGCCGCCCTCGAGCACCGGAAGAAGAAGGCGATGAAGCTGCTAAAGACCAGAGGAATCTCCCTCGCCATCGACAATCTTCTCCTGCTTTGATATGAACCAACGATGCTAGATCCCACTGTAGCTCAGCAGCCTGCTCCTGCGTCGACGTCGTGTACGGCAATCTTCTTCAACTCGCGCAACAGAGGCGAGGACCACACGACGGAGAGAAGACCTAGAGGCAAAAATCGTATTGAACCGACGAAGAAACCGACTGTGAAAAAGCCACAGAAGATCAAACCGGTCAAGGACGATAGTGTTGAAGTTTTTCACAGAGCTCCACAACCGAAAACAGAGGAATCGGGTGCTGCTCTGTTCAGAGGCAAGTCCAGGTCTCCATCTCCAGCAATCAACAGCTTTGACATAAGCCGTCTCCGTTTTAAGCTTAAGGATCGAAAATTTATTCGGAAGGAAGGTAACAATCTTGAACCCAAAGTGCAATTGATCGATTGAATGACCAGCAGAAAGATGCCGAGAATGAAGTGGTTGGTCTTGAACAAGTTAGAGATTTTGTTTGGATGAAGTTCATTATCAGGAGATATTTCAAATTATCGTCAAAACTCAAACCGGCGACCATGAATGTCAAAGTGGATCGACAAGGTTTAGAGGAAATCATCATCATCAAGTTTAGTTTAATGTCAATGTGTGTTTAGATTTTAGTTTGAATTAATGTTTTATCTTTGTAGTCTCCAAATACTAGCTTGCACATGTTGTCTTGTAGTGCAAAAGGTTTTGCCTATTTAAATCCACGTATAAATGAGAAACACCCAAGGCTTAGGGTTTCATTTCCCCCAACTCATCTTTGTTGTTACACTACTCGTCCCAAAATCATTACCACTGATTTATAGGAGACTCTTTTTATTTATTTTACCTATCAAGCGGAATAAACAAAACGTAAATAACAAAAACAATAGAAAGAACCAATCTAACGACGAACAAAGAAGAGAAACCCCGGATCCTGACCAGACCCGTTTACACCCTCGATCAATCAGAACCTATACCCCTGATTGATTGGTCCTTTTGTACCCCAAAGTTCTTTTCCACTTTCCGTACAAGAGTTACCGACAAATGAACAGCAAGAGGAATATATATAGCATGAATCACATAGCCGTTACTTCCAATCTGCACAAGGAAGGAATTACAATTCAGCAGCTGTAATCAAGCCTTCCTGTGGAACTTTCCTTACCAATCTTCTCGGAAATGGAAGCTTTCAAATCTGGCATCCTTAATTTCGGAATCACAAATGATCTTTGACAATTCCGATTTCCCTTTCCATAATCGTCCAACATACCATACATAATAATATTGAATCAAATAAAAATAAATAAATCTTATTCCGCAATACATGAATAATGAAAAATAATAACACAACGCTAATGTACCCGTGCATTATGTTCCAGAGTGTAGAATGGTTACATCCAACATAGTAGAAATATATTAATCGTTATTTACCACCAATTACCACACTGTATCGATTACCACAATGTATCGATGTGGTATTTTTTGTCATGAACTTTTTTCTAAAAATTTGTAGATCTAATAGATCAAAACTCTAGTTGAAAACAAGGGTGGTACCAAATTATATCAGATGGTACCACTGACCAGGGTGGTGAAGAGTGGTGTGGGTGGTTTGAAATTTTATTTGCTAGAATTATATTAAAAATGAATATCATTTTGTAGATTACAACGAACCCGTTCCATCTGTGTTGGATTTTTTGAAATCAAAGTTAGAACGAAATTTTATGAGAAAATTTTAAATCAAATTAAAATGAATGAGATTTTAAATTGAGAATTTTTTTTAATAATAAACCAAATTAGCAAGAAAAAACAAATTTAATTCACTATTCATAACCAATGAAAATAATATCAACATAGAATCAAATTATTTTACCATTATATACCCAATAAAATAACATATCCATCACAATTCCTAATACACATTTTCCTTCCCACTTTCCTCCATGAAACTAGGGGTGTTCAAATGGTTACCATGGTTATAACCAAACCAAATAAGGCTATATTCCATTAACCATATAATACAATATCATAACCAAATCGTCTAAACTAATACAACAACCAAATTAACCAAACTAAAGTTTAATCGGTTTGGTTAATTGGTTAACCAGATTAACCAATATAAAATCACATTATCATTGGCGATGAAAATTTTCCGATTAATGCAACAATTCGCAATTTATATAATGAATAAAACATAACAATCAACACGTAGTTATAGTTGACCCTTAACAAAAATACATGCAACTAAGACAATTATCTTACGATTAGTATAGAAGTATTCACCTAACAAAAATTTATGACAATGGTATGGGTTAATGAATTGTTGTGTTTGTGTAAATTGACTTAGTCTCTTAGCAATTATCATTGACTTGAAATGACCTTCCTTTCAAGTTTTCATCCATCATAATGTATGAAATTTATCTAAATTAGGCTTCCATATGTTGTGGTCAACATTTTACATATACAAATATACACTATATGAGCAATATTGAGCTTTATATTTTATGAGTCTAAAAGGGATGAACGTTAACTCTTGAGTGGTTATGCAAAGTATTAAGTATGTGTATATAATATATGTTAGATATATGGCTAATTATTTAACTGATTAATTTGGTTTGACTGGTTAGGAGTGTCGGAAACCAAACCAAACCACCTAAACCAAACAAGCTAAAAACTTTAACCAAACCAAACCAATTATCCAAATTAACCAAACCAAATTATCCAAATAGTACCGGTTAAAACGGTTACCATGATAACCAAACCGTATGAACACCCCTACATGAAACACAATTTTCCTTCCAATTTCCTTAACCCCAAATTGTCCCTCCCTTCCTAATTCCCTTCCCCTCCCCTCCATTTTCCTCCCTTCCTTCGGGAACATAAGCTAAAGGAATTATGTTGTAGTTCGAGTTTGAGAATATCTGGTTACTTGGTTTGCGGTTCTAGGTACAAGTCAGACAATTCTTATTGTATGTGGATACATCTAGCGATTTCAATTCTATTTAGGTTCATCTGGCAATTCCGATTATTATTTGAGTGAATTTTATTCAAGGTGGTAAATTGTCGGGATGGCTTGAATTTTTTATATGATCTTTTTCGATTCTCTTATGTTTTACCACTCTATTTAGGGTTAGAGGTATAATTCTATAAATATCTTCCTTAACATCCTAATCTATACTGAAGAACCAATTTTGAAATATACTCTCACTCTTAAATATGGTGAGATTTATTGCTCTCTCTTAACTAATAACTAACTCATTGTGTTCACATATTCCAATTAATATGCACTGTTCAATCACTCTAAAGAGTGAGAGTATATTTCGAAATTGGTTAGATATATGGCTAATTATTTAACTGATTAATTTAGTTTGACTGGTTAGGAGTGTCGGAAACCAAACCAAACCACCTAAACCAAACAAGCTAAAAACTTTAACCAAACCAAACCAATTATCCAAATAGTACCGGTTAAAACGGTTACCATGATAACCAAACCGTTTGAACACCCCTACATGAAACACAATTTTCCTTCCAATTTCCTTAACTCCAAATTGTCCCTCCCTTCCCCTCCCCTCCATTGTCCTCCCTTCCTTCGGGAACATAAGCTAAAGGAATTATGTTGTAGTTCGAGTTTGAGAATATCTGGTTACTTGGTTTGCGGTTTTAGGTACAAGTCTGGCAATTCTTATTGTATGTGGATACATCTAGCGATTTCAATTCTATTTAGGTTCATCTGGAAATTCCGATTATTATTTGAGTGAATTTTATTCAAGGTGGTAAATTGTCGGGATGGCTTGAATTTTTTATATGATCTTTTTCGATTCTCTTATGTTTTACCACTCTATTTAGGGTTAGAGGTATAATTCTATAAATATCTTCCTTAACATCCTAATCTATACTGAAGAACCAAGTTTGAAATATACTCTCTCTTAAATATGGTGAGATTTATTGCTCTCTCTTAACTAATAACTAACTCATTGTGTGCACATATTCCAATTAATATGCACTGTTCAATCACTCTAAAAGGGATGAACGTTAACTCTTGAGTGGTTATGCAAAGTATTAAGTATGTGTATATAATATATGTTAGATATATGGCTAATTATTTAACTGATTAATTTGGTTTGACTGGTTAGGAGTGTCGGAAACCAAACCACCTAAACCAAACAAGCTAAAAACTTTAACCAAACCAAACCAATTATCCAAATTAACCAAACCAAATTATCCAAATAGTACCGGTTAAAGTTTTATAGCTCTTCAATAACCTGGTCAATAACCTTATGGTCGGTAACATTTTATAGCTCTTCACTTATCATTTATGGAATGCAAC
This sequence comes from Linum trigynum, assembly GCA_964030455.1. Taxonomy (NCBI): domain Eukaryota; kingdom Viridiplantae; phylum Streptophyta; class Magnoliopsida; order Malpighiales; family Linaceae; genus Linum; species Linum trigynum. The sequence continues at coordinate 16,053,825 of OZ034818.1, forward strand.
TAACTTTTTCCAATTAATTTTATTAGGCTATATCATTTTCGTTTTAAGCAATAACTTTTTTTTTAGCACAGAGAAATCAATTAAGTGTGCTCTTCAATATGACATCCACTTTGATAGATTTTGGATAAAAAATAATTGAGACATTTGTTACTAGTCCATACCATATGGTAATGTTTAGTAGTACATAAGATTATACAACGTTGTACAGAAGTGTATCATGGTGGTATGAACACACTAGAGCGTAGAATGGTTGCATACATGATAGTATGTGTTCGATCCCAGATACTTTGGAGCCCAATTCCCCACCAGCTCTATCCCTTTGCAATGAGTTCTAGGCACCTGACCTGCACACACGCATACGGAGGAGGGCGCCTGGGCCCGTTAGTCCTCCGACGATCAAGTCAGTTTGAATCTTAGAGAGAGAAGTACCAAGCTTTAGTGTTTAGTCGGAGAATCCAACCTGTGTAAATGCTACCTACCGGCTCTATTTATACTCACCCACCTGGACCAGGCTTTTTCCAGCTAGCTCCACGTCATCATCGCCTTTAATGCTTCGTACTTCTGTGAGGCTGGGCGCCCCGACCAACGTGTCAAGCTTATGATAAATGCAAGGCGCCCAAACCTTACTCTCTTGGAGTCTTCCGCACCTTGTCTCCTTGCTTCCTTCATCACACCCAGGCTGGCCCATGGAGCAACCCTCTTCCTCCTTATTGGGCCGCCTTGGGCCTATCTTTGTAATTCTCCCAACAATTGCCCCCCCCCCCCAAGTTAGGCTCTCAAGTTTCCGAAACTTGAGGGCCTGACTATGTTCAAGGGCCTGATTGCGCGAGCCTCCCCTTTATCGTCTCGATCTTCTCTTCAAAGGGGCCCCGGCATCGATGAACCACTCGCGGGTCCACCCGTCGTCATCCGGTAGGCGCTCTGCCCATACATGCCACTTTTATCGGCACCTTGGCACTACTGAGCTAGGCGCCCTACACCTCTCGCTCCTCTTCTTTGCTGCATTGGGCGCCTGTTATCGTGTTCTTTTTCGCCTATCGCATCCGCCTCGCCTCACCGCCGAGTTGGGCGCCTGGTGATCTTTAGTCTTCTCACAAGTTTTTCCTTTCCGTCCGCTTGGTTTTCATATCTTTGCCTTGTGGGACACCCTATCGTTACGTGGGAAATGCCCCCCTTTCCTCGTTACAGGCGCCTCGGTTTTTCGAGATAGGGCTCCTATCAACCGGTTTTTCGAGATAGGGCTCCTATCAACTAATGATTTCTCAGACTCGGACGCATGGGTAGCATGCTCAATTTGTCAAGTGCTGATTTTATTCTTTCTTGACACATGCACCTGGTTAGCGCGATCGATCTGTCAACTACTGCTTTTCATCTTTGTTCACTTAGGCGCCTGCCTTATGTGCTCCCCATTGTCAACTATTGATTTTAACCCTTGCGTGGGAAATGCCCCCCTTTCCTTGTTACAGGCGCCTCGGTCTTACGAGACGGGGTGCTTATCAACTAATGATTTTTCGGACTCGGGCGCCTGGATAGCATGCTCAATTTGTCAACTGCGGATTTTATTATTTCTTGACACATGGGCCTGGTTAGCGTAGGCCCCTTGCCCCGCTCTCGGGCGGTTTTTGAAATTCAAATTTTAATTTTTAAAATTCAAACACCTGCCCGAGATCTTGATACATGGCGAACGGGCGTGGATCCCGATGCGTGCCCCCTCCCTTCCTATAAATACTTCTCTTTGCCCTCATTTTGTCTCCTACCTCTTCAAAGCACGCCCTCACTCTCTCTAACTTCTCTCTAGCCTTCGCCTTGCCTGCCGCTCGCACATCTTCCCCGCTTGAATCTTCCTCAACATGTATGCCTTATCGAACCAAGTTGCTGGCACGAGCGCTGCTCCTGAGCGAGGCGCCCCATCAAACCCTAGTAAGCGCCCACCTTTATTTGAATTTTATCGTTTTCTTTTGCATCCTTGGTTGTTTCTTTTGAGGCATGGGCGCCGCTTACTTCTCGTTGTAGTTGTGCGCCTGCTTCGCTTTTTGCTTTTAGAGAGGGTGCCTCTGTCTGTTGGGACATCGATTGCTTCCGCTCCGGGTTTCATACCAGCGGATGGATCATACAAAGTCACTACGTGGGAAAAAACTTTCCTTCGGACTACGTGTCACTCGACACCTCCGAAATGCCGTTTGATGTGGCCGGGCCAGACCACCAATCTACCGTGACGCCTGCGCGAGTGAGAAAATTGGTTACAGGTCTACAATTCCCTCGTGACTGGTGGCATGCGCTTGCCTCCCCGATTGCCAAAGTTGGGTTGTGCGGCCCCAAATGGATCGGGCTTTACAAGGATTACTTTCACTTCGGGTTACGGTTCCCGATTGACCGCATTTTGGAGGGGATTTTGGCAACTTGTGGCTGCAGCTTGGGGTGCCTATCGCCCTTCGTTATTCTGGTAGTGATTTTGCTCAAGTTGAAGTGCAGGTTGCACAATATGATGCGACATTTAACCTGTTCATATACTTTTCGACATGGTGTCACCTGACAACTGCCTATCCCTTCAAAAGCGCACGAAGATTCCTTAAAATTTCTTGGTTAGGTGCCCCAAGCTAGGGAGAAGTTGGTTCAGCGGATTCTTTTTCATGAAGGCATATTGAGATTCCTTCTTCGAGAGTGGGGGCGCCTTCTTGACTTAATGGGAGCTTGGAGACGAAAAGAATTTTAACATCGAGGTTCCCCTGTCTCAGAACGAGATCCAGGGCGCCCAACTTATATGCACTAACCCAATTAAATTGCGAGTGACTGCTAATCGCGCTCCAGTTTTAGCAGAATACTACAATGATGGTGTGTGGGGCACCTTTGATGCTTAGTTTGCCTTGTTTTTGTTAGGAATGACAACAAAACCCAAACCCACGGGTACCCACCCGAACCAACCAGATCAACGCGGGTAAAATCCATGTTGATGGGTTTTGGGTCGGGTTTGGGTTTAAAACCATTCACTATTCACTGGGTTGGGTTAGGTTTGGGTTTAGGTTAACCCGCCCCATGGGTACCCTCCCACACGCATATAATTAATTTTCTCGATATATTTAATATTCTAAACAACTAATCTTATTTAGATTTGTGGAGACATGTCTAATCATTTCTTTCTAATTGTGTAGAATGAAGTTGATGTTATAGAGTGGAGAGTGAAGAAACTTAATTGAAAGGAAGAAGCTTTCAATTAATCAAGTTATTTATAGATAATTTGTTCTTTGCTTCAATTTTTTTGAGTTTTCTATATTAGTGTTGAACAATTTGTATAGTTAATTTGTGATATGCTTGAATTTTCTAGAATGGTGTTTTATATATTGATTATTTGTATTGAGAGATTGATATTTGACTTAAATTTTGATTGGAACTTGTTATTGTAAATTTTGTACGACAAAAACCCGTGGGTACCCAGTGGGTTGGGTTTGAGTTTTTCAAACCCAGTGGGTTTTACCCCGGGTTTTTTTCACGGATAAAACCATGGGTTTGGGTTTGGCAAAACCCGACCCAACCCAACCCATTGCCATCCCTAGTTTTCGTCATCCAATCGTGTTTTGACTTTTCCGTTTCACCTTGTATAGGGTCTGATTTTTCAAGCATTGCAAACCTAATGAAGAGCCACCTTGTTATGTTGAATGCTGGGGCGCCCGGCTCCTCAACCACCCAGGCGCCCCCTCCCTCATGCCAAAGAAGAAGAAATTGGCAAAGAAGGACACGGGTGGTGCCGGTCAGAGCAAGGCGCCCCGTATCGTGAAGACCATGAGCGTGGCGTCTTCTGCCCCGGCTGCGGGCACAACAGAGCCGACCGACGACCCGATCACCTTCGACACGCCCTCTGAGGAAGATGAAGAAGAGGCGCCTCCCTTGGTGAATCGTGAAAAGAGGGCAAGCGCCCCCCTCTCTTATGGCAGCAAAAAACCTCGCCTCACTGAGACAGAAGGGCAAAGTTATCGCGAGCAGTCAGGGTGGGCGCCTAGGCGCCTAGGTGGAGTTGGACGAGGATGGGCACCTTATTGGCCTGACAGGCACCCTCTACTTCTTCAGCCCCTTCGGAACGAGCTTGGGCGAATCGCCCTGCCTTGCTCTCCTCGCGCTGCCGTTGGCCGAGGCTGTGCAATGAGCTCGGCGATTTCCGCGGCAAAAATGCTGCAAGTACCCTCGGAAATCGATGAAGAGCATCTTTTTGTAGAGCTCTCCCAAGTGGGAGCCAAGGTAATTGATTATCTTTTCACGAGTTTCCCGAGTTTTCCATGTTAGGTTCTAACTTAAGTTTTACAATGCAGGTGCTCCTTTTTGTGGAGAGAGGCGCCCGACGCCTGAGGCAGCCAAATGAGAGTGTCTAGTTGCTTCGAATTTCCTATCCTTGGCAAAGGACGATCTTGCCACGGCCAAAATGCGCCGCAAGCAATTGATGAAGGAGTGTGAAGACTCCCAGTTGAAGGTGGCCAATGAGCGGCGTCGATGCGAAGCCGAGTTCAGGGCTCATCTAGAGGCCGAGCGAAAGGATTTCGGGATGAAGCTCTCGGCCTTGGAGTCCGAGAAGGAGGCACTTTCAAAAGAGGTGTGCGCCGAAGCTAGCGAGATCGACCCTCTCAAGGAAGAGAAGAGGAGGCTCCAAGATGATATGACGGCCATGTCCCTTGGTCACAAAGATTATAAGAAGGCCATGAAGGCGGCCCGGAAGGAGATTGCCGCCCTGAATGCGTCCTTAGACCATTACGAAGACTCTGAGGTTGGGAAGAACCTATTTGCAAACTCCTGCCCGACGAGCATAGGCATCTTGAAAAAGAAGCTCGACTAGGTTGGGTGCTTTATCGGGCCTGTATGTCCAAACATCGTTTTAGCCGAAGGGTGCGAGGTTGAGCGCATTGGCCGGTTGGCAATGGACATTAAAACATAGACGGTGCTTTCTAATTACAGGCACTTTAACATTGCTAGGGTGCTACATATATAGGGCGCTTTTGACACGTTACGACGCTTACTACATTAGGTGCTTTGGACACAATACAAACGCTTCTCAACATCACACTTGTGACCTACAAAAAAGATGGAAAAAGTAAATACTGCTATCTTGGACCTCGACACCACCTGTTAATCAAGTAGAGGAGCCCAAGCATGGTTGGTAGAGACACAAGTTTTGTGCATTCCATGTCCTCTTTACCACCTTGCCATCGAGGTGTTCCAACTTGAACGTGCCGGTGCCCACGACCTCGGGAACACGATATGAAACTTTCCATTTTGGTGCCAACTTTCCTTCCTGGGAGTCTGGTTGGAAATCACATTTGAAGACCTGCGCTCCTGCTACAATGGCGTGTGTGCGCATCTTCTTGTCGTAGTATCTTGCAACTTTCTTTTTCATAACCTCTAGGCGTACCGCGGCTACCTCTATCTCGTCCACCAAGTCTAAATCATCGACTCGCTCCCTATCATTGTTGATGGGATCGTGATGAGCCTCCCGATAGCTTGGGACAGTGACCTCCATTGTAATGACCGCCTCCCCGCCATAAGTTACGGCAAATGGTGTTTCACCCGTGGCTGTCTTGTACGTCGTCATGTGTGCCCATAAAAACTAGGCAACTCCTCCACCCATCTGCCTTTGGAACCTGTCAGCCTGGTGTGCAACCCATGCATGATACTTTTGTTGGCCGCCTCTACTTGTCCATTAGCTTGAGGATATGCTACTGAGGAGAACCGTACCACCACACCATTCTCGTCCCAAAATTCGACGAACATTTTGCAATCAAACTACTTATCGTGGTCCGTAACGATGGACTCGGGAAGGCCGAAGCGGGTGAATATGTTCTTCTTGGTGAATTTACGCACCTGGGCCTCAGTGATGGTGGCCAATGGCTCTACTTTGATCCATTTTGAGAAGTAATCGACGACCACTATCAGGTATTTCATTTGGCCAGGTGCCTTTGAGAAAGGACCCAAAAGATCCATGCCCCATTGAGCGAATGGGCAAGCACCCACGTTGCCTTGCATTGGTGCCGCTGGTATGTGGATGTCATTTGCGTCCACCTGACACTGATGGCAAGTGTTGACCTGTGCCCTCACATCCTTTCTCATTGTCGGCCAGTAATACCCTTGTTGCAACAATGTCTTCTCCAAACTTCATGCTCCTACGTGCATGCCGCAGATCAGCTATGCACCTCGTCTATGGCGATCTTGCTTTGCTCGTCGGTCAAGCATCGCAAGTATGTGCCCGAATGGGATCTTTTGTAGAGTCAGCCTTCTATAATGCAGCATCGAGCCGCCCTTTGACAGAGGCGTCAGGCTTTTTTTGAGTCTTCGGAAACTATGCATTGGGTTAAAAACAGCTTTATGGGTGTCATCCAACCACCAGTTGCACTTGCACTAGTTAGGGTGGCCATCAGATGTTCTTGTGGCACCTCACTTGTGACGATGACGTTTCGATCCTCTGCGAAGTCGAGAGCGGTTGCTAGTTTTGACTAGGCGTCCGCGTGGGCATTCTCCTCTCTTGGAATATGCACGAACACGACATCGCTAAACCAGGCGCCCATCTCTTTTACCCTTCACACATAACTTTCAAGCGCATCTTCTTTGACCTCGTACAACCCCTTGAGCTGGTTGATTACGAGAGCCGAGTCGGACTTAACTTGCACCTTTGGGCTCCAAACTCCCTAGCCATGTGGAGACCGACGATGACCACCTCATACTCAGCAGCATTGTTGGTTTTCAGCGATGCAAAGCGTAGTGCAACCTAATGCATCGCCCCCATGGGGCTAATGATCATGATTCCTGCCCCCATCCCCGGTGCGGCTAGCCACTCCATCCACTTGCACTTGCCAACTGTCTTCGCCATCCGTTTCAGCCGTCACCACTCCTTCCGCGATGAAATCCGCCAGTACTTGAGCCTTTATCGCTAGCCGGGGCGCATATAGTACGTCGAACTCGCTCAACTGAACTGCTCATTTGACGAGGCTCCCCGCCACGTCCATTGAACCCAGTATAGACTTCAGAGGGAGATTAGTTAGCACGACGATGGAGTGCGCCTGGAAGTATGGTCTCAGCTTGGTTGTTGCTGTGACGATCGCCAACGCAAACTTCTCAATGGGTGCATAACGCCTTTCATATGCAACAATTGTTCGACGAACGTAGTATACCGGCTTCTCTTCCCGCGTAGGCGCCGCCCGCGAGACTAATACTGCACTCACCGAAATTTCGGAGACGACAATGTATAGGTACAACATCTCCCTAGCCTGGGGCGCCGTCATCACAGCTGGTGTGGCAAGTAGGCGCTTCAGTTCCTCAAATGCTTCATCGCACTTGTCATTCTAACGGAAGCGGCCTTCTTGAGTGTTCGAAAGAACGGGCCACCTTATCGCCCGACCTTGGTATGAAGATCCCCAACGCGGGTAGCCTACCCGCTAGGTCCTGCACTTTCTTAGGTGTTTTTGGAGGTGCCAGTTTGACAATTGCCTCCACTTGTTTTATGTTGGCCTCGATGCCCCGCTTCGTGATCATGAAGCCCAAGAACTTTCCTACCTCGGCGCCGAACACGCATTTGAGTGGGTTACGCCGAAGCATATGCTTTTGCATAGTCTCAAACGTTTCCCATAGGTCGTTCAGGTGATCTCCCCGCTTGCCACTTTTCACTATCATGTCATCCACATAAGCTTCCACATTCCGTCCTATCTGGTCACGAAAAACGTTGTTAACCATGTGCTGATAAGTGGCACCTGCATTCTTCAACCCAAAGGCCACGACCCGATAACAATAGTTCCCAAAAGGAGTCATGAAAGCTGTCTTCGCACGGTGTTCCTAGGCCATTGGAATTTGGTGGTACCCCGAGAACATATCTACAAAGGTGAGCATCTCATGATAAGCGATGGTGTAACATCCCGAAATACTAATATATATATTTTTTTCAAATGGCGCGCATATATTTTACGACTCGAGGCTGGAAAAAAATCTAGAAGTTATCTCATACGAGGTAGGATCCTGTAAACCAATCGGAAACTCTCCAACCATTAACAATTGAAGCAAAAATAAATTTTCTTGTTGTTGGAATCAAACCAGTGACCTTCTGCAACTAAGGCAAGAGCTAGCAGCTGCGCCAGCTGCAATCCGTGTTAATGAAAGCACCCTGGTCAATTTTAACCTCTTTTGACCGCGTGCACTTGCAGCAGCACCGAGTTATTTAACGGTGCCTGCTGTGGAAACTAGGAAGGGATCACTATCATTCTGAAACATGAAGGCGACCTTCTACGAGCATTCAAGGCACCTACAGAGAGTAAAGAAGGGGGAGGATGAGTTTGAACAACCTTTAAAGGCTTGGTGACCTCCCTTCAACTTCTTCTTTCCTCAAACCCACCATTGAAGGAAACCTCCCCTATATATGTGAATTAAAAGTGAAAGGAAAGAGGGAACATATAACAAAGTTCTAGCATACTCTCTATAATCCCATCAAAGGTTAAGGACCCATACAAACCTGATTACAAAGCCCAAAGTCGTCAAACCAACTCACCGAAGATCATTTGCTGGAACTTTTGTCGTAACCTTTTCGTCAGCCAAACCAGCACATCTAAAGGCACTATCAGCTTTGAAGCTTGATGCCATTGCGAGGAGCAAGTCTCCACGAGCATCACAGAGTTTACGGAATTGAATTCCGAGCTCAGACGAGGGAGAAACAAGGTCTAGAAGTTGGTATGTGAGTTTTTTCGTTTGACGTCCAAACGACGAACCGTTTTCACCTACACAACCGTAGAAACGAGGAGGATTTTTGTAAATCAACCACTCAAAATTTTGAACTTATTCCCGACTTTGAATCGACCGAATTAAGGTGTGTGGGGATTAAGAGGACCTTAATTATTGCATCGATTATTTATGCTTGAGTTGCATATTTGGATGGATGGATTAGTGTGGTTGATGACTTGGTTGCTGATATGATTATTTGGTGATTATTCTTTATTGTTGTGGATTTTACGGTGTACATATTGGTATTTGACAAGTTTCACCGTAAAAATGGATAGTTGTGTTTATTTGATTAGCTGATTGCGATCCCAAAATTAGGTCATTGGAAAGATCCACACACACAGCTTAGTTGCTGACCCACGTCTGTTTTCAGGCTCGCAGGTGCAAATAGGATCAGACTACTGAGGCTGCCATATCCTTCTGTACTACCATCATGAGGTAGTTTGGAATACTGTTCTGTCATGGTCACCTAGGATTTTTGCTTTGAGTGTTTTGAATAATAAACCCACATTTTGTAAAATTCAATAAGTGGGTGGGGATTTGAATAATGAGTTTGTATGATAACGGTTTATGTTTGTGTTTAATTATCATATATGATGTTTGAGATGATTGAGTTCAACCATAACACCGAGGATTTGGCTGCGCGGTTGAACCACGGGTTCAACCATAGAGATTACGGGTGGGGTGTTACAGGTGGTATCCACCAACTGGTCTATGCGGGACATCGCGTACGCATAAGTAGGGCATGCTTGATTGAGGCTTGTGAAATCGGCGCACATCCTCCAATCCCCCCAACGGCTTTGGCACAAAGGCCACGTTTGATAGCCAAGTGAAGTAAGTGGCATCTTCCACCAGATTAGCTCCAGGCAATTTGTCTACTACCGCCCGTAGTGTCGTCTCCTTTTCTTGTGACAGATTTCTTCGCTTCTGCTGGATAGGCTTCTTTCCTTCCTCAACCGCCAGCCTATGGACTGCCGTCTCGGGCGCAACACTGGACATCTCCATGGAATTCCACGCGAAGAGCTCGCTGAACTCCCGCAATAGGTCAACCAACCGTTCTCTCATTTCCATGGGCGCTTATGATGACACCCAAACTTGTCTCTGGGCGCCCTTCTTCCAAAACAATCAGAAGATCTTCATCTGCGGCCTCGGCCCGAGGCTCCTCCTCCGGCGTAATGTCCACCACGTTAACTATCCCATCCCTTCGTAGACGCTTATCTCCCGTCTCGCGGCCATAGCCTGGGGCGCTTCGCCCTCGGGCCACCCCCACTCCTTGAGGGGCAATGAACTTTAGGGTCTGATGGCATGTGGATGTCACTCCGTTGAAGAGGTCCAGGAGGGGCCTCCCAAGTATTGCGTTGTACGGGGAGGGGCAGTCCACTATTCCGAAGTCTATGGCGTGAGTGACCCTCTGCTCCTCTCCCAGAGTTACAGGCAAGCACACTCGGCCGATCATATTCGCGGATGCCCCTGAAAATCCAATTAACAGCCTGTTTGGATACAATTCAAGAAGAAATGGAAATGGAATTCTATTTCCAATTCCTATTTTTATAGAATTCCATTTGCAATTTTAGTGTTTGGTATAATTCCTTCAACTAAAGAAATGAATTGCACTTTTAACAATAATTAATAATAGAATATATTTATTTTATCTTGGAAAATGAAATATGAATGATAGAGAAAGAGAGTAGGGTGATGGTTGGTTAATAAAATAATAATAAATAGTTATGGGACCCACTAATTCCATCTTCATAAACACAATTCCTATCAATTTTGATAGGAATTGTAATTTCCAAAACTTAGCCCAAATGGAATTGATTTCTCAACCTTCTTATCCTTCCAAACATAAAATATGGAACTGGAATTGAAAATGGAATTCCAATTCCTGAGTTTTTTGTCTATCCAAGGGTTGGATCAAATCTGGCGACAACTGCATTTGTGCCACCGTTTCTTTAAACAACACGTCCATCGAGCTCTCTGTGTCAACGAGCATCTGTTTCACCTTGCAACCCGCCACCACTCCTTGTATCTCCAGCGCACCCATGGATGAAAGCCTACATGCTTCCTCAGGAGTCTGGTTGAAACGGATGTTGATTGCCTCCTGGGCGCCCACTGAAGCTACCCTTGAACGGCGGTTTGCCTCTAATTTTTCCGGCAAGTCGATCGACCCTGTGATGGACTCCACCGTGAGTCGCATCCGCTCGGGCGCCTTGTCCTGGTCAAGGTCGTATGATGGTGGGGGCCGCTCTTCCGTCTTCAATTCTGCCCTGGCTACACAAGCGTGGTTTGTTTTTTCTTTGGCTTTTCTTAGGAAAACGTTGAGCATTCCTCTGCCCACCAAGCCCTGCAGCTCCGCCTTCAGTTGATAGCAATAGGCGTAATGGTGCCCTCTCTCCCGGTCGCAGTACTGGTCCATATTCCGCTCATTGGGTTTCCCCTCATTAGTCCTGGCCACCGAACGTGATATCCCTTCTCCTTGACGTACTGGAGCACGTTCTTCAGCGTATCGTTAAATTCTGTGAAGGACCCATCCCTCGCGGCTGGGGGCACCCTATGTCCACCCTTCTTCCAGGCGCATAACCTGCGAGAGTATGCACCGGCCCCGAGAGAGGCATCTGTCTCCGTGAATTATCCCCCTCGTCTCCTCTAGTTTGGTGCCTATCCGCTCTCCTTTCTGCCAAGGTTTCTTCCAACACAATTACCTTTTGCACCCTACGGTCCAAATCTTCCGTGGATACACATCTCTTTTTGCCAACGCCCTACTAAGTTCCTCACTTGAGGTGCACTCGTTCAGGCAACATCCCAACACCGAGGGCTGGGCGTCCTTACCGCCAGGGCTAGCTAGAGCCACCTCTCATAAAATTCCCTCAAGACTTCAGCTCCTTTTTTTAATCTTGAAAAGGGCGCCTATGGTTAGGGAGCGACGTTTCCTGCTAACAGATTTTGCCAAGAACATCGCGTGCATTTCTCAAAGCACTCTATGTGCCCCTCCTCAATTTGGTGGTACCAATCCAGCACCACACCCGCCAAGGTCAACGGGAATACCTTGCACAAGGTGGCATCAGAGCTGTTGTAGAGTTGCATCCTTGCGAAGTAGCCGTTCAAATGGTCGTCCGGATCCGCCATCTCATCGTAGACAGGGAGTGGGGGTATGTTGGTTCTGACCGGCTCCATTAATACGTTCCTTGCCAAGGGCTGTCTTAATGGGTAGTTTCGGGGCAGGCACCTCCTCGAAGTCCGAGTTCATATGATCATTCGGGCGCCACACGGATGCGAGGCGCCTTTCTTGTCCGGATTCCTCTTCCGTCTCTGCGTCTCTTTCCCATTTCCTTGAAGTCGGACTACACACCATTCCCTCTCCTTTCTTTAGCGCCTCAACCTCCCGCTTGAGAATATCAATCGCCTCGTCCTGGTCTTCGATAATCCTAAACAGATCTCTCTTTATGATTGAGGCGCCCTCGGAACTTGGAAACCTCGACTCGTTTCCAGCCTCCTCCACGGCTTCGGGCGTCCTCTCTCTTGATCCCGCGGAGGGGTTCCTCGTGATATGTTCCTCCTCACCACTCGTCGGCGCCTCCATATTTGCAACTCTCGGTCGTCCTTACCCTATCTGGCGCCTCAATTGTTTGAGCCCAGATGCTTTGGAGCCCAATTCCACACCAGCTCTATCCCTGTGCAACAAGTTCTAGGCACCTGACCTGCCCACATGCACTAGAAGAAGGGCGCCTGGGCCCATTATTCCTCCGACAATCAAGTCAGTTTGGATCTTAGAGAGAGAAGTACCAAGCTCTAGTGTTTATTCGGAGAATCCAACCTGCGTAAATTCTTCCACCCAACTCCACGTTAGAATTGCCTTTAATGCTCCGTACTTCTGTCAAGCTGGGCGCCTCGACCAACGTGTCAGGCTTCTGACAAATGCAAGGCGCCCAGACCGTACTCTCTTGGAGTCTTCTGCACCTTGTTTCCTTCATCATAACTAGGCTTGGCCCCGCGGGCCAACCCATGGGCTGGGCCCATTGAGTAACCCTCTTCCTCTTTATTGGGCCGCCTTGGGCCTATCTTTCCCCAAAAGTATGAATATACTAACTGTCATTTACCACATTTCATCACTGTATACCACCAGTTACCAACATATACCATATGAGTCAAAATCGTGATTCTATGTAGAAGCATTTTGGTGTTCTAGAAGTGTAAAAATGTTTAAGTTTAAAAGCGTAGATTTTTACTACAATTGTAAGTAAAAAAGCGTGATTCTACGTAGAAGCGTTTTGGTGATCTAAAAGTGTAAAAGTGCGAGTTTTACTACATTGATCACGACGAACTCATTTCTTCTGGACAAAAAATTTCAATTTTGAGTAAAGACGAAAGTGGTACCAAGTCAAGTCTTATGGTTCCAGGACGGTAAATAGTGATTTGGGTGATATGAATTTTTTTTTAATATATAAAAAAACGGATATAATTTTGTAGATCACAATGAATCTCTCCATTTCTGCAAAAAATTTAAATCCAAACTAAAACAAAGAAAATAAAAGCCGACTAAAATAGCAAAGAAATATAATTCATTAATTCTCCCCCATTAGTTCTGACCCCACTTAAGACTAAGGGTCCAGATAACTAATCCTTGACACACTTGAAAAGTGCATCGTACGTCTATGGTCACACTCAAACGGTAAAACGATCGATATGCTCCATTTAGTCGATTCAAATTTCAAAGGTTAAAAATGAACACATCAACCCATGTGTGTATGGGTGGTATTCGGTTTATCAGTTAACGGTATAACCAGTTACCTCACCGGTAACCGATGATTACCGATTATATCGTTAACCGGTTACAGCAGTTGCGGACTGTAATCAGCAGGCATAATGCCTATTACAACTAACCGTTAATCGCTTGCAGCAACCATTGAGTTAACCGATACTAATAGGCTAATCGAGATTGAAGTCTAATCGAGGTTTCGATAGTCAAAACTCGCACATCCTGCAAGAAGGCCGAATCATATTTTGCCAAGAAAAGCAAGATTATGACGAGCTGATGACAAAACAACCGGCGAAAAATTTCCCCGACACATGTAGTCCTAGCCTCGCCTCTAGAGGGACAATGTTGGAGCTGACGAGATTTCGCGCCTCCAAAGAAGTCTGTGAAGACTGTAACCGGTAACTGGTTTTCTAATCGATAACTGGTATAATCAATTAACTAGTTAACCGGTTGCCACCAGATACCTTTAGTTGATAATTGCTTGATGCTTATCGACTTAGCGATAACGGACCAAATAACACCCCTACATGTGCGATACCTTGTACTCGCTGAGAGACAGTCGAGTCCAAACTAAGAGACATATTTATTCAGCTTCACATGAAACCTATCACATGATTGATCGATGATAATGATGAATCGTTCCCCGAAGGTTTGATGGGAGACTTTATTTCGGGTTTTGGGAGGGAACAAGAGAGGTGGCGTTGTTGTTGGTGGTTGGTTCATGTTTAAAGTGTGCTCTCTTCTATTACCCTAACCCCCCAATCCAACACTGTTAAAAAGGACACTCGTCTCAGTCAGTTGGCACGTTACCACATGACCTAACCCACTAATGATGCATGGATTAGGAAGATGATCCAGAACTGAATCTGCTCTAATTTGGGCCTTCACAGGGTATGAAGCTGAAACGATGAGATTGATAAAGTAACTATCTTAACCCAAACACGAGTTGATAACAGACCTTTTTTTTATGAACGATTGATACTAGACAAATTAGTTACTTTATCAATCTCAAACCAATCAAGACAAACCAGATACTAGACAACTCCAACAGAGAGACCAGAGATCAACCGATAACTCAGGCAGTATTTATAATTGAACTGAAATCTAGAACGCTACCATTTGAATAAGAAGTTCGCTCCACAACAATGGGACCTTAAACACCTAACCTTAAAACAACCTCTCATCTTAGTTTCCATTCCATATCCCTTTATCTATTCCCAGAAAACCTAAACAAAGAATTAGGTCTTCTGCCATATTTTAGGAATGAACTTCCTATAAGAAACATCAGAAAGAAGGCAAACGACTACTATTTTTCTTCACCCAGATTCATCAATTTAAGCCTATCAAACGCATGTGCTATCAACCGGAATCATTGACAAAAAAATGCAGAAATGAACAGCATAGGAAAGCATCAGGACTCCACATTCTTCATCCATTGATAAAAGGCTACAGATACACAATTGTTGTAAACTTAAGGCCTGGCTAAACAATAAGTTACAAGAGAACATAGATAAAAGAGGAGAAAGAAGGCATCCTTGTGTCCACAACCTCTAAGTCCCTTCTCACACAAGAAAGAGCCACTCGTTTACAAATCTAAACAGGGGGGAAAGCAAGTCATCTAATCTAAAAGCTAAAGTTGCAATCTTGAAGGTGACAAAACAGACTAGGTTATGTGCTACGACGAGGCCAAGTCTCAAATAATTCCCAAAACTGCTAGTCCTGCAATCGAAGGAGCTCAAATTGTCATTTTTACACTAATACCACTTCATGATCATATCATATCATAACTTAACTACCAACACTCAACTTCAAACCATAACACCGATCCTCAAAACAAAGCTTCTAGCTTTACCACAAACCCTGAACTCGAACAAGTTCGAAGCACAGATATTACTAAGCTTGAACAGCCCAACAAAAGCCCTTACATGATGATAACCTGCTACAACTACTACATTCATTAGTTCCGCATCTGGAGTGCTGCTACTTAATATTAGTGAATGTGCTTAAGAATCCACAAAAAGATTAAAAATGTTACTAGAAAAGACAATCAAAAGCCCTAAAATTACAACAAGATGATTTTACAGAAATTACTGGGGAGGGGAGAGAAGAGAGCTCAGGGGAATTAGAGGAGATTCTCAAATCATCATTCATAATATATATATATATATAGAGAGAGAGAGAGAGAGAGTCATTAGCGTTTGAGGGTGGGTGAATCAATAATCTTTCTCACCATTAGGAGGTCCAGCAGAGCGCTTGCCCTTCTTGATCTTCTCCAGCTGAATCTGAGTCTCAGTAAAAACCCTCATCCTTTCCATCTCCACATCTTTAGCGAACTTCATCCTTTGCTTCTCCAAATCCACCATCTGCCTCAACTTCTCCCTCTCGACTCTCTCGTAGACCTCTCCAAACTTCTCAATAGCTCTGGCCAGCCTCCGAATCTCTTCGTCCTTGTCGCTGTTGTTGTTGTTCTCCCTGTCCTGATGATGCTGATGCTGTGGCTCATCCTCCTCCTCTTCACTCTCCGATTCGACAGCCGCCGCAGCGGCAGCCATCAAGTTCCTCCTCAAATAGATGTCCTCGGCAGCGGGCCTCTTCTGGCCGAGCGCCGCCACGGGTGGGTTCGAGGAAGGGGTCCGGCGGTACGAGGACGTGAGCGGCAGGGCCACCGGCGGGGAAGGGGAGAGAGACGGGGATGGGTGGCGATGCGGCTGCTGTTTCTTGGTGGCGGTGGCGGGGAAATTAGATCCGATCAGGCCGTCCAATCGGTCGAAGAAGGGCCAGGAGGAGGTGAGAACGCCGTTGGAGGCGGTGATCCTGGTCTTCTCGACCTTGTACTTCTTCTTGATGGTGTCGATCCGGTTCTTGCACTGGACATCGGTGCGGTGGGTCTTCTTGGTGAGGCCATGGATGGCGTTGACGGCTGCGGCGACCTCTTTCCAGTCGGCCTGGCGGAGGTTTCCCCGGTTGAGCTCGACGTAGCGGTTGCCCCAGGCCTCGACGAGCGTGGCGGTGGCCTCTTCGCTCCAGCAGTCCTCCCTGATGGGGAGAGGGCGGGAGTTAGGGTTGCTGGAGGGAGTGCCGGAATCCGTTAGGTCGCCCATGGAGGATGGATTGCGGTGGAAGGGGAATCAATCGATCGGCGGCGGGCGGCGGTGGTGGAAAACCTAGGTTAAAGATTGGAAAAGAGGGGAAGGGGGATTGAACGGAGAGAAAAGAGAGAGAGAGAAGAGGGGTAAAAGAGGGGAAGGTGTCGGTGCGGCGAGGGTGACGCGCCGGACGCATGAGGGCGAAAGATTAGGAGTGTCGAAATAAAAGAGAGAGAGGGGTCGCCGGGCGGGCGGGGGGAAGTGGGGAAAAGGCGCGTGAGGGGAACGGGGGCCAGCTCGGAGTGGCGTCATCGGGGATCCACGGCTCGGCTTAGGGGATTTGGGATGGGGATGCCGCCTGCCTAATCGGTCCAGCTGCCATACCTTCTTTTCTTCCGTCCTGTTTTTTTTTTTTTACTTCGGTTGTTCGATCCAATCGTCGAACCCCTCTGTCCTTGCCTTCCACGGCAATGTCCGTTTCCCTTTTCTTTCTTTTTTCCACCATTTTTCAGTTACATGCCCCTTTCGTTTCCTGGTGTTTACAAATAAATTTTGAATTTATTATTTTTTCTGATAAAAATTAAAACTATAATTATTTTAATTGAGGGCTTTCGGAAAAATAAATAAATAAATAAATACGTTGGTTATGAAACAAAAGTTGTCCAGAGGTAATGGTAATGGCAATGGCCCGGGTTTGGGGTTTGTCTAAACCATCTCCATTCTCGCTTTAAAATATCAAAACTGATACTCGCCTCATACCTATGCGGGAAAGGTTTTGCAACTCATTCTCATATCCGTGTGTTTTAGTACACATGGGTAATACCCGCCCCCGTACATTCTATATTATAATACCTAAAGTTTACATGTAAATTTTCAATTGTAACTGCAAATGCACCTACTGTATCATGAAGTCGACAAAGAGAGAATCATTCTTAATACGGTTGAAAACATATTATCCTAAAACATCGACTAATCCATAAGATAGAGTACAATATAATCCAAATTATTATTCTCTAACTGTGATACAGCTACTAAGTACTAAGTAATAACTAACTAACATAATCTTGTTAACACGAGGGAATAAGTGAAAGAATGAAGGGAGAGTTGATGAAAAGGAATTAGGTTTTGATCTGGGTGGCCGTTCAATTGCAATTTTGATATTTATTTTCTTGAGTTGCCCTCATTATCATTGATAGATTTCAATTTGATTCATGTATTTTTATATATGTGAAGAAATACTCTTGGTGTGGTGGGTATGGGGTAGAGGAGGCTAAAACCATACATGCCCATACCCATAAAACATTTTGCGAATTTTACAAATACTTGCCCCATACTCAGTCAATACGGATATTTTCCGTGTTGATCCGGTCGGGGGCAATCGAATACCCACGGAGCATGGATTTGATTGTCATCCTTAACGACTTCTTTGAACGTGGGAAAATGAGTAAAGCCCAATCCATGCAATTGCGGATGAGAAGAGTATATGATCCAATAGTTGAGGGAATTTTGAGTTGAAATCATGAATAAAAAATTTTCACAAGGAAAACCTAAATTTGACTTTTGATTGTCGAATATAAGTAGCTAGTAAATACTTATTTTAATACACGTATATGTACTCGTACGTACTTTATACGTTTAAAACTTATGTATTTGTATTATTGTCAAACGGTTTCATTTGTTTCCGTTCAATTGACGGCTCCCGTACTAAACATGTATAAAACTCGTATAACACGTTTAATACACATATTTAATAAATTAAATTATTAATTTTATATATTTATTTTTAAAAATAATTAATTTTATATATCTATGAATATTAACATACTATTAAACGTAATATTAATTTAGAGACGAAGTAAAATACACATACATAATTATACGTGACTTTCCCGTACCGTATTTTACTAACTAGGAATATGACTCACACGGTGAAGAATACTACTCCAAAAAGAAGAGAATAAGTAACGAGATATTTTTGCAATGATATTTTGAAGAAATCATTGAAGTAGTGTCTTTTCATTCTCGTTGAGAAACACGAGAAGAATAATGTTATGAAATATAATGCATATTATATGTTGGGATGGCAATTTGAACATGTCTCGTCGGGTTTACCTGATCTGACTCGCGATAGGGCGGGTATTATCTGACCTGCAATAGTGTGGAGCAAGACATGACTATCTATTTCCGTTTCGTCCTGCCCCGTCCCGTTCTTGGCCCATTATGACTCAATTTCTTAAAGTATATATTTATATTTCTCTTATTTTGACTTTTCTTCAATTAGTTAAACTTGATCTTTCATGTTAGACTCAATTACTCATTCTATTATCACTATTTTTCATTAACAAAGTGTTTCCCCCTTCATTTTATAAAAAAAAAAGTAGAATTTTGCATATATTTTTTCAAATAACATGTAAGAGTGGGTCGCCCCCGACCCGCCCCATTTCCATCACTATGTGGTTGAGCAGTATTGTGCTTTGGGGTCCAAGGAGAAAGCCAGCCTGCCCGGCCCAACAAGAAAACTCAACAGTTAGGTGGTTCAAGATTAGTTGGAGTGTAATGCGGTTCACCCTTGGACATGACAGGAGATAAGCCGCATGACATAAAGGACTAATGGGGACAAGAGGGAGAGATTTGCTAAGATATTTGGCTCGATACAAGTAGGGTGAGCATTCATTACACGTCGTAGGCGGTCTACCACTAGATAAGACATGTTTAGTGCGCATGACATCGCATATAATGCTCTAAACTCCACCTAGTTGGGTATAAATATCCTCACACGAGCATTGATGGTAACTCAACTACTCCCCTTCTCACTAAACTAAACACATATTTCTATTTCTCTCTCGAACTTACGCATTTGAGAGTGTACTGGGCAACCGTCATGAACCTTTGTTTGCAGGGTTCATGAGTATCGTCCCACCATCAAAAATAGTCTCCTCGCTCGTGCTCCATCAACCGCCTAGAACATTCTAAGCTTAAACACTATCTACGTGTAAAATTTGGAGACTAAATCGATGGACATGAGTATCCAAGTTATCATTTGCATCTCAAACACATCAAATCCATATGAGTTATTATTCCAACGAATAAACAATCAATGTAGACTCATCAGCACCCTAAACGAAAAGGTTATAATGAATCAAATTAATTGACAGGTCAATAAGTCTTGCAGCCCATTCCACAACCTAGGTACAACTACAACTAAGAACTAAACCAACCACTTAATGACGCGTTAAAGTCCTGTATCCAAATAACTGAGTTATCTGGAAATCAACATATCCTACAATCGAGTTATCTAGAAATCCACATATCCTACAATACTAAGGGGTTGTTTGGATTGTAATATGGTATTTGTGAAGTAAAATAAATCATTATTTGTTAATGTGGTATTTTCAGTGTTCCATCTGTGGTATTTAACATATATAGTTTGGCTAATCATTCACATGTGGTATTTAAAATGTGGTATTTGGCAAGAACATAATGTAAAATGAATATTCTAAATAATACAATGTATGAGTTTTTTCAAATAACTTGCTATGCTATGAATTACGGGGTTGTTTGGATGATTTATTTTTGTTCAAATAACTTATTATGAGTTATTTGGGCCAAAATAACAAATTTGACATTATATTTTTGGAATGAGTTACTTGAGCTCGAGTTATTCCCAAATAAGTCGTTTATGGCCCTACCACTTGTTGAGGGTATAGGGTTACCCAAAAGGTCTGAGTGAGTGCCTAAACCCAACCCGAAATACCAGTTTTGATTATTTTGGTTAGTTGTTTAGTACTTATGAACTTTTCGCTATACGCGGGAATTATTATGAATCAATAAACAAAAAATCCAATCTCTACACCTAGTTCTTCTTCCTCTCCTCGAGCTCACCATTGACGAGCTGTTCTTCTCCAAATCCCCACAATCTTCTTCAACTCTCCTTCCTCTCTCCCCACGCCTACAACAAATTAGCATCAGAGCCTCGTCGAACTCTTCATAGTTCTCGATGGAGGATGCATTCCAAAAGTTCTTACAGTTCGTAGAAGGCTTGCGCGATAGTGACGCGGAGGTGGACGAGGAGGTTCGCGATGACACCATCTCTTGCCATGATCTCAACCGCGAACCCTCACCCCATACAATGTGGTTTCAGGCGATGGTCGAAAGTCGCACAACTCTCACGCTGGTAGACAGCAGCTCATTCCTGAACTTCGTCAGTGAGGAGTTCGCGACAACCTTGGAGCGCCAATCAACAGAGATTCAGGAATTCTCCGTTCAGGTTTCAAACGGCCAGGAGATCCCCTATACGCGGAGGTTGGAGGAGTGTAGCTGAACCTTCAAGGTTTGGTAATCATTATGGACCTCTTTGTTTTACCGATTCGAGGCCTTAACGTGCTCTTGGGAATAACGTGGCTACGAAGTTTGGGAGTTGCACGGGCTGTTGGCGGTCGTCGATCCGATCGAGAGGAAGGAATTGGCGCGGGACGGCGAAGTAGTACTAGCACTCTTGTGTGTACCAGCAGGTAACGCGCCGGGTGCTGCAAACTTACCAGCGGATCTGCAAGAGATTCTGGACTCCTATTCGAGCCTCTTTGAGAAGCCGAAGAAGTTGCCACCGTAACGTGACATCGATCACCAAATCCATGTGAGGCCCTTCCGCTATGCCCATTTCCAGAAAGCAGAAGTAGAGAAGCAGGTCGGGGAGATGCTGGATACAGGGTTAAAGACAGTCGTCGGTGTTACTAGTGAAAAAGAAAGACATTGTTCTGTACAGACTATCGTGCCCTAAATGACATGACAGTTAAAGACCTATTTCCTATACCGACGGTGGATGATATGTTGGATGAGCTACATGGTTCACAGTTCTTCACGAAACTGGACTTGCGAGCAAGCTATCATCAGATTAGGATGAACGAAGCGGACGTGCACAAGACAGCATCCAGGCCACACAATGGGCATTATGACTATCTGGTAATGCCTTTCGGATTATGCAATGCGCCGTCCACATTCCAGGCAGCGATGAATGATATTTTTAGACGGTCCTTCGCAAGCATGTCCTAGTCTTCTTCGACGATATCTTAATCTATAGTAAGACATGGGAGCAACATCTGGAACACCTGAAGGGTGTGTTCGGAGTCTTACAGAGTGAGGGGTACTTCGTAAAGGCTTTCAAATGCGCTTTTGGGGTGAATTAAGTGGAATATCTGGGCCACGTCATATCTCATGAAGGTGTCAAGGTTGACCCGACCAAGATTTAGGCGATGCTCGACTGGCCAACACCGTCTAATGTCACTGAGTTGCGAGGTTTCCAGGGTTTGATCGGTTACTACCGGAAGTTCGTACACCACTACAGCACCATCGCGAGACCCATGACAAATTAACTAAAGAAGTGCGCGTTTGAGTGGGTTGCCCAATCGGAAGGGGCTTTTCGCAAACTGCATCGGCCATGACGTCAACACCAACTCTCGCTATGCCTGACTTCTCCATTCCCTTCCATATTGAGGCTGATACGTCCGGAAGAGGGATAGGCGTCGTTCTATCTCAGAATGAACATCCTATTGCTTATATGAGCTATACTTTATCACCATCAAAAGAAGCACAGTCTACATACCAGAAGGAGACGCATGTGATCATCACTATCGTGCAGATGTGACGACCAAATTTGTTAGGCCAGAAATTCCATATCTTTACCGACCATCGGAGTCTGAAGCATCTTCTGGAGCAGCGAATATCGACCCCCACTCAACATAGATGGATCTCAAAGTTGCTCGGCTACGAGCCTACGAGTACGAGATACACTATAAATCTGGGAGGGACAATCCTGAATGTAGTGTCGCAGCCGATGGTCAGCTTTTGGGACATAGATCGGGAGGCGATACTGCAGAATTCGTACCTCTAGGAATGTCGCGAGATTGTCCGGGCGGGTATAGCTACCGTCAAGGACTGGTCTTTTTCCAGGGACGGGTGGTACTTCCTCCCCATTCCTCGCTGGTTGCCTCTGTTTTGCAGAAATTTCCCGATTCATCGCCAAGAGGCCACTCAGGCGCGGAAAAAACCTTGCACCGGGGGTGGGGTCACTTTTATTGGCCGCACATGATCGAGGAAGTGCACAACTACGTCGCCTCGTGCAACACATGTCAAAGGGTCAAGGTTTTGAGCATGAGACCAGTAGGGTTGTTGCAACCGTTTCCAGTACCGGACCGAGTCTGGAAAGATGTGAGTATGGATTTCATCATTCGGTTACTGCCGTCTTGGGGTAAGACAACATTATAGATGGTGGTTGACAAGTTAACTAACTATGCACATTTTATGGCCTTGGCTCACCCTTATACTGCAAAGACCGTGGGAGAAATGTTTGTGCAGGGCATGGTGAAATATCATGGCATCGACCATAATAAGCGATCGGGATTCTATCTTTTTGGGTAATTTTTGGCAGGAACTCTTTGCCATGGCTAAGACGAGGATACACATGAGTTCAGCCTCCCATCTGCAAGCAAATGGTTAGATCGAGATTGTGAACTAGTTCCTGGAGCGGTACCTTTGGTGTTTTTCTCATCAACAGCAGCTCGTTTACTTATTTTTCTCATATGAATCTCTTGTCTCCAGCTATTGCAAAAGTGGTTGGCCATGCTACCATGGGGCAGAATTGTAGTACAGCACCACGTATTACTGCTCCATTGGAATGACCCCATTCCAGGCACTATATGGGTGGGAACCACCAACTATAGTGAAGTACAAAGTGGGTGGAGCTCAGTCAACGCCGTCGATCAATGGTTGGCCGCAAGGGACGAGGCACTAGGTCAGCTAAAGGCGACGTTGGCCACGTCGAGCAACTGCACTAAGCAAGTGGTGGATGCTGGCCGACGAGATGCGGAATTTCAGGACGGTGACAGGGTGCTTTTGTGACTACATCCATATCGTCAGTCATTCATGTTCCGTAGAGCTTATCAGAAACTGGTGGCACTATACTTCAGGCCGTACAAGGTGCTAGCACGAGTGGGGCGAGTGGCGTACAAGTTGGAGCTACCGGAAGGGTCGAAGATTCATCCTACTTCTCATGTTTCTCTTTTAAAGAAATATCAGGGAGCCGTAGTGCAAGAACAGAGCCCAACTTCCTCGATATCGCACGATGGCAACTTGGAGTTGCAGGTGGAGAAGGTGTTGGAGATGTTGGTGGGAAGATGACAACCGAGACGTTGGTGCAGTGGCAACACTTACCACCCAAAGAAGCTACATGGGAGTTGACGGAGGAGCTCCGCGAGCGTTTTCTAGATTTAGACCTTGAGGACAAGGTCACTCTTGCAGAGGAGGAGATTGTTGAGGTTATCGGGTTACCCAGGAGGTCTGGTCGAGCTCCTAAACCCAACCCTAAATACCATTCTTGATAATTTTTGTTAGATGTTTAGTACTTATGAACTTTTGGCTATACGGGAGAATTATTATGAATTAATTAACAAAAATTCCAATCCTTAAACCTAGTTTCTTCTTCTTCCTCCTCTCCTCGAGCTCACCATTGCCAAGCTCTTCTTCTCCAAATCCCGACAATATTCTTCAACTCTTCTTCCTCCCCACGCCGACAACACCACTTTCGCTTTCAATCCCTGGCTTTCCCCGCCATTCTTTTTTATGTTCTCTCTTTCATCTCCCCGTCTCCCACTACGACCTCTCAAATCTAAATTATTGATTTTTAGAAGAAAAACACATCTACTTTTCTCATTAACAAAATGGTAAAAAATTTACACTGCCTTATTACATATATATAAACTGTATCTGTAAAATAACTAAAGAATACTACAATAAACAAACATTACAAATCAGTTCCTATACTACTAATTCGTTACATTTGAGTCCTCCATCACCCCCCGCAAGTTGGAGCGTGAATATCCACACGATCCAGCTTGGAAATAAGTCCTGCAAACACAACACTAGCCAAAGACTTGGTGAAAATGTCAGCTAGTTGGTTCTCACTATTAACAAACAATTCCTTTATCAAACAAGTTAAGATACGATCACCGATGATGTGGCAATCTATCTCAATATGCTTTGTTCGCTCATGTGCTTCTGGATTTTCAAATAAACGAATGGTAGATTGGTTATCGCAAAATAAAACAGTAGGAGTAGTAAGCGAAACACCTAAATCTTGAAATATATAGTGCAACCATTGTACCTCACATGTTAAATCTGCCATGGCTCGGTATTCGGATTTAGTAGAAGATCTGGAAACAGTAGATTGTTTCTTTGATCGCCAACTGATAACCGAATCACCAAGAAACAGACAGTAACCAGTTATGAATCACTAGGGAAAAAGAGATATTGTCCTGGGTTATTCTTAAGATACATAAGGACTCTATAAGCAGATTTAAGATGAACATCAGTAGGAGCACTCATGAATTGGGTAAGTTGATGAACCGCATACACAATATCAGGACGAGTATGACATAATTACAATAAACGACCTACAAGTCTACGATAAGTTTTAGGTTCATAAAGTGGTTCACCATCACTTGTAGAGAGCTGACCTCCAGCGACAAGAGGTGTGGCAGCTGGTTTTGTAGCAAGTAAACATGCATCATTAAGTAGGTCAAGTGCATATTTCCTTTGGCAAATAGAAAAACCAGCAGTAGTGCGGACAATTTCTAGTCCTAGAAAATATTTCAAGGATCCTAGATCCTTTATTTTGAACACATCATCTAGCTGAGATTTTAACAAGTTGAGAGATTCTAAATCATCACCTACTAAGTTCACATCATCTACATAGACTAAGACAACAAGAAATTTACCCATAGTAGATTTGGTAAACAAAGAATAGTCTGGCTTAGACTGTGTATAACCAAAATAATAATAAAAAAATGAGTGATTTTGTGATTCCATTGTCAGCTAGCCTGTTTTAAACCATATAACGATTTATTAAGCCTGCAAACAAGATTCTTGGAAGGTAAATATAAGCCTGGAGGAGGCTTCATATAGACCTCTTCAACTAATTCACCATGCAAAAAAGCGTTATTTACTTCTAATTGGTGTACATGCCAATTTCTAATGGAGGCTAAAACAAGCAACGCACGAACAGTAGTGAGTTTTGCTATTGGGGAAAAAGTTTCCAAATAGTCCAGACATGGGATTTGAGTGTAACCCTTGGCAACTAACCTAGCTTTATATCTATCATGCTACCATCAGATTTAAACTTAATACGGAACACCCATTTGTTACCTATTGCACGCTTACCTTAAGGCAGTAGAGTTGGAGTCCAAGTATTGGTATTGGCCAATTCTTGGAGTTCTAAATCCATAGCCTCTACCCACCATGGAGGCTTGGCAGCTTCTGTGTAGGTAGATGGTTCTGTCTCATTGGTGATGACCATAATAAACTGTCCATAATTAGGAGACAGCCTATCATAAGAAAGAACTTGGGAGAGAGGATACTTAGTGTTAGCCTTAGGTCAAATATAATCACTAAGTTTCGTTGGAGGAACCCGAATCCAATCAAAACGCCTTAGGGGCATACGCTCGGTTGAACAACTGGTGGAGAAGGGATTTGTGAAGGAATAAGAATGTCAGTCGGAATGCAAGCTGATGTATTAGGCGAGGATGGAAGAGAAGAAGTGACTAAGGAAGGTATAGGATGAGAAACAAAACAATCTAGTGGTTGAATGTTTATAAGGGAAGAACCTCATCTAGACAAGAAGGAGATAGACCATTAGTGAAAAAAGGGAAGATGCGTTCCGATGATCCCAAATGAGGGTCTCGAATCAGAATCACGCAACTAGGGTAATAAATGAAACAGTATTTGGTGTTTATGGAAGTCTCGTAGCAAGAGCGGGGTAGTGAAAGTTGGACGAATGGAAGGGAACGAAGCCAGCAACTTCAACACAAAAGGGAAGAGGCTAACAAGGGTAGAATTATCAATCAGCCAAGGTGAGTACTTGGGTCGATTGATCTGCAATCCTTGGCCAAACAACCAAGAACAATCCGAGCTCTCAAGTTTGGGCAACTCCTTGGAGTAATTTCTATTAAACTTCTACGTGTCTTTACAACGAATAAAGCAAGGATTTTATAGCCAATAGAATCTACAACTAACCTACTTAAGTAAGGAAACAAATTGGAACATAATCGATAAAGGAAATCTACTCTAATAAGGAATCTTCTAACTCAAGTAATCCGACTTGCACAAGGAATTCTGCCTTCCTGCTCACGTCTCCAATCATCTTCCATGCCAACTGTAGGAAATGGCCTTCTAGGTCGAGTCGAGCTCAGCCAACTCCTTCTCGTGGCTTAGAAAGTTGCACACTTTCATCTCCAACTCCAAACTCTAGTTGGTTGAGTCCCAAGCTTCGTGAATAAGAGCTCAAAGTTGCCATCTCGAACAACTTTTCTGCCTTAGCCAAAAAAGACAGTTTTCAAGTTGCAAATTGGATTTTTGATTGGCTTGAGAATCGACTTTCTTGGCTTCTCCTTGCCAATCCAAGCAATCCACGTTGTAGAGAAACATCCAAACTTCAAAACAAGGCCTCAGCCTTGAATTTTCAATGAGCCAATTGAGATATCCAACCCTTTAAAGTAGGGTTCCTGAAACTGCCCCAACACTTAGCCACTTTCCAGCTTTGTCCTTGTTTGATCTTTGAATGATTAATTGGCACTCGTAGAAGGGTCGAATTGAGTTCATATCAGGCCCCTCTTCTTTAAAATGCTTTGACCTCAAAGCTTGGAACAACCTGCACTCAAAAGAATATACAAAATCATTCCAAATAGGGTCACAAAACGGCAGTTCAAAACCTCCCCTTTCGGGGGAAACTCGATTCTCCAACGAGCTCCATAAAATTGGGGCTTTTTGTTTGAAGCCTTCTCGATCTGATTCCTGGCTTGTAATTGGTTCGCTTGAATCCCAGGAGAAGAATGCACTGACTCCCGAGCTTGGATGGTGCCTAATTCTCCTAGAATCAGGGCTTGAAGATTTCCCGCCGCCGGAGAATTCAAAATTCCCAGATTCCAGTGATGAATTTCCAGAATCCGGCGAGGCAAGTTGAAAATTGGGAGTATCTTCCACAACCTTCTCTGATCCAATTTCTTGATTCCTACACCATCCCTGAGATCCCAGAAGTGGATTCCCAACATTGGATTGCTTCGAATCGTGACCAAACTCCACAACCGATTCACTCCTTTTCTCTTCATTGTCTGTCATGTTTGGAGGCAAAATTTCACTTTTGGGATTCATCGATTGAGCTTGCTTCAGCGGGATTTCGTTGATTTTATACGTTTATGGTTGATTTTGGGACTTGTTGATGCTTGCCTCTTGTTCCGATCTCGCCTCAGCTGCTCCACCCAATTTGGTGCACTTTAGGGCAACCAGAAAATAGGGCTGACGAGCTCTGTTTCATAGCGGAATTGTTCTGCCAACGAGAACAATCAACATATAACTAGGAGCCACCAAATCGGACCCCTTCTCATTACCTAGAGGTGGATTACTGGAATCACCTTTCCCTGGTGCCCGACTTCGCGCCATGTGTTGTTGATCGGATCGAACGTCCTTCGACGACAAAGGTGTGAGCACCATATTCTTGCCTCGATGCTTGAAGGAGTAGCAGTTGGTCCGACCGTCATGGGGAACTTGGCAATCAAACTGCTAAGGCCTCCCTAACACCAAATGTGCTGCCTGCATCGGAATTACATCGAACAACAGCTCATCCAAGTAGTTTCCGGTTGAGAAAGGCACTATAACCTATTTATTTACCTTGATCACAGTGTGATCACTAAGCCAGTGGAAAGAATATGGCTCAGATCGAGGAATCATGGACAACCCGTGCTTCTTAACAGCGTCAAGACTCACTACGTTTGCACAGCTTCCTCCATCCACAATGATGGTAAGAGTCTTACCTTGCACTCGGTACCTTGTATGAAACAGGTTGCTCCGCTGGTCCACAACAGGTAAGTCTTCTTCTTGGTTTACCAACGCTCTCTGAATCACAAGCAATGGCCCATCAGCTGCTTCCATCTCATTTTCAGAACTCGAATCACTTCTAGCCTCTTGCTTTTCCTCCTCTACTTCATCTTTCGAGCAATAATGCCCATCGTGAAGCACCAATACTTTTTGATTAGTGCACTGATGAGCTTTATGACCATAGCCATGTCACTTAAAGCATATGATGCTTCCACTAGAAGCTCCAGTCTTCTCTTGAGTAGTGGGAGGGACATGTCTTGCTGAATTCCTTGGTAACTCCAGCTTCGAATCCTGCTCAGGAACAGGTTTTGGGGAACTGCTAATTGACGTGAACCTCCATCCTGGGTTCTGCTTCAACTGCTTCTCAACCTTCACAGCTGTTGCACAACCTCCTCAATCTCCAAGAATGGGAACAAATCCACCTGATTTTTTATATCTCGATTGAGGCCCTGCAAAAATCGACTGATGGTGGCTTCTTTGTCCTCTTGAATATCGGCTTGGATCATGAGAAGATCCAACTCCATGTAGTACTCTTCAACGCTCCTGCTTCCTTGACGAAGTGACTACAGAGTGTCATGGAGATCGCGTTGATAATACGAGGGCACGAAACGTTCTCGCATCAAGCTTCGAATCTCAGCTAAGTAGCAACTGGAGGTAATCCAATTCATCTTCGCTTAATGCGTACCTGTTCCCACAAAGCAGTTGCGTATCCTCCAAACTCGTAGGAAGCAAGCGTGACCTTCTGCTCTGTAAAACACTAAATAATACTGTAACATCCCATTTCGGCTAAACCCATATTTCGATTGCTAGAAAGTTCGCGATTTAAAATCGAACATTTCGACACTATTTCGACGAAAATCGGATTATCGATCGGATAAGTATACGTATTAATTTTATATATATATATATATATTACATAAAAGTGGACGGGCCATATATATAATTCCACCGTCCCTTTTTATTCCACAATTCTCATCTCATCGTTTCCAATTCTCAACCGAGAGAAAACGAGAGAAACAAAGCACGCGCGGAGCTCTCGACCCAAAATTTCAAAGCTCAAATTCTTGAGCTACAGTGATCCAAAAATCCCGTAAGTAATGCCTAATTCATCCATTCATCATGATTTATTGATTTAGAGCTTTAAAACGAGTTTTTGGTTCAGGAATTTCTTGAATTCTCGATAAGCCAAATTAGGGTTTCGGAGTATCCGGAAGCCGGATTGAGCCCAAATTTCATATACGAGCTTCTTGCAGCGAGGTAATCAATCCCCTAGTTCTAATTCCTGATTTTCGGCTATTATTTAGGCCAGGGTCCAAACCGCTGAATTTAGCTCCGGCCAGGGTTTGATGTGTTTTTATCGAGAATTTGACCCGGAGCCTAGAACTAATATTGACGGGGATACTGCAGGGGATATTAGGACGGTCTCGGATTTTAATTCGGGGTTCGTTCGTGAAATTGACGTTTTAGTACGGGAAGCTTAAACCAGTGTTTGAACGACCAGAACTGGTGAGGGATTAGCACGGCATACCGGGTTTGTCGTATCACGATAATTATATTGATGCTTAGAATTGACCTAGGTGAACTAGAATGGCATGATTAGGGGTGTATGGACTTTTATGCTATATGATGAACCATGGATTGTTGTATGATATTATTGACTTGCCCTAGCCGATATGAACCTTGTTTATGTTGATGATTGCATACATGTTGCCATTTGTGGCTTAACTGTTGATATGACTTTATGGTTGTTCGATAAGGGTCTTTGACATGGTGTGATATTATGGTTGTATTTGGATCCATAAGTGGGGGAATAAACTTCCCAGGGTGATATTATGATGTTTAAGGAGGATGACTTGCACGAGGGTTCATCTCGAGGAAGTGCAATTATACGACTCCTGATTTACCTATGTTGAGCCAATTATGGCCACGTCAAGTACATGTGTAAGTAATGAATTATGGTTAAGCAAGATGAGATATGAATCATGTACAAGGATACCAAATATGAATGTTGTGGTCTCACGGTCAACTACATAGTAATTAGGGCTCCCTATGCTATTACTCTATTATGATATGTATGATAGTCACACCTCTCATGTGGTGGTGACTGAAGAATTCTTACGAGATATGACCACACCCAAAGCGGTGTCGGGGTATGACTACACCCATAGTGGTGTGGGGTATGTATGACCACATCCGACGGGATGTTGGGGTATGTATGACTACATCCGACGGGATGTGGGGTATGTTTCCCGGGAGAGTTATTAGCATGGGAGTAGCCAGGCGCCTATAAGTAAAACATGATAAGATGCATATGCATAAGTCAAGGTGGTTGAGTCTTTTGCCTATTGGGATATGAGGATGGCTGAGGTCCGATCCTAGTGTTTTGGCTTGATTGTTAGATGTATGATAGGGGTATGCTCTGTTATGAACTCACGATGCTATGATTATCTCACTCAGCTATGAGCTGACCCTCTTTTATTCTTCTTCTCTGCTTATGCTATGTGTAAGCAGATCATCATCATCATCAGCAGTAGATAGGTGTATAGGTAGGAGCTGAGCAAGAGTTGAAGGCAAGATGAGGTATGGTCTTCAACTACTCTGTGCTTGGACTACTACTCGGGATTTTGGCCAGTGATCCACACCTTTTTGTAAAAGAATGTTTTGAGAACGTTTTTCATGTGCATACTAGCTTCTGATGTAGTGTGAGATATCCACAGGTGTGGAAAGTTGATGATATGTGTATATTGTGTAATTAGGTAAGTAGTGATAATTATAGCATGTATCAGTATAGTATGCAGTTGTGTAGTATGAAACTATGACTATGGCTATGAAAAGCCAATGCATATGGTTGTGAGTATATATGTTTGTGATGAATTATTTTGCAGGTTAAG
Organism: Linum trigynum; assembly: GCA_964030455.1. Taxonomy (NCBI): domain Eukaryota; kingdom Viridiplantae; phylum Streptophyta; class Magnoliopsida; order Malpighiales; family Linaceae; genus Linum; species Linum trigynum. The sequence goes on from OZ034818.1 coordinate 16,085,213, forward strand.
TTGCAAGAACTGTTAGCCCATTACGCGAGTAATTCATGTCGAAATTTTATTTGGGTAAATTTTGATAATTAATGTAACACCCAAGTTTAATTCCGCTGCAATTGTATGAACAATATGATTAGGCAAAACGTATAGGGTAGGGTGTTACAGTTTGGTATCAGAGCCCGGTTCCCTCTTTTTGTTGTTATGGCGTACTATACCCTATGGGAGGTTAAACACTCCTAAGGAGGGGAGTGCCCCATAATGACTTAAACTGGGAATTGAGTTTGACATGATTATGTGTATTGGTATATTGGATGAAATTACCTGCATCATGGTTTTCAAAATTGAGTTTTGAACTTATTTGTTTTCAAGTAATTATTTTGGAAATTTTTTGTTTTAACCAAGTGAGAGATTTGGTGAAGAATGAATTTTGTGTGGATCAATCTAAGGCCAATATTTCCTTGTAGCTCGCACGGAAGTTGTGAAAATGTTCCTACTGACCAGTCGAGAGGAGTGGGGGCGGTTGATGCAAGACCGCCAGTATTAGATTATGCAAAGATGAAGAGTTTGGGTGGTAGGGACTTTAAAGGAGATGTGAGTCCGGATGCTGTGGTAGAGTGGTTGAGGGAGATGGAAGATGTGTTTGAATATCTTTATGCGACCCCAGAGGAAAAAGTACAATATGTTGTTTTTCTCCTAAAGGGGTACGCGAGGAGCTGGTGGTCTTCAGTCTCTAGAGTTAATGGTGAACGAGTTCAGTTCACCTGGGAGGAGTTCCTGAAGGCCTTTAAGACAGAGTTTCTTCCCGAAGCTTTTATCAGGGCAAAGAACAATGAATTTGCCAACCTTAAGCAGGAGAATATGACCGTTACTGAGTACACCATCAAGTTTGTTCGACTGCTTTACTTTGAGGATGGGTTGGCGGATACTGAGCATAAGAAGAAGATGAGATACTTGCATGGTCTGCGCATAGGATTGAAAGAAAAGATCCACAGGGTTGATGAAGAGAGCATGGCCACAATCAAGGAGGCAGCACTTAAGTATGAAGCCTATGAAGTTGAGAGCCGAGAGGAACACAAGGCTAAAGAAGAGGAGAAGAAGAGGAAGTTTGGAGTAAATTATGCTGGACCTCGTTACCCACCCAGGAGAGGTCCTAGCAGTTTTGGGAGAACACAGAGTCAATCTATGTCGGGAACATCATACAGGGCACCAATTTCCTCAGCCACACAATTTCCATTTTGTCGAGTTTGTCAGAAGAGGCATCTTGGAGAGTGTAGGAGATTTTCTGGTGTATGCTTTCAGTGTGGCCAACCTGGGCACATCATGAGGGATTGCCCGCATTCGAGAGAAGTAAGAGCTACACAGTCCGAGCCTTCAGTGCAATTTAGTAGAGCCCCATTCAGGGGTGGTTACCAGGGAGGCCGTAGTGGATTTCAGAGTGGTCGTGGTGGTTCACAGGGTGGTAGAGGTGGTGGTCGAAATCAGCCATCAGGAAGTGGTACGCAGGGTACCAGAGCACAGGGAGCACCGAGGGTTTATGCAATGACTCGAGGTGAGGCAGAAGTGGCACCAGAAGTTGTAACTGGTATGCTTTCTATCCTTGGCAAGCAATTATATGCTTTGATCGATACTGATTCCTCTCACTCATTCATGTCATATACGTTTGCACATATGCTACGCTTAGTTCCAGATAAGCTAGGTTATACCTTATGTGTTAAAACACCTGTGGGAGATACCTTGAAGGTAGACTCAGTTATTAGAAGTTCCTTCATTTGTGTGGAAGGAGCTTTCCTAGCAGCGGATTTAATTCTGCTACCTTTTGATGAATTCGATGTCATCCTTGGAATGGACTTTCTGGCAACACATGGAGCTGTTGTGGATTGTCAAAAGAAAGAAGTGTTATTCAGCACACCAGATAAAGGTCCTGTTGTATTCCGAGGCATTAAGAAAAAGGAGACTCATGGTTTTCTTTCTGCCTTGGAAGCTTTTCGATTAGTGAAGGAAGGTTGTGAAGCCTTTCTTGCTCAAGTTACTATAGTAAATGATAAGAAGGTTGAGGATGTAGAGGTGGTAAGGGAATTTCCTGATGTATTCCCCGAAGAACTTCCCGGCCTTCCACCAGAAAGGGAAGTAGAGTTTGATATTGAATTGGTACCTGGCACAACACCAATTTCAATGGCACCATATAGAATGGCACCAATTGAGCTGAAGGAGCTTAAAGAACAATTGCAAGAATTGTTAGACAAGGGGTTTATTCGACCTAGCATCTCACCTTGGGGTGCACCGGTTTTGTTTGTCAAGAAGAAAGATGGTTCCATGAGAATGTGCATTGACTACCGGAGGTTGAATAAGGCGACAGTGAAGAATCGTTATCCCCTTCCAAGAATAGATGATTTGTTTGATCAATTGCAGGGTGCATCAGTCTTTTCTAAGATTGATTTGAGATCTGGATACCATCAATTGAAAGTGGCAGATGGAGCAACCTCAAAGACAGCTTTTAGAACAAGATATGGGCATTATGAGTTCCTGGTAATGCCTTTTGGACTCACTAATGCACCAGCGGTATTTATGGCTCTTATGAACAGAGTTTTCCATGAATATCTTCATAAGTTTGTGATTGTGTTCATAGATGATATTCTCATCTATTCTAAAAGCGAGGAGGAGCACAAAACTCACCTTAGAATTGTGTTGCAAATTCTAAGGGAGAAACAATTATATGCAAAATTCTCAAAATGTGAGTTTTGGCTGAAGGAGGTAATATTTCTGGGACATGTAATTTCTGGAAGAGGTGTCGAGGTGGATCCGAAAAAGGTGGAAGCAGTGGTGAGTTGGACTCCACCAAAAGATGTGTCGGAGTTGAGAAGTTTTCTTGGCATGGCTGGTTATTATCGGCGGTTTGTCGAAGGATTTTCTAAAATTGCTGCACCATTGACTAAACTGTTGAGGAAGAATACTAAGTATGTTTGGGATAATCATGTCAAAAGAGTTTTGATGAACTGAAAAAGAGATTGACCACAGCACCAGTACTTGCACTACCTTCAAGTCAGGGAGAGTTTGTGGTGTATAGTGATGCCTCGTATCAAGGATTGGGCTGTGTGTTAATGCAAGATGGAAGAGTTATCGCATATGCCTCTAGGCAATTGCGTTCTCATGAAGTAAATTATCCCACTCATGACTTAGAATTGGCAGCGGTGGTATTTGCTCTCAAGATTTGGCGACATTATTTGTATGGTGAGACTTTTAAAATTCTAACTGATCACAAAAGCTTGAAGTATATTATGGATCAGAAGGATTTAAATAGTCGCCAGAGGAGATGGATAGAGTTGTTGAAAGATTATGATTGTACCATTGATTACCATCCAGGTAAAGCTAATGTAGTTGCTGATGCTCTGAGCAGAAAGGGGAAGAAGAATATAAATGATCTGGTTGATTTGAGGGCAATGAATGTTGATTTGGAAGTGGATGGTGTAACAGGGTTACTAGCTCGGTTGAACATTCGACCTTTGTTGCACGACAAAATTCGTGAGAAGCAGAAGGAGGACCCAGAGTTGGCAAAAATCATTCAAGACATTGAGGAAGGAAAAGAAAGCCCATTTGAAATGGTAGATGGCATGTTGAAGATGAATGGAAGAGCATGTGTTCCTAATGTTGATAATTTGAGGAAAGAGATCCTAGATGAAGCTCATTCTTCTGCTTATGCTATGCACCCAGGAGCAACTAAAATGTATCACACGATCAAACCATATTTTTGGTGGCGTGGGATGAAAAAGGAAGCGGCTGAACATGTTTTCACATGTCTGGTATGTCAGAAAGTTAAGGCAGAACATCAAGCTCCTGTGGGAAAACTGCAACCAATTCCAATTCCAGAATGGAAGTGGGAAAGAATCACAATGGATTTTGTATATGGTCTCCCATCATCAAGGGGAAAGGATGCAGTATGGGTTATTGTGGACCGACTAACCAAATCGGCTCACTTTTTACCCATTAGATGGAAACCATCACTGGAGACCTTGTCTCATCTATATATTAAGGAGATCGTCAGATTGCATGGTGTGCCAATTTCTATTGTCTCTGATCGAGACCCGAGCTTCACATCTCGGTTTTGGCAAAGTTTACATGATGCCTTGGGAACTAAACTGCATTTTACTTCAGCTTATCATCCTCAAACAGATGGGCAAAGTGAACGAACCATCCTAACTTTGGAGGAATTACTTCGATCATGTGTAATGCAATGGGAGGAATCATGGATTGACCATTTGCCCTTAATTGAGTTTGCTTACAACAATCAGTACCATAGTAGTTTGGGTGTTCCACCATATGAAGCACTTTATGGGAGAAAATGTAGAACACCATTATGTTGGGATGTAGAAGGAGCAAGGCAAATCTCAGGGCCAGAGATAGTTCATATCACAGTTGATAAGGTCAAGGAAATCAGGGAGCGTATGAGGGTGGCTCAAGATAGGCAGAAAGTTTATGTTGACACGAATAGGCGTGAAGTTAATTTCGAAGTGGGTGAGAAAGTATTTCTCAAAGTGTCACCATGGAAAGGGGTGATGAGATTTGGTAAGAAAGGAAAGCTTGCACCTCGATATATTGGGCCATATGAAATCACAGAGAAGATTGGACCAGTGGCTTATAAGTTAGCATTGCCTCCAGAACTATCCCAAATCCACAATGTATTTCATGTTAGTATGCTGAAGAGGTACAAAGTGGATCCTTCCCATGTTATACAACCGGAAGAGATCGAGTTGGGTCCAGATTTAACTTTTGAGGAGGTTCCAGTTGAGATTGTTGATTTTCAGATTAAGACTCTTCGCAGGAAAGAAATTCCAATGTTGAAAGTGGTGTGGAGAAATCAAGATAGTGAGAGTGCTACCTGGGAAACTGAAGCAAGTATGCGAGAGAAGTACCCTGAGTTAGTAGCAACCTACTTTGCAGGTTAACAATCTTGCCTAGTAAGTTATGTTTTCAGCTTGTTGATGTGATTTTGTTGTGATAGCCCAGTATAGGTTTTTGAAACCTAAACATGGGAACTTGAGGTGTTATGTGCTATTTTCTATGTTATGAATCTCCTAACCTAAGAGGTAGGTAAGGGTTTATCTACGATAGACCATGTCAAGGGTAAGTAATCGGACTAAGGGTACAACTCAAGGTTATATTTCGGGGACGAAATCTTTTAAGGAGGGGAGAATTGTAACATCCCATTTCGGCTAAACCCATATTTCGATCGCTAGAAAGTTCGCGATTTAAAATCGAACATTTCGACACTATTTCGACGAAAATCGGATTATCGATCGGATAAGTATACGTATTAATTTTATATATATATATATATATATTACATAAAAGTGGATGGGCCATATATATAATTCCACCGTCCCTTTTTATTCCACAATTCTCATCTCATCGTTTCCAATTCTCAACCGAGAGAAAACGAGAGAAACAGAGCATGCGCGGAGCTCTCGACCCAAAATTTCAAAGCTCAAATTCTTGAGCTACAGTGATCCAAAAATCCCGTAAGTAATGCCTAATTCATCCATTCATCATGATTTATCGATTTAGAGCTTTAAAACGAGTTTTTGGTTCAGGAATTTCTTGAATTCTCGATAAGCCAAATTAGGGTTTCGGAGTATCCGGAAGCCGGATTGAGCCTAAATTTCATATACGAGCTTCTTGCAGCGAGGTAATCAATCCCCTAGTTCTAATTCCTGATTTTCGGCTATTATTTAGGCCAGGGTCCAAACCGCTGAATTTAGCTCCGGCCAGGGTTTGATGTGTTTTTATCGAGAATTTGACCCGGAGCCTAGAACTAATATTGACGGGGATACTGCAGGGGATATTAGGACGGTCTCGGATTTTAATTCGGGGTTCGTTCGTGAAATTGACGTTTTAGTACGGGAAGCTTAAACCAGTGTTTGAACGACCAGAACTGGTGAGGGATTAGCACGGCATACCGGGTTTGTCGTATCACGATAATTATATTGATGCTTAGAATTGACCTAGGTGAACTAGAATGGCATGATTAGGGGTGTACGGACTTTTATGCTATATGATGAACCATGGATTGTTGTATGATATTATTGACTTGCCCTAGCCGATATGAACCTTGTTTATGTTGATGATTGCATACATGTTGCCATTTGTGGCTTAACTGTTGATATGACTTTATGGTTGTTCGATAAGGGTCTTTGACATGGTGTGATATTATGGTTGTATTTGGATCCATAAGTGGGGGAATAAACTTCCCAGGGTGATATTATGATGTTTAAGGAGGATGACTTGCACGAGGGTTCATCTCGAGGAAGTGCAATTATACGACTCCTGATTTACCTATGTTGAGCCAATTATGGCCACGTCAAGTACATGTGTAAGTAATGAATTATGGTTAAGCAAGATGAGATATGAATCATGTACAAGGATACCAAATATGAATGTTGTGGTCTCACGGTCAACTACATAGTAATTAGGGCTCCCTATGCTATTACTCTATTATGATATGTATGATAGTCACACCTCTCATGTGGTGGTGACTGAAGAATTCTTACGAGATATGACCACACCCAAAGCGGTGTCGGGGTATGACTACACCCATAGTGGTGTGGGGTATGTATGACCACATCCGACGGGATGTTGGGGTATGTATGACTACATCCGACGGGATGTGGGGTATGTTTCCCGGGAGAGTTATTAGCATGGGAGTAGCCAGGCGCCTATAAGTAAAACATGATAAGATGCATATGCATAAGTCAAGGTGGTTGAGTCTTTTGCCTATTGGGATATGAGGATGGCTGAGGTCCGATCCTAGTGTTTTGGCTTGATTGTTAGATGTATGATAGGGGTATGCTCTGTTATGAACTCACGATGCTATGATTATCTCACTCAGCTATGAGCTGACCCTCTTTTATTCTTCTTCTCTGCTTATGCTATGTGTAAGCAGATCATCATCATCATCAGCAGTAGATAGGTGTATAGGTAGGAGCTGAGCAAGAGTTGAAGGCAAGATGAGGTATGGTCTTCAACTACTCTGTGCTTGGACTACTACTCGGGATTTTGGTCAGTGATCCACACCTTTTTGTAAAAGAATGTTTTGAGAACGTTTTTCATGTGCATACTAGCTTCTGATGTAGTGTGAGATATCCACAGGTGTGGAAAGTTGATGATATGTGTATATTGTGTAATTAGGTAAGTAGTGATAATTATAGCATGTATCAGTATAGTATGCAGTTGTGTAGTATGAAACTATGACTATGGCTATGAAAAGCCAATGCATATGGTTGTGAGTATATATGTTTGTGATGAATTATTTTGCAGGTTAAGTTGCAAGAACTGTTAGCCCATTACGCGAGTAATTCATGTCGAAATTTTATTTGGGTAAATTTTGATAATTAATGTAACACCCAAGTTTAATTCCGCTGCAATTGTATGAACAATATGATTAGGCAAAACGTATAGGGTAGGGTGTTACAAATACTACAATAAACAAACATTACAAATCAGTCCTTATACTACTAATTTGTTACATTTGAGTCCTCCAACATAAATTCCAACCCAAAAATTCACCGCCTTCTCCTCGTCGTTTCAGGCATGCTGGTTAGAAGTAGAAAGGATTAGTCACCGGTTGATTGGTTCTCGCTTTCTGTTCAGATTTGCGACCTTGGTGAATTAATTGGAAGAAAGAAATAGATTGGTGAGCTTCTCCAATTTGAGGTTGTGAATTGATTGACAAGGTGTCGCGGGTTCTCAATTAGAGAAGGCGGTGAATTAGGCCAGGCCACCAGAGTAACTTGGTGTTGAATCGAATTCTTCCCCTTCCCCGTTTTGTCACCAACTTTGAACCGATTACTTCCTTTTCCTTCGTTTCCTTGCTAGTGTTAAATCGATTTATTCCCCTTCCCTTGTTTCCTCGTTGGCATTGAACCGATATCTTCCCCTTCCTATGTTTCCTCAGCGGTGTTGAACCAACAAGTGTGCTCTAGATCTATGTTTGATTTCATGCCAGTGGTTTGCTTTGGTAGGTAAAAATGGATACAAAGTATGGAGGCTTGGTTGAGAATGAGGGTAGCCTTTCTTCACAAAACCAGAGGAGATGTTGGGGGTAAAAAACACTAAGGTGTTGTTTGCTAATGGGATTTGGATGTTGTATTTGGTCTCCAAATACCAACCATCATGTTTTTTTGTCCAAAGCCATTGTTTGTTAAGGTGTGCAAATCCGTGGGGACCACGGACTTGGGCCATTTTTTTAGTTCCAAATCCGTGGAGCCCACGTATTTGCAAATACCACATTTCATTTGGTATTTGCAAATACCACATTATGGAAGACAATTTTTTTAGACCCAAATACCAAATGACTAAATCCATGACAAAAATTCAACTAAACAAACAATGTTATCTTTCAAATACAAAATATGTTAAATGTATGAGGACCATAATGTAATTAACCTTCGTAATAGGTTAAGCTGTAGGGTTTGGTGTGAGCAAACCTATATAAACCGCTGTACCTATACAGGAGAAGTTAAGTCGAATAATAAGAATAAAAAACCTGAGAGGGAGATCCTCTCCGTGGACTAGTGTCTAACGACGATACCACGTTAAAAAAGCTTCTGTGTTTTACGTTTCTCTTTAGCTAAATTGACATGGTATCAAAGCTTTGATCAGGGCCTTTGATTCAGTCATGCATCTTCATTAGGGTTTGTTTGACTTGGCGGCTACAGGAGTCAAGCAGTACAGCGGCTCCCGGTTCTTTCAGGTTCTCCCTTCGCGTCGCTCTCTTGGTTTGTTTCTCGCCTGTGTCTTTCGATCGTTGTTCTATTAGGATGGAGGCTGGCCAATTTGAAGGTGTTACTGTAAAGTTCGACGGCAAGAACTTTGCTTTGTGGGAGTTCCAGTTTCGGAACTTTATTGAAGGAAAGGGGTTGCTCCCAATCTTGAATGGGACGTCCAAGAAGCCTGATGACTCCGCGCCGCAAAAGGATCGCACGGATTGGGAAACCGCAAATGCCCAGGTTGCGAGCTGGTTGGCAGGAGCAGTTGATATCCCTATAGCTCTTGGTCTGCGTCGTTCTCGACAGCCCATGAGATGTGGTCTCATGTTTGCGAAACTTATTCTCAAGCTAACTCCTCTCGGCAGTTTGATCTTAAGTTTGCTATTGCCAAGCTGGTTCAAGGAGATCAGGATATTCGAGGCTATTATCAGGAGAGCCTCAATCTCTAGACGTAATACGACCTGCTGATGGCGTCCTTATCACCTGATGCAGTTTATTATGAAACTACGCCTAGAATTTGAGTCTGTTCGCGCCTCGGTGAGCTGTTACGTGAGGAGACAAGGCTGCGAAGCCAAGCTCAGATTGACAATCCCTCGGCACCTGGAGATTCAGCCTTTGCAGTGGGAAAGAGTGGTGGAAATCGCACTCAATTTCAGGCTCAAGGGACTAGCACACTCACCTGCCATTTCTGCCATGAGGTTGGCCACATTCAGCCTCACTGTAAGCAGCGTAATATATGTATTTACTGTAAGAGAGCAGGTCATATTATTCTTGAGTGTAGGACACTAGCTCGAAAGGGGGGACCACATATGGGTTATGGTGGCAAGAATGCAGGTTCAGGTTCCTCGGGTAGTAGATCCAGTTATGCGGTAGTCGAGAAAATCTCCTCACAAGGGAGCTCGGTCACCTCATCCTCGGCTCCTGGAGGCAGTTTTTCTTCGGAGGCTATTCGACGATTGGTACAGGAGGCACTTAGGATGTTCTTCCACAGGCCTTGAATGCAGCTTTCGCTAAAGGTGGTTCGTCAGGTAAAACTCCTCGTTGGTTACTTGATTCCGCAGCTTTCAATCATATGTCTGGTATACGCAAATGCTTCTCTCAGGTTCAACAGGTAGCTCCTATGACATTACAAGTTGCAAATGGAACTAAGGTTCTTGTTCGTGGATCAGGCAGAGTTTTATCCGGCAATGTTCAGATCCCGGATACGCTATATGTTCCGGATCTCGTTCCGAATCTTGTCTCTGTGGGGCAGTTGACCGATGAAAATTGCGATGTGATGTTTAATTCTACTGGGTGTGTCGTGCAGGATCGGAAAACAGAGGGTGATCGGGAAAGGCCATAAGAATGGTCGCTTGTTTATCCTAGATGAGTACAACAAATCTAGGAGAGGAGATGGGCTAGCGGCAGCAGTAGGGGACGAGAATAATGGACGCTTGGCTGGAGTTCCTATTGATAATGACACTTCCTTTCTTTGTAATAAAGCGCATTGGCAGCTTTGAATAAGTCTGGTAAGGATATTAATGTTTTAGGGTATTCTGTTAAACCTGGAGAGTTGGATTTTTCTGTTCATTCATCTACATGGGATCTATGGCATCGCCGTCTTGGTCATCCCCATTCGGCGCGTTTATTGAACATGTTTCGCACTCAATTATTACCTGATAAATTGAGTTCCAGTTTTGCTGCCCCTAGAACTTGTGTGAGCTGTATTGAGGCTAAAACGTCTCAATCATCTTTTCTGCCTAGCGATACAGAGTATGATTAGCCTTTCGACTTAATCCACACTGATTTGTGGGGGCCATCACCCGTCACTTCTCGAATGGGTTTCCAATATGTTGCTTTATTCATCGACCACGCCACACAATACACAAGGGTATACTTCTTAAGAAGGAAATCAGAGCTTATTACTCATGCACAGGCCTTTGTTAAAATGGTGCAGACTCAGTTTAATACAACCGTGAAGGTTATCAGATCTGATCATGGGGGTGAATTCAGTTCTCAACCTCTCACGGACTTCTATACCTCACAGGGAATTCTAGTTCAACTTTCGTGTCCATGTGTCTCGCAACAAAACGGTCTCGTTGAACGGAAGAACATGCATGTTTTAGAACTCACCCGAGCCATCTTGTTTCACTCCTGTGTTCCGACAAGATTTTGGGTTGAAGCCGTTCGAACGGTAGTGTATCTCATTAATCGGCAGGTGTCCTCTGTGATTGGAAATCAGTTCCCTTACCAGGTACTATATCACAAAGCACCGAATTACTCATTTCTGCGAGTATTCGGCTGTCTATGTTTCGTGCTTCTTCCCAAGCGTGATCGACATAAGCTTGCTCCAAAAACAGTTCGCAGCGTTTTCTTGGCCTATGATGATGAGCACAAGGGCTACTTGTGCTATGATCCGGTACAATGTCGAATGAGAATTTCTTATCATGTTGTCTTTCTCGAACAAGTGATGCATTATTCCTTGACAAAGGAAAGCCCTCCTCCCTCGTTGGATTTCCTTCGCCCTGACTCATTCCCAGTGGCTTTACCTGGCAATAATGCAGCAGCGCCGCAGGGAGGGCCAGAAGAAAATGGTGGTTCTCATGAGACTTCACCACCTCATACACCATCCATTAACACGAGCTCCAGCTCGTCGTCTGACCCTTCCTCGTCTGGGGTGATCCATCCCTTTCCCCTGTGCCATTTTCTTCGGGTTCCACAGCAAGCTCACACTCACTTCATGACAGTGGGGACTCGACAGAGTTAGGGGGTGAAATGGGTGATAACTTGTCGAGTCCGCCATCTCCACCTCCTCTTCCGCTGCGATCAGATAGGGTAAACAAGGGAGCTCCACCGGTGAGATTGCTGGACTATGTGGGGTACTCGGCTGAAGCAATTCCCATACCCACTCACTATAGGTTCGCAAAAGGCCATCCTGAATGGGAGAAGGCTATAGATGTGGAAACAGATGCGCTAGAAGAAAATCATACTTGGGAAATAGTTCCACGAACACCTGAAATGTCAGTAATAGGCTCGAAATGGGTGTATGACATCAAGGTCAAGGCTCGAAATGATGTGAAGAATGCTTCTCTTCACGGTGATTTGAAGGAGACAATCTATATGGAACCACCACCTGGGTACAAAAAGGCAGGGCCTAACACAGTGTGCAAACTTATTCGATCTCTCTATGGATTGAAACAAGCTCCACGTGCTTGGTTTGAAAAATTCCATGGAACTATGCTACAGGCTGGTTTTCAGCAAAGTCACAGTGACCCTTCTCTGTTCATTCGCAGGACTGCTTTTGGGATTGTTGCACTCTTATTATATGTCGATGATATGATTGTGACTGGTGATGATCAGGATGGGATACAGGAACTCACAAATACTCTCAATCAGAAATTTGATCTTAAGGAGCTTGGGGAGGTCTCATACTTTCTTGGCCTAGAGGTACGACGTTCGAAGCAGGGATTATTTGTGTGTCAAAGAAAGTATATCTCGGATTTACTTGTTTCAACACAGTTCGAAGATTGCAGACCATGTTCCACACCTATGGAACAAAACCTGAAGCTAAGCAAAGATGAAGGAGATTTGTTGGAAGACCAATCATTCTATCATAGTGTGGTAGGAAGCCTAATCTATCTGACTCATACGTGGCCAAATATTTCATACGCAGTACAGATGATCAACCAGTTTTTGGGTGTTGCAAGGATGACTCACTTGGATGCAGTAAACAAGTTACTTCACTATCTGAGACACACTAGTGAGGTTGGCTTGTTTTACCCAGCAGGAGGAGAAACAACGATAGAGGCCTTTGCAGATGCCGATTATGCAGGGTGTTTGGATACTAGCCGTTCTACCTCGGGATGGTGCATAAAATTTGGCAATTCCTTTGTATCTTGGCGTTGCTGGAAACAGGATAAAGTATCGAAGTCCTCAACCGAAGCAGAATACCGTTCCATGTCAGAAGCAAGTTCAGAAATGATCTGGCTACATCGTCTGTTTGAAGAACTGGGAGTTATATGTAAGAATCATATGATTCTAAATGGCGATAATACGAGTGCAATACAGATTGCCGTTAATCCCGTTCTGCATGACATGAGTAAGCATATAGAGGTGCATATCCATTACATAAGGCAACTTGTAGCTGAAGGGAAGGTTCAGCTTCGATACCTGCGCACTGACGATCAGCCAGCAGATGTGTTGACCAAGGCTGTAGCATCTAGCAAACATTGGTATCTTTCTTCCAAATTGATGTTAAGAACCCAACATCAATTTGAGGTAGGGTATTAAATGTATGAGGACCATAATGTAATTAACCTTCGTAATAGGTTAAGCTGTAGGGTTTGGTGTGAGCAAACCTATATAAACCGCTGTACCAGTACCGGAGAAGTTGTTGGAAATGTGTATGAATAGCTTTGAAAGCTATAGAGTCTCAAGTGGAAAAACTACCACATTGGTAGTTTTACTTGGTGAAATGGGTATAAAGATAGGAGCCTCTCTCCCAAGGGCATGCCCCTTGGGGTGACCCACTTTTGTGGGAGAGGGAGGACCTAACGGACCACCACACACACGCGCGCCGTCCGTCTGTCCGACCGGCCGGCCGGTCGGTTGGTTCACTTGAGACTATATATATATTTTTGGAGAAATTCCGAACGAAATTAATTATCTAATAATAATTAATTATTAATTGGTTATTCTGAGGAATATTCTAAGGATAATAGACTAAAATAGCGGAATATTCGAAGGATAATCCCTCCGGGTTTTTCTTAACCGACGGTTTTAATTAAGGAAGTAATTATCTTCCTTAATTAATCCGACTTATTCCCCAAGCAAGAGGGTATATTCCTAGGGTTTCGGCTCCTATAAATAGCCGCCTCCCCAGCCCCTCTAAACACATCACAACGAGCAGAAACACAATAGAGAGAGTGTTTAGAGAGCTTCGGTTTTCGCACAAAACCGCGAGTATTGAGAGGAGCTGTTTTATCCTGGAGACGACCGGTTGACAGTCTGTCGTGCGCATCGAAGGCAGTGCCGTGAACGTCTTAAAGAGAGCGACCTAGTCCGCGACTCAGCTCCAGATTCGGTAACCTCGTTCCTTTTGTTGTTCCGTTCCTAACAATTTTAAGACGTTCGGCTGCTGCTATGTCGACTGAACAGAACAACATGGCGGGATCTAGTGCTGTCGATATCAATCGACCCTTTCGCTTCTTTTTGGTCAACTTCCGTCGCTGGAGGCAAAAGATGGAGTTCTACCTGACGACCAAAAAGCTGGCCCACTGCCTCACCAGCATGCCCGTCAAGCTGCCGGAAGAAGCGACCGATGAGGAGAGGGCTGCTGCTGCCAAAGAAAGGGAGCATGACTTCTTGTGCAAGAACTACATCCTCAACGGCCTGGCAGACGATCTCTACGACTACTATGCGGACAGTAAGAACACCGCGATGATGATCTGGGATGCGCTCCAAAAGAAGTACGACACAGAGGAGGCTGGAGCTAAGAAGTATGCTGTCAGCCGCTACCTGCGCTACCAGATGGTGGATGACAAGTCCGTCGAAGTTCAGTCCCACGAACTTCAGAAAATAGCTCATGAGATCGTCTCTGAAGGTATGCCTCTGGACGATCAATTTCAAGTTGCTTGCATTATTGATAAGCTGCCCCCTTCGTGGAAAGATTTTAAGAATATTCTTAGGCACAAAACCAAAGAATTTTCACTGGAAAGCTTGATTACTCGCCTAAGGATTGAGGAAGATTCCCGCAAGCAGGATATGAAAGAAGAGGTGATGGTCGTCACTGCTAAACGACCCACCCCTAGAGCTCTTAAACCTAACCAGAAAGGGTTTAAGAGTAAGAACCAGCAGGTCCGCCCCCCACCAGAATGGTGCCTCTCGAGGTAACCAAAGGGTCATGGCCCAAACCTCTAAGAATAACCCACCGTTTATCTGCTATAACTGTGGAAAACCGGGTCATATGGCAAAGAAGTGCCGGAACAAGCAAAACCCTGCCGCTGCGGCCAGGGTTAACTTGACAGAAGAGGATTTGATAGCCATGATCACAGAAATGATCGCTGAAGTTAACCTCACCGGTGACTCAGAAGGATGGTGGTTGGATACAGGTGCATCGAAGCATGTATGCAACAATCGTGCTATGTTTAAAACATACACAGAAGCACCTGCTGACAAAAAAGTGTTGTTGGGGACTACTCACACCACTATGGTTGCTGGTTCTGGTGAAGTGGAGCTGAACTTCACCTCTGGGAAGAAGATGGTGCTCAAGGATGTGTTGCAAACTCCAGAGATAAGGAAGAATCTTGTTTCGGGATATATTCTTAATAAGGCTGGGTTTAATCAAACTATTGGGGTAGACTTGTATACCCTTACTAAGAATGGGAGTTTTGTGGGAAAGGGATATGCATGTAATGGGATGTTCAAGTTGAATGTCGAAATTAATAAGATGAATTCTTCAGTTTACATGGTGTGTGATTTGAATGTTTGGCATGCTCGTCTTTGTCATGTGAACACACGAATTGTGAAGAATTTAAGCAAGCTAGGACATATCTCTAAACTCTCAATGAATGAATTTGATAAATGTGATTTCTGTAGCCAAGCTAAAATAACGAAAACGCCCCATAAATCTGTGAGTAGAGAGTCAGAACCCTTAGATCTGATTCATTCTGATATTTGTGAACTAGATAGGACGTTAACTAGGTCTGGCAAGAGATACTTTATCACTTTCATAGATGATTGCTCTGATTATTGCTTTGTTTATTTGATGAAAAACAAAAGTGAAGCCCTTGATATGTTCAAGGCATTTGTGGTTGAATTTGAGAATCAGTGCAATCGAAAGATAAAAAGACTTAGGAGTGATAGAGGATCAGAGTATGACTCTAATCCCTTCAAGGAATTCTATAGCTCACATGGTATCATTCATGAAACCACGACACCATATTCACCATAAATGAATGGTAAAGCAGAGCGGAAAAATAGGACGTTTACAGAATTAGTTGTGGCTATTATGCTCAATTCTGGAGCTTCTTCTTCTTGGTGGGGTGATATTTTCTTGACAGTTTGCTATGTGCTAAACCGTCTTCCAAAAAAAAAAAAAAAAGTATCACCCTATGAGATCTTGAAGAATAAGCCACCTAATCTGTCCTATTTAATTACGTGTGGCTGTTTGGCCTACGTAAGAATTCCGGATCCTAAGAGGATTAAATTGGCTAGTCGAGCATATGAATGTGTCTTCGTTGGCTATGCGGCCAATAGTAAGGCATATAGATTCTATGATTTGAATGCTCGTACTATAATAGAATCCATTGATGCTGATTTCTTTGAGACACGATTTCCATTTAAAACGAGAAATAGTGGGGGTAATGTACTACCCGCTATTAGAGATAACAGAACTAGTGGGGGTGTTGGTTCTGAGGATGAACTCAGAAGAAGTAAAAGAGCTAGAATCTCTAAAGATTTTGGTGATGACTTTACTACAGTATTCACCCTCGAAGATCCAAAAAGTTTACAGGAAGCATTAACTTCCGTAGATGCAGATTTTTGGAATGAGGCCGTTATAGATGAAATGGAATCGTTAGAAGCTAATAAGACTTGGCATCTAACAGACTTACCTCCTGGCTGCAAAGTCTTAGGTAATAAATGGGTTCTAAAAACGAAACGGAAACCTGATGGTGCAATCGAAAGGTTCCGAGCTCGCCTAGTAGTTAAGGGCTACAGGCAGAGAGAGAATATAGATTTCTTCGATACCTATTCACTAGTATCTAGAATAACATCCATTCGTGTATTGATTGCTCTTGCTGCCTTGAACAATCTCGTGGTACACCAAATGGATGTTAAGACCGCTTTTTTGAACGGTGATCTGGATGAAGAAATCTATATGGAACAACCAGAAGGGTTTTGTTATCCCAGAACATGCCTCGAAAGTCTGTAAGTTAGACAAATCATTATATGGTTTGAAACAGGCTCCAAAACAGTGGCATGAGAAGTTTGACACTCTCGTTCTCTCACTTGGCTTTAAGGTGAATGAAAGTGACAAGTGTATTTACTGCAACTCAGAAAATAACACTTGTACTATCATATGTTTGTATGTAGATGACATGTTGCTATTTGGTACAAATATTCACATGGTCAATGAAGCAAAAGCCATGTTGAAAGAGAGCTTTGAAGTGAAAGATCTGGGAGAAGCAAAGTTTATGCTTGGAATCTAGATAACTAGAACAGCAAATGGTTATTCTCTAGATCAATCTAGCTACATAGAGAAGATCTTGAAGAAATATAACTATTTCGACTGTAAACCTGCGTGTACTCCGTATGATGCTAGTGTAAAGCTATTTAAGAACACTGGAGACAGTGTAAGACAATCAGAATATGCTAGCATCATTGGCAGTCTCCGTTATGCTGCAGATTACACTCGACCAGACATTGCATATGTCGTGGGATTGCTTGGCAGGTTTAACAGTTGTCCTAGTAGAGAGCATTGGAATGCTATAGAGAGGGTCATGAGATACCTCAAGAGAACAGCAAACCTTGGTATACACTATCAAAGGTTTCCTGCTGTACTAGAACGGTATAGTGATGCGGATTGGAATACCCTATCAGATGACTCCAAGGCAACCAGAGGGTATGTTTTCAACATCGCTGGTGGAGCTGTGTCTTGGAAGTCAAAGAAACAAACAATCCTAGCTCAATCAACTATGGAATCAGAGATGATAGCATTAGCAACGGCTAGTGAAGAAGCAAGTTGGTTGAGAGGATTATTGTCAGAGATTTCCTATGGGAAAGACCGGTCCCTCCGGTATTGATCCATTGTGATAGTACCGCAGCTATCGCTAAAGTTGAGAACCGGTTCTATAACGGAAAGAAACGACAGATTCGTCGTAAGCACAGTACTGTAAGAGAACTCCTAACGATAGGATCAGTGAGGGTGGATCATATAAGATCCGAACAGAATCTAGCTGATCCTTTGACGAAAGGATTACCTAGAGAGAAAGTCCAGAATACCGCCAAGGGTATGGGACTTATGCCTACCGAACCACGGACTACAAGTGATGGTAACCCGACCCAATAGACTGGAGATCCCAAGAAATGGGTTCAATGGGTAATAACAAGTCATGAGTAGTATGCGAAAAGTTCATGCATAGTTAAGCATGAATCCCAAAGCAATGGAGGTTGAGTTAATAACTCTTAATGAGATCTATACCCTATGTGGGGTGGAGTACTTTACTTTGGGGGTACTCCTGATAGACTCACCTATGTGAATGTGGGAGTGGGGCCGCTCCCTATGGAACTTTGGAGGCACAAAGTTGCTAGAGCGTTCACTAAACCAGGATAACGTGCATGGCCATAAATGCACGGGCTAAGAAGAGAACACAACTCAATGAAAAGATCCGGTGTGCTACACTGTCTGAGATAGGGTTCAAGACTACGAGTCACCCTTATGAAATCGGAAGTGTAACCACTACGCTAAGGTTCAAATCTTCGCGATACCTTAGCTTATGCCCGATCTTATGGAACTGTTAATGCTCAGAGATAGTTTGAAAACTATTCAAGTGGGGGATTGTTGGAAATGTGTATGAATAGCTTTGAAAGCTATAGAGTCTCAAGTGGAAAAACTACCACATTGGTAGTTTTACTTGGTGAAATGGGTATAAAGATAGGAGCCTCTCTCCCAAGGGCATGCCCCTTGGGGTGACCCACTTTTGTGGGAGAGGGAGGACCTAACGGACCACCACACACACGCGCGCCGTCCGGCCGGCCAGTTGGTTGGTTGGTTCACTTGAGACTATATATATATTTTTGGAGAAATTCCGAACGAAATTAATTATCTAATAATAATTAATTATTAATCGGTTATTCTGAGGAATATTCTAAGGATAATCGACTAAAACGGAATATTCGAAGGATAATCCCTCCGGGTTTATCTTAACCGACGGTTTTAATTAAGGAAGTAATTATCTTCCTTAGTTAATCCGACTTATTCCCCAAGCAAGAGGGTATATTCCTAGGGGTTCGGCTCCTATAAATAGCCGCCTCTCCAGCCCCTCTAAACACATCACAACGAGCAGAAACACAATAGAGAGAGTGTTTAGAGAGCTTCGGTTTTCGCACAAAACCGCGAGTATTGAGAAGAGCTGTTTTATCCTGGAGACGACCGGTTGACAGTCTGTCGTGCGCATCGAAGGCAGTGCCGCGAACGTCTTAAAGAGAGCGACCTAGTCCGCGACTCAGCTCCAGATTCGGTAACCTCATTCCTTTTGTTGTTCCGTTCCTAACAGAAATTAAGTCGAATAATAAGAATAAAAAACCTGAGAGGGAGATCTTCTCCGTGGACTAGTGTCTAACGACGATACCACGTTAAAAATGCTTCTGTGTTTTACGTTTCTCTTTACCTAAATTGACAAAATACAACAAATCCATCATAATAAATCCAAAGGTGTCAAAATCCAAAACCTTTATTTTCAAATACTGTACAAACGAGCCCTAAGTTTAGTGTTAAGAAAATGAGGGTATATTGGTGTTTTTAAATTTTAGTTATGAAATAACTCATGACAAATACCTCTTCAATCAAACAAGATGATATTTAAAGTCAATTACCACATCAATGCCACACAAATATCACAACTTCATAAAATGAGTTATTTCACCTTACAAATACCACACAAAAAATTACTCCATTCCGTAAGTAACACGATCCAAATAACTAATCTCATTAACGTGTCGCAAAACAAGTTAGTTTGATCCAACTAACCCATTATTACATTGTAAATTGTCTGAATCAAAATAACTCATCCAAAAGTATCATCCAAAGAATCCTGAAGTATATTAGCAACAAAATATCCCTGTTCTTGTTCAAGGCAATCTTTAATGGGAAAGAGAAGATAAGATTCCCGTCGTGAAATTAAAACAGCCAGAATTTCAAACTATACATAGATGCTTCTTTTCGTTAACCTACTATACATTTTTTTTGAACCATCAAAATGTTGCAATTTGCAAAGTGGTTTTAGACTTTAGAGGCTTTCCTGTCAAAGCGTGTGTTTTGTTGCTTGCTTGTTATGTTTGCGGTGGTGGGACTTGGGAGTGGTTTGGGTCTTTGGGAATCGGGTTGAAGGAGAGAACTTTGGTGGTGGGGCGGTTGCGTCGATGTCGATGCAGCAAATGATGCGCCGGCTGGCTGGCTGCTACCTGCTTCCCTCCCCCTCTCTCTCTCTCTTCGCCCTGCGGGGTACGTGAATCACGAGGAGGAGACGAGACGAGACGGCCGGCTCAGTCAAACTAGAGATCAGCTCGGCTTAAATCGCGGTCAGCTCGGCTCGGCTAAGCTGCAGGGGAGAGATGGTCGAGGACGAAGGACAGGTCGTTCTTCTTTTTTCATATTGGGTTGAAAATTTTATTTTTTCTTCCTTCCCCTGCCTTCCGGTCCGTTTGCTGTCTATGATTCAACGGAACGGGGCCGGGGGAACTGAAGCAAAGAATGCCTTCTTCCTTCGGTCAATAAGGCAGCATGCCAATCCCGGTTAAGTGGGTTTTGACTTTATTACGCCTGAAATTTTGGGCTCTTTTGTTGCCGCCCTAGTTAGGTTAATAGCCCGTCATGAGGGTTTCTTTTGGGCCTCAGCCTAGGGTACTGGACCACAAGCTGTAACTTCTGTTCAAACTTGGATATATATCAGAATATAGATAGGTTGGATTTAGATGGGAGTTGTGGCGGGCTGGCTATACGGTCCGGTCCGGTTAAATTGTTTTGAATTGATTCGGTCTCGGTTCGGTCTTTTTTGAGAATATAAGGACCAAAGATTGGATTGGATACAATGCGATCCTGAACCGGTCCGATCCCAATTTAGTCTTGATTTTAGATAAAAACTTGTGGGTATTTGAGTATTCTGAGGGGGGATTTGAGTGGTCTGAGATCTGAAAGGGTGATGAGGTTAAATTTGAGTGTTGAGCTATCTTATCCGAGCTTTATTCAATTTTCGATCCGGTCTCGAACGGTTTGTTTACCTCAAATCTTGGCTCGAATATGAGATTGGATTGTTTGCTATCCGATCCTTATTATATGGTCCGGTTTTGGGTAAAACCAAAAAACCCGAACCAAATAGCCACCCCTAGTTGTGCCTTTAAAGGAACCTTCCTTCATTTATTTAAATAGAAAACCCATTGTATCCCACATAATCCTCTTGTAAAAGAGGTACAAGAAAATGAGGTGGGCTCTCAGCTCAATCCTATTCACCCTCCCATTCACAATCTATATGTGCCATAATGTGAGCAGGCTTATTCCTTTCTCGAGCCACATAATTCCAGGCCACAGTCCCCAGCTCGCGGGCCTTTTCCTTGATCTCCCCACAGATGAGCCCAACTTCTGTCTCCCCATCTTCTTCTCTTCGCAATTGCTGAATCACCCCCCAGGAAATCCGAAACAATCGCCATTTCCCTGATCCCCAACTTTCTTGCTAGCTCTAGACCAAAACCAATTGCCATGGCTTCCGCTTCCTCAGGGTTCCATTGAACCCTCGACTTTTTCACCACCGCGAGCCTGAATCCCCCTTCTCTCTCCTGAATCACCGCTCCCCATCCAGTTCCCCTACCCGCCATACATGCAGCATCGACCGAGATCTTCACAAGGGCTGTTATCGGTGGCTGCCACCGACGATTTTCAGATGAATCGGCCGGTTGATGCTGCTCCTGCTTCTCCAGGTAATCTTGCAGCCATTCATTTGCTCGCCTCGTAATCTCCCACTCCTCTAATTTTTTCTTATTCCACAGCTGGCAATTTCACTGATCCCATATAAACTAGAGGGCTACCAAGAGATCGCCCAGCTTCTCGTCAGATTCAGTCTCCTGGAGCTCGCAGAACCATTCTTCAGAGGTAAGAGCTTCCCCCTCTCTACACAAGAGTTCATAGGGATATATCTCCATACTCTTCGAACCCAATCGCATTGCTGGAAAATATGTTCTTGCGTCTCCCTTAAATCGCAGAAGGGGCACCCCTCACTACCCTTTTGCATTCTATCAATAATCTGTGCTCCTGTAGGGATTATGTTTCTCAGCCATCTCCACTAAAAAATCTTCACCTTAGGCGGGATTCTTAGATTCCAGAGTCTCTTCCAGTTAGCAGGGGTGTAAGGCTCTCCTTCTTCTTTAATGTTTCTGTCTTCCCATAGTCTGTAGGCTGATTTCACAGAATATCGCCCTGACTTCTCCTTATCCCAGATCAATTTATCTTCCATAGGCTGTCGCGGGATGGGGATTTTATGAATGTTTACCCTATCAATAGGGTTAAAATGACTCTGTAGCAAGTCTGTGCGCCATCCCCTCGATTCATGATCTATAAGCTTTGCCACTGATGTAGAATTTCCCCATGGAGGTGTTCGCGAGGTGACTCGCAAAGATTTGCTGGAGGGCACCCATTTATCGGGCCATATATCTATCTTATTGTCATTCCCTACCCTCCATCTCATTCCCCTTTTTACTAGATCCTTTGCCGCCATTAATCCACGCCACACCCAGCTTGGGTTTTTCCCCACTTCTGCCTCCAACAGGTTTCTATCATCAAAATATTTCGCTTTGAGCACCTTTGCCACCAGGGTGTCAGGGAATTGAACAATCCTCCATAGTTGCTTACCCAGTAAAGCTAAGTTAAAGCTCAGAAGGTTCTTAAACCCCATTCCACCCAACTTTTTGCTTTTACAAAGCTCTTTCCAGTTTAACCAGTGAGTCTTCCCTTCCTCCTGTTGCTGCCCCCACTAGAAATGAGCCACGGCTCTTTTAACTTCCTTGAGAGTGCTCATCGGAATTTGGAAAACTGACATAGCATAAGTCATTTGCGCCTGAGCTATGCATTTAAGAAGAACTTCCTTGCCTGCCACAAATAATAGTTTCCCCTTCCAAGCCTTTACTTTTGCTCGAACTCGATCCACCAAATAGCCAAATACTTGCTTTTTTTTATCTTCCAATGATAGTAGGTAAGCCTAGGTATCTTTGGTGATAGTCCACCCTCTTCATATTCAGAATTTCAGCTAGCTCCTTCTGCCTCTCATACCTCACATTTGGGCTGAAAGACAGCTCTGACTTGGTGAGATTAATCTGCTGACCTGAATCAGCCTCATATATCCTCAGAATTTCCTTTACATTTTCACACTCAGCCTTTGTTGCCTTCATAAACAGAATGCTGTCATCAGCAAATAATAGATGGGAGATTTGAGGTGCATTCTTCTTGACTTTCAGGCCTTCAATCTTCTTTTCCCTTTCTGCCTTTGTTATTAGGGCTGATAGGCCTTCAACCACAAATAAGAATAGATAGGGAGATATTGGGTCCCCCTGCCTCAGTCCTCTGCTAGGATAAAATTTCTCTGTTTGATGGCCACTAACAAGCGTGGAAAAAGAAACCGTGGTGACACAAGTCATCACCATCCGAACCCATTTAGGGTCAAACCCCAACTTCAACAATATGGCCTCTAAAAAAGACCATTCAACACTGTCATAAGCTTTAGTGATGTCTAGCTTAGCAGCCACATAACCCTTGTTTCCTGACTTCTTCGCTTTCATCGAGTGGAAACACTCAAAGGCTATCATCACATTGTCAGTGACTAGCCTGCCAGGCACGAATGAACTCTGATTTGGTACAATCACCTCATTCAACACCCTTTTTAGTCTATTAGCCAGCACCTTTGATAGCACTTTGTATAGTACCTTACATAGACTAATGGGGCGAAAGCTAGCAGGGGTTTGGGGACTTTTTTTCTCAGGTATTAAACTAGTATTGTGAACGCCAAGCCAGAGCATGAACCGTTCGAAAAAATCATTTAGATTGTATTGGTTTGATAGGTAAAGAATCATTGATGAACCGATGTTTTAGAAACAAAAATATAAACAACTTAATACACATAATGACACGTCAAATTATAACTATAAAGTAGAATACATCATTCTTAAACAAATATACATGAGTATTAAAGTTAAAAAGTCCAAACTTTAAACATTAATTCTAAAATGTCCGTACCAAATTATTATATAAAATTATGTATGACAAGTGCAAATTAACTATTTTATGAAAATGAAAATTTATGCAGTAATTACAAAAAAATGAAACAATTTAATGATAATCATTAAAACTTGGAGATTTTAGTTTTGAATAACCAAATATATCATAGATTATGAAAGCTGAATTGCATTTGATGCATCAAAACAATGGTAGCCTAGTTGGTAAGTCTTGAGTTTGGTGATCAAGAGGTGGTAGGTTTGAATCTCGCCTCTTACCATTTACAAAAGTGCTTCTGTTAAGCCCCACCTGGCCGCGGTGCTGTGATGAAATCTGCGACAAGTTTGACGAACTGTTTCTGGGTTTTCACTGCTAGCAGTTTCAAACCCGGACCAAGAATTTGGGTTCTCAAACTACTGTAAGCATCCATCCTTCTGCCTTAAAGGATTTTGCTTTTCTTTTTCCCCCGCACAGAGTGTGATTGATTATGAATTTGGTTAGTTATGAAATCTTAATGAAGATTTTGTTTTTATATACTCTGATTTTTGGGTTCTTGACGGCCTTCTTTAGGTACCAGGTGATTGATGATGACTTGGTGAAAAACTCGATCCCGTTATCGTCACCACCGACACAAGGGTTCCAACTTGGGTTCGCAAGTCGAAGTTCTTGCAGAAATTTACTATCATCTGCGTGTGGCGGCTAGGGTTTGATAGAATTTGCAGTTGGATTTTGCTATGGTTTGGTAGATTTGCGCTTCGTTTGGTAGAGTTTGTATATGTGGGCTTTTTTAGAGATGGACTTTGTTTGAGTTTATTCTTTGTACAATCATGTGAATAATGTATTAAAAGTATAATGTAACAAAAATTAGATAGTGTATTATGTAATAAAGTTTAGTATTACTATCTTCCCTCTTATATAAATTAACCAATAATCTCGGTATTAATCTACTAAAATGAAATAATAAGCTACCCATAAATGTATTTTGTACCAAATGTTGATTTTATTCATGACGATTGGCTCCACCCTCATCAGAAAAGACTAAAGGGTAATTTTGGAATTGAAAATTTCCTATTCTTAACGAATTGATTTCCATCATATATAATGTTATCACCCACAAATTGTTTTTACCGACGACACATCCTCATCGGAAATAATCATAGGGTATTTTCGGAATTGAAAATTCGATCCCATTTGCAAAGTTTTTCTACGAATCACTGTCGTAAAAAAATGTAAAAGGGTATTTTAGGAGGAAAATTATTTATTTCTGACGACATTTCTATGTCAATAAAAAAAATTCTAACTCACAAATAAACTTCGTCATCTTTGGAGCATCAAGTATAATTTATTTCTGACAACGATATTTTGATAAGCGACAAACAAATTTTCGTCACAAAAAGTTTTTTCTGACGCCCTAACGAATTTCCACTTTTTGCGATGGGACTTTTTCCCATGACGACCAACGACTGTATATCGTCATAACTAGTCATTTTTAATGAAAAAGGTCTTTTCCAACGCCAAACGTCTGGTCATAACTGACTGTCTTTTTGTTGACAATGGTCCTCTGGCCATGACCTTTGTCTTTTTTCCATTTCGCTCATTTTTTGTTTTCGTTCATTCGAATTTCGCTGATCCTCTGGCCATGACCTTTGTCTTTTTTCCATTTTGCTCCTTTTCATTTTCGTTCGAATTTCGCTACTGAGGTCAATTTCCACTCGCTAAGACTTGAAAAATGCTAAAAATATGCACAACCTAGCATAAAATTGAATCTCGGGCACTATAAATGCCTTAAACATCACAATATTAGGTGAAACCATGTATAATTAAACCTGAATCCCTAACAAAGCATGAAAATATAAGGCATAGAACAACACTGAATACCAGTGAAAGCAAAAAACAAAAGACATTCAGATACTGTTTTCCCTAGAGTTTTCATAATTGATATTCAACTCAAATAAAACATATGCAATTAAGTTTTTCTACGAAGATTTTCATCTCCTCTATCGATCCAAAATTCTATCCTAATATATGGTAGTCTTCGCTTTTAGAGGCGAATTTGGTGACGTACGAACAGTTAGACAATTACTTTGTCACGGTTACCCTTTGCAGTTAACTGTCTAGGCATGGATAATTTTTTTTTTTACGGAAATCTGTGATAACTTCTATTAATAAGGTGAAAGCGGCTACATTATCCAGCTGAAGCTGATTAATAAGACAAGTTGGTGGATAATCTATCCAGACCATTCTCTCGTCCCACCTTGTTTCAACATGTGCCATTACATGAGCTGCGCCATTTGCCTCCCTGCAAATATGTTGCCACCGACCTGTTCCAGAGCTCTTAACATAGTGAATAATGCTTCGGCAAAGGACCCCCGTCTCATCCATTACTGTCTCTGCGTCTTGCAACTTCTGTACGAGTGACAAGTTGTCTGTTTCCAGCAGTACATTCGGCAACTGACATTGGAAAGCCAGTTGCACCCCTAGCTCCGCCGCCATTGCTTCTGCTTCTTCCACTTCCCATTTGCCAGGAATCTTCTTTGCTGCTGCCATTAGGAACTTTCCCTCTGAATCTCTAATAACCACTCCAAGCCCTGTTCCATCTTCCCCATACAAGCCAGCATCAGTGCATACTGGTGTAGTTCCCACCGGCGGCTTCTTCCAAGATTTACAAATCAATTCCGGCTCCCTGTCCACAACGGTTCTCTGCTGCTGATTCTTCGTATAGTCTTCCAGATAACTTTTTGCATGGATTGGAATATCCTCTTCGGGTAGTTCGAGCAAGGAAAGGAGGATGAAATAGGCATGGATCATTAATATTGGTGATAAGTTATATGAGAAGCAAGTTACTGTCAATCTTATATGAAAATGGATATAGTTATAATACTAGTCCCGGGCCTGGCCAGTTGGCCGGATTCAGTCGGCAATCACGTAAACAACAGTAGCAATTTATATCTGAGATGCACGTTTTTTTTTTTTGTGGTATAAGAAAATCTAAATAATTTAAATAATCGTAACATTTAAATTGATAGGTAGAATAAGAGGACCTACATTTTTAAAATACTTAAACAATTCAAAAATGATAAAAAAAGCTCATACGGTTTTCCGACATTATAATGACTCATCGACTAAAATCCTTTTTACGAAAATAGAAGAAAACTCTCATGAAAGATAACCGACTCCTAAAGACATTAAAATACTTAAATAATTAAAGTAGATCATACTGTTGTCCGACATTCTAATGACTCATCGACTAAAATCCATTTACGAAATGGAAGACAAACCCTATGCAAGAGAATTTACTCCTAAAGACGTTTTCAAATCACCCTTTTATTTAGTCATCATTGTCAGAGATTATTGCACGTCTCTTTTGACTTGCTTCCTCCTCCATGAGCAACATCATCATCTCCAACAACAATTCATAATCTCTATTAGTGATACAATTATCTGCATTATCAATTGCCTCATGCTTCTTCTCTTGCATTTCAATAATCTCTTCCCCGTTTTCCTCCATTTCATTGAGCACTAAAATTTAATGGTAAAAAATTTACAAATACAAATCATATTTTTCATTAGAGTAGAATTTACCTTGAACTTATGAACAATATTCAGGATTTGTTGTTTTTGTCCATAATTGGTACCATTAACTCGAAATGGAGCTTTAGGTCCGTGAATGTCACATGGACCATGAAGCATAAAATTTGTAAATGCTTCATAACATTCAGAATTTGCTTGAGGGTCTGGAATTTCAGAAGATATTATTGAATCTTTTTTGAATGACCATATAATTAATCTTTCTAAAGGACCGTATAATTTATCTTCCGCAGCTATGAAAGCTAATAAATGAGCATGATGTAGACTGTATTTTTGAAATTAAATAAGACCGTGAACCGGCTGGAGCTTCAGTTGTTCACGGTCTCTAAGACTGTGAACTGAAAGCCCAGACCGTGAAGTGACCTATTTCCAGAACGATTTTGGAAGTTACAAGCCTTAAGTCAGTTCACTGTCTCTAAGACCGTGAACTGAAAGCCCAGACCGTGAAGTCGTCAGTTCACTGTCTAAGACTGTGAACTGATCAACGCGGTCGTGAACTAGAGTGTAAGACTGTGAACTGAGCCCGATCTGGGTATAAAAAGGGCTTTGAGCTGAAGGAAAAGGGGAACTGGTTTTTGGAGAGGGATTTGATTCTCTCTCTTGGGTTTCAACCCAAAACACCAAAGGGGAGTTCTAGTGAGAGAGAGAGAGAGTGCTTGAGTGATCTTGGAGTTTAATTGGGGGCTTGGGTTGATCTTGAAGACAAGGATTCAAGCTTACAATAAGAAGAAGATCTTGGGCTCCAATTTGTAATTTCTCTCTTCTCTCTCCAAAAACTCACCCCTTCTCTTGGTTTAAGAACCCTAGGTCTAGATTTGGGTTTAATGTTGATGTATGTGACACATTCCATGTTTGATTGATGATTTTACTTAATTGATGAATGT
Organism: Linum trigynum; assembly: GCA_964030455.1. Classification (NCBI taxonomy): domain Eukaryota; kingdom Viridiplantae; phylum Streptophyta; class Magnoliopsida; order Malpighiales; family Linaceae; genus Linum; species Linum trigynum. The sequence goes on from OZ034818.1 coordinate 16,113,385, forward strand.
TTTCATGAATGACATGAGTTGGATTTCCATTTTCATGGATTGAGCTTTTGACCTAGGAGGGAGAAAATCCCCTTAGAGCCCATTATTGGTGTCTTCAGGTCACTCCTCACCCTATATCATCCGGGTAATCCCCGAGGGAGTTGATTCCATCAATCTCCTACGATATAGGGTTGCCCTAGGTTGAATAGAGCCTACCACATTCACCAATTTTCCGTAGAGTAATTGAGTCAATCGAGCTTTTGACCTACGAGGGAAACAACTCCTCACCCCATATCGTCCGGGTAATCCCCGAGGGAGTCGATTGGATCGATCTCTTATGATATAGGGGTGCCATAGGTTGAATAGAGCTCCTACCCATCCATCATTTCACCATTCCGGGTCTGTCCTGAGGGAGTTCATCTCCTAACTGTAGGATAGTGGGTCGATCGAGCTTGGATGGTACTCAACATCGGTCATATGATGGAGCTAGGAGGATTCAACCCAAGAGAGATCCCTACCTTGTAAATAGCCAGGATTAGTGGTTAGTCTAGGTTAGTTAGTTTAGTTGTATTAATCACTATCCCAGGTTGGCTAGATAATGAACTCTAAACCTGAAGTAGGGTAAGCCTAGATCCCCGTGGTACGATAAATTTTTATTTCTTGCTTGCCCTATGCTACACTCGGTAGACGGTTATACTTGGCGGTCGATCGAGATGTTATAGTTAGAATGAGTGAAGTTTTTGGTGCAGTTTTCGGGGACCCATTCTAGGTTATTTGAAAAAGGGTTAGGTCGTTACTTTAGCCGTTTTGTGTTTCGTTTGGTGTTTTTTTACCCACTTTTCACTTTGAAGGGTGGTTTGTGTTTATTTGAATTTGTTTTTGTGTTTTTGTGTTTGTAGGGTGAATCATGGATCCCAATGGCTTCTACAACATGTGGGGGTATACACAACCACCTGAATGGGGGTACCCCGGAGCTTCATGGAGTAGTCAATAAGGTGGAAGCAAAGGAGCCGGGTTCTATGATCAACCTCCCTTCCAAGAGGAACAACAATACCATTGGGAATTTCAAGAAGCTTCCCCATATGAAGAAATATCCCCTCCACAAACCGAGGAGAAATCCAAGTTGGAGTTGGCAATGGAGGCTTTCATGGGACATTCCTCAAAACCATGTGCCATTCCTCAACAGGAGACAAAGAGCGAATTGAAGCGGTTTACTCAAGGCACCGATGAAGGGTGCTCAAACTTGGATCTCCCCAACCCGAAATGAAGTCTAAGTTGGAGCTTGCCATGGAGAAATTTGAAAGAACAAGCTCCAACACGAATATCTAACCCCTCCCTCCTCTTGGTTTGACATTAGAAGAGAAGGTGGTACACGCTTGTGCAAGCTATCGAATTTCATCATTGGAGAAGAAAGTGAAGGTTGAAGGAGCTATCAATGACAACCGTGTGGAGCGAGATGAACTCGCCCCGGGAGAGCTCCCGTGGTGAGGATGAAAAAGAAGGTTGCACTGACGACTCTCATCACTTTCCCCTTCTCGAGAGCAACTTTGAAGACCAAGTCACAAGTGTGGAGGAGCAAGAGAATCCTTTCTATGATCTTGCATAGCATCTTTCCCTGCAAACTGGGCTTGGAGTCATGAATGGGAAGGTGAGAGAAGACATTAGAGAGGAGGAACAGTGGTGTTTTTTTACCGACTCTTCACTTTGAAGGGTGGTTTGTGTTTGTTTGATTTTGTTTCTGTGTTTGTAGGTTGAATCATGGATCCCAATGGCTTCTACAACATGTGGGGGTATCCACAACCACCCGAATGGGGGTACCCTGGAGCTTCATGGAGTAGTCAAGAAGGTGGAAGCCAAGTAGGCGGGTTCGATGATCAACCTCCCTTCCAAGAGGAACAACAATACCATTGGGGATTTCAAGAAGCTTCCCCATTTGAAGAAAACTTCCCTCCACAAACCGAGGACAAATCCAAGTTGGAGTTGGCAATGGAGGCTTTCATGGGATATTCCTCAACACCATGTGCCACTCCTCAACTGGATCCAAAGAGTGAATTGGACCTCTTGGTGGAGCGCTTTACTCGAGGCACCGATGAAGGGTTCTTGACTTGGATCTCCCCCAACCCGAAATGAAGTCTAAATTGGAGCTTGCCATGGAGAAATTTGAAAGAACAAGTTCCAACACGAATTTCCAACCCCTCCCTCCTCTCAGTTTGAAAAGAGAAGTTGGCACGAGCTTGTGCAAGCTATCAGCTTTCATCATTGGAGAACAAAGAGGAGGTTGAAGGAGCTATCAATGACAACCGTGTGGAGCGATATGAACTCTCCCCGGAGAGATCCCGCGGTGAGGATGAACAAGAAGGTTGCATTGATGACTCTCATCACTTCACCTTCTTGAGAGCAACTTTTAAGACCAAGTCACGAGTGTGGAGGATCAAGATAATCCTTTCTACGACATGACATCTTGCCCTCCAAACCGGGCTTGAAGTCATGAATGGCAAGGTGAGAGAAGTGATTAAAGAGGAAGAAGGGAGCATCGAAGAGGAGGAAGATCTTGATTGTTCCCAGGGGGAGGAACAAATTGAAGAAAAAGGAAGGGAGGTGGAAGATGAAATTGAAGAAGCAAGTGGTGTCAAAGATGAGGACAAGGTCGAGGTGGATGAAGCTTCAACAAGTTACAAGAGCTACAAAGGCTTTCCACCCGACCTCGATGCGCTTTTGGAGAAGGATCCGTTTGCGGCTCTTTGCCAAGTTAAGGCCAAACCATCAGCGATCCCTCTTGGTGGATGCAAACAGAAGAAGGCCAAACCATCGGCGATGGAAGTCAAGCGAGTTTTCACTACATGGTGTGGGGCAAACAGAAGAAGGAAGAAGGAAAAAAAAAGGAGGTCTCGTGGGTGGAGCCTCAAAGCCAGTCAGGTTCACGAGCCCTCAATCATGGACTCGTCCAATGCTTGTGACTTGAGACATCACCTCAACGAGGAGAACGTCAACTTCAAGGATGTTCTTGGATGGACCGAAACTTGACAAGAAATCGTCCGGCTCATGACGTTAAAGAAGCGCTTGGTGGGAGGCAACCCAACCACCATCCGATTGTTTTCTTTTTTCTTCAATAAGATGACCATTGGAGAGATTTTGGTGGTGTTTTGCAATCTCCTTGCTCTTTTGGATCTCACCCGCCCTCCGTTCTCGAACACCCACATTCACCACTATCCGGTAACATCGTTTTAACTCCTTATTTCACGTGTGTGAATGATTGATGTGATTTTGAATGCTTTGGAGCCTAGTTGTATGCCCACATTTTTAAAATTTGAGGGATCCAAGCATAGCAACTTCTACATTTGCATGAACATAGTGGCACTTGTGGTGATTTGTTTTGAATCTCTTGGTTATTAGCATTGTCTATGGATGATTTGCTTGTGATTATGTGCAACTTATGATGATGATTGAGACATGTCGTAATCAGGCTGCTCAATTAGTACGATATTGTCCGCTTTGGGCCAAGCTCGCACGATTTTACTCTGGGATGTCCTCCCCAAAAGGCCTCGTACTAATGAGATTGGTGGACACTAATATGCAATGATTCCTACCCTTGTATTACCGATGTGGTACTTGGATTTTCCCATAACAATCCTCCCCTCAAGATGAGGACCACGAGCTTCATGTCCTCTCCTCAGCGATTATCTTGATCTGGCATATGCCTTGTATCGATGGGCTTCTCGGTACAAGGAATTTACCAGACATAGAACTCTCCTTTATCTTCTTCCCAAATGTGTAACTCTCTTTGATCCGCCAAGCCCAAACGTGGATCTCTCCTGGATCTACCAAACCAGATGCGAATCTCAAATCGCGAGGTCACTGAATGAGGGTCCACCGAACTGACGTCCACCTCCCTGGATCTGCCAAACCATTGCTCTGATACCACTTTTTATAATAGAAGCATGCAATCGATAATCCAAATCAACACGAACGAACACAAATTTAACGTGGTTCACTAACACAATGTGTGCTAGCTAATCCACGGGCAGGGGAGAACAAATTTCACTAATTTGAGGAAGGTATAGGTTGCAGACCAAATTCTGAAACGAACAAACCAAACAAACTAACCTGACTGACCTTACTACAAATTAGGGTGGTGAAGAGTATTTATAGAACTCTTCTCCTGATCCTAAACAGAAAACCAAACACCTTTTTCAAACATACAAGGAAAAGGGCAAAACAAAGCCCAAACACAAACCCAAATAAAATATGCCCAAAACACCAAACAAACCCAAATCAAATTCAAGTCAGATTCGAACAATCTCCACCTAGACTTGAATTCTCTCTCAAAAACCAGATGTACCAGACGTAACCAAAGTTGCCAGATGTACCCAGATGCATTCAAAGTTGCCAGATGTACCCAGACGTGATACATATCACCAAATTTACCCAGATGCGATCGAAACCGCCAAACTAAAATGCGATGCAAATCGCCAAACTCAGATGCAATCAAAATTGCCAAACGTTCAAAACTCCTCCAAATCAGTTGTACCAGAATCTCCCCTGCCTCCAAATGCCCCTAAGGGCGGTTAACAAATCAAAACATGCAGCAAGTCCAACCCATATTGGGAATTGCCATGCAGAACCAACTTGGTGTTATTTCCATCCATAACACCAACATCAAATTTACTGCCAACTCCAAACATGCAACTCCAAATTAACTTCTCGATCTTCAAATCCATAACAAACACCCTTGATTATCGAAAACCCTAACCCCAACCAACTAATTCCAAAATAAACCAAAGCGCACAATTTCAAACTGCTATAACCTTCAAATAATTCCAACCGGCGGAAAAAATAATCCAAAGCTTCGCAAATAATTCCAACCGATGGAGCTCTTCCAGTTGTAACCCAACTCAAATGTGTAGCCTTTGCTAGTTCCCTCACAAATTCCAAATTCCAAAGCCACAGACAGCACAATTTGCCCCCAGCAAATCACACTTACAAAAAAATCAATTAATGATCCAATCCAGATAATTAGAGGAACAATTGCTCTCCTATGTGTTGCGGCACACAATAATTTCCAAAATTACTTCCGAACTCCAATTATCTTCGCCACCAATACCAAATTGCCGAATTTCAAATTTTCCCGACCCCGCAACAAATTCAAACGGAAACAAACAAGAATCCACCACAAATCAAATTGGAGAAAACATGAAGAGTTCCTCAGCCAAGCGAAAATTGAAGACTACCTCCTCATACCGCAACAGTCACCACGATCCCTAGCCGATTGCCCAGCTGACCGAACAGGCTCTGATACCACTTGACATAACCGGCCTGCTCAATTAGTACAATATTGTCCGCTTAGGGCCAAGCCCGCACGGTTTTACTCTTGGGTGTCCTCCCCAAAAGGCCTCGTACTAATGAGCTTGGTGGACACTAATATACAAGGGTTCCTGCCCTTGTATTACCGATGTGGTACTTGGATTGTCCCATAACAAGACATCTATTAGGTTTGTGCATATGTTCATTTCTCATGTGTTTGTGAACCAATAGATGTTTTGAATCAATTACTTTCTTTTCACAGTTGCCTATGCATCGAGTTTTGGGAATTCGAACGAATGCATGAGCCCCTAGGTAGCCATGTGAGACTTATGCCGTTCGTTTCATTCTTGTGTGATAGATACCCCTTTACATGATGAGTAGCATTCACGTGGTTGCTAGCGAGGAAGATGGAGGCATAGGTTTAGTCCACGGCCCAAAATTTGACTTGTCCCGATTGCATTATCCCCTAGTCAACCCTTTTGAGTCGTGTGTCTAAGGGTCGTTCTCGTGTGAGGTAGCTCATGTTACTTGAGCTTGATTGCTTTAGATAGAGAGACCCTAATTTCTTCGTGTCTACACCGCTATCGATCACCCTTGTGTTTGGAAGCTCCATTCATGCCATTTGAGCTCAAATGAGGTTCCACTTGAGTGATTTGTGTATGGTTTTGCTAAGAATGTGAAGTGAGTGTGGAGGTGTGGAAACTCATGTCATGTTTGCCACCACCCAAAAAGCCTTTTCTCCATGTCCAAGACCCTAGACAGTCATTTGAACCCGTGTCTAAGACCTTCGGACAAGCTACCAATGACACCCATCTTGTGAGCTCTAACATTTAGAGGTTACCATCATGGTAAAGGGACGCTACGATTGAGGGTGGATATGCACATATTTTGCATCAAATGGTCCTGACCCCACTAGTCGAGACTGAGTGATTCATTCATCATGTTTTGTTCATTTCTTATACTCCGGTGAGGACCTAGGTTGCTCGATCGTTCATTACTATGATGTGTCATGCATGAGTAACTGTGATTGGTGAGTCGTCGAGGCATGTTGTGTGTTGGTTGATGAATAATGTGAGAACTCATCATTTGCACAATCTTAATAAAGTTGAATGTCGTTTGTAGTGGTTGCCATGATAACTTTGTTTTTGTCCATAGGTCGGTGTCAAATAACCATTGTGATTCATTCGTTTTGTGCCCTATGACATGCCTCGAAAATTTTGTGAAAAGGGAAGTTGCAAACTTACCTTGTTTGTACTTGGTTTGCTTGGGGACAAGCAAACGTTCAAGTGTGGGGGAGTGATTCGGGTCCCAATGTACACATTTTACCCCTTATTTCTTATCTTGTACGCTTAGTAGATCACCGTCCCTTGACATTTTTTACGCTAGGTTGTGCTCGTTTTGTTACATTTCAGGTCCTAGCAAGTGTGGGAAGGTTCGAGCGGAGGTCAAAACGAGCCAAAAAGTGGAGGCTGAGCCCTGTTCACGGGATGGAGCTTCAGTTCACGGTCTCAGTTCACTGTCTAAGACCGTGAACTGATCAACGCGGCTGTGGACTGAAGCCTAAGATCGTGAACTGAGCCCGATCTAAATATAAAATGGGCTTTGAGCTGAAGGAAAAGGGGGGAGCTGGTTTTTGGAGAGGGATTTGATGCTCTCTCTAGGGTTTCAACCCAAACACCAAAGTGGAGTTCTAGGGAGAGAGAGAGAGAGAGAGAGAGAGAGAGTGCTTGAGTGATCTTGGAGTTTAATTGGAGGCTTGGGTTAATCTTGAAGACAAGGACTCAAGGCTACAAGAAGAAGAAGATCTTGGGCTCCAATTTGTAATTTATCTCTTCTCTCTCTAGAAACTCACCCTCTTCTCTTGGTTTGAGAACCCTAGGTCTAGATTTGGGTTTAATGTTGATGTCTGTGACACATTCCATGTTTGATTGATGATTTTACTTATTTGATGAATGTTTTCATGAATGACATGAGTTGGGTTTCCATTTTCATGGATTGAGCTTTTGACCTAGGAGGGAGAAAATCCCCTTAGAGCCCATTATTGGTGCCTTCAGGTCACTCCTCACCCTATATCATCCGGGTAATCCCCGAGGGATTCGATTCCATCAATCTCCTACGATATAGGGTTGCCCTAGCTTGAATAGAGCCTACCACATTCATCGATTTGCCGTAGAGTAATTGAGTCAATCGAGATTTTGACCTACGAGGGAAACAACTCCTCACCCCATATCGTCCGGGTAATCCCCGAGGGAGTCTATTGGATCGACTCCTACGATATTGGGGTGCCCTAGGTTGAATAGACCTCCTATCCATCCATCACTTCACCGTTTCGGGTCTGTCCCGAGGGAGTTCATCTCCTAACGGTATGAAAATGGGTCGATCGAGCTAGGATGGTACTCAACATCGATCATATGACGGTGCTAGGAGGATTCAACCCAAGGGAGCTCCCTACCTTGTACATAGCTATGATTAGTGGTTAGTCTATAGGTTAGTTAGTTTAGTTGTATTAATCACTATCATAGGTTGGCTAGATAACGAACCCTAAACCTGAAGTAGGGTAAGCCTAGATCCCCGTGGTACGATAAATTCTTATTGCTTTCTTGCCCTCTGCTACACTTCGGTCGGTGGTTATACTTGACCGTTTATCGGTATTTTGTAGTTAGAACAAGTCACGTCGGTTATTATTTTTTAGACTAAATGAATTTTATGGTTTATGTTAGAGACTTGGGGACTGTGGTTCACTTATTAGAGGTTAGGGTATAGTATCATTCCCTAAATTTCGGTTAATTCGTGGTCTGAATAGTAAATATATATAAAAAAGGCTAGCGTACTCCTGAAGTATGTTATATCCTTGCGTTCACACTTGTTATGCTTTGATATATTTCAAGAAATCAGAACCGTTGGTTATTATTTTTTTATTTTAAATGACTTTTGTGTTTCGGATTAGAGAATTGGAGACTGGGATTCTCATGCGTAAACCATAATTCTCAATTCTCTAACCCAAACCATGAGATTCATTTAATCTCAAAATGAAAACCAGCAGTTCTGATTCGTCCTAATTATCCAAGTACAATTAATAGGTGTGAACACATGTGTACGCTAGCCTTTCCCTTATATATACATATATTAATTTGTTCCAGTTCGTGACTTTGATGTTAGACAACAATATCAAGAGAAAGTGTTTGCTCATGAAAGTAAAGATCTCATTTACATATGGTAAATTAAATTCTCTGCCATCCCCTTCTTTTTCCGCAAGCCGCTTAATTTCGACTTGCTAAATAACAGTGTCATCCAATCTATCCATTGGAGATCAAAATGTTTTTACTAAGATATTACTTGAACCCAACATCTCATGTAAGAATTTGAAACAAGATATGTGGAGAGAAAAATTATAATCAATTTTCGAGCTTATTTGGTGTCATAAATGTATATTTGAGCAAATTTTGGTTTGTTCCTTTCAGTAGGTATTAGGCTATCGATTTGATGATATACTACTCCAATCGAAAAAAAAACATATACTTTGTGTCTATCATTTATAGACCAGCCTAGTTTACCTCCAATAAAAGTCAACACGAAGACCCAATTAGGGCTTCAAATATGTTCCAAAAGTGACGTTTCATTGAAGTACATGCTTGCAATAGCATATTCCAAAACTTTGGGGTGTTGCCTTCGAGGAGGGAGGTTCACTTTGCGTTGCCTGCTACACAATGAAAACTTTGGTTGAGTGGAATTCCTCATGGGTTCAATACGTTCACTCTTCCACATCATTGCTCCACAATATTAACATTTACATATAGATTTTCAATGTCAAACACTTCAACAACTGCAATAAAATTGCAACTGCAATATAAGAAATGTGTTTTATTAAAATTTTGAAATTAAAATAAATGATGAAAACTTAGATACTATAAATATTAATATATACGGTTCATCTACAGGACACATCATCCGAAAATGATCATAATAATTTTCAGCAAGCTGGATGGACCTTCATCTATTTCTCTTAACTTGTATGTTACTCATCTCAAATAAAGAGTAAATTTAGCAGTCAACACATAATTTGATAACATATAAATAAATAAAAACCCCATAAATCAATGATTACCAATTGAAATGTTGACAATTTTTCCATATTTACACTTTTGACTCATATAATTAAAGAGCATATTTTTTATTTCTAATTTGTCAATGGTTGACAATTCTTTTCAACTCTAATATATATGTGCCAATTTGAATGTAAAATGGGGAGTAATAGTTTAATAAGATCTAGTAGTGTGAAATAGTTAGAGAGATTATGAACAATTGAAAGTTGATTGATGTTCATACCATAATTATTTGGGTAATGAATATTTATTGGCCAAACCTTTTTTGAATGATTTTTTATTAGCCAAACTTATCGAAATACTAAGAATTAGTCAAATGTTAATTTTCAGTTAGCAATTTTGTTAGTAATATTGACTTGACAACATAATACGGACTTGGAAGAGACACATGAAGGTCAAGCTTCCAAAATTTTATTATTTTAACTAAGAAAAATGTTACAAAATCATTAAAGATAACGTAAAAATGACTAATATTTTGATGCATTACGAAAAGTTTGGCTAACTAATAATATTTTAATAGGTTTGGATTAGGGCTGAAAATTGGACCGATCCGCCCCTGACCCTGTCTGACCCGCCCCTGAAGGGTCAAGATGTATAACTGACCCGCCCCGACCCTGTTTCTTTCATGACCCTGTCTGACCCTTTAGGGTCGGGGCGGGTCAGTGGGTCGACCCTAATAAATAAACTACTTTTCTAAAAATTACAATTTGGTACCCGAATTTATTTTTTCTTACATTTTAGTACCTAAATTTTTTTTTTACAAATAAGTGCCTAAAATTTGATGGTAAAATTACGTTTTGTTACCCAAATTTTTTAATTTTTACAATTTAGTACCTAAACTTATAAAATTTTACAAGTAGGACTAACATGTTTGTATGATGCTAAGGGTCATAGGGTCAAAAAGTGACCCGACCCTAAATTGACCCGACCCTATCTGACCCTGACCCGACGCTAAATTGACCCTATAGACAAACTGACCCAGCCCGACCCAGAGGGTCAGGGCGGGTCGGGGCGGGTCAGTGGGTTTTAAGGGTCAAACTTACACCCTTGGTTTGGATAATAGAAAAAAATTTGAATAAGGTTTGGATAAAAAGTAGACATTACCCGAATTAAAAAAAAAACCATCAGAAAACTTATCTTATCATTCAGAAAGAGAAATATAAGAATAAACCACACCTTATGATGGTATAAAAACGGCTCTCTATTCCCTAAATCACCTGTTGGATAAAAAAGGCTATCCTATCGCTAGATTTCAAGGGAAGCAATGATTTAACCATCTCAGGAGACCGATCCCCTCATCGAAGGCTCCGATCAAATCTTGGCCATCACCGGCGTCTTTCTATCTTTCGACAAAATAATCACCGAAAACCACCATGACTGGTACTCAATTCTTCCGCTCGATCCCGCCGGCACTGACGATGTGGACCTCATCAATATGCATCAACGCTGCCTCGTCGACCTCCTCATCCAGGAGAACAAATTCGTCTTCGCCAATCACGCCTTCAAGAAACAGGGAAAGATGGGGAATCCACCTCACATATTCCTGATCGAGGAATTTTACAATGCTATATAGCATTGGTGCTATAAGTTTTTATCTTTATGGTACAACTTGAAATTGTACCTTTAACGTTATGGTACAACTTCAAATTGTACCTATACTTTTTGTGCTAATTCTGTTATGGTACAATTTGAACTTTTACCTTTATGTGATGGTACAACTTCAAGTTGTAAAGTTATACCATAACATAATAATACAAATTTCTTTATGGTACAACCTAAACTTATACATTTATTGTTATGGTACAACCTAAAGTTGTACATTAAAGCACCAATACTATAGGGCATAGTAGAAGTGCTCATTCCGGATCCGCACTCCGGTGAATTGAAGTTCGCGCTCCCAAAAATTTAGTTCGCGAATTAATAACGATTTCCAGATGATTCGCGATTTCCACGCGCTGGAGCGGGATCGTGGAGGCCAACCCACCGAATTGTATAACCTAAATTTGGATGATTCCCGGAAAGTAGGGCTGTCATTTTGGTTGCCGTTTAGCGGCTAACCGGCTGGTCTAACCGTTAATCGCCGGTTAGCAACTATTCGGAAACCGAAAAAACAGAGGGGCGGTCGGTTGACGGAAGGGATCAGTGGTCAAGCGGTTAGCCAAGAAATCGAAGCCGGTTAACCGGCTAACCGACCGAGACGAAACGACGTCGTTTTGCCTACTCTTAAATACACCAACTCCCCACCAACCCTATCACTGCTGGCCTTCGTTCTCCACTTCTCCCTTAACCCTCACACTCTGCGACTGCCTCTGGCCGCCGCCTTGCCTGTGTCTTTCGATCGAGCACCATGCACTCGCCATTCGGGAGCAAGATATTCGAGATCCTCAAAATCGTCGCATCGTACATAATCACCTTCTCCACCTTCGCCAGCAAGATCGAATGCATGGCCGAAACCCCGGAATTCTTCGAGAACAGCTCCCACTGACCGTTGAACCCTCTCGGGATCACAAACGGCTTCTCGTGCACCTTCCTTTTCATCGCCCCCAGCCCCCAAAGTCGGCGCCCAACGCCGCCTCCCCTGCGCCCGCCGCTTCGTGCACCATTACTAATTTATATATACCGATTTGGATAATAGAAAAAAATTTGAATAAGGTTTGGATAAAAAGTAGACATTAACCTAATTAAAAAAAATACTATCAGAAAACTTATCTTGTCATTCAGAAAGAGAAATATAAGAATAAATCACACCTTATGGTGGTATAAAAACGGCTATCTTTTCCCTAAATCACCTGTTCAATAAAAACGGCTCTCCTATCATCGGATTTCAAGGGAAGCAATGATTTCACCATCTCAAGAGACCGATCCCCTCATCGAAGGCTCCGATCAAATCTTGGCCATCACCGGCGTCTTTCTATCTTCCGACAAAATAATCACCGAAAACCACCATGACTGGTACTCAATTCTTCCTTTCGACCCCGCCGGAACTGACGATGTGGACCTCATCAATATGCATCAACGCTGCCTCATCGTCCTCCTCATCCAGGTGAACAAATTCCCCTTCGCCAATCACGCCTTCAATCAACAGGGAAAGATTGGGAATCTACCTCACATATTCCTGATCGAGGAATTTTACAATGCAATATAGCATTGGTGCTATAGGTTTTTATCTTAATGGTACAACTTGAAATTGTACCTTTAACGTTATGGTACAACTTCAAATTGTAACTATACTTTTTGTGCAAATTCTTTTATGGTACAATTTGAACTTGTACCTTTATGTGAGTTACAACTTCAAGTTGTAAAGTTATACCATAACATAATAATACAAATTCCTTTATGGTACAACCTAAACTTATACATTTATTGTTATGGTACAACCTAAAGTTGTACATTAAAGCACCAATACTATAGAGCATAGTAGAATGGCTCATTCCGGATCCTCACTCCGATGAATTGAAGTTCGCGCTCCCAAAAATTTAGTTCGCGAATTAATAACGATTTCCAGATGATTCGCGATTTCCACGCGCTGGAGCGGGATCGTGGAGGCCAACCCAGCGAATTGGGTAACCTAAATTTGGATGATTCCCGAAAAGTAGGGTTGTCATTTCGGTTGCCGGTTAGTGGCTAACCGGCCGGTCTAACCGTTAACCGCCGGTTAGCGACTATTCGGAAACCGAAAAAACAAAGGGGCGGTCGGTTGACAGAAGGGATTAGTGGTCAAGAGGTTAGCCGAGAAACCGAAGACAGTTAACCGGCTAACCGACGCTAACCGACCGAGACGAAACGACGTCGTTTTGCCTACTCTTAAATACACCAACTCCCCCCCCCCCCCCAACCCTAGCACTGCTGGCCTTTGTTTTCCACTTTTCCCTCAACCCTCACACTCTGCGACTGCCTCTGCCCGCCGCCTTCCCTCTGTCTTCGGATCGAGCACCCTGCACTCGCCATTCGGCAGCAAGATATTCGAGATCCTCCAAATTGTCGCATCGTACATAATCACCTTCCCCACCTTCGGCAGCAAGATCGAATGCATGGCCGAAACCCCGGAATTCTTCGAGAACAGCTCCCACTGGCCGTTGAACCCGCTCGGGCTCACAAACGGCTTCTCGTGCACCTTCCCTTTCATCGCCCCCAGCCCCGCCGTCGGCGCCCCCCGCCGCTTCCACTGCGCCCGCCGCTTCGTGCACCTTCACTAATTTATATATACCGATTTGGATAATAGAAAAAAATTTGAATAAGGTTTGGATAAAAAGTAGACATTACCCTAATTATAAAAATATCATCAGAAAACTTATCTTATCATTCAGAAAGAGAAATATAAGAATAAACCACACCTTATGGTGGTATAAAAACGACTCTCTTTTCCCTAAATCACCCGTTGGATAAAAACGGCTCTCCTATCGCCGGATTTCAAGGGAAGCAATGATTTCACCATCTCAGGAGACCGATCTCCTCATCGAAGGCTCCGATCAAATCTTGGCCGTCACCGGCGTCTTTCTATCTTCTGACAAAATAATCACCGAAAACCACCATGACTGGTACTCAATTCTTCCGCTCGATCCCGCCGGCACTAACGATGTGGACCTCATCAATATGCATCAACGCTGCCTCGTCGTCTTCCTCATCTAGGAGAACAAATTCCCCTTCGCCAATCACGCCTTCAAGCAACAAGGAAAGATGGGGAATCGACCTCACATATTCCTGATCGAGGAATTTTACAATGCTATATAGCATTGGTGCTATAGGTTTTTATCTTTATGGTACAACTTGAAATTGTACCTTTAACGTTATGGTACAACTTCAAATTGTACCTATACTTTTTGTGCAAATTCTTTTATGGTACAATTTGAACTTGTACCTTTATGTGATGGTACAAGTTCAAGTTGTAAAGTTATACCATAACATAATAATACAAATTCCTTTATGCTACAACCTAAACTTATACATTTATTGTTATGGTACAACCTAAAGTTGTGCATTAAAGCACCAATACTATAGAGCATAGTAGAAGCGCTCATTCCGGATCCGCACTCCGGTGAATTGAAGTTCAAGCTCCCAAAAATTTAGTTCGCGACACGAATTAATCACGATTTCCAGATGATTCGCGATTTCCACGCGCTGGAGCGGGAACGTGGAGGCCAACCCAACGAATTGGGTAACCTAAATTTGGATGATTCCCGGAAAGTAGGGTTGTCATTTCGGTTGCCGGTTAGCGGCTAACCGGCCGGTCGAACCGTTAACCGGCGGTTAGCGACTAACCAGAAACCGAAAAAACAGAGGGGCTCTCGGTTGACGGAAGGGATCAGTGGTCAAGCGGTTAGCAGAGAAACGAAACCGGGTAACCGGCTAACCGACCGAGACGAAACGACGTCGTTTTGCCTACTCTTAAATACACCAACTCCCCCCCCAACCCTAGCACTGCTAGCCTTCGTTCTCCACTTCTCTCTCAACCCTCACACTCTGCGACTGCCTCTGCCCGCCGCCTTGCCTCTGTCTTCGGATCGAGCACCCTGCACTCGCCATTCGGCAGCAAGATATTCGAGAACCTCCAAATCGTCGCATCGTACATAATCACCTTCTCCACCTTCGACAGCAAGATCGAATGCATGGCCGAAACCCAGGAATTCTTCGAGAACAGCTCCCACTGGCCGTTGAACCCGCTCGGGCTCACAAACGGCTTCTCGTGCACCTTCCCTTTCATCGCCCCCAGCGGCCCAGCCCCGCAGTCGCCAAAATTATTAGTCTAAATAATATTAGTAAAGCTACAAAAATGTAATGAAACAAAGGAGTACAATTAATGAATAATAATGGTTCACACTTCTATATGTATTCTTTCATAGGCATTTGAGCGCAAATTAGCAGAGCGTAATTGTTAAAGTTACAAAGAAAAAGAAAACAACTCAAAATCGATTTCACACAAAAGAACAGAGGGAAAAAGAAGGTTACTTGCTCCTCTCCGTCACTTTCATGGACTGTAATATTCTTAATTTCTTATTATAATAATTAGAAGGAAGAAGTATACCTAGCGCTAGCTTGGAATTAAGTTGGAAGGAAGGTCAAATTTTCTTTTTGCCGCATGCCTTGATATATACCCAAATTCCTTAGTACATTCATTATAATAAAGGGTTAATATTTCTGTATGGCCTGAACTTTGACCAAAATAAACATCCTGGTCAATCTTTTCGATCTATAACATCCTGGCCCGAACTATACATCAAAATAAACAATTTGGCCAAATCTGACTTTTCACCGTTAACTTGGACGGTTAGTCAACGCGCCATGTCACTACCAACTAAGCAAATTTCAATTTTTTTTATTTATACCTATTTCCACTTTCTTTCCTTTTATCATTTTGAATCCCATTTTTCTTTCCATTTTCTTTCTTTATCATTTTCTTTCCATTATTTCCAGGCCGAGGGAGAATTCAGCCTGCGCTCTGCTCCGGATTTTGCAATTGAAAGAGAATAAGGTCGCAATAGGGAGGTCGGGGGCGATTCCGCTGCGGGTGAGCTTGCTAGAGAGCGGCAGGTTCCGCGCGAAGAAGGACGCGTCCACCGCGCTCTACTCCCTCTACTCGGTGAAGGAGAACAAAATCACAGCCATACAGGCGGGGATCATGAAACCGCTGGTGGAATTGATGGCGGATTTCGGGTCAAACATGGTGGACAAGGCGGCGTACGTTCTCAGCGCGCTGGTCTCCCTTCCTGAGGCGAGGTCATTCCTTGGTAGAGGAAGCCAGGATTTCGGTGTTGGTGGAGATCGTCGAGGTCGGCTCCCAGCGGCAAAAAGAGATCGCCGTCTCGGTGCTGCTGCAGCTCTGCGAGGACAATTTGGACTACAGGGCGATGGTGGCGCATGAAGGAGCGATCCCGCCGCTGGTGGCTCTATCTCAGTCCGACACCAATCGTGGCCGTGGTCGGCACCTATTTCCAATTTTGTTTGTTTTTTTCGTTCAAAATGATAAAGGAAAGAAAATGAAAATAGGTGTAAATTAAAAAAAATTAATTGAAATTTTTTGAGTTGGCAGTGACATGGCGCGTTGACCGTTAGTAAACGCGTTTGACCATCTAAGTTAACGGTCAAAAGTTGGATCTTGCCAATTTGTTTATTTTCATGTATAGCTTGTGCCAGGATGTTGTAGATCGAAAAGATTCGTTAAAATGTTTATTTTGGTAAAAGTTCAGGCCATACAGAAATATTAACCCTATAATAAAGTGAAAAAGTCCATAGAGCCTTGCCGTGGTCTACGGAGAAGCAAGGAGAGCAAGAAAAAGTTAAATAAACGGTTCCGGAGGAGAACCTCCTTATATTATTGTTTGATAAATGATATCAATAAATGAAGTAGGATAAACAAATAAGTCAACCACAATATATTATAATATCATAGAGTCATAACACAATCTTTTGAACCTCGAAGTTCAACAAACCTAAACAACAGGAGCAATTAACCTTAATTCATCTAATAAAACTTGAGTTGTGAAGAAGTTTTGAAACTTAAATCATCCTTATGTTTCTATAGTACAAAACAAACATATGGTTTGTGAAACCCTAGCAGAAACTATGTTAGCATAATAGTACGTGAATAGTACAACCCTTATCCAATCGATAGCATACTGATGTAATATCATTACTAAAAATAAAATATTATTTAATTGATGTCATATGAGTACTGTTTGAACCTAACTGAGTGTAGGAGTGAGGTTCACAAGAACGGGTCGAGAAGAATGAACAACTTGGTTAACCGAGAACTTTGAGATAAATGGAGGGAAGAATAGAGTTGAGAGAGTGTCTTTAGTGAGAGAAGTTCGTTCTTTTTCTTAGAGATAGAGAGTGGTCCAAAAATCCGATCCTCTCACCCACCGGAGTAAATGCCGTATTTATAGGCTACATGGTGGTGGGTGAGTTACATGATGGTATGATGACGTGACCACTACGGTATGGTGACATGACTACTGACATGTCAGAAACATAGACCATCCCCCTACTGGTGACAAGACCTTTAGCCATGACTATACCTAGGACTATGATGGTGACTACCATTTGGGTGACGTGGCGCCGCTCCTACGACCTCTCGGTAAGGGTCCACGTCTGTCCAAAGCGTCGTCGTTTAGCGTCCATGCGCGGTCTACGGGGGTGGTCATTACTCTCGCGCTTGACTCCGGCGTGACTCGCGCGTTTGACTTTGGCGTGAGTATCCTTGGGTATTTCTTCAGCGTGGTGAGATCCGAGTCACATCCCCAACAATTGCCCCCCATCAGGGGGTATTCCGCGAATGCCGCCTGTTTGATCCTCGTGTGACTGACTCGGATCTGCGCGATTCCGCCTGTTTATGCGCTATTGATTATGATTGGCGCGATCTGGGTAAGTTAGTACATGTTTGGTCTCCGCGTGATCTTCGTGTCTTCAGTGGCGCGCGCAGCTTGTGTGTCGTTTGCGCGATTCTCGTCTGATCGAGATCTCCGGGGCTGGTTGTGCGTGCCGTTTTTACATTGCCCCCCATCAGTGGTATCCCGCGAGTGGCCGAGATCTCCGGGGTTGGTTGCGCGTGCCGCTTTCTTAGTTGAGATTGGTTTTGAGCGTGTTTTTTCTCCTTCGTGGGCGTGTCCTGCCCCCCAGGCGCTGTGCCGAACCTATGACGTCAGCGGCTAGTGCCTATGTTGAGTAGGTTGCCACGTGTCGGTGGATGGTTGGTCGATTTTGTCGGTCGTTTTGAAATTTGAAAAGACTCTGACAGTTGCGATTCTCGATGCAGCTTTAACCCTTCGGCTTTCCATTGTCGAGTATAAATATCTCCTCTCTGTCGAGAAGTTGGAACCCACTCTGCTTTCCGTAAAAGAAAATTTTCGTCTTTCCTTTGTACTTTCTTGCCATCTCCGGGATTCCTCTCCTTCTTCTACAACCTCGATTCCCACCTTGCTGTTGCTGACTCGAAGTATTACCATGGATAGCACCAACATCAACGAGACCGAGTTCGTGCAGGGCGAAGAAGATAATCCCTCTTCTTTTTCACGTGTTTCTACCGATCCTTCGCTGGATCTGGACGATTCTGGACACGGGGACGACGGCGGAGCCGACGGTGGCGAGGCAGTTTCGGTGACGCCATCGCTCGACGTTGATGCAGGCAGGGACCCCGATGAGGGGAAGATTGCGTCTGGGAGTGGGCAGGCAGGTGTTGGCGCGCGTGGGGTCTTGATTATTCGGCGGCCTCTCGGCGGTGCATCTGGGGTGGCTAATCTGGAGGGGCGCGAAGGGTCCGATACTCAGTCGGAGCCGCACTGCACCGCGCGTGTAACCGAGGCGATGAGTCGATTGGGCTTCCGTGGTGTGGGCGCAGCCTACACCGTCATAGACTGGGCGGAGATGTGGGGTGATCAGCCCGCGCCCAGTGACAACCTTCTCAGGGGGCCCGATCATGCGTCCATTTACGGGTACCAGACGTGATGGATATAGTGCGTGGGTTGGGTTTGCCCCCCAATTGGGAGTACGCGGTTCCCTCCGCGCGAAGCATGGTTGGAAACTGTCTCGCGGGTTGGTTTGGGGTATACACTGAGTATTGGGTGATGGGATTCAAGTTCTCCATCGACCCATTGTTATGCGCTTTGTACAGGCGCCTCAACTGTTCGGTTGGGCGTCTTTCCCCTTTACTGGTAATGCACGCGAGCTGCCTCCGACTCGCGTGCAAGAGGCTCAAAATTGAGCCAACTTACGGCTTATTCCGGAAGATTTATAAGATCAAGGAGCCTACGAAGAGGAGTGACTGCCTTTCTATCAAGCGGAGCGACAAGAGACCCGACGGTTTCGTGTACGGGTCTCCCAAGTTGAAGAAAACTTGGTTCGAGTGCTTCTTTTATGTTAAACCAGCCCCGGGGGAGTGGGCGAGTGAATTTATGGCGGAGCCGACCTTGTGGAAGAAGGGCGGCACGCATGGGTATGAATCGGACATGGCTCGATGATGAGTACGAAGCGTGCATGCTGCAGAAGTTCAACTTATACGATGGCGGAGTCCGCGAGGCTTGTTTGGAAGAACTTTTTGCCGATGGTTAGTTGTGCTTCTTTCCTTTTGCATTCTACCTTATTAACCGCCCTCTTACGGCTTATTGGCGCAGGTGTTGATTTTTCCAGTTTGGCGAGTATGATGTCGGTTGATGACATCGTGAAGGCGCCTCGCGCTGGGAAGAAGAAGGGAAAGGAGAGCGCGTGGCCCAAGAGCGCGAAGAGAAAAGAGGTTGAGCATCCTATGGTTGCAGAGAAGCCTGCGAAGGCTGCTCGCATTGTTGAGCAACCTGCGCGAGCAGTGCGGCAGCAGCCGCTGATGATTATGGAGCCCGATGCGCAAGTGGACAAGAGCGTTCGACCGGAGGGGAGCGCGGCTGGTGGCCCATCTGGGGCTACCATTCAGCAGAAGCTACCCCAGATGGCCGGTGGCGCTATTGATTACTTCCGCGACGTGCGGGTTCACACGGGCGCAGCGTGTAATGTTGCGGCCGCGAACAATGCCATCCGGGCATTGGGACCTGTTCTAAGTGTCCCGTCTCGCCTGGAGAAGTCTGATCCGCTTCAGGACCTAGCCCAAGTGCACTTCGCGGTAAGATTGTCTGAGCTTCCGTGAAGTGCGCGTGATTTTTCCCTCTCCCTTTTTTTTTGCTGAGTCTTGTGGCGTTGTGGATGCAGGGTTTGCTGGCGACCTTCCGCGCTCAACAGGAGCGAAGTGGAGAGCGCGCAAAGATGAAAGCTGAGGAATCTAAGATCGTGCAGCTTGAAGGTAAGCTGGCTGGGGCTGAGGGTCGCGCAGAGTTGGCGACTAACAAGGCCAACGATGCTTTAGAGCAGCTGGGCGTCTTGCAGAGCAAGCTGGAAGAGCAAGTGGAGGCTGTGCGCGATCGGGTCCGGGGGGAGCTGCGGGACGAGTTTGAATGGGAGAAAAAGCGTTTGGCGGAGGAGCGGGAGCAAGAGAGAAACCAACTAGAAAGAGACCATGCGGAAAAGCTGAAGCAGGCTCAAGAGGATTTTGAGAAGGAAAAGAAGGATCTGGTTCGACTTCACGATGTGGCCAAATCGGAAGCTGTGCGTGAAGCGCAGGTCGCGGTAGTTCGTCCGTTCAAATCTTCCCCTTCTTTTGGGAAAATACTGGCGGATGCGATGACCAAAGCAGTCATCGCAGTTGGCAAGAAGGTGCGGCCGGAGGTTCCGAGCTATCGGTGGAACACTCGCGGCATGGTGCAGCATGTGCAGTTTTGGCTGTGTGAGAAGAAGTCTCTGGAGTTGGATTCTGAGGATGATGAGGAGAAGGAGGAGGAGGAGGAAGAGGAGGATGAGGAAGATGAAGACGGTAAGGTGTGTAAGGAGGCTGTGGTTGGGGATGGTGGGTCTCTCGCGGAAGAGGGGGAGTCAGACGCGGCAGCGAATGAGGAGGTGGCTGTGACTACCGCTGAGAAGTCGTCATAGATTAAGTGTAGACGCGCTGCCTTGTATTTCGTTTGTTGCTATTCACGTTTAGCCTCTTTTTTTTGTCGCGTCATGTCTGTATTCGCGTGCTTGCGCGTCTTTTGCTCCCGCTTTATGAAATCCAAAGCACTTTCGATTTCGTTCCTGTGTTGGCGCGCATAACTTTTAGTTACTGCTATTTTTTGTTCGTTCGAATTGCGAAGACGCGAATAACTCTTAGCTACTGCTATTTTTTGTTCTTTCGAACTGCGAAGGCGCGAATAACTCTTAGTTATTTCTATTTTTTGTTCTTTCGAACTGTGAAGGCGCGAATAACTCTTAGTTATTGCTATTTTTTGTTCTTTCGAACTATGAAGGCGCGAATAACTCTTAGTTATTGCTATTTTTTTTTCTTTCGAACTGTGAAGGCGCGAATAACTGGGAAGTCAATATTATTGCTGATTTCTTGTGCCCATGCATGAATGTTACATCAATTTGAGCAATGATATTTTCTGAGGTTCTGCGCGTTCCATGTTCGTGGAATTTTGGTGCCCCCCAATTCGCTGAGCTTGAAGGTATTGGCGCCGACAACCTCTCGGATTAGGTACGGGCCTTCCCATGTCGAAGCGAGCTTGCCATGTTTGGGATCGGGTCGGAAGTTCCTGCGCAGCACTTGATCTCCGAGTACCAGCTTGTGCGGGACCAGCTTCGCGTTGTAGTACTTGGCTACTTGCGCTTTCGTCGCGGCTAGCTTGATGGCCACCAACTCTCGTCGTTCTTGTGCTAGCTCTAGGTCTAGCACGCGTGCTTCATCATTATCTGCCTCATTGTACGCCATGACCCGGTATGTTGGGAATGTCATCTCGATGGGTATAACTGCGTCTGTGCTGTAGGTGAGCGCGAATGGGGTTTCGCCCGTTGCCACATTGAAAGTGGTGCGATGCGCCCATAACACCGTGTTGAGCTCGTCTGCCCAGTTGCCCTTGGCTTCGTCTAGTCTCGTATGGAGGCCGTGCAAGATTGCTTTGTTGGCCGCCTCCGCTTGGCCATTGGCTTGGGGGTAGGCTACCGATGCGAACCTCGCGATGGCTCCCACTTGGTCGCAAAAGTCTATCACCTCCGCGCAGTCAAATTGTTTCCCATGATCGAAGATGAATGCATTCGAAACTCCGTAGCGGGCTAGGATATTACTTTTTAAGAAGCGAGTTACCTGATGTGCCGTTATAGAGGCTAGCGCCTCCGCCTCGATCCACTTGGTATAGTAGTCCACTGCCACAATTATGTACTTGCGTTTCCCTTTTGCTGTTGGGAATGGGCCCAGAAGGTCTACTCCCAATTGCGCGAAGGGCCATGCGCTCAGGTTGCCTTGGAATTCAGTCGACGGAAGATGATGTTGGCGAGCGTGTAGTTGACACTTATTGCATTGGTCAACGTACTTCTTCGTGTTCTTTTTCACCCGTGGCCAATAGTACCCATGTAATAGTATCATGCACTCCATACTAAGCGCACCAGCGTGCATCGCGCACATTTCTTCATGCAGGTCCCGCACCATGTTATGCGCCTCTTCTTTTCCAATGCATTTGAGGTATGCTCCGGAGTATGATCATCGGTATAATTCCAAGCCAATTAGTGTGCATCGGGCCGCTTTCTGCCTTAAGGTCCATGCTTCCTTGGCGTCTTCTGACACCACGCCGTCCTGTAAGAACCTTATGATCGGGGTTCTCCAGTCATCCTCCGTAGCCTGAGTGGTATTGACCATGGCTTCTTGGTGGGTTTCTTTCTTCCTCCTTTTGCACTGTCACCAGGCCCGTTGATTCGAAGTTTGTTGTTGTTGCCAGCTTGGATAGCGCGTCAGCGTGCATGTTTTCTTCCCTGGGTATTTGCACGTACGTCACCGCCTCGAAGGTAGTTGCTCGCTGCTTGACGCGCTCCATGTAATGCGCGAGTGAATCTTGATTGGCATCGAAGGCTCCATTCAGTTGGTTGACCGCTAATGACGAGTCGGAGAGTACTCTGATTTTCCTAGCGCCCAAGTAATTGGCAGCCGCCATTCCCGCCAAGATGGCTTCATACTCAGCAGCGTTATTTGTCTTCAGGGCTCTGAATCGGATTGCTATTTCGTGCACAACACCTGTGGGCGTGCGCACGACAACCCCTGCGCCGGCGCCATGCTTGCTCGCCGCGCCGTCTACATAAACCTCCCACACCCCTTCCGGTGCTGTTTCTAGAGTTACTCCCTCCGCGTTGAAATCTGCCAGGATTTGCGCCTTTATTGCTGGACGCGGAGCGTACTGGATGTCGTATTCTGATATCTCGACGGCCCACTTGACCATCCGCCCAGATACTTCCATTGAAGTTAGGATTTTTTAACGGGAGGTTGGTTAGGACGGTGATTCGGTGTGCCTGGAAGTATGGGCGCAATTTCTGCGCTGCGCTAACCAGTGCTAAGGCTGCTTTCTCAATTGGGGAATACCTTGTTTCCGCGCTGACCAGAGTTCGTGATGTATAGTACACCGTGCGCTCGTTCTGACCGTCTCTCTTGGATATCAGTACTGCGCTTACAGCTCTTGTTGACACGGCAAGGTACAAGAAAAGCTCTTCATTAATTTTTGGGGCAGTCAATACAGGGGGGAAACAAGATAGGCTTTGAGTTCTTGGAAGGCCGCTTCGCACTCCTCGGTCCATGCAAATCGCGCGCCGCTTTTCAGTGTCTTAAAGAATGGGGCGCACTTGTCAGCTGATCTTGGGATGAACCTTCCTAGCGTCGCTATTTTTTCATTCAGAGACTGGATCTCCAACGTGTTCCTCGGCGCGGGCAAGCCCTGGACTACGGTGATCTGCTTTGGGTCGACTTCGATGCCGCGCTTGGTGATCATGAATCCCAAGAATTTCCCGGCTTCCGCTCCGAACACGCATTTCAGCGGGTTCAGGCGGAGACTATGTTTGCGGAGCGCCTCAAATGTCTCGCGCAGGTCTTCCAGACGTGACTTCCCCGCCTTGGTTTTGACGATGAGGTCATCCACGTATGCCTCAATGTTCCGCCCCTTTTGTTGTGAAAACACCGTGTCGATCATCCTCTGGTACGTCGTGCCAGCATTCTTCAGCCCGAATGGCATTCCGACAAAACAGAAGTTTCCGAACGGTGTCATGAAGGCTGTCTTTTCTTCATCTTCGCGAGACATTGGGATTTGGTGGTACCCTGAGAACATATCCAGAAAAAACAGCGTCTCATGGTCGGCGGTGGCATCGATCAGTTGGTCAATGCGCGGCAGTGGGTAGGGGTCTCCTGGGCACACCTTGTTGATCGTTGTGTAGTCGACGCACATCCGTCAAGCCCCCGAAGACTTCTTTACCAAAACTACATTTGCCAGCCACTTCGGGTATTTTACTGGACGGATTAATCCCGCCGCCAACAGACGCGCCACCTCTTCTTCAAAGGCTTTAAGTTTGTCGCCTGTGAAGCTTCGTCGCACCTGTTGTCTTGGTTTTGCGCTAGCTGGAACCCCAAGGGAGTGTTGGGCGACTTCCCTTGGTACCCCTGGCATGTCTTCCGTGCACCATGCGAACAATTCTTTGTACTCCTTTAACAGCTTTATCAACGGTTCAATCGCGTCTCCATGGATGTGAGTTGAGACGCGTATCTTGCGCGTCGGCTCGTTTGGATCGAGGGCGACTTCAAAGTCAGAATCCATCGACTCCGGGCGAGGTTCTTCTGCCCTTGTGTCGACGATGTTGGTCTGGCTGGCCTCTCCTAGTTTTGGGACCTCCCATGATGTCACGCGCGCTTCGCCACCCCCTTCCTTAGTGGGGAATTTAAGTTTCTGGTGGCACGTTGATGGGAGAGCCATGAATTTTGCCAGGAACGGACGGCCACAGATGCCATTGTGGGGGGATTTGCAGTCGACTATCGTGAACTCGACTTGCTTCGAGACACGTGGCTCTTGGTCCCCAAGTACGACCGGGAGAGTGACCACACCAATAACTGGGACCCTTGTGCCGGAGAAACCGACCAAGTTCCCGTGGGGCGCTTGATTAGCCGCGGATCAATGTCCATTTGGTCGACTGTGCTCTTGAAAAGAATGTCTGTCGCGCTGCCTCCGTCTATCAGTAGGCGGCGACGAGCGCGGTGATGATGAGCCGATCTTCCGATGGGACCCCCCGGGGAGTTCAGCATCGTCGAAGCTCAGTTTGCACTTCTGTGGGGCCTCCGCCGCTGCACACTCTATGGCGCGGTCGCGCTTGGTTTTTTTCTTCGGGCGGTCCCCTTCTATCGTTACTACCCCAATTTCTTTTCGCACTATGTACGAGTCTGAGGCGTCGTCGTAGTCAGCTTGTGGTGGTGGCGGGGGTTCCACCGGACGCTCTGTCGGTTCCTGCGCTCCGCGAATGAACTCATTCAGCAGTCCCCTTTGTATGAGGCCTTCGATCTCGTAGCGCAATTCTCTGCAGTTTTCCGTCCAGTGACCCGTGTCCTTGTGGAATTCGCAGCGCTTCTTGGGGTCCCGCATATGCGGGAGGATCTTCATAGGTGCGGGCCAGTTGATTTTGTAACCCTTCTCGCGCAGAACATGGTAGACGTTCTTCACGAAGTCGTTGAGGGGTGTGTAGTTTGGCGGACGCCTATCTGGTGACCGCCCTCGATGGACTTGTTCTGGGGGAGGTGGTGGGCGTCTGGCGCCGCTGTGCGCTTGCATCAACTGGTCTCGCGGCACAGGGAGCTGCTTACGCGCTTGGTCTTCTTTGGGCATTTTGGCGGGTTCAAAGCGCCTGACGGAACCCGCGCCAAGCGTTTCTTCCAACGTGATGGCTTTCTTGATCTTGACCTTCAGCTCCGTTGATAGCGTGACCGGTCTCTTTGCTAGCGCTCTTTTGAGCTCCATGCTAGTGGTGGAGTCCATGAGGTGATGGGCGGTGGTTTCTGGGGTGAGATCTCTTACAGCCATTGCCACACTGGACCACCTGGCGTAGAACGCCCGCAAGCTTTCTCCGTCTTTTTGGCGGATGTCTATTAGCGCCTTGAGGTGGAGGGGCCTTCTTTTTTGTGACGCGAACTTTGTCGTGAACAAGAGTATGAACTCTTCGAACGAACGGATGATTCCATTGGGGAGGCGGTTATACTAGTCGAGGCATATCCCGGAAAATGTTGATGGGAATGTCCTGCATAGTGTCGCGTTAGAGTTGGTTTGGAGTTGCATCCGCAGGCAGAAGGTGCTGACGTGATCCTCTGGATCAGTCGTCCCATTGTAAGTCGGGAGGGTGGGTGGCGTCCCGCTTAGGTGTTCCGCCATAATCTCCGCGCACAACAGCTGATGTAGGATTTTCCTAGGCGGGTTGGGGCGGAACTGTGGGGACAGGTGCTTCTCCAAGAAGCTGAGGTCCGCCCTTCCTGGCGGTTCGCATCGTTGGGCTTCAGGTGCGGGTAACTCGACTGCTGCCTGATGTGGTGGCGGGGCTGCGCCTGATGCCTCTCCTTGCGTTAGCTGCAGCACGACAGGCGCAGCATCTGGCGCTGCCGCGACTTCTCTGCTCATCATGAGCGCGATGACTTGGCTCATCTGCTTTTGCATGTCGGAGATGACGCCGTTTTGCTTTGCCACCAGCTGCCTCATTTCCTTGGCCGTCAGTTCAGGCTCCTCTTCCTCAATGAGTACCGCATCGCGGTTGCTGGCTTCCGCGAGTTCCGCGAACACCCTATGGGTCGTCATCGCCTTCATGGGGGTTACCTCGCCGGGTATGTTGGAGTCTTGTTCTGCCATTCGTTCGATTTCTTCCACTTTTCTTATCGGGCCCCACGGTGGGCGCCAATTGTTTGAACCTAACTGAGTGTAGGAGTGAGGTTCACAAGAACGGATCGAGAAGAATGAACAACTTGGTTAACCGAGAACTTTGAGATAAATGGAGGGAAGAATAGAGTTGAGAGAGTGTCTTTAGTGAGAGAAGTTCGTTCTTTTTCTTAGAGATAGAGAGTGGTCCAAAAATCCGATCCTCTCACCCACCGGAGTAAATGCCGTATTTATAGGCTACATGGTGGTGGGTGAGTTACATGATGGTATGATGACGTGACCACTACGGTATGGTGACATGACTACTGACATGTCAGGAACATAGACCATCCCCCTACCGGTGACAAGACCTTTAGCCATGACTATACCTAGGACTATGATGGTGACTACCATTTGGGTGACGCGGCGCCGCTCCTACGACCTCTCGGTAAGGGTCCACGTCTGTCCAAAGCGTCGTCGTTTAGCGTCCATGCGCGGTCTCCGGGGGTGGTCCTTACTCTCGCGCTTGACTCCGGCGTGACTCGCGCGTTTGACTTTGGCGTGAGTATCCTTGGGTATTTTTTCAGCGTGGTGAGATCCGAGTCACATCCCCAAGAAGTACAATATTAATAAATCTTATGCAGGGTTGCTGATTTAAGTGTTTAAACCTGGCCGGTACAAACTTTTCACAACAAATCGATGGCAGTCTGATTTCGCAATTCGATCATATCCGTAGATGCACACGAACGCAACCGAGAAGTTTATGCTTAAGCCAGTCCTACTTTATTTTTATCATGGAGGCTTAGGAGCAAAGGAAAAATGATAACCCAATCCTACTTAATTTAAAGTTTATGCTCGACCTAATCCCAATAATTCATTAATAACCATCCAGAAGTCTTCCAACATCAAGTTGCGAACAAAGATCAGACAATAGTCCTTTGTTTTAGCATATATAGCGCACAGTACTCCTTGACAACCAACCAACTACAATTATCGTCGCCTGCAAATAAGCAAGCCTGTCGCCTACGAAACCTAGTAACATGCACATGCAACTGTACCTACCCGGCGAAAAGCTTAGTGCCTACAATCACCAGGGTGGCAGTTCGGTTATTTCAGTTATAATCGGTAACCGATCGGCCGGTTATCGGTTAATCGAAATAACCACCTTCTCTATCGAATACCGACCGAAATAGGCTTCGGTTTCTCGGTTATCTTGGTTATCGGTTAACCGAACCACTTTTAAGACCAAAAACCATTTTGTCCAGCCTCCGATAACCGACCGAAGTTTGGTTATTTTGGTTACCGGTTAGTGGATAACCGGACGGTTATTGGTTTAACCGGCCAGTTAACCGGTAACCGAACGGCCACCCCTAACAATCACCATACAACTGCCAGTATGCGCCCCCTGCGTCCACTTTGAAGTAGGGGTATGCAATGGTTTGGTCTGTACCAGATCGTACCTGATTAAATTGATATTAAGATCAGACTTAGCATAATATGGTGTGATCCTTAGTACTCATTAATTTTATAATTATTGAAAAAATAATGGACCGAGCTGATATGTACACCGAACTAATTTGGACCAAATGAACCAAATATAAAGATAGTTCTTTCTACAAAAAAAAAAAAAAAAAAACAGATAGTTCGATCCTTGATCCTAAGATGTCTTTCATTAATGGACAGTGATTTTCATAGTTTGGTCCGATCCAAACCGGACCGAACCGAACATTTTCACACGCTGATGCTAGCTAAAGCTAGGGGTGGCAGTCGGTCGGTTTTGGTTTAACCGAAAATCGAAACCCGGTTATCGGTTAAATCGAGCCACCCCCTATAGCTGCCGACCACCGACCGAAGAAAGGTCACGGTTAGCCTGCCAACCGACCTATCGGTTCCGGTTTTGGCTCGGTTAGCCGGCCAACCGAAAAAATTATATTTTCAAAAAATTAAAAATTAATTAAATAAAACAAAAAAAATCTCCACCACTCCTTCCTTATCTCCTCCTCTCTCCTTCCTTCCTCCACCAGACCTCTTCTCTCTCCTTCCTTCTTCTTCTCTCACCTTCTTTCTCCATGGAAACAGATCTGCAGGGCAGGTGGGGAAAAGACACGCCGGCGCCTAGCAAGGGAGGAGGCGGCGGGCGCAGGGGAGGCGGCTGGGGGCGTCGCAGCGTGGAGGCGCAAGGGCGCAGGGGAGGCGGCGCCGCGGCGGGGCGGGTTTGTGGAGGAGGATGGTGCCGTGGAGATGGAGGGAAGAGTCGTTGATCATGGTGTGCACGTTCGTGTCGGCGTTCGCGTGGTCGTGGGGTCCGTTGGGGTGGCTGATCCCAAGCGAGACTTTCCCGCTGGAGACGCGGTCGGCAGGGCAGAGCGTCACCGTGTGCGTGAACCTGTTGTTCACTTTCGTGATCGCGCAGGCTTTCCTGTCGATGCTGTGCCATTTCAAGTTTGACATCTTCTTCTTCTTCTCCGGGTGGGTGGCGGTGATGTCGGCGTTCGTGTTTTTCTTGGTGCCGGAGACGAAGAACGTGCCGATCGAGGAGAGAAGGTTTGGGCGCAGCACTGGCTGTGGAAGAGGTTTGTGTAGGAGGATGGTGACGGGCGGCGAAGGCCAGCAGTGCTAGGGTTGGGGGGAGTTGGTGTATTTAAGAGTAGGCAAAACGACGCCGTTTCGTCTCGATCGGTTAGCGTCGGTTAGCCGGTTAACCGGCTTCGGTTTCTCGGCTAACCGCTTGACCACTAATCTCCGTCAACCGACCGTCCCTCTGTTTTTTCAGTTTCTGGTTAGCCGCTAACTGGCGGTTAACGGTTAGACCGACCGGTTAGCCGCTAACCGGCAACCGAAATGACAACCCTAGCTAAAGCCATTACAAAGCTACAGCTAGCTAGGTCGCACACATCCTGATTCATAGATAAATATAATATAATATATTATATCATATCAATCTATCTATATCTATATATATATATAAAAATGCCAACACATATATAATATCTGGATCTCTCTCTATAGATATATATTTCGATATACGTAAATATCTCTCTCTATATATAGAATCATTATACAAGTCTTGAAGAAGATGATGATGATGATGAGGAAGAAAGATATCCCTCTGTCTCTCATCTAGCTAAGTGAGCTTGGCACTGAACCAGAACTTTCCCAGCTGCTTTTAATTACTTCCCTGCTGCTGCCATGCACCATTAATTTGATCGATGGATCGATCTTCCCTTAGCGGCCCTATATATGATAACACTAGCCTTCCCTTCTCCCACACTGATCCAGCTGCAGCAGTTGTTCAACATGCACCCACAAAACAATCCCCACATCCGGGCAGTTAATTAGATGATAGCAGATATGGTAGCCAGCCAGCCCAATCGAAGCAAAAGTACAGCAGACAGTTCGTCATTTTAGCATGCATGCACATTTCATTTTATATATCCATCATGGGAGCTCATATCAGTGATCAGTCTAGTTCACATAGGTTTTGTACTGTCAACTTTTAGATCAGTGATCAGTTTAGTTCACATAGGTTTTGTACTGTCAACTATATATAAAAGTTGACCTAATTAAGAAGAACCAGTTGGGCTTACAGTTCACATGTATATCTATTCACGTCGCATAATCACCTAAGCATAAATGGGGGTCTCATGCATGCACAGTACTCTATACCATATAGTACGTACACCAGCTGCTCCAACTTGAAAGCTCTGGTTATTCACTCGGTAACATCTAGCCTAGCTCCTCAATTAGAGTTTGTTAAAGAGAAATTAGGAAGGAGAATTGCACATGAACTCTTAATCATCATCAGGACAAACATTGCCTTGTGATTTGTGAATCCTTCCTACAAAAGTCAAGTACCTGGAATAATCCAAGTAATACGTCAAAATTACAAGGAAAGGAATTCTTGTATATTAATATCCACCTAGCCCAATTAGTACGAGACATTTTGAGGAGGACATCCAAGAGTAAAACCGTACAGGCTTGGCCCCAAGCGGACAACATCGTACTAATTAAGCTATCCCGATTTCGACATAAACAATGTGCTCTTTGGTGATAAGTAGGATAATATCAATAGCATCGACATAGATGCAGACCCTGATGTCTACTCTGCTCTACAACCCTTATATATATATATATATAACAGAGGATAATTAGTCATGTTACAGAAAATCTAATTTATGGAATTTGGAGCTCTATTAAATTATTTTACTAGCTAATCAGTTATGCCTCCTACAATTTACCACTATAGTGATTCCATTATGTAAGGGAGTGGTGTATATCCAATCCATTATTAGGCTTCTCTAACTCTTGTTATTTGAATGAACCAGTTCACCACATGATATCAAAAGCTTAAATGACAGAGCATCATGTATCCGAAACCCAGTAACCCAAATCTATTTAAAAAATAAATAAATAAATAAAGAAGCCTTAATATCAACGATTGGTTTGATGCCACATATTGCAATTTCATAAAAGTATGTTTAATGCCACATCACGCCAAAATCTTGAATTGTACTTTAATTCAACCTCTGTCAAACATAATAATCTTGTCATTACTTCTCTTTTGAAACCGAGTAGCTTCAATAATTTCATGGATTATGATCAAGCTCCCTAAAAGGCAAGTACTCAATCGAATAGGCTGAAATATACATAGATAAATATGTATATAAACCTACTGTTATAACAAGGTTAATCATGATTTAAGCATAAGGTAGCTCAGTTATACTCATAATGTGTAGCAACTTTGATATCAAGTACATGATGATTTTAATAAAATAATTAGAGCTATTGAGAAAAAAATCAAAATTGAATTTACTGTATTATTTCAAATTAGATGTATTCGAACATATTTAAGTTACCTAATCTCATAGCTGTAGTCATAAAATGTTATATTTTCAATATAATGTAAATTATGTAAATGATGAGCGTACCTCGATAATTAAAGTTATTAATTGGAAGAATGTCAAAATTGAATTCTAAAGTATTATAACTCAGATGTATTCAACCCGATTTTTGCGACACCCAAATTTTAGGGATTCCTTGTCATTTATCATCTATATGGGGTAAGAAACATCCGATAGGGTCTGCTGGTTTGATTCACAACAGTTCATGTAGGAAGATGGAACTAGCTAGAAGTGATCTCCATTCTCCAGCGTACTTGTTTTTGTTATGAATGATGTAGTATTATTATTATTATTAATCAAGGTGGTGAAAGCATACAAATTCGTGCTTCTTTAGATAGGAAGAGGGGGAAAAAACTACTTAACAATGCACGAAGAACTGGCTGTAGTGACTTAACTGCACAATAAAAAAAAACCCTCATCACCCACAAAGGAGGTGACAAAAAGAAGCCCCATGACTCAACCTATACAAACATACCTAAACCCTATCCACTCTCTATAGTTTTGACCTAATTTGAACTCGACTAAGCTACTTTACTAAAAAAATATTGGTTTTTATTTGACTCGAGCTCTACTCAAGTTCGGATCATTTATGAGCTCACGAACTTTACTCGAGATCGGCTCATCAATTAGCTTGCGTGATCAACTTAAGCTAAGGTATCATATAGTCTATTTCACTGCTTTAACTATTCATATAATGTCATTTAATAATAATTAGTATCTAAATCATCTATGATACACAAATTTTCTTTTATATTATAAATGAGACATATTTGATCACGTGCTCTAATTCTTAAACATCATATGCGGTGAGATGTACAATATAATAAAGCTACGAATTATCAGTAAGTCATTGTTAAACTACTAACCGATTCACTCATTAAGTTGCTAGTTCAGGTGGTTGGCTAGCCATACTGTTGAGCTAGCTCATAGCTCAAAACGAGGTAGCTCACGAATTGAACTCAACAAACCACCAAATTGAACTGGCTTGCGAGCCTCGAGAGCCAAACAAGGTTTAGCTCAAACTCAACTTGTTAATAAACAAAGTGAGTGTCGAACGAATTTTTTCCAAACCAAATATCAAGGCAGAAGCGGTTGGACTCATTAACGGCCCTACCGGCTATTACTATGCATGGCTAAGTATATATCCATATAGGCTGAAAACCCTGAAAACCATGAGAAAAAGGCTAGCTAGCAGCTAACTGGCTCCTCAACCACTTTAATGGTGGAGTTTGGAACAGTAGTGTAAAGACACATATCCTAACAAGGGACAAAATCCTGACAGAAACAAGCCTCTTTTTCTCTTTAGAGGGTGACTCTCTACATAGATAGCATAGCACCACTACAATTACAAAGCGCATAAAAGGCTACCTGCGGCGGCATATATCGGAATCCTCATCTTATTCTTAAACTCTTGAGCATAGATTTCGACGCAGATACTCCATAGTACAACATTACAGTACCGAAACAACAATTAATTACTAACTAATTAATGTTTAGCATCCAGCTCTAGCAAACTGAACAAACGTACGAAAAGCTTAACAAAGATTTTCGTCGTGCATTTGCAGTCGTGCCAAATGGGACAACATTGAAACGTGGAGTCGAAATATGTCTCTTGTACTTAATTAAAACCACAAGGACATAATTCCACGTAATAATGTCTGTAAAGTTATAAGTAATTAAAAAATGTGTATGGGAGAGCCAAAAATCAAGATATAAAATTAACATGCAACGTTTGGGTGACATAATCACATGGCCATTGGTTCATGGGGAGCACAAAAAATCGCAGAGAATCACAAAAGAGGCCCAAGAGGGGGGAAAAAGATCGAGAGGAAGAAGGGGGAAAAGAAGGGAAAACTATAGTGATTTGCATATATTTAAATGTCGAATTAAATTAAAAGGCCACTTAATTAACAGTGTTTTAGTTGATTGAGAGAGATAATTGCTAGAGAGAGATAGACCCATTGTGTTACGAGATTAGACCCCTCGATCTCTTTAATTTGATTCGTTTTTCTAAATTAATTATACAAAATTAACCTCTATCTTCATCACCTCCATAGAAATCAGCTGCCTAGCCTTATCTATTATTTCACAACTCAAATTACTACTAGGGTTTCATGATGAGGGTTTAAATTTTTGTTTAATTTGTGTGTTATTTCATCAGCTCAAACCCAATCTTATATATTATTCTCAATAGAGATAGTGAATTTGGTCGGATTTGAACCACCGCACCGACGGTAAGCGAGATAGTGAATTTGCAAAACCAAACCAAGCCTTTAAACGATTCATGTTTAGAAAAGTCAGAGGCAAATGATTCGCATGTCTCATATACATATGTTTGGTGGTTCATTGAGTTTGAGTGTATGTATATATATAATTAGTACATGTGCATAATAAATAATTGAGTATGTAGGCAGCTAGCTAGCCATCAAAGAGGGAAAATTAATAATAATAATAATAATAAATGGATTATATATATATATAATTAGTGTACCTCGCAATCACAGCGGCAGCGGGTGATTAGCCGCCGTCTTGTTAGAGTCTCCCGGCAGCGGCAGCTTGGCGTTGGCGGCAAGTTGCTTAATCTTCTTCTTCTTCTTCTTGTAGGGGATCCCGCGGGCCTTGGCCTGGGTCTCCCTGACCTCCCTGAGGTAGAGGCGGATGGCGCCGTTGCCGAAGGGGTTGGTGTCGGGGGAGCCGCCGTGCTCCTCGTAGGCGGCACGGAGGCGGCCTATGAGGGCGTCGAGGCTGCCCCAGGCCTGGCGGAGCGGGCAGGTGCAGGGTGCGGGGGGGTCGGGCTGCCCGAAGAAGACGCAGCCGGTGAGGTGGACTTTGGTCTTGCCGAACTGGTCGAGGTAGCGTAGGAACTCCAGCACGTGGTTGCAGTTGCAATGGGAGAGGGACACGGGCGGCCTCTGGTTCTTCAGGTACTGCCCGAAAGTGTTCCAGTCCCTCCTCTTCTGGGATTCGTACCGGCTCAGCGGCGCCTGCTGCTGCTGGGACGATCGGGACGACCCCTCCGCCGCCGACGACGACATGGGAGAGGGTATTTTTGGTGAGGCAGAAAGAGAGTGGAGTGTGGAAAAGGAAAATGAAAGACAAGTGAAGTGAAGTGAAGAATTTTGGGGGAGGGGGAAATAAGAGAGGTGGAGGAAAGGAAAGGAAAAATCGCAATCGATTGGGTCGTTTTGGTCTAACTGAGGGGACATGTAATGGGGACCTCCTTATTACGTTGCTTTTTTGTTTTTCCCACTCTCTTTTTCCTTGCCTCTCCCTTTCCAAATTGCGTCTTAATTTCCCCCCCACTTTTTCTTTTTTTGTTTTTGTTTTTCTGGACTTATTAATTATTTTCAGCTGTTGCATCATTAGTTTTGGATAACTCGTTTTGAGATAGTAATTAATTCCAATAACACTGTGTAATAAGCTGGTGTGAGTGATACATGTTCACCATTTCAGAGTGCGGGACACTTTTTATATTACAAGATAAAGCATAGTTTATCTTAATTAGTCTCGTTAACTCAGATAATTAGCAATTAAAACCTAATAAAATCATTTTATGATGTGTTTTTTTTTTTAAGAATGGTGCATTATGTTAAGTAAACTATTGACATGGTAATCTTCAATATGTACGATAAATATCTTGTATTTTTCCAATTCAAAAGACTTAGAAATTATGTAAAGAAAACAAAAGTATTTTTATTTTACCATCTTTAATTTTATTGGAAACCCTTGTCAGTGTAATCTAAAACGATATTGAAGACACAAGATTTGATTGTACAAATTCTTGGCGCATAAGTGACACAATAAACTGCGAGCGACTATTGAGATAAGTGCCTCTTATTAAAATTGTGATTTGTTTTCGCTTCATTCTTATATATCTCTTTCCACAAAATATAAAATCAGTTATATTTTCGAACAACGTTTGCCATAAAGTACCTCAAATAATTTCATAGAGTACACCATAAAAATATTTTCGAACAACGTTTGCCATCAAGTTTTTCTTAGGCTAGTGTTGTTTCTATTTTCACTTGAAAACAATTACTATTATTTATTATGGATCATTTGCAAAAGAAAGTGAATTATGACAAATCGGTACAATCACAACCATATTATTATTCAAATTGGAATAATGAATTATGACAAATCGGTCGATCATCTCATCTCATCGCTGCATAAAAATCCATGGCCTCGTGATGATGAACTACTACTGATGATTCGCCAGCTGATCCATCCGTCGGTGCAACTTGCAGTGAGTCGACTCGTGACTCGGTCTCCGTGTTCTGATTGTATCATTATTGGTGTGTAAATGAAGCTATATATGGGGCTGGGTTGCCTTGCCGATATAATATCATGATGGGTAAGGCTGACAAACTGAGGGGGGGAAAAAAGAGTATATATGCCTTATGTTTTCGGTCGACTTATGTTTTCAGTTTAGCTGTTTGGATTTGATTCATTATATATGCGATTCTTTCATCATTGTGCCGCTAATTTCTTTTTCTACTAGTTTGGATGTCAATTTCAATCTGATTAGTGGACTCAACCTATTTTAACGTATGATCTTGTATGAACTTGTTTATACGTTGATTCATTCTATTTGTTATATGTGTTATCTAACTTTTATGTTACTATATAAATTTCTGTTGCTAAATATTGTTGAGCTCTAATAGAGTTTATGAAGGGCTCATTTGAAAAATTCGAGTCTCAATCGTTGGTTAATAATCTAAAGATTCTAACTCTCTAGATTGGTGAAAAATGATTTTAAAAATTCAATGTTAGGTAAGTATGTTTTTCCACTTAAATAGGGGAAAAAACTCACAAATAAGTATATAGAATTTATATATTTATGAGAGATTTGATATCTCCATATGTTATACTTGAAATATTTGAACCTAAAATCTCTTATATAAAAAATGGCAAAAAATTACATAAATTTCTATTGATTCTACAAATCCACACTTCACATCTTATTCTTTTTTTTTTTTAGTGAATTCACATCTTATTCTTCAAATGAGCACTAAATAAAATTCTTATAAGTAATCTCGCTATATCCATTTATTTTATAACATATTATTTGTCAATTTATTCAAACAAATTTATATATACCGATTTGTATCTCAAGTCTAATTATTTTATCTGACCTATTTAATATCATGTCAGTATGAATATTGAGTTACCTACCAAAATATAGCAAAGATTAGGGTGCTCATAACCAATTTCTTAGCATGATCCTAACACTAGTTTCAGTCATTTTGATTACTTTTTTTTTATTCAAAAGTTGGCCACAATTAATATGGATTTATAAAGGGAGTGGTACGCTTGTAATTATTAAAAATTAGGGGGACACACATCCCTGACAATAGTTCATTACTTTTGCGTCTCGCGCCTCACCACAAATATTATGAAACAAACTAAAAACACAACAAACCACACCAAAAGCACAATAAAGCATACCAGAAAGCTTATTAAGCAGACTATAACCTCGCTACACCAAAAAATTCATCAAGGATGCTAGAAAACTCAAAGCAGAACACAAGTTCCCTGAAGCATAATAGAAACCCCATAAAGATGGCCACAAGTTTATTAAAGCTGACCACAAGTTTCTTAAAGCTAACCACAAATTTCTAAAAGCATACGACAAGTTCCCTGATGCATACCAGAAACCTCATAAAGTATAAGTTTATTAAAGCAGACCACAAGTTTCTTAATGCATACCACAAGTTTGTTGAAGCAAAACACAAATTTCTCGAGGCATGCTCGAAACCTTATAACCAGACAACACGTTTCTTAAATAGTACTGGAAGCCTCATAAAGAAAACCATAAGTTTCTTAACATAGACAAGAAAAACTTAAAAGAAGATAAAAAGTTTCTTAAAGCAGACAAGAAATCTCATAAACTTGGATCTATTTGTAATTATTAAAAATGTGTGTATCATAATGTAATATATTAAATTTTAGGTACTAAAATATAATTTTTCATCAATATTTTAGACTTATATGAAAATAATAATTTTAGATACTAAATAAGAAAAGCCTTGAAGTTTTGATACCAAACTATAATTTGTAATTGAACATAAAAGCTAAAAACGAAAGAGAAAAGGAAGATACTGCTATGAATAGGTAATTACTATTGTAATTGAGAATGAATTAACTTTTATCACCCTATACGGTGCCAAAAATATACCCATCGCGCATTGCCATATTAATAATTTAAATAGGATGTTGGGAGGTCAAAATTGATAAGATATATATCACTCTCATAGCTTGATACGTATCTTCTGTTCATCAGCACTAATAAAGTAATTAACAACTAATGACCAATAATAATAGTACTCTGAGAGGGGAGTGGGGAATGGAATTTGAGTGCAACCGAGTTGATGGGCTGCTTAATTATTTTAATAATCTATCCTTTTCTATTATTTGTCATTTGGTGGGTGATTTCCCCCCTTGTTGATGCGTCCTTGATTTTCCCGGGTCCAGATCGGGTCAGTAACTGATGGCTCAGTAACCCATCAGTAATCCCTTCTATGGTCCCCACGTGTCAGACACTTTTTTATTTAAATTAAATGTGAAAAGGGCAATACAGTAAAATTGCACTTTCTCCTATGTATTGCTGAGACCGACTTTTGACCGTACCACATCAGCGCCTCCTTCTCTCTCCTCGCAAAACATTTAATTTTCCTTCCCTTAATCTTTAACGGATGATTTCTCACTCGTTTTAAGTCGAAATTTAATTTTTTTGCACAGTTAGATCAGATTAATTGTGCTCTTCAAAATGATATCCACTTTGATATTTTTTGGACACAAAAAAATTTGTCAGTTATTACCAGTCTATACCATATGGTATTGACTGTACCATATGGTATTGACTGGTATTAAATAAGAGCATATCATATGGTATGAAATTTTTTGCCACATGAATATATATTTCGTTACTACCATATGGTATAGTGTGGTAATATCAATATATATTTTGTTAGCACCCAATACCATATTATATAGTGTGGTAATATCAATATATATTTCGTTACCACCCAATACCATATGGTATAGAGTAGTAATACCATATGGTATAGAGTGGTAATACTAATATATATTTCGTTACCACCCAATACCATATGGTATAGTGTAGTAATATCAATATATATTTCGTTACCACCCAATACCATATGGTATAGAGTGGTAATACCAATATATATTTCGTTACCACCCAATACCATATGGTATAGTGTAGTAATATCAATATATATTTCGTTACCACCCAATACCATATGGTATAGTGTGGTAATACCATATGGTATAGAGTGGTAATACCAATATATATTTCGTTACCACATAATATCATATGGTATAGTGTGGTAATACCAATATATATTATCTAAAAGAAAGGGGAAAAAACAAAAGGAGGGAGAGAAAAAAAAACTTGTCTTCTGTCTCATCTCATTTCATCCGCAACCAAAGAACACCAAACGCCAAAAAAGGAGAAAGATCGAAATTAAAGCCAACGAGTTGATGAAGAGAAGAAACGCAATTAAAGAGGGTGACTTCAATTTTTATTAGTCGATTGCTAGAGAAAAAAATAAAGATGGAAGAGAGCATATCTAGATTTGGAAAGGAGATTGTGAGAGAAAAAGTAAGAGAAGAAATTGAGAAAGGATCTGGAAAGAGATTGGAAAAAGGAAGAGAGAAGGAAGAGAGAAAGAAGTAAATAGAGTTGCAGAGAAAATGTTATTCTTTCTCTTTCATTGAAAAGTCAGACATTGAAATTGCGGAATAAAAAGTAAAAAATACAAAAACGGACAAAAATGCCCCTCCCCACCTCTGCGTCCAGCCAACCACCCGATTGCTCCATCCCCAGATCTACGGTTTCCGTGTATTTACTGATGGGTCAGTAATCATTGGTTACTGACCCTATCCCAAACCGATTTTCCCCTCCCCCACCCTTATTTTTTTTACTAAAAGATCAAATTTTACTTAACCACATTACTCATTGTTTCCCTAAAATTACCAAACCTTACAAACGGGTTTTCAGGGAGTAGGTTTGTAAGCACTTCCATGTTTAAGTTAGATCATAGAGAAGTTTTAATTAATGAATATATAATGAGTAACAAATTGAAATTATATCTTTAAAGTTATGTTACAAATTGTACATGTATTTTATCGTACAAGTTTTAGTATGGTATAAATTAAATTTGTACTTTCAATGTTATACTTTTATTTTTTCGTACAAAATCATTTAGATTCAAACTGAACTTATACATTTAACGTCATGGTACAAATTCAACTTATACCTAAAAGCACCGGTAAAGTTTTAGAGCATTACTTGTTGTTATGTAGGATTGAGATATTTATAAGGACGATACTATTGGTACATGGAACATTTAATGTCAACGCCTGTGTTATATTTGGTACATGAGCGCATATTTGTATCAGAGCCTCTTGGACTCTTTATGTATAGAATTTGAAAGTCTTAACTAGAGTTACACATACGAGTGAACTATTTTATCCATTTATCATGTAAGCTGTATACAAAGCATAATAAGGCGCAACCTAACCTTTTAAGTCAATTAACAAATACGATTGTGTTATGTCGAAGTGAAAAACGTGACACTAAATCATGTATATTAACCAGAAGGAAGTATGATACATTGCTCAAACTTTTATTCTTAACCAGAAACTTTATGTGATATTTTGTCATAGATAATTTTCGTATTTCTTATCAACATCTTACGCTACCTTTTATTGTTTTCCTCAGGTGGTGACAAATAAAGAAGAAACTGGATCATTGCATCCTAGGCAATCCAAAGTCCAAACTAAGGCGATGAGTAGCATACTAGGATAACCCACTTTTAATATGATATGGAGTACTCATCAATTTGAAAGGGAAAGCTAATTTTGCCCAAGAAACAAGAAGAGAGCCAAAGCCCAGATTTTTCGCTTTCCCCTATACCAAGGGTATGGAAGGGTCCATTGCGTTATGGATCAGACCAAACTATGAGAACTGCAATCCAACAATTGAGAAATTTTTGGATCAAAATTTATTAAATCATCATTGTATTTGATCTGGTTTGATTCAGGTCAAATATCACTTCTGTATATTTTTGTTCATTATTTATAAAATATACGTGATCAACTATTGAATTGCATTATATTCCATTCTCTATGTTCCAATTTAAATGTCAGTTTGATCCAATACAACCTGATGGTGACGTGACTTGAATCGGATTATCAGCCGCTACGACTTGAAGTTACGAGGGTCTCGCGTATGGGTTGATACAAGTTTGGGTTGTCAGTTTTGGGCATGGTCTGTAATCGTTTTCCTTTACCAGATTGGATTAGGTTTTAGACCCACATGGAGAAGTATAAATACTTCTCATCTCCTCTGTAATCTGTAATCTCCTCGAAGTATAGTGAAACTGGCTCTCTCCTATCCATGGACTATCTAACACGCATCGTTTTAGTGAACCACGTAAATCGCGTGTCGTGTATCTGTTTTCGATTCTCGCTTTCATATTCTTATTTTCTTGATTCCGGCAATTTCTCGATCCATAGCAGCACAGATAACACCTGGTATGTGGACCAAACCGCAGGACACCCCCTATCCTATACTTAGATTTATATGGTGCCAACATGTTCATGAAACCTCCCTTTATATATTCAGCTAGCTAGGCTGAGTGAATAATTAGCTACTAATGGGTCAGGCTGCTCAAACCCACCACCACATAACCCTAAAACCCTTTCTCTAGGCGAAATAATTGGTAGTTAGTGGAATTGGGATTAAAATATTTCGGCCACTAATCTGTGGTTAAGATTAATCAAAGAGAGATTTAAGCAAATCAGGGCCCCTAGAGTGAGTGCAAGAATCCAAGACCATACAAATATAAAGCTGCCCTCCATATAAATGCGGTACTACTGTATATATATAATATTTTAATCTTTCAAAAGGACGTGTGAATAGTCAACTCCAAATCTTGCTAATTTTTTAAGCTAGGCTATACAGATATGTGGACTGTGGTACTGTTGTATAATTGCTCTACTACAGTAGGGTTAAGAGAGAAAGAAAGAAAAAGGAGATGCAGCAGTAAAAGATTTCCATATTGGGGAAAAGAAAAGGGAGGGAGAATAATTCCTTTTGGAATGACTGCAAAAAATTTGTAACCCAAAGAATGAAAATAGGCACCAGAGATTGAATTGATGAAGAGATCAGAGAGATGGGTCCGACGAATGAGAAAAATGGTGTCTTTACATGAATCGTCCGTCATAATAATTGTTGCCTGCGCGCTTGCTTGGGGGAACAATGTTATTGTATATGTTGTCTTTACATGTTGTACCCACAAACGCTAGCTAGCTCCCCACCACCACCACTACCCAAAGCCTGCCTTAGCTATATATGAGCTCCTCTTGCTTCACAATATTGGGTGGCCTCCTCCTGATTGAATATAATAATTTAGAGTGACGAGGTTTTTTTTTATTTTTACATCAAACATCATTTGTTTCATTCCAAATCCAAACAAGGGAAGCTTAACAATTACAATAATGGAGCGACAAGGTCAGCAATGACAATCCATTTGGGAGGGAGGAGATCAAGACGAGAGTTCTTTGCGATCCAATCAGCGAGCTTATTGAATTGTCAGGGAACAAACTCAATCGAGATCCAAGGAGAAGCACAGAGAATGGAAACCACTCGGGCAAGGGTTGCCCAACACTACCAAGGCCAAAGGCTCGGATCCTGTCTCAACGCATTCGTCAACCTCTGACAGTCAGATCTGATACACGTTGGGACTGGATCCTGGAACGCCCCGATAACTGCATTAAGAATCGCAACATCTTCCGCTTGTAACGGAGAAGAACAAAATAATCTCTCAGCCTTCCCATCGATAACCTGACCGTGGGAGTTTGCAATAGCAATCCCATAAGCCGCCATCTGTGCATTAGAAACTAAGGAACCATCACAATGGACAACCTTACTGAAAGGACCAGGCGGTGATAAGGTCGACGACCGAGAACTCCTTGACCGAGAAGGCAATCCAGCTGAACTAGAAGAGGAGAAAGCTGGGGAAAGTATCCTAGCTTCCTGAACGTTTCCGACATCTCGTTTAGCTAAAATTGCAATAGAGGGCGGAGAGAACGCCCTTCCTTCAAAGACCCAACCATCGCCTTTTCCCACCATTTTGCAGGCCATCTCGAAATACTGTTGGCGAGATCCTAAGTTCTTCCCCACCATCGTTTTTTCAATGCCGCTACCACGAGATTTTTTTTATTCGGATGTGTTTAATTTTCTTTAGTGTTTTATTTCTTTCTTTTCTTCCTTTTTGTTGTGTAACCCAAACACATGTGTATCCTATCTTGAACATTAATCATTATCTTTGTCCATCATTTTGCAGCCCATCTCGAAATACTGTCGGCGGAATTCAAAGTTGTTCCCCACCACCGT
Source organism: Linum trigynum (assembly GCA_964030455.1). NCBI lineage: Eukaryota > Viridiplantae > Streptophyta > Magnoliopsida > Malpighiales > Linaceae > Linum > Linum trigynum. Next base: position 16,156,283 of record OZ034818.1, read on the forward strand.
TTCCTGAGGCCGCTACCACGAGTTTTGTATCTGAACTGAGTTTCATCCTCTTTAGTATTTTTTTTCCTTTTTTTTGAGCATGATCACAATTGAACCCAAGTTGAACACATTGTTGACCAGTTTTAGATCGAAAGCGAGTTTTGTATGCTTTAATGTTTTTTTTATTTCTCATTTTCCTTTTCGTTGAGAATGACAATTGAACTGTGACCCATTGTTGACGCGTTGCGTATCGAGAGAGAGTTTTATCTGCTTTTGTAATTGACAGGTTGAGTAAATTGTAAATTTATTAAAACTTGGTCGACCCGGTCAATGCGAGTTGAACCCAGTGTTGAGAGTTTGGGGTCATGAGCGAATTTTATCCTCTTTAATATTTTTTTTTTTGTTATCTTTTTCATTTTGGTTGAGAATGACAACTGAGTCCAAAAGCATGGGTATACAACCTAATTCTATCTGACCAAAGCGTCTTGAACCCGATTTTATAGGTTTTTGGTGGGAGAGAGTTTTATCCGTTTTTGTAATTGGCATGTCAGGTGTGAATTTGTCCAAAACTCAGCCCAATCAAGTCAAAGCGTGTTTTAGCTTTAGTATTTTTCATTTCGCTTTTTCTTTTGTTTGAGAAAGACAATTGAACCCAAATTCATGGGCATCCAACCTAATTTGACTCGATCAATGCGAGTCAAACCTCCTAAAACCTGCACTCAGTCCAAAAATTTCACAAAGGAGAACCAGGATTACCTCCAACAAAAAAAAAAAAAAAGCCAAAAGAGTACGAGTAAGTTTGCCCCAAATTTTAGAATTTTTATGTTTCAAAAGTTGAAGCCAAGCCAACCACCTCTAAAGGTTCGCTTTTTAGAAAAGTGAAAATTTTCGTAACTTAAATGCAGAAGCTCAGATTTGAAAATACAAAATTGTCGTTACCATATATTATTCTGTTTCTAGAAAACATAATTTTCATTCATTTATATCATTATAAAAAATAAATTGAAAAGTATTATTATTTAATATGAAATAAATCTAATGTGATCCATTTTAAATACTTTTTATTTTTATTTTTAGAATTTGTATTCATATTTTATGTTAGAAATCTTTTTTAGTCATTTTTCATTACCTCTTATATTAGAAAGTAATTTTGATAGTTTTTAGCTAAACATTCAACAGTTTTTTTTAAATACTTCTTGAAATGATCCAGAGAAGCTGCTTCATTCTGCAAAAGTTCATTCTGCAAAAGTCACACAATGATAACTTCCAAAGTACACATTACTACTACATATTACTTCCAAAGTACACTTCAACAAAGATAAAATTCCAACTAAATTCATAATATTGAACTTTGGCTTTCTTCTGCATCACCAACAAGGCAACAACTCATCATTATCCTGTTACAAAGCCAACCAAAACATATAGAAATCATCTTTCCCACTCCATGTACAGCTCAAAATCAAATTATAGAATCTATATTATTATATGATATGATATACTCACTTGGTGCATCGGTTTGTAGTTAGAGGGGACTTTCTGTCTCTTTTCTAGAGCTGGAAAAATAACAAGAAAACAATCTCAAAGGGTTGAACACCCAACTAGTTAGTGGGCAGATTGATGATTATGGTTCAAGGAAAATATTATTATAAAAAAAAAGTAGAGCAAGTTGAGGAGATCCAGATGAAAGCAACACCCAACCTGCTTGACTGAGAATTGCACTAAATTGGACTGGAATGTCAAAGGGAATAGGAATACTGTCACATTCTCAACCTGTTTACTTACCTTTTGCCAGCCACGTGTAGCACTTTGGCTTGATGAAGATGGTGCACGAAACGAACCCTCCATTGACCCTTCTCCATATGAAGATGTTGCAAGAACAGTGTCTTCAGTGTGTCTACTTCCATTTACAGCTGATCCATCCCACTTCTCAGTTCAACTACCTCACTTTCCGTTTCCACCAGTTCATTTCTCATTTCAATCACTTCACTTCTTAGAGAGACTACCTCACTTTCTGTGTAATCTAGTACTGTGGTAGACAACTAAACAGTTAAAAGAAGAAAACAGCTCAAATTATTAATTAAGCTAAAGCATAATTGTTTCTTAACTCAAGCAGAGAAGGTTAAACAGCAAAAGCCAACTAATATCATCTCATTGAATTCAAAATTAATCAAATTGATGGAGACAACTAAACAGCTAAAGACAACTAAACCGGCTAAGTGGAGACATAAAAGACTTGAACTTGAATCCACAATGAAAACCAACCAGCAGCAGAGCACCAGGACAATAGAAGGATCTCCAATCCCCATCATTGTTTAATCCTTCTTGCTGGTTTATTGCTTGCATTGGAAATGGAATTGTAAATAATTGAGCTCCAACCACACACAGGTACGGCAGTAAGGTGTTCTTGTGTGTATGTCCTTCTTCAGCTCTAGGAGGATTTACTATTCAGTAATGGTGCCCCCACGGATGCACTCATTGCAACCGTCTACCCTGGCCAGTGGCCAGCCACCAATGTCTTAAATGCCCTCCACATGCCCAACCACCTCTCTACCTTCTTTCCTCTTCGAATCACCTCAGAAGAAACAGAAGAGTTCATTAACTTTGCCTTGCCAACTAGTTCATGCAATGTTCCATTGATAAATCAGAAATGTTTGTTGCTATCTGTCATTACTGGTTAAACTCGGTAGTAGGTGTTCTGTTACGTCAACCTAAGGGGGCTGTGTCTTATGAAATGGGATCTTACCTTTTCTTGCAGAACTTAATATTGAAATAACCCATAAGGCAAAAGCATAGAATTGAAATAAGAATAGCCCTAGCAATATTCATTATAGACAAGATGGATCCATGAACAGATTAGCAGTGGCACTAAGTAACTTCATTAGCAAAAACCTATATGTGTATTCTCTCTTAAAGTTTGAACAGAAGTCCAAACAAACTTGTTTTCTAGCCTGGTAGTAAGGTTCGCGAGCACTGTGGCGCTAAGTAAACCAACACTATACACCTGAAAAATCCCAAGTCTGAAGTTGAGCTTGCAATCCACTACGACAATACGGCTAACCAGACCTCCTATGAACTCTAAACTAAGAAACCATAAACAAAAGCAAAAGCAAATTTCAAGGAATTAAAAGCCTGAGAATCGGAACCATAAACTAAGGGAGGTAAATACGAACCTCAGGGAGACAAAAGTGAGTACTATGAGGTGCTTTCTGCAAAAGGAGCAAGGATATCAGTGATGAGAACTCATTGAAACTTTCACTTTAGTGACAGAGTTACAATTGAGACCATAACAGAGTTATAATTGCACCAGAAAGGAACTGTAGCAGCAGGGAAATAAAATCCAATTGCTTTGACAACCAAGAAAGTAAGCAGCTATAATTGTGAAATCAGACATTGTCCATAAAGAAATCACGAAACCATTGTAATTGTCATTTCAAAATGTAGCAAACGGAAGCCTGCTGCAAAATAATTACAGACAGCACAGCATAGAAAGCAATTTAAATGAACAGGAAACACGGATCCAAGAACTAACCAATTACTCTCTGGCTCTGTAATCTGCAGAGTGTTTGCTCCGAACTCGGCCGGGATCAGAGGAGATGAGACATCGAAAACACGTAGAGGCGGAGGAAAAATCAGGGCTCATCAACAACTCACTGGAGAAAAGTGAACCTAAAACACAAAGAAACAGATAGAAGAACACAAAGAGAGAACTTGACTACATAATAGCATCAGGGATCTTGCAGATTTCCATAGTCCCTGTTTTTTTTACCACCAATCCAAATCTCCGGGTCCAAACAAAATCCCAAGTCTAAAGTTGAGCTTGAAGTCCCCTACTACAATACGGCTAACCAGACCTCCTATGAACTAATAAATCAGTCAAATACCCTCCTAAGTAAAGAGATAGAGCTCGATTCTCTGGATGGAAAAGAATCACATATGCTTCCATGCTTTGAACCTATCTATTATTAGTGAGAGGAGAGAATTACTAAAAGAGGAAGAGGAATGGACTCACGCAAGGCGACAAAATCACAGACGGACGGCTGCTGTTGATTTCAGGATGGATTGCCAGAGATTCGCGAAGTGAATCGATTGAAGGAAAGGAGAACGAAATATAAATCTCGCCGCTATCCACTTCACCCTAATTCAGAATCTAAAGTTGCAGCAATCCATATGCACAATCAAATCTCGGAATTAATAACTGAATGAGATCCAAAATTAGGTCAGAGAGATTACCAGAAGAAGCTCGAGAGAATGTGGTAGCGATGTAGGTTAAGAGCAGCAATAAAAGCTTCACGGTTCACGGAGAAGACGTACGACCGCCGGAATTCAAGATCGACGGGGAAGATGTAGGACCGTCGGAGTGGAAGACAGACGACTGAAGGCGAAATCTCTGGCCAGGAGGAGAGCTCTTCCTCATTCAATTTTTTTCCCCCAATGATAAAAAGCTCCCGATATCGTCCGAATAAAAGGAACTTATTTGGAAACACGTAGTTGGAATTAAGCTGGGGTTATAAAAACCGCTGTACAGTTTTGCTGCCAAAAGTTTTAAACCCAAAGCCCTGAAGCGGTTAAGGAAACCGCTGAAAAGAAACCCCTGGGCTTGGCCCATTTTGTTGTAGTGTTACTAATTTAATTTAGATTTTGAAGGCGAGGGGTTAATAGAGCCTTTATCCTACAACTTTCTAATGTTTTCTCAAATAGTAAATTGAGAGGGATTGTAATCACTCATGAGCTACATGTACCTCAATTACTATATATAACAGATGGGTATAATTACAGTGGTGAAATTAGAATTTAGAGTGAAAAGAGGTTGAAAATAACAAATGGCAACAGTTCCCCACAATGTTAACTTAGATCTTGAAGGCAAGGGGCTATGGCATTCATCCTACAACTTTCTAATGTTTTCTCAAAGGTACGCATTATAATATAAAATAATAAATTGAGAGAGTTTGTAATCACTCCTGGACTACATGTACCTCCATCACTAATTGATGGTTGTTTGGGTTGGCTGACTCCCCAACTCCACAAGTTTCAACTTTTAGAAGCTGATCAATACTCATCTCAAACTTAATTATGCTGAACTATCAAATTTCATATATACTTTACTTAAAAGGACAAGTGACCACTAAAATACATAGATGTGGGAAACTTCGAATCAAAATCCTCGTTCTCTTTCATTCTCACACACCTAATCCTAATACCACCACCACTAAGAACAAAAAACAATACTAACCAAGCTTATAACCAACCCTTTTGTCATTATAAATAACGATAAATATTAATAGGACGGATAATGAGCCAATGGTGATAACTAATGTATTGTCGAAGCCAAGCCGCACTAAAATTTGCCATTGAAGTCCATGTTGATAAATGTTAGTGTTATGTAAAGATCCTTGGACAAGGACGAGCAAGAAGCGAGGAGGGAAGAAAGTTGGGGCGATAGTTGAAGTAAAATGACTATAGGGGAAGAATGGGTCGTTTTCTGGAACAGTAAAGGAATCAGTTGGAACAGTGTGGAGCATTATTTATGAACCCAAAGAGCCAAACAAAAGAGGGAGGAGGCGGTAATTAGATGATTGATGCCCTCTGTCCTTAACACCGGAGGGAGGTCCCATTTGTCGGATTCTCGATCATCTCTGTTATAGACTATATTTGTAGAGATCTTCTTTGTTCCGGCCATGCGATCACTTTGTCCTTTTCACCCCTTTTTCCCGTTCTTTCAAATCCTTTTACATATGGCTACACCTTGTACCAATATATTTTATGAGGGAGGAAACAACACACAAAAACGGAAAAGTGAAAATGCATCCAAAAACAGAAGAAAACAGAGATTGAAAAGGAATATTTACAATAACTGTTTGCAGATGGAGATAGAACTTGGGGGGTCATTTGGTAATGTTTGGTTTCGTTTCCGTTATCACGACAATGCATTTGTTTATGACAGTATCAGCCTATGAGGTTTAGTTAGTACAAAAACTATGTCAAAACTCATATGTATTTGTAAGGATGATTTGATAAGTGGATCTGAAAATGATGTTGTTGGTAAGACTTGGAGGTGGTTTGTATGAGGTTTTTGGTTGATGTATTTTGGTGCAAATTATTCATAATGAGTCATTTAGACAAAAATAACTCATTTAACAACATTTTGCTGAGTTGAGTTATTTGAATCGTGAGTTATTTACAAATAAATCAAAAAATAAGCTATTTAAAATAACTCATATCCCGAGTTATTTGGAGATAACTTATTTTTATCTCTCTGTTTTTGTCAAGTACCACATATGAACGATTCAACCAAACAAGATTTTTTAACCCAATTATTATAGAACTAACACTAAAATACCGCATGGACAATTAATGAGTTATTTTACTCTCCCCTATGTCTCTGTCTATAACTTTCTCTTCACCCATCCCTCCTCCTCCCAAAACTTAAAAAATTGTCTTTTGTTGATTGCGGCTAAGTCTGAACTGCCATTAGAGAACATTTCTTAAGTTTTTCCCCCCAAAATACATCAAACCTCTATTCATCTTCCGTAAAAAATGGATCAAGATTGGTACTATCAAGAGAGTGTTTATGATGATGACTATCAAGCTGCGCATACTCATTATTTTGGCTATTTTAGCTCTTATAGTTGCATGTTAATTAATCTATATACTAATTAATTTCTATTTTGTTATGTTATTATAGGATGGGGCGAATATATATATATATATATATATGGGTCAGACTCGTATGCTCCATGTACTCATAGTGAGATATCTATATCTAGATCATGAATTAATCCGAGTTTGGAGTATGATACTATACCCTAACCTCAAATGGAAAACCCCCAGGCCCCGATTTTTTAATCCCAAACCCAAAATTTAATTTAAGAGAAAAAAGGAGTTGACCTCTGAGATTGGCCGGAGCTAATCCATGTAAATCTAACGGTCAGATCATCTGGAGCATACATGTCGTCTCCATATATATATATGGCAAAGGCTACCTACGCCCGTGGAGTTTTACTATTTAGACAATGAATTAACCAGAGTTTGGGGCATGATATTATACACTAACCCCTAATGGGTGAACCCCAGTAAGCAATTCCCTAACCCAAAGCATAATATTCATTTAATCTTGAAATGAAAATCAACGGTTCTGATTCGTCGAAATTATTGTTGATTTTCAATATAAGATTAAATGAATCTCATGATTTGGGTTAGAAAACTAGGGACGGGGGTTTATCCATTAGTGGTTAGGGTATAGTATCATGCCCAAAACTCGGGTTAATTCATGATCTAAATAGCAAAACTCTAACGAGCGTACGTCAGTCTAACGTACGCCAGGGCTTACGCTATTTGTATATATAAAAGCTTAAGTGCAATTACTTTTCACTAAGAACTCTATTTGATTGGCCATTGGTAATAATGATGGTTTGATCGGTATGAGAGAAGAATTGGAGTGATGAGAAGGTAGGTTAAATTATTTTGGGAATGAGGAGAGAAGAATTGGAGGTAGCCAAAGAATGGCAGAGTGTGACACTTACTTAGACTCTGTATAAAGAGATGCATGCCTAAAGAAATGGGTTCTTAAGCCATCATCATGATCCTCCCATTTCGTGGGAAAATCGGGTCTTAAGTGATCCTCGAATTCCCCCATTTTTCTCTTAAAAAATGTTGCGCTTCTAAAGGGATGTATACCGCTCCTAAGAGTCTAACGAGTTCACTTGTATTAGCTTAAATCGTTAAACAACCAATATGATTTACAGAATAGTATAATGGATTTATATGTATGTATATATCTTTCAAAAAATCTATGGTATTCATATTGCTAATATCAATTGTTTGGTATAATGGATTTATGTGTATATTTTTCAATGTTATTCATTTTAGTTAATGGTATCATTTTGTCAATTTCAATTGTTTCTTATAATGGATTTAAGTGGTTTTAAATCATAAACTTATTATTTTAATTTATTTGCTAGAGTGCACACCATATTCTCTAGCATAGGGGTATGACCAATGTGCTCTCATATAACGACGCTATCTTGCCCTATCTCAAAAGGACAAGGTTGGACATAAAGGTTTGAATTCCTTCCGTAGTACATAAATACAAAAATTACCCTATGTCACCCTTATTTAAAAAAAAAATTCTTATCTCAAGTTAGACAATAATTCTAAAATTTCAAAGCAACACTAACTTAGTGAATCTGCCACACCCTAACCTATTTGAGTTTTCTTGTTGTATAATTGGGTTATTACTTATTACTTATTAAATTTACATGCTCATTGAATTTTTCTTATAACAAGTCAATGTTGTCACTCCTCGAAAAGATCAAAAGCATTAGATGACATTATATTGGATACATTTGGGACCCATTTTTATATTTGCCGGTTTATTATGATTCATGACATTGCAATCACTAGCATTGTGTAGTTTCGAGAAAAAGAAACAAAAGACCTTAATATGTAAATCACTAAATCTATTTCTAAATCATGAAGTCTCTCAACTGATTCACATCACCGCATGCCCTCTAATCTTATCCATATGATTCCAAATAGTTGCAAAATGAAGGAAAAAAATAGATTATGATGTAAAAATAAAATTTATTTCACTTGGTCCAGGGAGTGCTCGTATTCAACTTTGAGGTCCCAAATTCAAATTCTTATGTAGTATGTAACAATAAAATTCAATCAATATGGCCCTAATAAAAAAAATTAGATGAAGTGACAACCACTGAACATAACAATTAATGTAGTTTTTTCGTTGGAACATAATGATTACACGGACATGCAGAAAAAGAAGATATGCAGTAGTGAATAAAATTATTTTCATGCTTGAATTGTTAGTTATAGAGGGAAAATCTGGAGAAGGGTAATTCAGAAATGGAAATGGGAAGATGAAGATGAAGAGGAAGAAGGACGAAAGGAAAAACTAAGAGGTCCTTCGACTTCCATCTTTTACTTCTACTTGGGCCAACCCCATTGTTGATAATTAAGGCTGAAATTAGAATCACAATCAGAATTCAGAAGTACGTTGGTAGGCTTGGATTGGGCTCAAATACCAAACAAAGAGAACTGGCCCAATTCTTATTCCCCTACTTCGTCACTGCACCGAGAGCCTAAGGGTTGATCCCTCCGTTTTCCCCCCAATGTTAAAAAAACCCTACCGCTTCGTAGGATGACAATTATCCACCCATGGGTAATTTTGCCCAAATCCAAATAGATCCATTTAGTATGGGTAGGGTTTGTATGAAGTGTATATGGGTTTGGGGGTTTGTAGATGGATTTGGGTTAGGTATGAATATTGCTTTCATTATGTAAATGGGTATGGGTTGGATATGGATATCCATTTACTTGAGGGTGTTTTAACTACACACACAAAAATTGGACCTATTTGTAAAACTCAAAAAGTTTAGGTACCAAAATGTAAGACCAAAAAATTTTAGGTACTAAAATGTAATTTTCCATCAATATTTTGAGGACTTATATGCAAAAAAAATTAAATTTAGGTACTAAATATGCATATTTATTAAGTTTAGGTACCAAACTGTAATTTGCCTTTGGGCATGGGTACAAACCCAAATCCATGTGTTAAAAACCCAACCCAAGTAAATGGGTATGGGTACAAATCCATCTACCTCTACCCATCTACCATTTATTTGGAATCCATATCCAACCCAATTGGGTTGGACAGTAAAATACCCATGGGTATGGGCAAAATTGCCATCCCTACCGCATCGGCCGATTCGACTGGAAATATCGCATACCGCATCAAACAGTAGGTTGTTTTAGTAGTAAAAACAGTGGAACATTATTAAATCGCGATTTTACTATAAAAATATCCTATCAGTGATTTTTCTAGTATGACCTCGGTATGGAAACCTTGTTTTTTTCATGATTCAAAAAGGCACACTTAAGCTTACTAGGCAAAGCCAAAATGCTTTGAGTAGAGGTTTCGCAACAAATTACTATTTTTGAACACGATTGCGCAATTCAACCATACCTTGGTGTAACTGGACGGAGTTAAACAGTCAATATCAAAAAGGAGAAATTTACAATGTCTATAATCTCCATCTTTTCAATAACTCAAGAACTTTATGAACCATTGATCTACGATTCTATGAATTTTTTTTAGTTGTGTTCTTATTTTTATGTGTTAAGTAATTTGTTAATCATTTAAAGTGACACATAAGTGTTGTAAAACAACTATTTTAAGTTGGGATTTTTAGTGGTGTGAATATGGAAATGAAAGGGGAAGGATCCAAGAGAGTCTCTTGAAGTACCATGTTGGTAAGATGTGGAAATGCACGACCTCGAATTCGATCGATTTGATGTAATATATGTGGGTAATCGGTTGAATTGGGTTTGTACCAACTGGACGAAATTGAACCAAGTTGAACCAAATCGAACCGAACCATATGGCGGTTGGAATAACCAAATCGGTCCAACTTCCATGGGGCCGAACCGATGCAATGGTTGAAATATTTTAAACGAACCATTGCAATGGTTGGGGTGTAACCACCCATACGAAGAGTTGCCTCCCTTCGTACATACCCCTTCATTTTCTATAAATAGAATCATACCCCCTCTAGTTTTGATTACTAGATATAGACGTTTCCTGGTAACAAAACTCTGCTAAAATAAAAAAAATAGTTTTCGGCATTCTTTGCAAAGAGAAAATCGAGTCAAGTGTGGTTCTCGCCAGTTTGCTGCGTTCGATGGTGTCCGGGGTTTGAGGTACCGCTACGCCGGAAAAGGTACGTCCTTTCTATCATGGGAGGAATCATTCCATAACTTGGGTACTAGAGGGGAATAAAATTCCATAAGGAGAGACAATGAATTCTATCAGCTAGGACGCTTGTATATGTGTTTACACCATAAAAGTTGTCTTGTACCACATTGGTGAGTTATAAGATAATTAATGAGATTATAAGGCCACCCCCATTATAACAATTAATGTTGTTTCAGTTGGGCCTTATGGATATTGATTTTAAGCCCAAGCCACTAAGTCTAAAGAGGCCATGCCGCCTCACCAATAAGACCGAAGGAGTGAAAATTTAACTAAGTCCGGAAGAGGCCATGCCGCCTCAACGAAGAGGCCATGCCGCCTCATCAAAGAAGAACGCGTCCATCTAGAATAAAGAAGCACATGCTATCTCAAGGAAGGCCCGGTATGACAAAAAAATATTCTAAGTATGAGAATATAGGGCCATGTGGATGATTAAGAGGTCCATGGCCGTGTCATATGTGACGGCCATGGACACGAGACAAGAGGACCTGGGCGCGTGAAAAATACTAAGTATGAGGATGCCAATGTCGTCCAATGGAAGGGGCCACAGACATGAATAAGAAGTCCATGGTCGCGAATAAAGAGGCAATGCCGCCTCATGATCTAAATCAAATAACCGAAAATATTCTAAGTATAGGGAAGGACTTGCTGCTTCATGAGGGAGGCCATGTTCATGATTGAGAGGTCCATGGGTGCAAAGAAGAGGCCATGCCATATGATAATTCTGAGGGGTCATGCCGCCTCACGAGAGGAGCCATGGACACGAAGGAGAATGACATGGGGATGAAATATTATATCACTAGAGACTAAGTCCCAAGAGGGCCATGGACATGAGTAAAGAAGTCCATGACCGTGATATATGAGGCAAACTACAAGATCCTATGACGGTTTCAAGAGAGGTACTTGGGCAGTGGAGAAGTAACGGCTACTCATCCCACGTTCAAAGGACACGTCAGCCACGTTCCGAGGAAGCAGGGAGCAGTTCTTTTTGGAAGTTACTCTATGACAGTTTCTACGGCGGTTGTCATCTCAAGGCCTATAAATAGGAGGGGGAGTCGACAGAGGAGAACCCCGCAAAAATTACCACTCGACACCACTTGTCAAGTTTTATCAATCTTATCTTTCCTCTGCAATTTTTTATCAATAGTCGTAGATCTGGAGCTCTCTCAGAACCTCCATAGGAGTAGGAGTAACTTAATGTAGATCTGTCTCGAGAGTCGTGTAAACATCGAACACCCTCGTTCGAACTGTGTTTGAAGAGGTGTGAACCGTGTTTAGTGATCGTTGTCCAAAGAAGTCAAAGGTGCAATCAATTTATTTTCAACGCAAGTTTCTCACAGGGAAATAAATTTGGCACACCTGGTGGGACACTTGTGGTCGATTCGATGGCTCCGAGGCGGAGGAATATGGAAGGGGACGTTCCGGCTGGATTCGTGGAGGAGCAGGTGGCCAACATCGAGCATGGCCAAGCATCTGACGCGGTGGCCGGAGGAAATGGTGGAGCAGAGACCTTGGTGGCGACTGCGCCTGGTGGAGAACTTGGCGAAGCCGTGGGGGCCCTTCGTCAGATGATGGAGGAGAACCGTAAGATGGTGGTTGACACCCATCAAGTCACGGAGGAGAACCGCCAAATGCTGATGGAGAACCGCCGCATGTTGGAAGAAACTCGGGCAAATACTCATCAGGTAAATTCTCAGATAGACTGTCTCAATTCTCGCCTAGATAGACGTTTCAGTCAATTGCTTGAAGTAGTCAACAAAAATGCAAATGAGGTGGATCAACTCCGACAGTCTTTAGGTAGACCAGTAGTGCAGTCAAGAGCTTTGCCATTAGATGGCACAGGCCTAACGCCTACTAATAGTGTTCTTTCTCCCGCCGGTGGTCGGAATGGCCAACCACGACAAGAGAACTTGCCGCATCAAACGGCAAGCCAACCACCTCTACGTCGAGTAGGCGATGTTGAGATTCCTGTTACAACTCAAGTGGGGGAATCGTCACAGGCACGCGTGGGAGTTGATGTGGTACCCCCGCGTGGTGAGAACCTCACCACCATATTCAACACTCGAGTTGAGCAGAAACCCGTGCAAGTGGGTGTTCGTCCCTCTATCCCGGAGGCGAGACCCTACGTGGCTCCCGTGAATTTGGGAGTAGGAGGAGGCTTAGGTGGTAACATGGATCAAATCCCACCTCGATGCTACCCGACTCCAATGCCACTCCATTTCAATGGGCAGGGCATGGACCCCATTGGGTTTGTACCATATGGGGGGCAACAAGGGGGGCATGAGCCCAACACTCTTAGGGATCAGGTGGCTCAACTCCTCACGGAGCAGTTTGGCATGGGAGTAAGACCTGCTATGCCACCTGTATACCGTAAGCCGTACCCAGCATGGGTAGATAGACTTTACCCGTTTCCAAGGGGATTCAGGGTTCCCGAGTTTGCCACATTCACAGGAACTGGAGATCAGTCCACTGTAGAGCACGTTGGACGTTTCACTGTTCAATGTGGTGATGTAGGAGATTTTGTTAAGTTAAGACTATTTGGAAACTCGTTGACAGGACCAGCTTTTGCTTGGTACGTTAACTTGCCGTCTAACTCCATCCAGACTTGGCAACAGATGAAACAAGTCTTCCACGCTCAGTTTTACAGATCTGAGCCTGAGGTGTCCATGGCTGACTTGGCACGTATGCGCCAACAGCCAGGGGAATCGGTTGAGCATTTCTTGACTAACTTCAAGAATGCCCGTAACCGTTGCTTTGTTAATTTGACGGAGAGGGAGTTCGTCAAGCTGGCACAAGGGGGTTTGAGTTTTGAACTAAGGAAGAAATTTCAAGATAGGGAGTTCTCTGATTTATTTCAACTCATGTCTTGTGCTGTGAGGTATGAGTCTCTTTTACACGAGGAAGAGAATCGTAGGAGTGCATCAAGGGGATCATACTTCCCAAACTTAGATTATACCATCAATCATATTGGCCACGAGGCCAATGAGGTTGAGGTAGACTTGGCTGAGATAACTCCAGGGAAGCCATACATATGTGCTTCCTTGTCTAAAGTTGAAGAGGGACCACAAGGGGGGAGACCCAATCGTGCTCCCATTCAGCCAAGGAAGTACTCCTTTGACTTCTCCAAGGCAGACTTGATTTTTGACCAACTCTATAAGGATGGTCAAGTCAAGTTGACAGGGGGGCATGTCTTTCCCTCACCCGAGAAATTAAAAGGGAAAAAGTATTGTAAGTGGCATAATAGCATGTCACATGCCACTGATTCTTGTGTGGTGTTCCGTAATGTCTTGCAGGATGCCATTGAAAAGGGACGTATCAAGTTCCCTGAAGCAAAGAAGGATGCCATGTTGGTGGACACTGATCCGTTCCCCAAGGTGCTTGGCGTCAACATGGTCAACCCGGATTTCTCTAAAGTCGAGTTGCCACGCTTCAAGCTGGTGTTGGATACAACACCACCTCGAAGAAGCCCCAACGTGGTTCTCGAGCAAGGGAGCTCGTCGGGTACTAAGCAAGCCAGTCCGGCCGCAATGATGACTGATGAAGTGGACAAGTTGTGTGCTCGGTGCAAGAAGAGTCTCAAGCTTGACGAAGAGAAGTCGGGATGTCCATCTGGGGGGCAGGTGGTTTCCAAGAAGCCACATCAACCCAAAGCCACACATTTTTGTGATAAATATGATAATATGGCTAAGTATGGACAAGAAGGCATGCCACCAATCACAAACAATGGACACGAGGGCAAGTTTAATAAGGAAAGACGTGGAAAAGGCAGAAAGAGTTGTCACAGTCTCGCAAATTTGGCTAAGTATGAACAAGGGAGCATTTCACCCACCATGAAGAATGGAGTAGGGAGCATCTCCAAGAAGACACAACAAGTCAAACCCCCACATGGATTTTGTAAGCGTGAGATTATGGACAAGGGAGGATTGGGGGGCAAGTCCATGTCAATGAATAGTAAGTACTCAACACCAACCACCAAGAGTGGACATGGGGGCATGTATAAGAAGTCACCATACACACCAGCCAAACATGGTTGCACAAAGAATCAATGGTGTTTGAGTGCTAAGTGTAGGGGCCAACAAGGTTTATATGGTGAAAGACGAAGACAAGAAAGCTACACGAGTGGTTGTCGACTTGTCAAGCCTAGACCTGGTCTCCAACGTCGTGAGGAGATTAAGCATGTATCAAGTGGGAGGAAATCAAGGAAGAAGAATAATCATGATAGCCTTGACATGTCAAGTAAGGTGGCCCAAGCAAAGAAGCATGATACCTCATGCAATGCCACCAAAACTAGACATGCTGATTATGTACCACCCATTAGTGAGCTAGAAAATTCAAAGTTAATGTATGAAGATTCATCTCTCATGGAGGAAAAGAGTCATGTGGTCTATGGATGGCATGTCTGGTTTGATCCATGGACTTGGCAATGGGTGTACACCTTTGGTACATCGATTGTTGCCAAAGGCTATGGAGAGCAGTGACATCTGTCACTTCTTGCCATATAAAATAAATAAATTTATATAATGTACTCATTATATATTAGTTATATAAAAAAAAATATTGTAGCCAAACGTGGCTAAAAGAAATGATAGAAGGAAAATATCAAAGTTAAAATCTTGAGTCGGAGTTGTTAGACTTCGACATGAAGATCTTGCCACCAAGTCATTGTGATGGCTTGACATAACGAACCATACATCAGGCCATGCCATGTTATCTTGTCCCGAGTAGCCACGGCCTGGGGGGCATGATGGCTTGAAAGTGGTGGTAGAGGAGTGGTGACCATAATGTCTCTACCAACATAAAAATGAACATTATTTTTTCTAAGTAAAAAAAGCAGACGGCTTGACTTGTCGCGATGGAGCTGTCTAGCCTTGTGACGAGGTGGGATGAGCCAATCTATGCCAAATAGGTGCGAAAAATTCTAAGTTATTCTCTCAACCATGGGGCCAAGTACGAGATGTCAATGAGGGTGTATGTGATAAAGTGAAGTTGGTGTCTCGTTGAATGCATTAGGTGGCTTGACCATTAAAAGCCAAAATTTGGCTAAGACATGGTACAAGTCGTTGACGTCGAGTTCCATCCGGCCATGTTGGCTTGATAATTAAAAGCCAAATTTTGGCTAAGGATGAACTAGGTGTGTTGAGTAGACACTAGCCAGCTTGTTACTTTCGCTAGCATGGTGGTGTTCAACTACTTAGTCCATAATTCTTATGCACTAAGTAGTTGGGGGGCATTTGTTTACACCATAAAAGTTGTCTTGTACCACATTGGTGAGTTACAAGATAATTAATGAGGTTATAAGGCCACCCCCATTATAACAATTAATGTTGTTTCAGTTGGGCTTTATGGATATTGATTTTAAGCCCAAGCCACTAAGTCTAAAGAGGCCATGCCGCCTCACCAATAAGACCGAAGGAGTGAAAATTTAACTAAGTCCGGAAGAGGCCATGCCGCCTCATCAAAGAAGAACGCGTCCATCTAGAATAAAGAAGCACATGCTATCTCAAGGAAGGCCCGGTATGACAAAAAAATATTCTAAGTATGAGAATATAGGGCCATGTGGATGATTAAGAGGTCCATGGCCGTGTCATATGTGACGGCCATGGACACGTGACAAGAGGACCTGGGCGCGTGAAAAATACTAAGTATGAGGATGCCAATGTCGTCCAATGGAAGGGGCCACAGACATGAATAAGAAGTCCATGGTCGCGAACAAAGAGGCAATGCCGCCTCATGATCTAAATCAAATAACCGAAAATATTCTAAGTATAGGGAAGGACTTGCTGCTTCATGAGGGAGGCCATGTTCATGATTGAGAGGTCCATGGGTGCAAAGAAGAGGCCATGCCATATGATAATTCTGAGGGGTCATGCCGCCTCACGAGAGGAGCCATGGACACGAAGGAGAATGACATGGGGATGAAATATTATATCACTAGAGACTAAGTCCCAAGAGGGCCATGGACATGAGTAAAGAAGTCCATGACCGTGATATATGAGGCAAACTACAAGATCCTACGACGGTTTCAAGAGAGGTACTTGGGCAGTTGAGAAGTAACGGCTACTCATCCCACGTTCAAAGGACACGTCAGCCACGTTCCGAGGAAGCAGGGAGCAGTTCTTTTTGGAAGTTACTCTATGACAGTTTCTACGGCGGTTATCATCTCAAGGCCTATAAATAGGAGGGGGAGTCGACAGAGGAGAACCCCGCAAAAATTACCACTCGACAGCACTTGTCAAGTTTTATCAATCTTATCTTTCCTCTGCAAATTTTTATCAATAGTCGTAGATCTGGAGCTCTCTCAGAACCTCCATAGGAGTAGGAGTAACTTAATGTAGATCTGTCTCGAGAGTCGTGTAAACATCGAACACCCTCGTTCGAACTGTGTTTGAAGAGGTGTGAACCGTGTTTAGTGATCGTTGTCCAAAGAAGTCAAAGGTGCAATCAATTTATTTTCAACGCAAGTTTCTCACAGGGAAATAATATGTATTTGCTTGATTTCGTGATCTTATGCATTTCTTGTGTTGATAACATTATCTTAATTTGTTACTTGTTTTGCCAGATTTAGTATATGTGAATAATTTACCCAACAATTTTAAGGAATCTTAATAATTGTTCTTGTATATTGTTTGGCATAATCGTGTAGCACAATTATAGTGTGTGATCATCAATTGTTCGTGATTTCATGTATATGCCATTTGTTTCATACATGACATGCGGCCTTCTATGATACATGCACTTGATTCTCTATGCATTGATTGGCGGTATGAAGAATGGAAGAAGAAAAAAAAAGAAGGAAATTTGCATGGTTAATAAGAGAGGAACTCAGTTCCCGTACCATGCGAATGGATGATATGATTCAATGTATAATTTGTTTGCCGCTTGAATTCGGAGAGTTGCATTTTATTTTAAATGATGCGTTGCATGCATTTGGTAGATAACAGTTTCGTTTTTGCTTGAGTAATGTTTTGGTTGGCAAGGAAGGCAAATGAGCGGCAGTTGTGGCGGTTGTGGATGATCCATTGTATTGTTACATTATATAATGGTTCATAGTATAATGATTGGGAGTCATTATACAAAGACATTATTTGGTCAGTTCTGGAATTTGTCGTCACTTCTAAATTTTTCTTTGGATGATCAATCTTTTGGCTGGTTCCTGATCGAGGGGAGTGACAGTCGACATTCATTGGAAAATGGAAAGAAAGGAATTTCATTCCTGGACATGATGGTCCACTGCGTAAGGATTTGTACTCGATCGGTTCTTGTTCTTATCATGGTTTGAAATTAGCTTATCGATTCGTGGAGCGCGAGCGAGAACGAGAGTGTGAGCGAGAGCGAGTGCGTGTGAGAGTCTGTTTTTTGTGAAGTGTATTTTGAGAGCGTATACAGAGCGTTTATTTTATAATATTTTAATTAATATATTATGCCATATACTAAGTTACTAATGGATGAATAGGAAAACTCTAATTGGTACCTACTAATTTCATGCCTACAAGTACAAAGTACAACACTGTTGCTCTAAAATAATCTCCCTATGTTAAACGTGTGGACTTTGTTTTGCTGTATGAAAATGGGCTTCTAAGTATTCACGAAGGAAAGGGTTGTGGTCTCGTTCGACGAAGGATAGAAGCTGACGTGGATGGGAGTGGGGAGGGTTGCGACTTGCGAGTGGTTGGCAAAGGAAGGAGTTGTGGTCTCGCCATCTCGGGGAAAAGGGAAGTGGCGTGGGCGGTTGGGGAGCCATCATGTGGAAGGGGAGCTGGGCCGCTAGGGAGTGGGGAGGTAATGCGGAAGTTAATTGGGGTTTATAGGTTGTTTTATTAGTGCGTGAGTGGGCTCAACTGTTGTTGTGGGCTAGTATGTTAGTATGTAAGAATAGGTGGTGGGCTTGGGGTGGTGGGCTGTGGATTGTTAATGTGAGAAGGTGAGGTATTTCGATTGGTATCGCGCTCACCTATGGAATTGTGGATGCGAATTCGACTACAACATTGCAGAAAAGTACAAAAGAAGAAGGGAAATGTATTCCATATCAATGGCGGGCGATCGATTCAGAGAGCTACTGAAGGAAAATGTTCTGTGAGAACCCTGCTTCTAGGGATTCTCGATACTGATCTTCGGCACTCGTGGTTATACGTAACAAAGAGGGATTTAGGGATCGGGATAAGAAATTAGGGATTTAGATGAGAAGAACAGAATAGAATTGGGAATCGGCCGAAGTCTTGGATTAGGAGAGAATAGAAATTAGGAGTTGAGAGGAGAGATTAGAGTTTAGGAGACTTTGCTTAATATTCTTCTTGATTGATTGATTATGCTATAAACCCAAAGTATATATTTATAGGGAAATACTAAAATATCCTAATAATAATCCTAATACGACTAAATCTCTACTAACCATAATTATAATTATCCTACCTAATATAATAATGAAAACCCCAAATAAATGTGTTTCTGACATGTTGCCACTAAAGCAAAGGCCCAAGAAACCACAAACAATGAGAAAGAATTATCCATATGCATATACACTAGCTTAGTGACGAATTAAACACCGATTTCCAAAAATAAAAGAAAAAGCGATAGAAAAGAAAGCGAGGAATGGAGAAGATGAAAGCAAGAGAGGGGAATAATGGCCCCCCCAAGAGTTCTTCTTTATTCTTTGAGTGGTCGGGTCGGTGACCTCGCCGGCTAGATGACGACAACAGAGGAAGACGGTGACGGACGCTGTAAAAGATGCTAGGGACTCGAACGACGGCCAACCCTTTTGCACCAGGCGAAAGAAAATGTACACGAGGAGACTAACAGTCCCAGAAACCCTCAAAGCAAGATCCCAGGAGTGATCTTGTGGATTTATTGGTCTTCTGGTGGTGATGATGAAAATTCGAATTTTCGGGTGTGGGTTTTTGATGGACGGCTTTAGAAAAGGATTAGTGTTTACGATGGAGGTCGACGGCGACACGTACCGGAACGGCGGAACCATATGTTGGGTTTGGAGGAAGAAAAAATAGCGGCCAGCACTGGAAACATATTAGGAATGAAATTTTATTTTTGTTGTTAGTAAATGTGAAATGAGGTGGAAAATATAGATGATTCAAATTTTTTATTTTTTAATCTTCATGTCATATATTTAACGGTCAAATATAAGAGTTGACTGTCACATCAAATAAAGTTAACGAAGTTGGGCGGAGAGTGACCAAACTTGACATATTTAACTAATTTTAGTGGCCATGAATGGAATCAAATATTTTTAGTGACTAAACTTAACACATTTTAGTAAATCCAGTGAGCAAACTTGTCATTTACTCGAAAAAAGGAACTCATTTCCAAGTGTTATGGTTGGAAAAAATCCATAACTAACACCATCAAAAAAAATTTATTAATATACCACCTAAACCTAAAAAAAATGTACCAATATTTATTAAAAACCGACTGGGGAAACAACGATTTAAGGGAGAAACGCACGGGGAAGCGACAGTTTCCCTTAGGGCAGCCCAAAAACCGCACACCAAAGTGGCGTTTATGCTAACCGTTGGATAAGACGGCGATCCCACGACAGACCGCACGCCAGCTCAACGGTCGGCATCTGCCCATGAAAACTACCTCGGGAGCACAGTTTGTACGTTGGGGACTGAATACTGTTGGCTGGGGAAGCGGTTTTCATTGGGGTAAAATTACAAAACCGTCCCTTGGCCAGACGGTTTGAACACTATAAACCACCCCTCCTCATTTCTTCACACCAAAACTCATTCTCCTCTCTCTCTCTCTCTCTCTCTCTCTATATATAAGTTTATCTCTCTATCCATCTCCTCTCCACCCAAAAACCTTGAAAATAGTGGTTTGTTGGTTGCGCCTAAGTCGAAACTGCCATCAGAAAACATTTCTTTGGTTTTTCCTTCAAAATCCGTCTAATCCCTGTCCGGTTCCTGAAAAAAAAAATAACCGATATTTTTGAAGAGGATGGTATTTATTATTATGACTATCAAGCGGTACGTACTCATTTAACCTAAATTTTGTTGTTGTTATAATGATTTCGTTTAATCTATATACTAATTAATTTATGTTATTCTTAATTCTTATGCTATCGTAATTTTTAATTTTTCGATTTTTAAATAATGGTGGTAGATTTGGAATGTTTTTCGGTTTGGGTGGTATATTTGTAATTTTTATTAAACAGTGGTAGTTTTGGATTTTTTCCTATGGTTGGGCTTTCGAACTTGTTTCTCGTTTATTGTATTGGGTTAGGAAGTTGACAGTTTGCTATGGAGCCCGACTCAAATAGAAGTTTAGGCCCATTGGGTAATTGTTTGAGAAATGGAATAACCCAATAGTCTTTCTCATGTCGCTTTCATTGGACAAATAACCGATTTGATAGAACAAAGGATTTTTCTATTAGCCCAAACTAAAAACGAAATGGCCAAACCCAATGACACGCTTCATCATTGAATCGATGGTATCATGGTATGTACATAGTTGACAGCGATTTGATGACAACAGAAGAAAGAAATCAAGATTTTGTTACTGATTTTATGAATAACCTATTCAATACGCAACACATATACCCGGTGAGGATATAGGGAAGGATGGCCGGCTGGCTGCCCTCGGGAGCGGATAGAATAACAACACCTTATCAAATTATTATAACAACAGAATTCATTAAGGGTAAATAAGTAAATTAACAACAAATATCAAATTAAAATTAAATAAATAATCTCCAAACCCTAATCCACTCCTTCTATCTCGTATGCAATTTCTGCAGTTCCTCGCCAGCCTCATCTTCGGCTATTCCTTCTTTCTTCCACCGCCGGCGTCGCAAGTCCTCCTCTATTTCCTTCTATGTTCTGGCGCCGATCAATCCCTAGATACGAGCGACGGGAGAGATCATGTTCGACGTCAGCAGCAGCCGTCGTCTTCCATGGCTGCAATAGCGACCTCGGTAAGTCCTAGCTTCTGCTACCGCAAGTCGTCGAGAATCGACAGCTGTTTTCTCTCCACCGACACTTTTTTCTCTCCTCCGTGGACCTCGAACGCGTCTACTCCGTCTTCGCGAAGCTGGACCACCCGCTCGAAGCTCACATGTTCGGAACCGAGATGCTCTGCTGCTGCAACGGACTGCTCGCGCTCCGCAATTCGGACGAGGAAATCGCATTCTGGAACCCTACCACTCGCGAGCACCGGATGATCCCCAAGGCGGAGGTCGAGCTTCCTCTGGGGGATTCAAACTGCGAATTCGTGAATCGCACATCCGGAGAACTACACGGAGCAAGAGCCCAGCCCTGCAATCGAGAGGAATCGTCAAGTTTTAGTTCCCTTGTTATCAAGAACATATGTTGATCGATCGAGAGGGACTTGTGATCAGAAAAACGAACCCATAATTGTTGCAATTTACAAATTCAAACAGGACAATTGACACATCCTCAGGGCTCGAAATTGCTCTGCAGTCGTTTTCACGGAAAGCGTAATTAGGTTAGGTGCCCACCAGTTTGGAGGGTTTTGCCCCCGTTTTGGGTTATAGCAAACCATAAACACGATAAAGCAAACCACAAAAACAAACCAGAAACGTCCTAATACAGACCAAAAGTCTATTAAAACAAATCAGAAACCTCACAAAGCAAACCACAGAATTTTCAAAAACACACCAGAAACCTCATAATACAGACCACAAACACGATAAAGCAAACCACAAAAACAAACCAGAAACGTCCTAATGCAGACCAAAAATCTATTAAAACAAACCAGAAACCTCACAAAGCAAACCACAAAATTTTCAAAAGCACGCCAGAAACCTCT
This sequence comes from Linum trigynum, assembly GCA_964030455.1. Classification (NCBI taxonomy): domain Eukaryota; kingdom Viridiplantae; phylum Streptophyta; class Magnoliopsida; order Malpighiales; family Linaceae; genus Linum; species Linum trigynum. The sequence continues at coordinate 16,178,805 of OZ034818.1, forward strand.
TAATGCAAACCAGAAACACGATAAAGTAAACCACAAAAACAAACCAGAAACATCCTAATGCATACCAAAAATCTATTAAAACAAACCAGAAAATTCAAAAAGCAAACTACAGAATTTTCGAAAGCACACAAGAAACCTCATAATGCAAACCAGAAACACGATAAAGCAAACCACAAAAAAAACCAGAAACATCCTAATGCAGACCAAAAATCTATTAAAACAAACCAGAAACCCCGCAAACCAAATTTTTTTCGAAAGCACGCCAAAAACTTCTTAATGCAAACCAGAAACACGATAAAGCAAACTACAAAATGCATAAAAAAATATGAGAAACCAAACCATAAATCTCACAATGCACACCACAATATCCGGTGATCGTTGACCGGTCAACGAAGTTCGTTGACCGAACTCCGACGACCGTCAGTGAGCAGATTACGTCGTCGATAGGCATATTCCGGCCCCGATGACTAGATTCTGACGCCGATAAGCATATTCCGACGAAAAAAAGCATATTTCGGTGACCGACGACTAGTTTCCGGCGGCCAAAATTTTGGGCCGAAAATAAAAAATATTCTTATTTTTTTATTATTTTTATTATTTAAACATATTTTCATAATGCCAATTATAACTCTGCTTTGATTTTACACTAGGTCAACTTAATTAATAAAAAGTCACCACAACTCTACCTTTCTATTGGTTGGAGGCTAGTGTTGTCACCCTAACAACAAAACATGTGTTGTTATAGTAACCGGTCCCGCCACCCTCGCAATCACCCCTAAGGACACAAATCTTTACTATGGGTGACTCCCGTGCTATGTCAGTTGAAAGTAGGCGTAACACAGTTTAACTTTGCCTAGCGCCTAACTCGTCCAAATGTTAGAAGCATAAATAACATTTTATACTAGATGATGAAAAAAATATTGTGAAAATTGTTCACGTATACTAAATTTTTCAAAACAAGTAACAAATTAGGATCATGTAATCAACACAAGAAATTTATAAGATTGCGAAATTATGCAAATACATATACAAGCGTCCTAACTAACAGAATTCACTCTCTCATTAAGGAATCTTATTCCCCTGTAGTACCCAAGGTTATGGAATGATTCTTCCCAGGATAGAAAGGACGTACCTTTTTCGGCGTAGCGGTACCTCAAACCCCGAAATTCATCGAAAGCAGCGAACCGTCGAGAATCACACTTGACTCGATTTTCTCTTTGAAAAGATTGCAGAAAACTAATTTTTGAATTTAACAGAGTTTTGGTACCGGGAAAACGTCTATATCTCGGAATCAAAACTAGAGAGGGTATGGTGCTATTTATAGAAAATGAAGGGGTACATACGAAGGGAGGCAACTCTTCGTATGGGTGGTTACACCTCAACCATTGCAATGGTTCGTTTAAAATATTTCAACCATTGCATCGGTTCGGCCCCGTGGAATTTGGACCAATTTGGTTATTCCAAACCGCCACATGGTTCGGTTAGATTTGGTTCAACTTGGTTCGGTTTCGTCCGGTTGGTTACACAACACAATTTAGCCGATTACCCACATATATTACATCAAATCGATTGAATTCGAGACCGTGCCTTTCCACATCTTACCGACATGGTACTTCAAGAACTCTCTTGGATCCTTCCCCTTTCATTTCCATTCACACCACTAAAATTCCCAACAATCCCCCACATGAATGGAGAATGTTGTACTTTAAAAACTATGCAAAAAATTCGTGTGATTCTCGACTAAGAATTAGTTGCATCGGGATAGGTAGGTTTCCCTTTGAACCTTCCTTAGTGAACATATATCGAGTATACTCACCAATCGGTAGATGTGATATCTTTGAACCGTCGGTTTTGCTTGTATACTAAGACTACATATGTCACACAACTAACTCTTATCCGTTCATTGGTTCTTCATTGTTGTGTTCGTTTTAGCCATGAACATCGTCTGGTCTCATGAGTGCTTAGAGAACTGGCCTTCTTTTATTCTCCTTGAAGCGGCTCCAATTCACACTCACATTGGTGATTACTGATTTCTTAACGTGTATTCCGAAATTACACTATTTGATCACATCCCATGTCAAACTTAGAAACCATTAAAAACCTTCCATCTTTAGGTTTACCCTTATAGTTGGACATTGTCTCGTCATGAAAATGGACATTGGAAATTTGACAATGTCGGACCATCATTCACAACTTTGTTTGCTCCTTGAATCTAGAGGTTGGGTCTGTCAATCCTACTTAGGTAGAGTTACCGCCATGATGACTTCTCCTATGCCACGAGTCCATTCCCTTCGATGCTTGAACTAATTTCTAGGTGGGCCCCATGTTTTTTATTATTTGATCTAAAGTGTTCAACTTCGATAACTTCACTAGAAATTAAGCATTCAATAATGTTATGTATCTATTATCTATGACGAGATTTTCACATAACACTTCTAGACCTTGCAATAAGCCAATAACCATTTTGTGCACAAGTGTGTTTATTAACGCCAGTCATTGCGGGTCATACTATCAAACTTCACCGGTCTTAGAGTGGGTATATATATAGTTTAACTTGGACGTTTCCCAAGGTATTGCTCCCCATCAACCATAAATGCATATCCATTAATAGATTGCCTTTTGGTTCATCCGGAGAGTTCCCTTTGGGTACAATACACCAAAGACTCGTCTCTTTTGATCACTACACATCAGGTGTGCTTGACATGATTTTTATTGCCTTTCAATAATCATAATACATGCTAACGGTGTTGAAGTCCCTCTACTTCATTAACCTTAGAGTACTTAAGCTTCACAAGTATCTCTTCAAATGTAGTGACATTTATGACTTAGTTTAGGGTTTAAGTAAAACTTCTAAGTATTCACATAACTTCACTTTTGAATACCCAAGCGACATTCCACATCACTTCTCCCCAATTTATCCCTCACATTTCAACTATTTCGCCATAGTTGTTGAAACCCAATGTTTCTGATTTGGGAACTGTTGTTCATTTATATAATCGACAACATTTTCTCTTAGGGAAGAGTGTATCACCATCTCTAAGAAATCATCTTTGGATTTCATAAACCAGCTCTTTGACATAAATGTCAACATATGCTAGATTTTACTTTTAAGTTATACCCTCAACTGGGTAAACTCTGCAAGGTTTATGGACTTGCTTTTTCTCCCTGGACACCCTCATACTTTCTAGTATGAATTGTTTTACCTTCCCACTTTTGTCTTATGGATAAGTTTGCTTCCCATTGTAGGGTCTTGAGATTGTAGCCTAAACAACGGCTAGCTCTTCTCCCCCACAATTCTATCATTTGCCAAACATCATGGAATAATCCATTTATTTTCCATGACTTTACTTATTGAACTTGATAACCACTATCTTATCTAATTGTTTACCAATGGTATGAACTAATTGAATTAGCATACCACAAACAATTCAGATATTATTATTTGAAATATATATCACCGAATTACTTACAAGTGGTATCGGTCAAGGACAATCTAGATGCCACAAGTAATTCAGATAGATTCCAATACAGGAGACCCATCTAATTACTTGCCAATGGCTTTAGTCAAGGAAGCCTGACATACCACAAGTAATTCCAATAAATTTTTCTATGTCCATGGTCTGATTACTTGCCAATTGTATCTACTTCATAAATATATCACAAGTAATTCAGACTTTCTAAGTTCAATAAATCATCTCAATTGAGCTCTCATGCCAAATTGTTTGCCAATGGTATATATAGATATATACCATAAACAATTATGACACATAGTTACACACAATAATCGTAAGTCAAATTGTTTACCAATGGTATAGTGTACATATACCACAAACAATTCCGACGATGATTATTTTGATGATCGCCATTCTTTGGCAAGTTTGTACAATCCTTATATGAATCAATATTAGCTACATTTTTCTTGCCCTTATAGCATAGGAAACATCAATTCCTAAACCACATACATAATTAACAAATTATCATGTCTTCACAAGTACCAAAGGAATTAAAATTCCTTATCGCTTGTGGCTTACTCATAATGCAATCCTCTAGACGTGCATTTACCAAATTTCATCTCCAACACATTGGAGGTATACTCTTTCGTACTATGTTCAACTTATTTTGAACATAACCTTTGCATACAAATTTGCAATAATTTCGGCTTTGATAGACTTAACACAAAGTCCCCAAAAGCTTCGGAAAAAATCCAAAAGTACCACTGTCTAAAAAAAAAATTTCAAAAGTACCACCCAATCCCAAAAAATTCCAAAAGTACCACCCTTTTTCAAAAACCGCCACCCCACCCTGCGGTTTACACGAAAACCGTTTGTCGGGGGCGCGGTTTTCTATGCAAACCGCGGGCCTAGGGGGCGGTTATAAAAAAAAAAATTTTGGACCAAACCGCTGGGTGGGGTGGCGGTTTGACCCAAAACCGCCACCCCACCCAGCGGTTTGGTCCAAATTTTTTTTCTTTTTTCGATCAACTCCTAACTTCGGCCGAAACTTCAAACGAACTTAACTTTGCACTCGGGTATCCGATCGATGCGATTCTTTTTTTCATTTCGCATAACTTTTCAAGATCTACAACTTTTAGAAGGATGAAATTTTCAAAACTGGAACTATTTGTGGATATACGGGACCTTGAGAATAACTATACCTTTACTTTTCACAAATCCATGTACATTTTGAAATTATGATTATATTAAAAGTTTTATATCTTGAAAAGTTATGTGGAATAAAAAAAAAGTTCATAACATTCGGATTTTAGAGCACAAAGTTATGACCGCCCAAAGTTTGACGAAATGCGAGACCCGGCGGTATGCGGCTTGCAAGATCTCAAAAAGTTTGCGGCCTCCATTTTTTGAATCCGAATAAATTTTTGAGATCTTGCAAGCCGCAAACCGCCGGGTCCCGCCTTCGTCTCGAAAAAACGTCATTTGCCACCCCGAACGAGCCTTTTTTTTATTTTGCAAACTTTGGGCGGCCATAACTTTGTGCTCCAAAATCCGAATGTCATGAATTTTTTTTGATTCCACATAACTTTTCAAGATCTACAACTTTTAATATAATCATAATTTCAAAATGTACATGGATTTGTGAAAAGTAAAGGTAAAGTTATTCTCAAGGTCCCGTATATCCACAAATAGTTCCTGTTTTGAAAATTTCATCCTACTAAAAGTTGTAGATCTTGAAAAGTTATGCGAAATGAAAAAAACAATTGCATCGATCGGATACCCGAGTGCAAAGTTACGTTCGTTTGAAGTTTCGGCCGAAGTTAGGAGTTGATCGAAAAAAGAAAAAAAAAATTTGGGCCAAACTGCTGGGTGGGGTGGCGGTTTTGGTTCAAACCGCCACCCCACCCAGCGGTTTGGTCCAAATTTTTTTTTTATAACCGCCCCCTAGGCCCGCGGTTTGCATAGAAAAACCGGGCCCCCGACAAAGGGTTTTTGTGTAAACCGCAGGGTGGGGTGGCGGTTTTTGAAAAAAGATGGTATTTTTGGAATTTTTTGGGATTGGGTGGTATTTTTGGAATTTTTTTTTTAACTGTGGTACTTTTGGATTTTTTCCAAAAGCTTCTCGTAGGTTTCATACACCTTTAGTCATTCATATTTTCCTAACTGAATAGATTACAACCATCCAAACCATCGTCGAATCCATAAAGGGATATATTGGATTTGATCCATTCATATAGAGGCTAATTCTTCTATATACTCTCATGCATCACATTGCATGAAGAAGTGTCCAAATTAATTGGCACACCAATCGTTCACTCATGCCACATAACGAATTGGATCATAGGATAAACATCTTAAAATTTGGTGGTCTTGGAATTAAACAAGCATGTTATGCTTTATGCAACTAATTTTCCACTTAGAAAATAAGAACATTTTTTTTGCCCCATTATGTAAATACACAAGTATTGTCAAAAAAAAATATGTAAATACACAAGTCACATAGGTATACACATACTATTACCGTATATATAACCACACATACATATGCCAGAGAGGCTCAATATCGGATTCCTCGGCCATGGGTTTATGATCCGCATCCATGGTGTTCTCAAAGCCAGGCAATGAGATACACCAATAGGATATCCTTTATGAAGTGCTTCAAGGTCCATGAATTGGTTGAATACTTTCCAACAATTTCACCAAGAGGCCACATCCTCATGACCAGGGTCAATGCATGAGTGTCATTGATTTAATTTAATGAACATGACCTGGGTCAAAAAACACTTCCAGGAACACATGTATATATAGTTGTCCCATTTCAAACTTAGGTCACACAATTCTTGTGCCCAAGGCCCACGCTCCCGCTCCAAAGCGCAGATCCGCGATTTACCAAAAATTCTTTCCAAATCCGCGAATTTTCCAATTTCAGAGCGCGACTTATTCTGTAAAAAACGCGATCTCTTTTTGCTTACGAAATCTTGAACTTTTCCAACCAAAACAAAAGCATTGACGAGTGACGACAATCAAACTTCGACCATTCTTGTGCAAATCACTAGGGGTGTTCAAATGGTTACCATGGTTATAACCAAACCAAATAAGGCTAAATTTCATTAAACATGGAATACAATATCATAACCAAACCGTCCAAACTAATACAACAACCAAATTAACCAAACTAAAGTTTAATCGGTTTGGTTAATTGGTTAACTAGATTAACCAATATAAAATCACATTATCATTAAGTGAGAAAATTTACCGGTTAATGCATCAATTCGCAATTTATATAATGAATAAAACATAACAATCAACACATAGTTATAGTTGACCCTTAACATAAATACATGCAACTAAAACAATTATCTTACGATTAGTTTAGAAGTATTCACCTAACAAAATTTTATGACAATGGTATGGGTTAATGAATTGTTGTGTTTGTGTGAATTGACTTAGTCTCTTAGCAATTATCATAGGCTTGAAAGGACATTCCTTTCAAGTTTTCATCTATCATAATGTATGAGATTTATCTAAATTAGGCGTCCATATGTTGTGGTCTACACTTTACATATACAAATATACACTATAGGAGCAATATTGAGCTTTATATTTTATGAGTCTAAAAGGGATGAACGTTTAACTCTTGAGTGGTTATGCATTTGAACACCCCTACAAATCACTTTAACACAAAACAATTCAGGACCAAAGTCACAATTGCAGCCAGAAAACGGCGACTACTCTTCAGAAGAGAAAGGTGTGGTAGAGATGTAGATAGTGGATACGAAAAGAAACCATTTTAGAGTGGAGAATGGCGTTCAAGATTTCAAAAGCTTTGAAGATCTGAACCAATTGCTGAAGAAGCGTCTTCTTGCCGTCATTCACAAGGACTACAAATTTACCTATTTTGAGGATAGTAAAATCCACCAAATTACAAGGCCAATGACTAGATAAGAGGCGATTCATTGGAAGAGGTTTGACAAGTGGCCACTCATCTGAAATTTTACAGATTTACTTGGCATTTTTTGTGTTGGAATTTAAATTTTTGGGATGAAGTGGACGAAGAAGGTAGAGAGCAGAAGAGAGAAGAGTAAGATTACGGAGAAGAGATAAGAAGAAGATGAACGTGTGGAGGAAATCACTCCTCCCCTTTTGCCTGTCAATTTACTTTATCTTGTGGGCTCAAAAATATGATAAGCCAACTGTTGAAATTGAAGCCCATTTTCATACAGCAAAACAAAGTCCACACGTTTAACATAGGGAGATTATTTTAGAGAAACAGTGTTGTACTTTGTACTTGTAGGCATGAAATTAGTAGGTACCAATTAGAGTTTTCCTATTCATCCATTAGTACTTCTCCTATGCCATGATGACTTCTCCTATGCCACGAGTCCATTCCCTTCGATGCTTGAACTAATTTCTAGGTGGGCCCCACGTTTTTTATTATTTGATCTAAAGTGTTCAACTTCGATAACTTCACTAGAAATTAATCATTCAATAATGTTATGTATCTATTATCTATGACGAGATTTTCACATAACACTTCTAGACCTTGCAATAAGCCAATAACCATTTTGTGCACAAGTGTGTTTATTAACGCCAGTCATTGCGGGTCATACTATCAAACTTCACCGGTCTTAGAGTGGGTATATATATAGTTTAACTTGGACGTTTCCCAAGGTATTGCTCCCCATCAACCATAAATGCATATCCATTAATAGATTGCCTTTTGGTTCATCCGGAGAGTTCCCTTTGGGTACAATACACCAAAGACTCGTCTCTTTTGATCCACTACACATCAGGTGTGCTTGACATGATTTTTATTGCCTTTCAATAATCATAATACATGCTAATGGTGTTGAAGTCCCTCTACTTCATTAACCTTAGAGTACTTAAGCTTCACAAGTATCTCTTCAAATGTAGTGACATTTATGACTTAGTTTAGGGTTTAAGTAAAACTTCTAAGTAGTTGCCTTGTTCTAGATCAGTTTTCGGCTATTGAATGTAGTAAAGAGATGAATTGATGGAAGCAAAAGAGATTAGGAGGAAGTTCTGTAGAAAGAGTGATTGAGGAAGAGCAAGAAGAAGAGGAGAGAGGAAGAAGGAAGGAGATAGAGCATAAGAGAAGAAGTAGAGATTGGAAAATTGTTCATTCCATTATTCATTACCAAGTTTAATACAAGATGATCCTATTTATACTTGTTACACAATTACATTATGCTCCCTATTTTTAACTAGTTTGCATCTCAGTCCCGTTCGTTACAAATACCCTCCCCATGAAAACAGTCTTGTCCTCAAGACCGAAGGACAATTGAAATGGCATAACAAGCTGAGATTAAGCTAACTTTGCTACCTAAGAGTAGAGCTGCTATAATAGAAAACATGGCTAAAACTATGGATTCTACTTGTGAATAATAGAAATCATAAGTAGCTTCTCATATGTAAATTTCTTTGCCTTAAAACATTTGCAGTTGTTGAACTAAGACAGATCTTCAAGAACACCTCAGTTTGCGTTCAAGACAGCCAATGCTGAATTGGTGGAGCGAAGTGCTGGGACTTCCATAGTGCAGCTGATACAGTAGTTACTGTGAAACTTGCCAGAGGCAGCAGCATATATGAAGCTTAGCATCATGAGTTGAGCTTGTGAATTCTGCTTGCCAATGTTCAACATCATCCTCATCAAAATCAAGTGCAACAACAAACTGAGCCAAGAAGCCCGTAAGTAACCGACTGGCACATCATGAATCAGAAACATAAGCTTTATAATCCATCTCACTGTCACTCTTTGATTTGGGTTCAAATGTACATATTTTGCCCCTCATTTTTTGATAGTTTGAATTTGCATTTCATCGTTCCTCGACATATTTCAAACTAGGTTGTGCTTGTTTTGATACATTTCAGGTCCTAGCATGTGTGGAAAGGCCGATGACGAGTTTCGGGTCAACTAGAGGTCAAAAAGTGCGAAAAAGTGAAAAAACGGGGACCGTGACAATTGCCTCTTAATCATGAACATCGATCCGTCTAGGGAGAAATCTGCAGTTACTACCGCGAGACGAGTTCACGGTCTCTAAGAGCGTGAACTTGGAGCACAAACCATGAACCCATGAGAGTGAAGCGATGCGTTTTGGAGACGACGCCAAGTTCACAGACGCGTTTAGGTGTTCACGGTCGTGAGCTGGCCAACGGGTCCGTGAACTGGTCACTTTCGGGCAAATATGAAGACAACAGCGAGGAGAGAGGAAGGGAGGCTGGTTTCTAGAGAATGAACACTTTATTTCTCTAGGGTTTCAACCCAAAACACCAAAGGGGACTTCTAGTGAGAGAGGGAGTGATCTTGGAGCTTAATTGAAGGCATTGATCAAGCTTGGAAGCTAGGAATCAAGCCTAGAAGAAGAAGATCTAGAGGTTTCTTTGTAATATCTCTCTCTCTCTCTCTCTCTCTCTCTCTCTCTCTCTCTCTCTCAACTCACCCTCTTCTCTTGGTTTTAAGAACCCTAGGTCTAGATTTGGTTTAATGTTGATGTATGTGACAAACTCCATGTTTAATTGATGATTTTACTTAATTGATGGATGTTTTCATGAATGGCATGAGTTGAGTTTCCATTTTCATATATTCAGCTTTTGACTTAGGAGGGAGATAATCCCCTTATAGCCCATTATTGGCGTCTTCGGGTCACTCCTATCGTATATTGTTCGGGTAGTCTCCTAGGGAGTTGATTCCATTAGTCTCCTTGCAATATACGAAACCAAATAGAGCACCTACCAAGCCGTCGATTCACCGTTCCGGGTCATTCCCGAGGGAGTCCATATCCAAATGATAGTGTATTTGAGTCGATCGAGCTAGGAGGATACTCAACATCGATCCAAAGGTCGGAAATAGGGGAATTTAACCCAAGAGAGCTCCCAAACTTGTTTACCCACTCTTCTCTTGGAAGGGTGGTTTGTGTTTGTTTAATTTTTTTTTTTTGTTTTTGTTTGTGTAAGTTATGAATCATGGATCCCAATGGCTTCTACAATAGGTAGGGGTATGCACAACCACCCAAATGGGGGTACCCCGGAGCTTAATGGAGTGAACAAGAAGGGGGAGCCAAGGATCCGAGATCTATTATCAACATCCCTTCCAAGAACAACCATACCAATGGGGGCTTCCCCATACGAAGAAACCTTCCCTCCACAAACCGAGGAGAAATCCAAGTTGGAGTTGGCAATGGAGGCTTTCATGGGCCATTCCTCAAGACCATGTGCCTCTTCACAACCAGAGCCAAAGAGCAAATTGGAGCTCTTGGTGGAGCGGTTTGTTCGAAGCACCGACGAAGGGTGCTCGAGTTTGGATCTCTTACAACCCAAAGAGAAGTCCAAGCTGGAGCTTATTGTGGGGAATTTGAAGGAACAAGCTCCAACATGGATTCCCAACCCCTCCCTTCCCCGGTTTGACATTAGAAGAGAAGGTGACACGTACTTGTGCAAGCTATCGCCTCTCATTATTGGAGGAGAAAGAAGAGGTTCAAGGACCAATCAATGACAACCGTGTGGAGCAAGAAGAACTCACCTCGGAGAGCTCCCGTGGTGAGGATGAACAAGAAGGTTGCATTGATGAATTTCACACCCTTTCCGAGAGAAAATTTGAAGACCAAGTCACGAGTATGGAGGAGCAAGAATCCTTTCTATGATCTTGCATGGCATTTTGCCCTACAAACCGTGCTTGAAGACATGAATGGGAAGGTGAAAGAAGAGGTTGAAGAGGTGGAAGTAAGCATTGAAGAGGGGGAAGATCTCGAGCGTTCCCAAGGGGAGGAAATTGAAGAAGAAGGAAGGGAGGTTGAAGATGAAGTAGAAGGAGCAAGTGGCATCCAAGACGAGGACGAGGTCGAGGTGGATGAAGCATCCACAAGTCACGAGGGCTACGAAAGCTTTCCACCCGACCTCGATGCGCTTTTGGATAAGGACCCATTTGCGGCTCGTTTCCAAGCCAAGGACAAACCATCGGCGATCCCTCTTGGTGGATGCGATGGTGGTAAATCAATGTGACATTACATGGTGTGGGGTAAGGAAAGAAGAAGAGGTCTCACGGGTGGAGCCCAACGCAACTCAAGTTCACGAGCCCTCAATCATGGACTCGTCCAATGCTCGTGACTTGAGACACCACGAGAACCTCAACTTCAAGGAGGTTCTTGGGTGGACCGAAATTTGAAGATCAACCGTCCAGCTCACGATGTTAAAGAAGCGTTTGGTGGGAGGCAAACCAACCATCAACGGTTTACATCTCTTTTCCTTCCAATAAGACGGCCAATGGAGAGATTTTGGTGGTGTTTTGCCGTCTCATTGCTCTTCTGAATCTCGCACGACCTCTGATCCCGACCATCAACATTCACATCGTATGCGGTAACATCGTTCTACCTCCTTTTTTTACACCATTGAGGGCAATGTCAAGCTTAAGTGTGGGGGTAGGGGTAGTCCTTTATGCATTTTTGTGTGAATGATTGGTGTGATTTTGAATGCTTGGAGCCTTGATGTATGCCCAAATTTGAAATTTTTTTAGGGCTCCAAGCAATGCTTGTTCAAAATGGCCGGTTGGATGGTGAATCTCTAGCTTATTTGGCATCGTTCTTGAATTTTTGAATATAGTCGAGTGCATCCTATAAAGATGAATGAGAGTGCATTAGGATTGTGCGAAGGCTTAGTCCTCATGTGTGCTTAAATGAATGGAATGTCTTGACTTGGTTACTCTTCGATTACAATTGCCATGCATTGAGTTTGTGAATGTGGAATAGACGATTGGGCGGCTAGGTAGCCTGTGAGTTTTGAGTTGATCGTTTCTTCTGGTGTGATAGTTCCCTCTCACCATGGTGTGTAGCATCACAGTTGTCATTAGCGAGTAGGATGGAGGCATAGGATTAGTCCACGCCCAAATGTTGATTGTCCCGAAATGTGTTATCCCTTTGAGCCTTGTGACTTTGAGGGTCGTTCTTATCAATGCAGTCAAAATCTAGATTTTAAGTAAAATCGAAAACTGAGGTAGAATCGAAATCGTAGATTAAATTCGTAAAATCGTAAGATTTTAAGGTTCATATTAAAATAAATACTTAAAATACTAGATAGTAATAAAAATGCATATCTTGAATAACAATCAACCACATAAAGCATAATTACTTCCCAAGATAAGTTTGTTTGCTAAACAAACACAACTAATCCATAAATTTTTCTTGTACATAATAGAAACACACAAATAGGAAACCTGAAACATTATCGATATCGTTGTTAATTAATTGTTAAGAGTAGAAAATCACATAAGATCGTTAGGATCAACATTAACATCACTTACACATCATCGTCATCATCCTCAACTCACCCTCACTCTCATCGTTTTTATTTGTTTAAGGACTAATATCATTACTCTTATGATCACTTGAAGTACTTTCACCATTGACCATATTTCCTTGATTACCATCATCTGGAAAAGATAACTCATTGATTGATGCATTCCCTTCTTAATTGATAAAAGGTCGGGTTAGTGGTGCTGAAGGATTGGGAGATGAACAAAAGCTTGCAATGTAATTGAGATTTGGATTATTGTGAGGGTGGTGGGAACAAACTATAAGCTAATTGGAAGGGTGGAAGATATCGTTGATGGAAGGAGTTGGGCGCCACGTGCGAAAGAGGAAGATACGTGGAAGAGAATGAAAATAAATTGAGGGTTAACTATCAAGTTGGGGTTGTGTTGTTCATTATGTTGGGTTGGGGAAAGTAAATTTGATTCGGTTCATGGGCAAATCAAACTTCACCATTGTCCCCAACGCGTTGCCTTCGCAAATCATCCTTCACTGCTATCCCAACACGTTAATGTCACCATGGTTGTCAAAAAGAGGCTCTGATACCAATTTGTGATGTCCGGCCTTGTTCTGGATCAATTCTCGACTATTGAATGTAGTAAACAGATGAATTTATGTAAGCAATAGAGATTAGGAAGAAGATATGCAGAAAGAGTGCTTGAGGAAGAGGAAGAGAAGAGAGGAAGAAGGAAGGAGATAGAGCAAAAGAGAAGAAGCAGAGATTGGAAAATTGTTTATTTTGTTATTCGTTATCGAGTTCAATACAAGATGGTCCTATTTATACTTGTTCCACAATTACATTATGTTGCTTATTTTTAACTAGTTTGCATTTCAGTCTCGTTTGTTACACTAATCTCATTATTAATCACGCCGCCGCCGTCGCTAGCAATCATCCCCAAAGCCAATCTCCGTCGACAACCACAGCAGGTGGCGCAACCTGCTGGAATAAACCAACGACGGAGGCAGTGGAAGATCGGCGTATAGAAGGAGAAATCAGCGAGGCCTTGAAGCTTCGACCACCGATTAGAGAAAAGATCCGGCCAAGCCTCGACTGGAAGTTGAGAATGTTGAATCATTGGATGCTTTCCCCTGCCTTCTATTTTCCCCTCTGCAGAGAGATTTGGAGAGGGAGAAATGGGAGAAGGAAGGATGATATGAGAATAGAGCCAGAGAGATGGAAAACAAATCAGGGAAGGAATAAGGGTTAATACCTTAGTTTGATCTGAATTATACAAAAACTTTATACTTTGGCCGGTGGTTTCCGAAATTGCTCTTTTGACCCGAACTATATACCATACTTCCTAACTTGATCTGGAGCCAAATTTGACCGTTAAATTGGATGGTCAACTCCATTAACTGTTAGTCAAATGACCAGCTCACTTGCCACGTCAACAAACAAGAAATAAAAATATTTATTTTTAATTTATGTATTCATTTTCCTTTATTTTGTTGTGATAATTCATTTTCCTTTCTAACAATAATAATAATAAAATTCAAAACCACAATTTTTCAAGATCTGGGAATCTAACTCAATCGCAAACCTCTCCTCCTCCGCTCTCCAAGGTTTCGACTCCTTCTACCCTCGTCGACCCGTCGCCCACAAGCTTCATCACCCATTATCATTCATCTCCCATTCATTCAATTCTAATAATACCAACGGTAGTGGTGATCTTCCAAACAATCCCTTCGTCGTCAGGAATTTTCAGGTGGGTTCGGCGATGGCGGCACCATCATCTTTACAGAACATGATGATGAACCAGAAGTTGTAGCTTCGGTCGCTGCTTCACTCCCACTCGCTCAAGCCCAAATCGGGCGAAGGGTTGATCGGCATTGACAACGATCATCAGATAGGGACTGTACCACCCTAATCTGGCTGGACACTACTATTACCAAAATGCCCTTATTAAACTGTTAACCATAATGAGAACCAAAAAGACTGGAAAAATTAACGGAAAACTTTTCATATATATGATTTAATAAAAACTTTAAAATTCGAACAAAATTTGCTTCTAACTTACGTACGAGGAAATTATATAAGTCATAAATACTCTTAATCATTTGCATCAAGTCTCAAGTCCTACTAACTACACGAGATTGGAATCTTTGTACTGGAGTCCTTTAGAGCCATTGATCCTCATCACGAACTGCTGCAATTCTAAGCATACTCTTGAGCTTCCACCCTTCCTGAATGCGGGGGATGGGCTCAGTTCTAATCCTATTTTCATCATCATACATACACAGATAGCCATGCACATGCAATGCTTTTGGTACATTATTAGATGCATTAGTAAGAGTTATTGAACTTACAGCTCTTGTTTAGTTTATACGTGTCTTGCGTATTTCATCTTAACATGGGGCTCCGTCCTCCACTTAGCTAGCGCAACCGTCCGGTAAAACTTGTCATAACATGTCCTGACATGACTACCCTCACAATGGAGAGCATGAACGTGTAAACTGTGCCTATCTAAGGCAAAACACCCACACAATGCGGATCAGGCCCCTATCAGAGGCAAAACGCCCGCACAATGGGGATCCTACGCCGATCTAAGGCGAAAATACCCACACAATGGGGATCATGTACTGCGTGCGTAGCCTAAGCAAGGATTAAACGTGTTCTTACTTATTCGTACTTATTAACTTGATAGTTTTTACACTTGCTTATCTGAATCTCTCACTCCTGGGGAGATGTAATTAATTTATACTTGCTCACATACTTGAAAAGTTTGGAGATCTCCCACACAATGGGAAGACCCAACTTATTAACTTGCACAAGTCATCTTAGACTTGAATGCCGTGAAACTTAGTTTACTGATGCTTCGTGATGTCATGCACACTTAAAGTAATGACTAAACGTAAATGACTTAGCTGAACATGAAAGCGTATAAGGAATAACTAAAACATAAAGCGTGAACCGAAATTAATAGATTGATATGGAATACTACTCTAGGCCCCTTTAACCATGCACCTGAACGATAAAGTAGTACTTGAACACTTGTCATTCAAAGTTATGCGATTTCTCCCCATACGATCACGCAACTACGTCAACAGAATAAATTAGTCTCCGTCCAACTAATTAGAGCTCGTCCCTCGTATAATTATCACTAGGTTCCACACCAACCCTTAATGTTATGTTGGTTACTCGTTCCCTTTGGGTTGTGGGCCTCACCAACGCTACCCCATAGCAACTAGTCATGCACGTAGCCCAAATACAATCATAACTATTATCTAGAACTATCCCCAAAAGTAATACCCCATAGCAACTAGTCATGCACGTAGCCCAAATACAATCATAACTATTATCTAGAACTATCCCCAAAAGTAATGCCACTTCTCTGGTTATATTTATGATTCGGGCCTAATTGCACAAATTTTATCCCCGTTTTCCTTGGGCGTTTGTGGCATTTGTGCCCCTAAAAGGGTTGTTTTGTGCTAGGCTTTGTGTGTTTCAGGTTCTAACAGGTGAAACCAGCCCCGAAGTCGGAAGTTGGAAGGAAATGAGCGAAAACTGGGCAAAGAGGGTGATTTACGCCGGGTTCACGGTTTCCCATTGTAGTTCACGGTCTCCTATGGCCGTGAACTGAGGCCCAAAACCGTGAACCGTGAAGCGTCCAGAGCGGATTCTAAAGTTACTGACGCAAGGCGAGTTCACGGTTAACAAGTGTAGACACCACAAGGCGAGTTCAATTCTATTTCTTCTTCTCCTCTTCTTGTTCTTCCTCTTTCTCATTCCTGTTCTAAACCCGAGACACCAACAGAAGTCCAAAACAGAAAGAAAATAGAGATGGAAAAAAAAAAAGAGTTCATTTCCATTTCTTTCTTCTTTAGCCATACACAGACATAAAAGGCACTGAAGTCTTCTTCACTTCTGTCACTTTCCTATTGAAACACACACCAGCCATCCAAACAAAAAAGAAATAACAAACAGAAGCTAAAATACAAAAGAAGGTAGCCGAGCAACAAGAAAGTTAGAAATGCAGCAGTTAAATGCCATGGAAGTCGAGAAATAGGAGGCAGAGTCATCACCAAACTACAAGCAACAAGGTTGGTATCTCATTATCTCATCATCATCACCCAGAATCATCTCATCGTATGTTCTTATTTCATAATACCAAACTCATAATCTAATTTTGGGTGGAAACCCCATCAAACCCATCTAAAAGTTGCAGTGATCCATTTCAAATGATGATTTACCCAGTCGACACAATTTCTCTAGTAAGCACCAAAACAAGTACCAATGCCCATAAACGACTTTTAATCCCAAAAATCCAGATTCCATACCAACCATTATCCTAAACACAGATTTTCAGATGCCCAAATATGAAAACCACATTAGTTGTCAATCGTCTAAATTGAGATAAACATAACCCCTTCTTTCAAACAAAAAAAAAAAAAAAATAGAAAAACCAGAAAAAACTTACCGGAAGGGGTATGTATCCCCTGTACGCATTCCACCGCCGCCGGCAAAACCCGGGACTGTCGGTGGCAGCTCCCTTTCTTCGACCCCTCTAGTCCGAGACCACAATAGAAGATAAAAGGTCAGAACCTAAAGCTCACCCAAAATTGATTAAAAAATGAAGAATCAAAATCAAAGGTAGAAAACCCACCTGAAACTTCTCGTCGGAACTTCGCTCCGTTCCCGTCGCCGGCAACCACTATCATCTTTCCCTCTTCGATCAGACCCCAAACCATAAAAAAACCCACAAAAGAATAACACAAAACAAATGAGAGTCTCACAAAATCCCAAATAAAACCCTAAAATCGACATGCAACAAAAACCATCTTACCTTCGCCACCTCTGCCTTCCTCGTCACCGGCGTCCATCGCCGTCAGTTCTCTTGCCGTCATCGTCTTTCCTTCCTTACTTTCTCCTCGTCACTACCAGAAAGGAAGAGAGAAGTAGAGAACATATAGGGGCTAAGGAAGAACAAGGGCCGATCGAGAGGGGGAAAGTTTAGAAATCGAGAGCGAGAGGGAGAAGAGGTCGGATTCTTTTTCTCCTTTCGGTTCTTTTTCAGAGAGAAAACAGAGAAGAGAGAGAATATGGAAAACTTGTGCGGCTAGGCTAGAGGTTAGAGGGTTACGTTTTTTACTCTAACAAGAAGAATAATCAAATTATTCAACACATTATGTGTTTTTCTTAATTAATAATAGATTAAATAATGAGAATTCTCATTATCAAGTCATTTAAACACAATACCATTTATAGTAACAAGATGAATAATTAAATTATATCTAAAACATTTTAACCATAGTCTTAATCATGAGTCAATTGAAGGAGTCAATTGAAGGTGATTCATATTCCAAATCATTTTAACGAACTACGTGGACTTTGATCCCGATTACTTGGCTACGTAGTCAACCAATAGGTTCGAGTCCAACTAATCAAAAACTCTTTCTTTAATTTTGACAATCGCGTCAATAGACGTATGATCAAATATTAATAATAAACACATAATTCATTGAATCGTACAATTAAATACGTAAATAAGGCGCAAATTATAATACATCCAACCATTTTAAACTTACCAATTTAAGTAGTACTGATTTAGGGCGTCGCGGGGTGTGAATACACTTTACCACACGTAACCGTACTCCCGAACCAAGAACTTTAAAATTTCGCAAACCAAATCCCGATTCTGATCCTAAGGTTAGAGTCGGACCAAACAGTGTTCGATCCACCACAAATAAGATCGATGGTGACTCCAAACTATTCACGATGGGTCCCCCGATCCGGAGGTGCGGTTGCGACAACAAGACCATGAACTTTGAGTGCAAATCGTGGACTCAAGTTAGTGAAGCGGTGCGTTTTGACAAAGCGCTCCACGTTCACGGCCGTGAACTGAGGCCGTGAACTAAGTCCGATCCCATTATAAAATGTGAGCTAAAAGGAAGAGAGGGGAGGGAGCCAAAGAGTGAGAAAGTGTTTTATTCAGATTTTAGAGAGAGAAAGGACGAACCAAAGAAGAAAGGAGGCTAAGTTTTGCTCCAAGTGGTGAATTGGGTGCTGTGAAATCCTAATTATTTGCCATGTAGTTGTAGTGTGAATTGAATGATTGTTTATGGGTGTTGTTTAATTTAATGAATGAGGTATTTTTCATGATGTTTGTGCTTGTTTGTGCTTAGCAATCTAGTTGGCCATTCTAACCTAGGTTGGAGAGGAAACCCCTCTTATCAAAGAGGCTCAATTGAGTTGGGATTCATTGGGATTTTCAAGCCACCTACCTAGGTTAATGTAGGGTAACCCTCTATCTTTAATGAAACGACTAGGTTAATCGTGATTAATTGTGAATAACGTCCCATTCGAGTGCATGTGCTTTGGTAGTAGTTAGGGGGAAGCGACACCAGAGTGATCCTTCTCATCTAGAGCTTTCAAACAATTTACCATTGCTTTGTTTTCATTTAATCTTTATTGTTTTCAACAAAAAACCAATCCGCTAGATAATGTTTCAAATAATGGAAGTAGGGGTACATGGATCAGCCCGAGTTGATATTTAAACATACTTGCCCTATTTTGCACCCATCTAAGGTTTATACTTGGACCTTAGGTAGGATTTTGTTGTGATATTCGGTATGAGTCAAGTTTTTGGCGCCGTTGTTGGGGATTCAACGGTCCGTTATCTTGAAAAAGTTGTTTGGTGTTAATCTAGTTTTTAATTTTTGTTTTGCTAAGTTGTGAAGTGTGTGCTTGTGCCAGACGAGTTGTGTTCTTTGATTGTGTGTAGGAAGGTGCATTACCCGGAGCAATCTGGCACCTTTAATACCACTGGACGAGGATATCAATCGGACTCTCCGACTTCTAGCTCGTGAGATGGAGCAAGCGGAGGCAAGAAGAAGAAGCGAAGAAGGGGGACAACAGGTAGGTCCCGAAGTTGAAGGAATTGAAGGAGAATTTGAAGTTGAAATGGCGGCAAATCAACCTCAAGCTGCCAATCCGGCCTCGAATGCAAATGCGAAAGCGGGAGCTAAGGAAGAGCCAAAGACGATGGGCTACTATATGGCTCCACGGGCGGTGGACATCTAATAACCAACCCTACATCTATCTGTGGCTGCCAACAATTTCGAGATCAATCCCTCTCTCGTGTCGATGATTCAACAAAATGCCTACTTCCACGAGAGCATGTCCAAAGGTTTCTGGAGCTAGCGGGAATTTTAAAGATTAATTTCGTCTCCGAGGAGGCGTTGCGATTGAAGATTTTCCCCTATTCTTTGGCGGGAAAGGCGCTTCGATGGCTCAACAACTAACCAACTCTATCCATCACCTCTTGGGAAGATTTACTCAACAAGTTTATGACCCTCTATTGCCCTCACCACGGCTTTGAAGAGCAATTCCGGATCGAAACTTTCTATGGAGGACTCATGCAAGATTACAAGATCCTTATCAACTCTCTTTGTCAAGGGAGGTTGATGAACATGACCCCTCCTCAAGTCACCGAATTGCTTGAAGATTTGGCCCTCAAGGGATATGATTGGGGTTTGACGAGAAGTGGTAAGAGAAGCAACGAGAGAGGAGTAAGAAGTGTGGGAACGAGTGCTCCACTTGAAGCAAAACTTGATAAGTTGATTGAAGTGATCCTGGAGGACAAGAAGCAAGGGAAGAGAGCGGTTGTGATTGGTGTTCGAGCACAAATCACAAAATTGTGGATTGCCAAGCAATGAAGGAGTCTAGTACCCTCGCGGAGCAAGTCAATTTTGTTTCCAATTCTAGAGGGGACAACCCGTATAGCAATACTTATAATCCGGGGGGGGGGGGGGGCGGAGAAATCATCCTAACTTTGCTTGGTCATCCCCCACTAATTCAAGACCTCCCGATTTCCAAGGTCCCATGGGCAATTATCGACCTCGGCCAACCTTCATCCAACAAAGGCCTCAATTTCAAAACTCGACCTTCCAACAACCTTACCAAGCACAAGGTGGACAAGGGTTTCAACAACAACAACCCGACAAGCTGTCCAAACTTGAAGACCTTGTGAATACCATTGTGAGCATGAGTGCTCAGAAGTTCGAGAAGATTGAGCAATTCATGGATGTGGCAACATCCAAGTTTACCTCAGTTGAAACGGGACTCCGAAGCCATCCAGCAAGTCTCCATAACTTGGAAGTGCAAATTAACAGCATTGCTGCGATCCTCACCGAGAGACCAAAGGGGCCCCTACCCTCTCAAACCATTGGCAACCCCAAGGATCAAGCCAGGTGCAATGCAATTTTCTTGAGGAGCGGGAAGGTGACCTCGGAGGTCGTTGCCAAAGAAGTGAATGAGAAGGAAGACTCTAACCCCGAGGATGGAGATGAAGAGCCCTCGAGGGGAGAGAAAGAAGTGTCAAGGAAGGCATTGTTGACGCCATCTCCGGTGGCTGAGTACAAGCCACCTCTTCCTTTCCCCACAAGGGTGTACAAGGAGAGGTTGGAAGCAGAATGTGGAGGTTTCATGGAGATGCTCCGAAATCTCCACCTTAACATTCCCTTCCTTGAAGCTATGGCTCACATGCTAAGATATGCAAAGTACCTTAAGGGATTCCTCACCAAGAAGCCGAAGTTCGAAGACCTCGCCAACGTGACTCTAGGCGAGGAGTGCTCCGCGTTTATCCTAAACAAGTTTCCCAAGAAGCGGCAAGATCCAGGTAGCTTCACCATCCTCCTTTGCATTGGTGCATGTCATATAGAAAATTCCTTGGCTGATCTAGGTGCAAGTATAAATGTGATGCCTTTTAAGCTTTATAAGAAGTTGAACTTGGGTGAGCTAAAAACCACTAGGCTTAGCATCACATTGGCCGATCGATCAGTCATTAGTCCTAGGGGCATAGTGGAGGATGTCCTAGTACCTTGTCATAAGTGAGGACTCGAAGATGCCACTCATACTAGGACATCCCTTCTTTGCCACCGCCAAGGCATTAATTGAGGTAAATGAGGGAACTTTGATTCTAAGGGATGGTGAGGAGAGAGCTACCCTAGGAATTGATCCTAAGCCTAGGAGTTAGGAAATAAGAGAAGTGGAACAAAATGGTATAACTATTAGTGGAGGCGAGCCTCTCAAAGTAAACCACACTAGTGTGTTTGTTCCATGTGATGTGAAGTAGGACAAAGTGTCGGGGCACATGGCATGTTAAGTTGGAGAATGCAATCATTGAGTGGAAAGAAAAGTGAAAGAGGAAGTTGACCGATCAAGTTGACCGATCAAGGAGACCATCCGATGGAATAAAACCGTGAACTTTGAATGCTAACTGTGAACTCATGTGAGTGAAGTAGTGTATTTCGACACAATGCTCCAAGTTCACGGACGTGTTGAAGAGTTCACGGCCGTGAACTGGGTCCGTGAACTGAGCCTGATCCTAGTATAAAATTTGAGCTGAAAGAAAGAGAGGGGAGGGAGCCCAAGAGTGAGAAAGTGTCTTCTTAAGATTTTAGAGAGAGAAAGGACGAACCAAAGAAGAAAGGAGGCTAGGGTTTGCTCCAAGTGGTGAATTGGGAAGAATCTCCACAAGAAAAGATGAATACAAGATCAAAGAGGAGTGGAGGCATCTCCATGATGGTTTCTACTTCTTTCTTTTGTGTTCTTCCCCTTTCTAGCATGAAGTAGTACTCTTTTTCACTTGTGTGTTGTGAAATACTAACTATTTGCCATGTAGTTATAGTGTGAATTGAATGATTGTTTATGGGTGTTGTTTAATTTAATGAATGAGGTATTTTTCATGATGATTGTGCATGTTTGTGCTTAGCAATCTAGTTGGCCATTCTAAACTAGGTTGGAGGGGAAACCCTAATGACTTTATATGTACACATGTTTTTGTCCACCATTCTTACACCGTTTGAGTCTTATTTCTCGTGTTTTAGGCCGATTTCACGCTAGGTTGTTCTTGTTTGTGATATTTCAGGTCCTAGTACGTGAATGAAAGTTTGGGAACGAGTTCGGGGTCGATTGGATGAAGATTGGACATTTGGCGAGAAGCTGAGGAAGCCACACGGGCACGCCTAAAAACCCACACGGCCGTGTGACCTGGCCGTGTGACATCAAATTGCACGGGCAAGCCACAATGGCCGTGTAGGGGACCCCTTGTAGCTGTGTGGAAAGTCCATGGAGCTCACACGGGCAGCCTGGAAATCCACACGGCCGTGTGGTTTTGGGCGTATAGCATACCCGAAGCCACTTTAGTGAAACACGGCGTTTTGCACACTCACACGGGCATCTGGGAAAGCCACACGGCCGTGTGGTCTGGAATTTCTGGGTTTCTACCCAAATTCGAGCCAAAGGAGAGGGAATCAACTTTTTGGAGCAAAAACAGAGCCCTAGAGAGAGAAAGCGCGAAGAACACATCCTAAAAGTGATTTTGGAGCTGGGTTACATCAATCGAGCTTGGAGATCATCATAGGAGTGAAGATCATCATCCTAGAGCAGATTCTTCCCATTGTTATGAGTATGAATGCTTTATATTATGTTTCCCTCTCTCTCTATGGAGTAGAACTCTCTCTCACTTGGGTATGAAGAACCCTAGTTCCATGTGTTAGGGATCATTGTTGTAACGACTTTTGGATTGTGATATTGCTTGATTATAATCGATTGAAGTGTTTTGATTGAGTCAATGGAAGTCTGATAATCTTTTATTGATTTCTGCTGCAACCTGAGATAGATAGAATCTGATTAGGTTATTAGCGCTTCTTCAATCGGTAGTAGTGAATCGATTATACGAGAGTTAATCGATTCACTGCTTTGTACTGGAATCTAATTATAGTAGTAGAGTTCTGTGTTCATTGCCTCAGCGTTCTATCCCGGTGAAGACTAGTCGTCTGCCGGGTAGTTTGACTGAGAGGGCTTGGTCAGCTTAAGAGATTCCAAGCTACTGTCGGATCTTCCGCAGTATAATCAGCAGTAAAGCAACCAAAAGTAATTACAACTGTGACCTAACTAAGGAGCTAGGGGGACTCATTCCCGAGTGACTCTTCCTTTGCTTTAGAAAATCGAACCATTTCCTGCTTTCTTACTGCTTTCACTTAAATCAACAATCACTCAACTTAGTTTGCTAGATAACAGATATACACGGAGTAGGCAGTAGATCTAGACCCCGGGTTGATAATTAAAGCTTGCCTGTTACTGCATTTCCGGACTGCGATTACACTTGGTCGCAGTTTGGTGTTTTGGCGTGTCAAGTTTTTGGCGCTGTTGCCGGGGGCCCTCTAGGTTATTGGAGAAACGTGAAAGTTTGTTACGCTAGCCTTTTCTTTACTGCATTTTCTCTCTTCCACCTGTGTGCCCTCACGGGTTGCTTTTGCTGATTGTGTGCAGGTAGTGCATTACCCGTAGCCATTCGGCATATTTACTACCATTAGACTAGGAGCTTGAACGGACCTGTAGGAACTTCAAGCGGGCTCTAAAGGCTCAACTGGCTGCGGAGGAGGCGCTAGCACAGCTGCAAATCACCGACGAAGAAGAGATGGGTGATCCACAGGACTATGATGTGGTCCTTCCTGAGGAGCAGACCATGGAATACTACTGGACCGCCAGAGCCGCGGACATGAGGTTGCCCATTCAGCACCCTCATGTGCCACCGAATAACTTTGAGGTGAGCACCTCTGTCATCATCATGTTGCGCGGTTCGGTGGTGTTCCGTGGCAAAGAGGGGGAGTGCCCCCGATCACATCTGAGGCGATTCCACGAGCTCATCGATGGAATCAAGATTAATGGGGTCCCAGCCGATGCCATCCAGCTGAGGTACTTCCCATTTACTCTGGAGGGGCAGGCCAAGGAGTGGCTAGACACTCTACCTCCAGGCTCGATCACCACGTTCGCCAACCTGGCGGACAAGTTCCTCACTCGCTACCATCCCCCGTCCAAGACGGCGGACCTGCAGAAGCAAATTACCCACTTTGCTCCGGATGAAGATGAAACCATCCGGGATGCTTGGGAGAGATACACCAATCTCTTTCTCAAGTGTCCCAACCATGGTTTTACTGACGCCTTCAAGGTAGGCACCTTATACCATGCCCTCTTCCCGGAGGACAAGCAGCTGATTGACTCGGTCTGTTGCGGAAATATGGTCACCAAAACACCGCCACAGCTGAATCAACTCTTTGAAGAGATGGCAGAGCAGGGCTATGATTGGGGAACTGCGAGGAGATCGAGACGAGCACCAGGGTGGGGCGTGCATGCTGTAGCCACCCAGTCATCTAATTTGGTGCAGGTGGGTTTGAAACTGGTTTCAGCCATCGATCGCTCTGGGCTGATTGCAGGTACAGGACAGCAGCAGGCGATGCACTGCCAGTGGTTTGAGAGTTCCCATCACACCGTGGAGGAATGTCAGGCAATGAGGGAGTCTTCCACCCCCCATGAGCAGGTGAACTTCATCGGCAATGCCAGACGCTTCGACCCCTACAGCAACACTTACAACGAGGGGTGGCGCCAGCATCCCAACTTCTCCTGGGGTGGGGCAAATTCTAGACCACCAGTCCCCCAGGGACCACCTGGCTTCCAGAGGCCTCCTTACCAGCCCAGACAAGGGCAATTTCAGCAGCAGCAGCCTCTCTACCTGCCCAGACAGGGGCCAGTTCCACCTCAGTCACAGGTGCGACCATTTCATCAGACAGGGGCAACACCTGCAGCCTCAGTACAGAGTGACCCAATGGCAAAATTGCGAGATCTGGTGGGTTCTCTAGCCACCTCTAGTGCAAACAAGTTCAATAACATCAAGCAGTTCATGGAGAAAGCATCAGGTAAATTCTTGGAGCTAGAAGCTGGTTAGAGAAACACGCAGGCTGTGCTGCGGGATATCCAGACCCAGCTTGGGAGTGTTGCCCAGGATGTAGCTCAGAGAACTACTGGTACTCTACCCGGTCAGACCGTCCCTCATCCGCAGGACCCAAATGAGCACTGCAAGGCCATTACCACCAAGAGTGGCAAGGTGACTGCTGATCCACCTGTTCGGGCACAAGAGAGAGAGACCCCTGCTTCAGCAGTTCCAGCTAATGAAGAGGAAAAGGAGAAGGAGGTTGAGGTGTCTGCTCCTAAACCGCAACCAGTGGTGAAGGAGTATGTACCCCAGTTTCCCTTTACCCAGGGAGTTTTACTATCCCTTGCATGATTGGTAGTTTGCATATAGGGAAGTCCTTGGCGGATTTAGGCGCTAGCATAAATGTCATGCCATATAAACTGTTTAAAAAGCTAGGCCTAAGTGAACCCAGTGATACTAGGATGAGCATTCAACATGCTGATAGATCCATTGTGTATCCTAAGGGCATTGTAGAGGACTTGATAGTCGCAGTAGGGCCATTCTTATATCCTATCGATTTTGTGATTTTGGACATAAATGAGGATGTAGATGTGCCATTAATATTGGGTAGACCTTTTCTCGCCACCACCAAGGGGCTCATTGATGTGAATGATGAGAAATTGATTTGCGAGCTGGGGGTGAACAAATCACCTTCTCTATTTCTGATAATATGAAACACCCCCAGCTCCGTGATGATCTAGACTATTGTGATGTTGTTGCTGATTATGAGACCGCACTCGCCATCACGTGTGCTGGTACTGACGATTTCCTCGAGCGTTGTCTTTTGCTAGGGGAACAGGCATCACAGGATGTGCAGCTTGAGGAGCTGCTCGCGGAGTTAGACGAGGCCGTGATCGAGGAGCGAGAGATACCATTCAAGCCGATCCCTATCTCGCCTCGGATCGCTACATCATTGGAGGAGCCACCAGAGCTGGAGCTTAAGCCCCTCCCCTCTCACCTTGAGTATGCATTTCTCTAGGAGGGGAATAAGCTCCTGGTCATTATCAGCTCGGATCTGACACCCAAGCAAAAGAGCAGGCTGGTGGCTCTGCTGCAGAAGTATGCCCGAGCCATGGCATGGAAGATCACAGATATCAGAGTCATTAGCCCATCCTCTTGCTCCCACAGAATTCTGATGGAGGATGAGGTTAAGCCAGTCAGGCAGCCACAACGGAGATTGTCTCCCAACTTGGAGGCAGTGGTCCGGGCAGAGATTGTGAAGCTCATGGATGCAGGGATCATCTTTGCTATATCTGATAGCAAGTGGGTCAGCCCCACTCAGGTGGTCCTGAAGAAAAGGGGGATGACTGTGGTCCCGAATGAGAAGCAAGAGCTGATCCCGATGCGGACTGTGAGCGGCTGGAGAGTCTGCATTCGATTACCGACGCCCGAACGACGCCACCAGGAAAGATTATTTTCCCCTACCTTTCATTGATCAGATGCTGGAGAGGTTGGATGGTCATGAGTTTTATTGCTTCCTGGATGGCATGTCTGGTTATTTCCAGATTCCTATTGCACCGGAGGATTCCATTCGGGTTGTGTAATGCACCGGCGACCTTCCAGAGATGCATGCTGGCGATCTTCGACCGACTGGTTGGAGAGATCATGGAGGTCTTCATGGATGACTTCTCGGTTTATGGAGACTCATTTACTCATTGTCTCCATAACCTGGAACTCGTTCTGAAGAGGTGCGAGGAGACTAATCTGGCACTCAGCTAGGAGAAGTGCCATTTTATGGTCCGTGAGGGGATTGTTCTCGGGCCCAAGATCTCCAAGCAGGGGATTGAGGTGGATCGCGCAAAGATTGAGACGATCAGTAAGCTACCTCCTCCCATTTCTGTGATATTCACAAATTTTTGGGTAATGCAGGCTTCTACCGGCGCTTCATTGAAGATTTCTCCAAGATTGCCCTGCCTCTGACCAAGCTGCTAGAAAAGGATGCACCATTCCAGTACACTCCTGAGTGCACAACTGCATTCGAGACATTGAAGGAGAAGCTTACCCATGCACCCATCATGGTGACTCCTGACTGGTCTCTTCCCTTTGAGCTGATGTGCGATGCGAGTGACTATGTAGTCGGAGCCGTTCTAGGTCAGAGACGTGGGAAGCACTTCCATCCCATCTACTACGCGTCGAAGACCTTGAACGACGCAGTGGAGAAATACACCACCACTAAGAAGGAGCTCCTTGTTGTGGTGTATGCATTTGATAAGTTCCGACCATATCTGGTACTCTCCCATGTGGTGGTCTACACTGACCACTCGGTGATTCGCTACCTGATGAGCAAGGCTGATGCAAAGCCTAGACTCATCCGCTGGATCCTACTTCTGCAGGAATTCAATATAGAGATCCGGGATAAGAAGGGAGCCGAGAATGTTGCTGCAGATCATCTTTCATGGTTGAAATCCCCTCCGGTGGACAACTTCGTGGAAGAGATCGATGACTCCTTCCCGGGTAAGAGATTGCTGGCGATGACACCGGTGGACAGTGTGGTCCCTTGGTATTCTGACTTTGTCAATTATCTGGTGGGCAAGTGACTCACTTCTACTGTCACTCCAGGAATTGGCCAAGTGAAACCACTTCCTAAAGCGTAGTATAGCGGGTTTGGGTTTAAATGTCAACCCGGGTCCTAGATTTGATGACTACTCGGTGAATTCTTGTTATCTAGCAATGAAACTTTAATGCAAGTCTAAACTAACAAACTAACAAAGCAAGTAAATGGTTGTATTCAAGTTAAGAGAGGTCACCCGGATATGGTTCCCCCTAGACTGCAGTTAAGCCGGATTGTAATTACCAAGTTCAGTTTCTATGATAGTTATACTGCGGAAGATTCTTAAATAGCCTGAAGTCTCGACTAAAGGTCTTCAGTCCCTCTCAATCTGAGTCTCTAGCGGGCGACTAACCTCCACCGGAGTAAACAGATTGAGGCCCTATGAACAAAACCTCCACTACCGAAGTGAATCCGGCACAGAATAGTGAGTTGGCTCCTCGACTAAAGTCACCAACTCCCTACCTTCAATCAAGGATGCTCTATCAACCTAGGCAGATATTCTCATTCTAGGTTAAAGCAGAAACAACAGGAGTTTGATCAGGATTCAAGTCATTCAATCAATCAAACCTCAATCGAATATAATCAAATCATAGAATCAGTACTTGGGTTCATACAATCAAACCTAACATACAAATCTAGGGTTCTCCATACCCAGATGAATGGGAGAACTACTCCATGGAGAAAGAAGCAAAAGCAGAATCAGACGCGGAATTCATACTGTGAAGGATGGATTCCTGCTCCTGGACATTGATCGGCACTTCTCCAAGCTCAAGCCAAGCTCCAATGGTGATGAAGATCAAGCTAGGGCACTTGGAGACTCTTGTTCGTCGCTCTCTCTCTCTAGGAATCGCTCTATCTCTCTCCAAACTCGAATCCTTTGATTTTCAGCCTTCTTTTCCCTTAAAACAGCTGCTTGTCGCGATACCCGGTCGAAATACCCGGTCGGGTATTTTGGGTCTCGACCGGGTATAGTTGAAGCGCGCGTTTTGGCCAGGGGAAAAATAATCGGTCTCCTCCAATAATCCCCGGTCGGGGATTTCTGCCTTCCAGACCGGGACCCTCCCTGTTTCTCAGGCACCAAAATGGAAAATCCCCGGTCTCCTCAGAATAATACCCGGCCGGGTATTTTCTTCCTCCAGTCCGCTTCAAGCCTCATTTGCTCCTTTCGACCCGATTCTCGTTCCTTCGCCTCGATTCCAACGCCGGGTCCTGAAATACGACATAAACACACAACCTCGCGTGAAATCGGCTTAAAACTCGAGAGTCAACCTCTCAAACGGCTCAAGAATAGGGGCGAAAATATGTGTAATTATCGGTCTATCAGCAAGCAGCTACCAAAGGGGATGGCCACTCATGCAAAGCGCAAGTTCTTCTTCGACCTGAAGCATTACTTCTGGGAGGTTCCTTACCTCTTCAGCATCGGAGCAGATGGCGTGATCCGGCGCTGTATCATGGTGCACGAGATGGGAGACATCCTGTCTCAATGCCACGAGGGACCTACTGGTGGTCACCATGGAGGAAACCGCACGGCGCGGAAGGTGCTACAGTCGGGCTTCTATTGGCCCTCGCTCTTCAATGATGCAGACACCTTCGCACGACAGTGCGACCGCTGCCAAAGGTTAGGTAACATTTCTTCCCGGGATGAGATGCCCCAACATATTTCTGTCATTTGTGAAAAATTTTATGTTTGGGGTATCGATTTCATGGGCCCATTCCCTCCATCTTTCGGCAATCGGTACATTCTGGTTGCAGTGGACTACGTCTCGAGGTGGGCAGAAGCTCAAGCCATGCCCACCAATGATGCAAGATGGGTCTGCTCATTTATGAAGCAGCTGTTCTCCTGGTTCTGGACACCTCGCGCCATCATTAGTGATAGAGGAACCCATTTTCAAGGGCGATTCACTAAACTCTTCTCTCGCTATGGTGTTAAGCATCAGGTGTCGGTGGCCTACCACCCCCAGTCAAATGGGCAAGCCGAGCTAACAAACCGGGAGCTTAAACGAATAATTGAAAAGACGGTGGATCAGTCCCGCGAGGATTAGTCCACCAACTCGATGATGCTCTTTGGGCATATAGGACAGCCTATAAAAACCCGATTGGCAAGTCCCCCTATAGGCTTGTATATGGGAAGGCGTGTCATTTGCGAGTAGAGCTAGAGCACAAGGCCTTCTGGGCCATTAAACTGCTAAACCTGGATTTGAGTGTTGCAGGTACTGAACGTAAGTTGCAGCTGCTGGAGTTGGAGGAATGGCGTTACCATGCCTACGAGAACACCCTGCTCTACAAAGAGCGAACCAAGCGTCTCCACGATGCTCTTTTGAGGGTCCCGAAGGAGTTTCAGGCAGGTGATCGTGTTCTGCTCTTCAATGCACGCCTGAAACTCTTCTCGGGAAAGCTACGTTCGAGGTGGTCGGGACCCTTCACGGTCACCCAAGTTTTCCCGCACGGTGCGGTGGAGATCAGCAATGCTCAAACTGAGCCATTGAAGGTGAATGGCCACCTCCTAAAGTTGTACTTGGGAGGTGCTGTCGAGCGCGCAGAGCTGCTAATCAAGCTCGAGGACCCTTAGTTCCTCTACTGGCGTCCAGCTAAAAGACGGTAAAGAAGCGCTTGTGGGGAGGTAACCCCACCTAAGTTTGCATTTTCTTTCCTTTTTCCTATTGATTTTTTGTGTTTTTGAGTCTTGAGGTGTTGTCTAAGGGTCGAATGTCGATTTTGCGCGAAAACAGGTCAAATTCGGGGCTGTGGAATTCCACACGGCCGTGTGGAATTGGCTTTTAGCCGTGTGGAGGCCCTGGAAAATTCACACGGTCAGCAGGGGTCCCTCACACGGCCGTGTAGAATTGGCCTTTGGTCACGTGAAGGCTCGGTGATTTCCACACGGCCAGAATTGCTCTTTCACGCGGCCGTGTGAAATTACTCGGCCAGGCCGTATGATTTTCTCGGCCACACACGGGCACTATTGCACCTCACAGGGCCGTGTGGGCATTCCCGTGTGGCCGAGCCAGCGTATATAAATTCAAACCACAAGGCCGCGTTGCCAGAAAATCCAACCCCCCTCGCCGGAATCCTCTCGCCCTCACCTGGAAACCGCGACTTTTCACCTTTTTGGGGGTTTTCCGGTCATTTTTGGTTGATTTTTCACCAAACCAACACCACACCCAACCTTTCCTCCCCATTTTCGGCCTATCCGTCGATTTTGAGGCGATTTGGACCAATTTTGAGTCGCCGGAGGCAATTTTCGGCGAGGCTCCAGCGAGGATTTCCGGGCAGATTTTGGGGTTTTCGTCGCTTCCATTGCCTTCCCCTCATCATCCCCTACACCTCTACTTGTGTCTCCAGGTTTGATTTTTCCCTTTACCTTGTGAATTGTGGAGAATTAGGTGTTAGGGTGTATGTTTAGAGAACAACTTTGCAATGTGTGAATTGTGTGCAATTGATTGAGGGGAAGGCTTGGTTTATGTGTGAATTGTGTTGGAAAATGTCCCCCATGCTTGTTTGCGCCCTTGTGTGCTAGAAATTTGCCAATTCCATGCTTAACTTAATAGTGCACAGAAGGTGTTCGATGAAATGCCAGTTTTTCATACAATTTTGTGGGAGCCGGTTGGGGCCCTTAATGATGTGCTTTGATGGTGTATTTTCTATGGATGTGAACCATAAGTTGCCTACTTTATTGTGGATGTGCACCCCCACCCAGATTGTGCTTGTTTAATCGAGTTATTGACCCCTGAACTATGGATGAAACCATGGTTCGGTTGTTTTCTTTTCTCAAGTGTGGGGGTGTGATTAACCTTTTCTATGGCTCTTTTGGCTCCACTTTGGGTTGTTCTTTTGCAGGACCATGACGAAACCCGACCTCAAGCACCCGTTCATCCGGGATTTGAAGAGGGCCCCCACCAGGATCGCTTTAAGCGCGTCCCGGCCTCCTCATTTGGGAAGCACCACTACTGGTCCATGAGGGAGTTTGAGAAGCTGCATTGCTACGACCACTTCCTCGCCATTGCCACCAACCGCCCTTGGTGCCGTCTGCTGTCCATTCGAGAGAAGGTCTACCACGAGCTGGTGCTCGAGTTCTATACGACCTTCAGCACGAAGATAAAGAGGATTGGGAAAATGGTGAAGCCTTCAAGTCCAGGCTCAGCGGTGCGCCCCGCTCCATGAGCTACCACGATTTGCCGACCGCTCTCGACCTCTGCCTGGATGATGACAAGGACTACATCAACGAGCTCGATCCAGTGGGTGTTAACTTCAAGACATTGTACACCCACCTAGCTCAGTCTGGCCAGCGTCCCTTTGTTGCAGGGCGGACGAAGGCCAGCACCCTGCACCTCGATAACCGCATTCTCCACCAAGAGATCCATGCACTTCATCCAGTCCATCCGCCAGGCGAACCATCCTATTACCTGGGTTCTGTGGTGGCCAGGATGCTGGAAAAGAGTGCTTCACAACTGGGGACCCTCCACTGCACCCCCTCATCACCCGTCTGGCCACCTACTTCCAGATCCCACTGCAGGGTTGCACAAAGCAGGGGGCACTAGTGTCTTCGGCGAAGACACGATCCAGCGTATGCAGCTGCTGCAAGTCGAGCGCGGCATCAAGTGGATCAAGGGGTTTCCTGCTCCTCAAATCCCAGCGGAGGACCAGCCGGATGTTCCTGCGGACGAGGCCACTGAGGATGCCCACCCCGAGGATGTGGATGATGCTGATGCCCCCCCCCCCCCCCGCTCGACCACCTTCGAGTATGGGGGTAGAAGTTCCACTTTCCCATCCCAAGAATACTTCACTCACCAGTTCCAGCGACTGAGTCTCCAGAATCAGCAACTCCTCGACCATCATTTCCAGTTCTAGCAGCAGTACTCGGCTCACCAGGCCGAGTATCAGACCCAGATGGCTGCCTATGATGCACGCCTTGACCGTATAGAGACCCAGCAGGGGGTGACCTTTGCTCACATCGAGCGGGAGAGGGCCGGATCTCGGTGTATGCAGGAGGTTAAGTAGCCATTCTGGAGGACTCCCTGGGAGGACTCTCCCCTTCCACCCCAGCCGCAGGAGATGATGCCTTCATGAACGACATCAACTTTGACAACCTTGACGATGAGTAGTCTGTACTCGTCGCCCCTCTAAGTGTATTTTGTTTAAGGCTTTTCGTGTTTGCTCCATGTGTGTGTGGATCTTGAACTGAGTTTGTCGTTTGTTTTTGTACTTTTTTCTTTCTTTTGTGGATTGTCTATTCTGTGGCCATCTGGGCTAACTCTGATCCCTAACGCGCAGTGTGCTACTGTGCTCTTTATATTCCCTTCGTGCAGAACTGTTTCGTCGTTCCATATGTTTCCCGCTGACTGGTCCACTTCCAGTCCCCCGACAGTCTTTCCTTCCGGTAACATCGTTCGCCTTATCTCTCACTCTGCTCCATTGAGGGCAATGTCATGCTTAAGTGTGTGTGTGTGTGGGGGGGGGGGGGGTGCTTTGTATCTATTGGAATCTATATATGTGTGCTTGGGGCCTAGTCCGCTGTCCAAATCTCGAGATTTGAGGGCTCCAAGTATCACTGTTTGCATGATCATATTAGCACTGTGACTTGATTGGTGAATCGAATGGTTTTCGAATTAATGCATGACAACTGGATTGTGACTAGGACAGCCTATTATGATGACTGAGACGTGCAGTAGAATTGGGTAGGGGTTCAGTTTTTCAACTGTTTGCTTACCAACTGTGACTTGGATTGATCACTTGTTCTTGACAGTCGTTTATGCATATAGTTCAGGGAATCAGAATGAGAGATAGAGCATATAGGTAGCCATGTGAGATTTGAGCATGCTCGTTTCTTTCTTGTGCGATAGATCTCTTTCCATGATGTGCAGCATTCACGTTGTCACTAGCTAAGATGATGGAGGCATAGGATTAGCCCACGACCAAATTGACTGTCCTGGTGTGTCATACCCCCCTAGTCAGCCCCTTTGAGCCGCGTACTTTCCTTTCTTTCGGTCTACACTGGAAAATCACCCTTTTCAATCTCTTAGAAGGTTCCACAGAGTGGTTTTTTGCATGTTCTCTTCTGTTTCTGCCAAATATAATGTGAGGGTTGGAGGTAGTTCTTAAAAAGATGGGCATGTGTTTGAAAAAAAATGTTCATAGGTGGTTGTTCTCTCAAGAAATAAAAAAAAGAGGAATGAACGCAAAAGAGAGCCACCACCAATAATCTGAATAGTGAACATTAAGTAGTGTTTCTTAGCAGTCTGGCTTGGAAATAATAACATTTATGTGACCTCCTTCGCTCTTGTGCTGTAGAGAATGTGAGTAATGCAGAATGGAAGAAAGAAAGTAAGTGGTTTGATTGACTGTGATTGTGTTGGGTTGGGAAATGTGGAACCTTGTGCTATGAATACTTCCACCACCTAAAAGGCCTTTTCCCCATGTCCAAGACCCTAGCCAATTATCTGAACCTGTGCCTAAGACTTTTAGATTAGTTAGTGGTGACACCCTGACTCACTT
Source organism: Linum trigynum (assembly GCA_964030455.1). Lineage (NCBI taxonomy): Eukaryota > Viridiplantae > Streptophyta > Magnoliopsida > Malpighiales > Linaceae > Linum > Linum trigynum. Next base: position 16,213,375 of record OZ034818.1, read on the forward strand.
CTACTGTCACTCTAGGAATTGGCCAAGTGTAACCACTTCCTAAAGCGTAGTATAGCGGGTTTGGGTTTTAATGTCAACCCGGGTCCTAGATTTGATGACTACTCGGTGAATTCTTGTTATCTAGCAATGAAACTTTAATGCAAGTCTAAACTAACAAACAAGCAAAGCAACTAAACGGTTGTTTTCAGGTTAAGAGAGGTCACCTGGATATGGTTCCCCCTAGACTGCAGTTAAGTCGGATTGCAATTACCAAGTTCAATTTCTATGATAGTTATACTGTGGAAGGTTCTTAAGCAGTCTGAAGTCTCGACTAAAGGTCTCCAGACCCTCTCAATCAGAGTCTCTAGCGGGCGACTAACCTCCACCGGAGGAAACAGATTGAGGCCCTAACGAACAAAACCTCCACTACCGAAGGGAATTCGGTACAGAATAGTGAGTTGGCTCCTCGACTAAAGTCACCAACTCCCTACCTTCAGTCAAGGATGCTCTATCAATCTAGGCAGATATTCTCATTCTAGGTTAAAGCAGAAACAACAGGAATTTGATCAAGATTCATGCCATTCAATCATTCAAACCTCAATTGAATATAATCAAATCATAGAATCAGTACTTGGGTTCATACAATCAAACCTAACATACAAATCTAGGGTTTCCCATACCTAGATGAATGGGAGAACTACTCCATGGAGAAAGAAGCAAAAGCAGATTCAGACGCGGAAATCATACTGTGAAGAATGGATTTCTGCTCCTGGACGTTGATCAGCACTTCTCCAAGCTCAAGCCAAGCTCCAATGGTGATGAAGATCAAGCTAGGGCACTTGGGAACTCTTTTTCGTCGCTTTCTCTCTCTAGGAATCGCTCTGTCTCTCTAAAACTCGAATCCCCTTCTGTTTTGGCTGAAATATGCCTAAAAGGGCATCACTGGGCAAAACACGGTCGAGGGCACGGCCGTGTTCTGCTTCAGCCCGCCCGTGTTTTGCCAAGGGTTAATTACACGGCCAGCCTGTTGGTGAAAACACGGGCGTGCTTTTGGTGGGCACGGCCGTGTTTTGTCTCAACCCTGCCGTGTTTTGAGCTTGTGTTTTTCAACCCCAGATCAAGTCTCGGCAGTAAAAGCACGGCCTAGGAACACGGCCGTGTTCTGATTTAGGTGTGCCCGTGTTTTGGCTCCAGCTTGACCGAATGACTTCCGAATGCTCCGAAACTCGTGCTTAGCCTTTCCTTTGACGCCTGGGACCTGAAATATGACAAAGTGGCACAACCCGGCATAAAATAGGCCAAAAAAACACGACTATGCCCCTCAAACGGATAAGAACTAGGGGTGCAAATACGTGCAATTACATTGTTATCAAAGCAAACCAAGTCAAACACTTAACCGTTTGCTTGTCCCCAAGCAAACCAAGTCAAGCACAAGGTAAGCTCAAAAATGTTTCCATCAAGCATGCTTAAGGGCATATCATATCGTCACAAAACACGTGGATCATACTGGCTTTCGATCATTAACACATGGACAACCTCAATGACAACCTAGACAACCACCATAGATGACATTCGAATGTAGTAAAATCGAGCGAAGGAAGAGTCTCCCTTCTGTTCACCAACCAAATAAACTTGACTCAACCACTTATTCAAAACAGTCACTTCATGCACAAAGCTCAAGATATCAGAATCAAGACCGAGCAATCTAGGTCCTCACCGGGATAAAGAGTATAGAGAATAAGAGAAAATGAATCGCTCACTCTCGACCAGTGGGGTCAGGACAATTTGATGCGAAAAATGCACATGCTTAATCTCTCAATCCCTAACATCTCTTCATCATGAATGCAGCCTCTAAGTGCTAGAGTTCACATATGGGGTGTCACCACTAACTAATTCGGAGGTCTTAGACACAGGTTCAGATGACTGGCTAGGGTCTCGGACATGGGGAAAAGGCCTTCTAGGTGGTGGAAGTATTCATACAGCACAAGGTTCCACACATCCAAACCCAACAAACTCGCAGTCAATCAAACCAATAACTTTCTTTCTGCTATTCTGCATTACTCAAATTCTTCATAGCACAAGAGCGAAGGAGGTTACATAAATGCTAGTATTTCTAAGCCAGACTGCTAAGAAACACTACTAAATGGGCACTATTCAGATTTTTGGTGGTGCCTCTCTCTTGCTTTCATTTTTTCTTTGTTTTTCTTTCATTATTTTTCATTTCTTAAGAGAACCACCACCTCTGCACATTTTCAAATACCTGCCCAACTTTTAAGCACTACCTCCAATCCTCACATTACGTTTAGCAGAAACAGCAGAAAACATGTAAAAATCACTCTGTGGAACCTTCTAAAAGATGAATGAGGGTGACTTTTCATTGAAGACCGAAAGAAAGGAAAACAGACGGCTCAAAGGGCTGACTAGGGGGTATGACACACCAGGACAGTCAATTTGGTCGTGGGCTAATCCTATGCCTCCATCATCTTAGCTAATGACAACGTGAATGCTGCACATCATAGAAGAGGAAACTATCGCACAAGAAAGAAACGAGCAGGCTCAAGTCTCACATGGCTACCTATATGCTCTATCTCTCGTTCTGATTCACTGAACTAGATGCATAAATGACTGTCAAAAGCAAGTGATCAAACCAAGTCACATTTGGTAAGCAAACAGTTGAAAAACTGAACCCCTACACAATTCTACTGCACATCTCAGTCATCACAATAAGTTGTCTTAGTCACACTCAAGTTGTCATGCATCAAGTCAAAAGTCATTCAATTCACTAATCACATCCACAGTGCCAATACGATCCAACATCAAGCAAACAGCCGTGCTTGGAGCCCTCAAATCTCAAGATTTGGACAGTGGACTAGGCTCCAAGACCACATATATACGTTCCAATTCATACAAAGAACCCCCCCACACCTAAATGCGACAATGTCCTCAATGGAGCAGAGGGAAGGGAACGATGTTACCGTGAAACAGTGGTCAGGAACGTTGACTGGATGGCGGACCAGTCAAAAGAAGGAGGCACAGAGCTAGAGATAATAAAAACACACACACTAGGTGAAAGAACAGGAGGTCCAGGTCTACAATCCAAGATAAAAAGAAACGAAACAAAACGAAACAACAAAACATGGAGTCTCAGTCTGGAACACAAATAAAGCACAGAACCAGCCCTAGAAGGCATCACCACCATCGCCAGTGGGTGGAGGGTACTCATCCTTAAACCCTGGGGACTGCACGAACGGGTAGTGGACCACGTGCGGGTCCAAGCCCAAGTAGGACATAATGTAGTGCTGGCCCGACATGAGACGACGCCCTCGGTCCTGCTCACGATCAAGTCGGGTGTGAATGCGCTCCTGGCCGGCCAGGATGCGCTCGTTCTGCCGAGCGATCGCCGCCAACTGGTCAGAAATGGGTACCACCACTGGAGGAGGAGACCCTGGAGAAGGAGACCGGTGAGCAGGAGAGGGGCTCGCGGGAGCCTGGTCACGACGGACAGCGCGACGGGGAACGTGACGCCCACCAGCGGCGCTCGACTCGGGCTGGTCGCGCGCTGCAGGTAGAGGTGGCTGAGGAAGGCCCGCGATCCAGTGCACATGCCCGTGGCGAGCAACCATGTGCTGGTGGCGGAGAGTAGCCTCGCTGAGCGGGGTTGGCCCACGGACCAACGTCATCCCCGTGTAGTCAACCACGTAGTGGCGGGCCAAGGCGGTGATCACCGAGCCACATACAAGGCTGCGAGTCTGGCTGCTGGCGGCTTTAGTGAACGTCCGGGCGAGCACAGAGCCCAGCTGGATGGTGTCCTCAGAACGACCCATCGCATCCATGAACCAGAGTGTCCGGAGTGTGACCCGGTTGGATGAACCTTTGCTTGGTGTGTAGGAAGTGCAGAGCAAGTGGTTGAGGATCCGCCACTCCGGACGGAGGAGAGCAGCCCGCGTCTGGCTGGCAACGTACTCTTCATCCACACTGTTCGGCAGGCAAATGCGCTGAAAGTAAGCCTGGGAAGCGAAGTCGGTGGGATCAGAGAGGTCCAAGCGTAGGGGCGGCCCGCCGGACGCCCGGGAATTGAGACGAAGTGCATTGGTGAACTCCCAGTAACTGAGGGAGTGCTCCACCCCGCTGAGTGTGAACTGAACTGCATCAGCATGGTTGGAGTTCCCCTTCGAGTTGTGGTGGAAGGTGGCGTAGAACTCCCAGACTAGCTCCTTGTAGGTCGGCTCGGCGAGGGTGAGAAGACGCCGCCAACCATAGGTGCGGACCACGGCCTCCATCTGTGGCCTGGCATGAAGCGCATCGAACACCTCCCAATCGAGGTGCAGGTGCTCGGCGATGGTGCGGTTACGGAGGTTCCGCAGCATATGGCGTTGGGTGATGCTCATCTGGTCGAGATAAACCTCCATGATCCTGCAAAACCCAAAGAAGTACAAAGGGTACACAAGCAAACGGGGTCAATGTTAGGCCAAAACCACACCGGGAGCCCTCATATCGAAAGATATGGACAGTGGACTAGACTCCCAGCGAAACAAGCATACCCATCACACGAGAATTACACAGCAAAATACACCGGGGACCCTCAAATCGAGCGATTCGGACAGTGGACTAGGCCCCCGGTGAAACAAGCATACCAAAACCATACTAAATAGCACCAATCGAGGCATCACACACAAACCACACAGCACGCATACCAGGCAACATGCAATCATCCCAATCATCCCCAAACCCAATCATCCCCAAACCATTCCACAATCAGAAGTTCTTCACCTAACTCTAGGTATCGATTCTCCATAAATAAATGAAAAGACAAGGAGAACACACCTGGAGACGCACGGAGAGACCACGAGAGAGGTGAAGAAAGTGGAAAGAGGCACCCAAAGTCGCCGGAAAACACACTGGAGACTCGCCGGAAAACTCACCGCCGGCGACCCAACCTCGGCCAAACCAGCCCAAATCTTTGGGGAATGTGCTCCTCGACGCTAGGAGCGTGGAGGCGTTCGCGGTTTGTGATTTGGAGGTCGGGAGAGGAAGTTATGGCCGGCAAATCGAAGGAGAAGGTGAAAGGGCCGAGTTTCCGGCGAGAGGGGGCTGGGATTTTTTGAAAAAAACTGCTCTGGTGGGTGGGGGGAGGAAAAATAGACTTTTAAGGGGGGGGGGGGGGGGGGCAGCGAAACACGGGCGCGGAACAGGCCGAACACGGCCGTGTTCCAGCCCGCCCGTGTTTTTACTGCCGAGGGCGAATTCCAAAACCTTGAAAACACGGGCGGGCTGGGGCCAAAACACGGCCGTGTTTTGGAAGCCCAGCACCCGTGTTTTTACTGCCGAGCCCAAATTGTCTGTTTTCAAAATTTCAATCTCAAACCACCAAGACTCATTCGTGCCCCGGCTCTAAAATTTACCCAATCACACATTAAAAAGAACCGCTCGAGGCACGAAAAACTTTCCAGACTGACTCCAGACAGACTCAAAGACTCAAAATCCGACAAAAATGAAATAAATAAATAAAAACAAAGGGTAGAAATGCAAACCGTGGTGGGGTTGCCTCCCCACAAGCGCTTCTTTACCGTCTTTTAGCTGGACGCCAATTGCGGAACTAAGGGTCCGCGAAGTCCACTGCCAACTCCGCACGTTCGACCTCGCCTCCCAAGTAGAGTTTGAGACGATGGCCATTCACTTTAAATGGTTCAGTTTGCGGGTTGGCAATCTCGATCGTGCCATACGGGAACACCTGTGTGACCGTGTACGGTCCAGACCACCAGGAACGGAGTTTTCCGGGAAAGAGCTTTAGGCGAGAGTTATAAAGGAGAACTCTATCACCAACCTGGAACTCTTTCGGACCCCGCAACCGTGCATCGTGCAGGCGCTTAGTGCGCTCCTTGTACAGCTTGGTGTTCTCATAGGGGTGATAACGCCACTCTTCCAGCTCCAGCATCTGCATTTTGCGCTCAATACCTGCAACACTAACATCCAAGTTTAGCAGCTTAACGGCCCAGAAGGCCTTGTGCTCTAGCTCCACGGGCAAATGGTATGCCTTTCCATAGACAAGCCGGTACGGTGAGGTACCAATGGGCGTCTTGTAGGCAGTGCGGTATGCCCATAGAGCATCATCGAGCTTGGTGGACCAATCATTGCGGGATAGATTCACCGTCTTCTCCAGGATACACTTGATCTCCCGGTTCGTCAGCTCGGCCTGACCACTTGTTTGAGGATGGTAGGCCACGGACACCTTATGTGTTACACCATAGCGAGACAACAATTTATCGAACAGACCCTGGAAATGGGTGCCTCGGTCGCTTATGATGGCTCTAGGTGTCCCGAACCGGGAGAATAGCTGCTTCAGAAAACCACAAACACGTCTAGCAGCATTAGTGGGCAAAGCTTGCGCCTCAGCCTACCTAGAGACGTAGTCAACAGCAACAAGGATATAGGTATTACCAAAAGATGGAGGGAAGGGGCCCATGAAGTCGATACCCCAGACATCAAAAATCTCACAAGTTATAAACACATTTTGGGGCATCTCATCACGGGCAGAGATGTTACCTGACCTCTGGCATCGGTCGCACCTGCGTGCGAAGGCGTCTGCGTCCTTGAAGAGCGTGGGCCAGTAGAAGCCCGACTGGAGCACCTTCCTCGCCGTGCGGTTCCCTCCGTGGTGACCGCCAGTAGGTCCTTCATGACAGTGAGATAGAATGCCCTCCATCTCACTCTCCATAACACATCGACGGATGATCCCGTCGGCTCCGATCCTAAAGAGATGAGGGTCATCCCAGAAGTAGTGCTTCAGGTCGGAGAAGATCTTCCTCTTGGCGTGAGTTATCATCCCCTTGGGCAGCTGCTGGCCCACAAGATAGTTCGCAAAAGCAGAATACCAGGGGGTGACACTCTCCACCAGGCACATCATCATCAGTCTCTCATCTGGGAAGGAGTCGTTGATCTCCTCCTCGAGGTTTTCCGTAGGGGGCGCGTCCAACCGGGAGAGGTGATCGGCAGCAACATTCTCCGCTCCCTTCTTGTCCCGAATCTCAATATCGAACTCCTGCAGCAGTAAGATCCATCGTATGAGCCTAGGCTTGGCATCAGCCTTGCTCATCAAGTATCGAATCGCGGAGTGATCTGTATACACGGTCACATGGGACAAGACCAGATAAGGACGAAATTTATCAAAGGCAAACACCACCGCGAGAAGCTCCTTCTCCGTGGTGGTGTTGTTCTCCTGGGCATCATTCAGGGTCTTCGAGGCGTAGTAGATAGGTCGGAAATGCTGATCTCGCCTCTGCCCCAATACAGCTCCAACAGCAAAGTCATTGGCATCGCACATAAGCTCAAATGGCAGGGACCAATCGGGAACAACCATGATAGGAGCTGAGTGAGCTTCTCCTTCAAGGTCGTGAAAGCCGTTGTGCATGCATCAGTGAACTGGAAGGGGGCATCCTTCTCTAGAAGCCTAGTCAGGGGCAGAGCAATCTTCGATAAATCCTTGATGAACCGCCTGTAGAACCCTGCATGACCAAGAAAACTCCGGATCCCCTTAACAGATGTAGGAGGAGGCAGCTTGCTGATAGTCTCGATCTTCGCTCTGTCCACCTCAATCCCCATCTTGGAGATCTTATGCCCAAGAACTATGCCTTCTCGAACCATGAAGTGACACTTCTCCCAACTCAGTGCCAGGTTCGTCTCTTCACACCGTTTAAGGACAAGCTCCAGGTTATGGAGACAGTGAGAGAATGAGTCTCCATAAACTGAGAAATCGTCCATAAACACCTCCATAATCTCGCCGACCAGACGGTCAAAGATAGCGAGCATGCATCGCTGAAAAGTGGCCGGGGCATTGCATAGCCCGAATGGGATCCTCCGGTAGGCAAAGGTGCCGAAGGGGCAGGTAAAAGTGGTCTTCGCCTGGTCCTCCGGTGCAATAGGGATATGGAAGTACCCGGACATCCCATCCTGGAAACAGTAGAACTCGTGCCCCGCCAGTCTGTCCAGCATCTGATCAATGAATGGCAGCGGGAAGTGGTGCTTCCGAGTGGCGTTGTTGAGACGTCGGTAATCAATGCAGACACGGTAGCCAGTCACCGTGCGCATCGGTATCAGCTCATTCTTCTCGTTAGGCACCACAGTCATCCCACCCTTTTTGGGTACCACTTGGGTGGGACTGACCCACTCGCTGTCGGAAATGGCGAAGATGATCCCCGCGTCCAGCAGCTTCACGATCTCTGCCCGAACCACAGCCTCCAGGTTCGGGGTCAGTCTTCTCTGCGGCTGTGTCACTGGCCGCATCTCATCCTCCATCAGTATCTGGTGGGAGCAGAAGGAAAGGCTGATCTACCGGATATCTGTGATCTTCCATTGCCAGAGCTCGCTCATACTGCTTCAGCAAGATCACCAGTCTAGTCTTCTGCTTGGGTGCGAGGGTCGAGCTGATGATGACTGGCAGCTTATTCCCCTCCCGGAGAAATGCATACTCCAAATGAGGAGGGAGGGGCTTAAGCTCCAGCTCTGGTGGTTCCTCCAAGGAAGTAGCGATGCGGGTGGAGGATGAGATCGGTTTGAACAACCTGTCGCCCTCCAAGAAGGGGCCACTCTCCAACTCGGCCAACTGCTCCGCCAGCTGCGGCTCCTGCGATGCCTGCTCACCTTGCAAAATAGAACGCTCAAGAGCATCGTCAGTACCCGCACCCGATATAGCGAGTGCGGTCTCAAAATCAGTAAGCATATCACAATAATCTATGTCATCATGCAAATGAGAGTGTTTCCCATTCTCAGACACAGAGAAAGTAGCCTGTTCATCATCAGCACGCAGAATCAATTTACCACTATGCACATCAATAAGCGCCTTGGCAGTGGCGAGAAACGGTCTACCCAAAATCAAAGGTACATCCACATCCTCATTTATATCCAAAATAACAAAGTCAACAGGATATGTGAATGCACCCACATTAACAAGCAAGTCCTCAATGATACCCCTAGGATGCACGATAGAACGATCAGCTAACTGAATGCTCATCCTAGTAGTTCTAGGTTCACCTAGGCCTAGCTTCTTAAAAAAATTTGTAAGGCATGACATTTATGCTAGCGCCTAGGTTCGCCAAGGACTTTCCTACATGCATGCTTCCAATAACAAGAGGGATAGTGAAACTCCCTGGGTCTTTTCACTTCTCGGGCAGCTTGTTCTGCAGGATAGCAGAACACTCCTCGCTCAGCATCACTATCGAAAGATCCCCAAGTTTCTTCTTGTTGGTGAGGAGGTCCTTCATGAACTTGGCATACTTGGGCATCTTTGACAGTGCCTCCACGAACGGCATGCTGATGTTGACCTGCTTCAACATTGCCATGAACTTGGAAAACTTAGTCTCCAGCTTGTCTTTATGTAGGCGAGTGGGGAAAGGAAGCTGAGGTACATGCTCCTTAACCCTGGCTGTGGCTTGGGAGCAGGCGTTTCTTTGTCTTCCCCCACTTCTGCAGTATCAGCTGGAAGTGTTGAAGCAGGTAGTGGCTCATCTCGACTGGGCTGGGCAGGAGCAGCTGATGTGGTCTTGCCACTCCTGGTAGTGATGGCATCAAGCTGTTGGTGCTGGTGAGGATCACGAGGATTCGGAACAGTGGTGGCAGGCAGAGTCCCTGGTGCTCTGGTAGTGTTTTGGCGGGCCAAGATACCCACCTGGTTCTACAGATCTTGCAAAATGGCACCTTGGTTCCTCTGACCTGCCTCCAGTGAGGCTATGCTCTGGTCCAACCTCGTGATAGTTGCCTGAGTGCTTGTCATGAATGAAGCTAGAATATTCCCCAGCTTCGTCATCTGATTATCTGGAGCCAGAGCTGCTGCTGGCTCGGCAAACTGACGCTGGGGCTGCTGGAATGGTTGCCCCTGCCTAGGCTGGTAGGGCTGCTGCTGTGGGGCTGGCCCCTGTCTAGCCTGGAAAGGCTGCCTCTACTGAAAACCACCGGCTGGTGCTGGGAAACCAGGTGGTTTAGTGGTGTTGCTGCTCCAGGCGAAATTGGGATGCTGGCGCCACCCCTCATTATATGTGTTGTTGTACGGGTCGAGGCGTCGAGCATTGGCGATGAAGTCCAACTGCTCTTGGGGAGTAGTAGACTCCCTCATAGCCTGGCAATCTTCCACTATGTGATTTGAGCTCTCACACCACTGACATTGAGCTACTGGAGGTGTTGCCAAACCTCTGCCCGGAATAAGACTGTTGGGCTGCTTCAATGTCTGCACTAACTCAGTTACCTGCTGCTCGAGCCCGGATCTGGTCTCCATGGCGTGCACACCACAGTCCCGGGAATGTCTGCCTCTACTGCTCTGCCCCCAAGAATGATCTCTGGCAGCCAAGGTATTGATCATCTGATTCAGCTCGGGTGGAGTCTTAGTAAGAATATCCCCTCCTGGGCATAGAGACTCAATCACCCTCTGGCTGTCCGGAGAGAGGGCACTGTAGAAGTTCCCCACTGTGAATGCATCACTGAAGCCATGGTGGGGACACTGCCAGAAATATCCCATGTACCGCTCCCAAGCATCACGAAGTGACTCATCTGGCTCTTGGCGGAAGTGAGTGATCTCCCCCTGGATCTCTGTAGTCTTCGATGCCGGATAGTACCCGTGCATGAATTTGTCAGCCAGATCGTCCCAAGAGGTGATGGACAATGGGGGCTGGGTCTCCAACCACCTCTTAGCATTCCCCACCAGAGAATGGGGGAAAAGGTGAAGGCGGATTGCATCATTGGGGACACCATTCAGTTTGAACCCGTTCGTCAGCTGCATAAAACGGGAAAGATGTACCCTGGCCTCCTCATCCTTCAAGCCATGGAACTGGATAGAGGATGTAATGAGCTGAATCCAACATGGCTTGATCTCAAAGTTGTTTGCTGGAATAGGCGGGTAGAGGATGACTGGGCGGATGTCAGCAATCCGTGGAGTGTAGTAGTACTCCAAGGTGGGACCCGGCGGCGGGTGATGATGATGATGAACCCCATCTGCCTGGGGTATGGGGTTGTTCCCCAGGACCTGATTCACCGGGCGAGCCTGCTGAGGATTCCCCTGGTGTGGATTGTATTCTCCGTCCATCCCGTACTCTTCCTAAGAAGCGCTACTCAGGTGGCCGTCTATGCGCTCTTCCGTAGCCAGTCTAGCTCGCTGTTGTCTCCTGAGTTGGTGACAGATGCGGTCAATCTCTGGATTCAACGGCAGTAAACCTCCCGACTGGCTACGGGTCATGCACTACCTGCACACACTCAAGCAAGCAAACCCGTGAAGGCACAAGTGGGACAAAGCAAACAAAGCGAAAAGAAAAGCTAAATTAACAGAAATCACTTTTTTCAACAACCTAGCCGTACCCGGCAACGGCGCCAAAAACTTGACTCACTTCTATTGTCACTCTAGGAATTGGCCAAGTGTAACCACTTCCTAAAGCGTAGTATAGCGGGTTTGGGTTTTAATGTCAACCCGGGTCCTAGATTTGATGACTACTCGGTGAATTCTTGTTATCTAGCAATGAAACTTTAATGCAAGTCTAAACTAACAAACAAGCAAAGCAACTAAACGGTTGTTTTCAGGTTAAGAGAGGTCACCTGGATATGGTTCCCCCTAGACTGCAGTTAAGTCGGATTCCAATTACCAAGTTCAATTTCTATGATAGTTATACTGTGGAAGGTTCTTAAGCAGTCTGAAGTCTCGACTAAAGGTCTCCAAACCCTCTCAATCTGATTCTCTAGCGGGCGACTAACCTCCACCGGAGGAAACAGATTGAGGCCCTAACGAACAAAACCTCCACTACCGAAGTGAATTCGGTACAGAATAGTGAGTTGGCTCCTCGACTAAAGTCACCAACTCCCTACCTTCAATCAAGGATGCTCTATCAACCTAGGAAGATATTCTCATTCTAGGTTAAAGCAGAAACAACAGGAATTTGATCAAGATTCATGCCATTCAATCATTCAAACCTCAATTGAATATAATCAAATCATAGAATCAGTACTTGGGTTCATACAATCAAACCTAACATACAAATCTAGGGTTTCCCATACCCAGATGAATGGGATAACTACTCCATGGAGAAAGAAGCAAAAGCAGATTCAGACGCGGAAATCATACTGTGAAGAATGGATTTCTGCTCTTGGACGTTGATCGGCACTTCTCCAAGCTCAAGCCAAGCTCCAATGGTGATGAAGATCAAGCTAGGGCACTTGGGAACTCTTGTTCGTCGCTTTCTCTTTCTAGGAATCGGTCTGTCTCTCTAAAACTCGAATCCCTTTCTGTTTTGGCTGAAATCTGCCTAAAAGGGCATCACTGGGCAAAACACGGTCAAGGGCACTGCCGTGTTATGCTTCAGCCCGCCCGTGTTTTGCAAAGGGTTAATTACACGGCCAGCCTGTTGGTGAAAACACGGGCGTGCTTTTGGTGGGCACGGTCGTGTTTTGAGCTCGTGTTTTTCAACCCCAGATCAAGTCTCGGCAGTAAAAGCACGGCCTAGGAACACGGCCGTGTTCTGATTTAGGTGTGCCCGTGTTTTGGCTCCAGCTTGACCGAATGACTTCCGAATGCCCCGAAACTCGTGCTTAGCCTTTCCTTTGACGCCTGGGACCTGAAATATGACAAAGTAGCACAACCCAGCGTAAAATAGGCCAAAAATACACGACTATGCCCCTCAAACGGATAAGAACTAGGGGTGCAAATACGTGCAATTACATCGTTATCACACCCCATATGTGAACTCTAACATTTAGAGGTTGCCTTCATGGTGAAGAGACGTTAGGGATTGAGAGAATAAGCATGCGCATTTTTCGCATCAAATTGTCCTGACCCCACTGGTCGAGAGGGAGCATTTCATTTTCTCATATTCTCTATACTCTTTACCCCGGTGAGGACCTAGATTGCTCGGTCTCAATTCTGATATCTTGAGTTATGTGCATGAGGTGACTGTCTTGAGTAAGTGGTTGAGTCAAGTCTATGTTAGTTGATGAACAGAAGGGAGACTCATCCTTTACTCGATCTTGCTTCACTCTAATGTCCTCTGTGGTGGTTGTCCATGTTGCTATTAAAGTTGTTCATGTGTTGATGTTTGAAAGCCAGTACGATTCACGTGTTCTGTGCCTATGTGATTCGTCCCCAATGTTGGTATGATTGAAATATGTTAGCTTACCTTGTATCTGACTTGGTTTGCTTGGGGACAAGCAAACACTTAAGTGTGGGGGAATTTGATGACTTGATATGTACACCATTCTTACACCGTTTGAGTCTTATTTCTCGTGTTTTAGGCCGATTTCACGCTAGGTTGTTCTTGTTTGTGATATTTCAGGTCCTAGTACGTGAATGAAGGTTTGGGAACGAGTTCGGGGTCGATTGGACAAAGATTGGACATTTGGCGAGAAGCTGAGGAAGCAACACGGGCACGTCTAAAAACCCACACGGCCGTGTGACCTGGCCGTGTGACATCAAATTGCACGGGCAAGCCACACTGGCCGTGTAGGGGACCCCTTGTGGCCGTGTGGAAAGTCCAGGGAGCTCACACGGGCAGCCTAAAAGTCCACACGGCCGTGTGGTTTTGGCCGTGTAGCATACCCGAAGCCACTAAAGTGAAACGCGACGTTTTGCACACTCACACAATGATGCAATATCGACTAGCACGATATTTAATTCCCGTGGTCCAAAAATGAAGATTCATATTTGACGATTTAAGGATCAACTAGGAGCATTCTTGATGGATAAAATGGAGAATGCATTAAGGATCGGGCCTACAACATTTCTTGGAGCCCAAAACGTCCATCCTTGCTGCCCAAGTCGTCCAAATGTGAAAAGGGCAAGGAAAGAGATTACTTAACCACTAAGGAGCTTCCTTAAGCATTAAAAACGTGTTTGGAGATTACTTAGCTGCTAAGGAGCTTCCTTTGGTCATAAAAACGAGTTATAGTCCTTATTTAAGTAGTATTATGTTTCCTAGTTAGTTTGGGATTTGTTTTCCTATTCCTTTTATGTTAGTTTTATGTTTTTGAGACCTCTATAAATAGAGGATGTAAGAGCTACGAATTTTGTACCCATTATCCAAAGTTATTAATCAAAGTTGAGTTCTAGTTCATTGTGAACGAGTTCTTTTGTGCAAGACTTATGTCAAGGATTCCAGAAGATTGTACGTGTCTCTTATCAACTAGAGAACGCGTCTAGTTGTGGCGAGCATCGACTTATACCAATTGCCCCTTTCCACGAGTTGATTCTGTCCGATTGGTTTAAGATACCAATTGCCCTTTGTCACGAGTTGGGATTATCCGATTGATTCCGCATCTATCTTTTATTTCAAGTTGGAGAAAAGCTTCAAAAATCCTTAAAAAGAAGGAAGGCTGCGTACTTTGGTCATATAATCCGAGTTCGAGGATTCTCTTCGGATTTTGATCATATCAAGTGGTATCAGAGCCCGATTCAAACTCAGCGGCAAAAAAGAGGTATTTTAATTTCAGTACTTTTTTTATTGTAAGAGGTATTTCCAGAAAAGCCAGAAAAAAAAACATTGAAAAAGGAAGATTGAGAAAAAGAAATACAAATCAGAAAAAAACACAAAAAAAAGAATTATTTTTTTTTCTTTTCGTTTACGTCAAGCATTCTTGAGGTAGAATAAAGTAGTTGTGTTTTCTGTTTCAGTTTAATTATTTTGTTTTATTTTAAATTTCGTGTACTGTTCACGTAATTAAAAAAAAAAGTAAACAAAAAAAAATCTTGTTACACAGCCACAAAGCTGTACGTCGTGAAAGAGAAAAAAAATATTATTTGTTTGTTTTTTTCTGTTTTTGTGATTCTTGTTAGTCTTTGAAAATCAATAATGGAGCAAGGTCAAAGATTAGTGGAGACGATGAAGCAAGCTCTCACGACGATCGAAGTTATTCTTCAAGGGCAAGCACAACTGGAAGAACAATGGGACACCAAACTTGCTCGATTGGAAGCTTTGTTGGGGATTAATGCGCCAGCATTGGTAATCCAACCCGAAGCTCATTTGACAATAGGGAATCCAAATCCAGAGCAAGACCAAGAGAAGGAGGAGTATATTGAAATCTCACCTATGGAAGGTCCACTTTTCGATACTTGTTGCGATGAAGAGGAGGCGATAGAAGATATTCTTGTTGATGAGCCAACTTTGTGTGCGCCGGATTGTGAGCAATATATGAAGAAACCAGAAATTAATGGAGGAGATGAATGCATGAAAATTTTGGGGGATTCATCAATTGTTCCAGAATATGATCATATTGATTTCGTGGTTGGTGATGCAATTTTCGAAGAGGGAGCACACATGGAAAAGCGACGAGAATTGCAGAGCTATGTGGAAGGTGTTCATAAAAACGGTGTCTCTACAATTCGTGGACGAATTGTTTTTAAGAATGGGGGAATGATACAATTATCGCTACCAAACCGATTCGGTTCTAACACCAAGAAGATGGGCGCTGAACAGGGATCGAGATTCTACAAAGATTCGAGGGCGAATCTTCTTCAAGAGAGAGGGAATGATGCAATATCGACTAGCACGATATTTAATTCCCGTGGTCCAAACATGAAGATTCATATTCGACGATTTAAGGATC
Source organism: Linum trigynum (assembly GCA_964030455.1). Classification (NCBI taxonomy): domain Eukaryota; kingdom Viridiplantae; phylum Streptophyta; class Magnoliopsida; order Malpighiales; family Linaceae; genus Linum; species Linum trigynum. Next base: position 16,228,918 of record OZ034818.1, read on the forward strand.
AACTAGGACCATTCTTGATGGATAAAATGGAGAATGCATTAAGGATCGGGCCTACAACATTTCTTGGAGCCCAAAACGTCCATCCTTGCTGCCCAAGTCGTCCAAATGTGAAAAGGGCAAGGAAAGAGATTACTTAACCACTAAGGAGCTTCCTTAAGCATTAAAAACGTGTTTGGAGATTACTTAGCTGCTAAGGAGCATCCTTTGGTCATAAAAATGAGTTATAGTCCTTATTTAAGTAGGTATTATGTTTCCTAGTTAGTTTGGGATTTGTTTTCCTATTCCTTTTACGTTAGTTTTATGTTTTTGAGACCTCTATAAATAGAGGATGTAAGAGCTACGAATTTTGTACCCATTATCCAAGTTATTAATCAAAGTTGAGTTCTAGTTCATTGTGAACGAGTTCTTTTGTGCAAGACTTCTGTCGAGGATTCCAGGAGATTGTACGTGTCTCTTATCAACTAGAGAACGCGTCTAGTTGTGGTGAGCATCGACCTATATCAATTGCCCCTTTCCACGAGTTGATTATGTCCGATTGGTTTAAGATACCAATTGCCCTTTGTCACGAGTTGGAATTGTCCGATTGATTCCGCATCTATCTTTTATTTCAAGTTGGAGAAAAGCTTCGAAAATCCTTAAAAAGAAGGAAGGCTGCGTACTTTGGTCATATAATCCGAGTTCGAGGATTCTCTTCGGATTTGGATCATATCACACGGGCAGCTGGGAAAGCCACATGGCCGTGTGGTCGGGAATTTCTGGGTTTCCACCCAAATTCGAGATAAAGGAGAGGGAATCGACTTTTTGGAGCAAAAACAGAGCCCTAGAGAGAGAAAGTGTGAAGAACACATCCTATAAGTGATTTTGGAGTTGGGTTTCATCAATCGAGCTTGGAGATCATCATAGGTGTGAAGATCATCATCCCAGAGCAGATTCTTCCCATTGTTATGAGTATGACTGCTTTGTATTCTGTTTCCCTCTCTCTCTATGGAGTAGAACTCTCTCTCACTTGGGTATGAAGAACCCTAGTTCCGTGTGTTAGGGATCATTGTTGTAACGACTTTTGGATTGTGATATTGCTTGATTATAATCGATTGAAGTGTTTTGTGAGTCAATTGAAGTCTGATCATCTTTTATTGATTTCTGCTGCAACCTGAGATAGATAGAATCTGATTAGGTTGTTAGAGCTTCTTCAATCAGTAGTAGTGAATCGATTATACGAGAGTTAGTCGATTCACTGCTTTGTACTGGAATCTAATTTCAGTAGTGGAGTTCTGTGTTCATTGCCTCAGCTATCTATCCTGGTGAAGACTAGTCGTCTGCCGGGTAGTTTGACTAAGAGGGCTTGGTCAGCTTAAGAGATTCCAAGCTACTGTCGGATCTTCCGCAGTATAATCAGCAGTAAAGCAACCAAAAGTAATTACAACTATGACCTAACTAAGGAGCTAGGAGGACTCATTCCTGAGTGACTCTTCCTTTGCTTTAGAAAACCGAACCATTTCCTGTTTTCTTACTGCTTTCACTTAAATCAACAATCAATCAACTTAGTTTGCTAGATAACAGATATACATGGAGTAGGCAGTAGATCTAGACCCCGGGTTGACAATTAGAGCTTGCCTGTTACTGCATTTCCGGACTGCGATTACACTTGGTCGCAGTTTGGTGTCGTGTTTTGGCGTGTCAAACCCCCCTTATCAAAGAGATTCAATTGAGTTGGGATTCCTTGGGCTTTTCAAGCCACCTACCTAGGTTAATGTAAGAAAACCCTCTATCTTTAATTAAACAACTAGATTAATCGTGATTAAACCGTCCGACCAGCAGTTTGAGGGAGAAGGTAAGTCAACCCTCAATTGCTTTCACCAAGAGGGATACCCTAGTGGCCTATATCCCTTGGCTTGGCAATTGAGAGAGTGGTCTTCGACATTAATTGCATTTGCTAGCGGTTCATGATTGCCTCGCACCATAACGTCTCACTCGATTCCACATGTTATGGTAGTAGTTAGGGGAAAGCGACACCCGAGTGATCCTTCTCATCTAGAGCTTTCAAACCATTTACATTTGCTTTGTTTTAATTAAACTTCATAGTTTTCAACCAAAAACCAATCCGCTAGATAATGTTTCTAACAATGGAAGTAGGGATACATGGACCGGCCCGGGTTGATATTTAAACATACTTGCCCTATATTGCACCCATCTAAGGTTTATACTTGGACTTTGGGTGGGATTTTGTTGTGATATTCGAGACGAGTCAATTTATCATAGTGCAGCTCTTGTCATAGCTAGAGAATTATGCATTCCCATATATAAATCATAATGTATTCCTCATACCACGTTTCACTTCAGGTTTTCAAACCCTAGAACTCATGCCACACCAAGTAATTGTCCCAACTTACTGGGGCGTTCTGCTGTCTACAAAACTCTTCCCCAAGGCTAACTATAATCAGTGCAATTAGTCATGTTAGAGTTAATCGACCCATAACACAACTGTTGGCCCGCTCAATGTAGCCTTGATATCATCGCTGCTGAGTTTCCAAGTTAATCGCTCATTCTTCTTGACCGACAACTCAATCGTCATCTCCTAACCTCAATCGATATTCTCCTTCCTGTTGGAACCCATCTTTTGCCAGTTGCCTTGCCGCCATGAAGCTGATCCAACCATCATTCTTCATTTTTCCTTATCTCACTGGATCACTGAGTACTTCTAAGCGGTGACGGTGGAGGTTTGTGTCGAGTGACGGATCCCCTTCATCGATTATGGGACGATCTCATGTCGTATGCGTCATAGACGCCACTTGTTGGCATCGTGCGTAATTTTTAGCCTCACTCTCACTAGTTGTTCCGTTCCCGATGGGTAAGGCGGCGACATGGGGTATTTTAGAAAATAAGAATAGTAATGGGATCTAGGGGTGTTTCTCCTTTGCTGCTAGCTAGTAGTCGGGTTCCTTAGGGTTTAGGTTTAGCTTAATTATATAGTGATAATAAGGTCATTTCTATTTAGCTAAGGGTATTTTAGGAACTGTACAAAAAGTTAAAGGGCAGGGTGTTACATTTCCTCCCCACTTATAAAAGTTTTGTCCTCGAAATTAGATCACTACTTGAATTTCTTCCCACATTGTAGTGACGTAACATGATCTCTCTCTTAATCTCTTTCGCTTGCTCCGCATTGCTTATCATATTCTGACAACTGGTAGTCTTATGATTTGGGTTGCCTATCCACTTCTCGAAATTAGATCACTACTTGAATTTATTCCCACATTGTAGTGACGTAACATGATCTCTCTCTTAATCTCTTTCGCTTGCTCCGCATTGCTTATCATATTCTGACTACTGGTAGTCTTATGATTTGGGTTGCCTATCCACTTCTTTAGTCCCTCGTAATCGTATGAATTTATACCGCTTATAAAATTTCCTTACAACTCCTAGATCCTTTCTTGTCCATAAATTTGTACCTACCTATTCAACAAGACTCATCCACTTGTTGGCGAGTTCAATATAGTCGAGACTCCTTGAATTATCTTGCTCGTTGAGTCATATAAGTCATCTTACTGTCACGACTCTTGATTCCATCATCAACCTATTGCCGAGGTACACCTCAACTCTTCCCCAATCCTATTTAGCAACTCTTAGCTAGAACTGAATTTCATTTACTAGATTCTTGTGGGTGGGCGTAGGACTTGATAACCAATACCCAACAGGTTTAGTGGCCCAATCGTATAGACTAGTAGTGACCGTAATAATGCAGGTGAGCACACTTTGGGGCTCCTGACTTCCTTGATGATAAATTTTAAATTCATCTTCTACGATCCAACGTTGTTCTTCATATACCAAGGATATTTGGCCCTCCATAGCCAGAGTATTACTAGCTTTTTGGGTCTCGTAGTTGGGTAATAATTGTAAGGCTTCCTACATCCCTTATAATAACCAGATGCTCCATTCTTAGCTCGTTGATACTATCGACTTGGTGAGTAGTTCACATGAGGTAGCTTGGAAATGGTTCCACACCTTTACCACCATTCACTGGTGTCACATTGTTATCGTGTATCTTTTATCCTTTCTCCTGAACTTCCTAAGAAGAATTTTAGTATGCTTGGTTTAGGCTCGTGTAATCTTTCCGTAGGCCTTGTGTGTGCTGGGATCCAAACTTTTTCACTAGATCACTTTGCCTTACCGAGGTCTTGCCACTTTGAAGGCGCTGAGCTCTATGTCGTCCTCCAAGTTCCTATACGCCATTCTTCATTTGGTGTAATTCGACTTATAAGGTTGTCAACCTCGATGTCTATGGATAAGCATGCCTCCACCATAGAGTTTACCAATGAGCTCCTTGAAGTCTCGTCAAAATTTCCATTGTCTATTTGTTCTCATCCTGGTGCATAACTTAACGCCTCCCTATTGCTTCTTAGAGTCAAATTCCACGCGCTTTCTCCAGCCTGCTGGTCACCATCCACCATGATCTTGTAGTTAGTCTCATAGGATATGTTAGTTTTACTAAGCCTACCTATTCTTAATTAACCTAGTCGCGTCCTCTTTATGACCTCCTGCAATACGTCAACCACTTAAAGTGAGGCACATTGGGACTCCGGGAATATTAGCAGACGAGACTTGATGCTTTAAAAATGGGTGATGGAACTATTTACATAAATTGTTTAAACCACGTTGAAAACCTTGAAACCAACTCCCAGTATCTCAATTACAAAGTGTAGACAAAGGGAGACTGGCTCTGATACCCAAATGTAACACCCTAATCCGGCCGGATACTACTATTACCAAAATGCTCTTATTAAACTGTTAACCATAAGGAGAACAAAAAAGTCTGGAAAAATTAGCGGAAAAATTTTCATATATATGATTTAATAAATAATTTAAAATTTGAACAAAAATTTTCATATATATGATTTATGGCATCGTCGTCTGGGCCACCCTCACTCTGCACGTTTGATTGAGATGTTTAAGAATAAGTTGTTATCGGGATGTTACACTTCAGATTGTTCTAGTACTTGTGTGCATTGTGTGGCTAAGTTATCCCAATAGTCATTTGGATCCAGTTCTACCATTTATTCAGAACCGTTTGACTTAGTTCATACAGATTTATGGGGACCCTCGCCTGTCCTTTCACGCTTGGGTTTTCGATATTTTGCCTTGTTCGTGGATAATGCCACATGTTTTACGTGGGTCTATTTTCTTAGGCAAAAATCATATCTCCTCGGCGCTGCTACGGAATTTCTGCAAATGGTTCACACCCAGTTTGGGCGAATGGTGAAGGTGATCCGCTCTGATTTGGGTGGTGGTTTTACTTCTGGTCCACTGAATGAAATTTTTAAGGCTCGCAGGATTCTTCCTCAGCAGTCATGCCCTGGAGATTCTCAGCAAAATGGCTGGTTGAACGAAAGCATCGGCATGTGCTCAAACTCACACGTGCCATTCTTTTTTCATTCTGGTGTTCCCTCGAGTTTTTGGGTGGAGTCAATTCATACCATTGTGTATCTCATAAACCGAAAAACGAATCAAGTCCTTTTTTATCGATGTCCTTATGAGGTGCTCTATAATCGGTGTCCTAATTATAACTTGTTGAAGGTTTTTGGTTGTGTTTGCTATGTATTGCTGCCTCGGTGAGAGCGTCACAAGCTTGCTCCCAAATCTACTAAGTGCGTGTTCATTGGGTATAGCGATAAACACAAGGGCTACATTTGTTATGACCTAGCTAATCGGCGTACTCGGGTGTCTTGTAATGTGGCTTTCCTTGAACATCTGAACTACTACGATGCAAAGGGCGCCAGTACACATGATGACTTGAGCTTTCTTGTTCCTCTGCCGACCTTCCCTGATTCTTCGGGTAATGAGGATGGTCCTCAGAATGATGATGATGGACCTCCTAATGATGATGATGATCCCCGCAGTCCATCTACTGATGGACTGTCGACTCCAGGAATCACCTCGGCCTCGTCATCTTTGGCCTCTTCTTCTTCGAGCTCGTCCGCCAAATCCTCCGAATCTCCCTCCTCCACTACTGCCTCCTCATCCTCTTCAAGTTCAGCTACTGCTGACTTTGATGCCTCGCCTCTCAGTCCACCTAAAGATCTCCCTCTCCGTCGGTCAACAAGAGCTACTCGTGGGCAGCCTCCTCCCCGCCAAGGTGATTTCCTTGGTTTTTCAACCACTCCCATTCTCATTCCAACAACTTATAAACATGCATGTGGAAATGCGGATCGGGATGAGGCCATGGTCATGGAAACTATAGCATTGGAAGCTCAACACATAGGGGATCTTGTTCCCCGTCTTGTCGATCATCCAGTTATTGGCTTCTGGTGGGTGTATAACGTGAAACTACATCCAGATGGATCCCTTGAACGATTCAAAGTCGGGTTTGTAGCTCAAGGTTTTGTCAGAAATTTGGCATTGATTATGAGGAGACTTTTGCTCAGGTGGCGAAGATGCAGACTGTTCGTACTCTGTTTGTTGTTGCTTCCATGAAGGGTTGGAGTTTGACACAGTTGGATGTCAAAAATGCTTTTCTACATGGAGATATAAAAGAGACAATATATATGGAATATCCTCCTGGCTACTCCAATGATAATTCTCAGGTTTGCTCGCCGTTCTCTGTATGGGTTGAAACAGGCACCACGGGCTTGGTTTGAAAATTTTCAGAGTACTGTTTTGCAGGCTGGCTTTCATCAGAGTGATAATGATCCCTCTATGTTTTTACGCCGTACTTCTTGTGGTATTACTGTGCTTCTTCTCTATGTGGATGATATGGTTATAAGTGGGGATGATTAGGAAGGGATTCAGTTTCTTACAAACATGATTGGGATGCGTTTAACCTGAAGGAGCTTGGTGATCTATCATATTTCTTTGGACTTGAGATTCATCGGTCTGCTGCCGGATTGCTAGTCTATAAAAAAATATGTGGTGGATCTATTAGAACATGCTAATATGGAGTCATGTATTCTGTGTGCCACACCCATGGAACAGAATCTGAAGTTATGGCAAGATGATGGAGATCTCCTCTCGGACGGATCTCGGTATCTCAGTATAGTCGGCAGCCTTATCTATTTGACTCATACTCGCCCAGATATAGCCTATGCAGTTCAGGTGGTTAGTCAGTTCATGTCAGCACCTCGGTCGACTCACCTCCTTGCAGTTATGCGCATTATGCGCTACCTTTGTGGTACCCAGGATGTTGGACTTTTTTTTCGTGCTACAGGTACTCAAGATATAGAGGCTTTTGTTGATGGGGATTACACTGGTTGCTTGGATACTAGACGCTCCACATCTGGCTGGTGCGTCAAGGTGGGTTCGTCGTTCATCTCTTGGCGGTGTAAGAAGCAAGACCGGGTGTCTAAATCTTCCACCGAGGCTGAATATCGTTCCATGTCTTAGGTTAATTCTGAGCAGGTCTGGTTGCGTCGGCTTCTAGCTTATTTTGGTGTGGTTAGTCTCTCGCCTATGCGCCTCTATGCCGATAATACCAATGCGATTCAGATTGCTACTAATCCTGTGCTACACGATCGAACAAAGCACATTGAGGGTCCATGTTCACTATATCCTTCAGTTGGTTGCTGAAGGTCAGATTTTATTATCCTAAATCACTTCTGAAGATCAGACAACAGACTTGCTTACTAAGGCGGTTGCTGCTTCCTGTCACTGGTTTCTAGCACACAAATTAATGTTACGTAAGTATCATCAATTTGAGTGAGAGTGTTAGAAGTGTAGGTAATAAAATGTAATTGACATTTGTTTGGCTTAATTACGTTTGAGCGATAGGTAGGGTTTGGCGGCCGTGTACATATGCTAAAGCCCGCCCATCTTGTAACCTACAATTCTATCGGTTGATTATACGATTGACTCTGAGAGGTTGCTCCGCTCCATGGATTAGGCTCGACATCATCGTCGAGGATACCACGTAAACTGCTTGTTCTTTCTTATTACATTCTGGTTGACACAATCCCATATATAAATCATAATCTATTCCTCATACCACATTTCACTTCAGGTTTTCAAACCCTAGAACTCATGCCATGCCATGCAATTGTCCCAACTTACTGGGGCGTTCTGCTGTCTACATAACTCTTCCCCAAGGCTAACTATAATCAGTGCAATTAGTCATGTTTGAGTTAATCCACCCATACCTCAACTGTTGGCCCACTCGATGTAGACATGATATAGTCGCTGTTGAGTTTCCAAGTTCATCGCTCATTCTTCTTGACTGAGAAGTCAATCGTCATCTCCTAACCTCAATCGATCTTCTCCTTCCTACTCGAACCCATCTTTTGTCAGTTGCCTTGCCGCTATGAAGCTGATCCAACCATCGGTCCTCATTTTTCCTTATCTCACTCGATTACTGCGTACTTCCAAGCGACAATGGTGGAGGTTTCTGTCGAGCGGCGGATCCCCTTCATTGATTATGGGACGATCTCATGTCGTATTCGTCATAGACGCCACTAGTTGGCATCGTGCGTCAATTTCAGCCTCTCTCGCACTACTGTTCCGATCTCGATAAGTATGTCGGCGACATGGGGTATTTGAGAAAATAATAATAGTAGTGGGATATAGGGGGTTTCTTCTTTGCTGCTAGCTACTAGTCGGGTTCGTTCGTGTTTAGGTTTAGCATAATTATATAGTGATAATAAGGTAATTTCTCTTTAGCTATGGGTATTTTAGGAACTGTACAAAAAGTTAAAGGGCGGGGTGTTACAGAGATGATAGGCATTGGGCACCGAGGATAGGGAAGATAGGGTTTCCCATCCTAGCTCCGCCGCCGCTCTATCATTGACATCAATCGACACCGAAAGATAGGGAACAGTAGCAACACCAACAACAACGTTGTTACGGGTACTTACGACAGGAGTAATAGTCAGCAGCAGTAGAAAGCGAGTTTCACGGCGACGGGATCGACGAGGAATTTTATTCAATATTAGAGATGTCAAAATTGAACCCGACCCACAACCAGTTCGTAACCCGATTTGACAAAAAGTCAACCACCCGAAGCCCGCCCGTAACCCGAAACCAATTGACCCGTAATCCGATCAACCCATAACTTGATGAACTTGTTATCCGATCCAACCCATAACCCGACCCATCTATAACCTGATGATTCATAACCCAAATAACTCGTAACCGAACCCAACTCGAATAACCCGAATAACCCATTTGACCCGAATGCTTGTACAAAAATTCAATGTATACATTATTATACTTTTAAATTTACCAAGAAAGAACTGTTGTTCTCGTAATAATTGAAAATTATTTGTATAATTGATGGTATAAATTGAGGTTTTTTCTTAAATATTTAATTTTCAAAATAATAATATGCGAAATATCTTTTCATCCATTTTTAATTTTATGAAATTCAAAGGATAAATTTTTGAAGATAAATAGGAAGAGTTAGACACAACTTTGTATCTCCACCACCCATAACTATATTAAAAAAATCAACCCTTGAAAATTAATTAAATTCCAAAAATCAATGATCCCTATAAAAATATATAAGTGGATAGTTTACCCTTTTTACCTCATTCTCAACTTTTTAATGATTTTATTTATTTTTATAAATTAATAAATCAACTATTCGAACTAGATGATAAGATTATATTTGAGAGAACCATTGTTCGACCCATGAGTTTTAGGATGAGATGTTACCGTGAATATACAAAAAATTGTGAAGATATATAAGTGAGTGATTCGGAATGATGTTCATAAGTCTTCTTGGAAATGAAAAGACACACATCTAGCTCATACTATATTTAATTAAGACGATTTATATCGAGATGTATAAGCATATAGTCTACCATTTTTTACTTCATTCTCAAATTTTTACTGATTCAAATTTTTTATAAATTAATAAAAATAAGTGAAGTTACAATCCCTCACCATAAACAAAAAAAAATTATAACCAACAACAAAGTTTTTATATACACTATTTTATTTATATTTAGTTTTTATACTAACATAATGGATATTTAATTTGTATGTTTAAAATATTATTATACTCATATATTGATAGTTTGTAAAACTTTCTTTTCTGTCAAGAAGTAAATGATCCAATGGGTTGACCCGAATAACCCATAATCTGACATGACCGAACCCGAATTAAGCCGCAACCCAATAAACCCATAATTTGATGCACCCGTAACCCGACCCGATCCGTAACCCTATTGATAAGTGATATGATTGACTCGTAACCCAATTGACCCGCAACCCAATTGAACCCGATCAAAATTGAAATCGATCTGATTGATCTCGCAACCCGATCGATCTTTCACCTGGGAACTAATGTTAGCATAATGCTCCTTGTTCAACCTTTTTAGAGCCTTTTTTTTTTACCTCTTTTAGTTTAGTATGCACTATATACCACGGACTACCAACACATTGAATGGATTAAGCTTCCTCCACAATATTCAGAAACTCAGGATGCTCACTCCAAAAGTCAAAATACTTGAAAGGTTTGGGCAAAAACTTCTTAGGAGGTTTGGCCTGAAACAAAATACCACAATGATCTGAAAACATACCAGGGACAGCTTCCATAGTATAGTTAGTTAGGAAAGATTGTCATGCAGGGGACATTCACCAATGCTCTATCAAGTCGCTTAGCAATCAGGTTAAGTTGTTGGTTGCTCGACCATGTAAAGAAAGGTCCAAGAGTATTGAAATCCTCCAGTTCCATGTTATTTCACCACCCCTCAAATCAGACATACTTAATGTAAGAAGAAGCTGATTAGAAGCCTCATTCGATTTCAGAATTGCGTTAAAGTCCCCTCCTACTATCTAAAGGTATCATCAACTTTAAATCTACTTATCTCAGCATATGTTACCCGTCATTCCAACTCATCATTTGCTCCATAGACTGATGTTAAAAAATAGGAATCACCTCCTTGATCTTGTATCAAAGTATGAAGAAAGCTTTTACCTGGCTTTAGAATGCTGACTTTAAATTCTGGTTGCCAGAACAGCCAGATACGACCCAAATTAGAATCACAGTAGTTTAAAAAATAATAATAATTGTACACCAAAATAACAATCTCTTTAATTAATTTGTGGACAGAGCAACATGATTATGACATATATGTACATAACACCATTTAGAGATATGACTAGATAATAAGTTCTAGGTAAGGTCGGAATTGAAATATGGAATTATTCTAGCTGGAGTGCATTCTATCGTTTTAGTGTCTCTCTCTTACAACTTATTGCTCTACCATTAATTGTACTAATAATTTAGAATAATTACCTGCACAGTGATTTATCATTTTTACTACCTAATCCGTGTATGTAGCCTGCAGCATTGACCCAACTAATGTTTTACCACAAAAGAGAAAGATAGAAGGGCTTGTTGGCTGTTACGAGATCAAGCCGATGTGAGAATACGAAAAGTTAGACTTGTACACCATTCAATGTCTTTTATTTATTATAACATGTTTTGTATTATTTTAGAACGTTTTGGTTACAATTATTAGTTTAAGTATTTTAGTTGGATTAATCGTTGAGATAGTCTTGTTTAACATTTAATTAATATTTCTTGTAAGGAAAAAAATGAATTAGAGTGGGACAAGGATAAGGAGAGAGGCTGAATATGTTGGGTGAGAAGGAAAGAGACTAGGTTGTGTACTTCTATAGTTAATTCTTTCTCATCTCCTTATATTTCTTGAAGATTCGAATTCAAATTAGTTTTATAGTTAATTCTTTCTCATCTCCTTATATTTCTCTTCAATCTAACTCTATTTCTTCAGTTTACCATTTGGATATTACGACGTAAGTTGCAAAGGGATTTTAACTGGAAAACCACGTAACAAGTGGTATAAGAGCCTGTCATCCGGCAACCTGTGACGATGTCGATGGACGACGTAGACATCATAGTGGTGGCTACAGTAAAAGCTTCAAAAAAGAGTTTCGCCTAAGGATGCAAGAGTTGATAACGACCTTACGAAGATAGTAACATTTCATATATGAGAAACCTAAACCTAGTGGATTGATGTGCATAATGCAAGGATGCTACAACTGTAATATGTAACATTCCTGATTGTATCATCAACAGTCCAAGGGTATCAAAACCCTAATGTGGTTTCTCCTGAAATTCCAGGCAAATCAGGTAAATCCGCTTCTCATATGTTCATCCATTTTCTGATTTGTGAACAATTTGATTCATCAGTTACTTGGAAAGAAGCTAGCCTGGGGAGGAGGTATGACGCCGATATGATGAAACAAGCTTGAAGGGTGACATAACAGAGAATGCAACACATCTAGGGAGGAGTTTGATGCTGATAAGATAGAGGAGGGTCATTTGGAATGCTTTAGTTAGTGGCGGAGGTACATCTAGACTATAGGTTGGACAGAGAAGGGTCATTTGGAGCTATTTTAGTCGGTGGCGGATAGACATCTAGACTATAGGTTGGATAGAGGAGAGTCATCTAGAGCGCTTTCAAACGGTGGTGGAGGGCTAGACTGCAGGTTTTAGCGGCGGATGTGGTCGAGTACACTATATAAAAGGGGCGAGGCTACTTTTGTTGAAAGAATGAGTAGGTGTGTTATTGATTTTAGAGGTTGGGACCGCCACCCCTTTTCTTTCTGGGCTCGGCTCCTTGGCCCATTGATGACCTCTCCTGAAGATATAGACGCGTATTGACCAGAACTCCTCCAGCTGCGGTTGGACACGATGTTGGGCTGCCTCTAGGTTCTTCTTTAGATTGGGCCGAGTTTTCCTCTATTGGGCTTTTCTTGGACACATATAGCAACTTCTAGTAAACTTCTCTGTCATTGAATCTCATATCACAAAAGCTTCATATTCTTCTCTTTATAGTTCTTCTCTGTCATTGGACACATATTCTTCATTTAGTTCTCCAAAATTCTTAAATGTTTGATCCAAACTTTATTAGCCTTCTTTATACCGTCAAAACCATAAATAACATATCAATTGGTCTGATGATGACACTGGCTAAGTTACAAGCTAAGCAGCTACCCATTTGAGGTTTGGGCAGGCCCCAGCGGGTGGTGTCACGACCCGAAATGTCGTGACCGTGTTGATCGTCTGAAGAACGCTGTCATCTGGTTGTCTTGCCATGAGAAGGGTAAAGAGGGCTACATTAGCGATACGGCGTTGTCTACCTGTGCATCGCATCTGGCTGAGTCAGGATGTGGCTATGAAAGGGATCGTTGCAAGAGAAGGCACAACTGGTCGGAGGCTATTGTCGTCTCCCTGATGAGCCCAAGGCAGGCGAAACCAGTTGGCATGCGTATGTAGAGAGGCTGGTCTTGAGGAATGAGTGCACCTCAAGACGCCGCACGAACTTCGGATGTCTATGTCCGTGACAAGTGAATGTCATGACCCGAAATGTCGTGACCGTGTTGATCGTCTGAAGAACGCTGCCATCTGGTTGTCTTGCCATGAGAAGGGTAAAGGGGGCGACATTAGCGATAAGGCGTTGTCTGCCTGTGCATCGCATCTGGCCGAGTCAGGATGTGGCTATGAAAGGGATCGTTGCAAGAGAAGGCACAACTGGTCGGAGGCTATTGCCGTCTCCCTGATGAGCCCAAGGCAGGGCGAAACCAGTTGGCATGCGTATGCAGAGAGGCTGGTCGTGCGGAATGAGTGCACCTCAAGACGCCGCACGGACTTCGGATGTCTATGTCTGTGATAGTGGTGGACGGAGCAGTAGGACATGTTGTATTTTCATCAAATGTTATATTGACCTGGTACCAAGTTAGCTCATGGTCAAAACTAAAAAATGGAAGCAGTGAAGATGGGGGAGAGGTGACGACTAAGGACAGTACGAAAAGATGGAGGTTTGTCTGATCTCAATGCATTATATACATATGCTGTTGGAAATTTGGTTGAACCGGACTAACCAAGTCAAACCGGTTTTGGGTTGGACCGACCAACCGGTTTGGGATTAGACCGACCGAACCAATATTCTAATTCCGTGAAGGGACACATCCCTGTGGCTAGGGCTGAAATTTTGGTTGACCCGCCCCTGACCCGCCCCTTAAGGGTCAAGGCACATAAGTGACCCGCCCCTGACCCTGTCTCATTCTTGACCCTGTATGACCCTTTAGGGTCGGGGCGGGTCGGAAAGGGTTGGGTCAGTGGGTCGACCCTAATAAATATTCTAATTAATCACCAAAATTAATTAATTAGAAACTTAATCTCAAAAATTATTTATTTATCAAATTAATTCCAGAAAATTAATTAATCACCAAAAGTATTCTAAAAAAATATTCAATCACAAAAATAATTCCAAAAAATTAATTAATAAACACAATAATTTCATAAAACTATTTATTTACCAAATTAATTCCATAAAATTAATTAATCACCAAAATTATTCCAAAAAATTATTCAATCACAAAAATAATTCCAGAAAATTAATTAATCACCACAATAATTCCAAAATTTTATTTATTTACCAAATTAATTCCAAAAAATAATTTATTTATCAAATTAATTCCAGAAAATAATTATTTACCAAATTAATTTCGAAATTTCAACAAAAAAAATACTTATTTACCAAATTAATTCCAAAAAATTAACCATTGACCAAAATAATTCCAAATAATTTATTTATTTACCACAATAATCCCATAAAATTAATGAATCACCAAAATAATTTCAAAAAATTATTTATTTACCAAATTACTCCCATAAAATATGTGTTTGATGAAAGGGTGTAAAGACGAAGGCGATGCATGATGGATAGGTCACCAATTCCGACAAAACATGATACCAATGGGCAACCAAGTCCAAATCACTACAAATCACTACAAAGTACAAATACATAGTTGATTACATAATACATTGTTGTTCAATCATCATCAACCAAATCACTCATGATAGTACCCTCATCCAAGCAAAACTCTTTCAACTCTGCAAAATTAACAACACACTAAATAAATTAATAATTAATTCCAGAAAATTAATTCCAAAAAATAATTATTTATCAAATTAATTCCAGAAAATTAATGATTATCTTAACAAATATTGAATGATAAAAAAATTATATTTCATACCTTCTTCATTTTCATCAACTTCCAACGGAGGATCTCCTTGGGAAGTTGCATTGGTGGAGACATCGATGGGATTGCTGCTCGCTTCATCCATATCCTGCCATTATAACCAATTTTAAAGTAATGAGAGACAAAGTTCGATAGGGTAAACTAGTTCAGGAGAAGTCACAAAGTTCGAAGTCGACAACAATATCCCCTGCACTTAAAAACACAGCATATTGACCATTTTGATATGCTATCCCCTGCACTTAAAAACATTCAGTAGTTCTCTTCTCTTATATACATCAATTGTCATCTCAATGAACGATACCTTAAGAAATCCCCTCCTCCATCCCAACAAGAAAAACAACATTCCATGAATGATTCACGATGACAAATTTACTAACAACTTGCTTTAAAAGAGATCCCAACTGCCACAAAACACAATTGTTTCTTCTCCAGCTAAATATGTAACAATGCCATAACAGATAAACGGATAGCCATATCATACTACAGAGCTAGCAATTTGGCCCCCTCCACCCTCCTCCTATCTCTTTGTATATCGTGTTCTTTGCTTTTATTATCCCTCCCCTATTCCTATTTCCATTCCCAACACCATTAAAAACCCACCAAAACTGTGCAACAACAAGTAGACTTGTAGCATTCATCGGTTCTGGAAAATTGATTAGCAAGGAACACTAACAGGTGATATGTGACAGAAAGGAGACCAACTTTACCTGTTAAGACGCCGACCCACCAATAATATAGTTCCGTTGTGATGAGATAACGACTGTTGATCAGAAACTGTTAGCGGCGGTATCCGACACAACAAGCTCGTCCATGGAATGGGCCCTGGCGGAACTCCTCAAGAACCCAGAAACGATGACGGCAGCTCGCCGGGAGTACGAAGACGGCTACAATTAGCGGAACTCCTCAAGAACCCAAACAGGAGCTCAGGAGGTGAATCGAGGGAATCGGTGGAGATTGGCGAGAGAAGGAGAGGAGTTTTGTGGGGGGAACTTCGATTGATTGGCCAGAGAAGAGTGACGAACGACGAACAGAGCCGAGAGATGCTGGAGATTTAGGGATTTCTGTCTTCGTCCATGGAATGGGCCCTGGCGGAACTCCTCAAGAACCCAGAAACGATGACGGCAGCTCGCCGGGAGGAGATTGGCGAGAGAAGGAGAGGAGTTTTGTGGGGGGAACTTCGATTGATTGGCCAGAGAAGAGTGACGAACGACGAACAGAGCCGAGAGATGCTGGAGATTTAGGGATTTCTGTCTTCGTCAATTTTCACAGGGATAGGGTCACTTCGGGTTATTAGGGTCAGGATGGGTCATTTAGGGTCAAGTGAAATTTGACCCGGCCCTTACAGGGTCTAGTGATGACCCGACCCTCTTTTGACCCTTCATTCAAATTGACCCGGCTCGACCCTAAGGGTCGGGTCGGGTCGGGGCGGGTCGAAGGGTTTTCAGGGTCAAAGCTTCAGCCCTACCTGTGGCCTATTGGCGGTTGCATTATTTTATGGATAAGGATAACCTTATGGATAAAGGCAACCCTTCATATGGATAAGGATAACCTTTCATATGGATAGAGGCAACCTTTCATATGGATAAAGGCAACCTTTCATGAAACAATGCATGGATACGGCCCCTATAAATATATGGGTGGGGTGGATGATGCCACACACAATCAAACATATTCTTCTTCTTTCTTCCAAAAATTTCTAAGTATGCTTTAGTGTTCTTGAGCCTGGAAACTAAAGTGGTGATAGTTTTATCCTCGGGAGAAATTTCCTGTAACCCAAGGCTTTGTAGAGGGTGGAAATATTCTTTTCGGAAAGTGAACGTTGTTCACGACTCTATCACAATCCTGGTCACCCGGTCTTGGGATATCGTACGTATACCCTCGTCCCTAAAAGTCCCAAAAATCGAAAAGTATATTTTCCGGTACGATGGCTCGAACCGCTCTTTACAGAAACCGGTTCCGGTCTATGGAATCAGGAGAATTTTCGATGATGGGTATTTCATCGATGGAAGTAGAAGATGGTTTTTCTTCGTACTAGTCTCATGGTGTATTCCATATCAGGAAGGTAACTTGGAAGAGTGATGATTCGAAGATGAGGAAGAAGGAGAATGATTCGTAAAATGGAGAAATAGAAGAATGAAAATTGCCTTTGGGTAGATCACATACTCAATGGTAAATTTGTCTAATTCTCTATTCGACGTTTGCGAAGTGCTAGACAAATATGGATTTGTCTAGTGGTTTGATGGTGTGGTTTTGTCTAAGTGGTTTACGTTAAACCAAGGAGACAAAATTGTATATACAATGTTTGATGATTCTGGTAATAGAGTCGTTGTGTTTGTAGGTAGATGACATATTTATCTTTGGGATCAATCAAAGATAAGTGATTTTGTCTAGTGCTTTATGTTATTTTAAACCAAAGAGACAAAATGTGTACACAATTTATGATGATTCTGGTAATGAAGTCATCGTACATTTGTATGTATAAGATATGCTTATCTTTGGAACCAATAAAAGATAAGTGAACTTTGATAAAAAGTTGTTATTTCAATTCTCCATGTAGGACATGGGGTAGGCAAATGTGATTCTGTGTATTGAATCAAGCGGAACGACAAAGAAGAGTCCTTCTCTCAATTTTTCTGCATGAGAAGGTACTTGCATAAATTCCATAGTAGGAATTGTAGTGAGTTAAAGACCCCAATGGATCCAAGTATGGAACTTATGGTTAATACTGGAAATCAGTTTTACAACTGGAGTATTCCATGTCAAATTGGGGGCTCGATGTATGCAACTTGCATGATGTTAGATATCGCATACGCGATAGAACAGTTAAGTTGGTACGTAATGAATCCTAGTTCTCATCATTTGAAATGAAATGAAGCGTGTACTAGGATATGTCAAAGGCACATTGTATTGACTTATAGTGACTTTCCATCAATTTTGGAAAGGATTTGTTGACGTTAGTTGGATTTCTCATGTTAAAGGTGACACTTCAACATTGAGATGGGTCCTCTTGCTTGGGAGAGGTGCCATAATTTGGGCCTCTAGAAAGCAAACTTGCATCACTAAGTTTCACTATGGAATCAACGTTTGTGTGGTCTTGATTTCTCTTAGAGAAGAGACTTAATTATTGAGAGGTTTGGTTTATGACATATATTTTTGGCCTAAACCAATCTCACATATTACTATCTTTTGTGATAGTAATGCTAATTTGGCTAAGGCATATTGTCAAGTGAAAATGACAAGTACAGTCATGTGGGAGTAAGGCACTGTAAAATCTGTGAACTGATCATTCATAGAGTTGTGTCTAGACAGTATGACCAGACTCGAAATAATTTGTTAATCATTTGACGAAGTGGTTAACTAGTGACTTGGTGATCAAGTCTGTGAAAGGGATGGATTAAAGTCAATATAATTTCTGGTAATGGGACACCCAATTCCCCTCTAATACAACGTTAGAGGCTAAATTCAATGTGGAAAGCTTATTATCAGAAATTGAAGCACAAAATTTGTCATCCCGAGGTATGTGCTTGTTATTTGCATGAGAGAAGAGGATGAAGTTCAAAACTTCTTAATTGAATCTTTGACAAAGTGTATTATGCGGGTACACGAATAAAAGATTCGACCTACGTAAGCATGAAGTGTAGCCGCTTCAAGAAACCCGGACTTTGGTTTCGTGTGCGCTTATGAGAAGGATTGGACACATGGCAGATAATAGTGTCAAGGCACTTAGAAGTTTTGAAAACTTAAGTGTATATTATCTTCAAATATTCATATGAGTCAATGGGTTCAATCGTTACCGACACCCTTTGTATTCGAGTATTCGTCAAGTGTAATATACTAAGGTGAAAATTCAATCGTCACGACATTTTCATTTAGGCTTAAGTTTTGTTGGAAGAATGTTGTGATTTTAGTGAATTCCAAGAATACACTAAAATGGGGGAGAAATGTTGGAAATTTGGTTGAACCGGACTAACCAATTCAAACTGGTTTTGGGTTGGACCGACCAACCGGTTTGGGATTAGACCGACCGAACCAATATTCTAATTCCGTGAAGGACACATCCCTTTAGCCTATTGGCGGTTGCATTATTTTATGGATAAGGATAACCTTATGGATAAAGACAACCCTTCATATGGATAAGGATAACCTTTCATAGGGATAGAGGCAACCTTTCATATGAATAAAGGCAACCTTTCGTATGGATAAAGGCAACCTTTCATGAAACAATGCATGGATACGGCCCCTATAAATATTTGGGTGGGGTGGATGATGCCACACACAATCAAACATATTCTTCTTCTTTCTTCCAAAAATTTCTAAGTATGCTTTAGTGTTCTTGAGCCTGGAAACTAAAGTGGTGATAGTTTTATCCTCGGGAGAAATTTCCTGTAACCCAAGGCTTTGTAGAGGGTGGAAATATTCTTTTCGGAAAGTGAACGTTGTTCACGACTCTATCACAATCCTGGTCACCCGATCTTGGGCTATTGTACGTATACCCTCGTCCCTAAAAGTCCCTATGCTATGCATGGTTTTCTATGAATAGTTAGTGATGAGAGTCAACAGTTACTGGTATGGTTTTGAGTGGACAAAAAGCTCAAATTGTGCTCTACATTAGATAATAAGTGTACCTGAACATAATAGAACAATTGTCCTAATGCTAGCGAATAATAAACACATGCAATTCACTAGATAGGTATCTGGTTTCGTGGTGTAGTTGGTTATCACGTCAGTCTAACACACTGAAGGTCTCCGGTTCAAACCCGGGTGAAGCCATTTCGTTTTATATAAAACAAATAATTTTAGATAGATTATAAAAGAACAACAAATCTCATAAATTATACTTAAATAATCACTTGGAATAGTCTAACCTTCATTAATTAAAGGTTTACTTTCCTTTAATTTGCTTTGTTTGCCCAAGAATCTCGGGGAAGAACCCCATATTCCCTGCTTAAGGAAGGCAACATGAGTTGACAAATAAGGGTATTATACTACTAGAGTACTATCCATTTGCTTAATGACTGTTTAGTTCTTGCAATTTGCAAACAGCTGGTCGACCCTCTCTCTGATTACTTAAATCATAGGTATAGTTTTTAGGAAACATTCTGTGCATAATCCTAAATTTATGATGCATTATAATTCCCTTTGAGTTAGTGAAGTCTCCTTAATTCATTTAACAGTTTTTAGGAAGGGGCTAAGTTGAAATGACAAGAAAACATAAACTAATACAACATGCCATTATCTACAATTGTTTTGTGGCAATGAAAAATCATATATTACTAAGCAGTTGAATGTCGCAACAGTGACCTCTTTCTCAGTCTTATATATGCGAGCAGGCATGTCACGGTTCAAGCTATTCTTAAACACAGAGCTGGCTAAGCAAATTTAAAAAATGGATTGAAACAACACTACACGAAAACTGACATACGGTCGAAGCATGACATGAGATAAACGGATCGAAGACTGCCCCGATCATCGTTGGTCCAAAGTCCACTACCCTTTTAGATTCTCTAACCCTTATTTAAGTTCAACCCATTAATAGGTCTTTTATGAAATAACAATTATTAGATATGTTTATATATCTAGCACCCTAACTAATGTTTAGTGAGCAGTAACACTACTTTAAGTTTATATATATTAACTAGATAGGTTGCGGGTGAGCTCTTATATATATATATATATGTGTGTCTATGCATTTAGAGATAATTACCAACTAGATGTTTCTACTCGAGTAAATATTCCTATGAAAATATGATCATTCCGAGCACTAAACATTACTGTTTACTCAATAATAATCACGAGAGATTACTCATCGAAGTACCCAAAAAGGAGCCATAAGCCCATAATGGCTAGTTTGGAGGATTCTCGACCGAGGGGCAATGTGGCAGAACGAGAGACAATTATCAATTAATGGCTACTTCGATCTGAGATTATTTTGCATTGATTATTAAGTTTATTAATCAATGATTTGGGTGGAAAATGAAACGAAGAGGAAGTAGATGATGCAATTTTTTTGACCATTTCTTTTAGTTGGCCATCAATACAAAAGCCAATCATTTTTCACCGTAGCAATTTATTGACACTTGCTTATATAGATATCGCATATTATGTTACATGTAGTTAGTAGAAGTTTGTTTAGTACCCGTAAATGTACTAAATGAGTTTATAACTTCGCTCTGGCAATATTTTAGAGTCGTCTCTCTTTTATCATTTATTTAATGTTTCATGTAATGAGTCAAACTAAATTTATACGTCGATTGGATTCATGTCTTGGTTCAAAAGGATTGGTGGATTGTATTCATGGATTCAAGTGAAATCTAAACATTGGACCAATATGTAAATTTAAAAAATTGTAGGTACGTAAATCTCATAAATTTTGATACCAAAATATAATTGTTCAATAATTTTACATTAAAATTAAATTTGGGGTATCAAAATGTAAAATATACATTATAGTGACTAATTTGTGATTTAATTAAATTTGGGGTATCAAAATGTAACATTTTATGCAACAGTAACCTTATTTCTTATTTATATATATTAAACTAGATAGGTTGCGGGTGAGCTCTGCAACGGCCTGAGGTTTTATTATTTGTCTTGTTGGTTAGTCGTTTGTGTGTTATTTGGTTTTAATGAGTAAAACCTAAAATTTTTATGGTGGCTTCTATGACTTATTTACAAAAATGAGTGTATGCTATACGTATAAAATCATTACTTGTCATCCCTATTTCTATCAAATGAACAAAATGAAAAAATATTTAATAAAATTAGGGATGTCAACGGATTGAATCGGGGGCGGATAGTGCACATCCATTATCTACCAAACATGTGTATATTGTGAATTTGCAGACTAAAGCGGTGAATGCATCACCGCGGTTGACGGCCGCGGTGAAGGCCTCACCACGTTTGTCGGCCTCGGTGAAGGCCTACTTAAGACTGAAACTTCAAACTAACGTAACTTTTTGCTCAGTTATCCGATTGTAGTGAATTTTTTTTTTTTGATTCAGCATAACTATTCAAGATCTTTCAATCTTCAGTTGTCCTTCATCACAAAAAAATGTCGTTTGCTACCCCGAACGATCAATTTTTTAATTTAGCCAAACTTTGGAAGGCAATAACTTTATGCTCCTCAATCCAAAAGTCACAAAAAAAAATTATTGCCATAAATTTTTAAGAACTACAACTTTTACTAGGAAAAAATTTTCAAAACAAGAAATATTTTTGGGTATACGGGATTTTGGGAATAAATTTGCATATACTTTTCATGAATCCACATACATTCCTAAATTATAGTTATGAACAAAGTTGTAGCCCTTAAAAAGTTATGCAAAATCAAAAAAGCTTTACGACATTCGGATGGTGGAGCATAAAGTTATGGTCTTCCAAAGTTTGACGAAATGGAAAAATTGCTCGTTCGGGCTAGCAAACGATTTTTTTTATTTGGATGAAGGCCAGTGGAATATTGAAAGATCTTAAAAAGTTATGCAGAATCAAAAATTTTTTTTGCTACAATCGGATAACCGAGCGGAAAGTTACTTTAGTTTGAAGTTTCAGACTTATGTCGGGCCTTCACCGCAGCCGACAAACACGGTGATGCCTTCACCAAGGCCGACAACCGCGGTGATGCATCCACCGCTTTAGTCTGCAGCGGTGATGCCCAAACATGTGTAGATTGGGATCTTTTCATAAAACATGTGTATTTTTGGATTTTTTTAAAAAACATGTGTATTCTGGGGAAAAATCCCACACATGAATTGGGTAGAAAATTGAATTCATGTCCCCATATCAGATGTTTCAAGTATTCATGGTTATCCATGGGTAATACTTTTTTCTTATAACTCTAATAAACATGACATTAAATAAGTGAAAAGTACGACAATTAATCATTAAAAATGAAGAATAAATATTAAATAACAAAATTCATAAAAATATATCATATATGCATAATTTTTTTTTTTTGAAAAATAATGACTCTTTCTGGAGAAAACATATATGCTAAATGTGTATTATCGGGCCATGCACATCCATTACCTACAATATTCGAATTCGATTGTACCCATACCCACTTAAAATCTTTTGTTACCCTACCCGATTAGGTCGAATTCAAATGGGTATCCACAGTTATAGATATTTTTGTTATCCATAATAGAAATAATGATATAGCATTCAGAACTCTCAAATTGGGAAAGCCTTTTAAGAATTTGTGTGCTAAGCCAAATCCCTCGTATAAAAAAATTACAACTATGAATTATGCAGAAGTTGCAAAATGTTAAAAAGGGAAAACATAAGCATAAAAAGAAGAACGAACCTATGAAGTTGGGCGCATGTTAGCAGGATGGAGATAAAAATAGAATTATAGTACATGATTGCAAAAGGGTTAGGCAACAGTAACTTTGCTTTAGCTTTATATAATATATAACTAGACAGGGGAGCCGCGCCATGCCGCGGGCCGGTGTAGAAAAGTCTTACCTCGTCTCTTATGGATCCGGTTTACTAATTTATTGTGTTATACCCTTTAGATTACATGTCGTTTTGCTTGCTTTGACGAATTGATAGGTTGTCGAAATAGTTGGTTGGGAAAACCACAATATAACATAAAAAAGCGAGATATTTATTTTGTATGAGGGATGAGGCTCATCAACGTTCCAGAATTGAGAATTATGTTAGGTTATAACACAAACAAGAATTGTAAAGATGAAAAATATTCCCAGGCAATGGACATAATCTGAATGGTGAAAATTTTACCACAATGATGTAAATATAACGACTCTTTGGTCAAGGTCCATGGTTTTTCTTAAGAGGAGAAGTTTGTTTGAAAAAGTACACGAAATAACTGGTTAAAAAAATTTATTTTGTCAAAGAAAACGGTGACGGTCGAGCAACGCGAGTAGAAAATATTTATGAGTTTAGTATCTATCATCTTTCTCAAATCAAGAAGCACGTATGGATATAATGTCACAAGGGAACCATCTTGATTTTTAGATTGAGAAGAGTGTTAGGAAAGTTCATAAAACAACAGAATGAGATGAATATTTTTCATGTTCAAATAGAGGACGACACAATGTTGGAAAATAAACCCACCCATATGTCACCAAAAAGATGACATATGAATCAACCTTGATTCTCAAATCGAGAAATAGATTGATAAAAATATTGGAAGACCGAGATAAGACAAGTGCAAAAAGATAAAATAGGAACAACTACATCTAAATGTAGAAAACTAAATTTTTATTCTCCAAAAAATATTGTATGGCTATGTGATGGGAGTGCACAAAGGTGGGTAAGATAGGAACTACACCATAATTGTTATTAGGGAATAGTACTTTGTATTTAGGTTTATTGTAGGTTTGTTTCCATTAGCTTTTAGGTTACTAAAACAAATAACAGTAGTGTACTTTAGCAGAGTCTATGGAAAGTTAGGAACATTAACTCTGCTTAAGCTTAAATTTTTACTCTAAAAAATATTGGATGGCTAGGTGATAGGAGTGCACAAAGGTGGGTAAGATAGGTTCTTTAATAAGTGAGAGTTGAAAATGGGGCAACTTCTCCTTTCATATACTAGATTAGGGCCCGGCCTCTTGGTCGGGTGGATTTATTATTTTTTGCATTTAGTATATTTGTGTGAAGTAAATATGTGGCATGATGATGAGTTTATGTTGTTGATAATTGAAAAAAACGTTAAAGAATGTGTAAGATTCTAATCTACAATTTAAATCTTCCCACTATCCTGCATTTATATTTGAAACATGACCAACAAGAAATTAGGGTCGTTTGGATATGGAATTCTAACATATCAATTTGATCCAATTATTTTGTTTTGAGACAATCTGGCCAAATTGTTTCGTTTAGCAGAACAAAATTTAGATGAGATAATTCCACCTGGGGAAGTTCAAATTGACTCATTTTGAGACAATTACAATTATGTGGGGCGCGGGGCAGACAATTCGAAATGACTCGTTTTAAATAACTCATTTTATAAAATGAGACAATTGGCCAAATTGTTTCGTTTTTCAATTGATCCATCCAAACGAAACCTAATAATTTCCTAAGAAGACTTTTCTAAAAAAAAACATCACTTCAAGAAGGCACGTTATTATATGATTCCAAGCAACAATGTTAGTGAGTAGGTGTCTGAATAGATGGATATTCATTATCTAATTTGAGACTGAATCAAGTACATGAGGTATTCTATAAGTATGTTTGCAGGCATTAATACCGGCATGTTAATCTTGGAAGTTGATGGGCAAAATAAATTTTAACAGAACCTATCCCAAAGATGCAAAGTCATATGCAATGCTTAACATTTTTTAGTATCAATGTATAAGAAGGGAACATGAATGTTTTCCATTTGTGCTCATAATTAAGTACCATTTCAACTTCATCCCCATACATTTCTAGAAAGCATGTTTTTGTCTGATAATGCTTTTACTAATGATTTTAAAACCATACCAGAAGTTGTAATCAAAGAGTCAGCGATAAGATATTTTATGTTCAAAATTTGGTTTTATCATGATTCAACCACTAAACACTGCTAAATACCACCTATCAATTTAGCATGAAGTAAAAATAATTTCTAGGAAATAAAAATAAGGAAAGCTTTCAATTTTCA
This sequence comes from Linum trigynum, assembly GCA_964030455.1. Lineage (NCBI taxonomy): Eukaryota > Viridiplantae > Streptophyta > Magnoliopsida > Malpighiales > Linaceae > Linum > Linum trigynum. The sequence goes on from OZ034818.1 coordinate 16,254,515, forward strand.
CATCTTGTATTCGCAACAAATGAATTGCTTTTTCCAAAGACTCTAAATGATTACTACGATTATATATTCTTCCCATTTTCATGAGGGCAATACCTACCATCTCCTGTTTTGGATCTTTGTTGAATTCAAAAAATCCAAACCACTAAACACCCACGAGCTTCAAAATTTCATGGTGAATGGCGGTCAACTATCATGTGGTGGAGATGGGAAGATCAAATGGAACGGACTAACATCAGTGAGCAGTGGTCATAGATCTCGTCAAAAAGAGTTGGATACTGGAGAGGGAAAGCGAGTAGAAGATAGAGGAAAGGAAACGCAAGCAAGGGAAATTGTTGAGGAGGAAAGCAAAACGGGGAGTTGTGTCGCTGAAGGGAAGGGAAATAAACCACAGCGTCGTTCATATTAAATGATGGGAAAGTACAATTTTGATCATCTGCATAACCCGCTTCGTCCAAGAATTTTAAAATGGAGGGATAGTGATTTTAAAAAATGCTTTATGTATTTGGTTGATTTTGATTTAGTTAATTGATCAGATTCTTTTTTTTACTGTAAACCTGCTAAACTATATTAACCAAACTGTGCCGTTACAATATCAAACTGCAACTGGTTAATCAAACATTGCGGGGTTGATCTACCCAAACAATAGCATCATTTGGACACAAAGTAACCTGCGCCATCTGGTGAGCTGCTTCATTTGCAGATCTTCGAACATGCTTCATTTGCCAAAAGATGGAGGGAAGGGGCCCATGAAGTCGATACCCCAGACATAAAAAATCTCACAAGTTATAAACACATTCTGGGGCATCTCATCACGGGCAGAGATGTTACCTGACCTCTGGCATCGGTCGCACCTGCGTGCGAAGGCGTCTGCGTCGTTGAAGAGCGTGGGCCAGTAAAAGCCCAATTGGAGCACCTTCCTCGCCGTGCGGTTCCCTCCGTGGTGACCGCCAGTAGGTCCTTCATGACAGTGAGATAAAATGCCCTCCATCTCACTCTCCATAACACATCGACGGATGATCCCGTCGGCTCCGATCCTGAAGAGATGAGGGTCATCCCAGAAGTAGTGCTTCAGGTCGGAGAAGAACTTCCTCTTGGTGTGAGTTGTCATCCCCTTGGGCAGCTGCTGTCCCACAAGATAGTTCGCAAAATCAGAATACCACGGGGTGACACTCTCCACCAGGCACATCATCATCAGTCTCTCATCTAGGAAGGAGTCGTTGATCTCCTCCTCAAGGTTGTCCGCAGGGGGTGCGTCCGACCGGGAGAGGTGATCGGCTGCAACATTCTCCGCTCCCTTCTTGTCCCAAATCTCAATGTCAAACTCATGCAGCAGTAAGATCCATCGTATGAGCCTAGACTTGGCATCGGCCTTGCTCATCAGGTATCGAATCACGGAGTGATCTGTATATACGGTCACATGGGACAAGACCAGATAAGGACGAAATTTATCGAAGGCAAACACCACTGCGAGCAGCTCCTTCTCCGTGGTGGTGTAGTTCTCCTGGGCATCATTGAGGGTCTTCGAGGCGTAGTAGATAGGTCGAAAGTGTTGATCTCGCCTCTGCCCCAAGACAGCTCCAACAGCAAAGTCACTGGCATCGCACATCAGCTCAAATGGCAGGGACCAGTCAGGAACAACCATGATAGGAGCTTGGGTGAGCTTCTCCTTCAAGGTCGTGAAGGCCGCTGTGCATGCATCAGTAAACTGGAAGGGGCATCCTTCTCAAGAAGCTTAGTCAGGGGCAGGGCGATCTTCGAGAAATCCTTGATGAACCGCCTGTAGAACCCTGCATGACCTAGAAAACTTCGGATCCCCTTAACAGATGTAGGAGGAGGCAGCTTGCTGATAGTCTCGATCTTCGCTCTGTCCACCTTAATCGCCATCTTGGAGATCTTATGCCCAAGAACTATGCCTTCTCGAACCATGAAGTGACACTTCTCCCAACTCAGTGCCAGGTTCGTTTCTTCACACCGTTTAAGGGCAAGCTCCAGGTTATGGAGACAGTAAGAGAACGAGTCTCCATAAACCGAGAAATCGTCCATAAACACCTCCATAATCTCGCCGACCAGACGGTCAAAGATGGCGAGCATGCATTGCTGAAAAGTGGTCGGGGCATTGCATAGCCCGAATGGGATCCTCCGGTATGCAAAGGTGCCGAAGGGGCAGGTGAAAGTGGTCTTCGCCTGGTCCTCCGGTGCAATACAGATCTGTAAGTACCCGGACATCCCATCCAGGAAACAGTAGAACTCGTACCTCACCAGTCTTTCCAGCATCTGGTCAATGAATGGCAGCGGGAAGTGGTCCTTCCGAGTGGCATCATTGAGACGCCGGTAATCAATGCAGACACGGTACCCAGTCACCGTGCGCATCGGGATCAGCTCATTCTTCTCGTTAGGCACAACAGTCATCCCACCCTTTTTGGGTACCACCTGGGTGAGACTGACCCACTCGCTGTCGGAAATGGCGAAGATGATCCTCGCGTCCAGCAGCTTCACGATCTCTGCCCGAACCACACCCTCCAGGTTCGGTGTCAGTCTTCTCTACGGCTGTCTCACTGGCCGCATCTCATCCTCCATCAGTATTCGGTGGGAGCAGAAGGAAGGGATGATCCCCCGGATGTCTGTGATCTTCCACACTAGAGCTCACTCGTACCGTTCAGCAAGCCGACCAGTCTGTTCTTCTGCTCGGCTGTGAGGGTCGAGCTGATGATGACTTGCAGCTTATTCCCCTCCCGGAGAAATGCATACTCCAAATGAGGAGGGAGGGGCTTAAGCTCCAGCTCTGGTGGTTCCTCCAAGGAAGTAGTGATGCGGGTGGAGGATGAGATCGGTTTGAACAGCCTGTCGCCCTCCAAGAAGGGGCCACTCTCCAACTCGGCCAACTGCTCCGCCTGCTGCGGCTCCTACGATGCCTGCTCACCTAGCAAAATACAACGCTCAAGAGCATCGTCAGTACCCGCACTCTTATAGCGAGTGCGGTCTCAAAATCAGCAAGCACATCACAATAATCTATGTCATCATGCAAATGAGAGTGTTTCCCATTCTCAGACACAGAAAAAGTAGCCTGTTCATCACCAGCACGCATAATCAATTTACCACTGTGCACATCAATAAGCGCCTTGGCAGTGGCGAGAAACGGTCTACCCAAAATCAAAGGTACATCCACATCCTCATTTATATCCAAAATAACAAAGTCAACGAGATATGTGAATGTACCCACATTAACAAGCAAATCCTCAATGATACCCCTAGGATGCACGATAGAACGATCAGCTAACTGAATGCTCATCCTAGTAGCTCTAGGTTCACCTAGGTCTAGCTTCTTAAACAATTTGTAAGGCATGACATTTATGCTAGCGCCTAGGTCCGCCAAGGACTTTCCTACATGCATGCTGCCAATAACAAGAGGGATAGTGAAACTCCCGGGTCTTTTCGCTTCTCGGGCAGCTTGTTCTGCAGGATAGCAGAACACTCCTCGCTCAGCATCACTATCAAAAGATCCTCAAGTTTCTTCTTGTTGGTGAGGAGGTCCTTCATGAACTTGGCATACTTGGGCATCTTTGACAGTGCCTCCATGAACGGCATGCTGATGTTGACCTACAGCTTGTCTTTATGTAGGCGAGTGGGGAAAGGAAGCTGGGGTACATGCTCCTTAACCACTGGCTGTGGCTTGGGAGCAGGTGTTTCTTTGTCTTCCCCCACTTCTGCATTATCAGCTGGAAGTGTTGAAGCAGGTAGTGGCTCATCTCGACTGGGCTAGGCAGGAGCAGCAGATGTGGTCTTGCCACTCCTGGTAGTGATGGCATCTAGCTGCTGGTGCTGGTGAGGCTCACGAGGATTCGGAATAGTGGTGGCAGGCAGAGTCCCCGGTTCCCTGGTAGTGTTTTGGCGAGCAAAGCTACCCATCTGGTTCTGCAGATCTTGCAAAATGGCACCTTGGTTCCTCTGACCTGCCTCCAGTGAGGTTATGCTCTGGTCCAACCTCGTGACAGTTGCCTGAGTGGCATTCATGAAGGAAGCTAGAATATTTTCCAGCTTCGTCATCTGGTTATCTGGAGCAGGAGCTGCTGCTGGCTCGGCATACTGACGATAGGGCTGCTGGAATGGTTGCCCCTGCCTAGGCTGGTAGGGATGATGCTGTAGGGCTGGCCCCTGTCTATCCTGGAAAGGCTGCCTCTGCTGAAAACCACCAGCTGGTGCTAGGAAACCAAGTGGTTTAGTGGTGCTGCTGCTCCAAGAGAAATTGGGATGCTGGCGCCACCCCTCATTATAGGTATTGCTGTACGGGTCGAGGCGCCGAGCATTGGCGATGAAGTCCAACTGCTCTTAGGGAGTAGTAGACTCCCTCATAGCTTGGCAGTCTTCCACTAGGTGATTTGAGCTCTCACACCACTAACATTGAGCTACTGGAGGTGTAGCCAAACCTCTGCCCGGAATAAGACTGTTGGGCTGCTTCAATGTCTGCACTATCTCAGCTACCTGCTGCTCAACCCCGTATCTGGTCTCCATGGCGTGCACACCACGGTCCCGGGAATGTCTGCCTCTGCTGCTCTGCCCCCAGGTGTGATCTCTGGCAGCCAAGGTATTGATCATCTAGTTCTGCTCGGGTGGAGTCTTAGTAAGAATATCCCCTCCTGGGCATAGAGACTCAATCACCCTCTGGCTTTCCGGAGAGAGAGCGCTGTAGAAGTTCCCCACTGTAAATGCATCACCGAAGCCATGATGGGGACACTGCTAGAAATATCCCATGTACCGCTCCCATGCATCACGAAGTGACTCGTCTAGCTCTTGGCGGAAGTGAGTGATCTCCCGCTGGATCTCTGTGGTCTTCGATGCAGGGTAGTATCTGTGCACGAACTTGTCAGCCAGATCATCCCAAGAAGTGATGGACAATGGGGGCTGGGTCTCCAACCACCTCATGGCATTCCCCGCCAGAGAATGGGGGAAGAGGTGAAGGCGGATTGCATCATCAGGGACACCGTTCAGCTTGAATCCGTTCGTCAGCTGTAGAAAACGGGAAAGATGTACCCTTCCCTCCTCATCCTTCAAGCCATGGAACTGGATAGAGGATGTAATGAGTTGAATCCAACATGGCTTGATCTCGAAGTTGTTTGCTGGAATAGGTGGGTAGAGGATGACCGGGCGGATGTCAGCAATCCGCGGAGTGTAGTAGTACTCCAAGGTGGGACCCGGCGGCGGTGGATGATGATGAACCCCATCTGCCTGGGGGATGGGGTTGTTCCCCAGGACCTGATTCACGGGGGGAGCCTGCTGAGGATTCCCCTGGTGTGGATTGTAATCTTCCATCTCGTACTCGTCCTCGGACTCGCTGCTCAAATGGCCGTCTATGCGCTCCTCCGTAGCCAGTCTAGCTCGCTGTTGTCTCCTGAGTTGGCGACAGGTGCGTTCAAGCTCTAGATTCAACGGCAGTAAACCTCCCGACTGGCTACGGGTCATACACTATCTGCACACGATCAAGCAAATAAACCCGTGAAGGCACAAGTGGGACAAAGCAAACAATGCGAAAAGAAAAGCTAAATTAACAGAAATCACTTTTCTTCAACAACCTAGCCGTCCCCGGCAACGGCGCCAAAAACTTGACTCACTTCTACTGTCACTCTAGGAATTGGCCAAGTGTAACCACTTCCTAAAGTGTAGTATAGCGGGTTTGGGTATTAATGTCAACCCGGGTCCTAGATTTGATGACTACTCGGTGAATTCTTGTTATCTAGCAATGAAACTTTAATGCAGGTCTAAACTAACAAACAAGCAAAGCAACTAAACGGTTGTTTTCAGGTTAAGAGAGGTCACCCGGATATGGTTCCCCGTAGACTGCAGTTAAGCCGGATTGCAATTACCAAGTTCAATTTTTATGATAGTTATACTGTGGAAGGTTCTTAAGCAGTCTATAGTCTCGACTAAAGGTCTCCAGACCCTCTCAATCTGAGTCTCTAGCGGGCGACTAACCTCCACCGGAGTAAACAGATTGAGGCCCTAACGAACAAAACCTCCACTACCGAAGTAAATTCGGTACAGAATAGTGAGTTGGCTCCTCGACTAAAGTCACCAACTCCCTACCTTCAATCAAGGATGCTCTATCAACCTAGGCAGATATTCTCATTCTAGGTTAAAGCAGAAATAACAGGAATTTGATCAAGATTCAAGTCATTCAATCATTCAAACCTCAATTGAACATAATCAAATCATAGAATCTGTACTTGGGTTCATACAATCAGACCTAACATACAAATCTAGGGTTTCCCATACCCAGATGAATGGGAGAACTACTCCATGGAGAAAGAAGCAAAAGCAGATTCAGACGCGAAAATCATACTGTGAAGGATGGATTTCTGCTCCTGGACGTTGATCGGCACTCCTCCAAGCTCAAGACAAGCACCAATGGTGATGAAGATCAAGCTAGGGCACTTGGGAACTCTTGTTCGTCGCTTTCTCTCTCTAGGAATCGCTCTGTCTCTCTAAAACTCGAATCCTCTTCTATTTTGGCTGAAATCTGCCTAAAAGGGCATCACTGGGCAAAACACGGTCGAGGGCACGGCCGTGTTCTGCTCCAGCCCGCCTGTGCCCTTGCCAAGTGTTAAATACGCGGCCATACTTTTGGGGAAAACACGGGCGTGCTTTTGGTGGACACGGCCATGTTCTGTCTCAATCCTGCCCGTGTTTTGAGCTAGTGTTTCACAGACTCAGATCAAGTCTCGGCAGTAAAAACACGGTCTAGGAACACGGTCGTGCTTTGATTTAGGCGTGCCCGTGTTTTGGCTCCAGCTCGACCGAATGACTTTCGAATGCCCCGAAACTCGTGCTTAGCCTTTCCTTCGACGTCTGGGACCTGAAATATGACAGAGTAGCACAACCCGGCGTAAAATAAGCCAAAAATACACGACTATGCCCCTCAAACGGATAAGAACTAGGGGTGCAAATATGTGCAATTACATCGTTATCAATAGGGCAAGTATTTAGATATCGACTCGGGCCGGTCCGTCTAACCCTACTTCACTTGTTGAAATCATTATCTAGCAACAAAACTTTGGTTTAAAGGTTTTCTAATTGAAATAAAAGAAAGCAAAGGTGATTGGGTTTGAAAACTCTTTTGTGGGGAAGTCACTCGGGTGTCGCTTCCCCCTAACCTCTACCATGCTATGTAAATTGGAACGATGCCTTTGGGCATGATAATCGCGAACCGCAGAGGGATGCATATTTTGTCGTAGACCGCAATCTCAATTGCTAAAAATAGGTAAGGATGAAAGGCCATGTCACTCGACCCTCTCGGCTTAGAAAATCGGTAATTGACTTACTCCCTCACTCAACTCTAAGGTCTGACGGCTTAATCACGATTAATCGACTTGCTTAACTCAACACTGTGGATTGCCCTAACTTAAACTAGTTTAGGTGGCTTAGAAAGAGGAAGGAAAACCAACTCAATTGAGTCTCCCTTGAAAGGGGGATTTTCCTCTCTAAGCTAGGGTTAAGGTGGCCAATTAGATTACTAGCACCTAAATGCACAAATCTAGGGGGTGCTAACCACAATTATGCACAATCCTTAGGTTGCTAAGCACCTAAATGCACAAACCTAAAGATGCTAAGCACGAAACATGCACAACCCATAGGTTGCTAAGCACAAGCACGCACAATCATTATAAATAATGCCTCAATCATTGAATTGAACAATACCCAAAGACAATCATCCAAAACACATTCAAGAAAACTACATGGTAGAGTTAGGGTATCACTACACCCAAGTGAAAGGAGGTCTACTACATGTTATAATTCGGAAAAACAAAAGGGAAAAAGGTGGAGACCATCTTTGAGGATGCTCCCAGTCTTTTTGGCCCTTGAGTTGAGCTTTCATTGGAGGAAATCTTCCCAAAATCTGCCTTGAAGTCAAACCCTAACCTTCTTCTTCCCTTTGGTTATGTTTCTCTCACTAGAATGCTGAAGAAGGTGTTTCACACAAAAGTGGCCTCTCACCTCTCTCCTCCTTTTAGATCATCTTTTAAACCCGAGATGAGCTGAGTTCACGGTCTTGAACCATGAAATACGTCCGTGAACTCCAGGCGTGCGCAAAAACGCGCCGCATCATCCACTTCAGTACACGGTCAACTACCTTTGTTCAAGGTCTTAGTGACCGTGAACTCACCTTGCGTCAGTAACCTTCACATTGGCTCTGGACGCCTCACGATTCACGGTCAACTCCTCTTCTTCACGGTCTTGCATGACCTGAACTCCCTCAGTTAGCCGTGAACTGGCTGTTTTCGCCTCTTCTCCCGGTTTTCAATCCTTTTCGCCAATCTTTCGACTCTGGGGCTGGTTTCACCTGTTAAATCCCGAAACACACTCAAACACGAAGAACCTAGCGTAAAACCAACCTTTTAGGAGCGAATTTGGCACAAACATCTAAGTAAAACGGAGGCAAAACATGTGCAATTAGGCCAGAATTAAAACCCTGATGAGGGCGTAGGCATGGCACAAGCTAGCTGCTCTTTCAAGATTATTAGTAGCATCATAGCTCATATGAGAGATCACATATAGTCGTTGAAAAATGTGTAACACAAGCATAATCGACATGGAAGATCGATTGGCCAAAAAGCTTGATACAAAGTAGTGAATATTGTCAATATTTGCTTTATCTTCTAATGTTTTATTCAAAACCATCTTCTAGTTCAGTTCTTCTACCCGCAACACAGGGGACCAACGAAGTTTGACGTAAATAAAACACAATAAGTAAAATTGACGTATCCTTGTCGCTCCAGGCTCAATCAAGCACTAAAAAAATCACTGCCCCCCCCCCCCTTCGATTTCCAGTTATTGATCTGAAGCCTTCCCATGCATCTCCGTTGCGGCAAATGGGAAACAAAAAACACAGATCATTTGATTACTCTCGGCCGGCTCTGTCCCTGTTATATCAGCCATGCTCCTGACTTTCGAAAATCGCTCTGCAGTCCCATTTCCTGTAATAGTCTACGGATACTTCGACAAACCGTACCAATCTCCGTCTGAATCTCCTCGGCAGCTTGGATCTTCTGTACCAGAGGTAAGCAATCTGTCTCCAAAACTGGTTTCGTCACGTGGAATTGCTTTGCCATCATTAGGCCAAACTCCGCCGCCAAAGCCTCTCCCATCTCAATCCCAAAGCCCCCTTCCAATCTCTTTGCAGTTGCCAACGTGAACTTGCCTTGATCGCCTCGGATCACTACACCCAGCGTCATGCCTCCGGTCGTTCCAAAACCAGCATCAGTATTAGTTTTATACTCCCCCGGTGACGGAAGCTGCCACGCCTTCTCCGCTTGGGCTTCAGTCTCCTCCCTCCTCTTCGCTTGATTAACCTTGTAGTCTTGGAGGTAATATTTAGCTCGTATAACATTCTCATCCTCCGCTAGCTTTTGTTCATTGAAGAGCCGTGTGTTCCTCTCTTTCCATAAGTACCACAACAGCACACTCCAATTTTCTAGCGTCTCCTCATCAACCTTCTCCATTACTTGTTTGAAACAGCCTGCTACCTCCAAAGTCTTCCAAACCTGGCGCGTCCATTGGCATTCACCAAAAAGGTGGATTTGTGTTTCGAGAAGATTACAAAAACGGCACTTGTCCCTTCAACGTTGGCTCTTTTCACTAATATGATCTCCCATCGGGAGTACCTCTCTTGCAAACCTCCAAATGAATTGCTTTATTTTTGGAGCAATGTTCATATTCCACATCTTCTTCCCCAAACCCGTTAATTCCATTTTCTTCTTTGAATTTCTCCAACCAAAATCTATAACCCTCACGGACCGAATAGGAGCCATTCTTGCTAGCATTCCAAATCAAGCGATCTGGTTCGTGAATGCCACGGAGTGGAATTTGGAGAATACACCTAGCCAGCTCGTTCGGGAAGAAGCTCTCCAACGGGGAAAATTAGTTCTTGAACTCGTGAGTCCACCGGGAGGCCTCGCGGCGCTGAAGACACGAACATATCAGGGTTGTTTGGAATCCATTTGTCCCCCCAGATACACACAGAGTCTCCATTAGCAATCCGCCATCTCAAACTATTGTTCAAAAAATCCAACGCTGACATCAGGCTGCGCCACATGTAACTGGGATTGTATCCCACTCTAGCATCCAAAATAGATACACTCTTATGGTACTTAGCTCGGAGAATAGTAGAAATTAGGGACTTCAGCCGTTGATAAAGATTCCAAAGCTGCTTTGCTAATAGCGCCATGTTGAATCCCCTCAAGTCGCGAAAGCCCATCCCGCCCTCCATCTTCGAACACACCATTTCTTCCCTTCGTATCCAACTTACTGGGCTCTCGACCCCTTTCTGCCCCCACCAAAATGCCATAATCATCCCATGCACTTCATCCAACACACCCTCTGGCACCTTGAACACCGTCATTGCGTAAGATAATTGTGCCTGAGCTACCGGCTTAATGAGCACTTCCCTAGCTGCAACCGACATAACCCTCTCCTTCCATCCCTTCATTTTCTTTCTTATGCGATCAACAATTCCTGTAAATAATTCTTTCTTCGATCGTCCAGCTATAGTTGCTAACCCCAGGTATTTCTCATGCTTAGCAACAATTGGCATACCCAGAGTTCCACTAACCAGGAGCTTGTTATGGGGCGAAACATTCTCACTAAAAGATACTCATGACTTTGGCAATCTCACCAATTGACCCGACTCCCTCTCATAGTCTGACAAAATTCTTTTTAATGTCTCGCTCTCCTACTGCGTCGCCCGAGCAAAAAAGATGTTGTCATCGGCAAAAAATAAAACTGAGATAACGGGCGCCCCTGGCGCCGATAAAAGGCCATGCAAAGTTTTCTCCTGAACCGCCTTCTCCGTGTACGCCGAGAGACCTTCTGCGCATAGTAGGAACAAATATGGCGACAACGGGTCCCATTGCCGGAGCCCGCGGCTCGGCCTAAATCTCTGCGACTTGTGTCCATTCACAAGAATGGAATAAGAAACCGATTCCACACACAACATCACTCGTCAAATCCATTGGTCTGTGAAGCCCATCCTGCGCATCACGCCCTCCAGGAAATACCACTCAACCCTATCATAAGCTTTGGCCATATCAATTTTTGCCGCGAAATATCCAACTTTTGCTTTCTTCCTCTTCTTCATCGTATGAAAACATTCAAATGTTGCCATCACATTGTCTGTAACATATCTTCCCGGCACGAAAGCACTCTGTGCAGGCGATATCACTCTATCCAAAAGACCCTTCAATCTGTTTGCAAGCACTTTTGATGCCATCTAATACAAGACATTGCATAAGCTTATCGGTTGAAATTCAGTTGGAGAGGTAGGACTCTTCACCTTTGGAATAAGTGCTATAACTATGTGATTGAGTCCTTGCGGCATCACCCCTTCTTCAATAATCCCGCGTACTGTGCGTACAACATCCTCCTCCACCGTCCCCCAATACCTCCGGAAGAAAAGAACAGAAAGACCATCATCACCAGGAGCCTTCCTTGCTCCCATCTGTTTAAGTGTCTGCCAAACTTCTTCACCAGTAACCGGTTTTAGAAGTTCTGCATTTGCATCGTCTACTACAGATCGTGGTATTGAATCTAGAACAGGAGTTGTCGCCGGAGCTTGTCCTGCACAAAATAGAGAACCAAAATATTCCAGGAGACAATTAGTTACTTGCTCAGTACCAGATGCCACCGTCCCATCTGGTCTCGCAACTTCTTTATCATATTTCTTTTTCGTCGGGCGGTTGCCTTTCGGTGGAAAAAATTTGAATTCTTGTCACCCTCCCTTAACCAATCCGCTCTGGACCTCTGCTTCCAGTATTGTTCCTCGTCTTCCTCTAGCTCCTCCAACTCCGCTCCAAAGCTTTCCGTTGCTGAAGAGTCACTTCCGTCTTAGGCGCCCGTCAAGAGCTTTTAAAGCTCCTTTTATGCGCCTCTTTTGTTTTGAGAATTTTGGGAATGTCCTCCGGCTCCATTCCTCCAGCTTCGAGCAACAGTTAGCAATCTTACTCAGTATATCCGCACTCCCGGTTCCCTTCCAGGCCTTATTGACGACACCTGCACAATCAACATGGTTAGTCCAATAAGGATCAAACCGAAACGTCCAACCCCATTCAGGTTCTTCATCATCTTCGCCATTGGTGTCGCAGATGATGGGACGATGGTCCGATTTATATTTATCAAGGTGTCGGACTCTAGCATTATTGCACCGAACTAGCCACCCCTGCGACGCCAGGAAACGGTCTAGGCGCTCCTCTATATAGCCTTCTCGCTGTCTATTGTTCTCCCACGTAAATTCATACCCCTGGAAACCAAGGTCATGAAAACCCACATCAACTAAACGATCTACAAAAGCAGCCATTTCTCCTTCGTTTGAAGACCTGCCACCTTCTTTTTCAGCCGCCATTAGTACATGGTTAAAATCCCCAGCACATAGCCAAGGACCATCCCAATGGGTTCCAACCTTCTTATCAAATCCCACGTCTTATATTTCTCATTACCCTCTGGCCATCCGTATATTCCGGTAAAACGCCAAACCCCATGTAAGCCATCATCTACCTTCATGTCCAAGTAATGCAAATCCGACCCCATGAGAGTCAGTTGAGCTTCCTCCATCCACCATACACAGACTCCACCTGCTCTTCCTTTACCCGATACGACACACGACCAACTCTCACCTCTAGCAAAACCAAGCTCTTTCCTCAACTCATCATTTTCTTCCTTAGTTTGTTTAGTTTCCATTAAGAAAACTATGTGTGGGGATGATTGTCGCAGTAGCGACCTCAGACTGATATAACATAGCTCTAGCTCGAGTCGCTCTGAATGAAAATATCCAGTTCAAACTCGATTCGACTCAGACTTGATAAAAACTTAATAACAAATCTTGTCAAGCTAAACAAAAGTAGTGCTCAAGAGAACCTCGACTTATGAAAACAAATTGCCTCAATTTTCTCTCTAAATTCATTTGATGTCTTACGTATTAGACATATATACAGTAGGTATAATGTGTTCAATATACATATTTATTCAATTAAATGGGTGGTATAAAATTATTAATATAATAATTTATTTGTAAAATGATTAATTACTTTTTTTGTATTTATTACACATTGGAAATTAAAAATCCATATTAAATACATGCTTTTTTAAATTTAAATCCTACAGTAAATACATTTATTTTTCCTTCCAATCTCTCTCTTTCTTTTCCAGCAACCACTCAACTCCAACCGGCTGACTTTCCGACTGATAGAATTTCTTTGGCGAAATCCTTGAATTAGACTTGCTCCTGGCACCTGCAAAATATCACCACTTTATTAGTACGCTAGTGGTACGCTACCACTACCACGAGTAACACTACTAGTACAGCCTACCACTATTATTTGGTCCACTACCATTTGGTACCAAATGATAGTGGTAGCGTACCACTCCATCTAGTACCACCACAAAAAAAAATCACTACCACAAAAAAAACCAGATCTAAAAATCCAAAACTCACATATCTGAAAAACGAAGGGGGGGAGAGGAAGAGTATAGTGGCAAAGGGACACACACCGGAAGAGGCGAGCAAAGGAGGCGACGACGACGTTGGTGGATGAGGGCGGCGGTAGAGGAGGGCATGTGAAAGAGATGGTAACGACAGGGGTGGAGGGAGGCGGTAGAGGAGGGCATGTGAGAGAGATGGCAACGACAGGGGTGGAGGGAGGCGGTTGAGCAGTGGCGGATCCAGGGGGTGGCCACCCCGGGCCCCGGCCCATCCCTCCTCTGGATCCATAGTTAGTATAGGCCTTATGAATTTTTCGATTTTAGATATTCAAGTCGTTGTTATTTTAAAATAAGATTGGGTATAATTAGAAAATTAATTCAGATGAACATATTCAAAATCACTACTCTAAATTTAGCTTATAAATTCTAACCCTAAAGGTTATCCGTCTAAAAAAACAATGAAACCTAAAAATTCAAAAAATTCAAAACGTAAAAGACTAAAAAAACATATATGAGGTTTGTTACCTTGGAAAATTTACTAGAGAAGCTGGTGGATATAGGGATGGAAACACAATGCAAATTGATTAGTAGATTGATTTGTCTAGTGTAGATGCTCCTCGTTTCAACAGCTAATACGAATAGAACCTTTTCAACAACGAAACATGTGAAAATTGATATGCGCAACAAAATGAGCGATGGATTTCTAGTCGATTGCTCAAGTATTTTATTTGAAACAGTGTATACTATTGGTATGGATGTGGACTTCATTATTAATGCATTCCCTAAAATTAAAATACCGTCGTGTACAATTTACATTGTAAAAAAATTATATTATCATTATATTTTCTTACTATTCTAATTTTCTAATAAAATGCGGCCCAATTCACTTCTGTGTTCTGGATCCGCCACTGCGGTTGAGCGCGCGGCCGGTGGTGGAGTGAGGCGGAGGAGGGTCGCGAGATGGGGGTTGAGGGAGACGGAGGGTCGCGGGACGGTGCAGAGGCGGCGGCGGAGAGCACGACAGGTGTGCATTAGCCACGCCCGATTGGGGGGGGGGGGGGGGGGGGGGAAGGAGGGCAGAGCTGTCTGCGGAAGAGAGGGTGGGGTAGGAGTTATGACTTTTTTTCATTTATATGGGGTCAAATATTGAGTGCGGTAAGTTTTTCCATTGCAAAAATGCATTTCGTTTAATCTTAATTATTAATTTAAAAAAGGAAGCAAAAGACAGGAGAGAGAACATATCTGATGGTTACAAAGTGGGTTGTGACCGTATCTCATCTTTGATTCAAGATATAAATTAAAAGTTGTATTATAACATTAAAAGCATAATTTCAATGCGTACTATAAGTGAATTTGTATATTTATGTTAGGGTAAATGCCACATTTGGTCATTGAGATTACAAAATCGTGCCATGTTTAGTCACTAGAAAAAATTAATATAAATTTTTATCACTCGAATTACTAAAACAGGTCACATTTGGTCACTCTCCTGTAGCCTCGGTCCAACTCCGGTCACTCTAATTATTGAAAACATATCACATTTAGTCACTCGAATTACAAAAACATGTCACATTTAGTCACTCTCCCGTTAGTTTCCGTTCAACTCCATTAATTCGGGTGACTAAATGTGACCAGTTTTACTAATTCGAGTAACCAAAATTGATATTAAATTTTTCTAGCGACTATACATTACACGATTTAGTAATCTCAATGATCAAATGTGACATTACCCATTAATGTTATGGCATAAATTTAGTTTGTGCCGTAATATAAGTAAAATTTTAATTTTTGCCATATAAGAATTTGTGCAAAGATATAGGTACATTAAACGTACTTAATCAACATTTCATCGTATTATCATTTAATTGTAAGAGAAGATTTGACCATTTTGATCTTCTATGGGGTTTTTACATAAAAAAAATTATTTATTGCATTTATTTAAATTAATAATTATAAATATCAAAAGAACATCATATTGGGTGATGTGAACGCAATGTTTTTAAAATATAATACCAGTACGCTTTGATAATGATATGTACGAAGTATTTTGTGTGTCATTTTAATACAACAATATATTTATGGAAATTAATATGTTATAAAATTCATAATGTACAAGTGAATATAAATATAAAACTATTGAATTATCAATTCAACCATAGAATAAGTGTATTAGATGTTTAATATTTGTTTAGTATGTGAAACATTATATAAATGATAATTAAAAGAGATGACTCAATAGTATTGCGAGCGTAAAATTTATAAAATCATTTAGTACATGTATTGGGCATTAAACTAATTTCTACTAACCGTTGGTAATAATATGTGACATCCACATCAACAAGTACCAATACAATTTTACAGTGAAAACGGTGGACAGTAGCATTGACGGCCAATTAAAGACTTGATCAAAACCTATTTATCATTTTAAAAACTCATACAATTTGTTAATTTATAAAATTTTGATCCAATTTTACAAAATTTCAAACAAAATTAAGTATTAAAAAATAAAATCAACAACAAGTAATCCAAAGGACAATTAATACACCCCCAAATTCCCATAAATGAAACCAACGAATTAAATCTGACTAAAGTTACAGACTCGAATCTAGCCGCAGCAAAGCGCGGCTACAAATCTAATATATATATATATATATATATATATATATATATAGTGGCTACTTCGGCGCACTCACTTCAGTGCACCCAACTCTGTAAGGGGCTTTTTCCAATAATAGCACGTTTTAAAAAAAATTACAAAACTAGCACCCAACCAAAAAAAATTACACTAATAGCACCATTTTTAATAGACCGCACCTCCAAGGTGCGTTTTATATGTAAACTGCACCCTCCAGGTGCGTTTTATATGTAAACCGCACCCTCCAGGTGCGTTTTATGAATAAACCGCACCTTGGAGGTGCGTTTTTAGTCCACGTCAGACTAGAAACCGCACCTTCGAGGTGCGGTCTGTGTTTGGTGGGCAGCGGCCTTGTGGACCGCAGGATGAAGATGCGATCGAGTGGCGGACCGCTTGCCAGGTCAGCGATCCTTGCCACGGATCGAAGACCGCAACTCCAAAGTGTGGTCAAGCTTCGGGGAACGCAAACCGCCTCGGCAAGGTGCGGTTTTGACTGGGGCAAAATTACCAGACCGCCCCTGGAGGGTGCGGTCTGATAACTATAAATACCCCCCCTCCCCTCATTTCTTCACACCACAACCCATTCTTCCCTCTCTCTCTAGAATTAGCTCTCCAACCCCTCCCCTCCCCTCCCCTCCCAAAAGTCTAGGAAATAGTGGTATGTTG
This sequence comes from Linum trigynum, assembly GCA_964030455.1. Classification (NCBI taxonomy): domain Eukaryota; kingdom Viridiplantae; phylum Streptophyta; class Magnoliopsida; order Malpighiales; family Linaceae; genus Linum; species Linum trigynum. Next base: position 16,271,277 of record OZ034818.1, read on the forward strand.
GTTGCGGCTAAGTCTGATCTGCCATCAGAAAATATTTCTTAGGTTTTTTCCTCAAAACCCGCCGAGCCGAAGCTCTGTCTGAATTTCCCAAAAAAATGAGCGATTGGTGGCAAGGAGAGGGAGTTTATGTTGATGAATTTCTAGCGGTATGTACTCATTATTCTGGTTAAATTTTTGTTGTTGTTATAAGCTTTTAATTAATCTATGTACTAACATGGTTGTTATTTTCTCGTAGGTTGGGGACGACGTGGATATATACACCCAACGGTATTATCTCGAGCAAGGACCGTTGGATTCAACTGACTTGTACGACCAACCCAACCATCGGTCAAGGGATGTTTGGAATGATCACCCGGTACATAAAATTCTACATCATTTGTCTTTCTTTTATTTTGCTAATGTATTTAGTGGTATATAAAATAAATTTATGTTCGATTTTTAATCGTGTTGGTTGTTTTCAATAATTTAATCCAATAAATAGGAAATGGGGTTTTAAGCGATTATCATATCCTACCATTCCCGAGGAAAATCGGGTATTAAGAGATCCTCGGATCCCCCCTTTTTCTGTCAAAAAGACTGCGTGTCTAAGAAGATGTATATCTGTTCTAAGAGTCTAATGAGTGTTGCTATGCATTCGATTAAATTATTTAAAACAACCAATACGATTACATTATTTACCAAACAACCAATATGATTTATTTTTATGTTACAAAATGAATTTTATTAATTTCAAATATTTGAATTTGTATGTTTCTCTTTAAATTATTATTCATTTACAATTTTATTTATGTAAATTAATTTAGTATGTTTTTTTTATGATAATATGTATGTATCTCTTTAAATTATTATTGATTTAGAATATTATTATGCTAATTATATGAAATGTATTTTTAGAGACCATTACGAGAGTCATCCCCTAACTGAGGAAAGTCCGGAAGATGAGAAGGAAAGATATGCTCGTGTCTATCTCATAGGCATGAGAAGGAAAGATATGCCCAACGTAACGCCATATCAGGCGTGGAAAGTTCCACCCCCATTGGTTGTGACACATGGTGCCACCCCGAGTTCCGCCCAAGATCCCCGCCCGAGTTCATCCCATGAGCACCGCCCCTCCTACCACAACGATCCCACCCAAGCTCATACAATGATCCCCGCTCGACCTACCATCAATCCCCTCCGAGTCTCCATCAATCCCCATATGATCCCAACCCGATCTCATACAGCGATCCCCGCCAACCATCATACGATTCCCGCCCGGTCTACCCCCCATCTCCCCGGCAAACATACTACGATTCCCGCCCGGTCTACCCTCCATCTCCCTGCCAAACATACTACGATTCCCGCCCGGTCCACCCCCAAGATCCCCTTACATCATCGGCTACTTGGCATGATGGTTCCTCCACGACGGCGCCCCACAAAGTCAACCCATTGACTCGCCCTCATCAGCCGTGGCCTCCTACTCCTCACCGTATGAGTGCGGATGTCCCCCGCTCGACCCGGAAGCGCCGCCTCCTCGCCGACACAGCACCGACGAGCGCCACACTACCTCGACCATTCGAAACTTGCCACCGCAACCACCTGTTGTTACTCTCGTCGGCCGTCGTACAAGGAGCAAGAAAACCGTAGATTCCGGTGAAGCTCGTGGACTTCTTTGAGATGTATTTTGAGTTGAATTTTAATTATATGTACTTGGAACTATTCCCCTTATCTTAGTTTATTTAATTGAGTGTTGTTTCAATTTGTTTTTATTTCTATGTACTTGGAACTATTCCTCTTATCTTGATATTATCCCAATTCGTTTAACTTGTAATTGGCTTGTCCATTTTTTTCGTGTTAACTTGATATTATCCCACGTCTGTTATTTTGCCTGGCATGTCGGAAAATAATTGACCAAAACCGCACCTTGGGGTGCGGTTTGTGTGGCACAACCACACCTTGGGGATGCGGTTTTGTTTTGGAGATACAAACCGCATCTCCAAGGTGCGGTTTTGCTAGGTCAGACCAAAACCACACCTCGGCCATGCGGTTTTTGTAGGTCAGACCTGAAACCGCATGGTTAAGATGCGGTTTTGGTCCACGATTATGGACCGCACCTTAGAGGTGCGGTCCATAAAAAAAGGGTGTTATTTTTGTAAATATTTTCGGCTGGGTGCTATTTTTGTAATTTTTTTTAAATGTGCTATTTCTGGAAAAATCCCACTCTAAAAGTGTCCATAACACATCAAATTTAGAATTTTAATTAGTAATCTCAGTCTAATATGATGATATGACATAGAATCATAACAAATCAATCTATAACCCTAACCCCTTAACCTTCATTTTGAATCCCAATCAAAAATCCCAAATTGTAAACCTAAACCCTAACCCTAAATTCCTAAATCCTTCGAATTAACGTAAATTTTGAATGATTTTTTTTCAAATTCATGTCCTTCTTGTTTATAATATCATAAATAACAATTAATACAGTTTTGAGATGAATCGCATGCTCAGAATGACAATTATGAGGCGGGTGCACTGAGTGTACCCAAAAAAGTGGGTGCACCGAAGACGCCAACATATATATGGATGGGTTTATCGTACACCGGACAAAATCTAGTGTATGTCGTACACTAGGCAATCTCCACCATTCACATCCATCTCAACGACAAAACCTAGTGTATGTCGTACACCAGGCAATCCCCAGTCCCTAGTTTTCTAACCCAAATCATGAGATTCGTTTAATCTTAAAATGAAAATCAACAATAATTTCGACATATTAGAACCGTTGATTTTCATTTCAAGAATAAATGAATATTATGTTTTGGGTTAATTAATTGGGAATTGGGGTTCACCCATTAGGGGTTAGGGTATAGTATTATGCCCCCAGACTCCGGTTAATTCATTGTCTAAATAGCAAAACTCAACGGTCGTACGGTAGGCTAGGGTACGCATATATATATTGTTGGCGTCTTTGGTGCAACTACTTTTTTGGATGCACTGAACGCACTCACTTTGTTGTTTGATCTTAATTGTTAGATATATCAAATGGTTACTGTAATTTCATTGATTTATAATTAATTATTATCAAATAAACTATATTATATTTATTAAAATAATTTATAATAATTTCAATTAATTCCCTCACTTAACCCTCCTGTTCGCCGTTTCTTTTCCCCTCTGCCACCGTCAATACTTTTCTGGTGTCAGGCGACGATTTGTTTCCCATGCCTAGCAACTGGCAACGTCGTCCTCCGCCACTAATCCATCTCAGGCGCTCGACATGGAATCAGAGAACATAGATTTTTGTTCTTGATTCATTCCCAGAAATCCTCACTTTCTCTTCAATTGTTCGAGTCTTCTCGATCCTTTCCTATTCCTGCCTCACTACTTTCTTTTTCGATTCAACTACTTTGTTGGTCGATTCGTTCGATTTCTCGACATTCGCCTTTGTTTCCCTTCGATTAGATCGTTTCCTCGACGAAATCGTGTTACCTTGTCCAATTTATGCAATCGGCGCTTCAGCTCTGGTGCGATGGCTACTGATTCTTCGAGCTCTGCTTCTCTCATCTCCCCGTCAGGTCCAGCTCCTTGCTTCGCTCGGCGATTTTTCTCGGTTATATCCAGCTCATCCAGACGCTCCAATCTGGGTCCTCAGTTGTTCGAGTCGAAGAGTTATTGGGTTTCTTGGTATCTGGGTTTCGCGAACACGGGTCCTACCGCCCGCGACGATTGATTGCCTAGGGACTATCCTTGTTGCTGTTGACTACGTCTCTAGGTGGGCTGAGGCGCAAGCTTTGCCCTCTAATGATGCTAAATGTGTTTGTGGTTTTCTGAAGCAGCTATTCTCCCGGTTCGGGACACCTAGAGCCACCATAAGCGACCGGGGCACCCATTTCCAGGGCCAGTTCGATAAGTTGTTGTCTCGCTATGGTGTAACTCATAAGGTGTCCGTGGCCTACCACCCTCAAGCAAGTGGTCAGGCCGAGCTGACGAACTGGGAGCTCAAGCGTATCCTGGAGAAGACGGTGAATCTATCCCACAAGGATTGACCTCCAAATCACAAACCGCGAAAGCCCCCACTCTCCTGGCGTCAAGGAGCACATTCCCCAAAGATTTGGGCTTGCTTGGCCGAGGTTGGGTCGCCGGCGGCGAGTTCTCCGGCGAGTCTCCGGTGTGTTTTTCCGGCGACTTAGGGTGTTTTCTTCCACTTTCTTCACCTCTCTCGTGGTCTCTCTTTGCGTCTCCAGGTGTGTTCTCCTCGTCTTTTCTTTTATTTCTGGAGAATCGATACCTAGAGTTAGGTGAAGAACTTGTGATTGTGGCATGATTTGTGGATGATTGGGTAGGCCGATGATGCTCTTTGCTTGTTCTATTTTTGTCTCGGGATTTCAGTTATTCGGCCTACCATTTGCATGTTGCATTGTATGCGGGCTTGTGTGGTTTTTGTGTGGTGGATCGATTGGTGCTTATTTAGTACGGTTTTGGTATGCTTGTTTCACCGGGGGCCTAGTCCACTGTCCGAATCGCTCGATTTGAGGGTCCCCGGTGTGTTTTGTTGTGTAATTCTCGTGTGATGGGTATGCTTGTTTTGCCGGGAGTCTATTCCACTGTCCATATCTTTCGATATGAGGGCTCCCGGTGTGGTTTTTGGCCTAACATTGACCCTGTTCGCTTGTGTACCATTTGTACTTCCTTGTGCTTTGCAGGATCATGGAAGCCTACCTCGACCAGCTGAGCATCACCCAGCGCCATCTGCTGCGGAACCTCCGTAACCGCACCATCGCCGAGCACCTGCACCTCGATTTTGAGGTGTTCGATGCGCTTCATGCCAGGCCGCAGATGGAGGCCGTGGTTCGCCCCTATGGTTGGAGGCACCTTCTCACCCTCGTCGAGCCGACCTACTAGGAGCTCTTCTGGGAGTTCTACGCTTCCTTCAACCATGCCTCGAAGGGGTCCGCCGACCATGCTGATGCGGTTCAATTCACACTCGGTGGGGTGGAGCACTCCCTCAGCTACTGGGAGTTCGCCAATGCACTTAGGCTCAACTCCCCGCACTCCAGCGATTGGCCCCTACGCTTGGACCTCTCTGATCCCACCGACTTCGCTTCCAGGCTTACTTCCAGCGAATCTGCCTGCCGAACAATGTGGATGAACAGTACGTTGCCAGCCAGACGCGGGCCTCTCTCCTCCGTCCGGAGTGGCGGATCCTCAACCACTTGCTCACCCAGTCCTACACACCCAGCAAAGGCTTGTCCAACCGGGTCACACTCCGGACACTCTGGTTCATGCATGCGATGGGTCGTTCTGAGGACACCATCCAGCTGGGCTCCGTGCTCGCTCGGACGTTCACCAAAGCCGCCGCCAGCCTGAGTCGCAACCTTGTATGTGGCCCGGTGATCACCGCCTTGGCCCGCTACTACGGGGTCGACTTCACTGGGATGACCTTGTTCGCAGACCAACCCCGCTCAGCAAGGCCACCCTCCGCCACCAGCACATGGTTGCTCGCCACGGGCGTATGCACTGGATCGCGGGCCTTCCTCAGCCCCCTCTAACTGCAGTGGGCGACCAGCCAGAGTCGAGCGCAGCTTGGGGACGCCGGGTTCCCCGTCGCACTGTTCGTCGTGACCAGGCTCCTGCGAGCCCCTCCGCTGCTCCCCGGTCCCCTACTCCCAGGTCTCCGACTCCCGGGTCTCCTTCGCCAGTGGTGGTGCCCATTTCTGACCAGTTGGCGGCCACTGCTCAGCAGAACGAGCGCATCCTGGCCGGCCAGGAGCGCATTCACACCCGCCTCGATCGTGATCGGGACCGAGGGCGTCGTCTCATGTCAGGCCAGCACTACATCATGTCTTACCTGGGCTTGGACCCGAATGCAGTCCACTACCCGTTCGTGCAGTCCCCAGGGTTTGAGGATGAGTACCCTCCACCCACTGGCGATGGTGGTGATGCTTTCTAGTGGCGAGAGGCTGATTCTGTACCTCATTTGTGTTCCAGACTGAGACTCCATGTTTTTGTTGTTTTGTTTTTTTTTTATCTTGGATTGTTGACTTGGAACTCCGGTTCTTTCACCCAGTGTGTGTTTTTTGTTGTCTTTAGCTCTGTGCCTCCTTCTCTGGACTGGTCTGCCTTCCAGTCCCCGTTCCTGTTCTCCTTTCACGGTAACATCGTTCCCCTTCCCTCTGCTCCATTGAGGACATTGTCGCATTTAAGTGTGGGGGGGGGTCTTTGTATGAATTGGAACGTATCTATACGTGCTTGGAGCCTAGTCCACTGTCCAAATCTCGAGATTTGAGGGCTCCAAGCACTACCGTTTGCCTGATGTTTGATCGTATTGGCACTGTGGATGTGATTAGTGAATTGAATGGCTTTTGACTTGATGCATGACAACTTGAGTGTGACTTAGACAACTTATTATTATGACTGAGATGTGCAGTAGAACTGTGTAGGGGTTCAGTTTTTCAACTGTTTGCTCACCAAATGTGACTTGGTTTGATCACTTGCTTTTGACAGTCATATATGCATCTAGTTCAGGGAATCAGAACGAGAGATAGAGCATATAGGTAGCCATGTGAGATTTGAGCCTGCTCGTTTCTTTCTTGTCCGATAGTTCCCTCTTCCATTATGTGCAGCATTCACGTTGTCATTAGCTAAGATGATGGAGGCATAGGATTAGCCCACGACCAAATTGACTGTCCTGGTGTGTCATACCCCCTAGTCAGCCCCTTTGAGCCGTGTGTTTTCCTTTCTTTCGGTCTTCAATGAAAAGTCACCCTTTTGCATCTTTTAGAAGGTTCCACAGAGTGATTTTTACATGTTCTCTGCTGTTTCTGCTAAACGTAATGTGAGGGTTGGAGGTAGTGCTAAAAAGTTGGGCAGGTGTTTGAAAATGTGCAGAGGTGGTGGTTCTCTTAAGAAATGAAAAAAAAATGAAAGAAAAACAAAGAAAAAATGGAAGCAAAAGAGAGCCACCACCAAAAATGAAATAATGCCCATTAAGTAGTGTTTCTTAGCAGTCTGGCTTAGAAATACTAGCATTTATGTGACCTCCTTCGCTCCTGTGCTCTGAAGAATTTGAGTAATGCAGAATAGCAGAAAGAAAGTTATTGGTTTGATTGGCTGTGAGTTTGTTGGGTTTGGAAATGTGGAACCTTGTCCTATGAATACTTTCACCACCTAAAAGGCCTTTTCCCCATGTCCAAGACCCTAGCCAGTCATCTGAACCTGTGTCTAAGACCTCTGGATTAGTTAGTGGTGACACCCCATATGTGAACTCTAGCACTTAGAGGCTGCATTCATGGTGAAGAGACGTTAGGGATTGAGAGATTGAGCATGCGCATTTTTTGCATCAAATTATCCTGACCCCACTGGTCGAGAGTGAGCGATTCCTTTTCTCATATTCTCTATACTCTTTATCCCGGTGAGGACCTTGAGCTTTATGCATGAAGTAACTGTCTTGAATATGTGGTTGTGTCAAGTCTATGTTGGTTGGTGAACAGAAGGGAGACTCTTCCTTTGCTCGATTTTACTGCATGCGAATGTCATCTGTGGTGGTTGTCTAGGTTGTCATTGAGGTTGTCCATGTGTTAAATGATCGAAAGCCAGTATGATCCACGTGTTTTGTGCCGATATGATATGCCCTAAAGCATGCTTGATTGAAACGTTTTGAGCTTACCTTGTGTCTGACTTGGTTTGCTTGGGGACAAGCAAACGGTTAAGTGTGGGGGAATTTGATAACGATGTAATTGCACATATTTGCACCCCTAGTTCTTATCCGTTTGAGGGGCATAGTCGTGTATTTTTGGCCTATTTTACGCCGGGTTGTGCTACTCTGTCATATTTCAGGTCCCAAACGTCGAAGGAAAGGCTAAACACGAGTTTCGGGGCATTCGGAAGTCATTCGGTCGAGCTGGAGCCAAAACACGGGCACGCCTAAATCAAAGCACGGTCGTGTTCCTAGACCGTGTTTTTACTGTCGAGACTTGATCTGAGTCTGTCAAACACTAGCTCAAAACACGGGCAGGATTGAGACAGAACACGGCCGTGTCCACCAAAAGCACGCCCATGTTTTCCCCAAAAGTCTGGCCGTGTATTTAACACTTGGCAAGGGCACGGGCGGGCTGGAGCAGAACACGGCCGTGCCCTTGACAGTGTTTTGCCCAGTGATGCCCTTTTAGGTAGATTCCAGCCAAAACAGAAGGGGATTGGAGTTTTAGAGAGACAGAGCGATTCCTAGAGAGAGAAAGCGACGAACAAGAGTTCCCACGTGCCCTAGCTTGATCTTCATCACCATCGGAGCTTGGCTTGAGCTTGGAGGAGTGCCGATCAACGTCCAGGAGCAGAAATCCATCCTTCACATTATGATTTCCGCGTCTGAATCTGCTTTTGCTTCTTTCTCCATGGAGTAGTTCTCCCATTCATCTGGGTATGGGAAACCCTAGATTTGTATGTTAGGTCTGATTGTATGAACCCAAGTACAGATTCTATGATTTGATTATGTTCAATTGAGGTTTGAATGATTGAATGACTTGAATCCTGATCAAATTCCTGTTACTTATGCTTTAACCTAGAATGAGAATATCTGCCTAGGTTGATAGAGCATCCTTGATTGAAGGTAGGGAGTTGGTGACTTTAGTGGAGGAGCCAACTCATTATTTTGTACCGAATTTACTTCGGTAGTGGAGGTTTTGTTCGTTAGGGCCTCAATCTGTTTACTCCGGTGGAGGTTAGTCGCCCGCTAGAGACTCAGATTGAGAGGGTCTGGAGACCTTTAGTCGAGACTATAGACTGCTTAAGAACCATCCACAGTATAACTATCATAGAAATTGAACTTGGTAATTGCGATCCGGCTTAACTGCAGTCTAGGGGGAACCATATCCGGGTGACCTCTCTTAACCTGAAAACAACAGTTTAGTTGCTTTGCTTGTTTGTTAGTTTACACCTGCATTAAAGTTTCATTGCTAGATAACAAGAATTCACCGAGTAGTCATCAAATCTAGGACCCGGGTTGACATTAAAACCCAAACCCGCTATACTACAGTTTAGGAAGTGGTTACACTTGGCCAATTCCTAGAGTGACAGTAGAAGTGAGTCACCTATACTGCACCCGATTAGAGTTTAAAAACTTAGACTCTAATTGGGATTTTATTCTGGTGTAGTTTCGTGCGAGTCAATTTTTTGGCGCCGTTGCTGGGGAAAACAGTCTGTTATTCTAAAAAAGTTGTTGGTTGTTAATCTAGCTTTTAATTTCCAGTTTTGCAAGTGTGTGTTCTTTGCTTGTGCTAGACTTTGTGTTTTCCGATTGTGTGTAGGTGGTGCATGACCCAGAGCAACCCGGCACCCTTGCTATAACTTGACGAGGACATAAACCGAACTCTCCTACTCTTGGCAAGGATAGAGGGCTAGCCGAGGCAAGGAGAAGGAGAGAAACAGGTGGACAACGATTGAGTCACGGTGTTAGTGGAGAAGGAGTTGAAGAAGTCGAAGTTGAGCCCATCATTGTAGAGGAAATGGCGGGGAACCTAATGAAGATGGAGCCGCTCAAGCCCGCCAGATGAATGAGGCGCCAAGAGAATAAGGAGCCCCGAGGACGATGGGGTACTATATGTCCCCAAGGTCGGCGGACATTCAATCGCCGATCCTACGTCCACCGGTGGCGGCAAACAATTACGAGATCAAGCCGGCTCTAGTAACTATGATACAAAGTAATGCTCTATTCCACGGCCTTGAGAGCGAGTCACCAAGAGAGCACGTGCAGAGATTCGTGGAGCTCGCAGGGAGTTTGAAAATCAATGGTGTGTGGGCCAAAGCTTTACAACTAAAGCTTTTCCCATACTCACTCTCGGGAACAGCACTTAGATGGCTAAACAACCGCCAACCTCGGTCAATCACCTCATGGGATGACCTCCTCAACAAGTTTATGGCTCGTTATTGCCCTCCTTCAAAGATGGCGGAGTAGAGAAAGAAGATTACACATTTTGAGCAAGAAGAGGACGAGACCTTGAGGGATGCTTGGGAGAGGTACTTCGATTACTTTCTTCAGTGCCCTCACCACAGGTTTGAAGAACAATTTCGGATTGAAACCTTCAATGAAGGCCTAATGCAAGAAGATAAGATCCTCATTGACTCCTTGTGTCAGGAGAAGTTGATGAATATGGCTCCGCACCAAATAACCGAGATACTTGAAGACATGACCCTTAGGGGGTATGATTGGGGGTTGACTAGAAGGGGAAGAAGGAGCAATGATAGGGGAGTGAGAAGCGTGGGAGCGAGTGCCCCGCTTGAGGCGAAGTTGGATAACTTGCTTGAGGTTATGCTTGAAGATAAAAGGCACGGAAAACGGGCGGTAATGTCGTGCGACTGGTGTTCGAGCACTAGCCACGAGATGGCGGAGTGCCAAGCAATGAAGGAGGCAACCACTCCGGAGGAACATGTCAACTTCGTGGCAAATGCTAGGGTCAACAACCCGTATAGCAATACTTATAACCCCAGATGGAGGAACCACCCCAACTTTGCTTGGTCATCATCGACTAATACGAGGCCCCCGGGTTTTCAAGGCCCCACGGGGAACTTCCAACCTCAGCCAAACTTCATCCAACAATTGACCCAACTCCAAGGCTCAAACTTTCAACAACCGTATCAATCACAAGGTGCCTTAGGGTTTCAACAAAAACAACCCGACAAGCTATCCAAGCTTGAAGACCTAGTGAACACCTTTGTGAGTACGAGTAGCCAAAAGTTTGAGAAGATAGAGCAATTCATGGATGTGGCGACTACCAAGTTTACCTCGGTTGAGGCGGGTCTTCGACGCCATCAAGCGAGCCTCCAAAGTTTGGAGGCGCAAATAGGCAATCTTGCCTGCATCCTCACCGAGAGACCCAAGGGAGCCTACCTTCCCAAACTGTGGCGAATCGCAATCAAGCCAGGGTGAATGCACTTCAAGTGAGGAGTGTGAAGGTGGTTCTGGAAGTCGCCACTAATGAAGTGGTGGAGAATGAGGATTCTATCAAGGAAGAAACCATCCCAAAAAAGGGAGAGAAGAAGCGGCAAGGAAGACATTGCCGGAGGATAGATAAGTGCCACCTCTTCCTTATCCCAAAAGGATGTACAAGGAGAGGTTGGAGAACGAGTGTGGAGGGTTCATGGAAATGCTCCACAACCTCCACCTCAACATCCCGTTCCTTGAAGCCATGGCTCAGATGCCAAGATATGCCAAGTACCTCAAAGGATTCATCATCAAGAAGCCAAGGCCTGAAGACCTCGCCAACGTGACTCTTGGCGAGGAGTGCTCGCCTTTTCTCCTCGACCGCTTGCCCAAAAAGTGGTCCGACCCAGGTAGCTTTACTATCTCTGTTGATATTGGTGATCACCATATAGACAATGCCTTGGTGGACCTAGGAGCTAGTGTGAATGTGATGCCCTACAAGCTTTTCAAAAAGTTAGAAGTTGGTGAACTTAAGACCTCTAAGCTTCGCATCACCTTAGTCGACCGTTCATTCATTAGCTCGAGAGGTATAGTGGAGGACATGATGGTGAGAGTGGGCAAGTTTTGCTATCCGACCGATTTCGTGATTCTCGACATAAGTGAGGACTCGGATATGCCCCTCATCCTTGGTCGTCCCTTTCTTGCAACCGCCAAGGCATTGATAGACGTTAATGAGGGAACCCTAATTTTGAGGGATGGTAAGGAGAGAATCAAGCTTGAAATTGACCCTAAGGTTAGGAGGGATGAAGTGAAGGGAGTAGTTTCAAATGATGTGAATGAGAGTGGAAGAGAGCCTCTCAAGGCAAACCCCACTGTTACTTGTGTTGTCTTTGATGATGTTGAGCATGAAGTTAAGAAGGATCCTAAGCACAAAGGACCGAGATTGAATGCTTGGAGAAGAATTATGAAGGGAGCTTTGGCTCGGAAGAAGGGAGAGGCCGAAGGGATGTTGGCCAACCAAGAGGGCCAACTCAAGGAGCCTAAGATGGAAGGATACAAGCCTCGCCCCAAGAGTGTGGTGGATCCGCTATTTCTGGCATCATGTTTGAAGTCGTGATTGATACCCAACCATCAAGCTAACAACGATAGACAAGCGCTTGTTGGGAGGCAACCCAATGGAGGTTTGTTTTCTTTTCTTTAGTTTTCGTATTAGTGTTATGTGAAGGTTTCGAGTGGTGAAATGGTGTCCCCGTGCCGAGCGTTGTGTTTTTGCAGTTTATGGTTGTGTTGGGATCGACTAGGAGGCACAGAGGAATAGGTTGAGTCAAAATTTTAGCAGAGGTGCCCTGTTTTCATAGTAGTTCACGGACGGAATGTTGAGTTCATGGTCTTATAAAAGGGTACTGATGCATGTTCGTGAACTGGGTACTGATGTATGTTCACCACCTATCAACCACTTCATGTTCACGGATGCATTTGAGAGTTCACGGTCGCTAAGACCGTGAACTGGACAATGCGTCCGTGAACTTCGAGCCGTGCCTATAAAAGGAGCGTGAATGGCGACTCTTCACTTCACGACCAAATTCTCTCCGAAAAATTCAAATCTTCGCCGAAAAATGCAAAAACCCGCTTTTTCGATCTTTCCCCCATTCCCAGTGAGCAAAACCCAAAACCAACGTCATACCCAGCCTCCTCTCCTCAAAACCGGCCTATGTTGAGATTTTTGGGAGATTTGGAGCCTATTTTTTCTGGCCAAGTCACCAGCGGCGAGTCTCCGGCGACCCCTCTCCGATCATTTTTTCGACCGTTTTTCACCGTCCTCGCCCGCACCTCACTTCCACCTACGTCCCACTTGTGTCTCCAGGTTTGTTTTCGACTCTACCTTTGTGAATTGTGGAGAATCGTATTAGGTAGTGAAGTGAGGTTGAATTTACGTGCTTTGCATGATTGAATCTAGATTTAAGGCGAGGACTTAGGTGAATTAGGTCGTGTGATTGATTGATTGATTATTGCATGAGCTTAGTGAGCCTTGGTGGGCGTGTTTGAATCGAATTGTGCTTATTTTTAGAATTTGCCCACCAAGTGCTCTGTTATGAATGCAAGAGGAGTTTGTTTTTGTTTAGTGGATGGTAACCACCGTGGTAGGGGTTGTGGTTCAACTTTTTGTGTGCTTGAACTGTGAAATACCCACAACCTTACCCCGGAGGTTTGAGCTTCAATGTTTTAGCCATGGTGGAAAAACAAGTGTGGGGGGATCTCTTTTCCTCCCAATGAGCGGTATATGACGATTATTTCCACGTATGGTGTGTGTCTGTGCTTGTGCTTGTGTAGGATGCTTAACTTGGAGCATGAGTTCATCAGTTATCTGGTGAACCACCCGAAGTTTGGCGACAAGTTTGCCTACCAGAATGGCACCCCGATTGGGCCTCACTAGCGGCTGGACCTAGACATGTTTAACTTGTTCAAGTTCCGAGCCACCATGACTGGGGTACTCTCCCGTTCCCAGTGGCGCCAGCTCTTGAACATGGACAAGGAGATCTTCCATGAGTTGTGCGTGGAGTTCTACTCCACCTTCTCCCACATCGTCTCGGCCAGCAAGAAGAGCCGGCCACGGGTGGAGTTTATGCTAGGCAATCAGTCGCGAGTGCTGACCTATGATGGCTTCGCTCAGGCCATGGGGCTCGACACCACTCACATGACGATGACGGAGCAGCTGTACACCGTCGACTTCAACTATCATGGCGCATTCAGAGCCCTCTGCTGCCCAGAGCACGAGTAGAGCAAGTTCGAGGGGAGCCGCACAAATGCGTTAAAGCTGAAAACCTAGTGGAGGATTTTCCACACTCTGCTCACCAGATCTGTCATCCCCAGCCTCCAGTCAGGTCACATGATGACGAACAGAGGGCTCATTGCCCTCTACTCGATGAGGAGTCCAGCTGAGTCGATCCATCTGGGATCGTTGATCGCCACTTCTTTTGCCCGGTTCCTGGGGCGGAACAAGGTGGACACTATGCATATGGGGGGCATCATCACGAGGATCTCCCACCACTTCCAGGTGGATCTGGCCTGCTGCACTAGCATCGGAAGGATGGAGCCCTTCCTAGTGGAGACATTGTATAACTAGAAGCTGGTACTCCAAGGCGAGAGAGGAGTGGAGTACATTGACGGACTCCAACCTTCCGGAGTCATCCGAGCTGCAGTAGCACCGACTACAGTGGAGCCCGACCCCGAGGTCCCACCAGCAGCAAAGCAGCCACCTGCTAGTGCACCCAGCCGGCGCCCAGCGATCCCGCGGCGTGTACAGCCGCCACCACCACCCGGAGCAGGCGGTCCCCTCATCCAGAGGGTGGATCGCCTTGAGACAAGCTTCATGGGATTCTCATCCCGCCTCGACTGGCAGTCCAACATTCTCGAGCTTATGGCTCGCCACCAGGGTATCCTACCCGATGATGGAGAGGGTCCATCCACCAGAGAGAGGTAGCTGACGAGAGAGACATGTGACAGAGCGGAGTCTTGTCGCCCCACTTCTCTACTTGTAACCCTAAACTTGTTTTATTTTTGTTTTTGTTATTTGTGTGTGTGTGACATAAACTACTACTACGTATTATGCTTGTAATAACCTCGTCTCGAGTGAGTCGTATTGTGCTTGTGTGTGTTTTTTGTCTCTCCTTGAAGCTCGATTATCCTACCCCGGTTAAATTCCTACCTTCACTCACCAAGCCCAAGCGGTAACATCCCTCTACCCCTTTCTTACGCCATTGAAGGTAATGTCGAGTTTAAGTGTGGGGGGGGGGGGGGGGGGGGGGGGGGGGGGGGCGGGTAGTCTACTACTATGCTTGTGTGATTGAGATGTTGCTTGGAGCCTTTTGTATGCCCAAATTTCAAAATTTGCAGGCTCCAAGCAATGTTTGCATGATCAAAGTGGCTGGATGGTAGGAAATTCTCGTCTTTGTGGCATTGAGCTTCAATTGTTGCATGTGATCGAGTATATCCTATGATGATGACTAAGAAGTTCATTAGGATAGAGCAAAAGTTTAGTTCTCAAGTGTGCATAAATGAATGGATATCTTGACTTGATCACTTATTGTTTACAATTTCCATGCATCGTGTTTGTGAATTGGAATAGATGGTTGGGTAACTAGGTAGCATGTGAGCTTTGAGCCGATCGTTTCTTTTGGTGTGATGGTTCCCTCTTACCACGGTGTGTAGCATCACGGTTGTCACTAGCAAGTATGATGGAAGCATAGGATGAGTCCACGCCTAAATGTTGCTTGTCCCGAAATGTATCATCCCTTAGTCAACCCCTTTGAGCCTTGTGACTTCGTGGGTCGTTCTCAATTTAGGAGCTTAGTTCGTGTGAGCTTAAAGGTGTTAGTAGAATGACCCCCAAATCCTTTCTTCATGTCTAAACATGAGTCGCCGGTGTGTTCTGGAGCTCTCACCTTTGAGTCTCCATAGAGGTTCTACATAGGAGGTTTGTGTGTGGTTCTTGCTAGGAATGCGAAATGAAGTGTAGTGTTGGAGTGAGTTCCTCAAAAAGAGAGCATTGGTCGTTAAATGTGTAGGTAGAAAGTGTTTTACTCTCTAGTACCCCCCCCCCCTCCCTCAAAAAGAAAAAAAAAAAGAGAAACAAAAAAGAGGTAATAAGATGAGGTAAATAAAGTAGAGAGTGCCACGAAAAACCAAAGTACATGCTCTGGGAGGGGTTTCTTGGCACCCAAGCCATCAAAACCCCCACATTGTTTAGAACTCCTTCACTACCAAACCCTAAAGTGCTAGCAAGAGTTGACTGAGGAAGAGTGCTTCAAGAAAGTTCATGATGGGTGATAGTTGGAAGGGAGAGATAAGGTTTTTGGCCGATGCTAGTGGCCTTTGATTGAAGAGTAGGGTTTTAGTCGAAACCATAGACCCTTCAGCCTTAGGTTGAAGATGCATAACCTCACGTCATGATTGCCACAACCAAAAAATCCTTTTCCATGTCCAAGCCAATCGCCAGTCATATGAACCCGTGTCTAAGACCTCCGGACGAGCTAGTGGTGACAACCATCCCGTGAACTCTAGCATTTAGAGGTTACCGCCATGGTATTGAGACAATAGGGCCGAGAGGTTATGATTGTGCACATCTTTTACACCAAAAAGGTCACGACCCCACTGGTCTTAAGAGTGAGTGATCTATTCTTATTTACTTACCATTTCATACCTCGGTGCGGACCTTTTTTTCCTTTCCATCTGTTCCTCAGACTTGAATTCCATGCATGGTTAGTTGTGGTCGATAAGTGGTTTTGTTGAGACTTGCATTTATCCATGAATAAGTTAAGAACTTTTCATTTGCCCATTTTGGTGGCTTCGAATGTCCTTTGTGGTGGATGTCGGTATTGCTTGTAACAATTCATGTGTTGATTGTCAATAAAAATCGAGAATTCTTGTTTCGTGCCCTTTGAGTTGTCCCCAAAGTATTTGTGTAGGTTGAAATATTACCGTGTCCGTGGAATGGTTTGCTTGGGGACAAGCCAACGTCTAAGTGTGGGGGAGTGATTCGGGCCTAATTGCACATGTTTTGCCCCCGTTTTACTTAGATGTTTGTGCCAAATTCGCTCCTAGAAGGTTGGTTTTACGCTAGGTTCATCGTGTTTGAGTGTGTTTCAGGATTTAACAGGTGAAACCAGCCTCGAAGTCGAAAGATTGGCGAAAAGGATCAAAAACTGGGAGAAGAGGTGTAAAAGAGCCAGTTCACGGCTAACTGAGGGAGTTCACGGTTATGCAAGACCATGAAGAAGAGGAGTTGACCGTGAATCGCGAGGCGTCCAGAGCCAATGTGAAGGTTACTGATGCAAGGTGAGTTCACGGTCACTAAGACCGTGAACAAAGGCAGTTGACCGTGAACTGAAGTGGACGATGCAGTGCGTTTTGGCGCACGCCTGGAGTTCACGGACGCGCTTCATGGTTCACGACCGTGAACTCGGCTCATCTCGGGTTTAAAAGATGAGTTGAAAGGAGGAGAGAGGGGAGAGCCCACTTTTGTGTGAAACACCTTCTTCAGCATTCTAGTGAGAGAAATAGAACCAAAGGGAAGAAGAAGGTTAGGGTTTGACTTCAAGGAAGATTTTGGGTAGATTTCCTCCAAGGAATGCTCAACTCAAGGGCCAGGAAGGCTGGGAGCATCCTCAAAGATGGTTTCCACCTTTTTCCCTTTTGTTTTTCCCACTTCTAGCATGGAGTAGACCTCCTTTCACTTGGGTGTAGTGACACCCTAACTCTACCATGTAGTTTTCTTGTATGTGTTTTGGATGATTGTCATTGGGTATTGTTCAATTCAATGATTAAGGCATTATTTATCATGATTGTGCATGCTTGTGTTTAGCAACCTATGGGTTGTGCATGTTTTGTGCTTAGCATCCTTAGGTGCTTAGAAACCTAAGGATTGTGCATAATTGTGGTTAGCACCCCCTAGGTTTGTGCATTTAGGTGCTAGTAATCTAATTGGCCACCTTAGCCTAGCTTAGAGAGGAAAATCCCACTTTATAGGGAGACTCAATCGAGTTGGTTTTCCTTCCACTTTCTAAGCCAACTAAACTAGGTTAAGTTAGGGCAACCCTCAATGTTGAGTTGAGCAAGTCGATTAATCGTGATTAAGTCGTCCGACCTTAGAGTTGAGTGAGGGAGTAAGTCAATTACCGATTGTCTAAACCGAGAGGGTCGAGTGATACGGCCTTTCATCCTTACCTCGGTTTAGCAATTGAGATTGCGGTCTCCGACCATATATGCATCCCTCTATGGTTCGCGATTATCGTGCCCAAGGGCATCGTTCCAATTCAGACAGCATGGTAGCGGTTAGGGGGAAGCGACACCCGAGTGACTTTCCCACAAAAGATTTTTCAAACCCAATCACCTTTGCTTTCTTTTATTTCAATTAGAAAACCTTTAAACCAAAATTTTGTTGCTAGATAATGATTTCAACAACTGAAGTAGGAGTAGACGGACCGGCCTAGGTCGATATCTAAATACTTGCCATGTACTGCATCCCATTAGATTTTAAAAACTTGGACTCTAATTGGGATTTTATTGTGGTGTAGTTTCGTGCGAGTCAGGTTTCCTACTGAAATCCAGGGGATCAGAGAGTTCGCAGAATTGAAGCGTTTGTTAACATTTCTTCTTTTCTTTTCGCCCATTTGGCAAAGGTAAAAGGACAGAAGGGGTTAATTAGATTGAGGTTTTGCTGACATGGGCTCTCCCCTTTTTACCACCACAATAATTTGCAAGGACAATACCGATGTGTTTTTAATGTTATATCAGATTAAGGGTGGGTTCGATCATAAAACATTCGGATGAGCTCTCAAATTATGTTTATGGGCTCAACGAATTTGCTTACTTACCCACCTAAGGAGGACATAAGGCCTCCAGTTTTAAGGCCCAACTTTCAGGTTTCGAGGGCCCATAGTAAAATATTTGCAGGGTAATATCTTGCTCACTTGTAAAATGTAATCCAACAAAGCCCAATAATAGATATTTTTAACTTGGTTAGTGGTGGGTTATACAATAGTGGTAGATCGCTTCACAATATTGAACAAACATATGTAGATTGAAATTAAAGCATCACAATATTTCAAAAAACAAAAATAACTTGTAATTCCAATAATATACCTGAGAAGATCACTAGAGGCAAATTGTACGCATTATTTTTGTATGTAGTGTCAAACGATAACACATCACCGAAGCATCCAAATTCCAACCTACTTATGCTATGCACCCAAAATAACTTCTCCAGTCTCGAGTCATCACCAACTTTGAACTTCATAAAAACACATTGTCATTGTAGCTTTTACAACTCAAGTAACTCAGTACAGCTGTAGCATCACCGTTGCTGAAGTTTCCTTTTTCGGCACCTATCGACATAGTTATATACGTCTTGCCTCGTATACTCCACATTAGCATACCCACCAGCTGCATTGGATACAACATTCATGATTTGACAGGGCCTCAAACCGCCAGATTTCAAACTTGAGACAAGTTATGCATCTGCTTTAGTCAACACACGGTGTGATCTAAGGTGATGAACTTCATGGTAGGGAGCTAATTGATGACTATGCTCATTTATAAAGCGAGTAACATGCCATCTCATGTCCTTCTTCTTCTTCTTCAAAGTGATAAGCATATAAGCTTCACAACCAAACCTCGTTACTACCCTTAGTTCTATTTTTCTGTCAGTAGTTTTCTTTATTCTGAAACCTGCACCAGAACAAACCCACTTACGCAACATGATTTCTTTCTTTGTATCATACCGAGTATTACTCTTTCTAATTCCAAACCCAATTGCTTTGGAAAATCTCCTATAGAAAGCTTCACCATCCTGCAAACTACCAAAAGTCATTTTGTAGACATCAGTAGCCTCCAAATTTGATAAAATTTTCCATTCTTCTTCCTCAGCATGAATAGATTGTTTGGTTTCTTCTTCATCCACATCATCAACATGAATAGATTGTTCTGTCTCTTCTTCTTCCCAATACTCATTTGTCACAGATTGTGCTATTTCTTCTCCCTCCTCATTCTCACGTGTTGGTTCAACCTCAACTTCTTTTTCCATTACAGTAAAGGCCCCCTCCATGTTTGACCCTACCCTAACTTCGTTGCTGTAAAAATTAAATAAAAAAGGCTGTTAAAGTAAACTACTCCACTGATAATATTAAATCAAAAGTATGGAGGACTAACCTGTCACTTGTCGGTGCATTATTGCTGGTGGGATCCATCTTCCACCTTCAACTTGCATACCGGCAGAGGTAATTTGATTTCAATTAATTTGATAAAACAAGGTACTTCCCGAGGTAGTAAGCGACTAGTTATATCAAGACAAGGTACAGTAAACAGAAAAACTATATATTCTTCTAGTTAAGAGAAACCAAAACAGAACCAGTATATTACATTACATTAACTAACCCTTCAGCCAAAGCACAAATCACTCAACAAAATACCAGAAAAGAAAGGTTCGTAGATTACCTCTACGGATTTTCGGTTCAGGATACGTGAGGAAGCAACAAGGCCGAACTGAATTGAAATGGCAGGGGGAGGACTCAGTCCCAAATCTACCGAATTGTGGAAGGCGCACAATTTCACAATTGAGGAACTTGGTGGTGTAGGGAGCCAGACGAACAATGTCTTCGATCAAAGAATGAGATTGAGAAACCCCAAAAATTGATTGCCAACAGAGGGGATAAGTGAAACAAACTTTAGTTTATGTGAAAGAGACAGTTTAATTTAACATGAGGAGTTTAAGTTAATCAAACTTTAAAAGACTTACTTGCGACTTGGTTCTTTCATGTATCACAAAGCAAAACGATGCGTTTGAAACCTTCTCCCTTGCACTGAATCTGATTGCTACCCTGTTTCCGGCGAAGCCTCGCATGGGAATCACTTGACTGCCGGCGATCTTTAGTTGCCTCTCCCCCAGCTGCTCGGCACGAACTGTAGATAGTGTTATTTGGGCTTAGCATTCCTTTTACCGGGCTATGATGGATTAAAAGAGTACCACAGCTTATCTGGGCGGAATTGAAGTGAGTGACTCGGCCCAATAAAATCCACACGGGCTTAATGAAGACACAGCTCTAGACCCATTACGTTAGCAACCCCATAAACCATGTTTTTGTGCACATATGTACATTTTACATATCAAAATACCTTTTCCTTCGATCTTCAATCCCTTCCTTTACATATCTGTTCTTCTATACAAAAGTAACGAAAGAAGGTTATCTTTGAAAAAAAGCGAAACCAGGTTTCCACCCTAAGTCTTGGTTAATGCTTGTATTAGCATCTGGGTTTGGCAAACACAGGTCGGGAGCATGGCCGCTGGGAAGGGAATCGACAATTCAAATGGGATCGATTCGGCATCAGAATCCATCGAGGCAGGGTTGGTTCGTGGTTGGATCATCTTCTCGGAGTTGCCAAGTCATGGTCGGACTGAGATTGAGCAACGAAGGTGCAAGAAATATTCGATCGATCCTTCCTCTGTTTCGGGCGCTACTCCTTCCGGAGACTTCCCCATCGGATTCACAAGGTCTTGCTCTCTGTTCCATCATGCATGTCGCCATTTCCATGTTTCTCTCCTCCAAGCTCCACCGCAACTCACCAAATCTTACTGCTACCCTATTTCCGGCGAAGCCTCATAGGGAAATCACTCAACTGTCGGCGATCTTTAGTTGCCTCTCCGTTTCCACCGCAACTCAGCGGATCTGACGTTTCCCAGAATTGATCAATCAACGCAAGACTCGTATGGGTGTAGAGGGGGTTGGTCGGTGTGCTACGTCCAGGAGATATCCTGGAAGCCGGGTGGAGACTGAACTGCTGATTGCATAAAATGGACAAGGAAACACGATTTCTTCGAGGAAACAATCGAATCGAATGGAAACACAAGCGAATGTCGAGAAATCGAAGGAATCGACCAACAAAGCAGCCGAATCGAAAAAAAAAGTAGTGAGGCAAGAAGAGGAAAGGATCGAGAAGACTCGAACAATTGAAAAGAAAGTGAGGATTTCTGGGAACGAATCAAGAACATAAATCTATGTTCTCTGATTCCATGTCGAGCGCCTGTGATGGATTAGTGGTCGAGGATGACGATGCCAGTTTCCAGGCACGGGAAACTAATCGTCGCCTGCCACCGGGAAAGTATTGACAGTGGCAGAGGGGAAAAGAAACGGCTAATAGGAGGGTTAAGTGAGGGACTTAATTGTAATTATCATTAAGTATAAATTATTTTAATAAATATAATATAGTTTACTAGATAATAATTAATTATAAATCAATCAAATTAATGTAACCGTTAGATATATCTAACGGTTAAGATGAAACAAAAAGGTGGGTGCGTTCAGTGCACCCAAAAAACTGGGTGCACCAAAGTAGCCACCATATATATATATATATATGGTGCCTTCTACGGTACCCCGGGTGAAATCCGGGGTACCGCATACATTGAGTATGAAAATGCTATCCAGACCTCGAATTAGCAGGATTTTTGGGCATGATACTATACCCTAACTATTAATGAATGAACCCTAGGTCCTAATTATCTAAATCATAATCTATAAACCCTAAGATGGTGCATTGATTTTTTTTTCCTATATTTGGACGAATCATAACCGTCGATTATTGTTTCTAATTAAATTGATCTTGGGATATAAGATTTATAGAATTAAGACCTAGATTTTGATCTTTAAGGGTTAGAGTTTAGTATCATGTCCGAAAGATCAGTCAATTCAAGTTCTGGATAGCGTTTTCTTAATCAAGTTATGCGGTACCCCGAATTTCCTCCTGGGTACCGTAGAACTCCCCATATATATATACACACCAAAATATAAAGTAATGTTTTGAGCAAGTATTTAGTGTGGTTATGCTTATTTTACTTTTGTAAACTCTAACACTCAAGACCATCCAACATTTGTTAGAAAAAAATATTTTCTAATTCATTGTTGCATATGTATTTCCTAATGTACTTCTTGATACGAAAATGGTGATGATTCGTATTATAGTTATTTACTTACCCTCAATTATTATTCTGGTCGCCCTTAGATTGGAGTTCTTTATGAATTTCTCGATTTGAAAATGAATGTTGATCCATATTGTTCATCTCCATTGCAAAATTATCTTAAGTCTATGGCTCATTATTTGTAACATCAATTTGTTTTAATTAATTTTATGACCTCTATTGCATATATTTTCATACTTGTTTCTCAATTCATTAATGGAGATGATCCTTACATAGTCATTCTGATATGATCCCAAATAGCCTCCTCTGCAAGTCGCCATTGATTGTGCAACAAGCTATCTCAAGCTATGGTAAGGTTCCTGAAATTTGGCTAAGTCTTCCTACAGTGTCAGGTAACCATCTTCACAAGCATGGTTCTTCCAAATGGCTCGATGGAAATGGGGTTTTAGTGTCTTGGCTTGAAGCAGGGAAGTTTATGTACGATATGGGATGTTTGGGAGCTCGAGGGGATGCCAGGAAGATCAATTTTAAGGCTTACCAAAACCCTATGGTGAAACCAGAAAACTGCCCAAAATTGTCTAAGGCGGGAATGGTGTTCGAGCAAGCACTTTGGGAGGCTCGTTCGAGAACATCCAGCCAGAGTCGATGCTCAAGGATCTCACCACATGAGAGTGTGTACTTTTTATTACAACGACGTGGGACTGGATGAATCAAGTGATGATTGGAAGGGCTTGATCTCGAGGCTTGAACATGGGATCAAGACAGTTTGTGTGCGGGTGAAGAAAAGGATAAGTTGGAATCTGAGTTCCATTCGGATTAGGTGTAATTGAGTTTCCTTGTTGGTTTAAGCTTCCTCATTAGTTTTGGGTTATTAGTAGTTTGTATTTAAGCTTCTCTATGTATGTTTTTCGGTTTCAGTTGTCAAAGGAATAAAGAATCAAACCCTACATCTTGAGTTTGTCTCTTGTGTTAGGATAAGAGCTTTGGTCGAGAAACCAAGCTCGTATTGAGCATTATATCGACCAAAAATCGCATTGGTCGTGGTCAGGCATCGCTGTACATTCGTTGAGCCTTCCTCCCAAGTGTAGTTTTGCACATCGAATTCCACCAAACCTCTTTCTTCTACTTCGAGTATTTGAGTTCTTGATACAAAGATCATTGTTTGAGAGTTCAAGCTCAGTTTGGAAATCCCGGTTCACAAACAGTGGACAGGACGGAGACGCACGTTGCTGGGACAACGCGCTGGACGCGTTCGAAGGGGTCCATTTCCGACGATCCTGAATCCGTACGTCAGAAACCAGAGGTCGAAGCAACAAAGAGACAGGACATCTTGTTGTCTGCCAACGAGTCGCACGAAGAGTAAGTCAATCCTACTTCGATGGCGGGACAGGCGAATGTGGTTGAGCTTTTGGCTCATATGAGTGCTCTGTTCCAGGCACAGTTTGATAAAATCGAGCAGAGGCTCGACGCTCTGTCATCTGCGACACCAGAGGCTTCTCGGAATACAGACACTCTTCGAAGCAGAGATGCAGAGGCAGAATGGGAACAAGAGAATCGTGAGCTCAGGGCTCGAATTGAGGAGATAGAGCAGCGAATGGTGGTGCACGATCCGGAACAGAGGCGACATAATCGCGGACAACGTGAATTCTTGGGAAGGAACCAGGAAACAGAGCCGGTGATCCCTCCCGGAATCAAGTTCACGATTCCGACTTTCCAAGGAACGAACAACGCTTCCACTTACCTGGATTGGGAGCGCAAAATCACGCCATTATTCCAGTGTGGCGATTATACCGAACTTCAGAAGGTTACCCTCGCAACGTACGAATTCTCTGATTACGCCGCACAATGGTGGGAAAAGGTTCAACTGCGCCGGCGACAAAATCTCCAACCAGAGGTGACTACATGGGCAGAATTGTGGGGTCTTATGCGTGAGCGATTTTTCCCTAGATACTACCAGCGCGAGCTGCATGAGACACTGCAGGGATTGAGACAGGGATCCCACTCTGTCTAAGACTACTTCCGTGAGCTCGAGCTGCTCATGATACAAGCAGATATCAGGGAGGATCGCGAGGCAACCATCGCTCGTTTCCTCCACGGACTAAGTCGAGAAATCCGGCAAGAAGTTGAGCTGTGAGCGTTCGTGGACTTGGAAGAGGTCGTTCATCTAGCGATCAAGGTAGAGCGGCAGCTCGAATTCGCTACGGGAAGACGATTCCCGCCTCCTACCAAGTCGACTTCAGATTTTACTACTTCCCCTGGTGCGACATCATAGCGTGCTGAAGCGGACAAGACCATCTTAAATCGCAAACCACAATCCAAGCACGCTGAGTCCAGCTCCAGCATGCAATGCTTCAAATGTTTTGGTCGTGGACATAAGGCGAATCAATGCCCTAACAAGAAGGCATTCGTACTTCGCGACGGTGAACTTTACTCAAAGGACGACGAGGAAGAGAAGCCTCAGGGCAAACCAGTTGATTCGGATGGGGATGAAATTGACGAAGTAATCCTCGTCACAGATCCTCCGTCAGGCAAGCTCTTGACAGTCAGCAGGAGGGCTCTCACCGCCGAGGCTTCACCGGACTCCAACCAGCGAGAGAATTTATTTCACTCACGATGCTTGATTGCAGGGAAGTTGCTATCTTTGATCGTCGACGGAGGCAGTTGTGTCAACGTGATCAGCCGAGAGGCAGTGACCAAGCTGGGATTGCCAACAACGCGGCACCCTGAACCATACAATCTCCCCTGGTTGAATGACTATGGAGCAGTCCGCGTGACGAAGAAGGCCAAGGTTCGTTTCGAAATCGGAGGCTATCACGACGAGGTTGATTTTGATGTAGCCCCGATGCAGGCGGCGCACATATTGCTAGGAAGACCCTGGCAGTTCGACCGCAACGTCTGTCACTACGGTGGCACGAACCAATACAAGGTTCGACACAACGACAAGAAATATCTGCTGGAACCGTTGACGCCGGGCGAAGTTCGGGAAGACAGGAGGCAATTAGAGCTCAGTCGACGGCAATTGAAGGGAAAATCGGATGCGGCGCACTCCGAGGAGCCAGCAGAAAGCAATGGAGTGGCTCGAAGACTGATGCTGACTGGATACAAGCGGCTTAAATTGTAACATCCCGTTACGGCAAAACCCATATTTCGATCGCTAGAAAAGTTCGCGATTTAAAATCGAGCGTTTTGATTGTATTTCGTCGAAAATCGGATTATCAATCGATCGGATAAGTATACGTATTAATTATATATATACTAGTGTGGGCCCCGGCCAGTTGGCCGGAGGAAGGTAGGATGGCAATGGATCGGGTTTGGTCGGGTTTTGCCAAATTCAAATCCAAATTCATGGGTTTATCCGTGAAAAAAATTCGGGGTAAAATCCACTGGGTTTGAAAAACTCAAACCCAACTCAACCCCCTGGGTATCCGCGGGTTCATGGGTACCCACAGGTTTTTGTCTTAAAAAATTTACAATAACAAGTTGCTATCAAAATTAAAGTCAAATATCAATCTCTCAATACAAATTATCCATATATAAAATACCATTCTAGAAAATTCAAGCAAATAACAAATTAACCATAAATAACATGATTAATTGAAAGCTTCTTCCTTTCAATTAAGTTTCTTCACTCTCCGCTCGATAACATCAAATTCATTCTAGACAATTAGAAAGAAAAAATTAGACATGTCTCCACAAACATAAATAAGATAAGTTGTTTAGAATATTAAATATATCGAGAAAATTAATTATATGGGTGTGGGCGGGTACCCATGGGTCGGGTTTACCTAAACCCAAACCCAACCCAACCCGATGAATATTGAACGGGTTTAAACCCAAACCCGGCCCAAAACCCGTCAACACGGATTTTACCCGCGTTGACCGAGTTGGGTAGGGTGGGTACCCGTGGGTTCGGATTTTGTTTTCATCCCTAGAGGAAGGTGAGGTATGAAATTTGATAATGTAATGGGGTGTATAACTTATTGTTGTATAGTTTTTTTGGGAAACACGTGATAAAAATAGTGAATTTTAGCAGGAAAGAGACATTAATGATGCAACAAATCAAAAATCGGCCTTATGAACCAAAATCAAGTACCTGTTACCTTGTGAAACAATATTGTTTTTGGTAATATGATGAGGTGGAGTAAGTTTTATAGAAACTGAATTCCAGAAAATCGAATAAAAAATCGCATATCCCGTCGGTTTTCGGGAAATGAGCATCTCACAATCGTTGCTAGCTTTTACTCGGCCCGTTGGCCGATTAATTTGGTTTATAAAACTTTCATCTTGTCGTCATTGTGCTTTCTGGTTTTTTTCAGGCTATGATAAAATCTAAGGAAATAAAGAACGAACAACACGATTTGGGATAGGAACCGTCGTTGTCGTATCCCTAGAAAATGGTGGTAAACACGGACTCACCTGCCAAACTGGTTTGGATTGAGATTTTTATCGGGTATCAGGGAACCATGTGATTATAAATTAGACTTGATCAAAAGGGGCCAAAACTTGAAATGCAGCCTGTTTGACCGACCCATGCCAAATTCTAATTATTCTTTACTTTTAAACTTTTTATTTGAAAATAAAAAATAGTGAAAGAAAAGAGATGACTGCCATTTGCACATCACTTATTCGGGAATAAAACCATAGAAATTCAAAAGGAACTGAAAATGTTAGGATCGTTTTAATGTTTAAAATAACCAAATAGATCTTTCTGTTTAGTTTTTTACTAACAAATACCAAACGATTCCCTGTAAAATACACTATGATTTGATCATTATGATATCAAATAATTATATAATATATATTTGAAATGATAAAAATTGGACTAATTGGGTTGGTCGAGGTTGAACCATTGAATAACTTTAAAATACATTATATTTTAGCCACTAAGATATAAAGTAATAGCATAATATATTATGCCAGAGAAAATAGCTTGTTTTAGAATGTCAAACCAATGATGTTCATTTGTTTTACTTGATGGCCAAATCCCGTGTAGGTCAAACCAATTCAACTCTTTTATTTTATGGTTAGCGGTTAGCCCATTAGATACCATGCATTAGTTTATTGTTAAATTTTTTATTTTTAGCAATAAAAAGAAGTATTGTTTTTGCCTCTTCATATATATTTTATCACCACGGAGAAATAAAAGGGCTTAATGAAAAAACTGACACTCTTGAACCCGTTTAAATCCGCATGTGTACGGTAAGTTGGCCCGTTCCACAGAGGAAAGAGGAAAAAATTGACACTCCCTATTCTATCATTCCTACAAACGCTCCTGGAGCAGGAAATTTGAAATGGGGGAAGGGTTTTTTCCTCTCTGCTATTCTATCTTTTTAATTTAAAAAGATGCAACAAATGTACTTAGTGTGATTGGTTATGATTCTTACTTTTCCTTAAAATGGTCATGGTTCGAATCCCACTACGTGTCTTTTTAATGAATTAAAAAAAGTAAGTGTGAAGACCAAAATTTCCTTCCTACTTTCACTCTCGTTGCAGGAAATTTGAAATGGGGCTCCCATTTTTCCCTTCGGTGTATTATATTATGTGTAGATTAATTGGCCGCTTTATGTCACAAAAAGAAATGGACAGAAAGTTAAAAGCAGTGGGAACCGCTTCACATATATATGTACGAGAAACTTTCCCCATCCATTCCATTATCACTTTCATTTCTCATTTCCAAACCAGTAGCAGAGAAACCAAGCGCGCACAGGGCACTCGGAGAGAAATAGCGGAGCTTGATTTATGAGCTCTAACTATCCAAAAATCCCGTAAGTAATGCCTAATTCATCTATACATCGTGATTTATCGATTTAGAGTTTTAAAAAGAGTTTTTGATTCAGGAATTTCTCGAATTCCCGATAAGCCAAATTAGGGTTTCGGAGTATCCGGAAGCCGGATTGAGCCCAAATTTCATATACGAGCTTCCTGTAGCGAGGTAATCAATCCTCTAGTTCTAATCCCTGAATTTTGGCTATTATTTAGATTGGAGCCGGGATAGCTGAATTTAGCTCCGGCCAGGGTTTGATGTGTTTTTACCGAGAATTTGACCCGGAGCCTAGAACTAATATTGATGGGGATACTGCAGGGGATATTAGGACGGTCTCAGATTTTAATTCGAGGTTCGTTCGTGAAATTGACGTTTTAGTACGGGAAGGTTAAACCGGTGTTTGAACGACCAGAACTGGTGAGGGATTAGCACGGCATACCTGGTTTGTCGTATCACGATAATTATATTGATGCTTAGAATTGACCTAGGTGAACTAGAATGGCATGATTAGGGGTGTATGGACTTTTGTGCTATATGTTGAACCCTGGACTGCTGTATGATATTATTGACTTGCCCTAATCGATATGGACCTTGTTTATGCTTATGATTGCATACATGTTGCCATTTGTAGCTTAAATGTTGATATGACTTCATGGTTGTTCGATAAGGGGTTTTGACATGGTGTGATATTATGGTTGTATTTGGATCCATAAGTGGTGGAATAAACTTCCCAAGGTGATATTATGATGTTTTAAGGAGGATGACTTGCACGAGGGTTTATCCCGAGGAAGTGCAATTATACGACTCCTGATTTACCTATGTTGAGCCAATTGTGGCCTGGTCAAGTACATGTGCAAGTAACGAATTATGATTAAGCAAGATGAGATAGAACCATGTATAAGGATACCAAATATGAGTGTTGTGGTCTCACGGTCAACTACATAGTAATTAGGGCTCCCTATGCTATTACTCTATTATGATATGTATGATAGTCACACCTCTCATGTGGTGGTGACTGAAGAATTCTTCGAAGATATGACCACACCCAGAGCGGTGTCGGGGTATGACTACACCCATAGTGGTGTGGGGTATGTATGACCACATCCGACGGGATGTTGGGGTATGTATGACTACATCCAACGGGATGTGGGGTATGTTTCCCGGGAGAGTTATTAGCATGGGAGTAGCCAGGCGCCTATAAGTAAAACATGATAAGATGCTAATGCATAAGTCAAGGTGGTTGAGTCTTTTGCCCATTGGGATATGAGGATGGCTGAGGTCCGATCCTAGTGTTTTGGCTTGATTGCCAGATGTGTGGTAGGGGTATGCTTTGTTATGAACTCACGATGCAATGATTGTCTCACTCAGCTATGAGCTGACCCTCTTTATCCTTTTTCTCTGCTTATGCCATGTGTAAGCAGATCATCAGCAGCAGCAGTAGATAGGTGTATAGGTGGGAGCTGAGCTAGAGTTGAAGACAAGATGAGGTATGGTCTTCAACTATTCTGTGCTTGGACTACTATTCGGGATTTTGGCCAGTGATCCACACCTTTTTGTAAAAATGTTTTGAGAACATTTTCATGTGCATACTAGCTTCAAATGTAGTGTGAGATATCCACAGGTGTGGAAAGTTGATGATATGTGTATATTTGTGTAACTGTGTAAGTTGTGACGATTATGATATGTATAAGTATGGTATGCAGTTGTGTAGTATGAAACTGTGACTATGGCTATGAAAAGCCAATGCATATGGTTGTGAGTATATGTGTTTGTCTATGAATGTATGGAATCAGATGAATTATTTTGCAGGATAAGTTGCAAGAACTGTTAGCCCATTACGCGAGTAATTCATGTCGAAATTTTATTTAGGTAAATTTTTATAATTAATGTAACACCCGAGATTAATTCCGCTGCAATTGTATGAACAATATGATTAGGCAAAACGTATAGGGTAGGGTGTTACAGTTTGGTATCAGAGCCCGGTTCCCTCTTTTTGTTGTTATGGCATACTATACCCTATGGGAGGTTAAACACTCCTAAGGAGGGGAGTACCCCATAATGACTTAAACTGGGAATTGAGTTTGACATGATTATGTGTATGGTATGTTGGATGAAATTACCTGCATCATGGTTTTTAAAATTGAGTTTTGAACTTATTTGTTTTCAAGTAATTATTATGAGAAAATTTTGTTTTAACCAAGTGAGAGATTTGGTGAAGAATGAATTTTGTGTGGATCAATCTAAGGCCAATATTTCCTTGTAGCTCGCACGGAAGTTGTGAAAATGTTCCTACTGACCAGTCGAGAGGAGTGGGGGCGGTTGATGCAAGACCGCCAGTATTAGATTATGCAAAGATGAAGAGTTTGGGTGGTAGGGACTTTAAGGGAGATGTGAGCCCAGATGCTGTAGTAGAGTGGTTGAGAGAGATGGAAGATGTGTTTGAATATCTTTATGCGACCCCAGAGGAAAAAGTACAATATGTTGTTTTTCTCCTAAAGGGGTACGCGAGGAGCTGGTGGTCCTCAGTCTCTAGAGTTAATGGTGAACGAGTTCAGTTCACCTGAGAGGAGTTCCTGAAGGCCTTTAAGACAGAGTTTCTTCCCGAAGCTTTTATCAGGGCAAAGAACAATGAATTCGCCAACCTTAAGCAGGAGAATATGACAGTTACTGAGTATACCATCAAGTTTGTTCGACTACTTTACTTTGAGGATGGGTTGGCAGATACTGAGCATAAGAAGAAGATGAGATACTTGCATGGTCTGCGCATAGGATTGAAAGAAAAGGTCCACAAGGTTGATGAAGAGAGTATGGCCACAATCAAGGAGGCAGCACTTAAGTATGAAGCCTATGAAGTTGAGAGCCGAGAGGAACACAAGGCCAAAGAAGAGGAGAAGAAGAGGAAGTTTGGAGTAAATTATGCGGGACCTCGTTACCCACCCAGGAGAGGTCCTAGCAGTTTTGGGAGAACACCGAGTCAATCTATGTCAGGAACATCATACAGGGCACCAATTTCCTCAGCCACACAATTTCCATTTTGTCAAGTTTGTCAAAAGAGGCATTCTAGAGAGTGTAGGAGATTTTCTGGTGTATGCTTTCACTGTGGCCAACCTGGGCACATCATGAGGGATTGTCCGCATTCAAGAGAAGTAAGAGCTACACAGTCCGAGCCTTCAGTGCAATTTAGTAGAGCCCCATTCAGGGGTGGTTACCAGGGAGGCCGTAGTGGATTTCAGAGTGGTCGTGGTGGTTCACAGGGTGGTAGAGGTGGTGGACGAAATCAGCCATCAGGAAGTGGTCCGCAGGGTACCAAAGCACAGGGAGCACCGAGGGTTTATGCAATGACTCGAGGTGAGGCAGAAGTGGCACCAGAAGTTGTGACTGGTATGCTTTCTATCCTTGGCAAGCAATTATATGCTTTGATCGATACTGGTTCCTCTCACTCATTCATGTCATATACGTTTGCACATATGCTACGCTTAGTTCCAGATAAGCTAGGTTATACCTTATGTGTTAAAACACCTATGGGAGATACCTTGAAGGTAGACTCAGTTATTAGAAGTTCCTTCATTTGTGTGGAAGGAGCTTTCCTAGCAGCAGATTTAATTCTGCTACCTTTTGATGAATTTGATGTCATCCTTGGAATGGACTTTCTGGCAACACATGGAGCTGTTGTGGATTGTCAAAAGAAAGAAGTGTTATTCAACACACCAGATAAAGGTCATGTTGTATTTCGAGGCATTAAGAAAAAGGAGACTCATGGTTTTCTTTCTGCCTTGGAAGCTTTTCGATTAGTGAAGGAAGGTTGTGAAGCCTTTCTTGCTCAAGTTACTGTAGTAAATGATAAGAAGGTTGAGGATGTAGAGGTGGTAAGGGAGTTTCCTGATGTATTCCCCGAAGAACTTCCCGGCCTTCCACCAGAAAGGGAAGTAGAGTTTGATATTGAATTGGTACCTGGCACAACACCAATTTCAATGGCACCGTATAGAATGGCACCAATTGATCTGAAGGAGCTTAAAGAACAATTGCAAGAATTGTTAGACAAGGGGTTTATTCGACCTAGCATCTCACCTTGGGGTGCACCGGTTTTGTTTGTCAAGAAGAAAGATGGCTCCATGAGAATGGGCATTGACTACCGGAGGTTGAATAAGGCGACAGTGAAGAATCGTTATCCCCTTCCAAGAATAGATGATTTGTTTGATCAATTGCAGGGTGCATCGGTCTTTTCTAAGATTGATTTGAGGTCTGGATACCATCAATTGAAAGTGGCAGATGGAGCAACCTCAAAGACAGCTTTTAGAACAAGATATGGGCATTATGAGTTCCTGGTAATGCCTTTTGGACTCACTAATGCACCAGCGGTATTTATGGCTCTTATGAACAGATTTTTCCATGAATATCTTGATAAGTTTGTGATTGTGTTCATAGATGATATTCTCATCTATTCTAAAAGCGAGTAGGAGCACAAAACTCACCTTAGAATTGTGTTGCAAATTCTAAGAGAGAAACAATTATATGCAAAATTCTCAAAATGTGAGTTTTGGCTGAAGGAGGTAATATTTCTGGGACATGTAATTTCTGGAAGAGGTGTCGAGGTGGATCCGAAAAAGGTGGAAGCAGTGGTGAGTTGGGCTCCACCAAAAGATGTGTCGGAGTTGAGAAGTTTTCTTGGCATGGCTGGTTATTATCGGCGGTTTGTCGAAGGATTTTCTAAAATTGCTGCACCATTGACTAAATTGTTGAGGAAGAATACCAAGTATGTTTGGGATGAATCATGTCAAAAGAGTTTTGATGAATTGAAGAAGAAATTGACCACAGCACCAGTACTGGCTTTACCTTCAAACCATGGAGAGTTTGTTGTGTATAGTGATGCCTCATATCAAGGATTGGGTTGTGTGTTAATGCAAGATGGAAGAGTTATCGCATATGCCTCTAGGCAATTGCGTCCTCATGAAGTAAATTATCCCACTCATGACTTAGAATTGGCAGCGGTGGTATTTGCTCTCAAGATTTGGCGACATTATTTGTATGGTGAGACTTTTAAAATCCTAACTGATCACAAAAGCCTGAAGTATATTATGGATCAGAAGGATTTAAATAGTCGCCAGAGGACATGGATTGAACTTCTAAAAGATTATGATTGTACCATTGATTACCATCCAGGTAAAGCTAATGTAGTTGCTGATGCTTTGAGCAGAAAAGGCAAGAAGAATATAACGGATCTGGTTGATTTGAGGGCAATGAATGTTGATTTGGAAGTGGATTGTGTAACAGGGTTACTAGCTCGATTGAACATTCGACCTTTGTTGCACGACAAAATTCGTGAGAAGCAGAAGGAGGACTCAGAGTTGGTAAAAATCATTCAAGACATTGAGGAAGGAAAAGAAAGCCCATTTGAAATGGTAGATGGCATGTTGAAGATGAATGGAAGAGCATGTGTTCCTAATGTTGATAACTTGAGGAAAGAGATCCTAGATGAAGCTCATTCTTCTGCTTATGCTATGCACCCAGGAGCAACTAAAATGTTTCACACGATCAAACCATATTTTTGGTGGCGTGGGATGGAAAAGGAAGCGGCTGAACATGTTTTCACATGTCTGGTATGTCAGAAAGTTAAGGCAGAACATCAAGCTCCTGTAGGGAAACTGCAACCACTTCCAATTCTAGAATGGAAGTGGGAAAGAATCACTATGGATTTTGTATATGGTCTCCCATCATCAAGGGGAAAAGATGCAGTATGGGTTATTGTGGACCGACTGACCAAATCGGCTCACTTTTTACCCATTAGAAGGAAACCATCACTGGAGACTTTGTCTCAACTATATATTAAGGAAATCGTCAGATTGCATGGTGTGCCAATTTCTATTGTCTCTGATCGAGACCCGAGCTTCACATCTCGGTTTTGGCAAAGTTTACATGATGCCTTGGGAACTAAATTGCATTTTACATCAGCTTATCATCCTCAAACAGATGGGCAGAGTGAACGAACCATCCTTACCTTGGAAGAGTTACTTCGATCATGTGTAATGCAATGGGAGGAATCATGGATTGACCATTTGCCCTTAATTGAGTTTGCTTACAACAACCAGTACCATAGTAGCTTGGGTGTTCCACCATATGAAGCACTTTATGGGAGGAAATGCAGGACACCATTATGTTGGGATGTAGAAGGAGCAAGGCAAATCTCAGGGCCAGAGATAGTTCAGATCACAGTTGGCAAGGTCAAGGAAATCAGGGAGCTTTTGAGGGTGGCTCAGGATCGACAGAAAGTTTATGTTGACACGAGTAGGCGTGAAGTTAATTTCGAAGTGGGTGAGGAAGTATTTCTCAAAGTGTCACCATGGAAAGGCGTAATGAGATTTGGTAAGAAAGGGAAACTTGCACCTCGGTATATTGGACCTTATGAAATCATAGAGAAGATTGGACCAGTGGCATATAAGTTGGCATTGCCTCCAGAACTATCTCAAATCCACAATGTGTTTCATGTTAGTATGCTGAAGAGGTACAAAGTGGATCCTTCCCATGTTATACAAGCAGAGGATATCGAGTTGGGTCCACATTTGACATTTGAAGAGGTTCCAGTTGAGATTGTTGATTTTCAGATTAAGACTCTTCGTAGGAAGGAAATTCCAATGTTGAAAGTGGTTTGGAGGAATCAAGAAAGTGAGAGTGCTACCTGGGAGACTTAAGCAAGTAGGCGAGAGAAGTACCCTGAGTTGGTAGCGACATACTTTGCAGGTTAACAATCTTGCTTAATAAGTTATGTTTTGAACTTGTTGATGTGCTTTTGTTGTGATAGCCCAGTATAGGTTTTGAAACCTAAACATGGGAACTTGAGGTGTTATGTGTTACTCTCTATGTTGTGAATCTCCTAACCTAAAAGTTAGGTAGTAACAAGATTTGTGATAGTGTAGGTTAGGGGGAAATGAGTGGATTTGTACCATCGACTCAATGTTACATTTCGGGGACGAAATCTTTTAAGGAGGGGAGAATTGTAACATCCCGTTGCGGCAAAACCCATATTTCGATCGCTAGAAAAGTTCGCGATTTAAAATCGAGCGTTTTGATTGTATTTCGTCGAAAATCGGATTATCAATCGATCGGATAAGTATACGTATTAATTATATATATATATTAATTAGCCGCTTTATGTCACAAAAAGAAATGGACAGAAAGTTAAAAGCAGAGGGAACCGCTTCACATATATATGTACGAGAAAATTTCCCCACCCATTCCATTATCACTTTCATTTCTCATTTCCAAACCAGTAGCAGAGAAACCAAGCGGCACAGGGCACTCGGAGAGAAATAGCGGAGCTTGATTTATGAGCTCTAACTATCCAAAAATCCCGTAAGTAATGCCTAATTCATCTATACATCGTGATTTATCGATTTAGAGTTTTAAAACGAGTTTTTGATTCAGGAATTTCTCGAATTCCCGATAAGCCAAATTAGGGTTTCAGAGTATCCGGAAGCCGGATTGAGCCCAAATTTCATATACGATCTTCCTGCAGCGAGGTAATCAATCCTCTAGTTCTAATCCCTGAATTTTGGCTATTATTTAGATTGGAGCCGGGATAGCTGAATTTAGCTCCGGCCAGGGTTTGATGTGTTTTTACCGAGAATTTGACCCGGAGCCTAGAACTAATATTGATGGGGATACTGCAGGGGATATTAGGACGGTCTCGGATTTTAATTCGAGGTTCGTTCGTGAAATTGACGTTTTAGTATGGGAAGGTTAAACCGGTGTTTGAACGACCAGAACTGGTAAGGGATTAGCACGGCATACCGGGTTTGTCGTATCACGATAATTATATTGATGCTTAGAATTGACCTAGGTGAACTAGAATGGCATGATTAGGGGTGTATGGACTTTTGTGCTATATGTTGAACCCTGGGCTGCTGTATGATATTATTGACTTGCCCTAATCGATATGGACCTTGTTTATGCTTATGATTGCATACATGTTGCCATTTGTGGCTTAAC
Source organism: Linum trigynum (assembly GCA_964030455.1). Lineage (NCBI taxonomy): Eukaryota > Viridiplantae > Streptophyta > Magnoliopsida > Malpighiales > Linaceae > Linum > Linum trigynum. The sequence goes on from OZ034818.1 coordinate 16,307,391, forward strand.
TGTTGATATGACTTCATGGTTGTTCGATGAGGGGTTTTGACATGGTGTGATATTATGGTTGTATTTGGATCCATAAGTGGTGGAATAAACTTCCCAAGGTGATATTATGATGTTTTAAGGAGGATGACTTGCATGAGGGTTTATCCCGAGGAAGTGCAATTATACGACTCCTGATTTACCTATGTTGAGCCAATTGTGGCCTGGTCAAGTACATGTGCAAGTAACGAATTATGATTAAGCAAGATGAGATAGAACCATGTATAAGGATACCAAATATGAGTGTTGTGGTCTCACGGTCAACTACATAGTAATTAGGGCTCCCTATGCTATTACTCTATTATGATATGTATGATAGTCACACCTCTCATGTGGTGGTGACTGAAGAATTCTTATGAGATATGACCACACCCAGAGCGGTGTCGGGGTATGACTACACCCATAGTGGTGTGGGGTATGTATGACCACATCCGACGGGATGTTGGGGTATGTATGACTACATCCGACGGGATGTGGGGTATGTTTCCCGGGAGAGTTATTAGCATGGGAGTAGCCAGGCGCCTATAAGTAAAACATGATAAGATGCTAATGCATAAGTCAAGGTGGTTGAGTCTTTTGCCCATTGGGATATGAGGATGGCTGAGGTCCGATCCTAGTGTTTTGGCTTGATTGCCAGATGTGTGGTAGGGGTATGCTTTGTTATGAACTCACGATGCAATGATTGTCTCACTCAGCTATGAGCTGACCCTCTTTATCCTTTTTCTCTGCTTATGCCATGTGTAAGCAGATCATCAGCAGCAGCAGTAGATAGGTGTATAGGTGGGAGCTGAGCTAGAGTTGAAGACAAGATGAGGTATGGTCTTCAACTATTCTGTGCTTGGACTACTACTCGGGATTTTGGCCAGTGATCCACACCTTTTTGTAAAAATGTTTTGAGAACATTTTCATGTGCATACTAGCTTCGAATGTAGTGTGAGATATCCACAGGTGTGGAAAGTTGATGATATGTGTATATTTGTGTAACTGTGTAAGTTGTGACGATTATGATATGTATAAGTATGGTATGCAGTTGTGTAGTATGAAACTGTGACTATGGCTATGAAAAGCAAATGCATATAGTTGTGAGTATATGTGTTTGTCTATGAATTCATGGAATCAGATGAATTATTTTGTAGGATAAGTTGCAAGAACTGTTAGCCCATTACGCGAGTAATTCATGTCGAAATTTTATTTAGGTAAATTTTGATAATTAATGTAACACCCGAGATTAATTCCGCTGCAATTGTATGAACAATATGATTAGGCAAAACGTATAGGGTAGGGTGTTACATAAATTGCCCCGACCTCATCAGCGCCGTCTCAATACGCCAGAACAGAGCAGGAGAGAGGTAGAGCTGGTCGGAGCAATTGAGGGACAATCTGACTTCACGAAAACTACAGGGACACTCCAATTAGCTTTGGAAAACTCTCGTGTGATTTGGATCAGATCAACCATGTCTAAATTATTGGATCCGATTCATGCTCAAATTGCTCTGCAAATGGGCGAACTCGGCAAAAAATCGAGTTTATTGGTGGGAGCCATTGGGCCCGATTAGAAGCAAGTTACAGCTGCAAAATTAGTCGGAGTACCCCTGGGAAGTTGTCAGCTTGATCAATTGGATTCTAAGGCGACGAAATCCAAAAGCCCCAATTCGGAATTGCAGTTTTGGGGTCCTGTGTATTTGAAGTTCGTCGAAGGCGGGAAAAGGAGAGAGGTTTGATTGACACAAGCGGCGACGATTCGAGCCTCCGAACCGGTGCACGATGTCAATTGGACATGGGGTGAAGCTCGTGGAAGCAACGAATTGGTCTGGGAATCCTTCGAACGAAAAAAAAAACCAATTCCATTGTTCAAGAACACTATGTTCATTTTCCAGAAGTTGAGGCTCTAGCATACTTCTTTTAATCCGATTTGGGATCAATTCTGCGATAGGTTTGAGTAGAAGAAGGATCAAGTGTTGAGGGCAACACTTTTTGTAGAGGGAGGGCCTGATATGATCCATAATAGACTCCTCTGCAAGTCGCCATTGATTGTTCAACAAGCTATCTCAAGCTATGGTAAGGTTCCTGAAATTTGGCCAAGTCTTCCTACAGTGTCAGGTAACCATCTTCACAAGCATGGTTCTTCCAAATGGCTCGATGGAAATGGGGTTTTAGTGTCTTGGCTTGAAGCTGGGAAGTTTATGTACGATATGGGATGTTTGGGAGCTCGAGGGAATGCCAAGAAGATCAATTAAGGCTTACCAAAACCCTATGGTGAAACCAGAATACTGCCCAAAATTGTCTAAGACGGGAATGGTGACTCACTTCTACTGTCACTCTAGGAATTGGCCAAGTGAAACCACTTCCTAAAGTGTAGTATAGCGGGTTTGGGTTTAAATGTCAACCTTGGTCCTAGATTTGATGACTACTCGGTGAATTCTTGTTATCTAGCAATGAAACTTTAATGCAAGTCTAAACTAACAAACAAGCAAAGCAACTAAACGGTTGTATTCAGGTTAAGAGAGGTCACCCGGATATGGTTCCCCCTAGACTGTAGTTAAGCCGGATTGTAATTACCAAGTTCAGTTTCTATTATAGTTATACTGCGGAAGGTTCTCAAGCAGTCTGAAGTCTCGACTAAAGGTCTCCAGACCCTCTCAATCTGAGTCTCTAGCGGGTGACTAACCTCCAAAGGAGTAAACAGATTGAGGCCCTAACGAACAAAACCTCCACTACCGAAGTGAATCCAGTACAGAATAGTGAGTTGGCTCCTCGACTAAAGTCACCAACTCCCTACCTTCAATCAAGGATGCTCTATCAACCTAGGCAGATATTCTCATTCTAGGTTAAAGCAGAAACAACAGGAATTTGATCAGGATTCATGCCATTCAATCATTCAAACCTCAATTGAATATAATCAAATCATAGAATCAGTACTTGGGTTCATACAATCAAACCTAACATACAAATCTAGGGTTCTCCATACCCAGATGAATGGGAGAACTACTCCATGGAGAAAGAAGCAAAAGCAGAATCAGACACGGAATTCATACTGTGAAAGATGGATTCCTGCTCCTGGACGTTGATCGACACTTCTCCAAGCTCAAGCCAAGCTCCAATGGTGATGAAGATCAAGCTAGGGTACTTGGGAACTCTTGTTCGTCGCTTTCTCTCTCTAGGAATCGCTTTGTCTCTCTAAAACTCGAATCCCCCTCTCTTCTGGCTGAAATCTGCTTAAAAGGGCATCACTGGGCAAAACACGGTCGAGGGCACGGCCGTGTTCTGCTTCAGCCCGCCCGTGTTTTGCCAAGGGTTAATTACACGGCCAGCCTGTTGGTGAAAACACGGGCGTGCTTTTGGTGGGCACGGCCGTGTTTTGTCTCATTCCTGCCCGTGTTTTGAGCTCGTGTTTGCCAAACTCAGATCAAGTCTCGGCAGTAAAAGCACAGTCTAGGAACACGGCCGTGTTCTGATTTAGGCGTGCCCGTGTTTTGGCTCCAGCTCAACCGAATGACTTCCGAATGTCCCGAAACTCATGCTTAGCCTTTCCTTTGACGCCTGTGACCTGAAATATGACAAAGTAGCACAACCCGGCGTAAAATAGGCCAAAAATACACGACTATGCCCCTCAAACGGATAAGAACTAGGGGTGCAAATACGTGCAATTACATCGCTATCAAATGGTGTTCGAGCAAGCACTTTGGGAGGCTCGTTCAAGAACATCCGGCCAGAGTCGATGCTCAAGGATCTCACCACATGAGAGTGTGTACTTTTTAGTACAACGACGTGGGACTGGATGAATCAAGTGATGATTGGAAAGGCTTGATCTCGAGGCTTGAACATGGGATCAAGACAGTTTGTGTGCGGATGAAGAAAAGGTTGAGTTGGAATCTGAGTTCCATTCGGATTAGGTGTAATTGAGTTTCCTTGTTGGTTTAAGCGTCCTCATTAGTTTTCGGTTATTAGTAGTTTGTATTTAAGCTTCTCTATGTATGTTTTTCGGTTCAGTTGTCAAAGGAATAAAGAATCAAACCCTACATCTCGAGTTTGTCTCTTGTGTTAGGATAAGAGCTTTGGTCGAGAAACCAAGCTCGTATTGAGCCTTGTATCGACCAAAAATCGCATTGGTCGTGGTCCGGCATCGCTATACATTCGATAAGCCTTCCTCCCAAGTGTAGGTTTGCACATGGAATTCCACCAAACCTCTTTCTTCTACTTCACGTATTTGAGTTCTTGATACAAAGATCAGTGTTTGAGAGTTCAAGCTCAGTTTGGAAATCAACACCCTTGCTTGGGTGTTATCACATTCTTACTCCTTTTTCATTTTCTTGTTAAATGTATTTTTTGATGCACTTCTTGATTTGAGAACCAACATTAATCAATAAAGTTCATCTCAATGAAAAAAATGGGTGGTTTTCTTCCAAGCAGTTTAACCATTTGTTCGAACATGAAAAATATGAATCTTCATCTTGATATTTTAGGGTCTTCATGATGCGCTCTTCATTTAAGAACACAATAGATCCTGACCGTAGAGTGTTTAACTATACAACTAAAAAATCATTCCTCTCCTGATAAACTTCGTCTTCTTCCTTGGAAAGAAAAAAATGATGTGTTGTTATTTTCATGTTTTCTCTATGCGCTTCTCAGATTTGAGAAATACCATAAATCCTACCTATGAAAAATTGATTTTGTGTACTCACATCACTCGACAGTTTTTTATTTTCTTTGGTGAAAATATCGTTGATATTTTTTTAGTGCACTATTTCAAACGGACTTCTCGATTTAACAATGATGGGTTTTGAGCAACATGACAAAGTATTCACTATTCAAATCGGTCCTTCCTTCGAGTCACATTTTATTACATTTGCTCAGTTATTTTATCCGCTCTTCTAACGTGCTACTTAACCGTGAATGATGATGAATTGTAACATGAAAATATGCATCACTTTTTTATTTTTATTTTTATTTTTATACCTAATTAATCTTTCTATAAACCCATTAGTTCACTCCATCACGCAAAATTACAAATTATATCAACTTTCGTCACATAGCAAATATGTCTACACATGATGATCCAAAACACATCTACGGCCACCACAACATGGTAAAGCCAAAATAAGATATGAGTTACTTTATCTACTTTTTGTATTATGTTGATATCATATTATCTAGTTCCTAACATTTTAATTAGTATCCAACTACTCCAAATAAAATTTTCCGTTATTTTACTAATAGCTCTTAAAACTTATTCAACTTATTACACAAATGTTATTCTTGTAAATAATTAATAAGAATATATCCACCACGTACTCAAAATATCAAATCAAGTTATTTTGCTAACTATAAAACAATCTTATTAATTTACAAGTCATAGTAAGAAAATGTTGGGACTTTTACGGGATGAGGGTATACGTACGATAGCCCGAGACCGGGTGACCAGGATTGTGATAGAGTCGTGAACAACGTTCACTTTCCGAAAAGAATATTTCCACCCTCAACAAGCCTAGGGTTACAGGAAATTTCTCCTGAGGATAAAACTATCACCACTTTAGGTTCTAGACTTAAGTACCTAAAGCATACTTAGAAGTTTAGTAGGAAGAAGAATGAATATTTTTGTGTTCTCTCCCACCAACCGATACCATCTATTTATAGATTATGAAACCATATCTACTTCATAACCGAAGTGATACAATGTTTCACGGTTGGCAGATAGTTAAAATTGAATAGGTGCATCCATTCAGCCAAGAGACGTACATGTTTGTTGATTTCAAAGCCAATGCAATACCGCCACCATGCAATGGACGTATAACTTTGTCCATTCAGCCAAACGTTGGATGGTTTGGCAAAAGGACACATTCCTTTCAAAATGGACACATGTATTGGCTGAGTAACATTAGTTGGTTTGGTTGGTTTAATCGCAAACCGGTTGGTCGGTCCAACTCAAAACCGGTTTGCCTTGGTTAGTCCGGTTCAACCAAATTTCCAACATTCCTTCCCCATTTTAGTGTATTCTTGGAATTCACTAAAATCACAACATTCTTCCAACAAAACTTAAGCCTAAATGAAAATGTCGTGACGATTGAATTTTCACCTTAGTATATTACACTTGACGAATACTCGAATACAAAGGGTGTCGGTAACGATTGAACCCATTGACTCATATGAATATTCGAAGATAATATACACTTAAGTTTTCAAAACTTCTAAGCGCCTTGACACTATTATCCGCCATGTGTCCAATCCTTCTCATAAGCGCACACGAAACCAAAGTCCGGGTTTCTTGAAGCGGCTACACTTCATGCTTACGTAGGTTGAATCTCTATTCATGTACCCGCATAATACACTTTTTCAAAGATTCAATTAAGAAGTTTTAAAATTCATCCTCCTCTCTCATGCAGGGTAACAAGCACATACCTCGGGATGACAAATTGTGTGCTTCAATTTCTGATAATAAGCTTTCCACATTGAATTCAGCCTCTAACGTTGTATTAGAGGGGAATTGGGTGTCCCATTACCAGAAATTATATGGAATTCAACCCATCCCTTTTACAGACTTGATCACCAAGTCACTAGTTAACCACTTCGTCAAATGATCAACCAAATTATTTTGAGTTTGGTCATACTGTCTAGACACAACACTATGAATGATCAGTTCACAGCTTTTACCGTGCCTTACTCCCACATGACCGTACTTGTCATTTTCACTTGACTATATGCCTTAGCCAAATTAACATTACTATCACAAAAGATAGTAATAGGTGAGATTGGTTTAGGCCATAAATATATGTAATAAACCAAACCTCTCAACAATTATGTCTCTTCTCTAAGAGAAATCAAGGCCACACAAACTTTGATTCCATAGTGAAACTTAGTGATGCAAGTTTGCTTTCTAGAGGCCCAAATTATGGCACCTCTCCCAAGCAAGAGGACTCATCTCAATGTTGAAGTATCACCTTTAACATGAGAAATCCAACTAACATCAACAAATCCTTCCAAAATTAATGGAAAGCCACTATAAGTCAATAACGTGTGCCTTTGACATATCCTAGTACACGCCTCATTTCATTTCAAATGATGAGCACTATGATTCATCATGTACCGACTTAATTGTTCTATCGCATATGCAATATCTAGCATCATGCAAGTCATGCATACATCAAATCCATTTAACATGGAATACTCCAGTTATAAAACTGGTTGGCCAGTATTAACCATAAGTTCCATACTTGGATCTATTGGGGTCTTTAACTCATTACAATTCCTACTATGGACTTTATGCAAGTACCTTATCATGCAGAAAAATTGAGAGAAGGACTCTTTCTTGTCGTTCCGCTTGATTCAATACACAGAATCACAAATGCCTCCCCCATGTCCCACATGGAGAATTGAAATAACAACTTTTTATCAAAGTTCACTTATCTTTTATTGGTCCCAAAGATAAGCGTGTCATATACAGACAAATGTACGATGAATTCATTACCAGAATCATCATAAATTGTGTACACATTTTGTCTCCTTGGTTTAAAATAACATAAACTACTAGACAAAATCACTTATCTTTGATTGGTCCCAAAGATAAATATGTCATCTACATACAAACATAACGACTCTATTACCAGAATCATCAAACATTGTATATACAATTTTGTCTCCTTGGTTTAACATAAACCACTTAGAAAAAACCACACCATCAAACCACTAGACAAATCCATATTTGTCTAGCACTTCGTAAACGCCGAATAGAGAATTAGACAAATTAACCATTGAGTATGTGACCTACCCAAAGGCAATTTTCATTCTTCTATTTCTCCATTTTACGAATCATTCTCCTTCTTCCTCATCTTCAAATCATCCCTCTTCCAAGTTACCTTCCTGATATGGAATACACCATGAGACTTGTACGAAGAAAAACCATCTTCTACTTCCATCGATGAAATACCCATCATCGAAAATTCTCATAATTCCATAGACCGGAACCGGTTTCTTGTAAAGAGCGGTTTGAGCCATCGTACCGGAAAATATTCTTTTCGATTGTTGGGACTTTTACGGGACGAGGGTATACGTACGATAGCCCGAGACCGGGTGACCAGGATTGTGATAGAGTCGTGAACAACGTTCACTTTCCGAAAAGAATATTTCCACCCTCAACAAGCCTAGGGTTACAGGAAATTTCTCCTGAGGATAAAACTATCACCACTTTAGGTTCTAGACTTAAGTACCTAAAGCATACTTGGAAGTTTAGTAGGAAGAAGAATGAATATTTTTGTGTTCTCTCCCACCAACCGATACCATCTATTTATAGATTATGAAACCATATCTACTTCATAACCAAAGTGATACAATGTTTCACGGTTGGCAGATAGTTAAAATTGAATAGGTGCATCCATTCAGCCAAGAGACGTACATGTTTGTTGATTTCAAAGCCAATGCAATACCGCCACCATGCAATGGACGTATAACTTTGTCCATTCAGCCAAACGTTGGATGGTTTGGCAAAAGGACACATTCCTTTCAAAATGGACACACGTATTGGCTGAGTAACATTAGTTGGTTTGGTTGGTTTAATCGCAAACCGGTTGGTCGGTCCAACTCAAAACCGGTTTGCCTTGGTTAGTCCGGTTCAACCAAATTTCCAACAGAAAATTGGAACCTCTATCGAGTTGAGCTCTTTTAGCTACACTATCAGTAAACTCGTAACCTATAAAAGATACCGTTAGAGAGGGATAAATTCCCTAAATACACATAAAACTAAAACAAATTCCTAAACTATCACATTTATAAAAAAAATTCCAAAATACCTAAGTTTTGAGTGGTTCGAGTTTGAGGAACTCGAACTACTAACCGGTTCGAGTGTAGGAGACTCGATCTAGTCGTAGATCGATGATATAAGCCTCGAACCATGTGGGGCTGAAGTGGTTTGAGTTTAGTGAACTCGAACCACTCCTTTGAAATTTCCAACCACCTTAACTTTGTGCTCGATTATCCGATCGTGGCAAAGTTTTTTTTACATTTCGCATAACTTTTCGAGTACTACAACTTTTACAATAGAAATATTTTCAGAATATATGTGAAAATGTGAAAATTATTAATTAATGTTACTCCCAAAACCCCTTATATTAAAAATTATTCCTATTTTGAAAATTTATTCCTAGTAAATGTTGTAGTACTCAAAAAATTATGCAAAATATAAAAAAAAAAAACTTTGCGACGTTTGGATTGCGGAGCACAAAGTTATGATCTTCCAAAATTTGACAAATTCGAAAATTTGCTCGTTTATGGGTAGCAAATGACGTTTTCTAGGAAGATAGCCATCTAAAAATTTCTCGTTTGGAAAAATATTTCTCTTTTGGCAGAAATTTCCTATATATATAAAAAATTCCCGTGCCTTCACCCCAAGAAAATGTCATTTGTTACCCCTAAACGAGCAATTTTTTTATTTTGCCAAACTTTAGAGGATCATAACTTTGTGCTCCGTAATCCAAAAGTTGCAATGTTTTTTTTTTATTTTAAATACTTTTTTGAGTACTACAACATTTACTAGGAATAAATTTTCAAAATAGGAATAATTTTTAATATAATGGGTTTTGGGAGTAACTTTAATTTTCACATTTTTACATATATTCTGAAAATATTTCTATTATAAAAGTTGTAGTCCTCAAAAAGTTAGGCGAAATAAAAAAAAAGGTTGCTACGATCGGATAACCGACCACTTCAGCCCCAAATGGTTCGAGGCTTATATCATCGATCTACGACTAGATCGAGTCTCCTACACTCAAACCGGTTAGTAGTTCGAGTTCCTCAAACTCGAACCACTCCAAACTTAGGTATTTTGGGAAATTTTTTTTATAAGTGTGATAGTTTAGAAATTTATTTTAGTTTTATGTGTATTTAGGGAATTATCCCGTTAGAGAGTTGCTCTCAATTAGTCACGAAGTCAACCTACTTCGTGAGATAAACTCAAATAAGCCACCAAATCAAATTAGCTTGAGCGCCTTGCAGCTTGATAAGATCTAGCTCAAAAGTTACTCATTTACTAATAGCCTTTTCCAAATGTACGTAGGGTTGCAGATGAACAAAGTTGCTCTCAATTAGTTTGGTGTTTTTAGAGAAATTTTACAATGCTATATAGTATTGGTGCTATAGGTTTTTGTCTTTATGGTACAACTTAAAATTGTACATTTACGTTATGGTACAACTTCAGATTGTACCTATACTTTTTGTACATATACTTTTATGGTACAACTTGAACTTGTACCTTTATGTGATGGTACAACTTCAAGTTGAAGTTGTACCATCACATAAAGGTACAAATTGCTTTATGGTACAACCTAAACTTATACATTTAATGTTATGGTACAACTTTGAACTGTACATTAAAGCATTAATGCTATATAGCATAGTAGAAGTGCTCGTGTTTTTATCGGGAAAAAGACGTTCGATTGGTAGTTTGACAAGCCGGTCAAATAAAGAAAGGGAAAGCAATAGAAAAAGAAAAGGAAAACACCCAACCCAAAGAGCTGTTTTGGAATACCACATTAACCAAAAAAAAAAAAAGTAACCATTGAGCAACTAAAGTTGGCATCATTTTCTTAATAAAAATAAAAGAAATTCTGTCCAAAAGTTGTCATCATTTTCTTAATAAAGTTAACAACAAAGGAAGACACATTAACCTTGTAAGCAAGCATCCCATCCCATTGTATCCAACTTTTGGAAAAGATCGAAAGGGTCCGAACCACAAACATTGCCTCCAAACTATTTAAATGTTGACCAATGACCCTCATAGACTTTTTCCTTTTCATTTTCGTCCACTTTCTTTGGCAGTCATAAAACAATTTAATTAATTATTTTGGCATAAAACACCGATGCAAAGCTAGGTATGAATGGAACAATGTTAGTTACACTTATCCAATCGAATTAAATCAGAGCGTGTAAAAGATTCTCAAACTCAATTCCATTAATCTAAAAGTCCAGATAGATATATCTCATCAGTAGATTATTAGATTCCAATTCTCCCCATTAAGTCACGATTATGATGTTGTGCTGCTAAAAAGATTGCTTACCAGAAGAAGGCATAATACACTCATGAAAGATTGGGGGAAGAAAAGGAAGGAAAAGCAAAAGGTATAAAGGTAAAAATAACCCACTTTAAAAGGCATATAAAATAAGGAAAGTGGGAAAGTGCTCATTTTTCTCCCCACAAAAGGCACATCTCATGGCTTTTTAATCAACTTTCTTGATCCCAACTTAGCTTTCATTTTATCTCATTAGTGGCTTTGCTTTTATGTTCATGACCATGAGGACCGGAGAACACATATTTTCATTTATGAAAGAAAAATAAATAATGAAGCGAAAAATTAAAATTTTTGTTGGGTGAAAATCAAACGTAATTTTTGAAATATTTGTTAATCAAATGCAGTGAGTAGGTGTTGACTATTACTGGCTAATGGCATGACTTGATGTTTTGTCACGTTCGCCTAGAATTTTTTTTCTTTTTCGAATTAGGTTGTTACTTGATAATACTACCTTAATTTGTTATCTCTGAAGTATAAAATGCGCAACTGTAGAGTTAATTATCATTTTTAAAGATCGAATTGTTCGTTTTAAGTCCACATATTAGATTTGATCTTATAGTATTTGATCCCTATAAACGGATGGACAAAGAATACCAAGAGTTATACTACTTTTAACCATTAAAAAAAAAAAACAGAATTATACTACCTTTTCAATCAAAAGTACTTGATGAAACCTTCAAACTTTTCCTTCTAGAGGCTGTCATTTCTTATAAGTACAAAATATCTAAATCGAAAAGAAAACTTCTAACCAAGTCGGAATCAACGTCGAAGTCGCTCTTGTAGTAAGTAAGTGGTAGTAGCAGAACTCACAACTTTGAGGGTATCAGTTGAGTGCAACAGTGTCAGAAAGGGAAAAGTGCGAGCACAAGGTTCTACTTTGATTCTAACCCAAAAAAAAAAAAAGAGTGTATAAACCAGCTAGCTTATAGCTAAGGGCAGTGTGTAGATGTTGTTCTCTTCCTTATTCCTTTCCTAACCTTTTCCCCATTTCCCCTTTTGCAATACTCCAAGTGCCCTTTGACACTTTGTAACGCGACATACACGTAGAAAATGGAGCCCACGGATTAGACTTTTACCCAATATCCCTTGCTAATGAAGCAAAACAACAAAGCCAAAACCACAGGGAGAGGAAGAGGGGAGAATGGCCATTGCTAATGGGAAAAGGTAATATAATTAATTATTAATAGTTTAAAGAAGAAGAAGATGATGATGATGAGTAATGACGTGGACAAAAAAGCTCAATCATCAGCTTTTTCACGCCACCTACTCATTTTTCCTTAATGAACCCTTCTCAATAAATTAAAATAAATAATTATAATCCTTAATATTAGCTAATTAATATCAACACAATATACATTTCTTCTTTTCAAAATAAAAACAAACCTAACTCCTTCCTCCCAATGTCCTTAAACTACTCCTCCCCTCCTTTTCCACACAACCTTTTTCCCTCTCACTATATATATACACATCTCACTCTTCCTTACATTTGCTCTTCCATGTACAAAACCATATAACCAAATCCCAACTCCAAAACGAAACAACAAAACAAATGGTAATCCAAGAAGAGGGGATCAAGTTATTTGGAAAGACCATCGCCGTGCCGGCGGTAAAAGCCACCGTCAAGGAAGAGAGCCATCACGTCGGCGACGAAAAGGAGGATCACGATGACGGCGGCAGCGGCAGCGACGGCGATTCGCCGAGCTTGGACAAGAAGCCAGACAAGATAATCCCGTGCCCTAGGTGCAAGAGCCTCGAGACCAAATTCTGCTACTTCAACAACTACAATGTCAACCAGCCCCGCCATTTCTGCAAAGGCTGCCAGCGCTACTGGACCGCCGGCGGGGCCCTCCGCAACGTCCCCGTCGGCGCCGGCCGCCGCAAGAACAAGCCCCCTGGCGCCCGGATCAGTCCTCCCGCCAGCGGGTTCTCCGATGGGGTTCATCATCCGTTTCAGGTGGACGCCGCGGTGGTTGAGGAGTGGCAATTGGCGGCGGCGGCAGGTGGGTTTCGGGATGTTTTCCCGATCAAGCGGCGGCGGTGCGACTCAGGTGGTCAACCGTGTGTAAATTAGCTAGTTTTTGGTTTTTACTAAATTATTGATTCCCCTTTTTGCCCCCCCCCCCTCCTTCCTCCCTCGCTCTCTTTGAATTCTCCGCTTAGAAATTATTATGTAAGTGATCATATCATAATCACATGTATATCGGAAAGAAATTATTATAAAAGATGTACAAATCTAACCATATCCAAGTTTGTTCTGTTTCGTATTTGATATACCTAATTAATCAGCCAAATCACAACGAAATTAAGCTGGCAGTGATGATAACTGATGACATTTTTTCAAGTATTTTATCAGCCCTCAATATGAATGGAGAAGGCAGAAAATGAGGGTTTAAATTTTGAATTTAAAGTTCAGAATTGCTCGATCAAACTTAAATTACCTAATCTCTTAGGATGGGAAATTGAAGTCTAAATCTTTAGATTAAAAACAATTAAAAGATTCTAACTATACCAATTGTTGGTAAAATTTTCAAAACATTCAATTAAAAATTAGAGGGACTCAAAAACATATTGATAAAATAAGTAAACAAATGGATAAAATACGAAAAAAATAATTTTATAAATGAAGATGTAGATACTCTCTTATTATGAAAATTTTGATAAATTTATGCTTCAAACTAGGGGTGGGCACATGGATGGGTAATCCAGGGATTGATATCGATCCACCCGCAAATAACCCAACCTGCATGCAGCGGGTGATTGATGTGGGTGGAATATTGCGGATCGATAAATCTCCCACCTGCACTTATGTGGGTGGGTGGGTGGGTGGTGGGTGGATTGTGGGTCACCCGTATGACTCGCATCCGATTTGTACATGAAAAATATTGTGTCTTATAGTATCGAATATTCATCATATTTTCGAACTGCGCTACAGTCTGACCATATACTTCAAAAGGTAGAGAATAAAGAATAGTTTTGACTACTATTATTGGTTATTGTATTGTGAAATATCCATTAGATATTTTATATTCGTATGCAATTTATTGTTAATATCCATAAAATATTGGGATGCAAATTATAAATTATTAATTGTATCAAAACCATAAATTATTGATACAATCTTACTAATTTGCTATGAAGTTATTATAAATGTTAGTTCAACTTTCTTAATGGCTAGTTGGAGAATTGCTTTTACGGGTTAATCCATGATCCAACCGCACCCATCTGCCACCCACCCAACCCAATCCGCAGAATTATTCCAACTTGCTAGTAAGCAGGTGGGTTAATTTGAAACCAAAACCCACACAACCCGCAATTGTCCACCCCTACTTCAAACCCTTTTCTGCAACAAAATCCTAGTAGGATAAACGATGAGGGAGTTTGAACTTTGCAGTTTGATGGAGACTTGGTAAGTAGTAAGATTTTATTGCCTAGTAGGATAAACGATGAGGGAGTTTGAACTTTGTAGTTTGATGGAGACTTGGTAAGTAGTAGGATTTTATTTATCAGTAACTAATTAAAGAATTAGCAAAGCTGTGCAGGTTGTGTAAAATTCTTGACAGAATACTAATCAACTTTTGTTTTTGTACGTACTCGTGTGTCTTTGTGTGTATGTACACACTACAAAAAAGGCTCAAGTGATCAACGATAAAAGTTGGAGCGTTTCTCTAATCTAACCAAATGGGTTACGTACAAATATATACAAAGGAGCCCTTCCTTCCTTTTCTGGGCTTCAAGTTTCAACCATATTTTGGCGTTTATGAAGAAAATGATACCAAGAAAATCAAAGAGACTGTTTGTTTCTATGTTTTTTTTATTAGAAAAACTTGATGTTTTAATATGAACGCGAATACTATAAGTGTAAATATGACAGAAAGACCTATTAGGCTGCAATTCCCTTTCATACCATCTCTTGTCAACCAAACCAAACTAAATTTCCATTTTCTTTTATCCAGCGATGGCCTCTTGCCTTCCTAATCCTATCTGGGAGTGACACCAATCTCAATATGCTCCAAAAATTTTAATTGAAAAAAGCGTTATATTCATCTCAATTTTGTACATATGAGCAACTCTATCACAACTCTCATAAAATCGTAAAAACTTATTAAAATGAAAAATTCACAATTTCCAGTTTACAACTTGTTCGAATTTATCTTATGATGCACACAAATATCTGAAAAATCCATGCTAGCAAAGAATTATTATATTCAAGTTTTTTGTCCTGTTGGTGACTAGGAGAAGTTTTCCTTCTAACAGTTACAATAGGGACGGAAGTGTGCATAGGATGGACACTTGACTCCTGCATATCAAACGGAGGAAACAGAAGAATATTTTTTGGTTGAAAACAAAAAATTAATAAGTCATGGAAGAAGAAAAAAAATGTGACCTTTCCATATTCCACGGCGCAAAAAGTTTAACTGAAAAAGCATACAACCAGTGCGTTCAGACCGAAAGGAAAAAAAAAAAAAATGCATCTTCAGTTCAAGCTCATTATGCCATTTTTATAAATAAAAAAGCTTGCACGTTATTATATCGTTTGTTATCACTATATGTATATTTTACAATTGAGAGGTTGGGTTCCCCTTTCCCCTGCTCACCAACAACAAATGAGCGACAAAGTCTTCGAGTAAGACTTCATTATCATTTTATTATTATAAACAAATGAAAAGCAATAATAATGTTTAGGGGAACTAAACAAATTTGAAACATTCAACTCCAATTATCACTAATCCTCCCCCTGCTATTAGTTAGTTTATAAAGACAGAAGAGTTGCCTTGTACAATCTAATTCCCAACCAAACCTCGCTCTTCTTCTTCTTATTAATTTTCCAAAAGCTTCTTCTCCGTTCTCTTCTAATTACAGAATTAGATGCAACAAAAAAGAATCGTATTCGAAGCAGATGCAAACATTCAATGAATTGGACATAAAACCTACAAGAAAAGGCAAAAGAAAGAGAAACTGTACAATAAGGAAACATTATTCTTCTAGATGATAAGCTAGCTAGACATCTCATTCCAATCTCTCAACTACCTGGAAAAGAAGTTTTCTTTTTTGTATATTGAACATTGTTGCTCTCAAAAAGTGTAGATGTGGAATTATATGCTCCCAGAACCAAAAAAAAAATCAGAATCATCACCATCAATACCAAAAAAACCCCACATGGCATGAGGAGATGGAGCTATACTACATCTATATACCAAATTCCTCATATCTATCTATCTATCTAATTGGGCCCTATCTCATACTAGCCCATGTGTACCCCTCGGATGGGCCTTCTGTTAGTCAATGGGCTGCTGCTTTTTTCCTTCCTCGCCATCAGATCCAGATGGATCGCGAAGCTCATCCAGACTCCCAGTAATATAGTCCGGCAGGCCCACTGCACAGCGGAACATTTCATCTGTCCGATCCTGAATCTGCTCGTGTTCTGGATTCCCACCCTGATTTTTGTGTTGACTCTGGTCAGCCTGTGGCGGGTCCGGATTCCCATCCTGATTCTGATTCTGGATCTGAAGCCTGCCCCGATATTTAAAAAACACACAATGAAATTAGCCCATCAGCTCCGAAACTGGGCTGGACCTCAAATCAAAGATTTGGGCCCTTCTTAACAGAAAGTTAGAGTCTCGAGGCAGGCGGGCTACCGACCCGTCCTTCGAGGGTTCTGACTCGACCTTTTCTGGTTTCTGTACCCTGACTGACGGACTCCCTCGGCAGGAAAAGAAAAAAGAAAAGGAAAGAAACAAACTAAACTACTGGTCAAATTGCCAATGTCTCCCTAAAGAACTGACCAAGAATTGACTAATAAATAATTATCCTTCCCCCCAAAATTCCACTCCCCAATCGCTCAAATCAATGGCAGATGATCAATGCAAGAATCCATTCTAATTAATTCGCTAATCATTAGATTAGGGGGGGGGGGGGGGTGATTAATTGATTCGATTCAATTGGGTCGGCGTACCCGTCGTCGTGGCAGTAGAACCACTGTTCGTTTCGCCACTCGAGATGGAGGCGGACTTTGTAGAAGGGGCAATGTTGCTCCAGCCGGCGGGCGTCGTGATCGAGCCGGACGTAGAAATTGGGGTCGACGAAGCGGGTGACTCTGCCGACCCGCCAGGCGCCGTCGATGAATGCGTCGACACGGTCGTTGAGCTTACGGTTCTCGTAGGAGAATTGGGGCGGCAATGGGCGCATCTCGTCGGGGTCGACGGCCTCCATCAGGTACACTGTGTCGGTGTCGGTCTTGAGGGAGTAGCGGGTTTCGTACCGGACAAGGTAGCGCCTGTATCCGATGGCGGCGGCGACGGTGGCTCTGTAGTACGCCCCGGCGAAGCGCTCCGCCTTCTTGCAAATCTCCACCGTCTCGTTCAAGGCGTAGCACATGCCTTCTTTGGACTGGTGGGGAGGAGCAGAGCAGGGATTTCTCAGAGCAGAGGTTTTTCTTTTTTCCTTTTTCTTGTTTTGTTTCTTCTTTGATGGGAATCGTAAACCGGAGAGATGGATTGGTGAATGTGAAAAAAAACTGAATATTGATTGGCCCACCCTTTATAATAGCTTAACGGCTTCTGTTCGAGCTTAGGCTGCTTTAATCGTCTGTTTCTTGAATGATCGCTGCCGTTCAATTATTTCCTATGGACGCGGGATGCTTGACGCGTGGCTAACGGCAAATAGCTGGGGCCTGGGGACTGGAAGCGGTCTTCAGAATTATAATTCTCTTTTCTTTTATTTGGTGTAGGCAGTTACACATCGTTTTGGGGCTTTAGTTCAACTGATACAAACATTGGGCTCATAAACTGGGCTACGAAAGCCCATTCTCCCATTAGGCCTTTTTTTTTTTTACCTCCAGGCTCCCGCTATTAATGGCATGAGGTAAAATAATTTGTAAATGCTTGAGAATACATGACATGGTGGTTGATTGTCTTGACCACATATATGATTTCTACTTATTGCATTGGAGCTTGCTCATTAGTTAATAATTTATCACTGTATTTGTTGCACTCTAACTCAAAATCGTGATCTAAGTGAATTCATTGACAAGCCCATTTTTTCTTGTGTATCTTTATATCGTGAGAAGAGTGGGGAACAACATCCTTCATTGACATGCCACTGCCATTTAGTGGTTCAATACAACATCCTTCATTCAAAGAAGCAATGGCGATTTAACGTTCTTAGAGTTGGGATATTACGAGAGGAAGTTTTTTGAAATTATGGACGGGTTTTGAATGAGTTCATCCTGATAAGCTGATATCGAAAATGTTAATGAAAACAAACTGCAATTTTCGTTAGTATGTGTCGTTGAATCAAATCTAATTTGATTCAATAACAATGATCACACCTTCATCGTCATCATCATCACAAGAAGCAAGAATTTCCGAATGAATGAATATATAAGCTAGGGAGATGGATGAATCCAGAGTAGGTAATTGAGAGAGGCAGCAGTGAAATTAACCATACCAGATCCTCCTTGTACAAACACATTTAATGACGACGAATAAAAACAGAAATGAAACATGAAATTGAATGAAGAAAGGTTGTGTGTGTTTAGGCTTTTTGGTAGGTTTTGGCGTCATTCATACGTAAGGTAAGTTTTAGTAGATTTAGTTGTTAATGGAATGGAGTAGGTAGTTTAGTTATGGGACGAGGCCTTGAGGGGTGATGCCAAGTTCCCTGAGGACCTCGGCGCACTCGGGCTTAGCCTTGGTGATCAAGAAGCCCATGGGGCTGACCCTCCTGACCCCGGAGATCATGCCGTTGTTCTTGGTGATGCTGACCCTGGCCGAATCCTCCTTGTTCTTCTCCGGCTTGGGGATCCCGTTGCAGTCTGGCCTGGGGGACTTCACCAAGAACACCTCGCAGATCTCGTCCTCGTGGTCTCCCTGCACCGGAATGTGGTACACACCGTGCCTGTCGGAGATCGCGTCCGCGCTGAAGGTGATCGACCCGCCCTCCCGATCCTTACACTCCAGCCGCACCACTGCATCTGGCATGAACTCGGTGATCCTGGTGATGAACTGGGTGCGGCAGGTGTCGCAGTACACCTTGCCTTCCACTGTGAAGGTATCGGCACTGCCCGTGCCCACCAGGCCTAATAAGAAGCAGATCAGGGCTGATGCTACAATCAAAACCTTCTCCATTGTTTTGTTCAAGTATTGTGTTTTTTATTATCTTGCCTGTTTTTTGGGATGGAAGAGAAGAAGAGGCTTCCGTTTATATATATATATTACAAACTGTTTTTCATCTGTGGTTGTAAAACATTTTGACCCGCTCTTCTCTCTTTCTTACTTTTTAAAACAAATTCTTCCTATACACAATTCGTTTGGATGTTTGAGAATGAGAAGAAGAACTGTAGATGCTAAAATTAGCAATCAGGACAAGAAATATACTTTCAGCAACTGGACACAAATCTTTTAGTTGGTTAATTAATGGCATTTAACAAGAAGCAATTGCTGCTGCTGCTTAAAACCCTAAAGAGTAGTAGTAGTCCCCACACATCAAACCAAGCATTAAGAAGAAAATACAGGAGAAAAAAAAAGTGCAAACTTTTGGAACTTCAATTTCTCTAGAAACAAAGAATATTCGAGCTACATACTACTAACAACACCAACACAAGGGACACAAAACATTCTCCCAAGTCATATGATGATGGCCAACACCGCGCACTACCCCAGCTCCTCCATCCATTTGCTTCTCTCACTGCAAAGGAAGGGACAACATGATAGCAATGAGAATGAAATGTTTGACATGATAATGGAAAGGGAAAGAAATCGATCATCACGAGCTGAACAGATAACTAACCTCAGCATCTTCACCTCCACCGCCCTTTTCGAGCTTACCTTCTTCTGCCATCAGTAAGACCAACATTAACACAAACAAATCACCCACAAAACATGTTCAATAAAGAACAGGGATATTCTTTTAAGGAGGCAGCTAGGTACTTAGCAAGTTTACTATAAGCTATATCCATGAGCTTACATTCAGTGTGTATTAGATTGACAACCGATTGATTGCAATGGTATTGCAAAGAATTTAAGAGCCAACACAATGAGGAGCGGAAATGGTTCCACTGTGCTAATGAGGCAGAGGACGACAAATTTAATAGCAGAAAGCAGACAGCTTACCACCATCGTCTGGGATGTCAGAAGTCCACAAAGTCAGGTTATCCCTTAAGAGCTGCATGATCAATGTGCTATCCTTGTAAGATTCCTCGCTGAGAGTGTCCAGTTCATGGATTGCTTCATCAAAAGCTTGCTTTGCGAGGTGACAAGCCCTGGAAAAAAGTAAGATACTATCATGAGGAAGTTCCAAAAATTTTGCTACCAAAAGAAAGAAAATACTAAGCACCCCCAAGACATTTTTGTAGTAAAACGCTGAGTAGGTCGAGGCAAACCTTTCAGGAGAGTTGAGAATTTCATAGTAAAACACTGAATAGTTCAAGGCCAAACCCAGCCTGATGGGGTGTGTAGGAGGCAGATCAGCCTCTGCAGCAGTAGAAGCCGCCTGCAACGGGAAATAAGAACAAATAAGAAATAAAATTAGAGTTTTAGAGTTTTGGTAAGCAAACAAGCATATAAATACAGTGGAGATCTATCAGTAAGAGATCAAACCAGATATGCCTTCATGGACTGATCAGCAACCTCTTTCCTCTCATCACCGGCCTTAAATTCTGCTAGGTACCGGTAATAATCTCCTTTCCTGCACCAAGCAACACAAAAGCCCATCAAAGTATGAAACTATAACATACGATGTTGTTACAAAACCTCTGTGACACTAAAAGCCCATCAAAGTATGAAACTTTAAACAAAAAAGGTGCATCACAATAACCATTGAGCAAATACGAGAAAAAAGTAGACATTATAGACTACACAAAGAAATAAGACTTAGTTTCAGAAAGAAATTTTGCCTTTGAGGATGAATCAATGCTAAAACATCCAGACAGATTGAAAAGGAACTCACATCTTGTAGAAAAAGACAGTGGATTCTGCACCAGAGCAAGAAGGAATCAGATGTTCATCAATCACAGTCATCACATCGGTGCAAATATCGGACAGCTCAGTCTCGACCTTCTGCCTGTACCCTTTGATTCGCTTCACATTCTGATCATTCCCTTTCCCTTCCTCTTTCTGTTCAATGGATGACAGTATCCTCCATGATGCTCTCCTAGCACCAATCACATTCTTGTATCCGACAGAGAGTAGGTTCCTCTCCTCTATAGTCAGCTCTACGTTCAGCGTGGCCAATTTCTTCATTGCATCGACCATTTCTACAGAGATCGGGAATACACAAAACAGTGCTCGTTAGAAAGTCAAAACCCTAGGTTTAAGGCCTCGTTTGATTGCTCAAACTTTTATCAATGAATTAGGACAATAATATCGAACATATTTGCTTCTCGTCAACGGCTTATTAGTTCACCCGATTCACCCATGGGCACTCACAGCGTAGAGACAAATCGCTCATTCAAGATAACTACGATTTCCACGGAGGTATACTATCAAAAAGAGAAGCGATCCCGCACCATTCAGGCAGTATGAAGGGTGAAAAAGTGGTCAAGAATCTTGCGAAAGAACTGAATAATCATACTGCTAGTTCATTTCCTCTAAATCTCAGTCCAAGACGAACGGGAACACAAAGTAACGAAACGATTAAACACAGAATCGTGATATCCACTCGCCATACTTCCACTTGCTCAAATTTTCTCAGCAACCAAACGGAAATGCAGGACATTTGAGAGGGGGAGATGGAACGTGAAGGGAGAAGAATCAATAAGTATACCTTCATAGCGCTCAGCTTGCTCAGCGAGTTTTGCCGTGTAGACGCAGCTGTCTCGTTCATTGGTGGCCGCCATGATCGATCTGTGTTCTCCCGGGGAGGAAAGGATCAGCTAGAGGTGCAGAGACTTCACTCTCCTTTTCTCGTTCTAGATTCCCCCTCGCTCTTTGCTGCTTTGTTTTTCTCTCTCTAGTCTCTAGAAAGAGGGGCTGATTGTAAGAAGAAATAGGACGGAGAATGAGACACGGAGTCGCGACCCGAGGAGAATGGCCCGGGTCCGCGGGAGACGCCGGCCCAGTGCCAGTAGGCGCTACTCCACTCGCGATCTGAACCGTGGGAAACACGTGCAGTACCAAACGGCGTCGCTGTCGCCCTCCTACTCCCGTCGTGGAAAATATTAAGTACCGAAAGAGGTGGACTCTGGTCTCTGGTGATTGTCAACATTGCCTGTAATAAATCAAAATTAAAGTGAGAAGAAAAATCAAAACTAGTTATCAGTGATTTCTTCTTATAATTTATTATTGGAAAATATTATATTTTCATTCAAATAAAATTAAACAGGATTTGGAGGTCATTGCAAGTCTGCAACTCCATAATAAGTTGCATATCAACTATTTATGACGTTGATTGAATTTGCACATATCGTTTAAATAGTGAATTTACGAAATGAGATAAATTGATTCAGTTGTTTCACAACTTGTATCTTTTAAAAAAATGCAATCTCACAATACTTGCTTCCATTGTCAATTCCAATAGATGCAAAATGAGACAATTCAAATTTTCTCGACCCAATTTTTCATTCTCATTTTATGCCAAACAAATCTATTTGACCTACATGTTTCATTTTTTAGACAACTCAGCCAAATTTCACCTCATCAAAATATTGAATGCAAACGAAACTCATATTGCATGTTTGTTCAGTCAGACCTTCGATTCTCTAACTGCATTGCACGTTACACTTGCTCTACAAAACACCAAATTCTATCACAACAATAAAAGGTTGGACAGATACTTCATAAACGAGACAACACAAAAACAGTCAAGCCAATTTAGGGTTATCCCCAGACACCCCTAAATCTTGGGAAAAAGATTATCCAACAACCGGTAGTAATTTACGTATTGACAAAAAAAATATAATTGATAGTCGGGGACACCCCTAAATTTAAAAAAGTGATTATCCTACTCTCATCTTTTAGTTTGAGTATGAGAATATAAGTCGTAGTTTGGATAATTCAAACCTAGGACACTTTTATTATTAATAAACATAATTTTCATTAGGCTACAACTCATATGTTATTCGATTTTAAACACTGTGTAATAGTATGATGTCATTCTCTATCTCTAATTATTTTCAAAATCTAACAATTAAACAAATTTCAAGCTACCCTTAATTTGTATTGATTTATGGTTGTACAACAAGTATTGAAAGAGTCTTTTCAGCTTTGGATTACATCAAGAACAAGTTTAGAAATTGAAAATGTAATCAGTTCGTGAATGATTGTCTAATATGATATACAGAGACAATTTTTTTGAATAGTGTAGACCCCAAGTGTGTTCTACAATCATTTTTTAATATGAAAACACATTGTGAATTTTTTCAAACTGTATGAGTAAAGTATTTCTTATTTAAATATTATTTATTTATTATTAATTATTTTAGAATTATTTGTATTTAATTTATTTTTAAAAGAGGACACCGCTATATAAAATTTCTGGGTCCGCCACCGAGCCAACTCTTATCATAATTTTTT
The DNA here is from genome assembly GCA_964030455.1 of Linum trigynum. Classification (NCBI taxonomy): domain Eukaryota; kingdom Viridiplantae; phylum Streptophyta; class Magnoliopsida; order Malpighiales; family Linaceae; genus Linum; species Linum trigynum. Next base: position 16,330,990 of record OZ034818.1, read on the forward strand.
TGTTCTTAGAAACCTTATAATAATCTGAACTTACAAAAGAGAGGCAAGAATTAAAAAGAACAGATTAATGGAGAAAAGTAATATAGCACGCCCAGTAATGATATCGCCGAATGTCGTGGCTTTCAATGTGCACAGCTAGCTTTCTCTAATGTGAAGGAAAATGTACAAGAATGATCATCTGTCCTTTTCAAAATTATCATAGAAAAAGGAAGAACGACGACTAACTCCAACCCATAAAGGGGAATTTAGCTCCCCAAATGGCCAAATATGACTTTTTAGCTCCCCAAACTCACTTTTCACTCCAACCCTATAAAAAGCTAAATTTAGCTTCCCATTTCCCTTTTTCAATTTATTTCAATAAACCATACTTATTTGACCTCTAATTTTTATATTTCACTTTAATTTTTTCATAGCTCGTTATTACTTTTGAATACAAATTTTTCGATGTAATTTTTTTTAAATTCCGAGATAATTTTTTTTTCAAAAATTAGTCGTTAAAATATTACCGTTAAAACTTCGGGACCACTCCAAATATGACCGTTTTTTTGTATCCGTTACTTTACCACTGTTTTTTTGTCATTTTTTGCACCAAATGTCTTTATAAATGACAGTTCTTCATTTTCATCAACTCAACTAAAACTTCTTCCCATTTCTAAAACAAACACATTCATCATGAGTATCTCAGATAGCTCATCGTCTGGAGAAGAAGAAAACGAAGAGTACGAAAGGTTTCACCACCTACGTTTGAGTTTGATCGGTCGGAGGCTGGCTGAAGGTGCATCAAGTCGCCGTCAAACTACAAGCCGACGTCACATTGATCGTGAGAGGGTCGAATGTAATCGACGTCTTATGAGGGATTCCTATTTTGAGAGACGATAACAATTGAATTTTGAGAGAATGCGATTTATGCTCTGAGAATGAGTGAAGAGAAATCTATGAAGAGTGCTGTAATATATAAGAAAAAATATGGCCGTTAAAATATGACCTTTTTTTATGGCCGTTAAAATATGACCGTTTTTTCGTCACTACATCAATTATTTCAAATTTATATTTCAAATTGAATCACAAACCACCAATGAGAATAGAGGAAAAAAATCCAAAACAAATTGGCTCCCCAAATTCCCAACCAACAAAAGTTAAAAGAAAAAAAAAAGGATAACAGGTCAGCTGGAAGGAGAAGGGCGCCGGACGCGCGCCTGGGGCGCACGCGCGCGGAGGAATACCTTCCCCCGCGCGCGTGCGCCCCAGGCGCGCGTCCGGCGCCCTCTCCTTCCAGCTGACCTGTTATCCACTTTTTGGCAGCCATATATCACTCCCCACCCCAAAACCCAGCCATATTTCCCTTCCAAAAACCCAATACCCATTTTTGGCTTCCCATTTTTTTGTGGGTTGGAGGAAGAAAAAAAGCCAAATATGGCTTTATAGCAATTTGACACCATGGGTTGGAGCTAGCCTAAGCATCAAAAATTCAAAGTGGCCTTTAGTTCCCTAAACGAGCCAATATTTGGAGAAAGGACAGGGAAAATGAAATACCAGATAGGTACTAATTAACGCCATAACTATTTAAATTTATCGCCCTAATTTAAGTAAGTTGACGATTTTGCCCCTAAAAAATTACCAATCTCTAACTCGTAACCCTAATTTTGCTTTGTCAGCTGCCAACCGCACATATTTTCCCGCCGCCGTTCGCCTTGGAAGAATTCCTCGCGGAGGATGGTCAACCCTCTCTAATCCGGAGAGCTGTTGATCGCACGGAAAGCCGTTCGGAAGGAAGGTTCGGGTCGCGGAGCCGTCATCCAAAGAATCATCGGCGGGAAGAATCATCGCCGCCGTCACTCGAGAAATCATCATCGTCGCCCTAATCATTGCCGGCGTTCGCCTTGGAAGGGATCCCTCACACCATGCCTGCTCGGTGCGCTGATCGAGGTCACAGAAAGAATCTCGTCGTCGTTCCTGTTCGGATTCGTTTCTCTCATCTGCGTCCTCAATCGGCGGAGCGACAGTTCTGGTGGCGGAGACGATGCGGAGCGAGCAGGCCTGAAAGCAGAGCAGTCGCGCGAGATTCGAATACCAAGTAGCAGGCAGCTGCGGCGAAGTTGGCGAAGGTTTTCGTCAGCCGTCGGCGACGAGCAGACATATTGGGGATTATGGCGATGGGTTGGGGGCCCCTGTTGCTAGACGAATCCAAGCCTTCTTATGGCTAGCGACTCAGCAACGCTTATTGACAAACCATGAGCGGCAGCGGCGGCACCTGACACCCACGGCGATATGCCCCATTTGTGGAGGAGGACCCGAGAACAATGCTGCTTGGGGTAATAGGGGCAATATTTTCTGTTCGGTTAATTTAGGGCGAAAATTTTAAAAAGTCAGGTGCGTTAAATAGGAATCCAGATACAAAAAAGGACGAAATTAATTTGCAGATATATGTAAGAGTGGAATAATAATAATTATTATTATGGGAAAAAAACCCTCCATGTATCCATCTGTAGGATTCCTTATGCTCAACAATACAGCGAACTTCCTCGCTTCCCAATCGGTTAATCGGTAACCGAAATTCCACCCCTATATTCAGAAGGCATTATCAAATACAGCTAGGGCTATTTCATCGTATAATGGGTGATATTATGTTGTTTGATCCCTCATTTGCACTATGGCGTGATGTTCTTAGTCAGTATCCCAATCACTAGAACAAAATCTTATAACGTATGATTCTCTCGCTTATCAACTTGATGATTATGTTCGTATGGGTGAGAGCACAAATATAGATATATTAAGAAATTGTCATTTCCCCACAAACTGTCATTTTCAAATATCTTTTTCATTGATTAGAACCAAGGTTTGTGAACACCGTACTGTAGGTCATGCTATAAAAATTAGTAACAAAATATTTTGTAGTCAAACCGTGATTCAACTGTTTCTTATCGCTAAAATCAGTTACCATTTTAAATTTGATATCAGGTATTTTCAGTTGGACCGACTGATACAATATGGTTTTACACCCGCTTCCACCCAAATTTCCAAATATCCAATTGTGAGTGGTGTATTGGAGTTGATCTTCGGGGGCAATTTTTATTTGTTTTTACTTTGTACACATGTTAGTTGAGTAGCATGGCAATGGGTCGGGTCGGAGATGAATAGTGCATATTCGTTACCCTACCCAAATTAGTTTGGGTTTTACCCATACTCATACCCACATGTGAAACGGGTAGAAAATTAAAACCATGCCCATACCCATTCGGGTTTCGGGTATCCGCGGTTATCCATGGGTAATGATTTTTCTTCATAACTATAACCAATATGTTAACATTCACACGTATTCTCACATTACGTAAGAAGAAAAGTACGACAATAATTCACTAGAATGAAGAAATTTAATTAAAACAATACAATTTCATGAAAATTAATTAAAACAACACAATTTCATGAAAATATTATATTTATATGCTAAATATAAAACATGTTAGAGAAAAAAATGATTATTTCTAGATAGAATACATATGCATGTGTATAATCGGGCGAGTTCGGGTTGGATAGTGAGAAACTCATGCCCACCCATTACCCGCAATATTCGGGTTCGGATTTTACCCATACCCACTAAATGTCCTTCGGGTTCGGGTTCTACTCTACCCGATTAGGCCGGATTCGGGCGGATATCCACGGTTACGGATATTTTTGCCGTGGTAGTGACAACACAAAAAGTCAAAAACGGAAAAGGAAACAAATATTGGGGTCATGTACCACGCAAGCATGTGACTCAAGTAGACGATAAATGCCTTATAATAACGTCCCATGACCCTCGTCTCACATCCAGAGCTATCATGGCAGCAAGAAAGCGACGTATTTGCTTTCGGTAATAGATGTTGCAGTTGTAGTTGCAACGCAAATAGGCTTTGCTGCAAATCAATGATAATGATTTCAGGGTATCCAAATAGTTACATCCTTCCCTTGCACTAGGATCTCTAGATATGTTGACGCTTCTATTCTATACTACGCTCATCCTAAAGTCGTATAATGGGGAGTTCTGGTATTCCACCCCTAGTGCTAGTAGAAGAAAGAGGTTTTCATCTCTTTGACTTCCATTCCATACTTCAACAGATTACAAGCTAGCAGTTAAGTGGGACGAAGAGGGTTCTTGCTGCTTCAGGCTTTCTGCAACGTGAGCGATAACTCCAGCCCCGGCATTATGGAACCATTCGTTTTTCACCTGTCAAAAGTACCGTCCAACTGTTGTTAGATGAACTGGAGTCGGGTAAAGAAAAAATCGATAAATGGAAGAGAGGGAACGGAACGGTACGTGTATGTTGTTGTGCGCAAAGAATGGCCAGAATGCTGAGTGAAAGCTGACATCCACCTTTTTCCATCCCAACTGCTGCAGACCGTGTATCATTTCCTCTGCCAACCAGGAGAAAGAAGAAAACGAATGTAAATGTGAAAGAATGCCGTTATGTCACCAGTCATAGAGGTCGGGGGTAGGTCATGGTTGAGTTGGATGATGAACAGGACGGAGGCGTCAAGTCTCTTTCTCTTTTACCTTCCATAAGTTCATGATACTCTGATGTATTCTTGTTGCTGGGATCATTCTGTGCTGCTGCTTTGGCTTTTGCTGCTTCTGGAGGGAAATGGGGGCCGTCGGTAGAGACTGGAGGGCAATACTCGACGTCTACAACATGCTTGTAACCATCCAATGATCGTCGAGGGGGCTGCAAAGAGCCAAACATGCCTTTAGTCAATTGCCTGTGAACAACAGATGCTTAGTTAAAGCAATAAGCCTCACGTTCATTAGTTCTGTCTCTCTTCTAATGGAGGAAGTGCGCCACCCAACCATGTCTTGGTTAGTTGTGTCAAGGAAGCTAATCACGCAGCGAAGGAAGAAAGTAAAGATGTCTTATAAAATTATATATGATGCATAGGATACGGTCATAAGACACATTTGCATACACTGTGCGGCATCTGAATGCCCCAAGGGCAGCTCTGCAGCCAAAAACACGGAAACGAATAAGAAATACTGCTTCGAGTAAAGTTATTTCTGCTGGAGGCATGCTTCTATTATACATTTATACTTACAGAAATTTTCCTTCTTCACAGTTTGATGTCATTCTTAGAAGCAGAGGTGGTTTGTTGGGCTGGCCATCAGTAAGAAACAACTCCTTACCAGTTTTGCCCACAAAGATATGGGCGATTGGAGGAACAAGTTTCTCTAAGAAGGGAATTCCTAGGAGAAGTGGTAGCTGCAGAAAAGCAAATACTACAATCAAAGCAGACTACACATAACCTAAGATACGTTACACAGATACAGGTAAGAGAATGCTATTTTCAGCAAATATACGGAATCAAGGAAGTTTGCTAAGTGACACTATCAAATAAATCTTTCAACTTGATTATTTTGATAGTTACTCCACAACATACTGGACCAAAAAATAGACATCAATATAACAAACCTGGTTTCTACCTCTGACTCCAAGATGAGGAGTTGCTAACGTAATAAAATTGACAGGCTCCAGTCCAGCAATTCTACCACTTCTTGAAGAGCTTGCCTTTCGGGGACGAGTGGCAGAATCAACATCGTCATTAAGTTTGAGCTGATTATTGGTGTAATCTGAATAAAGGACTGTAATCGCATATCTTGCAAACAAACCGCCAAGAGAATGAGCTAAAAAGGAAATCCTTCTCAGACTCTCTGTATTGCTTACAACTTGTTTGACCTGTACATTAGATCTACAAGGATCAATACAGGTGATTGCCTGCTATACACAAAATCCATAAAGAAAAAGAACTAGTGGATGCTGCTCGTATGTCCACTAGAGCAATACAACTTACTTCTTCTGCTAGTCGTTTGCCAGCTTCATCTATGCCACCAAAAGTTTTTGTGAAGGTGTTTGATGAACTTGCTGCAAACAGACACTCATGATATTAGATTCTTCCCATATAACGAACTTGTAACCAATTATCCAAGAGAACTGTGTTCTACTTGAAAGAACAGATCTAATTAAACCTTGCTGCCTCCGAGCCCTTCTCACAGCCCATTCGTATTACCAGTTCATAGTGGAAATATTGTCTTTCCACTATATTGTGTCTAAAACTTTTCCAAGCACACAGAACAAGTTACAGAAAGGAGAGATAGTAGCGTACCATATAACATAAAATTTCTTCCAAGGCGCTTTTTCAAATCTGCTTGAACATAAGTCCAGTCATTGGGGCTGCAGCAGAAGCAAACAAACATCTTATTTATATTTATAGTCCACAATGGAAAATGAAGCTTATCAACTTATTTAGAATGCAGGATTAAGGTCACGCAATTTTGTTGATCATAGTCAATCCAAAAGCATCAATTAGTCGCTTATGTGCGCAGTGCAGTAAGTTGCTCAAATAATTGTAGCAGCAGAAAAGTTAAACTATAATCGATCTCTGAACTTTCTGAAATCATATCGTGAATTGAATTGGATGATACAAACCTAGCAAGGATGCCATGAACAAGAACAAGAAGATGATCAGGGTCATTTCTTCCATTGGTCAGTACATCGGAGGATTGAAAACTTCCTTGAGAGGCCGTATCCATTGCTTGGGCTCTAAAATCTTGATGTTTCCAATTACTATTTACACCTGCAAGAGATTGTCTGATGTTTCAAGAACTGAAGAACACTTCCTGAAAATCATCTATGCTTGAGTACACCTGAAAACTACTAGCAAGCCTCGTTCACAAAGAAGGATGGCTAGTTATATAGTCCAAGCTGTATGTTAGAGGAACTTGATGCCATGGCAACATAACGACGAACACGATATAATGCTTTTTCGGTTCCAATAAGTTCCAACAGATTACATGATCCTCTGAGCTTCCTTTAGCAACCACCTTTGTGCAACACCATAGGAAGCAATAAAGCTTGGTAATCAGAAGCTCTAGCTATTTATCAACCCAAGGCCATATATATCTTAAAATGTTTTAAAAGCTAGGTTAAGGGGACTGGTTCTCCAAGCGGCTATATACATTTACCCTTAAAAACGCCAATCAATCTAACATTTTCGTCCATGGCCAATCGTCCATCCTTGGGCATATGAGTTACACATCAGACCTAACCCTGAACTAGCTTGCAACAATTTGCCGGCAGGAAACACACTATCACTACCATCTTTAACAAGCTTCATCATTTCAACAGCAATCTAGAAACTTATGATCAAAACATAATGAATCTCGACAAAGCCAATTCTCAAGGCAGAAACACAAAATTTCGTCATGGTAAACTTCAAACATCTCCAGAAATCCAACCAGGCAGCGAGGTAAAGCTTACCCGCCAGGCCAATCTGCTACGCAAACTTACAAACTATACCATGATCAAAAGCAAATTAAAGACAGAGAAAGGAAACCCAGAAAAATTTACCGGCAGAGAAGCTGAGTCCCGGAGAGGAAGAACAGGAGCAGGAGGAGCAAGAAGACGGAAAAGAAGAGGAGGACGAAGAAGCTAGAGGTGAATAAGCTCCTCCATTCCTGGAAACGTGACGGGACAAGGTAGGAGAGGAATAGCCACAACCAACCGGTATAACAGATGGCGCGGCCATTTATTTCGGTTTGCTGCTATTTATAAAGGTCGGGGGATGGGTGGGAAGGGCCTAAAGATCTGGGACTGATGGCGCTGGCTGGACAATGGAGATGGAGAGAGAGAGACGAAATCTGCAAGTTTCCCTGTTCCCCGCTTTTCAATGCATTTTAGTCATAATCGCCACCATTCATCCGTTCACGGCTTCACACAATTTTGGAAGTTTGTTTGTTTGTTTGTGGGGGTTATCTTCTTAATTTCTTCTCGTCTCCTACGTCTTCCGTATTCACAGCGGAGGGATGAACCTGTCTGTCACAAACTTGTCCAGTTGACAGTTCGCCCATGCCGAATCGCCAATGCGTTCTCTCCTCTCTGGCTCTCTTTTTGTTTTGTTTCGTGTTTTCTTTTTGGTAAGATTCATTTATCTTCTCTACCCCTTGCCCCTTCTAATTTGATTACTTATTTAATTATTTTGAATATAACTACAATTTTGGCTGTTTTTTCCGCAGGTTAATAAATTTAATTAACCATAACAATTTTATCGGATACCTTTAAAATGCTGAATCGCTATTCGTTGCCTTAATTTTTTTTTTTTAAATAGCCCTAAACTCTACTAAATTGACGTTTATACCCTAACTCCAATTTTCCTAATCTCTAACTTCAAGTGACGACTGTGTCGTCCTACCCACCAGCTCATTGCCGCCCGTCGCGGTCGTTCCCCAAACCCGCTGCAACTCCCATTTCCCTGACCCACCATCGTTCTATCTCCCCATGGCGCCGACCCTTCGATCGTCTTACATTGAAAAAATCTAGCAGGTGAACAGATGGAATAAGACTGCACATACACCTAACATAACCACGCCTATCATCCACTCCAATTTCATTTTCTGATATAACCTTAAGTTCCTCCAATGAGTAAGGAATCAACCCTTAATTTCGATCAACATAGGTTAAATCAATCAATTGATAATAGATGATAGAACCCCTAACCAATTTCTAAATTTCCACAAATACAACTACAAATTTCAAAGAATTGGCTCATCCTTTCCCTTTCAAGTTCTCGCGCTCGATTCTACCCGTGATTAAGCAGGACGGATGCGCTGGCGAGTTCGGTGGCAAGGCGCGACTCGTTGCTTTTGATGATGCTTCGAGGTTGGATTTTGCGCTGCCCTTAAGCTGAGAGAGAGAAAGAGGCTCGATGGCCGACAAGCTGGGCGGCGGCCGCCAGAAGGAAGACGAAGACGTACAGGCGAAATTGAGGATTTTTTTTCTCCGGTGAGGTGGCCGGCACCGATGCCGAGTGAATGTATGTGGTGATTGTTTTATTTTTTTTATTACATGGTGTTGTTTTAGAGTTTAAGATTGAAAGAAAAAAAATACTAAGGGTATTAGAGTAAATTTAACATAATTAGAGCAATGAATAAGGATTTTTAGGGCGACCAATAGCAATCACTGTCATTCGATTTTTTTTATTGCTTTTAGTCATTAATTTTAACATTTTGTTTCATTGCTAGTCATTGACTATCCAACTATTCTAAAATCGTCATAGGTAGTCAAGTAAAAGTTTTGACAACTAAATAATTGACGTGTCAAAATTAGAAAATGATAGAAATAAAAATTATTTGAGATTTTCACATATCTATAGCACAAAATTCAAATATGAATCCCCATCGGCGACCACCATGGTCGAGCTGCATATCTCATACGCTTATCGATTAACCATTAACAAAATTTGTGATTACCGCTAATGTACCTTTTATCAAAGTTTGATGAATCAATTAATGGACAATGTGCAGGTTTTGTCCACTTTTAAAATTAACTAGTTGGATTTGGGTCTTCTAAAATTGGCGGGTTGGGTCTGCGTTTGTCAACACCCAACATATTCTCCAATTGCCCCACAACCAACATGTTTTCCTTCTCCTTCATTTTCCTTCCTTCAATTTTTCGGAAACCGAGTATAAATCTTGTCCTTGCTCGTTTTGTTCAAAATCGATATTATTATATAGTATGCATACCCATAGTTTATGATGTTGTACTTGTACCCATCAACCAATTCAAGATTATCTTGAAATCACCATTGATATCATCCTCTCCTTTCTTATTTAGAATCTATGTTTATTGTGAACTTTCCCCTAAAACAGTGGCAGAGCCAGGTTATTGGTAGGAGGTATTTTAGTCCCATCAACTCTTAAACTTGTGTAAATTTATATGTAAATTCAGAACAATTTTTGAAAATAAAGTAAATGGTAAGACTTTAACTCGCCTCCCTCATTCAAATCTCTAAAAAAAAATTAATTTTTAGCATCCTTCATTTAATTTATGACTCAGCATCTGCCTAAAAAAGAAAAGTTGATAATAACACGTTCGCTTAATCGAACTATATGACTTCAATCTTTCTTAACGCTGAGCATGGCAAGTATAAATATCTAAATATCCATTTTGTCATATAATCTTTTAAAGACTTCCAATGAGATTAAAGTTCCTAAAATCCAACAACATTTACAACTTTAAATTACTATCGAACAACTTTCATCATAAGCAAGACTTTAGCAGTAAATAAAAGTAACAGAATACACACTAATAGCTAGTCCAGCAGGTTGATGACTGCAACAACCTCGTCTTCATCTCCTTCCAACTCCTTTTGCATTCCAGCTCCATTTGATACATAACAACCTCTCCTTGCAAAATGGGATACATGGCACCGTTGAATTTCCAACAACCCAATCAATCGAAATCCGGTGTTCTAGGATGAACATCCTCAGCTAGATAGTGATCTAACTCGGTGGTACTACAGATGTTCTGGTTTTCTTTCTTTGGCTAACATGCAGATCGAAATCCAAATCTGTGGCCGAAGAAGTAGGATGAATACTATACGATACAATAATGTTTTTCGTGGATTTTCTTTGATACTCAACAACCAAGTTAGCAACATCTGATCTGATCCTTTCACTCACTAGATAAGTACTAGTGATATCGAATTTTCCAACATAGTAATCAACCCGATCCAATTTATATCGCGGATCCAACATAACAGCAACAACTAACAGTAAATGAATGTCATCCCAATACTTGACAAACTTATTCCACATGTTTTTAGTCATAGAAACAATCATCGAATTAGGATCACTTAACCATTCCTTCAACCGTAACCTCAAGTCACAAACTTTAGGAAAAAACTAATTCGCTGTTGGGTAGTTTGTACCAGAAAAAACTAAAGTTATGTCCTTGAAAACATAAAGCTTGTAAACAAAAACAGCAACAAAGTCCCACTGCTTGTTGGTAGACAGAGAGTTGTATTGAGGATCCCTTATTTTCAATATAGAGAACACTTCCTTATACGAGATAGCACCAGAAAGCATCTTGTAGGTGGAATTCCAACGAGTGGGACAATCTAACACCAACTTCTTAGAAACAAATAATTTAAGTTGTTGGGTAGTTGCATGGCAAAACTCCACTCTCCTAGGTGTGCATGTCCAAAAGACTACACTCTACCTGATTTTCTCAATACCATCTTTCAATACATCAAGACCATCCCTCACAATCAGATTAAGGATGTGAGCAGAGCACCTCATATGAAGAAGTGTCCCATCCCTGATTAGATTCGATAACACTAGCCTTTGTTTAATTAGATTTATCATGGAATCATTGATAGTACAATTGTCAAGAGTAATTGTTGACAATGTACTATCAATGTTCCAAGATCGGAGGCATTGAGCTAGCTTTGTGGCCATCCTCTCACTAGTGTGTGGAGTTAGGAGATATCCAAACATAAGCAGATGGTTTCTCAACTTCCAAAAGTTGCTTATATAATGGACAGTGACAGCCATGTAATACCTTTTTTGGTTTGTGGCAGTCCACATGTCAGTGGTGACAGCTATCCGACCTTGATTTTGATCAATGACCTTTTGAATCTTAGACCTCTCTAAAACATAAATCGTAACTATATCATTCTTTCTGGTATTTTGGGTTGGAACTTTGAAGAGAGGGTTCAAGGTGCATCAAAACCTTTTGAAATAAAGGTGGTCAACAATAGAACGGGGATACTCATGCACCAAGATCATGGTGCTGAGCTCCTTTCTAGACACCTCACTACTAAACTGATTGGTACTCATATTAGTTGTTCCCTTGGAACTATAGTCAGACCCAAGGACCTTTTGTCTACCATCGTGATTTTTTTATGAACACAACGGTTCCTATGAGTCCTAAGATGAGAAATACCATTACTTGACTTTCCAGCCAAAATCTTCTTATCGTAGTTGCATTTTGCTTTCAAAACCTCATTAATTAACAGTCTGGTGAACTGAGACCACACATCAGACTTTAAATACCTACTAGCACCTCAGGGATTTTGAGAACAACATAAGGTTTTCAAGATTACCAGGAGGAGGAAGTACATTTTCTCCATTGTTATTCTAAACTGGTGCATTCTTGATCACTTGAATCCGTGCAGGTTATTTTCAGGGGTTAGCACGTATCAACAACTATCCCATCCTAGGCCAAGTTTAACCTAGAACGACATTGTCGTATAGTGGTAATCAAGGTCGTATTCTACTCGGGTCCTGGTACCAATGCAGTCAAAATCGCGCTTTAAAACTTAAAAGCTTACGCTTTTACCTTTTTAGTTCACCAAAATGCTTCTATGTAGAATCGTGATTTTCCCTTACAAATGTAGTCAAAATCTACGCTTTAAAACTTAAAAGCTTACGGTTTTACGCTTCTAGATCACCCGACCGCTTCTGGGTAGAATCACGCTTTTGACTGCATTGCCTGGTACCCAAGCCTACTTCCCACCTAGTTGCTAATTAGTTAATCGGTTTTTGAGGTTTTGAGTGGAGGATATGAGGAAACACTAGTCTAGAGATTGATCAAAGCTAAAAGTATGTACTTCGGGGAACTATCCCTCCCCCTAGTTTAGGGTTACTATGTATATTTAGATACTTAGGGTCATTGAATGTGGTGAGTGAGCTCTTTTCCCTGGGCTTTCGTGGCGCCTTCGAATACGCATCCCCTAAACCCATGTTCCAGTCACCTCGATCTAGGCTATCGTATCTGGGGAATTAAGCTTATGTCTCATTTCAATGGACACTATCCACCGTCCACACCGAGGTTTCATCCCGGGTTTCATCTGGAAGGCTACCTATAGCAGGGGTTCGGTCGCCTCGACCACTATAGGCCCTCATTCACACATCTAACCTAAACTCGCCAAATGACGCATACCCGTCAAACTCTAGAACTCCATACCTAGCGTGGTAGCATAAAGTATGTTAAGAGGGAAGATTAGGGCGACTTACCCAAGCTTCATCATTTAGGAAAAGGTGGCATCAAAATCAACTAGATAAGCACATTCATTCATTCAAACCCTAAAAATAGGGTTTGGGGTTCATAACCCCTAGTACCTTAGAGGACTACTCCATAAAGGAGGGAAGAAGATACATGGTAGAAATAGAAGAAGACTTGGGGTTGGAGAAGATGCCTCCTTGCTCCTAGCTCCTCCTTCTTCTCCTTTCTTCAGCTTCTCTCTCTTCTCTCTCTAGAACCAAAAAAATTTCTCTCAAAATCAGCTCTCTTCAAAAGGGGAAAGGGGTCTTGTATTTATAGGCATTCATGATTCGGGAGAGTTCGCGGCCTGAGGTAAGGAGATCACGGGCGGGATCATTGTTCTCTAGGCCGTGATCTCAAAACGCAGTCGTGGAGGCCTTTGGGAAGGTGAAGATCGCCGCTGAATTCGCGGTCGTGATCCACTAGTCGTGGTCGCGATCTTCCTCGCGGGCAAGATGAATGTTTGTCGTGACTTGACTGTGGAGACTCTCTGTTTCTCCAAGACTCTTTCCTCGCGAAGTTCGCATCCTGAGCCTCCAAGATCGCTGTCGTGATCTATGGCTTCTAGGCCGCTATCTTCGGCTGGTCTTCGCGGCTTGTGATCCCCTCCATGATCTTCTGCTTCTAGCCCGCGATATTCAATTCATGCCCCTTCTCTACACTTGTGACCTTGTTTGGTACCTAATTTGCACATATCGACTAATACACCCTAAAATCACATCGAAATCAAATAGGAATACAATAGGAACGTATTTGACGATGTTCAATCATTTAAGCACATGAATTGGTACAAAACATGCCTCGATATGTAAGTTAAATAACACCAAGTTTGGTGTTATCAATGATCAATTTGTTCATGTTCCATCTGATTAAGAGGAAGACAAAACAAAAACGTTCAAAAAGAATTCTAGTAATGTTCTAGAAATCAGAATTCAACAATTGGATATTTGGTAATAAGGACAATGATTAACCACTCGTCTATTTTGTAATGATGATTGAATCCTCTAAAAAAAGGGATTCGATCAACATTACAGAAGAGCATGGTTAATTAGTAGGATTCCAGAAGATGTTAAAGTTTTAGTTGAGATTTGTGTGCATTAGATAATTTATAATTTACAAAGTTTTTGGGATTAGCAAAAACAAAGTGAAGTAGTGAACATTAGCATTTTAACATTAGAATAAGTGAATCACATTAATAAGTAGACACTAGTAATATTATGAACCATTACCATTACACAGACTTCTTACACAACCATGAACCATTACACAGACTTCTTACACGTAACATTCAAATATTCCAACATCAGAATCACACTAACCATTACCATTTAGCATAATCACTTTGATCAGTAGACACTAGTAATACTATGTTTAATTTAAGGTGGTTACCCTATGAATACTAAATTAGGGTGAAAACATTACATAAAAAACAACAAAAAACAATAACAATCAAACAAAGAACGTCCATTCACCTCAGCATCAAGCAGTTGAAGCACGAGTTGCTTGATGAGACTCACGAACAGTAATATTCAAAAACAAAGAGCATATTTTGGATGCTTAGCAATTTAGTGTTTCTGACGAACTAAGCAAGCACCAACAACAAACAATTAAACTAACTAAGGTCTACCAAACTTATTGAGAATGCAGTAAAGGGGGATTCCGATTTCTAAAGAGCTAGGGTTTCAAGATTTAGGGTTCGATGAATTGCAGATGAACAAAATAATGAAGTTAGTCAACTATTTATACACGTATAAGAAAAAATGGATTAAGGAAAGAAAGAATTGAATATTTATCTCGATCCGGGAAAGTAATCGTTGGCATGCACGACTCGAAGAGCATTTCCTTCGATTGAGACATTTTACGAGACTGGAGACTTGATTGAGGGTTAGATCTAGGATTATTGGTGATGGGATCGTCGATTTACGAGGGAAATCAGTAGAGAAAGTAGGATAAATCGTCGAATACGAAAGGATTTTTGGAGAAATCGGCGATTCGCCTTATTCAGGTTGAGAGGAAATCGGGGGAGAACGATGGCGGGGATCGCTGAAAATGGTGTATGAAGAAGCTAACCCTAAATTTGAGCTTTATATATGCATGAAAAAACGACGTCGTTTTGATGTTCGGGAGGATACAGGGTGGGGATCGCTAAATCCGTCCCTTGCCCATCATCGCCAAACAACCGTGCTCACAGGTTTCAGCCCAATACTCACGGGCGGGGCTCGACAGATGTCCAGGGCCCGCGGGCCCATTGCCATCCCTGTATCTTTACAATTGTCTTGATTCATAGAGAAAATTGAACCACTTAGCATATCATGCATCCTCTAATGGTTAAGTTGCCTAGACAAAATAAAAGCATGAAACCTTTACTATTTGCGAATGGCAATATAACCATACTCATGGATACTAGTTCAAATTCGATTCAATCAGGTGCGGTAAAATTCGAACTCGACATTTTCTTAATTGATATGGGAAGAGAAGTCGAATCCATATATTGTGGGTTATTTAATAAAATGGTTAATACCTTATTTTGGCCTGAACTATGACCATATAATCAACTTTGGCCCTGACCTCAACTATGTAGCATATAAACTCAATTGGCTCGACACTTAGTTTGATCGTCAATTTGAATGGTCAACACCATTGATCGTTAGTTAACACGCCATGTCATTGCCTCGTCAGCCTAAAAATCATTAAAAAAAATTCAAATTCAAACTATTTATTATTATTATTTATTATCAAATCAAACAAAAATAATTTATAAAAACATATAATTTTTTTATTTTTTATTTTTTTTGTAATTTGAAAATAATAAATTTTATAAATTAACCAAAAATTATCAAATGATTTTATATTTTTAACATTACCCAAAAATAAAATATATAATTTATATCATATTTATTAAATTTATAAACTTTAATTTGATTATTTTTGGTTAATTTATAAAATTTATCATTTTCAAATATCCAAAAAAATGAAATATAAATTTTATATTTTGATTAATTTGAAAATGATTAATATTAGAAATCTGGAAAATAATTTGAATTTTTATGCTGACGAGGCAATGACATGGCATGTTGACTAACAGTCAATGGTGTTGACCATCCAAATTGACAGTCAAACCATGTGTTAGACTAATTGAGTCTATATGCTGCATAGTTGAGGCCAGGATGTTAATTTCAGATACCACGGGACGAAGTTGATTATATGGTTATAGTTTGGGCCAAAATAAAGTATTAACCCTTAATAAAATGTCGAGTTCGAAATGATCAAAATAAACCAAGCCCGCCCGATAATACACATGTATTTGTATTTTGTTTCAAAATGATCATTCTATTCTCAACATATTTAATATTAATTATGCTTATGTAATATTTTTATGAAATTATTTTGGTTTTTACTATTTTTATTCATTTTAGTAATTTATTATTTTAATTTTTCACTTATGTAATGTCACTATATTTGTGTAATTGACTAATTGTTAGCATGTTGGTTGAAATTATAAAGAGAAATTATTACTCATTGATAACCGTAGAAACCAAACAAGTATGTGTATGGTTTTGATATTCTACCCGATTCATATATGATGTGATTATAGATAAAACTCAAATTATATAGAGGAGGATAATGAAATGCTATCTGACTCCGACCCTGACCCGTTGCCATCTCTAATACTATTCCATCAAATGATTTAAGATCAAGTTAATATATATTTTTTGGGGGCAAATCAAGTTAATATATATATGGTAGGATTAATGGTAGCACACCATATTTGGTTTACGTGAAACACAAATTCCATATGTATCTCTTCTACTTATTCGCTTACCTACATTACATTACAAAATCCCTAGATGCATCCATCCGATTTGGCAGTATTTCTGTTGACGGAGTTTTGAAGGCTGTCCTAAAGGTCGGAAGAATCGGAGGATGACAACTTTTGAAGGGAGGGGTTGCGGAAAGATTGAGGCCAATTTAAGGAAGCAGCGTATAGCTAGAACGGCGGTGAAAGAAAGAGAAGTCCGTTGTACTTAAGCGAAGTGAGGGTGTGGGAATCAACGGGTAAGCCACCATACCAATCAAAACCTACACACGGAAGTCCGCCGGTTGTTGCTTTAACTCCCAAGCGAAAAAGTGTCGAGTTGTATTTGGGAGGAATCCACATCACCGTTGTTGGGTGTTTACGATTTCCTTGTTTACCAAAACCTTTTTGTTAGATGCCACCACAAATCAAGACCCCAAATGATGAATGTGTAATGGTTGAGGTATGTGATATGGGATTAATTTTTAGATGTAAAGATGACCAATATAACTGTTTGTAACTTTGTATCTTAGTGTGATTGGCGGCAATGCAAGTTAGGAGGTCAATGGTTTGTATGAGTTATAGGATTTTTTATATACTGTTGATGAGTAATGACATTTAATTAATAATAATTGAAAAAACTTAAGAATTACAAAGAAATAGTCTTCCTAACCACCACATGAGCTACCCAATTGCTATTCATATCCATAAACCGAACTTCAAACCTGGATATGCTATATGTAGCCGACGAATCCGCTCTAGAATGACCTACAATACACATTTGGACACACCACCGAAATTCATCAGCGTCACGCAATGCTACCGGCCTCACTACCAGATGGTTCCTAATGGCTCGTATAATGAAGTCTGTAGTCGAAATAATCTCACCCACCAAATCTCGCATCACTCTCCCTATCGTCGCATACGAACCCTGAGCAATTGCTAAATCAAAAGAGTACACAATTTGGTACCCTTGCCCTGTCACGCCTACACTAGGAGTAGAATAGACTCGCAGGCTGAGCACCCCTGACCACCACGAGGGCTACGTCAAACACTTCTCTACTTTGGTAGTAAATTGACAAGCTACAACACTAATATTGTGTTGTTTAACCTCAAATACTATCCAATCCACCGAATTGGATGACTTATCCAGGGAAATGGGTTAGATAAGTGCTTGTATAGGAGCGAATGCGGTTGCTCTGCTTTCTTTATGCCACTTTGGAATGAGAAGCGAGCGTCTACACGAGGTTTTTGTCTTGTTACTTTATGTTGCGGAGTAATTTTATCTCTTGATTTCTTAGCTAGAAATATCTTAAATAATATAACAAAAACGATAAATCGTTTGTTTGGATTCCTTTTTTTGGGAAACTTCCATAATCTACACAACAATGCAACTATTCACATAATCCTTCCCGGTGAAGAGTCGAGCTCAAGTAGCATTGAAAAAGAGAGCCATTCTCCTAGCATTTTTTTAATAGAGCATGCTCTTCGTACATAAGATAAATAACAAAGGTGGCAACGAGTCACCCTTCCAAAGCCCCTGAGAGGATGGAAAATACTTTGTCAGTTTTTCATTCATCATCATTAAGAACATGACAAAGACACAGATTCTTGAACCAAGACATCCAAAGTGGGTTGAAACCCAACTGTTGTAAGATTGCAAACAAAAAAGGCCACTTGACTATGTCGTATGTTTTGTTTCATATCAATTTTTAGAGCCATATAACCTTTGTTGCCCTTAATCTGGATTTTCACATAATGCATGATTCCATGCTCAATCAGAATGTTATCAACAATTTTGCGTTCACGATCCATAAAATTTGTAATACACCCATAAACATTCCAACACTTGAGAGTAATAGGAGCTCTAGAGTTCTCATTGTGAGTTTGAGTGAGTGAAAGATGATGTTCCAATAAAACTTGAGGGTTGAGGTTTAACATAAGAGTTTAGTCATCGAAAATAATCGTGAAGATTTGGTGTTTGGGCTACTAATTTTGAGTATGCAATATACCATGTAACAAAGAAGTCCAAATTTAATGTGAATTTAAAAAACGATTTTGAAACATGACTATGTACATGCAAGAAATTGGATGAGATTTAAATAATCTCATAGAGAACAATATTCCTTGTCAAAACCATGAAGAGAGAATTCATCTAAACTATAAGGATGGAAAAGGGAATCGATGTGGCTTGAGCAAAAATTGAAGTAAATTTCCATTCTACCTCCTCCCACCTCAGTGAATGCCATACTAGGTTTCCTTGGCCATGCCAGCTTCTACCGACTATTTACTCAAGATTTTTTCTTGATTTCTCAACCTTTTCCAAAAATCCTAAAAAAAGATGCAACATAATCAGCTAGCATGACGGGGTATGGGGTTTCGCCGGTATGAACAGTTTAATCAGGCTCTCTTAGCCAAAATTAGTTGGCGTATCCTTAATGAACCCCAATCTCTCTTAACCTGGGTTTATAAAGGGAAGTATTTCCTTACTGGGACCTTCATTAGTGCTACTGCGTGTTCTCTCCCTTCTTGGGGATGGCAGAGTATCCTCTTTGACCGGGAATTATTAGTGCCGAGATTACGATGGTAGGTTGGCAATGGTCAGAAAGCTTCCCTGATGCATTATAATTGGATTCCTTGGCTGCATCCCTTTACCCCGCTATATAACCCTCAGGTGCTACCTGATGGTGGAGACCCACTGGTAGCATAGGTTCTTTGCCAAGGGGAGGGAGTTGGTGTGACCTAAAACTTAGCCAGTGGTTTGACCTGCGCGACCATTAAAGCTACTCCTCTTCCTCGTCAGAATGTGGAGGATAGACTGATTGATATGATCCAAATCTGAAGAGAACCCTCGAACTCGGATGATATGACCAAAGTACACAACCATCCTTCTTTTTAAGAATTTTTGAAGCTTTTCTTGAATACGAAAATAAAGATTGATGCGGAATCAATCGGACAATCCCAACTCATGACAAAGGGCAATTGGTATATTTAACCAATCGGACAGAACCAACTCGTGGAAAGGGGCAATTGATATAGGGTAGATGCTCGCCACAACTAGACGCGTTCTCTAGTTGATAAGAGACACGTACAATCTCCTGGAATCCTCGACAGAAGTCTTGCACAAACGTTCACAAAGGAACACGAGTAAAAACTCTTTAATTGATAACTTGAATGTTGGGTACAAAATTCGTAGCTCGTACATCCTCTATTTATAGAGGTCACGAAAACATAAAACTAACCTAAAAGGAATCGGAAAACAAATCCCAAACTAACTAGGAAACATAATACTACTTAAATAAGGACTATAACTCGTTTTTATGACCAAAGGAAGCTCCTTAGCAGCTAAGTAATCCCCAAACACGTTTTTAATGTTTAAGGAAGCTCCTTAGTGGTTAACTAATCTCTTTCCTTGTCCTTTTCACATTTGGACGCCTTGGGCAGCAAGGATGGACGTTTTGGGCTCCAAGAAATGTTGTAGGCCGGATCCTTAATGCGTTCTCCATTTTATTTATCAACAATGCTCCCAATTGATCCTTAAATCGTTGAATTCAAACCTTCATTTTGGGACCACGAGAAATGAATATCGCGCTAGTCGATATCGCATCACGGATCTGGCATGCCACAACTGATGGGGTTTCACGGTCAAATCATCCTATCATTTTGCGCTCTTATTAGATAAACAGAGAGGACATTGGAGATCCATGGATAGTTGAAAGGATCGGTCCAGCTGATTCGGTTGTGGGAGTCCAATATCCCATCCAAGTTGAAGGTGTTTGTATAGCAAATCTTTAACCGCATCCTACCTACGATGGAAGCCCTAATCGAGAAGGATGTCCTTGTGTTTCCCAGGTGTCCGGTTTGTTGGGTGAATTTAGAAACAATGTTACATTTGTTTCGTGACTATCTGGTGGCACGAGTTCTATGGGATCATTCGAGGCTTGGATATATTGGTCAATGGCTACCTCATAACACTTTCCCTCTATTTATCAAAAAGTTTATGTTACTAATATATCAACCTTCGCTGTTCCTGGTGGTTGTTGCAGTCCTTTGGAGGATTTGGCGATCACGAAACTGGGTGGTCTTTGAGAGAAAGCAGTATTGGATCCCTACCTTAATGCGACAGTTCAACCTACAGTATCAGGAATGGGTTAATCTGTCGGTTGACCGAGTGCTCCAGTCTTACATTCCTCTTGTACATCAAGGGGATACTGTGGATGCAACTTCGATTGTTTGTATGTGGGATGGGGAAACAAGGAGTGGGTAGCATTCGGCAGGCGAGATGATTATCATGAACCAAGCTGGGGCAGTCCTCTTGGCTAAAGGGTTACAATTTTCGTTGATTGATGATCAAATGGTTGTCGAGGTACTCGCTCTCCGGGTGGCTATTTTCTGGTGTCTGGCCCAATGCTTTACGGAGGTGAGGTTTGACATTGATGCCAAAGTTGTCATCGACCAGATTAATCAGGATGATACCCAGGATAATCGGATGGGCGTTATTCTAGAGGAGATCGTACATTATTTTGTGATTCATACTGGGTTTAGTGTTCAGTTTGTAGGTCGGCGTAGTAATAGGGTAGCATATTTGGTGGCTACAAAGGCCTTTCATTGTACCTGTCCATGATTCGTTTCTTTGATTTTAAGGCCTGACTTCATTCCAAGATGTGACTACCTATTCTTCCAATCAATATAAGATTATCTTTTGTAAAAAAAATGTCAGCTGGCATTCAATTTTTTGAAATAAAGGTATCACACATACCCCAATACTCATGTCACTTTTAGGTAATTGTATTTCTATCATTCCTAATAATTTGGGCCAATTAACAAAAAAATACATAAAAAATGTTAAAACATCATAACCAAATTACGAAATGAACACACAGTGCTTCATATATATCACTGTCACTGTTACCATTGGCAACTTGTTCTCATTGTGAGAATACTATGATACTCCTTCCCCTTCCTATTTCTCCAGCGACACCTCCGAAATATGTTGAAAAACAAGGCCAGTGATGATAGTGACAAACAAAAAATAGGACATGGGTTCTGCTTGTCCAAGTTCACCGCTGAACAAGATTACGAGAGCCCTAACATGGGCTTTGGATGGTGGAGGATCACTACATGCTGACTAGAACATGGCAAAGAGGGTTTGAACCTAGGAAGACAAGCTATCTCATACCATAATTGTTTGGGTGAGGTTGTCTAATTTGCTTGTGGACTGCTACAACAAGGAACTACTTACTAACATTGGCAACTCGGTTGGACGTTACATCAAGGTGGATAAGGCTAGTTTGAAAGCTACACTGCTAGGATTTAGTATCACAATGAATGTTTTGTGAGTTAAAATGAAACCCTAGAATTTGGTGTTTCTCTTTTAATCTTTGCTTTGAATAGGCAAATCTTGGTTCTATAAGACAAGCTGGGAAAATTTGCATTTTGAGAAAAACTACAAAGATAAAATATAACAACACAAACAAAGTCTAAAACTAATTTAGTTGTTTCCGACTTTCGTAGTTGAGTGTTCGAGTATTGATGATGACTTTCAATATCTCCCGTTAATGTTCTATATCAGGGAAAAAGACCTGTTTCCCCCCAAAATTGGATTCATAGTCTTTGTTAATGTTCTATATCAGGGAAAAGACCAGTTTTCCCCAAAATTTGATTCAGAGCCTTTGAAGAAGAAGATGATTGTTGAACCAAACGATGTCATTGTGCGAAGACTAGTTAATGTTGAAACGAACGATGTCATTGCACCAAGAGCCAATTGTCAGAGAAGCTGGAGTGATGTTGTATCGGGAAAATTGCAATCCAGCCCCTGAAGTTCTTATTTCTGTTTCTTTCCATTTTTGAATTGTACTTGCTTAGGGCCCAAGCTTTGTCTTGTGCTCCCATTCTGTCTGTATGTGAATTGGCCAGCTACATAAGCTGATGATGAAATGAATAAAACCAAGGCTTTTGATCCTCAACCCTAAAATGTTGTTATGGTATCAGAGCCTGGTTGCTAAATCCTAGCTACCTCAAGCAACCATGGCGGAGAACAATGCTACTCAAGCTGCAACTACAATAGCAGTGACTGGAGAAACAACAACATCTAACCAGATTGTCGACCCAATGTATGATCCTTTCTATCTCCATGGATCTGAGCAGCCAGGTCTCCAACTTGTAGCAGAGAAGCTCACACCAACGAACTAAAATGATTGGAGCAAAGCTATTCACAATGCCTTGGGTGCAAAGAACAAACTCGGGTTTGTAAATGGTTCCATTCCATATCCTGGACAAGCAAGCCCCAATGCTTAGGATTGGAACATAAACAACATAATGGTGCTCTCCTAGATCCAACAGGCAGTAGATACTGGGATAAGAAAGACCATACTGTCTTGCAAGACTGCAACAGAAGCATGGAGAAGCCTCAGAGACAGATATGGGCAAGGAGACATGGTCATAATTGCAGAGTTGATTTAATCCATCTGCAATCTCAAACAAGGTAACCAAAGTGTTACTCAGTATTATGGAAATCTCATAGCTTTAAGAGATGAACTGGACAACTATCAGCCACTTGAGCCTTGTGTGTGTACCACAAGCAGTCACACCACCTGTAGAGCTATGTTATTGGTCCAATCATACATGGATACCAACTATATCATCCAGTTATTAAGAGGTCTGAATGATAACTTCTCTAGTTTGAGGTCACAAGTTTTGTTTGGTGAAGCTTCGCCACCAATAGATCGTGTTTTTCAAAGGATGTTGCAACATGAGAGGCAACAATCTGGAACTCAGCCAAGTAAGAATCTTGCCACTGAAGGCATGGCTTTTGCTACACAAGGCAATAAAAAATATCAGGGGAGGAGGCCAAATGATATAAGTCGAGACTCTAACTCCTGGACTTAAACAATTAGAATATGCAGAAAAGATTGATTAGCAAAACAAAGAGCAAACGGGGAGGAAAATAACTCAAACCAGAGCCACAATTGGGCAGAGGGCCAAGTATATGAAGTAACTCCACAACTAGGGTGATGAGATAGTTGATAACATCGGTTTCTTTTAGAAAACTCGATTCCACGAACAGACTAAGAAGGATAAAAGAGTTTCAAAAATCCAACTCTCAAATATGGGTTTTTCATTGATCAAAAGTTGTTCAACCCATAGGTATAACACCCTCTATTTATAGAGGTTACAAAATTAAGAAGGAAACAATTAGTAATTAAAAAAGGAAATAAATATCCAAAAGATTCTAAGAGATTGTTTTAATGCTAATGGGAGATTCTTAGCCACTAATTATTCCCTTTCCATGTTTGGCCAACTAGGGCATCAAGAATGTAATTATTTCTCCTCTTTCCTTCGCCTTTCCATATGTGACCAACTTGGGCATCAAGATCTTCCTTCTTCTCCTCTTGGACGTGGATTACATTGACCTCTTGTTTAGCTCTAGCTCCTACGTCGAGCATCTCTTGGTCAATTGGAATCTTCTCTTTGCCTTATCGAGCCTCTAAAGCCTTCATCTTCGGACCACGATCATTGTATATTCCTCAAACTCGAGGGACGTCTTGTGAGGTGATCCGGGTTGCATCGTTCCCTCCCTCTTCAAAAAGATTTGTCCTCAAATCTTGTGGCTGCACATAGACTCCCTCGTATGACGCCATCACCCTCGACCCGGAACATGCACCAAGAAAGAAAAAACATTCTCCACAATCCCACGGAATCAAGAGCTCAAACAATCGATCAAACATGGGTTGCAAATCAAGAGTTTCAAAGCTCAAGTTAGCATGACTATTTCCGTGAAACCTCCATCCAGACTTCCAAACATAATTGGTTGCTCTAGCGGCATCCAAACTTGACGTTCCTCATCCAAAATCTTCATCCCTCACTAGACTCAAGCCACCAACATTTGTCTTCTTGCCATCAAAGCAATCAGTCGTCCAGAGCAAGCTATCAATGATCAAAGCTTGAAGACACGTCACCTCAAATTGTGATCAGAATAAAAACCAAAAAGGATTGTGATAACTTGATTCAATGCGTTCTATTTCAACCACTTCACCTCCACCACTTTCCTTTATTGCAAATTCTTTATCCTCCTTCTGATCAGGGGAATTGATTGACAACTTCTCTTCTTTGGTTGCTTCCTGGAAATGTTCTTGCTTCCTCGTCCTTCTACTTCTCCTCATGAGCACTCGCTGTTGTTCCTGTGCTTGCTGTGAATGACAACGAGAATTCGGCTATCTGCTCTTGTTCATACTCCCGCTGTAATCATTGCAACGTCCTCAAATCATCAGCAACTTCCTCCAGAGATAAAGGCATCAAAATGAAACCATTCTTCTGATGTGTCAATCAGAAACCTTTGGATCTTCTGCTGACTGGATGAACTCCACAATCATGGAACCATGTTTGTCCAATCAAGAATGTCTTTCTTTCTCCTCTTTCCTTCACCTTTCCATGCGTGACCAACTTGGGCATCAAGATCTTCCTTCTTCTCCTTTTGGAAGTGGATTATATTGACCTCTTGGTAAACTCTAGCTCCTACGTCGAGCATCTCCCGGTCAATTGGACTCTTCTCTTTACCTTCGCGAGCCTCTAAAGCCTTCATCGAAGACCACGATTTTTGTATATTGCTCGAAATCGAGGGACGTCTTGTGAGGTGATCTGGGTTGCATCATTCCCTCCCTCTTCAAAAAGATTTGTCCTCAAATCTTGTGGCCGCACATAGACTCCCTTGTATGAATCCATCACCCTCGACTTGGAACATGCACCAATAAAGAACAAACATTCTCCACAATCCCACGGAATCAAGAGCTCAAACAACCAATCAAACATGGGCTACAAATCAAGAGTTTCAAAGCTCAAGTTAGCATGACTATTTCCGTGAAACCTCCATCCAGACTTCCAAACATAATTGGTTGCTCTAGCGGCATCCAAACTTGATGTTCCTCGTCCAAAATCTTCATCCCTCACTAGACTCAAGCCACCAACATTTGTCTTCTTGCCATCAAAGCAATCAGTCGTCTAGAGCAAGCTATCAATGATCAAAGCTTGAAGACTGGTCACCTCAAATTGTGATCAGAATAAAAACAAAAAGGATTGTGATAACTTGATTCAATGCGTTCTATTTCAACCACTTCAACTCCACCACTTTCCTTTACTACAAATTCTTCTACCTCCTTGTGATATGGGGAATTGATCGACAACTTCTCTTCTTTGTTTGCCTCCGGATCTGGAAGTGTTCTTGCTTCCTCGTCCTTCTACTCCTACTCATGTGCCACCTCTTGTACGACCTCATGGGCACTCGTTGTTGTTCCTGTGTTTGCTGTGAATGATAGCGAGAATTTGGCTATATGCTCTTGTTCATACTCCCGCTGTAATCGTTGCAGCGTCCTCAAATCACCAGCAACTTCCTCAAAAGATAAAGTCGTCAATATGAAACCCTTCTTCTGATGCTTCAATCGGAAGCCTTTGGATCTTCTGCTGACCGGATGAACTCCACGATCGTGGAACCATGTTTGTCCTAGGACAAGGTGATTTGTAAGCCTTTACACCACGTCGCACAAGACCTCATCTTCATAGCAGCCAATGGTGAATCTCACACGAACCTGTGTATCCACGACGATTGGAACCTGTTCGCCAGAAAGCTGTAGAGTACAACGGGATGGAATTGTGTTGGTAGCCCCATCTTCTCCACTGTTCTTGTGCTGACCAAATTTGATTTCTTCCCTCCATCTACAAGCACATAACTCAACTTCTCTTTAATCAAACAACGAGTATAGAACATATTACCTTGCCCTAACTCTTCTACCATTATCGGGGCTTGTAGAAAGCTTGTAATCTTCTTCTCCTGTCTACTGATTTGAACCAAAAATACACAAACTAAAATCCAAGATATCTATTTTTTTTCAATCCACGTTCAGCTTTGTGGCTGATGAACAAAAAAAATTTTATACCGTTTTTTAAACTTCGTAAGATCCAAGATATCTATTTTTTTTCAATCCACGTTCAGCTTTGTGGCTGATGAACAAAAAAAATTTTATACCGTTTTTTAAACTTCGTAAGATTCTCACACAAGAAAGGAGGATACATATGCCATTGTATTTGAACCGGAGCTCTGATACCACCTGATATAAGTCGAGGCTCTAACTCCTGGACATAAAAAATCAGAATACACAGCAAAGATCGATTAGCAAAAGAAAGAGCAAAAGGGGCAGAAAATAACTTAGTCCAAAGCCACAATTGGGCAGAGGCCAAGTATACGAAGTGACTCCACAACTAGGGTGATGAGCTAGTTGATATTGTCAGTTTCTTCTAGATGGCTCGATTCCACGAACAGACTAAGAAGGATAAAATAGTTTCAAGAATGAACTCTCAAATAAGGGTTTTTCATTGAGCAAAAGTTGTTCAACCCGTGGGCATAACACCCTCTATTTATAAAGGTTACAAAATTAAGAAGGAAAAAATTAGAAATTAAAGAAGGAAACGAATATCCAAAAGATTCTAACATATGGTTTTTAATGTTATGGAAGATTCTTAATCACTAATTATTCCCTTTCCATGTTTGGCCAACTTGGCAATCAAGAATGTCTTTCTTTCTCCTCTTTCCTTCGCCTTTCCATGTGTGACCAACTTGGGCATCAAGATCTTCCTTCTTTTCCTCTTGGACGTGGATTACATTGCCTCTTGGTCAGCTCTAGCTCCTACATAGAGCATCTCTTGGTAAATTGGACTCTTCTCTTTGCCTTCTCGAGCCTCTAAAGCCTTCATCTTTTGACTACGATCGTTGTCTATTCCTCGAACTCGAGGAACTTCTTGTGAGGTGATCCGGGTTGCATCACCAAGACCATTTTGCACTTATTGCAAGTTTCCAGGTCATACAGAGGATACCTGCTATCGTAAACATGGGTGGCCACCTGGGATGAACAATACCAGATCTGGCAATTCCACTTGAAGGTCAATTGAATGCACTTAATTTAAGAAACAAGTTCGTAGTGAAGACAAGTGTTTCCAGAAAAGATGGATATTCACCCAGGATCAGTAGATATAAGGAGCAATGGATGTAAGGGGAAGACATTTGTTAATGCAACCTCAACTGCTACTAAACCTGAAGAAATCAAGCTGTGCAAGGATGAATATGAGAGACTGATGAGCATAATGAAGGACACAGATATTGGGAAGGCACAACATAGTCCATCTCCTTCTTTCTCTGATGCAACATGGATCAAGAAAGGTCCTAGCCTGTCAGGTAAATATACTTTGAGTCCACGAAATGAATCATCTCAACATGTTTGGATACTTGACACTGGTGCCTCAGATCATATTGTATGTTCCCTTGAGTACCTTTATTAATCCCAGGAAGGTATCCAACATACCTATAACCCTTCCCACAGGAGATCAAGTTCAAGCTACACACACTGGAATAGTTACATGTGTAGCTGATCTCACCCTTGAAAATGTCCTATTTGTTCCTCAGTTCAATTTTAACCTCATATCTGTGAGCAAATTAACAACCAATTCTGCCCTTTGCTTAACCTTCTTTTCCAATGTTTGTCTCATACAAGATATGCAGTTGAGGAAGATGATTGGTTCTGCTAAGCTCAACCATGGCCTTTACCTCTTTAATAGCATCTTAATAGATAGTAAACCTTAACACTTTGCTTCCACTAGTGCACAAACTTTTGATCTCTGGCACTATAGGCTAGGACATGTTTCTCATTCTAAGATCCCTAATTTGGGGAAATTCTGTACATCCATAGAAAAATATGTCTCTTCTCCTTGTGATACCTGCCATTTTGTCAAATAGAAGAGATTACCCTTTCCTTGTATGAGACAAACATTGTATGTATTGTTTTGGCGTATTTCAGGTCCTAGCAAGTAAAGAGGTGCATAGGCGCAAGTTTCGGGTCATTTGGAGGTCGGATTGCGCTTTAAAGGGAAAATTACGGGCAGCCCCTGCACAATTACGGTCGTAATTGTCCCTGGCATGCCCGTAATTTCAATGTCGAGCCTAATTTCCAGAAATCGTGTCGCAGAGTCAATTACGGGCAAGAGTCATTTGAATTACTGTCGAAATTATGTAATTACTGGCGGTAATTGGCAAATTACGACCGTGAATCCTGTCTTCCGAGTCAAGTGAAACGCGTATTTTGGGTAATTACGGGCAGACCACAATTACGGTCGTAATTCTGCCCGTAATTCGCCCAGAATCGGGTTTTTGAGGCAGATTCGAGCCAAAGGAGAGAGGATCGACTTTTCAGAGCAAAAACAGAGTTTTAGAGAGAGAAAGGGCGAAGAACAAACCCTAGGAGCTATTTGGAGTGGATTTCTCACCATTGAAGCCCAGATTGCGTCCCCAGGAGTGAAGATTGACATCCCAGAGCAGATTTTCCTCATCTTTATGAGTATGACTACTCTGATTTCTATTTTCCTCTCTCTCTCTCTCTCTCTCTCTCTCTATCTATCTATGGAGTAGAACCCTTCTCTCACTTGGGTATGAAGAACCCTAGTTCCATGTGTTAGGGATTTGATTGTAATGACTTGGGATGATTATACTGTTTGGATTTAATCGAATGATGCATGTTACATTGAATTGATTTAAGTCTGATCAACTTTTCTTGATTTCTGCTGCAACTTGAGATAGATAGAATCTGATTAGGTTGTTAGAGCTTCTTCATTCGGTAGTAGGAGATTGGCTATACGAGAGTTAGCCAGTTTACTGCTTTGTACTGGAATCCAATTCCAGTAGTGGAGTTATGTGCTTATTGCTTCAGCTTTCTATCCCGGCGAGGACTAGTCGTCTGCCGGGTAGTTAGACTGAGAGGGATTGGTCAGCTTAAGAGATTCCAAGCTACTGTCGGATCTTCCGCAGTCTAATCAACAATAAATCAACCTAGGGTAATTACAATTGAGACCTAACTAAGAAGCTAGGGGGACTCATTCCCGAGTGACTCTTCCTTTGCTTGAGAAAACCGAACCAATTCTTGCTTTCTTTCTGCTTTTAGTTAAAACAACAATCAATTGACTTAGTTGGCTAGATAATAGATAATCACGGAGTAGGCAGTAGATCTAGACCCCGGGTTGATATTTAGAACTTGCCACTTTACTGCAGTCTCATTCTGCGATTACACTTGGTCGTAGTTTGGTGTTGTGTTTTGGCGTGTCAATAACCAAACTACAACATTTTTGTGCCTATGTTGAAAGACAATTTCAAACTCATGTTAAAAGAAATAGAAGTTCCAGGAATACTCCATGAACTCTCTTGTGTTGAAACACCACAGCAAAACAACAAGGTTGAGAAAAAACACCACCACATTCTTGTTGTAGCTCTAGCCTTAAAATTTTAGGCCAATATCCCTTCTGGTTTTTGCAGAGACTGTGTCAGGCATGATGTATATCTTATCAAAAGGGTTCCCACACTTGTTCTAGGGAACCAAACACCCTTTGGAAAGCTTTTACATAAACCACCAGATTTCAAAGACTTAAGAGTCTTTGGTTGTTTATGTTTTGCCAGTACTCTTCACGACCACAAAACCAAATTTGATTCTAGAGCTGTAAAAGGTGTCTTTATTGGTTTCACAGTAGGTATTAAAGGTTATAGAGTTTATGATCTCCTTACACGCGAGGTTTTCACCTCTAGAGACAATCATTTCTATGAAGACCGCTTCCCTTTTCAGAACCAACCTCCTAGCTCACCCATCAGTGATGCACCTTGTCATAACCCTTCTAATCCTGCCTCTTTGATGATTTCACTGCTTCATATCATCCTCCTACTTCTTCTCATTCACCTTCATAACCGAAACCACTTATCAATGACCTCCACTTTGATTCAGGCACTGATGACAGTCCCTCCTCCTCTCACTCTCCATCACCATCACTATCACCATCACCACCACTACCACCACAACCAACCAGAAAATCCAATTGACAAACCCAATCTCCTTTCCACCTTCAGTCTTTTCATTGCAACTTGCTTCAGCAGATTTCTTCCACCAATCATCTTCCAAGAAAACATACTTAAGGTATTACTTATCCTCTCTTTTCTGTCATTGACTATTCCAATATCTCATCGTCTCACCAACACTATGCTTTGAGTATCTCCACTCTGAAAGAACCAGTCACTTATCAAGAGGTATTCTTATCCGATGAGTGGAATGAAGCCATGAAGTCAGAAGCTAAGGCTCTTGAAGCCGATCATACCTGGAACATTGTTGAGAGGCCTCCTGATGCCAGAGTTATAGGCAACAAGTAGGTTTACAAGTTTAAATTCAACCCTGATGGTAGCCTTGAAAGGAGAAAAGCCAGACTTGTAGCCAAAGGCTACACTCACCAGGAAGGTGTGGACTACCAAAAAACTTTTGCTCCATTGGTCAAAATGACCACCATGGAACCATTAGACTGTTTTTAGCACTTGCTGCTGCTCCATCCTGGTTTGCTCACCATCTTGATGTCAACAACACCTTCTTACATGGCGATTTGGACCAGGATGTGTACATGAAGATGAAGCGTAACATGGCTTGGACACGCCCGTGTTGCAAGGTCGTGTCACTTGGGTTCCATTAAACGTCGACGGAAAATCAGAACGAGGCACGACAGAGGGAGAGAACACTAGGACGGAACACGGTCGTGCCCAGGGCCCGTGTTCTACATGATATCTATGTTTTTATAACCGGACCGAAGGCTGAACTGGAAAAGTTAGTGGTTTAGGGTTTAGTGGTTAACCGTTACAAAAATCGTTGGTAAACCTTTGATAGAACCGTTCATGATATATAACATATAGGACTTGTATATTACACTAATTTAAAAATGATGTTATCATTGACCATAAACCATTTCAAATTCATATCATCACCAAAATATCTAATAAATCATTCAAACCGTCTCACAAAAGAAATCAAAATTTATTTTAATTCAAGTTAAAAATTATAGGGCCAGTTGGTAGTGGACCACATAAAAACGGCAACAAGGTTGGTAAATGAGTAGAAGAAGCATATATAAAATTAATAATCATGGATTGATGATCTTGGTTTACGTTAAAGTATTTTGTTAAATATATTTGTGGTTAAAATAGTGAACCAGTTAAACTGTGGTGGTTCATCTGGTTTTATGTTGAACCGTGAAAAACCATTTGGTCAATCAATAATCGTCCAAGCACTGAACCAGACCGCTATCGTAACTGGTTTGGCGGTTCTACTGGCCCAACCATTGATCTGGTTCGGTTCTTATAACAATACCTGATATATAAGATATCAGATTTTCTGGTCTCTCTCCATTTACGTTTTTCCATCTCCCAAAGCCACCAAAATGATCTGAACGAGTAGAATACGAAGGAAGGCACGGAGAGGAGCAAGGAAGAAGGTGGAAGAAGGAAAAGAGAGGAAGAATCGCGGGGTTATCCTCATGTTCACCGGCAAGCCGAGATACCGACGAAAATCTCTCCAACTCGCCGTCCCTCTCGACTTCTAATCTTTCATACAACTTAGTAAGGTAAGGATATTCATCCGTAGTCGTTCCTACGATCGGATAGCCGCTAGTAGTAACTTTAGATCGTTAAATCTTGAAGTTAGAGGCGATTAAGGATCTTTCTAGAGAGTTGGAAGAGTTTATTCAAGAAGACCTCGTTCAAATCGATTCATTGGGGGGTCTAGGCACGTCCTGGAGGTACGGAAACGCGTTCCCTTTGATTTAGATTGAGTTTTCGTATGAGCTTTCTTGTAGTTTCAAATATGGAGATTTAGTGACGGATGTTCTGGGTTTTCATGATGAACTATAGTGGTTGCTAAAACATCAAAAAAATTCCAGAATAGTATTTTAACAAATGTTTATTTTTAACACCTTTATGGGCTCGGTAAATTTAGTTTAATAATTTTTTGAATTTGAAGGAGGTCAGTAGATGCCTGTATATTAATTTGGGAATTTTTAAAGGCAAATTTATATTCATAATAATTATTTAGGCATGTATATTAATTAAATAAAATTATAAAGCATTTTCGGAAAATTGGATGATTTTTCTAGGGATTAGTACTTCTGACCAATTAGGAAAAATTATGATTTGGAATTTTCAGAAGGTCGGGCTTAGTCTAAAAATTTCCGGAAGGTAAAAGTATATAGGAAAAAGGGGATTTTCTAAAAGGGGGGGTTTTAAACCGGTGAGTAGACTGTCTAAAAGTATATAGGGTATCGAGGTAGTACGTTGAGAAAGGAGTTCTTCAGGCTAAGGATCGGAGAATCTTTTTTTCGAGTTGAGTGTAAAGGGGGTAAAATCTCTGTCGAGGTCTTTCAGTTTATGTTTTGACTTTTAGTAGTTTCGTTAATTTTACGAGTTATAGGCGATTATGTGTGTGAGGCATCCCACCGCCTACTTAAGGTGGAGGCATGCATTGTTCTATGTATGTATGCATGTATGTATGTGTGTGTATGTGTTGATGTATGGATGTTGGTAAGATGAGTCCATGGGTGGTTAGGCCACTACTGGACGCAGTAGATGGCCGGATCACTGCTGAACGACGATACATAACACAGTAGTTGATCGAGGATATTAGGTCACTACTGGACGACAAAACGTAATGCAGTAGTTGACTGGGCATGGACTGGATGGCGATACGTAACGCAGTACCATTGCCTTGAGGATAGGGACATCAGATGGCGATACGTAACGCGGTGGACCCTAGTATTAAGTATATAAGTTAGGATAAAAGTAGAGAACTTCTATAATTATAGAGTAATAAAAGGATTAAGGATGAAAGCGAGAACGACTTTCATGTAAGAGGGAAATTTTTTCTAATAATGTATTAGTAAGCTTTTACTTAAGGAAAATACCTTAGTAAGTAAAGATGAGACTGGCCCTCACTCACCTGGTGTGGAAAGGGGAAGAAGGCGTAACTAGCATGAGGAGGTTAATCAAGGAGGTCAGCCGTGGCAAGCTTGAAGATGTCAAAAGGCTCGGGGTAATGAGATAACACCCCTTTTATCGTAATTGTCTTTACTTCATGTCCTATGAGTATAGTTTTCGAATTTTAAGAATTTTTAAAGAACACACAATTTTTTTTTACTTTTTCAGAAGAAAAAATTAGTTTGTAAGAAAAAAAAAATATTTCTACAAGGAATAGTAAATAAACTTTCCAAATTAAAAACAAATACAACTAAAAAATTCTAGTTGGAGAAGTATATGATGGGAAACTTAAGGTTTATGAATAAGTGTTTTAGTTTGAGATTTGGCCAAATGCTTAGGGCTTTTGTTTGAGATTTATGAATATTACAATAGGGTGATTTTTTATTTGACTTTTAAGTGTGGTTTGATTGCTCCGAAATAACCAGTTTTTGGCTTAAATTATGGTTTGATTTTCGAAAAAGATCAGATTGTTTCATGATTTATCTCACCACCATTCGCCCTGATATCAGCTATGCCACCCAGTAGGTAAGTCAGTACATGAACAACCTCAGAAACACTCATTTCAAAGTTGTGCTTCGAATTCTACGCTATCTCAAGACAACTCCTTTCAGTGGCATTTTGTTCTCTTCCTCTTCTTCAGTTCACCTTTAGAGACTCTGACTGGGTGGCCTGTATTGACATCGCCGCTCTGTCACCGACTATTACGTCTAGTTGTGTGACTCCCTTGTTTCCTGGAAGATCAAGAAATAGACCACCATTTCTCGTTTCTCTTGTGAGGCAGAGTACAAAGCTCTTGCCTACACAACTTGCGAAGTCCAATGACTCCTCTACTTGCTTCGAGACTTCAGTATTAGTCATCCCCAACCTGCAACAATCTTCTACGACAATCAATATGGCATCTACATTGCCGAAAATCCAACCTTTCATGAACAAACCAAGCATATTGAGCTTGATTGTCACTTTTTTCGTGAGAAGTTGCTTGCAGGTACCATCAAGATCCTTCATGTTTCCACACTTCATCAGTTGGTTGATATCTTCACCAAGCCTCTCCCGCCGGCCAGCTTCACCTCCCCCTCTTCTCCAAGCTTGGTGTGCTCAATTAGTGCCCACCAGCTCTGGGGCGGGCCGGGGGGGGGGGGGGGGGGGGTATCAGTGGATTCAGAGTCTTTGAAGAAGAAGAAGATGACCTTTGAACCAAATGATGTCGTTGTGTCAAGATCCGTGAGTGTTGAAACGACCAATGCGGTTGCGCCAAAAGCCAATTACCTGAGCAGCTGGAGTGATGTCGTATCGAGCAAATTACAATCCAGTCCCTGAAGTTCTTATTTCTGTTTCTTTCCATTTCCGCATTGTACTTGCTTAGGACCCTAGCTTTGTCTACTTCTCCCATTTCGTTTGTAAGTGAATTGGCCAGTTATATAAGTTGATGTTGAAATGAATCAAACCACGACTTTTGATCCTCAATCTTAAAAGGTTGTTATTCTAGAACGATCATTCAAAATATGAAGCCCTGGATCCAAAAAATCACTTCAACTTTGTTTCGACTCTCTGGTTCTGTCGTGGCATGCCCTTTAGTACTGTGGGTCTATTTTATAAAATTCCAAGCCTTTGGAGGCTCGACGTTGGATGACCCTCTCTACCACCTCACCTTCCTCACTAACTCACGACTGTTTAGGGATCAGGCTATTTGTTTTCGACTTCGAGAATTGATTGGTGATTTAGAACGTTTCAGTGAAGAAAAGGGTG
This sequence comes from Linum trigynum, assembly GCA_964030455.1. Classification (NCBI taxonomy): domain Eukaryota; kingdom Viridiplantae; phylum Streptophyta; class Magnoliopsida; order Malpighiales; family Linaceae; genus Linum; species Linum trigynum. The sequence continues at coordinate 16,366,244 of OZ034818.1, forward strand.
GTGGTGGCGGAGAATGGCATATGACCAAGCTGCGGAAGTGATTGGTTGGAAAGTAAAGGATCTAGAAGGCGGCGAGGAAAAGCTGTTGAGAGGGGCGGAGATGTGGGCGTTGAGGTTCAAGTAGCTGACGGAGGAAGGAAATATTATTGTGATTGTAAAAAAAAAACCCAAGTTGAAGGCTACGACCCAAATTTCAGGAGGGGGAAGCCCAAAATAAGATGAGAAGTTTTAGAAACAAGAGGAGAGCAGTCTCAGTGTTGGAGTCGGGGAAGCCAAAGAGCATCATCCATTTGATTGAATGGAGGGAATATCTGGGGAAATGAGGGTGGGTGACGTGCAAAATTATATTAAAATTAGTTAATGAACGATAAAAAATTATGGTTCACTGCTATTTAGAATGAAGTTAATAGAATTGGATGGTGAATGACCAAGATGAAACAAGGTTTCAATCCAAGTATTTTTATAATAAGTCAAGAATAATAATTGAACTTGAGGTTTTAAGATATATCTCTACCAAAAGTTTATCATATGTGAGACTGAAGGAATGAAGTTGTTCGACTGAAAAGAGAGTAGGAGAATACGTGAACTCGAAAGGTAAAGAAAGAGACTAGAGACTAGTTGGTGGCAAACCTGAAGTAAATAGGTAGATCGAGTGACCAAACGTGTTATTAAGACTTCAATAAAATAATAAAAATTTGAAATTCCTTTGTTTACTAACAATTTTTATTAGTCGGGATATTTTTAGGACAAACGTGGAAGACGAGGAATGATCGAATCTTCGCAAGTAAGATCTTAAAGACTGAAGCCTTTTTGTAGCACGTCCAGGCCTGGATAACTATCGTGAGGCAAGCATTGGACAAGGATAGGCTAATTCATCAGCCTAATTCGCCCATGAGAACGGAGGTGGAGATATCTTGGAAGCCGCCGCCTCGAGAATGGTTCACCCTCAACACGGACGGCTCCTTTCACACAACTACAGGTCATGCCGCAGCCGGTGTCCTGATTCAAGATAACACTAGAAGATGCCTTTGGGCATTTGCTATGAACCTGGGGAGATGCTCTATTACCCAGACAGAGTTGAGGGGCGTTGTGGAAGGACTTCAGTTAGCTTGGGATGCTGGTTTCGGCCGCATTAGACTAGAGTTGGACTCTGAATGTGCTTGCCAGCTGCTTCATATTTTCGATTCTAGTGAGCATCACCATGCATCCATTTTGGATAGAGCATATAGACTGCTTCATCGACAGTGGGAGGTGTCTATATCCCACATATATAGAGAGAGTAACAAGTGTGCTTATTACCTAGTCAGTTGTGGTCATTTAATCCCTTTGGGTTTGCAGATGTTTACTTTATCTGATCTTATTCTCTGTAATTAGATTATACAATGCTCAGGGGCTCTCCGAACCCTAAGTGATTTTGAATGAAAGGTAGGGTGCATTTGCAACTTTGCATCCATTTAATAAAAGAAAAAATTCTACTCGGCCTAAGAAGAAAAGAACAATTGGGTTTGAGTGTGGAAAGATGGAAACTGTGGGCTTGAGTGTGACTTGAATCTATCTATCTATCTATACATAATATTATGGCAATTCAAAATTAAATGTTTGCCAAATAAGCACTTGGAGAGTTCACAAGTTGCCTAGGTGAACTAATTTTTTACAAAAAAAAGTTATTGATATATTCATGAAGCTATCTCTCTCTTCATTTAATATTTCTTCTTTTTTTGTATTATATAAATGTACACATTAATAGATAATGTATGAAGAATGACATATATCACATTTGCTATAAATCTTTTTTTTAAATTTATTTTCTTTTACCCAATAATTCATTTTGTTTTGTTTTGGCTTTTGCATTATATCAATGTGTGCATCAGTAGACTAATGTATTTAGAGAGACACATATCACATTTTTTAAACCAAAAAATATTTGATTAAATTTTACTAATAAATTTTTTACTCATTTTTACTAAAATTAAAAAATATATTACATTTTGATGAACAATTTAAACAAATACACATAAATATATTACGTTTTTAGTAGAAATTTGACCAAGCAATAATAGTTATTTCTTAAAAAAACTTATTCATTCTTATTAAGTGAAAACATGGGAATCATAAGAGAAATAATTTATACTGTATCATAAGTTCACATTACTAATATTTGCTATAAATCATGTTGATTAAGCTAATTCTATTGAGGTCTTACATCATATATGCTAAGATTTTCAGACATGGAGTTATTAATTGTTGAGGATTATAAATCGAAGTTTTCAAAATTACTTAAGCATGATTGTTGCCGAACTTTGACTTTATATCCTAGGATAAGACACGAGATGCCTTGAAAAATGACACGTGTGAAAGTTAGAGAAATATTTGTTAAGGATATACGTTAAACATTTTGTTATCAACCACTGACCTAGGAATTAATCAAATAAAGGTTAGAATTTTTCTTTTAATATTTGAATGTCTCGGTAGACGAATCCAAATTCGACAATTGAGGCAATAAATAAACATTAGTGTGTTATTTGAGATATCTAGACTAAAAACCTTTATAGTTACAAGAGTCTAAACCGATGTATTGGGTTTAAATGAAGAATTTTAATAAGGATGAGTTCAGTAAGACAATTGTGAGAAGTCACTGGCTATATGGATGAATGCGTGTGATTCCATACCAATTTTTTGTTGTAACAAAAAATTTCCCATATCGAAGTCTCAAAATAAAAATATTTTAGTTTATAAGAGTAAGGAATTTGTATTTACATCGAGTTACCCTAGCCAAAAAAATCTTTGTTTTCATATTCCACCCAATGAGCCGACTTCAATGATATCATTAGGGTTGAAAGTATAATAAACTCTTTATTAACAATAAAATGCCTATAATACTTCCAAGAATTCAAATGCATGTGAAATGTCACAATGTTTCTATGAACAAACACCAAAGATAAAAAAAAATATATAGCGAATGCACATTGAAACATTTGGAAAGTTATATACTGGAGGACCATGTTAAGATGAGAAACATCCATAATTTATGTGAATGTCTTAGATTGAGATTCTAAACCAATATCTAGACAACAACCATGGGTTGAGGGTTAGTCCAAACTTAAAAATTGAGCAATTGATATGTATTGTATAAGATACTAAATTTGAGTATCTTGATAGACAAATTTTGGCTTAAGATCCTATATCGAGACTTCATAAACGTCCACAATGAAAATATGCGAGGATTAGAGAATTTGATCATAATAAGGGTATGATATGTGCCAAATTCCAATTGGAATTTATTGAATTTATCCAGTAATCAAATATCTTTATCCAATTATTTGAACTCTCATCAATTAGTTGAGAGTTCATCCAAACTCGAGAATTATGAATTATTATATATTGTATAAGATAATAAATTTGAGTGTCTTGAATGAAACATCTTGATATACGACCCTAAATGAGACGTGATAAACCTTCACAACATGATATATGATTAGATAATAAAAACATCATAAGCGAGTGTGCTAACTATTAAGTATTAAGATTCACAAAACTTTAAACATATAGATAAATTAATCAATATAAATAATAAAATGAAATTCTCCAGCCAACAGACCGGGTAAAAAACTAGTAGATTGAAAAAGAATATCAAGATCTTGGTTTCCATCTTCTACTAATCTGTGTAGTGTAGATATGGCGCCGACCTGCTCATAAGAATGGTGTTCACCCCAAAAATTGTTAAAAGGAAGTTAACCATGATTAGTTGATTTACAGTAGGCTCCATTATTGCTAATTTTCGTCCTAATTTTTTACCATAATCACCCTAGTTTTAAAACTAAAATTACATTCTCATCCTTTTCTTTTCTTATTATTAAAAATATCAAATATTTAACAAAAAAATTCATTTAATAATTTAAAATAATTACAGTTGGAATTTTATTTCCCATTCATCACATCTCCCTTTCTTTTCTCCCGACGATATGTTCCCACAAAATCCTCAAAGATTTATTCGTCTCCTCTTCTTCTCCATTGCACTTCGGACTTTCCATGGACGTCTCAATCCTATTCCTGAAGTTTACTGTGTTTGAGGGTTTTGGGTTCTCGAATGAAGAATGCATTGTAATGTTCAGAATAGCTCCGACCATGGTGAGGTGCTCTGATGTGAAGTTAACGAATGAAGTGGATTTCTTTTTGAACACCATGAATTTGGCAAAGGAGGCGGTGATTTGTAGGCCTCCATGTGTTTGGCCTGTTGTTTTTATTTTTTTATATTTATCCTAGGACCATTACACAATTTTCAATTTTAAGGTAGGGAGATAATAGTAAAATTAAGACAACATTTAGTATTTTGGTTTTTGATAATATATCAATCAAGTGGTTTGGAGCATGGCATATATGACTAGTTTGAACATGATGTAACTTTTGCAGGAGCAGCTTCTAGTTGAACTTTTTTTTTTTACAAAAAAGTGTCGGCTGAAAAACCATTATAACGTTGCCTATGTTGTGAGGCACATTTGGGCTATCTTGCTTCAACGGGGATCATTGTGGGTGAACTAGTTGTGGGAGTGTAACTGTGTAAGATCAAACACAAGGACTTCTGTACTATTAACTCAAACTGGTTCCTGACTCTGGGTTAAGCTATTCAAGATCAGGGATACGGTGCAGTCCTCGCTGTCTATTGTTAATAGAGAGGTATAATATTAAATCAGTTTGTCAAAAGCTCAGACCTAGATTGCAACCAGCTCTCTGGTACTCTTTGGTCTAGAAGGCTCCCTCTATTCCTCGCAATCAATTCCTTGTCTGATTGATAATAAAGGACTCTATCTCCACTGGTGACAAGTTACTTCAGTGGGGATTTGCAGGTTTAGTTAGTTGTATCTTTTGTGGGTATGCGGTTTATGACAGTAGATACAGACACTCATTAGTTGGTATCAGAGCCAGGATAGGTCTACGATTTATGATAGTAGAAACTAGAAAGATAAGCAAGGCAAAGGCATCGCAGACATCGTCAGACAAGGCCTTCGTGCAAGAGGAACTCGACACCGAGATGGTGTATGCAAAATTCGGGGAGCTGGCGGAAGGACAGGAAGTTTTGGCGACCAAGCTAGATCACCTGCTGCAGCAGGGGAAACAAGCTGAAGTAATGGCGGGAGAGGATCACCGTCAGGCGATTGTGGCCCAAACCAACACCATTGTAATGAAGGAAGGGTTCGCAGAGCTGCTACGTGCTATGAACACCCAGATCCGACATGATGATGTGGTGGCCGACTACCAGGCTATGGTAGTCGCCTATCCCAAGAGCAACAGCCGAGTGATGATTGAAGAGTACGGAGAACAGCGAGAGGGCTCTCTGCGCTCCCCAAAGCAGCTCGAGCGACAGGCGGACCAAGGGAAGGAGAAGGTGGGCGGCAGTGACGGCGGCGTAGGGGATTCGGTGTTGAAGGTCACACCAACCGTAAGCCGAACTACCGAGTCGGGGGCTGGAGGCATCGGATGCCAGGCCTAGAGCTGGGGCAGGCCGAAGATGCGGAGCTGGGCCGAGGCGTGGCGAACCGCATTTGTTTGGACCGGGCCAAACCACCAGGTCAGGTCCAACCCGATGTTCGACCCGATTAAGGGAGGCCGAGGCAAAGCGGGTTATGCTGGGAAGGAACACGGATCGAGAATGGAGCTGGAAGGTGCTCGTCGTTTCGAGGGCCCGGTGAGCAGCAACAAGTTCCTGAAAGGAGGAGACAGCCAGAGTGCAGGAGAGTGACTCCAGAGACAGATAGACGGAGGAGGAGATGATCGGATGGACGACTGGGAGATGATCGAACCTGAGCATTGGGGCAGAGAGAGCCGCCACCCGATTCGCCACGAGGGAGGCTAGAACGGTGGCAATGGCGACATGAATAGCTGGTTCTGGCCAAAGATCCAAACCATTGAGTTTTCTAAGTTTTCAGGTACAGAGGATGCGTCGCTGTCGGTGGCTCGAGCAGAGGGATGGTTCTGGCATCAGGAGATTCCGGAAGAACGACAGGCCTACCTCGCATCATTCTACCTGGAACGGGAGCGTAGAAATGGTGGGAGTGACTGGAGCGTACCTATGTTGAGAAAGGGAAATTGATCACCTGGGAGCGGTTCAAGGAGGAGTTTACTGATCGGTTTGGAGGAACGGGCGAGTCAGCTTCCGAGCAGTTGGTCAAATTGAAACAGACCGACAATGTAAGTAATTTACAATTCGAACGATTGGGAAATTTGTGTTATGGCATTCCGGAGAAGACCCTGGTTAGTTTGTGTTTAGCTGGGTTGAAAATAGAAATTGCAGCAGCTGTCAAGGTGTTCGAACCAATTCGGTGCTGGTTACCTTTCGTGTGGCGAAGAGGAAGGAATAGGACTTGATAGGATGGAAAGGGGTCTTAGGACGGCTTCCGAGACCCACCGGAGCAGCCACGATCGCGCAAGGTGATGCCGGGGGAGCTGCGGCTGCCGGTGGAGTGAAAAATGGAGGCGGGCCGTTAGCATCGGCGGGAGGAGGACCTGCGGCGGTTAGGGGAGGACATGCTACCACCTGGTGGTTTCGTGCGTCTCACTCCGGTAGAGATGGAGTGCAAGAGGAGGGACGGGAAATGCTACAACTGTGATGAGCGCTACACCGTCGGGCATCGTTGTACCAATGTCAATCTGATGCTCTTGGTTGGGACATTTGAAGATGAAGCAGAGGAAAGTGACGACAGAGGCGGGCAAGGCCAACGCGGATCATCAACCTTGAGGGCAAGGTTGTGCTGAAGCGGCGGGGACTGATAGAGGCACGGATTCATGGTGTGTCACCAGTTATTACTTTAATTACGACATTATTATTATTGTTGTTATTTGAGGATATTCATTGAGATTTTAGGGGATTTGGGATTATGGGGAATATTTGGGGAGATTTAGGATTATTATGATAGTTGTTAGGAGAAGAGACTATAAGTCTAAGTAGTATTCTTAATTGGAATTATCAATCAATAAACAAAAAATTAAGCAAAACTCTCAATCCCCTCTTCTCTCTTGGCCGATCAGCCTCTTTCCCCTTCTCTTCTTTCTCACGTCTCAACTTCCCAAACCCTCCTTCTGTTCCATCCCACAAACACCAATTTTAATCCATTCTTTAAATTTTACACGACCAAACCTCCCCATTCGCACTTTGAACCCACCTTCACAAACCAACTATCCACCCTAGATCCAGGCACTCGTCAGAGGATTATGTGCTCAAGTTGATGGATGAAAAGGGTTGGCGGTTTGGATTAAGACTTGGTGTTTGTTGATGGGAACATACAATGTTGGTTAAATCCTACGTCAAACCAGATTTAGATATGCATTTAGTGCTTTCTTCAGGGGTTCGCGAGTTCATAGAGTAAGAAGGGGTTGTGAACTTTTACTCGGTATTAGTGGCTTATTGCTTTTATATGACAGGAGTTCATGGAAATAGGGTTTCATGTTGGTTGTTTATTGAATGTAAATTCAGATCTATCCTCCAGGTGATGGATTATAAATTGGAGGGTTCTACTGGTCACGTGGTCCTTGGGTGGGATTGAAAATCCTTTATTATATTGATTTAAGCATTGACCTATTTAATCCCTGTGTAGTTGAATTGGGTTAGCATATACTTTGTTTAATTATCGCCTTATTCGTCCAGGTTTCGTTGACATCCCTATAGCTACCTAATCTCTAGTGAATTTCATATTGAAGCTAGGATTATCACCTTTTGACAGGTGAGTAATGGTTAGAATTTGTGACACCAAGATTTAAAAACCCAAGCATGATTGTGGTTTGGATTTCAAACGTTTATTTTGCTTGGTTTGGTTTTGAAGGAAGATTTGTAATTAAAGAAACTTGTCTTTTAAGGGGTGATTCTGGATTTGATTATTTGAACAGTACGATGAGCATTTGAAACTAGGTTTTGTCATCAGAGACCATTGGAAACTATATCTGTATCTGTTACGAAACCGAAAACGAATATGTAATCGAAACAGATATAATCGAAACGGAGAGACACGGGATTTACGTGGTATCCTCGACGTATGATTGTCGAGACTAATCCACGGCACAAGGCGGTTTCAGTGTTTCTTATTATCTCCAGAACAACGTACAGGTGATATATATACATCATTTCAGCAACCCTAGCAGAGAGGAGGAAGATGAGAATCGGCCTAGGGTTAGTGTCCATGATCTACGTACACAATCATGTGAGTGCATGGGCCTTCACGTTAGTGAGTGCATGGGCCAGAAGCCCATCACTTCAACAGCCTCCCCCAAATTGATGAAGGTCTCGCATCATCAATTTGCCAGCGAGAAAAGAGTGTCGAGCAGCAGTGAAGGCCTTAGTCAAGAGATCTGCAATCTGATCCTCAGACGTAATATGAAAGACTCGAATCGTGCCATCATTAACAAGATCTCTGATATAGTGAACATGTACCTCAATGTGTTTAGTACGATCATGAAGGACGGGATTAGTAGCAATCCTAATCGCACTCGTATTATCCACATAGAGCTGCATTGGCGCTTCACAGACAACACCAAGATCACCAAGCAACCGGCGGAGCCACTCTAACTCAGAAGTAACCTCAGACATAGCTCTATACTCAGCCTCTGTGGATGATTTTGATACTCGATCCTGTTTCTTACACCGCCAAGAGATAAAAGAGTCACCCAGTCGGACACACCATCCACTAGTAGAACGTCGGGTGTCAATGCAGCCTGCATAATCAGAATCTGAAAAAGCTTGCAGCACAAATGAACCAGTAGAAGGAAGAAACAAACCAACACTCCGGGTTCCCTGTAAGTAACGTAAGATCCGGTGCACAGCATCCATATGAGCAGTACGGGGAGCAGACATGAACTGACTAACAATCTGAACGGCATAGGCTATATCTGGTCTAGTGGATGTCAAATAAATCAAGCTACCAACAATACTACGATAAAGCTTACCACCATCAGATAGCAAAGTACCTGTTTCCCTCCCCAACTTCAAATTAAGTTCCATAGGTGTAGAGATAGGAGTACAATCAGAAAATCGAGAAGTCTCAAGAAGATCGTCGATATACTTCTGCTGAGTGAGATGAATACCTGTAGATGTCCGATGAACCTCCAGACCGAGAAAATAAGAAAGAGACCCCAACTCCTTTAGACTGAATGACTCATGAAGGCCCTTGGTGAGAGCCGAGATACCGGCCTCATCATCCCCAGTAACAATCATGTCGTCGACATATAAGAGAAGCACAACCAAGCCGCGAGAAGAACGTCGAGTGAATAAGGAGGGATCATTGAGACTCTGCTGAAAACCAAGACGCACAATGGTCTCCTGAAATTTTTCAAACCACGCACGCGGAGCCTGTTTCAATCCATAAAGAGAGCGATGGAGCAAGCACACCTGGGTAGCTCGATCCCCGTGAGGATAACCCGGAGGAATCTCCATATAAACTGTTTCCTTGAGATGACCATGCAAGAAGGCATTCTTGACATCGAGCTGGAAGAGAGGCCACCGACGGATAGAGGCCACCGCTAGGAGAGAACGAACAGAAACCATTTTAGCAACAGGAGCAAAAGTCTCCTCGAAGTCAATGCCATACTCCTGAGAAAAACCCTGAGCTACGACCCGAGCTTTGTGACGCTCAAGAGTACCATCAGGCAAGAACTTCAGATTATACACCCAACGACTGCCAATAACAGGAATAGGAGGTGGCGGACGAGGAACAATAGACCATGTTTTCTTAGCATCAAGAGCCTCAAACTCAGCCCGCATAGCACCATCCCAATGAGGATTACCCTGAGCCTGAGAGAACCGAGTAGGGATGGGAATTGCCTCGGCACTGTAGGAGACATAATCCTGGTGACGAAGCGGAGGCTGACCAAGAGTAGAGCGATGAGACCGACGCAGAGGAGGCGGAGATGATGGAGGTGTCGGGGGTGGGGAGGGAGCTGGGGGCACACCAGGATCAACATCAGTAGTATCATCAGGAAAGGAAGGAAGACTCAATGACTCATCAAACAAGGGAGGACTCGACTGAGAGGCAGAATAAAACATCACATTTTCAAAAAAGACAACATTGCAAGCAATCCGAAGACGTTGAAGAACAGGATCATAACATAGATAACCCTTATAGACATCGCTATAGCCAACGAAAGCGCAACGAGCAGTTTTAGAAGTGAGTTTAGACCTTTCAGACCGAGGAAGAAGCACAAAACAGAGACAACCAAAAATACGAAGACGAGAGTAAGGAGGATGTTTAGAAAACAGACGATAGAAGGGACTAGTTTGATTAAGTAGAGGGGTGATCTGGTAGTTGATGAGTCGAACAGCGGTAGAAACAGCTTCGGGCCAGATAGAAGTGGGGACATGAGACGCTAAGAGAAGAGCTCGGGTAACTTCAAGGACATGGCGATTCTTTCTTTCAACAAGGCCATTTTGCTGGGAGACACCAGGACATGATTTTTGAGAAAGAATGCCAAGAGATTTATAGAGGTTGAGAAGCGGAGAGGAGCTGAACTCACCACCAGGGTCAGAACGGACTACACGAACAGGCCTATCAAATTGGGTCTGAACCATGGTAAGAAATTCAGTGGCAACAGACAGGAGGTCAGATTTAAGACGAAGAAAGTATACCCAAGTATATCGCGTAGCATGATCGATGAACAAGGCAAAATATTTATAACCATGACGAGAAGTAACACGACTTGGACCCCCAAAGATCAGTATGAATCAAATGAAATAGTTCATGAATAGTAGTAGTACTCGAGGGAACAGAAATCCGAGAGGTTTTGGCTTCCACACAACTAGTACAAGCAAAATCCAAGGCTCGTCCAAGTTTAGCAGTTTTACCCAATAAATTTTGCCGAAACATTGTCTCAAGTCTAGCCGAATTGGGGTGACCTAACCGAGAATGCCACAACTGAAAATTTTGATCCCCAAGACTCGAAAAAGCAGGAAAAATAGAGACCCTAGACACCTGAGGAAGACTCGTCGATGATGATGATGTAGAGGTGGATGGTGGTGCGACTAGTTGATCCAACTCAAAAATGCGCCCATGTTTGCTACCCCTCCCGAGCTCCCTCCCCGTCGTCAGATCCTGAACAACGCAACCAGACGGTGCAAAAATAACACGACAGCCTTGGTCAGTAAGCTGACCCACGGAAACCAAATTAGGAACAAGGCGGGGAACATGGAGAGTAGCAGGTAAATGAACGCGATCATTATTAACCATACCAATACCGGAAACTTGTAAACGTCCCCCATCAGCAACTTGTAACAATAAATTATCCACAGGAGACACATGGGCAAGTGCAGAACGATTGCTCGTCATATGATTAAAGCATGCCGAATCAAGAATCCACGTAGGGGACGTAGGAAGCTTACCCGAAACCTGAAGGCTGGCGAAGGCGGATGAGATCGCTTTGTTTACCATGTGCTCTAAAGCTGCCGGAGTCACCATGACACCCTCGACAGGAGAAGCAGCAGCTGCGGGTTGAGCAGCATACACCGGACGCGCTGGAGTGTGCGCGGGAGCCGAGGCAGCAGGCGACGCACCACCAAAACCTCCACTAGCCGAACCACCAGCCATGTGGCGTTGAAGAGTCCTACAATCAGAGATAATGTGGCCCTTCCTTTTACAATATACGCAAAAATTACGGGCTCGACAATACTTTTGGGTGTGGCCTTTCTCCCGACAGTGATGGCACTCCATTTCAGAAGAAGATCGGCGCTGAAAAGGAGGCTGATAGGCTGCAAAAACAGAAGGCTCGCCAACAGAAGGATTTCCACCCGCGCCAGAGCTTGCCGGACCTAGCGAACTGAAAACAGCGACGTCGCCAAGGCCGGGGCGAGCATCCAAGTTGGCCTGTGTGCGGAGGCGGGTCTCCTCCCTAATGAGACTGCCCAGGACACCCTCAATTTGGAGCTTCTCCTGATTAAGAAGAGTTGCGCGCACTGGTTCGAATTCAGGTTTAAGGCGCATCAAAAATTGAATCAACCGAATCTTGTTCTTCTCGGCCTGGGCATCGGCGGGTAAAGGTTGGGACAGCAGCGTCGCGGAAAGCAAATCTTGTTCCGTCCAAAGAAGACGTGCAGCATTAAAATAGGAAGCTACATCAAGGTTGCCTTGATGAAGGGCGGCCAATTCCACTTCAAGTTCAAATTGGCGGTTAGTGCTCGTACAAGCATAAGTGGCAGCAAGCGATTTCCACATATCAGCAGCAGAGGTGAGCAGGCGAAGCCCCAGGAGAATGGTGGGATCGACTGAATTGAGGAGCAGCGATCGAACCCTGGCGTCACTCTGGATCCATTTAGCAACATCTTGATCGGTGGATGGCGGGACAGTGGGACGGACGGACGTCCCGTCGAGCAGCCCGAGAAGTCCCTTTCCTTCAATGAACGTACGAAACTGAAACGCCCAGATGGCGTAGTTCTTGGAGTTGAGACGAGTGGCAATATGATCGGATTCCATAGTCGTAAGCTCTGATACCATGTTACGAAACCGAAAACGAATATGTAATCGAAACAGATATAATCGAAACGGAGAGACACGGGATTTACGTGGTATCCTCGACGTATGATTGTCGAGACTAATCCACGGCACAAGGCGGTTTCAGTGTTTCTTATTATCTCCAGAACAACGTACAGGTGATATATATACATCATTTCAGCAACCCTAGCAGAGAGGAGGAAGATGAGAATCGGCCTAGGGTTAGTGTCCATGATCTACGTACACAATCATGTGAGTGCATGGGCCTTCACGTTAGTGAGTGCATGGGCCAGAAGCCCATCACTTCAACAGTATCCATATTCTTATTTGTATCTGCTATCTGTGATTTGATTCCCACGATGTGCAAATGAGCCAAGCCGCTCGCGAACAACTCGGCGTTTGAATCGGAAAAAAACTTGTTCGACACTCGGCTCGTTATTTAACCAGTCGGCTCTCGAGACGACTCGTTAGTAAACGAGCCAAGCTTGAGCTATATCATGCTCAGTTTGATAAGCTCGTGAGCTAGCTTGACTCGGTAGCTTGTTGAGCTAAGCTTGGGAGGTGAATTGTTCAGAGCTTGTGAAATATTTAATTACTCTTCAGAACATGAACATTATCTTTGTTAATATGGATGTGAATGAAAGTTAGCTGTTATTTATAGTTTCCAGTTTCTTTTTATCTTATAAACTCATATGTGTACACATTTTTAGCAAGAATGACTTCAAATCGAGCTCATTTTGAGCCGAGCTTATACATATCTTGACAAGCTGTGTTATTGAGCATTTATCGAGATCGAGTTGGATTATTTTTAATCGAGCCAAGCTAAAGCTCGAGCTGAAAAATTTATAAATGACCGAGCTCAAGTTAAGCAAAAACTCGACTCGACTTGGCTCGTTTGCAACCCTAATGTAGCTACTTGCATTGCACTGATATACACCATAGTCTCATGGATACTTGCATAACACTAGCACATCATGGAGGAGGTGGATGGTTTGTATTCGTTCGGTACTGCGTAGTTACCATATATGTTCTGTGAATCTGTTGTCAGTCAAATTATTGGTCAAGTGACATACAGAGCATAATTGTTTTAAAATTTAGTTGTTATTGAAAGGATTTGAATGGTCGACTGGAATAATCTTGTTAGTTTGTTTTTAATGGTTTGAAGCTTGCATTTGATATGAGGTTTGCCCATGTAAGCTTCAGGAAATGAAAGGAAGTTGTTCTTGTAGTTGTCAACGGTTAGGTTGGTTTGCCTTAGATTTTAGATGATGGGATCCCTCTTCAATTGCCACTAATCAGCTAAATGATATATGTTTTGTGGCTATCTCCAAAGGAAAATTGAGATTTAGGTAACATGCTGGTCTAACAGTTAGAGAGTCTGAGCATGATTTTAAATTTTACTAAATGTCATGTTGTTGAATCTGTTTTACTCCTATGCAAATATTGTTGAATCATGTTGTTGAATCTATTTCTCTAATTGTTTGTATTTGTTGCGAGTTGTTATTATTATTCACTGAATGTCGGCTCACCAATCGACACTTATTTTTCAGATATGGTAGGTATCTTTCTTCAAGATAGTCTCGTGCCGGTTAGGATCTTGCGCTAGATTTTTTTTCCCGGTGCCAAGCCCTTGTGTTCATATCATTTGAGGCAGCTCTTGAACTAGCACTTCTACTGTGCTATATAGTATTGGTGCTTTAATATACAACTTAAAGTTGTACCATAACATTAAATGTATAAGTTTATGTTGTACCATAAAGCAATTTGTACCATTATGTTATGGTACAACTTTACAACTTGAAGTTGTACCATCACATAAAGGTACAAGTTCAAGTTGTACCATAAAAGAATTTGTACAAACAGTATAGGTACAATCTAAAGTTGTACCATAACGTAAATGTACAATTTTAAGTTGTACTATAAAAGTAAAATCCTATAGCACCAATACTATATAGCATTGTAAAATTTCTCGCTCTAGAACTCCACACTTTAGTGTCATCCATGTCTAATAGAATATTACATGTCGTTCTCTCGCTACTTTGTTAACTATGAATATATGGTAATGACTGGTATACTCCTAGAGTATACCATACTCCATGTGATATTACCGTTAGATCTCCTTTTTTGAGCTCCGGCCAATCTCAATGGTCAATTAATATTTTCTATTAAATTGAACTTTGAGTTTGAGTTTGAGTTTAGAGAATCGGGACTTGGGGTTTATCCATTAGAGGTTAGAGTATAGTATCATACCCAAACATCGATTTAATTCAAAGTCTAGATAGAGATATCTCACTATGAGAACCTGAAGTATAGTATACTCCAGGAGCACACCAGTCTGACCCGTGAATATATATATACACTTATATATGTATACGTGTACACACTCCCTAAGATAACAGGTCATATGTCATATATGGATTATTGTGGATTTGAGTTTATCAAGGTTGATTGTGATGAATTAAAACTTGTGCTTGCTTGACTTGTGTGGATCCTTCTGTTAGTAGTTTTATCCGCACGCCGGTCACGTTCTGGGTAAGGTGTGACAGTTATGGAGCTCGATATTGAGCTCTATATGGCATGAGAGTTGCAAAGTTAGGTATAGCAGCCAATTCAAATCTCTTGAATTTCTTATAGATATAGTCGCTGGAGTGGGATCGGAGTTGTTGTTTCTGCAGGCTCTTCTCATTCTCTGATCTTGGCTCTATAGTTAAAGTAGGTATATTTTACCGATTTTCTATTCCCCATAGATTGTAGGCTTACAGTGGAGTTTACCTACTGGTTGGCAGGGACGTTGCCAATTATAGTACACTCTTTTTTGATGATATAATATACGAATCAATTTATAAAAAAACAATAAGAAGTGTTTTTTAATATAAAAAGGCATGAAAAATGACAAAAAAAGTTTATAATATAAAATATGAATAAATATTATAAAAAATCGAGTCAAAAGTGATCTTCTTATATTTCTTTTACATTAAATAATATTAATTTTTAACTTATTTTATTTTTAAAATGACATTAATGAAATAAAAGTGTTTTTTTTAATTAAAATAAAAATATAGTAACGATAATATTGTATTTTTCAAAACAGTGTTTAATGAAGTTCCAAATAAGAGCTTCTGTTTTTGTGTTATACAAAAACACTTTCAGTTTTTCAAAATTCAAACGTTTATAGGTGTTTGGTCCTGCATAACCTTTTGAAGCAAAATTTTATTTTTTTTTTTGAAAAGTCGGGGCAAATATAAACATAGTATGCTTGAATAACCTAGTCTCCGAGGAGGACTATATATAAGAATTCAATGGAGAAGATGTTGGTTATGGAGCTATTAGCTGGTCACAATGTGGGAAATAGCGAATTTGGGCAGGTTGTATTACGATTTTTGAATACTATATCTAGATATTTATTTGTAATAGCTAACTAATTTTTATTTGTAATAGCTGACTTTTGTGCTCAACACCTATTAATCTCTTAAATTTCGGTGGCATTGTAATGTTTATTTTTTATTCTTTTTGACAGATTTACTATACCTACACAATGCACTATTACCAACTTTTACTTTTATGTGATTTGATAGATTCAAATTTGGAACCTCCAAATTCAAAACTAGTAGTATTACCAAGACTAGGACAATTGGATCTTAACCTTTAAAAGACTAACTAATTTCCATCATTTAAAGTTAAACACAATAGATAAAGAAGAAAAAAGCATCATGATCGGATGATCATCATCACATTATAGAGCAAGCATGCGGGTTTTCGTCGCTAAACATGGCAATGGCCGGCTGTTTAACGGCGGAATAGACGACCCGCCGTTGATCATAATCCCGGTAGTAACTATCTTCGTCGTGGTAGTAAGTATTAGAAGCCCTGTAGCCGCGCCGCTGCTGATCATCGTCATCAAGATTATGATATTGAATGCCATAAGGCGGTGATGGCTGCGTCTCCAAGAGATAAGCCGGGTGCTGGTGGTAGTAGTAGGATTCCTGGGTGAAACTGGTGTACTCTGGACTGTAACCGTACGGCCATAGCTCGGCCCTTCTTCCGGTCCTTCTCACTGCTTTAAGAACCGTTTCTTGGTCGGCATATCCCATCACCGTCACCTTCTGCATCTCCATGTCTATGTCGATGTTGTTCACTCCTGCGTGCAGGTAATTTGGTTAAGCAATATCATTAATCATTCATTGTATTAGTAAAACCATGTAAATTGTACAACAATGAAGTTCTTTTCTATTATGATTAATAGTGGATTTATGGTTAGCGTACCATCTAGTTTCTGAAGAGCTTTCTGAATCTTGGCCTTACATCCAGGACAATCCATATGAACGCTGAGCTCTGTGATCTGTGGCAATGAGATCGAAGAAAAGTAACAGTTTAATTTTGAGGACTGAAATAAAACAGCATCAATTTTGTACGGTGATGGCATTTTAATTGGTGGATATTCCACATAATTAGTTACCTTGTTGACAAAGTTACACCAGCTGGACAAATATACACACAGGAGCAAGCATACATATACATATATTGCTTCACACAAATAAAATCCCATGCCTAGCTAATTAATTAAGATAATCCTTACTATGCAGCAAACATTTATATTTGTAAGAAGGCAAATAATTAAGCAAGGAACAAAGATACGCAAGGACAACGTAACATGATGGAAACAAGGTAGCGAATCAAACTAGCTAACGTAATTTATCTTACCGACATGTCTGATCGATCGATCGAGTTATTAACTGAGAGCAAGATTAGCGATTGACCGGAGTGCTCCGATCGAAACTAGCTAGTTACTGGGTCGCAGAAAAGTAGTTTGGGAGAATGCTATACAGTACTAGCTCAGGCAATGGATCGATAGAAGTGGATTGAAGGAAATATGGAGAAAAAGGGAAGCTGGTCGACTCGTTATATATAGAGATGGAGGTGGAGGTGTGTCTTGAGATGCAAGCAAGCTACTGGTTGAGATAAAGAATAAAATATGAATTGTAGTTGGTTTCAGCGTTAACTAATTGCTTCTAAGGGACAGAGACTGGGCTACGCGCGCGCCCGGATATTATTTAGAAATATTCCTCAGAAATTTCCCCGCATTTGCATCCTACATGTATTGGTGATGCTTACAAGTCAGACAATATTATATTGCAAGCTGGATTCGATTCGGCTCAAGGATTGGGGGAGTTAATTGCTCACCTCCGGGTGCAATGGTTTGATCCGTACTGCATCGCACAGGACCTAATTAGTATATATTTGGATTGGATCGTATTGAACCGATTATATTGTGGTTCGGTCCTTATTCTATGAATTTTATAATTATTAAAAAAAAGATGGACTGTATTGATGTTTGGACCGAACCGAATGGATCAAAGACAATGATGATCTGATAATTGATTCTCTAATATCTTCACAAATAAACTATGATTCGCCTGAATTCGATCCAGTCCAAACATGAACAAACCGTTGCACACCCCCCTATACAAGAAACTCATGTAAATAAACTATTTGGTGCCTCGCTCCTTGACCATTTTTTTAATCATATCTATATATTAGTTAGTACATCTTCAGCCAAATTAATAATTTCAACATTTTAATACCCATCCGAATTATGTGGAATGAAGAGCACTGGCTAATGTGGCATAAATTTTCTGTTGACATTTTCTTATATTTATTTGTAGATTTGTGGAAACACGTCTCCCATCGTGGTTGAACCATCGGTACGGTACGGTTTCATGGACCATGATTAATACCCATCCGAATTATGCGAAATGAAGAGCACTGGCTAATGTGGCATAAATTTTGTGTTGACATTTTCTTATATTTATTTGTAGATTTGTAGATGTAGAAGTTATATATACGGTGAGTGATAAAAAAGAGCGGGCCTGTATATGGTAATGGTCCACCTGTTAGAACCAATGACAGTTAACTTATGGCAACCACGACGGGAGACGTGTACATTGACGACCAAGACTTTAATTTCATATATGATTGTACTCCAGGCTATATACATACATATATTACTCTTGCACATAATCGTTGGGAACAACTACGGTGCTAATTGTACAATAGTTAGCACCGTCCTAACCAAGGGAAAAACTACTACTAGTTTGAATTAGTAGTGATTTAGCTTAGATGTTGTATTGATTTTATAAAAATTCGTAGTGATTTCGTTATTTTTAGTAGTGTTTTTTGCTAGTTATCACGGTACTAACCCCTATAAGGGTTAGCACCTAATCCCATCCCTAATCGTTGTCGACTGTTAGACCTGGCAAATTACAACTCGGTTTATTGACCCGACCTGAAATTGCTCGAAAACTAGAAATTTTTGTAACACGAAATCTGAATAACTCGTGTTTTTTTTTCGTTTAGGTTGGGTGGGATAGCGGGTTAACCCGTTAGCCCGTTCCATTTTATATATCACTCCAAAAATATGATAAAATCACTCATAAATTGGTGAGATGTTTAAAAAAAATTACAAGGATTTGAATGACATGTTTCAAGTTTAAGGATAATCAAATATCATGTGTTTCTTGTAGTATTATTACTCTTATGATTGTTTTTTGACGATTTGCGCACCTTGTATTTCATCTCATTAGCGTGGAAGGATTTGAGAATATGTTAATTGACATGTGTTAGGTAAACTATTGACATGCATATGTGAAAATTTGTGTTCTTTAAGAAAATATGAAGCATGTTTGATATTGTTTCTAAGAACGCTCATAACCCGAAACGACATGTAACCCGATCCAAAACCGAATGGGTTGGGTCAATATGTGACCCGAAATTAGCCGACCAAGCTTGACCAGACTTATAACCGAAGTCCCCAACACAAAATTACCCAACCCAACCTGATTGCCAGGTCTATCAACTGTCATAGTCTACGGCAGGAAATAGAAAATGAAAAAGAAAAATAACAAAAGAAATAGTATCTAACGAATGAACTCGTCCCCCCCCCCCCTATATAATTTGTACATCAAATAAATCACGATTAATTTGTTTTATCCGTGTATAAAATTTCAAAATTTGAGTTAAAATGAAGGTGGTAACGAGTGATGTGAATTTTTTTTGTCAAAATATATTAAAAATGAATCTCATTTTGTAGATCACAACGAACTCATTTCGTCTGTGAAAAAAAAATTCAAATTAGAAAGAAGAAGTTAAGAGCGATTAAGAAATATAAAGGAAAATAAAAGGTCATTTATTCTCACTACTTAGATCTAAAGCCTTATGCCCTACTCAAAACTAGGTAATGTTTGCTTGTGTGATTTGGGTGATATATTTGACACCCAAATCCCAAGCATTATGTATTTGCCAAAATAACATTGTTTGTTGAGGTTTACTTATCTGTGGGGCTCACGGATTTGATCATTTTTTTAAGCTCCAAATCCGTGGACCCACGTATTTGCAAATATCACATTTCATTTGGTATTTGGTCATGGAAGGCAAGGATTTGAAAGCCTTGGTACAAACCTGTAAATCCATGATCAAAATCAACTAAACAACAATGTTATCTTTCAAATACACAATGCAATAAATTCATCTTAAATCCAAAGGTTTTTAAAACTCATTCATTTACAAATCCAACAAGCAAACGAGCAACTGACATTTGATATTATATATATATATATATATATATGGCAAAGGCTAGCGTACACCTGTCGTACGCTATGCGCTTGTGTTCACACTGATAAAATTAATTTTAAATTTTAATTACAACCACAGCCACTACAAATCTTTTTGTGTACGTTATAATCACACAAAAAATTGTATCCTACATCGTACTTAAATCAATCATCTAACAAACCATTATATAAACTTTCATTCTTCCAGTTACGATTCAAACACCCAAATTTCTATTTATAACCTTCCATCCAATTTGTCAAAAGAGTAACTGAAACTTTAATCCAATGATAATCAAATACTTATCCGCCATAGAGAAATCGTATCCACCTTGGTGAAGCGATGAGCCTTCCACAACGTCCCAAGAACGCTGACTCAAATTCCTCCTCCAGCGACGATTGTACGACCACAACAGGGTACCGGTGGGCTGCGTCGGCTCGATGACGATTCCAACTCTCCGACGCGTCTCTGCCGATGATTCGAGAAGGCGACGTCTCCGTTTCTACGATCGCGATTCTTTCAGCTGTAGCATCTTCTTCTTAGTCTTTAATATTTATACTTTATTGTCCTTATTCCCATTTTGGAACAAAGGTCAATTCCAAGCTCTTAGTATCATATCATATGCCTTTCAGTCCACCCCCACCTCCTTGCGCCTTTGCTTCACCTCCCCTGTTCTTGCAATAAAACATGTATGAATATGCACCTCTCACTTAGTATCATGTATCTTCTTTTTGAAATTTCACGACCTGAATTTCATCAATGTTGTACAGAGCTTATTTCTATGCAACAAAACATGTATGGATCTACAGCGCTCACTTATTTCTTGTCTCTAGTCTTGCTCTGTTTTGTGTTAAAGTTTGCAGGGGAGTTCGTCTAAGAGGTGAAAAGGAGAAGGAAGGGTTATCGAATCGTCCATCGACTTCTACGGTGTTAAAATCTACTAAGAGTGAATTAATTTTAGTTTTTAAGTTTCTGGGTTTGTTTGCTCTGTTCAAGCTGTTATTGGTGTCTATGCCTACTAAATCTATAGGAGAGGTCCCGAACCGGAAAAAATAGCAAAAGGGAAGGTTATGTTGTTTTGATTTTGTTTTAATTGCCTTGTGATATTAGGTTGGGCTAATTGCAAAGTTGAATTGGGATGTTCGTTAATTTGTTAACTCGTGGGACTAAATAGTATTGAAAAATAAATCAATAGGTATGGTTGTAATTATAATTATTAATTTAATTATAATTAATTAAAAATAATTAATATGTGTGAACACAGGTGTATAGCGTACGTCAGGCGTACGCTAGCCTGAACCATATATATATATATATATATATATGGGTTATGCATCATATTTTATCGTAGAAGGCTTTGCACGCCAATTACATTTTTTAATTATTTTTCTAGGAACAGGCTTTCTTATTTGTGCTGCTTAGCTTTACCTATGTAGGCATCGGTCCGATCCGGACTGGATCGGACCAAAATCAGGAGAACCAAGGTCCGATAGTGAAAAGACATCTCAGGATCAAGCACCAGACTAATAATGCATTCAATCCGCTTTGGTCCGGTCAAAATATAAATTCGATCCATTTCTTTAGCATTTATGAACTTCACAGGACCTAAGACCGGGCCATATTATATTGTGTGATCTGGTCCAAATATCAATTCGATCCGATGTGGTTCGATATAAACCAACCCATTGCCCACCCTAGCTTTACCACATCATCAATCGTAATAAACATTTGAGGCGGATATATATACATATATAATTTGGTTTACTTCATAATGACCTAGTTGCTAAAGTTCTGGGAAATTTCCAACCATCCAACCCGCAGGCCCCACCGCCCTTTCACCATCACCTACGATTGCAACAGCTTATAGCTAGTCCGGAACCGGAGTGCGACTGCGAGGTACCAAACTTTGAAAGATGCTTTAAATTTAATTCTTCTATAAAAATTTGCTCTCTCCAAGATTGGAGTTTCTCATAATTAAATACGACTTGAAAGTCTCTGTTCGTTCTAAAAGTGAAGTCAAGTCGTCAAGCGAATCAATACATACATGATTGGAGTGACTGATTTAGAAATAAAAGAGAGATTAATTGGATCTCTTAATGAAACTAGGTATAATCTGCAACTCTGCATCATTCATCAAATTTTGAATAGGTTGGATTTCTGGGAAAGGATAGCACTATAATAACTAGCATGTAAATCGTTTACTATATTTTAGATTTAATGGCTACAAATATAGAAAAGACATAGTAGGAATTGAACAATCAAAATTAAAAAGGAAAATTTATTTATTCTTTCCGTAAATGGATGGATTTTGTGTGATTGCTCTATTTACGGTTGTTATTCCCGATTTTGCGAGTTCCTTTCCATAACTTATTTTTAGAACCACTACTAATCTTCAGCATCTAACAAGAAAACAATACTAACAAGAAAAACACTATTAAACTTTGGAATCACTAAAAAAGAAAACACTACTAATAGCGAGAATCACTATCTAAAAACAATACTAATCGTGAAAATCACTACAAATAAAACTCCAAAAATATATTACTAACAAGGAAGACACTACTAAATCTGAAGAAACACTACCACGCGTCTTGAAAATCAATACTATTGTAAATCTAAAGAAACAATATACAAGAAAAATACTAAATATGAAATCTTCAACCCACCTATCTCCAAACACCTCATCCGAAGGCCTCCAAATTAAATAATAGTAGTCTGTTGCACAAGCGAGGCCGATGCAGAGAACGAAGACTTAGGCGAGGGCGGAGAAGTTAAAGGTAGGGATGGCAATAGGTCGGGTTGGGGCGGGTTTTGTCAAACCCAAACCCAAACCCATGGGTTTATCCGCCAAAAAAATCCGGGGTAAAACCCGCTGGGTTTGAAAAACTCAAACCCAACCCAACCCGCTGGGTATCCGCGGGTTCATGGGTACCCGTGGGTTTTTGTGGTAAAAAATTTACAATCACAAGTTTCTTTCAAAATAAAAGTTTAACATTAATTTTCTCATACAAATTATTCATACAAAAAACACCAATCTAGAGCATACAAGCAAACCGCAAATTATCAATGCAAATTGTTCAAAATTAAAGATAAACATCTATAAACAATAAGATTAATTGAAAACTTCTTACTCGTCAACTAAGTTTCTTCACTCTCCACTTCATAATATCAACTTCATTCTAAACAATTAGAAACAACAAATTATATATGTCTCCACAAACATAAAAAATATTAATTGTTTAAGGAAAATATATTATTTAGAGTATTAAATATACCGAGAAAGTAATTATATGTGTGTGGGCGGGTACCCATGGGGCGGGTTTACCTAAACCCAAACCCAATCCGACCCAGTGAATAGTGTAGCGGGTTTAAACCCGAACCCGGCCCAAAACCCGTCAACACGGGTTTTACCCGTGTTGACCGGGTTGGGTCGGGTGGGTACCCGTGGGTTCGGGTTTTGTTGCCATCCCTAGTTAAAGGCGGTGCATGCAAGGTCGATGAAGCCGTCGCCGACTCAGGCGAGGGTGGCGGAGTCGAATGCGGCGCATGCAAGGGCGATGAAGACGATGACTCAGGTGAGGGAGGCGGAGTCGAAGGTTGCGAAAGAGAGGCTGATACAGACAACTAAGAGGGATGAGAAAGCGAGGGTGGAGATGGCGGCAACGACAAGCCATCGATTGTTTATGGAACTCTGGGCCGGTGAAAGATAGATGCAAGCAGAGAGGAAAATGGAAGAATAAAGAGGAAATAGGGTGAAAGAGAAGGTTGTAAGTTGGAAATTGGAATGAGTACTTTCTCTCCTAAAATCACACACCCAGGTGGGAACGGATCAGGTCAGTAACTCTATGGTCAGTAACCATGAGTAACCTATTTACATCAGCATGACATCAGTATCCCTTCCCTCCTGTAAAGTCTTTTATATTTTCCCCTTCAATCTTTAACGGACGATTTCTCTCTTGTTTTAAGTCGAAATTTAATTTAATTTTTTTTGCACAGATAAATCAGATTAAATGTGCTCTTTAAAATGATATCCACTTTGATATATTTTTAGTACAAAAAAATTGAATAATTTTTTACCAGTCATTACCATATGATATGCTCTTATTTAATACCATATGGTAAGAAAGCGTACCATGATGGTATGAACATACCAATATGGTAAGAAGGTTGAATACATGATAGTAGGAGTATACTAACTATCATTTACGACTTTCATCATTGTTTACTACAAGTTATCACAAGTTACCACCCATATACCGTAGTAGTAAAGTATGGTAATTTTTTATCCAGTATTTTTTTCACCCAGAAATTTATAGATCCAATAAATTATGATGAACTCGTTCCTTCTAAGCAAACGTTTTCAAAAACGACTTAAAAACGAAGAAGTTACCATATGGTATATAGTTGGTAAACAAAAGTTTCTCGAAGTATATTAAAAATTGATCTCATTTTGTAGAGCACAACGAACTCGTTCCATCTGTGCAAAAAAAATTAAAATCTGAGTTAGAACGAAAAAGATAAGAGTCGATTAAGAAAACTAGGGAAAATAAAATGCCTTTAATTGACAACCCTTAGATCTGAATTTTCTGAATCCACTTAGATCTAAAGGTCCAGATTTAGTTACTCATAGGTCAGTAACCAACCTGACTCTATCCTAAGCCCACCCAAGCAGGAATCACGTGTGTGCCTACCAAAAATGCCTTCTAGCAAAATAACCCTTGGATTAATTAAAATGGAAAGGTACGAAGATGAGAGGGGTTAGTATTCTGCTAACCGGCTCAAGATAGGGTGCATAACCATGGGTTATGCATCCATCAATAACCAAATCTGGACCCTTTATTTAGAAAATTCAGATCTAAGGATGGAAAATTAAGGACCATTTTTATGTTTCCTAGCTTTCTTAATCGGCTCGTATCTTTTTCGTTTTAACTCGGATTTTAAATTTTTTTTTTGCACAGATGGAACGAGTTCATCGTGCTCTACCAAATGAGAACAATTTTCAATATTTTTTTAGAAAAAAAAAATTCTGGACTCTCGGTACCAACTGCATACCATATGGTATCTTCTTCGTTTTTAATTCATTTTTGAAAACGTTTGCACAGAAGGGACGGGTTCATCATGATCTATTGGATCTACAAATTTATGGGTGAACAAGTTACAGGACGGAAAAATACCACACAATACCATACAATACCACCCTGGTACGGGGTGGTATTGTATGGTATCTTCTTCGTTTTGAATTCGTTTTTGAAAACGTTTGCACAGAATAGACGAGTTCATCATTATCTATTGGATCTACAAATTTATAGGTGAACAAATTACAGGACCAAAAAATACCACACAATACCATACAATACCACCCTGGTACAGGGTGGTATTGTGTGGTATACCATGTTAAAAGTCGTAAATGACAATTAATATACTTCTACTATCATGTATTCAACCATCCTACAGTCTTGGTTTGTTCATACCACCATGGTACGTTTTTTCAAACCATAGGTATGCTTTTATTTTATACTAGTCAATACCATATGGTATAGACTGGTAAAAAATGGCTCAATTTTTTTTGTTCGAAAAATATATTAAAGTGGATATCATTTTGAAGAGCACAATTAATCTGATCTAACTGTGCAAAAAAAATTAAATTTCGACTTAAAATGAGTGAGAAATCATCCGTCAAAGATTAAAGAGGGGAAAATTAAAGGCTTTCCAGGAGAGAGGATGCTGATGTCATGCTGATGTGGGCTGGTTACTCATGGTTACTCACCATAAGGTTACTGACCTGATCTGTTCCCCTGCTAACCTATTAACTATTAAATAGTTAGCAACCCATCCCATTCTTGGATTTCTCAATCCAACCAATAAGTGCATTTGTAAAAAAATGCAATAAAATATTTCTCAAGTCTTGGAATTGAAAACCAATCCAATACATCAGGTACCTGCGGGTGTATGTATACTCGTGGGTTCAATAGCAAAATGACCGAATAATTTGTCAGAACGTCCACATTCTTATATTATCGATTTTTGTACAACTATATTGCTATCAAGACCAAAGCCGTCAATGTCAAAATTTTACATAAAATTGAAAACTTGGATTTAATCTTAATTGTAAAATCGAATCATAAAATCGTAAGATTTTAAGGTCCATACAAAAAACAAAAAATAATATTAGTCAGACAAATCATGAATAACACAAAGACACAAACACTTAAATAATATTTTTCTCAAGGTTAATACTCAAATTTCTCAAAGTTAATGTTGGGAAGTGGTGCATAGGTTATAACTAATGAGTTGATGTCAATTGATGTCGATGGTGGCTAGTGAGATAGAATTAGATGAAGTTGATGAAGGAGAAGTAAAAAGGCATTATGTTTTGAAAATTAGAGAGAAAATAAATAAAATTTAGCCAAAAATTTATTTTTTTATTTCAAAAAATTTAATCTTATTCTTTTAACTAGGTTCGATTTTGTCCAAATTGAATCATTCATCATGGTCCTTAATATTATTAAACTCCTTGAAAATTGTCGGATTTTATAGATTTAACTCGTGAATAGTGTAGGATTTTAAAATTGAAACATATATGTAAAATCGTAAGATTTTAAGATTTAAATCAGAAATTTTAATACTTTTATAATGACTAATAAAATCGATAGTTATACATATTATCATAACCAGATTGTCATAAAGACTAATAAAATTCACAAATTATTCATATTATTTGAGTTAAATGCTGTTTAAGTCTGGAATGTTCCAGGCAGGTCGGAGACCGTTTCCGTTGAGATTACGCCTTTCCTTCGACGCAAGCGTGCTCCTTTCTATGCAGAAAATATCCGGAGGCGGGGGCCTCGGATACCCTCTGATGCTTAAATTAGTATATGTTTAGAGAGAGTATATAGAGAGTGGGTAGTTCAGTAACCATTAAATGATGTGGTTAGGCCTCTTTTTTTTTTTTTTTCTCCATTGGAGGAGGCACAAAGCCAATGAAAAGAAGGCAGGGTTACAGGGGAAGATTAGCAGAGGAAAGGGATGAGGTAATCACTCTTCTAGGGAAGGTAACACCTCTTTCATCCTCCTGGAGGAGGGTGTGGAGCTCACTTGGCGGTATATCCAATTCATACATACCGTAGGGATAGACCAGACTGTGCTTCGAGAGCCAGTCTGCGACTCTATTCCTTTCCCGGTACGTATGAATCAGACTTACCACCCAGTCCTGAGAAATCTTGCGCCTAATAGCCTTTAGGAGAGTCGCATAAGGGTGAAGAGGATCCGTCCTATTGTTCACCAACTAAATAGCCAATTGAGAGTCTGTCTCCAAAATGAGAGCCCTGCATCCAGAGTTCCACGCCAATCTGAGCCCATGATAGATAGCCCAAAGTTCTGCCATGGTAGCAGAACACGCTCCTATTTATAGCTGATGGGAGTTGGTATGAGAATTTAATGCTCTGCTGAGCATGTATCCGACGTACCTTTATGTAATTACGCTTCCGGCTGCATTTAATGCTGTGAGAGTAGCTATGATTAAAGCTACCACTGTCTTATCAGATTCAACTTCCCTATGCACGCTCTCAAACGCCGCTCCCGCTCCCGATGACGCCTCCCGCTTTCCGTCCACGTCGTCTCCACTGGGCCTTGACCTTGCTTATTGGTCCAATAATTGTCCCGCAGGCGGGGAAAGCCTCTGGATTTTGGCGACTGACTCCTAGGTCTGGGGCGGGAATAACTAACCGACCCCAGGCCCCGGTATACAAGCCTCTCCCTCCAGTCGCTGAATCAGGGATGCCACGCCTCGGGATTGTGTCGTTTGCTTGATTGTCGCGTGTCTAACGATACGTCTTTTCCCTTGTTTTTAGGAAAACGTGTTGTCAGACTTTTTGAATTAATGCCATCATTACTACCTATATAGCCCTCTAGGGTTTTTTGAAAAAAGATTTATCGTAACGACGCTTTCCTTCCTTTAAAATGCCCTCAAATCCCCCAGAATTGGTAAGTTTTCTCTATTCCCCCTCTTACCGATCTTTCTGTTTCTTCGTCGTTCGCCGCTGCTGTGTAACGATTTTCTTTCATCATAGCACGTTGTGGTCGTTACGAGCTCCGGCGCTATCTTACGATGCCTGCTGGTAACGCCGACGCGACTCTGACGCCGTCCACTGGTTCTGGGTCTTCTCCAGGCCAAAAGAGATCCTCGACTGGGACCTTAGTCGCCGCCATAGTTCCTAGCAGCGCCGCTGCCGTCAATACCACCGCCGCCATCGTCGTCAATCTCTCCACTTCTCCGATAGTTTAGGACTCGTCTGAGACGGTTTCGGACCCTATCACTGGTGCCGCTCAAGGTATGCTCAATCTGAACATTTTATCGCTCTCTAGTATGTCCGATATTGACTGGGATTTGAGTGGGGTAGACGTGAACTTTGGCGGATCCTAGTCAGACAATGACCAATTTTTGCTAGGTAGGGCTGGGGATGGTTCGTTTGAATTGACAGATGTTACTTTGGGTTTAGGCGTAGAACCTATAGCTGCTAGGGGTGACGCGTCCGCTGTCGGGGATAACTTTGCCAATTTTGATGACCTTTCTGTGCTCAGCGTTAGCACTGAGGAGGGACTCAACATTGATGATCCGACCTCTGCCGAGCGGCTTGATTCCCTATCCCTCGAACTTTCTGGAGACACCTCGGAAATGGATTATCGAGCAGTGGAAGATGACGAGTATTCCGTGCACTTTCATGCGCATATGTGGGGGAAAGGCGATATTCCCGTGAGCGCCTTCGACCGGGGGCCCGATAGGTATAGTAAGCTTAAACCAGCTACTGTACTTACACGCCTCCGAACTCACCGACTTCCCACTGACTGGAAGTACTCCTCCCCGTCTCCGAACTCGAGAACGGGCACCTGTCCAAAGGGTTGGGTGACGATTTACACTGAGCAGTTGAAGCTGGGGCTATGCTTCCCCCTCGATCCTCTCATCACACAGACCTTGTTGTGTCTGAATTGCACGCTAGGGCGTTTGTCTCCCACTGTTATTTTCAACGTGTGTGCTATCGGCTCGCTTACCAATGGAGTGGCGAGGAACCTTCATTTGCCGCCTTCTGGTTCATTTATGGGCTTCGACGGGTACCTAACATGTGGTCTTTTGGGAGGCGGGACAAGGCATATGGATTTGTGACCGTGTCTCCCAAGTTGGATTCTGCTTGGTTTAATGACTTATTTTATGCGAAGCCTACTACTAAGTGGTATTCGGGTGAGAAGGAACCGAGGACGGGGTTTGCCTATGGGAGGAAAACGAATTGGGATGCAAAGCTTTGGACGCTGGAGTCCCAGAAAGATCATGCATTGAAACTCGCTGAGCTGTCTCCGTTTAATGTGAGGCCTAGGGGCTTGACTTAGTGGGAGCCATTCTAATTGAACTCTTCGGAGATGGTCAGTAGTGTGTATGTTATCATTTTAAAGCGTTTTTTGCTTTCATTTATGGTATTGACCCGCTTTTTATTTGCAGCTATGAATTTTGGGAGTGTGGCCCTATTGGTGAGGCCACCAAGGCGTAATAAGGCGAGTGTCCCGAAGACTGGGAATGCACCTAGTTCCGTTTCGAAGTCGGTTCATCTTTGGCCCTTCTTGTGGTCACAAAAAATCTGGGGACCCTGATCAAGTCTCCTGTTATCGTTGGGCAGGCCATGCTTACGAGCAGGGTCGGGGGTTATGACGGTGAACACCGGCGGCGAGACTGGTCGCCAAGTGCGGGACACTGGGAAGCGTGTTGCTGAAATGCCGGCCGAGGACACAGATCAGGGTCGCAAGAAGGTGAAGGCTACCATGATGACCGAGACTGTCGTCTTCTCCCCCCCCCCCCTCATTCCTCGATTCGGGAGGATTGCGCCTGTTGCATGGTGCACGAGTTGTCCGGGAAGCTTCTTGTGCCCTCAGAGTACACGGATGTGGACGACCCTTCGACAAGGCATTGGGTTGGCACCACCACCCGTTTCCTGCTGGCTGTAAGTGTTATGCACAAAGTTCTATGGTGTGTCGTTTACCCTAATAGTGATTCGTAGTAACGCTTTAAATTTTTTGCAGGCTAGGGTCGGTCTTTCTTAGATTGGGATGACCAATGAGAAACTCCACATGGTCAACTTGCGGGATGGCGTCGAAGCTGCAAGCGAATTGGGGAGCTGGAAGCTGAGTCCATCAAGGGTCGTGCGGTCTTCCGTGCAGAAGCTAAGGCCGAGGTGGATAAGGAGTACGCGGAGACAATGAAGGAGTTGCGTGCGGAGCTGTCCCGAGGCTTTCAGAAAGTGAACAGCTTGAGTTGCGTGCGGATCTGGAAGCCTTCCTTTTCTCTGTCCACTGCATAGACATCTCTTCTATTCTCCCCTCCTCGTGCTTTCGTCTTGTAGTTATACCGCTCGGGCGATCTCCGTTTCCTTGGCGGGGTTTGGTTTCCTTTTCTCACTTCCCTTCCTTTACCTTTTCCCTCTTGGTTCCTCGCCGTCACCACTAGGTCAGAAGCATTTAGAGCTTCCTCCAGAGTTATCGCACATCGTACCAGATTGTCCAGGTCCGGCCACGTGTTTAATTCATGCTCCTTTTTTTTATCAAGGCCCTCTGGAGCTCTTGGATACACGTTGACATTCTTAGATTGCCTGCTGCTACATTGGGCGTTATGCCTAGTACCTCGCACGCGATGGTGTTCCAACTATCGTAAAAATCCGTCAGTGCTTCTCCTTCCCCTTGCGTACAATTGATGAGGGCGGAGACTGTCAACCTTCGGCGGATCTAGGATGCAAACTTCGATGAGAACAACGTGGCAAATTGCTCGAAGTTGTCAATGATTCCTTCTGGCAGTGACGTGTACCAAGAATGACACTGCCCCCGGAATGGTATCGGGAACGCCTTGCACAGTTCCGCATCTATGGTATTGATAAACTGCATCTTCAGGGTAAAAGCACTCAAATGATCTCCCGGATTTGTGCCCCCATTATACGTCGGGAGGCCTAGGGAAGAAAGGTTGGGGGGGGGGGGGGGGGCGGGATCCTTGAACAGCCTTTTTGCTAATGGATTGTGTAGGACGCTTGGTCCCTTCCCCTTCCATTGGGTTTTCCAAAGCTCGACTGCAAATGCTCTTCCAGGAAACTGAGGTCCGCCTCCTTTCCTTCATCTTCGATCTCTTCCTCCCTTGGCTCGTCAATCATGACCATCTTCTTCTTTCCCTTGTCTCTCCTCCCTCCTGACGCCTCCGAGAGATTATCTGACTCTTTCATTCCCTCCTTTATCAGGGAGAGGATCTGGTTTATGTTGCTCTGCATCTTCGATATTTGCTTCCCGTGGTTTTTAACTTGGTCTTCAAGCTCCACCGCGTCCTCAACCACTAGAGACAATCCGCGAAGTGTTCGAGGCTCCATAACTTCCTTCAGGGGAGTGCTGGAGTCCCCTGCCATCGGAGGAAATATTGCAATCTCTTCAAAACCCGTCCCCACTGTGGGCGCCAAATTGTTTAAGCCTAGAAAGTTCCAGGCGGGTTGGAGACCGTTTATGTTGAGATTACGCATTTCCTTTGACGCTAGCGTGCTCCTTTCCCTGCAGAAAAGATCCAAAAGCGAGGGCCTCGGATACGCTCTGATGCTTAAATTAGTATATGTTTAGAGAGAGAAAGTAGATAGAGAGTGGATAGTTCAGTTACCATTAAATGATGTGGTTGGGCCTCTATATATAGTTGATGGGAGCTGGTATGAGCATTTAATGCTCTGCTGAGCATGTATCCGATGTACCTTTATGTAATTACTCTTATGGCTGCATTTAATGCTGCCAGAGTAGATATGATTAATGCTACTACTGTCTTATCAGATTCACCTTCCCTATGCACGCTCTCGAACGCTGCTCCCGCTCCCGATGATGCTTCCCGCTTTCCGTCCACGCCGTCTCCACTGTGCCTTGACCTTGCTTATTGGACCGGTTCCTTTACCATGGGCCTGGGCTCGTTTAGTTATTCCGTTTGGCCCAACAAATGCAAAATTACATCTTTTTTCTTTTCTAGTGCAAGTAGAGTGAAAAACAAATGAGGTTTTGGCCAAATCCACACCCAACCAATCAATTTTGTCAATTTCAAAAGTGAATTCTTTCTATCCACCCCCAACCCAAAACCCATCAATACTGAAAATTACCCGCCTTCACCGAATTAGCTTGGTTTGGGCCTGGGCTGCTAACACTAGGATCATGGACCCTATAAAGCCATGATAGATTACGCAAAATGAGCAGTAAAATGGCTATGATGCATGGTTGTCATGTCGGTCGGTTGAACCTTATTCAACCGGTGTCAGTCATGAAACCTATATGAACACCGCCGGTATGATTGACATGATTGATTTACGAACTCTAAGTAAAATGTCATATTTTAGTGAATGCAATTAATAAAAAATGAGTATATTACATATTTTATGAATATAAAATTTAAAAGTTGATGTAATTTGTTGGATTTAGGTATAAACATTTAAGCATTAACTTTTTGGAGGCCCTACCACAATCACTCATAAGTGAGGGATTATCAATCTCTACTTTTTGTTGAGATTCTTCACAATCATTCAAAATTGACTTTTTGTTGCTTTACAACAAACCACAATCTAAACCTCCAAACAAGATAATTTACTAATACATCAATTGAGTCAATACATCAAATGGTAATACACTAATTGACTCAATACATCAATTTGAATAATCTCAACTTCCAAACAACCCATAAGTCGACATGAACCGGCACAAATCGGTTGTACAATTCCACTCGCTAAACAGGCACAACGGTATAAATCTGTTTGACAACCTACGATGCAACAGCGCATGCACTACAAACAAACCTCCCATTCCGTTCCCCTGTCATTACCGGAAGGATCCAATTCCATGAAGACAGATTTTCACTTAGGGAACTCAGATTATTTCCTTGTCCATCTCAAGTAGCCAAGAAAATGTAACGTCTTCATTGTATTGCACTCCCATAAGGCCATAACTCACCCAATAACCCAGATTCTACTATTCTAGACAGCTGGTCTCCTCTCAATGCCACTAATCTCCAACTTGGAGGATCAAACAAAGCTAGTTACTTCGGCTTCTCAGTCCGAGTTTTGTCCTAGTGTACAATACTACCTCACTATACATACAGTGGCATACCTGGTAGCAATTCCATCCCAGCAACTAACCAGTTCAACAGAAATCAGTTCAAGGATCATATTAGCAGCAATGGCCGAGAAGGCAGGAGGCGTCGTGAAGAATGGTCATGAAGAAGGGCTGAAAATGGCGGCGGCGCTCCTTGAAGAGTTCGAACTCCCTCACGGGCTGCTCCCATTGGAAGACGTGATTGAAGTTGGGTTCGTCAAGGAAACTGGTTACATGTGGGTCCTGCAAAAGCAGAAGGTGGTGCATGTGTTCAAGATGATCAGCAAGAGTGTCAGTTATGACAAAGAGATCACTGGGTTTATCAGCAACAAGAACATCAAGAAGCTCAAGGGTGTCAAGGCCAAAGAACTCATGCTGTGGCCTCCGGTTAGTGAGATTATTGTCGGGGAAGCGCCAACTGGCAAAATTCACTTCAAGAGCCTGGCGGGGATCACCAAGACTTTCCCAGTCGAGGCATTTGCTGCTGGCCAGTAATAACAACATACTCCAAGCCTGCCTTGAAGCAAAAATGCTTTCCCCATTCTGCAACATAGCTAATCCATTTGCTGCATTTGAAATTTATAGCGTTTCACCTACATTTTGAGTTGTGCTACAACTCTCTAAACAGTTATAAATAAAGTTCTCCTTGTAACTTGTACTGATTGAAAATTTTCTGAAGACCAACCTTGCTCTGTTACCTTGTGCCTGTTGCCAAGCTGACATGTTCAACACGGTTAAAGGCACTGAAACTTTGGTTCAAGGATGAGATGAAAACAACCCAACAGATGATCCATCTAGGAGTCGACAAGACATAATGAAGGAAACGGGATGGTTCAGGATATGACAAGAACATCCCCAACTAGGTCCAGACCATTCACTTCTAAGTTCTAAAATAAAGCTCACTAACCACAAAACAGAGAAAAGCGTCACTACCTGAGAGAACGTATTGTGTAAAGGGAATGTAAGTTCCTCTATTCTCTATTCTTGATGAGAAAAGCAACAATTTTCTGATTTGAAGTTCTAATGATATGCAAATACAGTCCTGGAGCTAATCTAGTTCAGAAGCATATATATTCCAAAAATACAAGTAATCAGTCAGAAGATTCTTCAATTAAGTTGGACCAAGACTCAAGACGTTAGATCTACATTCGAGTTCGGTCAGCCTAGCTCCTACATCAGAATCTTTTACATTAATCCCAGAATTAAACACATGCAAACCCAACAAGGCTTTGTAGTACCCCTTCTCAATTTCCACCTCTTTCACCTGATGAACAAGAAGAGCCTCAATGATAAAATCTTCCCAATCAATAGTTTGTTCCTTCCTTTTCCTTTTCTTTTTCTTGCTGTATGCAACATCCACCAGGTCAGTATTTCTGATATCAGATTTATCAGCTGCATTAAACGAGCACCCAGCCTTGTTAAGGCGAAGCTTTGCAGCTTTTATCTTTGCTCTCCTTTTCTTAATATCCAGAGAACCCTTCACAAATGATGGAGGCATGGTTTCCAATCCCACATCTTTCTCTAATATATCCTCGAGCAAAAGTTTCTTGCTCAATTGTGATTTGCCATTCCACCATTCTGCTGCATAAACCTCAATCCCTCTCTGTTCCCTCTGACTAGGAACATCTCCCCTCACCTTGGCAGACCTCTCAACATCTTCTTCCAAGAACTTCTCATAGGCCATCGACAAGCACTCGTGTGACAGCTGAAGATTATCT
The DNA here is from genome assembly GCA_964030455.1 of Linum trigynum. Taxonomy (NCBI): domain Eukaryota; kingdom Viridiplantae; phylum Streptophyta; class Magnoliopsida; order Malpighiales; family Linaceae; genus Linum; species Linum trigynum. The sequence goes on from OZ034818.1 coordinate 16,401,159, forward strand.
ACATCAGCTTGCCCCATTTGGGCAATTGATATTCCGTCTTCTACCGTAGGATTTTGAGGATCATCAGTTCCCCCTGGACCATCATCCTCAGCACCATAAGTAATTCCATTTCTCAAGCAGTCACTAATAACTTCTCCCAGATCAAACACAGCAGTCTCAAAATTCTCAATGTCCTTGCCACGTGTATTAGTCGACTTCAACTCCATATAACGAATCACAAGTGGAGCATTCTTTACAACATTCTTCACTGTCACATTCTTCCCCCACGGCAAAGCTTGAGCTACCTCAACAAGCTTCTCCAACAGCTCCTTATACCTTAACCGGGCAGTGATGACAGAAGCATTCACGTCTTTCGCCACATCCTCAAGCTTCACATCCTTAATCCCATTCAACTCAGCTACCAACACAAAAACAGCTGCTACCACAGGCAATGGCCTTCTCCCAGTAGTCAAAAACCACTTAATCGCACACTGTATCAAAAAAACACCTAGCTTCCTGATCCTGCCAACCATATCACTATCAACCCTACCCAAAGTCGCCAAATTTGTCACAATTCTCTCGAAAGCATTCACTATATCGAACTCGGGAAGACTGAGTTCCAAATGCTCAACCACCCGAGCCACCATCCTCCCCAGTTCATAAATATCACACCCAACAGCTTCGCTCACCTCCACAATCGAAAAAGCTTTGTTCTGAATCCTCATTTCGACATACGAACAAGCACCAATCAGTACATGGAACCAATCGCCCGAACCATATTCACCTTCCGTAATTCGATCAATCATGGACCTAATTTCATTCAGAGATCTACCACTCAAGTTCAACCTAAGCGCAATTTCGTCGATGAGCTTATTAGCCTCGTATACCTTCTTCTCTTTGTATGCCAATGAGCCACCTGTACCTGAAGTACCAACGCGGACGTAGGAGCCTTGCTGGACACCGCCGGGGCCGACGGCTCGGTCCTCGAAGTTGCGGAATTCTTGCACGGTGCCGCATGACTCGCAGACCAGACTCCCGGTGGTATCGTCGCGACCTAGGGATCCGTGTCCGCAACTGAAGCAGGGCATTGCAAGAGGGCGATGGTACACGAAAAGACTCGATTGAAGTTCGTTAAATTAGAAGAGAAAGAATGTCGGCTTTTCACTTCCGAGCTCGGCCGATTTCGGTGGAAGACAGACGCGGGCAACTGAAGATAGAAGAAAAGGGAAGGGCCCGACGGAGAAAAGGGAAAACCGAGAGAAACAGAAGGTTGCTTGTTGGATGAAAAATTGAAAATGTAGGTTTTGAATTTTCGAGGTAATATATTAACTAGTGGAAGCACTGGTCCACAATATAACCTGGCGGTCTATCAAACCAAACTTCACGATCATTCCATCTCGTTGCTATTTGTGCAATTAAGTGTGCAACCTCATTTCCTGTATGCCTCACATGCTTTCAAGACGACTCTCCTATAGACATCAAATATCTTCTTATATTCCTGCAAATTGTGCCGACTTCGGTATGGACAGAGGTCGCGTCTTCAAACTTATGTACAAGCTGCAAACTATCAACTTCAAGGATCGGATTGAGAACATTGTTCTGGTGAGCCAGCTAGACCTCAAACTCCGCCGCCAAAGCCTCAGCCTCAGCCTCGTCCACCACTCAGGTGCCTGGCACTCTCTTCGTTGCAGCCATTATGAACTTTCCTTCTGAATCTCTAGCACCATACCCAGCCCTATGCCATTGCCAGCCAAATAATCAGCATCCGTGTTGATTTTCACGCGACCTGTATTGGGTTTCCTCCACTATAATGTCGTCGCCGCCACCACTGTCGGGATCGTAGTCCGTTGTTGTTGGCTTTGGTACTCTTCCAAGAAGGCTTTCTCTCTTGGCACTATCTCCTGCTCCGGTCGCCGGTGCCCATTGAAGAGATGAGCGTTGCGCTCTCGCCGTAAAAATCACATGAGGGTACAGTGGTACACCATCTTTCCAGGTCATCGTTCGGGTTTGTTTCCATCGCATTCACCATCCATTCATAGCAATCTTCACTGTCCCTGCTGATGAAACTACTAGCTAATAATTAAACAAAACAAACAAATTAAAGTTGTCGGGAGAAAATCAACGGGAGAAACACCGGGACTCGCTACCTATCATATCCAAATTAATTCACATATTCCAATCAATTTAAACCATATCTCTACAGCCAGGATATCACTACTGTGCTAGCTATCCCTGTCGGGAATTACTACGTACTAAACAATCGATTCAAATCTTACTGTCGTAGCTCAATGACTTAATTATTTAGCCTGAAGATCGATATCATATTTAAGACCGCATAGCACCTTATTTAATCTACTGTCGCTTTGATAAGTTATCATGTCACATGAAATATGTTCAGTTATTAGGGTTTCACTGTCACTAATAACCTAATTAACGACAAATCATTGTATTGGTGGCCAGTCAACACAAAGCATTAAGCAATTTCATGCAATAGAGATTGGAAGAAAAGAAATATGAATCAATCCATCAAATCTAGAAATAGCTACATCCTATGGTGTTTCCCCTAGAAATTGGGGTTTAGTTAATGATGAAATCAAAAGATATAATCATGTTCTAAATCATCATGATATTAATCAATGAAAATTGACGAAAATACTCGAGAAACACAGCAGGTTGTGATGCGCCGGCGCTCGTTTGACTAGCTCTCTCCTACTGCTTTCTGAATTATGTCCGCCTCCTCTCCGCACTGCTATTCTCCATCGCCTTGTGTCCAATTAATTCTCCCCAAGAGAATTGCCCTCCCTCCAAAAGAATTCATTGTTCACGTAAATCTCCCCCAAGAGATGACGAAAAAAGATTTTCCATATATTTCCCCAGAATGGCTGCTCCCAATTCCTCTTTTATCCTTTCCGTCACCGCCCAGGAGAAAGAAGTGGAATGGGCCTGTGGCCCAATGTTGCTTGTTAACAAGGGAAATAATCACTTCTGATCCAAAATAGAAAGAGTCAGTTTCTTGTTAGATGGCTTGGTGAATCATTTTTCCTGTACATTTTTGTAATCTTTCTAAGCTGCTGAAATCCATTTTCTTCACCTAAAACACATAAAATTCATGGCACTTGGTGGTAATGGTTTTACAGCCATTCCATAGTCAATCAGTTCTAAAACAAGCATTATATGTCTCAAACATATCATGAAATAATTTCATGAAGCACATATGATCAATATGTTTTCGACAATTATCACCTACACAAAAAGAGGTCACCCATATGTTATGTTCTCCACGGTCGGAACACCCACGCACATTCACCGAACAGATGAGCTTGTGTTTCCTTCAAATTACAGAATGACACTTGTCCACCCATTTTGTACTCTTTGTAATGATATGGTTCCTGGTGGGTAGTATATCTCTCATAAATCTCCATACAAAATGCTTGACTTTTGACGTAATATTCATGGCCCAAAGTCTCTTCCAGATCCGCGGGTCGCCACAGGGTACTAATGATTCTTTCTACTTAAAGGATTGGAGCAACACGTTATAACCATCCTTCAAGTATAATCACTTGTATCATTCTCCGCCCAAATTAAGCAGTCGGCTTCTCCATTATCTCGCAGTGGAATATGCATAATTCTTTCTGCAATGGATGCTGGGAAGCAGCTAGCAATCAAATCATGGTCCCATTGTTCTGTGTCCGGGCATATCAATTCGCACACCATCAAGTCCACAGGCAAACTGCATGGCGGCGAGTCAACTTAATAAGGCTTGTGTGAGGGTAGCCACCTGTCTCCCCAGATTCTAACTTTTGTTCCATTATAATTTTCCACTGGAGTCCGTCGCATAAGAATTCTTGTGCGCTAAGCAGGCTTCGCCATATGAAGCTGGGGCGGTATCCTACTCTTGCATCCAGGATAGACGAATTCTTATGGTACTTTGCCCGCATAATCTGAGCAACCAACGATGATGATCTCTGGAAAAGCCTCCAAACTTGCTTTGCCAACATAGCAGTATTAAAGCCTTCGAGATCCCTGAAAGTCATGCTGCCTTCTTCCTTCAGGATAGCCATCTCCTTTCGACTCATCCAATGGACCCGACGTTCAGCTCCCTTCTGACCCCAATAGAAGTTCATAATGAGGCTATGAACTTCGTTAACAATAGCAGCATGAATTCTGAAAACCAACTTTGCATAAGTGCACTAAGACTGTGCAACAGATTTTATTAGAGTTTTCCTCCTAGCAACCGAAAGCACTTTCGCTTTCCACCCCATCAGTTTCTTGGGAACTCTCTCTTTGAGGCCATTGAAATTCTCCTTCTTCGAACGTCCAACTACTGTTGGTAAGCCGAGATATTTGTCATGATTCTCAACAAGTTTCATAGCTAGGGTGCCACTAATCATAAGTTTCTGATGGGTCTTCACATTGCCACTGAAAGAAACTTCGGACTTCCGGTAGTTCACAATCTGGCCCGACTCCCACTCATACGCCCGTAAGATTTCCGTAAGAGTTTCGCTTTCCTGGGTAGTAGCCTTGCCAAAGAAAACGCAGTCATCAGCAGAAAATAAATGAGAAATAGTTGGCGCTCCTCTAGCTTGCTTGATCTCATGCAGGCGATGATCCTTGAGTGCCTCTCTAGTGATCTCCGATAATCCCTCTGCACAGAACATAAATAAGTAAGGTGAGATCGAGTCCCCTTGTCTTAGCCCTCTCTCCGGGATGAAAGTATAAGATCGGTGACCGTTCACCAACACGGAATAAGACACCATACGCACACACCTTCTAAAAAGTGACATTCCACCCTGTCATAGGCTTTTGCCATTTCTATCTTTGTGGGAAAATCCGAACTCCACTTTTACTCGTCGCCCGTTTCTTGATGGTGTGAAAACACTCGAAAGCAGCCATAATGTTACCTGTTATGTATCTACCCGAAACAAAAGCACTTTTTCAGTGGAAATAACATAATCCAGAACCCCCTTCAGTTGGTTTCCAAGAACTTTGGTCACCAGTAGGGGTGGTAATCGGTCGGTTATCACCTAACCAATAATCATTCAGTTATCGGTTAACCGGTAATCGGTTAGCCGATTATCGGTATACCAATTACTGTCAAACCACCACCGATTAACGATACCGAATAACACTCAGTTAACCGGATAACCTGTTATCCGGTTAGCGATTATTAAACCAATTACCCGATTAGCGGCAAAGTCAATCACAGACCTCCCTCTCTGACTTAATTTAGACGCGACGAAAGAGCAATTAACCTCAAAAAGCTTTCGATGGCGAGAAGACACTTTTTTAGACAGGCCGGCGGGGAGTATTATGACGACTGCTTCTCCCCTCCTCTGCCGACATGCGACAACTGCTTCTCTTGGCCAGCGGAGATTATTGGGGGTCGAAACTAATCAACAGAAATTGTCCAGAAGAAATCTTCCCCGCCGAAGGAGGAAACGCCGTCGAACCGGAGATTGGAGATGGTGAAGTCGTTGGCCTCTCGCGTTGTAGCGCAGGAGCCTCTCTACGGCCATGAACCTTGATTTCGTACCAATATGGAATCGAGAGCTGGCTGTAGCTCGCATGCAGTATGACTCTCGATGATCTGCCGGGTTCGTGTTGGAGAGAATAGGTGCTTTCTACCCTCTAGCCTTGGATGTCGAAATTGGAGGGTGATTGCTACTAAAGTTCATTTCTCTTTTGTTTTGCATGCTTGTTTTCTGCCTTCTGTACAACAATCAGTGGAAGAGGAGAACTAATGATAGAATTAGAATATTATAAGGATTCGTTCTACTAATCCATGAGCCTGAGGTTGGGTTTTGATTTTGGAAGTTAGGCAGGATTGAAAAGCTAAAGTTGGAAGATGTTCGTGTGGAGGGGGAGAGGAAGGCGGTGAATTGCAGGTTGGGGAATGAGAATGTTCAAGTGGAATTGCACCTGGAGATGGCGTTGTCAGTTAGCCTATCGGTATCGATTAACATGTCGGTTACCACAATCGGTTATCGGTCACCGGGACAGATTATATAATTTCCTATTACCGTCCAAAACTGCTATAATCGGTTAATGATATAACTTGTAATCTTCGGTTATTGTTATGATTTCCGGTTATACCGTTAACCAAAAACCGATTACCATCCCTAGCCACCAGTTTGTAGAGGACATTGCACAAACTCATAGGTCAAAATTTTTGTGGTACAGATGGTACATTGACTTTCGGGATAAGAGCTATGAGTGTGTGATTGAGTTCCGGTGGCATCACCCCATATTAAGAATATTCAGCACCGCTGCCACAACTTTATCTCCAATTATTGACCAAAATTTCCTGAAAAACAGAACATTTAAGCCATCAGCACCGGAGGCTTTGCTCGCACCCATTTGTTTGAGTGCAGTGATGATTTACTCTCTTCCAAACGGCCGCAACAGCTCCTCATTTGCTCGTCTGACACCGATCTCTTAATCGCATTCATTACTGTGGTCTCCTGCGGTTGCATGCTTGCTGTAAATAAATGAACAAAATAGTCAGTGAAACATTGAAAGACTTGCTCGCCTCGTCCTTGATTTTCTGGATAGTATTTCGTCGTCTTTCGGCAGAAGCTTTCCTATAGAAGAAAGCCGTATGGAAGAAAGCTGTGTTCTTGTCTCCACCGCACAACCAGTCCGCCCGGGAACGCCGACTCCAATAGATCTCCTCGTTCGTCTCTAGCTCTTCCATCTCCGCCTCAAGGACCTTCCGTTGCTAAATAGTAAATTCAGTCATGGGTCGTCGATCCAAAGCCGCAAACACTCGTTTTATTTTTGTTCGCTGCCTCCTAAAGTGCGGGAAAACATCACGACTCCACTTGTCGATTTTTGTCTTTCAAAAAACCAAACTTTGTTAGAAAATCAGCTCCCCCCTGCTCATTCCAAGCTTCCTCCACCACTATTGCCCAATCCTCATGCTTGGCCCAATGAGGCTCAAACTTGAAATACCAAACTTCAGTAAACCTGTCGAACCTCCTACTGCTCGGGAGAAGCTTGTGGTTAGGACATCCGTGGATAATAATGTTGAACTTATGACAAACTCTTTCAACCATGCAGATGTACATGTGAGCGAGGATGGAGGCATCTAGAGATTCACTAGAATCTATGGCTGGCCTGAAGATAGCGAGAAGTGGAGGACATGGGACCTAATTAGACGACTATCCAATCAGTGGGATGGCCCTTGGCTCTGTGGTGTGGACTTTAATCAAGTGCTTAAGGTAGAGGAGAAGAGAGGAGGAAGGGTGGTGTGCGATGTTTTAATGGATGAGTTTGACAACTGTCTCAATGAGGTTGGGCTAACAGATTTGGGTTACACGGGATACCCATTTACTTGGGAGAATCGTAGGGCGGCCGCAGCTTACATTGAGGAACGTCTGGATCGATTCGTAGCATCGGATAGCTGGCAGAATCGCTTCTAGAGCGTGCGAGTAAGGAAGTTAGACCAAGACCGCTTAGACCATAGACCCATCATTTGTGATAGCTATGGCGAGGTGGATGAAGAACCAAAACGGGGATGGTATTTCAAGTTTGAGACTCATTGGGCCAAGCATTCACTTGTACCTCGCTAGTTTTATCCATCTTCCCACCAGTCCTCTTGTCACCCTTCCCTTGATCACCCCCTACTTTTTAACTGCCTTCCTTGTATCCACCTTTCTTTGTTGGGTTCGTATTCAGACCATCAATGCCCCTTATATCTTCCTTTTTGTGAGTCATTGTTGCTTGATTAGATTGTTTCACTTCTCTCCTTTCCTTTCTCCCAGCTTGTTTGGGATTATCCCTTCTCTGTGGTGTCTCTGTATTTGGCCTGACTGGTTATTAGCTGCATCATTGAAAACTTGGAACCGGTTGGGATTACTTCTTTGCCTATTATGCTCATTCCGTGATGGCCTTCTGACATGTTTTCAAGTTTTCTTCTTAACCGTCATACAATCTCCATACACACGGCCCTCCGTTGGATCGTCAATTTGGGTCTCTGAGACACACTCCACCGTAGCACTTTTGTTTTTCTCTCCCATTACAGTGCAATTACATCGATGGGTAGGTTTCCCATACTTGCCACAGTATTCACAAATGTCTTTCAACCCTTCATATTGAATAGGATATGTAATTCCTTCCCCTTGGTACCAAGACAAAAATGGTTGGGTAAGATCGACTTCCACACACACACGTGCAAAATTCCCTTGGGCTCCCCGTTTTGTTGCTCGATCAACCCATATTGTTTTCCCAATGAGTTGGCCAATTATCATCACAGCTTTAGCGTTATAAAACTCAATTGGCAGGTCTGGTAGCTGAACTCAAACCATTGTAGATTTTACTTCAACTTTCCAGGGATTGAAACCTCTAAACCATGGGAATACCGTAAGGTGCATGTCCCCTTTCATCCACGGTCCCCCCGATGCTCCAAACTCATAGTCTTCTTTACTTCTGAAATGAACAAGGAAGCACCCGTTCTTCATATCAGAGATCTGGATCTCGTCCTGTCGTGCCCAGAGGAAATTTAGTCTTTTCGACTATGGAAGAAAATAGACCCTTCTTCCAAGTCCACGTACTATCAGAGCTGACCTCCATTCCCGATGCCATTTGTTCTTTTACGCCGCCGTAAAGAGACATGGTGGGCATCTAGGGTTAAACGTTTCCTCATCAAGTACGTCATCTTCCTCTCTTTCATGTTGTACAACATCTTCTGAATCCGAATTTGCCACCTACCACCCCTTGTCACGTAGGACCTTGCTAAATAGCCTCGAGGATCCTCCTTGCCATGCACCACGTGGGTTCTTGAATTTCTTTTCTTGGTTGTGTTCATTCTGGTTATCATCCATTTCCATCGTCGATTGGTTCTCATTTGGCAGTCCCACCGAGACCCCTTATAGATTCATCGACCACACTTTTTTCTCTAGCTGGATTGTCTCACGATCACTCTTTCAATTCGGGGAGGATGTCCCCAGTGCGCACGCCTTGCTCCACTTGTAGTTTCTGGTGGTTTCCCGGTTGGCGGCGACAAGCCGACGATGGTGTCACCGCCATCACTAGATGACGAAAACCTAGTTGTGTCGCACTTTTTCTTTCCGAAAGAACCGGATCCCAAAGTTGATTTCTCTCCGCTTTACACCTACCTTCACACTCCCATTAAGGTTTTGAGTTTTGAAAACCTTTGGATTTATGATGGATTTGTTGCATTTTGTATTTGAAAGATATTATTTAGTTGATTCTGATCATGGATTTAAAAGTTTTTGTACCATGGCTCACAAATCCTCGTCTTCCATGACTAAATACCAAATGAGATGTGTGTCACGGATTTGTATGCCTCAACAAATAATGTTCTTTTTTTACAAATACAGAATACTTGGATTTTGATCTCCAAATACATCACCCAAATCTCACAAGCAAACGATACTTGTATTTTTGTGGGTTTAGAAAGTGTTATGATTAACAGAAATATCATGTTTTATTTTGGTTTCACAAAATACACAAAAAAAATGAATAACATTAAATGAATTTAAATTTATAAAAAATATATTTCAAATTGGTTTAAATCATTGTGTCAGTTTAAGAAGTGGTATGATCCGACATGTATAGAATCGATTTAACAAAATAGGTAGAAAATGTGAGAAATTTTTAATGTCAAATAAATTTAAGCATATTTCAAGACAATCTCCTTATAATATACATCGATATTTGAATAAAATATAATATTTAACGTAATATTTAACATCAACACTCAATTGTTTATACTCGAATTAAACAAATAATATCAAATTTAAAATTCATACAAATATTTAAAATTAATATTTATTAATTAAATTCACTAAAATGACATCATTTTATTTAGATGTCGAAAATTCTTAGATAAATAAGTTTATTTTTTTCGGATTTTGTTTCTAAAAAAAAGGAAGCTTCATTTTTATTATGATTTAATTTTTGTTTCGACAACTATAAAAAACAGAATGACAAGTGAACAAGGCTTTAGCTCTGTTGTGAGCTCGTATATCTAGTGTAATTTGCCACAAGTTGGGGATGGGATAGCGTCACTTCCCCTGTGGGGGTTGTGATTTTCGCTTCCCCCTTTCCAGCCATTGGATACGCTCTCTCTCTCTTGTCTCCTTCTTATTTTTTTTTCAAATTGATGGTTAAGATTAAATGAAGGGTATATTTGGAAGGGAAAATTTTACTACATAGGATCCTTTCTCATTTTCTATATAATCTCTTTTCATAAAAAAACCCAACCCCTCCTCTCCAGTCACACGTCCTCTCTCCCAACTCTCTTCCCTCTCCCTCAAACCCTAGCCACCTTCAGCCTCCTCCACCCTCCGCTCTCCATGTCGTCGATGTCTTCGTCTCTCCCTCCCTTTGCCGCCTCCGTCTCTCCCTCCCGCCGCAGCCGTTGTGCCCTCCGCCTCCTAGTACCGTCGCGCCATCACCCTCTCCCTATTACAGCCCAATCACCGCCCTCCGTCTCCCACCACTGTTGCCGCCGCGAGGTCACCCCCTCTCCCCTGACTCTCTCTCCCGTCACTGACTCCCCCTTTCCTCATCCCTTTTTTTTTCAGATCTAGAAATTTTCAGATTCCATATCTGTTTTTTTTTTCCGACTAGTGGTACTGATTTTCTTCTGGTAGCGTACCAGATGGAGTGGTACTCTACCACTAGCATCAGGTAGCTGGTAGTGGGAGCGTACCACTCATTTTGTACCACTACCTGGTGGTAGTGGACTAGTGGTACCAGGAGTGGTACGCTACCACTACTAGCTACCAGACGGTAGTGGTAGCGTATCGCTAGACGAAATAATCAATACCACTAGCGCACTATTAGAGTGGTTCTTTGAAAATTTTCAGAGCGAGTTTGATTGAAGGATTTCACTCTGAAAAAGTCTGCCGGTCAGAGAAAGTTTGGCGATCGGAATGAAGAGGCTGCTGGAAAAGGAAAAGAGAGATATAAAAGTGCATTAATTGTAGGATTTAAATTTTTAAAAATATGTATTTAATATGGAGTTTTTAATTCCCAATGTGTAATTAATACAAAATAAGTTAATTAATAAATTCCGTTTTTTGTCATACCCAAATTACCCTTGGACGCGAATCTCACATCCCAAAGGGGGAAGACACTTCCCACCCCACATGTTGTACAGATGTATTCTCGGCAATTAGTAGAAGAAACATATGAATGAACAGGGTAGTAGAATATAGTTCCAGGATGAAATAACAGGTCAATTGAGTCGGGCTTCCTTTCGCCCGACTCGGTTCGGAAACTCAGGGCATAAATAAGAGACATACGATGTCGTTTTCACGAAGCATTTGAATGTTGTAATTAGTTCTTCTTGTTTGCCACTTGGCGTGATATTAAGGTCGGTTTTGATAGTTAGTTGCTATTAGCCGTTAATCTCCATAGCTTTACCTTTTTGTAATTAACCCCCCTGTATATATACTGATCTATGAAAATGGAGAAAGTCTATCCGCCGATTCCCACTATCGCGGCTTCTCTTCTTCCCTAAAATCCTAGCATTTTTACTGCTAGGTTACAAACATTCTCATGATATCAGAGCCTGGTTGGCTCATACCAGCTTGATCTCTTTACCACCTCACACTTCTTTCTTCTTCATCATTTTCTTTGTTGAGCTGTCCTGAAGCAACACTATGGCCGACGGAACTTCCGACGAGAAAGAAAACATGGATAAGGAGATCTCGTCGCCCCACTATGAAGATACCTATTCAAACCCCTTTTACCTCGCTCAAATCAACAACTCATTTCTTCTAGTCACACGACAATTATCTTCTTTGGAGCGAGTCCATGGAAGACGCCTTCAGGACAAAGAACAAACTATGCTTCATCGCAAGCACAATCGAGGTACCTCCTATTACTGATCCAAGCTATGGGACCTGAGATCGTGTGAGACAACTCATTTCTTCCAGTCATCGGCTTCAAATTAACAGACGACAACTATCTTCTTTGGAGCGAGTCCATGGAAGTAGCCCTCAGGACAAAGAACAAACTATGCTTCATCGCAGGCACAATCGAGGTACCTCCTATTACTGATCCAAGCTATGGGACCTGAGATCGTGTGAATGGTAATGTACTCTGTTGGGTTAAAAATTCTGTGTCGGAGAATATCATGCATAGTTTGCAAAATATCAAGGTTGCATATGAGGCTTGGACTTACTTGAAGGGAAAGTTCAGTGAAGGGGATTCAGTCCGAATTGCAAATCTACAGGAGAAAATTGATCTGGTTAAGCAATGAAATGAATCCATTAGAGAGTATCACACTAATCTGAAGCTTTGTTGTGATGAACTTGATAACCTTCCCATTCCTTACTTTGATTGTGCATCTCGCACTTATGAGACTGTTATGATGTATCAAGGGAGAGGAAGGGTTATTAGGTTTTTGCTTGGGTTGAATGAAAAATATCAGCAGGTCAAGACTTAAATGCTCATGTTAGATCCACTTCCAGATTGGCATAGCGTGTATCGTTATGTTGTTCAACTGGAGAGACAACTTAATGGGGCTAAGGCTAATGCTAGGAAGTCAGAAGAAGCTATTGCACTAGCAACAGCATTAGCAACCTCTATAGCTCAATACAACCAGCCATGAGACAAAGGACCTGCTTATTATGGTCAACAAACTGGTTTGTTCTGTCACTACCGCAAGAAGAACAACCATGTCAAGGAGGATTGCGGGAAGCTTAAGAAGAAAAATGGATTGTGGGTAATAATCCCCAAACCTCAGGAAACATTTCAGGAAGGGGAGAGGTTTTGTTGGTTCAGATGATGTTAATGCACCAGATATGAACTCTTCAAGAGGAGCAAGAAATTACAGCCCAACTAGTCCAACCAGCCAACATGACTCAGGGTCACCAACTTTCTCTAGCTTCACATTTGATGAACTGACAAGGCTTAAGGCATTGCTTCAATCTCCATGTGCTCATTACATAAGTCAAGCTTATTCTGTTCTAACTAGGAACAACACTGCAATGGTAGGTTGATAACGATGTAATTGCACATGTTTGCGCCCCTAGTTCTTATCCGTTTTAGGGGTATAGTCGTGTGTTTTGGCCTATTTTACGGCGGGTTGTGCTATTTTGTCATATTTCAGGTCCCAGGCGTCGAAGGGAAGGTTAACCACGAGTTTCGGGGCATTCGGAGGTCATTTCGTCAAGCTGGGGCCAAAACACGGGCACACCTAAGGCATTACACGGCCGTGTTCCTGTGGCCGTGCTTTTTATGCCGAGAGCTGAGCTGATTACACGGGCAGGGCTGTTTCAAAGCACGACCGTGTTTCTTCCCAATTGCTGGCCGTGTAATTAAGCCTTGTCCGAGACACGGGCGGAGTCAGGCAAAGCACGGCCGTGTCCTCGACCGTGCTTTGGCCACTGATGCTTTTAAGCAGATTTTCAGCCACAAGTCAAAGGGGATTCGAGATTTTGAGAGATAGAACGATTCCTAGAGAGATAAAGTGACGAGCAAGAGTTCCCAAGTGCCCTAGATTGATCTTCAACACCATTGGAGGCCAGCTTGAGCTTGAAGAAGTGCCAATCAACGTCCAGAAGCAGGAATCCATCCTTCGCAGTATGAATTCCGTGTCTGATTCTGCTTTTGCTTTCTTCTCCATGGAGTAGTTCTCCCATTCATCTGGGTATGGAGAACCCTAGATTTGTATGTTAGGCTTTGATTGTACGAACCCAAGTACTGATTCTATGATTGATTATATTCGATTGAGGTTTGAATGATTGAATGACTTGAATCCTGATCAAATTCCTGTTGTTTCTGCTTTAACCTAGAATGAGAATATCTGCCTAGGTTAATAGAGTATCCTTGATTGAAGGTAGGGAGCTGGTGACTTTAGTCGAGGAACCAACTCACTATTCTGTAACGGATTTACTCCGGTAGTGGAGGTTTTGTTCTTAGGGCCTCAATCTGTCTACTCCGGTGGAGGTTAATCGCCCGCTAGAGAGTCAGATTGAGAGGGTCTGAAGACCTTTAGTCGAGACTTCAGGCTGTTTAAGAACCTTCCGCAGTATAACTGTCATAGAAACTGAACTTGGTAATTACAATCCGGCTTAACTGCAGTCTAGGGGGAACCATATCCGGGTGACCTCCTTAACCTGAATACAACAGTTTACTTGCTTTGTTTGTTTGGTAGTTTAGACTTGCATTCCAGTTTCATTGCTAGATAACAAGAACTCACTGAGTAGTCATCAGATCTAGGACCCGGGTTGACATATAAACCTAACCCGCTATACTACGCTTTAGGAAGTGGTTTCACTTGGCCAATTCCTAGGGTGACAGTAGAAGTGAGTCAAGTTTTTGGCGCCGATGCCGGGGACGGCTAGGTTGTTGAAGAAAAGTGATTTCTGTTAATTTAGCTTTTCTTTTTGCTTTATTTGCTTTGTCCCACTTGTGCCTTCACGGGTGTGCTTGCTTGAGTGTGTGAAGGTAGTGCATGACCCGTAGCCAGTCGGGAGGTTTAGTGCTGTTGAATCCAGAGATTGAACGCACCTTTCGCCAGCTCAGGAGACAACAGCAAGCTAGACTGGCTACGGAAGAGCGCCTGGACGGCCACTTGAGTAGCGATTCTGAAGAAGAGTACGGGATGGACGGAGACTACAATCAGCACCAGGGGAATCCTCAGCAGGCTCCCCCGGTGAATCAAGTCATGGGGAACAACCCCATACCCCAGGATCATGGAGTTCATCATCCACCACAGCCAGGTCCCACCTTGGAGTACTACTACACTCCGCGGATTGCTGACATCCGCCCGGTCATCCTCTACCCGCCTATCCCAGCAAACAACTTCGAGATCAAGCCATGCTGGATTCAACTCATTACATCTTCCATCCAGTTCCATGGCTTGAAGGATGAGGAGGCCAGGGTACATCTGTCTCGTTTTCTGCAGCTGACGAACGAGTTCAAGCTGAATGGTGTCCTGGATGATGCAATCCGCCTTCATCTTTTCCCCCATTCTCTGGCGGGGAATGCTAAGAGGTGGTTGGAGACCAAGCCCCCATTGTCCATCACCTCTTGGGACGATCTGGCGGACAAATTCGTGCACAGGTACTATCCGGCATCGAAGACTACAGAGATTCAGCGGGAGATCACTCACTTCCGCCAGGAGCCAGATGAGTCACTCCGTGATGCTTGGGAGCGGTACATGGGCTACTTCTGGCAGTGCCCCCACCATGGCTTTAGTGATGCATTCACAGTGGGGAACTTCTACAACGCTCTCTCCCCAGATAGCCAGAGGGTGATTGAGTCTTTATGCCCAGGAGGGGATGTTCTCACTAAGACTCCACCCGAGCTGAACCAGATGATTAATACATTGGCTGCCAGAGATCATTCCTGGGGGCAGAGCAGCAGAGGCAGACATTCCAGGGACCGTGGTGTGCACGCCATGGAGTCCAGATCCGGACTCGAGCAGCAGGTAGCTGAGCTGGTGCAGACATTGAAGCAGCCCAACAGTCTTATTCCGGGCAGAGGTTTGGCTACACCTCCAGTTGCTCAATGTCAGTGGTGTGAGAGCTCGAGCCACTTAGTAGAAGACTGCCAGGCCATGAGGGAGTCTACTACCCCCCAGGAGCAGTTGGACTTCATCGCCAATGCTCGGCGCCTCGACCCGTACAGCACCACATATAATGAGGGGTGGCGCCAGCATCCCAACTTCTCTTGGGGCAGCAACACCACTAAGCCACCTGGTTT
Organism: Linum trigynum; assembly: GCA_964030455.1. Taxonomy (NCBI): domain Eukaryota; kingdom Viridiplantae; phylum Streptophyta; class Magnoliopsida; order Malpighiales; family Linaceae; genus Linum; species Linum trigynum. Next base: position 16,416,825 of record OZ034818.1, read on the forward strand.
CCCAGCACCAGAAGGTGGCTTTCAGCAGAGGCAGCCCTACCAGGCTCGACAGGGGCCAGTTCCACAGCAGCAGCCCTAGCAGCCTCGACAAGGGCCAGTTCCACAGCAACAGCCCTACCAGCCTAGGCAAGGGCAACCCTTCCAGCAGCCCCAGCGCCAGTTTGCCGAGCCAGCAGTAGCTCCAGCTCCAGATACTCAGATGACGAAGCTGGAAAATATTCTGGCTTCATTCATGACGAGCACTCAGGCGACTATCACGAGGTTGGACCAGAGTGTAGCCTCACTGGAGGCATGTCAGAGGAACCAGGGTGCCATTTTGCAGGATCTGCAGACCCGGGTGGGCATCTTGGCCCGCCAGAACACCACCAGGGCACCGGGGACTTTGCCTGCCACCACTGTCCCGAATCCTCGGGATCCTCACCAGCTGCAGCAGCTTGATGCTATCACTACCAGGAGTGGCAAGACCACATCAGCTGCTCCTGCCCAGCCCAGTCGAGATGATCCACTACCTGCTTCAACACTTCCAGCTGATACTGGAGACGTGGGGGGAGACACAAGAACGCCTGCTCCCAAGCCACAGCCAGTGGTTAAGGAGCATGTACCCCAGCTTCCTTTCCCCACTCTCCTGCATAAAGACAGGCTGGAGACTGAGTTTGCCAAATTCATGGCAATGTTGAAGCAGGTCAACATCAGCATGCCGTTCGTGGAGGCACTATCGAAGATGCCCAAGTATGCCAAGTTCATGAAGGAACTCCTCACCAACAAGAAGAAACTTGGGGATCTTTCGACAGTGATGCTGAGCGAGGAGTGTTCTGCCATCCTGCAGAACAAGCTGCCCGAGAAGCGAAAAGACCCAGGGAGTTTCACTATTCCTCTTGTTATTGGCAGCATGCATGTAGGAAAGTCCTTGGCGGACCTAGGCGCTAGCATAAATGTCATGCCTTATAAATTGTTTAAGAAGCTAGGCCTAGGTGAACCTAGAACTACTAGGATGAGCATTCAGTTAGCTGATCGTTCTATCGTGCATCCTAGGGGTATCATTGAGGACTTGCTTGTTAATGTGGGTGCATTCACATATCCTGTTGACTTTGTTATTTTGGATATAAATGAGGATGTGGATGTACCTTTGATTTTAGGTAGAACGTTTCTCGCCACCGCCAAGGCGCTTATTGATGTGCATAGTGGTAAATTGATTCTGCGTGCTGGTGATGAACAGGCTACTTTTTCTGTGTCTGAGAATGGGAAACACCCTCATTTGCATGATGACATAGATTACTGTGATATGCTTGCTGATTATGAGACCGCACTCGCTATCACGAGTGCGGGTACTGACGATGTTCTTGAGCGTTGCATTTTGCTAGGTGAGCAGGCATCGCAGGAGCCGCAGCTGGCGGAGCAGTTGGCCGAGTTGGAGAGTGGCCCTTTCTTGGAGGGCGACATGCTGTTTAAACCGATCTCATCCTCCACCCGCATCGCTACTTCCTTGGAGGAACCACCAGAGCTGGAGCTTAAGCCCCTCCCTCCTCATTTGGAGTATGCATTTCTCCAGGAGGGGAATAAGCTGCCAGTCATCATCAGCTCGACCCTCACACCCGAGCAGAAGACCAGACTGGTGGCCTTGCTGAAGCGGTATGAGCGAGCCCTCGCATGGAAGATCACAGACATCCGGGGGATCAGCCCTTCTTTCTGCTCCCACCGGATACTGATGGAGGATGAGATGTGGCCAGTGAGACAGCCGCAGAGGAGACTGACACCGAACCTGGAGGCTGTGGTTCGGGCAGAGATCGTGAAGCTGTTGGACGCGAGGATCGTCTTCGCCATTTCCGACAGCGAGTGGGTCAGTCCCACCCAGGTGGTACCCAAAAAGGGTGGGATGACTGTGGTGCCTAACGAGAAGAATGAGCTGATCCCGATGCGCACGGTGACTGGGTACCGTGTCTGCATTGATTACCGGCGTCTCAACGACGCCACTCGGAAGGACCACTTCCCGCTACCATTCATTGATCAGATGCTGGAGAGACTGGCGGGGCACGAGTTCTACTGTTTCCTGGATGGGATGTCCGGGTACTTCCAGATCCCGATTGCACCGGAGGACCAGGCGAAGACCACTTTCACCTGCCCCTTCGGCACCTTTGCATACCGGAGGATTCCATTCGGGCTATGCAATGCCCCGGCGACTTTTCAGCGATGCATGCTCGCTATCTTTGACCGTCTGGTCGGCGAGATTATGGAGGTGTTTATGGACGATTTCTCGGTTTATGGAGACTCATTCTCTCACTGTCTCCATAACCTGGAGCTTGTCCTTAGACGGTGTGAAGAAACGAACCTGGCACTGAGTTGGGAGAAGTGTCACTTCATGGTTCGAGAAGGCATAGTTCTTGGGCATAAGATCTCCAAGATGGGGATTGAGGTGGACAGAGCGAAGATCGAGACTATCAGCAAACTGCCTCCTCCTACATCTGTTAAGGGGATCCGGAGTTTTCTTGGTCATGCAGGTTTCTACAGGCGGTTCATCAAGGATTTCTCTAAGATTGCTCTGCCCCTGACGAAGCTTCTAGAGAAGGATGCCCCCTTCCAGTTCACTGATGCATGCACAGCGGCTTTCATGACCTTGAAGGAGAAGCTCACCCAAGCTCCTATCATGGTTGTTCCTGACTGGTCCTTACCATTTGAGATTATGTGTGATGCCAGTGACTTTGCTGTTGGAGCTGTGTTGGGGCAGAGGCATGATCAGCATTTCCGACCCATCTACTACGCCTCGAAGACCTTGAATGATGCCCAGGAGAACTACACCACCACGGAGAAAGAGCTGCTCGCGGTGGTGTTTGCCTTCGATAAATTTCGCCCCTATCTGGTCTTGTCCCATGTGATTGTGTATACTGATCACTTCGCGATTCGATACTTGATGAGCAAGGCTGATGCCAAGCCTAGGCTCATACGATGGATCTTACTGCTGCAGGAGTTTGATATTGAGATTCGGGACAAGAAGGGAGCAGAGAATGTTGCTGCCGATCACCTCTCCCGGTTGGACGCACCCCCTGCGGACAACCTCGAGGAGGAGATCAATGACTCTTTTCCAGATGAGAGACTGATGATGATGTGCCTGGTGGAGAGTGTCACCCCCTGGTATTCTGATTTTGCAAATTATCTTGTGGGCCAGCAGCTGCCCAAGGGGATGACAACTCACGCCAAGAGGAAGTTTTTCTCCGACCTGAAGTACTATTTCTAGGATGAACCTCATCTCTTCAGGATCGGAGCCGACGGGATCATCCGTCGATGTGTTATGGAGAGTGAGATGGAGGGCATTCTATCTCACTGTCATGAAGGACCTGCTGGAGGTCACCACGGAGGAAACCGCACGGCGAGGAAGGTGCTCCAGTCGGGTTTTTACTGGCCCACGCTCTTCAAGGACGCAGACGCCTTCGCACGCAGGTGCGACCGATGCCAGAGGTCAGGTAACATCTCTGCCCGGGATGAGATGCCCCAGAATGTGTTTATTACTTGTGAGATTTTTGATGTCTGGGGTATCGACTTCATGGGCCCCTTCCCTCCATCCTTTGGCAATACATATATTCTTGTTGCTGTTGACTACGTCTCTAGGTGGGCTGAGGCGCAAGCTTTGCCCACTAATGATGCTAGACGTGTTTGTGGTTTTTTGAAGCAGCTATTCTCCCGGTTCGGGACACCTAGAGCCATCATAAGCGACCGAGGCACCCATTTCCAGGGTCAGTTCGATAAATTGTTGTCTCGCTATGGTGTGACTCATAAGGTGTCCGTGGCCTATCATCCTCAAACCAGTGGCCAGGCCGAGCTGACGAACCGGGAGCTCAAGCGGATCTTGGAGAAGACGGTGAACCTATCCCGCAATGATTGGTCCACCAAGCTCGATGATGCTCTGTGGGCATATCGCACTGCCTACAAGACGCCCATTGGTACCTCACCGTACCGGCTTGTCTATGGAAAGGCATGCCATCTGCCCGTGGAGCTAGAGCACAAGGCCTTCTGGGCCCTTAAGCTGCTAAACTTGGATGTTAGTGTTGCAGGTGATGAGCGCAAAATGCAGATGTTGGAGCTGGAAGAGTGGCGTTATCACGCCTATGAGAACACCAAGCTGTACAAGGAGCACACGAAGCGCCTCCACGATGCACGGTTGCGGGGTCCGAAAGAGTTCCAGGTTGATGATCGAGTTCTCCTTTATAACTCTCGCCAGAAACACTTTCCTGGAAAACTCCGTTCCCGGTGGTCTGGACCGTACACGGTCACGCAGGTGTTTCCGTATGGCACGATTGAGATTGCTAACCCGCAAACTGAGCCGTTTAAAGTGAATGGCCATCGTCTCAAGCTCTACCTGGGAGACGAGGTCGAACGTGCGGAGTTAGCAGTGGAGCTCGCGGACCCTTAGTTCCGCAATTGGCGTCCAGCTAAAAGACGGTAAAGAAGCGCTTGTGGGGAGGCAACCCCACCACGGTTTGCATTTCTACCTTTGTTTTATTTTTTTATTTTTTTTTTATTTTAACTTTGTCGGCTTTTGAGTCTTTGAGTCAGTTTGGAGTCAGTCTGGAAAGTTTTTCGTGCCTCGGGCGGTTCGTTTTGATGTGTGATTGGTTAAATTTTAGAGCCGGGGCACGAATGAATCATGGTGGTTTGCGATTGAAAATTGAAAAAATTGCATTTCAGGCTCGGCACTAAAAACACGGGCAGCAGGGGGTTAAAACTTGGTCGTGTTTCGCCCTCTGCCTGCCCGTGTAATGCCTTTTGCTCTCGGCATAAAAAACACGGGCAGCAGGGGCTAAAAACACGGCCGTGTTTTCATCTGAGCCCGGCCGTGTTTAATGCGCTGATTACACGGGCGCGGAGCACCCGAAACACGGCCGTGTAACGGCCCGCCTGTGTTTCGGCCTCCCCCCTTTAAAAACGATTTTTCAGCCCAAAAATTTCAGATCAGCCATTTTTTTCAAACCTCCTCAGCCCCCCTCGCCGGAAAATCGCCCCTTTCACCTTCTCCCTCGATTTTCCGGCCATAACTTCCTCTCCCGACCTCCAAATCACAAACCGCGAGCGCCCCCACGCTCCTGGCGTCGAGGAGCACATTCCCCAACAATTTGGGCTGGTTTGGCTGAGGTTGGGTCGCCGGCGGTGAGTTTTCCGGCGAGTCTCCGGTGTGTTTTCCGGCGACTTTTGGTGCTTCTCTCCACTTTCTTCCTCTCTCTCGTGGTATCTTCTTGAGTCTCCAGGTGTGTCCTCCTTGTCTTTTCTTATATTTTTGGAGAATCGATACCTAGAGTTAGGTGAAGAACTTTTGCTTGTGGAATGCATGGTTTGGGGATTATTGTGGGTTTGGGGGATGATTGGGCTGATTGCATGTTGAATGGCCTGTGTGAATTGTGATTTTTCTGTGATGCCTCGATTGGTGCTATTTAGAGCAGTTGTGGTATGCTTGTTTAACCGGGGGCCTAGTTCACCGTCCAAATCGCTTGATTTGAGGGTCCCCGGTGTATTTAACTGGTTCAATCTCGTATGATGGGTGTGCTTGTTTCGCCGGGAGTCTAGTCCACTGTCCATATCTTTCGATATGAGGGCTCCCGGTGTGGGTTTGGCCTAACATTGACCCCGTTTGCTTGTGTACCCTTTGTCCTTCATTGTGTTTTGCAGGATCATGGAGGCTTATCTCGACCAGCTGAACATTATCCAGCGCCATAAGCTGCGGAACCTCCGCACCCGCAGCATCGCCGAGCACCATCACCTCGATTGGGAGGTGTTCGAGGAGCTTCATGCCAGGCCACAGATGGAGGCTGCGGTCCGCTCCCCTGCTTGGCGGCGTCTTCTCACCCTCGCCGAGCCGACCTACAAGGAGCTGGTCTTGGAGTTCTCGCCACCTTCACCCACAATCAGAAGGGGAACTCCGAACACTCTAATGCTGTCCAGTTCACTCTCGGTGGGGTGGAGCACTCCCTCAGCTACTGGGAGTTCGCCAATGCCCTTCGCCTCAACTCCCGGGAAGCCGGTGGGCCGCCTCTCCGCCTAGATCTCGCCGATCCCACGGACTTCGCTTCTCAGGCGTACTTTCAGACCATCTGCCTGCCCGACATTGTGGATGAACAGTACGTGGCCAGCCAGACACGGGCTTCTCTCCTCCGTCCGGAGTGGCGGATCCTCAACCACCTGATGTGCACTTCCTACACACCCATCGCAAGCTCGGCCAACCGGGTCACGCTCCGCACACTCTGGTTGATGCATGCGATGGGTCGTTCTGAGGACACCATCCAGCTGGGCTCTGTACTGGCGAGGACATTCACGAAACCAGCCATCAGCACGACTCGCAACCTCGTTTGTGGGCCGGTGATTACCGCCCTGGCCCGCAAGTACGGGGTGGATTACACGGGGATGACTTTGGTGCGCGCGGCGTCCCCATTCAGCGAGGCTACTCTTCGCCACCAGCACTTGCTTGCTCGCCACGGGCGTCAGCGCTGGATCGAGGGCCTTCCTCAGCCACCTCATCCTGCCGAGGGTGACCAGGCCGAGTCGAGCGCCGCTGGTGGGCGCCGAGGTCGACGTCGCGTTCCCCGTCGTGGCCAGGCTCCCGCGAGCCCCTCTCCTGCCCCCCGGTCTCCTTCTCCAGGGTCGCCTCCTCCTGTGGTGGTGCCCATATCCGACCAGTTGGCGGCGATCTCGCAGCAGAATGAGCGCCTCTTAGCTGGCCAGGAGCTCCTCCACACCCGCCTTGATCGTGAGCGGGACCGCGGGCGTCGTATCCTGTCCGGGCAGCACTACATCATGTCCTACTTGGGCTTGGACCCGAGCGCGGTCCACTACCCGTTCGTGCAGTCTCCGGGGTTTGAGGATGAGTACCCTCCACCCACCGGCGATGGTGGTGATGCCTTCTAGAGCGGGTTTTGTGCTTTATCTGTTTTCCAGACTGAGACTCCGTGTTTTGTGGTTTCGTTTTGTTTTGTTTTATCTCGGATTGTAGACTTGGTACTCTGACTCCTATCACCCAGTGTGTGTTTTTGTTGTCTCTAGCTCTGTGCCCCTTCTTTTGACTGGTCCGCCATCCAGTCAGCGTTCCTGACCACTGTTTCACGGTAACATCGTTCGCCTTCCCTCTGCTCCATTGAGGAAATTGTCGCGTTTAAGTGTGGGGGGGTTCTTTGTATGAATTGGAACGTATATATGTGTGCTTCGAGCCTAGTCCACTGTCCAAATCTTGAGATTTGAGGGCTCCAAGCACGGCTGTTTGCTTGATGATTGATCGTATCGGCACTGTGGATGTGATTAGTAAATTGAATGGCTTTTGACTTGATACATGGCAACTTGAGTGTGACTTAGACAGCTTATTGTGATGACTGAGATGTGCAGTAGAATTGTGTAGGAGTTCAGTTTCTCAATTGTTTGCCCACCAAATGTGACTTGGTTTGATCACTTGCTTTTGACAGTTAGTTATGCATCTAGTTCAGGGAATCAGAACGAGAGATAGAGCATATAGGTAGCCATGTGAGATTTGAGCCTGCTCGTTTCTTTCTTGTGCAATAGTTTCCTCTTCCATGATGTGCAGCATTCACGTTGTCATTAGCTAAGTTGATGGAGGCATAGGATTAGCCCACGACCAAATTGACTGTCCTAGTGTGTCATACCCCTAGTCAGCCCCTTTGAGCCGTGTGTTTCCCTTTCTTTCGGTCTTCAATGAAAAGTCACCCTTTTGCGTCTTTTAGAAGGTTCCACAGAGTGATTTTTACATGTTCTTTGCTGTTTCTGCGATAGTGCTTAAAAGTTGGGCAGGTGTTTGAAAATTTGCAGAGGTGGTGGTTCTCTTAGGAAATGAAAAATAATGAAAGAAAATCAAAGAAAAAAAAAATGAAAGCAAAAGAGAGCCACCACCAAAAATCTGAATAATGCCCATGTAGTAGTGTTTCTTAGCAGTCTGGCTTAGAAATACTAGCATTTATGTAACCTCCTTCGCTCTTGTGCTTTGAACTTGAGTAATGCAGAATAGCAGAAAGAAACTTATTGGTTCGATTGATTGTGAATCTGTTGGGTTTGAAAATGTGGAACCTTGTGCTGTATGAATACTTCCACCACCTAAAAGGCCTTTTCCCCATGTCCAAGACCCTAGCCAGTCATCTGAACCTGTGTCTAAGACTTCCGGATTAGTTAGTGATGACACCCCATATGTGAACTCTAGCACTTAGAGGCTGCATTCATGGTGAAGAGATGTTAGGGATTGAGAGATTAAGCATGCGCATTTTTCGCATCATATTGTCCTGAACCCACTGGTCGAGAGTGAGCGATTCATTTTCTCTTATTCTCTATACTCTTTATCCCGGTGAGGACCTAGATTGCTCGGTCTTAATTCTGATATCTTGAACTTTGTGCATGATGTGACTGTTTTGAACAAGTGGTTGAGTCGAGTCTATGTTGGTTGGTGAACAGAAGGGAGACTCTTCCTTTGCTCGATTTTACTGCATTCGAATGTCATCTGTGGTGGTTGTCTAGGTTGTCAGTGAGGTTGTCCATGTGTTAATGATCGAAAGCCAGTATGATCCACGTGTTTTGTGCCGATATGTCATGCCTTGTTGTTTTGAGCTTACCTTGTGTCTGACTTGGTTTGCTTGAGGACAAGCAAACGGTTAAGTGTGGGGGAATTTGATAACGATGTAATTGCACATGTTTGCGCCCCTAGTTCTTATCCGTTTGAGGGGTATAGTCGTGTGTTTTGGCCTATTTTACGCCGGGTTGTGCTATTTTGTCATATTTCAGGTCCCAGGCGTCGAAGGGAAGGTTAACCACGAGTTTCGGGGCATTCGGAGGTCATTTCGTCAAGCTGGGGCCAAAACACGGGCACACCTAAGGCATTACACGGCCGTGTTCCTGTGGCCGTGCTTTTTATGCCGAGAGCTGAGCTGATTGCACGGGCAGGGCTGTTTCAAAGCACGACCGTGTTTCTTCCCAATTGCTGGCCGTGTAATTAAGCCTTGTCCGAGACACTGGCGGAGTCAGGCAAAGCACGGCCGTGTCCTCGACCGTGCTTTGGCCACTGATGCTTTTAAGCAGATTTTCAGCCACAAGTCAAAGGGGATTCGAGTTTTTGAGAGATAGAACAATTCCTAGAGAGAGAAAGTGACGAGCAAGAGTTCCCAAGTGCCCTAGATTGATCTTCAACACCATTGGAGGCCAGCTTGAGCTTGGAGAAGTGCCAATCAACGTCCAGAAGCAGGAATCCATCCTTCGCAGTATGAATTCCGTGTCTGATTCTACTTTTGCTTTCTTCTCCATGGAGTAGTTCTCCCATTCATCTGGGTATGGAGAACCCTAGATTTGTATGTTAGGCTTTGATTGTATGAACCCAAGTACTGATTCTATGATTGATTATATTCGATTGAGGTTTGAATGATTGAATGACTTGAATCCTGATCAAATTCCTGTTGTTTCTGCTTTAACCTAGAATGAGAATATCTGCCTAGGTTAATAGAGTATCCTTGATTGAAGGTAGGGAGTTGGTGACTTTAGTCGAGGAACCAACTCACTATTCTGTACCGGATTTACTCCGGTAGTGGAGGTTTTGTTCTTAGGGCCTCAATCTGTCTACTCCGGTGGAGGTTAATCGCCCGCTAGAGAGTCAGATTGAGAGGGTCTGAAGACCTTTAGTCGAGACTTCAGGCTGTTTAAGAACCTTCCGCAGTATAACTGTCATAGAAACTGAACTTGGTAATTACAATCCGGCTTAACTACAGTCTAGGGGGAACCATATCCGGGTGACCTCCTTAACCTGAATACAACAGTTTACTTGCTTTGTCTGTTTGGTAGTTAGACTTGCATTCCAGTTTCAGTGCTAGATAACAAGAACTCACTGAGTAGTCATCAGATCTAGGACCCGGGTTGACATATAAACCTAACCCGCTATACTACGCTTTAGGAAGTGGTTTCACTTGGCCAATTCCTAGGGTGACAGTAGAAGTGAGTCATAGGTACAATTTCACTTTCTACCCTAAAATCTTGTGTTGATAAGGTGTTTTGGGTGCTAGACACAGGAGTTAGTTATCATATCATCTGTTCTATTAAGTTGTTTCTAAGATGTAGGCAAATAGATAAGATGTCAGTGACCTTACCTAATAGTCATCATGCTCCAACCACTCATGTAGGAATAATGAAGCTTCCTTGTGGTATTCTATTAACCAATATGCTTCTAGTACCATCCTTCTCTTACAACTTAATTTATATTAGCCAACTTACCAAAAACAGTCATGTCTAACTCTTGTTTCAATCCACCTTTTGTCACATATAGGATCTCATATCTCAACAGAGGATTGGTTTAATCCCAGGAAGTAGAGGCATGTATCTTCTTGGAGAGAACCACCCTGGAGAGACTTGCAGACCCCAAATTCTTGGACTAAACACCAGTACCTATTCTAGTTCCAGCCTATGGCATCAAATGTAACATTCCAAACCTTTTCCCGGCGAAGATATTGTCCGCTTTGGGCCTCGACCCTCACGGTTTTCGACTTGGGGTGCAATTCAAGGTGACTTCACATAAGGTCACTCATCCTTGTTGTACTCCACACTGAGCATGTTTAACTTCGAAGTTCTCACAGGAACTCCTCCATTTCACCCCAAAATGCGTCTTGTCAGTTAAGGTTGGTTTCTTACTTATGTACCATGGATCTCTCCCATGCTTTGTCGATGTGGGATTTTCCTAAGGTATTACATTACATACACCACCCCTTGGGACTCAACGCACTCGTTGAGGTTTTCCCCACCATCATTCAAGAGGGACGCAAAGAGGCTCTGATACCACTTGTAACATCCCGAACCTTTTCCCGACAAAGATATTGTCCGCTTTGGGCCTCGACCCTCACGATTTTCGACTTGGGGTGCAATTCAAGGTGAATTCCCATAAGGTCACCAATCCTTGTTGTACTCCACACTGAGCACGTTTAACTTTGGAGTTCTCATAGGAACTCCTCCATTTCACCCCAAAACGCGTCTTGTCAGTTAAGGTCGGTTTCTTACTTATAAACCATGGATCTCTCTCGTGCTTTGTCGATGTGAGATTTGCCTAAGGTGTTACATCAAAGACTAGGCCATTTGTCTTTTTCTAGATTGCAAGCAGTAAATAAGATTTGTAATGACATTACTACACCTGAGAGTTTTGATTGTGAGATTTGTCACTTGGCAAAACAGAAACGTTTACCATTTCCTAGAAGTTCATCTAGGTCTAGTTCTGTTTTTGACATGATTCATGTTGAGCTATGGGCTCATGTGGATGTTTTTTTTTCTCATGATGGATTTCAATATTTCCTATATATTATGGATGACCACAGTCGTTGTATTTGGCTTTATCTATTGAGTTCCAAGTCACAAGCGCATTCTTCTTTGCAATCATTTTATGCAATGGTTAAAACCCAATTTGAGAAGCAAGTTAAAGTCATTAGAACATACCAAGGTTAGGAGTTCAATATGACTGAGTTTTACTAGAAGGAAGGGGTAGTACATGAGACGCGTTGTGTTTACACAACTCAACAAAATGTAAGGGTTGAAAGAAAACACCAACATTTACTGAGTGTTGCTAGATCACTGAAGTTTCAATAAGGGTTAGCAACATAACAAAATGTAAGGGTTGAAAGAAAACACCAACATTTACTGAGTGTTGCTAGATCACTGAAGTTTCCGGAGTCACTTGGTTCTTCATGCTACATATTTGATAAACCAAATCCTAACACCTATTCTAGAAGACAAGTCTTCATTTGAATGCTTGTATGGAATCTCCCCTGATTATAACAGTTTGAGAGTTTTTGGTTGCCTAGCCTTTGCCACTGTGGTCGACCCATATAAGCCTAAATTCTCACCTAGAGCAGCAAAAGCAGTTTTTCTGGGATACAGTTTTGGGATCAAAGGGTTTAAATTCTATGATATTGATAGGCAACAAATTTTCACTAGCAGGGATGTGTAGTTTAATGAAACTGCATTTCCTTTTCTCACTTAGACCAATTCCTCACTATCTTTGTCTCCTTCACTTGTTCCTGCTAATTCACAAAATCAGTCCTGTCTCTTTTACACTGAAGAACCTTCACCTTTATTGCCTCCTAACCACAATGTTCATGAAACCACTGATCCAGTTTATACCCCACATTCTCCTTCTGGATTAGATTCTTCACCTTCTTCTCCTCTTTCACCTCCTCTCCTCACATTCCAGGAGGTTCTTCTCCTGGTTCTCCTTCTTCAGGGTCTCTTCCCATTGCCTCGAGGAAACAAACTCGGACTCTTAAAAAGCCATCTCACCTTGTTGACTTACACACTTCTTTCCTTACTTCCTTTAGCACCACATTTGATTCCTAGCTTCTCTATCCTCTTTCCAGCATCATCACCTATTCCAATATGTCACCAGAACACAAGTCTTTTGCTCTTTCCCTCTCTCTTACTCCTGCTCCTCAAACTTATCACCAAGCTGCTCCCCATGCTTGTTGGTGAAAGGCAATGACTGAGGAAGTTCAAGCAGTTGAAGCCAGTCCGACCTAGGACATAGTGGATTGGCCTCCAGGTATTAAACAAATTGGTAGCAAGTGGGTTTATAAAACCAAATTTCTGCCAGATGGCCATGTTGATAAGTTCAAATCTAGGTTAGTTGCCAAAGGTTATACTAAGATTTTTGGCCATGATTATATTGATACATTCTCACCAGTTTCTAAGATGGCTTCTATCAAGCTTCTGCTTCCAGTTGCTTCTATCCAGTCCTGACACTTACATCAAATAGATGTTAGTAATACCTTCCTGCGTGGAGACTTAGAGGAGGAATATATATATATATATGGGGAGTTCTACCGTACCCCGGGTGAAATCGGGTACCGCATACCTTGAGTAAGAAAACGTTATCCAGAACTTGAATTGACTGATCTTTCGGACATGATACTATACTCTAACCCTTAAAGATCAAAATCTAGGTCTTAATTCTCTAAATCTTATACCCCAAGATCAATTTAATTAGAAATAATAATCGACGGTTATGATTCGTCCAAATATAGGCAAAAGAATGAAGGCACCATCTTAGAGTATAGAGTTTATGATTTAGATAATTAGGACCTAGGGTTCACTCATTAAGTGTTAGGGTATAGTATAATGCCCAAAAATCCTGCTAATTCGAGGTCTAAATGGCCTTTTCATACTCAATGTATGCGGTACCCCGAATTTCACCCGGGGTACGGTAGAAGGCACCATATATATATATAAATTGCCCCCTATATTAAGAAAGCTAAGTCACATGCAGGGTAAGGTATGTAAATTGAAGAAGTCCCTCTATGGGTTGAAATAAGCTAGCAGGCAGTGGTATATCAAGCTCACTGAATTTCTTTCTCAGATGGGTTTTACACAGTCATATGACGATTATTCAGTGTTTAAGAGTGCTACTATCATTTTGGTGGTGTATGTGGATGATATCATCCTTGCTGGTCCATGCTTGGAGGATATTAAACAATGAAAAGGCAACTGCATTCAGGATTCAAGGTGAAGGACTTAGGTAATTCGAATTACTTTCTGGGTTTGGAGATTACCAGAACATCAAAGGGAATTTCTTTATGCCAAAGGAATTTTTGTTTGGAAATGATTGATCATGTTGATTTCCTTGAATGCAAACCAACAAAGACCCCTATCAGTATGAAAACCTCTCTATCTGCTTCTGACGGAACTTTACTGGATGATGGCACAGATTTCAGGCATATACTTGGACAACTCCAATACTTAACATCCACAAGACCAGACATTTGTTTTCCAGTTTAGAATTGTGTTAGTTCCAAGACTATCCAACTACAGTGCATTTGAAGGCTTTGCACTGGATATTGGGGTATCTGAAGGGGTGTCCAGGCCAAGGGTTATGGTTTTCTTCAAACACAAGTTTGCATCTAAGTGGTTTCAGTGACTCAGATTAAGCAACTTGCCCTATTTTCAGGAAGTCTATTACAGGCTATTGTACCTTTTTGGGTAGTTCTCTCAGAACTTGGAGGAGTAAGAAGCTGAATACAGAATCCATGCTCAGTTGTCATGTGATGTACAATGGCTTAAAGCTCTACTTGAGTTCTATGGAGTCTCTCATCCCCATCCTGTCAAGGTTTACTCTGATAATTAATCAGCGATTCATATATCTGAGAATCCAGTGTACCATGAAAGGACCAAACACATAGAAGTCGACTGCCATGTCATTCGAGAGATATTAAAATAAGAACTGCTGAATCTTCACCATGTCGGCATTGAATTCCAATTAGCAGATATATTCACCAAGGGTTTATCTGCCGATCGGTTTAAATTCTGTTAAGAAAGCTGGGAGTACTTGACATGTACTCACCAACTTGAGGAGGAGTATGAAGGATAGCTGTCGTAAGGATGATCGTTGATGAAGAACCTGAAGACACTACAGCTGTCTCAGGATGAAGAGACGGGTCAACCGAGTCGAGCTTCCTTTTACCCGATTCGGTTCCGAAACTCAGTGCATAAATAAGAGACGTACGACACCGTTTTCACCAAGCATTTAAACATTGTAATTATTTCTTCTTGCTTGCCACTTGGCGTGATATTATAGGTCAGTTTTGATAGTTAGTTGCTATTAGCCGTTAATCTATAGTATCTTTACCTTTCTGTAATTAACCCCCTATATATATATACTGATTTATGAAAATTGAGAAAGGCTATCCGCCGATTCCCACTATCTCGGCTTCTCTACTTCCCTAAAACCCTAGCATTTTTATTGCTAGATTACAAACATTCTCATGCCTTTTCCTTGGACACTCTGAATGAGAAACTCTGATGCCGCTTACAACTACTACTCTTTCTCCTTTGATGATCCCCCTGCCGCGACACATACCTCCTGTAGTTATTATTGCTGTAATTGTTCCCGACGGAGGAGCTTCTCCCCGCCACTAGTTTCCTGGATGCCAAGATATCCTGTGCGATCTGCTCTTCCGTCCGCGGAAGCAAGAATTTCCTCTTCTTCTCCTTCTCCCCCTGCTGCTTCTTACCCGCCTCGTATCCAAAAATTTCTTGCGGGGTAGAGGAGTAATTAGGGTGGCATTTGGGCCCTAATTTGTCGACAGTGACAGTGGAAGTGGTCCCCATTTTTCGCCGCGGAGATCGATGATTCGGAGCTGTTTTGCTGGCGTGGTGGTCCACGCAGATGCGCACCACTACTTTGGATGGAGCCATGCACCCTTGTGATTCATCCTTCAACCTAGTGATAGTGGTTGTACCTGGAGGGAGCTTGTTACGGAAGGTGAATTTTGGAGGCGGTTGAGTAGGGGAGGAGGACGGATGAGAGAAAAGGGAATGGTGACGGAGAGTGATCGTGGGCTAGTTGACGGGGAAGTGGTAGTTAGAAGGGTGGATGGGCAAGGAATCCATGTATAGTGAAGGATGGAGTTTCTTCGAGATAGGGTTTGGGGACAGAGAGCTAACTATAAGGAGAGCAAAGAAGCACCGAGGCAAAAGTTTGGACTAGGACCGAGATTTGTGTATATATATTAGGGCTGAAAAGGAGAGTGAGGCAAGTGGGAAAGCTATTCCCTTCTGCAATCAGATTCAACCCTTTTTCCTTTAAGGAAAGGGATACATTACCCGCAAGTTTTATTTTTGGTAATGACTATGTATTAGCCAAAACTTTTTCGGATTCTTGTTTTATTAGTCAAACCTATTGAAATACTAATAAGAGTAAATACAATATGATAGCCAAACTTTTGTTCGTAAACAAAATAAAAGCCAAACCTTTCACGGAACAAAATAATAGTCAAACTATTAACTTTTTATCCAATTGACCTGTTGATGTGACTTGAATCGGACTATCAGCCGCTACGACTGGTAATCGGGCTCAATGTTATTTGGGTTCGGGTTCTGGGCCTGGTCTGTAACCGTTTCCTTTGCCAGATTGGATTGGTTTAGACCCACATGGAGAAGTACTATAAATACTTCTCATACTCCTCTATAATCTGTAATCTCCTCGATATAGTGAAACTGGCTATCTCTCGCCCGTGGACGTAGCTAACACACATCGTGTTAGTGAACCACGTAAATCGTGTGTCATGTTTTTGATTCTCGCTTTCGTATTCTTGCTTTGTCGATTCTTGCGATTTCCCGATCCGTAGCAGCGCGTTTTTAACAAGTGGTATCAGAGCCGCGGCTGGAAATCAGTCTAGGGTTTTCGATTCAGAAGAATGACGTCGGTGAACATGAAGATCGAAAAGTTCACGGGGAAGAACAGCTTCGCTATATGGCAGATCAAGATGCAGGCTTTATTAAAACAGCAAGGGCTGTGGGGGCCGCTGTCTGCGAAACAGAAGAAGGCAGCGGTCGATGACGATGAGTGGAATACCCTGGAGGAGAAGGCCCACTCGACCATCATGCTATTGTTTTCTGATGACGTCATCATTGAAGTCGCTGCTGAGAAGACTGCCGCGGGCTTGTGGTTGAAACTAGAGAGTCTGTACATGACTAAGTCTCTAACCAACAAGCTGCACCTCAAGCAACGGTTGTTCAGCTTGAGGATGCAAGAAGGTACTCCTTTGAGGGAACATCTCGAACAGCTTAACTCTATTTTGCTGGATCTGCGTAATATAGATGTTCAAGTTGATGACGAGGATGCTGCCCTAATCCTACTGGTTTCTTTGCCGAGTTCATATGAGAATTTCGTTGATTCTTTTATTGCTGGTAAAGAAAGCGTGTCGTTGGAGGATGTCAGGCCTGCTCTTCATACGAGAGAGATCAGGCATAAGGCGTCCGGATCTGGTACAGGTGGTGAGGCATCGGGTTTGGCTATTACAGGTGGAAAGGGATAGAAGAAATCTGGTAAAGGGAATTCGAACAAGAATTCCAAGGGTCCCGGTCCACAGCCAGGTGATGCTTGCCACAACTGTAAGGAAGTGGGGCATTGGAAGTACAACTGTCCCAAGAGAAGAGGGCAACAGAAGAAACAAGGTTCAGTTGCCGTGGCAGAAGTGGACAACAGTTCTGAAGACGATCTCGCCTTGGCTGTAGATGAGAAGGCACATCATGGGGATGTGTGGTTTCTGGATACTGCAGCCTCATACCATATGTCTCCGAACAGGGATTGCTTCACAACCTACGAGCAGATAGATGGTGGTAACGTGGTCATGGCAAATGGAGCTTTCTGCAAGGTTGTTGGAATCGGGTCCATAAAGGTTCGGACACATGATGGTGCGTTCTGTACCGTGAATGATGTCAGGCATGTTCCACGAATGACAAAGAACCTGATCTCCTTGAGTCTACTCGACAGCAAGGGTTTCAGTTTCAAAGGAAAAGGTGGAGTTGTGTATGTCTGCAAAGGTTCAAGGAAGGTGCTGAAGGGCGTGAAGCGTGGGACCTTGTATGCATTACATGGGTCTGTGTTGTCTGGTTCTGCAGCAGTTGCATCGTCTCAGGTTCATCAGGAAGATATGACCACTCTCTGGCACATGAGATTGGGGCATATGAGTGAACGGGGGATGCAAGTTCTGTCGAAGAGGGATCTTCTTTGCGGGCACAAGATGCAGAATTTGGAATTCTGCGAGCATTGTGTGTTTGGGAAGCTACATCGCAGCAAGTTTCCCAAGAAGGGTATCCACCGGACGAAGGGGATACTAGATTAGCTCCACTCCGACTGTTGGGGTCCTTCACGAGTTGAATCCATTGGAGGCAGCAGGTATTTTCTGTCTATTATTGATGATTATTCGAGATTTACTTGGATTTTCATGATGAAGCAGAAAAGTGAGGCTTTCACGAAGTTCAAGCAGTGGAAGACATTGGTGGAGAATCACACCGGGAAGAAGATCAAGAAGCTGCGAACGGACAATGGTCTGGAGTTCTGTAATTCTGAGTTCAACGAATTCTGCAAGGATGAAGGGATTGCCCGTCATCGGACTGTGAGAGATACACCCCAGCATAATGGCGTTGCAGAAAGGATGAACCAGACATTGTTGGAGAGAGCACGGTGCATGCTCTCTAATGCTGGACTAGAGAGAAGATTATGGGCAGAAGCAGTGAACATGGCGTGCTTCCTGATCAACCGTGGACCTCACACAGGTATTGAGTTGAAGACTCCTTATGAGGTGTGGTATGGTAAGCCTGCTAATTACTCTTCACTGAAGGTTTTTGGGTGTCCTGTTTATTATCATGTGGATGAGGGTAAACTGAACCCAAGGGCAAAGAAGGGTGTATTTGTGGGTTACGGAGATGGAGTTAAGGGATTTCGAGTCTGGTCACCTTCTGAGCATCGAGTTATACTTAGTAGAAATGTGATATTGGATGAGAAGTCTATGTTTAACCCCATGTTGAAGGTTACTGTTGTTGAAGGTAGCAGGAATGTTGACAAGCAAGTGGAGCTGCAAACTCTCAATGAGAGTGAGTTTGAGCACCAAGGTGGAGAAGATCAACATGATGAGGATATCTCTGCAGAGCCAGAAAATTTAGAGTCCAGTGCACGAGCTCAACAGTCTATTGCTTCCGGTAGACCAAAGAGAGCGACTGCAGGAGTACCTCCATAGAGGTATGGCTTCGAGGACATGGTGGCGTATTCATTTCAGGTTGCTGAAGAAGTGGATGCAGGAGAGCCACAGTCCTATAGAGAAGCAGTTTCGGGTGGTGAAGCTGATCAGTGGCTTGCCGCAATGGGAGATGAGATGGAATCCCATGACAAGAATCAGACTTGGGAGCTAGTCAAACGACCATAGGGAAGGAAGATTGTTACAAACAAGTGGATCTACAAGAAGAAGGAAGGAATCACTTCTAAAGAGGGCATGAAATTTAAAGCTCGGGTGGTTGCACGAGGCTTCTCACAGAGGGAAGGAGTTGACTACAATGAGATTTTCTCACCAGTGGTCAGACATACTTCGATCAGAGTGCTACTAGCAATAGTGGCCTATTATGACTTGGAGCTCGAGCAGCTAGACGTGAAGACAGCTTTCCTACATGGAGAGTTGGAGGAAGAAATTTACATGACTCAGCCAGAAGGATTCGAGGTTCCTGGAAAAGAAGACTATGTTTGTAAGCTGAAGAAGTCCTTGTATGGACTTAAGCAATCTCCGAGGCAGTGGTACAAGAGATTTGACAGCTACATGCTTGAGCTGGGCTACAGCAGAAGTCCATATGATTGTTGTGTGTATCACAACAAGGTGGAGGATGGTTCTATGATCTATCTTGTTCTGTATGTGGATGATATGCTCATAGCTGCGAGGTTAAAGTCTGATATACAGAAGTTAAAGGGGCTTCTCAGTGCTGAGTTTGAGATGAAGGATTTGGGAGCTGCTCAGAGAACTTGGGAATGGAGATTTACAGGGACAGGTCGAAGAAGAAGCTTTTCTTGTCACAGAAGAGCTACATCCAGAAGATACTGTCGAGGTTTGGCATGTCTTCAGCAAAGCCCTTAAATACTCCTAGTGCTTCAAATGTTCATCTATCCTCAGCTTATGCACCACAGTCGGAGGCTGAGAAGGAGTACATGTCGAGAGTCCCATATGCTAGTGCAGTAGGTAGCTTGAGTTACGCTATGGTATGCACTAGACTTGATCTTGCACATGTTGTTAGTGTTGTCAGCAGGTTTATGATACAACCTGGGAAGGAGCATTGGCAGGCTGTGAAGAGGATCTTTCGGTACCTTAAGGGTACACCTGATGTGGGGATTAGCTTCGGAAGTGATACGGAGTGCTTGGTGTCTGGGTATTCCGACTCGGACTATGCTGGAGATGTTGACACGAGGAGATCGATGACCGGTTATGTATTCACTCTTGGGAGTTCTCTAGTGAGCTGGAAGGCAACTTTGCAGTCGGCGGTGACGTTGTCTACTACTGAGGCAGACTATATGGCATTGACAGAAGCTGCTAAGGAGGGAATATGGTTGAAGGGACTGGTTGGTGATCTGGGTCTACATCATGATCAGGCAGTGGTGTATTGCGACAGTTTGTGTGCAATATGCTTGGCCAAGGATCACGTCCACCATGAGAGGACTAAGCACATCGATGTGAGGTATCATTTCTTGAGGACAGAGAAGAGGATTAAAGTGAAGAAGGTTGGCACCGCGGATAATCCTGCTGATATGTTCACGAAGCCGGTTCCACATGGCAAGTTCCAACACTGCTTGGACTTGCTGAATGTCTTGAGTGGGTGACTCCGCCCTGCGGGGCATTGATGGCGGGAGAGAGAGATAGAAGGAGCAGAGTACATCAGAGATTTCAGAGGAAGAGGATTCAAGTCAAGGTGGAGATTTGTTGATGTGACTTGAATCGGACTATCAGCCGCTACGACTGGTAATCGGGGGTCTCGCTGCCCACCATGGTGTATGGGCTCAATGTTATTTGAGTTCGGGTTCTGGGCCTGGTTTGTAACCGTTTCCTTTGCCATATTGGATTAGATTTAGACCCACATGGAGAAGTACTATAAATACTTCTCATACTCCTCTGTAATCTGTAATCTCCTCGATATAGTGAAACTGGCTCTCTCGCCCGTGGACGTAGCTAACACACATCGTGTTAGTGAACCACGTAAATCGTGTGTCGTGTTTTCGATTCTCGCTTTCGTATTCTTGCTTTGTCGATTCCTGCGATTTCCCGATCCGTAGCAGCGCGTTTTTAACATGACCGTTAGTTGAGTCTGATGTGGCACTTGAATGACTGAGATGAAAAGGTTATGATGATGTGGCAAGCTATTAAACTTTGAGTCTGCCACGTTGGATATTTATTGTTATAAAAAACTATTTATGATATAGAAAAATATAATATATCTAAAAAAACCACTGAAGAAACTCTTTTCATTCCTACCCTCCGGCGAATCACATCCGTCGGAGCCACAGAAGCAGGCTCATTGACCCCTTCCACTTTCCCACACCGTCGTTGCAAAACTCTCCAACACTGGAGCTTGAACCTCTTACCCAAGAGGAGTGCCCCACAGCGGCAAAGCCGGCTTCTGCTCCTCGTACTCGACGTTGGGCGACATCTCCTATGTCACATTCGTCTCCAATCCGATTTGTTCCAGATTCAGCCCCTCCAGCAAACTCTTCCCTCAACTGGCCAAACCCGGTGGTGGCGAGGTTTTTCTGTGAGATGCGATTATCCACGCCAAGGGGAATCGTAGGCTGACACGCTAAAACACAACACCTAACAATGGCCAAGTGTACCCAATGAAAGGGACTGCAGTATAGTGGCACAAGTAATAAATATCGAATCCACGGGTCTCTAGAGTTACTATTACTCAGCTTCAGTTCATTATCTAGCAAACTAGATTAAGGATTGATTTACTAAACTACTCTACTAAGTACTCTACTAATTACAAAGGGAACTCACTTAGGTATGATTCCCCCTAGCTCCTCAATTAGGTGCAAGTTGCAATTACCTTTGGTTAAACTACTGTTGATTAAACTGCGGAAGATCCTAAATTAGCTTGGAATCTCTTAAGCTGACCAAGCCCTCTTAAACAGAATACCCGGCAGGCGACTAACCTTCATCGGGATAGACTGCTAAGGCGATTCACACAGATCTCCACTACAGGAATGAATTCCAGTACAAAGTAGTAAATTGATTGACTCTCGCACAACCAATTCACCACTATCAATCAAGAAAGCTCTCTTAACCTAATCAGATTCTATCTATCATAGGTTAAATCAGAAATCAAGAGAAGATGATCAGACTTCAATTGACTCTATAAATCATGCCTCAATCGATTATAATCAAACAATATAGCATACAAAACTTCATACAAGAAAGATCCTAACACATGGAGCTAGGGTTCCTCAAAACCTAAGTGAAGGGAAGCTACTCCATAGAGAAGAGAGATACTGCAAAAATCTGATCTAGATCTTCAATCTCCATCTCCAAGCTTGATTCCCGAGCTCCAATGGCGAAGAAATCCTCCAAAATAGCTCCAAGAATGTTCCCAAGTTGCTCTCTCTCTCTCTAGGGTTCGTCCCTTGGGTGTTTGGGAACCAAAACCCAGCTCTCCCTTTCCTTTGGCTCGAATCTGCCTCGAAAACCCGATTCTGGGCGAAATACGGGCAGAATTACGGTCGTAATTCTTCCATGCCCGTACTTTGCCCAAAACACGCGTTTTGGTTAAGTTTCAGCGCATCCAAAGCTCCTCTCGGCAATGAAATTACGGGCATGGGAGGGGAAAATACTGTCGTAATTCTTCCTCCGCCCCTGTTTAATGCTTCGTTTCTCCCTCGTCCGGACTCCAAATCAGTCGCCGTTTGATCTCAGACGCTTGTAGTCTTGTCCTCTTTCTTTTCATAACAAAATTCCATGATTATTTTTCCATAATATGAGGTAGAAGTCAATTATTCCTCAGGTCATGCTCGTGTTTCTTCTCCCGAATTGCCAAATGAATTCCGATTGACTTGAAACTTGCGCCTTTGCTTCAATTTACATGCTAGCACCTGAAAATGTGATAAAGGAACACAACCTAGCATAGAATAGTCCAAGAAATCAAAAAGTTAAGTCAAAATGATCAAGAAACGAGGGTGCAAACATGTACAAATACGATGTTATCAAATTCCCCCACGCTTAACCGTTTGCTTGTCCCCAAGCAAACCAAGTCAGATACAAGGTAAGCTCAAAACATCTTAATCATGAAACCCTTGGCCAAGCAAACCAAGTCAGATACAAGGTAAGCTCAAAACATCTTAATCATGAAACCCTTGGGGACATATCATATAGGCATGAAACACGAGAATCATATTGGCTTTTAGACATCAACACATGAACAACTTCAACAGCAACCTGGACGGCCACCACAGAGGACATTCGAGTGCAGCAAAATCGGGTAAAGGAAGAGTCTCCCTTCTTTTACCAACCAACCTAGACTTGATTCAACCACTTATTCAAGACAGTCAGCTCATGCATAAAACTCAAGACATCAGAATCAAGACCGAGCCATCTAGGTCCTCACCGGAGTAAAGAGTGTAAAGAACAAGGAAATGAATCGCTCACTCTCGACAAGTGGGGTCAGGACAATTTGATGCGAAAAATGCGCATACTTATTCTCTCAATCCCTAACGCCTCTTCACCATGATGGCATCCTCTAAATCTTAGAGTTCACATAAATGGGTGTCATCACTAACTAATCTGGAGGTCTTAGACACAGGTTCAAATGACTGGCTAGGGTCTTGGACATGGGGAAAAGGCATTTTAGGTGGTGGAAGTATTCACAGCACAAGGTTCCACATTTCCAAACCCAACAAACTCACAGTCAATCAAACCGCTTACTTTCCTTATGCCATTCTGCATTACTCAAATTCTTTAGAGCACAAGAGTGAAGGAGGTCACATAAATGTTAGTATTTCTAAGCCAGACTGCTAAGAAACACTACTTAATGGGTACTATTCAAATTTTTGGTAGTGGCTCTCTTTTGCTTTCATTTTTTCTTTGTTTTTCTTTCATTTTTTTTTTCATTTCATAAGAGAACCACCACCTCTGCACATTTTCAAACACCTGCCCAACTTTTTAAGAACTACCTCCAACTCTCACATTATATTTAGCAGAAACAGCAGAGAACATGTAAAACCCACTCTATGGAACCTTCTAAGAGATGCAAAATGGTGATTTTCCATTGTAGACTGAAAGAAAGGATAATACACGGCTCAAAGGGGCTGACTAGGGGGTATGACACACCAGGACAGTCAATTTGGTCATGGGCCAATCCTATGCCTCCATCATCTTAGCTAATGACGACGTGAATGCTACACATCATGGAAGAGGGATCTATCGCACAAGAAAGAAACGAGCATGCTCAAATCTCACGGCTACCTATATGCTCTATCTTTCATTATGATTCCCTGAACTAGATGCATAAACGATTGTCAAGAGCACGTGATCAATCCAAGTCACAGTTGGTAAGCAAACAGTTAAAAAACTAAACTCCTACACAATTCTACTGCACGTCTCAGTCATCATTATAGGTTGTCTCAGTCACAATCCAGTTATCATTCATCAATTCTAACAGCCATTCGGTTCATCAATAAACCACAGTGCCAATACGATCAAGCAAACAGCAGTACTTAGAGCCCTCAAATCTCAAGATTTGGACAGTGGACTAGGCTCCAAGCACACACATACAACCAAACATTCACACGCAGACATAATCGAACATCCCCCCACACTTAAGCACGACATTGTGCTCAATGGAGGAAAGATAAGGAGGGTAGAACGAAGTTACCAGATCAAGGGTGAATGATGGTGGACGGGGCAGGCGGTGCATTATAGGAGAAGAGCGTAGTCGGAACACAAACACCCCACAAAATCTCACAAAGGTTGAGTTATTGACTCTAAAATCAAAGAACAAAACTGACTCAACCGAGGAGAAATAGAGAAAGAAATGCAAACCGACTGGTTGAGTTGCCTCCCAACAAGCGCTTCTTTCACGTCGTGAGCCGGACGATGGCTCATAAGTTTCGGTCCACCCCAATAGCTCCTTGAAGTTGAGGTTCTCGTCGATGAGGTGGAGTATCAAGTCACGAGCATGTGGTATGACAGGTGATGGAAGCTCGTGCACTTGATGCAGATAACGTCTCCACCCTCGAGACCTCTTCTTCTCTTCTCTCGTCTCATTGCCCCAAACTAGATATGACAGCATCGATTGACCACCATCGCATCCACCAAGAAGAACCGATGTCGATGTGGCCTTGGTCTGGCAAAGAGACCCTGCAAATGGGTCCTTGCTAAGCAGTTCCTCGAAGTTTGGTGGGGATATTACTTGCAACTCATGGCCGGTGCAGGCCTCTTCCACCTCAACTTCGTCCTCGGCCTGAACGCCAATTGCTTCTTCAACCTCCCTTCCTTGTTCATGTGGCATCACCCCTGGGAAATGATAAAGAACTCCTCCTGCTTCACTTTCGTCATTCACCGCAACTTCTTTCTGCACCCTTTCTTGCTCTTCTTCTTCTAGCACGGATTGGAGAGCAAGTTGCCAAGCAATTTTTTCCATGAGATCTTCTTGCATCTCCTCACTCATGCCCGCCTCTTCAAAGCTCAGTTTGGGATGTGGGAAGGTGTGGTCGGCTACGACAGGACATTCCTGATCATGATCATCACGGGAGCTCTCCGTTACAACTTCAGTGTGCTCCAAAATGTCCTTGTAGCCTTCTTCTTCCTCCTCCTCTTCTAGTATGGTAGCAGAAGGGTGATCTGGAGCAGGTTGTGCACAAGATCGCTCAAGATCATCGACGCTCTTCTTAAGGCTCAGGAGGATCTCCTCTGTTTCAAGAAAGGCCTGGGTATAAAGATCCATCCTATCCCATGATCTCTCACTGTCTCGAGCAAACTGCTCCATGAGAAGCTTCAACTCATAATTTGGATCTGGTTGTGGAGTGTAGCATGGCTCTGCAGAATGGCCCGTGAAGGCCGCCATGGGTAACTCCAGCTCCGATGGCCCTTCTGGTTGTGGGAGAAATTCTTCTTGATAAGGAGGTTGTTCTTGTTATGCCCAGGGGTCTGATTGTTCTCCGTAGTAAGGGGGTTGGTACTGGAACCCAAATCCATAGTCTTCTCCTTCTTGATTGCTCCAGGGAGTCTCGGGGTAATACCACTCAGACGGTGGTGGATACCCCCAATGGTTGGAGAAGCCATGAGGATCCATAATTCAGATCTGCACCAACAAAAACAAAAAAACACCCAAGTGAAAAGCAAGGGTGGAAAGGAAAAGAAAAACGCTAAAGTAACAAACTTCTGCCTTTCTTAATAATCTAGAAAGTCCCCGGCAACGGCGCCAAAAACTTGACACGCTAAAACACAACACCTAACAATGGCCAAGTGTAACCAATGAAAGGGACTGCAGTATAGTGGCACAAGTAATAAATATTGAATCCACGGGTCTCTAGAGTTACTATTACTCAGCTTCGGTTCATTATCTAGCAAACTAGATTAAGGATTGATTTACTAAACTACTCTACTAAGTACTCTACTAATTACAAGTAGGGAACTCACTTAGGTATGATTCCCCCTAGCTCCTCAATTAGGTCCAAGTTGAAATTACCTTTGGTTGATCTACTGTTGATTATACTGCGGAAGATCCTAAATTAGCTTGGAATCTCTTAAGCTGACCAAGCCCTCTTAAACAGAATACCCGGTAGGCGACTAACCTTCACCGGGATAGACTGGCAAAGACTGCTAAGGCGATTCACACAGATCTCCACTACAGGAATGAATTCCAGTACAAAGCAGTGAATTGATTGACTCTCGCACAACCAATTCACCACTATCAATCAAGGAAGCTCTCTTAACCTAATCAGATTCTATCTATCATAGGTTAAAGCAGAAATCAAGAGAAGATGATCAGGCTTCAATTGACTCTATAAATCATGCCTCAATCGATTATAATCAAACAATATAGCATACAAAACTTCATACAAGAAAGATCCTAACACATGGAACTAGGGTTCCTCAAAACCTAAGTGAAGGGAAGTTACTCCATAGAGAAGAGAGAGACTGAAGAAATCTGATCTAGATCTTTAATCTCCATCTCCAAGCTTGATTCCCGAGCTCCAATGGCGAAGAAATCCTCCAAAATAGCTCCAAGAATGTTCTCAAGTTCCTCTCTCTCTCTAGGGTTCGTCCATTGGGTGTTTGGGAACCAAAACCCAGCTCTCCCTTTCCTTTGGCTCGAATCTGCCTCAAAAACCCAATTCTGGGCGAAATACGGGCAGAATTACGGTCGTAATTCTTCCATGCCCGTATTTTTCCCAAAACACACGTTTTGGTTACGTTTCAGCGCATCCAAAGCTCCTCTCGGCAGTGAAATTACGGGCATGGGAGGGGAAAATACGGTCGTAATTCTCCTGCCCGTAATTCTTCCTTCGCCCCTGTTTAATGCTTCGTTTCTCCCTCGTTCGGACTCCGAATCAATCGCCGTTTGATCCCAGATGCTTGTAGTCTTGTCCTATTTCTTTTCATAATAAAATTACATGATTATTTGTCCATAATATGAGGTAGAAATCCATCATTCCTCAGGTCATGATCGTGTTTCTTCTCCCGAATTGCCAAATGAATTCCGATTGACTTGAAACTTGCGCCTTTGCTTCAATTTACATGCTAGGACCTGAAATGTGACAAAGAAACACAACCTAGCATAAAATAGTCCAAGAAATCAAAAACTCAATTCAAAATGATCAAGAAACGAGGGTGCAAACATGTGCAAATACTATGTTATCATAGGCAGAAGCTGAAATCAATCGACGAGAATCAAGAGTATTTCTAGGGTTTCTCGAGAATCGCAGCAGACAGACAATAACTCTACAAATCCGATAACGATTACGACAAGATTTTCTTCAAAGACGAGAATAAAGGGTTTTAGGAGGAAATCACATGGCTGATTCTGATTTCATATGGGTATTTCATCCCCACAGGCGACGCAACTTGCACTTTATCGCACAGCTCTGCCACAGGCGGCGGATTCTCCGTCTGATTCACTCTCTATTCCAGTGCTAAAAAAAAGTAATCCATCAGCCTATTCTAGGAGATCCCCTTCCCTCCACTAGACCCGACCCGAGATAGGATCCCTATTGCCGAGTCGTTCTTCCCTTTGTAAATCGCCGTCGCGGCTTCCATCAACATCGACCTCGTGAAAATCGTCGGAGTCGCGGCGAAGGTCGTCGTGGAATAAATAGTAGAAGACGACGTCACTGAGAGATGAGATTCTGAATCGTCTCCGACCACTCCCTTGGCTGCCGAAGCGGACCTTGTGCAGGGCGACGATCTGGATTCGCCAGAGAAGAGGTTGGGGGAGGATGTTCGATGGAGGGAGAGATATGGGGATAAGATGTAATTTTCGTGGTTGGCGTGTGATGTTTTTTCTTTTATGTTAAATATTAAATATTATAATTAATAAATAAGTCAAATAGTTGACTGTTTTGCCACGTCATCAGGTTCTATTCAACTCAAAAGCTAATGTGCCACATCATAGTCAACTAATAGTTGACCCATTGGAAAGTTAACGATTTAGCTATTAAATTATTTTTGAAAAGGTTAGACTATTATATTTTTTAAAATGAAAGGTTTGGCTATTATTGTATTTACCCTACTAATAATTAGCCAAAAGTTAACTTTTAGTTAGCAATTTTGTTAGTAATATTGACTTGACTGTTCTGTTAATTAAGCTGAATAAGATTTTGACTCTGTAGAGTTCTACCGCTCCCGTGGACTAGTTCTGAATATCAGGGATACCACGTAAAATCCAGTGTTTGTTTTCTCGTTTCAACTTCTTATCATGGTATGAGAGCCTCTCTTGTGAGGTTTTCGGCTGCTTTACTGTTTTGATCTTTGGGGCATTTTTTGACTACTCTATTTCTGGGTGTTTTGGCTTCTTGGGTATGCTCTATTTCTGGGTGTTTTGACAGCTTGGATATTGTCTTCTGCTCGATAGCTTCAGGTATTTTCGGCTTAACTTGTCTCGTCTGCAAATAGGGTTTTTTGGGGCTAGTTTCCTCAGTTGTTCTTTGCATTATTAAGTGTTGACTGGTGATTGTCTCAGCTAATTGCTCTGCTTGACCTGCTCAGTTCTTTCCTTGATCGCTCTCTCCGCGCGTATCATGGATCCCACCAAATCTGAGGTGCTGATGGGGCGCTTTGATGGGAAGAACTTCACTTTGTGGGAGTTCCAGTTCCACACTTTTATTCAAGGGAAAAGATTGATGTCTCTCTTGCTAGGTACTCGACCCAAGCCTGTTGAATCGCAGGAGAAGGCTTGTTCTGACTGGGAGGATGAGAATGCGTAGGTTATTAACTAGCTTCTCGCTTTTGTTGATGTCCCGACAGGATTGAGTTTACGTCGGTTTTCTACGGCTAGTGAGATGTGGAAGAATCTTGTCACGACTAACAGCCAGGTAAGTGCCTCGCGGCAATTCAACTTGGAATTAGCCCTCGGGTCTCTCACACAGGGCAACATGGATGTTCGCTCGTAATATCAGGCGGCGATGAACATATGAATGGAGAGTGATCTTATTTCCGCTACTCTTACCGTTTCTCCTCTTACAGCCAAGATGATTGCGGAGTGGTCGCGCTCTAACACAGTGCACTTCCTGATGAAACTTCGACGTGAATTCGAGCCCATTTGAGCTTATCTTTTTCCCTACAACGTCACCATCTTGGAGGAAATCTTGGTTGAGCTCTATCGTGAAGAAACCCACCTTAAAAGTCAAGCTCGACTTGATTCTTCCTCTACGAGGTCTCTTGAACAATCCTTTGTGTTTGCTGCTACCTCCTACCGTCCTCACTTTCAAGCTCCTGAAAGCAATGCCAGCTCTACTCCGTCGTCCGGTCCTTGCATTTGTCACTACAGTACCGCATATGCTACTACTGTAGTGGAGGCTCCTCCTTCTGGCTTTTCTACTTTTGGCGCTATAACGGGGGTTTCAAAGGCCGCTCTCCAGGATGTGATGACTTCTGCTTTCTTTGTTGGCTCTTCCTCAGTTAACCCTCGTCGTTGGCTCCTTGATTATGTTGCTTTCAATCACATGACTAATAATGCAGGTTCCTTTCGTTCTGTCAAACCTGGCTCGCAACGGCTGCAAGTTGCCAATGGTGATATACTTTCTATTGCAGGCATTGGTCATGTGGATGAGCCTCAGCTTTTTCTTAATAATTCTTTTCATGTTCCCTGTCTAATGCCTAATCTGATATGGGTGGGGCAATTGGCAGAAGCGGGCTCTGAAATTCAGTTTAATGATCATGGATGTCTTGTGCAGGACTTGACGACGGGGAGCGAGATAGGTCGGGGTCATAAGTCTGGTCGGGTGTATGTCATGGATAGTCTTCATTCCTTGGAGCAACGTGTTCATGGGTGTTCTTCAAAGGCTCCTGTTTATTTGTTGTCGCGCGCGAGTGGTGGGAAGACGCGGGCTATTGGTGTGGTTACGTGTGCTCAAGCTTCCGAATTCATTTTGTTATTACATATGTTTAAACATAAATTATATTCTAGGAAATTTCGTACTAGCTCCTTTTCTTTGCCATCTTGCATCAGTTGTGTTGAAGCTAAAGTTGCTTAATATACATTTTTGTTGAGCACAACTGTTTATCGGGCTCCTTTTGATCTTGTGCACACCGATCTATGAGGCTCGTCGCCCATTCCTTCTTGCAATGGTTTTCTGTATTTTGTGTTATTCATCGATCACTATACTCGCTTTAGTTGGATTTACTTCTTACGTCATAAGTCAGAACTCATTAGACATGCTCAGGACTTCATTCGCATGATCCAAACGCAATTTCAGAAATCCATTAAGATCATTCGCTCGGATCCCGGTGGTGAATTCAGTACTAATGAACTACTTGCCTTCTACCATTCACAGGGTATTCTGAGCCAGCAGTCCTGTCCCGGGGTTTCCCAGCATAATGGTGTGATCGATAGGAAGAACATACATGTTGTGGAGTTGCCTCGAGCTCAACTCTTTCGATCCGGCGATCCTGCTCGATTTTGGGTTGAGGCGACGAATACAGTAGTTTATCTCATCAACCGGAAAATGACTCATGTTTTAGATAATTTGCCTCCTTTTCATAAACTGTATTCGCGTCCTTTAGACTATGGTGCTCTTCAGGTATTCGGGTGTTTGTGCTTTGTACTTCTGCCCAAGAAGGAAAGACACAAGTTAGCGCCTAAAGTTGCACACTGTGTATTCTTGGGATACAATGATCGTCACAAAGGTTATCTTTGTTACGATCCAAAAAATCAGCAGCTCCGTATTGCTTATCACGTGGTTTTTATGGAGATGGTGATGTATTTTTCTCACACCAGCGCTAGGTCATGGGACCAATCTCTCCGAAGACACATCCTCGGCAGAAGAGTTATCTTCTTCGGTGCCTCACTCTTACGAGTCCTTTGCATCCTCTTCTTCCACCGCGAGTTCCACCATGAGTTTTGCTTCCCCCACGAGTTCCTCCTCCACCTCAGTTTCTTCGTCTAAGGATGATGATGCACCCGATGCACCTGTTGATGCTCTTGCACTACGACGCTCTACTTGAAGCACTAAAGGTTAGCCGCCAGTTCGTTATGATGATTTTGTTGGGTATCCACTAGTTTCATTCCTATTTCGTCTAATTATCGCAAGCTTGTGGTATTCCAGAATGGGATGCAACAATGACAGATGAAGTCACGACCCTTGAGGTAAACCAGATGTAGGATGTTGTCGACTAGACTCCTTATATGTCTATCATTGAGAGCAAATGGGTGTACAATATTAAGATGAATCCTGATGGTATTATTGAGTGTTTCAAGGCTCGAGTAGTGGCGCAAGGGTTAAGCCAGGAGTACGGGATCAACTATGATGAGATATTTGCACCTGTTGCAAAAATACAAACTGTCCGGAGTATTCTTGCTGTGGCTACCATGCGAGATTGGCCTCTCGTGCAATTAAATGTTAAGAACGCCTTTCTCCATGGAAACTTGAAGGCGACTATTATATGGCTTGTCCTCCAAGTTACTCTAAAGGTGGCCTGGATAAGGTTTATCGCCTGAAACGTTCATTGTATGGTCTTAAATAAGCTCCCTGAGCTTAGTTTGAGAAGTTCCATGGTACTGTCATTCAGATGGATTTGTGTAGAGCCAGAACGACCCTTCACTGTTCTTGCAACTACTTCTCAGGTATCACGGTATTACTTCTCTATGTTGAAGACATGATCCTTTCTGGTAATGATCAGGCTGGTATCCAATCCCTTACTACTGCCCTTCATTAGGCTTTCAAGCTCAAGGAGCTTGGAGATGTCTCCTATTTTCTTGGACTTGAGATTGATCGTAGTGACCGTGGTATCTTTGTTAGCCAGAAGAAGTATGTTCGAGATCTGCTTGCTGAATACCAGTTTGAAAATTGCAAGCCATGTGCAATGCCGATGGAACAGAAATTGAAACTAAGCAGGACAAGTGGTAATCTTCTTTAAGATCAAACTAATTATAGAACTGTTATTGGGAGCATGGGATATCTTAGTTCTACACGACCTGATATTGCCTATGCTGTACAGGTTGTGAGTTAGTTTATGGGTATGGCTCAGACCTTGCACCTTGATGATGTACATCGGATTTTTAGATATCTATAGGGGTCGCAGGATGTCCAACCATTCTTTCCTAGAAGTGGTGCTCCTGTCTTGGAAGCCTATGCAAATGCTGATTTTGCTGGGTGTGTTGATACTAGAAGGTCAGCGTCTGACTGGTGTGTTTTGATTTCTCATTTGTTTCCTGGTGCTGCAAGAAACAGGAGCGGGTATCTAAGTCATCCACTAAGGCGAAATATCAGTCTATGTAAGAGGTCAGCTCTAAACTAGTTTGGCTGCAGCGGTTACTTTTGGATCTAGGGTGTTTCCTGCGAGATGCCTATGAAGCTCTTTTGGGAAAATACTAGTGCTATCCGAATAGGTACTAATCCTGTCATGCATGATCGGACAAGCACATTGAGATTCATGTGCACTATATTCGTCAGTTGGTCATAGAAGGCACCATTCAGCTTACTTACTTGTCAACAAAAGATTAGACTACAGTTCTAGTACCCCCAAATTTTCTAGGTCTGTTGCTCAAGGCACTAGTAATGCAGTTGGTGATCATCCTTCTGAAGGTACCACATCTACTGAAGGTATGAACCAAACTCCATTTGCTTTCACTGTAGAGGAAATGACACGCCTCAGGAACCTGTTGCAAGTTGGTATTAATACCTACCCATCCCCACCTACCTCCCTATCCATCAATCACTAAGCCTTTACATCCACACAATACCCTACACCATTCCCTAACTTTGCAGGTAAACATGCCACTTTTTCTTCTCATCTAGATGAAACCTGTGATTACAACTTATGGATTATAGACACAGGGGCATCTGACCACATAGCCTATTTCATTACCATGTTTACCACCTACATAGAAGTTAAGGATACCTATGTTTACTTCCCAAACAAAACCAAAGTCATTGTAACCTGTATAGGCACAGTCACATTACCTAGTGGCCTATCACTTTATGAAGTCCTCTTAGTTCCTACCTTCTATTTCAATCTCATTTCAGTCAGTAAATTAACCCATGATCACCCACTTTCCTTACACTTTCAATATGATCAGTGTGAAATCTATGACCTTCTAAGACAAAGGAAGATTGGTTTGGCAAGAGAGTGTAGAGGGCTCTCCTAGTTGGTCCATCCTCAGAGTCATTCCCCATTACCTTCACCACCCTTTCACCAAGCAGCCTCAACTTTTAACTACCAACCACAAGATCTCCATCTATGACATTTGCTATTACGACACCCTAGCCATGATAGATTATCTTTGCTTTCCAAAATCATTCCTGATTTAACTAAACTGAAACCAATACACTGTGATGTCTGCCATTTATCCAAACAACACAAACTACCATTTCCTATTAGTACCAATGCAACACTTGAGATGTTTCATTTATTGCATATGGATATTTGGGGACCTTTATCAGTTGTTTCCTATGATGGTTATCAGTATTTTCTTACAATCGTGGAGGATTTTTCTCGTTGTATGTGGATATATATGATGAGGCATAAAAGTGAAGTAAGGGGGTTGATATAAGGATTCTGTAGTTTGGTGAAGAACTAATTTGGTACAACAGTTAAAACAATTCGTAGTGATTAGGGTAAGGAGTTCCAAATGCGTGATTATTTTTTCTCAAGAGGGTATTGAATATCAAGTCTATTGTGTGGAGACCCATGAACAGAATGGAAGGGTTGAAAGAAAACACCAAAACATCCTTAATGTTGCAAGGGCTTTAAAGTTTCAATTTGGACTTTCCTTACAATATTGGAGTGAGTGTGTTCTTCATGGTGAGTATTTAATCAATCGCATCCCAACTCCAATTCTACACAACAAATCACCAATTGAAGTTCTGTTTCACAAACCCATTTCTCTGCTTCATTTGAGAGTGTTTGGATGTTTGTGTTATGCTTCTACCCTTGCTCATGGGAGGACCAAGTTTGCTCCTAGAGCTCAGGTTTTCATTTCAAGGGATGTGATTTTCTATGGGAAAACATTACCTTTTCATTATCCTTATGCTAGTTCTTCAATGGACCTATCTTCTTTTGTCTCCACACCTACACAGGTGGTTCCACCAGCTACTCCTGCTTTACATGTCCCTTTCCCTCTGCA
The DNA here is from genome assembly GCA_964030455.1 of Linum trigynum. Lineage (NCBI taxonomy): Eukaryota > Viridiplantae > Streptophyta > Magnoliopsida > Malpighiales > Linaceae > Linum > Linum trigynum. The sequence goes on from OZ034818.1 coordinate 16,450,899, forward strand.
TGCCACTTCTCCTCAGGTTCATCCATCCATGGATGAAGGGGCGGGGGGGATTGTTTGAGGATCACACTATTGATTACTCTCCTACAAGCATTCCAACAAGTACTCATAGTCAACATGGGCAATATGACTATTTGATTCAGATGAACAAGAATTACTACCACATGCAGATGTTGATTGTGACATCCAGGATCCTACAATAGAGGACAAACCTCGAAGAAAGGTTACACTTCCAAGTAAGTACATGGACTATGAACTAGACCCAACCATTACCTTTGGTCCAAATGGGAAATCAAATTCTTGTGGTATACATCCTATATGTTTGAATGTGGATGGTTTGAGTCATTATAATAGATCCCTTACACTGAGTATTGTGAATCTAGAAGAACCCAAGTCCTATTATGAAGCAATCAAATCATATGCATGGAATAGAGCAGTAAACTCAGAGATACATGCTTTAGAGGAGAACCAAACCTGGCATATTGTCCATTACCTCCAAACACCAAAGAGAAAGGAAACAAATAGGTTTTTAAATACAAGTTTAAGCCTGATGGATCCTTTGAAAGAGAAAAGGCCAGGCTGGTGGCCAAGGGCTATACTCAGGTCTATGGAATAGACTTTCTGGATACATACTCCCTAGTAGCTAAGATAAATGACTCGCTCAGAATATCACAATTAATTCCCACCTAAGGCCCAAGTATAAACCTTAGTCGGGTGTAATACGAGGCAAGTATGTTTAAATATCGACTCGGGCCGGTCCGTGTACCCCTACTTCATTCATTTGAATCATTATCTAGCGAATCGATTTTGGTTGAAAAGTTTGCTAATTAAAGTAAAGCAAGGCAAAAGTAAATGGTTTTGAAAGCTCTTTGTGAGAAGGATCACTCGGGTGTCGCTTCCCCCTAACTACTGCCATGGTATGTGAATCGAAGTGATTGCTATCGGCAAGGGGAACGCGAACCGCTAGGGGACGCAAATATGGTTGTAGACCACACACTCGATTGCCAAACCGATGGATACATTATAGGCTATTCAAGTGGCCCTCTCGGTTAAGGCAATCGATGGTTGACTTACTCCCTCACTCAACCCAATGGGTGGTCGGCTTAATCGCGCTTAACCAAATTGCTTAATTCAACATAGAGGTTTACCCTACACTAACCTAGATAGGTGGCTTAAAAAGCCCTAGGAATCCCAACTTAACTGAGCCTCCCTTGAAAGGGGGGTTTCCCCTCTAATCTAGGTTAGAATGGCGATTAGATTGCTAAGCACAATCAACATGAAAAATACCGCAATCATTGAATTAAATAACACCCATAAACAATCATTCAATTCACATAACAACTACATGAAAAATAGTTAGGGTTTCACAACACGCAAGTGAAAATGAAACTACTCCATGCTAGAAAGGGGAAGAACACAAAAGGAAAAGGTAGAAACCATCATGGTGATGCCTCCAATCTCCTTTGAGCTTGTGTTGCTCTTTTCTTGTGGAGAATCTTCCCAATTCACCACTTGGAGCAAACCCTAGCATTCTTTGTTCTTTGGTTCGTTCCTTCTCTCTCTAAAATCTAAAGAAGAAGACATTTTCTCACTCTTTGGCTCTCCCTTATCTCTTCCTTTCAGCTCTCCTTTTGAGCAGGGATCAGGCTCAGTTCACGGCATGAGTTCACGGTCGTGAACTCAAGGTTGGCGTCAAAATGCACCGTTTTGCTTGCACAGGCTCACGGGCAACAGCTCCAGTTCACGGTCTTAGTGACCGTGAACTCACTCAGCGTCAGTAAATTCAGAATTCGCCCTAGACGCCTTGATGTTCACGGGCAATAGCTCCTTTTCACGGTCTTAGCAGACCGTGAACAACCAAGAAAAACCATGCAAAAGTAAAGCTGAGTTCCAAGGAAACATTGTTGGAAGATGGTGAAGCATACAGAAGGCTAGTTGGGAGGCTTCATTATCTCACAATTACAAGACCAGAATAGTGTTTGTAGTGCAACAACTCTGTCAATACCAAAGGAACCCTTGTGAAGAACATATATAGGCTGCCTATCGAGTGTTATGATATCTGAAGTCATCACCAGATCAAGGCATACATTTCAACAATGCATCAGAGGAAAAGATGGTTGGCTTTAGAGATTCAGACTGGGCCAGTACAGGTTATGGTTGGCTCTTCTTTTCTAAACTGGAAAACCAAAAAGCAAACAACAGTTTCAAGATCTTCATCTAAAGCTAAATATAGAGCCTTGGCACACCTGGTTTGTGAGATTGAATGGTTAAAGAGGTTACTTTTTGAGTTAACAGTGCAGGTACCACTCGCTATCCTTGTGTATTGTGACAACAGATCTGCCATACACATGGCAGAGAATCTTGTTTTCCATGAGAGAACCAAACATATTGAGATTGATATGCATGTTACAAGAGATAGGATTAAAGCTGGTTTGTTTAAGCTGAAGCATGTTGGAACAATTGAACAACTTGCAGATATATTCACCAAAAGACTTGATCGGTTTAGAATGAAGGAGATCTTGTGCAAGTTGGGGATTATAGGAGTACCACCAACTTGAAGGGGTATGATAGAGTTGAAGTTATGCAGAGAGTAGCAATCCTGATTGACTGCGGATTTAAAGTGAATGAAAACAGTGTCGTTTATAGGTGGCTGAAAAAGAACGAAGGCCAAAGAAAGAAGGAGAATAATGAAATTTTATATAATGTTGTTAGCCGTTAATTTTACTGTTAGTTTAAACTATCAACCTATCATGTAAGGCCCCGTTTAGTATCATTTTGTTGCTGTTGTGGTTGCAGTGGTGTTGTGTAAACAGATGTACAACCACAACAGAAAACACAAACCTGTTTAGTTGATAAATCTGAAAAATCATGAAAGCTGACAACAAGAAACAAAAACGTGTTTAGTTACTACTATAAGAACTAAAAACCAGAAAAAGAGATATGTCCTCAATATTAAGCAAAGTCTCACAAAAGTCAACATACCTAACATCATTCATGTTCCTTACAAAAACAATTACTAAACATGATTATCACTCCATAACTGGTTAGCAATGTCATCACGCTTCTCGGTCATCTCACGTGTTGCTGCATAGCTGACGTTTAACTCAGTGAGTGGTAGTTTAACCCCAGAAGTCGAACCTTCTTCATCTTCATAATTTTCATATTCATGAAATAGTTTATCATCTTCTGCATGAATCTTGATGAAATTATGTAAGGCGCAACAAGCAATGACAATACTTGTTTGCTTCCTCAAGCAACAATACTAAACGGGCCCTAAAGATACATGTTGTGTTTCTGTTAATTGCAAGAGTAGCTATAAAAGGATACAGGTTACAACTGAGTTTCCTCTCCAACAATTATCATTTCTTACAAAATCTACAAACAAACCCAATGTTGACAAATCAGATATGGTTGTTTTTGGGTCAAATGACCAATTGACAGGGACGGAGCCAGGAAATTAAAGGGGGGGGGGGTAAAATTTTTTGAAAACAAATATTATGATATCTATCGTTCCACACAAATTATAAAAATATTGACAAATAAAGCTTATTTTGACCTAGTAGAAGACCTTTGGCATATTGTATAGTTAAAAAATATGTTACTGCTAATTAAATATGAAAATATAGAACTCAGTTCCTAATGGAAAATGGTGAAAAAAGAACTATAATTCCTATGCAAAAGCAAATTAACTTGCAAAAATTCAAAAAATTTAGGTTAAAATGAAAAAAACACCGTCTCAAATCTGAAATTTGTTACCAATTTTAAGACAATGGACAAAAGATATACCAAATGGGAATGTTTGGTACCAAATCGTAAGGCGTAGGAATTTGGAGATGAGAAGTATGGTACCAATTGTAAGATAATAGGCAAAAGTTGTACCAAATGAAAAAAATCTCGTAAGAAGTGAAAATTTTGGGGCAAAAGATGTACCAAAAGAAAAGTTTTGGCACCAAATCGTAATGCATGCAAAATTTGGGGTTAAGAATCAAAACATGATGAATTAAAACGTCGCTGCCTACAACCATCGAACCTCCGACCTCATATTAAACTAAAAGTTACATACCATTAGACTACAGCTTCAGTTATGTAGCTTAGTTGCTGCCATTTTTTATAATACTTTTGGTGGGGTGGGGGGGGGGGGGGTGGTGGGGGGGGAATGGCCCCCTGCTTACACTCTAGCTCCGTCCCTGGCAACTGGGCTGTCGGATTTTGCTCTTTTGCCTCGCCTTTACACTTTACAGGCTGTGATCTAATGGTGTTACTTGCATATATATAATGGCTAGCACTGGTGCAGAAAACTGCCCTCGAAGATGCCACATGATTTGGATTGAGGAATCTGGAAGTGACGAGGCATATGGATTACAAAGTCTCCAGCTTCAACATCTCCGAAACCACTTTTTGTCGCCATGCATGTCAGGGGCCAACGTAAAAAAAAATTAGTTAAATTATTAGAGATATTGAGGTTTTCACGAATTTACAACTTTATTATACTTACATTTTAATTTGATTATAATTACATGTAACTTAAGCAAAAACGCATCGAGAATGGGACGGGTCAGTGCAAGTCGGATCAATTAGTGTCATGTTTATAATCCTCAAATCCTGTATTCCCAACCCACCAACTCTCTTGGGGGGCCCAGCAGGAGTGCATCCAGGCCAGGTTATTCGCAGGGAATATCAAAGACATCCTGTTTATGTTCTTCAGCCCCGTTCCACAAAATTCCTATGCAACTTTTCCACAATAACTATTTATAAGAAAATATAAAGACATCCATATAGCCGAGAAGAATCAGAGCAGCCACCTTATCAACCACATTTCCACGAGGGCCATGGCCCCAACATCAGCGAGACAAACTACTATTAACCTGCAAACCACAGCTACTTCTCACTTCCACAGCCGCCATACCTATAGCTATACATAACTCCCACGATTCAGTCATATGGGGCACTCATCTAATCTACTTTTGTGTAGTTGAAAAGCAGGATTAACCCAAGCCCCACAATTGCACTGCATCCCTGCCCAGTTGAATGAACCCAACCTCGCATTGCATCCCATGCATAGAAGTTTCTCCCCCACAAAGCCTTCCTGCACTGCTCACAAACCAAAACAATTCAAGACCGGATCAAGGAAGTTAGCAATTGGCAATGTGCATATCCCAGGAACCGGCACTTGATGTAAGACATGAGGTCAAGTTCATGCCTCACCTGTTTGCATCCACTTCATAGGCTCAACAAAAATGGAGGAGCACTCAACAGCAGTTGGTGTCTTCTCAATGGTGCCGCCACTTCTTTTTTTCCATTTGAATGATTCTTGGCCCTTCCCACGCTCATGAAGTACTATGTTGTCGTCGGATGCAACAATCCTGCGGCACTTCTTGCAGCGGTAAACTAGTCCAAGTTTCTGGCTGGCATTAGTAGCATGGGTATCAGTCTCACTGCCTGCAGACACAGCTGCTGGAGCAGCTTCTGCGTTTGAGTCATCTGTTGCCATGTTGGTATAACTTTAAGTCTCTAACCACTTAAAACCCTGTAAACGGAACCCAAAAATGGTTAAAGCAGGCTTTGAGGGGAACAATTATGTTAAAACCCTGCATTTCAAATTTGCCAAACAACATACTCATTGTTCAATCATTCATTCTCCTCACCCTACAATAGAGGCACCACAAAAGAAGCGAATAAACCCAATTGGCAGAATACGGCCTTAATTACATAGAACGGACTGAATACAGAACCATCACATTCTTGCTAAATCTCTGACATAGATCGGAAGCTGACATAGTAGCCATACGGCATAGGCTTCAGATGCAAAATCAGACACCGTAAACGTTCGATTATATGAAATTAGGTAAGCAGGCCACACATTAGGGTTTGTTTCAGGGCTGCATAATTAGGTTCTGTTCGAGGCGAACGTCAAACATGGCTGATGAGGTACACGGAGAGATCAATGGAGGAATCGAAAGGAGAGGAATGCAGATGAAAAAGGGGGCGAGACTTACCTTCGTAGAGAGCTCTTTCGAAGACCGTCGCTTGATCTCAGTAGTGGCCGGCCCGGATGGGTTCTAGTTCTACCAGCCTGCATTGTGTCGTGTGTCTCTGTGAACAAGTCGTAATTCTCAGTTCCGACTCCGAATCCGACTGCGATTAAGAAGGCACGCTTAACCGACGACGTTTTGCTCATGGATATTGGATCCAGCGTGCTTGTGCCACGCTTCGCTATGGACCGCGGCCTTTTCACTATTTTGGCCTTCCTGCGGTCCTGTCTTAAATTATCAGTCACAGAATTCAATATTCAGAGTGATTATTATATTATTATATTTGTACAAGAAAGTAACTTAGTGATAGACAAAAACTTAATCCCAAAAAATTCGTATTAATGTGTAATTAACTAATTATCCAAGTTTGAAATGTAAATAGCTATTCATAATTTGTAGAGACTATATTGTGATTTCACATATATAATGGACATAAGGTAATTATTTTTTCATTTCTTTTGAAGATAAACACTAGCTAGCTAGGTGTAACAAAAGGGGATAAGGATTTGGATTTCCCCTATTTCGTTCTCTCTCTTTCTTCTTCTTTTTCTCCATTTTTGTATTATTTTTGCAGGTTAATATATTTATATGGCCTGAACTTTTCACGTAATAAACATTCTGTCAATCTTTTCGATTTATAATATCGTGGCTTGAACTATACATCAAAGTAACAAAATTGGCCAACCCCGAAAATTGACCGTTATCTTGGACGGTCAAACGCATTGACTAACGGTCAACATGCCACGTCACTGCCAAGTCAGCACCTTTCACTTAATTTTTTTATATTTTCCACCTATTATTATTTTTCATTGTGGATAAAAAAATTGGAAAAAATAAATAGTAATAGGTGGAAAAGATAAAAAAAATTTAAGTGAAAGGTGCTGACTAAGAGGTGACGTGACTCGTTGACTAACAGTCAACGCGTTTGACCATCCAAGATAACGATCAATTTTGGGGTTCGACAAATTTCGTTACTTTGGTGTATAGTTCAGACCATAATGTTACAGATAAAAATATTAGTTAGGATGTTTATTATCTAAAAAGTTCATATAAATATATTAACCCTATTTTCTCAAAGCCCAATTCTCATCAAAAAGACTGTTGAAAACAACCAACATACCAAGATCTCCTCTTTATCTTGTACATCCACAAGGAGCTACCGTCGGTTGCCCTCCGTGGAATAAAATCGCAAGCCTTGCTATATAATTATTAATTGCGGGTGGGTAGCAAAAAGAGAGTTGGTTTAACTGGTTATCGGTAATTTTTGATTCATCTTCGCTTACCTCCACGCAGACGGCCGGTCGTTCTTCGCCGCCTCTTCGGAGCCGAGCCTGGTAAAATTGCTACAAATCCAACCCTCGATTTCCAGATCTTCCATTGGAGCGTCGGCGAGCAATGGCGGAAGCGGAAAGGGGTCCGAACCAGCTCAGCACGTCCTACACCTCAGAGATGAGAGACCTGCTTGAATTTCACCTCTTCCTCTTTCTTGTTCACCATATTCTTATCCGGATTAGAGTTTCAGGTGAGATCGCGCTCCAAAATTTTGAAATCGCGCTCTAGCAAAATGAAGTTCGCGAATTTCTATCTAACTCCCAAGAAATTGCGTTTTGGCCTTTTAGAGCGGGAACGTGGAGGGTGAATTGGCGAATTAGGTTACCTAAGTCCTGCCCTTCCATCTTTTATGTAGGGAACTGAAAAAAGAAACAAAGATCAAAGAGGCATGATACAGAGTAGACACTCAAAAATCAAAAGAAAAAATAATCTGGAGACAGGGCAACTTGTCTGCATCACAGAAACGTGACAGCTCAAACTTTGAGTCTGATCTAAAAATCAAATCTTGTCCAGATAACTATTTGAGATACCTGATGACCTTATATGATGCTTGAAGATATGCAACACAAGGTTCCAGTGGCGTAGCCAGTATTTTATTTAAGGGGGTGCCATAAAAAAATTATATATGCGATCTCGTGTTTTATATTGTGAAATTATTCTATAACATATGAATCGGTCAAATTATCAAGATTTCACACTTAATATATCCCACCGAATAACCATTCACTACTTTAGTTCACTAGATACGAAGGCTGATCAATCGTTTCATAGTATTAAATGTTATCAACTTGTGCATTGACAAATGTTAGTAGCAAATCAAATCTAATTTCACAAGCAAATACATTGATAGAAACTAATTTTCATGTAGAAATTAGTAGATGAAATTAATTTATTAGTTTGTTGTGATTTAACGGTAGAAGATTTGACGTTTGACATTGAAATTTAGGATTTAAATATAATAATTAACTAACTAATACTACTAATATTTTGTTCTTTCTCCAAATCTAAGGAGGTGCCATGTCACCCCTTATTACACTCTAGCTACTCCCCTGGTCACTTCAGGACTCGAATACCATATTTGTATTAATATAAGCATTAAGTTAAGATTTACTCACAACTCAATTACGGGCGTAACAGGGCTCTTGTCGTTATTCCACCTCACTCCATCCCCTTTTAAGAGTTCACATACACCATGCCAATGCAGTCAAAAGCGCGATTCTACCTAGAAGCAGAAAAAGTGTAAAATCGAAAAGCATAGAATCAAAGCGTAAAAGCGTAAGTTTTTGACTCATACTGTAAAATAGTTAAAAATCTGTTAAGTACGAAAAATACTATGTAAAATATGAGAGCTCGTAATTTAGATAAGTTAATCAAACATGCCCCTCTACTTCTTTATACATCAAACATGGCTCTGTACTTTGTAAGAATGATCAAACATGTCCTTTTGTTAAAATTTTCATCCATAAACCATTAACCAAGGCCGAACTTTGGTTTGGGCGACACAAATGTCTAAAATATCCCTAATAATTTCACTTTAGAATTTATTTTGGTTCTTTTGTATAGCCAAATAATTCAAATAATTTCAATTTGAAAAGACCTAGAGGAATAAAACATGGGACAAAACTATCATTTTCCCTCCCATTTGCCGATGTCGGGTCGTCTAAATATCGATTCAACCATGATTGACGATTTTTTCAATCGAAATTTTAACAGAAGGACATGTTTGATAATTTTTTCAAAGTACATGGGGCATGTTTGATGTAAAAAATAGTAGAGGGGCATATTTGATAGAACGTCATAGTAGAGGGGCATATTATACCTATAACCCATTACACCCTATAATCAAAGGTTGGTCATGGTTCCCTTCCTCTTTTCCCATCATATATCCATAATTAAGAGGTACCGTGCCTAGTAATGATTCATTACACCCTATAAAATTCTTTTAGGGTAATTATGGAAATGAAAAAGTGACCACACCCGATTATTCTATATAATCTACCCAAACCCTAGTTCTACCCTCTTTCCAGCCAAACCCGCCGCAACCGCCTCCACCACTCCGTCGCAGTAATCCCGCCGGTCGCCTACACCAGCCCCTCCCCTCTGCCACCCCCGACGACCACCCTTGACGACGACGAATCCTACAGCCGGCCACCAGCGGCGGATTCAGGATACAATAGAGCACTGATAACAATAGTTTTCATTACAATGTCAATTGTACACGACAGTCTTTTAATTGAGCAAATTCATCAATAATGGAGTCTTCATCCATACCAATAGCATACTCTCTCAAAGAAAATAGTTAAGCAATCTGTAAGAAATTCATCGCTCATTTTGTTGCGCAAATCAGTCTTCACATGTTTCATTGCTGAAAAGGATATCTCTGTAGTAGCCGTTGAAACAGGCAACTTCAACACTAGACGAATCAAGCGACAAATCATTTTGAATTGAGGCTCCATCTCTGTTTTCACCAGCTTCTCTAGTAGTTTTGTAAGGGAAGAAACCTCATATTCCTTATCACGAACCACATGAGAGGCAAAAAATCCAAGTTCATTCTGCAAAGAATTCATCTCATAGCCTTTGAAGTCTTGAGGATAAAACTCTTCAGCAAGTTTGTATATCTTTTCTTCATCAAAAGAACGGAAAGAACCTTTAGGATCTAGTGCACCGACCAACTGAAGCAATCTAACTGATGACTCATTGAATCTTGAATTCAATGGTCCCCACTGAAAATCTATGCATTGATTAAAGTACTCAAAATGGTAGCGGTGCTCAAGAGTTGTTAGCTTCTCACCACGTCCAAGTGTAGCATTCATATTAGGTACTTCTATGCCATGTTTTGAGCAAAAAGATTTCACCTCTTCGAGTAGCTTGTCCCACCCTTCATCTCGTAGTTGTTGAAGTTTAACTTTTGCTATGGAAACAAATCCAACTGCAGCTACAATGTCAATAGATTCTTGTTGAAATGCTTGAAAAAGAAAATCTGTGATCTCCATAATCCTTTTCATCAAGTACAGATGAATACAAACTCAAAAGTCTTGATATTTTTTGAAGCACCTCTGGCATGAGCTCGATGTATTCCTTCTTTAGAACGACTAAGATCCTCAAGCACTACTGATGACTTGATATATACACATATTTTGTCCACCATTCTTATATTGTTTGAGCCTCATTTCTCGTATCTTAGGCCGATTTCATGCTAGGTTGTTCTTGTTTGTGATATTTCAGGTCCTAGTACGTAAATAGAGATTTGGGAACGAGTTCGGGATCTATTGGATGAATGTTGGGCGTTTGGCGAGAAGCTGAGAAAACCACATGGCCAGACCTAGCAGCAACACGGCCGTGTGGAATTCCATTACGCGGGCAAGACCACACTGGCGTGTACTGGGTCCCTTGCGGTCGTGTGGAAATTCCAGGGATGTCACACGGGCAAGCCAGTGTTCTACACGGCCGTGCAGCTCTAGCCGTGTAGCATTCGTGAGACCACTTAAGTGAAACGCGGCGTTTTCACCTCCACACGGGCAGCTGGGATTTCCACACGGCTGTGTGTTCGGGAAATTCTGGATTTTAACCCAATTTCGAGCCTAAGGAGAGAAAAATCGAGTTTTAGAGCAAAAAAACAGAGCTTTAGAGAGAGAAAGTGCGAAGAACAAACCCCATGAGCTATTTTGAGTGGATTTCTCACCATTGAAGCCCATATTGCATCCCCAGGAGTGAAGATCGAAATCCTAGAGCAGATTATCATCATCTTTATGAGTATAACTACCTTGATTTCTGATTTCCTCTCTCTATGGAGTAGAACCTTCTCTCACTTGGGTATGAAGAACCCTAGTTCCATGTGTTAGGAATCTTCATTGTAATGACTTGGGATTGATATACTGATTGGTTATAATCGATTAATGCATGATTCACTGACTCAATTTAAGTTTGAACTTCTTTTCTTGAATTCTGCTGCAACCTGAGATAGATAGAATCTGATTAGGTTGTTAGAGCTTCATCAATCGGTAGTGGTAGATTGGTTATACGAGAGTTAATAGATTTACTGCTTTGTGTTGGAATCTAATTCTAGTAGTGGAGTTCTGCGTTTATTGCCTCAGCAGTCTATCCCAATGAAGGTTAGTCGCCTGCCGGTTAGCCTGCCTGAGAGGGCTTGGTCAGCTTAAGAGATTCCAAGCTACTGTCGGATCTTCCGCAGTTTAATCAACGGTTAATCAACCCAGGGTAATTACAACCTTGACCTAACTAAGGAGCTAGGGGGACTCATTCCCAAGTGACTCTTCCCTTGCTAAAGAACTTTGAACCATTTCCTGCTTTCTTACTGCTTTTAGTTAAAATCACAATCACTCGACTTAGTTTTCTAGATGATAGATAATCAAGGAGTAGGCAGTAGATCTAGGCCCCAGGTTGACAAATAGAGTTTGCCACTTTACTGCATTTCCGGACTGCGATTACACTTGGTCGCTGACTCGACTCTACTGTCACTCCAGGAATTGGCCAAGTGTAACCACTTCCTAAAGCGTAGTATAGCGGGTTTAGGTTTAATTATCAACCCGGGTCCTAGATTTGCTGACTACTCAGTGAGTTCTTGTTATCTAGCAATAAAACTGGAGTGCAAGTCTAAACTACCAAACAAACAAAGCAAGTAAACTGGTTGTATTCAGGTTAAAGAGGTCACCCGGATATGGTTCCCCCTAGACTGCAGTTAAGCCGGATTGTAATTACCAAGTTCAGTTTCTATGACAGTTATACTGCGGAAGGTTCTTAAACAGCCTGAAGTCTCGACTAAAGGTCTTCAGACCCTCTCAATCTGACTCTCTAGCGGGCGACTAACCTCCACCGGAGTCGACAGATTGAGGCCCTAAGAACAAAACCTCCACTACCGGAGTAAATCCGGTACAGAATAGTGAGTTGGCTCCTCGACTAAAGTCACCAACTCCCTACCTTCAATCAAGGATACTCTATTAACCTAGGCAGATATTCTCATTCTAGGTCAAAGCAGAAACAACAGGAATTTGATCAGGATTCAAGTCATTCAATCATTAAAACCTCAATCGAATATAATCGAATCATAGAATCAGTACTTGGGTTCATACAATCAAAGCCTAACATACAAATCTAGGGTTCTCCATACCAAGATGAATGGGAGAACTACTCCATAGAGAAGAAAGCAAAAGCAGAATCAGACACGGAATTCCTACTGCGAAGGATGGATTCCTGCTTCTGGACGTTGATTGGCACTTCTCCAAGCTCAAGCTGGCCTCCAATGGTGTTGAAGATCAATCTAGGGCACTTGGGAACTCTTGCTCGTCACTTTCTCTCTCTAGGAACTGATCTCTCTCTCAAAAACTCGAATCCCCTTGAATTGTGGCTGAAACTCTGCTTAAAAGCATCAGTGGCCAAAGCACGGTCGAGGGCACGGCCGTGCTTTGCCTGACTCCGCCCGTGCCTCGGCCAGGGCTTAATTTCACGGCCAGCAAGTGGGTTAAACACGGCCGTGCTTCGCAATGTACACGGCCGTGCTTTGACTGAACACAGCCGTGCTTCGGTGCCCGTGCTTGCAGCTGAATTGGCCAAACTGAATTTGCTCTCGGCATAAAAAGCACGGCCAGCAGTACACGGCCGTGTAATTCCTTGGGCTGCCCGTGTTTTGGCTCCAGCTCACCGAAATGACTTCCAAATGCCCCGAAACTCGCGGTTAGCCTTCCCTTTGACGCCTGGGACCTGAAACATGACAAAATAGCACAACCCGGCGTAAAATAGGCCAAAACACACGACTATACTCCTAAAACGGATAAGAACTAGGGGCGCAAACATGTGCATTTACATCGTTATCAAATTCCCCCACACTTAACCCTTTGCTTGTCCTCAAGCAAACCTAACTCAAACCAATGCAACTCTCCAGACCACCATAGCAACAAACAACCCAGATCGTAGGTAGATGACTTCCTAGATCATTTATCAACTTACGAGGTCAACCGACGCACAAGTCATCTCATAGCTTCTTTGGCGAGTCAGCATCATGGCAAACAGTGAACCGAGGACAAATGAATCGTGGATGAAGAGATTCTCAAAAACAAAAGATCATGGACTCACATTTTTCAAGGTGCTCTATTTTCTGCTTAAAGATGGTTGGAACCCCTTTTTTTTCTGTTTTGCTTGTTTTCTGTTATTTTTCTTTGCTTTTCTTTTCAAGGGTCCCAACCTGCTCTTACCGGCCATTGCAGGAGCAGATGTCTCGAGCCTCGTGCGGGAGAAAGACATGTAAGGAGGCTGGAGGTAGTAGGTGGAAATTGGGAACGGATTCCCGTCTCCCCTTACACACTTTCGCCCTATTCGCACGGGAGACGTTATTTTGAAGCACATTTTCGAGCACCTGTTAAACTCAAAACATGATACAAGAGTCCATGACAGGCAGAGAATCCACAACACCACACAATTCAAGGGTCCTAAGATCACTAATTCACTCAATCAACCAACTCAATATGAAGAAGAAATGAGACTTCTTAAATGCATCAACATCCTCCATAGTGCTACACTACCTCCCTAGGTTGCATATTACTATAAAGACTGTCAATTCAAAGCATACTGAGCAGGCAATTGCAAGGAAACACGTACTTGGAGCCCTCAAATTTAAAAATTTGGATAGTGGACTAGGCTCCAAGCACACAAACAGATCTAATGCAGTCAAAAGATAAACACCCCCCCCCCCCCCACACTTAAGCTCGACATTGCCCTCAATGGAGAAGAGGGAAGGAAAAGGGGAACGATGTTACCGGTAGGCACGGACTGCAGAAGACTGGAAACGGGCCAGTCGGGGCAAGCACAGCCAAAGGGGAACAGAAGAGCTCAAACACAATATGTTAGGTTCAATGGTCAGCCCAATAAAATATCATCCAAACCAAAAGAAAACAAACCAAACCCAAACCGGGTTACAATCCGACTCAAAACACAAAAAGAAAAATCAAACCGTGGTGGGGTTGCCTCCCCACAAGCGCTTCTTTACCGTCGTATTAGCTGGACGCCCATGGCGGATACTCAGGGCGGTGCAGGAACAGGTGTCTCCAAGAGCGGATCCACGTCGCTCTTGAGGTACAGCTTCAGGTTGTGGCCATGCACCCGACGGATGCGACCACTATCATCAGTCAGCTCGACCTGCCCATCTGGCAAGATGCAGGCGAGCGAGTACCCAGACGGCCAGGGTGGTCGTGGTGCAGGGGGTGGGACCAGCTCATAGTGGTCTCCACTCTTCTTCCGTGCAGGCTTAGCAACCTGCTGCTTCGGCCGCCACTCCTCCTTGAGCTTTTTGTTCGGAGGCGAGGCTGGATGGAGTGGCGGCGAAGGAATGATAGGAGGGTCCTACAAAATAGGAGGTGCAGAAGGGTACACGACAGACTCGTGTACCTGATCAGAAATGGCATTCACAGGCGTGACAGCAATCATAGCACAGTGATCAAACTCAGTCACAGAAAAAGTAGCCTGTTCATCCCCAGCACGCAAGATCAGTTTTCCATCATGCACATCAATAAGTGCCTTGGCGGTGGCAAGAAATGGCCTACCTAGGATCAAAGGCACATCCACATCCTCATTCACATCAAGAATAACAAAATCAACAGGATATGTGAATGTACCTACTTTAACAAGCAGATCCTCAATGGTACCCTTAGGATGCACGATAGAACGATCAGCTAATTGAATGCTCATCCTAGTAGGGATAAGTTCACCTAGGTCTAGCATTTTATACAACTTATATGGCATGACGTTAATGCTAGCGCCTAGGTCCGCCAAGGACTTTCCTACATGCATGCTGCCAATAGTAAGAGGGATAGTAAAACTCCCTGGATCCTTGCGCTTCTCGGGCAGCTTGTTCTGCAGGATAGCAGAACACTCCTCACTGAGCATCACTGTCGAAAGATCCCCAAGTTTCTTCTTGTTGGTGCAGATATCTTTCATGAACTTGGCATACTTGGGCATTTTCGACAGTGCCTCCATGAACGGTATGCTGATGTTGAGCTGCTTCAACATTGCCATGAACTTGGCAAACTCAGTCTCCAGCTTGTCCTTATGTAGGCGAGTGGGGAAGGGAAGCTGGGGTACATGCTCCTTAACCACTGGTTGTGGCTTGGGAGCAGGGGCTTCATTCTCCACCCGCACTTCTGCATCGTCGGCTGGAAGTGCTGAAGCAGGCAGTGGTTCCTCCTGTCTGGCCGGGACAGGATCAGCAGATATGGTCTTACCGCTCCTGGTAAAAATGGCATCCAGCTGCTGATGCTGGTGAGGATCTCGAGGATTCGGAACAGTGGTGGCAGGCAGAGTCCCCGGTGCCCTGGTGGTGCTCTGGCGGGCCAAGATGCCCACCTGGGTCTGCAGATCCTGCAAAATGGCACCCTGGTTCCGCTGACCTGCCTCCAGTGATGTGATAGCAGCCTGGGTGCTAGTCATGAATGAAGCAAGAATGTTTTCCAGCTTCGTCATCCTGTCATTTGGGGCCGGAGCTGCTGCTGGCTCGGCAAACTGGCGCTGGGGCTGCTGGAATGGCTGGACCTGCCTAGGCTGGTAGGGCTGCTGCTGTGGGTCTGGCCCCTGGCGAGCCAGGAAGGGCTGCCTCTGCTGAAAACCACCTGCTGGTGCTGGGAAACCAGGTGGTTTAGTGGTGTTGCTGCTCCAGGCAAAGTTGGGATGCTAGCGCCACCCCTCATTATATGTGCTACTGTATGGATCGAGGCGCCTCGCATTGGCGATGAAGGCCAACTACTCCTGGGGTGTGGTAGACTCCCTCATAGCCTGGCAGTCCTCCACTAGGTGATTGGAGCTCTCACACCACTGACACTGAGCAACTGGAGGTGTAGCCAAACCTCTGCCCGGAATCAGACTGTTAGGCTGCTTCAATGTCTGCACTAGCTCAGCTACCTGCTGCTCGAGCCCGGATCTGGTCTCCATGGCGTGCACACCACGGTCCTGGGACTGTCTGCCTCGGCTACCCTGTCCCCAAGAATGATCTCTGGCAGCCAAAGTACTGATCATCTGGTTCAGCTCGGGTGGAGTCTTGGTAAGAATATCCCCTCCTGGGCATAGAGACTCAATCACCCTCTGGCTATCTGGAGAGAGAGCGCTGTAGAAGTTCCCCACGGTGAAAGCATCACTAAAGCCATGGTGGGGGCACTGCCAGAAATAGCCCATGTACCGCTCCCAAGCATCACGGATTGACTCATCTGGCTCCTGGCGGAAGTGAGTGATCTCCCGCTGAATCTCTGTAGTCTTCGATGCCGGATAGTACCTGTGCACGAACTTGTCCGCAGATCGTCCCAAGAGGTGATGGACAATGGGGGCTGGGTCTCCAACCACCTCTTAGCATTCCCCGCCAGAGAATGGGGGAAGAGATGAAGGCGGATCGCATCATCCGGGACACCATTCAGCTTGAACCCGTTCGTCAGCTGCAGAAGACGGGACAGATGTACCCTGGCCTCCTCATCCTTCAAGCCATGGAACTGGATAGAGGATGTGATGAGCTGAATCCAGCATGGCTTGATCTCGAAATTGTTTGCTGGGATAGGCGGGTAGAGGATGACCGGGCGGATGTCAGCAATCCGCGGAGTGTAGTAGTACTCCAAGGTGGGACCCGGCTGTGGTGGATGATGAACTCCATGATCCTGGGGTATGGGGTTGTTCCCCAGGACCTGATTCACCGGGGGAACCTGCTGTGGATTCCCCTGGTGTTGGTTGTAGTCTCCGTCCATCCCGTGCTCTTCTTCAGAATCGCTGCTCAGGTGGCCGTCTATGCGCTCTTCCGTAGCCAGTCTAGCTCGCTGTTGTCTCCTGAGCTGGCGACAGGTGCGGTCAATCTCTGGATTCAACGGCAGTAAACCTCCCGACTGGCTACGGGTCATGCACTACCTGCACACACTCAACCAAGCACACCCGTGAAGGCACAAGTGGGACAAAGCAAACAAAGCAAAAAGAAAAGCTAAATTAACAGAAATCACTTTTCTTCAACAACCTAGCCGTCCCCGGCAACGGCGCCAAAAACATGACTCGACTCTACTGTCACTCCAGGAATTGGCCAAGTGTAACCACTTCCTAAAGCGTAGTATAGCGGGTTTAGGTTTAATTATCAACCCGGGTCCTAGATTTGCTGACTACTCAGTGAGTTCTTGTTATCTAGCAATAAAACTGGAGTGCAAGTCTAAACTACCAAACAAACAAAGCAAGTAAACTGGTTGTATTCAGGTTAAAGAGGTCACCCGGATATGGTTCCCCCTAGACTGCAGTTAAGCCGGATTGTAATTACCAAGTTCAGTTTCTATGACAGTTATACTGCGGAAGGTTCTTAAACAGCCTGAAGTCTCGACTAAAGGTCTTCAGACCCTCTCAATCTGACTCTCTAGCGGGCGACTAACCTCCACCGGAGTCGACAGATTGAGGCCCTAAGAACAAAACCTCCACTACCGGAGTAAATCCGGTACAGAATAGTGAGTTGGCTCCTCGACTAAAGTCACCAACTCCCTACCTTCAATCAAGGATACTCTATTAACCTAGGCAGATATTCTCATTCTAGGTCAAAGCAGAAACAACAGGAATTTGATCAGGATTCAAGTCATTCAATCATTAAAACCTCAATCGAATATAATCAAATCATAGAATCAGTACTTGGGTTCATACAATCAAAGCCTAACATACAAATATAGGGTTCTCCATACCCAGATGAATGGGAGAACTACTCCATAGAGAAGAAAGCAAAAGCAGAATCTGACACGGAATCATACTGCGAAGGATGGATTCCTGCTTCTGGACGTTGATTGGCACTTCTCCAAGCTCAAGCTGGCCTCCAATGGTGTTGAAGATCAATCTAGGGCACTTGGGAACTCTTGCTCGTCACTTTCTCTCTCTAGGAACTAATCTCTCTCTCAAAAACTCGAATCCCCTTGAATTGTGGCTGAAACTCTGCTTAAAAGCATCAGTGGCCAAAGCACGGTCGAGGGCACGGCCGTGCTTTGCCTAACTCCGCCCGTGCCTCGGCCAGGGCTTAATTACACGGCCAGCAAGTGGGTTAAACACGGCCGTGCTTCGGTGCCCGTGCTTGCAGCTGAATTGGCCAAACTGAATTTGCTCTCGGCATAAAAAGCACGGCCAGTAGTACACGGCCGTGTAATTCCTTGGGCTGCCCGTGTTTTGGCTCCAGCTCACCGAAATGACTTCCAAATGCCCCGAAACTCGCGGTTAGCCTTCCCTTTGACGCCTGGGACCTGAAACATGACAAAATAGCACAACCCGGCGTAAAATAGGCCAAAACACACGACTATACTCCTAAAACGGATAAGAACTAGGGGCGCAAACATGTGCATTTACATCGTTATCAGTCGCAGTTTGGTGTTGTGTCGTAGTGTGTCAAGTTTTTGACGCCGTTGTCGGGGAACTCTTGGTTATTGTGGAAACGTGAAAGTCTGTTACTTTAGCATTTTCTTTACTGCATTTTCTCTCTTCTCCCTGTGTGCCTTCACGGGTTGCTTTTGCTGATTGCGTGCAGGTAGTGCATGACCCGTAGCCAGTCGGGAGATCTACTGCCATTGGACCAGGAAATTGAACGAACCTATCGTAACGTCAAGCGGACTCTAAAGGCACGAATGGCTGCGGAGGAAGCTTTGGAGAAACTGCACATCACCGAGGAGGAAGAAATGGGTGAACCACAGAGCAATGATGTGGTTATTCCCAAGGAGCAAACCATAGGATATTACTGGACCGACTGCGCCGCAGACATGAGGTCCCCCATCCAACACCCTCAAGTTGTTTCCAACAACTTTGAGGTGACTACCTCTTTCATCACCATGTTGCGTGGCTCGGTGGTATTCCGTGGCAAGGAGGGGGAGTGCCCCCGATCACATCTGCGATGATTCCATGAGCTCATCGATGTGATCAGGATAAATTGGGTCCCAGCCGATGCCAACCAGCTGAGGTACTTACCATTCACTCTGGAGGGGCAAGCCAAAGAGTGGTTGGACACTAGGCCTCCAGGATCGATCACCACGTTCGCCAACCGGGCGGACGAGTTCCTCACTCGCTACCATCCTCCATCGAAGACGGCGGACCTACAGAAGTAGATAACCCATTTTGCACATGAGGATGATGAGACCATCCGGGACGCATGGGAGAGATACACCAGTCTCTTCATGAGGTGACCCAATCATGTTTTCAATGATGCTTTCAAGGTGGGCACCTTCTACCACGCCCTCTTTCCAGAAGACAAGCAGCTAATGGACTCGGTTTGTGGCGGGAACATGCTGACCAAGACGCCGCCGTAGTTGAATCAGCTCTTTGAGGAGATGGCAGAGAAAGGGTATAATTGGGGTACTTCTAGGAGGTCGAGGCTATCACCAAGACGGGGTGTATATGTTGTGGTCAACCCCTCTTCTGATTTGGTGTAGGTTGTGTCTAAACTGGTCTCAGCCATCGATTGAAATAAGATGGTTTCGGGGACAGGTCAGCAGCCGCCAAAGCGTTGCTAGTGGTGCGAGACCGCCCATCATACTGTGGAGGACTGTCAAGCCATTCGTGAGGCCAGTACACCCCAGGAGCAGGTGAACTTCATCAACAATGCCAGGCGCAACGATCATTACATTAATACCTACAATGAGGGATGGCGCCAACATCCAAATTTCTCTTCGAGTGGCAACAACAATCCAAAGCCACCTGGCTTCCAGGCTCATACATCTAGTTTTCCAAACTAGAGGCAGCCATACCAGCCTCGCTCGGGCCAAATGCAGCAACAACAGCCACGTTATCAGCCCAGATAGGGGCATGCCTTTCAACAGCCCTCACAGCAGTAGTACCAGCAGCCTGGTGCATCTCCATCCATCCCAGCCCCGGGCGATTCCGTGTCAAAACTTAGGGATCTAGTGACTACCTTGGCCAACACTAGTACCCAAAAGTTCAATAAATTGGAGCAATTCATGGAAGTGGCTGCAGGAAAGTTCATGGAGATTGAAGCTGGCCAGAGAAACCAGCAGACACTCTTGCAGGATATGGACACCAAGATCGGGCACCTGGCAAATGCCCTTGCTTCCAGGCCGGCTGGCACACTTCCTGGCCAACCCCTGCCGAATCCCAGAAATCATAAGAAAGGGTTGCACGCCATTATGTTGAGAAGTGGGATTGTGACTGCGGATGCACCGTAGAAGTGTGCCAAGAAGGTGACCCAGATCACCCCAGAGGCGGAAGAAGACCTGGTGATGGAAAAGGAGCCACAGACTCAAGCTCCAAAGCCACAACCAGTAGTGGCTGAATATAAGCCTAAGCTCCATTTTCCCACCAGAATGTACAAAGACAGGCTAGAGGCAGAGTTCGGCAATTTCTTGTCCATGCTTAGGAAGCTTAATGTTCAAGTTCCCTTCATGGAGGCACTATCTCAGATGCCTAAGTATACGAAGTTCCTGAAGGAGCTTCTCTTGAAGAAGCGGAGGCTGAGCGAGCTGGCCATTGTGGAGCTCAGCGAGGAATTCTCGGCCATTCTGCAAAACAAGCTTCCGCAGAAGCAGAAGGGCCAAGGTAGTTTTACTATCCCGTGCTCTATAGGTAAATTGCATGTAGAGAGGTCCTTGGAGGATCTAGGTGCTAGTATCAATGTTATGCCATATAAACTGTTCAAGAAACTAGGCCTAGGTGAACCCATTGCAACTAGGATGAGTATTCAATTAGCTGACCGATCTATAGCTCATCCTAGGGCCATAGTGGAAGACCTTCTGGTTAAGGTTGGCAGATTCTTTTATCCTGTAGATTTTGTTGTCTTGGACATCAATGAAGATGCATAAGTGCCTCTTATACTGGGAAGGCATTTCCTGGCCACCGCCAAGGCTCTCGTAGATGTACATGATGGGACCTTAGTCTTGAGAGATGGCGAGGAGCAGATAACATTTTCCATTTCAAATACTTTCCCCGCTTCATCACCTTTGCATGTTGTTTCTCACCAGGAGCACGAGTATGTCGTGTATCCTTCTGTGCCTCCCATTTTGCAGGATCCACCTCCCATATCTTTGCCGCCACTCCCGTCCACCCCGTTCCCAAAAGAAAAGAGCAAGGAGGAGTGGCGGCCGAAACTGCAAGTAGCTAAGCCTGCTGAAAAGGAAGCAGGAGACCACTATGAGCTTGTCCCGGCTCTTGAGCCTCGACCGCCTTGGCCATACAAGTATTCACTCGGTTGCATCCTGTCGGATGGCCAGGTCGAGTTGAAGAGTGCTGGTGGTCACACCCGTCGTGTGCATGGCCGCCATTTCAAGTTGTACCTCAAGAGCGATGTGGATCCGCTCTTGGAGGCACATGTTCCTACACCTCTCTGAGTATCCACCCTACTGCCGTCTAGTTAAAAGACGGTAAAGAAACGCTTGTGGGGAGGCAACCCCACCAAGGTTTGTTTGCCTTTCGTTTGTTTTCGGTTTATCCACTTAGAACTATGATTTTTATCACCCGGTGTGGTTTGATGACTCTAGCCCTACTGACTGGTCTGATTTCCAGTCCTTTGAAAGTCCGTATTCCCGGTAACATCATTTCCCCTTATCTTTCCCTCTGCTCCATTGAGATCAATGTCGTACTTAAGTGTGGGGGGGTGTTTATCTATTGTTGACTACTAGATGACTTTGTGTGCTTGGAGCCTAGTCCGCTGTCCAAATCTCGAGATTTGAGGGCTCCAAGTACTGATGTTTGCATGATCATATTGGCACTGTGGGTTTGATTGGTGAATGGAATGACTTTTGAATTGATGCATGACAACTTGATTGTGACTGAGACAACCTGTAATGATGACTGAGACGTGCAGTAGAGTTGTGTAGGGGTTTAGTTTTTTAACTGTTTGCTTACCAACTGTGACTTGGATTGATCACTTGCTCTTGACAGTCGTTTATGCATCTAGTTCAGGGAATCAGAATGAGAGATAGAGCATATAGGTAGCCATGTGAGATTTGAGCCTGCTCGTTTCTTTCTTGTGCGATAGTTCCCTCTTCCATGACGTGTAGCATTCACGTTGTCACTAGCTAAGATGATGGAGGCATAGGAATAGCCCACGACCAAATTGGTCAGTAAAAAAATATGTTTGATACCAAAAACAGTTTTTCGGTATTGTTTGGTCAAGAAAAAAATCATTTTTGATGCCATAAACAATTTGTCAATATTGTTTGGTTAGAAAAAAACAATTTTTGTGACGGATCGAAAATACATAAAAAATATTGGTCATTACAGACTATATAACTTGTTCATCGGTAAAACATTGTCAGAAAAAAGTGAAACCTTTGTTACAAAATTAATTACCATTGACGCATTTTTCTTCACAAGAAATTATTGGGAGGCAGTTATGAAAATCGGACATTTGTAAATATAACCCGATCCACAAGCATGATTATTGAATCGAGAAAAAAACACATCTTCTTTAAGTAATTATATTAAACACTGCTTTATAAAGAATAGAAATTAAATAATATATATCCTGATCTACAAACAAGATCAAATTAGTCCTAATCTTTAAACCCTGCTCTAGTTCAGTTTATGAGATCATCTCCCTCATTTTGGAGAACACCAGGTTCATCAATTAAAATATTGTCTTCTTGATAGGCTTCTTCTAATGATCCTTCTCCTTTTGCATTAGAAGGCATCTGAATGGCTCATCTGTTCTAAGCCTTCCCGTTGTGTTGATGGTAATAGTGTAGGTTTTCATCCTTCTTGTAACCAACGACTTCGCGAGCGGTATCATACCACTCACACTGAAATAGTACAAATCGAAGTCCTTCAGTATAACGAAGCTCGATGATATCGTTAAGAACGTCATAGTAAGGAATTCCACCATCATTCTCCCCTCTCACTATCACACCACTATTCTGACAACTTTTGGTTAACTAGCGAGTACGAGTGTGAAATCTGAATCCATTGATACAATAGCCTATGTAGTGCAAGACTCGTTTATCTAATCTCGCGCACAGGATAACAAAGAAAGGTTCAACCTGGCACTTTATCATTGTGCATTCGTGTAATCTGCAATAATTGCAAGGGTAATAGTCAGTGCTGTCAAAGCCGAACCGAGCCGGCCGGCCGGACCGCCAAAGCCGCCACCCGCCCGTAAAACCGGCTCGAATCAGCTATTTAACCGCCACAGTTTTATACAGCGGCCGGCAAGCGGCCGAAGTGGTTAACCGCTCGAGCCGGTCGCGCGGTTCGGCCGTTTGATTTACCCTAAAAAAAATAGAAAAGGCCAATCGTGGAATCGACCGTCAAAACCTCTTGTCCCGGCATCGCCATCCCCAGTCGCCATCGCCAGTCCTTGTTGTAGCAAGAAGCTCCCTGCTCCCGGCGCTTCCATCCCGTCGCCACCGTTGCAAGCAGCTCCTCGCTAAGCTGCCCTGTCTCACCAGAGGCTTGGATTGAATCCGAGCCATTTCGCGGATTGGGACGAGGAAGAGCTACGGGTTAAGAAAGGATGAGGTGATGGATTTTTGAGGAATTGCAGAAGGCTATAGTGGCTGAAAAATGAAATTAGGTGCAGCGGTGGGAGAGGAGGAAGGAGAGAGGGAGGGGGGATGGGGAAGCGGAAGCGGAAGGAAGGAGAGTGATGGGTGGGGAAGCGGCGTTGTCGCTTAGGATTAGGTTAGGGTTTTTTTTGGTTGTTGTATATATATGTTGTGTAGAATTATTAAATGGTACCTGTAATTATCATTTTTACTCATTAAATCATTGAATTATTACTTTATGTGTGTTCTACTATGATATTATATTGTTTATAATGTACCGGTTCTCAAACGGTTTTTAAACGGTCTAATACCGGCTGAACCACTAATGACCGAGCCGTTCACGTTACCGGGTCATACTCCGGCTCGACTTTGACAGCATTGGTAATAGTAATAGTATCGTGCCTATCCTTCTTGTAACCAACACATTCTGGAGCTGTATCAAATTTAGTAGCTAATTAATACAGTAATTAGAACCTTTGATAAGAACCACTAAGAAAATTATTCCATATCCACTTGATAAAAGAATTCAAATTATTATAAATATAATGAGTTTTAAGTTTTACCGTAGATAAACATATATTGGTAATATCTAAACGTATAAAAGGTGTTGAGTTTATTCAACAAAAATTGTAAAATCATATCGGAGGTTGTACTGGAAATGTCAACTATAGGGAATTTTATTGCAAATTCTAGTTTAACCGTGTTTAAAATGTTTTGTACAACAAAAGCTCCTGTCGATTTAGCCTCGACATGAATTTTTTCCGCTCGAATTTTCGGTTCGATACGATTTTACAAACATCAATTTTAACCTTAATTAAAATTTAATTTTCACTCCATTGCGTTATAATTTTGATACCCACGCACAACACCATCCATTTAAAATAATATTGAGTGAAACTGCTTTCGCCAAATTATTAGTATTGAGTAAAAATGAATGAAATGGCTGGGAAATCAAAATTAACGAAAAAGGAAACAAGAATGCAAAATAGTAGCAGACTAGCAGGCCACGCAAGAAATAATGGTTGGGAGAGAAAAAATTAAATGAAATAAAATTATCAGTGAAAATTGTGGGGAGCCAAGAAAGTTTAACATATAGTAGGTCTTATTTAGAAAATCCCTTAATATTTTTATAGATAGACACACAGATTAACTTTTATAACAGAGAAAAGGAAAATAAAAGAAGGAAAAAGACGCCAAGCCACATTCTAGAGCATTTTACATAATCTTAACCGTCCATTACTTAAATTCCAACTAATTATCTATTGAGTGAAGATATATAAGCTCCTCTCTATCCTAAAGACAAAACCCTAATCCATTTTTCATTCAAGCGGCCGCCTCCACTCCTCTCCTCCTTCCTTTCTTTTTTGTGTGTGGAATCTCACGGTCGCCTCTCTGCTTTTTTAGAGAAACTTCCTTCTCCATCTCTCAATCTCCATTTCTAACTTTAGTTCTCCGCGCTATATATCCCCCTCCTCCTCAAATCGATTCAAGACCAAGCATCATTTTCCTCTACATTGCTTCATTTTTGTTTATTCATACGACGGACAAAAAGGAAAAAATATCCTGCTCGCAAGTTCTACTCAATACCTCTCGTAGCCAACGACTAGAAAATCGACCCCAGGCAACCCCAAATCAACTAGAGCAAAAACCATCTGTCGTCCGGATGCTTGGCGTTGAGAGGCGTGATTGCACGAAACAAGAGTGGAGACGGATCTCACTGGCCGGTCGTACCAAAGCCAACCAATATTTTGCGATTTCTTGCTCAACTGAAAAAACTGGCCGATACGCAATATATGATGCTTTCTTTGTACCGTTTCAGATTATATTTGCAGATTTCTATTAAGGGTAGTGGAGTTTTGTTCTTTAATATATGATGTACATTTTCTAGCTTCTAATTTGATGTATTTTCAACTTGCAGCAAACGTTCACGTATGTTGTCGTACAACAGAGTGTATCGTTTCGTTTGACGTCAGATCTGGGATATTAAGATTGTGAGTCAGACGAGAAATCGAGAAAGGCACCAATGGTATGAAGCAAATAGAGAGGGTCAACAAGTTTGTTTCAAGCCTTTGAAAGCGACGGCGACCTCCATCTCATCGGCGGCGGAGGAAGAACGACTATGGTGGGTGTGATTGTTGGTACAAGTTATGCAATAAGGAACTTATTCCTTTTACTGTTGTTTTATTTGTACATAAAATGTACTGGAAATGTATTTATAGTTTTATTTGGTGATATACTTATAATTGTAATTTATTTAGTGATTGTTTCAAATTCTGACAAGGAATAAATTTTTTTGATTTATCACTTCTAATGAGGTGTCACTGTTTTGGTTGTACGATAAATTATTTCGGTCAATAAATCTACATTCTCTAACGACACGTTGGAAAAACTTATTTTTGACGGCATTGGCGGAGCTAGGTTAAGGGTTGTGGGGTCCATGGACCCCACTTGGAAAATAAATATACATTAAGAATTGTGGATTTTTAAGTTGGGGTTAGTAAATTTAGAACCACGGACCCTCTCTTTCCGAGATAATGATTTTACTATCGAGTCAAACTTCGTATTTGGTTATGTTTGTACCCCACTAAATTATATCTCTGGCTACGCCAATGTTTGACGGTAAACAGTTGTACTCGGTAAATATAATTTCTCTGACGACACGATGGAAAAGCTTTTTTTTACTGCAAATAGTGTCATCAGCAAAGATAATTTTTCCGACGACACGTTGGAAAAACGTAGTTTTAATGAAAGTTTGGTGACATCAGTAAAAATAATATTTCTGAATTTTCATCGATGATAATACATAATTGATGTCTAAACAACCTAAAAAATGTACGTACAACGTATTAAAAAAAATTCAGCCTCAAATTCTCGTTACAAATATTTATTTTCGACGATTTTTTGACGTTAGTATAAATAGTAATTATGACTGCTAGTCAGAATTTCTTGATTATTTACGAATATAATTCATCAAAAATAAATAAATTTTTTTGTCAAAAAACATTTCGTCAAATTCATTCGTCATGAGTGATTTTATTTATGAGGTAATTTTTTTATTAATAACAAATTTATGTCGTCGATAATATTTTTGTTCTGACGACCGGTCAATAATATTTTATTAGCGACGGGACAATTTCCGACGACGTTGGAAAAGTTAATTTTCGTCGCAAATTGATTTATTTCAAAGAAAAACGTGTCGTCAGTAATGACTGCCTTTTTGTAGTGATAATTAGCCTGCCAGGGTCAAAAGCGCTTTGAAATTCTGAAATCACCTCATTTAATACTCTCTTGAGCTTGTTTTTTTTTTACAAAAGATAATCATATATTGATTCAAACGAATAGATAGTTACACCTTGGAACTCAGCCAGGTCCGAAAATCAAAGAAACGACTCGTAGTCAGGTACAAAGAGAGGGCTTTTCTAGCCACATAATGGGCTACCCTATTACTACTCCGACCTACAAATCACACACTAAATCCCTAATGGATGGGAAAATAATGGAGGATTTCTTCAAGAACATCACCCATCCGGTTGTCTCTAGTATCCGCCTGATTGATTTTATCAATAATCACCATGGCATCTCCTTCAAATCTTACGTCCGTGAGGGCATACCCTAGACACCAGACAATAGCCTCACAGAGAACGAGCAGCTCAACCACCATTGGGTCATCAATTAACTGAAACTGAACCCCCTGGCCATGAGGATACCCCCATCCGGGCTCATAATGACAATTCTTCCTGCCGAGTGAGACCCACTCCTAACCGCCCCATCCCACATACAAACAACCCTATTATCCCCCACCAACCCCGGTGATGGAGATACAGGTAGAGTGGGTTGAGGGGAACTGTCCACCGGCAGCCTAACCCATTCCTCAAGCTGCTGATTAAACTGACGCAATAAAGCAGGGATCCCAAACTGCTTGCCTTCAAAGACAACCCAGTTACGAGACCGCCCAATCCTTCAAAGGACAGCAACAACCGTCATAAACAGCGTCGGTTGTTGTACTATAGCCAGCAGCCTCTTAAGAAAGAAAGGGAAGATACTACGAGGTAACCCCTCACCCATATACTCCAAGCCTCAATAATCCCAAAGGGCCCGCGCCACCGGGCAATAAAGAAACAGATGCTCCAGAGTCTCTAGACTATCCCAGCAAACCGGACACCGAGGATGCACTGGGACTTTCCGACCAATAAGGGCTTCAGTAGTAGGTAAGATTCGATTAAGGATTTGCCAGACAAAAATGTTCAGCTTAGGTGGGAAATCAGCCTCCCAGAGACGAATCCAACTGGACTTATCCATCCAACTAACTGTAGACCGCCAACACCCCCTCCTCCTATCAAGCAAGACAACCAAATGGTAAGCTGATTTCACAGAAAAGATCCCTATCAGAGTGTCATGCCAGATCAACCTATCCTCCACATCGTGCCGAGAAAGAGGAATAGCTTTGATCATACGGCAGGTAGGCGGGTCAAACCATTGCATGAGTTTGAGGTCACACCACCGCCCTTCATTCAGACATATCACCTCCGCCACAAAAGGGTCACCCCCAACCGGAAGGACCTGAGGATTATACCTAGGAGGGTCAAGCTGGAGCGGAGGTATCCAGTTGGAGTGTAGTAGAGAAGATGACCGACCATTACCAATCTACCATCTCAACCCGATGTCTAGTAAGTCTCGACCAAATAGGATGCTTTGCCAGCCCCACGAGAGGCGAGAGCGAGCATTCCCTTTTAGGAAAGTCCCATTCGGGAAGTATTTCCCTTTGTAAACCTAAGCAAGAAGAGACTGAGGTTTCGTAAGGATACGCCAACCAATTTTGGCTAACAGTGCCTGATTAGAGTGTTCGAACCGACGAAAGCCTAATCCCACATCGTGCTTACTCCTTCACATATTGCACCAGGACATCCATCGAATTTTTTTTGACCCTTATCAACACCCCACCAGAACCGAGCCACATGCTTATCCAGCAACCGACATAAGGATAGAGGTAGCTTGAAATAGGACATCACATGCAGCGAAAAAGCCATAGCAATGGATTTAATTAAGGTTTCCTTCACCGCCCAAGATAATGTCCTTTGTTTCCATCCCTGGAGCCGTTCTAGAAGTTTTTTTCCAAATACCGGAACGTAGCCATTTTTGACCAGTAAATCAGCGAGGGTAAACCCAGATACTTATCATGGACCCCTACTGCCCCTACCCCTAAGATCACAACCAAGAATTCTTGGTCCGGCAAAGCAATATTTTTACTAAAGAAAACAACCGACTTCGCCAAATTCACACGCTGGCCACTAAGTTCCTCGTACTCGTTTAATACATCAATCAAGTTCTCACATTCCTGAAGAGAACCTCTCAGGAATAAGTAAGAGGCATCAGCAAAAAACAAGTGTGATATCCTAGGAGCACGAGGAGCTATATTAACCCCCTCAAGTTTTTTCTTAGAGATAGCTTTTCGAAGGAGAGCCGCAAAACCCTCTGTGCAAAGCACAAACAATAGAGGGGATAGAGGTCCCCTTGGCGTAACCCCCTAGATGGGGTAAAGTAGCCCGATGGGGTACCATTAATAAGAATAAAGAACGACGAAGACCGGAGACATTCATGAACCCATCCCTGCCAGACGAAGTTAAAGCCCATCTTATCCAAAACCGCTATGAGAAATGGCCACTCGACTCTATCATAGGCTTTTTCCATGTCAACCTTCATAGCCATGTACCCTTTCTTGCCCACTGTTATGATTTTTAGGTAGTGCATTCACTCGTGCCCCAGTAGGATATTGTCAATTATTTGTCTTTCCCTAATAAAAGCATTTTGGCCTTCCGTGATGATCTGTGGGAGGAGACTAGCAAACCTTTCAACCATGATCTTTGTTATAATTTTGTAAACAAATTGATATAAACTGATCGGTCTCAACTTCCTCATGGACTCCACATTGTTCACTTTAGGAATCATGGTCAACCAAGTATGGTTGAAACTGCGGAGCATCCTACTCGTCTGGAAAAATGAGCAGACTGCATCGACCACCGACTCACCCACAAAGTCCCAGAACGCCTTAAAGAAACTACTGGTAAAGCCGTCAGACTCCGGTGCCTATTTCAACCCCATGGAGAAAACCGTTCGCCGTACCTCACTAGGTAGGGCCTCAACCATCAAGTGTTCATTCATCGCTGGAGTAACACTTCGAGAAATGGGAAGGGTCGCCACCCTATCAGCCATATTTGGAACTTGGGTTCGAGGTGAAAAGAGTCTGATAAAAATCAGTGGCAATGGCTGCCTTTCCAGTCTCTTCAGTGACCCACTAATCATTATTGTTTCGAAGGCCAGTGACAAAGTTTCGTTTACGAAGAGCTCTCGTCACTTTACGGAAATAGGAGGTATTTCCCTTTTTTTAACCACTGTACCTTGGAATTCTGCTGCAAGTAGATCTCCTCTGCTTCCCATTGCCGCGATAACTCAGCTTCCAAACTCTTAATCACATCCCAATCTCAACTTAATCCGGTCAATTTCAGCCTGAAGAGTTTAGATGTTTCGCAAGGAATTGGTGGTACCCGCTCTACTCCAATCATACAGAAGGTGACGGATCTTTTTAAGACATTCCCAAAGCTGAAACATAGGGGTACCCTGAATATCCTCTTGCCAGACACAGTTTACCATGGCCTTGACCTCTAGATTATCTGCCCAACGGGCATCAAACCAAAAGAGAGGACGACTATGACGAGTATAAGCCTTATCAAAGAGGAGACGGGCCCGATGGTCCAACCCTTGATCCGTAAAGTGCTTAACCAGGGTCTCTGGGTAGTTATCTATCCAAGACTGGGAGCAAAAAGCTCTATCAAGGCGTTCTCGAATACAAGCAGGGCCCATACGCTTGTTTGTCCAGGTGAACTGATCACCCTGGAAAACCGGGTCATGAAGACCCAAATTTTGTATAAAGTCACGTAACCCCAGAGATTGAACCGCATTCCACATCGGACCTCCATCCTTTTCACTTGCATGAAGAGTTGTGTTAAAGTCACTGATGACAACATAAGGGTGCTGAATATTCTCACAAATATCTCGAAGCTGAGCCAACTGAGTAGCTCTTATTGCAACATTACAACTAATGTAAACAAAAACGACAACATAAGATAAATCCACTTCATTAATTTGCGTACAAATATAGAATTTGGAATGAAAAAACACCGAAGCGTCCACTTTGGGGGACCAAGCAACAACTAAGCCTCCAGGTGCATCAATCACATCAACACAAAAACAATGAGAAAGATCAAAACCTAACCCTCGCATACGATGAGAGACTACTCTCCGGCTCGATCGTGTTTCCGAAAAAAACACGAGATCCGATTTATTGGAATGAACTAAACCGACAACAGTTTGGAATGTGAGTGATGGTCCAATTCCCCTCACATTCCAGGCTAGAAGCCTCATTTATCTGATTGAGACCACTCCAGGCTGACTTCCTCCACCTTATCATGATCATCTGGATCCGATTTTAGGTGTTGGGATATCCCCAACTTCTCATTCCACTTACTGAATTGGACGTTTTCGGCCACCAGCCACCAGGTCATCCATATTCAAGCCGTACTCATTAAATTGCTTGGGCATGACCTCCTCTGCTATTTGGATTGTCTCTCCTTCTTCAGTAATTGCCATGCCAGTCTCGAAGGCTTCAACAACCTGGCGAACGTGACCCGAATTCACATGACGGGTCGGGGAAGGAACGGACATGGGCTTACGACTTTGAACAACAAATCAGAGCTCGTCCTCCTCCGATTGAGAAGACGAGAAATTGGCCACGGCCAAGGGAAGCATATCCATATCACATGGCACCGCATTTGCCATCTGCATAGGGGAGGAAGGCATTCCCTATGGGCTTTGAATGCCAGCCTTCTTTTGGCCTTTGCGGTTGGGCCTCCGGGAATTCCCCTTCCGCGGGGCATCAGCCATGTCAGCCTTGGCCTTACCCTTCCTAGGCTTAGCAGCTACAGGCCACAAGCGAGGAGCGGGCTTGACAGTACGGGCTTTACCATTGGGCTTCAAGTCCTAGTCGTTGGCCCGCTCAGTCTCAGCTACTTTGACCAGGAGCCGTGTAGCTTTCATCTTCGGCCCATTTTCCACCATCTTCCCCAACGTCCGCAACAGGGTCGTTAATTCCAACATCTCCTCATCCGAATCTCCCAGCAGCAATCGATGCCTCCTACCTTCTCCCAGCGTAGGTTTTGCTGCAGCAGCAACGCCATGGATCCCCACATCAGCCCCATCGAGCAGGGAGCTCCCATCACTACCACCTCTCCCATTATGAGGGTGTCCACCATGCATCAGATGAGGGCTCGAAACTTCCTCATAGAGTCCTTGGGAAGGACTCCCATCACTGCGGTCAAAACCATAGGCACGAGGTGAGGAGAGTTGACGTTGAAGGCGCCCAACAATGACCATTGGGGATTTAGCCAGGTGGAATCCACGAGGGCTTTCCCTATTTCTCGGACCAGCCATCCCTGGAGGATTGGGGGTTGTACCACGCTGGTTCATCAGTGGATTTGGATTCCCTCCATTCCACAAACCAATTACCGCCGAAGGCTGGCGGTTAGATTCCCCATGGTAAGTGCCCAATCACGGCTGGTGTTGTGCATAGGGCATATTATTTCGAACAGTTGCCTGGTAATTTCCAACGGTGTTTCGATTTATCCTTGGTTCACGATAATCTTTATTCACCCAAACCGTCTTGCCTCCTCCACGAGAAATATGATTATCAGCATCATAAATCCGAGTCCCCAACTTTTTCGTGGACATGTGTGGACCGAATTTCTTCCTCTGGGTCGGGGGATCAAAGCTACACTGCCGAAGCATGTGCCCTACCATGCCACAGTGAAATCAAAAAGTTGGGAGGTGCTCATATTTCAGGCTAGCCCAGAAGCATCCCGTGTCATCATTAGCCGCCATGACCTGAGAGCGAAGTGGTTTGGTGAAGTCAATCAGGGTCTTCACTCTCACGAACCATCGACCTGTATCCTGACAGGCAAAGACACCCGTCTCCAGGACTTTCCCAATTGTGGATTCCACTATCTTTCTCCCAAACTGTTGGGTACAACAGTATTATTTAACATCCGACGGTTGGACACGGAATGGAACAATGGCGAGCTCGTCAAAGGCCTTTTTCGTAATGACGGGATTCCATGAGAAGAGATGAATAATCATATCCTTGATCACCCATGGAGATCGTTTCAAGACCCTGACCTTGGTCTCCTCATTGGGGAGAACAAATTCCACCAGGCCGTGTTTGGTCATCACCACTCTAATCCACACCTGGATTTGCCAAGGGGTGAGTACCGCCTCATGGAGATCAGTAATCGTCATCCTATTCTCAGTAAATAGGCGGCCAAGCAGCGAGTGAGCAGTGCGATATTTCGTTGATTGAACTTCCTTCATGGAAAATTGAACAACTTGGTCAGCTGAAACGTGCACCATCGTGGTAACCTGCGTGCAAGAATGGGAGAGAGAGTACTCAGTTTGCCAGTCGATCTTGCGGTGAGATGGCCATATCAATGGCGTCACTCCCATGGATAGAACGTGCATGGCTTCATCCCCCGATCCATAGGAGAGGTGCATGTTCAGGTTGAATTGGCGAACTGAAAAGGGAATAGGGGGGGGGGAGAGAGGGGGGTAGGGGGTTACCTGAGCTTGGAAGTAGAGGTGGGGAAGGTCCTTTCTCTTTATCCATTGCCAATGTCACCGTGTTGTGTTTATTGTACACAAAAGCTTCGGCAATATGGCTGTAGTATTTAAAGAGAAGGGAAAGCGCGTCCCCAGGGTTAGTTAGTCAAGCTCGGGTTATGTCTCTAGGAAGTTTTTTACAACCAGGACTCTTTTGAAAAAAAAGGGATTAATTGGATCGAGGGCGATCCCACAATCCCCGGGGAGCGAATTTCCATGAGAGAAAATACGAGCCTGATCCCCAACGACCTGCCCATCGGAACGGGCCATCGCCATCAGAACGTTTCCGGCCACCGAGGATGATTTCCATAGCCAAACTTTTCGAATCCATCACTTGGCCCCGTTTCGGGTTTGGCGGATACTGGACGAAGGTACTGCCCCATACATCTCTATCCCTGAACGATTCAGGGGATAGGGCGTAAGAAGATCCTTCTGTTCCAGTTCTAAGGAAGATGGCAATCAGAATTGCCAAGTGTGAATTTTAGTGGATCTCTTCCGTTTGAAGGACCCCAAAATCGAAGCACTATTATCTGCCGGGACAAGCCCGCGCTTCCTTTTTCCACACCACACAACGGCAAGGCTCTGCCGTCTTGAATAAAAACCATAAGTGCAGGGACAAGCCTTTATGGCTACGGGTCGAGAGCAATGAGATCGCACCTGGCTCATTGATCAACCCTTCAGATCGGGAGCCGGAAGACTTAGCATTACTAGTCTTCCCTACGCAAGCCCGATGTTGATTCTGCAGGCAAGTTGCGAGGATGGAAGCAAACACTCCGATCAGCAACTCACCGATCATCCTCCCAAAACAGAGGAGAGAGGGGCGAGCATTCTTCATTCTTTTTTTTAGCCTAGTTGTAGGTACCCAATTCTCATCTCTCTTGAGCCTGTTTGCTAGGAATTTTGAGAGAATATTGTAGAGAACTCTAAACAGTCTTATAGGCCTGAAATCCACTGGAGATTCCACTTCTTTCTTCTTAGGGATTAGAGAAATTAGAGTGTGGTTAAGAGCTTGAGGGAAAAAAAAACATCCGTGAAATACTTCTTCAACTCAGCCGTCACCTCCCTTCCTACCACATCCCAGTTCTTCTAAAAAAATAGGTCTGTCAAACCATCAACTCCTGGAGCTTTGTTAGGTCCGATTCTCTTTAAGGCTCCCCAAATTTCCTCCCACGTAAAGGGTTGTAAGAGTTCCTTTTTCATCTCCTGAGTGACTCTTCTCGGAATAGCCTCTAGTATCTTGTTCGGTGGAGTCACATTACCTGCACATAAAAGTAGTTTAAAATGGTTAGTTAGGCATTCTCCCACCGCTGCTGCCCTTCTTTCGCCACTCCATCTGCCTCCACCAGATTTTTAATAGTGTTCTTGTTTCTCATATCATATGCTTTACGATGAAAGAAACTAGTGTTCTTATCCCCATCATTCAGCCAATCTGCTCGCAATCTCTGCTTCCACATAAGCTCTTCCTGCCTCAGTATCTCGTTTAATTCTTTTTCTATGGCTTTTCGTTGTATAACCACTGCTCCATTAGTTCTTTGTCTACTCACCGTATCCAAAGCTTTTTCTTCCTTCAGTTTTCGATAGCTCAGGTCACCAAAGGTCTGTTTGCTCCAAGCTAGGAGCTTTCCTTCACAATTATGGATTCTGTCCATAATGGAAAAATTGTTTCATGCCTTCAATCCTTCTACCACAACCTGTTTACCCTCATAATGTTGTTGCCAAAATGGCTCGAACCTGAACTGCCACCCCCATTTGATGTCTTGTGTTAAAGTTTCGTTTATAAAAGAATATGATTGTGATTAGAGCCACATCTCCTAATATGGTAAATCCTAGCATGAGGATAATATCCTTGCCAGCTTGCTGTAGCCACCATCATATCCAACCTTTCTTCTAGGAAGGTGTCATTAGTATGATTGTTGTCCCAAGTAAAGGTCTTCCCATAGTAGCCTAGGTCCTCCAGCTCGCAGTCTTCTAAGGCATCATTAAACATGTCCATTTCCTGTGCATTGGCCAAATTAAGGTGATAACGATGTAATTGCACATGTTTGCGCCCCTAGTTCTTATCCGTTTGAGGGGCATAGTCGTGTGTTTTGGCCTATTTTACGCCGGGTTGCGCTATTTTGTCATGTTTCAGGTCCCAGGCGTTAAAGGGAAGGCTAACCACGAGTTTCGGGGCATTCGGAAGTCATTTTGGTGAGCTGGAGCCAAAACACGGGCAGCCTAAGGAATTACACGGCCGTGTACTGCTGGCCGTGCTTTTTATGCCGAGAGCAAATTCAGTTTGGCCGATTCAGCTGCAAACACGGGCACCAAAGCACGGCCGTGTACATTGCGAAGCACGGCCGTGTTTCAACCAGCTGCTGGCCGTGTAATTAAACACTGGCCGAAACACGGGCAGGCTCAGGCAAAGCACGGCCGTGCCCTCGACCGTGCTTTGGCCACTGATGCTTTTAAGCAGATTTTCAGCCACAATTCAGGGAGATTCGAGTTTTTGAGAGAGAGATCAGTTCCTAGAGAGAGAAAGTGACGAGCAAGAGTTCCCAAGTCCCCTAGATTGATCTTCAACACCATTGGAGGCCAGCTTGAGCTTGGAGAAGTGCCAATCAACGTCCAGAAGCAGGAATCCATCCTTCCCAGTATGAATTCCGTGTCTGATTCTGCTTTTGCTTTCTTCTCCATGGAGTAGTTCTCCCATTCATCTTGGTATGGAGAACCCTAGATTTGTATGTTAGGCTTTGATTGTATGAACCCAAGTACTGATTCTGTGATTGATTATATTCGATTGAGGTTTTAATGATTGAATGACTTGAATCCTGATCAAATTCCTGTTGTTTCTGCTTTAACCTAGAATGAGAATATCTGCCTAGGTTAATAGAGTATCCTTGATTGAAGGTAGGGAGTTGGTGACTTTAGTCGAGGAGCCAACTCACTATTCTGTACCGGATTTACTCCGGTAGTGGAGGTTTTGTTCTTAGGGCCTCAATCTGTCGACTCCGGTGGAGGTTAATCGCCCGCTAGAGAGTCAGATTGAGAGGGTCTGAAGACCTTTAGTCGAGACTTCAGGCTGTTTAAGAACCTTCCGCAGTATAACTATCATAGAAACTGAACTTGGTAATTACAATCCGGCTTAACTGCAGTCTAGGGGGAACCATATCCGGGTGACCTCTTTAACCTGAATACAACAGTTTACTTGCTTTGTTAGTTTGTTAGTTAGACTTGCATTCCAGTTTCATTGCTAGATAACAAGAATTCACTGAGTAGTCATCACATCTAGGACCCGGGTTGATAATTAAACCCAAACCCGCTATACTACGCTTTAGGAAGTGGTTTCACTTGGCCAATTCCTGGAGTGACAGTAGAGTCGAGTCATAAGGCCATTCTTTTCCTCGTACCCCTGAATCAGATTAAAATTCCCACTTACTAACCACACAAGTTCTGTCATGTCCTTCAGTTGACGCAATAAGGAGCAGGTCAAGTGTCTTGTTATCTTGCTCTGGCCAGCCATAGATCCCTGTCAACCTCCATCGCAAGCCTCCATCAGTTACACACACATCAATATGGTTGGTTGACTTCGATTTAACAACTACCCGAACCTCCGAACTCCACAGCATAAGCAAACCACCTGCTCTTCCAGTAGAACCAATTCTTTTTCCATTCTCCCATCCTAATTCCTGCTTGACTGCCTCCCACTCATGCTCTTGCTTTTTTGTTTCCATCAAGAGGGTAATCTTGTGGTTTTCACGGCAAAGCAAATGCCCCACCTTTCTAATTAAACAAATGCATTCCAGTTTCATTGCTAGATAACAAGAATTCACTGAGTAGTCATCACATCTAGGACCCGGGTTGATAATTGAACCCAAACCCGCTATACTACGCTTTAGGAAGTGGTTTCACTTGGCCAATTCCTGGAGTGACAGTAGAGTCGAGTCAAGTTTTTGGCGCCGTTGCCGGGGACGGCTAGGTTGTTGAAGAAAAGTGATTTCTGTTAATTTAGCTTTTCTTTTTGCTTTGTTTGCTTTGTCCCACTTGTGCCTTCACGGGTTTGTCTGCTTGAGTGTGTGCAGGTAGTGCATGACCCGTAGCCAGTCGGGAGGTTTACTGCCGTTGAATCCAGAGATTGACCGCACCTGTCGCCAGCTCAGGAGACAACAACGAGCTAGACTGGCTACGGAAGAGCGCATAGACGGCCACGTGAGCAGTGATTCTGAAGAAGAGCACAGGATGGACGGAGAGTACAATCAACACCAGGGGAATCCGCAGCAGGTTCCCCCGGTGAATCAGGTCCTGGGGAACAACCCCATACCCCAGGATCATGGAGTTCATCATCCACCGCAGCCGGGCCCCACCTTGGAGTACTACTACACTCCTCGGATTGCTGACATCCGCCCGGTCATCCTCTACCCGCCTATTCCAGCAAACAACTTCGAGATCAAGCCATGCTGGATTCAGCTCATCACATCCTCTATCCAGTTCCATGGCTTGAAGAATGAGGAGGCTCGGGTGCACCTTTCCCGTTTTCTGCAGCTGACGAACGGTTTCAAGCTAAATGGTGTCCCGGATGATGCAATCCGCCTTCATCTCTTCCCCCATTCTCTGGCGGGGAATGCTAAGAGGTGGTTGGAGACCCAGCCCCCATTGTCCATCAGCTCTTGGGACGATCTGGCTGACAAGTTCGTGAACAGGTATTATCCAGCATCGAAGACTACAGAGATTCAGCGGGAGATCACTCACTTCCGCCAAGAGCCAGATGAGTCACTTCGTGATGCTTGGGAGCGGTACATGGGCTATTTCTGGCAGTGCCCCCATCATGGCTTCAGTGATGCATTCACAGTGGGGAATTTCTACAGTGCTCTCTCTCCAGATAGCCAGAGGGTGATTGAGTCTCTATGCCCAGGAGGGGATATTCTCACTAAGACTCCACCCGAGCTGAACCAGATGATCAGTACTTTGGCTGCCAGAGATCATTCTTGGGGACAGGGTAGCCAAGGCAGACAGTCCCGGGACCGTGGTGTGCACGCCATGGAGACCAGATCCGGGCTCGAGCAGCAGGTAGCTGAGCTAGTGCAGACATTGAAGCAGCCCAACAGTCTGATTCCGGGCAGTAATTTGGCTACACCTCCAGTAGCTCAATGTCAGTGGTGTGAGAGCTCCAATGACCTAGTGGAGGACTGCCAGGCTATGAGGGAGTCTACCACACCCCAGGAGCAGTTGGCCTTCATCGCCAATGCACGGCGCCTCGATCCATACAGTAACACATATAATGAGGGGTGGCGCCAGCATCCCAACTTCGCCTGAAGCAGCAACACCACTAAACCACCTGGTTTCCCAGCACCAGCAGGTGGTTTTCAGCAGAGGCAGCCCTTCCAGGCCCGCCAGGGGCCAGACCCACAGCAGCACCCCTACCAGCCTAGACAGGGCCAGCCATTCCAGCAGCCCCAGCGCCAGTTTGCCAAGCCAGCAGCAGCTCCAGCCCCAGATGACAGGATGACGAAGCTGGAAAACATTCTAGCTTCATTCATGACTAGCACCCAGGCTGCTATCATATCACTAGAGGCAGGTCAGCGGAACCAGGGTGCCATTTTGCAGGATCTGCAGACCTAGGTGGGCATCTTGGCCCGCCAAAACACTACCAGGGCACCGGGGACTCTGCCTGCCACCACTGTTCCGAACCCTCAAGATCCTCACCACCATCAGCAGCTGGATGCCATTTTTACCAGGAGCGGTAAGACCATATCTGCTGATCCTGTCCCGGCCAGACAGGAGGAACCACTGCCTGCTTCAGCACTTCCAGCCGATGATGCAGAAGTGCGGGTGGAGAAGGAAGCCCCTGCTCCCAAGCCACAACCAGTGGTTAAGGAGCATGTACCCCAGCTTCCCTTCCCCACTCGCCTACACAAAGACAAGCTGGAGACTGAGTTTTCCAAGTTCATGGCAATGTTGAAGCAGCTCAACATCAGCATACCGTTCGTGGAGGCACTGTCGAAGATGCCCAAGTATGCCAAGTTCATGAAAGATATCTGCACCAACAAGAAGAAACTTGGGGATCTTTCGACAGTGATGCTCAGTGAGGAGTGTTCTGCCATCCTGCAGAACAAGCTGCCCGAGAAGCGCAAGGATCCAGGGAGTTTTACTATCCCTCTTACTATTGGCAGCATGCATGTAGGCAAGTCCTTGGCGGACCTAGGCGCTAGCATAAACGTCATGCCATATAAGTTGTATAAAATGCTAGACCTAGGTGAACTTAGCCCTACTAGGATGAGCATTCAGTTAGCTGATCGTTCTATCGTGCATCCTAGGGGAATCATAGAGGATCTGCTTGTCAGTGTCGGTGCATTCACATATCCTGTTGATTTTGTTATTCTTGATATACATGAGGATGTGGATGTACCTCCGATTCTAGGTAGGCCATTTCTTGCCACCGCCAAGGCACTTATTGATGTGCATGATGGTAAACTGATCTTGCGTGCTGGGGATAAACAGGCTACTTTTTCTGTGACTGAATTTGATCACTGTGCTATGATTGATGTCACGCCTGTGCATGCTATGTCTAATCAGGTACACGAGCCTGTCGTGTACCCTTCTGCACCTCCTATTTTGCAGGACCCTCCTATCATTCCTTCGCCGCCACTCCATCCAGCCTCGCCTCCGAACAAAAAGCTCAAGGAGGAGTGGCGGCCGAAACCGCAGGTTGCTAAGCCTGCACGTAAGAAGATTGGAGACCACTATGAGCTGGTCCCACCTCCTGCACCACGACCACCCTAGCCGTCTGGGTACTCACTCGCCTGCATCTTGCCAGACGGGCAGGTCGAGCTGACTGATGATTGTGGTCGCATCCGTCGGGTGCATGGCCACAACCTGAAGCTGTACCTCAAGAGCGACGTGGATCCGCTCTTGGAGGCACCTGTTCCTGCACCGCCCTGAGTATCCACCATGGGCGTCCAGCTAATACCACGGTAAAGAAGCGCTTTGTGGGGAGGCAACCCCACCACGGTTTGATTTTCTTTCTTGTGTCTTGAGTCGGATTGTAACCCGGTTTGGGTTTGGTTTGTTTTCTTTTTGTTTGGATGATATTTTATTGGGCTGACCATTGAACCTAACATATTGTGTTTGAGCTCTTCTGTTTTCCTTTGGCTGTGCTTGCCCCGACTGGCCCGTTTCCAGTCTCCTGCAGTCCATGCATACCGGTAACATCGTTTCCCTTATCCTTCCCTCTTCTCCATTGAGGGCAATGTCGAGCTTAAGTGTGGGGGGATGTTTATCTTTTGACTGCATTAGATCTGTTTGTGTGCTTGGACCCTAGTCCACTGTCCAAATTTTTAAATTTGAGGGCTCCAAGTACGTGTTTCCATGCAATTGCCTGCTCAGTATGCTTTGAATTGACAGTCTTTATAGTAATATGCAACCTAGGGAGGTAGTGTAGCACTATGGAGGATGTTGATGCATTTAAGAAGTCTCATTTCTTCTTCATATTGAGTTGGTTGATTGAGTGAATTAGTGATCTTAGGACCCTTGAATTGTGTGGTGTTGTGGATTCTCTACCTGTCATGGACTCTTGTATCATGTTTTGAGTTTAACAGGTGCTCGAAAATGTGCTTCAAAAAAAAATGTCTCCCGTGCGAATAGGGCGAAAGTGTGTAAGGGGAGACGGGAATCCGTTCCCAATTTCCACCTACTACCTCCAGCCTCCTTACATGTCTTTCCCCCGCACGAGGGTCGAGACATCCGCTCCTGGCATGGCCGGTAAGAGCAGGTTGGGACCCTTGAAAAGAAAAGAAAAATAACAGAAAACAGGCAAAACAGAAAAAAAAGGGGTCTCAACCATCTTCAAGAAGAAAGTCGAGCACCTTGAAAAATGTGAGTCCATGATCCTTTGTTTTTGAGAATCTCTTCACCCACAATTCATTTGTCCTCTGTTCACTGTTTGCCATGATGCCGACTCGATAAGAAGTTTTGAGATGACTTGTGCGTCGGTTGACCTCGTAAGTTGCTAAATGATCTAGGAAGTCCTCTACCTACGATCTGGATTGTTTGTTGCTATAGAGGTCTGGAGAGTTGCATTGGTTTGAGTTAGGTTTGCTTGGGGACAAGCAAACGGTTAAGTGTGGGGGAGTTTGATAACGATGTAATTGCACATGTTTGCGCCCCTAGTTCTTATCCGTTTGAGGGGCATAGTCATGTGTTTTGGCCTATTTTACGCCGGGTTGCGCTATTTTGTCATGTTTCAGGTCCCAGGCGTTAAAGGGAAGGCTAACCACGAGTTTCGGGGCATTCGGAAGTCATTTCAGTGAGCTGGAGCCAAAACACGGGCAGCCTAAGGCATTACACGGCCGTGTACTGCTGGCCGTGCTTTTTATGCCGAGAGCAAATTCAGTTTGGCCGATTCAGCTGCAAACACGGGCACCAAAGCACGGCCGTGTACATTGCGAAGCACGGCCGTGTTTCAACCAGCTGCTGGCCGTGTAATTAAACACTGGCCGAAACACGGGCAGGCTCAGGCAAAGCACGGCCGTGCCCTCGACCGTGCTTTGGCCACTGATGCTTTTAAGCAGATTTTCAGCCACAATTCAGGGAGATTCGAGTTTTTGAGAGAGAGATCAGTTCCTAGAGAGAGAAAGTGACGAGCAAGAGTTCCCAAGTGCCCTAGATTGATCTTCAACACCATTGGAGGCCAGCTTGAGCTTGGAGAAGTGCCAATCAACGTCCAGAAGCAGGAATCCATCCTTCGCAGTATGAACTCCGTGTCTGATTCTGCTTTTGCTTTCTTCTCCATGGAGTAGTTCTCCCATTCATCTTGGTATGGAGAACCCTAGATTTGTATGTTAGGCTTTGATTGTATGAACCCAAGTACTGATTCTGTGATTGATTATATTCGATTGAGGTTTTAATGATTGAATGACTTGAATCCTGATCAAATTCTTGTTGTTTCTGCTTTAACCTAGAATGAGAATATCTGCCTAGGTTAATAGAGTATCCTTGATTGAAGGTAGGGAGTTGGTGACTTTAGTCGAGGAGCCAACTCACTATTCTGTACCGGATTTACTCCGGTAGTGGAGGTTTTGTTCTTAGGGCCTCAATCTGTCGACTCCGGTGGAGGTTAGTCGCCCGCTAGAGAGTCAGATTGAGAGGGTCTGAAGACCTTTAGTCGAGACTTCAGGCTGTTTAAGAACCTTCCGCAGTATAACTATCATAGAAACTGAACTTGGTAATTACAATCCGGCTTAACTGCAGTCTAGGGGGAACCATATCCGGGTGACCTCTTTAACCTGAATACAACAGTTTACTTGCTTTGTTAGTTAGACTTGCATTCCAGTTTCATTGCTAGATAACAAGAATTCACCGAGTAGTCATCACATCTAGGACCCGGGTTGATAATTAAACCCAAACCCGCTATACTACGCTTTAGGAAGTGGTTTCACTTGGCCAAGTCCTGGAGTGA
The DNA here is from genome assembly GCA_964030455.1 of Linum trigynum. Classification (NCBI taxonomy): domain Eukaryota; kingdom Viridiplantae; phylum Streptophyta; class Magnoliopsida; order Malpighiales; family Linaceae; genus Linum; species Linum trigynum. The sequence continues at coordinate 16,493,870 of OZ034818.1, forward strand.
CAGTAGAGTCGAGTCATAAGGCCATTCTTTTCCTCGTACCCCTGAATCAGATTAAAATTCCCACTTACTAACCACACAAGTTCTGTCATGTCCTTCAGTTGACGCAATAAGGAGCAGGTCAAGTGTCTTGTTATCTTGCTCTGGCCAGCCATAGATCCCTGTCAACCTCCATCGCAAGCCTCCATCAGTTACACACACATCAATATGGTTGGTTGACTTCGATTTAACAACTACCCGAACCTCCGAACTCCACAGCATAAGCAAACCACCTGCTCTTCCAGTAGAACCAATTCTTTTTCCATTCTCCCATCCTAATTCCTGCTTGACTGCCTCCCACTCATGCTCTTGCTTTTTTGTTTCCATCAAGAGGGTAATCTTGTGGTTTTCACGGCAAAGCAAATGCCCCACCTTTCTAATTAAACAAATGCATTCCAGTTTCATTGCTAGATAACAAGAATTCACTGAGTAGTCATCACATCTAGGACCCGGGTTGATAATTAAACCCAAACCCGCTATACTACGCTTTAGGAAGTGGTTTCACTTGGCCAATTCCTGGAGTGACAGTAGAGTCGAGTCAAGTTTTTGGCGCCGTTGCCGGGGACGGCTAGGTTGTTGAAGAAAAGTGATTTCTGTTAATTTAGCTTTTCTTTTTGCTTTGTTTGCTTTGTCCCACTTGTGCCTTCACGGGTTTGTCTGCTTGAGTGTGTGCAGGTAGTGCATGACCCGTAGCCAGTCGGGAGGTTTACTGCCGTTGAATCCAGAGATTGACCGCACCTGTCGCCAGCTCAGGAGACAACAACGAGCTAGACTGGCTACGGAAGAGCGCATAGACGGCCACGTGAGCAGTGATTCTGAAGAAGAGCACAGGATGGACGGAGAGTACAATCAACACCAGGGGAATCCGCAGCAGGTTCCCCCGGTGAATCAGGTCCTGGGGAACAACCCCATACCCCAGGATCATGGAGTTCATCATCCACCGCAGCCGGGCCCCACCTTGGAGTACTACTACACTCCTCGGATTGCTGACATCCGCCCGGTCATCCTCTACCCGCCTATTCCAGCAAACAACTTCGAGATCAAGCCATGCTGGATTCAGCTCATCACATCCTCTATCCAGTTCCATGGCTTGAAGAATGAGGAGGCTCGGGTGCACCTTTCCCGTTTTCTGCAGCTGACGAACGGTTTCAAGCTAAATGGTGTCCCGGATGATGCAATCCGCCTTCATCTCTTCCCCCATTCTCTGGCGGGGAATGCTAAGAGGTGGTTGGAGACCCAGCCCCCATTGTCCATCAGCTCTTGGGTAATCTTGTGGTTTTCACAGCAAAGCAAATGCCCCACCTTTCTAATTTCCAGGGGATTCCCCAACCCCTGGCAATTGTAACTTAAGACATTCATTGGGCTGGGAAGCCATGCTGCTTGGCAGGGTCCACCCCATCGCCATCCAAAATAGTTTGAGTTTCTCCTGCCTTAATTTTCTTATTCGGGGATTCTTCCATAGTGCCTGAGTTCTATTCGAGTCATCTCTTCTGTGGAGTTAATGGTATCTGACCGGACTGACCCTCAAGTTGACCTTCTTTGATCTAGCGTTTCCATTGGTGTTGTTTCCTTGCAGGTTGCTCCTTCTTTGTATGAGTTCCAGGATTGAAAACCATGTCAGCAACCCCCTTAAGCCTGTTACCTGGGGGGGGGGGGTTCAGTCGTTGTCGGGCTTCTTTCCAAACCTGCACTCTTTAGGCTTTCTAAGGTCAGCTCTTTTTTTCCTTGAATTGTTGGAAAGCTAGATTTCTTCTACTGAACCCTTCCACTGCTCTTTCTCAAAACCCGGTTGGGTATGGTTTTTAATTGGTTCTTTAGCTATCTCTTCTTGGGCTTTCTGTATCAATAGTCTGCGTTGCATGTCGTCCAGGCTCTCATTCTTCCTTTTTCACTAGCTTCAGCCTCCTCCAATTGCCTTCTTGCTGTCACAGCTTCTCTGTCAAACTTTGACCTTTAGGCCTTCCAAAGTTCACAAGATTCCTCTCTTTCCAACTTGCTTTGCCATGTTTTGTTCCTATCAGAATTCACCCTAATTTCAGGACCAACCAGATCCTTCCTATTAGCTGGTGGGGAAGGACAGTTAAGCTTATGATGTTCCACTAGTCCACAAGAAAAACGATACATAGCTAGCTTAGGATGTCCCACTAGTCCAGAAGAAAAACAGTACATAGGTAGTTTTTCATACTTCACTCCATAAGTGTGAACTGTCCCCTTAATATTGAGCTTCAGCTCCTGTTTGAGTGGGGTTTGAATGTCTTTCCCTATCCATAGACATAGAACATTATTCCAGACATTTTATACACGGCTGTCTACCCAGATTAGAGAACCAAAACGAGCTCCAACCTTATGTATCATCTCTGTGGTTCGTAGTGCTGAAGGAAGATCATAGATTTGCATCCAAATTTTCATTTTGTTAACCTCCTCTGCTGTTGGCTTATGGAATATGTCCGCAGGCTTGAAAATCAGTAAATTATTCTCAAAATGCTAGGCCCTCTTGGCCTGATGTATCTGTTTTTTCCAGTAGATATAGATTCTGTTTCATCCCGTGTGCTATCGTTGAGATTGTTATTTTCCATGGCGACAGGAAAACACAATGTCATAACCGGGGTGCTCAATTAGTACGATATTGTCCGCTTTGGGCCAAGCCCGCACGGATTTACTTTTTGGGTATCCTCCCCAAAAGTCCTCGTACTAATTGGGCTAGGTGGACTCTAATATACAAGGGTTCATTCCCTTGTATTACCGATGTGGTACTTGGATTGCCCCCTAATAATCCTCCCCTCAAGACAAGGACCACGAATATCGTGTCCTCAACTCAGCAATTATCTTGATACGTCAGACACCTTGTATCGATGGGCTTCTCGGTACATGGATTTTCCCAAACGCGGATCTCTCCTAGATCCGCCAAACCAGATGTGGAGCTCTCCTAGATCCACCAAATCAGATGTAGCCCAAACGTGGATCTCTCGTGGAACCACCAAACCAGACGCATATCTCAAATCCCGAGATCACCGATTGAGGGTCCCACCAAACTGACATCCACCGCCCTGGTCCGCCGAACCAGGCTCTGATACAACTTGTCACAAATCGGGCTACTCAATTAGTACGATATTGTCCGCTTTGGGCCAAGCCCGCACGGTTTTACTTTTGGGTGTCCTCCCCAAAAGGTCTCGTACTAATTGGGCTAGGTGGACTCTAATATACAAGGGCGAGAGAGAGCCAGTTTCACTATATCAAGGAGATTACAGATTACAGAGGAATATTAGAAGTATTTATAGTACTTCTCCATGCGAGACCCCCGACTACCAGTCGTAGCGGCTGATAGTCCGATTCAAGTCACATCAACAAATCTCCACCTTGACTTGAATCCTCTTCCTCTGAAATCTCTAATGTACTCTGCTCCTTCTCTCTCTCTCTCCCGCCATCAATGCCCTGCAGGGCGGAGTCACCCACTCAGGCATTCAGCAAATCCAAGCAGTATGAGAACTTGCCATGTGGAACCGGCTTCGTGAACATATCAGCAAAATTATCCGCGGATCCAACCTTCTTCACCTTAATCCTCTTCTCTGTCCTCAAGAAATGATACCTCACGTCGATGTGCTTAGTCCTCTCATGGTGGACTTGATCCTTGACCAAGCATATTGCACTCAAACTGTCGCAATACACCACTTCCTGATCATGATGTAGACCCAGATCACCAACCAGTCCCTTCAACCATATTCCCTCCTTAGCAGCTTCTGTCAATGCAATATACTCTGCCTCAGTAGTAGACAATGTCAACGCCGACTGCAAAGTTGCCTTCCAGCTCACTACAGAACTCTCAAGAGTGAATACATAACTGGTTATCGATCTCCTCGTGTCAACATCTCCAGCATAGTCCGAGTCAGAATACCCAGACACCAAGCACTCTGTATCACTTCCGAAGCTAATCCCCACATCAGGTGTACCCTTAAGGTACCGGAAGATCCTCTTCGCAGCCTGCCAATGCTCCTTCCTAGGTTGTATCATGAACCTGCTGACAACACTAACAACATGTGCAAGATCAGGTCTAGTGCATACCATAGCGTACATCAAGCTACCTACTGCACTAGCATATGGGACTCTCAACATGTACTCCTTCTCAGCCTCTGACTGCGGTGCATAAGCTGAGGATAGATGAACATTTGAAGCACTAGGAGTATTTAAGGGTTTTGCTGAAGACATGCCAAACCTCGACAGTATCTTATGGATGTAGCTCTTATGTGACAAGAAAAGCTTCTTCTTTGATCTATCCCTATAAATCTCCATACCCAAGATCTTCTGAGCAGCTCCCAAATCCTTCATCTCAAACTCAGAACTGAGAAGCCCCTTTAACTTCTGGATATCAGACTTCGACCTCGCAGCTATGAGCATATCATCCACATACAGAACTAGATAGATCATCAAACCATCCTCCACCTTGTTGTGATACACACAACAATCATATGGAATTCTGTTGTAGCCCAGCTCGAGCATGTAACTGTAAAATCTCTTGTACCACTGCCTTAGAGACTGCTTAAGTCCATACAAGGACATATTCAGCTTACAAATATAGTCTTCTTTTCACGTCTAGCTACTCGAGCTCCAAGTCATAATGTGCCACTATTGCTAGTAGCACTCCGATCGAAGTATGTCTGACCACTGGTGAGAAAATCTCATTGTAGTCAACTCCTTCCCTTTGAGAGAAGCCTCGTGCAACCATCCGAGCTTTAAATTTCATGCCCTCTTTAGAAGTGATTCCTTCCTTCTTCTTGTAGATCCACTTGTTTGTAACAATCTTCCTTCCCTGTGGTCGTTTAACTAGCTCCCAAGTCTGATTCCTGTCATGGGATTCTATCTCATCTCCCATTGCGGCAAGCCACTGATCAGCTTCGCCACCCGAAACAGCTTCTCTATAGGACTGTGGCTCACCTGCAGCCACTTCTTCAGCAACCTGAAATGAATACACCACCATGTCCTCGAAACAATATCTCTCTGGAGGTACTCCTGCAGTCGCTCTCTTCGGTCTACTGGAAGCTATAGACTGTTGAGCTCCTGCACTGGACTGTGAAGTTTCTGGCTCTGTAGAAACATGCTCATGTTGATCATCTCCACCTTGGTGCTCAAACTCACTCTCATTGAGAGTTTGCAGCTCCGCCTCCTTATCAACATTCCTGCTACCTTCAACAACAGTCACCATCAACATGGGGTTAAACATAGACTTCTCATCAAATATCACATTTCTACTGAGTATAACTCGATGCTCAGAAGGTGACCAGACTCGAAATCCCTTAACTCCATCTCCGTAACCCAAAAATACACCCTTCTTTGCCCTTGGGTTCAATTTACCCTCACCCACATGATAATAAACAGGACACCCAAAAACTTTCAATGAACAGTAATCAGCAGGCTTACCATACCACACTTCATAAGGAGTCTTAAACTTGATACCTGTGTGAGTTACTTTTGGGTATCCTCCCCAAAAGGTCTCGTACTAATTGGGCTAGGTGGACTCTAATATACAAGGGTTCCTTCCCTTGTATTACCGATGTGGTACTTGGATTGTCCCCTAACACATAAAAACAGCTCAACAGAGGCAGTAAAAGAAAATCTCTCCCTTACCCTTAACCGCTTGAGGCAGATTAGGGTTTCACAAGCATACGAGACCCTGAAAACTTGGTTAGTAAGCTTCCATGAAACTCTCACTCGAGATTCTAAAACGCAGGAGGCGGATTAGAATCCAAACAAGCAGTGATTAGCAGCTAAGAACCGAGGTAGAAAAACAAGCTTAGATGGGTAGATCCCACTGTAAACTCTAGCAAGTAGAGGAGAAACCTAGGCCGACACACTGGAACCCTAGCTCTAGAAAAACCGGAATCCTAATTTTGAGACTCTCGCTAGACGAGAGAAAGGACGTTCACTCCCCCGAGATTCCTGCAGCTTCTTATCAAACAACTCGTTATTTACACGTCTTGAAGACGTGGGTTTAAGGGATAAATTTTGGACTAAAATGCCCTTGGTAAAAATTAAGGAGAGAGCAGCAAATTTTGAATTCTGAAAAGCCCATAAAACTCCACTATTACATATTGGAGGACTTTATGTATATTAATTAACGTTATTCTTTATCCGGTAAACCTGACAATCAGGTCGGGTAATTTCGGGTTGGGGACTTCGGTTACGGGTTGGGTCATGTTTGGTTGACTGATTTTGGGTCAAATATTGACCCAACCCATTTGGTTTCAGGTCGGGTTACAGGTCATTTAGGGTTATGAGCGTTCTTAGAAATAATATCAAACATGCATCATATTTTCTCTAAGAACACAAATTTTCACATATGCATGACAATAGTTTAACTAACACATGCCAATTAACATATTCTCAAATCCTCCCACGCTGATGAAATGAAATACAAATTACGCAAATCGTCAAAAAACAATCACAAGAGTAATACTACTACAAGAAACACATGATATTTGATTATCCTTAAACTCCAAACATGTCATTCAAATCGTTGTAATTTTTTGGGTAAATACAATATATTAGCCACAACTATTATGAAGTGGGGAATTATAGCCATAACTATGGAAATTCAAATTATTAGCCAAACGTTAACTATTTGTTAACAATTTCGTTAGTAATATTGACTAAACTTTTATGTTTCAAAGTTATAAATTAAAAGCAGTCCGACGTGGCTGTTGCCGTGGCCGATGATGTAACCTTCTAAGCTAAAAATTCAATAAAAGTAATGGACAGTTAGCCATATCTTGACCCGCAACAATAGTTATGGCTAATAATTTGAATTTTTATAATTGTGGCTATAATTCCCTGCTTCATAATAGTTGTGGATAATATATTGTATTTACCCTAATTTTTTTTTAAACATTTGACCAATTTATGAGTGATTTTATCATTTTGAGAGTGATATATAGAATGGAATGGGTCTAACGTGTCGGCCCGCTAACCCACCCAACCTGACCCAAAAAATCACGGGTTATCGGGTCAGGTCATTCGAATTTCGGGTTACAAAAATATCTAGTTTTCGGACAGTTTCGGGTCGGGCGAACGGGTCGGGTTGTAATTTGCCAGTTCTATTAGCCGGCCATTGAACTGAAAATCCAAAAGAGAAAGGTAGCAAATTCTTTGTTGCCATTTCCAGCTGATTCATCTTTCGTTACCGAACTTTAACTGACAGTATTATCTATAAGCTCCATGAACATTCATTCCGAAAGAGAACCACACAACTCCCAGAAAATCATAAAATGTTTCGTACAAGAATTGCTCAATCCTTTATATGGTCACTCGTGAATCCTCGGCAATCCCAAAAGATAATACTGCTGAATCCTTTCTAAGCCCAACCATCCACACGTCCTTTCCACCTTTGTGAACTGTGATTCTAGGGAATAGAAGTCATTCAAAATCAAAGGATAAGTCTGTTGTAAAAGAAGAAGAAAAATCCAAAGTCATTTGAGTTGAGGACGACAATAATTGAGAGGAACTGGCAATAGATTCTAATTGAATAATTAGACGTACAGTTTCGTATAATTAGAAAACACAAAAAAAAAAAACATAAGAAAAGTACAACAACAACGATTAGTCATATAATTGCAAACTGGCCAAGTTCCAGCTTTCTCAATCAATAAATAGAGTTGCTGAAATTTCAAAGATTCCAAATCCAGCAAGGGTTCTGCGTAAAAAAAAAAAAATTAATCTGAGAGATCCAATTAGTTCCAATAATTAGAATCGTTCAAACACATAAAAAGATAAATTTTGTGTTAATTTTTTATGTGTCCCTCGTACGCAAATCATGTCATAAACATGAAATCCTTACGCAATATCTACGTATATTTCTTGTGCAAACAAATTGTCAATATTGAATATTATATTCAACATTGAAATACAAGACCCTCAAATAAACATTTCAATTATATATATTTACAAAAAGAGGCTCTTTCTAATAATTCGAGACTTACAATATATCTTATTTTCATTTGTTTAAAATGAGGATATCAATATTACGCTGCCCTCTCCTTTCAGTTACCATCAGTTCTGAAAACCATGCGCACTGTTTGCTGCTAATCAAAGATAGAATCTTGTCGTAAGAAATTTCGCCTCTTGCTTGATTGGCTGAATCATCTAAGCTTTGATTTCTTGCACGGATTACTTTCTAGTGGCGATCGAGTGAGACTTTAATTAATCTGATATTTCATTTGCATGGCGATTGGAGGGTACGTAATGCCAAGTTCTGCTGACCGGTTGAATCTTGACATGATTCACTAAACCACAAGAATCTCATTTTCTCTGATATGGAATCACTATCATCACTTCACTACTCATTTTCTCTGATGAAATCACTAATATGTCTTTGGACAGATATATGGGATTAGATTACTAGACAAGTTGGTAATTAGAGAATGTGAAGTGTAATTTTCTTTTGTGCTAGGTAACACTTGTGAAAGTTGAGATAAATTTTAGATATGCAGCCTCAATCAACAGATGATTCATTGTATCAACTTGATTGTTATCCTTCGTAGATGAAATTTTACACAAAGATGGTAGTGAAATTTGAATAAAATATTTCTCTTTAAGAAGTTTGTATGTTTTTTTTTTTTTTTTTTACAATTGATGAAATTTCATAATGAGTCGATTTGACCCGCCCACGCGAAACAGTAGAGACAAAGAAGGAATCTACAGAGAAAGAAGAAAAAAAAGAAAGAAAAAACCAAGATATAATAAAAAATACATAGGAGCCTTACTGCTAAACTGAAACTGTTATAACTTATAACTGTTCCTTTGAAATCTTATCATGCCCTAGGAGATTAGTAATCTCTGAGTCTAAACTTAAGACATTACCATTTACCACGCGCATCAAAAGGTAAATTTGCAATGTATTTGGCTCGAGACCGGAAACTACTTTCACTTCATTTGTAATGTGATAAACATAATTAAAATATTATCAGAGACCGTGAAGTGATTAAAGAGGTATTTAAATAAGCAAATAATCTGTTGTCTATACAGTAAGCATCTGACGTTATATACGTAGTAATATAAACCCTTCCGCAAGTCGCAACATATGCCTAGTTAGAAGTTACAACTCGACACTTCCCCATAAAATTTGGAGACCACAGCAAGATGTCTTAACTCTTATATACGTACGTATACACAAGCCATAGTTTCTTGTCCATATTGAAATATCGTCAACCGGTTCAAACCATCATCCTAGACATAACTGATTGAACGCAGATCGTCCCAAAACTGAAAGTCCAAATCAGGACATTTTTCAAGGCACGTTAGAGCGGAGAGAGACCCATTCAGTCAACTTCTCCATCAGTACTCACTCCCTAGCTTAATAATACCTGGGAAATTTCCAGCTATAAATACCAGCCAGCAGCCATTTCACAAAGCGAAACCCAACAGCCCCTTTAAGTAAATTACTTCTCCCATGGCAACCATGCAATCTTCCAACAACCTAGTACTCCTCTCAGCCGCCTTTTTCCTCGTACTGCTAGCAGCCATGTGTCCAACCAAAACGACTTGTCGCCAGCTGGACGACGACCAAATCATCATGCGGCTGAAGCACGAGGACTGGATGGTCAAACACTCTAGGTCCTACAAAGACGAGGCAGAGAAGGAGAGAAGGCTACTTATCTTCAACGACAACGCCAGACTCGTCGAGGGTTTTAATAACAACAACGGTAAGAACGCCGGGTTCAAGCTTGGGCTCAACAAGTTTGCCGACCTTACCAACGAAGAGTTCCGGTCCACGTACTTGGGCTACAAACGCCGCCACTCTTCTTCCCTGAAACAATCCACCGCCGCCACCTTCCGGTATGCTAACGTGTCAGCCGTTCCTGCCACCATGGACTGGAGGAAGTCCGGCGTCGTCACACCTGTCAAAGACCAAGCCAAATGTGGTAATTAATTATTAATAACGTCAACACCCATTTATTTATGAAGAACCAGTTGCTTTCAATAACTCGAATTGTTGGGAGAAGTTCAATAATGAATCTTGTATTAGTCACTAATACACCCCTCAAACGAAAGTCAGTCAACCAATTATAAGGGTTTTCGTTTGCACATGTCATGAATACGAGAACACATGTACTTTACAAGTGGAGTCATCTGGATTCGAACACAAGACCTCTCGGCCACAGAATGCCCTCATATGTTTCTTTTAAGCACATGAGATTCACACTTCGTACAAACTTTAAATCCTTATGAGTTGCTTTCGTTTGATGGAGCGTATTAGTACACGATTGACCATCTCCCCCATTCAGGTCATTTATTAAAAAAATTGTACTATATATACATACCATTTGTAGCAACGTAACGTAATCTCGTGTGTGACACAAGCATGGCTAAATTGTCAGGGGCATGTTGGGCGTTTTCGGCGGTGGCAGCGATGGAAGGAATCACAAAGCTGAAAACGGGGAAGCTGATCTCCCTGTCGGAGCAAGAGCTCATAGACTGCGACGTGGAGGGCGAGGATGGAGGTTGTGAAGGCGGGCTGATGGACAACGCTTTTACCTTCATTCGGGCCAAAGGCGGCCTGACGACGGAAGCCCAATACCCTTACCAAGCCCAGGACGGCACATGCAACAAGAAGCGGTCCTCGTCTCCTGCGGCCAAGATAAAGGGCTACGAGGACGTCCCGGCGAACAGCGAGCGAGCTCTGATGCAAGCCGTGGCTCATCAGCCGGTGTCTGTGGCCATAGAAGGCGGCGGGTTTATGTTCCAGCTGTACGGGAGCGGGGTTTTCGAGGGATCTTGCGGAACGGAGCTTGACCATGCAGTCACTGCGGTTGGCTACGGGACAAATAGTGACGGGAGTAAGTATTGGATTCTGAAGAACTCGTGGGGGAAGGGATGGGGAGAGGATGGGTATATGAGGATCAAGAAAGATGTTTCTGAGAGTGAAGGGTTGTGTGGTCTGGCCATGGAAGCTTCTTATCCTACAGCGTGATAATGATACGTGTATATATAAAGAGATAATGGAGTGGTAAATGGTACTCGGTCGGTCGTGTGACATAAATAATTGATGAACCTATAAATTAAATGTAGGTACTTGTTTAATTTTTAGTATGCATGTATTATGTATAGTATATTTGTCAATAACTAGATGTAAAGTCAAATTCAGATCTGAAAATGGTGTAAGTTGAAAGTGATGTATGTATTTGCTCATGGTATAAAGGATTGCTGGATGGCTAGTGATTATTAATCCTCGTTATTATAAGAATCGGACCGGTTCGACAAGTAAACCGGTGGAATTGTGTAACAAATTATAATAAAATGCTGTCTATTTTGCTTCAATCGTCCATGATAAACGGATGATTTTTCACTGTTGGAATCGGAACCGAGTAAATTATCCTAATTTAACTAGTTCATCAGTTCACTATTTGAACTATTAGAATTAATTAATGTTTAAGATAAAAGAAACTTTAACATGAATTTTGTACCATCAACTAATTTAATTTATACTCCTAGTTTTCTTTGTTGGATTTATGTGAATCACTATCCTCATCATCCTAATTACTAATTTAAATTTTATAAAAATTTTGTTTGATCTTTTTTAGACGGTTTGAATGCTCTCTTAGAATTTTTGGTGACGATAATATGAATTTGAAATTATTTTTTATTAATAAAGCATTAAGTCCTAAACTAACATATTTTATATATATATCTTAGATATTCTAAGTTAAAAATAATTTTATAAACGGTTAGCCAAAAAGTTTAACAACCCGTCAACTTATGAAAACAAATTCATTATTTCCATAATTTGATCGCGATAATTTACTAATTCTTATGGCCTGTATAGTTCTATGATACGAGTACTTTATGAATGAAAACTTATGTACTTATTTTGTTGGTTGGTTGTTGGAGGTGAATTTTGGCCATCCATAAAAAAATCATATTCTGGACTATCTCATCTTCTATTGACAAAAAAAAAAAAAAATCATAAGTTGTACATGATCTTTCATTATTTTTGTCTCTGATGGATGTAAATGTTTATGCCAAATGTTGCAAAAACATTTTCTTCAACTTGTTGACAACAACTTCACCAAGAGAATTAAAATTATCATATGTCATGATTGAATGGAGTCGACTTTTAACCCATTTCTTCATTCAATGAATGTACAATCAACATCAAACTTTGGAGTTGAATTTTCTAGTGCAATAGATTATCTAATCAATGATAAATTTATCTCCAAATAATAAGTACGTATGTATAATCCATGTTCAATATTCAAACTCAAAGATACCATTACATATCTTATTAAACTCTGGAAAATCTTTATAATTTTGTTATTTGGCTCTATATAATAAAATCTTAAGGAATTATGAGGTTGTCAAGTGACAAAACGTTTACATTATCTCTGCTTCGCATTACGTATAATATTAATTAAATAACAAACAACAAAAAAGGTAGTTACAACAACTGTAATATTCATCCTTATAAATATGTTAACCATCATCATAAAACTACATAGGATTGAGTTTTCTCGTCGCATCATGTAACTGAATTCACTACAGGAAAAAATCATTTAAGCACGGTGAATCCCGTGTTTAAAAGTGTGTTTTCCGTGCTTAATAGTTTTATTCACAGTAAAATTACTGTAATATATACGTCTGTGTCTAATTGTAAAGGTCACGGGAAACTCGTACCATGACTAATTATAATTAGTCACGGCATAATTTCCTGTGATAATTTGTACCTATTGGTCACGGGATGCCCCGTGCCCAATGCATAAAACAAGAGCACAATAACATGGAAAATAAGTAATTTAGACACGGGATGAACACCTTTTAACACGGTACTTACTGTGATCAATGCAGTCAAAATCTAGATTTTAAGTAAAATCGAAAACTGAGGTAGAATCGAAATCTTAGATTAAAATCGTAAGATTTTAAGGTTCATATTAAAATAAATACTTAAAACACTAGATAGTAATAAAAATGCATATCTTGAATAACAATCAACCACATAAAGCATAATTACTTCCCAAGATAAGTTTGTTTGCTAAACAAACACAGCTAATCCATATATTTTTCTTGTACATAATAGAAACACACAAATAAGAAACCTGAAACATTATAGATATCCCTGTTAATTAATTGTTAAGAGTAGAAAATCACATAAGATCGTTAGGATCAACATTAACATCACTGACACATCATCATCATCATCCTCAACCTCAACCTCACCCTCACTCTAATCGTTTTTGTTTGTTTAAGGACTAATATCATTACTCTTATGATCACTTGAAGTACTTTCACCATTAACCATATTTCCTTGATTATCATCATCTGGAAAAGATAACTCATTGATTGATGCATTCCCTTCTTAATTGATAAAAGGTCGGGTTAGTGGTGCTGAAGAATTGGGAGATGAACAAAAGCATGCAATGTAATGGAGATTTGGATTATTGTGAGGGTGGTGGGAACAAATTACAAGCTAATTGGGAGGCTGGAAGATATCGTTGATGAAAGGAGTTGGGCGCCGACGTGCGAAAGAGGAAGATACGAGGAAGAGAATGAAAATAAATTGAGAGTTAACTATCAGGTTGGGGTTGTGTTGTTCATTATGTTGGGTTGGGGAAAGTAAATATGACTCGGTTCATGGGCATAACCCAACTTGACCGGCCTAATTTTGATCCAATTGATATGAACCTTGAAATCGTAGAAAATCGTAGAAATCGTAGATTTTATGGATTTTAGAGTTTTAAATCGGGATTTTATGGGATTTTAAGGTTCAAAGATTTTACAGTAAAATCAGGATCGGAACCCATAGGTAAGATCGTAAAATCGCAAGATTTTAAGATTAAAATCGGGATTTTGACTACATTGACTGTGATAAAATCGTTTCCCGTGACTATATGTCAATCACTAATTACGGTATTTACAGTGGCAAAATCTGTTCCTGTGACTAGATGTGGATCACTAATCACGGTATTTACGGTGGCAAAATCAGTTCCTGTGACTGGATGTCGATCAATAATCACAGTATTTGCGGTGACAAAATTGTTTCCCGTGAATAAATGTCAATCATTAATCACGGTATTTACTACTTGTACTGCCAAGTTTTCCCGTGACTATATATACACTACTATACACGGTATTCCCTGTACCTAATTATAAATCATTGGTCACTGCATTTTCCCATGACTACAAACAAACCACTAGTCACAGTCTTTTTCGTGACTAGATACAAGCCAATAATTATGAAAATGAGTTATATTAAAGTTTCCTACCAATAATAATAAATGTAAATAGAACATCGTCTTATCAACAATAATCAAAAGAGTCCCAAATAGTATCTTCTAACATAATAATAATAATCAAAAGAGTTCCAAACAATAGCTTATACGAGTTCCGTACTTCTTGTGTAGACACCATCTACTTGGAAGCTACAAAAGGGTGCAAAAGGGTGATATGAGACAGTTCCAGCTTGAGAGCCAAATCCAGCAAACTCCATCTCCTTGGAAACTTCATCCCAACACCACTAACATCATGAGTACATAATCTGAAAAGCAAAAGGGACTTATGATTTATTACATAGAACAAGTACACTGCTCCTCTAACAACATAGCATATAAAGTATCTTCTAACATCATACAAATCCTTATTATTTAGTTTCTTGTAATCCAAATCCATCTTGCCCATGTAACAAAACAAAATGAAAATTTTCATTCACTATCACAACTACCAAAAATTATTCCTGTTGTTGAGAGCTTTGACAAAGATACTAACCTGAAGTTGACAGCAAAACCAGACAATCTTCCATAATGACAATTGGGCAGAACAGTCTTCTGTAGTAAAATAAAAGGAAGACAAAAGATTGTAATGTTAGAATAATATTCATACCTGATAACAGAATCACAATAGGAGAGATTCAAAAAATCAAGAGAAAACCATACCAATCCATAGGTTCAACCAATTCTATGATTCGCCAGTGTTTTCGCCAGTGTTATGTTCATTTTGCAACACATCCATGGCTCGAGGTGGCACCTTTATAGCCAAGTGCCAGTTCTTATTAACTATGTCTTCTGCATAAAATACTTGGGACACTTGACTTGTTAGGACAAAGGGTTCATTTGTCTTCAACATTCTATTCAGGTTAACACTCACAAAACCATGTTCATCCACTTTCAACCCTTTTGTCTTATCATAGACATCGCACCAATCACACCTAAATAAAGCTAATGATCTTCCTCCAAGAAATTTCAGCTGAATGACCTCTCTTAAAACCCCATAGTAGTCTATAGCATTCACATCGACTCCATCATCACCAACTACGACGACTCCATTATTTTGAGTCCTCAAATTTTTGTCATAATCCTTTGAGTGAAAACGAAAACCATTTAGGACATAACCTGTATAACACTTGACACTTTGAGCAGGGCCTCGTGATAGTGACAATAGGTCATCCAATCTCTTACTTTTGTTATGTTCATAGGAGTTTGCAACCTGCAATAAAGGTTTTGAATTTGGATGAGTAAACCTAAATATGCTAAGGGAGTAACAGAGTAGCTAACGCACGCACCTGGATTTTCTGAATTTGGACGAGTAAGATTATTGCCTAATCAGTAGCCGACATCAGTAGCATTCCGCTCCACAAAAGCGCAGCTCCTGTCCGATAGCAGCCCCGCTCCACAGCAGTAGCGTCGTTCCGTTTCGCTCCACACAGCAGCACCACTTCTGTATGACAGCAGCCCTGCTCCACAGCAGCAACGCGCTCCTCTCTCTGACCCGCTCCTCTCTCTGACAGCGCCGCTCCTCCCAGCAGCAGCCTTTCGAGAACGCAAAAACGAGAAAGACCTCGAATTCAATGGAATGGAGCCATGAATCAAGAACACATACTATGAGGAAAACGAGGTGTTTTTCAGATCAGGGCTGGTTATGAGAAGGGGGTGAACGAACGGAGAGAAAGAAAGAAAGGGAAAGGGAAAGTGAAAGTGAAAGTGAAATAAGGTTAAGAACGAAGGGAATGGGAAAGGCTCGCATCGTACATGAGAAAGGGATAAAAAGCAAGATGTGTAAAAAATTCAAAGTGATGGTTCGAACTCTAGCAATTAGAATTGTAAATTAACAACTTAACCAGCAGGCTAAACACTAATTCACGAAAATGTTTTGCTTAATAGTTAATTAATCTAAATTCTAAAAACGTCTCAAACCTTAAAATCATAGATGATGGTCTCTTTTGAAACATTATCATAACTGTAAAATATAGTACTCCAACATCTTAATAAAAGAAAAAAAAATTACACCAAACGGCTGCTTGAACGAAAAATTACAACTCTACAAAGTCCGAGAAAATCACAAAATGCTCTGGTTAGACCACTAAACGACCTTTTTTTGGGAAAATTTGGGACCAAACCGCCTACGGCAGTTTCAAATACGTAGATCTCAAAAAATTAGGCAAAATCAAAAAAAAATTACCTTAAACGGATAACCGAGTACAAAGTTACGACTGTTTAAAGTTTTGTGAAGATGCAAGACAAAAAAGCCCATGGTCTTGTAACTAGTGCCTGACGTGGGCAGCATAGTTATAAGAATCATATTTATAAAGTAGGAACACCATTTTCTCATGGTATAGTGTCTAACCAAACACCAATTTGCTTAGATATCTTGATTAACAATATGTAATACAACCTTGATGCAAATTACTCCATAAGAAAGCATATTTAAAAAGATGGTTAGATTGACGGTTTAATTTTGCTAGAATGGTTAGAAAATCATATTTCACAAGTGCAAAATGTGGGAATGAAAATCTGGGCAATGGATTGAGGTCCAAACGTCATGAGTTCATTGGCAAAATGTAATAATGTAACTTAACAAGCAGCAACATGTATTTCTCAACTTTCAACTTTAATTTATAGAAGTTTGCATACTTTGTCCATAACACAACATTAGTCAAAAGATTTCTAGTACTTATATATACTACATCAGTAGCTAGGGGAGGTTATCATTCTCCTCATCATTAGTAGGAGGAGTTTTAGATATTTCAAACCATCCCAAAAACTAATCAACTATTACATGACACCCATCCAAAATCTACAACAAACATCTAAAACTCCTCAACGTCTAATCTAGAGTTATATTTCATCTTCCCTCTAGAAGCAAAATCTTGGTGTCATGAATCACATCAAAGCCTACTCCACAGTTCCATACCTGCCATAAGAAAAGATAGAATCAGTTTTGAGACACCAGCCAAAAATAAAGCAAAAAAAAGAAGCACCACATTTGGACATAAGAGCAATTTTGTTTAGTAAAGGATGCACACCTAAGATTGACCATTTTGATTAGTTGTTGGACTGCCAGACCTTTGGTTCATCCTTTCCATCATCTCTCTCATTTCAGAGATAACTTTAGCCTGCTCTGCTATTACAGCTGCCATTTCTTACCGTAAGTGCAGCCCACATGTGCTCAAGTTCTGGCCGACTCTTGGACTTCCATCTTCTTGATCTGAACGAACAAATCTGGGGATTCCTAACAATCAAACCAATAAAGCTTGACCAAGTTGCTCTATTTGGTCCAGCAGCACGATTGTTGTAGAAGGAAATAGGCAGCTTCTCACCACGCCTAAGTCTAGCAACGGCCTTACAGATGCTTTTCCCTCGTACATTTTTCGGTCTAACTGCAATTCCAAGAGGGTGCAAAACCCATCATCAACAAATCAACAAAACCAGCATATTCAATCCAACAATGAACTAAATACAGAATTATAAACTTGCCTCTTTCAGTTGATTCTTCATTAGCAGCCAAGTTTTCTGCAGCTTCCAAGTTCGCAGCATGTTCAACTTGTGCATCAACTTCCATGGCTGGTTCCTCTGGATGTACATGCATATTTCTCTCAACTGAGGGTTCCCTTGCCCTTTCTGGAACATTATCAGTTACAACAGGGGGGTCTCTTTCCCTTTGGGGCATGTTGCTAGTTACAACAGGGGGTTCTCTTGCCCTTTGAGGAGCTGCAAAATACAGCTAATAGTTAGTCATTTGCAGCAGAACAATGTGATAAAAAAATTACAAGAGGTACCTACTAGATGAAGATATTAGGTTGGAGAATGAGGTGGGTCGATTTGGAACCCTCCTCCCAAGTGAGCCAGGGGCAACATATCTTGCTGGAGTTTTTTTGGTAACACCTTCACTCTCACGAGACTGACCAGAATTTTGAAGGTTCTGACCACCCTTCACCTTCAGGTTCTTATTACGGTTCCCCTTAAGATTCTGACCACCCTTCATTATCTATTCTACAACAAAATAACAAGAAGTTAAGGTAACTAACTACATCCGCAATCAATGAACTATTGCAGAACAAGAAGATAACTACATCAGAGTACAAAAGACAGAATGCAATCGGAACCCCATAATGCATATTGGAAATGATACTGTCACTTATAATTGATTCCAAACAGAACCCAAATGTGAGAAATTTAATCGATCTCCAAATTTGTGTAGAAATATAACCCCAAATCATGTTGTCGATCAATATGCATGCGATTAAAACATATATAGAATGGGAGGAGATTAAAGAGAGACAGGGACTAGATTCGTCTACATGCATATCTCAGCTGCAAGCTTCAGGGAAGGAATTCGGAAAGCAAAGAAGAAACGAAAAACTGGAACAAAGGATCGGAAGTGGAAGACTGCAGGGCAGGGGAAGAACGAAGAGATTCAGATGGGAAAGAAGAGAGAGCGCTTCGTTTTCTTTTTGGTACTAAGAGCTCCGTTTTTTTAATTGGAAAAGGAGAGCTTCGTTTTTTTTTAATTGGGAACGCAAAGAGAAAACTTCTTTTTCATTGCATTCTCGTTTTTATAGATAAAGCAACAGCGGGAGAACCCCAAAATTCAGGATGTATTGGAGCCAAAATTTCGGAATTCACTGGAGCCTAAATTTTTTGGACTTGGAGCCAAAATTTAGGAGGGAAGTTTTAGCATTTGCCGGCGGGAAGAAATTGCGGGAGTTATGGGACTTTTGGACAAATCAATTTTCAAGTACTAGTGTTATTAGGTTATTAATTAGGCAGCAAATTTTGTCCACGTCTTTTCATTCATCCATAAATATTTTAATTAATTTTAGTTGTTAGTTGGTTCACAGCAAAATTTTCACTCACGTTTCTTTTTTAATTCATTTTTAATTCCTCTTAATTTTAATTTTTAATTTGGAAAGACAAATTGTCACATTGTTCATGGTGATTAACCGTGAGTAATAATTTCTCACATTGTTCACGGTAATTAACCGTGACTAACTATTAATCACGGTAAACAAAGACTAAAAATTTGTTAAACTAATTACCGTGACTGGAACTATACAATCAATTACAGGAATTTTACCCGTGATCATTAATACACTTCTTAGTACGGTAAAATTTCCCGTGAAAAAGATCCCGTGACTAGAAATCTGTTTTCCTGTAGTGATTTTTATCCTGTAATTAAATAACAAACAACAAAAAAGGTAGTTACAACAACTGTAATATTCATCTTTATAAATATGTTAACCATCATCATAAAACTACATAAGATTGAGTTTTCTCGTTCGCATCATGTAAATGAATTTTCCTCATAAACATTCTAACAAACACATCCCATAACTTATCTAGAAGTCAACATAAAGTAATTGATGCAATTTGATTAGAAAATTTGATTAGAAAATGAAACTTTACTGTTTGGAATTAAATGGAGAGGAGAGCTTGTGCAAATCCGACTTAGCTAGCTATGCCGAATGAATTTGGAAAAGGTGGAGGCTTGAGCAAAGTTGAAGTACAGATGTTTACGTAAATGTGGCAACCTTGGTTGTTTAAATCATTCCCTAGCCAACAATGAAGTAGAAGGAAAACACTGCAGGTAATGAAACTTTAATGAACTTACAAACAATGGAGATTTGAACAGAGTCAAAATACAAATAATTAGCTGCAACCCGGCTTGCAGCCAACCCTGCTGCCCGGCCACGTGTGTATATATATATTTTCGTATATATTTTATCTGTTTATAATTTTCGTATTTGTATTATTGTCAAGTTGTTTCTAAACACGTATAAAATCCGTATAACACGTTTAATATCCATATTTAATGAATTAAATTATTAACCTAACTATTATATATTTATTTATTTTTAAAATAACTAATTTCATATATTTATTACTATTAACGTACTATTAAACGTAACATTAGTTTAGAGACAAAATTAAATACTCGTATGTATTTTATACGTAATTGTCCTGTACAGTATTTTACTAACTATACCTTCACACCAAAAGCAATAATTAGTTGTTTTCTTTTCTTTTCATTCTACCCTCTTTTAGCTTCACTAGTTACAACTTTTCATTTGGATTTTCTATGGTTCATCAAAAATACTCTTCTAAATATATAAAGAAAATAATTGAGAATGTAAAAAATCAAAATATAGTCTAAAATTATAGCTATTTTATTTAGTACGTGGTGCATTTGTTCACCTCAATTAATAATATCGTCATGATTTAATTGACATGGATTGACTAGTATGAACAAGTTGTCATAATTAATATAAATTTGTAATAAAAGAAATTTATACTTGTTATTATTACACGCGTACGACTTCTTACTACCCACATAACATTGTTACATGAGACCAATGTTCAAGAAGGCGGTAGTGTAAGCGTCCCTAGTTGTTGGAAATAAAAATAATAGTATGCATTATGTAATGAATGAAGTAATCGTTACAACACTTTCAAACTTCAGTTCAAATAATTAATAACTTATTTAACACTTAATGACAAAAAAATAACTAATAAGTTCATAGAATGGTAACTTAATAGCACAAGGAGTGAATATGCTAAGGAAAAAAAAGAAGTCGTCATCCAAATAGAAATTCCGTCCGCCTATACATCCGGACCTCCGTGCATATCCTTTTCCTAAAATAAACATAGAACCATTAATTATTGAAGAAAAGCAACCAATTATTTGAGTACATATGGCCCAACAGCAGGATTGGCTACAACCCGGGTTGCAGCTAAGTTTCGTCCAGGTAAACAAATTCTTCTCAGTTTTTTTTTTCTAATGATGAGCAACTTATATTAAATAAAAATTGTATCTTCCCAAGAGGCGTGGAAGAGAAACAAAGTGTAAGGAGAAAACGAGATCAGACAAAATGCAATTATTGTGAAGATTATTGGGAACAATTTAGATAAATAACCCAGATTTTATGTAAAATAATGTATGAGCATAACTACTCTCCATTAACTTTTAACTAACTATACCTAGCTCATTTGTTTTAAGTTGATTTTTTTCAAAGACAAATTGCATTACTTATACTACATAAAACAACATTTAGTGTGGCAGCATTGGCTAGACTGATATGGTTACTTCTCCTTCAAGGGGGAAGTTTCTGGGTGGCCTGGATTTTTGGGTATCGCCTCAAAGGAGTCTCCATTTGGGAGGTTCGTGGTACTTCATATGGATCTTGGATATGGAAGTAGATTCTGAAAATACGCCCTTGGCTGAGATATAGAATGCAGCTCGTGCAAGGGTCTGTCACTTGGCAGGACAAGAAGTTGGAAAAATACTCGATTTTAGTGGTCTAGGAATCAATACGTCAGAAACAACCTAAGGTAGCCTGGTGGAAACTGGTATGAAACAAGTTTATGTTGCCCAGGAATAGTGTGATGATTTGGTTAATAATACTGGATAGGATTAACACTAGAGATAAGCTCAAGAGTTGGGGAATGATCTCTAATAGTTCTTGTCCATTGTGTGGCCTGGCCGAGGAAAGTAGAACTAACCTCTTTTGTCAGTGTGAGTATGTGCAGGAGGTAGCTGCTGTGGTGCTGGGATACACAATGCAGACTCATTGAGAGTGGTCTGATATGTTGCTATTTATGATTAACAGAATCAGTGATCATGGAAGTTGCGGATTGATTAAAGCCTCAGTTTGGAGTTGGTGTGTCTGTTGTGTATGGAAGGAACAACGTCAAAGGGGTTTTGGGGAGTCTCCTCGTACGATCCAAGTGTTGGCTAAGCTGATTAGGGAAGAACTTCGCCTCTATGTGTGTGGCCATCCGGATTTCCTCGCCCAAATTAAGCTGACTACTAGCTGCTGTAGTATTTTATAGTTGGTTGCTTTTTTGTCTCTTTCGTTGTAAGGAGAGTGTGGGCTATAAACCTTTGTATTTTTCGAACTCTTGTGCTGGATTTGGCCAAGAGAGTGCGTTAATGGAAACTACTAATTACCGGAAAAAAATTAAAGATATGAATTTTAATTAGTTTGTATGGAAGGGTAGAAAGTGTGCCCTTTTCTATAAACATTTACTATATTTTTATAGACTAAACTGAATTTCGAATTTATTTTTAAATTTTTGATTTTTTCCCTAACATATGTAAATATATATTAAATTAATATGAATGGGAAAGTAACAAATTTATTTTTAGTTATTAATAATTCCTTGTTATGAAGAAAATAGAATACGCAATTCATCCATCACAATTTTTTTATGTAACTTATGTAAAAATTATGTTAAATTCAAAATCATCTGATAACATGAGTACTGAGTTTATTGTATTTCAAAACATCAACATCGCTTGCCCTATTGATTAAATATTTTAAGTGATAATAGGTTGGACTTTTAAGTCGCAAGTTCAAAGATATATTTATTTAGTTTTAATTGGGGCCGACTAAAAGCTATTGGTTTAATATTTCTGATAACCTCTATCATTCATTCACGTGCTCAAAGTATTACAATTATTCAATACTAACTTATAACCCGGCCCGTTGGCCGGAATATTTATATTGATTATTTATATTTTCATGTTACATTTAATTCTATCAACCCGTTTAATTTTATTGACAATCCTTCGATCGAGATTATATATAAAGTACGAATATATAGATCGAACATTTGGAGAAATATAAAAATGTATCACTGGTCTCATTTTCAAAATGATAATTAAGTCCCCAGTAAAATGCTATTTGTTAGTTGATTGTCAAGTAAGATGGAGTACAAAAGCTCACTGAAATTCCCTTACGAACCATAGATAGTTTTAAACTAAATCTTAAACTTCGCAATCCTACATAAATGTTCAATGCTCTCCTTATAGGAACAATATGCCACTAATCTAAAAGAAATGAAGAGTTGTTGATTCAAGTCAACTATATGCTAACAACTCAGCTAAGAGGGGACCATCACAACTTGAGAGCAAACACCAAAATTAGGGTTACCTCCAATATACTAATAGATTCGATCAAAGTAATAAGAAACAAAATTAGACACTCCCTCTCTATCAGTTCCAGTAGGTTGAATAAATAATCGATTGACCTACTTCAGAAAATTAATGGATGATTCCTCGTTTTAAGATAGAATTAGGTTGTGATAGCTTCAAAAACCATAAACCTAAAGACCCAATAGCCACCACTCTCCCTTGTACAATAAAATTTTTATCCCATTTATCTTCAATCTCAAGAGGCGTATGTTTCAACCAAAAATTCATTTTTTTATCCTCCTTCACCACCTCCATATATTGATCTCCATTCTATTCACCATGTATTGATATCGGAGTTGAAATTTTTTACTTGGCCAGTTTAAATCCCCAAGAATAAAATCGTAGTGCCAAGAGACCAAAAGATTGATTTTCAAAGGCAACCTTGTACTGTGAAGTGAAAGGGCGCAAACTATTTCACGATGGAGGAAATTTCAGAGGAAGTTAGAAAGAGATAATAACAAAGATAAAAAAGTACACATTTAAATATAAATTGAAAAATGCAAGGACAAAACACGTAGTAATAGAATTAGTTTATTTCATGTTGGCTAATTACCAATTCACCTTTAGCGAAAATTAAGGAGAGAGCAGTGATTTTAGAATTGAGAAACTACATGAAACTCTGCTAAGAAAATTGTAGTGTCAAGCACCATAAAACACATACGTTATACTTAGTTGGCTTGCTAATCATGATGAAAAATTCCTCTGATTTTCAGAGTGTCACTTCGTGTATATTATGTATTAAAAAGATACAAAAAATTTCTTTAGTGTAATTGGTTGCAATCGGTGTCTTTATTTAAAGAGACCCGAGTTCAAATTCTGATATTGACATTTTTTATATGAAATAAATAAATAATTGTACAGACAAAAATGTACTTCCTACTTTTATTCTCGTTGCAGGAAATTTGAAATAGAGAAAAGTAGACAAATTCTATAATATATTATTCGATGATTACATGAGAAGTGCAAATTATAACTTTTTGTGTGTGCAAGGATATTTATTTAATTTTCTGCAATCCCCGAAAGGACAACAACTCCTTTCTGGCTCGCCGGTCCTCGTAAACAAGAACCCAGTATAGTTGTTGAACAATAATTTTGTTGTCATTCTCGTAGTTAACAAGCAAATGAAGTTTATAATGTTTGCCGTCCACGACCTGGTATGCTGCCCTGGTGACATTGACTAGCGTCAGTTGTGATTTTGATTTCTTGTTGAATTTGTCTACAGCAAAATTGGCTATTTCCACCACCTCTTTGTTGCCATTCGGGTTATCAACCGGTATCCATCCTCCACGTAATGGTTTTGCACTCGATGATGTAGCTTTCAAATCCAAAACCACAACTAGAAAGCATAGGACACCAAAAGTCGATGCCTTCATCATTCTGTAATGTTATATATGAAACTGATGTGGCTATGAACTAATGTTTAGCTTCTTCTAGTTGTTTGCAATAGGTTGGACATATGGATTATTATATGTTTTTCTTTTACAGGGAGATGTTTATATATAGAGAGAGGGAGAGGTCTTCATGTTTTCCTTTTTATATTAGCATTTAACGTCAAATTTAACTCTCAAAGAGTTTGAACTGATGATTTGATGTACATATAGGTAAGTTTAATTACGGGTCAGTTTCTTTGTATTGTCTGTTTTTCGAACTAATTGATGAGGCTGCCACTTCCCCAGTTTCTATTTCTCTATCAGCAGGTTTAAATCTATAGGGTTACTAGGAGTTACTCGCGCAATTCGTCGCGGTGTATTATAGTTGGTTTAGACGGGTTAGATTAGATGGAGAGTTTTTGTAATGAATTCATGATTATATTAAGTACACAAATTATATCATATCACTTTAAACAATTAGCTATAATTTTTTAAAATGTTTACTTGATTAACCTATTTTTCAAAGTTCATATATGAATATGCACTGAAAGCACATAGAATAGCAGGGTTAGATTTTGTTTTTGTCAAAAGTGGACGGAATCTCAATACAGAAGTTAATGCAATGGTGAGCCTCAGTGAGAAAGCACATAAAATTGTAGGTTTAGATGTTGTTTTTGTTGAAAAAGGACAGGAGCTCAGTAAGAAGGATAATGGCAATGGAGAGCCTCCGTTTCCAAGTTCATCAATATTCTTGTAAATAGATGTGCATCGAAAAAACATATGAAATGGGCCAATGCATAATTTTTAATAAAATATAATGGATGAGTATGCGATGCGGGTGTACAAAAACAATTGGTTATGCCTAGTGGCAAATGGAATAGATCCATGGATTGGATTGGTAGATCCATGGATCAAATGGATTGGTGGATTAATCTATAAATCCAAATGACATTCAAGCTTGAACCATTATGTAAATTTTAAATGGTTTAGGTACTAAAATGTTAATATGAAAAGTTTTAGGTATCAAAATGTAATTTTCCAATGATAATTTTCGTATAAAATTTTTTCATAGGTACTAAATTGTCATTGAATTGGTGGATTCATGAATTGACTCCTTCTAAAAATATCAGATGGTCTAGATGGCACAAGTATAAAAAATTAAAATAGAAACGACTGCGCACCTGAGATGTTCTTAGGCAACATTAAACCATCTTCTTCTTTATATAATACTAGATATTATCCGCACCTTGTTGCGGCCCATAAGATTAAGAAAACAATGAAACGGGCTCATTAGAAGGGTTTTTTTTTTGCGATAGAATGACTGTCAATTGAACCAGGTTCAATTGATTTTTATCATGAAATTTGTGTGAACAACACCAGTATAATCGAAATGATCAATTTATGATTCCTGGACAAAATTTTGTCGTTTTAGTAAATTTAATTGATAAAAGATTAATTTATTATTTATTTTATGAAATTAAAATTTTGATAATTTTTGTTGGATTCAAGTATCAATGTTTTGATATTGGTATTAAATATTATTTTTTAAATATGAAAATTTATTATTTTATTTGAAATCGTATTTTATTTAAATATGAATATGGATTGTACGAAGTTTTCTTTAAATATGTTTTATAAGTGATTAAATTCATACATATTTTATTTAATTAACATGAATTGTCACATACCAATCATACCACCGGATATCGAACTATTACACTTACTGAAACGATGTAATGGTATAAATTGGTTTGACAATTTTTGTCATTAGCCATTCCCATGGAATAGATAGGAAAGTAAGAGGAAAATATTAGGAGATTGAATGGTTGAAAAATAAATCAAACATTTTTTCAGTGAAGATAAATCAAAGAGCTTTAAAATAAAAATAAAAATTTAACTTTTTTTTTTCAACCCACAAGGCCACAACCAATTTCTGGCGAGATCTTCTTCCATCTCTCATTCTCTCTATATCTGCCCTTCATGGCTCGCTTATCTGTCTCATACCCGGGCCGAACTACAGCAGTTAAAAACACCCGCATCAACAGGCCCATTCGGACCTTGGTAAAATAGAAAACAGGCCCATTCGGATGGAAGGTTTCTTTTAAGGTGCGACTGATGATCGGTAGGCGGTAGCTAAACTACCTTTATGTCAACAATAACTATGATTTTGGTTTATATATATTAATTAGGTGGCGATGTCACGCCTTGTCGCGGGGTGTAGATGGTGTGTGGGCATGTATTATGTGACCCGTATGGTGTTTTGCTAGTATAATTAGCCTAAAATTAATTTTTTGTTAGCAATTTTGTTAGTAATGTTGACTTGACAATATGATATTGGCTGAGAAGAGATATATGATGGTCAACATCAGGGTTGTCATGCCGGTCGGCGTGCCACCGGTTGTACCTGGTTCAACCTGTATCTGTCATAAAACCGGCGTGACACCACCGGTATGACCGGCATGATCCATATACCAATTTCTAAGTAAAATAACCTTATTTTAGTGACTTTAACTGTTAAAAATTATTTTATTATTTATTTTATGAGTATAAATGTTAAATATTGATGTTATTTGTTGGATTCAAGTATAAATGTTTAGGTATTGACGTTAAATGTCATGTTTAAAATGAGTATTTATAATTTTATTTGTAATATTGACCGGCATGAACCGGCACAAACAGGTATGTGCCACCGGTCGAACCATTCCACTTACTAAACCGGCACACTGGCATAAACCGGTTTGACAACCTTGGTCAACATTCAATTAAATTTTTATTTTTATTTTTGTCTAATAAATGATATTTACCTAAACCAAAGTGGACCCATTGATTATGGGTAGGGTATAGGGGACGTATATATGAGTTCGAAAGTTTGTAGATGGGTTTGGGTAGGGTATGGATATTTACTTCCATAATCTTAATGTGTATAAGTTGGGTATGGATACCCATTTATTCGAGGGTGTTTTAGTTGCCAATACAAAAAGTAGACATATTTGTAGAACTTCAAAAGTTTAGGTACCAAAATGTCATACACAAAAAATTTAGGTACTAAAATGTAATGTTTAGGTTATAAATCTAAAGATCTATTAAGTTTAGGTACCAAACTGTAATTAGTATAGTTGAGGCTTAATTCCTTTAAGGTGACGTATTTAAAATGATAATTATTTACCTTTTTTATAGAAAAAATGGAAACTATTATTGGATATGTGTAGATAGATAGCCAAACATTCCATGTATAATTGTTGAAAATTCTAGCCCGGGTGAAAAAGTAAAACTTTAGGGAGAAGCAAAAGGAATACAAATTTGAACTCGCTTAAAATTTCACGCCTTCAAATCCTATGGTGGAAAATGATGCCTTTCTAATAAGTAATAACCCTATATATATATATGGTGCCTTCTACGGTACCACGAGTGAAATCCGGGGTACCACATACTTTGAGTATAAAAACGCTATCTAGACCTCGAATTAGCAGGATTTTTGGGCATGATACTATACCCTAACTCTTAATGAGTGAACCCTAGGTACTAATTATCTAAATCATAAACTATAAACCCTAAGATGGTGCATTAATTTTTTTGCATATATTTGAGCGAATCATAACTGTCGATTATTGTTTCTAATTAAATTGATCTTGGGGTATAAAATTTAGAAAATAAAGACCTAGATTTTGATCTTTAAGGGTTAGGGTATTGTATCATGCCCGAAAGATCAGTTAATTCAAGTTCTAGATAACATTTTCTTACTCAAGGTATGCGGTACCTCGGATTTCACCCTGGGTATATATATATATTTATTTGTTGAGCTGAAAGGGTTAGTGGTCCATGGTTCAATTATTAATTTTCTAGACTGTTGGTAAGTTGTGTATGGACCCGTTCATACTTGTGATTAGAATACATAAAAATTGTATACTAATTAGGGTTAGATGAAGAAGGC
Source organism: Linum trigynum (assembly GCA_964030455.1). Taxonomy (NCBI): domain Eukaryota; kingdom Viridiplantae; phylum Streptophyta; class Magnoliopsida; order Malpighiales; family Linaceae; genus Linum; species Linum trigynum. The sequence continues at coordinate 16,522,430 of OZ034818.1, forward strand.
AAAGAAAGAGTTATGTAAGGCGAGTGAAAAATAAAACGAAAAGGAAGTAGATTATGGAAAGGTTTTGACCAATTCTTTTAGTTGGTCGTCAATACAACAGTCAACCATTTTCACCGTAGCAATTTATTGACGCTTGCTAATGTAGTTATCGCCTATTTTGTTACATGTAGTTAGTAGAAGTTTGTTTAGTACCCCGTAAATGTACTAAATAAGTTTATAAAATCGTTCTTGCAATATTTTAGAGTCGTCTCTCTTTTATCATTTATTTAATGTTTCACGTAATGAGCAAATACAAAATGGTCGAATCTTCTCCTATAGGTGAGTGATTGAACATCTTGTATGGTACAAACTAAATTTATATTTTTTGTTATGGTGGATTTGATTCATTGATTGATTCAAAAGAATTGGTGGATTGGATTCATGGATTCAAGTGAAATCTAAACATTAAACCGGTATGTAAATTTACAAAAATTGTAGGTACGAAAATCTCATAAAATTTAGATACCAAAACATAATTGTTCAACGATTTTACATTAAAATTAGATTTGGGGTATGAAAATTTAAAATGTACATTATAGTGACTAAGTTGTAATTTAATTAAATTTGGGGTACCAAAATGTAAAATGTACAACCGCCCAATCAGCTTGCAAGTTTAGTGAACAGTAAACTCACTTCTGCTATATATATATTAACTAGATAAGTAGTGGTCGAGCTCCGCAACGACCCAATATTAGTTTTATTGTCGTTGGTGATAAGTCCGTTTTGTATCGTTCATTTTTACTTTACTTGACGAGCAAGAATACATTATAGAAAAAAAAAACAGTCAGATTATTTACTTGTTATACTTATATTGACTCATCGTAAAACCATGTATATATGAATTGGGGCAACATAATACAAAATTACAAAGGGACTCAACATTTATTGATCAAACTATAATAATTTCATTTTCAAATTTCTTTACTTTGGTTGAACAATTCCTCAACTCCATATGCCTAGTTTGACTAATTCAAGTTCTCAACTTGTTTCCAACTTTTTTTATGTGAAATCAAAAAATAGCATTAAGACCAGGCCACATACAGGGGGAACCCTGCTGCACCTCTGAAACTGTAACATCGTACATATAAGAAAAATTACGAACCACTCCTATCTACATTAATGTAAACTATCAAACTCTAGTTGAAGTGCATGATCTTCACACACTCGATAGACTACTTCCTCTCGTATCAACCTTACCAATGTAGCAGGATCTTTTATCACTTTAGACCCATACATCCGAGAACACCTCTCACGCCATATATGACTCATAGCAGCACTCCACAATGCTCTGCATAATCTCGACTTAGCATTCCGCACCTTCCATTCCCTAGCACATCAAGCTACTGTCTTGTCCCAACTCCCAGCAACTGGTGGTGATTGGCTTTTCATACACAGCTTCAACACAAACAATGTGTAAGAGTAGTGCACCAGAATATGATCTCTACTCTCCATACCACCTGGGCATAATAGACAGCAACCAGAAACATTCTTGCCCCAAGATAACAGCTTATCCTGGGTTACCAGCCTCCTGTGAATAGCAAGCCACAGAATCAAACCATGCTTAGGGATGACTTCCTTTGCTCATACTAACCTCCACCACTGCACTTCTGGCGCTTTTTCCCTGATGTCATTCCACACCCTAGACACCGAGAATCTCTTCATTTGCTCCACCTGCCACAATATACAACTTCCATTTCCAGTTACAAATGGATAAGCAATAGACCTGCATTTCAATAGACGTTTCCAAATCCAAGTCCCTGCAGAAGCAGCTGGGATTTCCCAAATGCTTCTACCTTTCAACCTGTATCTAGATACTCATGCGACCCAAAGGGACCCACCCAGCGTAAGGATTTCCCATATATGCCTCAAAACTCAAGTTTTGTTCCATACACTAAAGTTTCTGATGCCTAGTCCCCCCTCCTTCTTAGGAGTTGCCAACTTATCCCAATCCATTACTGCCTTTTTCCTACTGCCATCTTCAGCTGAATCCCACTAGAACTCATTACATAATCTCTCCACTTCCTTGATAACATATTGAGGTAGCAAGAAGATGTTAAGCCAGTACTGAAGCGTGCTTGAGATGACAGTTGATATAAGTTGAATTTTCCCAGCATAGCTTAATAACTTTGACCTCCAGCTTCTCAATCTTTGTGTTATCTTATCCACCAGCACCTTACAGTCCTGCCTAGTGAGTTTGCCTGTGATAAGCGGTACTCCAAGATACCTCACAGGAAGTGTACCAAGAGGAAATTCAGTAAACTCAGATATTTCAATCATCTCTTCCTTTGGGATTCCAGCACAGAAAAGTTGACATTTAGCTGGGTTGCATATCAGCACAGAAAGCTTATAAAATCTATCCATTAACCTTCTAATGCATGCAACACCTCTTATTGACCCATTAGTAAACATCATTAAATCATCCGCAAAACGCAAATGGGTAACCATAAGAGGTTTACAACTAGGATGGTAAGGAATCTGGTTCTCTATCACTGCTTTCCTAGTCAAATAGTCGAGAGCTTTCATTGCAATTGTAAACAGGTAGGGAGATAGAGGGTCCCCCTGCCTCAGCCCTTTTCCTGTCCTAATATTTCCTCACAGCCCACCATTAACTGTCACTCTGATAGTTGGAGTGGTAACACAGGCAGCAAGCAGTTTAAGAAAACCCAAGGGAAAGGGAAACCCCATGGCCTTCATAATATGAAACAAAAACTTCCAGTTCACTGAGTCAAATGCCTTCATTATATCAATCTTCACCACACACCTAGGACTAATATTCTTCCTATGGTAGTTTCTGACCAGTTCTGACACCAGAAGTATATTATCACTTATAGATCTCCCTTTAATGAAAGCTGATTGAGATATGCTAATCACACTAGGGAGCACTAAAGCAAATCTATTGGCTAGCAGTTTAGAAATCCCCTTATATAATGTATTACAGCAAGATATGGGTCTATAATCCCTCATCTTTTCATAACTAGGAATCTTGGCTACCAAGGTAAATATTGTACTATTCACAATAAGAGGCATGACACCAGTAGAGAAAAAATTAAGAATTAGCTCTTCTACTTCAGGTCCAATAAGAGACCAGTGAGCTTTATAGAACTCAACTGGGAATCGATATGGCCCTGGGGCCTTATCCTTACCAAGAGTCTGGAAAATTTGCTTAATTTCTGCTCGAGTAATTCCTCTCATCAACATATCCTTCTCTTCATCAGATAATTTGTGCTGGATTAAATCCTGATAATAAGAACCATCTTTAGCCTCCACATTGGGATCCTCAGACCCAATCAACTTTTTCATAAAATTCCACAACAATCTCACCAATATTCCGCACATCTGTTTTAACTTCACCACTGTCATTCATCATACGAGTGATTTGCTGCCTTCGAGTTTTAATCTTCACAGTTTTATGGAAATAGGCAGTATTAGAGTCCCCTTCCGGTATAGCTTGTGTCCTTGCCTTCTGCCTATAGAATAGTTCTTCTGACTTTTTAAGCTCAAGATACTCAACACACAACTGTTTTTCCTTTGCCACTAACTCTTCAGTGGGATTATGAAATACCTCCCTTTGAGCATATTCCAATACCACTACTGCTTCCTTCACTCTTCTTGAAATATCTGAATAAACTGCTCTAATCAACTGCTTCAGAGCCTGCTTAACACTTTGTAATTTCCCATATAAAATATAAGAGGGATACCCCTCCACTTTCTTGGCCCATGCTTGTTCTATTATATTGACATAGTTAGGATGAGATTGCCAAAAGGTAAAGTACTTGATCGTCTTAGGAAGTGTTTTCAGCCTTTGATCAGTGTTCAAAATCAATCCACAATGGTCTGATACCCCTGGAGGATTTGTGTGAGCAGAATTTTCTATGAACTGCTCCAGCCATGCCTCATTCACCAACACTCGATCAATCCTACGAGCAATAGGATTTGCCTGCTGCTTATTCCACCATGTGAACCAGTTCCCTGCAACCTTGTGATCTACCAATTCCATATCCTTTATCCAACCCCTGAAATCCTGCATACTCTATGTTAACTCCTGCACAGTAGATGTTTCATTAATCTCAGCTATTGCATTGAAATCCCCCATGAAAACCATGGGAATGCTATCATCTCTTCTCAGCAGCAACTCCTGATATAGCCTTTTCCTCTCCACCTCTTTATTTGGACTGTAAACAAAGACCACTACGTATGGTTTAGTATCCTCTACCAATATCTGTAAAAAATGCTCCCCTTCCTCTATACGAGTAACCTTCAGACCTGCCTCCAAAAAATCCATACTCTACTCGATTTTAATTTGTCATAGTTATCTATATGTTGCCAAGCAGAAAAAACTCCTTCAATGTTTTTCTTACTATTCTCTTTTGTAACTCTAGTTTCTAATAACCCTACTATATCTATACTTTTCAACCTCAACTGCTCAAGAACAGCTGAGTGCTTATCAGAGGAATTGAATCCCCTGATATTCCAACTGAGTATCTTCATTTACCCCTCTTCCTCCCCCTGCCTCTTCCCTTAGGAGGAGAAGGAGGACAATTCAACACTGGCCTAGCCCCTATACTGAATCTATTCAGACTCGCTGTGCTTCTATCTGAATAGCTTTGAATCCCCTAACTGCTAGAACCAGGCCCTATCCACACTTTTTGCTTTTGCTTCCTGCTAACCACCAAGGTAAACCCATCATTGTTCACTAAACCACTATGCGGAGGAGTTTTTTCTACTGTCAGAGTGGCCTCAGCCTCTTTCCCTGCCCTGTGCTCAGCCTCATCTTCATGTACTTCGTGTTCCTGGGTCCGAACTTCCATCCCCTCAGCCATTTCAATCAGACTCGAATTCACCACTTCTGGAACCTCCCCTATCACTGGATTCTGCTTAATCCATACTTTTTTGCGGTTCTTCTACTACCTTAGCACAGCTATGCCCAAAACATTCACATTTCTCACACACTTTCGGCATATGGAAATACACTACATCAATAAAAATTTCTGGTAGACCATCCGGTGTAACACTCAGCTTTGTTACCTTCTTTGCAGTAGCCTTGACTTCCACACAGATTTGAGCAAAGTCCACTTTACGACCCTGGGTAGTGGATTTAAAATTCAGAGTTTAAATAAAGAAGATACAAATTCAGAGTTTCCAACTTAATTCTTATCCTACTCAAAATAAATGCTCTGGTTATAGTTATGCATAAATGAATAACCAGCAATTATACAAACTACCCTAGACCGAATTGAGTCTATGATATAAAATAAATCTTGTCGGTTGTGATTGCTATAATAGTGAAGTGACAAAATCTAGAGCATATTTATATATAGCATATAATTGCTGGATTCCGATTTGAATATTGAAAATAAAAAAATTACATAAAAAACATTACTAACTTTGTTGGATTCAAAGAAAAGTCATCCAAAAATTGTATTAATCGAATATTTTCCAAAAAATCGATTCCAATTCGATTGCATCCCAAGAGAACAAATAGTTTTATCCTTCCCAATCTCTTCCGAATTTACCAAAGTAAAGAGGATAACTCAAGAGAACAAATAATTTTATCCTTCCCGATCTCTACCGAATTTACTAAAGCAAAGAGGATGATGCCCAATTTTTAATCAAAACAATGGAGCAAAAAGTTACCAACATGAAAAGAAAAACTCATAGCTATGGATTTTGTGAAAATTTAAAAGTGATACATGCATAAACATCAACATTAAGAGAGAAAAATCAAAACCAACAGGCATTTGGTAGCAAAATGAGGAAATAAGGAGCATCATAGCAAAATATTAGGCAACAGTAACATGGGGTTTAGCTTTATATATTATAACTAGGTGGCGATTTCACGGGGCGGAGATGGGCTATGGGCATATATTATGTGGCCCGTTATGGTGTTTTGTTAGTATTATTAGCCTAAAATTGATTTTTTGTTAGCAGTTTTGTTAATAATATTGACTTAGAATAGATATATGGCTGTCAACATCCAATTTAAATTTTATTGAAAATTTTGCTAATAAATAATATTTACCCAAACCCAAGTAGACTCATTGATTATGGGTAGGGTATGGGAAACATATATATGGGTTTCAAAGTTTGTAGATGGGTTTGGGTAGAGTATGAATATTTACTTTCATAATCTAAATGTGTATGAGTTGGTATGGATATTTATTTATTCGAGGGTGTTTTCATTACACATACAAAAATTAGACCTATTTGTATAACTTCAAAAGTTCAGGTACTAAGATGTAATACAAAATTTTTTTAGGAACTACGATGTAATGTTCCATAAATATTTTGAGGACTTATATGGCAAAATAATAATAATTTAGGTTATAAATCTAATGATCTATTAAGTTTAGGTATCCAACTATAATTTGCATAGTTGGGGCTTAATTTCTTTTATGGTGATGTATTTAAGATGATAATTATTTACTTTTATATAGCAAATAGAAAAATATTTGATATATATAATTGTTGAAAAATCCATGTATAATTGTTAAAAATTCTAGCAGGGTGAAAAAGAAAAACTCTAGAGAGAAGCAAAAGGAATACGAACTGTAACTCACTTAAAATTTCATGCCTTCAAATCTCATAGTGGAAAATGAAGACTTTCTAATAAGTAATAACCATATATATTCGTTTTTAATTGGACTTGACATTGAGCTGAAAAAGTTAGTGGTTCATGTTTCAATTATTAATTCTCTAGATTGTTGGTCGGTCGTGTAAGGACCCATTCATTTTTTTTCGTTGAATCGGTTTCCTCTTCTCATTAAAAAGCCAAAACAGATACAACAAAATTGGGCCAAGCCCAAACAAGAACAAGAGGACATCTCCCTCCCATTCTCAAAAGAACCTCTACTACTACAGCCACCACCTGCAACTCAAAGCAAACACAAAGCTTGTAAATCGCTTCTAGTAGAAACTTTGCAAGTACTGAGGTATCTCAAGTCTTGTATAATAGCATTTCCCACCACCCCTACACTATGAGGAGCTTTGCCATGAACTCGCTTACACCTTTCCTTCCATATGCCTGAAACACAGAAGCACCAGAGCCATCCCACCATTCTCCCAGTTGATGTCCTCTGCGATCTAAGCCGACAAGCAACAGAGACTGTGTCCAGCCACGTCCCTCGACACCACTATGTGTAGTGGAGAATCCCCAGCAGCTCCTGTGAATAAGCACACTGTAAAATAAATGGGTTCTCGATTCAGAACTATTGTTACACAGAACACAAGCATCATCAACCAGTTTACCCCATTTGATCAGCTTATCACGCGTTACGATACTGTCCAGCAAAGCCAACCAAGAAATAAAGCTAGGTCCAGGGATATACCCCTTCCCCCAAACAAGTTTGTCCAACAATACCACAGGCCACTTCTTCCTAAGCAATTCCCAAACCACTCTCATAGTGAAACACTGCATCGGAGTACCATCCCAACAAAGAGATACCCCTTGCCCTGAAAAATGAGGTTGGACAGTAGAGCGAACTTCACCTCCATGTTATTGAAAGTTTGTACATAGTTTATGTACTCTCTTAAGCACACTTTTTGGTAACAGAAAAACTTGCTTCCAAAACTATAGAACTCACATCACCACTGTGGCTAACAACTGTAACCTTCCTGCATAACTGAGCTTTTTCACTTTCCAGTTCTTAATTTTCTGAGTGATTCTGTCTACCAATCCATTACATTCAGCTGACGAAAGCTTGCCAGAAATGAGTGGGAGCCCCAGATATCTGACTGGGAGCTTACCCTCCTGGAAATCAGACAGCTCCAGTGCATTGTTTTTAAACACCACAGAGCTACCCCAAAATACACTTCACACTTCCTAGGATTACATTGCAATCCAGATCACTCATAAAACTCATTAAAAACACTCTGGTCAGCAACAATAGCCCTAGCAGACCCCTCGGAAAAAATCAACAAGCCATCAGCAAAGCTAAGGTGAGTTAAACCTACTTTTTTGCAATGTGGATGGTATGGAATGAGCCCTGAACCAGCTGCAACATTTAGAAGCATAGATAACCCTTCCATATTGCTATGGTAAACATATAAGGGGACAATGGATCCTCCTGTCTAACCCCCCTCTTAGCACCAAAGTACTCACACAATCCACCATTCACACAAATGCTAAACCGAGCTGTTTCACACACAATGACATCCACTTGTAGAAGGGTGCAGGAAATCCCATTATATCCAACATTATAAATAAATATTTCCGATTAACCGAATCAAAAGCCTTCATTAAATCTACTTTGATAGCACATCGTGAAGATAACTGTTTCTTAACATATCCACTCACCATTTCTTGAGCCATGAGTATATTGTCCACAATCCTTCTACCCTCAATAAAAGCAGATTGATTACCACTTCATACTTGTCATTAGAATACATAAAAATAGTATACTAATTAGGTTAGACGAAAAAGGAAAAGAAAGAAATAAAGAAAGGGTTCTGGAAGGCGAGTGAAATATGAAACGAAGGGGAAGTAGATGATGGAAAGGTTTTGATCAATTCTTTTAGTGACCGTCAATACAACATTCAACCCTATTCACCGTAGCAATTTATTGATACTTGCTTATGTAGATGTCGTGTATTTTGTTATATGTAGTTAGTAGAAGTTTGTTTAGTACCCCTTAAATATACTAAATGAGTATATAAATTTGCTCTTGCAATATTTTGGAATCGTCTCTATTTTATCATTTTTTAATTTTTCATGTAATGAGTAAATATAAAATGGTCAAATCTTCTCCTACAGTTTAGTGATACAACATTTTCTATGGTACAAACTAAATCTATACTTTTGTATTATGGTGAATTGGATTCATGGATTAGTTCAAAAGGATTGGTGTATTGGATTCATGGATTCATGTGAAATCTAAACATTGGAACAATATGTAAAAGTAAAAAATTGTAGGTAGAAAAATTTCATAAAATTTAGGGGTTAATTGCATGGTTGGTCACTGAGATTACAAAAAACATTCAAGTTTGGTCACTCAAAATATTTAAATCCATCGATGGTACTTCAGTTTACTGAAACGGTTCATGTTTGGTCACTCTCCGTCCATCTCTGTTAACTTTTGCTGATGTGGCAGTCAACTCTCAAAGTTGGCCGTTAACTTAGTGACGTGGCAACTAAAAATTTGTTAAAAATTAAAAAATTAACTTTTATATTTTCCACGTCATTATTACATTCATTAAAAAAATAAAAAAAAATACAACGGGTTTTGTTGCCTCGTTGGTACGTGGCAAAGTGTTGGAGGTGGGATTGTGAGGCTTGTCGGTGGAGTAAACCCAACAGGCCAACACCCGCGGACGCCATTGATGAAGCTGTACCGCTGGTTTTCAGGAACATTGTAAGGCCTCTGGATGTTGAAGTATGTACTGTTGAATGGGAGCGATTCGAAGCCGTAGGTAAGGTCACGGCTTCCACTTACCAAACAAACTCCCACTATCAAAGCCGACCACCAAAAAATGTACACGATTTACTTCACTAGAGCATCCATGGAAACTGATATTCGATAGATTGACGACCGATTACTTGATGGGGGTTCGGAGCTAAATTGAGTTGTGTGGGTCTAAATGGTGATGGGGTTTCCAAACAGACAGCACTACCGCCGTCGCCGGCGGCGAATGTCCTATCTTTTGGCTTTTCCTGTATGTGTATATGGTCACAATAATTACTTAGTATAATATAAATTATCCCGTGCTTAATCATTATGTTACATAAAGGATTTATGATAAAGTTTATGTCGTAAGAATCCGGAGCCGGAGCCGATTGTGCTCGAGGAGAAGAAGGAAATTTGAGTGGGGAAATTGGTAGCGGAAGAGGAGATTTTGGAGCAAGATGCGTTGGAGATATGAAGCGTGAGCGAGAGTGCGCGACGAAGGCAAACGACGAGGAAATCAAGCAGCTGAAGACGGGGGCCGTTTCCAACGGGGAAGATGTCCGCGACGAGGACGAATCGGGCGTTTCCTACGGCGGATTCGGTTCCGAGGAAGGATCAACGAGCGGTAGGAAGGTCGCCCACTCGGCGATCTTACCGGTCCCCGTTGAAGAGGAATTACTCTGCCTCCGGCGGCGGTGGGCAGGTGAGGATGATAGTTCGGGGAGACGGATCCTAATCCGGGTGCAAGAAAGACCGTTGTATTTTTTTTATTTTTATAATGAATGTAATAGTGAGGTGGAAAATATAAATGTTTATTTTTAATAATTTTTTAGTTGCCACGTCACGAAGTTAACGGTCAACTTCGAGAGTTGACTGCCACATCAGCAAAAGTTAACAGAGTTGGACGGAGAGTGACCAAACATGAACCGTTCTGTAAATTGAAATACTACCAATGGATTTAAATATTTCGAGTGACCAAACTTGAACGTTTTTTGTAATCTCAGTGACCAACCATGCAATTAACCCTAAAATTTAGATACCAAAACATAATTGTTCAATGATTTTACATTAAACATAAATTTGGGGTATCAAAATGTAAAATATACATTATAGTAACTAAGTAGCAATTTAATTAAATTTGAGGTTTCAAAATGTATTAGTTTAATGAACCGTAAACATGATTCACGTTTATATATATAACCATATATATTATCCGTCGTGAAAATACTAAGTAGACGATTTATGTCAAAATGATATCAATCATTACTTGTGATAAAAAAGAATTGAAAAGACATAAATTTTCAGAAGAATCATTGGGGATTTACTTTGATTTGAATGATTTAGAATTTAGCAATTTAGGATTAGGATTCAATTTAAAGTTTATTCAAAATTGAAGGTTTAGCACTTAGGGTAATGCATTGACTACTTGTGATTCTATTTATATCATCACATTTAATACTCAACCTAGTCGATTTCAATCACTTATGTCTAACTTCTTGTAAAGCTTATATGGCATGCCATTGATGATTGCTCCTAAATCCGCCAAAGATTTCTTTATATGTGTTTAATTACAATTGAAAATAATCTTTTACCACATTGTTTATTTACAAGGTATTAATTGTCTTTATAAGGCATATGCTCAATTATAATAAGGGCTAATACCACTACAACACCCGAACTATCCGGAAAATGCCACTTGTGTCCTATTGTTTCCAATATTCCATCTGTGTCCTGAACTATTATACTTTATGTCATTTGTATCCTGGCAATTTCGTTGACCGTTAAAGATAACGGTTGACCAAACGGTGGTCAACTTAACATTGACTTTTGCTGACGTGGCAATGCCAAGTCATTGACACCTCCCATTTTTATTTAAATTAAATAACAGCTAAACATAAGAAAATTAAAAAGCCGAAAATCTCAGATCGATCACCCTCTTCCCTTATACCCATCCATTTCCCTCAGATCCATCCTCCGTTGAGAATCGGGACAGTCTCACATCGCCGGAGAGGAGATGGCTGCCCGAAGCTGCGGTTCTGGATTCCTCTTGCCACACAACGACGCAAGCTCCACCAAGAAATGTGACGCGGATCTGGAGATGGGAAGACTCATCGCCTGATTCCCCCCCCCCCCCCCTCTCTGATCCTCTCCAGCCCCTTCTTCTTCGCTTCGAAGATCCCGTCTCCACCGCCTCCACAACGGAAGGCGCACCCATCTCCCGCGCCCGGCTTGAAGAAATCGCGAGGATCTCTACAAACATCGTCGGAAAAAAACCCAGGCCTCAGTCGACAACGTAGGAGTTCGAAGCTCTTTCGCCGCCGGTTTTGTCATGGCACCCGAGATGGGATGAGTGTTCGGCCAAGAATACCTACATCGCGAATCCGCTCCCTCGTGTCTCCTCAATCTATGAACGACGAATCGACCCGGTTGACGCTTTTCTAGTGCATCTCCTCCTCTTCTCCGGCGTGGAATCAGTGTTTGAAGCCATTTGTCGATGCTCCGGTACTCTCACTCAATTTAGTTTCTAGAGGAATTTGATTTTCTTTCTCTTGGTTTGCTTCTGTTGCTTGTAGGAACTTCGTTTTTGTTCGTATTTGGTGGATTCAGAATCGCTAGGGCAGATTATTTGGTTGTTTGACTACTTCGTTTTGGTTCGATGTTTTGGCGGATTCAGATTCACTGTGTTTGTTCGAATGGTTTTGGGTATTCTTAAAAGGCATGTCAAGAACTGTTATATCACTAATCCATCTCTAGTAGACTAGTACTACTCATTTGAAGTCCTCTGATTTAGTTCTCATGTGTCAATGTAGCCAAATTGCCATTGTAAATGAACTGATACTCTGCTCTGTGAATCACTGTGTTTCAGTCACGTGAGTTACCATAAATGAAGAGAAAGGGTCTTGGATTGGAAGAGCTATTCGTTGAAACAGGGGAATCGTCGAAGGCATGAGAAGCGTGGCCGCCGATGAAGGATACATCGGAGATCAATTGGGAAAAGACGTTCGGCGATGAACGACGAACGGCAGATCAAAGGGAAAAGACGTTCGGAGAAGTTGCAGAGAGGAAAAAGAGAATTGCTTTAAGTTTTTGTTTTTATTTTTGAAATTTTTTTCTTCTTATTTTAGTAATTTTGGATAGAAAAATAAATAAAATTTTGATTTGAAATTCCACGTCAGATGCCACATCAACGCTTACTAGGATTTCTGTTAAATACTAACGGTCAATGCTGGTCAACACTAACGGAAAAATAGTTCAGGACACAGATGGAATATTGGAAACAGTAGGACACAAGTGGCATTTTTCGGATAGTTCGGGTGTTGTAGTGGTATTAGCCTTTATAATAATTAATGTTATTTAAACTATGCCTCATGGTACTAGATTTTTAAGCCCAAACTACTAAGTCTCTGAGAGGGAATTAATTTCATCGTGAGGAAGCTAAGTCCGAAACCATGTGGGTCGTGAGAGATCTATCAGTCTCGAGTTAGACAACGTTGTCGTGAGATCTAGAAAGCCTTAATCATGAGATTTAGAGACCTTCGTCGGGGGATCTGGATCTAGATGACCTTTTTCATGAGATCTAAACTACGTAGGCTGCGAGATCTAGATGGCCTTTGTCGTGAGATCTAGATCTAGACCACGTTAGTCGCGAGATTAGATCTAAATCACGTTGGCCATGAGATAAGATCTAGACAGCCTTGGTCGCGAAAGCTAGATCCAGACCATATTGGTCTTGAGATCTAACCTCATGGTCATGAGATCCAAAGTCATGGAATGAAAATCAATATGAGGCCATGAAATAGACCACGTCCGAGATCTAAACCAACCAGAACATTGCACGCAAGAGGGCAAGCCACGCGAACGGATGTACGCGAGAGGGCTAGCCACGGGGAGAGGAAGCAACAAAATAAGACTAAGTTTGATAGACCAGGTTGGTCATGAGATTTAGACGACCGTCATCGTGGGATCTGGTAGGTCATGTAGGAAAGGAGGCAAGAACCAAGGCTTAAATTCCAAAAGAGAGAGGCACCTGGGCAGTTAACGGAGAAACTAGCGATTATTCCACGTTCAAGGACACATCAGTTACGTCTGAGGAAGGAGGGAAGCAAATCTTTTGGAAGTTACTCTACATAAGGTTTTCTACGACGGTTACTGCCTCGTGGCATTAAATAGGAGGAGAAGTTGACAGAGAAGAGGTTCGCTAAATTTACACTAGACAACACAATGTCAACTTTTATCTTTTTATCTTTCCTATGAAACTTTTAGCTATAGTCGTAGGGCTAATTTAATGTTGACCACAAAAATAAGACTAAGTTTGATAGACCATGTTGGTCATGAGAACTAGACGACCTTCATCGTGAGATCGGGCAGGTCAAGGTGAAGAGGAGCCAAGCACCAAGACATCAGTTCCAAAATAGAGAGGCACATGGGTGGTTAACGAAGCAACTAACTATAATTCCACGTTCAAGGTCACGTCAGCTACGTCTGAGGAAGGAGGGAAGCAGTTCATTTGGAAGTTACTCTCCATGCACTTTTCAACGACGGTTACTACCTCGTGGCTATAAATAGGATGAGGATTTGACCGAGAAGAGGTTCGACAAATTCATTCCATACAACTCAATGTCAACTTTTATCTTTTTATCTTTCCTGACCAACTTTTAGCTATAGTCATAGATCTGGAGCCTTCATTGAACCTCCAAAGGAGTAGGGCTAATTTAATGTAGACTTGTCTTGTGAGTTGTGTAAACATTGAACACCCTCATTCTAACTTTATTTGAAGAGGTGTGAACTATGTTAATTCCATCATTTTTCAAGAAGTCAAAGTGAAATCAATTCGATTTCCACGCAAGTTTTCTCACTGAAAAACAATTTGACATGTTCCAATGCGAAGAGGGATAGTGAAGCTACCTGAATCCTGTTGCTTTTGAGGCAACTTGTTTTGGATGATAGCTGAGCACTCCGCGCTCATAATGGTTGAGGCTAGATCTTAAAATTTACGCTTCTTCATGAGAAGCCCCTAAAGAATCTTTGCATACCTCACCATTTGTGCCATTGATTCCAAGATGTTGAGCTTTTTGAGAATCTCCATGTATTTCCCGAACTCCGCCTCCAAACGATCCTTGTGAACTCTTGAAGAGAAAGAAAATGGAGGCTTGTACTCAGCCACGAGATGTGGCATCGGTTATGCAGTTTTAGCCTCTTCATCCTCTCCTTCTAAAGGAATTTGTTCATCGAAATTTGTAGGGGCTTCTTCCTCTTCAATCTTTTCTTCTGTCGCAACATCTTGAGTTACCTTCCCATTTCTTATTATAATAGCATGCACTCCGGCTCTTGGATCTTTGGGCATAGCCATGGTTGTGAAGATAAGGCTCCTTTAGTTCTCACGGTGAGGATTTCGACAAGGTTGCCGATTTGAGTCTCCAAGTTTTGAAGACTTGCTTGATGACTTCTTAACCCCACCTCAACCAAAGTAAACTTGTTTTTTGAAACTTCCGTGAACTTTTCATTCTTCTCAAACTTTTGAGAACTTTTACTCACAAAGGTTGTGACTAGGTCCTCAAGGTTTGAGACCCTATCATGTTGTTTTTGTTGTTGAAACCCTTGCACATCCTATAGTTGGTATTGTTGTTGTTGGAATTTTGAAGATTGGAATTGTGGCCTTTGAAAAAATGTAGGTCTTGGTTGATAACCTCCGGTTGGCCCTTGGAAACCAGTAGCTTCGGATTGGTTGGTGGAGACCATGCGAAGTCGGGATGATTGGGCCACCCAGGATTGTATGTGTTTCTATAGGGTTTGTTGTTAGGATTGGCCCCCCTAGCATTAGAAATAAAGTTCATTTGTTCTTGCGGAGTGCTTGCCTCCCTCATGATTTGACATTCTTCAAATCCATGGTTAGGACTTGAACACCAATCAACAACCATAACCGAGCTCTTCCCTTGCTTCCTATTATGCAATATCACCCTAATCAACTCATCAATCTTTGTCGCTAGTTGAGGAGTTTCTTCGGTGGAGTGCACTCCCCTATCACAAATATTCCTTCCACGCCTTGTCATCCCCCAATCATAGCCCTTAGCGGCTACTTCTTCAAACAATGCAGTCATCTTGTTGAGCATATTCTCTTGGAAAAGAGAATAAATAAGAGTCTGATCTTCTTATAAGAGACCATTGTAGAATGTTTCAATCCGGAATCGCTCTCCAAAACCATGGTCTGGACATTGGTGAAAGATATCGGAGTACCTCTCCCATGCATCTCTTAAGGTTTCATCAACGTCTTGAGCAAAGTGAGTGATCTTCTTTCAAAACTCCGCCGTTTTGGAAGGCAGGCAATACCATTTCGTGAACTTGGTAAGCAAATCTCCCCATGATGTAATCAAAAGTGGAGGTCTATTGTCGAGCCAACTTCGTGCTTTCCTACTAAGTGA
Organism: Linum trigynum; assembly: GCA_964030455.1. Lineage (NCBI taxonomy): Eukaryota > Viridiplantae > Streptophyta > Magnoliopsida > Malpighiales > Linaceae > Linum > Linum trigynum. Next base: position 16,538,268 of record OZ034818.1, read on the forward strand.
GTAGGGGAAAAGTCTCAACAGAATGGCGTCTTAAGGTACACCGTTAATCTTGAAGCCATCCGTAAACTCATAGTACGGTTGATGTGCTCCCACGGAGATTCATCTTCAAGTCTGTGGAATTGGATATTTTTCTGAATCATGATGAGAGGCCCGTCTTGATTTCAAAGTTAATGGCTGCCACGGGCAGGTGAAGAATGCTCAACTGGATGTCAGCTACCAATGGAGACATGTAATAGCCCATCATCCTGGCTTCATCACCTCCATGTTCACCTTTGTTTGCTATCTCAAGGTTCTGAACTTCAACTTCCTCTTCAAGTTCAACCCTTGGTTGTCCCTGAACGTGAGCCTTTCTTTTGCTTCCCTAAATTTCCTCTCCTAAGCTAGGAATCAGAGAGTACAACTGATGTTATTGTCGAGAGGTGCAAAAGGTGTCGGGTTGCTTTGGGTCATACACCTCCTGTACACACTTCACAAAACACAAGCCAAGCAAGCAAAATCCAAACTAAAAAATCCAAAAATGAAATGTTATATTAACGAAAAAACTACTTTTCCTAAATAACAGACCGTGTTCCCCGACAACGGTGCCAGAAAAACTTGACTCGAGTTTTCACTACACTTAATCCCAATTATAGGCCAAGTGCAACCTATAGAGATTGTAGGATTGGGTAAGTATTTCAATATCAACCCGGGCTCTCTATTTTCCCTTACTTCAATTATATAGCGAACATAATGTAGTTAAACCTAAGAAGACTAAACAAATTAAATAAGCAATAAACTGTGGTGAGTTCGATTGGGAAAGAATCACATGGATATTGCTCCCCTAGTCACGTGTCAAGATACAATAATCAAACTCTAGTGTGATAGATAGGATCATATACCCATAAGAGATCACAATTAGCTAAGGAAACCCCGAAGCCTCTCAATCGATCGATTACAGATTCTCACGATTAGCTAGGAAACCCTAAGCCTCTTAACCGATTGAACAAGGTCTACAAAATCACCTCCTTGGAAAGAAATTTGGAATGGAGAAAAACAACCAATTAAGACGATACCATGGTGCTAATTAGATGAATGAGGAATGGTTTGAATTACCCTAGAGTAGGTTTCCAAATTGGCAAAAGTGGGCTATGAGGTGATTTCCTCCTTCTAGGTCAATTTGGCCAACAATTGAGATATGATCAACAACACTCAACTTCCATGAATAATACCTCAAACATTGTATTAATCACAAACCCAATACACATAGAGTTCAATTCCTACAATCTAACACATCTTGTTGGGTGATCAAGCGTGAGACCTTAGCTTCTCCTCGAACCTGAATCCCTAAATTTTCTTCTCAGAAACACGAAGGTGAGATAGCAGTACTTGACAAATAATGAAACGGAGAAATTAAAATGAAATTAATTTTAAATGAAAAGTATCAAACACACCGAGTGGGCATGTTGAAGCTTCTCCTCAGTTCTCATGTTCTTCGATGTTTCTTGCAAAACAAAGTTGTCCCTCCAAGCACGAACATAGACAAGTATAAAAGAACTACAGAAGAGAGTACACTAATCCACGGTCGAAGGTCCTCAATCGAGTCCTTCGACGTTTCACTATCGATCTATATCAGAATAACAATTACAGCCAATCTCACTGCAACTCTACCCATGGAACTGCATTTTTATACATCAATTTCTTCCGACTGTTTCTCTATAATCTTCCCTTGATTTGCCTGATTCTCCGCTTGATTTGCAGCAAACTTTCCTTTCCTGAGGTATCTAAACGTTGCTGAGAGAACTTTCCTTCTTGAGATGTTTTGTCTTTTTTTTTTGCGGCAAAAGACATTGGCAAGCTTCAGTCAACATGCTCCCCCTAATGTTGTCAATGGCTCCTGTTGCTGCACTGATTCTCCCTACACACACTTAACAAACTATTGGTGCAGTCTGTTCTCACACCAGAATGTTAGTGAAGTAAAAAGGGAAGCTCTTACTTTATTTCATTCAATAGAAGTGACATACATAATTCATTCAAACCAAACAAAGACAACTAACCGACATGACACACTTATCTAACCAAGACTGCTCCCCCTAAACCTATTACTTCCTACCTAGGACCTTAGAAGGGGTACTTAGGAGGAGATTCATAGTCTGAGATATCATCTTCAGACCCAGAATGTGAGGACATAGGATCAAAGACTTTGGAGAAGGCTCTGCCTCATCCTCCAGTTCTCCTTGAGAAGCTTGCAGAAATTCCAGACGCTCCTTGCTCAGTAGCAGGCTCAGCGAAGCTCTGCTCATGGAGTCTTGTGCGGACCCATCAGTTCTGTTTCACAGAACTTCAGCATCGATGGCAGAAACCGCAGCCTTAAGGAATGCTGGAACCAGTTCATGTGGCGCCTAGTGCAAGAACCAGTTTATATGGCTCTTCAAAGCCAGGATGAAGTGAGCAGCCAACTCCCCCCCCCCCCTGAGCCAGAGACGAGCTTACGACGGCCAACACTAGCATCCAAGCGATTGAGAATGTGATTCAAGCACAGATCTTCGAGAACATTACACATAGTGACTTTGTCACGCAGATAAACCTTAATCGATTCAAAAGATGAGTGACGAGAGGCCCAAAAGGAAGATTCCCATTATAGTTACCATCGTCAAAGTGGAGCATGTGCATAAAGACTAAGGAGGCGTAGCTGATGGGTTGACAAGCTCGAGCATTGGAAATAATCAAGAGATCGGTATGGTGGAGAACGTCCAAGCTACGTAAATCACGAGGAAGCCAACATCGAGTGATGAACCAATGAAACACTTTCAGATCATCCGGCAGAAGTCCAGCAGCCAGATGGAGAGGAAAGTACCGGCTGGTATCAAAGGTAAGCTGAGACAGTGAGGCAGTGGAATCAAACCCCAGGTCGTGAAACTCCCCATCGAACCCAGCTTGATGTTCAAAATGAGACAGCGAAAGGACATACGCAAGCAAATCAGGTGTCACCTTGATTTTGTGGTTGAAAACCACGGTAGTGAAAAACGAAGGTTCAGGACCCAACCCCTGTTTGATACTCACATAGAACATCCTGACTGCTTCAGGACAAAAGCTGAATCGTTGGTCTTCAACCAAACAGCTCCATCCAAGTCCATTCCGTAGAGAAGGAATGTTCATGCCATACTTATTGAAGGTTGAATGTTGAATAGTGAAGGAAGGGTGAATAGGACGATCACGAAAAATACGCAGATACCTAGCATATTCATGACCCGTCCAAAAGCCTTGGTTGTTGAGTTCAACCGCAGGATGCAGTTGGGGGAAATGGTACAGGCTCACAAACAACCTAGAACTCTCTAAGTTAGGATCCGCGATACAAAAAAAGAAAGAAAAAACACTAAATAGGATGAAACTCGGTCCCGATACAAAAATCATGATAGCGTCCTTGGGAAACGATAGTGGGGGAACAACTTAGGATCTGCCGACAGTATTTTGAGATGGACTGCAAAATGGTGGGCAAAGGCAATGATTTGTGCAAAAATCCAAAGACGAAAACCTAGCGAACAATAACTAAACACAAAGGCGATGATTTGTGCAAAAGGTCATAGAAGAAATCCTAACGAACAATAAAAAAAACACAAAGGCGATGATTTGTGCAAAAAGCCATAGACGAAAACCTAACGAACAATAACTAAACACAAAGGTTGTATAATGGAGAGTGGGGTAAAAGAAAGATTTGGAACTTCCCCACTTGCACTTGGAGGAGTGTGAGAGCCACTAATGAATAGTAACTCCCATGTTAGGCTTTTATATATTTTTTCGAGATGGGCTTCAAAATGGTGGGCATGCGATGATTTGTACAAAAAGCTATTGACGAAAACCTAGCAAGCGATAACAAAACACTAAAGAGTATGAAACTTGGTCCAAAAACAAAACTCGTCTTGGGAATGATGATGGGGAACAACTCAGGATTCCGTCGACATTATTTCGAGATGGGCTACAAAATGGCGGACAAAGGCGATGATTTATGTTCAAGTTAGGATACCCATGTGTTTGGGTTCAATTGTGATCATGCTCAACAAAAAGGAAAAAAAGAAAGAAAAAAACACTAAAGAGGATGAAATTCGGTCCAGATACAAAAATCGTGATAACGGCATTGGGAAATGGTAGTGGGGAACAACTTAGGATTCCACCGACAATATTTCGAGATGGGCTGCAAAATGGTGGGCAGAAGCAATGATATGTGCAAAAAGACATAGACGAAAACATAGGGAACAATACCTAAACACAAATGTGATGATTTGTGCAAAAAGTCATAGACGAAAACCTAACGAACAATAAAAAAAACACAAAGGCGACGATTTGTGCAAAAAGCGATAGACGAAAACCTAGCGAACAATAACTAAACACAAAGGCTGTATAATGGAGAGTGGGGTAAAAGAAAGATCTGGAACTTCCCCACTTTCACTTGGAGGAGTGTGAGAGCCACTAATGAATAGTAACTCCCATGTTAGGCTTTTGTATATTAATTAATATATAGCTCCTTGGGAAACGGTAGTGAGGAACAACTTAGGATTCAGCCATCAGTATTTCGAGATGGGTTACAAAATGGTGGGCAAAGGCAACGATTTGTGCAAAAAGCCATAGACGAAAACCTAGCGAACAATAACTAAACACAAAGGCGATGATTTGTGCAAAACGTCATAGACAAAAACCTAACGAACAATAAAAAGCACAAAGGCGACGATTTGTGCAAAAAACAATAGACGAAAACCTAGCGAACAATAACAAAACACAACGGTTGTATAATGGAGAGCGGGGTAAAAGAAAGATCTGGAACTTCCCCACTTGCAATTGGAGGAGTGTGAGGGCCACTAATGAATAGTAACTCTAATGTTAGGCTTTTATATATTAATTAATATATTAATAGCGCCTTGGAAAACGGTAGCGGGGAACTACTTAGGATTTCGCCAACAGTATTTCGAGATGGGTTGCAAAATGGTGTGCAAAGGCAATGATTTGTGCAAAAAGCCAAAGACGAAAACCTAGCGAACAATAACTAAAGACAAAGGCGATGATTTGTGCAAAAAGTCATAGACGAAAACCTAATGAACAATAAAAAAGACAAAGGCGACAATTTGTGCAGAAAGCCATAAACGAAAACCTAGCGAACAATAACTAAACACAAAGGTTGTATAATGGAGAGTGGGGTAAAAGAAAGATTTGGAACTTCCCCACTTGCAATTGGAGGAGTGTGAGATTCACTAATGAATAGTAACTCCCATGTTAGGATTTTATATATTAATTAATAAATATATCAATGACTCCCGTGTAGAAATTGGTGAAAGTGTGTGTAAGGGGAGACTTCCACCTACTACATCTAGCCCCCTTACACCTCTTTTCCCCGCACGAGGCTTTAGACATCTGCTCCGGCATGGCCGGTAAGAGCCGGGCTTCCTCATAACCTTTGCTAGGTGGGAGCCCTGTTTTTTTAAATTAATAGGCTGGAACACATGCAAAAAGGGAAAAAAAAAAGAAAAAAGAAGAAGAAGAAATGAGGTTCCAACCATCTTTAAAGAAAGAATAGAGCACCTAAAAAGTGATTCCATGATTTTTTGTTTTTGAGAGTTTTTTTGTCCACGAATCATTTTTCTTACGTCTGCTTGACATGATACCGACTCGGGACTAGAGTTCTCCCCGAAGGGGCAAGGGGAGTCTCGTGCATGGGTTGACCTTGTAAGCTGCTAAATGACTTAGGACGTCCTCTACCGACGATCCGGGTTGCATGTTGCTATGAAGGTCTGGGAAGTTGCATTGGTTTGAGTTAGGTTTGCTTGGGGACAAGCAAACGGTTAAGTGTGGGGGAATTTGATGACTACATATTTACACATGTTTTTACCGTTCATTTCTTGATTGTTTAGCTTGTTGTTTATCACTTCTTTGGCCTATTTTATGCTAGTTTGTGTTCCTTTGTATCATTTAAGGTCCTAACACATAAAGTGAAGTATAGACACAAGTTTCAAGTCAATCGGAGATCAATTGGCGACTCGGGGGAAGAAACTCAGGCATGACCTGAAGAACCTCATTTTGTGACCAGATAATCATGTAAGCTTGTCATGAAAAGCAAAAGAACGATACTATGAGCGTCTGGGATTCATATTTGTTAAATACCCGATCAGTAGGTTAAAATTACACGACAGGTATTTTGAAAATCTGATAGGGTATTTTTTATCAGAAGACCCCCCGGTCAGGAGGTGTAAATACCCGACCGGGTATCTGGAATACTCGATTGGGTATTTCCCCATTGACGCAGAAAAGTGAACCAGAGCATTTTGAAGATCCCCGGTCCCCAAGTACAATTACCTGACCGGGTAATATGACCAGGGAACTTCCAGAAGTGGGTATAAAAGTATGTTTTGTGCGTTTTTGGAGGGAGAGAGCTGGGTTTTGGATGCCAAACACCCAAAGGACGAACCAAGGAGAGAGATGCCGATCTAGAACCATTCTAGGAGCTATTTTGGAGGATTCTTCACCATTGAAGCTCAAGGAACAAGTCTAGACATGAAGATTGAAGATCTAGTAAGTTATACTGCATTCTCTCTCTTCTCTATGGAGTAACTTCCATTCACTTAGGTTGCCAAGTTTGTTTGATTGGATGATTCTATGTGTAACCCTACTTGATAATCTTGAGTTCATATTCAATTTATGTATGTGTTCATGATTCAATTATGCTTTAGTCGAGATTATTGATTCCGCTTTGGTCCTATGAGAGCGAATACCTGATTAGGTCAATATGGCACCATGGATTGATAGTATTGGATCGATTGCTTTAGTCGAGGTTCGATTCACTGGTTTATATCAATTGAGAACATCATTCGATATAGGCAATCTAGTTCAGAACGCCTTGACCAGTTTTTCTAGAGAAGGATACGTCCCTCTAGGCAATCGACTCAAGAGGGCCTTGATTTCTTTAGTCGAGATTCAAAGTCTAGTCACACATGGTGAATTAGAGTGAAACAGGTTAGAGGTCATCAATCATTAATCTGGCTAGTGACTAGGGAGAATCATACCTTAGTGAGTTCCCAACCTATAATTATATTAACTTTAACTATAATTTGCTAGAGTAGTTATAGTTCTTTTATCGTAATATGGTTTGCTAGATAATGAACTGAAGCTGAGTAATAGTAACTCTAGAGACCCAATTATTCGATATTTATTACTTTTTCTACTATACTGCAGTCCTTTTCATTAGTTACACTTGGCCATTATTAGGTGTTTTAGCGAGTGAGAGGAATAGTAGTTGAGTGAGGTTATAATAACAAAAACCATTAAACCGGCCATACTATATAGGAGCCCTTAATAAATAGTGAGTAAGGGAGAAAAGTTCGTATGGAAAAGTAACCAAACAATGTTTTTTTTTAAAATGATTTTCTACAAGCTCAAATTAAAAGCGACTTTGGCCAAAATAGGCCGATTATTCTTTAACCGCATATGCTAATATGCAACATATGTTTGGCCAAAATGAAGTCGAGTCATTATACCATTCACATGTAGTGATATATGCTTTGATTTAATTGCCAAGTTGAACCTCACAGACCCTACCCAAAACGGGATGGTAGCTGGCTAATCCAAATAATTTGCCCATTCTTATTCCCCGCCCGCTACGTACTTGTTAGTAGAGTTTCATTATATCTTCTTCTAGGGAATTCATCAGCCTATAAATAATGGGAATACCATTTTGCCAAATCGCCATTTCTGTTGTACGTACCTAGTTAGCTAGCCTATCAAACATTATCCCCGAGAGTCTTTTGTCATGTCAATGTCCGTCACACTGAGTGTTCTGATGCTAGTAGAGTACTAACTAGTGCCCTCTGCTGTACTTCTAATCCAGAAGAATACTAGCCGAAGATGCTACACGAAGAGTAGGTGGCTACCATGGCCACATCTACAAAGATTAATAATGTAGTTGAACTCAAATGATTCTTGAAATAGTTTGGGTAAGACACCTCCGTAAGTTTTACAGAATAACCGCATATGCTAATGTGCAACACATGTTTGGACAAGATGAAGTCGAGTCATTATACCATTCACATGTAGTGATATATGCTTGAGTTAATTGCCAAGTTGAACCTCAAAGACCCTACCCGAAACGGGGTGGACTGAGGGATAGCTTGCTAGTCCAAATAACTTGCCCCTTCTTATTCCTCGCCCACTACGTACTTGTTAGTAGAGTTTCATTATTTCTTCTTCTAGGGAACTCATCAGCCTATAAATAACGGGAAAACCATTTTGCCTAATCGCCATTTCTGTTGTACATACCTAGCTTTCCAGCCTCTCAAACATTCTCCTCGAGAGTCTTTTGTGATGTCGATGTCCGTCACACTGAGTGTTCTGATGCTAGTAGAGTACTAACCAGTGCCCTTTGCTGCACTTCTAATCCAAAAGAACATCAACTAAAGATGCTACACGAAGAGTGGGTTGCTACACATGGCCGCACCTACAAAGATTAATAATGTAGTTGAACTCAAATAATTCTTGAAATAGTTTGGGTAAGACACCTCCATAAGTTTTACATAGTGACTTGATCATTATGGAATATTACGTAATATGTTACTTTATTTGGTAGATAAAAAATAACTATACTCCGTAATTTGTACATGATATACTTTTACTATACGTAGCTGTAGAATGATGTAAATATCATGTATTGTGTTGTCTAGTAATAAAATCATGTTAAGAAAAAATCACATTTGTTAGTATTGTTATATAAAAATTAACTTCTATTTATGCAGATTGATGAGATGATGAATATAGTAGGTAATAGTTAAGGAATTTAAGTTAATAATGAAAGAAATAAGTTAGAAAAATATAACAGTGAAGGGATTTCAGTTAATAAGGAAATAATTAAGTTATTAAAGGTATAATATTTGATTAAATTGTTATATAACATATATGAGATCTAACAAACCCTTTTATATAATGTAAACCGACGATATGGTCAAGAATTTAATTAAGGGTAATGTCTATTTTTATCCAAACCTTTTTTGGATTTTTTTATATTATCCAAACCTATTAAAATTATGTTAATTAGCCAAATCTTTCATAATGCATCAAAATATTAGCCATTTTTACGTCATAGTTAATAATTTTGTAACTCTTTTCTTAGATAAAATACTAAAGTTTTTGAAATGTTGATCTTCATGTATATCTTCCAAGTCATTATCATGTTGCCAAGTCAGTATTACTAACAAAATTGATAATGGTAAGTTAACATTTGGCTAATTCTTAGTATTTCAATAGGTCTCTATCGCAGTAAGGGCTTAAGCGATCGCCGGTAGTTAAACCCAAGAGAGAGGCCTTATCCCACTGGATAATATAAAAGAATCTGAAAAAAGTTTGAATAAAAAATATACATTATCCTTTAATTAATTATAAATGAATTGTCGTTCAACTTATATTGCAAAAACTTACATAATATGTTTGTTCAATTGATACACAAAAAAACATTTATTTAATGGATACTAAAAAAAACTTACATAATAACGTTTGTGTAATTGATACAAAAGAAATGACTTTCCCAGATACCCGTTTCCCGTTGTCCATCCCTACTTGCACTAACGTCCTAATCTAGATCACCTCTGTTAACTTTAATTAGTTGTAGTCGACTTTCAGTTTATTACATCATCTAGAGAATGAATCAGCCATTGCCTATTGGCTATAAATAAACGGTAAGCCATTCTGCCAAATCAACATTTCTGTTGTACCTAGCTTCTCAAACTCTTTCTTTCTCGAGAGCCTCTTTCAATCATAGCGACATCTATACCCCTTTGGCGTTCTGCTGGTACTACACTGAGCACCTACAACGATTGGAGGCCAGGTTCCGAGGTTTCAATGATAACTTCAAACTCATGGCAGTAATCATGAGCAGTTCGACTTCAAGTTGAGGCTCAACAAGTTTGTGGTCCTTACTAACACAGAATTCAGGTATATGTACTTGGGCTACAAACGTCGTCAATCTTCTTCCCGAAAAAATCTCGCACCACCGTCACTTACCGATGTGCAAATGTCACGAGCGATGACTTTACCTTGTTTAATATGAGAGCAACGAACGAACGCCCAATGGTTAAGGAATTAATAGACATAGATCACTAGAGTAAGAAAAGAATGATGTTTGTAGCAAAATGTGGACCATTTCTTTTAAGTGAGATGCAGATCTAAGGGTTGAGAATTAAAAACATTTTATTTTTCCAACTTTTCTTAATCGGATTTTATCTTCTTCATTATAACTTCGATTTCAATTTTTTTTACACAAATGACACGAGTTTGTTGTGCTCTACAAAATGAGATCTATTTTCAATATATTTTGAGAAAACAAATTTCATACCTCTTGTTACCAATTTCATACCATATGGTATCTCCTTTGTTTTTAAGTCGTTTTTTAAAATATATGGACAAAAAGAACGATTTCATCATGATCTATTGGATCTACGAATTTCTGAGTGAAAAAAATACAGGACAAAAAAATATCACCCATACCACCCTGGTATATGGGTGGTATCTTATGATACACAATGTTGAAAGTCGTAAATGACAGTAAGTATATTCCTACTATCATGTACTCAACCATCCTACAGTCTCGCATGTTCATACCACCATGATACACTTTCATACCATATGGTATAGATTAGTAAAAAAATATTTCTTTTTTTTAATCCAAAAATATAACAATGTGTATATAATTTTGAAACCACAATTAATCTAATTTATCTGTGTAAAAAAAATATTGACTTAAAACGAGAGAGAAATTGTCCGTTTAAAACTAAAGGAGAAAAGATTGAAGGCTTCCCATAAGTGACAGAGGGGTGATGATGTGGCGGATTCTGGTTGGGTTATGCATGGTTACTCACCACAAATTTACTAACCTGATCCGTTCCCGCAAGGTACAACTCAATGACTTTAATGAGAGTAAAATAAGTCTTTCGAGCCTTGTATTCCAAATGCATCACTGATCTCTTTTGAGGACGTTTGCTTCATGGATTTAAAAATGAGGAATTCATAATTTTAAAAACCCAAAGATTTATCAAAGATTTAAGGCATTATGGAATTGAAGGATTTGGAATTTAGAACTTGAAGTCAAAAATTACCTTACAATATTTTGCTGTTTGTTTGTCATGTTTATGATATGTACACAAAACAAGGACTATACATACTTATAAGCATACTGTTGCCACAAGGACAACAATAATAAACATGAAATTTCGTTTAACTTTTAACGTATCATATACCCGTTATCAATCCTTTGCCCTCCTTTTCAAAAGTAACATATAGAAACATATATTAGAACGAGAAAATAAAAAATTTCACGTTCCATGAAAATGTCAAAGGAAACTAGAACACGAGAAATTATATAGAAAATATAACTCATGTTTGCACATTAATTGAATACTAGTTTTTTGGCCCGCGCTTCGCAACGGTAAGAAATTATTATACTTATAACTTCATCCACTTATTTAATAGTTTAGTTAGGTAGTGTTTTAATCATTAAAAAATACATAGTCAATATGTTTATTTAAGTGATACATAAGAAATAACTACCCCTTCATAAATTTTACATAGTGTCATAATCATTAGGTTACAAAACGTTATTACATCAATCTTCTATAACGTGTGGTCAAATAATAAAATTAAAAAGTACTATATTTCATTAAATTGATATGTATAATTTAATCTATCTTACAAAATCTTGACATTATGTAAATTGATGACATGGTGAATATTTTAGTTAATAGTGAATTTTTAAAGGAATTACATTATGAAAATACTTGTTTGATGATACCACAATACTTGCGCCATCCCCAAAAGGGGCAATTGATAGGAAATACTAGGAACTAAGGGAACAAAACTCTAGTTAATGGCATAAGGAAGAAAGAAGACAAGGTCAAGGGACAAAGTCAGGCACCTGACATCAGCAAGGACAATACAAGGGGACACCCTATGCTAGAAAGTACAATATACAGTGTTAGAAGGTCTGAGGCGCCCGACCACATCATTTATGACTTGGCAGGCGCATGGACCGCTACCTAACCCTCAGATGTGTATAAATATGAGTTATATCCTCATAAATGGCAATCTATCTACTCTTTACTCCAACTTCTCTCTACTTTCTCTCTCTATATTTTTGTATACTTCTCTTTTCCTACATCTTCTGAGGAGAGGCGCCTGCCTCCTTGAAGCCATGCATGATGCTCCAAACCCCTTGGACCCTAGTGAACCCAGTCGCAAGGGCTCAAACACTTACAATCCATGGGCTCCACGAATTTGATTCTTAAAAATATGAAGCAAATAATGAATTTACCCTCAATCCATGATGAATTAGATTAAAGTACCATGAGACCTCCGAAATTCAATTGAACCAATTATTTAATCATAAGAGAGAAAACAATGAATTGGGGTTGCTATGTGAAGCATGGTATAAATTTTTATACGATTATCAAAAGCAGCTTCAACAACAGTCTAACTAACTCGATGAACTGAATGTTGTGGTGGTAAATAGAGAGTACCTCAGAGATGGGTTTGTTAGAGTCAGACAGCTCATCCAGAAATGGTTTTTAACTTCTCTTTGTAAGAGATTAAAAGGGTTAACAAACCATTTCCAAAAACCCGAGTTATTGGGACCAAGTGGTTAATTCGCTAACATGTTATCAAAATATAGAACCGAAAGGCCATGTTTTCGAATTCTCATGAAAACCCTCAATCTAAACAATGGTTTAGTACAAGAAATGATATGCCCAACATATACAAATTGAAAGTCTAATGAGTTGGAAGCACCAGAAAGGCCTTTCCCAACAAACTGGATCTCATGTGGTTGCTATTGCAAGGATCTCATCTCCTCTTTCTTGTTTTCTTCCGTTGCCACCTTCTCAACAACATTGGAACTCATGGTTTCCTTCCATATCCTTACTCAGTTTCACTTCTTGTTCCCCCTTGTTCGTGTCCCTCTTTCTTCCTTAGGGACCCATACTCAAGTAGCAGCAATAGGCACGAAGGTGGGACACACTTCACCCTCCCTTCCTCTTGATATAACTTCCATTTATCTCCATCTCTCCTGCTACAAAGTTATAACCTTCAACATATGTCTCAGTTTAATACTGCAACAGAAAATAGGGACCGTGATCAGAAAAATATTGATTGTTAAAGCATCCACATCAATACAATTATAAAAGTAACTAGATTAGGGTACGGTCCGTTGGCCGGATAAAAGAGAAATTTATTAATTTTATTTGTTGTATACTATTAATATTGAGAAATGTGATGAATACTATCATGATGATTTATTTATTTGAAATAAGGAAGGAACATTCAAGCTAGTTACATTAAAAAATTTAGGAAAAATTCACTAAAAATCCAAGAATCTACCATATCTTGATTCTAAACAATACAAAAATCTATTACTTTTTATATGTTTATGTGATTTGGTGAATTTTTTCATACTAAATGTCAATGAATCATATTTTTCATTTTCTATTTAGAATAGTGGGCAAGAAAATTAAACTAAGAAGTACATAGTACCAAACCTTATTCATCAACACTTGAGTAGCCTCTTAGTGGCTCAGTTAAATTTTCAAGTATTGTGGGATAACTTTTTCAAACGTTTTAATTGTGACATTTATATTGTCGTTATTAATAGTTATCCTACGAAAATAACTTATCCCAAACACAAGACCTTTTTGCTACTCAATTTATATAACGATTTCAATAATACGATATTCATATTGATGACTTGAAATTAAATTTTATAAGTTTAATTTAAATTAGGTTGGGCACTAAGAATTATAAGTTCGGATGGGAATAAGATTATAAATAAACATAATGTTTTCGTTTTGGAGACGTGTTTATGATGATGCGATACAAAATCATGGTAACATAACTTAAAACATAATTGAAAAAAAAAATCACTACTGTGTATTTCTTGATTGGTTGGTAACAATAATACCATAAAAAAACAAAAATATTATTGAATGATAACAAAAAAAATACCACAAAGTGAGTATCAACGGCTCAAAAGATGAAATACCAAACAGAAACGCATGCTCAGGTAATAACTAATAACCGCACTGCCAATCTCCCGGGGAAAGTAATTGTGAAGTAGAAGGACATAAATAGCGTTCCGTGGAGTGCGCAGGAGCCTCTATTTTCTAAGCTAACCCCCTTTTCTCTTGGAATGTCCTTATATTAGTGTGTAGACAGATAGATAGATAGTAGATGTAGATTACATTTATGTTTTTTTCTTATTGCCAACTCAATTTTTTTCAATCCACCTCAAATCACTTTCATTCACTTACATTAATGCAATTAACTTGTAATTGCATATGTAATTAAATATTATGTTAATTCGTACAAAAAAATATTATGTTAAAACGATAGAAAATAAAAGTGAAAAGAAAATAATATAAAATTTAAAGTCTCCTTTTTTAGGGTTTTTTACTTGCATATGGAATTTCATTTGTTTCAAGCTTGCAAATATGCAATTGGTAGCCATATACAATTGGTTTTGCAATTGCAAACACCCTTGCCATGTCATCTTGCAATTGAAAATGATCTTAAAATCAATCACCACAAAACGAAACGAACACATTCCAAATAGTTATTTGTTTTCATATTTGTCTTCAGTTTCATGGCACAATTCTGGACAAGTCTATTCCTGCTTTTGATTTTTAGTTACCAACAACAAAAGGTGAAAAGGCTGATTTATCTTGCTTACTGCATAACTTGCACTTCCAGTAACTACATGATCTAATCAGAAAGTAGGAACGAAATTGCAAGTCATTTATTCATTAGATAGTAGAATATATAACTGAAACTTAGAAGATGGTACTTAAGATAAGGAGTTGGAAGAAATATAGAGACAGTCAAGAACATTATTCTACTACGCTAATTGGAAATGCGATCAACATGATTCGTCATCTGCTTGTTTAGGAGGAAACTGAATAAGAAAGTGAAAGAATGAGACTTTTCCGGGAAGGGAATCCACAGGCCAGAACCAGCATTACTATTCGAATTATTCCAACGCCACCTAACACTATGAGAGAGAGAGAGAGCCTTCTGGGCGCGGGTGTTTGTGAGAAAGGGGTGAGGGATTTTCTGAGATTGGTCGTTGACACACTAAAACACAACACCAAAACTACGACCAAGTGTAATTGCAGTCCATAAATGCAGGATAGTGGCAAGTTCAATTTATCAACCCGGGGTCTAGATCTACTGCCTACTCCGTGACTACCTGTTATCTAGCGGGACTAAGTGTAGTGAGAGTGATTGCAAACAAAAGCAGTAAGAAAGCAGGAAATGGTTCGAAGTTCCTAAGCAATGGAAGAGTCACTCGGGAATGAGTCCCCCTAGCTCCTTAGTTAGGTCAAAGTTGCAATTTCCTTTGGTTGATTTACTGTTGATTAACTGCGGACGATCCGACAGTAGTTTGGAATCTCTTAATCTGACCAAGCCATCTCAGACAGACTACCCGGCAGACGACTACTCTTCACTGGGATAGAACGCTGAGGCAATTAACATAGAACTCCACTACTAGAATTGAATTCCAGTACAAAGCAGTGAATGACTAACTCTCGTATAATCGATTCACTACTACCGATTGAAGAATCTCTAACAATCTAATCAGATTCTATCTATCTCAAGTTGCAGCAGAAATCAAGAAAAGTTGATCAGGCTTCAACTGACTCAATGAATCATGCATCAATCGATTATAATCACACAGTATACCAATCCAAAAGTCATTAAAATCAATATCCCTAACACATGGAACTAGGGTTCTACATACCCAAGTGAGAGAGAGTTCTACTCCATAGAGAGAGATAGGAAAACAGAATACAAAGCACTCATACTCATAATGATGGGAAGAATCTGCTTTGGGATGATAATCTTTGCTCTAGGGATAAAATCCAAGCTTGATTGATGAAACCCAGCTCCAAAATCACCTCTAGGGTTTTTTCTTCGCACTCTCTCTCTAGGACTCTATTTTTGCTCTGGAAAATCGATTCCCTCCTTCAAAGACCCAAAATTGGGTTAAAACCCCAGTTTTGCCCGAGCACACGGCCAGGCCACATGGCCGTGTGAAATCCCCGGCTGCCCGTGTGGCTCTCCAATACGCCGCGTTCAATTTAGTGACTCCAGGTACGCTACACGGCCAAAACCACACCGCTGTGTAGAAATATTGCATGCCCATGTGAATTCTCTGGAAATCCCACACGGCCAAAAAGGGCCCTTACACGGCCAGTGTGGCTTTGCCAGCGCAAAGGGGTTCCACACTGCCAAGTCACACGACTGTTTGGAATTTAGGTCAGCATGTGTGGTTTCCTTAGCTTTTCGTCAAACGTCCCAACTTCGTCCAATCGACCCCGAACTCGTGCCCAAACCTTCCTTCACGTACTAGGACCTGAAATATCACAAACAAGAACAACCTAGCATGAAATCGGCCTAAAAGATGAGAGATGAGACGCAAACGATATATGAATGGTGGACAAAAATATATGTATATATCAAGTCATAATTACTTGAACTGGCCATCATATCAACTAGCTTCGCAGGGTCCTCCAATCTAGTGCGAAGAGGAGTTGGGAATTTCCAGTAAAGTGTGTGAAGTTCTTGTCAGGACACTACATTAGCTTGAAGAATAACTCGAATAGAAATGGTAGATGCATCAAGATTGTGGAAGAGACAAAGGACGGTCTTGCATTTTATATCATCATCCCAGCGGAAGATGAGACATCCATAGGTTGGTCTGAGCTTTTCAAAGTTCTCCACGAACTTGATAGTAGTTCAAAATCGCAGCATGTCACCATCAAAAGGCCAGCTTTGTTAGTTCATGGGCGTTCCTTTGCGGCCGCGGTGAAGGATGGCCTTCCCAATCAGACAGGAAGCTGCTCGTTCAAGAGAATGGGTCAGGTGGATTGTATCGAAGTTAGTGAAGAAAGGGAGGAGGAGCGTCTTGTCTTTCTTGATTGATGCATCACCTTGGAGTTCTATGGTACCAACAACCGAGGGCTTCCCTCTGCACTCTTTAGCAGCTTCAAGATGTGGGCACGTCAGAATTGGGATCTCAGTAAAGACTTCATCTTCACTAAGCTTTCTGAAATTTTTTGGATGGTAGTGTGCCATTCCCTTGCAGAAGTCATCTGTTTGCAGAAATTGGACATGAAAAATTCGGAGGCTTTAAAATCATTCTCAGATCATGGCGAGAGCATGTAGGCAGGGATTATGCACCTCAAGATGGTCTGATATGGTTGCTTGTGTTTGGTGTTCCCCTTCATCTTAAATGTCTAGGCTTCTATAAAAGATTGGATAACTATGCGGCGGTCTCACATGGGCTGAGGCTTCTAGGAGGATCCAGTCATTAGTATCAAGGTCAGGGTCGACAAACATCTGCCAGACAGAATACCCCTTGTCTTGGAACCACCCTCGTCCATGCCAAAATTACCCCCTCCCCGATGGCGGAGAGTCCTCAGGCTGACCTGAATAGGTGAAGACTGTTATCTGGGAAGCCGAATAGTCGTGCTCAGATCACCCCCCTTGGGTTGGATGAACATGTGCCGTCAAATGCGCTTCCCAATGCATTTTCAAGATCCCCAAATCCCAGGATGGGTGCTCCAGATTCTTCCTTGTTTGTAATCTCTAGCAGACCTGGACGAAGCACTTTGGGAAGCAAAGCCTGAAATGTATCTGGGTTAGAAAGGCTGGCTCACTCCCTCAGTGTCCATCCCGGGGCCCTTTCTCGAATTCAATTTCCCCACACTATCAGAACCAACTCGCTCTTTTTACCCAAAACTCGTCATTACCAAACCCATATATTTTTAGCACAACCCAACTACCTTAGCCGCATAACCTTTCTCAACGAATCCTTTCCTCCCTTATTTCCCAATCTGATCGACCCCTCACCCCTCTCCTTCCCATGTATTTCCTCCACCTTGCTCTTCCCCCTTCTCCTTTTCTTTCCTGCCCACTATCAGTAACATCGTTTCAACCCACCCATCCCTTATCCACTCGTTGCCTTTCCCACACTTCCCCATCCTACCCTGAGCCAATTCACACCTTAGCGAAATTTCCAGGAAAAGGAAGGCATCGAGATCAAGATTGGAGATGGAAATGCTTAAACAGGGCCCTCAAAAATTCCTCTCCTTTATCGGCAAGAAGAGGACGAGTCACTTTAGCGAAAGCACCCCCAATATTAAGTCGGGTACAAGGTTTGCTAGCAACTGAAATTTGTTATGAAATAGTCTTTATTTGCTTGGAATGTCAGTGAGCTTGGATTTAGTGACAAAAGGTGGCAACCAGAAATAGTAGTTCTATCTGAAATGAAGTGAAAGAAGTGCATTAAGACACTTATTATCTCAATCAGTGGTAGCAGAGAGACAGAGTGGGCCGCCAAGAATGCTTTGGAGATCAGTGGGCGATTATTAATTTACTAGAGTAAGAACATGTATGAAAGCCAGGGTATATGGGAAGGTCGTTTCTCGTTGGTGGTTTGCTTGCAAGCAATTGGAAGTCAAGTGGTTTTTGCAATCCTTGGAGTTTATGGCCGCACGAGAAAGATGATAAATTAGCCTTGATTCAAGAGCTTTGGTTTGTTTGCCAGAATTATACAGCACAGCTTTGCATCATCGGATATTTCAACCTGGTTAAGAGTGATGAGGATTATAAAGGACAGCTAAGGGTTGCAGAGCTAATGATAGAATTCAATAATTTGATCCATGACTTTGGACTAGTTGATTAGCTGCTAAAGGGATCGGTGTTCACTTGGAGGAAAGGTGGAAGTGTTGTTTCCATGTTTCAAATTGATAGAGCTCTAATAAATCCCAGTTTTGAAAGTTCCTTTACATCTTAGTCTGTTTTGGTCTTGAGTCGGTTTGATTCAGATAATCCACTTTTCATCAGCTGGGGTCAACAAGAAATCTTCAAGAGGAAAGCTTCTTAGCACGTTTGGTGGGTTGGTGGAGTGTTCCAGTAGTGGGTTCGACACCCCTCTTCAAAATCAGCCAAAAGCTGAAGTCTACAAAATTTATCATCAAAGGATGGAACATGGAGTGCTTTGGAAGAGTTGAAGCCAAGGTTTTGGAGCTTCTAAGAAAATTAAAGGACATTGACAAGGCGGGGGAGAGGGGAACGATCACAAAGGAGAAGTTTATAGAAAGGAAAATGCTGAAGTGATCTCTTAGCGGCAAAAATCCAGAGAGTTGTGGCTAATGGTAGGGGATAAAAACACATCATATTTTCACCAAGTGGCAAAGATTAATCAAAGAAGAAACAAGATTCAGAACATCAAAGTAAATGGGGAGGTAGTGGAAGGTAAAGAAGAGCTTAAAGTGGCTTTCGACAACCACTCTAAAGACAGATTCTTAGAGATAGCTATCAGTATCACTAGACAGATTCTCAACATCACAAAGCCATTCATGGGGAGCAGATATTGTGTGCAATTTCAGACCTATAAACTTGGTTGGAAGCATCAACAAGATCATCTCCAAAAAAATTTTAGCAAGACTTCGACCATTCATCTATCGCAGCATATCAAGGTTTCAGTTTGCTTCAATCAGAGGGAGGTCGATTTATGAAGCAAGCCTAATCTCAAACAAAGTTATTGATAGTAGGGTGAAAAGTAAGAAACCAAGAGTCGTTGTGAAGCTGGACATTGCAATCCATGAGGTTTGACAGAAAGTTGCAGAAATGGGTCAAATGAATTGTCAAATCATCTAAACTTTCGGTTATAGTGAACGACGAAGCAATAGGGGTTTTCAGTCTTGAGAGAGGGCTTAAGCAGGGCGATCCATGATCTCCTTTTCTTTTTCAGTCTTGTGATGGATATACTATCCTTCATGCTCCAGGAAGTTGGGAATGCTGGATTCGTCTTAGGCTTTTGTGTTGATGAAAATGGTAGGAGGGGTGAAATGACTCATCTTCAGTATGCCGATGACACCATCATCTTTTGTGGATCCACGGAGGAGGAGGTAACAAGTGTCCTTGCGGTGTTGATTTTCTTTTAAAGTGTCACTGGTTTAAAACTCAATATGGAGAAGAGCAAATTGTACCTTGTTGGAGAATTAAGTAATCAGGGAAGACTCGCGGACGTATTTGGCTACGATCGGGACCTCCTGTCGACAGTCTACCTTGGCCAACCATTTGGGGATCACCCCTCATCCACTTCAGGTGCTCTTTGTTCTTAGTTCCGAAAAGAGTTGTTCAGGCTATTAAAAGTGTTTAGAGAAATTTCATTTGGTTAGGGCTTAATGAACAGCGGAAGCTGCATCTTATGTCCTGGAGTCGATGTAAAGCACCAGGCGCTTTTGTGTATACCATACATGGAAGCGCAGAACCAGGCGCTTTTGTGTAAGTGGAACTAGAGATTTGCAGTTGAAAATGACTCTTGGTTCCTGGTGAAGAGAATTAATTGGGTTGAAGTATCCTAACTCGACTTTAGTTTGGACAAAAGGAGAGCCTAGTGGCGCGGCCGACTATAGTCCATGGACTCAAATTGCAAATGTGAAAGGGCTTTTTTGGAGATTTGCTGAAATATAGCCTGGGAAGAGAGTCAATACCTCACTCAGGCATGATTGTTGGCTCAATGTTGCTTCCTTCTATCCCCTTGGCATGATTCCTGATTTTATAGTTTGTATAAATGAGAGAAGCTCCTGCAAAATACCCCTTAAGCATTCTTTAGCTCTGTTTGGCAATAAGGGGGGGGGGGGGGGGGTGCAAATTGCAGGGGGGTGCAAGTTGGGAAAAAATCCCAAAGTACACTAGTTCTTAAAAAAAATTCCCAAAATACATAAGTTATAAAAAAATTTCCAAAAGTACACATGTTTGAGCATCACCGTTTTAGACAAAAGCGGTGAAGGTCATCACCGCTTTTGACCAAAACGGTGAATACTTCACCGTTTTTGACTAAAACGGTGATGTATTCACCGTTTCAAACTAAAACGGTGATTGCTTCACCGCGTGAGAGAAAAACGGTGAAGCACTGAACTGCGTCAAAACTTTAAAACAACGTAACTTTGTGCTCGGTTATCCGATCGTAGCGAATTTTTTTTTGATTCCGCATAATTTTTCGAGATCTTGCAAGCCGCAAAGCGCCGGAGGCGGTTTGGTCCCGCCTTCGTCTCGAAAAAATGTCGTTTGCTACCCCGAACGACCCTTTTTCGATTTCGTCAAACTTTGAACGACCATAACTTTGTGCTCCACAATCCAAAAATCATGAATTTTTTTTTGATTCCGCATAACTTTTTAAGGACTACAATTTTTAGTAGGAGAGAATTTTCAAAACATGAATTATTTATGGATATAAGGGGTTTTGGGAATAACTTTACCTTCCCTTTTCATGAATCCAAGTGCATTCCGAAATTATGTCTATGATAAAAATTGTAGTCCTTAAAAAGTTATGCGAAATCAAAAAAAAAATCATGATTTTTGGATTGTGGAGCACAAAGTTATGGTCGTTCAAAGTTTGACGAAATCGAAAAAAGGGTCGTTCGGGGTAGCAAACGACATTTTTTCGAGACGAAGGCGGGCGGTTTGCGGCTTGCAAGATCTCGAAAAATTATGCGGAATCAAAAAAAAATTCGCTACGATCGGATAACCAAGCACAAAGTTACGTTGTTTTAAAGTTTGGACGCAGTTCAGTGCTTCACCGTTTTGCTCTCACGCGGTGAAGCAATCACCGTTTTGCTCTCCCACGGTGAAGCAGTCACCGTTTTGCTCTCACGCGGTGAAGCAATCACCGTTTTGCTCTCACGCGGTGAAGCAATCACCGCCCTTCTCTGACGCGGTGAAGGCCCAAACATGTGTAGATTGGGAATTATTTTCATAACATGTGTATTTTGAGAATTTTTTTTAAAAACATGTGTAACTTGGGATTTTTTCCTGCAAATTGCTGGGGTTGTAAGTCAAGGGGTAAATTGTTGTTTGGATGAAAAAGTAGGGGGGTGCAAATAGAGTGAAAAGTAAGTAATTATATTATTTTAAAGTAGATTTTAAAATTTTAAAATATATTTTAAGATTATAAAATAGATTTTAAGATTTTAAAATATTATCATAAAATAATAAAATAAATATTACTATATAATAATAAATATACTTTACTAAAAATAGTTATTATATAATAATGCTCAAATAATAATTAAATATAACAATTGTAATAATCATTGATCGAGCGATCTCAAAACTCGAAGCTCAACTCGTAACTGGTCATCCTATATAGGGTTTTCGTGTCTAGTTTAATCTTAAATTGTCAAACTTAGTCAAACACGTTCGAATTTGTAAGTTTTAACTATTTAGTCAAATAAACTGAGTTAACCAAACAATTTCTCTCTATCTTTTCCACAAACACCTCGTATATCTAATTTTCAATGCAAATTCGATTCAATCAAGAGATCTAGATTTGACTTGACGAACGTTGATAAACTTGTTTCCATAAACAAATGGTCAACCCCGAATAATGTTTACATTAATGATATTTATAAAAAGAAGAAATTGATAATATTAATTATTATATAATTATATATAACACAATTAGAAAAATAAAATTCCATAATTCGCCCCTCCCCCTCTCTTCCTTCCTTCCCTTGCACCCCAATTCGGGGGGTAAGCCGAAATAGTAAATTTGCACTCCCGTTTTGCACCCCCCTACTGTTCCAAATTAACCAAACAGGTGCAAATGTGTTGGAAACTGTGTTTACCCCTCACATTTGCACCCTCCTCCCATTTACCCCTCTTCCCAAACAGAGTGTAAGGGGTGGGGCTGAGAGGGAGAGGGAGAACCTGATTCACTTGATAGTTCTGGTTTTCCATTGTCTTTCATAGGTATAGATAAACCAGTGTGGAAGCTTATAACTTCGGGTGGCTTCAATGTGCAATTGTTGTATCGGCGTATTGTGGAGGAGAAGTGATCAATAATCAGCATTGCAGACTATCCTTGGCAAGTGATTTGGCAACATCACATCCCAGTCAAGATTTGTACATATTTTTTATAGTGAAACAGAATAAAATCCTTACCCGCGATGCTTTGAAGAGAAGGGGATGGATGCTCCGAGGAGATGTGCCCTCTACGAAGTAAGTGAAGAGAGCGCCATCCATATCTTTCTTTCATGGAATCATACAAGGGAGGTATGGGGTATCATGCAAACCTTCATTCGCATAAGTCATTTACATACTAACATCTCAGAGACAATAAGAACGTGACCTCATTCTGCACCAAGTAACACAAAGGAATGGTGTACCAAGTCCTTAGTCCATGCCCTTTGTTTGTGTATATGGAAAGAGAGGAACAACTGGATATTTGAGGATAAGACGACTCCAACCCATATTACAGCTCTCAGAATCGGCAGCATGATTGCTGGGTGGCTCATGACGGCATGCAAGGTGAACAAGATTATTGGAGAGGCATGGTTGAGAACTTTGCAGAGGAGGCTCAACCCAATCAATAACCAGAACCCAGAGATGAAGTTGATGATTTTTCTGTGTGTGCGTGGAAGGGTAATATAAGATATTCATTCATATATAAAAGCCTTGGTTACATCACTGTTCATTAGTGGGCCCCAAACGCTTATCTGCGACTGGGCCTTTGCCACTCGTTTATCCCTAATTCGACCATGTTTCTCTTCCCCTCCTCACAGCAACGCTTCGGTCACCTGATTACCCTACTCGCGCGCAAAGAACCCATGTACTTTCCTATTACCCACCAGTTAATCGTCGACCTTTCTCGCCTCTCCTCTCCTCTCCTTTGACATGCAAACTCTCCTAGCTCTCCCTTTGTCCTGACTTCTCAGCCTCGGGACGGTCGACTGTCCTCTTCCTGCTGCTCCCTTCTTCATGCCACCCATACGGCTAAGACGTTTGATTGCTCGGGAATTGGAACGCGGCATGGCTGAGGTGCGACTTCACATCGGCCCCTTTGATTCACCCATCAAATTTTTTCCCTGTTTTGGCTACCCATTGGCAGCAGAATCCCCTTTTCTCTTGCCATCGACGTTATTCAGAAGAAAAACCCTCTGCTGCTCCTCACCTACTTAGCTTTCTCCAGTGATATTTACTTTCCCTTTCCTCTATTCTGCTGCGCTCCTTATCTGTTTGTTGTGCGATTTCAAAATCTCTTGCCTTCTCCCTTTCCATGTTCAGCGATGCCCCACACTAGTTCGCGCCGCCATAAACACGGTGACCTCAACCGCGGTGAACTGCATATAAGATGCTTCTTGCTATTATCGACGCCGATAGTGCTATCCAACTTAAGCTTAGACTCTTGCACACATGGAACTCCTATGCTCCTTCGAACCCGGACAAGATATTCAACTACAGCACAATCTGGTGCGGCCAAATGGTGAGCTCCCGGCCTTACTTTCCCTTCGCACCTTTCCTATTCAATTCATATTCAATCTGAAACATAGTCTTCCCATGCTGCAGGGAAATTTGACCCATGGCCAGGCATCTGCCGCCCTTTCCGGCCATTTCACCGAGCTCCTAGACTACTTTTGATGACCACACCGACACATGTTCGGACTTCTGGACTGAATCCTTTGATTTTTTTCCTTTTGGCTTTTAACACTTTGTCTTCACATTTCATTGACAGGGTCGTTAGCATTTCAAGTATCACTTACTCTAAGACCAACCATTGCAAGACAACTCGACAGAACTAGTCCTTGAAGATGAGAGGTAACATGTTGTTCCTCTTCCATTTTGACCCAACACTTGGGTTCCTTGCTTAGCTTGGTTGTTGTCTGCTTTGCAGACTGCCAACTGAGTAATCCTTTCATTTAGGCATCATTTTTTTCATTACCCAATTGAATTGCAGTTTGTACCTTGAAAGTTTGGGACACATTATGTAGGTTGGAACAGTGTTAAGTGATCCTCATTCTTCGCTTGTGAGAATCGTTACGTTCTTAGACCACTTCCCGACCTGTTGGTTCTTATTCTACTTTGATACTCGGTTCTGAAAATGGGCACTGCCATGTTCAACCTTTTTTAGCTTGCACTTTTGTCATTTCCAATCGGTTACACGCTCATATCATTGGAAGTATTATGTTGTACTGGACCTGTCAAGAAATATGCATGTCCATTCAACAATCTCTAACCAAGAAACAACATTTGATGCCATAAATTTTACTGATTGGACACTGGCTGTTGGAAATGGTCAGATTACTGGAAAATGCTTCAAACCAGAACAACCTGCTGACTGGATGCCCATTCCAACAAACAAGAATGTCACTGAAATCAACAAGATTGTGCCAGACTTGAGCATGAGTATCCTACTGAACAATTGTATGTTGTTGTCTCGAGGGTGCAGTCTTCAGAAGCCCTTAAATGTCTCATTCAAAACGAACACCACATTCCTATAGAGTACACAAGGAACATTGTTTACAAAGAAACATTTGATTCGCTTGCCGGTGCATCTTCCTCCGTATCTCTAGCTACTTACAGGTTTTTTCCTAACTTCTCTGTTAGATAACATTCCACTCTGTAGGATTTTCTCAATTTGTTTACAGCTATCGCACCTGATCCAACAACCATTGAGATTTGAGAGCCAGAGCTTGCTACGCAAATCCACAATATGACATTAAAATTTAGTTCGGTAATCATCTCCTAC
This sequence comes from Linum trigynum, assembly GCA_964030455.1. NCBI lineage: Eukaryota > Viridiplantae > Streptophyta > Magnoliopsida > Malpighiales > Linaceae > Linum > Linum trigynum. Next base: position 16,563,853 of record OZ034818.1, read on the forward strand.
ACTACCTCTTGCAGCAAAATTGTTTTTTTTGCTGTTGTGACTTGTGCTAATACCATTTCAAAATGCAGGAACATGAAGCCTCAGAAACTAAAGTTTGCTTTGCACAGCTGTCAGTCATGATTATTTCTTTTGTGGTAGTTAGCCAACTTATTCTACACTATAGTGTTGCTTCTTTATTTGCTTTTACTTTTTGCAATGTAGTTGTTTATTGAGAAGCACTGGATGAAACTCTTATGAATAGATTGACCCTTTGTACCAAGTAGTATCTTGGGATTCTGCAACACTATTGTCATCAGCAACATTAGCTTCCATTATGCCTTCTGAAGAATAACTTAATCAGAACTAATTATTATCTGCCATAGCTTTTGTTACCTTTCAAAATGGAACTGTGTTGATTGCTTCACAAATCTAGAATCTTGAACATTTAAATGAACAAATGAGATGTTTGCAGGTTTCGCAATAAATTTCCCAAACTGGACTTACTTATGAAACATGTTTTTTACAGCGACAACCACGATAGTCTCCTTCAACATGGGCCAGATAGACTAGATGTGTTGGGTCTCAAATTCCCCCCCCCCCCCCTCCATTCCAGCTCTAAGGTGTGTAAAATGATACCTTTCTTGAATACTAAGTCTGAATGGTTAGTAGGTCTATAGGAAGTAACCAGATCAAATTGGATGCTTGCTTCTTTTGTTTATGAATTTCTTTTGTCTTCAATAACTTGCTTTGCTCTCTCAATACAACTGAAACTTAACCATAGACCTTAAATGGGAGAACAAAAGAAATTTTTAAGTTTCTCTGCCAAAAATGGGAGTTTAGCAGGGAAACTGAAAAATGGGAGAACAATGGAAGACATAGTAGAATTTACAAGACTGTTTTCCGAGCATTGAGGACCTGCTTTCATTTGTAACTTCTCGACCAAATGGTTGTCACCTGCTTTTAGTTTGTTTCTGGAACTGAACTTATGGAAATCAAAGCATAGATTGATTACTCTTAAGTTCCGAAATATATTCAGAAAGACTTGGGTGTTTCATGTTTGTTTTGACTTCCGATTAAAGAGTTTGCTACTTTCATACATAATATATGGTCATTATGACATTATTACTGTCTTTTACCTGTGTAGCATACCTTTGGACGTCATGCTGGACTATGATAGTTAGGTTATGCCTTGGGACAAGGATATTGGCTACAGTCTTACAGCAGGTAGCATCAATTTGGGACTTGGACTTCGTATGAAGTGTTGCTATTAGGAGGGTAGGCTCATTCAGACATATGGTCTTGCAATCAAGGTATGCATTTGCGTGGTTCAGGCGGCCTTTGATGTAAAGTAATTCTACCGGAAGTGTATCAATTTCCAGGATAACTATAAATGTAAAAAAAAAATATCTGTTCATTGTTCCTTTCCAATGGACATGCCCTTGAATTGAAAAGAGCACGACCCAAGCTTCCATTGCTTCTCACGGTAACAAGCATACACATATACCGATGATGTGTGTTCGCATACCAAAAACTTATGTTCTTTTAACTTGCAACATATCCATGTCAATCTCTTTGTTTAGTTTATCACTGAAGCATGCCTGTTCCCTTATAACTCATTTTTCCTTTTCAGTTTCTTTGTTTTAACAAAACATGCTGGCCTGCAAACTATTATGTCCCTTGTATCACCAGATATAGGTGCCAACTCACTGGACAAATTACTATTTTGTTTGCTTTCAGGTTTTCCGTTAGTATAAGTGCTTGCTTTTTAGATTGTATTTACTACTTGATTAGCTTTTCTTATGTCAACTATTATTACAGTTTTCACTTAATCGCGAAGCGTAGCGAGCGGGTCTTTGCTAGTATCTCTTGAAAGAAGCAACTGCAGAATAGCATGGTACCGCTCATTGGTGATCAGATTGCCTTTTGCTGTTCAAGGCTGTATAATGTGTATTTGGTGTTTAGCTACTGTCTCGGTTTTACTGCCAGTGTTGTGTGGTGTTGCTTTTAGCTAAACATAACTTAGAATTAGATAAGCCCTAAACCTCGAGTTATAGATCAGAGTTACTCGGCCTTGGGGATTCACGAAGATTGAATCCGATGGAAGCCAAAAACAGGGGTTGAAGTAAGGTGGATGTCGATCGTGCAACTTCTCGCCAAGAATTGGAAAGAGGCTCAATCTATTGAGGTCGCAACTCGTCAACAATTGAGTTGGCTACTCAACTGATGCAGAGCTCGCTTGATTGAAGGATTCAATCCAATCAAACCAAGAAAAAAATTAATGAGATAAACTCAATGAACAAACGTGTTCTTTTCATTAAAACTTGAATTGATTACAATGAAAATGAGGATTCACAGTAGCCCTCCTGAACATAGTTTAATACTTAGGCAGATTCTGGCAATTTTCCTGTGTTTAGGAGGCATTTTGTCGAGCCTTGAAAATGGTCTTCTGAGTTTCTCCTCGAGCTTCCAGACACACCAACTTGTAGAGGAGAACTCTAGGTTCAAAACCATACCGTAAACTCACATTTCTACCAACCCAGTTGGAAGAACCAAGCTCCCAAAGAAGGCTTCCTGAACTCGTCAATATACTTGGCTAAAAATCCAGATTGTTCAAATGAGTTGAAGAAGCTTCTTGGAAGAGTAATTCAAGCTTGGAAATGAGGCAATCTAGGGTTGTATGAGAAAGGGAAAGAGAGAGAGAAGAGAGAGAGAGAGAGAGAGAGAGAGAGAGTTAGGACTTGGGAGGGACAGACGTTGTATTCAATTATACTGACAGTTCAATGTTTAGTTACACTTTACTACCTATATTCGTATTTCATACATTCCCACCCCATTCCTAATTCATTACAACCCCTACTCTTCTAGAAAAGACTTGTCCTCGAGTCTTCAATCAAGTATGAAATTATGGACACTTGATCATGAACTCGTCCATAAATTATCAAGTGGCATCCTTTTTATTCTAATGAGAGTATTGAACCAAAATTTGTGTGCCAGCAACATTGTTCCGAGCCACAACCCACAAACCTTCTTGCTAAAAGCACCACACGCTCAACCTTCAAAGTTCCATCAACATCCATCTCAGACAAAGCTGCTTGCACGATCAACTGTACTCCTCGATCCAACCTCAATAAGGAAACATGGAACACTAAATGAATGCTACTACCTAGTTGCAACTCCAGTTTATAAGCGACAGGTCCCATCTTCTGAGTAAAAAAAGGGTGCATACTACTTAGGTGAGAGTTTCTGAGTTTCCGTCTAAGCTACAGAAGCCTGCCTGTAAGGCATAAGCTTCAAAGACACCAAGTAATTCACTTGACACTCTTTATGATCAGTGCTTATCAACCATTTGCTTTTGTCTATGTTGTGCTATATTGTACCTAATTCGGCATCCCAACCAACTTTTGATTTGTTGTAATTTTTTTGCTATTGCTGCTACAGATGTTGATAATAAATTCTGAATGGAAAATTGAGATTCTGGGTACACGTACCATGCTTTAAAAGTAATTAGCTGCATGTTGGTATGGAAGTTGGTGGTATACCACCACTATTCATTGGTAACCAGGTTTCCCAGCTAGCCGGATTTCTATGAACCATACATCTTAGGTAGACATCTAGGCAACAATTGAGCGTCGTATACTATGGAAGACAACATATCAGTACCTTGAAGCTCAATAAGGTAGTCCATCAATTTCTAGTGAAAACTAGATCCCTACCAAACACTATGGTCGTAGGCATCCCATGCAATCTAAGCACTCCATCCATGAACTATTGTACCACACTAGCTGATGAATAAGGTTTGCTCACGACAAAGAAGTGGCAATATTTAGTAAACCTATCAATCACCACCCAGATAACTTTCTTCCCTAAGACTTAGACAAACCTTCAATAAAGTTGTTGAGATGTACTTCCAAGCTCCCCCCGGTACTAGTAAAGGTTGCAACAGCCCTGGCTAAGGAACATTCTCATTTGTACACTGCTGGCAAACTTCTTAACTTGTGTCTTGATACCAGGCCATCAAAAACACTGCTTCATTATTTGGTAAGTAGCCCGACCTTCATAGTGGCCACCAATAACCTTGCGTCACATAATACAAACTTGGACCCCATTAAAAAATGTAGCCTCCCTAATTAGATCCAAAGCGCGTCGATCCTCTACATACGTCCCTTCAATCTCAATAATCCATACATATAAAGTTGCAAAAATTGCAGTGCAAGAACCACTGTCTGGTTGCGAACATTAGGCTTCCTAGATAAGGCATCAAACACTCAATTATACCTGCCTTGTCTATATTTGATTACATAATCCAGTCCCAATAACTTCACTAACCTCTTCTTATGAATATGTGTATGTACCTTTTGTCGTAATAATTGTTTCAAGTTCTCATGGTAAGTAAGAATTTTGTTAGAAACATGGTTTCTAATTTTTTTGGGATTTTGGACTCATTAGTCAGTTTATCATTGTTTTGCGGACCTTGGGTGTTATTTGTGGGTATTTTCAAATTATTGGGGTATTATCGATTATTCGGTCAGTATCGGGTACTTATAGGGAATTTATGGAACAATATATTATGTAATTGTGGGACTAGTAGGGTAAGCAATTATAGAACAATAATTTACTTAACCTAATCTCTCTCTACCCTTTCTGTCGTCGCCTTTCTGCCCTACGGAACTCGATCTTCTCCTTCCTCTCATCAAATCACCTCTCCCCAATCCCTAATTCTCATACTCCAAATCCTTAAATTCCATAACGCCCGTGATTATCTATCGATCACTAGACTAGTGAACCCTTGACATGCACGCCTAGATAAAGATTTCTTACAGTGGAATTAGAGCTGGGCTGGCGCATGGGTTCGGAGATTGAACGAGATGGCCTTTAAGGAAGACAAAGCACAGAAGACGCAGAAGGAGACCGTGATCGAGAAGGATCACACCAAGCATGAGACGTTGCTGGGTTTCATGAACAAGTTCGCAGACAACCAGATGGAGGCTCGCGAACAATTGCAAATGGTTGGAGCGCGCATTGAGGATTCCACCCAATGGATCGGAGTAGAGCTAGCTGAGTTTCGCGTCATGATGGAGAAGATGGTGGAGCCACGACCGCACAAGCCTGTAGAGCCGACGGCCCGATGGTGGAGACGACGACAAGGCGGGACGCGGCTGCGACCAAGTGGCGTCGAGAAGCCTGACTCTCGTGTTGGTGCTCGGCGACGAGGGGGTCGTGGGGCTATAGTGGGAAACCCTAGCCGCGTGGGCCAAGGTAACATCGGGTTGACTAAGGGAGCGGATCTGCCGCTGAAAGGGAAAGGCGATGGGGTACGAGGAGGTCGCATATGGGTACATGTTGGAGCCCTGGTGAGTCGGATGGTGCAGCCTTGAGCCAAGAGGATGGATGGGCCAGCTGGCCCAAATCGCGGATGACAGGAAGAGGAGATGAGTCTGGAAGGCTTCAGCGGGAGCTGCGCCAACCCTTGGCCACCCGAAGCTGAGATGAGGTGAATCGCAAGCCCGAACCATGATGGGTTGGTGGGTCGGGCTCCGGCTGGTCCTACCATACTCGAATGGAACCGGTTAAGACCAATTTGAACTAAACCGGGTTCCGGCGGGCAATAGTAGTGGAGGATGATCTGGAGCTGTAGGAGGCCACTAAGTGGTTCCGAACCCCCATACCCACCTCTCGTGACTCTGGGTATAAGACAGGGTGTGATTGGGCGAACCATGGAGGCGGGGCAAGGATTAGACATCAAATCTGAAGGACATGACGGCTGGATGGAGGGGGACGATGACTAGTCGTTTCCGCAGCCTTCATTGGGCGACTCGTGAGGTGGCAGTAGCGGCGGTCGGGAATTCCCACACTATGGCATGAGTAGGTATGGAGGGTATAACCCCATGCATGAAGGTAATGATGATTTGGCAATGAGGCAGGTCTGGGGCGAGTATCTTTGTACCCATACCCGCCCCATGGCAGGTCAGGTCCATATCGGATAATTTATCATCGGGCACGGGTCGGGACAGGTCGACCTAATGCGTATGTAATTTATGTGAAAAACATTAGACATATTCCTTATTTTCATTAAATGACCAAGAAAGAAACCACAATATGATAAAAATGTAGTTAAATAATGGAGAAATTGAGGTTTCACTTATTTAAAACTTTATTATAGCTAAAATACGAGGTAATAAGAGGAAATGCTAAGTAATTTGACTAAGATTATATGTAATTTAGACAAGAACGTGTAGATAATGGGACGGGTCAGGGCAGGTAGGGTCGACGAGAAGTACCCATTCCTGCCCCACCCCAAAACAGGCGAAACAGGTCGGGCAAAACGGGTCAATTGCCATCCCTATTGAGTTTCCTAAGTTTGATGGTTGTATGTGGCTCAGAGGTGGTTTCGAAACCACTCAATATGGGAAAAGCGCAAGGCCACTCTGGCATCCTTTTATCTAGAAGGGGACACACTACAGTGGTGAGAATGGATAGAGCAGTCTTATGCTACACCAGGGACTATAGTCACGTGGTCCAGGTTTCAGAAGTAGCTCAGGTACCAGTTCGGCAAGGCCAAAGGGTAGGCACCAAAGTAGTTGACTAAGCTAAAGTAGACAGGCACGGTTACAGAGTATCGGTCGGAGTTCCGGAAGTTGGGTAATCAGTGCAAGCAAATGGGAGAAGAGACGTTAGTGGGATTGTGCATGGCAGGGATGCGACCGGAGCTGGCAGTAGCTGTCAAAGTTTTTGAACCTGACTCTTTGCGAGTTGTCAGGCGCAAGCGCATGACGCGAATGGAGGGAGGACGGGGAGGAGGAACGAGTTGAGGCACGAGTTCCAAAGCTGTGCCTGCGCCGACACCGGGAATGGCAACCCCGGTGAGCACATGATTTTCACCTGGAGGTCGAATACCGGCTCACTTGCTGCCGCCAAAGGGATTCGTGAGACTGACGTCGCTGGAGATGGAGCAAAAGCGCAGGGAAGGACGTTGTTTCAACTTCGATGAGCGGTACACGGTGGGCCACCAGTGTGCTAAGGGGCATCTGATGTTGATAGTGGTAAACTAGAAGGATGAAGCAGAAGAGTTGGCGACGGGAGGTACTAAGGAAGAGAAGGACGTCGAGAAGAGCGAAGGTTAATTTTGAGGGCAAGATTGGTCTTATTGGGGATGGATTATTAGAAACCCGGTTTCTAGCTGTTTTGGAGTTTTGGACTCATTTGTCAGGTTTATTATTGTTTTGAGGTGATGTGTTCCTTGTATGTTCTGTTTGTGATGTGTTCCTTTCATTTGGTCACTTACTCATTATAGTTGTTCTTTTTGTCAGTCAGGTTATCTGGGTTTCATGGTCTATGTCCCCTTTGGTAACAGAGTTCTTTCGAATTGCAATATAAGCGATTTCTTTAAAAAAAACTCCAAACAAAATAGCCCGAAGCAATCCGATTAGATTAGTTCATTTTTTTATAATGGCTATGATTAAAATTAATAAAAAAGAGAAAAGAGGAGTACACAAGAACCACAAACACGGATCAGGAGGTCTGATCAAGGAAGAACAGGACAGCGTGCTCGGCAGACCAGACCACCTCTGCAAGCTAAACAAAATATATCTAAACGAAGAAAAACAGAACTAGACAAAGAAAAGAAGACTGTCAAGAGGAAAACAAATAGAAAACATATAAACAAGGCATAAACATCGGCAAACAGCATGATATGAGAAACTCGCACACAACCAAAGCTTAAACCAAGGTCTGCATATCGCCCTCTTGCGCGCGAAAATTGTCGTTGGACATCATCTGAGGGCAGGTCTGATACATTATAGCCAGCCATTCACGCATCTGACTCTCACTCAGGACCCCCATCACTGAAAACCTGCTGAGGAGGGACCTGCAAATTTTGTAAAAAATGACCTGCTGCTGATGGTATTTATCTTGGAAAACTCTTTCATTTCTCTCCTTCCAAATCTCCCAAGTGAAGGCGTGCAGGAGCCCTTCGGCGAACCAACACCTCCAATTCCTCTTGACTCTAATAGTCTATCCTCTTATAGTAGTAGAAAACTCTGAAGAAAAAGGTCCAATCTCCCCCACCATTTGTTGAAGAAGGATCCAAATCCCGTTGACGAATGGGAATTGACCAAAGAGGGGATTGACATTTTCCTCCTCAGCACAACACAAACTACACCTATTAACAATGCACCATCCTCTTCTCTCCAGATTGTCGATAGTCAGAATGCGGTTGTGCAGAATCAACCAGATGAACGCCTTCACTTTCATTGGAACAAAGGGAGGCTACACCACCGCGCCCGAGAAATCATCAACACTGGCATATTTCGCTTTGTTGAGGGCAGTGTACTTGGATTTCACTGTGAAACCACCCCGCACACTTGGTCTCCAAATGAGCTTAGCAGGCCCTATAGAAATTGAACCATAAGGTAGAAGAGATAATTTATTAATAAGATCAGTTCTCTCACGCTCAGCCCCTCCCCTCAAGCAAATAGATAACGACAAATCCCACCCCACACTCTCATTATTAAAGGATATCACGTTGGACACCCAAGCATCTTGGTTCGTGGAGGCGGCTGCAACTCTAGGATAAGGATCTCTGAGAACTGTTCCAGGTAGCCAGCAGTCATTCCAGAAGGAAACCCATGCACCTCCACTAGGAGTAATGTGTGCCAACTTCCAGAAATCCGCTTCAAGCTTCATGATACCCATCCAAACAGAACAACCAATAGGGCCACTGCGTGCACCAGCTCTCCAAGACGAAGTTGGATTGGGGAATTTGATCTCAATAAGGCGACGCCACAACGAGAGTGTGCTCGACCTTGAGTGGATTAATTCAATTACCCTGGTTTGTTTCCTGGTTGGAGGTTCCGCTGGTCTAGCTGTACAAGGTATGGTAACAACAATTAAGTCTCCCATATCTAGAGCTGTCAAAATCGAACCCGATCCGACTAACCCGCCCAACCCACCCGACCCACAACCCGTTCGTAACCTGACTTGACAAAAAGTCAACCACCTGAAGCCCGACCGTAACCCGAAACCAATTTACCCAAAATCCGATCAACCCATAACTCGATGAACTCATTATCTGATCCAACCCATAACCCGGCCCATCTATAACCCGAATGATTCATAACCCAAATAACCCGTAATCGAACCGAACCCAACTCGAATAACCTGAGTAACCCATTTGACCCGAATTCTTGTACAAAAATTAAATGTATACATTATTATATTTTTAAATTAATCAAGAAAGAACTGTTGTTCTCATAATAATTGAAAACTATTTGTAGAATTGATGGTATAAATTGAAGTTTTTTCTTAAATATTTAATTTTTAAAATAATATGTGAAATATCTTTTGGTTTATTTTTTATTTTATGAAATTCAAAGGATAAATTTGTTGAAGATAATAGGAAGAGTTAGACACAAATTCGTATCTTCACCACCCATAACTAAATTTAAAAATCAACCCTTGAAAATCAATGAAATCCCCAAAATCAATGAAATCAATGATCCCTATCAAGATATATAAGTGGATAGTTTACCCTTTTTACTTCATTCTCAACTTTTTACTGATTTTATTTATTTTTATAAATTAATAAATCGACGATTCGAACTAGATGATAATATCATATTTGAGCGAACCGTTGTTCGACTCATGAGTTTTAGGACGAGATGTTACCGTCAATATATAAAAAATTGTGAAGATATATAAGTGGTGATTCGGAATGATGTTCATAAGTCTTCGTGAAAATGAAGAGACACATCTAGTTCATACTATATTTAATTAAGACGATTCATTTCGAGATGTATAAGCATATAGTCTGCATTTTTTATTTCATTCTCAAATTTCCACTGATTCAATTTTTTTATAAATTAATAAAATAAGCGAAGTTACAATCTCTCACCATAAACAAAAAAATAATAACCAACAACAAGGCTTTTATATACACTATTTTATTTATATTTAGTCTTTATACTAATATAATGGATATTTAATTTGTATGTGTAAAATATTATCGTATTATCATTTTCTTAAATTTGTATCCTACAATTTATATTCATATATTGATAGTTTGTAAAACATTATTTTCTGTCAAGAAGTAAATGATCCAATGGGTTGACCTGAATAACCCATAATCCGACCTGACCGAACCCGAATTAACCCGTAATTTGATGCACCCGTAACTCGACCCGATCCGTAACCCAATTAACCAGTGACCTGATTGACTCGTAACCCAATTGACCTGCAACCCAATTAAACCCGATCCAAATGGAAACCAATCCGATTGAACTCGCAACCCAATTAAACCCAACTCGGTTAGATCCAATTCAAACCCGACTCAATCCGCCCAATTGACACCTCTATTCATATCAGATTCCAAAAAGTCCAACAACCCTAATAATTTTCAACGGCCCCAACAGACTGGAGCTACTGCATAGTGACTTCAGAATGCGATGGGTGATCCACAGAGTTTAGGCTTAGCTCCGCCACATTGACTCTTACCCTCGTAATGTATAAAATAATAATATTGTAATGCACTAATGGACGACAGAAGCAGAACCCACACCACAACACGCCGGCCCGTATGTGCCGTGTCTTTGTTTATTCGCAGGAGCCAGGAAGTCAACCCGCCTTCAGAAATGGCAATAAATTACTTCCGACGGCTCTTTCATTCTATAAAACTACACTTTTCTGTTAAATGATTTGTCAATAAATAATGAGTTGAAAACTGGAAATTCACAAAGCTGAGCCCTACTTATACCAAGTTGACATTTGGCACATTGCATCCATTCAGCAGAATAGCTTTCCCCCCCTTAGTTGAGTTTCCTCTGCTTCCTCCTGCAAATTTCCATCGAATACTCCAGATTGAGAGGGCAAAAAAGATCGAATCTTTTGAGTAGTACTGTCGTCGAAGTAGGAAGCAAAAACCCAAGGGAGTAAAATGGTATCGCCCAAGTTCATGAAGAAGAAAATGTGGATGTTTTCGTTTCATTGAAGGACTCCTTTCTCTCCCGCTGACAAACCCAGAAGAACAAAAGCTCTGTTTTGGTGTTTGCTGCAATATGGACGTCATGATCACAAACACAAACAGCAGCTTCACTAACAAAGCCGTCAAGCAACAGAATTTCCCACTCCAAAAGCTTTCTTTCTGGTTCGCCCCCACCACTCGCCCACCTGGTCTTCTCTCCTCCACTTTCGGCTCGTAGATTTTCTATTCAAAGCTCTGTTTTCTCTTTTCCCCCTTCCTTCCAGTTCATTCAAACTCTACCAAAGTTTGCGCCTTTCTTTAGTTTTGTTTAATTTCTATTCTTGGTCTACAATCAAATCAAATGGTTCCTCACTTCTCAAACTCTTCTTCATTTGGGTTCGGCCATTTTGACGCCTTGGATCCTTTTGTCCCTGTTTTCAACGGTTTCGATGAGGTTTCTCGAGGTGGGTCAATGGCGTTTGTTTCGCAGGCGTTGGTGCTGGACAGTGAAAAGGGGGAGCTGGTAAATGCCCCGACGACGAGGGTCGGAAAGAAGGAGGTTACGGAGGCGAAGGCTCTGGCGGCTTTGAAGAGTCACAGTGAAGCAGAGAGGAGAAGAAGAGAGAGGATCAATGCCCATCTCGCCACTCTCCGTAGTCTCGTTCCCTGCACTGACAAGGTAATTTAACTTGCCTGCTAGAGTGTTGGTTTATGTCTTTCTACCCTAGGTGTTCGACGATTTGCCGCTGAGAGAACTTAGTGTAACTTTGTCAACGGGAGGATTGAAAATTTGAAATCATATTGTTTGCATTAATTAGTCCCTATTATCCGGGTGAGAGGAGAACCTTGAACCGAACTCCCCTTTAGGAGCGACATGAAAAGTTAATAGTGCGAGTAGCAGTTAACAAACTGGAAACAAAAGTAGCAGTGATCATTACCTGCTAAAAGAAAAGATGTTATCTGCTGGTCAATATTTGATAGGTCTTTGATGCTATAACCTGTGAATTATAATAGAATATTCTTGTTGGATGCTACTTAAATAACTTGGTAAGTTAGCTTAAGAAGATTAGAGATGAAGGACTGCATGCTCCAAGGTGAAAGTTCTGCTCAGGAACAACATTGGCTTCTTTGTGGAAGAGATGCCATAAGATCTCTTTGGATGTTGCTTTACCCTTTGACTAATTCCATGAATAGTAATTCAACTTTGGGATCATTTAGTAATTCAACAGGTAAATGTCGTTTTCGGATCGTCTGGAAGTGCCCCCATCCAACGTCGGCTCCCTGTTTAGCAGAGGATTCGTCTACATACTGCCCACTGCCTCCCATCAATTGTTTAACACGGCTGGCTGAACATTGACTATGAAAGCATTGGGTTATAATATGGGAAGTCCAGTGAATTATGAGCTTAGTCACGACACACACGAGATTGCTTGCGCAATCATTGTCGTTAGCTCATTGTCCTAAGTGTTGTTGTCTGTCTCCCGCCTAACACTGCCAGCTGATGAAAAATATTATCTTTTTGGCCCGGCCCTTTTGTCAACGTTTGGAGCTCGTTTCCGCAACTGGGTCACTCCATATCATGACAAAAGCTGAATGAGCTCCTTTTATTTCCCCTATTTGACCAGCCTACTTTTGTACGTAGTTGCCTTGGATTTTTAAAGTAAATAAAAGTATGATAATCATTCTACCAAGTTTAACATACCTAATCGTTTTGCAGATGGACAAAGCCACGTTGCTTGCTGAAGTGATAAACCAAGTGAAGATGCTGAAGCAGAACGCCATGGAAGCCAGCAAAGGTCTCCTCATTCCCATGGACGACGATGAAGTGAAAGTCGAACCATCTCCAGCAGGGAACAGGGCTGCCCTAACTTTCAAGGCATCTCTGTCCTGTGAGTGTCGCCCTGAGCTAATGACGGATATAAGACAGGCCATCGATTCACTTCAGTTGAAGCTTGTAGATGTGGAGATATCGACCCTTGGAGGCCGTCTGAAGTATGAGTTCGTACTCAGCAAAGGCGAAAGTGAAGGTGCTGTTATTGAGGATGCCAATATTAATGGTGACAAGGCACGGCAAGACTTTGCAAGTTGTATTCACCAGGCATTGAGTTCGGTCCTGGAGAAAGGCAATACATTGGCAGAATATATGCCGAGAACTACACTTTCGAACAAGAGGAGACGTTTCACTTATTTCGACTCGTCCAGCTCTTCGTCATAAGGAGCTGTAACTTGTCGCTTTTCCGTGTGCCGTGTGGGATCAATAAAATATGTGTGTATGTATATATGCTAAGTTCTATTGGAATTATGGTATCAGACAGAGTAATTAATTTTAAACCATTGAGATATTGGCCTGATATGTACAATCACTTTGTACTGAATCTGAATGGCTTTCACTTCCGTTTCTTATTACAAAAATAAGGAGATGAGCATCATCAACATGTGTGCATGAACCTCAACATGTGTGCATGAACCTCAAATTTGGATAGATTATTCTTCTTCGACGTTTTCTTCCTCTAGCGTTTTCCTATGGGCGCCATTAGTGTAATTGTGCTTGGATAATAGGTTGTTGAAAATCCCTGGAATATCATTTGGAAAGCAGTGGCACTGTGGCAGGAGCAGTGGCTTACATAGTCCTGCAAATATTAGGAGGTTGAAATGATTCTCGGTTTTTCGACTTAATCGAAAATCATACATTATAAATCGATCCGGCTAAAATTGAAATTGTTTCTACAGAGAAAACGGATTGATTTCGAATGTAGAGAAGGCTATAAGATCACCTACAGTGCTATAAGATCACCTACGGTGTATGGGCTCAATGTTATTTGGGTTCGGGTTCTGGGCCTGGTCTGTAACCGTTACCTTTGCCATATTGGATTAGGTTTAGACCCACATGGAGAAGTACTATAAATACTTCTCATACTCCTCTGTAATCTCCTCGATATAGTGAAACCGGCTCTCTCTCGCCTGTGGACGTAGCTAACACACATCGTGTTAGTGAACCACGTAAATCGAGTGTCGTGTTTTCGATTCTCGCTTTCGTATTCTTGCTTTGTCGATTCCTGCGATTTCCTGATTCGTAGCATCTCGTTTATAACAATATATATATACCTGAAGTTTGGCTACTGTTACCAATCAAATAACATATTGCCTAACAAATTATATATTAGTCACTTTAATGTACATTTTACATTTTGATACCCCAAATTTAATTTTAATATAAAAGGATTGAACAATTATGTTTTGGTATCTAAATTTTATGAGATTTTCGTACTTACAATTTTTAAATTTATATATTGGTCCAATATTTAGATTTCACTTGAATCGATGAATCCAATCCACCAGTCCTTTTGAAACAATCTATGAATCCAATCCACCATAACATAAAAGTATAAATTTAGTTTGTATCATCCAAGATGTTGTATTACTCAACTGTAGGAGAAGATTCGACCATTTTATATTTTCTCATTACGTGAAACATTAAATAAATGATAAAAGCGAGACGACTCTAAAATATTGCAAGAGCAAATTTATAAATTCATTTAGTACATTTGCGGGGTACTAAACAAACGTCTACTAACTACATATAACAGAATATGCGACATCTACATAAGCAAGTGTCAATAAATTGCTACAGTGAAAATGATTGATTGTTGTATTGACGACCAACTAAAAGAATTGGTCAAGATCTTTCCATCATCTACCTCCTCTTCATTTCATTTTTCACTTGCCATCGATAACCCTTTCTTTATTTCTTTATTTGCCATCTTCGTCTAACTCTAACTCTAATTAGTATACTATTTTTATGTATTCTAATCATAAGTATGAACGGGTCCATACACGACCGACCAAGAGTCTAGAGAATTAATAATTGAACCAGGAACCACTAATTTTTTCAGCTCAATGTCGAGTCTAATTAAAAATAAATATATATGGTTATTACTTATTAGAAAGTCGTCATTTTCCACAGTGGGATTTGAAGGCGTGAATGTAATGAATATAAATGAATAAACCTATACTATTCCATATCAAAGTTAAAAAAATTGTGCATTTGGTCAATTTGCTAAGCCCAATTATACACAAAATACAATTTTCAAAATACTTTTTATCATCCGCAACAAAGGGCGGTGGATGGCTAGTTACTATATATAAAGCTAGAACCATTTTACTGTTACCTAACCACTATTTAAATATGCACTACTGCTATCTTAATGTTCAAACAATTATAGCCCGCACAAATAAGTGGAAATATCTAAGTTAAATGTCCCATTAAGTAGCAACTATTGAAAGAAGAATCCCCCACGATTTACACAAAAATTAAAGAGACAAATGAATTTTTAACTAAAACTGAACAAATCAGTAAAATTATGAATCATTTACGATACTGAATTAATTTTTTGATTTGGTCGGTTAGTCATAACTGGTTGGTTGTTATTTATTGTTGAACCACCAAAGTTTCTCTAATTTAAGTGGTTCATTGATTTCGCGCAAAAAATAAAGTTAATCATTAAAAGTAATATGGGAGGAAGAATGTGAAAAGCTAATTAATTGACATTAAAAATTTTCATACTTTCTTTTTCTTTCGTTTTTCAGTGCTCCTTCGTCTCCCTTTCTTTATTCTCACATTTGGCTTCTTTGTCCAACCTTAGTTATTATATTACACATGTATTCTAACTTACAAGTATGAATGTTTTGATAAACGATTTACCAACGGGTCTATAAAGATTTATAATTCAAACATGAACCACTAATTTTTTCAGCTCAATATTGTCCATTCCAATTAAAAAAACAAAGATTTATCTATTTATTAGTAGAGTGTCGTTTTCCTTTCTATTTCTCCTTATGGGATTTGAAGGCGTGAAATTTTTTAAGTTGAGTTCTACTTTTTGTCCCATTTGATTATGCAATTAGAGCTTTTTCTTCTCACTCGAGTTAGAATTTCTACAATTATACATGAAATTTCCGGTTATATATACATATCAAATAAGGAGTGAACAATTATCATTCTCACCAAAAAATAAAAAATTATCACTGTAAATACACTATTGTAAAGATAATCAAATCTCAATGAGAAACCAAAACAACCCAAAGATTGACCAGTTCACGGCAAAACGCGATTCCATCCTAGTTGTGTTGAAAAGTTACTTCTTGCCATGAATGCGCCAAAGATCGTATCAGGACCCAAATAATTTATTGTTTTATTCCAACCTATTGAACAAACTCATTTAAATTCAATTAAATGCTCCAAATCAATCTATATGATATTTGAAAACAAAATTTAGTCGTAAACAATTTTAATAATCGATCTAAATGAAAACCCTAGAAGAAACAACCTAACAAAAACTATCGTGCTCACTTATACCTTGCTAGCAATGGCGGAGCTACCTTAGTGACAGGGGAGGCTATAACCCTCTCAACTCTCAAAATCATGTAAATTTTGTAATAAAATGAAAACGAAAACAAAAACAAAACTGACCCACAGTTCAACCAATTAGTCTAAAAATCATACATCGCCCCATATAATTCCAGAAACAGATCTCCCACCTCCTATTCGATCCAGTCGTAACACGTTTCAGTGTTCTTATTGGCCAAACATGGCCCTCTCTTTCTGATGAAATATCGGCAGATATCGCATCCCTTTTTCCGGTAGATGTACATGTCAAAATAACGAGCACCTTCTCCCCAATCCATGGTGCAGTATAACGGAAATGTCCAGAAGCTTGGATAGAACGTCCACGCATAGCTCTGGCGCGGCTTCAACTCATGCAGGCCAAGGTCGTCCACTCTGGACTTGCAGTGTATCGTTAGTTCTCGCTCTCCTTCCACTTCATTGGTCACCACTACGCCCTTTTTGGGGATTACATGTTTTCCCTCGATGGTCACTACTATATTGGGCAAGAGCAGTAGCAAGACTAAAACGCCATGTTGTTGCTCCCTCATCGTGCTCTTCCTTATAGTTTATTTGTTTTTGATGGTTTGAGATTTTGGTCTTTACAATTTGGGATCGATAGATGCATCAAGGTGGGAGTTGTTACATTGTTACTTTACATATTGCTAGTTATGTAGTTGATAAGAAGAAGAACCTATAGTTTTGTTTTAACAAAAAGTTGTTAATGGTGCATGATAATCGCAAATTGTTTTGGTGATGGTTTAACGATTCAAGATCTTGAATGGAACTTATCACTAGATGTTACTTATTTCTATTTTGGTTTTATGTTGGTTACTGTCGCCATTTGAAAAATGAAGTTTTCAAGGTAACGATCCTCTATCGATACAAGTTTGTGTCTTGCCTTTGAACTTTGGCGATTTTTATGATATTTTCCTTTGTATAATATTTATTTTGGTATCTTAGTTTATACAAGTAGTTATTCGGGAGTGGATGGGGAGCTAACATAATCATTAACAGTGTTATAGTAACTATAACTCATAGCAGCTCCTTCCTCCACCCCCTTCCTTCCATTGCTCTTGCCTCCCGCCCTCCACCTCACTTCCATTTCTCTCCTTGTGTAAAAAAAATATTTGACCATTATAATCTATTGTCTTGTCATCCTTTATAATGTTTCTGGTTTGCTTCGTGAGGTTTCTTATGTGCTTTCTCGTGTTTCTGGTATGCTTAATGAGAGTTGTGGTCTTGTTGCACATATTCTGAGTCTCCTTCAGGGAACTCGTTATCAACTTTATAAGATTTCATGTATGCTTTGGGGAACTTGTTGTAGGCTTTATGAGGTTTCTAATTTGCTTCAGTGAAATTATGGCAGACTTTATGAGGTATATGGTCTATTTCAGTGAACTTGTGATCAACTTTAAGTTTTTTGGTCTGCTTTATAATTTGGTGTGATTACATTCTGGTCGACTTTATAAGCTTTCGGGTTTATGTTATTTATGGTGTGGTTTGTTGTCTTACTCATCCGTGTTTTCTAATTTACTTCATGATACTTGTGATCAGGATGGAACACGGAATAAATGAGTTGCGTCACACGCGCGTTCCCCGCCCTTACCCCTATAACTTTTAAAACGAAAAGTGTACCCCTTCCTTTAGAAATCATGACTAAGTGTGGTCAACCCCTTAAAATGAAAAAGGTCATAAAAACAAAATGACCCTACTGGTTGAAGATTTTCTCAGCATCATACTAGCAAATTGGGTGTTAGCACCCTAAGCTTCATTTGTCAATATTATGTTGGATTTCTCCTTACTTACTTTTTTGTTTTCCATAGATAGATTATAAATAGGTGGTAGAGTAAAATATATTGAAACATAAAAGCGACATTCAATGCTAATCGACCTATTGATAAAGAGCCTTTTTTGCACGTAGTGGGCAGCTCAGTTAATCACCTAAGAATGAGGTTGGATGTGACATTCAATACTAATCGACATTCAATACTATAACCCTATAAAAGGGTACAAGCTTCACTCTATCAAGGCCAATGGGCTGCTTAATATGGCAATGGACCGCTAAGGTGGTCGCCCTCATCCATCATCTGTAAACGAAAGCACAAAACTCACACCAAAAAGATGATAGCATCAACCGTGCAAAAGCTGTTGTCTCGAGCTCCTGCAAAACAAACATAGCAAAATTCCCAACTAGGCCCATCAAATTGGATTAATTGTATGGTTGGTCACTGAGATTACAAAAAACGTTCAAGGTTGGTCACTCTCTGTCCAACTCCGTTAACTTTGACTGATGTGGCAGTCAACTCTCAAAGTTGACCGTTAACTTAGTGACGTGACAATTAAGAAATAATAAATAAAATTAAATTTAATCTATTTTAAAGACCAACTCATTTTTACCATAAAATAAATAAAATAAAATATAGCGTATTTTAATTATTTCAAAATTTAACCTACATAATCAATCAATTAATATTAAGCCTCTCTCTCTCCTTCGAATCAAAATTTAGGTTTCTCCCTCTCTCCTTAAAGCTTTCGACGTCTCAATTCCGGCCGCTCTCTCCGTCGTCCTTTGTCCACCGCCGCCTGTAGCGAAGCTCCGAACTCCTCCGTGGTTGGATTGGTCGAGGCAAAACAGATGAACCAGCGGCGGATCCAGGATATAAAAGTGCACTGGGCCGGATTCGAACATAAAATTAGATACCGTGAACAAAAAAAAAAATTATAGTTTGCATTACAATGTCAATTGTACACGACGGTCTTTTAATTTAGCAAATTCGTCAATAATTGAGTCTTCATCCATAACAATAACATACTCTCTCTCAAAGAAAATAGTTAAGCAATCAGCAAGAAATTCATCGCCCATCTTGTTGCGCAAATCAGTCTTCACATGTTTCATTGTTGAAAAGGATCTCTCTGTAGTAGCCATTGAAACAGGAAATGTCAACACTAGACGAATCAACCGACAAATCAATCTGTACCGTGCGTCCATCCCTGTTTCCACCAGCTTCTCTAGTAATTTTGGAAGGGAAGAAACATCATATTCCTGACTATGAACCACATGATCGGCATAATATCCTAGCTCATTCTTCAAACAATTCATCTCATTGCCTTCAAAGTCTCGAGGATAAAACTCTTCAGCAAGTCTGTAAATATTTTCTTCATCAAAAGACCGGAAAGAACTTTTAGGGTCTAGTGCACCACTCAACTGAAGCAATCTGACTGAGGACTCATTGAATCTTGAATTCAATGTTCCCAACTGAAAATCTATGTGTTGATTAAAGTATTCAAAATGGTAGCGGTGCTCAAGAGTTGTTTTCTTCTCACCACGTCCAAGTGTAGCATTCATATTAGGCACCTCTATGGCATGTTTTGAGCAAAAATATTTTACCTCTTGGAGTAGCCAATTAGAGCGCTCCAAACACATAGCCAGCGAATTAGGATGCTCTGAGATAACTTCCTGATGAAGTGGACGACTCCCCTAAAACAGTGTCGTGGCCGCCTAATTTCTTTACTAAAACTGAAATCTAGGCGCCATTTTGCTTTGACGTCCGGTTTTCGAATCCTGGCACCAGCAACTTGGGCTCAATGTCCCCTACGCCTTTCAAGTGGCCCACTAGACTACTTTGCACTGAAAATGCACAAAAAGCAGTGAAAACATATCAATAGTATAAAAGCAATCTTAGCGTTGCTAGAACACACTTGATGCAATCATAGCAATAATTCAATGTATTATGACACTATTGATGGGAAATGTATGCACGTTGGGTCACAATACAGGGGTCTAAATAGATACTTTCACTTTTCATCGGGTGTACATACGTGTATAGCAGCTACCTCGTTGCCGATCGCTATTGTCAGTGGTCGAATATGGGGAAAACTAGGGATTTCGACACTCGGATGGCAACTAGGGAACGCTCGGAGGGTGATCCATGAGATGGAAGAGAACGTGACAAGTTGCTGCTAATACATTGAATTATTGCTATGATTGCATCAAGTGTGTTCTAGCAACACTAAGATTGCTTTTATACTATTGATATGTTTTCACTGCTTTTTGTGCATTTTCAGTGCAAAGTAGTCTAGTGGGCCACTTGAAAGGCGTAGGGGACATTGAGCCCAAGTTGCTGGTGCCAGGATTCGAAAACCGGACGTCAAAGCAAAATGGCGCCTAGATTTCAGTTTTAGTAAAGAAATTAGGCGGCCACGACACTGTTTTAGGGGAGTCGTCCACTTCATCAGGAAGTTATCTCAGAGCATCCTAATTCGCTGGCTATGTGTTTGGAGCGCTCTAATTGGCTAAATAATGTAAAAGGGGTGAGTTTCTTCCTTGGAAATCTTAATCGAAGTTCTACAAATAGGGATCTAGAGGTAGAGTTCGAGAGGAGAAGACGAGAGGTAAAGGAAGGATCGTTACTCTATCGCCGGAGCAACCCTCCTGACTTAGAGCGCCGCCACCTACGAGGGAGAATCGGCGCCCCAAGGCACGTTTTATCTATTCTAGCCGCAAATTTTGTGGGCCACATTGTGTCTTCATTTCCATCGATGAACATACAGGAACCCCTCCCCATGGCTGGGTGAGTTCATTAGTTGTGTAGGTATGTCAACACTAAGGGTTCTAACCATGTAAACTCGATAATTTGGTGAATACGATTGTTTGATTTTCATATGTGTGATGCTTGATTTCCTCTATTTGGTTATTTGTTGATTCAAATGATTGAGTAGTCGACCTTGCCCCCTTAAGGTGAAAGGCTCAAAATCCTCATCTTTTTGGATGGGTCTAAAAATAGCAATCCTACTCGATCGAACCTCATTCGATCAAATGGAATGACACCTCAAGGGAGAATCGGAAGGGTCCTTGTCGCCCATTAGTTTGGGTAAATGCTTCAACACAAGCTGGGATCTAATGAAATAAGAATTTGATACCTAGTATGATCCGATCATCGAGGGCACGTTGTTAGGAGACCTAGGGGGAACATTGCCTATGCAAAGCTTTCTTTCTATGCTCTCTCACTTCTCTAGTAGATTAGAATTTACTTTTCTGCATTGCTTTTGCCTTTCAAAATCCTACATTATGCAAAATTGGAGGAACCTCAACCTCCTAAATTAACCTCATCTTCAACAGAACATACCTCACTTCTAAAATAAGGATTCTGCAAGAGACACGAGGGAATACAATCCTAGCCTTAGGGCCAGATAAAATTTGGTAGCAACACTACAAGCAACATCAAATTTTGGTGCCATTGTTGGGGACATCTCGCAAACTTTGGAAAAGGAAACGAGGCATGCGCTCTGCTTTCTGCTTTCCAATGTTCGAACCTTCAACAAAAATTGGTGCCAGAAGCACTGACATTCCTTCCATTTTCGACGCTCGTGGTACTGATTCTGAGAGAAGGTCGCTCACAATCAATCCTCCCTCCTCATCCTGTCTCGTAGCGATCTACTTTCTACAATAATCCACACCTAATGGAATTGAGGTTTTAGGTACGTATAAGCCTAGAACAATAGATAGTTGGGCAACGTTAAAATTCAACGTGCTCGAGGCATGACTATTTTCTTGGATTGCAAAGTATAGTGATTTTTTCATGGACAATTTTTTCCTCAGAAAAAGTACGTTATTGACTTTCTCGAGGCTGCCCAGTATTCCACTTGTACTCCTTGCTCGACCCCCATAGTGCAAAATTTAAAATTGCATCGTGAGAGTGGTGAGCTATTAGACGATCACATGACTTACTTATGTTTGGTGGAAAGTTTGATCTATCTCACGCACACTCGTTCGGACATTGCATATGCAGTACACGTGGTGAGTCGGTATGTGGGAATGGCAAGGACAATGAAGATGGATGTAGTTCACAGGTTGTTGAGATATTCAATGCAAACATAGGGTGTTGGGATGTTCTTTCCCATGATTGGTGAGCCGATGATGGAACCGTTTGTTGATGTTGCCTTTGCTAGATGTAAGTATACACGACGATAACCTCTAGATGGTGTGTATGCATAGGTTAATATTTTTTTTCCTTGGCGCTTCGGGAAGCAAGATCGTATTTTGAAGTGTTCTACAGAAGTAGAATACTAGTCTATATCAGAGGCCAGTTCAAAAATTGTATGGTTGCAGCGATTACTGGGTGAACTAGGAGTTATGTGTCGAGTACCTATGAGGATTTATGAAGAAAATCAGAATCTGCGCCTCACTGCATCCAATGGCTGCGGTGAAGGGGCGGGGCGATGTGGATCGTTGACTAGTCCACAGCTTCACTGCGTTTCTTAATAATAGTGAATGCACTGCGGTCCATGTTAACAGTAAGACTCCCCCGCCCATTCACCATGGTCGTCCGATCCGGTGAAGCGCGAATTATGGTTTTCTTCCCATATCTAACGCCTCACCGCGTTTCACGTCAACGGTGAGCACTTCACCGTTTTGGACAACAACGGTGATTACTTCACTGAATTTAATAAAAATGGTGATTTGTTCACCGTTGTAAAGAACGGCGGTGATTTTTTCACCATTGTAAAGGACAACGGTGAATATGTTCACTGTCTTAGACAACGGCGGTGATGGAGAAACATGTGTAGATTGGGAAAAAAAATTTTTTCGTTGTATGATTGGGAAAAATTTATAAAGTATGTATTTTGGGATTTTTTTCTAAGAACATGTCTATTTTGGGATTTTTCTATAAAGAAAAGAGAACCTTTAATCTGGGTTCACTCCCTTATATAGGTATTAAAAAAACAGTATGGATAAGTTATATATTAAATACGTACAAGTACTGTACTTTTTGCCTTTAAACTAATTGTACGTTTAATAGTATGTCAATAATTATAAAATAAATTTTTTTAAAAATAAAAAATAAAATTAATTACACTCTTAAAATGATATCTATTGAGACATATTTTAGAACAAAAAAATATGTCTCCCAAGCATCTATAGCATCATATATAACATTCATGTATAACATTCATGAACTATCAATTCTTCTATAGTAGTACCCGATCTATTTGGTAGTTTCTTACCCTGCTCCCACCATCTTTTATCCGTTAGATTGTCATCAAACTCTGTCTCACCTTGCTTACTGGACTTTGATGAAGCTCTCAATCTACCTAATGTCAATCTTGAATGATCGTGATACTCCCCACTTAATTCGTTATTTACAAATTTAAAAATAAAAACAACGAAAGATAGAAAATGGCATTCATGGCATGTTTAGAAGTCATTTTTTCAAAGTAGAAAATAAAATTAGCAAATATATAAGAAAAAAGAAAAGTAACTACTGGATAATAGTCAACACTCTTAAGGGTTATCATAAGTTTTCAATCTAAATATTGTCAAATATGTTCATATATAAGAAAAAAGAAGCACATATACTGGAGAATATTAAACACTCCTACAGGTTATCATTAATGATTCAATCTATAGATTATCAAATTTTGTGTTGGTTGCTGTGTTGTTTATCAATGTTAGGAAAAATAACCAAAATCATAAAATGTTCTTCACTCGAATGACGTAAAATCTTCTGCATGCAATGTTTAGTGTTTTCAAATATTTTACTATTTAAGATTGGCTTCCAAAGAAATGCAAAACAGTAGAAGGAGGAGGAGGAGCATATTGTGAAGATACCATTTTTATTAAGGAAGGCGAATGAATTGTAATCGGTGGAGATGATGGTCTTTAAATGGAGGAGCTATCACAACAAATACAACTAAAACTGGCAGTATTTTTTTATAGCGAGGAGCAAATAGTGCGGTCTGATTAAAATTTTAGGACCCGTTTCCTTGCATAGCTTTTGTTTTTACTTTTAGTAATGAATTAATCAATAGATCAGGTTATTAGCATGTCGAAGATTGCACGAGTATGATACTTGAAGTCTTGAAATAATTTAAAAAATTTTATGGTTACAAATATAACATGTATTTCTTTAGAATCAATAATATATTAATTGCTATTATTGTATGACACCTATCAAATTAAATTCAGTTTATTCAACTCTTAAATTATGAGCATATACACGCATATATTTTTATAATATGGATAAGATGACTTGCATAGGTTCGACCGTGATCCGGCCATTAAAAATGAAATCATTTCCTTGATCGGCTCAACAAATTAAGCCGGTTTGATAACTTTGATTGGAAGCTGACACGCTACGACACAACACCAAACTGCGACCAAGTGTAATCGCAGTCCAGGAATGCAGTAAAGTGGCAGGCTCTAATTATCAACCCGGGGTCTAGATCTACTGCCTACTCCGTGAATATCTATTATCTAGCCAACTAAGTCGATTGATTGAGGTTGTAACTAAAAGCAGTAAGAAAGCAGGAAATTGTTCGATCTTCTAAAGCAAAAGAAGAGTCACTCGGGAATGAGTCCCCCTAGCTCCTTAGTTAGGTATCAGTTGCAATTACCCTGTGTTGATTTACTGTTGATTAAACTGCGGAAGATCCGACAGTAACTTGGAATCTCTTAAGCTGACCAAGCCCTCTCAGTCTAACTACCCGGCAGACGACTAGTCTTCACCGGGATAGAAAGCTGAAGCAATAAGCACAGAACTCCACTACTGGAATTGGATTCTAGTACAAAGCAGTAGACTGACTAACTCTCGTATAACCAATCTACTACTACTACAGAACGATGAAGCTCTAACAACCTAATCAGATTCTATCTATCTCAGGTTGCAGCAGAAATTAAGAAAAGCTGATCAGACTTCAATTAATTCAATGAATCATGCATCATTCGATTAAAACCAAACAGTATAGCAATCCCAAGTCATTACAATCAAGATCCTAACACATGGAACTAGGGTTCTTCATACCCAAGTGAGAGAGGGTTCTACTCCATAGAGAGAGAGGGAAACAGAATACAAAGCAGTCATACTCATAACAATGGGAAGAATCTGCTCTGGGATGATGATCTTCACTCCTATGATGATCTCCCAGCTCGATTGAAGAAACCCAGCTCCAAGATCACTTCTAGGATGTGTTCTTCGCACTTTCTCGCTCTAGGGCTCTGTTTTGGCTCTGAAAAGTCGATTCCCTCTCTTGTGGCTCGAAATTGGGTTAAAACCCAGAATTCCCGACTCACACGGGCACGCCACACGGCTATGTGGCTTACCCAGCTGCTCGTGTGAGTGTTAAAACGCAGAGTTTTGATTAAGTGGACTTCAGGCTACCTACACGGCCAGGGACACACGGCCGTGTGGAATCTCCAGTATGCCCGTGTGAAGCCTCGGTAAATCACACACGGCCATATGGGTTCCTTACACGGCCGTGTTGGTTTTATGAGTGCCCATGTGGCTTCCTCAGCGTCTCGTCACACGTCTGATCTTCGTCCAATCGACCCCGAACTCGCTCCCAAACCTTCATTCACGTACTAGGACCTGAAATATCACAAAAAAGAACAACCTAGCGTGAAATCGGCCTAAAACACGAGAATCAACTTCTCAAACGGTGTAAGATTAGGAGTAAAAACATGTGCAATTAATGGTCTATCAGAAGCATATGCTCGCTATGCATTATAAACACATATTATCAATTACTTATATTAATAAGAAAATATTAACTTTAAATAGTTTCCAAAAATATGTAAATCCCTAGAAATTATGCTAGAAGTGAGGAATTATTAACTAAAATACCATGACAAGGATAGAACCTTGATGTACTAATTGCCTTGAATTTGGATAAAGAAATTATCTAGAGATCAAACATTGTTAGTGAGAAATTCAATGATATACTAAGGGGTCAATAAGCATGGGTTAAGAGATTCATAATTTTGAGAATAGTAAGCTATTGTATAAGATAATAAATTTGATTATCATGGTAGAAAAATCGAGACATAATGCCTTACATCGAGATTTTACAAACATTCACGTTAGGAATTAGTCAACATAGGCCTATGGGTGACATAACAAACTGTCAATCTTTATTGATTAAACATATTAATTTAGAAATATGTTTTATGAAATTATCAAAATAATTGATTGATTGTTTAATACGAATATTAAATAGTACGATGTAGCGACAAAATAAATCATTTCGGAGATCGAAATAGTTAGGTAAAAGGATAATTTGATTTTACATATATAACATAATTGGTGTGACTATGATTCGTGCATTGAAGAAATATTCACCGTAGAGTATTGAAATGCAAGAGAAGAATGAAAAGATAGTTGATAATGCAGATAAATGTATAACTAATGGAAATGAAGACAATATTAGAGAAGGGTGATCTGAAAATGTCTTAAGGAATCAATTCCTTGCATAGGGTTCGTCTTCCATTTTCGTAAAATGATTTTAGTTGATGAGTTGTTAAAATGTTGGAAATAGTGTGATGTTGAGCCTTTTGAATTGTTTAAGTATTTTGATAATTTCAATTCTCTTATTATACCAATCAATTTGAACATTTCGAGTATTTGAATAATTCAGGTTTTCTTATACTGCAAAAATGTGTATCTCGGGTACAAATTGCTACTATTGTTTACATTACTGAGATTGAATCACCAACTGATCGGATCTGTGACTAGTTCCACGCATAACGATTATGTAGTCACAACTCACCAAATTTGAAGCAATGAAGTTGGTTTTTTTAAGGAATCACCTCAACGCAAGGAAGATACAAATCTCAATACGAAAGTATAAGTCTATATTCTCGCATGAAATATGTTGTTGGCGTGTTACACAATTAGTTTTCTTCGCCTTTATTTTATTGTATATGGTAGGTAAGCGGATCATCATTTGTGATTAACGTTGTTTGTTTCCCTCCTCGCGCCAATTTATTTGTCATCGGTCTCCATTATTTTATGTTATTTCCACATTCCCATTCATTGGTTAGTTAATTGACTTTCTTGGGGATCTTCCTCATCTCTTTCCGCCTTTTCCACGACTACTTCAGGAAATTCAAGAAATCTAGAAGATACTGTTACTTTGTTTAGGTGAATTAATAATTACCATGGGGCAATGCGGAGTATATCTCTTAATACTCATATCCGCCTTGTACTAAGTGCAGGGTAGGTCGTGCAATATCAACATGAGTACGGGATGGGACGGGTACAGATTATTGATATTTAACTATTTTATAAGAAGACACAAAAAACACTATACAAATGAATTAGAAATACAGTAGAAGGAATAATAATCGAGGCTAAACGGTTGGAAAATGGAGTTCTAAAATTTCTTTGGGAAGAAAATTCGATTGTAGAGAGGTTAAAAGAGGATAAATATAGGTAGATATTGACGCCAATCATGATAGAACGGGTAGAGAACTGGCGGGGCAGGTTCGAAGCAATATCGTGGATTGGGTATATCCGCCTCAAACAAGTCGCGACAGGTTGAGCTGCGCGAGTCAGGTCAGAAATTTTACCACATGAGTCAAGTTAGAAATTTTCATCACTAAAGTGAATGATTACACCACGCATCTACCTCCAATACTCCACTTATGTCGTCTCATTTTGGAACCCATACATGCACCCCTATTTAAGGATGTTAGGCTATTCACCATAAAAAAAAACTTTCTACCACATCGATTGATTTCGAGAAAGTTAGTGGCTTTATAAGATCAGGTTAATATTAAAAATTAAACGACTAAGCATTGAGTTGGATTTTTGGCTCTCAGTGGCACGTGCGTACTCTATGGTATAAGTAGTTGGCCACCGATCCATAGTCTCAACAGGCTAGCCGTCAAGAAAGATAACAAACTAGAATGAAATTTGACTTCTAAAAATTAAACCCAGCAAGTTGAGCAAGCCGATGAGGCAAGCTAGGTAACGAGACTAGGGTGGTACCAAGTCAATGTGAAAGAGGTTATTTCATATCATCACTAGTGATTCAACACAATAAAATGGTATGGTTGAGGAGGTTATCAAGATGAGACCAAAAAAGAATCTAATCATAGAGCTGTTGAGGGGTTCAAGGTGTGATAAGGATTTCATCGTGGAAGGAACGCAAGAAGGCTTTAACCCCATCTAGTCAGGACGAAGAGGTAAGATAGGGCTGAAATTCCTCTCAACACCAACTCGGCTCGACGTCAATGTTAAACATATTGAATGAATCGAATAACGGAGAGACAAACATATTTATGTGGTATCCCTGAAGTGTTCAGGACTAATCCACGGGAGAGACTCAAGACTCTCCGAGCTACTTATCAGATTATTAGTTAATCATCCACATTACATGTACATCAATATACAAGGCCTGAATTGGCTTATGGGAGAAGAAGAAGAAGGAAACCCTAGCCCACTACATATGAAACACGTCCCGCTCATGGGCCGAAGTCACGAATATGGGCATTACCTGCCTCCCCTTAATTGATGCTCGTCCTAAAGGATCAATTTTCCAGAAAAAACCCAATGTCGACTCGTAGTAAATGACTTAGTAAGAAGATACGCAACCTGCTCTTCAATAAGAATATAGCGGAGCAGAATCATACCAGCGCTGACCAGATCATGAATTTAATGAATGTGAACCTTTATATGCTTAGTACGATTATAAAGAACAGGGTTAAAGGTGCTCTGAATATCACTCGTATTAGCAATATGAAGTACCATTGGAGAGAGAACCGGCACACTAAGATCACCAAAAAGACGGTGTAGCCATTCCATTTCATAACCGACATCAGACATAGCTAGGTACTCAGCCTCCATGGATGATTTTGGTACTTTATCCTACTTGTTGCAATGCCAAGTAATGAAAACAAATCCAAATTAAACATACCAACCCGTCGTAGAACGACGAGTAACAATGCAGCCTGCATAATCAGAGTCAGAATAAGCCCATAAACAAAGATCACCATTGAAAGGAAGAAACAGTCTGACATCTCAAGTGCCCTGTAGATATAGAAGAATACAAAGCACAATAGCAAGATAGTCCACTCGTGGCACGACCATAAGCTGACTAATAACTTGGACATCGTATGCTATGTCAGGATGCGTAGCCATCAAGTAAATAAGACTGCCTATGATACTACGATAAGAGCTTAAGATTCGGCTCAATAGAAGTGCGAACAGGAACATAGTCTTTAAACCGATGATTTGCAAGAATATCATTAACATACTTATGTTGAGACAGAAGAATACCCCGATCAGAATTATTGATCTCAATTCCCAAGAAGTAGGAGAGATGACCAAGCTCCTTGAGATTAAAATGAGCTTTCAAGTTCATCTTCACCCGAGAAATCCCATCCAGATCATCCACGTAGATAAGAAGTACCACACGGCCACGTGATGTAGTTTGAACAAACAACGAAGGATCATTACGACTCTGCAGAAAATCGAAATCAAGAATCGTTTGTTGAAACTTCTCAAACAATGCCCTCGAAGCCAACTTAAGACCATAAAAGAGATTGATGAAGTAAACACACTTGACCCAAAGAATCATGGGGATATCCCGGTGGAATTTTCATATAGACGACCTCCTTCAAGTCACCATGAAGAAATGCATTTTTTATGTCGAATTGAAGCAAGGGCCAATTGCGAACACCAACCACAACAAGAATAGTACGAATAGAGCACATCTTCGCAATAAGAGCAAGGTTTCATAAAACTCGACACCATACTCTTGTATATATCCTTCTGCAACAATGCGAGCCTTGAACCATTCCATACTATCATCCAGAAGATATTTGATGGTGTAAACCCATCAATAACCAACCATAAGAACTGTGGGCAGTGGCTGATCAACAATGTTCCATGTTTTATTCTCATCTAGCGCCTGAAACTCGTCTCTCACAGAACGGTCCCATCTTGGATCACCCTTTTCCTGCAAATAATGAGTAGGAACAGTAATAGGAGCAACATTGTGAGCAAGAAAATCATTGAACCTACTTGGGGGATGCCCCAAATTTTCACGCGTCAATTCCGGAGAGTAACCAAGGGAGGAAGCACGTTGGATGTAGACGAAGAAACTGAGAAGGTGCAAGAGTCGCTGGAGTGTGAGCTAGACGAGTCTGGAGAGTTGGGAGGTGTCTCCGGGGGAGGTCTTCGTCCTGCTCATCATCATCATCAAAGGAGGGTAGCGAGTCGAGGAGAATAAAGAAGAATCAGAAGGACAATACAAGGACTAAAAAACATGACATTTTTGAAGAAGACGACATGACAGGCAATACGGACATGACCAAGGGATGGATTAACGCATATGTACCATTTTTGAATGTCACTATAACCAGGGAAAGCACACCGGGAGGTTTTAGAAGATATTTCTTTTTGGTTCCCGACGAAGAAGAACAAAACAAAGTCACCCATAGACACAAAGACGGGAATAAGGGGGATGAGTGGCATAGAGAGCAAAGTAAGGACTGACGTTTTGAAGAACAAGAGTTACTTGGTAATTAATCAGTCGAACTGTAATTGCCACAGTTTGTTAGAACCGTGAAGGAACGGACGCGACAAGTAAAAGAGTGCGCATAAACTCAACAGGGCAATTTTTTCTTTCAACAATGTCATTTTGCTGCAAGACACCAAGACAAGACGGGAATAAGGGGAATGAGTGGCATAGAGAGCAAAGTAAGGACTGAAGTTTTGAAGAATAGGAGTTACTTGGTAATTAATCAGTCGAACTGTAGTTGCCTTGGGATTTTTAGTAAGCTAGCAGTGGATGAGAGCTAAATTAAACTCCCCTTTGGGATCAGACCGCATCATCTTAACAATGCGGCCACACTGCATAAGGTCGTATGGATCATGGTCATAAACCCAACGGCTACATCATATTTATAGCCATTGCAAGAAGTAGTGGGAGCATGAGTCCAGAGATCAGTATGCACCAGGTGGAACGAATCCAAAACGATAGTCTGACTGATGGGAAATAAATACTCTAAGACTTAGCTTCAACACAACTTGAACATGCAGGGTGAACAAAAGGAACAACTGATTTATTACCAAGTAAGTAAGTTTGAACATAAAATGTAACCGATGAGAGTTAAGATGACCTAACCGACGATGCCACCAATTCCACTGATTACTAGACTTGTTCAAGCAAAGAATAGGTAAAACATTGAAAGATTGAGACTCCCTAGACACCTAAGTATAAAAAAACAGCACAGAGAACACAGAGGAAGGGACCCGACTCAACAACACCTCTAACATGAATGTATGTCCTTGTTTACTCACCCTTTCGATCGGCCTCCCCGTCGTCAAATCCTGCACAAAACACCCAGATGGTGCGAACAGAACAAAACAATTCTCACCAGTAAGCTAATGAACCGAGCCCATATTAGGACTTAACTTTAGGACATGAAGAACATTGATGAGTTCGAGATTTGAACTCCGCAAAGAACCTACACCCACAACAAGGATATGAGAACCATTCGCAACTTGAAGATTTAAGTGTTGTAGCGGAGTAATGTGATGAAGCAACCTCGAGTCACTAGCCATGTGACTAAAACAAGCCAAATCAAGTGACCAGGGTTTAGCTTAGCCTGACACCTGGAGAGCAGCGAACGCATATGAAATAGCACCTGTAAGGCAAACTAAATCATCCTATCAACAGTGTCGGCCGACAAAGATTGGCCGCGCAAATCGGTAGGCTGAACTACAAAAGAGGGTGCTGATGGACGGGCGGGAGTGGAGTCAGCTCGTTTAGCACTTGGGGTGTGACCAGCAACATATTGATTTTTATTCTTTAGGGTGTGATATCACTAATAATATCACCGGTACCGTTGCAGTAGAAGCAAAAATTGTGATTGCGACAAACCTTTTGAACATGGCCCTTTTCATCACAAAAGATACACGTGATTTCGGAGGCACCAGGAGTGGTGCGATGCTGAAATTGGGATCGTTAGGTGTCATAGGCATCAGGATCGAAGCCAGTAATAGCCGAAAATACAGCATCACCCGCACCAGCACGAGAGTCAAGCTTCTCCTAGGTCCGCACCCGCGTTTCCTCTTGAAGCAACATGCCGAAAACACCTTCAAGCTTCAAGTTATCTTGGCAGAGCTAAGCGCAACCATCAGAAGATCCTCCCCGGTCCAGAGACGAACTGAAAAAATGTAGTAGGTCGTGACATTCTTATCGCCTTGCTTCAGCAAGGACAATTCATGCTCGATCTCAAATTTTCAAACCTTGTTCTTGGTTGTGTACGTAGATGCGAGATGACTCCACATCTCAAAAGTGATTGAAGACCCAACACGATGGAGGGATTGACAGGGCCCAGAAGCCACGATCTGATTCGGGATTAGTTCATCATCCACTGAGTGAGCTTCTACATAGTAGCAGGCGGCGGTTGGTTTCGACAGAGTTCCATCAAGGATCACTAATAGACCATTGCCTTCCACAAAAATTCGAAACAGTAATTCACATACAACATAATTATTCGAATCAAGTGAACACTTAGGCCATCAGAATCACTGGACGATGGCTCTGTTACCATGTTAGTTGTAAAATAAACGAATGCGGAAGCAAAGCAAACACACGACACAATGATTTTACGTGGTTCTTGTCATCCAGAGTAGATGACCTTACTCCACGGAGAAGCGATCTCCAGCTCATGAATGCGGAAGCAAAGAAAACACACGACACAACAATTTTACGTGGTTCTTGTCATCCAGAGTGGATGACCTTACTCCACGGAGAAGCGATCTCAAGCTCTTATTTCTTCTCCTGCTGTATGTGTGCCGTAGGTTAATAATAGGCAGCCGCACAAGACGCTAGACCTATTTATATGCCTAGCAACACAAGTCTCTAGGGCAAAGGTACTAATGGTTCCAAAGTATGACAATAAAACTCTCAACACGCCCCCTCAAGCTGGAGTGTGAAGGTCACGAATGCCAAGCTTGGATAGCAAAATATGAAACTGCTCAGTGCCAAGTGCTTTGGTGAGAATGTCAGCAAGCTGCGACTGAGTACTAATCTTCTGAGGACTTATATCACCGGAACTGACACCCTCCCGGACGAAGTAGCAATCGATCTCCACATGTTTAGTGCGCTCGTGGAAAACTGGATTTGCAGCAATGTGCAACGAGGCCTGGTTGTCACAGAAGAGAGTCATGGGACCATACTGAGGAACCTGCAATTCACGGAGAAAAAAACGTAACCAAAGCACTTCGCTCACAGTGCTAGCCATGGCTCTATATTCCGCTTCTGCAGAGGAGCAAGCGACCACATTCTGCTTCTTTGCTTGCCACGAGACAGAAGCTCCACCGAGAGTTATATAATAACCAGTCATAGATCGCCTAGTGGATTGGCAGACAGCCCAATCTGCATCGCAATAAGCCACTAGATCAAGGGAACCATGGGAATGAAAGAACAGACCTTGCCCTGGCGGTTGGCAGCGGCCACATGATCACGACAATGGACATTCACAAACTGGCTTAAAACATTAACAACATACGCGATGTCAGGTCTTGTCACTGTAAGATATAAGAGGCGGCCTACAAGACGACGGTACGAGCTGGCATCAGCGACAACCTCATCAGTAGAACGAGTAAGTGCGTGGTTCCGCTCCATGGGAAATCCACTCGGGCGAGCACCCTCAACTCCGGCGTAATGTAAGATCTCGGGAGTGTACTTACACTGACTTAATACGACACCTTCTGCAGATAGGGCAACTTCAATGCCTAAGAAATATTTGTGAGGCCTTAAGTCCTTGATGCTAAAGCGAGTATCAAGGTATTGTTGGACCCGAGAAATGAAAGCCTCATACGTACCGGTTATGACCACATCATCAACATAGATGAGCACTGCTACAAATACGTGCGATGTGCGATAAATGAGAAGGGAGGGATCCGCGCGAGAAGTGACGAAGCCAAGCTCAGTAAGTGCGTGGGTAAACTTCGTGTACCAGTTTCGCGAGGCCTGGCGATGCCCGTACAAGGACTTCTGCAGGCTACAGACACGATGATCGCCTTCCTGAGAAAATCCGGGAGGAACTTTCATGCAGACCTCTTCGTCGAGATCGCCATGTAAAAACACGTTGTTAACATCCAGCTGGTGAAGGTGCCACCGATGCTGGACGGCAACAACGACTAGAACACGAACCATGACGAGCTTGGCTAATGGGGCAAAGGTGTCATGAAAATCCACCCCTTATTGCTGATTAAATCCCTTTGACACCAAGCGGGCCTTGAAGCGCTCGATGGAACCGTCACGCCGGTACTTGACTTTGAACATCCACTTACAATCAATTAATCGCTTCCCAGGAAGCAAATCTTCGAAGGTCCAAGTCCCATTTTCAATCAATGCTCATATCTCATTCTCCATAGCCTCATGCCAATGACGAGGCTCCAGTATCCTGGCAAGAGCAGCCAAATAAGAACAATGGGAAGGAGTAAAGCGATGATAACTAGCATGATTAGAAAGGGGATGGGTAACAACGTTAGAGGAGTCGCGAGGAGAAGACGCTGGGAAGGCAGCGTGTGAATCACCTGTGGATTCGCCCCCATGCACGTAAGTATCCTCCCCATGCAACGTGGGAGTACGTGGAGCAAGGAAGCTGCCAGATGCATCAGACGAAGACGCCTCAGTTGGAGGATATCTCTCATCCGCTAATGAGTGGCCAGGCGCATCAAACGGAGAGGAATTCTCATTCGCTATATCATGATCTGCAAAAGGAGCGGCAGAAGACAACCCATGTGACCCATCATGGGGAGGCTCCTTAAAAGGGAAAACATCCTCGATGAAGTGAACATCACGAGAGTTGTAAACCTTGCGAGTCTGGGTATCTTAAACACGATAGCCCTTTTGGGTTGCTGGATAGCCAACGAACACACACGGACTGCCTCAATCTGTGAACTTATCCAACCCATGATGAGTGTCCTTAGCATATACACTGCAACCGAAGTTGCAAAGATGCGCGTACGTAGGTGTGCTATTCAGGAGGATTTCATAGGGTGTCTTGTTGCTTATAACAGTAGAGGGTAGTCGATTGATGAGGTAGGTAGCCGTTAGAATGCATTCACCCCAGAATCGAACAGGTAAGCCGCTCTGAAACCGCAAGGCTCGCGCCATGTCAAGCAAATGCCGATGCTTGCATTCAACGACCCCGTTTTGCTGCAGAGTATCAGTACAAGTCGTCTGCAGAATAATACCATGCTCATAAAAATCTCATAAAGAGTGGGTTCTAAATTCCAACCCATTATCAGCCTGAATCCTGCGTACCTCAAACTAAACTGAGTCGATACCAGATGATAAAACATCTTAATATATCGTTCAACGTCTGACTTGTAATTCATAAGATAAACCCAGGTGGTACGACTATAATCATCGACGTTGGTGAGAAAGAAACGAGAACCATCGAGTGAAGGAGTACGATATCCACCCCAAATATCCAAATGTATCAACTCAAAGCATTCTTTGGTCTTGACTGAACTCACGAAAATAGGTGTACAAGACTATTTCGCACAAAAACATGAATCACAATGCCGAACTGCTTGAACCGTGTCTCTACAACTAATAAATCATCTTAATAAATCAAACTTGGCTGCCAAAGGGTGCCCCAGTCGGGCATGCCAGAGAGCTGAAGACTCCAATCATCGAGCAACGGCGCTGGCTGTGGTCGATTGAACTGTAGGCTTCAAAGCAGCTATATATCAGCGCAAGTAGTATAGTCCATCTCGACATTCACCAATCCCAATCACGATCTTTGAGGGTAAGTCCTAGAGAATGCAGAAATCAGCCAAGAAGGTCAACAAAAAGTTATTACCCTTACACAATCGGCTAACGAACAACATATTACACTTGAACTCAGGAACATGTAAGACACGACAAAGAGTAATTCTTTCAGTCAACTGAACTGGCCCTGTACCACCCACAGGAACACTCACCCCATTCGGTATATGTGATAACGATGTAATTGCACATGTTTGCACCCCTAGTTCTTATTGGTATGTGGGGCATAGTCGTGTATTTTTGGCCTATTTTACGCCGGGTTGTGCTACTTTGTCATATTTCAGGTCCCAGACGTCGAAGGAAAGGCTAAGCACGAGTTTCGGGGCATTCGGAAGTCATTCGGTTGAGCTGGAGCCAAAACACGGGCGCGCCTAAATCAAAGCACGGTCGTGTTCCTGGACCGTGTTTTTACTGCCGAGGCTTGATCCAAGGTTGTCCTACACTAGCCCAAAACACGGGCATGACTGACTCAAAACACGGTTGTGTCCAACTTTGGGCCCGACCGTGTTTTCCCCAAAATCTGGCCGTGTTTTTAACACGTGGCAAGGGCACGGGCGGGCTGGAGCAAAGCACGGCCGTGCCCTCGACCGTGTTTTGCCCAGTGATGCCCTTTTAGGCAGATTTGAGCCAAAAGAGATGAGTTTCCGAGTTTTAGGGAGACAGAGCGATTCCTAGAGAGAGAAAGCGACGAACCAGAGTTCCCAAGTGCCCTAGCTTGTTCTTCATCACCATTGGAGCCCGACTTGAGCTTGGAGAAGTGCCGTTTGACTACCAGGAGCAGAAACCCATCATTCACAGTATGGTTTCCGCATCTGAATCTGCTTTTGCTTCTCTCTCCATGGAGTAGTTTTCCCATTCATCTGGGTATGGAGAACCCTAGATTTGTATGTTAGGTCTGATTGTATGAACCCAAGTACAGATTGTATGATTTGATTATATTCAGTTGAGGCTTGAATGATTGAATGACTTAAATCCTGATCAAATTCCTGTTATTTCTGCTTTAGCCTAGGAAGAGAATATCCGCCTAGGTTAATAGAGCACCCTTAATTGAAGATAGTGAATTGGCGACTTTAGTCGAGGAGCCAATTCACTATTCTGTACCGAATTTACTTCGGTAGTGGAGGTTTGGTTCGTTAGGGCCTCAATCTGTCCGGTGGAGGGTAGTCGCCCGCTGGGGACTCAGATTGAGAGGGTCTGGAGACCTTTGGTTCGTTAGGGCCACAATCTGTACGTAGTATAACTATCATTAAACCTGAACTTGGTAAATTGCAATCCGGCTTAACTGCAGTCTAGGGGGAACCATATCCGGGTGACCTCTCTCAACTTGAAAAAACCTTCTTGCTTGCTTTACTTGTTTGCTTGTTTGAACCTGCACTAAAGTCTCACTGCTAAATAATAAGAATTCGTTGAGTAGTCATCACATCTAGGACACGGATTGACATTAAAACCTAAACTCGCTATACTACGCTTTAGGAAGTGGTTACATTTGGCCATTTTCTAGAGTGACAGTAGGAGTGAGTCAAGTTTTTGGCGCCGTTGCCGGGGACTGCTAGGTTGTTGAAGAAACGTGAATTCTGTTAATTTAGCTTTTCTTTTTGCATTGTTTGCTTTGTCCCACTAGTGCCTTCACGAGTTTGCTTGCTTGATTGTGTGCAGGTAGTGCATGACCCGTAGCCAGTCGGGAGGTTTACTGCCGTTGGATCTGGAGCTTGAACGCACCTGTCGCCAACTTAGGAGACAACAGTGAGCTAGACTGGCTATGGAGGAGCGCATAGACGGCCATTTGAGCAGAGAGTCCGAGGACGAGTACGAGATGGAAGGAGATTACAATCCACACCAGAGGAATCCTCACCAGGTTCCCCCGGTGAATCAGGTCTTGGGGAACAACCCCATACCCCAGGCAGATGGGGTTCATCATCATCCACCGTCGCCGGGTCCCACCTTGGAGTACTACTACACTCCACGGATGCTGACATCCGCCCGATCATCCTCTACCCGCCTATTCCAGAGAACAACTTCGAGATCAAGCCATGCTGGATTCAACTCATTACATCCTCTATCCAGTTCCATGGCTTGAAGGATGAGGAGGCAAGGGTGCATCTTTCCCGTTTTCTGCAGCTGACGAACGGGTTCAAGCTAAACGGTGTCCCTGATGATGCAAACCGCCTTCACCTCTTCCCCCATTCTCTGGCGGGAAATGCTAAGAGGTGGTTGGAAACCCAGCCCCCATTGTCCATCACTTCTTGGGACGATCTGGTCGACAAGTTCGTGCACAGGTACTACCTAGCTTCGAAGACCGCAGAGATCCCGCGGGAGATCACTCACTTCCGCCAAGAGCCAGACGAGTCACTTCGTGATGCATGGGAGCGGTACATGTGATATTTCTGGCAGTGTCCCCATTATGGCTTCAGTGATGCATTCACAGTGGGGAACTTTTACAGTGCCTTCTCTCCGGACAGCCAGAGGGTGATTGAGTCTCTATGCCCAGGAGGGGATATTCTTACTAAGACTCCACCCGAACTGAACCAGATGATCAGTACCTTGGCTGCCAGAGATCATTCATGGGGGTAGAGCAACAGAGGCAGAAATTCCCGGGACAGTGGTGTGCACGCCATGGAGGCCAGGTCCGGGCTCGAGCAGCAGGTGGCCGAGTTGGTGCAGACATTGAAGCATCCCAACAGTCTTATTCCGGGCAGAGGTTTGGCTACAATACCAGTAGCTCAATGTCAGTGGTGTGAGAGCTCAAATCACCTAGTGGAAGACTGCCAGGCTATGAGGGAGTCTTCTACTCCCCAAGAGCAGTTGGACTTCATCGCCAATGCTCGGCGCCTCGACCCGTACAACAATACATATAATGAGGGGTGGCGCCAGCATCCCAAATTCTCTTGGAGTAGCAATACCACTAAACCACCTGGTTTCCCAGCACCACCTGGTGGTTTTCAGCAGAGGCAGCCTTTCCAGGCTGGACAAGGGCCAGCCCCAGCGTCAGTTTGCCGAGCCAGCAGCAGCTCCGGCTCCAGATAATCAGATGACGGAGCTGAAAAACATTCTAGCGGCATTCATGACTACCACCCAGGCAACTGTCACGAGGATGGACCAGAGCATAGCCTCACTGGAGGCAGGTCAGAGGAACCAAGGTGCCATTTTGCAAGATTTGTAGAACCAGATGGTAGCATGGCTCGCCAAAACACTACCAGGGCACCGGGGACTCTACCTGCCACCACTATTCCGAATCCTCGTGAGCCTCACCAGCACCAGCAGCTAGATGCTATCACTACCAGGAGTGGCAAGACCACATCTGCTGCTCCTTGCCAGCCCAGTCAAGATGAGCCACTACCTGCTTCAACACTTCCAGCTGATAATGCAGAAGTGGGGGGAGCCAAAGAAGCACCTGCCCCAAGCCACAACTAGTGGTTAAGGAGCATGTACCCCAGCTTCCTTTCCCCACTCGCCTACATAAAGACAAGCTGAAGACTGAGTTTGCCAAGTTCATGGCAATGTTGAAGCAAGTCAACAATAGCATGCCGTTCGTGGAGGCACTGTCGAAGATGCCCAAGTACACCAAGTTCATGAAAGACCTCCTCACCAATAAGAAGAAACTTGGAGATCTTTCGACAGTGATGCTGAGCGAGGAGTGTTCTGCTATCCTGCAGAACAAGCTGCCCGAGAAGCGCAAAGACCCAGGGAGTTTCACTATCCCTCTTGTTATTGGCAGCATGCATGTAGGAAAGTCCTTGGCGGATCTAGGCGCTAGCATAAATGTCATGCCCTACAAATTGTTTAAAAAGCTAGACCTAGGTGAACCTAGAGCTACTAGGATGAGCATTCAGTTAGATGATCGTTCCATCGTGCATCCTAGGGGTATCATTGAGGATCTGCTTGTTAATGTAGGTGCATTCACATATCCAGTTGACTTTGTTATTTTGGATATAAATGAGGATGTGGATGTACCTTTGATTTTGGGTAGACCGTTTCTCGCCACCGCCAAGGCGCTTATTGATGTGCATAGTGGTAAATTGATTCTGCGTGCTGGTGATGAACAGGCTACTTTTTTGTGTCTGAGAATGGGAAACACTCCCATTTGCATGATGACATAGATTACTGTGATGTGCTTGCTGATTTTGAGACCGCACTCGCTATAACGAAAGCGGGTACTGACGATGCTCTTGAGCGTTGTATTTTGCTAGGTGAGCAGGCATCGCAGGAGCCGCAGCTGGCGGAGCAGTTGGCCGCGATGGAGAGTGGCACATCCCTGGAGGGCCACCGACTGTTCAAACCGATCTCATCCTCACCCCGCATCACTACCTCCTTGGAGGAACCACCAGAGCTGGAGTTTAAGCCCCTCCCTCCTCACTTGGAGTATGCATTTCTCCGGGAGGGGAATAAGCTTCAAGTCATCATCAGCTCGTCCCTCACACCCGAGCAGAAGGACAGACTGGTGGCCTTGCTGAAGCGGCACGAGCGTGCTCTAGCGTGGAAGATCACAGATATCCGGGGGATCAGCTCCTCCTTCTGCTCCCACCGGATACTGATGGAGGATGAGATGCGGCCAATGAGACAGCCGCAGAGAAGACTGACACCAAACCTGGAGCATGTGGTTCGGGCAGAGATCGTGAAGCTGCTGGACACGGGGATCATCTTCGCCATTTCCGACAGTGAGTGGGTTAGTCCCACCCAGGTGGTACCCAAAAAGGGTGGGATGAATGTGGTGCCTAACGAGAAGAATGAGCTCATCCCGATGCGCACGGTGACTGGGTACCGTGTCTGCATTGATTACCAACGTCTCAACGACGCCGCTCGGAAGGACCACTTCCCGCTGCCGTTCATTGACCAGATGCTGGAGAGACTGGCGGGGCACGAGTTCTACTGTTTCCTGGATGGGATGTCCGGGTACTTTCAGATACCCATTGCACCGGAGGACCAGGCGAAGACCACTTTCACCTGTCCCTTCGGCACATTTGCCTACCGGAGGATCCCGTTCGGGATATGTAACGCCCCTGCCACTTTTCAGCGATGCATGCTCGCCATCTTTGACCGTCTGGTCGGCGAGATTATGGAGGTGTTTATGGACGACTTCTCGGTTTACGGAGACTTATTCTCTCACTGTCTCCACAACCTGGAACTCGTCCTTAAACGGTGTGAAAAACGAACCTGGCACTGAGTTGGGAGAAGTGCCACTTCATGGTTCGCTAAGGCATAGTTCTGGGGCATAAGATCTCCAAGATGGGGATTGAGGTGGACAGAGCAAAGATGGAGACTATCAGCAAGCTGCCTCCTCCTACATCTGTTAAGGGGATCCGGAGTTTCTTAGGCCATGCAAGGTTCTACAGGCGGTTCATCAAGGATTTTTCAAAGATCGCCCTGCCCCTGACTAAGCTTCTTGAGAAGGATGCCCCCTTCCAGTTCACTGATGCATGCACAGCGGCCTTCACGACCTTGAAGGAGAAGCTCACTCAAGCTCCTATCATGGTTGTTCCTGACTGGTCCCTGCCATTTGAGCTGATGTGCGATGCTAGTGACTTTGCTGTTGGAGCTGTATTGGGGCAGAGGCGAGATCAGCACTTCCGACCTATCTACTACGCCTCGAAGACCCTGAATGATGCCCAGGAGAACTACACTACCACGGAGAAGGAGCTGCTCGCGGTGGTGTTTGTCTTCGATAAATTTCGTCCTTATCTGGTCTTGTCCCATGTGACCATGTATACAGATCACTCTGTGATTCGATACCTGATGAGCAAGGCCGATGCCAAGCCTAGGCTCATACGATGGATCTTACTATTGCAGGAGTTCGACATCGAGATTCGGGACAAGAAAGGAGTGGAGAACGTTGCAGCCGATCACCTCTCCCGGTTGGACGCACCTCCTACGGACAACCTCGAGGAGGAGATCAACGACTCCTTCCCGGATGAGAGACTGATGATGATGTACTTGGTGGAGAGTGTCACCCCTTGGTACTCCGATTTTGCGAACTATCTGGTGGGCCAGCAGCTGCCCAAGGGGATGACAACCCACGCCAAGAGAAAATTTTTCTCCGACCTGAAGCACTACTTCTGGGATGACCCTCATCTCTTCAGGATCAGAGCCGACGGGATAATCCGTCGCTGTGTTATGGAGAGTGAGATGGAGGGCATTTTATCTCACTGTCATGAAGGACCTACTGGCGGTCCCCACGGAGGAAACCGCACAGCGAGGAAGGTGCTACAGTCGGGCTTCTACTAGCCCACGCTCTTCAAGGACGCAGACACCTTTGCACGCAGGTGCGACCGATGCCAGAGGTCAGGTAACATCTCTACCCGTGATGAGATGCCCCAGAATGTGTTTATAACTTGTGAGATTTTTTATGTCTGGGGTATCGACTTCATGGGCCCCTTCCCTCCATCTTTTGGTAATACCTATATCCTTGTAGCTGTTGACTACGTCTCTAGCTAGGCTGAGGCGCAAGCTTTGCCCACTAATGATGCTAGATGTGTTTGTGGTTTTCTGAAGCAGTTATTCTCCCGGTTCGGGACACCTAGAGCCATCATAAGTGATCAAGGCACCCATTTCCAAGGCCAGTTCGATAAGTTACTGTCTCGTTATGGTGTAACTCATAAGGTGTCCGTGGCCTACCACCCTCAAACAAGTGGCCAGCCCAAGCTGACGAACCGGGAGCTCAAGCGTAT
This sequence comes from Linum trigynum, assembly GCA_964030455.1. Classification (NCBI taxonomy): domain Eukaryota; kingdom Viridiplantae; phylum Streptophyta; class Magnoliopsida; order Malpighiales; family Linaceae; genus Linum; species Linum trigynum. Next base: position 16,606,412 of record OZ034818.1, read on the forward strand.
CCTGGAGAAGACGGTGGATCAATCCAGCAAGGATTGGTCCACCAAGCTCGATGATACTCTATGGGCATACCGCACTGCCTACAAGACGCCCATTGGTACTTCACCATACCGGCTTGTCTATGGAAAGGCCTGCCATTTACCCGTGGAGCTAGAGCACAAGGACTTTTGGGCCCTTAAGCTGCTAAACTTGGATGTTAGTGTTGTAGGTGTTGAGCGCAAAATGCAGATGATGGAGCTGGAGGAGTGGCGTTATCACGCCTATGAGAACACCAAGCTGTACAAGGAGCGCACTAAGCGCCTGCACGATGCACGGTTGCGGGGTCCGAAAGAGTTCCAAGTTGGTGAAGCTCTTTCCCGGAAAACTCCGTTCCCGGTGGTCTGGATCGTACACGGTCACATAGGTGTTCCCTTATGGCACGATTGAGATTGCGAACCCGCAGACTGAACCATTTAAAGTGAATGGCCATCGTCTCAAGCTCTACTTGGGAGGCGAGGTCGAACGTGCGGAGTTGGTAGTGGAATTCGCAGACCCTTAGCTCCGCCATGGGAGTCCAGCTAAAAGACGGTAAAGAAGCTCTTGTGGGGAAGCAACCCCACCACGGTTTGCATTTCTACCCTTTTACCTTTTCATTTTTGTCGGTTTTTGAGTCTTTGAGTCTGTCTGGAGTCTGTCTGGAAAGTATTTCGTGCCTCGGGCGGTTCGTTTTAATATGTGATTGGGTAATTTTTAGAGCCGGGGCACGAATGAGTTTTGGTGGTTTGAAATTGGAATTTTGAAAAATTGCAGAATGGGCTCGGCAGTGAAAACACGGGCGCCAGGGGATGAAAACACGACCGTGTTTTCTCTCCTACCCGCCCGTGTTTTCAAGTGTGGCCAGCAGTGCTCTCGGCAGTAAAAACACGGCCGTGTTTTCAAAGGGGGGGGTGGGGAGCACGCCCTCGGCAGTAAAAACACGGCGCGGAGCACGCCGAACACGGCCGTGTTCCAGCCCGCCCGTGTTTTAACCTCCCCCTATAAAAGTCGATTTTCGGCCCCTCTCTCCCCCCAGAACCATTTTTTTCAAATTTCCACCTCCCCCCTCACCGGAATTTCGGGTTTCTCCTCTTCTCCTTCAATTTTTCGGCCATAACTCCCTCTCCCGACCTCCAAATCACAAACCGCGACCGCCCTCACACTCCTGGCGTCGAGGAGCATAATCCCCAAAGGTTTGGGCTTGTTTGGCCGAGGTTTGGTTGCCGGCAGCGAGTTCTCCTGGCGAGTCTCCGGTGTGATTTCCGGCGACTCTAGCCAGTCACTTGAACCTGTGTCTAAGACCTCCGGATTGGTTAGTGATGACAACCATTTATGTGAACTCTAACATTTAGAGGTTGCCGTCATGGTGAAGAGATGTTAGGAATTGAGAGAATAAGTATGCGCATTTTTCGCATCAAATTGTCCTGACCCCACTAGTCGAGAGTGAGCGATTCATTTCCTTGTTCTTTACACTCTTTACCCGGTGAGGACCTAGATGGCTTGGTCTTGATTCTGATGTCTTGAGTTTTATGCATGAGTTGACTATCTTGAGTAAGTGGTTGAGTCAAGTCTATGTTGGTTGATGAACAGAAGGGAGACTCCTCCTTTACTCGATTTTGCTGCACTCGAATGTCTTCTATGGTGGTTGTCCAGGTTGCTATTGAGGTTGTTCATGTGTTGATGTTTGAAAGCCAGTATGATTCACGTGTTCTGTGCCTATATGATTTGTCCCCAATGTTGGTATGATTGAAATATGTGAGCTTACCTTGTGTCTGACTTGGTTTGCTTGGGGACAATCAAACGGTTAAGTGTGGGGGAGTTTGATAAACCGTTAATTGCACATGTTTTTACCCCTATTCTAGAGCCGTTTGAGGTGTTGATTCTCGTGTTTTAGGCAGATTTCACGCTAGGTTGTGCTTGTTTGTGACATTTCAGGTCCTAGTACATGAATGAAGGTTTGGGAGCGAGTTCGGGGTCGATTGGACGAAGATCGGACGCGTGGCGAGTCGCTGAGGAAGCCACACGGGCACAAATAAAACCCACACAGCCGTGTGAAGGAGCAATGTGGCCGTGTGGGATTATGCGAGGCTTCACACGGGCAGACTGGGTGAGCCACACGGCCGTGTGTCCCTGGCCGTGTAGGTAGCCTGAAGTGCAACTATTTGAAACGCGGCATTTTGGATTTCACACGGGCATCTGGGTATGCCACACGGCCGTGTGGCATGCCCGTGTAATCGGGATTTTCTGGTTTTTACCCAATTTCGGGCCACAAGTGAGAGAATCGACTTTTGAGAGCAAAAACAGAGCCCTAGAGAGAGAAAGTGCGAAGAACACATCCTAGAAGCATTCTTGGAGCTGGGTTTCATCAAATCGAGCTTGAAGATCGTCATAGGAGTGGAAATCATCATCCCAGAGCAGATTCTTCCCATTGTTATGAGTATGACTGCTTTGTATTCTGTTTTCCTCTCTCTCTCTATGGAGTAGAACCCTTCTCTCACTTGGGTATGAAGAACCCTAGTTCCATGTGTTAGGGATTTGATTGTAATGACTTGGGATGATTATACTGTTTGGTTTTAATCGAATGATGCATGGTTTATTGAATTGATTGAAGTATGATAAGCTTTTCTTGATTTCTGCTGCAACCTGAGATAGATAGAATCTGATTAGGTTGTTAGAGCTTCATCATTCGGTAGTAGGAGATTGGCTATATGAGAGTTAGCCAGTTTACTACTTTGTACTAGAATCCAATTCCGGTAGTGGAGTTCTGTGCTTATTGCTTCAGCTTTCTATCCCGGTGAAGACTAGTTGTCTACCGGGTAGTTAGACTGAGAGGGCTTGGTCAGCTTAAGAGATTCCAAGCTACTGTCGGATCTTCCGCAGTCTAATCAACAGTAAATCAACCCAGGGTAATTACAATTGAGACCTAACTAAGGAGCTAGGGGGACTCATTCTCGAGTGACTCTTCTTTGCTTGAGAAAACCGTACCAATTCCTGCTTTCTTACTACTTTTGCTTAAAACAACAATCACTTGACTTAGTTGGCTAAATAATAGATAATCACGGAGTAGGCAGTAGATCTAGACCCCGGGTTGATAATAGAACTTGCCACTTCACTGCATTCCCGAACTGCGATTACACTTGGTCGCAGTTTGGTGTTGTGTTTTAGCGTGTCAATATGTGTGCTTGGAGCCTAGTCCGCTGTCCAAATCTCCAGATTTGAGGGCTCCAAGTACTGTTGTTTGCTTGATATTTGATCGTATTGGCACTGTGGATGTGATTGGTGAATTGAATGGCTTTTGACTTAATGCATGACAACCTGAGTGTGACTAAGACAGCTTATTATGATGACTGAGATGTGCAGTAGAACTGTGTAGGGGTTCAGTTTTTCAACTATTTGCTTACCAACTGTGACTTGGATTGATCACTTGCTTTTGACAGTCATTTATGCATCTCGTTCAGGGAATCAGAACGAGAGATAGAGCATATAGGTAGCCATGTGAGACTTGAGCCTGCTCGTTTCCTTCTTGTGCGATAGTTCCCTCTTCCATGATGTGCAGCATTCACGTTGTCATTAGCTAAGATGACAGAGGCATAGGATTAGCCCACGACCAAATTGACTGTCTTGGTGTGTCATACCCCCTAGTCAGCCCTTTGAGCCGTGTGTTATCCTTTCTTTCGGTCTAATGGAAAACCCCCATTTGCATCTTTTAGAAGGTTCCACAGAGTGGTTTCTCCATGTTCTCTGCTGTTTCTGCTTAATATAATGTGAGAGTTGGAGGTAGTGTTTCTTATCAGTGTGGCTTGGAAATACTACGTTTTTTTTGTGACCTCCTTCGCTCTTGTGCTTTAAAGAAAGTGAGTAATGCAGAATGGCAGAAAGAAAGAGTGGTTTGTGTAACACCCTACCCTATGCGTATTACCTATTCATATTGTTCATACAATTGCAGCGGAATTAATCTCGGGTGTTGCATTAATTATCAAAATTTACCTAAATAAAATTTCAACATGAATTACTCGCGTAATGGGCTAATAGTTCTTGCAACTTATCATGCAACATAATTCATCACAAACATATATACTCACAACCATATGCATTGGCTTTCATAGCCATAGTCACAGTTTCATACTACACAACTGCATACTATACTGATACAAGCCATAATCGTCACAACTTACACAATTACAAAAATATACACATATCATCAACTTTCCACACCTGTGGATATCTCACACTACATCAGAAGCTAGTGTGCACATGAAAAATGTTCTCAAAACATTTTTACAAAAAGGTGTGGATGACTGGCCAAGATCCTGAGTAGTAGTCCAAACACAGAATAGTTGAAGATCATACCTCATCTTGCCTTCAACTCTTGCTCAGCTCCCACCTATACACCTATCTACTGCTGCTGCTGATGATCTGCTTACACATAGCATAAGCAGAGAAGAAGAATAAAAGAGGGTCAGCTCATGGCTGAGTGAGATAATCATCGCATAGTGAGTTCATAACCAGCATACCCCTACCATACATCTAGCAAACAAGCCAAAGCTCTGGGATCAGATCTCAGCCCTCCGACATCCCAATAGGCAAAAGACTCAACCACCTTGACTTATGCATATGCATCTTATCATGTTTTACTTATAGGCGCCTGGCTACTCCCATGCTAATAACTCTCCTGGGAAACATACCCCACATCCCGTCGGATGTAGTCATACATACCCCAACATCCCATCGGATGTTGTCATACATACCCCACATCACTATTGGTGTAGTCATACCCCGACACCACTCTGGGTGTGGTCATATCTCGTAAGAATTCTTCAGTCACCACCACATGAGAGGTGTGACTATCATACATATCATAATAGAGTAATAGCATAGGGAGCCCGAATTACTATGTAATTGACCATGAGACCAAAGTACTCTTACTTGGTATCCTTATACATGATCCATATCTCATCTTGCTAAATCATAATTCGTTACTTGTACATGTACTTGACCTGGCCACAATTGGCTCAACATAGGTAAATCAGGAGTCGTATAATTGCACTTCCTCGGGATAAACCCTCGTGCAAGTCATCCTCTATAAAACGTCATAATATCACCAGGGAATATATATTTTCCCACATGTGCATCCAAATACAACAATCATGAAAAATCATACCCAATCACCTTCTCGAACCATCATAAAGCATATCAACAGTCAAGCCCAAAATTTGCAACATACGCACAATCATCAGCATAAACCAGGTCCATATTGATTAGGGCAAGTCAATAATATCATACAACAGTCCAGGGTTCATCATATTGCACAAAAGTTCATACACCCTTAATCATGCCATTCTAGTTCACCTAGGTCAATTCTAAGCATCAATATAATTATCGTGATACGACAAACCCGGTATGTCGTGCTAATCCCTCACTAGTTTTAGTCGTTCAACCACCGATTTTAGCTTCCCGTACTAAAACGTCACTTTCACGAACGAAACCCGAATTAAAATCCGAGGTCGTCCTAATATCCCCTGCAGTCTCCCCGTCCTTATTAGTTCTAGACTTTGGGTCCAATTCTCGATAAAAACACATCAAACCCTGGCCGGAGCTAAATTCAGCGATCCCGGCTCCGATCTAAATAATAGCCGAAATTCAGGGATTAGAACTAGAGGATTGATTACTTCGCTGCAGGAAGCTCGTATATGAAATTTGGGCTCAATCCGGCTTCCGGATACTCCGAAACCCTAATTTGGCTTATCGAGAATTCAAGAAATTCCTGAACCAAAAACTTGTTTTAAAGTTCTAAATCGATAAATCACGATTTATGGATGAATTAGGCAATACTTATGGGATTTTTGGATCACTGTAGCTCAAGAATCGAGCTATGAAAATTTTCCCCTAGTTCCCCTCTGTTTCTCTATGTCCGGAAAATGGAAAGAAGAAGTGGAATGGTTTCTGGAAAGTTGAGACGGGGGAGGGAATTAAATGCCCCGATATATTAAATTAATACTTATACTTATCCGATCGCTCGATAATCCAATTTTCATCGAAATACTGTCAAAATGCTCGATTTTAAATCGTGAACTTTCTAGCGATCGAAATATGGATTTTTCCAGAACGAGATGTTACAATTCTCCCCTGCTTAAAAGATTTCGTCCCCGAAATCTATCCTTGAGTCGATAGTACATATCCGCTCGTTACCCCCCTAACCTACACTATCACAAATCTTGTTACTACCTAACTTTTAGGTTAGGAGATTCATAACATAGAGAGTAACACATAACACCTCAAGTTCCCATGTTTAGGTTTCAAAAAACTATACTGGTCTATCACAACAAAAGCACATCAGCAAGTTCAAAACATAACTTACTAAGCAAGATTGTTAACCTTTAAAGTAGGTTGCTACCAACTCAGGGTACTTCTCTCGCATACTTGCTTCAGTCTCCCATGTAGCACTCTCACTATCTTGATTTCTCCACACCACTTTCAACATTGGAATTTCTTTCCTGCGAAGAGTCTTAATCTGAAAATCAACAATCTCAATTGGAACTTCCTCAAAAGTTAAATCTGGACCCAACTCGATCTCTTCTGGTTGTATAAAATGGGAAGGATCCACTTTGTACCTCTTCGGCATACTAACATGAAATACATTGTGGATTTGAGATAGCTCTGGAGGCAATGCTAGTTTATATGCCACTGGTCCAATCTTCTTTGTGATTTCATAGGGTCCAATATACCGAGGTGCAAGTTTCCCTTTCTTACCAAATCTCATCACCCCTTTCCATGGTGACACTTTGATAAATACTTTCTCACCCACTTCGAAATTAACTTCACGCCTATTTGTATCAACATAAACTTTCTGTTGATCTTGAGCCACCCTCAAACGCTCCCTGATTTTCTTGACCTTGTCAACTGTGATCTGAACTATCTCTGGCCCTGAGATTTGCCTTGCTCCTTCTACATCCCAGCATAATGGTGTTCTACACTTCCTCCCATAAAGTGCTTCATATGGTGGAACACCCAAGCTACTATTGTACTGGTTGTTGTAAGCAAACTCAATTAAGGGAAAATGGTCAATCCATGATTCCTCCCATTGCATTACACATGATTGAAGTAATTCCTCGAAAGTTAGGATGGTTCGTTCACTCTGCCCATCTGTTTGAGGATGATAAGCTGAAGTAAAATGAAATTTAGTTCCCAAGGCATCATGTAAACTTTGCAAAAATCGAGATTTGAAGCTCGGGTCTCGATCAGAGATAATAGAAATTGGCACACCATGCAATCTGACGATCTCCTTAATATATAGTTGGGACAAAGTCTCCAGTGACGGTTTCCATCTAATGGGTAAAAAGTGAGCCGATTTGGTCAGTCGGTCCACAATAACCCATACTGCATCTTTTCCCCTTGATGATGGGAGACCATATAAAAAATCCATTGTGATTCTTTCCCACTTCCATTCTGGAATTGGAAGTGGTTGCAGTTTTCCCACAGGAGCTTGATGTTCTGCCTTAACTTTTTGACATACCAGACATGTGAAAACATGTTCAACCGCTTCCTTTTTCATCCCACGCCACTAAAAATATGGTTTGATCATGTGATACATTTTAGTTCTCCTGGGTGCATAGCATAAGCAGAAGAATGAGCTTCATCTAGGATCTCTTTCCTCAAGTTATCAACATTAGGAACACATGCTCTTCCATTCATCTTCAACATGCCATCTACCATTTCAAATGGGCTTTCTTTTCCATCCTCAATGTCTTGAATGATTTTTGCCAACTCTGAGTCCTCCCTCTGCTTCTCACGAATTTTGTCATGCAACAAAGGTCGAATGTTCAACCAAGCTAGTAACCCTGTTACACCATCCACTTCCAAATCAACATTCATTGCCCTCAATTCAACCAGATCATTTATATTCTTCTTCCCCTTTCTGCTTAGGGCATCAGCAACTACATTAGCTTTACCTGGATGGTAATCAATTGTACAATCATAATCTTTTAGAAGTTCAATCCATCTCCTCTGGCGACTATTTAAATCCTTCTGATCCATAATATACTTCAGGCTATTGTGATCAGTTAGGATTTTAAAAGTCTCACCATACAAATAATGTCGCCAAATCTTGAGAGCAAATACCACCGCTGCCAACTCCAAATCATGAGTAGGATAATTTACTTCATGAGGACGCAATTGCCTAGAGGCATATGCGATAACTCTTCCATCTTGCATTAACACACAGCCCAATCCTTGGTACGAGGCATCACTATACACCACAAACTCTCCATGGTTTGAAGGTAAAGCCAGTACTGGTGCGGTGGTCAATTTCTTCTTCAGATCATCAAAACTCTTTTGACATGATTCATCCCAAATATACGTGGTATTCTTCCTCAACAGTTTAGTCAATGGTGCAACAATTTTGGAAAATCCTTCGACAAACCGCCGATAATAACTAGCCATGCCAAGAAAACTTCTCAACTCCGACACATCTTTTGGTGGAGCCCAACTCACCACTGCTTTCACCTTTTACGGATCCACCTCCACTCCTCTTCCAGAAATTACATGTCCCAAAAATATTACCTCCTTCAGCCAAAACTAACATTTTGAGAATTTTGCGTATAATTGTTTCTCCCTTAGAATTTGCAATACAATTCTAAGGTGATTTTTGTGCTCCTCCTCGCTTTTAGAATAGATGAGAATATCATCTATGAACACAATTACAAACTTATCAAGATTTTCATGGAAAACTCTGTTCATAAGAGCCATAAATACCGCTGGTGCATTAGTGAGTGCAAAAGGCATTACCAGGAACTCATAATGCCCATATCTTGTTCTAAAAGCTGTCTTTGAGGTTGCTCCATCTGCCATTTTCAGTTGATGGTATCCAGACCTCAAATCAATCTTAGAAAAGACTGATGCACCCTGCAATTGATCAAACAAATCATCTATTCTTGGAAGGGGATAACGATTCTTCACTATTGCTTTATTCAACCTCTAGTAGTCAATGCACATTCTCATGGAGCCATCTTTCTACTTGACAAACAAAACCGGTGCACCCCAAGGTGAGATGCTAGGTCGAATAAACCCCTTGTCTAGCAATTCTTGCAATTGTTCTTTAAGCTCCTTCAGCTCAATTGGTGCCATTCTATAAGGTGCCATTGAAATTGGTGTTGTGCCAGGTACCAATTCAATATCAAACTCTACTTCCCTTTCTGGTGGAAGGCCGGGAAGTTCTTCGGGGAATACATCAGGAAACTCCCTTGCCACCTCTACATCCTCAACCTTCTTATCATTTACAACAATAAATTGAGCAAGAAAGGCTTCACAACCTTCCTTCACTAATCGAAAAGCTTCCAAGGCAGAAAGAAAACCATGAGTCTCCTTTTTCTTAATGCCTCAGAATATAACAGGACCTTTATCTGGTGTGTTGAATAACCATTCTTTCTTTTGACAATCCACAACAGCTCCATGTGTTGCCAGAAAGTCCATTCCAAGGATGACATCAAATTCATCAAAAGGTAGCAGAATTAAATCTGCTGCTAGGAAAGCTCCTTCCACACAAATGAAGGAACTTCTAATAACTGAGTCTACCTTCAAGGTATCTCCCACAGGTGTTTTAACACATAAGGTATAACCTAGCTTATCTGGAACTAAGCGTAGCATATGTGCATACGTATATGACATGAATGGGTGAGAGGAACCAGTATCGATCAAAGCATATAATTGCTTGCCAAGGATAGAAAGCATACCAGTCACAACTTCTGGTGCCACTTCTGCCTCACCTCGAGTCATTGCATAAACCCTCGGTGCTCCCTGTGCTCTGGTACCCTGCGTACCACTTCCTGATGGCTGATTTCGACCACCACGACCACTCTGAAATCCACTACGGCCTCCCTGGTAACCACCCCTGAATGGGGCTCTACTAAATTGCACTGAAGGCTCGGACTGTGTAGCTCTTACTTCTCTCGAATGCGGGCAATCCCTCATGATGTGCCCAAGTTGGCCACAGTGAAAGAATACACCAGAAAATCTCCTACACTCTCCAAGATGCCTCTTCTAACAAACTTGACAAAATGGAAATTGTGTGGCTGAGGAAATTGGTGCCCTGTATGATGTTCCCGACATAGATTGACTCTGTGTTCTCCCAAAACTGCTAGGACCTCTCCTGGGTGGGTAATGAGGTCCAGCATAATTTACTCCAAACTTCCTCTTCTTCTCTTCTTCTTTGGCCTTGTTTTCCTCTCTACCCTCAACTTCATAGGCTTCATACTTAAGTGCTGCCTCCTTGATAGTGGCCATGCTCTCTTCATCAACCCTGTGAATCTTTTCTTTCAATCCTAGGTGCAGACCATGCAAGTATCTCATCTTCTTCTTATGCTCAGTATCCGCCAACCCATCTTCAAAGTAAAGTAGTCGAACAAACTTGATGGTGTACTCAGTAACTGTCATATTCTCCTGCTTAAGGTTGGCGAATTCATTGTTCTTTGCCCTGATAAAAGCTTCGGGAAGAAACTCTGTCTTAAAGGCCTTCGGGAACTCCTCCCAGGTGAACTGAACTCGTTCACCATTAACTCTAGAGACTGAGGACCACCAGCTCCTCGCGTACCCCTTTAGGAGAAAAACAACATATTGCACTTTTTCCTCTGGGGTTGCATAAAGATACTCAAACACATCTTCCATCTCTCTTAACCACTATACTACAGCATCTGGACTCACATATCCTTTAAAGTCCCTACCACCCAAACTCTTCATCTTTGCATAGTCTAATACTGGCGGTCTTGCATCACCCGCCCCCACTCCTCTCAACTGGTCAGTATGAACATTTTCACAACTTGCGTGCGAGCTACAAGGAAATATTGGCCTTAGCTTGATCCACACAAAATTCATTCTTCACCCACTCTCTTACTTGGTTAAAACAAAAGTTTCCCAAAATAATTACTTGAAAACAAATAAGTTCAAATCTCAATTTTGAAAACCATGATGCAGATAATTTCATCAAATATACCAATACACATAATCATGTCAAACTCAATTCCCAGTTTAAGTCATTATGGGGTACTCCCCTCCTTAGGAGTGTTTAACCTCCCATAGGGTATAGTACGCCATAACAGCAAAAAGAGGTAACCGGGCTCTGATACCAACTGTAACACCCTACCCTATGCGTATTACATAATCATATTGTTCATACAATTGCAGCGGAATTAATCTCGGGTGTTGCATTAATTATCAAAATTTACCTAAATAAAATTTCGACATGAATTACTCGCGTAATGGGCTAATAGTTCTTGCAACTTATCCTGCAAAATAATTGATCACAAACATATATACTCACAACCATATGCATTGGCTTTCATCAGATCTCAGCCCTCCGACATCCCAATAGGCAAAAGACTCAACCACCTTGACTTATGCATATGCATCTTATCATGTTTTACTTATAGGCGCCTGGCTACTCCCATGCTAATAACTCTCCCGGGAAACATACCCCACATGCCGTCGGATGTAGTCATACATACCCCAACATCCCGTCGGAGGTGGTCATACATACCCCACACCACTATGGGTGTAGTCATACCCCGACACCACTCTGGGTGTGGTCATATCTCGTAAGAATTCTTCAGTCACCACCACATGAGAGGTTTGACTATCATACATATCATAATAGAGTAATAGCATAGGGAGCCCTAATTACTATGTAATTGACCATGAGACCAAAGTACTCTTACTTGGTATCCTTATACATGATCCATATCTCATCTTGCTAAATCATAATTCGTTACTTGTACATGTACTTGACCTGGCCACAATTGGCTCAACATAGGTAAATCAGGAGTCGTATAATTGCACTTCCTCGGGATAAACCCTCGTGCAAGTCATCCTCCTTAAACGTCATAATATCACCAGGGAATATATATTTTCCCACATGTGCATCCAAATACAACAATCATGAAAAATCATACCCAATCACCTTCTCGAACCATCATAAAGCATATCAACAGTTAGGCCCAAAATTTGCAACATACGCACAATCATCAGCATAAACCAGGTCCATATTGATTAGGGCAAGTCAATAATATCATACAACAGTCCAGGGTTCATCATATTGCACAAAAGTTCATACACCCTTAATCATGCCATTCTAGTTCACCTAGGTCAATTCTAAGCATCAATATAATTATCGTGATACGACAAACCCGGTATGCCATGCTAATCCCTCACCAGTTTTGGTCGTTCAAACACCGATTTTAGCTTCCCGTACTAAAACGTCACTTTCACGAATGAAACCCGAATTAAAATCCGAGACCGTCCTAATATCCCCTGCAGTATCCCCGTCAATATTAGTTCTAGGCTCCGGGTCAAATTCTCGATAAAAACACATCAAACCCTGGCTGGAGCTAAATTCAGCGATCCCGGCTTTGATCTAAATAATAGCCGAAATTCAGGGATTAGAACTAGAGGATTGATTACCTCGCCGCAGGAAGCTCGTATATGAAATTTGGGCTCAATCCAGCTTCCGGATACTCCGAAACCCTAATTTGGCTTATCGAGAATTCAAGAAATTCCTGAACCAAAAACTCGTTTTAAAGCTCTAAATCGATAAATCACGATTTATGGATGAATTAGGCATTACTTACGAGATTTTTGGATCACTGTAGCTCAAGAATCGAGCTATGAAAATTTTCCCCGAGTTCCCCTCTGCTTCTCTCGGTCCGGAAAATGGAAAGAAGAAGAAGTGGAATGGTTTCTGGAAAGTTGAGACGGGGGAGGGAATTAAATGTCCCGAGATATATATATATATATATATATATATATACGTATACTTATCCGATCGATAATCCAATTTTCGTCGAAATACTGTCAAAATGCTCGATTTTAAATTGTGAACTTTCTAGCGATCGAAATATGGATTTTTCTGGAACGAGATGTTACAGTTTGATTGATTGAGTGTGTTGGTTTGGAATTGTGGAACCTTGTGATTTGAATACTTCCACCACCTAAAAGGCCTTTTCCCCATGTTCAAGACCTTAGCCAGTCATCTGAACCTGTGTCTAAGACCTCCGGATTAGTTAGTGGTGACACCTCATATGTGAGCTCTAGCATTTAGAGGCTGCCTTCATGGTGAAGAGACGTTAGGGATTGAGAGAATAAGCATGCACATTTTTCGCATCAAATTGTCCTGACCCCACTGGTCGAGAGTGAGCGATTCATTTTCTCATAATTTCTATACTCTTTATCCCGGTGAGGACCTAGATTACTCGGTCTTAATTCTGATATCTTGAGCTTTATGCATGAAGTGACTGTTTTAAATAAGTCGTTAAGTCAAGTCTATGTTGGTTGGTGAACAGAAGGGAGACTCTTCCTTTGCTCGACTTTACTGCATTCGAATGTCATCTGTGGCCTGCTTGATTGAAAGCCAGTATGATCCACGTGTTTTGTGCCGATATGATATGCCCTAAAGCCTGCTTGATTGAAACGTTTTGAGCTTACCTTGTGTCTGACTTGGTTTGCTTGGGGACAAGCAAACGGTTAAGTTTGGGGGAATTTGATAACGATGTAATTGCACATGTTTGCACCCGTAGTTCTTATCCGTTTGTGGGTCATAGTCGTGTATTTTTTGCCTATTTTACGCTGGGTTGTGCTACTTTGTCATATTTCAGGTCCCAGACGTTGAAGGAAAGGCTAAGCACGAGTTTTGGGGCATTCGGAAGTCATTCGGTCGAGCTGGAGCCAAAACACGGGCGCGCCTAAATCAAAGCACGGCCGTGTTCCTGGACCATGTTTTTACTGCCAAGGCTTGATCCAAGGTTGTCCTGCGCTGGCCCAAAACACGGGCGGGACTGACTCAAAACAAGGTCGTGTCCAACTTTGGGCACGACCGTGTTTTCCCCAAAATCTGGCCGTGTTTTTAACACGTGGCAAGGGCACGGGCGGGCTGGAGTAAGCACGGCCGTGCCCTCGACCGTGTTTTGCCCAGTGATGCCCTTTTAGGCAGATTTGAGCCAAAAGAGAAGGGGTTCCGAGTTTTAGGGGGACAGAGCGATTCCTAGAGAGAGAAAGCAACGAACCAGAGTTCCCAAGTTCCCTAGCTTGATCTTCATCACCATTGGAGCCCAACTTGAGCTTGGAGAAGTGTCGTTTGACTACCAGGAGTAGAAACCCATCATTCACATTATGGTTTCCGCATCTGAATCTGCTTTTGCTTCTCTCTCCATGGAGTAGTATTCCCATTCATTTGGGTATGGAGAACCCTAGATTTGTATGTTAGGTCTGATTGTATGATCCCAAGTACAGATTGTATGATTTGATTATATTCAATTGAGGCTTGAATGATTGAATGACTTGAATCCTGATCAAATTCCTGTTATTTCTGCTTTAGCCTAGAAAGAGAATATCTGCCTAGGTTAATAGAGCACCCTTAATTGAAGGTAGTGAATTGGCGACTTTAGTCGAGGAGCCAATTCACTATTCTGTACCGAATTTACTTCGGTAGTGGAGGTTTGGTTCGTTAGGGCCTCAATCTATTTACTCCGGTGGAGGTTAGTCGCCCGCTGGGGACTCAGATTGAGAAGGTCTGGAGACCTTTATTCGAGACTTCAGACTGCTTAAGAACCTCCCGCAGTATAACTATCATTAAACCTGAACTTGGTAAATTGCAATCTGGCCTAACTGCAGTCTAGGGGGAACCATATACGGGTGACCTCTCTCAACTTGAAACAACCTTCTTGCTTGCTTTACTTGTTTGCTTGTTTGAACCTGCACTAAAGTCTCACCGCTAAATAATAAGAATTCGCTGAGTAGTCATCACATCTAGGACCCAGGTTAACATTAAAACCCAAACCCGCTACACTACGCTTTAGGAAGTGGTTACACTTGGCCATTTTCTAGAGTGACAGTAGGAGTGAGTCAATATGTACGGGATCAAGAATAGTTGAAGCATCTAATTCATCTAACCAGCTACTATCCCGCACAATATGCTCATTACATCCTGAGTCAATCAGCCATTCAGATAAATCGAAGAGATTACCAGCCATGTGTGCTTCAAGATTGCTCGACGATGAGGATTTTGCCGAATCTGCCAGGAGTTGTTTCAACTGATCAAGCTGTGCTGCTGTGAGTCCTGGGAACGAGCTCGCCTCAGGTTCAAAGTGAGCAGCTCTCGACTGTGCTTCACTGCGCTGCTGCCTTGGCTTGTTCGGACGGTCACCTTGTCATGATTTCTGAAGATCCGGCGGATACCCATGAAGTTTATAGCAGGTATCAATCGTATGGACAAGCTTATGACAATGGGTGCAGCAAGGCTTGTCTCCCGTATCCCATTCAGAACGCCCCTACTCTCCACTTGTCAAAAAAGTCGCTGCCTCTACAACAGGACGCCGCCTAGCCGTTATGTTACGCTGATGTTCCTCAGTGGACACAGCCTGATAAGCATCGGTTAGAGTTGGTGTAGGCCTCATGCATAGCAACTGAGTTCTGACGATGGCGAAGACGTTGTATAGTCCCATAAGGAACTCAAAAAGGCGCTCCATCTCAGTCTTGTCTCGTTGTCGTCGCGGCAAGTCAGACATGCTGCCTCCACAAGTGCAACCATCGCACTTACAATGGGGGTCATGGTTGACAGCCTGCATCTCGTCCCAATAGGTGCGGAGGCGTGTGTAGAATGCTGAAATAGTGAGCTTCTCCTGCCGAGTTCCAAAACTTTGTTTAAGTAATTAATTCAAACAATAAATTGTTATGCAAACATGAACAACACCCCCGTTTTAATCACAAATATATCAACCATCGCACAAACGCCGAAACTCGTAAGCACGCGGCTTTGCTCCTTTTCCGAAACTCTTTTCAAGGTCGGACCAGATTTCCCTCTCCGTGAGAGCCGAGCAAACACTGTCGCGGACCTCCTTGGACATCACCGTCTTAGGCCAACCCTTCACGATGGAATCACAACGTGCACAGGCATCAGTCCTCTCCTTGTTTCCAGCCATTGGTTTTTGTAACGTCCCATCAAGAAAAGCCATCTTGTTCTTAGCGATAAGAACTTCGGTCATGTCATCCACCCACTCACCGTAATTAGAATTCGTGAGCAGGTCACTCAGAAACAATTGGGCGGGGTTCTCAGAGGGATAAAGGAACATCGACGAGTTCAATGGGATAGCCTCTGCGCCGGCATCAGCAATGCCAGACGTCATTCCTACCTTGTTGTCGTCCTTCGCCATCACAAGAGAACTGCAAGAAAATCCCTAGAGCGAAGCCTGCTCTGATACCATGTAAAATAAACGAATGCGGAAGCAAAGCAAACACACGACACAACAATTTTACGTGGTTCTTGTCATCCACAGTGGATGACTTTATTCCACGGAGAAACGATCTCAAGCTCTTATCTCATCTGCTACTGTATGTGTGCTGCAGGTTAATAATAGGCAGCCGCACAAGAGGCTAAACCTATTTATATGCCCAGCAACACAAGTCTCTAGGGCAAAGGTACTAAAGGTTCCAAAATATGACAATAACACTCTCAACATAAGTCATATTGAATAAATCAAATAATAGAGAGATAAACAGATTTCCGTGGTATCCTTGAAGTGTTTAGGACTAATAATCCATGGGAGAGCCTCAAGACTCTCCGAGCTACTGATCATAATATTAGTTAATCATTCATGTTACATGTACATCAATATATATATATGTATGGCCACAATCGGCTTAAGGGATAAGAAGAAGAAACCCTATCCTGCTACGTATGAAACACTTCCCGTGCATGGGCTGATGTCATGAGTACGGGCTTTAACAGTCAAGGCCACCAAGACGAAATCAACTAGCCACCAAAATGGGTACAAGAGAACCCATGGTGGTGGGATCACCTATCAAGAAGACAATTACCAACTAGTCACCAAAGCAGTGATGAATACCCCAAAGCGGTTGGAGCAACCGTCACGCTGGCAATTACGAGAGCAGATACACCTAATGATTGTAAATAGGAGAAATGGAGATTGTTTAAAGGATCACAAAACTAACATTTGACATCTCATGTCAAACTTTATTTTTCTCTACAATGTATTCATAATTTTAGCTTTTAGTCATGAAGCTCTCATTGAACCTTTATAGAAGTAGAAAAATTTATCTTAATTTTCTCAGCCATAAAAAATATCGAACACCCTCGTTCGAACATTCTGTTGGAGAGGTTTGAACCGTGATATTGTCATTGTTCTATAAGTTAAATGTCCGATCCATTTAAATTTAAACATGAGTTCCCTCTCTAGAAAGCACAAAAGTGTGAGACCTGCATATGGACAAATCTGGGCTTGCACAGTTGCACGAGAATGTAAAGCTCTATTGTTCTTCTCTTTGATTTCGATTTGGCGTGCTTTGGGTTCAATAAGTGTTGCTTTAAGTGGGTTTTGAGCAGAGGTCGTTAACTATTATTTACCCATAAATAAGGTAAGGTTTTAGATGTATGAAATTTTATAAGCTATAAATATCTATTATGCATCCGTTATAAAAAATATCGGGTTAATAGCATTTTGTATTCCTCTATTATTGTAAATTAACAAACGTACTCCTCCATTATTTTTCGCACAAACATACCCTCCTAATATTAAAATGTAATGATTATACCCTTTCGTCTAATTATCAGTTAAGTGACTATTAAATAGACTGAAAAATTACCCAATTGTCCCTCTTTTAATCTTAATTTAATTTTAATTATTTTATTACTTTATATGACAAATAAATTAATTAAAAGAAAACCAACACGAGCAAAAACATCCTTCCTCTTTCCCTAGAGGAGACGCCCCGAACGGTTCCACCGCCAGCAGTAATTCGCCATCCTCGCTCATCACTACGTCCCCACCCTTTCGTCGCTGCGGAGTAACACTTGTTTTGCTTTGGAAATTTTAGCTTACTTGCTTTTCATTTCATCACTCAGCTTATATGTTGGAGAGTTGGTGGTTTACAGTTCAAGAAAAGAAGACAAACTTGGGATAGAAGAAAGTACAACCCGAAAGTGGAAATGGTGCAAATTAAGGAGTTGTGGACTTGTTTGTTAATTTGCCAGAGACGACTTCACTCCAGTTTTAATGCATCGCCATCTTAGTTGAGGATTGGATTGGTTTTGATGCCTACGTCGTCGACTTCAATCTAACGGTCGACTGGTTTGAAGATTGGATATCTGCCTCTTCCTATGGTGATTCTTTTTCTAGAGAGCGAAGAAAACTAACGTTTTTTCTCTGATAACCCCCCCCCCCCCCTCGCGGGGTACGTTGATGGCAGGGGTTTGGTGAAGAGATCTGCTAGCTGATGGATTGTGGAGATGTGAAGGACCTTGATGATGTTGTAAAAAAGTTTTTCTCGAACAAAATGGCAGTCAAACTCAATATGTTTGGTCCTTTCATGGAATGTTGGATTTTTAGCTATGTAGATTGTCGATTGGTTGTCGCAATAGAGAATTGCTGGTTGTGGATGAGCAATTTGCAGGTCTTGGAGAAGAAAAGGAAGCCACTGGATTTTGCAGCTTGTATGGGCAAGAGCTCTATATTCAGCTTCTCATGAAGAGCGAGAGATGGTGGTATGCTTCTTGCTTTTCCAATAAATGAGGGAGTCATCAAGATAGACACATGAATCTATTGTAGAGCGGCGTGTATCAATGCAGCCTGCCCAGTCTGAGACACTGAAGGCCTTCAATTGAAGGAAAGTGTTAGCAGAGAAGAAAAGACCACTTGATGGAGCTGATTTGATGTTTAAGATTCGAATAACTACTTTGTAATGATCTTGACTTGGGTTGGAGATGAACTGACCGACCTGTTGTGTAGCATAGCTGATTTATGGTCTGGTAGTTGTTAGGTAGATAAGTTTGCCAACAAGTCTTCTGTAAAGAGTTGGATCAGGAAAAGGATCTGAATGTTGGGAAGATAGATGTTCCTTGTAGTCAATGGGAGTGGGAACAGGTTTGTAGTGCAATAAATCTGCCTCTTCCAATATTTCCAATGTATATTTACGTTGAGATATGTGAATTCCTTTTCTTGATCTGGAAACCTCGATACCCAGAAAAAACTTGAGGGGGGCCAAATCTTTGTTGTTGAATGCATTGTGTAGGAAGTGCTTGAGGCTAGTGATTTCCTCTAAGTGTGTTCCTGAAATGACTAAGTCGTCAACATATACCAGAATGCATGTGTATGAGGTGGTGGTAGCCTTGTAGAATAGAGAATGATCAACTCTGTTGGATTGGAACCCTTGTGATATGAGTTTGTTTGCTAATTTTGAGAACCATTGTCTTGATGCTTGTTTGAGACCATATAAGGACTTGTTTAGGACACAAAATGTTGACTTGAAACTTGGAGGTGCCTTGTATTAAGGGGGAAGTTTCATGTAGACTTCTTGGTCAAGGTCTCCATTAAGAAAAGCATTGTTCACATCCAAATGGTGAACATGCCATTTTTGAGTTGCTGCAATTACTAAGAATAATCTGATTAGTCATCTTAACAACTGGTGCAAAAGTATATTGGTAATCAACACCTTCTTGTTGACTGTAGCCTTTGGCTACAAGTCTGGATTTAAATCTGTCAATAGATCCTTAGTATTGAATTTAATGCGAAAATCCCACTTACAACCAATGGCTCTTTTGCCTACTGGAAAACTACTTCCCAGGTTTCATTAGCATCAAGGGCATATAGTTCTAAGGTGACAGCAGAATCCCATTCTGAGAATTGAATTGCTTCTTTGTATGTATCAGGTTCTTTGTGGGAGGAGAAGGAGATGAAAAAGAGTTTTTTATAAGAACAAAGCATAGACTAATCAAGAAATGTGGAGAGGGAGTGTTTAGTACCTTGGATTTATTATTGTGGAAGATGATTGGTGGAAGGAATCTGCTGAAGCAGGTTGAAATGGTAGTTTTGAAGGTGTGGAGGTCGTTTGGAGGTCCTGTTGGACTTTCTGATAGGTTGAGATGGTGGTGGAGGAGGTGGTGGGGGTACTGGCGAGGGAGGTGGGATAGGAGGTTGGGGTATAGGAGTGATGGAGTCAGTATCAGGATCATCATCACCGTCATAGTGAAGATGGTTGATGTGATCAGTTTGGCTAGTGGTAGGATTGGTGGGTGATGGGGGTTGTAATTGGGAGTTGGGTCATCAAAGAGTGTAGGTGGTGTAGGAGGGGAACAAGGGGTGGACAGGTCAGAGTGAGTGTCCTTGAAATGAAAGTGATGTTCATAGAAGTGAACATCTCTGGAAGTGAAAACCTCATTGGTAGCAAGATCATATATCTTGTAGCCATTGATGCCTGTTGTGAAACAAATGACAACCCATTTCTTACCTTTATAGTCATACTTGGTTATGTAGTTTTTTTTTTTGTTGAATCAGTTTCTCTCTTATTAATACGAAAAGGAAACCAATACAGCGAAGACAAAGCGTTAACGCTTTGTATCATATCAAAACCATTGCCATATTCTACTCAGCTTATATCTATACCCTCAACTACTCAAAACTAGCAACAAACAGAAAATCAAAGGTATCCCAATTGCGCGAGGTCCCCTTGCAGCATAGCATTTCCAGCAACAAGGCATTGCAAATCCGCTTGCAGCTGGGCATCAACTTTCTCCGGGTCCGGGTTTGCACCACCATGTACAACTCTGCATCGCTCACGCCATATGTATGTCAGCACCATACACTACCCAACCCCATGCCATCTCATTTTCCTCGAGGGCCGAACCATAGAGCAGGTTGTATCCAGCATTGTATCCCAATCTCCAGCATCAAACAATTTGCAGTTTAAACTCGAGACAAGGAGACGAGCAAAGGAGCATTGTAGGAACAGATGCTCTCTTGTTTCCATTGGAAATGTGCATAATGGACAATAGGCTATTGTTACCTTCCTCCAGCTCAGTAGCTTATCCCTCGTCACTATAGCATTTCTCACGATAAGCCAAGCAATAAAGCTATATCGAGGAGGGCAGAACTTGCTCCAGACAAGCTTAAACCACGGCACCTCTGCTTGCTTTGCACGCAGGGATTCCCAAACCATTCGAACAAAATACACCTTCATCAATTTCGTTCCCCAATAAAACTCAACATCCCGCTGCTGTATCCATGGTCTAATCTGATCTCTGAATTTGAGCAGTCTCTTCCAGGTCTAGGAGCTGCTATACTGAGGCTTCATCGACCACAAATCAGTCTGTTTACATTTATACTCATACATCCATGCAACCCAGAGAGTCCCAGACTTTAGAAGAAACAACCACAGCATTCTAATAGTGCTAGCTAAGTTCCAAGCCTGAAGATCTTTAATCCCCAATCCCCCTTCTTTCTTCGGAAAAGCTAGTTTTTCCCAAGCAACTTTAGCTTTACCCTCATCACTGCCATGCCATAAAAACTGGGAGCAGACTCTCTGCACTTGTTTTATAACTTTTTTGGGAAGAACAAAAAGTTGCATCCAAAACTGCACTATCCCCATCAGTACAGAGTTCAATAACTACAATCTCCCTGCGTAAGAGAGCTTTTTAGCCACCTCTGTTGAAGACAACTTCCCAGTGATCAAAGGCAGACCTAAGTAGCGAACAGGGAGCTTACTCTCTTGGAATCCTGAAAGCAGAAGAGCAGTAGACTTGTACTTAACAGAATCACCTCCAAAATAAACCTCGGACTTGGATGGATTGCATTGAAGTCCAGATATCCCATAAAACTGTTGTAGCACCTCTTTAACTTGAAGTATGGCTTGAGCTGACCCCTTTGTAAAAACAATGATTTCATCGGCAAAGCACGTGTGATTAAATTGCACCCTCTTGCACTGTGGATGAAAGAGGATTTTCCCCTCCTGACCAGCCTTCATCAACAAGGTAGAGAGCCCCTCCATAGCTATTGTAAATAGGTATGGCGATAGGGGGTCCCCCTGCCTAACCCCCTTCATAGCTCGAAAATAACCACAGAAACCACCATTAATATTAATACTATAGTGTGCAGTTTGAATGCAACACTTAATCCACTTGAGGAACTGTTCAGGAAAACCCATAGCATTCATCATAAGAAAAAGATAGTTCCAATTCACAGAATCGAAAGCTTTCATTATGTCGATTTTGATAGCACATCGAGAGGAAAGCCCTTGTCTGTGATACCCACTGACAAGCTCTTGTGCTAGCAAGATGTTATCCATTATGCTTCTTCCTTTAATAAAAGCTGATTGGGAGGGGCTAATAATAGTTGGTAAAAATTCCTTAAGTCTGTTTGAAAGAATCTTAGCCACAATCTTGTATAAAAGGTCCACACAAGATATAGGTCTATAATTCTTAAGGGTATCAGCAGTTGGTATCTTAGGGATTAAAGAAACCGCCGTGGAATTCACACCACTAGGAAGCTTACCTTGTTGGAAGAAGTCAAGGATCCCTCTAGTGACATCCTGCCAATTATATGCCACGTTCTTTTGTAAAACCCAGCAGAGAATCCATCTGGGCCAGGGCCCTTCTGAGGATTCATTCCAAAAACAACTCGCCTGATCTCTTCAGTAGTGACAGGTTGGACAAGAAGGTCCTTCCCCTCATTTGTTATTGTGTTTCTTACCAAAGCTGCTACCTCATCTCTACTAGGTTTGATCTCAGGATTGGCCTCACCCAAAAGCTTTTTATAGTAACCAATAACCTCCTCTATTATCTGGTCAGACTGAACAAGCTCCTCCCCTGTAGTAGATACCAGTTTTCGAATTCCCTCTTTGAGGTTCTGATTTTCACTGCTTGATGAAAGAATCCCGAGCTCTTATCACCTAGATGCAGCCAAGATACTCTCGGCTTCTGCCAACAGAAACTCTCATAAGCCACCTGAAGCTTAGCACAATCAGCTTGTAATTTATTTACTTCTGCAAAATGAGCCGAAGTAGGATCTGAGAGGGCTAACAGTTGTGCTTGCATTAGTTGCTCTTCTGATGCTTTAACCTGACCTTGCAAATCACCATAGATACCCTTATTGAACGGCTTCAATGCCTTCTTAACTTCTTGCAACTTACTTTGAACAATCTGCAATGGAGACCCCTTAAGATCCTTCCTCCAAGCTTTCTCTACTGTTTCCAGGAAAAGAGGATGTTCAGCCCAAAACTCAAAGTACTTGAAAGGCTTGGGGAGTGTTTTAACTGGCGCGGCTGTGCTGACTTGAATACCACAGTGATCCGAGAAAGCTGATGGGTAAGCTTCCATGGCACAGTCAGGGAAGTGCTCAATCCAGTCCAAGTTCACCAAAGCTCTATCCAACCGTCGCGCAATAGGGTTATTTTGTTGTCTGTTGGTCCATGTGAACTGAGGCCCCGTGGTTCTGTAATCCAGGAGCTCCATATTCCCTATCCAGACATTAAAGGCTGTCATACTAGAAGTGACAGATTTCTGATTACTTGTCTCACTTGGTACTCTAACTGTGTTGAAATCTCCCCCCACAATCCAGGGGTGACCTGCAACCCTTAGTTTCCCTATTTCTTTATATGTGTTGCACCTGTCCTCCTTATCATTAGCTGCATACACAGCTGTTAAGAAGAAAGATTCCTTGTTCAATCCTTTCACTACTGCATGAACAAAGTTCTTCCCCGGTTTTAATACCCTAACTTCAACAAGCATATCCCAGAAAAGCCATACTCTGCCCAACTGTGAATCCACACAATTCAAACATTTCTCCCATCCTGCAAACACCTCTTCCACTACCTCTTCTGCCTTATTTGCCTTTATTCTAGTCTCTAACACTGCTACAATATCTAGTTTATTACGTTGCAAGACTCTTAACAAGTCCCGCTGTTTAGAGGGTTTATTAAACCCTCTAACATTCCAAAAGAGCACAATCATTTAGAAGAAGAGGGTTTAACCCCTCCCTTCTTACCTTCCTTCTTACCTTCTTTCTTTTTAGGAACTGCCTGTAACTTCACTGGTTCTCTATCCTCCAACTTACTAAGGACGCTGAATGCAGAAGCGGATACCTGAAATGTGTTTTGAGGGCTTGATTTCGGTGACCAAATACGGGGTTTTGCTCCATGGATTACCTACTGAAACTCAGCCTCAGAATGCAACTTTGGAGATGCCACCTCCTGAAACGAGCTGTCCAGGTTTGCTGGGATGATATTTCTGTCCAATGGTGCCCCCACCATAGCACTCAATTGAGGATCATCATCAAATATTACTATCTCCTTGCCCTTATCAGAGCCCTTGGTAGTGCTGGACTGTTCCTGAGACTGACTGGCATCCGAAGACTTCTGCACTGGAACTTCAGAGACAACAACCTGCTGGTTCTGATGCCTTGCACAGTCTCCATTTATGCCAAACAGATGGCAGACAGGAAACAGTGGCGGCAAGTTACAGTAAGTAACCCCGACCTTCAAGGATTGATCATCATCAGGCCACAGCATCACATGATCCGGACATTCACTATCCACCGTAAGTTCAACCAACACCTTAAAATAACCATGTCGATCCCCCATCCTGGTTGTATGATCAATACCCAATGGAACCCTTAACCAGCTTGCAATTCGACTAAGACCTTGGAAATCATAATACTCAAGCGGCACATTCACAAGATTAACCCAAATCGGAAGCGCTTTCCGCCCTAGATCTTCAACACTAATACATGGCACCCATGGCCTGAGATAAAGCAGATTGTTGAGATAGAACCATGGCCCATTCTCAAGAATTCATTCGCAGACCTTTGGATTCGGCAACTGAATATGAAGCATTCGATCGTAGAGCAGAGAGACACGAACCACACCATCACGGCCCCAGAGCTTGTTTTCCCAGCGGCAAAGAACGTACAGCGAGGGCGGATCCTGAAGAAACTGGCTGACTAGACAATTCTTCCATCTAGCCGCCCCAGCATCGCGCACCGCCTTAGGCATACGAATCCCTCCATTGATCACTTCAGGCTTGATATAGGTGAGACGATTGGCCTCCGAGATGCCAAACAGCGTTTCCCAGGGTTTCGTGGGAACTCCTTGAGCCTCGCCAATTGAAGCCGTCGAATTAGCTGCCTCCGTCGCACTTACACCACTCATGAGAAGAGGTTTTTTAAAGAGGTAGCAAAACAAAGACAACCAAATACTCTTAATGCTCTAAGGTCAGGCTTATGATTAAAGAGTTGCTCAAACGGTGTTTTGTTCCCCATGACAATTGAAGGAACACGATTGATTAAGTGAACTGCATGTCTATCACTCATCCCAAAAACCAGATGGTAAATTTGCTTGGAATTTCAAAGCTCTAGCAACAACAAGAATGTGTTGATGTTTTCTTTCAACTTTGTTGTTTTGCTGTGGGGTTTCAACACAGGATAATTCATGGAAGATACCTGTGTTGTTGAAAAAAGCATTCATTTGAATTTTTTTTCCTTGATCACTTCTAATCCTTTGAGCAGATGTTTGAAATTGGGTTTGGACATAAAGACAAAATTCATGGAATTTGGTTATAGCTTCTGATTTTGAAGATAATAGAATGGTCCATGTCATTCTAGTGAAATCATCTACAATGGTTACAATATATTTAAAGCCATCATATCTAGGAATAGAATTGGGACCCCCATAGATCAATGTGTATAAGCTGAAAAGGTTGTGTGCAAACAGTGTTGCTATAAGGAAAATGCGGTCTTTTCTGCCTTGGAAAATGACAGACATCAAGAGACAATGACTTGGCTGCGTTAATGGAGGTACATATTTCTCTAAGGAAGGGATTTTGGAATGAGTAACATGGTCAAGTCTGTAATGCTAAAGATCAAAAGTGTGGTAGCTAGTAGTTGTGATGTGTTTCGGTATACTATCTGTGGGGTTGGGATCTATGAGGTATAGGCCATCGGATAGTTTAGCAGAACCAGTCATCTTCTTGAGTTGCATATCCTGTACGTGGCAAACATTGGAGAAGAATGTTAAGCATAAAGAGGTATTTGTTGTCAGTTCGATAACTGAAATAAGGTTACAGTTGAAATAAGACACAAAAGGGCTTCCTCAAGACTGAGGCCACGAACACATATAATACACAAATGGGTGCTACTCTAGAGTAATATTACAATGGTATTAGTACTTTAAATTTTTTTTTTTTTTGTCTTTATGGTATAACTTGAAGTTGTACTATTAACATTATGGTACAATTTGAGGTTGTACCTATACTCTTTTGTACAAATCACTTTTATGGTACAACTTGAATTTGTACTTTTATGTTATGGTATAACCTGAAATTGTATCATAACATAAAAGTACAAATACTCTTATGGTACAACCTAAACTTATACATTTAACGTTATAATATAACTTCAAATTATACATTAAAGCACAAATAGTTGAAATTACAGTACACTATCGGGTATTTACACAGTTGGGTATCATTCTTCTTTTTTAGCAATTGATAATCCCCTGGATGGGCGGCCATGAAGCAGGTCAAAAAGGGTGATATTTTATTCCGTTAGATTAGCAAATGTTTGATATAATGATATACTTTATCTTTTATATTATACAAATGTAACGACTAATTATTTCTTCATGGACCATGTGCACATTAAACTATTATATGTGCGTAGTCGTGTGGGCAGGCAGGCAGAGGCAGATAGCAATATGAGATGGTGGGATACAGGGATAGTATTGACTGTATGCTTTAGCGGAAAGATGACTGATACCCACTCTTTTTGACTCTTGAGATGGGTGCACTGTTGGGGAGACAAATTATTGATGTTGCTGTACATTAATTGGCCCGACATCACATTATGCAACAGTAATGCTTAATTTCAAGATCTGGTTTACTTTATTATCATAGACACTAGATATGGTGTTTGCTTCGAATTCTACTGTACCACGGTAGAGATCACGAACAACCCATTTACCATCTCAGCGTCAGCAGTTACGACTACAAAGCGACGCCTAGTCCAAAAATGCGAAGAAAGAGCATCACTTTTTCAGGAAACGAGTGATTATAGTCGTGGTAGCGAAAGTTGTCGTACACGAAATGAGCCAGCCACTTGGAAGCCGCATAACACAAAGTAGCCAATATTGCCAGCCCAGTTCTTGTGGAAGCTGAGATCACCCCTTGCTTGGTTGCTGCAACAACGCCAATTATGGCAACAGCAACGACCTTGAGAATGATCTCGGCAGCATTCAGACACTTGTACGCGCAGTTGCAGCTGCTGCAGTTCACCACATGGGTCCAGTACCTGGAAAACCAAAATGAGAGAGAAAACTGACCAACGAACAAAAGGAAATGAAGATTTTTAAGATGGAAAACAAGTATCGAATACCTATCCATAAGTTGTTCTCTCGGCGGGGTTGGAGGAAGTTGGCCCGTATACTTGCCTCTCCAATCGACTTCACTATCCGCATACTTGTTGAACCATCGTCTAAAGCCAACAACCAGACCATCGGACTTGGCAGGCAAGAAACATGCCTTCTGCCAATTCTCAGGCCCGATTTCTTTGATTTTGCGCTCCTGTCAAACGAAACGATCGATGTTTTACGATCATACAATAATGTTTTAATTAACAAATGAGAGCCGTGGTGATATCATATGATATCCGTGTGAAATGCTTAAAGGAAAAGGCCAAGTAATTAAAAATCACCTCAATATGGAGAAGATATAGATCAGAGTCCAGGAGTAAGTTTGTCCCCATATGGGTCATCCATCTAGGTACAACTTTATCCACCCAAACATCAAAGTTTCGCGGGAACACCCAGATTAATCTACTATGACCTGGACTGACAGGGATACACATGAAAACCAATGCCGTCTTCCGCTCTATATATATAGATGGCTGCAGGACAAGAAAGAAAGCAACGCCAAAGAGCAGACATAGGATAGAACGACTCAGCAGTTAATTTCATCTCCAATCGGACGCTCACCGAAATTCTATTCTAGCTAGAATCAACGAGACCCAATTTCAAGTTATACCTCATCATTGGGCCTAGAAGGTATATCGGTATGGATAGAAATTATGCAGGGTGCATGAAATTTACTGTAGCCGAATCCAAGTTCTGCATCAAATCCTTCTACGCCTAGTTTCTTCACTGTAAATTCTACTGGTCTTCCCCCTTCTTTATCACGCTTCTCTGGTAATAAAAAAAAAAAAAAACGGGGACTTCCAGTCAACTTGAGTAGCTTCACAAATCAAATCATACAGAAAATGAAATCAAGTGACCAATCAGAATATACCCTTCAATGGCTGTGTTGGTACCAGCCCATAGTGTGCATAGGGAAGATGAGCAGGATCTGCAAGATTCTCTATCAATACATCATACCTAAACCAATCAACGCAGAAGGGAAATTATTAATTTCAAAACCAGTGCAAAGAATTTCGTCAATGTTATTTTTAATAAGAGGTCCAGAGCAATATATATAATGAGCTTTAATTTTTTTTACCCATAAGGGACATCTCGGTTTCCTATAATCTTAGTGAATGATGGATCACCCAGCTCTGAAATGAAAGGAGGCTTCTTTTTCTCAAAGATGTCTTTGTATTGAGGATCAGAGTTGGGCCAAAACCAAACGATGTCATGATGCACTATTGCTGGATACACTGCAACACAAGCCCTTTTACTTGTATGAACCTGCAAAATTCCCCCCCCCCCCCCCGGCCAAGTTCATCCCTTCATTAAGAATCGGATCGAGTTCATAATGATAGAAAGAATCGATGCAGGCTAGGAAGAGAAACTATATGATCGAAGTAAGCGCAACTACTACTTACTGGAGGACCATCAAGAGGGGCTTGAGGGATGAGGTTGCAGTCGCCGGAGCCATCAAAACACCAACCGTGATAAACGCACTGCAGCCTTCCCGATGGATCAATCCTTCCTTCCGATAGGGGAGCCAGGCGATGAGGGCACATATCATCGAACACCTTCCACGCATTCTCCTTCCTGTCCCACCACACCACCACGTCCATCCCCAACACCTTCTTCGCATGTGGGACCCTCTCGTCCAAATCGCACACTGGCATGACCGGATACCACTGTGAGTACCAGTCGAACTTCTCTTCATCGCCGGAGGAAAATGCGGCGGTGGCGGCTTCGACTGGTACTTCCACTGAAACAGGGGAAGAGAAAAGCTTGAATTTGGACGATGAAGTGGTTCCAAGTAATGGCTGAGAAGGCGAAGTAGGTACGGAACTGGAATGGGAATTCGCGAATTTGGGTTTGGATCGATGGGAACAAATGAGGGATGTCGGGAAGTGAAGGGATGTAAGAGAAGCAGAACTTGCGTAAGCTTCCATGGCTGCTCGCTGCTATTACGATTACCGCCTTTCTGCGACGGAGAGAGAGAGATCAATCTATCTAATTATAATTTATAAGGACTTAGCAAAAGGTACTGTGCATACTTACGACGTCGCTTCGTGGGCAGCTCGGTTAACTACTTTTTTACCATTTTGACTTGAGTTAGGTTCCGTGAGGAATTTTCCCCCTACTTTTTGTTGAACATTTTCGACAAGATGTGTTGTTCAGTAAATATGATTGGGCTATTGCGCTTGCTGGACAATTTGTGAGAAGGTGCTTATAGTCAGTCTATAGGGACAGGAACATGATTGTTGTGTTGTGTGTCTCGCCATTGTCGGAGGCTTAGGATAGGGTGAGTAACCCTTTGTTACTCACTCGTGAGTAACCACCTAGGAACCGTTGATCTGGGGCGGACGGATCGTGTGGCTGTCATTGAAGCGGGATGGTCAGGGGCATTTTTGTCCGTTATTTGAATTAATGAGTTTCCCCTTTTGTCCGTTGCGAATCTTTCTGTGCGCGAGTTGGATTCGGATTTTGGAGAGCAGCAGCTGAGAAACAAGGACGGCGATTCTCCATGGTTGATCGACGGCGATAGAAACTGCGAGCAGCAGCTTCGAATCGAGCTTTCTGATTCTCCATAATTGATCGACGTGTGTGCGAGTTGGATTCGGATTTTGGAGAGAGAAACTGTGAGCAGGGGAGCAGCAGCTGAGAAACAAGGACGGCGATTCTCCATGGTTGATCGACGGCGATAGAAACTGCGAGCAGCAGCTTCGAATCGAGCTTTCTGATTCTCTATAATTGATCAACGTGTGCGCGAGTTGGATTCGGTTTTTGTAGAGAGAAACTGCGAGCAGCAGCTGCGAAACAGGGGACGGCGAATCTTTTCTGATTCTCCATAATTGATCGACGACGAGGTTAGATATTAGTTTTTTTGATTCTTCCTGTTTAGCTAATCATGTTTTCTGTTGATCTCTGGTTTCGTTGGAGGTTTTTCATTGCTGCTAGTCGAGCTTGTTTATGTTTAGCTAATCGAGCTTGTTCATGTGTTATGTTCTTTGTGTTTTGGTGTTTTTGCAGTATTCTGGTGAGATGAGTTACGTAAATTGTGGCGATGTTGTTCCAATTGATAGATCTGGTTCTTCAACCAGCGTTGTAGGATCTGGTTCTTCATCTAGTGCTGTTGGAATTGCTTCTTCATCTATCGATCTTGGATTTGATCATTCAGCTAACTCTGGTGAATCAGGAGGTAAGATATACAAATTTGTTTGTTTATTGAAGTTTGTATAGTGTCGTAATTTGATTTTACCATGCCTTATCATGTGGTAATTGATTTTACAGTACATTACCATGTGGTAAAATGTGGTAATTAGGAAGTTAAATGTGATGGTTCTATGTGATAATTGATTTTACCATGCCATACCATATGGTATAGTGTGGTAATTTGATTTTACCATGCCTTATCATGTGGTAATTGTTTTTACAGTACATTACCATGTATTAAAATTTGGTAATTAGGAAGTTAAATGTGAGGATTCTGTGTGATAATTGATTTTACCATGCCATACCATATGGTATAGTGTGGTAGTTTGATTTTACCATGCCATACCATATGGTATAGTGTGGTAATTTGATTTTACCATGCCTTATCATGTAGTAATTGATTTTACAGAACATTACCATGTGGTAAAATGTGGTAATTAGGAAGTTAAATGTGAGGGTTCTGTGTGATAATTGATTTTACCATGCCATACCATATGGTATAGTGTGGTAGTTTGATTTTACCATGCCATACCATATGGTATAGTGTGGTAATTTGATTTTACCTTGCCTTACCATGTGGTATAGTGTTGTAGTTTGATTTTACCATGCCATACCATATGGTATAGTGTGGTAATTTGATTTTACCATGCCATACCATGGTGGTAACTCTTGTATCATGGCTGTAATTATTGGTATACATTGAGATTTCATACTGTTGTGGTGTGGAATCCATTTAATATGTTGTTTCATAATGTTTGTAGGTTTCAATGGTATAGATCCTACTGTTCGTGATTCTTGGAAGGACTTAGAGTTCAATACACCAGATGATGCATATAATTTTTATGTTGATTATGGGAATCATGAAGGTTTTGGTGTGAGGATTTATAACCAATCAGCGTGTCCGAAGCTCAATGGTGGTTCTTCAGCTGTATATTATATCAAGTATTGTTGCAATAAGGAAGGTTGGAAAAGAGGTAGCGAGAATAATCCTGATAATGCAGGTGTTGTTGATACGACAGTTCGTGTTCGTAATGTTCCAGAACTCAGGGGTGGATGTAATGGTGCTTATATACGACTGAGGTGGTTTAAAGAGTTTAAATGCTACAAGATCTATCGTTGGTATAATGTGCACAACCATGACATGATTCCTGAGTCTCTGCGTCACTATGTGAGATCCAGCAGACGA
The DNA here is from genome assembly GCA_964030455.1 of Linum trigynum. NCBI lineage: Eukaryota > Viridiplantae > Streptophyta > Magnoliopsida > Malpighiales > Linaceae > Linum > Linum trigynum. Next base: position 16,638,031 of record OZ034818.1, read on the forward strand.
ATGGCTCCTGTGTATAAGATGTTGGCAGAGGTGAATGATGCTGCTGGTATTGGTGTGACTTCTTCGTATAATGCAATTAGTAGGGCTGGTGGTGGTCGGAAGTTTGTTGGGTTCACAAAGAATGATTTGAAGAACCATCTGCGAACGGTTACGACGTTATCAATGGAGTATGGTGATGCGACTGCATTGCTTGAATACTTTAGACGTCAAGCACAGCTGGATCCTGGGTTCTTTCATGAGGTGGAGGTTGATGTTGAAGAGAACATTGCTAGTATTTTTTGGGCAGATGGGAAGATGAGGATGGATTATCATTATTTTGGTGATTCAATTAGTTTTGATACTACTTACCGGACTAACAAAGAGTATCGGCCACTAGGTATGTTTTTTAGTTTGTTGTTTATTATTGTCGTTGTTAGTTTGTATGATTATTATTATTATCATTATGTATCATGTTTTTTTTTTTGTTCTTACAAGTCTGTACCATATGGTATGAGTTGGTATGGATTGCTTTTTTGTTCTTAACAGTATTTTACCATATGGTATGTGTTGGTAACAAGGTTATTTGAGGTGGTTTTTGGGTTGTTAGAAGTTTGTACTATATGGTATGGGCTGGTATGCATTGTGTTTTTGTTCTTAAAAGTCTTTTACCATATGGTATGGGTTGGTAACAAGGTTATTTGTGGTGGTTTTTGCGTTGTTGGAAGTGTGTACTATATGGTAGTCTGGTATGGATTGTTTTTTTTTGTTCTTAGAAGTCTTTACCACATGGTATGAGTCTTTACCATATGGTATGGGTTGGTATTATTGTTATTCGTACCTTTTACCACATGGTATGTGTTGGTAGAATTGTTTTTACTCATATTTTGTTATGTTTTTGTAGCTTTGTTTGTTGGTTTCAACAATCATCACCAACTGACTGTCTTTGCGGCTGCTCTTCTATATGATGAAACAACGGCAACATTTGAATGGCTTTTCGATCAGTTTTTGAAATGCATGGGAGGTGTGAGACCGTTATCAATGTTTACTGACCAGGCTGCTGCAATTGCTGCTGGTATAAGGTCTGTTTTCCCAGATTGTTTTCATGGGTTGTGTACATGGCATATTGCTCAGAATGAAGTTGTTAATCTGGGAAGTTTGTGTGACTCTGACTTCCTTCGTGAGCTTAGTTATTTGATGTATAATGCTGATGATGAGGATGATTTTGAGTATAATTGGAAGAAGATGATTGAGAAGTGTTTTCCTGGGAAGGGACCTTTGGGACACAGTTGGTTACAGGGCATTTACAAAGTCAGGATGAAGTGGTCTTCAGCCTGGGTGAATTGTCATTTTGGTGCGGGAATGAAGAGTACCCAGCTAAGTGAGTGCTGCAATAGTAATATTCGACATTACTTGCAGTCAGAGTTTAGCGTTAGTAGGTTCTTTGTGCACTTTGAGAGGATGCTTGATAATAAGAGGGATGCTGAAGAACAGGAAGAGTACTACGCCTTATCTAGGTTGGCTGATTCTCGGTTTTCTACTAGCCCTATTGTGAAGCAAGTTGCTAATGTGTATACGCCGAAGATATTCAAGTTTTTCCTGGATCAGTACAAGGAATCTCTTGCGTATAATATTTTTTCCAATATGGAGATAGAACTAGAAGGACATGTAGGACTGTTTGATGTCTTCATATTGGAGGATGACCTTACAAGGTTGGATAGTAGGGTGTTGAAGGTTGATTTTGAAAACGGTGAAATCAAGTGTTCCTGCCGTAAGTGGGAGTCAAGTGGTATGATCTGTAAGCATCAAATTAAGGGATATGATATGTTGTGGTCTACAACATGCAATCTGAAGTTCCACCACATTCCTAGCAGTTTGATTTTGAAGCGGTGGACAAGGGCAGCGAAAACTGGAGGGAACTTTTCTTTTGAAGTTCCGTCTACTGATAGTCCATCGAAATACCGTTCTCATCTTTTCAATCTGTCAGCTGTTTCTGCATCAATGATCAGCAGGGTTGCATTGGATGATGATTTGTATAAATCAGCCATGGCCTTCATGACTGATTTGATCAAAAAGTGTGAAGCCCTATCGATTACTGAACCTGCTGGAACAAGCACGTCTTCTAACGGTGACAGTAAGTTTTTAATTGTTTAGAGTTTTGTGTTTTGATATATGCATTTTTTTAGGAGAATGATTTTATATATATCTGTCATTGATTGTAGTTTGGTTTTTGGTATCTTGGTATAGATGATGTACCGGTCCAAAAAGTGAAGGGGTTTAAGCCTAAAAAAGATTCATTCAAGCCTTCGAAACGACCAATTCCAGTTGCGGAGGCTGCAAGGGTTGTAAGTAAGAAGAAGAGAAAAACTAGTAGGCTTGAGGAGGAGAATTTGAAGGCTGTTGAAGAAAGTTTAAGGCTGAAGCTGTAATAGTTTTATTAGAGGATTATTTGAATGAATGGTTGATGCTGGTTGAGTTGTTGAAGCTATTTTGTACTTTTGGATTGGTTTTTGGTTTGTTGGATTAATTTTACAATGTCATACCATGTGGTATAATGTGGTAATTTGATTTTATTATGTCAAACCTGGTGGTAAAATGTGCTATTTTTGGAAGTTGAATGTGAAGGTTCTGTTTTATAATTGATTTTACCATGCCATACCATGTGGTATAGTGTGGTAGTTTGGAAGTTCTGTGTGATAATTGAGTTTACATTTGCCATACCATATGGTAAAATATGATCATTTGGAAGTGGCATGTGTGGTAATTGATTTTACAGTGAATTACCATGTGGTAAAATGTGGTAATTTGGAAGTTAAATGTGAGGGTTCTGTGTGATAATTGATTTTACCATGCCATACCATATGGTATAGTGTGGTAATTTGATTTTACCATGCCATACCATATGGTATAGTGTTGTAATGTATTTTTACCATGCCATACCATGTGGTAAAATATGGTATTTTGGAAGTGGCATGTGTGGTAATTGATTTTACAGTGCATTACCATGTGGTAAAATGTGGTAATTTGATTTTACCATGCCATACCATATGGTATAGTGTGGTAATTGATTTTACCATGCTATACCATATGGTATAGTGTGGTAATTTGATTTTTACCATGCCATAGCATGTGGTAAAATGTGGTAATTTCGAAGTTCTGTGTGGTTAACTGATTTTACATTGCATACCATGTGGTAAAATGTGGTATTTTGGGAATTAAGAACACATGTTAAGTATTTGCTAACATAATAAAAAACAGAACATTTCATTTAGTCATAATACAAACCATAATAAGTTGTTTCATACCATCCTACTAATTAAAATGAAGTGGCTACTGAACATTGTGAGTTTGTTCTCAAAAGCTTACTTATACCCTCCTACTACTTAACACAAACGATAATAGAATTTTCATCTCCTTCCTTTCAACTCTTTCTTCTTGTTCTTCATGTTGCAGTACTTTGTTGCTTCTTTCATGATCCTTTCCCGTTCAAGATTTTCTTCATCAAGAATGATGTCCAACATCAGGCACTCCCTTTCTTCATTTATGAGATCAATCCTCTTCCAATCTTTGGTCAGGGCACTATTGTACTTACCTTCCCAGTGTCTCATCCACCTGATGATGTACATCCCACATGAAATTTGATCTGGTTGTGTAACCTTCTCGAGGTTGAACCAGGTAAACCTTTCCCAGCTTACTGTCTTCTCTGCAAACTGTGTCTTCATGTAGTTGATTGCGTACTGGACAACCCTCTTTGCCATTGGTTTGTAGGTTTCTTCAAAATCTTTGTGACGGAGACTGTCGAGTACTTCAAATCTCTCTGCTTTGATGTTGACACAAATCATGATGTAGTGCTTGTTATTACAGTAAGGGAAGAACCACTGCAAAATAATTTTACCACAGTATACCATATGGTAAGCAGTTGCCATATAAGTGATGAACAGTAAGTTAAGAACCATTGCAAACTAATTTTACCACTATATACCATATGGTAACCACTGCAAACTAATTTTACCACTATATACCATATGGTAACCACTGCAAACTAATTTTACCACTATATACCATATGGTAACCACTGCAAAAATTGTGGTGAGATACTTACAAGGTTACATTCTGTGAAGCTGAGGTTTTTTGCCCATTCTTTGTTGGTGATGTCCAAGTCCACTTTGTTGTAGTAATCGTCTGGAGATAGTACAGGATTGCCACTATCAATGTCCAGTTGGCAGTCACCCTGAAAGTTGTGGTTGTTATTATGTGTTTTATATGTGTTGTCTAAGAACTATTGACAGAATATGGGTGGGTTTACTTACTGCCAAAGATGTATCGAAGAACCACCTTTTGAATTTTCCTTTTTTTGCTTCATTCCTGTTCATTACATCTCCATACCAGTCGACGACATCATATGTGATTTCACAGCCAATGTCAATCAACTGTACTGACTCCCTTTTCAGCAAGAATGTTCCATCCTTCCTTTTAAACATTATCTCATCACTGTATAAAAGCACATCACAACAGGACGGATGGTTTACTTTAATTTATGACATCAAACAATAGGTTACCACAACAAAACCATAGCTTACCACATCTTACCATATGGTAATAAGCAAAACACACCAGCTTACCACATCTTACCATATGGTAATAAGTAAAATAGAACAGGAGTTATGGTTTAATCCATTCTTTAACAACAAACCTTAGCTTACCACATCATACCATATGGTATTAAACTAAAACAAAACAGGACTTGTGCATTACTACATTTTGTAACATTAAACCATAGATTTATCTAATTTTACTACAGTAAAATCATATAACAATAGAAGTTTTAAGATGATGACTTACCTCTTGACATATTTCTTGTTCTTGCATCTTATGTACTCCAAGATGTTGCTGAACATATCATCAGGTGTTGTTTGTGTTGGTGTTGACCATTCAACTGGTGATTTTTGTGATTGTGGAGCAACTGGATCAACAGTTGGAGAATTCAGGTCCTCCAGGTAAGCATCTATGCATTCACGGACTTCCTTGAGCTTCTCTTGGCTGTTTGTGTACAGATTTGACCATATAGCATATGACGCCGTCTGTGACTGGGTGCTTTGTGGCTGTGCTGGTGGTGGTATTGTTCTTGCCTTCTTTTCATATACATTCAAATTCTTCACCACGATTCTTCTTTTGCGAGGCTCTCCTGGTTGATCGGTTGCCGTGTTGGTAGTCAACTTCGTTGGTGTTGTTGGTGTTTGACGGTTGAGAGGGCTGAGATCAAAGGATGGAATGTCGTCTTCCCTTGTCACTTTAGGCTTCTCAGCAACTTCGGTTGTCAGTTTTGGAGCCTCTTCTCGAATAACATCATCTGACACCGTTTTCTCGCTGTCAGTTTCTGGAGTCTTTTGCGCAGCTTGCCCTGTATTCCCTTTTTCTGTTGTTTCCTTATCAACTTCCATTGGATCTGCTGTTTTGGTAGCTCCTTTTTCTCCTGTTTCTTTTGTAGATGTCTGTTCTGGAACTGCTTTCGGGGTGTCCTCTTGTTGTGGTGTTCCCTGATTCAGACCTTCTTGAACAAATTGTTCTGGTGGTTCTGTTGCAACTTCCCCCAGTGGACCTCCTTCTTTTGGGATGCTTTCCCTATTCACAGCTCCTGGATCAGAAACATCTTGCTCCTTTTCTTTTGGCTTCGGTGTAGATGCAGCAAGATCGACTGTAGATGGTTGTGAATCATCTTCTTTCTGTGTTTGCTCCTCGTTCTCCTCTTTGTTCTGGTCTATCTTTGCCTGTTTGAATATTTCATTGAGTGTTTTATTCAAACTGGCATTCATTTCTTCATCATTCTCTTCTTCATCATCTTCACACTGAAATTTTTCTCCTTCTGTGGGCTGAACATTTTCATCACAGCTTTCTTTCACAAGATTCTCCTTGTGTCTGATCAGATTGTCAATTTGGCTTTTGTACTGGTCTTTGATTGCTTTCATCATTGCCTTCATTGATGCTTCAAGCAGTTTGATTGCATTCTCAGCCTGCATAATGAGAGTTTTTGTAAGATACCATGGTGGTAATACATGGTATTGGCAATTATTATCATTATTCTGCATTTTTATAACATGAAACTATATCTTACCACACCTTACCATATGGTAACAAAGTAAAACAGAACAAGAATTATGGTTTCCTCCATTTTTATAACATGAAACCATTGCTTACTACACATTACCATATGGTAACGTATTAAAACACAACAGGACTTATGTTTTCCTTCATTTTTATAACACGAAACCATAGCTTACCACACCTTACCATATGGTAACAAACTAAAACACAGCAGGACTTGTTGTTTTTTGCTATTTTTAAAACATGAAAGCATAGCTTACCACACATTACCATATGGTAACAAAGTAAAACAGAACAAGAATTATGGTTTCCTCCATTTTTATAACATGAAACCATTTGCTTACCACACATTACCATATGGTAACGAAGTAAACCACAACAGGGCTTATGTTTTGCTCCATTTTTATAACATGAAACCATAGCTTACCACACCTTACCATATGGTAACAAACTAAAACACAGAAGAACTTACGCTTAGTATGAATTGGACAACTGTAATATAGATAATTTGTACTTACTTGGTTGACTGTTCTAATATTCTTCAAATCAAAGTTCAGTGATGATGACTGGTCTGGACTTTTGTTTCTTTGTCTTTTCGGTGATTCATAGACTGGCTCATTCTCCTCTTCCTCATCAGCTGCACCATCAGCCTCATCGTCACTAATGTTGGCAAGCTTTTCGATCTCGTTCAACTCTTTTCCATTGTAGTAGCTCTTAATGTTCTCAAAGTTGCTATCAACATTGTTATCATCATAGTAGCTTACTGTTGGTGTTCGGAGCTGGGTTGAGAATGCCATTTCGTCCAGTTTGTACATGAAGCATACCTTTTTATGCAGATAGTTGTATTAGTTTTTTCAAAGAGTATCATTTATATATAAAATATATGAGTAACAAGGTTGAAATGGCCAAGGGAATGGAGACTTACTGTAAGGAAGTGAAGATCTGCACTGACATAGAGCTTTGGTGATTTCAATCCTTCATTCATGTGTTTGAAGAAGTATTTGCACCAGTTGTAGCTGGTGAAATGTTTCAGTTCTTCAGTCTTCAAGTACTCAAGCATGTTGAGTTCAGCCATAGGTGCTGAAGTTGGACACAGCAAGCCTCCGGTGACCAGCAGAAAGAACAATTGCATCCATCTCTTAGTCAGTGTGGTTGTAGGAAGATCTTTTTCTACCTGACTTAGCTTTACCCTTGGAGTGGATGTTCCATCTACTTCGAGTAGGGTTTCTATTGCATAATCTGCTGCGTCATCCCAAGAAATCGTGGGAGGTACAACTTCCCTATTCCCCATCGGCAGACCATATACTCTATGAAAGTCGATTGGTGATATCTTCATGCGTGTCCCGTCAGGTAACTTGAACGATTCTTTCTTTGGATTGTATTTGTTCATTACGAACAGTGCAAAATGGTTGTTTATCTTTGTCTGCTTGATTGATATTAAGCCTGCTAGGCCTAATATCTCAAGTTGCTCTTTCCGCTCATCTGTTATTGACCTTGCAATTGCAGATATTCTTGTTGGGCTGCACCTTGTGCGAAAACTGTGTCTTGGTTTTACCATAGTGTACCTGAATGTAGAAATTAGTAATAGTCTGTTAGTATGCTTTTTACCATAATATACCATATGGTACCATAATGGTTTCCTACCATACCAAATCAAACCATATATTTATCTCATTTTACCATATGGTAATTACATCAAACCATGTCTTATAAGATCTTACCATATGGTAACGAAGTAAAACACAACAGGACGTATGTTTTCCTCCATTTTTATAGCATGAAACCATAGCTTACCACACATTACCATATTGTAATAAACTAAAACACAGCAGGACTTATATTTTTTTTGCTATTTTACAACATGAATCCATAGCTTACCACACATTACCATATGGTAACGAACTAAAACACAGAAGGACTTATGTTTTTTTGCTATTTTACAACATGAAATCATAGTTTACCACACATTACCATATGGTAACTAACTAAAACACAGGAGGACTTATGGTTTTTTTGCTATTTTACAACATGAAACCATATCTTACCACACATTACCATATGGTAACAAACTAAAACACAAAAGGACTTATGGTTTTTTGCTATTTTACAACATGAAACCATAGCTTACCACACATTACCATATGGTAACAAACTAAAACACAGAAGGACTTATGGTTTTTTGCTATTTTACAACATGAAACCATAGCTTACCACACATTACCATATGGTAACAAACTAAAACACAGAAGGACTTATGGTTTTTTGCTATTTTACAACATGAAACCATAGGTTACCACACATTACCATATGGTAACAAACTAAAACACAGAAGAACTTATGGTTTTTTGCTATTTTACAACATGAAACTATAGCTTACTACACATTACCATATGGTAACAAACTAAAACACAGAAGGAGTTACGGTTTCTTGCCTTTTTATAACGTGCAATCATAGCTTACCATGCCATACCATGTGGTAACGAAGCAAAACACAACAGATTCTACACCAGTTCAGCAATGCATGCTAATGATTCGGTAATGTAGGGAGTTTTACTACAATTTTCACATGAAGAGTGACTGAAATACTGTTTCTATTGTTCTATGGATGGATTTCGAAGAAAGAAGTGAGGTTTTACCTTGATATTTTGTGCGAAAACGATTTTTGAGCCTCGTTGAAGTTGGAAACCCTTCGTTTTTTCGACGAAGAAGCGAGAACAGTGTATCGTTGAATGATTCTTCGAAAAGCTTTGCGAAAATCGTTCGATTTGAATTTTTTTCTGGAAGTTTTTGCTGCGATTTTGGTGAGAGAATTGAGTATCGGGAGGAAGAATGGAGAGTTAGAGAGCAGAGGGAAGTGGAACTGTCGCTTGAAAGGTGAGAGAAAGAAGGAGAGAAGGCGGGACGGTTGTCGCTGTCACGTCTGCAATTCAAATTGTCAGAGACGTGATTACCTTTTTGCCTCCGCGTGTATTTAATTGGCATGATCTGACGGCTGGGAAGATGGCGCGATGGACGGTCAGATGGACGGTTACTGACCGTTACTGATAGGTCGGTTACTGATAGGATCCGGACCCATTGTCGGATGGAAGTGGTGACAATTTTCCACTTTAATTTAAAATTTGCGGAACTCTGGTTGTGTGATTCGATTTAATGGGTGGATGCATAGTGACCACCTTTTACATGGGCGTCGTGAACACTACAATCGATCTGAAAAATTATACTGCAAGGTTAGATAGTTTTCCAAGAATGTTGAATTATGACTCATGACATAAAGAAAAAGATGCATGCACTATACAAGATACTCATTGTGCCAGCCAATTGTAACTACAAAGAGGAGGTAAGAAATGGAAAACACAACAACAAATGGGACATGGCACCAAAAGTTTGTAGCAGATGGAGGTATTCGGGAGATTGGATTTGGAGAAAGTCTCAATTTTGAAAATTGGTAAAATTGGGGTTAATATAATTTTTTACCCCTTTAGTATCGCAAAGTTAACAAACATATCATTTTACTAAATTTTTGCAGAAACATATCCCTTTAATATTAAAATATAACATATTCATCTAGTATTAATATGTAACGAATATACTCTTTCATCTAATTTTCTGTTAAATTGCTGTTAAATGGGCTAGAAAATGACCATAATACTTTCAATGGCCAATAATTCATTTTAACAATTTTTTATGACACCCAATTAATTAAACCCCTCAATTTAGTAGGGATAAGGAATGTGTTTTACTTGTATCTTAAGTTACTTTGCGTATACGTTTCCTTGTTGTATACCTATACTTTTACTCCTTGGGTATAAATACCCCTTGTGATAATGATAATACACAAAATTCTCCTAATTAAACCTTACATGATTTCAGAGCTTGTTTTCCAGCTCTAAAAACCCTAATTTTTTTCTCGACGCCCACGTTCACGCGTCTCTCTTCTTGGTTTGCTTTCGTCGTTGCCATGTCTGGTGTTAGCTCTGCTTCTTCTGAAGTGGTTTCTTTTGGCGGTTCTAGCGGTGAGGCTGTCCTCGTCACGTTCAATCCGGTAGCGTCTCTCCCGCTTAGCTCATAATTTCCCTTCATGGCGCGCGCAGCTCATGTCTCTCATGGCTGGCCTTGATCTCACTAGGTATCTCGATGGCCTCTTGCTGCTCCGGCCGCCACAATCATGGTCAATGGTGATGCCCATCGGAAACCTACTTACCTCTGCCGGTATCGCCAAGACCAGCTTCTCTTGAACGACATCTTTGCCTCCATTTCTGAAGAAGGTTTACCCTTCATCAGCTCATCAGTGACTTCCTACACGACCTGGACTACTTTGCAGCGACTCTAGCTGGTTCGTCATAATCTCATGTTAAGTCCCTTCGCGATCGCTTGTATGGTGAGAAGAAGGGTGATTGTGATGCGGTTTCCTTCGTTCAGCAGCTTTGTGCCTATGCTACAGAGCTTACTCTCGTTGGTGCCCCTGTCACGGATGCAGAATTGGTCACGTTATGCCTGCGTGGCCTCGGGCCTGATTATCGTGAGTTCTCTGTTGTTATTCAAGCACGGGACATCGTTCCTCCTATCGAGGATCTTCTTGATCGTGTGGTGACTCTCGAAGCTGATCTTCGTGCCACCAAAACCTTTGATTTTCCTGCTACTGCTTTCGCTACTCAACGTGGTCGTGGCCGTAGTCAGGGTCGTCGCGGCTGTGTTGTTGACCGCAGTTCTGATCGGTCTGCCTCTCCTACTCCGTCGTCTCCTAGTGGCTCCTGGGAATATCCTCACAATGAGGATGATCGCCACCCTGCTCATGTTATTTGCCAGTACTGTGCGAAGCCGGGTCACTTCGTTCGTCAGTGCTTTCAGCTTTTCCTCACAAACGATCACAGGCGAATGCCACATCCACTACTGCTTCTCCTCGACCGAATGCTCCTGTCGCGGATCCTTGGCTCATGGATTCCACTGCCATGCATCATGTGACCCATGATCTTGGTAACCTCGATCTCTACTCTGACTATAATGGTCCTGCCGAGGTGTATATTGGTGACGGTATAGGTTTGGCTATCACACACATTGGTTATGCTCGTCCCCTGCATCTTAATAATATTTTGTGTGTGCATGGTATTCACAAGCTCTTGATCTCCGTTGCTAATCTTCGTCGTACTAATCCTGCCTCGGTGAAATTTTTTGCTCGTTCTTTTGTTGTGAAAGATCTAAGAATGTTACGTACGAGCTTGGTGGTGGATCAGGTGCTACTCGTGTTGTTCTCGTCACTACTCGCCACACTCCGGATTTGTGGCACTGTCGCCTAGGTCATCCATCATCTTGAGCCATGTCCTGTCCTCTTTGTGTCAACTCTATGCCAGTTATTTAGTCGACTATCTCTCTCATTGTAACTTGCTTCTTTGTTCTAAGGGTGATAAATTACCATTTCATGTTTTGAGTTTTTCTAGTTCTCGGCCTCTGGATTCGTTATTTTCGGATGTTTGAGACCTGCTCCCCTTCCCTCCATTGATGGATTTTCGTATTATATTGTTTTAGTTGATCACTTCACTCGTTATGCACGATTGTATCCGTTACGTCGCAAGTTTGATGTTCTTTCTATCTTTATCGTCTTTAAACAACTTGTCAAAAATTATTTTTCAACCACCATCCGCCGGATTTACACTGATAGGGGTGGTGAATTTCAAAAACTGCGTCAAGAATTGGCTGCTCACGGTATTACTCACCTTTTAACTTCTTCTTACACGCTTGAGCACAAAGGCCTTTATGAACGCAAGCATTGTCACATAGTAGAAGCTAGTATAACTTTGCTTCATCACGCTCGTCTCCCTCTTAGTTATTGGTCATATGCCTTTTCCACGGCTATTTATCTCATTAATCGTCTTCCTTCGTCTTCTCTCTGAGGTCATGTTCCCTTTACTATTCTTTTCAATCTCGTCCCTCTCTTAGTTATTGGTCGTATGCCTTTTCCATGGCTGTTTATCTCATTAATCGTTTTCCTTTGTCTTCTCTCTGAGGTCAAGTTCCCTTCACTATTATTTTCAATGAGCCACCCAATTAATCCAAAATCTGTGGTTTCGATTGTCTGTGTTATCCGGGGCTTCGTCCTTATTCTTTTGAGAAACTCCAGTCGTGTTCTCGTCCTTGTGTTTTCTTGGTTATTCTCCTCAACAAAGTGCTTACCGTTGTTTTGACCCGTATACTCAGCGTCTATTTACATCCCGTCATGTTGTCTTTGTTGAAACTATTTTTCCTAGGGTAGAATCCACTTCTTTTTCCTCTAATCATGGTGTATCTCCTTCTTTGTCGTCGTGGCTAGCCGCGTTCCTTCCCTCCGTGTCTACGATTCCTTTCAAGGCCACTCCATCGCTAGCTTCTTCCTCCTCGTCTCATCAGTTGTCCTTGTTCCCACAACCAGACAACGAGATAGGTCCGACATCTGGTCCTTTGCGTACTGCTGGCCAATCCGTAGCTTCGACCGCCAAGGCCTCGCAGCCCGTGGAGGTTTCTTGGCCTCCACACGCAGCTCCCTAGCCGCATCACATGGTCAGTTGCAGGATGCTTCTCTTCCTCCTCTTGATCCTATGTCGGTGGAGGAGGCTCTTAAGTATCCTAAATGGCGGAAGGCGATGACTTTTGAAATTGCGGCGTTCTGTGCAAATCGCACTTAGGACTTGGTCCCTCGTCAGCCCCACTTTAATGGGGTGGGTTGTCGCTGAGTTTATCATGTTAAATTCTTACCTGATGGTTCTCTTGAGCGGTTTAAGGCTCCTCTTGTGGCTAAGGGCTTCCACCAACGCCCGATGGTGGACTTTAATGAGACTTACAGCCCTATCTTGAAGCCAGTTACCATTCGGACAGTCTTCAGTATTGCGTTATCTCACTCATGCCCTATCTTTCAGTTTAATGTTCATAATACGTTCCTTCATGGTCCACTCTAGAAGGAGGTTTATATGTCTCAACCACCGGGGTTTCATGATCCTCGACATGTGTGTCGGCTTCATAAGGTGATTTACGTTCTTCGACTAGCACCGTGTGCCTAGTATGACGCATTGAGTTCATTTCTTCTTCAGTGTGGGTTTGTCAAGACTAACTCTGATGCGTCTTTGTTCATGTATCGATGAGATGGGGTTCTTTCTTACTTCCTGATGTACGTTGATGATTTGCTTCTCACTGGTAATAGTTCTCGCTTTCTCTCGTCTTTTCGTAGGACGTTTGTTGAGACGTTTTCTCTTAAGCATCTCAGACACGTTAATTTTTTTTTCTTGGTATGGAGGTTATACCCACGACCACTGGCTATCTCTTGTCCCAGCACAAGTATGTGGTTGATTTATTAACTCAGTTCCAGATGCATGAGGCTCCTCTAAGCTCTACTCCACTGTCTTCTACTGCTTGTTTTCGTCTTTCCGATGGCTCGTCCTCCGCTGATGCCACTCTTTATTGCTAGGTTGTTGGTTCCCTTTAGTATCTAGTCACCACCCGTCCGGATGTTGCCTTCGTAGTTAATTAGCTCTCTCAGTTTATGCATGCTCCTACGGTCATGAATTGGCAGTATGTTAAGCGATTACTTCATTATGTCGCTAGCACTCGTTCTCTCAGTCTATGTATTCGCCGTGCTTCCCAACCATTGTCTCTCTGTGTTTTTACTAATTCGGATTCGGCTGTTGATCCAAATGATCGTACTTCTACGTCGGGTTTTCTTGTTTATCTTAGTGATACTCTTATTTCGTGGAAGTTAAAGAAGCAATGCACTGTGGCTCGTTCTAGCACTGAAGCTGAGTATCGGGTGCTCGCTTGCGCTACTTCTGAAGCCGAGTGGATTCGAAATCTTCTCACCGAGTTCCAACATTCACTAGCTTCGCTTCCTACTATTTACTACGACAATTTAGGTGTTGTTTACTTCAGTTCTAATGTTGTGTTTCATTCCCGCATGAAGCACCTTGCTCTGGATTTTTATTTCGGGCGTCAGCTGGTTCAATCTAAACAACTTGTGGTTAGCCATCTTCCGACATCGTCTTAGCTGGCGTATTTCCTCACTAAACTGCTTCCGCGTACTTGCTTTTTTCTTCTTCAGTCCAAGATTGGGCCTGCTGACTCCGCCTGCATCTTGCGGGGGCGTATTAGGGATAAGTAGGGTGACTGAGGGACAACAACAAGTAAATGGCGGTAATGGCGATGGGGTGGGGGTTCAGTTTTTTGGATAGACTTGTTTGTTTAGAATATAATATATTCTAATAATAAAAAAAGATAAGGATAAATAGATAATTTTACTGTTTAAATCAGGGCGATTATCATAAGACTAGGGCGACATTTAGCAATCCCCAAAAAGAAGCCCAACCCAATCCCCAAGTGAAACGCGACTATTACCTAATCCCCCAACTAGCCCAAACCTAATTCCCTTTCTCAACTCTGGCTCTTCTTACCTCAATCTCGCACAGCCGCCTCTGCCTTTTCTCCATGCTCCCTCTCATCTTTCTCAAACATGAAACCGACGAGATGATGATGATGATACTTTATTTATATTTTTTGTCGCTCTCATTCTTGATACATTTTTTCCTTCTGTTAAAATATTTTAGTCATTTCAATGGTATTTCTTATCTATATAGCAACAATGTCTGCAACTTGTATAACGGAGATTTATTGGACATCTTTCTCATTTATCCTAGACAGTTGTTGGGGGTTCTATGTCTTGCTGATTGACTGGAGGAATCAATCTGGTCAGATCTCTTTTGCCGATGAGTTTTCATTTATGATTCGTGATTGTTAATATCATTTATTGTGTGTGTGTGTGTGTGTTTATATTAATGATGACATCGAGAATGCCTCCAAGTAGAAAATTACCTACAACTTATGGTGTATTAAAACAGAGGGAAAAAATAAGGATTTCAATTGTTGCTGGTTGCAGGAAAGGATCTATTGACCATCACGATTCCACTCAAACCATCACGGATCCTTACTAGACAAACTCATACATTTCAAGGTTGGATGATTCTTAGCTGGCAACATAAGAGGAAGCGCTGTTCCATCGGGTAGACTGTTGTGTAGTGATGTCCTTAATATTGGGAAACCAAAATGCATATGGCAATATTGCAAGGCTATCTTTTGGGGCACTAAGTGATTAAATCGTCAGCGAAATAAATCTCAGCCAATTTATGGATTGTGTTGCAAAAATGGAAAGCTGAATCTTTCTCTCTTAAAGAAGCCTCATCGCTCCTGTGTTTGCACAGTTGCAAGATCTTAATGGAGAACCAATGTCTAAGCTTTTTAGAGATAACATACAACAAGACAAAGGAGCCTTATGTTATATGTCTTTTGGAGCTAAATTAGACCCTCGGTCTCTAACAAGTAGAGGCCCTTATTGCATGGTCATTTATGAATACAATTATTGCACGATTGGTTCATTACTCCCTGTAGATTGAGAGAAACCAAAACTTGCCAGTTATATATACTTGAACTTGAAAGTGAGACGAATAAAAGGTTGGCCAATTTCACATCTCGAGAAACATTACTTTTGCTTGAGCTGTTGGCATCATTGTTGAGGATGCTTGATGAATGATGAGACAAATGTGATGGTCAAGACCTTGAAAGTGAGATGAATAAAAGGATTATACAAGAACTTCAATTGTCCTGTTTCAGCTCGGAGGAAATTTGTCACTCAACTGGAATACTATGCGTTTCGACTTCAATATTGAGAGAGTGAAGGACATACATTGGAGGTGAATTCAGTCGGACTTTACCACCAATTCCAGAATTTGACAGTGAAAAGATGGTTGATGGTTCGCTGACAAGGTCAGACATATGGAACTCTTTAACTCTTCTCAGATTATCAAGTAACATGAGGCTCTACAACGCATGAGCAAATTAAACATTGGTTAGCAATAGATATTTGGAGAATGGGTCATGACACTTGGTGATGGAAAGCTCCCATGCAAGTGTCTTAAAGAAGATAGACCATCGTCTGATTGGATAAAAATACCAATTTTATAGAGCAACCACAATTTAACCCAACCACCTCCATTACAGCAGTTTTATACGATTCCTTCGCTGAAAACTACAAGGACACAAGATATCTCACGTCTAGGCCATCGGATCATGATTTTTCCGTGTGTGTGTGTGTTTTTGTGTGATCTCAATGTGCCATTCATGGGAAAAAAGGTTGTCTATTCTTTAGGATTTGTCACAGGCAACTACATTCGACCTATAGCCTCCTCTTCAGGCATGAGGTTTCTCTTTAAATTTTTGTCAGTATTTCACGGTTTATATAAAGAAAACCACAATCATAATGATTAGAGGTGGCAATTCTCAATCCAATTCACCAACTCATTAAAAATATCCACCTAATCCAATCCATTTAAATCCAATCCATTTGATCCAAATCCAATTAGATTGGTGGATTAATGGATTGATCCATGAATCCAAATGAAAAATTACGATTTGATACCTATACTTTTTATATTTTACATTTTGGTACCCAAAATTTATTTTTTCTACGAAAAAATCATTGGAAAATTACGTTTTGGTACCTAAAATTTTTCATCTTGACATTTTAGTACCTAAAATTTTTCACATTTTACATATTGTTCCTTGGTTGAGGATGTCATTTGGATTCATGAATAATCCACCAATCTACTTGATCCAATCCATGAATCCACCAATCCATTTGATCCAATCCATTTGATCCATGGATCCACCAATTCATGGATCAATCCATTTGCCACCTCTAATAATGATATTAGGCAATCTGCATTAACAAACTCACGAGCTGGAGAATCCCTATGTTGTCAACATCTCCCCATATGTATGCGAAATCAAACAAATCGGTTAGTTTGATTTCCTTCAGATAAACTTAAATGTAACTCCTACCCCAGCGCGGAGAGCGCGGGTATGAATGCTAGTATCGGACTAAAAAAAATCCATTTTATGTATCAGAAAAATAAGGGTTAATACTTTAGTTTGGCCCGAACTATACACAAACTTTCTACTTTGTCCCGTGGTTTCTGAAATTGCTATCATGGCCTAAACTATTTACCATACTTCCTAAATTGGCCCGGGGCCATGTTTGACCGTCAAATTGGACGGTCAACTCCGTTGACTGTTAGTTAAGGGCCAGCGCACTTGCCATGTCAGCAAGCATGTAATAAAAAAAATATTTTTTGAATTTCTGTATTCATTTTATTTTCCAATAAATAATAATAATAATAATAATAATAATAATAATCAAAGAGGATAATGGTTTTCTCCTCACAAACTTCCCTCGTATGCCTCTCTCACTCTCTCCTGCCCATTCCAAAGACAAGTGAAGAGGGTGGGAGCATATCCCCATTGTGGAACTCGGATAAAGTTTGAGCACCAAGTTCCATATCTGGGAACGAATGACAATGGTGAATAGGAAAAAAGAACAGGCATCCTAACTCATCAATCAAGACCTCGAAACGAGGCCATAACTAGGGAAGCTGAGTTTGGATCGACGGATGACGACGACGTGGGTGGTGGCGATGGAGAAGCCCATTTTGGCTGGAGCTGAAGCGCTTTGCATCAATGGATTTAGAGGGCCGTCGATTGATTTTGAGCAGAAGGAATCAGTTGATTTTGAAGGGAGAGGTGGGGACGTGGGAGGAAATCAGAAGATGGAATCCTAAAATTGCTACGTGAAGGGTGCTTGAAAGGTGAGAGTTAGAGAGCAAGATAGAGAGCACTGAGGGAGAATCCGGCGCGGCGGAGAGAGGTGGAAGCATTGGAGGAGAGGCGAGGGAGGGTTGTCGGCGGTTGAGGAGAAGGGCAATGAGGATTGATTTGGGTTTTCTGGGAAGAAGGGTGTTTGGGAAATTGAGGTTTATTATTATTATTATTATTAGAAAAGAAAATGAATACAGAAATTCAAGAAATAAAATTTTTTATTTCATTCTCGCCGACGTGGCAAGTGAGTTGTTCATTGACTAACGGTCAATGGAGTTGACCGTCCAATTTGACGGTTAAACCTAGCTCCGGGCCAAGTTAGAAAGTATGGTACATAGTTCAGGCCACGATAGCAATTTCAAAAACCATTGGCCAAAGTAGAAAGTTTCTGTATAGGTCGGGCCAAACTAAAGTATTAACCCAAAAAATAAATATTTAAAAGAGTAATATTTTTAATGTTGACCCAAAAGTGAAAGTAATTTTATGTCATTCTTAATCATTCTTTTCATAGATTTGTAATTTACAATAGCATATGGTTGATGAACTTGCATAAGGTAGAAATGTCGTCGAATAGATTATTTATGTTTAAACTTCTCTCGTGACACTATTGTTTCAATTTGTATGGATAGTAGTTGATTCTGGAGTAACTTTTGTAGAACGAAGTAGTTTCTCTGGATCTTTTCAAGAAGTATTAAAAAAAAGTTGAGTGTTTAGATGAAAACTATCAAAATTACTTTATAATATAAGAGGTCATGTAAAATGACCTGAGGATTTCTAACATAAAATATGAATGCAAATTCTAAAAATAAAAAAGTATTTAAGATAAATCACGTTATAATGATATAAATGAAAGAAAATTATGTTTTCTAGAAAAAGAATAATATATGGTAAGTAAAATTTTGTATTCAAATCGGAGCTCCTACTTTTATGTAACGAAAAAGAATAAAAAGCAAAACTTCAGAGGTGTTTGGCTTGACTTCAACTTTTGGAACATAAAACTTCTAAAATTCGGGCCAAACATAGTTGTACTCTTTTGGTTGTTTTTTTTGGGGGTTTGAGGTAATCGTGGTCCTCGTTTATAAAATTTTGAGACTGATTGCAGGATTGAGGATGTTCAACTCGCATTAATCAGGTCAAATTAGGTTGGCTACCTATGGATTTGGTTTCAATTGTCTTTCCCGATCAAAAGTAAAAAGCCAAGTGAAAAACAATAAAGCTAAAACTTGCTACCGACTCAAAACTCGTCAACACTAGGTTCAACTCGCTTTGACCAGGTTGAACCGAGTTCTGAGCAAATTCACACCCGACACAAACCGCAAATTACAAACACAGATAAAACACACTCCCGTCGAGAACTTGCAAACACCGGGTTCAAGTCGATTTGGTCGGCTCAAATTAGGTTGGATACCCATGTGTTTGGACTCAATTGTCATTCTCAACCAAAAGGAAAAAGATAAAAAAAAAATACTAAAGTGGATAAAACTTTCTCACGACCCCAAGCTCTCAACACTGGGTTCAACTCAATTGAACCGTGTCGACGCGGTTTTAACAAATTCAAAATTTACCTAAACTGTCAACTACAAAAGCGGATAAAACTCGCTCTCGATAACAATGAGGCAAAGCTCCATTGTCATTCTCAACGAAAAGGAAAATGAGAAATAGAAAAACATTAAAGTGTACAAAACTCGCTTTCGGTCTAAAACATGTGAACAACGTGTTCAACTCGCTTTGACCTAATTTTTTAACAAACTAACACTTTGTCCAACCTGTCAACTACAAAAGCGGATAAAACTCGCTCACAATACAACACTCGTCAATACCTTAGATTAATTTAGGTTCAATTCTCTTCCCAACCAAAAGAAAAAAAAAAGAGAAATTTATAAATACTAAAGTCGGTTTCAAGTCTCTTTGATTGGATCGCCAACATTGAGCAGATCTGGTATGGATAGCGGCATTGGGAGACGGTGGAGGGGACAACTTAGGATTCCGCTGACAGTTTTTTGAAAAGGTTGTGAATTGGTGAGTGATGTTAAGAATTGGATAGATCATATCTAGTATGGATCTTTGGTCGCGGCCATGGCAAACGGTGGAAGCAGACAACGCAGGATTCCACCGATAGTGTTTCGAGCCAGGTTGCGAAATAGTGCGAAAAAGCGATGATTTGGGTTCAAGTTAGGATACCCATATGTTCGGGTTCAAATGTGATCATGCTCAACAAAAATGAAAAAGAGAAAGAAAAAACACTAAAGAGGATGAAACTCGGTCTCGATACAAAACTCGTTGTAACGGCCTTGGGAAACGGTGGTGGGAACAACTTAGGATTCCGTCGACAGTATTTCGAAAAATGTTGTGAATTGGTGAGCGAAGGCAAGGATTGGACAAGATATATTTGGTATGGATCTTCGCTCGTGAACATGGGAAACGGCGGAAGAGGACAATTCAGGATTCCGCCGGCAGTGTTTTGAGATGGGTAGTGAAATGGAGGGCAAGTGTGATGATTTGTGCAAAAAGCTATAGACGAAAACCTAGTCGATAATAGTTGCAACAAAGAAACCATTGGATAATAGCTGAAAACTTAGTAGACAATAATTGTTATGGGAAACACAATGGACAATAGATCTAAACCTAGCAAACAATAGTTAAACACAAAGGTTGTAAAATGGAGAGTGAAGTAAAAGAAGTAACTTGGAACTTCTCCACTTGCAAAGATGAGTGTGAGAGTCACTAATGAATAGTAACTTACAACCTATACTTCTACATAATAATAATTAATAATTCAGGAACAAATGTAGTTGAATGAGACGGCAAGCGGGTTACACGGTCCACTGTGCCGAGATGTGAGGTGCAGGTGGTGATGATAGCTAGCCATAGTTGTAGAACCATAGCGTCTCTACGAAGAATTCTTTGCAAGTAGGAGTACATAGAGTTATAGTTGAAGCTCTAAAGAATCTGTAGGACTAAATTAAAGCAGCATAAATTCCATAGGGTATCAAGCACTCGATCTGTTGTGCAAATTTAACTACTATTTTCCACATAGTGGGTACACATTGAGGCAGATAATTAACGACAAACCAAATTCTCCGTTTCGTTACAGCTAGTAATTAAGAAAGGCCTACCTTCCAAATTCGAACAAGAAGCATCACCTTTTCAGGGCTCGAGTGGCTGTAATCATGGTAGCGAAAGTTGTTATAAATGAAATGAGCCAACCATCTTGAAGTTACATAGCATAGTGTAGCCAAGACTGCAAGCTTAGTTCTCGCAGCAGCTGACAGCATCCCTTGCGTAGTTGCTGCAACAATGCCGATTAATCCAACGGAAACGACCTTAATGATCGTTTCAGTAGCATTCAAAGCCTTGTATGCACCATTGCAACTGCTACAGTTAACCACATGGGTCCTGTACCTGAAAAGTAAGAAATATATCACGTCTGAGATAATTAATGTGTTCAAATTAAATGGGAAAGAAGAAGCTAAACCCTAGTTTCTCGATCGATCGAGTACCTGTCCATGAGTTGTTCTCTTGGTGGGGTTGGAGGAAGATCATCAGTGTACTTGCCTCTCCAGTCAATTTTGCCATCGCCATATTTGCTGAACCAATTTCTGAAACCAACCACTAGAGCATCCGACTTGATCGGCAAAAAACATGCCTTCTGCCAATTCTTAGGCCCCATTTCCTTGATTTTGCGTTCCTGTTGGCCAATTCTTTGTGCTCGGTCAATACTTTACAAATTGAAATACTAGCCCACACGAGTGTTGTATTTTTTTAATAGGGATTTTCACAGGTTAAATGCTTAAATGTTCACTAAACTGTGGTGTTGTAGCCGAAGTTTGATTGGAATAAATTTGATAAAAAAGCTAAGAGATGTCTTAAAAGGAAACATGCTATCAAAATGCATAGCCTCTCTCTCTCTCTATATATATATATATATATCCATGAGATATGAATTTAGTAACCATGTAGCCATTTACCAAAGTTCAGAAGGTCACCTCGACATGAAGAAGATACAAGTCGGAATCCAAGATTATGTTTGTTGCCATGTGAGCCATCCATCTAGGTAAAACTTTGTCCACCCAAATATCGAAGTTCCTTGGGAAGGCCCAAATGTGTCTACTATTGCCTGGACTCACAGGAACGCTCATGAAGACCAAAGCCGCCTTCCGCGGCACAGATTCCTGGAGTACAACACCAAAGACCACACGGTGGATTCTCAAATAGTTGTCATACCAAATTCCCAACTCAGTTGTAGTGCTCACAATGTTTTCCGTTGTTGGATCTGGGGTTGTTGTCGTTTTTCGAGTCCAATAGATGTGGTGAGTGGTGACATTTTTATACATCAAATATCATTACATCTATTAAATGATTGTGTAACATCCACCCGTAATTTAATGAACGTTATGAGCACGTTCTCACATACGCTAAACGAACATAACATCAAAATTGCCCAATTCTAGTTGACCGCTACAATAGTATATGATGTGCAATTTTATTAACTTGCCTTATTGTTTCCGGCAGGTGTTGTAATACGATAAGAGAGGAAGCAGGGTGGCTTGAACTGAATGTAGCCGAACCCATCTGCATCAAATCCTTCTATCCCTTGTGTCTTCACTATAAAATCAAGTGGTCTTCCCCCTTCTCTATCGCGCATGTCTGAGCCCAAACAATAGAAAGAAAGACTTTCGGCTTGAATTCCTTGAAATTAGAAAGGAACTAAAAGCATGTAATTAGTACGATGAAGTGGCCGTGGGAAACCAGGATTTACCCTTAAATGGTTGTGTTGATCCGAGCTTGAAATGCGCATAGGGAAGATGGGCAGGGTCCATGAGGTTTTCTATCAATACCTCATACCTACATATGAACGCAAGAAGAGAAAATCTTGATTAAAATTCAAATTTATTTATTTTCAATACCATGTTTGCCCTTTTGGAAAATTTTCACCTTCTCTCTTGCTTGATCTAATAATTAGTATTGACTTGAAAACTTTATCAAATATAAGTTTAAGGACGGGGCCGTCCCCTGTTGGAACGACAATAACCATAGATTATTACCATTTGGTATCAATGTGAATCCTACCGTATTAATTAAGTACTAGATTTTTGGTCCGCGCTTTGCAGAGGTAAAAAACTAAATATTTAAACTTCTTCAACTCATTCAATGATTAGTTTAGAAAAAAAGTTTGGGTAAGATACATTCATAAGTTGTACGTAATTGATACATAATAAATATCTATCTAAAAGAGGTTTACGTAATGTATAAATAATATAAGTAACTATTTAGAATGGTGTTAATTCCTATATAAAATTTTCATAATGTGTGGTCTAATAATAAAATCGAGTCACGGAAAATTATCACATTTGATTAAACTACTACGTAAAAGTTAACATGCCTTATGGAACTTTTGCGTAATGCAATCTATGAGATGGTGAATATTAAAGAAATTTTAGTTAATAATAAATAATTAAATTATAAAAAATATCACATTTGATTAACCGTTATGTAAAAATAAGGGACCTTATAAAACCTTTTGTGTAATACAAATTGATGAGATGATCAACTATTTAGTTAATAGTAAATACATTTTCATTAAAACTAATATTGCTGAAGTTACATAATATGATTTTTTTAATTTGTACATATAATAAATTACTATCCCTCCGTACGATTTACTTTATTATGAAGACTTCCCGTATTACTTTTTGTTTTATTGATACATTAGAAATCACTATCTCTATGTAAAATTGAGGATGTATTTGTAATTTACGTATTTTTCATAGAACAATGTTACGTTAATATTATTGGTCTAATAATATTAAACTACAATAATGGACTTTACAATTGGCATGGCAATGTGGTAGAATTTGGGAAGAGATCATGCAGAAAACTCCAAATGAACTTAAATAATGAAATAGAATTTGGGAAAAGATCATGCAGAAAACTTCAAATGAACTTAAATAATGAAATAGAATTTGGGAAGAGATCATGCAGAAAACTCCAAATGAACTTAAATAATGAAATAGAATTTGGGAAAAGATCATGCAGAAAACTTCAATTAGAAAGAAACCCTTTTGTGTAATTCAGTAGGATGCATCCGGCCGTAGGTTGGCATATGGATTAAAAAAACATAATAAATGTGATGAACAGTATTTTATGGGTTAAGAGTTTTTTTCATAAGGAATAGTAAAATTAGTAACAGATAACTTGTGCTTTTAATATATTAATTAATTTATTTCTTTCTTCAATACTACTATTTTCTTACTATATGCAAGATCTTCTAATCAGATTGTTTATTTATATGAGAAAAAACACAGACCTACACATGCTCTTTACACACCTTCTGCCCTGAGAGATCCTACTCCTAGATAGAATATTCTACACTCCGGCTTTATTGCTCAACTGATGTCAGTGTTCGTGTGACTTTCTCTTATTATTTGTTTATTTATTTTTATATACGTCTATGCATAATCGTCTAACTTAACTACCTGAAAGCTAAAATCCCATAAATTTGAATTTATGATAATATTTAGAGCTAATACCAGTAGAAAATCTTACTTTGTGTCATAAAGTATCTAATGTGTCCCAACTTATTACAGTTTTGTGTCATTTTACGTTATAACAATTTTGTTTACCATTTTTTTTTTGTTAAGGATGATATAGATTAAAATTATTCTGAAAATACAAGGATCAACAGGACAGAACAAAGCAAGAAACGAACGCAAAGGAGGATAAAGGGAAAGAACAGGGGAGAGAACCAAAGACTAAAGAGGGACAAGGAGGCCCTGGACAGAAGGAAAAGGAAGAAAAAAGAAAGCAAACAACTACTGCTTCAAACGTCACACTGGAGGGCTCTTCACGACCTGGGAATCAATTTGCTCTTGAGGGTCAAAACCCAGGCTTCGACCACTTGCTTGTCGACTTTTCCTGCTGCGGACACCCAGCTGGCAATAAGGCAGCCAGTTCGGAAAGCTGTGACTTGAGGGAAAACAGCTTCCCCCTTGAAGACTCTGGAATTTCTTTCCATCCAAATTGACCAACAAAAAGCGTGTAAGAAGACCTTAGTGCACCACTGCCAAGGGCTGGATGGGTTTTGACAAAACCACCGCATGATCCTTGTTGAGATATCGTCATTGTCAACGGTAGTGCTTGCAATCCTGACGAATGAACGCATCCTCCACCAAACTTCCTTTGAGAAGCTGCAATTAATGAACAAATGATTCGGGTTCTCCTCCGCCTTTTCACAAAGGGGGCATCTGCTTGGTAATTGAATTCCCCGCTTCTTGAGATTGTCACGAGTGAGGAGTCTTTTGTGGAACACGATCCAGAGGAAGGTGCAGATTTTGCTTGGGATTATCTTCTGCCACACGACCTTGAAGGGGAAGTCCTCGACTCCGAAATGCCTGTCTGCTCTCAAGTGATCATATGCCGACTTCACGCTAAAGCCTGCAGAAGCATCTGGCAACCAAGTCACCCTCTCAGGACCTGCAGTAAAATTAATAGAAGGAATAATTTCGAGTAAGTTCATTAAGCACTCTCTCTCCCTCTCTGCCCCCCCACGAAGAGTAAATTTAAGAGGAATATCCCACAATATGTTTCCACCCACAGAAGACAGGTGATCAGCGACACGGGAACTCGGGAAGACAGCAGCGGCCATCACTCTCGGGAACTTCTCCGCCAAGCAAGGACCTTCGACCCAATGATCATGCCAAAAGGAAGTCCAACAACCACTGCCTTGTTCAATGCGCGCCATTTTCCAAAAGGTATGCTTCAATTTCAATATCTGCGACCACGGACTACAACCGGCACTCCCGACACAGTCACCAGACGACCATTCTGACGAGGCACTAGGGAACTTTAAACATATGAGCTCTCTCCACCAGGACTCCCTTTCACTAGAGAATCTCCATAACCATTTCAGTAGAAGGGAGTGATTGTGAGTTTCTAAATCGCGGATGCCTAGGCCGCCTTTCTGTTTCGGAATCTTGCAAACGTCCCACGAGATTAGATGGATCTTCTCCTTGTCCATCGATCCTGACCAAAGGAAATCCCTCTGAATTTTTTCCATTGCATTCACAACGCCTTTAGGAGCAGGGAAGAGGGAGCAGGAATAAGTGCTTTGACTGGACAATACAGCATTAATCAAAACCACTCTACCGCCGAGAGAAAGAAAACTTCCCTTCCAGCTTTCAAGCCTGTTCCGCAGTTTACTGATCACAGGGTTCCAAATAGCTGAGGAAAAAACGGGGGCACCCAGTGGTAATCCGAGATACGTCGTTGGGAGAAACTCCCAATCACAGCCGAGTACTTGGCTAAGTCTGCTGATATTTGGAACATCACCGACAGGGAAAATCCTTGTTTTGCTAAGGTTTACTCTGAGTCCCGTAATACACTGAAAACATACTAGAGCAGCCAAAATGTTCAGGACCTCCTCTTCCCTATCGTCACAGAAAATTATTGCGTCGTCAGCATACAGAAGATGGGTAACAGCCCCCCGCCGATTCGTCTCATCAATGCGGAAACCGGTTAACAAGCCAGCTTCCTTAAGTTTGTCAATAATGAAAGAGAGGATATCCATTCCCAGGTTAAAGAGAAAAGGTGAAAGGGGATCACCCTGCTTCACACCTTTTTGCATACCAAAAAAACCCACAGCCTCTCCATTAATCAAAACTGAAACTCTAGCTGACGAAACGACACCCTCAATCCATTTTCGCATGCGAGGGTGGAGGTCCATTTTGTTTACCATTATAGATAACGGTTGTCCAGACGATGATCAACTTGACATTGACTTTTGCTGACGTGGCAAAAACGTGAGTACCACATAGATGCACGTCACTGACACCTAATATTTTTATTAAAACTAAATAAAAATAAAAAATAAACATAATAAAAACTCTCAATATTATTATCTACTTCGCCTCTTTCTCTTAAAAAAGGGCGACCAAGCCGGAACATGGACAATTTCGATGAAATTCCCGATCTCCGACTTCACTTCCTTCGTCGCCGTAAACCCCCTAAGCCACAAGCCCAATCTTCTATTCCTAGTTCCTATTTAGATGATGATGATGATGAGGCTGCTGCTGTTGAAAAGGGAATTCAGGATTGGGATTGGTGGTTGCTGTGGTAGCTGCCGTGGGAGGGTTTTGGTGGTAGATCGGGATCCCGCGAATCACCCTCAAGAAACACAGCTCCTGGCTCAGCAATTGCTGGCTGTGGTGCTGATTAATTGGGTAGTGGTTGTTTGGGTAGTGGTAGAAACTTGTAGGGTAGTGATGCAGGTGGTGGTGGAAACCTCCATTACTGTTTCCATGGTGGTTTAGATTATTGGAATCAGAGAGTCGGGGATTGGAGAGAGAGAGGGGTCGAAGTTGGTGGTGGTGGGGTTTCTGGAGCATGGTCCATGAAACAAAAGCGTACCGGCGGTTCAATCACGAAAAACTAATATTAGAGGCTAAATTGGTAGGCGGTATTTAACGGTCTAACGATTGAACTACGGTTAAATCACGATTTTATCATAAAATATTATACCGTTGATTTTTCCGGTACGATATCCGATACGATTTCATGGACCATGTTCTAGAGAGTCGAGGGCTCGCTTCCAGAACCCACCCAAATCGGCGGCGTCTTCGTCGGATACCTCCCTCCCTCCCTAGTCCCTAGTCCCTAGATAAATCTCTCCAACGCCAAACAACCACCAAAACACGATTTTTCAATACCCAAATGTGATCTCAATTTCCCCCCAAATTCTCATTCCAAAACCCTAGATTTCTGAATTGTTCTTTCCTTCGCTAACCGGAGAGGGTTGCTGTGGTACTTAAACTATGTTTGTACACCTTTCAATACTTTGTTATCTCTTTCGTGTATAATACATTTTATGAAAAGCTTAACTTGTATACATAAGCTAATTTTGGAATTGAACACTAAATATTTTATAAATAATGGTTATTCATTGCGTAAGTAATATATGTTTCTAAGTGACGACACCACTAAATAGAGAAATATTAACTCTTGGCTAAATCGATAAAATGACTCATGGTCTTAATGAATTTTTACAAAGGTTTTATTTTGTCTTTTTGAAATGGTGGTTTCACTAGTTTGTAAAGTATTAGTGCATGAATTTATGTGAAGATTTAATTAATATACTCAAAATAATGATTGATACAATTTACATAAATCGAAAACTTTTGGGTTTGAGCTAACCTTCAAATGAATGATTTATAATATTTGAACTAACCACCAAAGTGTTGCGCATATATACCAAGAATTTTTACTTGTATAAACTTTCAATTTATTTGAAAATTAAGATATAAAATTCTTATAAAGATGTGATAGTGATACAATTGGAATCTTGATATAGCCGACAATTTTTATTTCTTTTTCGGGCCGGTTATATATCAACAAAAACAGAGCATCAGAATTCCCTTCTTTTCATTTTCTGTTTTATTGAGTTTATATATATATATGGCGAATCTTTCAATGTTTTTCCGTTTAAATCTAGAGAAAATTAACGTTACCCGTAAGGGAGATCTCGGCTCCCCATCACCGTAGTGAATGAGGGATCATCCAACTCCGGGAAGTAAGGAGGTTTCTCCTTCTCAAAGATGTCTTTGTACTGAGGATCCGAGTTGGGCCAAAACCACACCATTTCATGATGCACAATTGTTGGGTAAGCTGCAACACATGCCCTTTTGCTTGTCTGGACCTGCAATTTTTGTTCATCCGAACATTGATTGAGATCCGCTGTTCACGAAGAGAAAGTATGTATGATCGAAGCAAGCAAACTAACTACTTACCGGAGGACCACCGGCAGGGGCTTGAGGGATGAGCTTGCAGTTTCCCGAGCCATCAAAACACCAACCGTGATAAACGCATTGCAGCCTTCCCGCTGGATCAATCCTCCCTTCGGACAGCGGAGCCAAACGGTGTGGACACATATCGTCGAACACCTTCCATACGTTCTCGTTCCTGTCCCACCACACCACCACATCCATCCCCAGCACCATCAGAGCACGCGGGACCTTCTTGTCCAAATCGCACACCGGCATCAGCGGGTACCACTGGGAGTACCAGTCGAACTTCTCCTCGGATCTTGATCTTTCGGTGACCTGGGCGGTGACCTCAGCTGCTTCAAGCGGTACATGATGATCCGCGGATACAGGGGAGGAGAAGAGCTTGAGTTTTGAGAGCGCCCTGCTGTGAAGTAATGGGAGGAGAATGGAGCCAAAATTTGAATAATTATTGGATCTGCACAGTTGGGCATGAATGAGAGTCTTTGGGGAGTGAAGACATGGAAGAGATGCGGAAACTGCGAAAGCTTTCATGGCTGCTACTCTGCTTGCTGTTGTGGTCCTTCTTTTGGGAGGGGTAGATCTAAGTTATAAAGAGGAAGGGAAAGGCACTGTTGGTCAGCAGTATCATTTTCGTTTCCTGCAATTTTAAAAGCCAAAAACTGGATGAGATCGATGTAATATTATAATGACGTGCAATTTTTTTTTTTTTTGCAATACTTCAAAACATATTAAATATATGTCATTTTATAAAAGCCAAAAATTGATTTTTATGCAATATTTGTTAAATATGATATTGATAAAATGGGTGAGAGATTAATAGAATTTATTGCCGTCTGAAAATGATTTGTGTTAGTAGAGGTGACAAATAAATTGGATCAATGGATTGATAGATTCGTGGATCAAGTGGATTAGATCTAATAGATTAGTGAATTCATGGATTTGTGTATTGATCAATGAATCCAAATGACACCCAATGCTTGGACAAGAATGTAAATTTTGAAAAATTGAGGTACTAAATGCCATAATAAAAAATTTAGATATTAATACATAAATTTTCAATGACATTTTTCGTCTATGAAAATAAATTTTAGGTACCAAAGTGTAAAATATAAAAAACATTTCTATTAAATAGTAATTTGATATTTGAATTAAATGGATTGAACTAGTTGGATATTTAAATAAATGAATTACAATGAATTAAATTAGTAGATTAGATTGAGAATTGTCACGTGTGTAGCGGTTGTACCAAATGATAGCGTCCCTCTGCAGACTGCAAACCCTCTCCGTTAGATTGTGCTCAGCCAATGGGTGCTGACTCACATGTGAATATGTAATGAAGTTCTTTGGTTCATGGTGATCCCAACTTCCGGCCAGCAATTTGATAATAAATAAAAACAATTCAGCCGGCTGTTTCTCTTCTTTTCTACACTATGCTAGTGTTGCTATCTGTTTGTTTGTGTAAGATCCTAGCGCTATTATTGCCATGTTTTTATTTGTGTAAGATCCTATACGGCTGGACATTATTTTTATTAAAATATCTTTAAAAATTGATTAACATTAAATTATGGAAGAAATATCTGTAGTAAATAAAACAGTAGGTATAAAAGGTAAACAAAAATAGGGTGGGCACTGACGGGTACCTAGTCCTGTTTGTAGATTAAAGTCTATCCCATGTCCCAAACCTATATAGATAAACAGGTACCCGTTATCCGTACGGCAAAGACAATGGATACCCATACTACCCAATTCCAATTCCAATTGGCACGTTGCTGGGTGTTCTGCAAGTGCAATTTGCTCATTCCAATTCCCTGACCCCCCTCGCACGCGACAGCTGTAACCTGCAAAAATAGATAAATCAAAAGGATGACAACCTTATGCAATGACCTGAGTGCCGCGATGATTGGAGAGTTCAGCGGAGATGAGAACTCTGATTGCCGCGGCTGGGTGGAACGATGGCTGGGCCGGGCTACGGAGATTCTGATTGCCACGAAGAGGAGAATTGATTTTGGTCAGAGAAGTGGAGGCAAGCTGATGAGCGCTGGCTACGCGGTGGTGAGAGCTGGAGATGAGTCTCACTTGTCTGTGATATGTCGACAAGGGAATTAGGGAAAGGGAATAAGGGTTCTTGTTGGGCTTGGGCTGGTCGTGACCTGAAGGAAGACAATTGTATAATGAAACAGGCTTTGTGCCTTTCATTTTCAGCTTTTGTATAATGAACAGGTTTAACAGGTACCCATATTATCCAAACGGGTATTTGCGGGTAACTCGCGTGTACACATTGTAGGAATATACAATCCCAAGTCTCATCCGTTAATAATATTATGGGTATTATGGGTACCTGTAACCCTAAAAAAATGCGACGGGTACGGGCATACCCAAATACCCGTTACTCGTTGCCCACCCCTAAACAAAAACCTGGAGTACTTTTTTTGACAAAAGGTAATCATATATTTATCA
Source organism: Linum trigynum (assembly GCA_964030455.1). NCBI lineage: Eukaryota > Viridiplantae > Streptophyta > Magnoliopsida > Malpighiales > Linaceae > Linum > Linum trigynum. The sequence goes on from OZ034818.1 coordinate 16,669,005, forward strand.
GACAAGAAGACAATTACATCCTGGTATTCAGCCAGGCCTGAAAATCAAAGCAACGACACGTAGTCGGGTACAAAGACATTGCCTTTCTAATTACCAAATGAGCTACCCTATTGCTACTCCGACCAACAAATCGCACACCGAAGCCCAAATTCATAGAGACCAACTGCACAACCTCTTCATGAATAGCCCACACCTGACTATCCCAAGTATTAGTCTGATTGATCTTATCAATAACCATTTTGGCATCACCTTCAAATCGCATCTCCAAAAAACCATGACCCAAACAACAAGAGACTGCCTTCCGGAGGACCGATAACTCCGCCACCATTAGATCATCAACCAATGAAAACTGAAACCCTTTAACCCATAGTATCTCCCTAGTGTGATTGAGGATAACAATCCCTCCCGCCGAATGAGAGCCACTCCGAACTGCCTCATCCCACATACATAATGGCACATCTGGCCCAGCCAGACCCACAGAGGGTGGATGCGGACTAGGCATTTGGAGGGATCGGTAAACCTGGAGTTGGATCCATTCCTCAATCTGCTAGTGATATTGCCGCATTAAGGAGGGGATCCTGAACTGTTTACCCTCAAAGACAACCCAGTTTCGAGACCGCCATATTCTCCAAAGGACACTGATCACTGCCATGAGCAAGGTGGGTTGATGTGTGATGGACATTAGTGTAACACCCTAACCCGGCCGGGTACTACTTATATTAAAAGGCCCTTGAAAAATAAAATACTCAAATCTTAAATTGCAGCGGGAAAAATATATCATAAATAAAATGGGTTAATTGTATGGTTGGTCACTGAGATTACAAAAAAGACTCATGTTTGGTCACTGAAAATAATTAATTCTATTGGTGGCCATCATAATTAAGTAAACAGTCCAAATTTGGTCACTCTCCGTTAGTCTTCGTCCGTCTCCGTTAACACAGTCAGTTTTTTGCTGAGGTTGCTAACAGAATCCTCTAATCAGCCTAATTTGACCCCGAAATAATGAAACCGAACCCGCCCCATCATTAAAACTCGCCATGTCACCTTGTCCAACCCAATCCTTGAACCAACCTGACCTATTAACCGACTCACTCAAAAGAATAATATTTATCATATTTTCCTTTCCTGATTAGAAATCCATCTTCCCTCTGCTTTTTGTCTATTTTTCTTCTCAGAAACCAATACCTAGAAAACCAAAAGAACTCCAAATTTCCAGATCCCGTTCTTCCCAAACCCAATCCCGGCAAGAAACTTGCCCACTTTTTCAAACCCAATCCCGATGACAATCTCGGCCACCCAATCCCTACAACAATCCCGGTTATAGATCTTCTGCCTAAGAATCCTAATTCTGCCGCCCAATCCCGGCGACAATCTGAGGACTGGATGCGGCGCTCGAGTTCTTCGTTTCTTCCGGCGGCTCTGGGTTCACTGTCATCTCGCATCTGGAGGCCTGGAAATCGGAGAGCTCTGGCGAGGACTTGGGACAGGGATCGTTTATCCGGACGTCGTGAGGAAGAAAGCGATTTCCCACCTCGCCAAACCCTTTGCGCCGTCATATCCGTTGTCTGGGAGGCTGCCACGGAGCTGAGCTCGTCAAAACAGTTCAAACCGCCACCAGGCTTGATGTTTCCGTTCTCTCTGAGAAAGCGGAGGCGAGATTCGCCTACTCCGACTGTTACCGCCACCACCGAGCTCAGCCCGTCATTCACATCTGGACTTCGATCTAGAAGGAAGCAATGCAGCGGCAAACTTTGCTTTGGTGTTGAGGGGCGATCTGCCGGCGTCGCTCGCTAGCAAGGAGTGGCCCACCAGCGGATTTGGAAGGTAGGTGGCCGACTTGGGGTGTCGACTCGGCGAATGACTCAGTAATAACTAATAAATGCAGAGATCGTTTTCTGTTATATCTTCCTGTTTCAAATACGTCGTGGTCGGGCAAACTAGAAATGAAGTTGGGTTGTCGACGTTAAGGGGAACTCGGGGAATGGCAAAAAACAGTTTCGAGGTCCAAGATCGTTGTAATGGTGGCGGGTTGGATATAGGATATGGAGAGGGAGAAGGTTGGATTCTTGACGTGAAGGGGAACTCGGGGAGAGGAACAGTCAAGTAACGGGGTCGAGTCAGGGGTTTGGTTGGGTCTTTAGTGAGTTCGAAGTGAAGATTATTCTGATGTGACGGTAGGTTTCTATATTTTTAGGATTAATATTAAGTGACTCAGCATTTTGTTAAGCCACGTCAGCAAAAAGTTGACGGTGCTAACGGAGACGGACGAGGACTAACGGAGAGTGACCAAATTTGGACTGTTTACTTAATTATGATGACCACCAATGGAATTAATTATTTTCAGTGACCAAACATATACGTTTTTTGTAATCTCAGTGACCAACCATATAATTAACCCTAAATAAAATACTGAAAATACACACTTGTAGTTCAAGCAACTCCCTAACACGTGGGCAAATTAAACTCAAACTTTAAAATCTCAATCTAATCTCCAGTCTATACTCATAATCATACATCGTAATAACTAACTAGTCACAACAACTGTTGCTGCTCCTAGGAAACTCTGACTAGACATCCTCCAAGACGCTGGTATCGTCCTCCTCTAGCTGGCTTCCCACGAACTGTTTCTCTGGATCTCGCTGCTCCATAACTGCTCCTCCTCTTCCTCTTTAAACTGGTGAGTGAGTTGGGGCCAGTCTACGCCCTTACGATTTAAACTTTCTACTTGTTAGCACTTTACTTAAAACACTTAATTAAATTGGTGGAAGTTGTTGGTACTTCCACTCTTAAAAAATCTTAAAACTATATGAGAGCTAAATTTACTCTCCCTTCTTAAAGCTCAAATCTTGACTAAAACTTTTGACTGACACTGGGATCCCTTACTTGCTAGTCTGGTTGCCCAACTCATACGTATGAGAAGCCCTCCAGAGTTTCCTTAAACTTAAACTTACCGTGGAAGGCTCTTCCTCCATGATTCTGAAGAGCATAACTGTTGCTCATCTTAAAAATATCAAAAGCATAACTGTTGCTCATCTTAAAAGTCTCAAGAGCATAACTACTGCTCTATCTCAAAATCCCAAATGGCAACGGTTTGACGCTAGTGACTTAAACTCTTAAAACGGGTTCACCTTCTTGAAGGTGAAGTAGTTCTTAAAAGAGAACTTGTTTGTTATACTTGAACTTACTTGTAGGTAAAGCATGCAATAACATAAAAATGAAAGCATAACTCACACAAACTCACATGGCATCATACAAAGTCAAGTATGGCACATAGCATTCAATCTTAAAAACTTAAACACCGTAAGGCATAGAATTTACCCCCTTTACACTCACCTTAATTAGATATTCCCGATTTGAATGAATGTTCAACTCGTCGTCCTTTGATAACTCATCCAACTGTACCTCCATATAATCTCTACAACCGTTATAAACAAGTTAATCTCTTAACCTCAAATCTTGACTTCAACTCTACACAGGGCTAAATAATTTGGTAACAATCCTAGGATGGGTATTTTTATACCACGTGGACCCTTCTTCACACTTTAAATCTACTTCCCACTTTAATCCCCACCTAAATCCTATATCTCTGCTCCTAAGTATTAACCCATCTCTTCCTACCTCCTTTGTCATTTACCAAGATATATACTAAAGAAACCATTCTTAAGCTCAACCGCAAAGGTAATCGTTAGCTTTCATTCTTAACATGACCATGTCATTAACCGCAATTTAAGGGTCGATCGTGTTGTATAACACAGCTGCTTCACCATAAAGCTAGACGACGTCAGATTCATCAAAGTGGTGCGTATCAAACAAAGAACAAAACACAGTGCAGCTACACCAAACTACGTAGTTCTAAGCAGCTTGTCCATCAAAGTCTTCCATCGAGGATCTTCTTCATCAGATCCTTTCCACTCTTGCTCGACGACCTTTTCATTTGCTCGACAACCTTCTCGTGTTTCATCAAAGGGCGATGCCTCTTCCAAGCCACCTCCCCACCTCGAGATCATGATGACGGATGACCGTTCTTTCAAATCCTCTCTCAAGAGCCCAACAGGTCTTTACAATGGTCACTAAGTACTTCTGCCTATATATTCTAGGGTTTGTAGTACAATTAGAAATTGGCAGTTTGCAATAGAAGAATATGAGAGTGTCTTCTATTATATTGGATCCAGTTTGTTGCATCATTAGATTAATCACAGTGTTTGTAATCTGGGTGATCTATTCGTGGGAAGTTGTCTGTGTGTTTGTCAAAGAGCCAATCCGTTGGCTTGGCTCTGGATCTTTTTCTTTGTAATCTTCCTTCAATATATATAAAATTGTTCCTTTCTAAAAGGCTGCTTCATCCTGGAGAATCCTTGTTTGAATTGAGAGTGTTTTACCCTGCAAAACCAAGTATCCTGCTGCTTTCTGAGTTCTCAATTGGTATCAGAGCAAGTTCTTTGCTGGATTAACTATCACCAAAGAAGATCAGTAAAATGACTGGGTCTTCATCAACATCTACATCCTATTCTGCCAACACAAACCCTCCATGGTTTGATGGGACAGACTATTCTGTCTGGAAGAAGAGAATGAAGATCTACCTAAGAGGAGTTGATGGAGATCTATGGAGTATTGCTCGAAAAGGACCAGTCCCCATGGATGATGATGATGATGAAGAGAAATGGGAAGATGAGCAGAAGGTATCCTCTCAACTTGACTCAAGAGCAATGCATCTTCTTTTCTCGGCTCTTTCACTTGAAGAAAGGAACCAAGTGGCACAATGCGAGTCTGCCAAAGAAATTTGGGAGTCGTTACAAGCCACTCATGAAGGTACGTCAGAGGTAAAAGAAAGTAGAATTGATGTGCTATTAAATGAATACGAATCCTTTGAAATGAGTTCAGGATAATCCATTTCCAGTATGTACAAGAGATTTAATGATCTAATAAACAGGTTAAAGGGACTAGGAAAAGTGTTTACTACAAAGGATCTAGTTAGAAAATTTTTAAGAAGCCTACCTAGGGAGTGGCTTCCCAAAAGAATTGCTATAGAAGAGGCAAAGGATTTAAATATTCTATCAATTGAAAGGCTAGTGGGATCACTCCTTAGTCAAGAAGAAGTAATCACTCAAATGAACAAACATGTTGTTCCTGATTGTCAAAAAGAGTCAGAAATAATATTCAGGTATCCTAGTAAGTTCTCTGCTAATAAAACCAGAAAGTATCCAGTTGTTTATACATGCTCTCATTGTAAAGAAAAGGTCACCTGGTAAAGTTCTGCTATGACTTGAGAAAACCAGTTGTGTATAGATCATTTTGGGTACCTAAGTGTACTAACCTATGAGTTATTGCAGAATCTGGGAGAAAATGAGGACATATGGTTTCTGGATAGTGGTTTCTCCCACCACATGATAGGTAAAAAAGAATTATTTTCATGTTTAAAGTACAAAAAGGGCGGTAAGGTAGTTTTTGGTGATGACCGAGTTGGAATAATCATGGGAAATGGCACAATAGGAAAAAGTCATTTCCCAACAATTAAAGATGTTCTTTTTGTTAAAGGTTTAAAACATAATCTTCTTTCCATAAGTCAATTGTGTAGTACCGAGAACAGGGTAGTATTTGAATCTTCATCTTGCCAAATAATTAGGGTGAAAGACAATAAGCTACTGTTCAGCGGAACTAAGAAAAATAACATGTATGTTGTTAATCTAAACTATCTTAAAACATTCAATGAAACCTGTTTTCAAGCTACCTCACATGAACTTGAAATGCTATAGCATAGAAAATTAGGACACATGTCTTTCAAAACTATCAAAGTTGTCTAAAATGAAATCTGCCAAATGAATTCTTGTTTTAAAAGAAAATTCAAAGTTCTTCTGTGATGCATGTGTTGGTGGTAAAAAGAGTTTTAAGTCAAAAGTGATATAACCACCACTGAACTTCATATGGACCTCTTTGGACCGACAAATGTGGTAAGTCTTGGAGGTAAGTCATAAGCTTTTGTCTTGGTTGATGATTTCTCTAGATAGACTTGGGTTTATCTTCTGAACAATTTGGTGAGCTATGTAATGATAGAGGGATAAATCATACATTTTCTACACCTAGGATACCTCAGAAAAATGGTGTGGTGGAAAGAAAGAATAGAACTATAAAGAAACAACCAGGACGATGCTTTTGGAGTATGGATCCCCCAAATTTCTTTGGGGAGAAGCTGTCATGACAGCTGTCTATACAATAAACAAAGTTCTAATAAGAAAAACTTTAAACAAAACACCTTATGAAGTTTTAAAACAGAAAACACCAAACATAGGATATTTTCATACTTATGGATGCAAATGCTTTATCCTAAACACTAAAGACCATCTGTATAAGTTCGATGCTAAGTCTGACCCAGCTATTTTTCTAGGATATTCTACCAAGGGACAGGCCTATAGAATATACAATCTCAAATCCAAAAGAGTAGAGGAATCTGTTTTTGTCAAATTTGATGAATCAATGAATGCTGACAAGGTTAATGTAGAAAGTGTAGATTTCTTATTCCCTGTGACAAAGGAAGTGGAAGAAAATCCAGGAAAAGAGGAAACTTTATTGAAAGGGACAAAAGACGATAAAAGAGAAGACATGAGCTCTGATGAAGAAAATAATGCACTAGGTTATATTCAGAAGAGACATCCTCCATCTCAAATCATTGGAGGGCTTCACGACAAGATGCACACCAGAGGTAAGTACAACCCAGGTCAGTATGCCTTTATATCCTTACTAGAACCCAAAAATTACAAAGAAGTTTTAACTGATGATGAATGGATACATGCTATGCAAGAAGAACTCCTCCAATTTGCTAGACTGAAGGTCTGGGAATTAGTCCCTAGACCAATAGGTATACCGATAATTGGAACAAAATGGGTGTTAAGAAACAAAACTGATGAAATTGGACAAGTAACTAAAAATAAAGGCAGACTAGTGGCTCAAGGTTATTCTCAGGAAGAGGGAATTGATTTTGAAGAATCTTTTGCACCAGTTGCTCGCATTGAATCCATTAGACTATGGTGTGCTTATGCAAGCCATATGAAAATTCCCTTATTTCAAATGGATGTAAAAAGTGCTTTCTTAAACGGAGAAATTAAAGAAGAAGTGTATGTAAGTCAACCACCAGGATTCATTGATCATCAATTTCCATATCATGTTTCAAACTAAACAAAGCGCTATATGGATTAAAACAAGCCCCAATGGCATGGTTTGAAAAAACTATCGTCATTTCTCTTAAGCAAGGGATTTATTCAAGGAAGTGTGGATAAAACCCTATTCATTAAGAAAGAAAAATCAGACACACTCATTGTACAAGTTTATGTTGACGATATAGTATTTGGAGCAACAAATCCAGACATGTGCAAAGATTTCTGTGAATCCATGAAATCTGTATTTAAAATGAGCATGATGGGGGATATTTCCTACTTTCTAGGATTAAAAATTAAACAAACAAGCTCAGGAATTTTCAAATCTCAAGGCAAATACATAGATTCAATGCTTAAAAGGTTTGATTTAAACTCTGTTAGTCCAAGTACAACACCAATGGCTACCAACCTGAAATTAGACAAAGATGAATCTAGGCTACTTGTGTGTGAAAGAAAATACAGAGGGAGGATTGGCTCACTTCTATACCTAACTGCTAGTAGACCAGATATTCAATATAGTGTAGGTTTATGTGCAAGGTTTCAATCCAAACCAAAAGAAAGTCATCTTAAAGTTGTGAAACGAATTTTCAGATATTTAAAAGGAACTATAGAAGTTGGACTATGATATCCTATCACTGATTCTTTCGAACTTGTTGGATATACTGATTTTGATTTTGGAGGGAGTCTAGTAGATAGGAAAAGTACCTCTGGAACCATACAATTTCTTGGCCCATCACTTGTTTCTTGGTTCAGCAAGAAGCAAGGTGCAGTTGCCCTATCCACTGCCGAAGCAGAGTATATGGCAGCTGGAAGCTGTTGTGCTCAGCTAATGTGGATGAAATCTCAGTTATTAGATTATGGTTTTAAAATAACATACATTCGTGTATGCTGTGATAATACAAGTGCAATCTGCATGACAAAAAATCCCGTCCAACACTCCAGAACTAAGCATATTGAAATAAAATACCACTTCATTCGTGATTTAGTTCAAAATTGAAATGTATGATTAGAATTTGTTTCAACTGAAGTTCAATTAGCATACATACTCACTAAGCCTCTTCCCAGCGAACGCTTTGTGCAATTATGTACTGAAATAGGCTTAAAATCTAGCTGTCATATTGAAAATCTAAAAAGGTAACCTTTTTATTGGTTTCTTTTTGCTCTAGGGGTTGCTTGTCTTGGTTTATGCATTTTCTCTACTTTTTAGCTCGTCTCTGCTAGTTTGTAAGGCAAAATATTTGCATGCTTAAAAGATTATGGAGTTGCCGTCGTTACATCTTCCTTTCATCTTTAGTTACGATCTGTCTATTTAAGCAACCCTGTGCAACGCATTTCTCCTCACCTCACCAAATCCTTTACTCACCACACATACACAACATGAGTGATCATCTCCCTAGGCCTTTTCGCTTTGATGGCCTTGTCCATATCTTCCCTGGCTACATGTTTCATGAGCCAGTAGCCATCAACAACCATCGCCATCTCCGTCATTTTGAAAATAGGAGGCTTCACCACATCACTCAGTTAGATCCTTATGAATTTAAGATCTACAACTTTGAAATAGTATCTCTGATAGAAGGGTTGGGATGGGACTACCTGTTGAGACAGCCACTACACCCTGTTTGTCCTGGTACAGTTAAGTACTTCTATTCCAATCTCCGCTATCAAGGAGTCACCTCCAGGAGCTTCACTACTGTTGTGGTTGGTCACCTTCTAACCATTCCATTAGAAGCACTCAATGCCATCCTTGGCTTCCCATCAGAAGGAAGGGATATTGCTCATCCAAGTGAGTTTTGGAAGGAGGAATTCAATCTGTGCGTTGAGTATAGAAAAATTCTCAACCGAACCAACTTGTGGTTCAGATGTCCCCATCCCTGTTGACTGGTTGCCTCCTTGACTCAGAGTGTTTCATCACTTCCTGACCTATGTATTCTTCCCTCGTTCCTTCAACCTAGACCGGGTTTTAACAATGGATCTCTGGATCATTGCTAGTGCCACTGCCAGGCATAAGCTTGATTTTTCAAGCCTGCTCTTCAGCCATCTCCTTTTTGTTGGAGATGAGAATTATCAGGGTCTGCTCCCTTTTGGATCAATTATTACCCGGCTGCTCATCAACCTAGGGGTTGATCTTTCTGATTATAGAAGTGTGTCTTCTACAATGTATGTGAGTGCGTTGAACGTACTCATAATACTCAATCTTCCAACAACGATTACTCTTCCTCCTCAACCTTCAGCTTCTCTTCTTGGCCCTCGTCCCAAAACATCTACTTCCAAGAAAGCCAAATCTGCTAGTGAAATCAGCAAGGCTGGTGATTTCGTCTTCTCCATCTCTGAGGGGAGCTCTTCCTCAGATGACTCTGCAGCCTCTGCTCCCACACCTTAGATGTGTTTCTCCCAGGGGAAATTTGTTTCAAATGAAATTTTTTTTATTCTGCAGTAGGGTATCTATCTTTTGTAATGCTGTCCTCACGGACTAGTTTAATTTCAGGATTCTTAGGTGTAGGGGGAATCCACTTTTGTCCAACATGCTCTTTTTAGAGTCAAGTTTTGTGAAATCTCTACCGCTGTAACCTTGTTAGTTTTTAATGCAAATTTATTCTTTTTGAGTGCTGGTTTCTGTGGTTTTCTTGCTCTTTCTTTGTTGCAGGTAAGACTTCTTGGACGAAGGGGAAAATTGTTGTATAACACAGCTGCTTCACCATAAAGCTAGACGACTTTAGATTCGTCAAAGTGGTGCGTATTAAACAAAGAACAAAACACAGTGCAGCTACACCAAACTACGTCATTCTAAGCAGCTCGTCCATCAAAGTCTTCCATCGAGGATCTTCTTCCTCAGATCCTTTCCACTCTTGCTCGACGACCTTTTCATCTGCTCGACAACCTCCTCGTGTTTCATCAAAGGGCGGTGCCTCTTCCAGGCCACCTCCCTACCTCAAGATCATGATGACTTGAAGATGACCGTTCCCTTCAAATCCTCTCTCAAGAGCCCAACAAGTCTTTACAATGGTCACTAGGTACTTCTGCCTATATAATCTAGGGTTTGTAGTACAATTCGAACTTGGCAGTTTGCAATAGAAGAATAGGAGAGTGTCTTCTGTTACATTGGGTCCACTTTGTTGCTTCAGTAGAACAGTCACAGTGTTTGTAATCTGGGTGATCTGTTCTTGGGAAGTTGTCTGCGTGTTTGTCAAATAGCTAATCCATTGGCTTGGCTCTGGATCTTTTTCTTTGTAATCTTTCTTCAATATATATAAAATTGTTCCTTTCTAAAAGGTTGCTTCATCCTGGAGAATCCTTGTTTGAATTGAGAGTGTTTTACCCTGCAAAACCAAGTATCCTGCTGCTTTCTGAGTTCTCAGATCGTACCTCGTCATCAATTTCTTCACTTGGTATCGAGGTCGAGCTCTTCCCTGCGGAATTCTTTATCACTTTTTTGGTCCGTATCACCCATTGGCGTCACGACGTGGCCCCCGATCCCGCACGCGCTTCCATTCTCCGGCGGGCTTGTCATTTCTGGCTTCGACTAAGCTCTCTGACGAGTCCCGCCTAGCTTATAGTCGCCTCTCCATGGCGCAATTCTGTTGCATCAACTCCATATGTACACGAGCGGTGATGTTCTATTTGATAGAAGGGATGGAGAGACAGCGATGGTACTACATAATCTCATCTCTCTCGTGATCACCTCCCGTTGGATTGGGACTTGGTGGCGGCTGCTATTGGGCTCCGGTTGCCTGGGGGTAGGTTTTATTTGACAATTGAAGCCGAGTGTGGTGGGGTTAATTAGTTTTAATAATTAGGAGGTGGATGGGGGGAAAAAGGACGTTACAGGAGGGTTAATTGGTGGGGGAGGGTGTAAGTGTAACGGGTAGGCAGTGGGGTCTTCTCTTTTTTTTTTTATATAATAATAACAATAATAATATAATCAATATTATTATTATTCTTAATCCACGGTTCTCACACTTCGCACGTAACCGTCTATCCAAACGTCCATTTATTAATTATTGTTTAACCTAAACCCTAAATGTTGGAGTGTTACAATTACTTTCTTGGGGAAGAGTGGGAACATGTGGCGAGGTAACCATGGCCAAGATACTTGACTCACACGAAACTACACCACAAATTAATCCCGACTAGAGCTCAAGTTTTTAAACTCTAGTCGGGTGTAGTATAGAGCAAGTATTTAAATTGTCAACCCGGGCCGGTCCATGTACCCCTACTTCAATCGCTTAGGTTGTTATCTAGGAAAACGGTTTTGGGTTTAAAACTATGAAAATTACAAATGAAAACTAGCAAGGAAAATAAATAAAGGAAAATCCTAACTAAGGGAGCTTCACCCAGGAATTGCTTCCCCCTAACTAGCTACCATGACTCGTTGGATTGAATGAAGTCGTGAGGCGTAGGTGGTTGTAAACCTCGAGGGTGAGCAACTAGTGATCAATCTGTCACGGCATCAATTCACTAGCGATCGATTTGTCATGGGATCGATCCACTCACCAGATCTAAGGGAACCACTAGGAGGAGCAACTAGTGATCCATTTGTCACGGGATGGATTCACTTTAAGTCGATTTGTCACGGGATGGATCCTCTCACTCAATCACTAGTGGTTTCCTAGGTCTCTCCCTTGGAAGGGGGATTTTCCTCTCTAAGCTAGGCTAAGGTATTGACTCGACTCTACTGTCACCCTAGGAACTGGCCAAGTGCAACCACTCCCTAAAGCGTAGTATAGCGGGTTTAGGTTTATATGTCAACCCGGGTCCTAGATTTGCTGACTACTCAGTGAGTTCGTGTTATCTAGCAATGAAACTGGGATGCAAGTCTAAACTATCAAACTAATAAAGCAAGTAAACTGTTGTATTCAGGTTAAAGAGGTCACCCGGATATGGTTCCCCCTAGACTGCAGTTAAGCCGGATTGTAATTACCAAGTTCAGTTTCTATGATGGTTATACTGCGGAAGGTTCTTAAACAGTCTGAAGTCTCGACTAAAGGTCTTCAGACCCTCTCAATCTGACTCTCTAGCGGGCGACTAACCTCCACCGGAGTCGACAGATTGAGGCCCTAAGAACAAAACCTCCACTACCGGAGTAAATCCGGTACAGAATAGTGAGTTGGCTCCTCGACTAAAGTCACCAACTCCCTACCTTCAATCAAGGATACTCTATTAACCTAGGCAGATATTCTCATTCTCGGTTAAAGCAGAAACAACAGGAATTTGATCAGGATTCAAGTCATTCAATCATTAAAACCTCAATCGAATATAATCAATCACAGAATCAGTACTTGGGTTCATACAATCAAAGCCTAACATACAAATCTAGGGTTCTCCATACCCAGATGAATGGGAGAACTACTCCATGGAGAAGAAAGCAAAAGCAGAATCAGACACGGAATTCATACTGCAAAGGATGGATTCCTGCTTCTGGACGTTGATTGGCACTTCTCCAAGCTCAAGCTGGCCTCCAATGGTGTTGAAGATCAATCTAGGGCACTTGGGAACTCTTGCTCGTCACTTTCTCTCTCTAGGAACTGATCTCTCTCTCAAAAACTCGAATCCCCCCGAATTGTGGCTGAAATTCTGCTTAAAAGGAGAAAATCCCGACTCGCACGGCCAGGGTGCACGGCCGTGCACATCACCATTCTGGCCGTGCACCTCAAAACGCGGCGTATCAATAAGTTGAACCTCGGGCTTCTCGCACGGCCAGGATTGCACTTCGCACGGCCGTGCGGATTTCACTTGTGCCCGTGCAAGCTCTCGCACAATCCCGCACGGCCAGACTGGTTACATGCACGGCCGTGCGGGTTTTCTGCTCTGCCCGTGCGTCTTCTCGCATAATGTCGCACGGCCATAATTGTATACTGCACGGCCGTGCGACTCCCTGGTCTGGCCGTGCAGCCTCCTTGGAATCTCGCCATGCGTCCGATCCGCGTCCAATCGACATCAAACTCGCTCCCAAGCCTCCATTCACGTACTAGGACCTGAAATATCATAAACAAGCACCACCTAGCGTGAAATCGGCCTAAAACACGAGAATCAATACCTCAAACAGAGTAAGAGCAGGGGTAAAAGCATGTGTAACTAACGGTCTATCAAACTCCCCCACACTTAACCGTTTGCTTGTCCCCAAGCAAACCTAACTCAAACCAATGCAGCTCTCCAGACCTCTATAGCAACAAACAACCCAGATCGTAGGTAGAGGACTTCCTAGATCATTTAGCAACTTACGAGGTCAACCGACGCACAAGTCATCTCAAAGCTTCTTATCGAGTTGGCATCATGGCAAACAGTGAACAGAGAACAAATGAATTGTGGATGGAGAGATTCTCAAAAACAAAGGATCATGGACTCACACTTTTCGAGGTGCTCGATTTTCTTTGAAGATGGTTGGAACCCCTTTTCTTTCTGTTTTGCTTGTTTTCTGTTATTTTTCTTTTCAAGGGTCCCAACCTGCTCTTACCGGCCATGCCAGGAGCGGATGTCTCGAGCCTCGTGCGGGGGGAAGACATGTAAGGGGGCTGGAGGTAGTAGGTGGAAATTGGGAACGAATTCCCGTCTCCCCTTACACACTTGCGCCCTATTCGCACGGGAGACGTTTATTTTGAAGCACATTTTCGAGCACCTGTTATTTTCAAAACATGATACAAGAGTCCATGACAGGCAGAGAATCCACAACACCACACAATTCAAAGGGTCCTAAGATCACTAATTCACTCAATCAACCAACACAATATGAAGAAGAAATGAGACTTCTTAAATGCATCAACATCCTCCATAGTGCTACACTACCTCCCTAGGTTGCATATTACCATAAAGACTGTCAATTCAAAGCATACTGAGCAGGCAATTGCACGGAGACACTTACTTGGAGCCCTCAAATTTAAAAATTTGGACAGTGGACTAGGCTCCAAGCACACAAACAGATCTAATGCAGTCAAAGATAAACACCCCCCCACACTTAAGATCGACATTGCCCTCAATGGAGAAGAGGGAAGGATAAGGGAAAGATGTTACCGGTATGCGCGGACTGCAGGAGACTGGAGGCGGGCCAGTCGGGGCAAGCACAGCCAAAGGAAAAACACAGAGCTCAAACACAGTATGTTAGGTCCGATGGTCAGCCCAATAAAATATCATCCAAACCAAAAGAAAACAGACCAAACCCAAACCGGGTCTACAAACCGACTCAAAACTCAAGAAAGAAAAACAAACCGTGGTGGGGTTGCCTCCCCAGAAGCGCTTCTTTACCGTCGTATTAGCTGGACGCCCATGGTGGATACTCAGGGCGGTGCAGGAACAGGTGCCCCCAAGAGCGGATCCACGTCGCTCTTGAGGTACAGCTTCAGGTTGTGGCCATGCACCCGACGGATGCGACCACCATCATCGGTCAGCTCGACCTGCCCATCTGGCAAGATGCAGGCGAGTGAGTACCCGGACGGCCAGGGTGGTCGTGGTGCAGGAGGTGGGACCAGCTCATAGTGGTCTCCACTCTTCTTCCGTGCAAGCTTAGCAACCTGCGGCTTCGGCCGCCACTCCTCCTTGAGCTTTTTGTTTGGAGGCGAGGCTGGATGGAGTGGCGGCGAAGGAATGATAGGAGGGTCCTGCAAAATAGGAGGTGCAGAAGGGTACACGACAGGCTCGTGTATCTGATCAGACATAACATGCACAGGCGTGACATCAATCATAGCACAGTGATCAAACTCAGTCACAGAAAAAGTAGCCTGTTCATTCCCAGAACGCAAGATCAATTTACCATCATGTACATCAATAAGTGCCTTGGCGGTGGCAAGAAATGGCCTACCTAGAATCAAAGGCACATCCACATCCTCATGTATATCAAGAATAACAAAATCAACAGGATATGTGAATGCACCAACACCAACAAGCAGATCCTCTATGATTCCCCTAGGATGCACAACAGAACGATCAGCTAATTGAATGCTCATCCTAGTGGGGCTAAGTTCACCTAGGTCTAGCATTTTATACAACTTATATGGCATGACGTTAATGCTAGCGCCTAGGTCCGCCAAGGACTTGCCTACATGCATGCTGCCAATAGTGAGAGGGATAGTAAAACTCCCTGGATCCTTGCGCTTCTCGGGCAGCTTGTTCTGTAGGATAGCAGAACACTCTTCACTGAGCATCACTGTCGAAAGATCCCCAAGTTTCTTCTTGTTGGTGCAGATATCTTTCATGAACTTGGCATACTTGGGCATCTTTGACAGTGCCTCCATGAACGGTATGCTGATGTTGAGCTGCTTCAACATTGCCATGAACTTGGCAAACTCAGTCTCCAGCTTGTCCTTGTGTAGGCGAGTGGGGAAGGGAAGCTGGGGCACATGCTCCTTAACCACTGGTTGTGGCTTGGGAGCAGGGGCTTCCTTCTCCACCCGCACTTCTGCATCGTCGGCTGGAAGTGCTGAAGCAGGTAGTGGTTCCTCCTGTCTGGCCGGGGCAGGATCAGCAGATATCACCTTACCGCTCCTGGTAAAAATGGCATCCAGCTGCTGATGCTGGTGAGGATCTCGAGGATTCGGGACAGTGGTGGCAGGCAGAGTCCCCGGTGCCCTTGTAGTGTTCTGGCGAGCTAAGCTCCCTATCTGGTGCTGGAGATCCTGCAGAATGGCACCTTGGTTTCTCTGGCCTGCCTCCAGGGTTCTCTGGCCTGCCTCCAGTGAAGCTATGGTCTGATCCATCCTCGTGATACTTGCCTGGGTGGTGGTCATGAATGCTGCCAAAATGTTCTTCAGCTCGGTCATCTGATTATCGGGAGCTGGTGCTGCTGCTGGTTCGGCATACTGACGCTGAGGCTGCTGGAATGGCTGCCCTTGCCTAGGCTGGTAAGGCTGCTGCTGTGGTGGTAGCCCCTGCCTAGCCTGGAAGGGCTGCCTCTGCTGGAGACCACCTGCTGGTGCTGGGAAACCAGGTGGCTTGTTGGCGTTGCTGCTCCAGGCAAAGTTGGGATGCTGGCGCCATCCCTCATTATAGGTACTGCTGTATGGATCCAGGCGCCGAGCATTTGCTATGAAGTCCACCTGCTCTTGGGGAGTAGAAGACTCCCTCATAGACTGACAATCTTCCACCAGGTGGTTTGGGCTCTCACACCACTGACACTGAGCGACTGGAGGCGGAGTTACACCTCGGCCCGGTAGGAGACTGTTGGGCTGCTTCAATGTCTGCACCAACTCAGCCACCTGCTGCTCTAACCCGGATCTGGTCTCCATGGCATGCACACCACGGTCCCGGGAATGCCTGCCTCTGCTGCTCTGCCCCCAGGAATGATCTCTGGCAGCTAATGTATTAATCATCTGGTTCAGCTCGGGTGGAGTCTTAGTGAGAATATCCCCTCCTGGGCATAGAGATTCAATCACCCTCTGGCTATCTGGGGAGAGAGCGCTGTAGAAGTTCCCTACCGTGAAAGCATCGCTGAAGCCATGATGGGGACACTGCCAGAAGTATCCCATGTACCGCTCCCATGCATCACGAAGTGACTCATCTGGCTCCTGGCGGAAGTGAGTGATCTCCCGCTGAATCTCTGTAGTCTTCGATGCAGGGTAGTACCTGTGCACGAACTTGTCTGCCAGATCGTCCCAAGAGGTGATGGACAATGGTGGCTGGGTCTCCAACCACCTCTTGGCATTCCCCGCCAGAGAATGGGGGAAGAGATGAAGGCGGATCGCATCATCCGGGACACCATTCAGCTTGAACCCGTTCGTCAGCTGCAGAAAACGGGACAAGTGCACCCTGGCCTCCTCATCCTTCAAGCCATGGAACTGGATAGAAGATGTGATGAGCTGAATCCAGCATGGCTTGATCTCGAAGTTGTTTGCTGGGATCGGCGGGTAGAGGATGACCGGGCGGATGTCAGCAATCCGAGGAGTGTAATAGTACTCCAAGGTGGGACCCGGCTGCGGTGGATGATGAGCTCCATGATCCTGGGGTATGGGGTTGTTCCCCAGGACCTGATTCACCGGGGGATTCCCCTGGTGCTGATTGTAGTCTCCGTCCATTCCGTGCTCTTCTTCAGAATCGCTGCTCAGGTGGCCGTCTATGCGCTCTTCCGTAGCCAGTCTAGCGCGCTGTTGTCTCCTGAGCTGGCGACAGGTGCGGTCAATCTCTGGATTCAACGGCAGTAAACCTCCCGACTGGCTACGGGTCATGCACTACCTGCACACACTCAAGCAACAAACCCGTGAAGGCACAGGTGGGACAAAGAAAACAAAGCAAAAAGAAAAGCTAAATTAACAGAAATCACTTTTCTTCAACAACCTAGCTTTCCCCGGCAACGGCGCCAAAAACTTGACTCGACTCTACTGTCACCCTAGGAACTGGCCAAGTGCAACCACTCCCTAAAGCGTAGTATAGCGGGTTTAGGTTTATATGTCAACCCGGGTCCTAGATTTGCTGACTACTCAGTGAGTTCGTGTTATCTAGCAATGAAACTGGGATGCAAGTCTAAACTATCAAACTAATAAAGCAAGTAAACTGTTGTATTCAGGTTAAAGAGGTCACCCGGATATGGTTCCCCCTAGACTGCAGTTAAGCCGGATTGTAATTACCAAGTTCAGTTTCTATGATGGTTATACTGCGGAAGGTTCTTAAACAGTCTGAAGTCTCGACTAAAGGTCTTCAGACCCTCTCAATCTGACTCTCTAGCGGGCGACTAACCTCCACCGGAGTCGACAGATTGAGGCCCTAAGAACAAAACCTCCACTACCGGAGTAAATCCGGTACAGAATAGTGAGTTGGCTCCTCGACTAAAGTCACCAACTCCCTACCTTCAATCAAGGATACTCTATTAACCTAGGCAGATATTCTCATTCTCGGTTAAAGCAGAAACAACAGGAATTTGATCAGGATTCAAGTCATTCAATCATTAAAACCTCAATCGAATATAATCAATCACAGAATCAGTACTTGGGTTCATACAATCAAAGCCTAACATACAAATCTAGGGTTCTCCATACCCAGATGAATGGGAGAACTACTCCATGGAGAAGAAAGCAAAAGCAGAATCAGACACGGAATTCATACTGCAAAGGATGGATTCCTGCTTCTGGACGTTGATTGGCACTTCTCCAAGCTCAAGCTGGCCTCCAATGGTGTTGAAGATCAATCTAGGGCACTTGGGAACTCTTGCTCGTCACTTTCTCTCTCTAGGAACTGATCTCTCTCTCAAAAACTCGAATCCCCCCGAATTGTGGCTGAAATTCTGCTTAAAAGGAGAAAATCCCGACTCGCACGGCCAGGGTGCACGGCCGTGCACATCACCATTCTGGCCGTGCACCTCAAAACGCGGCGTATCAATAAGTTGAACCTCGGGCTTCTCGCACGGCCAGGATTGCACTTCGCACGGCCGTGCGGATTTCACTTGTGCCCGTGCAAGCTCTCGCACAATCCCGCACGGCCAGACTGGTTACATGCACGGCCGTGCGGGTTTTCTGCTCTGCCCGTGCGTCTTCTCGCATAATGTCGCACGGCCATAATTGTATACTGCACGGCCGTGCGACTCCCTGGTCTGGCCGTGCAGCCTCCTTGGAATCTCGCCATGCGTCCGATCCGCGTCCAATCGACATCAAACTCGCTCCCAAGCCTCCATTCACGTACTAGGACCTGAAATATCATAAACAAGCACCACCTAGCGTGAAATCGGCCTAAAACACGAGAATCAATACCTCAAACAGAGTAAGAGCAGGGGTAAAAGCATGTGTAACTAACGGTCTATCAAACTCCCCCACACTTAACCGTTTGCTTGTCCCCAAGCAAACCTAACTCAAACCAATGCAGCTCTCCAGACCTCTATAGCAACAAACAACCCAGATCGTAGGTAGAGGACTTCCTAGATCATTTAGCAACTTACGAGGTCAACCGACGCACAAGTCATCTCAAAGCTTCTTATCGAGTTGGCATCATGGCAAACAGTGAACAGAGAACAAATGAATTGTGGATGGAGAGATTCTCAAAAACAAAGGATCATGGACTCACACTTTTCGAGGTGCTCGATTTTCTTTGAAGATGGTTGGAACCCCTTTTCTTTCTGTTTTGCTTGTTTTCTGTTATTTTTCTTTTCAAGGGTCCCAACCTGCTCTTACCGGCCATGCCAGGAGCGGATGTCTCGAGCCTCGTGCGGGGGGAAGACATGTAAGGGGGCTGGAGGTAGTAGGTGGAAATTGGGAACGAATTCCCGTCTCCCCTTACACACTTGCGCCCTATTCGCACGGGAGACGTTTATTTTGAAGCACATTTTCGAGCACCTGTTATTTTCAAAACATGATACAAGAGTCCATGACAGGCAGAGAATCCACAACACCACACAATTCAAAGGGTCCTAAGATCACTAATTCACTCAATCAACCAACACAATATGAAGAAGAAATGAGACTTCTTAAATGCATCAACATCCTCCATAGTGCTACACTACCTCCCTAGGTTGCATATTACCATAAAGACTGTCAATTCAAAGCATACTGAGCAGGCAATTGCACGGAGACACTTACTTGGAGCCCTCAAATTTAAAAATTTGGACAGTGGACTAGGCTCCAAGCACACAAACAGATCTAATGCAGTCAAAGATAAACACCCCCCCACACTTAAGATCGACATTGCCCTCAATGGAGAAGAGGGAAGGATAAGGGAAAGATGTTACCGGTATGCGCGGACTGCAGGAGACTGGAGGCGGGCCAGTCGGGGCAAGCACAGCCAAAGGAAAAACACAGAGCTCAAACACAGTATGTTAGGTCCGATGGTCAGCCCAATAAAATATCATCCAAACCAAAAGAAAACAGACCAAACCCAAACCGGGTCTACAAACCGACTCAAAACTCAAGAAAGAAAAACAAACCGTGGTGGGGTTGCCTCCCCAGAAGCGCTTCTTTACCGTCGTATTAGCTGGACGCCCATGGTGGATACTCAGGGCGGTGCAGGAACAGGTGCCCCCAAGAGCGGATCCACGTCGCTCTTGAGGTACAGCTTCAGGTTGTGGCCATGCACCCGACGGATGCGACCACCATCATCGGTCAGCTCGACCTGCCCATCTGGCAAGATGCAGGCGAGTGAGTACCCGGACGGCCAGGGTGGTCGTGGTGCAGGAGGTGGGACCAGCTCATAGTGGTCTCCACTCTTCTTCCGTGCAAGCTTAGCAACCTGCGGCTTCGGCCGCCACTCCTCCTTGAGCTTTTTGTTTGGAGGCGAGGCTGGATGGAGTGGCGGCGAAGGAATGATAGGAGGGTCCTGCAAAATAGGAGGTGCAGAAGGGTACACGACAGGCTCGTGTATCTGATTAGACATAACATGCACAGGCGTGACATCAATCATAGCACAGTGATCAAACTCAGTCACAGAAAAAGTAGCCTGTTCATTCCCAGAACGCAAGATCAATTTACCATCATGTACATCAATAAGTGCCTTGGCGGTGGCAAGAAATGGCCTACCTAGAATCAAAGGCACATCCACATCCTCATGTATATCAAGAATAACAAAATCAACAGGATATGTGAATGCACCAACACCAACAAGCAGATCCTCTATGATTCCCCTAGGATGCACAACAGAACGATCAGCTAATTGAATGCTCATCCTAGTGGGGCTAAGTTCACCTAGGTCTAGCATTTTATACAACTTATATGGCATGACGTTAATGCTAGCGCCTAGGTCCGCCAAGGACTTGCCTACATGCATGCTGCCAATAGTGAGAGGGATAGTAAAACTCCCTGGATCCTTGCGCTTCTCGGGCAGCTTGTTCTGTAGGATAGCAGAACACTCTTCACTGAGCATCACTGTCGAAAGATCCCCAAGTTTCTTCTTGTTGGTGCAGATATCTTTCATGAACTTGGCATACTTGGGCATCTTTGACAGTGCCTCCATGAACGGTATGCTGATGTTGAGCTGCTTCAACATTGCCATGAACTTGGCAAACTCAGTCTCCAGCTTGTCCTTGTGTAGGCGAGTGGGGAAGGGAAGCTGGGGCACATGCTCCTTAACCACTGGTTGTGGCTTGGGAGCAGGGGCTTCCTTCTCCACCCGCACTTCTGCATCGTCGGCTGGAAGTGCTGAAGCAGGTAGTGGTTCCTCCTGTCTGGCCGGGGCAGGATCAGCAGATATCACCTTACCGCTCCTGGTAAAAATGGCATCCAGCTGCTGATGCTGGTGAGGATCTCGAGGATTCGGGACAGTGGTGGCAGGCAGAGTCCCCGGTGCCCTTGTAGTGTTCTGGCGAGCTAAGCTCCCTATCTGGTGCTGGAGATCCTGCAGAATGGCACCTTGGTTTCTCTGGCCTGCCTCCAGGGTTCTCTGGCCTGCCTCCAGTGAAGCTATGGTCTGATCCATCCTCGTGATA
This sequence comes from Linum trigynum, assembly GCA_964030455.1. Classification (NCBI taxonomy): domain Eukaryota; kingdom Viridiplantae; phylum Streptophyta; class Magnoliopsida; order Malpighiales; family Linaceae; genus Linum; species Linum trigynum. The sequence goes on from OZ034818.1 coordinate 16,690,476, forward strand.
CTTGCCTGGGTGGTGGTCATGAATGCTGCCAAAATGTTCTTCAGCTCGGTCATCTGATTATCGGGAGCTGGTGCTGCTGCTGGTTCGGCATACTGACGCTGAGGCTGCTGGAATGGCTGCCCTTGCCTAGGCTGGTAAGGCTGCTGCTGTGGTGGTAGCCCCTGCCTAGCCTGGAAGGGCTGCCTCTGCTGGAGACCACCTGCTGGTGCTGGGAAACCAGGTGGCTTGTTGGCGTTGCTGCTCCAGGCAAAGTTGGGATGCTGGCGCCATCCCTCATTATAGGTACTGCTGTATGGATCCAGGCGCCGAGCATTTGCTATGAAGTCCACCTGCTCTTGGGGAGTAGAAGACTCCCTCATAGACTGACAATCTTCCACCAGGTGGTTTGGGCTCTCACACCACTGACACTGAGCGACTGGAGGCGGAGTTACACCTCGGCCCGGTAGGAGACTGTTGGGCTGCTTCAATGTCTGCACCAACTCAGCCACCTGCTGCTCTAACCCGGATCTGGTCTCCATGGCATGCACACCACGGTCCCGGGAATGCCTGCCTCTGCTGCTCTGCCCCCAGGAATGATCTCTGGCAGCTAATGTATTAATCATCTGGTTCAGCTCGGGTGGAGTCTTAGTGAGAATATCCCCTCCTGGGCATAGAGATTCAATCACCCTCTGGCTATCTGGGGAGAGAGCGCTGTAGAAGTTCCCTACCGTGAAAGCATCGCTGAAGCCATGATGGGGACACTGCCAGAAGTATCCCATGTACCGCTCCCATGCATCACGAAGTGACTCATCTGGCTCCTGGCGGAAGTGAGTGATCTCCCGCTGAATCTCTGTAGTCTTCGATGCAGGGTAGTACCTGTGCACGAACTTGTCTGCCAGATCGTCCCAAGAGGTGATGGACAATGGTGGCTGGGTCTCCAACCACCTCTTGGCATTCCCCGCCAGAGAATGGGGGAAGAGATGAAGGCGGATCGCATCATCCGGGACACCATTCAGCTTGAACCCGTTCGTCAGCTGCAGAAAACGGGACAAGTGCACCCTGGCCTCCTCATCCTTCAAGCCATGGAACTGGATAGAAGATGTGATGAGCTGAATCCAGCATGGCTTGATCTCGAAGTTGTTTGCTGGGATCGGCGGGTAGAGGATGACCGGGCGGATGTCAGCAATCCGAGGAGTGTAATAGTACTCCAAGGTGGGACCCGGCTGCGGTGGATGATGAGCTCCATGATCCTGGGGTATGGGGTTGTTCCCCAGGACCTGATTCACCGGGGGATTCCCCTGGTGCTGATTGTAGTCTCCGTCCATTCCGTGCTCTTCTTCAGAATCGCTGCTCAGGTGGCCGTCTATGCGCTCTTCCGTAGCCAGTCTAGCGCGCTGTTGTCTCCTGAGCTGGCGACAGGTGCGGTCAATCTCTGGATTCAACGGCAGTAAACCTCCCGACTGGCTACGGGTCATGCACTACCTGCACACACTCAAGCAACAAACCCGTGAAGGCACAGGTGGGACAAAGAAAACAAAGCAAAAAGAAAAGCTAAATTAACAGAAATCACTTTTCTTCAACAACCTAGCTTTCCCCGGCAACGGCGCCAAAAACTTGACTCGACTCTACTGTCACCCTAGGAACTGGCCAAGTGCAACCACTCCCTAAAGCGTAGTATAGCGGGTTTAGGTTTATATGTCAACCCGGGTCCTAGATTTGCTGACTACTCAGTGAGTTCGTGTTATCTAGCAATGAAACTGGGATGCAAGTCTAAACTATCAAACTAATAAAGCAAGTAAACTGTTGTATTCAGGTTAAAGAGGTCACCCGGATATGGTTCCCCCTAGACTGCAGTTAAGCCGGATTGTAATTACCAAGTTCAGTTTCTATGATGGTTATACTGCGGAAGGTTCTTAAACAGTCTGAAGTCTCGACTAAAGGTCTTCAGACCCTCTCAATCTGACTCTCTAGCGGGCGACTAACCTCCACCGGAGTCGACAGATTGAGGCCCTAAGAACAAAACCTCCACTACCGGAGTAAATCCGGTACAGAATAGTGAGTTGGCTCCTCGACTAAAGTCACCAACTCCCTACCTTCAATCAAGGATACTCTATTAACCTAGGCAGATATTCTCATTCTCGGTTAAAGCAGAAACAACAGGAATTTGATCAGGATTCAAGTCATTCAATCATTAAAACCTCAATCGAATATAATCAATCACAGAATCAGTACTTGGGTTCATACAATCAAAGCCTAACATACAAATCTAGGGTTCTCCATACCCAGATGAATGGGAGAACTACTCCATGGAGAAGAAAGCAAAAGCAGAATCAGACACGGAATTCATACTGCAAAGGATGGATTCCTGCTTCTGGACGTTGATTGGCACTTCTCCAAGCTCAAGCTGGCCTCCAATGGTGTTGAAGATCAATCTAGGGCACTTGGGAACTCTTGCTCGTCACTTTCTCTCTCTAGGAACTGATCTCTCTCTCAAAAACTCGAATCCCCCCGAATTGTGGCTGAAATTCTGCTTAAAAGGAGAAAATCCCGACTCGCACGGCCAGGGTGCACGGCCGTGCACATCACCATTCTGGCCGTGCACCTCAAAACGCGGCGTATCAATAAGTTGAACCTCGGGCTTCTCGCACGGCCAGGATTGCACTTCGCACGGCCGTGCGGATTTCACTTGTGCCCGTGCAAGCTCTCGCACAATCCCGCACGGCCAGACTGGTTACATGCACGGCCGTGCGGGTTTTCTGCTCTGCCCGTGCGTCTTCTCGCATAATGTCGCACGGCCATAATTGTATACTGCACGGCCGTGCGACTCCCTGGTCTGGCCGTGCAGCCTCCTTGGAATCTCGCCATGCGTCCGATCCGCGTCCAATCGACATCAAACTCGCTCCCAAGCCTCCATTCACGTACTAGGACCTGAAATATCATAAACAAGCACCACCTAGCGTGAAATCGGCCTAAAACACGAGAATCAATACCTCAAACAGAGTAAGAGCAGGGGTAAAAGCATGTGTAACTAACGGTCTATCAGGTATCTAATTAGATTGCTAGCACCTACATGCACAAACCTAAGGGTGCTAAGCGCAAAACATGCTCAACCCCTAGGTTGCTAAGCACAAGCATGCACAATCATGATGAAAACACCTCTAAGAATCAAATTGATGCAAACCCACGCTTAATCATTCAATCTAAACAAATAATTACAAAGTATTAGTTAGGGATCTACAAAACCCAAGAGAAAAGAGTGAGTTTCTAGAGAGACAGAGAGAGAGAGAGAGAGAGAGAGGGATTACAAATTTGAGCTCAAGATCTTCTTCTTCTAGGCTTGAATCTTCCACCAAACCTCCAATGATGCTCCAAGATCACTCTAGCACTCTCTCTCTCTCTCTCTCTCTCTCACTAGAACTTCACTTTGGTGTTTACGTTGAAACCCTAGAGAAAGAAAGTGGTTTTTCTCCAAAAACCAGCTCTCTCTTTCTCTCTCCCCGTTGTTGTCTTCATAGTTGCCCGAAAGTGACCAATTCACGGACGTGTTGGCTAGTTCACGATTGTGAACTCTTAAACGTGTCCGTGAACTCAGCGTCGTCCTAAGCACGTCGCTTCAGTCGCCTGGATTCATGTTCAATGGCCCCAGTTCACGGTCTTGGAGACCGTGAACTGCCTTGTCGTCAGTAACTTCACGAACCTCGTTGGACTGCTCGATGTTCACGGTTTGTGGTCCATGTTCACGGTCTTAGGAGACTGTGAACTGCTGCTATTTCCTGGACGCCTTCACTTCACTGCTATGGGTCGGACTTCTCTTCGTTTTTTGCGCTTTTTGATCTCCAAATATCCCAAAACTCGTTCTCGACCCTCTCACACATGCTAGGACCTGAAATGTATCAAAACAAGCACAACCTAGCGTGAAATATGTCGAGGAACGATGAAATACTAAGCTAAACGAATAAGAAATGAGAGGTAAAATGTGTACATTGGAGCCCAAATCAATACTCCAGCAGAGAATAATCTGAAATGGTCCGGGCGACAATGCAATCTATAAGTAAATGTTCCATTGTCTCAGACGCAGCCCAGCACACAGGACATCTAGGAGCACTTGGATCTTTTTTTTCCACGAGGGCCTCAGTCGTCGGCGAAATTCTATGAAAGATTTTCCAGGCAAACACCTTTAGCTTTGGAGGAATATTAGCCTCCCATAAGAGGATCCAACTATCCTTGTCCATCCAGCTAACCAGGGATTTCCAGGGACCATTTCATTGATCCAAGAGGACCTTATAATGATATGTCGACTTAACAGTAAAAACACCATATGAAGTGGCATGTCAGATTAATCGGTCTTTTACATTTTGCAGAGGCAGGGGAATGGCTTTAATTACTTGATATGTCGACGGGTCAAACCATTAACTAAGCTTCAGGTCACACCAGGGCCACTCCCCCGGACAGAGGACCTCCAACACATCGTATCCCCTCCATTCGGAAGGACACGAGGATTATAACCGTGGGAAAAGGATGTTGGCTAGGGATCCAATTTGAATGAGCAAACGAGGTTGTCTAACCATTCCCAATTTTCCATTGCAAGCCATTGACTAACAACTCACATCCAAAAAGGATGCTCTGCCAGCCCCAAGAAGGACGGGAGCAAGCTATTGTCGTAAGAAACTCCCCATGAGGAAAATATTTCCCTTTATAAACCTTGGCTAAGAGAGACTGAGTTTCATGGGGGATTCGCCAACAAACTTTCGCCAAAAGGGCCTGATTGAAGTGTTCAAATCGATGAAAACCCATTCCCCCTTCATGTTTACTCCGGCACCAATTGAACCAGGAACCCAACGAATCTTGAACTGGCCTTCCTCCACTCCCCACCAGAATCAAACCACATGCCTGTCCAAGAGACGAAAAAGAGATAGAGGAAGCCGGAAACAGGACATAACATGCAACGGTAAAGCCGAAGCCACAGATTTTATCAAAGTCTATTTAGCAGCCCAAAACAAAGTCCTCTGTTTCCATCCCTGCAGCCTAGTCGGCAGTTTCTCTTCCAGATAGCAAAACGTAGCCATTTTAGAACGGGCTATCAAAGTAGGAAAACCCAAATATTTATCGTGAACCCCCACAGCACCCACACCAAGGATCGCAGCCAAAAAATCCTGGTCCGGCAGAGAAATATTCTTGGTTAAACATACTACTGAATTATCTAGATTCACCCGCTGGCCACTGAGTTCCTCATACTCATTCATAACTTCAATTAAATTCTCATACTCCTGAATAGATCCTCTAAGGAACAGATAAGAATCATCTGAAAAGAACAGATGCCATATATGGAGAGCCCTGGGAGCCACTTTGACCCCTTTTAATCTCTTTTCAGTAACTGCCTTACGGAGTAAGGCCGCATACCCCTTCGTGCAAAGCACAAAGAACAGAGGAGACAAGGATCCCCTTGTCGGAGTCCTCTCGAATGCGAGAAGAAACCAGAAGGTGACCCATTCATGAGGACCGAAAAGGTCGCCGATCGTAAACATTCGTGGACCCATCCTCACCAGACACCGTTAAAGCCCATCTTATCCAAAAGCACAAGAAGAAAAGTCCATTCGACTCTCTCATAGGCCTTTTCCATGTCAACCTTTAGAGCCATGTACCCTTTTCTTTCCACGGTTCTTGATCTTCAAGTAATGGATTAACTCATGTCCAAGCATAATATTTTCAACAATCTTTCTGTCACGGATGAAGGCATTTTTCCTTCCGAGATGATCATAGGTAGAATGCAGGAAAGGCGATCAGCCTTAATTTTAGTGATCACCTTATATACGAACTGGCATAAACTGATAGGACGGAGTTGCCTCATGGTTTCCACCTGATCTACTTTTGGTATTAAAGTAAGGCAGGCGTGATGGAAACTACGGAGCATCTTACTTGTTTCAAAGAACGAGCAGACAGCTTCAATCACAGTCTGCCCAACAATACCCCAGGAAGTTTTAAAAAACTTGCCCGTAAACCCATCAAACCCAGGAGCCTGCTTCGACCCCATAAAGAAGATTGTAGTCTGAACTTCGGAGGGGAGGACTTCTGCCATGAGTTTAGCGTTCATGTCTAGAGTAACACTACAAATATGGGGAGAGTAGCTACCCTCTCAACCATATTATGCACCTGGGTTTCTAACGTGAATAGGGCCTTATAGAAATCAATGGCTAAGTCAGCCTTCTCCTTCTCCTCCCTAATCCAATCCACTGCCTCATTATGAACCCCATACACGAAATTCTGTTTCCAGAGAGCTCTCGTTACCGTATGAAAATAAAAAGTGTTCCGGTCACCTTTTTCAACCACCGGACACGAGATTTTTGCTGCCAATAGAGTTCCTCCGCCTCCCATTGCCTTGCCAACTCCGACTCCAGACTACGAACCTCATCCCAGTTGATTGGATGTACTAACTTGATCTGGTAAATTTCAGCTTGAAGGGTGAGGATATTACGCAAGGAGTTGTTAGTTCCCGCTCTACTCCAATCATAAAGTAAATGACGGAGTTTCTTCAATCTCTCCCAGAGATGAAACATCGGAGTACCATGAATTGTCTCCTTCCAGACATAAGAAACCATAGCCTTAAATTCCGCATTATCATCCCAACGGGTATCAAAGCGAAACAAAGGACAACAGTTCCGTACAAAAGGCTTATCAGACAGAAGTAAAGCTTGGTGGTCAGACCCCTGATCCGTGAAATGCTTGACCAGGGTATCTGGAAAGAGATCAATCCAGTTCTACAAGCACAGAGCACTATCAAGCCTTTCACGAATACAAGCTGCCCCCATACGTTAGTTCGTCTAAGTGAATTGGTCACCTTGAAATCCTGGGTCATACAGGCCAAGGTTTTGAACAAAGTTCTGGAGATCCACGACTTGGGAAGCGTTCGATTGGTTACCACCATCTTTTTCATTTTCATTAAGAGTAACGTTAAAATCACCAATTACCACAAAGGGTAATTGGAGCCCTTCACAAATTTCGCGCAATTGGATCATCTGAGTAGCCCGGATAGCATCAATGCAACTCAAGTAAACACAAACCACGACATACGAAAACTCCAATTCATTAATTCTAGTACAAACTCAGAAATTAGAATGAATAAACACCGAAGCATCAACTTCGGGGGACCAATCTACAACTAGACCACCTGATGCATTAATTGCATCAACAAAAAAAAAAACACTGAGAAGTCTCAAAACCTAACCCCCCACAAACGACGGAAAACTACTCTCCGGCACAATCTTGTCTCAGAAAAGAAAACAAGGTATGGTTTATTCGAACGAACTAAACCAATAGCTGTTTGGAATGTGAGGCATGGTCCAATTCCTTGCACATTCTAGGCTAAAAGCTTCATTTATCTACCTGGGACCACTCTAGGCTAGCTTCCTCCACCTTTTCATTCTCACACTGGTCTTCAACAAACTACTTCCTAGGCTTGGGGTTAAGATCAATTTCCCCACCTATTTCCTGAAGCAAACGCTTACGGGATTCATTGAGAGGGTCCTCAAAGTTGGACCCATACTCATTCAACTTCATTACCATTTCACCTTCAGCTTCCTCCGCCAACTCCTTACTTTCATTGATTACCATGCCATCCTCAAAGGCAGCAACCACCTGTCGCACCTGCCCCGAGTTGAACTAGCGAGGAGCCCTACTCTTAATTTCAAAGCAGAGGCCATCCTCATCCGAGAGAGAGTCAGCCGAACCCACATGCTCCTCGTCCTCCTTATCCCGGGCAAGGTCCAACTAGCCCTTCCCCTTCATCGGGAGCTTCGGCGCTGGAGACTCTTCCACCATCGGAGCTTTATCGTTTTTACCTTGGAGGATTCCTGCCCTCCTATCCGCCAGAGGGATGGCCGAACCTTTTTTGGAGGAACCCGCAACAACCAATATTGCAAGGTAGAGGCCGCCAGTTTCTTCTTATGTGAAGCAGGGAGAGCCAAAATTTTCACCTTCCCAGCAGCATAATTTTTCTAACATAGCTTCACCAGCCGCTTAGCCTTCTTCTTTTCACCGCAACCTTCCTAACGTCCCTGCATGGGTTGCATGGGGACAAAGGAAGAGAGAGGGTCATCATCGGAGTCATCCAAGATAAGCCTCTGTCGCCGAGTTTCCATTGGAGGAGCCTTCCCCGCAGCCTGTTCATCACGTGGACGAGCATCCATATCACCCGACTCTGACGTCGGGACCCCATCTGCCTCCTTAAGCTGCACCTGAATCTGGTCTAGGCGGCTCTTACTTCTCGGCTCCACCAATGGGTCACGGTCAGCACGCCTACTAGAGATATGGCCCCGACGAGAGGGTGCACCATGGTCACGAGCTAAAATCGAGCACGAGTGGGAGCGGCCCAACTTCACTCTTGGCGACCCCGCAACTTTGAAGCCCCATGGGCTTGGACCTGACTTCTATCCACAGCCCCCAGAGAATCATCAGCCTCGAAATTATGGTGACGCAGACGAGCCGGAGGAGCTTGCGTATGTCCCTGGTCCTCTCGACCCTTAGTCGACTTATTACCAGCCCCATGTTGACCCTCCCAAGATTCACGATAATCCCTATTCACCAAAACCGAGTTGATGCCTCTAGGAAAAGGCTGATGCACATAACCGGTGACATAGATCCTTGTCCCATGTTTTTTTGTGGACATATGGGGACCGAACTTCTCCTTTCCAGTCGGCGGCTCAAAGGAACAATCACGTGTCACATGAACCATCCTGCCACAGTGATAACAGATGTTCGGAAGGTATTGGTACTTTAGACTAACCCAGAAGCATCATGTGTCGTCATTTGCAGCCATAACCTATGATCGTAGTGGTTTAGTGAAATCTATGAGCTCCTTGACTTTCACAAACCAACGGCCCGTACCCTGGAAGGTAAAATTACATGTTTCCTGAACCTTGCCAATAGTGGTATTCACCACCTTCTGTCCAAACTGCTGCGTGCAGCAATCGTCTTTCACATCCCACAACTGTACCCGAAAAGGGGCAACATCTAGTTCATCAAAAGTTTTCTTCGAAATGCCAGGAGTCCATGAGTGAATGAAGGATCTTGTCGTTGATCACCCATGGGATTCGTTTAAGCACCCAGTTCTTAGCCTCTTCACTGGGAAGCACGAACTTGAACAACCCATGTTTTGCCATCACCACTCGTAGCTGTCCTTGGATCAGCCATGGGGTAAGCACCGAATCTCGTAGTTCCGTGGTTGTGACCTTGTTGTTAGTGAAAACTCGGCAGAGAAGTGAGTGGCCAGTGCGATACTTTGTCGATTGCACCACTTCCATAGAGAACTGCACTACCTGGTCCGAGGTAACATGAGCCATCATCCTAACTTGTGAACAAGGGGTCTCGGTATTAGTAGACTGCCGTTCCACCTTAATTGGTGGCGGACAAGTCAAAACCATGGCACCCATGCGTGGGAAGAGACTGCTGCCATACCAGGGAAGCCCATTCAAGCATTCCAAGGTCACAACAATCCCGCCACCATTCTCAGCAAGGTTCTGGGTGCCCAGGGCCGGGCCGCAGCTTTCCTGCGCCGAAGGTAGGAAGTTAGTAGAAGATTACCTTATCGTGGGATCGCCCTGGAAAACATAGCATCTGCACAAACTCCCACTGTAAACCTCACACTTTGTTTAAAAAACACTGGAGAGATTGTAATAGGACTGAGGGTCTTATAGCAGAGACTCAACGTGTGTCCATCATTACCCAAGTTTCTTCGGGTTAGGTTTTTAAGAGATTACCACAAATTGTCCTAATTTGAAAAAATAGGAGATATTATCAAAAGAGATCCCGTCAAACGCGGAGATCGTATCAAGGGGGGATTTTTCCCAACCATATGACGCCATTCAGGTAGCGGGGACGGCGTTTCGCTGACGGTGGTGATTCGACCGGCGAGAACCAATTGAAACGTTCCACCACTAGGTTTCAGCCCCTAAACCAGGCCAGCATCCCTGACCTTCGCCAATCCTGAAGAGTTACCAATCATGAAGAGATAGCAGTTGCACACTTGACTCTTAATGGGTCCATTTTTATACCTAGAGTCTCCTCTTCCATCTCCATCGAAGACGGGAGCTTAAAACCCTAGCTGGGTTTTTTGTAGGATGGCTTCTGTTGGGCCTTGCCTCGTCTCTTTCACTCAATCAAAAGGCCCAGTTTCTCATAAGACCACCTAACCCAGTTGCTACATCTCCTCAGACCTCGACAAGAGCCCAGTAGCGCATCATCGTTTTTACCACTGTCATGAGCATCGATAAAGAGAAGTCGATCACTTGAACTTGAGTCATCGATGCATCGATCGTCACCACCATCAATTCTGCTCAACGGAAATCAGCATTGAAGAAGAGAGACAGAAGACCTGCACTTCTAGGGCTATATAAAGATATCCTAAGGAAGAAGAAAGGCAACGGTTTCTTGATACTCAGTAAGAACTGGTTTAGTTCTAGGGAGTCTCTGGTTTGGGTTCAGTGTTTGTGTCTGGATAGCTTGAGTTAGGCTTTGAGCCAGGAACTCAAGCTTATCCGGGCGGGGCTTCTTCTCATTTCCTTTCTGTCCTTGGTTGTCTTGGATTTAGGGTTGTATTCTATTTTCAGAACCCTTGATCGAGTTTGTTAGGTCTTCATTCTTAATCTTATCCATCTACTTGAGACAGTACCCTTGCTGGATAGAATCATCGATTCTGTAATCAGTTTACTCCAGTCAAGTTAATGGGATTGAACACATAGCATTTTAACAATTGGTATCAGAGCCTCCTTCTCATAAGAACTAAGTGTTGCTAAGAAGGATATCCTCTGCTTGGCTATGTCTTCAAACTCATTCCCAACCAGCTCAAACCCTCATTGGTTTTCTGGTTCCAATTACTCTGTATGGAAAAAAAGAATGCGCCTTTTCCTCCGAGGAATCAACTGTGATTTGTGGGCAATTGTCCGAAATGGACCAATTGACATGAAAGAAGATGATGAGGTGGAATGGTCATATGAACAAAATAAAAGTGCTCAACTAGACTCTAGGGCTATGCACATATTGCTTTCTGCTATATCTGAAGATGAGGGTGAAAGGGTGAACAAATGTGAATCTTCTAAAGAAATATGGTCAATCCTAGAAACTACACATGAAGGAACATCAGAAGTTAAAGAAACCAGAATTGATTTGTTGCTAAAAGAATATGAAACCTTTGACATGATCTCTGGTGAATCCATTTCAGAAATGGATAAGAGATTTTCCACCTTAGTTAATCGACTTAAGGGATTAGGAAAATATTTCACAAGCAAGGAGCTTGTTAGAAAAGTACTTAGGTCTCTTCCCCTTGAATGGATGGCTAAAAGAACAGCCATTGAGGAAGCCAAGGACCTTAATGTCTTCTCACTTGAAAATCTCATTGTATCTCTTCTTAGTCATGAAGAAGTTCTCAAACAAATGAACTCTCTTCATGACAAGAAAAACAAAACAATTGCTTTTCAATCTGTATGCACTGTAGAAGTAGAAAAATTAGATGAAGAATTTGAAAATGAACTTGCCCTCACCATCAAGAAACTTCAAAGAATGATGAAATTTAAACTTGATCTTAATGCAAAAAGGGGAAGTAATGCATACTCATCTAGATCCCCTGGAAACATAGCACATAATGCCCCTAGATCTTCTGGACATCATTCTGGTGGAGCAAATGATAAGAATTCATTTGTGTCCAACAGATCAGACTCTGGTCCTAGAGACTTTAAGAACTCAAATGACAAATCTGACTCAACTATCCGTTTTAAATGTGGTAAAACAGGACATATTAGAGCAAATTGCCCACTGAATAAAAAGAGAGAACAAGCAATGACTGCATCATGGAGCGACTACAGCTCTAAAGATGAACCCGAAGTGGTTGCTTACATGGGACTCAATTCCAGCATAGGAGAGGACCCAGTTACTGAAAAGAACAATAAAGGTGGTAACATCTGGTACTTAGATTTTGGATGCTCTCAGCACATGACAAGTAACAAAGATCTGTTTTGTTTTTTAAACCCAAAAAGAGGAGGTAAAGTTTTCTATGGCAATAATAATTGTGCTTCTGTTGTTGGGAAAGGAACTGTTAGTGGTAATTCCTCCCTAATAATTGAGGACGTTCTCTATGTTGATGGCTTAAAGCACAATTTGCTTTCAATCAGTCAAATCTGTGGGTCTACCTATCGTGTTACATTTGATCCATTTTGTTGCACCATTGAACGCGTCTCTGACAATGCAGTTATATTCAAAGGAAAGAAAATTAACAATGTATATACAGTTTACTTATTCACTCTTGACCTCTCTGAGGACATATGTTTGAGCTCCATATCTGATTCAGTGATCAACTGGCATAGAAAACTAGGACACATGAGCATGTCTAGACTTGCTAAAATCTCTAAACTCAACATTGTTAGAGGTTTGCCTTTAATCAAAGCATCAGACAAATTCGCCTGTGAAGCTTGCATTCTAGGAAAACACTGTAAAAAATCATTCAAAAGTAAACAGGATGTTACATCTAAAGCTTCCTTTGAACTGTTGCATATGGATCTATTTGGACCCACCAATGTCCAGAGTCTTGGTGGTAAATCTTATGTGCTTGTCATAGTTGATGACTATTCTAGATTCACTTGGGTATTTTTCCTGTCATCCAAAGATGAAGCCTTCTCCAAGTTTAAGTCCTTTGTCACTTTAGTTCAAAATCAATATAATTGTGTAGTCAAGAGCATAAGGAGTGATAATGGTGGGAATTCATTGATGATAGCTTTAATTGCTTCTGTGATGAACTAGGAATACTACATACCTTCTCAGCTCCCAGAACTCCACAACATAATGGTGTTGTGGAGAGGAAAAACAGATTCCTCATTGAAACTGCTCGTACCATGCTTTTGGAATTTGACTGTCCTAAGTTTCTCTGGGGAGAAGCAGTCAATATTGCCTGCTATGTTTTAAACAGGACTACAGTTCGAAAAGTAATCAACAAAACTCCCTATGAGATTCTAAAAGGAAAAACCCCTAAACTGTCCTACTTTCATCCGTTTGGAACTAAATGTTTCATTTTAAATACAAAAGACTCTATTGGAAAATTTGATGCAAAGTCAGATATAGGGATCTTTCTTCGATACTCCAGTAAAGGTAATGCCTATAGAGTTTTCAATAAAAGATCGAGAAAAGTTGAGGAATCGGTGCATGTTTGCTTTGACTCTTCACTTCCATCACTGCCCTTACATTCTGATATAAATAACTATGATTTTCTGCCCCTTAGCACCTATATTGAGACAAGAAATAAGCCAGACAGTGAAGAACCTCTTGATACTGAGTCAAACAACTTAGTACCACCTGTGGTCGACTCAACTGCACACCAGGACAATGTGGAAGCTGCAGCTCACATCAAAAAAAGGCATCCACCTTCTTTAATCATAGGTAACCTGACTGACCCTATTCAAACCAGAGGTAAGCACATCCCAGGTCAGTATGCCTTTGTCTCTATGCTTGAACCTAAAAACTTTAAGGAAGCCATCTTGGATGAAGAGTGGTTACTTGCTATGCAAGAAGAACTGTCTCACTTTATTAGACTGAATGTTTGGGAACTAGTACCTCATCCCCATAACATCTCTGTAATAGGCACTAAATGGATTTTCAGAAACAAATATGATGACCTTGGATACATAATTAAAAATAAAGCTAGACTAGTTGCCCAAGGTTACAACCAGGAGGAAGGGATAGATTATGATGAAACTTTTGCACCTGTAGCTAGACTTGAATCAATTCGTCTTCTCTGTTCTTATGAAAGCTATATGAATATCAAATTATTTCAAATGGATGTGAAAAGCGCGTTTCTAAATGGTGAAATCAAGGAGGATGTTTATGTTGAACAGCCCCCTGGATTCACTGACTGTGAATTTCTTGATCACGTTTACAAACTGTCTAAAGCCTTATATGGTCTTAAACAGGCTCCTAGGGCCTGGTATGATAAATTGACTTCATTTTTTATATCCCAAGGCTTTTGTCAGGGTGGAGTAGACAAAACATTGTTTATAAAATGCAAACACTCTCGCTCATTAATAGTTCAAGTATACGTGGATGATATTGTGTTTGGTAGCACTGACCCTGCAATGTGTGATGAATTCTGTTCTACTATGAAGAACAAATTTGAGATGAGTCTCATGGGGGAATTGAATTATTTCCTTGGCCTACAAATACTTCAAACTGACCTAGGGATCTTTATTCATCAAACTAAGTATCTACAATCCATGCTGTCTAAATTTGAGTTAACTAAAGTAAATCCCTGCAAGACTCCCCTGGCTTCTAATGCCCATCTAGATTATTACTTGGTAGGGATTCCTGTATGTGAGAAAAGGTATAGAGGAATGATTGGATCCCTGCTTTATTTAACAGCAAGTAGGCCTGACATTCAGTTCAGTGTCTGTCTGTGTGCCAGGTTCCAACATCAACCTAAAGAAATCCACTTAATTGCTGTGAAACGAATATTTAGATACTTAAAAGGAACTAGTGATCTTGGTCTGTGGTACCCCATGTCTGATTCTCCTTCCCTGATAGGGTACTCAGACTCTGACTTTGCTGGAAGTATAAATGACAGAAAAAGTACCAATGGTACATGTCAGTTCTTTGGGCAATCACTTGTGTCTTGGTCCAGTAAAAAACACGGGTCTGTTGCACTGTCTACTGCAGAAGCAGAATATGTGGCTGCAGGAAGCTGTTGCACCCAAATTTTGTGGTTGAAATCTCAACTTCTAGACTATGGTCTCAACTTTGAACACATTCCTATTCTTTGTGATAATACTAGTGCAATTTGCATGTCAAAAAACCCTGTCCATCATAGTAGAACTAAACATATTGAATTAAAACACCACTTTATCAGAGATGTAATACAAGCTGGACACGTAGAACTTAATTTCATATCCACTGAATTCCAAATTGCGGACATATTTACAAAACCCTTTTCTTCTGAACGATTTATTCGACTTTGTGGATAACTTGGTCTGCAATCACTTCACTCAGTTCAACCCAATCACTAAATCAAGTTCTGCTCTTCCTTTACTACTGTTCTTACTTCTAGTTTATTAATTGCTTAAATTCTGTCCTCTGATTTGTAGTATTAATTCTTAGTGCATGCATTTGATGTTTGGTTTTTCCATGCTACGTGATTTTCATCTTCAATAGTTATTACTGCATCTCTTCCCCTTCTGTCGTGCCTTTATAATTCCTCATCCCTGCCTACGTTCCTCTCACTTCTGTCAAGGCTCATTAGTGGTTTCATTATGACTGAATTATTCACCTCCTCCAACATTCCTTCTTCACTACCCACCTCTTGCTGCTTGTCCTCTGCTTGTCCGCACCTTCTATGCTAATCTTGACTGCCAGGGAATCACCACTCGGAAGCTCACCACCCTGGTTAATGGCTACTTCATTTCTCTCACATCAGAAGCTCTTGGCCTTCTTCTGAATCTCCCAACGGGAGGACCCCTTCCCTTGGCTCATGAAGATGAATTCCTCTTTTATGATTTTGACCATGTGATTGAGTATTCAAGGATCACTCAACGCCCTGTAGGGGCACATGAGGTAATAACCTCAGCTGATCTGAATCCTACTCTTTGCACTCTTCACTACTTCATCACCCACCTTTTTCTACCCCGAAATCATGGCCTCAACATTGTCACCAAGATCGATCTCTGGGTTCTGTCAAATGCCTTCACTGGTAAAAAAATTGACTACTCTCAGCTGCTATTCGGTTCAATTGTTCGAAGTGCTGATGCTCACCTTGGGGGGCGCCTTCCCTATGGAGGGTTCATTACCCTTCTGCTTTCCAATTTAGGAATATCCCTGAATGGTTACTCCACTATTGAAACATCAGTCTCAGTCCGAGCCCTCACTGTTCTCCAGTTTATTCACATTGACCCTCAGCCTTCGAAAGGGGGAGATATCTCTGGACCAGCATTAAAGAAATCAAAACCCCTGTCCAAGTCAATCTCCAAATCAATGATTCTTGGTGAAACTTCATCAGTATGCAAAAACCTCATCATCTCCTTTAAAGAAGAAGAGGCCGAGCTGGAACCTGAAACCATATCTGAGAAAGACATCAAATTGTTTGTTGATGACCTTGAGAGAGAATTAATGGAAGAAGCTGCTGGCACTCAAATAGAAAATGAGATGGAGGAAGAAGCTGGAACGCAGGGGGAGACTCAGGACACTCATCCTGAGAATGGAGAAAATTAGGAATCTGAATCTTAGGGGGAGTCAGGGGAATTCTTGATCATAAACTATCTTCTAAGAAAAATGATCTTAGAAAAATAAATACTCTCTGCAGGGGTCTATCTTTTGTTTTGGTGATTGTCTATAAGACCATAATGGTCTATCTGAGTGCTCTGATTATCAAAGACCATAAGGGTCTAAGTATGGTTCCTTGACTGTGTCATTAAGACTGA
This sequence comes from Linum trigynum, assembly GCA_964030455.1. Lineage (NCBI taxonomy): Eukaryota > Viridiplantae > Streptophyta > Magnoliopsida > Malpighiales > Linaceae > Linum > Linum trigynum. The sequence goes on from OZ034818.1 coordinate 16,706,894, forward strand.
TCTAAATAAATTGTTGATTCTCGTTGTTTTGCAAAGACAATGTGTGATGTGCAATATATCTTAAGATTCATGCCTATCATAAGTTTATACTTGTATGACTGCAGAACTATTGGCTTTTGCAGTGCCTAGACTGATAACAGGATTAAAGACTCGAACGCAGGGGGAGATTGTTGAGCCATGCCTCGTCTCTTTCACTCAATCAAAAGGCCCAGTTTCTCATAAGCCCACCTAACCCAGTTGCTACATCTCCTCAGACCTCAACAAGAGCCCAGTAACGCATCATCGTCTTTACCACTGTCATCAGCATCGACAAAGAGAAGTCGATCAATTGAACTTGAGTCATCGATGCATCGATCGTCACCACCATCAATTCTGCCCAAAGGAAACCAGCATTGAAGAAGAGAGACAGAAGACCTGCACTTTTAGGGCTATATAAAGATCTCATAAGGAAGAAGAAAGGCAACGGTTTCCTGATACTCAGTAAGAACTGGTTTAGTTCTAGGGAGTCTCTGGTTTGGGTTCAGTGTTTGTGTCTGGATAGCTTGAGTTGGGGCTTTGAGCCAGGAACTCAAGCTTATCCGGGCGTGGCTTCTTCTCGTTTCCTTTCTGTCCTTGGTTGTCTTGGATTTAGGGTTGTATTCTGTTTTCAGAACCCTTGATCGAGTTTGTTAGGTCTTCATTCTTTATCTTATCTATCTACTTGAGACAGTACCCTTGCTGGATAGAATCATCGATTCTATAATCAGTTTACTCCAGTCAAGTTAATAGGATTGAACACATAGCATTTTAACAGCTTCGTTTCACCATATTAGTGTCGAGGTCATCCCGTCCTAGGGAAAGAACAAGCTTTCTTTTCCCATTCCTTAACCTGGAATGGCCATGGGACCGGGCATAAAAGTCGAATCTATGACTGAGGTCGCTTTCATGGCGACCGGTCGGAGGAAAAGGGGATGGATCAATCTCCCCAGCCAATCCGATTGTGTTGGTTTGACGAGGCAACTTAAAGTTGTTACCCCAATCATGGCCCCATAATTGGTTCCTCAAGTACACCGAGAGAAGTGCCCAAGCCTTGGCGATCAGGAGATCATCGAGCTTTTCCATAGTTGGAGGAGAGAGGGTAGAGCTCCCCTCATGGTGTTTTTTTTACTTAATCTATACTCTGTCCTTGGTATCAAACTTGGAGTACAAAGTTATGGTCGTCCAAAGTTTGGCAAAATTGAGAAAATGCTCGTTCGAGGAAGCAAATGATGTTTTTTTTGGAACGAAGGTGGGACCAAACCGTCTATGACGTTTGCGACTTGTGAAATCTCGAAAATTTATGCGGTTCATTTTTAATTTCGCTACGATCAGATACTCGAGTGCAAAGTTACACTCGTTTGAAGTTTCGGCTGAGGTTAATTAGGAGTTGATCGTAGTTTTTTCTTTTGGTAAAGCCACTCCTTCTCCAAGCGGTCAATCAAACAGCCCTGGCCCCATGAAACTCTAGCCAGCGGTTTTCGAGTTAACTGCAGAGTGGCGTGGCGGTTTATGAGAAATAGTGGTGTTTTTGGTAATTCTGGAAAAATACCATCAAAGTGTTGCCTTCTAGTTCACTATAAGTAATCACAATAGAAAAAGGGCTAAATTACATGTTTGGTCACTCAAATTATATAAATCTTTCACATTTGCCACCCGAATTACTTTTCTTTCTTATACGCCACTAACTTTAAGAATCGTTGCACCGTTAGTCACCGGCTGTTACACTCCGTTAAATTTGTCCTACGTGGCAGTCAACTATAAAGTTTGACAGTTAACTAGATGATGTGGAAATTAAAAAAAAATTAAATAATTAAAAAAATTGCCACCTCATCTTTGCACTTACTTTATTTATATGATTGATCCTATTAATTATTTAATAAAAATTAATTAAATTAAAAAGATTTCCACCTCATCTTTGCACTTACTTTATTAGCAAAGAAAATAATTTTGAGGGAGGAGGAGAATCATTCGGCTGCGACTGTGATCGAGAATATTGGCAAACCAGAACATGTCCCGTCGAGAGGTACAGGGAGCCCTATGCGTTACGAGTCTGGTTCGGCGGCGCCATTATTTTCTTAATTTAATTAATTTTTATGACTTTCATCATTGTTTACCATAAGTTACTACCCACATACCATAGTGATAAAGTATGGTAATTTTTGGTCTAGTATTTTTTTCACCCAGAAATTTGTAGATTCAATAGATCATGATAAACTCGTTCCTTCTGAGCAAACGTTTTAAAAAACGACTTAAAAACGAAGAAGTTACCATATGGTATGTAGTTGGTAAAAAAAATTCTCGAAATATATTGAAAATTGATCTCATTTTGTAGAGCACAACGAAATCGTTCCATGTGTGCAAAAAAAATTGAAATCCGAGTTAAAACGAAGATATGAGTCGATTATGAAAACTAGGGAAAATAAAATGTCATTAATTGACAACCCTTAGATCTGGATTTTCTGGGTCCACTTAGATCTAAAGGTCCAGATTTAGTTACGCATAGATTAGTAACCAATGGTTACTCACCCTATGCTCACCCTATCCTAAGTCGCACTATAGAAAAAGTGAGAAATGAGTCTCTCTAGAAATCAAATCCTCTCAACTATCTGCCATTACTCCAATTGCTTTTTGTGCAGTATTCAAACCTCAAGATCAAGATCCCCTCACGCCAACCACCAAATCCAGCCTCTTTACTTCTGTGAGATCTTCATCTATTACAACCCTTTAAGTCAACATAGAAGCCAATTTAAGTGAAGAAAACCAAAAGGAAACAGAGAGAAAGTGTAACACCCCGAATTTTAGGTTATGATTCGACCATAATACGTGATCGGTTGGGTTGTCAGTTGCGTACTAAGGTTGTAATCTCGGATTAGTAGTAATAATAATAATAATAATTATTATTATTATTATTATTATTCTATTATTATTATAAAAAAAATTTACATATAGCCACCTAGGTCCGAGCGGCCCCATTCTTTCCCCAAAACCATCGGCCCCAAGATTTCCCAAACCTCCCCTCAACTTTCCCCAGCCGACCCAAGCTAGGAAAAAAAAAAAACAAAATAACAAAACCCGCCAGCTTCCCCAAAACCGCCCCACCTTTCCCTAACCCGACCAATAACCCCCGCCCCAAATTCATTCCCCAGGCGCCCTAGCAAAGCAAACTCGCCGCTCTGCTTTTTCGTAACCCGCGAGGAGAAACCCCAAGGCCGCGAGAAAAAAATACCAAGCCCCACGCCACCGATCAAAATCTCAATCCCAATCCCGATCCCGATCCCTTTCGTGTTGCTAGGTAAGAATCACGAACCCCTTCGTGGTTTCTAAACTCGATTCATTGTTAGACTAATTCGAAGCTCGAGTTTTTATTAGCGGTGACATTTGAGGGTTCGATCAACGAGGAGATCAACGTCCCGGGTCATCCAACCTAGGCCTAGGCGTGTGCTAGAGGTAAGGGAACTCGATCCCTTTGAGTTAGATCGATCGATTTGGGGATTTTTCGTTGAGGGTGCAATTCTGAGGTTTTAGCAACAGACGTTCAAGCCTTTAGTGACAGAATTTGGGTGGTCACTAAAGCTTCTGGGAATTTCTAGAAATTTGTTTTAGATGGTTTAAATTATTTCAAGTCTTTTTGGGGGTCGGTTCTCGAGTTTATAATTTTTATAAATTGAGGGAGGTCTAGGAGATGGCAGTGAATTAATTTGGAGATTTTCGAAGATGTATTTCTAATTTTAGAAATTGTTCAAACATTTGTTTTAATTAAATAAAAATAATTCCGAGGAGTTTATAGAGGTTTGATAATTTTCCAGGGTATAAGTACTCATGATTGATGTAGGAAAATTATTATCCGAATTTTTGAGAAGGTTCAAGTTAGGTGGAAAATTCTTCCAAGACGAAAATAATTAGGAAAAGTGGTCGGTTTTGAAGGGATTGTTTTTAGAAAATTTTTAAAGGGGATTAAGGGACCTTGGGAGCGAGTCTCGAGGGCTGGATGTCGAGGAGAGGAGGTTCTAGTGACCCAAAAGGGAATTCTAAATCGAGAAAGATCGACTAAGGGGATGACTTTCTTATTAATAGGTTCACCGAGATAATTCGGCTATGAAGGATTTCTTTGAGTAATGAATCGAGGAGTCAGCTTTATAAGGTGAGTGTAAAGGGGGTAAATTCTACGCCTTACGTGTTCTTTCAAGAATTGCAAGTCTTGAGTATTTTGATGAAGTGAATGTCACTGTTTGATTGTGCTATGGTTGATGATATGTGATTTTGTTTGAGCTATGCTTGATGTGAATGTGCATGAGTTCTCATTTAAATTTAAGCTTTAAGTTTATAAGTTATTGTTGAAGTTAAGAAACAAGTTCTTTTTAAGAAGTAACTCACCTTCAAGAAGGTGAAGTCGTTTTATGTGTTTTTAGTCACTAGCGCCAGTCTGTTTCCTTTTGAGACAATTTGAGAAATAGCATCAGTTATACTCTTGAGATTTTTAAGATGGGCAGCAGTTATGCCCTTGAGAATATTGGTGAAGAGCCACCACGATAAGTTTAAGATGTTTGGGGGATGAATCGTTACGACTTCCCTAACTAAGTTTAAGTTTAAGGAAAGCTTGAATTGCTTCTCATACGTATGAGTTGGCAACCGGGCTAGCTAGTGAGGGATCCCAGTGTCAGTCAAAATTTTAAGTTGAGATTTGAGTTTTAAGAGTAAAATCTTAGAGGATGGAAGTATCATCTACCAATTTGAGTTAAGTCCTTAAGTAAGAAATATCAGAGCTTTCAATCGTAAGGGCGTAGACTGACCCCAACTCACTCACCAGATCGTAGAGGAGGAAATCCTAACCAGCCAGTCCGTGATCAGCAAGCTAGAGGAGCTCAACACCATCGTCGCTGAGAGATGTCAAGCCAGGCGTCAGAGTAAGCATCGGAGAACTCTTTTCAAGTTATTAAGACTTTATGGTTAAGAGTTAAAGATTGGAGATTCATTTCTTTTGGACAAGTTAAGTTTTGCCCACGTGTTTAGGGCTTCGATTTGAGATATTGAGATATTTGAGTTTGGTATTTTAATTAAAGTTGTGTGATTTGAGATTTTTAATTATACCCCGGGTTAGAAATGTCTTTTTCCAAATTCAAAGAGGTGGGATGTTTCAGAAAGCCTTTACTCCTTCCTTCTCTAAAGGCTACAGAATCCATTTTGCTCTGTATCCCATCTTCTATGTTGTCAATGGCCAATTTAAGACGTGGAAACCTCCCATTGTGCTCCGTGTTAGCTACCTGCATCAAACAAGACCTGGATTGGCTCTTTCATCCGGGCAACCAAGAGATAACCCCATTTATGAGATGGGATCTTCACCCATCGAGCCACCCATTGGCGATTTGCAGGGGTGGAAGAGGATATCCAGGGATTTCTCAGGGTCAGATCAAATCAAGCTCAGGGGATTTAATTTGGAGGAGATAGCTACTGCAACATATCTCACAACGCAAAACCTCTATTTAACCTCTCCTCTCCTAAGATAGATCCACCACATCACTCAAACTCCCTAGCTCCTTGAAGGCTTATTTCCTACCTCACAACCTTACTACCCCAAAAATTCTCTTTCCTCTTTTGTTGACGCCATGGAAATCACCCGGGCGAACGAGCAAGCTGGAAAAGGCCACCTGGTTCTCAACTTTCAACCTGAAGGTGCTGGGGAGAGAGGAGAGGAGAGCTCAGTGTTGATCGGAAAATGGCTTACCGACAATAACATCTCGGTGGGGAAGGCCTGCAACGCTGCCCAGAACAAATGGGGAATCTCTGGTGAAGTTACAATCAGGAGAAAGGCAAAAAACCTCTTCATCTACACTTTCCCTTCAGTAGCTGGGAGAGATGTTGTCTGGGATTCTTGCCCCTGGAGTCTATCCAACACCCTGTTAGCTCTGCTGAAGTGGGATGGAAAAACCAAGCCTATTGAAGCTGAATTTCCATCCATCACCCTCTGGATCCAGTTTCATGATCAGCCAGAAGTTCTCAGAGATGAGAAATCCATCCAAACTGTTGCTGAATTTGTTTTCCCCAAATTCCATCGAGTGGATTCCTCAGGGCTGGAAGCACATGGTTGGATGAAATTCTTTCGGGTCCTGGTGGAGGTTGACCTCCAAGAACCTGTCCCAATAGGGTTTGAATACCCTTTGGGGAAAAAATCTGTGTGGGTTAGCATAAAGTATGAACGAGTCACAGATCTGTGCTACTTTTGTGGCAAGATCGGACATCAGATGTATGCTTGCCAAACTAGAGAGGAGTGCAGGCAGAAGGGGCTTAGCACCGAGCCATCTGGAATCTACACTGCAACACTGAAAGCTGGATACCAATCGCCGGCACCCACTCCTCCGGCTTCTTTCTCCTGCAAAACCTGAGGATAGTTCTCTAGGGGACCTGTCGTCTCTCTCCTGACCATCTAGAGAATGCTGCCCCAACGGGTCTTATCACTGCTGCAGGTGAACATACCCCAGAAGGGCAACAACACTTTGGAGGAGGTCTCTCTCTGGGTCAGAGGTCCATTACCGACACTGACATCTTTCCCCACTCTCTATCTGCAATTCAGAGGAAATCTTGTTCACCTAGAAGACTTGAAGAAGACCTGGACGAGGTGGCGGTGGTGGTTCAGTTCTCACTGGACTTGAATGTGGGGAGCTGCCCTAGGGGAGAAATACAAGTGGGCCATGGCAGTTTGGGTGGGCTTCCCTTCTCCAACCCACTAGGCCTTGCTGGAGGAATGGGCCAGTTCTACACTAACTTGAGCCCATTGAATGAACAAGCAGGCCAGCCTCTGTCCATTGTTCAGGAGGCTCAACTGAACTACGAGCAGGCCTTGGGAAGGGCAGAAAAGAAGAGGAAGCATGTCTGGCTTCTTGATATGGAAAAGAGCCCACAGGCAGACTTCAGCCCACCAGAGTTCACAAAGCCACTACTCTTCAACCCAGGATCGGAGTCTCTACCGATGGGTGATCAGAGGAGGCGGAATGGGATTAAAAAAAGAATGTTAACTGACATTTCTTCTGAGATGCAGAAAACAGGGGAGCATGGTTCCTCGCCACAGGCATCGGTAGAGCGCCTTAAGCCGCCAAATGAAGAATGAGAATCATTAGTTGAAATTGTAGGGGGGGTTTGGCCAACCCCTTACAAGAAGCTATTGCAGCAGATTTTGCAGGAATCTAGGCCCATCTATCCTCTTCCTGATGGAAACCAAAAAAGATGAAGATTTCATGGAGGAGAAGAGGAAACAGATGAAGATCTCTTTTTCGGAATATGTTAATCCTAATGTAGGGGGCAGTGGTTTAGCACTCTGGTGGAATTCTGGGGTCTCTATCCATGTTATAGACTCTAGTAGCAATTTCATAGATGTGTGTATTAGTTATGGCGGTAGTGATTTCTTTTGCACGTTTGTTCATGCCCCTACCACTGCAGTGGAGAGAAGGGTTTTTTGGGAGAGGATGAGCTCTTTTAGAAGTAGTACAGTAGAAAAATGGTTGATAGTTGGGGACTTGAATGTAGTTCAGTTTGACTACGAAAAGGAAGGGAGATGCCCCCTTTGAAATGAAAATGTGGCTCCTTTCAAGTACTTCATCGCCCACAATGCGTTGATGGGTTTAGGCTTCAAAGTTCAAACATTCACTTGGACTAACAGGCAACAAGGAACCAACCTCATTAGAGAAAGACTTGATAGAGCCTTGTGTTCTACTTCTTGGAGGGCTGATTATGATAAAGCGGTTTTTTTTTTCATGAAGAGATGATTGAATCGGACCATTGCCCGATCAGGATGGACATCAACTTCAACAATAACAGCAGAAACACCCCTTTCAGGTTTGAAAAGAGATGGAAGGAAAAAAATCAATGTGCTGTGATTGTTCAGAATAATTGGAATTTGGCAGGGGATTCCAGCAGCAAAATGGCAAAATGTCAGGCTGATCTTGAAGATTGGGCTAAGATGGACAGAATTGAAAGAACGAAAAGAGAAGAGGAAATCAAAGTTAGACTGCAAGCTCTTCAAGGTCCAAATAGAAACCAATATGATGTGAATGAGGAAAAGCTTCTCTTGGGGGAGCTGGCATGCATTTGGAAGTCAGAGGAATCATTTTGGGCTCAATGCTCTCGAGTCAATTGGCTCAAAAAAGGAGACCAGAACTCTGGATTTTTCCACTCTAGCACTATTCAGAGAAGACATTCAAATCGCATTCTGAGGCTTAAGAATACTGCAGGAATTTGGATCAACAATGAACAACAACTCAAAACGATGTCTCAGGATTACTACAAGGAGATGTTCCAGGCTCGTCCTTCTTCCCAGTTTGATCATCTCCTTCAAGATTTCTCCAACCTAGTCACAAATGATATGAATCGGGACCTTTGTGCAAATGTTGATAATGAAGAAATCAGAAAAGTTGTTTTTCAGTTGGGACATTCAAAGGCCCCGGGACCGGATGGTTTTCTTGGGTTTTTCTTCAAGAAATTATGGCCACTTATTGGGGAGCAGTTTTGTGAGGAAGTCAGGGTTTTTTTGCTTCTAATTATCTTCCTGAGAGGTGGAATGACACTCATATTTTGCTTGTCCCTAAAGTGGATGTCCCGGAATTCGTTAGCCATTTCCGCCCAATCAGTTGCTGCAACTTTCGGTATAAGGTCATTACCAAAATTATGTCCTCTAGATTGCAAAAATGGCTCCCTATGGTTTAGTGGATTGGGATTGCCTTGATAAAATCCTAGTTCTCTATGGTTTTGATCCGAAATGGTGTGCTTGGGTCAAAGAATGCATTAGAACTGTAAAGTTCTCTCTTCTGTTCAAAGGTGAAGCTTCACCAAAGTTTGCACCAACAAGAGGGATTCGTCAGGGAGACCCTCTCTCCCCCCTTCCCTTTATCCTCCTTTCAAATGCTCTCTCTTTTCTCATTGATAAGGCTGCAAGTTTGAATGTATTTAGAGAAATTGACTTAAACCGAAACCGCCCTACTCTTATCCATTGTCTTTTTGCAGATGATACTGTTATCTTTGGAAGGGCTTCTGAAGAGGAAACGACTAGTATCATGTACATCATCTCCTCCTACAGCAATATTACTGGTCAAGAAGTGAACAACACGAAATCATCCATCTTTTTCAGTTGCAATGTCGATGATGGAAAAAAAGCTCAAATCACGCAGATGTTGGGATTCAACTCCTCGACCTGCCATGCTACGTATCTTGGGGTTCCTACGGAATGGGGCGGGTCTAAAAGAGAAACGTTTGAATTTCTTATCACTAGAATGGAGAAAAAAGCTGAAGCTTGGAAGAGCCTTTTACTGTCCCCCGGAGGGAAGGAAACTCTCCTGAAAGCTGTTATCCAGGCTATCCCGACATACATTATGTGCCTTTTTCTCATGTCGGGATCAACCACAAAAAGGATGGACTCTATTCTTCGGAGATTTTTCTGGTCAGGATCTCTCCACAAGAAAGCTATCCACTAGTGTGATGCAAAGGTTCTTTGTGCTCCAAAAGAGGAAGGAGGGATTGGGTTCAGATCCTTCAAAGAATTCAATCTTGCTTTACTTACAAAACAAGCCTGGAGGATTCTTAAGAACCTGAATGCTTTGTGTGTGCGTTTGCTGAAGGGTCTCTACTTCCCTAGCTCTGATTTCCTACATGCTAAGAAAGGAGGTCGAGCATCTTGGATTTGGGCTAGCCTTTGGGAAGCAAAGCGGATGATGGAGCTGGGTATCATCAGAGTCATTGGAAATGGTGAGTCCACCAGTTTCTTTCATGATCAATGGATTCCCCACATTCCACGAGGAAAGCTCAATGGATCAGTGAATCAACAAGAACGAGTGGTGGAGTTCATCAACATGAATGAGAGAACGTGGAATGAGCCTGCCCTTCACCAAAAAGCTCCCCCAAGCTCTGTCCAAGACATCAAGCGTGTCCCCATTGGCTTAGCTGACGCCCCGGACTTTTGGGCTTGGAGATTCACCACCAAAGGCAATTTCTCAGTGGCCTCAGCTTACCATACCTTCCACGACAAGATTAGAACTCAAATGATAGGCTATCTCCCCTCATTGGTTCATGATAAGGAGAGATGGAAATGGATTTGGAAACTCTCCCTCCAAAGCTGAAATTCTTCGTCTGGAAGTGTGCAAGGAAAGCTTTGGCGACTAAAAGTCGGTTGTTCAGCCTCAAATGCTCCCCCAAACCCCACATGCCCTGTCTGTTTGGTTGCCGAGGAGTCCATTCATCATTGTTTGTTTGAGTGCCACCATGCTAGGGAGGTTTGGCACATGATCTTTCCCTCTTTGGGCACTTCCCCTGATAACTCCAACATTGTCCATTGGTTATTCCCGCTGAAGGATGTGATCCCTTCCCGTTCAATCCTTCTCATCATCTTCACCCTTTGGAATATTTGGAAGACTAGAAACGAGAAAGTTTTTCGCAGCGCCATTCCTTGTCCTCCTCTCACATGTTCCAATGCAGCAAGAGATGCCAATGAATGGTTGACGTGCAATTCCCCTCGGACTACCTCCTCTGTTCCTGTTGTCCAGCCTATTCACCCCCATAATCAGCCTATTCACTGTGATGGATCGTTCTTAAATGATTCCCAGGAGGCGGCTTTTGGCATTGTTGTCATTAATAGCCATGGTCAAGTCTGTGATGGGAGAGCTGGAACTTTGCTTTGTGCTGCCCCAATTGAAGCTGAAGCAAAAGCATTACATGAAGCTTTGATTTTGGCCCAATCTCTCTCGGGTCATGTGATTGTCCGTTCTGACTGCCAAGTGCTGGTCAATGCACTGTGGTATCCCTATCACCCGTGGTCGTGGAATTGTGAGGCTCTGTTGTGAGATCGTTGGCCATAATTCTCTTCCTGTTGACTAGATTGTTGTTCTGGGTTTAATTTCAGTTTCTATTCTGTAATGGTTGTTTCCTTAACTTTGATCAAGGAACGCAATATAAGCGGCCACTTGTCAAAAAAAAAAAAAAAAGTCGCACTATAGTGCGGGGTGTAATGATGCTTGAAGACCATTTGGATGCACAATTCGCGAAAGTAAAAAAAAAAACTAAAAGGTGAATAGATATTTTATTCTTATCAAAGTTAAAACTAATGGATAATTAAAAGGGTTAATAACTTAATATATTATTTTGGCCCGAACTATAGCCAAACTTTTTACTTTGGCTCGTGATCTATGAAATTGCTTAATTGGCCCAAACTATACACCATACTTCCTTGCTTGGCCCGACGCGAGTTTTGACCGTTAAATTGGATGATCAACTTCGTTCACCGTTAGTCAAACACTAGGTCACTTGTCACGTCAACAACCCAGAAATAAAAAATATAGGATACTTAATTTCTTTAATTAGTTTCTAATAACAATAATAATTTAAAAAAATTGGGCCTGCTCCCCGATCCCTCACTTTATCCCTTACCCCATCCCCTTCTCCGATGTGTCGTCGCCGCCATAGGTCGAAGAAAAAAAGCGTCATTTTCTTCGTTGTCAATTTTGACTAGATACTTCGTCCGGGAACGGATCAGGTCAGTAATCTTATGGTGAGTAACCATGAGTAACCCATCCAGATCAGTATGACATCAGCATTCCTCTCTCTCCTGGAAAGCCTTTAATTTTCCTCTCCTTAATTTTTAATGGACGATTTCTCATTCGTTTAAAGTCGAAATTTAATTTTTTTTCGAAATGTGCTCTTCAAAATGATATCCACTTTTATATATCTTTCGGAAAAAAATTGAGCTATTTTTTACCAGTCTATACCATATGGTATTGACTAGTATTGAAATAAGAGTATACCTATGGTTTGAAAAGCGTACCATGGTGGTATGAACAAACCAAGACTGTTGGATGGTTGAATACATGATAGTAAAAGTATATTAACTGTCATTTACGACTTTTAACATTGTGTACCACAAGATACCACCCCATACCAGGGTGGTATTGTATGGTATTGTGTGGTATTTTTTGGTCCTGTAATTTGTTCACCTAGAAATTTATATATCCAATAGATCAAGATGAAGTCGTTCCTTCTGTGCAAACGTTTTCAAAGACGAATTAAAACCAAGAAAATATCATATGGTATGCAGTTGGTACCGAGATGCCAGCATTTTTTGTTCTAAAAAAATATTGAAAATTGATCTCATTTTGTAGAGCACGATGAACTCGTTCCATCTGTGCGGAAAAAAATTAAAATCTGAGTTAAAACGAAAAAGATATGAGTAGATTAAGAAAGCTAGGGAAAATAAAAATGGTCTTTAATTCTCCATCCTTAGATCTGGATTTTCTAAATGAAGGGTTCAAATTT